>CM040096.1:25094007-27952170 GCA_022496805.1 Pohlia nutans
ATTATATATGAATGATTCTATAATTATATATTTCTAGAGATTAACCTTGACTTTATATATAGTATGATACTATTAGATATTAGAATCATTATTCAAACACTATATAAGAATTATGAATAGTTAGTAAGTGCTAAAATATATAATTATAAATAAAATTTCATATAAATAGTTTACTGATTAGATTATATAATTATGAAATATTATAAGTTCATTTGTATTTGAACATATGAACTCTCTATATAAAAATATAAACATAAATATATATAATACAAATATATACAACACTATGTGTTTTAACTGTTTGATATATATGTTTTAGCACTATCTATTACAAAATAATTCACAAATGTGTACACTCTGTGAACTAATTATAGGTATATAAACTACTAAAATAATAGTATAATTATGACTGTTTATACATAAAAAGTTCATCTATTATAAAGTTTTTACGCAGTTATATCCAAGCACAAAGTGGATACATCAATTTGAACTATATATAATAATCGTATAGTGAATTTATTGTTGTATAGTTTAATAGAATTAAATATAGGAGTCGTTTTTGACGGTCTATAATTATATATTAACTTTTAGTAAACAATTAATAATTTATATATAATATAGTGTATGTATGTATATATATATATATATATAAACTTTTAGAAGACAATTAATAAGTGCTACTAATATTATATATATATACCGAAATCCTAAACCTTGGAGGATTTGAGTATTATTTGGTATTGGGAAATCCCCCGATTTACATGTCCAATTGGGTTTTTATTTTGTTCACAAAGCTATGGGGGGAGCCATCGATATGTTATTTGTGGACTACTTCGAGTCCAACATTGGTTAAATGTAGCATAATATTCCCTCCTAACCCTAAGATTCTCCTAGTACTATGGATATTCCCTCCAAACTCTACAGATTCTCTTCTAACCCTAGATACTCTCTTCAAACCCTAGAGATTCTATTGTATCCTTGGATACTCTCAAAGTAGTGAGTGGGGAGTAGTGAGTGGCCCTAGAGCTCGTGTCGTGCATTGCAGGGCGTTCTATCGGAGGATCCTCTGATAGAACTAGTGCATTGCAATTTAGGCGTGCTCTATCGGAGGATCCTCCGATAGAAGTACTGCGTTGCAATTAAGTCGTGCTCTATCGGAGGATCCTCCGATAGAGCGCGTGTCGTGCGTTGGAGGGCCTTCTATCGGAGGATCCTCCGATAGAAGTACTGCGTTGCAGTTAAGTCGCTCTCTATCGGAGGATCCTCCGATAGAGCTCGTGTCGTGCTTTGCAGGGCGTTCTATTGGAGGATCCTTCGATTGGAACTAGCGCATTGCAATTTTGGCGTGGTCTATCGGGGGATCCTTCGATAAAAGTACTGCGTTGCAACTAAATTGCGCTCTATTGGAAGATCTCCCGATACAGCTCGTGTCTTGCACTGCAGGGCCTTCTATCGGAGGATCCTTCAATAGAAGTAGTGGACTAAAATCAGCTGTCCTGTACCGGAGGATACTCGGATGGTGCTAGTGACTTGAACTGGATGCGTCGTCCATCGGAGGATCCCCTGATGGAGCTATTGCCCTGCATTGATGGTGGACTCTATCAGAGGATCCTCCGATAGAACAAGTGTCCTGTAATTGAGTTGTTCTCAATTGTATAATTATCTTACTTGTTGTTTTCTGTGGGCAGTTATTCGGACATGGATTACTTCCAGAGGGACTCTGCATCGGGGTGGGACCACAGGACGACACCTTCGAACACCAGGCATGGTTCTTGTGAGCATCGCATCTCGTTTGAAGCCGGTGCAACTGTGTCCCTACATCGCCGTGGATTTGGAGTCGCTGGAAAGGGAATCATTATTGAATCCTCTCCAGTGGGACACTGGCTTGGAGTGGATATTGCGCGCACCATGACTTCGCTTATTCTAGTGAGGCCTACAGACATCAAACTGTCGGCATTGACTCTACCGGTTATTCCATCCCAGACAGGATTTACTGTTTTGGGAGATGTTGTTTATAAGACACTACTCTGGCCTGTCGAAGATGTCGCGGATCCAATAGGGGAGCATCCGATGCCTGATGCCAATGACGAGACTATTGATGCTGCAAACAACGGAGCACCCTACATCCTTGTGGAGGAGTGGATTGGGATGGCCATTGAGCGCTCCAGCGCTGATGGCGCTGTGTTAGCAATTGGTAGGATCAATTGTGCTTCTCCGGACGAACCATTTAAGGACGGCCTTCTTGGAGAAGGATGTGTGGGCGTGACCGTCCTTGATATCTTTGAAGGAGACGCACATGACTTAATGACCCACCAGCGGTGGTCCACACTGGAATGTCGATTTCCGAACGGGCGTTCACTCAGTGGAATAATTGAGTACCTCTCCATGATCCCTAATGAATGCGACACGGATGCACACCTTGGTGAGAGAAAGAAGGCTCCGTATAGGTTCATCCATAGGAAGCCAATGGTGGAGCAGAAATTATCAAAGTATGCACTGAAGACCATTGATACAGCCATTCACGCAGTGACATTAATCAAGTGTTGTGAGCTTCATTGTTGCTGTTACTTCAAGCCAGAGGATACCTTGGCTTTGAGGAAGAAATTCTACCTCAAATCATTTGATGAACGCCGAGAGTATGGGATAAGCGTAGGGGGGCAACTTCACTCTTTAGATCTCATTGGCGGAAAGAGGAAGTATGTGACGCTCATTGGTACCGAGGTTTGCAGTGTTGCGTGGTATATGATTCATAGTATCCCGTCCTCAACATTCTTTTCGTACCTGAGCCTGTTCAAGGAGGGAATACAATCATCAACACATGGAAACAGAGCGATCAAACGTCCTCGCTTAGGCACAGTTCAAGCCATGGGGACAATTGCTGCTATTGTGAAGGAAAATGTTGATCTCATGCCTCACCAAATGCGGGGCAAGGTCCCCGGAAGAATGGATACCTTGAAATTCAGAGGTAAGGATACAGTGCAGTGTAAAAATTTGTTTCAACCTCAGTTATTACTTTGGACTTGAATCCCAACGGGGGATCCTCCTATATATTTCAGAACGATATTTATTTTTGATGGTGATGTGTGCAGATGAATCTAAGCTGTGGTTTGCCGGCGGTATCCCAATCGGGGTCAACAGGATTAAGAAGGAATTGTTTAACAACGTAGCCATCAAACCAGTTGGGAGTTCGTTTGCGAAGTACACAGTTTGCGACCAGCTTCAACAATTCATCGGCAAATCCGTCAAAGGTAGCGCCGAGTACGTGGGATTTGTGAAGCAGAGGGCAGCTCATTTAAGCCACCAGAGTTCGTGCCGTCGAATCTATCATTCTTGGAGAGAAGAATCAAAACGTAACAAGGCGGAGATTCTTTGTATCATTCACGATAAGATGGATACTGCTAAGACTGCCATTCCTCGAATGCGTGTGACCACGAAGTATACCGCGTCTCTTGGGCAACTTCCAATCAACGTCACCGGTATGGTCACACACGGTCATGGTGATGGAGCCTATGCGCACTACTCGACGGACTGTTGGCCAGCAGATTCGAATTACACGATATCATCCGTTGCAAGACTCCTGCGAAGGTTGAAGGGACAACCTATTAGAGAGAACAGGGGTCTTTTCCCATATCCTCCAGCAAATTCACTTTTTGAGGCAATGCTTCGAGGGAAATCGAGATGCTTGGACGTTTTGCCCCCTGTATTGGAGGATCCTCCGATAGCTCCAATTCCATTGCCCACGAATTTGTTCTTGCAGCTAGACAACTCAGCAAAGGATAACAAGAACCAATTTTTGATGGCATTCCTCTCCTTGCTTACACATCGTGGAGTGTTCAAAGAGATTCAAGTTGGATTCTTGTTGGTTGGACACACGCACGAGGATATTGATGCGTACTTCAGTCATCTCTCGAAAACTTTGAAGAGTAAGAACACATTTGTGTTGGCAGATTTGATGAAATCCTTCATAGAATCGCAGGAGATGAGGTTTATGCCGGAGTTTATACAAGAGGTGGCTAATTTTAAATCCTATATTTCTGGGTATTTGTGTGACGGTGCAACACGACTGATAGGCCTTGGGGAGATGCACCTCTTTAAATTCTACGTGGACTCAGACAGATGGCCAGTGATGAAGTACAAAGAGTCCGCAACTGATGAACATTGGTGCCCTCGTAACAAGCCTCCCTTGCGCCTCTGGAAAGAAGACGGAAGTGGACGCCCTCTTCTTCCGACAGGTGATCCTCGTCCTGTTCCGTTCAAGCGCGTATGGGGTGATGAGATTGCTTTGCCCGTCGGTAATCAAGACAAGGCTCAAGAGAAGGTGAAGAAAGCGCTCGAGAAACGGTCATTCATCAAAACTGGCCTACAGAAGTATATTGAATTTTGGGAGCACGGAATGACCAAGTGTGACGGATTTGCGAAGCAGTTCGGTCCGTATGTGGATTATTGGAAAGTCCTGCTTGGAGAACTTGACAAGCCATTGCCCACTACGCCGTCCAGGTTAATGGAAGGCTTCTGGCCTACCCACAACTTAGGCAATGTCCCAGTCCTTCAACTTGTAGGTACAGAAGGTGACACCACTCCTAAAGACGAGGTCCTTGAACCATATTGTGGACCATACAATGAAAGGCCCAAGCATGCATTTAATCCATGGAGAGATGTTAAAGAGGGATCTTGGGTCCTTCTCAGGCCTTCTGACCCAGACGTATACCCTGTCTGGTTAGGGAGGGCACTGACTGCTGTGTGCAGAGATGTTGCGGATCCAAACTTCGAGAATTTCTTGCTGCAATTTTGGGAACCGATGAACTGTGCGCGAACCCCCGCTGCAAAGTATAAGGATTGCTTGTCGACGACGTGGGTCCCAGAACGAAGTGCTCCACGTTGGGAGCGTTATAGCAGTGTACTGTTTGCATCGTGGTCAAAATTGAAGAGTCCTGCAACTCGCAAAATTCCAAAGGTAGATAGAACTGCAGCTTTAGCCAATCTTGTTGAAGCCAACAAGCAGGATCCTTAATCTTGAACCTCCCCAAGAGTTGTTCTATGTTTCTTCAATGAATGGTTTGTAATGAGGAGCGAGTACGTCATACTCTATCGAAGGATCCTCCATCAGACTTCTTAGGGCGTTAATGTTTAGAAGTCTTGTGAAGTAGTGGATCTAGCATGATCTGTGCAGAAGGAGGCCTTAGAGCAATTACCAGTTCATGTGACATCAGAGGATCCTCCGATATCAATATGTTAGGTCCTTTAGTTAGTTAGTATATGTGAACTCCTTAGTGAATATAGTTAGTGATGAAGAGTCAGCACTTCATACTTCATCGGAGGATCCCCCGTCAAATAATATACTTACTACTTAGGAAGTCACTTGTCTATTTAGAAGTCTAGTGAAGGAGTGGATTTAGCATGATAGTTAGGTGCAAATAGAGGCCTACGAGCACTTAGCACTTCATGTGTCATCAGGGGATCTCCCGACACAATTTTAGGTCCTCAGTATTCAGCTTTGCGCATATGAGAAGTCCTTACTGTTTTTCTACTATGTTGGAAGTCGCTAAGTAAAGAGGTACTTGTTTTTGGGGACTATTGACAAAGTTTACTTACTGTGCAAAGAGCATTGTATGTGTTGAACATTGTATGTGGAACATAATGGAGCACATCGGAGGATCCTCCATAGGCGGAAAGTATGGTGATTTCTATCGGAAGATCCTCCGTTGGCCAAAATCCTTCTATATCCTCCGTTAGAAATTTTCGCTGATTTCTGGAGTTTGTGAATTCTATAGTAGGGTCATTCCAGAAATAGATAAATGATGCATAAGGGGTTTTTTAGAAGGGGTCATGAACGCACATGATTCTCAAAGATAATGTGGAGTGCACCTCCGGGCATCAAGTGCACCACGTACAATTGGCTCATTGCGGGACTTTGGCCTCAAGTGTGGCTTAGTTCATGACCATTGTTAAAAATTTAAAAAATCGCTCTTCACTATGAGTGATTGTTGATATTTGGGATTGACATAGTCAGCTGTCGACAATGGTGCTCCAAATATCATTAATAATTACCATCCATCATCATCTCCACTAGTTGCAGCATATCACATAGGTTGTTCTGTTGACAAGGATACTTGAGACATTATTCTAAGTATGGCAATGGATGGCTAAGGGTACATTCTCACTTGTTCTTAGTGGAGGTGTTAGAGATTGTGTTCGACTTCTTCATTTATCTAATGTTCACACGTATAGTGCTTGGTATTTGCCGAGCCTACTTAGTAGCGTACTTATGTGACGAGCTTTACGAATAGGGTATTAGTAAGTTAATTAATTGTTTACTTGTTCCTAAAGTCGTAGCAAGTATTTCAGAATGTTAGGTTTGTAAGAGCGTTGTTTCATATTGTTAATCTAGACGTGCAATAAGTAATACTACTCTTCAAATTTCTCTACTAAAAATACATTTTTTTTTCCTAGAATCATATTTATTATACCCAACTAAAGAATTAGAGACAATTAACAAGAAAAAGATAAGAAAAAAAATAAGAAGACGGCCAATAACATGGCTTTTGAGAGAGTCGACACATACATACCATCAATCGACCATCCGTCAACATTGCACTTCATTTCAATCAGTAGAACACTTCGGCAAACATGAAAAGGTACAACTGTAGCTGCTAAATTCAGAAAAACACTAAACACAAGTAATAATCCGTTCTTCAATGAGACGTTCAAACTACACTATACAGTTGTGAGCGTTCCCACAAATATTAACTACAATGTGAGTGCAACCTTTCTATCAGCTTGTTTAGGAGCGTTTTCATTGTTGAAAAGACTGCCAGTGTTTGCCTCACACTATAAGGAGAAGGTGTCGCTTTTCACTCGGTAGGTGAGTCAAATGGCGCCACTTCGCACTCACTGCCCAGGATTTCAAGACTTGATGAGTACGACTCGTCACATAGGACAAGTGTGTACAGTGAACTCCGAAGCGATGCCTTTGCTAGTAGTGTCACTTCACTGTTGCCAACAATAAAACAGAGACAATATGATGCAGGGACTAAAGTACAACATTTGTAAAAAATCATTCTACAAGTTAGGGTACTTCAGTCACACTTACAAACGTTCTCAACAACCAAACGTGGTTGTGATACGCTTAATGTCAACAACATGAAATGATGATACTCTCAGCAAGCCATTGTAAGCTCTCGTCAGTATCTAAGGATCAACATCGGACAATTACATATTAACTAAACGGATTTGTAGCTCGATCAACTAAACTCGTCTTGGCTGTCTGTCTTACAGGATGCTCGGAGAAGGTTACTATGAGCACAATGGGGCCTATCAGAACTGTCTCAAAATATGTAAATGTTCTTACCCTCATACCATTCTTTAGCAGTAGGGTACGCACCACCTACTGCTTGGTTGGCTTTTTGCTGATACAGTAACTTTCCTTGGAACATGGAGTGAAAGATGAAACTTCCCATTATATGAGGGAATTTAGTAGGAGTCAAGCAAGTAAGACAAACTTAAGATGTGAAAACAAAGAGCATCCAAGAGCATCAGAGAAAATCTTGGAAACTTTAGTAGGGGTACAAAGTCTAGGACTTAAGAATGTTATGCTAAGGTCAAGGTCACATTCAAAAATTCAAACCCTAACCCAAAATTTCCTATAGACCCATCATTTTAACCCCGGTGATAAACCCACTTACCTTAGAGCCAAGTTCCATGGGTGAAGTATCTCACTAAAAAACAAGTTTTGGGGACTTTGGGGGACCAAATTCTACATTTCAAGTGAGCTTTTGAGAAAAAAAAATGGTGGAGAAGTTGTCATGAAATATGGAGGGTTTCAGGCCCAAGACTTAATGGCAACTTCTCCCTAACCAATCACATTTGTTCATGTTTCACCCTAACCAATCAAAACTATTCATGTTCATGGAATATGCACAACTTCATGGCTGGGTATGAGACAAACCCAAGTTCCACTTTTCTGCCCCTCTTCCCTACATGGGCAAATTCTCAAACCCATGGAACTTGGCTCTAAACTCTAGCCGTAGAAAAGTTAAGACTTGTGACATTATAACTGTCTGGTTTTGCATTGCCATACCTCCTCTTTCAGCAGCTGCACTTCATGGTTATCATGGTTTCTGTCCTGACGCTTCTTGGATTTCTCTTCCTTACGACTTGACTCTGGTTACAACTTTTGGGATCCTGATTCAATTTCTGCAGCCATAATAGTCATCATCTTATTATGCCTTGCCATTTTCTTCACTGATTCTTACGTTAACACGTATCATTTGCCTGTGACGGGTTTCACATGGGCCTTAAGGAATCGTTAGCACATGCTTCACTTCTATTATTAATGCCGGGAACAGTACCAAACTTCACTCATAGGATGTTCAAGAACTGTATGCAGAGCAAAACTAAAGATTCATGTGTGAATGATCACAAATTTTTGGTAATCACTTTGTACAGCAAATGACTCAAGGAAAGTACTCCACAAAGTACAAGGCTGAATGGGTGAACCAAGCAAGAAATCTCGTTCCAGAGCGCTTTTGTACATGCTAGAATTATTGATCCTTCGAGTGGGTGCCAATCATCCACATCAACGTCTCAGTATGGTACAGACTCAGTCAACAGACTGATGTTATGGTTGTCACTTAGAGAGCCAAATTCCATCTGCGTAGTCCATTGCTTTCGGAGCAGCCATCAATCACCAGCTAATAAATCATATCATCATCTACATAACAACCTGGAAGAGATCCTTGTGAAGCAAGAATGTAGGGTCCTGAACGGGAATATAGAGCCTTCGCGATCCCTCCATTGCAAGCCTCTCCACCAATCAACCATTGCAGAATCTTGAATTCCAAGAGTTAAATCTTCCAAGTATATAGCAAAAGTATATACCTTCAGTGAGTGAGGTGGAACGCCTTCAAGGATGTTATGTAATTCTCCAGTCAACTTCAATAGCTACTCCCACGAGGTCGATGCCATTGATGATGATGCAGTCGATGATCCGACATTTGCAAAGCAACTTGGTGATTTACGATGAAGTGCAATCGAATCCATATCAAGTGCAGAAGGGATATCTAGTGATTCACTTCAAATCTTCCAGTGAGTGGCACAATATGGTGATCTGACCATCTCGTACCATCACATCTTCATCCAGCTCAAGCACCTTCCTTCGCAAAACTTCCACTTCTGCACTCAGTTTCAGTGCCTCCCGGCCCATCTGTTCCGCTTCATGTGACAAATCGTCCCGCTCTTTCGACACTCGTGGGAGAATGTCTTTTAGCTTAATCAGCTCCCTGACGTGACCTTCTACATCTACTTGTAGATTCTTGATCTTCTCTTTCTGCTCCTCACACTAACAAAACAACACAACGATTTCAACTGTCTTAGAAGATTTTCTTCACCCAACGATCTTCAAGATGCTCTTAAACTAATGTCTAGAACCATATTGACAAGTCTGATGTTCAAGGCAACCGTGTCACAACCTCATTAGCTAGTTTGAAGGGGATTGGAACACAGAATTTTTCTCCACTTTCTAGAACGACTTGACATTACATCCAATAATATTCTTGTGCCTATTGCTCTCGAGCATTATCTAGTCCATTGAAACTACTACATGTATAGTTACAGATGAATGCATCCAATAAAAACGTGGCAACTGCAAGGTGGTGATGAATACCTGATGCTCTAAAGTGGTAGCATTATGGTTCGCCTCACCCAAGAGGCGCTGCAGTTTCTTTACTTCAGCTTCCAACCAATCTCGTCGATGCTCAAGCGCGGAGACATCATCGTTCCGTTGTTCTAATTCGGCTTCCTTTGTACTCAACTTCTCTTTCAGAAGCTTGCAGTTCAAATCCTGAGCTCGAATCTCTTGCTTCCACTTAAACGCTTGCTCTTTCAACTGCAACAAGCATTTCGAGTCAGACTACTTGAAGGACTCATTCCTAAATATCACCTTCTCTAATATAACATCCTCTGTTCTCTCAGAAAACTCTAACTACAGAACGGACAGACCCGGTTCAGAATTTACTCTACACCGCCACAATTATACCCTGCTACGTCACAAGAATTTGCATACAAATATGATAAGACGGAGTTCAACAAGTGAAAAGGATTCTAGACCACCATACATCTAAGGACTCCATATAATCATGTGCATTTTGGGTGCCCAGTCAGGGACATAGAAGAGGTTGGGTGTATAGTACAAACAAAATATTGAATAATCGTTTGAATTGCTTTAGAATTTGGAGTCAGGGTTGCATAATAATTCGTACCAGGCTAAGCTCCTGCTCGGAAACTCTCCTGCCCTCAGCTTCGGTAGAACTCAGAACCCTCAGATCCTGGACTTCGTTTTCCTTGCTGTGGTATAAACGCACTAATTCCTCATTCCGAGTAGAAAGACGCATGATGCGAAGTTTTTGGGCCTCCACTGCGTTGCCTGCAACTACAAGACTATGCTCTAGACCACGAATAATATCTTCTTGCTTCCCAATTTCATACTTCATTCCCAATAGCTGTGATTCACGGACCTGAAGCTGACCTGTAGCCTCTTGTGTTGCATGGTACGCAGTCACTTGCCTTGATTCCTAACAGAAGGAGAAAACAAACGAATGTAGCGATGAGGGGACATTGCAGCGAGAGAAAAATGATTTATTCCGTTGAAAATTTGATTAAATTATCAGCCAGGAATTCATTAACACCTAAATCCCCAGGAAGACTCCATGATAGAGGATTCTCATGGCACAAAACTCAAATTTAGTGCCAGAGTGACAATTTCTGTCAATTCATAGAACTGAAACCATATCAAAATTTTGCTTTTCATTCCTTTACAATCACAAAATGAATAGAATCAAATGAGACGTGCATTTGAAATATGCAGCTTTCAAAAATTCAACAAATTTTAACCAAACATAAATTCATGTTCAAGTAATGTTCAATTATGATGATTCTTCACTCTGTGTCACATGCATATGTAATCCAAAACAATTTACTCTTAGATTAATCTTGTCATTCAAAATTAAGATAAACCAAATATATCTTTAAACTTCAAATTTTGATGTCCTCCTTCAAAGGAATGGAAAATATCAATAATCAAGATAATTGACAAAGAATTAAAATTCCTGACTTCATTTTAGTATAATCTCTGAAATCCCAAAAAGCGAATTTGTAAAAAGAGAAACAAAAAGAGGTGAAAGTGAACATACCTGCGAATCAGCATCTCCCTCCAACTCTTGAGCACCATCTGCAGCTAGCGACATAGACTCCGAAGATTCTTGGACGAGGTCTTCCTGTGCATGATGTTGTCTGACTTGGTGGATTTCTTCTTCAGCTATCCTCAAAGCCTTGCGCATCTCCTCTTTCTCCCTCATAGCAAGCCGCAGCTTCACGGACAGAATGTTATTATCATCTTGAAGTTCACCCGTTTGACTCTCCAGTCGGTCCAATTCGGTATGAATCTCTTCCATACTTCTCTGAACATGCCGAGTTGCACTCTGTTCATCCTCATAACCTGGCGGGCTTCCCTTGAGCACATGCATTTCAGACCTTAAGGCCACCTCTAAGCTGCTTAACCTAGAAAGCTCCCGTTGCAATTTACTCGGCTTTCGGCTCCCAACGCTCTGAATATGATCCTCCACTCGCCCCTCTTGTAAACTTTGCTGAAGTGTGCTCATCCGCTTCTCGTAGTCACCACAAAGTGCCGGGAGTCTCTCCACAATTTTCCGTAAGTTGCGAGTTTCATACTCTTTGTCAGCATATGCTTGGTGAAGTGCGTCCAACTCGGCTTCCGCTTGCTCCGCTCTAGTGCGATACATGTCCACTTGCGATTCTAACTCCTTTAACTTCCCCTTCGTATTTCCGTCCCTGGATAATAAAGTGGAGATCTCTTTCTGAACGTACGAGTTCTCTTCCTGTAGATTCATCACCCTTTCCCGCAACTCCCGATCCTCGGACCGAATTCTGTCCAACTTCACAGCCCAAGTTGATTCTCTCCGTGCAATTTCCTCTTCTAATTGACTTCGCAGTTCGACTTTCTCCTTCTCCATCACTTTGGCGTAGGCATCCATCTCGCGCTTCATCAGCGCGAACACTTTCCTGGCGGCCGATCGTTCAGATATCCTCCGCCTTAGCTCAGAGGCCGCTTCCAGAGCCAGAAACTTCTTTTCCTCGTGCATCCTCCGAAGCCGTTGCTGTACTGCTGCGATGGTATCACTACTGCACATTTTATCGCTGGATTGGAAGTCGTTCAAGCATAGCTGCCGATCGTCTAGAATAGCTTGCTCATCATCTAGGAGCTCCAATCTCTCGCATGTTGCTTTGGCTTTCTTCTCAAGATCGTCGTAGACGCCCTCGCCCTTCATGCCCTCTAACCAACTCTTCAACATATCAATCTCCTTCTCTTCCCGAGGAGCAGTATCTGTCCTCGCCCGGAAAGACAATAGCTGCGATTTCTCGTTGAAATCAGCAAAAATACCGCTCTGGTCCAACGCTTGCTCGGGATTGCAATGACGAGAGTAAGCTTCCGGCCACTGATCAACACATTTACCAC
This sequence comes from Pohlia nutans, assembly GCA_022496805.1. Lineage (NCBI taxonomy): Eukaryota > Viridiplantae > Streptophyta > Bryopsida > Bryales > Mniaceae > Pohlia > Pohlia nutans. The sequence goes on from CM040096.1 coordinate 25,106,537, forward strand.
CACTACCATCATCGGATAATATTCCAGGAGCTTCTTGGTTATTATCCGAGGAAGGCATCGTCAACTTCAAGTCCACCTTGTTCTTTGAGGACTTCGAGCCACCGCGAATAGCTTTGGCGAGCCTCTCTGCAACAGCGCGTGCATTGAGATATTTGGTTGGGGTATTCTGCTTTCCTCTGGGGGATTGAGGAATCGGGGTATTCGATTCGGATTTTGATACTGTGCGAACATTTGGAAGGCAATTGATCTCGGGCGGGGAATGAGCAGTACTACCATTTGTAAATCCAATATCCTCACCACTTTTGTGCAAGTCAGGTTTCACTTCACTAGGTTTAAAATTTGGCAGAGACTCAGAGACACGATCAAAGCGCAAGGTTCGTGCTGTCCCTAGTAAATAAGGGTTCTCGCTGTCGTCATCGGGCCTCACCTTCGGGACACTGTTGGACCTCGACGATGACGTCGTCCTTACAACAGTGCTAACCCCTCGAGGAGTACTGCAGTCAATGGATAACCACACCAGATCAGTATTAGAAATGGGCAAAAACTGAGGACATTTTCACAAAAGTCAGAGAACCCAGAAAGCTTGATCTCCGACAGCATCGCACGGCCTCCCCCAATACAGAGGTTCGGCAACTATCCTGATCGCAAACACTAGAAATCAAAAAAGCGAAGTTAAAGTCATGGCTCTGAAGGATAGGGACTCACGCTGAAGTGGTCATGAAAGATTTCGGCCGAGCTTGCGGATGAGTTTCGAGCTGACTCTGGATAAATTCCATCTGGCTGCCCAAAGACATCCTCCTCCGCCTCTCCGAAGCCATCGCGTGAGCTTTTTGGATAGCTTCTTGGGATCCAAACACCGACTGCTGTGTCTGAGCATCCTGCTTGCTGATCATTTTGGCCTTCTCATATGCTTTGTCGTACTCCTGTAAGTTAATAACCTCTTGTCGGAGCTCCATAAATTCCTCCCGCGTGCTCTGAACATACAAGTACAGTATAAGTATCATAACTAAACATAGTGATGCAGTCGAAGCTCTATGCAATCCTCACGTGTACTCCGCGCATAAAAATTGCAACGTCAATCCCATAACCAAACGTAAGAGAGTTCGCAACAAGGAGAATTGTTAGTAGAGTACTTGTGGGATAAATTTTAAAAGCGCAAAGAATAACCACAAGAATTATCTATATCTGCGGCACATGTCGACTTCCCAAAGAAACCGTAGCCTCGCAACTATATTATTTCGTACCGCAATCATTTCAGATGCTTTTTCTAACCGTATGTTGAAGTACATCAATGAACTCAAACTCTTTGGTAAGCCCTCTATTAATACGTAATGTAGCACGTAAAAGATTGTATCCTAAGTCTTGCTAGACCTGTTCGCCGAATGATAAAAATCGCCACTCCGCCCTTCTGCTCATACCGCTGCCCAAACCCGAAATCTATGCGTTCTCTACTACGTAGCAGCCTAGTCCCACTGATGCCCTTCGTTGCGATCCGTGCGCCCTATATGAGTTCCAATCTAACTAAGAAGTGATCTTTCGAAACGCAGAGAAGTCAGGCGGCCTGTACAGCCAGAAAGAGTATACAGAACTTAGGCCACTGTAGGAATAAAAAAAAACTTCTACGCCCCGGCATTATTTGCGCTGTACTGATAAAGGACGTCGTTTCCAAACCACCACGCACAAACTGCATTTCTGGATGCACGCAGGGCGGCATGCAAGAAAGGTAAAGGAACATTGGCATACTCTCAGCCGGAACAGTTCCTGCATTCGTTTAGAGAAATCCTAATGCTCTCCACAACGTTATTAATAGCACTCACTCTTCAGCTCACACGACTCCCTAAACATGGGATACACTGCTCAGCTGCAGAATTGTTTTCCTTGACAGTGGTTACGCTTACTTGCATTCCACTTCAAAAGAGTGCCCCCCTAAAAGAGTTCCGAAAAGCCGCAAGAAGTGGAGATGCAGTAAGATTGCCTACATACGAACAAATAAACCTCAGACCGTGATAAACGAAATGGCAAACTTGTCGTTTCAGCACTACGTTGTGTAATTCCTACAAACTCCGCTGCAGGAATGGCCAAGGAGGCATTAACCTTTCTTGCATGCCGCCACTAACTACACGCAATGTATGAAAGCAAGTGACCATAGATAGCATGCTTCCAGGACTCACACTTGTCTGAGAATTAGTAGAGAAATGATATTAAAATTGAGGGCATAGCTTCTGAAACTCACAGAAATGCGGTCTCTGGCCTTTGACACCTTGCTGAAGGTTGTCATAGGCAACATGTTTCTTTGCTTGAGAGTTTCCGCAAGATTCACAGCAGATACAGAATGTCGTCTCGCTACCATAGAGGGAGTGTGAGGCACAAACACCGGAGCCTCGTATCTTCTAATCTCGTCCTCAGGCTCATACTGCCTGGACGACGGTAGCCCCTTCCCCCACGAATTTCGCACTCCCCCTGTATCCGCCATCGTTCTCTACCTCTCCTGTATCTCCTCTCCAGTACAGCCTCTCTCCTTCCTAAACAGAGCTGGCCACCTCAACAGCAGCTCTCCGCCCTCGACATGTCTGAAAAAACGTGCATGCTCCTCCTTACTTACTTACAAACCTCATCCGCGCTCCAAGAAAATTGACAAATCTTCACCTCGCAATCAAGAAAATTGCGTTTCGTCCTTCAAGCGGCGCACTGTACTCGCTCTTGAACTCCATTTCCAAACTTCGTCACCTGAAGGCAAAATTCAACCGGCTCCTCCAATCCTCGAAGCACTATTCACAGTCTTTACAACGCCGCACCTCGCTAATTTTCACAAATTCTTGAAACTATGGACACTACAAACTACGGAGAATTCCAGGACTCGAGCATAGACACCGTTTACACTCTCCGGTAGCACTGCAACAAAATTCAGGGACGACGTTCTAACCAGAGCCACAAACAGGGGACACAAGCTATCCACTACAATACGTGCCCGCAAAACCTCTCTGAAACGTGACTTGACCCTTGCGTTTGACTGGGCCTGCATGTGAGGAATGTAATGACGCCCGCGCGGATCGAGCTAAACAAAGTGCATCAAACGGACACAATCGGAGAATGCCAATTCGGGGCGATGAGATGCGAGAGAGAGCCGCGAGCACGGGGAGCGGAGACTCGGCTGCCAGGCAACAGCTTCTTCAGCAGAACTGCCGTCGCCAAGACTCCCCAAGTCCCCTGACTCCCAAGTCCCAAGAGAAGGTCCCATTCTTCGAGGGTGGTCAGTACTTGGAATGTAGGTTGGTCGGTAGGTGGGTGGGTGTGTAGGTCGGTAGTGTAGCTTCCTCTGCATTTATGTAGCCGAAGGTAAGTTTAGTTCATTATTATCCACCTACTTCATTCTTCCGTCAGGGAATTGGGTACCGTGCTTGCATGCTTGACCGCCAGGTGAAATTATCCTTTCCCTATGGTAAGTTAGAATGTAAATTAATTGAGGTTAAAACTCCTTTCTTTTCAAACTAGGAAATGTCCTTGAAGGGTAAAAAAAATTAAATTAATTAATTAAATAAATAAATTTCAAACAAAAAGAAAAAAGAAAAAGAAGTAGATATTTTCACCTTGGTGTAGCTTTAGGTTGATTTATAAGTGTGTATCAGTTTACCGATTTATTTGTTTATTGTACTTGGTCGTCGGGGTCGACATCTCATGCCAAATAATTATTATACTTGGACAAAATCCTTTTCAACAAATGTCAAATTCTATGCATTTTCTTCAAGATTCCTTTTTCACCATACAAAATAGTTTTTTTTTTGAAAAAATAATTTCCTTAAGATTTGGGCTTCTCTTCTTAAAATTGTTATTTGGCAATTCTAATGACCAACTACGATAATCAATCAATGACGCTTAAAATCTGAAATTCCGTATCTCAAAAGAGTTCTAGGAAGGGTGATATACAAATTTGTGGCCAATCAATCGAAGCTTTCTTAAATTTCTTTATCTTAACCTTATTGATATTTTTTGGAGCAGGGACAAAAAATACTTACTCATAACATTATGATGAGCTCTACTGTAGATGGTGTGGAATATTACACATTCAACAGTACTTCATTAGTAGCTCAGTGGAGGCTCAAGATGATGAGCAAAGTGCATGAAGGAAAGGTACTGGGCATGAAGGCTCACTACAAGCAGAGGCATCGTTTCTCACTCTGGAGGATCATGTTCATTGTTGCTTTTCAATATACACACTTGTCTTGCGTGACGAATCGCACTTACCAAGTCCAACCAAAAAATTGGTGAGTGCGAAGTGGCGCCATTTGACTTCCAGAAGGAGTGAAAAGCGACGCATTCTCCTTAAAGTGGCTACTGAATGTTATGCTGATATTTTGGCTGCATTGACTTTCAGGTAGAGACAACGCAATGTGCAACACATGATTCTCATTGTTTGTCTTAGTGCCAGATGAAAAAGCTTCTCATTCCGAGTGTATTGTGGCTTTCGGAATTCATATCGAAATCCTATTGCTTGCAAGCAATTGTTGGGTTCCTTGAGTCCAAAACGTGTTAAAGCACTCTGCTCTTCATTCGTTGCTGCCGACGAAGCTGATAAGGTATGGTTCCCGAAAGAAAGCCAGCAGATTCTTCATGCATGCACATTCTTAATGGCATTGCTAAGCTTAATCAATTCTGTTGCAAGTTGCAACTTCGCAACCTTGATCACTGAAAGCTTGAGGAGATACGTGTACTTTAACGATTTGGGTACATTCTACCGTCCATATAATGACACTTCATAATATGGACTATGTAATTCAAAAGTAAGCAAGACTATAGGGTATAATTGCAGGTGAGGACCTACCGAGCCGCAGCAGTGGCGAAGGAGGTACTAGTCTATGATTGTTTCCTATAGTCTTGCATGTTTTTGAATTAGCAGACATAATCTCAATGCAAGCCACTTCGAGCACTGAATCTCAAGATCAATGTTGTAGTTGAACAAAAAAACAAAGAAAAAGTGAAGTTGAGCATGCATGTAGAGTCCAAACAGTGAGTCGGGCTTGCTTCTTCATGTAGAGTTAATGCTACATATGAAGAAGTTAATGCTCTCCTCGATGCTCTCAAGCATTATCATTCTAGTCCCTCTCCTCTTGTCCAATAGTATCTTGACACAATGGCAAGAAGAGGTTGCATTGAGATTTATAACAATGTTCCTACTTGATCTTAGTAGTGGTCTTTAGCAATTCGTTTCTAGAACCCTCACTAACTTAACGGCCTTGAACGTCAAGAGAGTCATAGACGGGTAGCCTACATAAATTATTCTTTTTCATAGAGTTGCTCCCAACATTTGCCCCTTGAGTAACGTGAACAACTAATAAGAATTCCTCAAATCCCATTTGAACAATGAACGGAGTGAACAATATCACTCAAAAAAAATTAAAAAAATTAAATGAGATTCCGACTCTGCACTGAATTGATTATAAAAAGGGGGGGTGGGGGGGTGGGGGGGTGGTAACTTTAGGAATTAGGATGTGCTTAAATTCCAGCCAGTGGCAGGACTCAGGATCAATCGAAGCAGTCTTCAAGGTTTTAGCCATTGATTGCATGGAACTAATGATAAAGAAGACTGTAAAGCAGTGAGTGTCCGTCTTGTGGTTGTGGGAACTTTACAAGTATTCTGGATCCGGTACTCTTTATATGTATTGCCTCACAAACCTGATGGTAAAAGCTACATTGAATAGGGGTATTAAGGGACCCATGTTAAATTATTGACATTTCACACCATATAAATAGTTTCCATTATTGCAAAAAAAAATACAATAATTTATTTTTATTTTTTTAATGTGTACATGTAGAACACCATAACTTTAGAACTAAGAATCATAATTTAGTACATGAGCCATGATTGAACTTTATAGGATAAACGCATCTCCACCAACACTGTGAATATCTCTCTGGCTTTGGAAAAAATGGATGTCTATGGGTCGGTCAACAATTTATTTGGAGTGTAGCATTGAATAGTGTAACCCATTTCAAGGCCCTCAAATTGGCTCATGGCCCATTCACACCAAGCCCCTGCCGCCCTTGCATTTGCATTACAGTGTCGCAAGTAGAACCATACTCCTTTTTGCGTTGCGTTCGTTTCTGTCATGCGTTAAAGTAATTTCTAATTGCATATCTTATATTTATTGGTTGACAACATATTCGTTCAAAGTTACCTAATGCATGCATGTATGCATGCGGCAACATTGGTGTCTGTGAATGGGCCATCAATATAGTGTACCTCCTCTTTTTAATTGCACATCATGATTGCACAATCCAAGTGACTTGTAAGTAGCTTACTTACTATTTTCATAGTCTAATCAAGTGATATTAGTGGAAAATTACATGATATGCCCTATAATGTTTAGATGACCCTCAGAGTACAATTCAGAGTTGCCGGTGGATATACTTAAGTCCCCTAATTTTTCAGTCCCCTTAATACCCCTATTTAATGTACAAACGTTAAAACGACGGCAGAAAATTAACTGGGCCCATTCCGTTAACAGAGGATCATTGACTCATGTAATAAACTTAAGAAATATGGATTGTGTAAGAGACACCTTACAGAGGATAATTTTGTCACTGACCCATTTCAGTCAGAGGATCTTGCAGTGCCCAGAAAACACTTCTCGAGCCCCGAATTGGGCTTTTCAGGACTGAGTACATTTATTTATTAATGCAAATATAATTAAAATCCCTCGTGGAGCATCTCGCATTCCCCCCGCCCAATTCACCAGTTCCCAATGAAAGTTTAAACTTCAAAGTCATCCCAAACATATATATACATTTTTTCTAATTTTGCAGAAGCGGGGTTGGTGGTGAACAATTATGAATTATCCCTAATTAAAAGCTAATGCACGTATTTGAATATACCTATAAAAATAAAATGCTATCCCTGCAAAATTGCCCTATTTTTTATTCTGAAAAAAAAAAATGGCATCTTATTTAACCCCTAAAGGACCAAGGTTGATTTTCCAAGTTCGGTCAGCTCAGTATGGAATGAGTGTTGATCCTCAATTTTTGAGATTTTTCGTGGTGATTCTACTCTTTGTAACAAAGATGGGATGGTAATTTTTGTACGTAGGTGATGTATATATCAAAAGATACAATCATGCAAAGGTGAAAAACTTAATTGCGGGCAGCTCCTGAAATTTTTCATTCAATGAGCTATGCATCTGAATTTTTGTACACAATGAGCTAACACCCCCATATACACAACTGCCAAATTCATTTTACCGAATCTGAGACTAAACTTTGCATTTTGGGCATTTTTTGAAAGTTTCAAACTCGAGCAGCAAGCCAAAAAAGAAAGTGCATCCAACTTTGAAGCTTATAATCTTATTCTTGAAGAACCTTGAACTGCTGAAAATTTGTAGATTGTGATAGATTCAAGTTGGTTGAAATATCCTACGGTTGAATCGGTCAAAAGGGTTTTAGATAAAAAACTATTTGTCTTTTTATGAGGAGGGGTATTTTGGAGTGTTTGGAGAGAAACATAGTTGTGGTCTTTTAGGGGTTAACAGTGCACAATTGCCTAAAAGTAAACTACACTAACTATTTACTCGAGGCTATAAATGTTTACACAACATGAACATTTTTACCAGAAGAAGAGATATTGAAACTATCATAACATTCAGTAGCATGTGTTGGGTATGTCTTTTGCTTCATCCAACAAGATAAGCAAAGTAATGAACATGAGCTAGAGAGAGAATGAGATGGCGGATACATAGCAAACAAAAGATACGTCAACGTTTTTCAAGAGAAGGACCTACATTCATTACTCCCATGTCATGTACTGTAAGTTTCCAATTCTTGCAACTCCATGCAAACATAGGTAGCTCCTGATTTACTATGTCCAAAAATGCAGAATATGTTGCAGATTCGTTAGGAACCCACTCTTCTATTGAATGTTATGATACATATTGGAGGAACTCTATAAATATGGTTGGTAAAATTATTCTCGTTGCGTAAAAAATTATAGCCTTTTTAAAATTAATTAGTGTAGGGGGGACTATTAGCAAAAAGTAGTGTAGAATCGATAAATGAACCATCCTAATGCTATACCAATCACAAATGAATGTAATGTATCGGTGCCCCGACTCTAAATCCCCCTTTTACGTTAATACAAGAGGAAAAAAACTGCCCCCATTTTGTGCATATAGGGGCCCATCTTAAAAAATAACTCCCTCTTTCAAGGGTTTTAAATTCCCGAGGGGATCCTCCAAGACTAGTTTGGAGTCATAGGGCCCAAATGTGCAAAAATAAATGCCAAAAAAAAACCTTATGGTGCCCAAAATGAAAATTTCGGAAAATGAGACCCATGGGTGAATACTGCTTGCATTAACGTCAAAGGGGAGGGGGTGGGGATTTAGAGTCGGGGGTACGGGTGTTCATACACTTGCACGGTTATTGAGAACCGGGTCGTGGAAAATTGGTTATAAGAATCGAGAAGGCTTTTGTTCAGTACCTACCAGGCTCACATACCTACCTACCTACACGCTGCCAAGCGCGGATAAACTTCCAGTCAGAAAAAGAAGCAAGACGAAAAGGCCGCAACCTTTGCAAGCCATGTCACCTCGTGTCTACTCAACTCTTGTCCACGTTGGCATCTCTGGTACACGAGGTAACAACGGCTCACTACGAGGACGACACTTGACCGTTCAACGTGGCAATTTTAGTCTGCCCTGATTGGAAGCGCGGGATTTGATGGGGCCCATGATATACTCTACGCCATTACACTGTACGGTGTATGTACAGTATAATTCTGAATATAGAATCTGGAGTATCTTTCCACCCAGTATTTCAGCACCGTGCATTTAATTATAATGCACTAATTTAATACTGAAACTTCCATGCAGTTGAGAGAGGATTTGGATGAATGCATTTTCATCCACCGGAAAGAACACTACTCTAAAATAGTGTATTTAGTGTGAGATACACTAATTTACATAAACATGTTGTAAGTTTTTACTGTTGACCAATTTTTTTACCCTCTATATTGGTCAAGATGGGGATCTTTCAATAGTATTGGAATCAATGTCTTTGGTAAAAAAATTTGTCGAGAGTAAAAATCTATAACATTTTCAAATCTTATAATTATCTCACACTAAATACACTATTTAGTGTAGTACACCCATTATTGATATTGTTTACTCCGACTCAGACTAATTACGAAAACTCCCACTAATTGTGGTATTAGAAGAAAGTCCTAGTCAAGGTTTCTTTTTTTGGTTTTTGAAGAAGTGTTAAAGAGGCGACATAAAATAAAATGGTGTAGCAAAATATTCATCTATATTTTGGATAGAAATATATTTTCATCCACATATTTGGATGCGTTTCATTTTAAACTGGCGATTTCATCCACATTATTTTCAAAAATTGGAACAATTTGGCCTCTTTATCCATTTTTTCTTCAGATTTTTCCTTAAGACATGGTGCACACTAATTCTTTTTGGTGCTTTTTGGCTTTTAAAAGCCTAAAAAAAATCACTAGTCCTAGTTGGAGTAATTGATACGACTCCTAGTAATTGTGATAATGTAGGTTTTGTGTGGCTTATACTAAAAATAAATTATTCAAATTGCTACTCGGAGTATGAATTTACCATGTCAAATATGAATAAAATATTATGATATTACTATGTTTAGTTGTTAATATAATAAATTTTAAAACATTATTATATTCTATGACTGGTTTGAATAGTTCATACCAGAATTAGTCCAAGGATTTGTAAAAAAACTCGGACTAAATTTGGCTCTTATAGTAAACAAGACAATGGGTGTACTTACACAAAAATTGTGATTGACTGTCTAGAACACTATTGAGTAAAAATATAGTGTCCTTGTAAAAAGAAATTACTATAAAATTCAAATTGATAAAAACTTCAAGTAAACCTTTTGGATGTAGTATCCAATGATGAATGGTAACTTTATAATAAACATGGCATACTAACTCATCTCACTGTCGTCACTTGAAAAGAACATAGCAAGTGGGAATGACAAGTGGCAAACTCCTATGTATTGTAGGGACACTATTTCTCCTCACCTTTAACAAACTATAGTAAAAAAATTAAAAATAAATTCCCATTGGATACTAAATCACAATTTTAGGGTAGCAGCAATGAGGGCTCTTTGTAGAAGGTTCAAGTTGAATATTTTGAACTCAATTCATGCGGTGATTGTTGAAAAATTCAAAATTATCTTCTATTGATAATAACTCTAATTTATTAAAATTATTAATCTTTCATAAAATCAATTATATCTTACTTAGAAATGATGTAAACTAGTGTAGAATATTAATAATTTTGCATAATTTTGGATAGACAATCCAACTAGAATCAAGAATTTTATTTTAATATTTGAGATCCTACACCAAAGTCCAAAGGCCAATTGACGAGGATATCGCAAATTAAACTCTCCATTTGCGAGGTGGAACCTAATCACCTCAAAGAGTGCAAACCAAAAATTCGTAATATGATTGGAAAACCTTTGCTATAGAAAACCCATGTGTTGACTTATGTAGAGACATAAAAATAAAAAATAAAATAGTAGGGAAAATGTTGGATAAGTGAAAAAAAGGAGGGGGGTTCCTTCTTTTTTGAAAATTCAAAGCATATTCTAAACAATCTCAAAAATCAAACTCCTACCTTACCCTAATAAGGACAAATTTAGTAAATAGACTTGTGTCCACTACTAAATCAGGGTTCCAAACCTTAAGCAAAATCACATAACATCACAAAATTGTTCACGTTCTAAGCTTACATGGTAAGTAAAGAAATAAAACAAAATCCACTACTGTAAACGAGTGGACAAACGCATCTTTGTAAATACTGCAAACTCCAACCTTACCCTAATAAGGACAAATTTAGTAAATAGACTTGTGTCCACTACTAAATCAGGGTTCCAAACCTTAAGCAAAATCACATAACATCACAAAATTGTTCACGTTCTAAGTTTACATGGTAAGTAAAGAAATAAAACAAAATCCACTACTGTAAACGAGTGGACAAACGCATCTTTGTAAATACTGCAAACTCCAAGTGCAAGTTGCTACTTAGGATTCACTAAATCAAAAAATGCAATTCTACCAGCAGATTGTAAAACAACAATTGCTTTAACGTCAAATCGGTTGAAGAAAATCAACAATCCCAAAAGATAGCTATAATAGCAAACCAAAGTGAATTGCAAGAAAAGAACATAACGAACAAACAAAGCTCTAGGTCCAAGTGCATAAATTGGATATTTGAGAATTTCTCAAGAGGTAGTATCCCTCACATGTGTCCATAACAAAAAACAAACATGTAGTCAGTTTTAAGTTGTACACAAGTTGTTTGCAGCATACCACTACTTGTTATTGTATATTCACCAGAGAAGATATAAAGGTAACAAATGCAAATTGGAAAGCAATATTTGATGAGCGCTGCATGTTGTACATGTTGTCCGCTACTCTATGACCCGGATGCCATCGCTTCAAAACTCCCGATCCACGTTCAACACGATTGGAGCACCAATAATAACTCTTCACAAACATGTAGCTAGAAAAAGACACTACTTGTAGGCTTAGGGTTTGCCTAAGTACCTCAAGCAAGACGTCAACTTCAGTTGTTGTAAATTACAATATTGCCGCTTGGGTGAAAAACCCTTTGAGCATTGATTGTTGTTGCATCATGCATGCATGGCACGTTTAATGCACATAGCCTAATTGGCAAGAATATTATGAGAGTGAATCTCATAACTAAGTTCTTGGAAGTAGATTTTAAAACATGGAGGGAGGACAGGGTTTCTGCAAGCCAATCTCCTATGTGGAAAGTTGGTACCCAATAATTAAGCTTATAAAATGAACCCAATCATTTGGAGGTAGTTAACTTTAGCTAAGTTTAGAAATTGAACTTATTAAGTAAAGTCACATGTACAATTTAGTTTGGGCAGCAAAAAAAATTTCTAGGCTTAGGTTTTGAAAACCAAAACTAAATCTCAAGAAAAAAGAAAAAATGAAAAAATGTACCTTGTTGTACAAAATAAACATTTTTGCCTCCAAAGGCTGTTAACTCAACCAACTTGCCATGCAAAAATAATAATATAATAATATAAAAAATGGACAAGTTATTATTAATTTTTTTTAAATATTAAAAAAATCTAGTATGATGTGGCCGAAAGGGTGCCTTGTCAGATTTTTTAAATAAAAAATTATTTTTAATTTAATTTATTTATTAGTATTATTGTATTATTATTTTTGCATGGCAGTGTGGCTGAGTTAACCCTTAAACGACAATGCCAGCCCCACGGGCTTGGTTTTAGTTTGGGAGAATCTTGCTCATAACTTCTACACCATTGCACCAAATGGGGTTTTTAAAATTCCAAACCGAGCACCTTAGAGAGATCTATACTTCTTTAGAATAAAGCTAAAGCAAATTAAACACAAAATCATGCTTAAAATGGGATTTAAGAGGAGATTTTGGGTGTGGTATCAGGAAAGGAATTGTCGTTTAAGGGTTAACGACCTTTTGGAGGTCTGAATTTTTTTGTAATGTGAACAGTCCAACCTTGCTGGTTGAGAATTTCAATCAGTACCACAATTACAGCCTTAAGTTTGCATGCAACAAATGAATGGGCAGTAGAATGCCAGCACACCTGTTCTTGATGTTTCATTTTCAATGTGACAACACACATTTCATGAGACACTTCGAACACTTCAATAAATATTAGGACTTGCTACCAACTAAATTGTCATGTGATGACAGCATGATACCAAGTACCTGTACTACAGAATGTGATGAGGGGATCTATGAACATAAAAGGATTTTAGTAATGATTAAAATAACAATTGTGGCACATCTATACCAAATATTTGACTTTATTAGAAAAACATGGTTTGAAAAATGGAATGTTTATGAATATTTTTCAAGATTCTCTTTTTTCATTGTAAAAAACTTCTTTCAAATATTTTTCTGCCAATTTTGCTCTCCATTTACAATATGTGTTTGAAGAGCTTTTTATCTTAACCCTTTGAGGCGCATGTGTCCACTTTGTGAACGATGAACAAATTCAACTATTCTCCTAACTACATACATGGACAATTTTCATCCATTCAAATTTCTCTTGGTTCTTCTACTAATTGACTATCATTTGTATAATACGGATCTTCAAAATAAGATATTATCATTTTTTGAAAAACAACACAATTGGTTTATGTCAAGTTTCATTCTTAGTTCAAAAAGTGAGACTTACCTTAACCCTTTAACACACCGGTGTCCACTATGTGAACGACACACATATTGAAACTGCTATATTTTCATCCAAATTGGATAGTTTTCATCCACTAAAATTTCTCTTCGTTCTTGAGCAAGTTGACTATCCTTTGTATAGTTTGGATCTTCATAATAGGTTATTATGATTTTTAGAAATACAACATAATGGGTTTATGTCAAGTTTCATTTTTAGTTCAAAAAGTGGGACCTTAAATATGTTTTTCCAAAATAAGTAGAATCAAATATTGGAACCATACCATCTCGTAGTGCATGTTATTCCAATTTCATTACCGTATTTTTAAAATTTCTGGTGCTAATTTGGGATTTTTAAATGAATTTCAAGAGAAAACCTTGCAAAATTAATTTAAAAATATTAAACAAAAATGGAATAAATCCAACCATACAAATGTGATCTTCACATTGACATTTACAACTTTGCTTTGACCATCAACCCCATTTTTGGTTTTCATCAAACATTTTATAACGCTTCTTTGAAAACAATGTTGAATCGGGACGTTAAAGGGTTAAAGTTCTCCACCCTCACATACCAAATGTGTAGTTCAAATAGTCATTGATCCATCTTAGTAGAATTTAAGGTGTATTGAATGAAACTTATATTTGATGGGCTATTTGGCTAAATATAGGACAATAGGATTAACGCAATAGGATTAATGCAACACGATATAGGACAATAGGATTAACAGAATAGAATTAACGCTTTAAAGGCTATTTTGGAAGGGCCTTCATTATTTTTCATTTAGTTTGGCTACGTGTTAAACCCTTTGAATGAAGGGGTGAAGGTGCTCTAAGCCAAACCATACTTGAATTTACATTAGAATATCCAATAAATATTTTTGAAGTATAAGCTTAACATATGTGACTATATACTTTATTCTATTTAGTGTCATTCACAACTCAATGTACTACCAAAATAATGTACAAGTTTGATTTGCCAAATTCGAGTGATATTGTTGGTTGAAATTTGTGAAGTTTAGGCAGGACCAACAATCTTGCCTAATATAAAGTGGGTATAAGTTAGAGCATTTGCACCCTACCGCTAAAAGCATGAGATTTTTAAAAAACTAAATGAAAAGTGCCTTTATTTAATGCTGAAAATTTAAAGTAGATAAAAGAATCACATAATATGAGCACAATATAGTGATATATGAATATGTCTCTCCGTAGTTAATTTAACGAAGAGCTTCGTAACCTAAATTGATGGATAATAATGATTACCAATGTATAGTGATTGTGATTGGTTCACGGATTATATAGGGGGACACATAATAGTTTAACCCCTAAGCGTCTCTAGCTTTTTTGGTCTTAAAATCATCATTGCTTTTGATGTGTTGTAAGTCTAAATGTAAGTGAGGTATAGGAATCTCAATTGTACAATCTTGTAATATACATGTTGTAGATCATGTGGATCAAATTTGGAGTCATTTGGCCATATAGATTGCAAGATCATAGTGTTTTAGTGTTAAAAAAGGATGCTGAAATTTTCCTAGCAACACAGTTAGAGGTGAAATTCGTTTTCAAAATTACTCAAATGAAAAAGCTTTCAACTATAAAGTAGTTCATCATATAAACACATTGGTACCAAAAAAACTCATGATTTTTTTTTAATGTGCCCTATAATGGCCTTGCAATGTCAAAACGTAGCCTGAAAAGTGACTAATTAGACCCAAAAAGCAAAAAGTGTCCAAACTAGACCCGTGCACTAAAATGACTCCCAAATATTCAGAACAACATGGATTGACATGAAAATTTTACCATGATAACTAGACTTCAAGGGAAATCCAACCCCATAATGTTTATTGAAAACGGACATGGGATGAAGGAGATACAAGCCCCCGAAGTTGCAGCCATCAAAATACACAAAATCTGTCCAAAAAAAAGACCCCTACTTTCAAATGATCACCAAAAATTCAATACATCTCGAATTGATCTGAAATTTTTACCACTCATTTCGTACATCATCATTAAGGGTATGGAGATGATAGCTTGTGACAACAAATTATTTATGTGATGATAGTGGTCAAGGGGTGAATTGAAGGGAAAAGGGTGCGGATCAACCTTTTTTCTAAAAAAAACCAATAAAAAATAACATAGCTAAAAAACGACCAAAAAATCAATATAAGATCGTCAAAATATCTTCAATTTTATATAAAATATTGAATGAAATTGCTAAAATTGAATGAAAATAACATTAAAATATGGATGAAAAGTAATTTCTATCCAAAACATGGATGAATGTAGAAATACCATATTACTAGATATTTTGTATCGCCAGTTTAACACTCTCTCAAAAATGAAAAAAAAACAGGGCTGGTGCGGATCGGCTCTTAGGCTTTTGGGCATGGAAAAAGTGCATGCATCCTTGGTTCACAAACAGGCTCCAGATTTTAGTTATCTAGTGCATTGATTGAAGCAAAATTTGAATCCTATTCGTATTCAGCATTCAAGATCTTCAATGCATGCGCAAGGAGACGAAGGTGCAGCGGAGATTTCTGATCAAAACCATGTAAGTTACGATTTTACTCTCATTTCCTTCTCGTCTCAGCTAATTTTGTAGTATAATTTCTTCTTCTCCACAATCTGTAGACTTGGCCTGCGATTTCTAAGCAACCAAATGTTTACCGTTTCTGCAACAGATGATCGATGATCTTAACATTTTGATTCTCTCGAAGCATCGGCATCGTCACTGACCTCCATTCATTCCCCCTGGCGGCATGCATGTATCCAGACACTTATCTGTGGATAAATCAAGGATAATTTGTGGATGGACGTGAAAATCCTCCATTTCGCAAGGCAGATTTCTAATCATCGTTGAGTTCTTGAACATCTTTCTGCTTTTGTGCTTTTGTGGCGATTCGTGAATGTATAGAGCTTTAAGGATCCTGTGACAGCGTTGTTTATTTTACGGTGTGATTTGAAATTGTGAAGGCGAATTTGCATAAGGATTTGAAGAAGCCGGCAGATCGAGTCGACCTTCGAGATATCAGGTCTCAGGGAGTTCTTGATCGTTTTTGGTGATATAGATTGCAGCGATTCGTAAATGTACTTAGGATCCTGTGAGAACGAGTCACGGCGTGAGTGCTTCAATTGATTGTGATTAGTTTTTTCTACGGTGTAATTAGATTTATTTTAATTTTCCTTGCACAAGGATTTGAAGAAGCAGAGTTGGAATACAGAAATGGTGTAAGTGTTGAAAGGATGAGATGACGCTCCTCCTCGCACACAGCCGTCATCTTTCATATCCGAGATACTATTCCTCGCAGCACTGCAGCAGCATCAGTTCTTCAGCAGATTTGAAATTCGTGTGTCATCGCCGCGTGTTTCGCTGCTGCGCGGTTTCTGTAAACAATGGAGGACAATTCGAAGACTTGCGCGATCGCGGCTTGGTGGTTGCTGCGAGTGATACTCTGAAAAGTTCCGGTGCTTCGAATCAAAATCATGCGAGATCTTCTGATTCTGAGCGAGAGGCTTCAGCGGCGCGGGAGGGGCCGGCATGGATTTCGGTTACCGAGGGCAGAATTGAGCGGGTATGGCTCGGGGATTATTCGAGAACTGGCACCTTGGTTATATCCAGGCTAGGGTTTCGTATTCTGACGAGATGACTCACTTTTTGTGCAGGCCATCTTTGATTTCCGGTTCCTCACTCTGATGGCAATCGCTGGTTCGCTTGTAGGTTCCCTCCTTTGCTTCCTCAAGGTGACAATCTAAACCGAGCTGCTCTCCTTCAGGAGCCTTCTATTGCCATTCCTGCCATTTAAGTTTGCTCAAACGAGAATTCACATTGAATTACAAAGTAGAGCACATTCTTGAAATTGCATGTAGTAAGAAATAGTAGACAACCACATTTCCATTCAAAGGTGAAGGGCCATAGACATTTAGCCAAGTCATGCTTACACCACTTGCTACTTTAAGCCCAACCAAGTGTAAGAATAGATGAGTTGCTGTTGGCAACAGAGGTCAGTATGGGAGGTGGGATCAGGTCCCTAATGGTTTTAGTATCCTCTATCTTAGTGAAATCCGAAATGTTGTTATGCAGGGGACTGGATTCATATGTGAATCGTTCATTGCGTACTTCAGAATGTGTTTGAATGGATTGCACACCGGGAAGGTGATCCTTCGACTTGTTGAGGCTGTCGGTAAGCGCTTTGAACATTTGTGCCTTGTTTCAAATTGGTGTTTGACAAACATTCAAGTAGCATCTCTCGTAGCTTTTTCGTAGTGGAGAACGCTAGCCTAGATATATATCATTTGTAATGGAGCCTAACGTGTGAATTTGCCGGCCAACCAGACGTGTACCTCGTTGGAACTGTGATGTTGATATTCGGAATGGGCCTCTATGGACTGTTCATTAGCAATGAGCCAATCGAGGGACAAGATGATCGTGCATTGAAGAATACAACACTCTTCGGGATGTTTGAACTCAAGGTAAGCAAAAGCTGAATCCCAAAGCTTCAAAAGTGAAAGGTAGAGGATACTATTTGCGTCACCTTTAAGCATTTAAGGAGTGAATTTTGGGAGGTGTTCAGAGCTGTGGAGAGATCACTTTGGGTACAAGAGCCAAATCTGTCGAGATAAAAATTTATTACTATGTATGAAATTCTTATGTAGTTTCAAAGTGGATTCAAAGTTGATAAGTGACAGTTAACAACCTCATTTTCATTCAAAAGTCAGTGGTCATAGACATTTAGCTAGGTCATACTAACACTACTTGCTAGTAAGTTCAAATAAGGGTATGAATAGATGAGTTGCTGTTGGTAACAGTGTAGGAGACGGGATAGGTCCCTAACGGTATTAATATCCTCTACCTTAGTCCATACCATCGAAGTAGCCGTGAAGCATGTGTGATTAACCTTCGAAAGCTAATCTTCTAATATTCTGTTTATGAAACAGGCCCGGCCGCTCTGGATGCGGATTACGACATTGGATACATTGAAGACAAAGCTCGGACATGTCATTGTGATGATTCTTCTTGTGAAGCTTTTTGAGAAGAGCAAGACGGTACTCATTGTCAGCTCGATGGACTTACTATACTATTCTGTCTCCATTTTCTTGTCGTCTGTCTCGCTCTATGTTCTACATCGATTACATGCGCCTTAGGAAGCAAAAACTTGAGCTCAAGCTATCGATTAGTGTTGCAATTAGTTTTTTGTAATCTTGACAGTGTTAACATACACGTGTATTTTGTAATTGTACACTACAAGGAGAAGGCCTCGCCTTTCACTCGGTAGGTGAGTCAAACGGTGCCACTTTGCACTTACTGCCCAGGCACTCGAGACTTAGTGAGCGCAATTCGTCACGTAGGAAAAGTGTGTATACTGAACTCTGACATTGTTCTGAGTGAGAAGCGATACTTTTGCTAGCAGTGTGTAATTAGCCCAGTCACTTGTTCATTTTCAGTTCATAGACAGCAATACAATATCATTACACTTAATCTGAAATTTATTCCTTCTTTCTATCTCACCTTCAGTACTTGAGAAATGTACCAACCACCTTGGACAGATTCTAATGCAAATTCAGTGTCTCATGTGAATCCAGCAACTGAATCAATTGTCGTTGCTTCTATTCTGGGCCTGATTATGAGATTAAACGAACACATCGGATCAAATGGTGGAAACTATTGATTGTGGACGTTCATTTTTGGATCATGTTATTCCCTTTCAAATTCAATATTTGTCTAATCACTCCTGCTTATGGTCGTCTTTTTTCATGTGTGGAGCTGCTGGAGCGTTCATTCCATAGTGTGGTACTGTAGCATGTGATTAAGAATGTATTGGTGTGCTCAATTATAACTCCAAGTTAAGAGCAATGGTACATTCTGGTGGAAGATGTAACTTGGAGTTATAATTGAGCACCAATAACTCTTAACAACTATAATAGTCCACGACTATGCAGAACATTTCCTTCGTAGAAATTTGGAAGCTAACTTTGGTTCTCTCCATCGCAAGGTCTATGATACTCTCAATGACCGAAAAGTGACAAAAACACGCACTGTTGTCTGCACTAAACCCTAAAGGAAGAATCGCCTTCTGCTGGTATCCATGTCTGGTTTATGCACCCACTAGGGCCGCTTCACACGATGGCTGTTCAAGTGGAGAGGCCATGGGATTTACTGCCAAACTTTGTTGAGAGTCCAAAGAAATGGGCTGAAAATAGGTTATAAAATATCTAGTTTTGATTTTTTATGAAAAAAATCGATGGCCTCTCGACCATAGTTTGGGTTTTTCATTTTTGTCCGACCCAAACTTCCTTCGAGAGTCCGTCACCTTGGTCAAAAAGTGCTGTCATGTAGGTATTTTGGAGGGCGACAGCCTTTGGACTTTGGTCTCTAGTGCGAAGGGCCAAGAGACCGAATTCTTGGTTTCTTACAATCTGGTGGAAATCGACGGCCTCTTGATCTTTAGCTACAGTGTGAAGTGGCCCTTAGAATCAAAAGTAGTAGCCCAAGTGGTGTCATTTGACACACATCTCTGTTTGGGAATGGCATGCAAGTGCTTGACAATCGGGCAGGTGAATGCGGGCGCAATCTTCCCTTCTGAGAGAGCCAAGGGCTTCAATTACGACATATTGGAATTGCTTTCGAGCATGAAGACGAGGAGGAAGCCATATTTGCCAATGTGGAGCCTTGGGGAGGTCACTTCCAAATATTACGTAACAAAGTGCAAACAAAGATAGGGTCCAAATAAATCTTTGAAGATAAATTTTATAAATGAATTACATCAATAAAGAATGCTCAAAATTGATTACAAGAATTAAATTGAGAATATTATTGGAATATTACCAACTATAGTAAAAACTATTTTCAATCCCTAAACGTCCTCCCCCTTTTCCAAATTCAACAGTTTTACAAAGATGCATCATAAAATGCAACCCAGAGGGATATTTTGAACTTGATGTATGAATAAAAGTTGTGCATCATAAATTTTAGATTCTATCCATACAATTAGATTTGCGATTGCTATCACCAATTTTTTTGTATATAAACTGAAATTTCAAATTCAAAATTCTTTTGTAATTTGGTTACGAATAAGATATTGACAATTTGTATATGAAATTTGTTGTGATTGGTTGAAATGTAATACTCTAAGTGTAGTGATTTATGGAGATTTTTTGGTTGCTTAATTTTATGAGTTGACTTTTTTAAGAGCACCTTTACACTAAAATCTTCGAAATTTTGAGTGAACAACTATAACATGAAATGAGACATAGAAATTTCACATATCATCTCCTTTCTAATCAGCACACACATGCATGAAGCTAACTTTCCATAAAATATATAGTAAAAATATATAGAAATCTGTGTTTGATTCTGTACATCGTTCACATTCTGGACGGTTGGACATTTAGGGGCTAATTTTTAGGGTACTTTCAAATACCCTTTGTTCACACATGATACTCAAAAAGTACAAAGAGTGACCTCCCTGAGTGTAGAGCACATTGCATGGCAGGACACCAAACTTTGCCCCATTGCCGTTGAGATAGCATGGAACAGTATTGGCGCCGAGACAAAAATAGAATCAGTCATGGTGACGAAATGGAACTATCGTGTCGACGAACCTACCATCCTATGCATGCTAAACGAGCTGCGACTTAGGTCATCACAAGAATTTTAATTTGAACATCGAAAACTCAAAATTGTTTGATTTGCTATTTTAAAAAATTATGTAAACGTAAATTAATTAAAAATGTTAAGAAAATAAAGTGAGGTAAGTAAAAAGCCAAAAGAGTGTACACTTTTTAGTGCACTTACTATGGGCTACTCTAAATCTAAAAAATAACTTTTATAAACACTAAATCTTTGTAATGTGAAGACATCTTCACCAACGGTATAATTGAACACCAATAACTCTTTCCTCACAATATTGCAGGAAAATGTGTTAATTCAGTACACCAATTATTGCCATTACTGTGAGTCACAAAATTAGTGTGAGACTTTACACCAATTCTCACACTAATTTCAGTACATACATCTCAAATGTACATTATTGTAAGAATTCTCAAATACTCTCAATTACTGTGACTCACACTTTTGTTCTAATATCATAATTACTGTGACTCACAGTAAAGGCAATAACCGGTGCACTGTAGTTAGCGGAACTTCTTACACCAATTTGAATTTCAAAATGTAGGGTCAACGAACGGAGAGACGGACGGACGGAGGTCGACGAACAGATTTCTTCCGATGAAAGTGAGGCACCCCTTTCCGAGGACAGACCGCATGATCTAGAATCAACTGAAGTGTTCCTCAAATTGCACAGATTCTTTCAAAAAAATATTAAAAATTAGAAAGGAAATCCTGCCTTTCATAATCTCGCTACTCACTGATGAGTGAGCCATAGCTGACTCCTGACAAAGTTGTTGCAGAGATCAACTGTAACGATCAAAATTCGGATCGGAAATTCAAGAGCGAGCGGTCACCCATCTGTCATACGTCTTTCAATTGCAACTTAGCAACAGGTTGCACGAATTTCTCAGTCTCGTCTTTCACCATTTTGTTTTTTTTGCTTTGTTGAGTGTTGGGGTTGATTGGAGCTAAGCTTATTTGATACTTGGATGCGCGTGTGATTCGAGGTTTGAATCGGAGGTTCTATAAGCTCGTTGAATTTTTATTCTTATTTTTATTTATTTTTGCTTGGATCTGGATTTCTGCTCCAATTTGAGGGTTAGTATTTTTGAGCTTGATTTGGGAAGGATCTAAGGCTTCGGTGGGATTTTGGGTTTGTCCGAAATTTCCGGGGAATTGTTATGCATTTCACGTAACCTTCCATAGCTCCTATGAACTTGGCTATGTACTGTACTGTACATGTGCACGCAACAGATTACTTTGCTTGTGCCCTACCCTGTCAGAACAGTAGTAACGCTTCAGTAGCATTTCGCGTCTCTAGAGCTTGGGAGGGATTCGGTAGTGGCAATTTTTTTTTCCTTTTCATTTTAGAGCTCATTTTTTGAGCTGATTGTTGTTGCGCCCATTTGCATGTTTGTCTGTGATATTAGAAGCGGTGAGTTGTTTATGGCACAGTAAGTGATGTGAAAATGGATTCTCTGCGTCTCGGCATATCCGCCTAAAGAAACAGTCGCAGGTCAAATTGGAAGCTCTCTTTTTCTGTTGCTTCACTCTTTTGATGCGTCCAATATTCTGTGCTCATTTTCTTGCTTTGTACAGATCGAAGTCTTCGTCATGGCGGATGAGAGCGTCGTTGTACGCCGAGTTATACCATCTGACAACAGCTGCCTATTCAATGCTGTTGGGTGAGTTTTATGCTTTCCCTTCACAACCCTGGGTTAGGGATTTCCTGCTTTTGTTTGAGTTAGATTGACAGTCGATTTACACGTTGAGCGTTGTAGCTTATTATTGTCATCCTTTAATGGCGTGTCGACCTTGAAGTAGGGAATAATCAACAAATTGGTGACCTGATTGAATCTATGGGTGCTGGAAAGCTTTTTTGGAGTGTCATTTTCACTTCTTTTTTTAGAGTTGAAAACCCTATGAGTTAAAGGAGAACTCCATTGTGTTCAAATGTGTAGATGTTATTGTCCTAATCAAGGCATGGCATGGGGTGTTTAAAGTTTGAGAACAATAAGATGTGTTGTTGTGGCAGGTATGTCATGGATAAGGACAAACATAAGGCGAAAGAGCTGCGGCAGGTAAGAGTGGCCGGAAGAGAAATTAGGTTTTGTAATGGAATGCTCGTTTAGGGTTTAGATTCAGGGAAGGAGAAGACCTAATGATAATCTCTCTCGTGACAATTGTATGGCTGGAATTGTTATGGAAGGTTATTGCAGCCGCTGTAATGAGCGATCCGGCAACGTACACTGAAGCCATTCTGGGTAAACCCAACCATGAGTATGTTGAGTGGATCTCTAAGCCAGACAAGTGGGGAGGTAATCTTCAAACTTCATTTCTTATTGACGCATGACCAGTGCCATATGCTAGCTTAGAATTGCCAAAAAAAACCATGGCGATTGCATAAGCAACGACCATCATATTCAACACTATCTTACTGTTGAAACATCAAGTCACTGCTATTCTTATGTTACTACTCTTATGGTGTCATGGATCATTTGACCATGTCAGTGAGGCTCATTAAACTGTGTGTGTTTTTTTTCAGGTGCAATCGAGCTTGCGATTCTCAGTGACTTTTACGGTCGTGAAATCGCAGCTTATGACATCCAAACCAAACGGTGTGATGTATATGGCCAGGTAAAGAGGTGTATTGTGATAGCCATAGTTTTATATACTGCCTATCACTCCTGTCCTTATTTTGTTAGTATCTGCGGCTTATTCAATTTTCGTTCTTGTAACGTTTTGAACTGCAATCTCTTGATGAATTATATTCCCTCAATATCAAGAATGTACCCTGGTTTGAGTGTGGTAGTTGTGATGATCAGGCGAAAGGCTACACAGAGCGGGTGATGCTGATATATGATGGCCTGCACTACGATGCTCTAGGAGTAAGATAGGCGGCTTTTCTTTCCCTAAATTCGTTTGGTTTCATCAGACCACTAGATTGAAAAGTTTCTCATGATTGTACAACTTGGGTTTGTTCAACTTTTTAGTTGATATTGCGTGGTTTGTTTTGGACACAGTTGGCCCCATTTGCAGATGCACCGGAGGAAGTGGATCAGACTATCTTCTCTGTAGACAAGTTTGGCAACATTGGCAGTGCTTCGCGTTTGGCAGAGAAAGTGGTAGAAGAAGCTCACAGGTATGATTTAGTACGATGCCTTTTCACAGGCAAACACAGTGCAGCTGTTACTTATGGTATCTCGTTGTTTCAAATTGGTGACCTGATATTGGAGTCCTCAAAAAATAGTGGCCGCAGCATTAAGACGAAAACATGAATGGCTATTGCTGTATTGACAGTTTGTAGCAATATGTTGTTTTCCTGAATCTTAAAATATCGAATATTGAATCTTACAAAGCTGTTTTTTTAACATAACAAATTAGCTTCGTATCCTCATTGAATTGTACTGCTATTATCAATGGCCTCTAATTGTTTTTAAACTTGTGGCGTCCAGGGCACGCAGCTTTACTGATACAGGAAACTTCACTTTACGGTGTGGTGTGTGTCAAAAAGGAGTGGTTGGTCAGGCGGTAAGTCATCAAATTTGTTCCTGAATTGTTTGATTTATGCAAAAGCATGAATATGCCTGACTCAAAATCATCATGCTTGCTTGCAATCACATAGTACTGGTTGTGTGTTCTACTTGTTTATGACAATCTCCTTCCTCTGATATCACATGATAATACAGGGGGCAATGGAGCATGCCACAGCCACGGGCCACATCAACTTCCAAGAGTATCGTTAGTCTGTGTTGTGTTGATTGGAGTGTATCGGTAATCAAATTGAAGGCAGTTAGTTTGTGTACATCAATTCTTGCAAAAAAAATAAACCCGGCTGCTTGTGATGTAGCTCTGTAAACACCAATACATCTCTTGAGCTCCGGGGCCTCATTTAGCACCAGCAATGTTTTAATTGATTGAATGGCTGGGCTGATTGAATCATATGGAGCCTGCCTCAAAGTGCAAGGGGCTCAGTAACCCCAAAGCGCCATGATCACCCAAAACGGGTGCAAATGTTTTCTTAGCACTTTTGAGTGGCTCATGTAGCAATCTCCTTTCGTTGATTTTATTTACAGTTTTTTAAACGAACATATGACCGTGTGCAATATATTTTTCATAATTAAAATACTGCTGTGCCATGATCATGACCGCTTTGGTGATTTAACCAGCATCCCAAAAAAGAGGCACATCCTTGACGCCACTATTCCCTGC
Source organism: Pohlia nutans (assembly GCA_022496805.1). Classification (NCBI taxonomy): domain Eukaryota; kingdom Viridiplantae; phylum Streptophyta; class Bryopsida; order Bryales; family Mniaceae; genus Pohlia; species Pohlia nutans. The sequence goes on from CM040096.1 coordinate 25,131,569, forward strand.
ACATCACACCTGCTTATATCAAATCTATCATTTTGATTCTATCAAATGTTTAGCTAACGTTTGTATGTTGGCTTGTTTTTTTGCCATCACTAACATAGCAAAGAGCCAACATAAAATTTATAGGAGTAGAATAATGCTTGAAGCGGGTGTCCAGCCCCTATTCCCGTGGCAGTAGGTTTGTAACTTGTTGCATCAACAACCCCTATAGGTGTGGAAGTGAGGAGGCAATCCCTTGTTGCATTACCACACTACCACAATTCACACAGGTTTTGAAAATCACTCATTGTGTGCACGTTTTTGAGAATTAGAAATTGGGTGTGGTCTCATTGTGAAGAGAATCACAAGAGCTTCAATTTGATACCAAACTCAAGACTTCAGGTTTCTATTGTGTCCACAATTGCCAAAATTTGACAAACCCCGAGTGAAGAATGCTAGATCTTCACATGCTCATAACGCACAAATTGCTCAGAGTTAGAAGACATCTTATCATATGGTCTTGACTCATGACATTTTCCATTGAGAAGCTACAACAAATGCTTAGGTTTTGATAGCATTTATAGTGGCAAGAGCTGAGGGAAACCTGTAAGTTGATGAACGTGCCAACACATGCTTCAGGAAAGCAGGCAGAGTGCACCAAGTCTCCATTGCTGAATGTAAATTTCTTCTACCCTGACAATACACAGCATAACAGGCAGATTCTTACCTAGGGTAAATTGCAAGTTTACTTGAACCCCAGAAAAATGCTCACGCAGAAATCTGTATACCGAAAACATAAGATGAGCAAAGAGAGATGAAGTTACACAACGTTAGAAACTCACCGGAAAATCACTGCTATGAGGAATGCCCAGACTGGAATGCAGTTCATCATGATTGAAGAAAATATCACGTTTGTGTATTGCAATCCAACCAGGAAAAATGCCTGCTGCAAGTAAACTCTGCAGCATTTCACAGAATTATACCAGATGAATTTCAAAAACAAAACGTGCACCACTACAATACCGACAGAAGCTGCAGGCACAGACAGACCTCGTTACAATTCACAACGAAAACATCAGCTGTCAATAGTATACTCTGTGATGTGAAGGTAATGCTAAATTCACGTCATATCAAAATTACCTTAATAGCTACCAATGGAATATCAAGTCAACCCTAATGATTATTGCATATCATAAAAATCAAAATGCAACTCCCTAAAAATTTTAAAACCAGAATTTGAAGGTATTTTTTTGTATTTCATAAGATCCTCCTACTCTCAAAAATACGGTATACTAATCATAAACTCCAGAGTGGAAAGACGTGAATTATGTCTTCACATGTGCATTCAGTTCCAGCATGTGAAGAAAATGGATACATGAATTCACGTACCCAACAACTGCCATCGCTAGTATAAGCCCTGCAGTTTCAAGGGTCATCTTCGGCCAGTGTTCCCTGCCATCCACAGCTTAACCCTGGAAACAAACTCATGCTCGTGCAATGCAATCGATTAACCCTAAAAGACAGACCAACGATTCATCGTCCAAAAGCATAATGAGGCCAAATTTTGCATCACCAGAGTCAAAGTAATAAAAAGAACCTGGACTAAATGATTAGTTGAGAACATGAAGCTTCGATGATGAGCTTTCGGTCTTGGAAAAAACAAAGCAGAGTAAATCAAAATGGGCGGTGTACCGTAAAGGAAGAGGGTGAGGCAGCGAATGCCGTCAATCGCGGTAAACGGAGAAGAGAAAAGGGTCCACACCACCAGACAAACAGGCTTTGGTGAACTTAGCCGCCATCGCCAGCGCCCACGACCACCATGGCCACATGCACCTTGGCCTTGTTGAGCCATTGCAGTTTAGCAACTTATTCAATTGCAACTTAGCAACAGGTTGCACGAATTGTCCCATATCGATAGGAGAGGAGCCACTGTGCAGAGAATACAAGTACCAGAGAGGTGGACTTAAAGATTTGCCTTAAACTAATGAGTAAGGAAAATAACGCGAGTGGACGATGCCATTCGCAGCATTCTCTGATGAATGCGTCATGAATTTTTAGGGGGCGACAGGCTGGCCGGGCGGTGACGCTGCTTACATTCGCAGAACTCGCCTGTGCGGGCCTCCTCAAAACCCACCCCAATTCTAACCCTAAACTGTACCTCTTCCGTGTCCTGTGACCGCAGCCCCGGTTACCGTGTGCAGGTGTCCTTTGACCGCAGCCCTTGTTACAGCCAAGCAACGCATATTCTCAGTTTTTCCTTTGGTAGAGCAACACGCATCCTGGAAGGATTTCTCTAAATCTCCCGGTGGTCTTCAATGAATGGGGACAAAAGTGCCCCCTATTTTGGTCCTTGTACGGGCCCACCTTAAAAAACAACCCCCTCCTCCAATGGTTTTTTATTCCCAAGTAGGTCCCCCTAAGGTAATTTGGACCCGTAGGCCCCAAATTTGCAATTTTTTTTTGCCAAAAACAGCACCGAAGGTGCCCAAAATGGAAATTTCAGAAAAGGGGGGGCCCATGAACAGTAGCCCCGCATTCAAGACCACCGGGGGATTTAGAGGCGGGGCATCCTGGAATGCCCCGACTCTAAATTCCCCCTTGACATAAATGCAAGTACTATTCACCCATGGCCCTATTTTCTGAAATTTTCATTTCGGGCACCCTAAGAATTTTGAACCATGGAAAGAGGGGTTATATTTTAAAGTGGGCCCCAACAACAACAACAACAACATTAGATGATAGTAACAGTGTTACAAATTACCATAATTTCTTTTATAGAACTCTGCTCATACAAATAGTTCAGAACGTACACTTTACCAATGCTTTGCAAGCAAGAGAATATATATTATGCCACATATAATATGTTGGGTTACAACTCTGTATCCAATCCTCTAAGTACAAAGTACACTTGACTCTTAGATACACACACTAATTGACAATGCTCCCTTCTAGACAGACACTACTTCGTACTACAACAATACACACAGCTAAGAAAGACAATGTCTGCTAAGCTAAGGGTATAAGCCTTTTGGTAAGCGTATGTTATGATTGCTTGCTAGACAGCTAGCCCTATGTTCGCTAATGATTCCATCTTCCATCTAGTTTGAATGTCCACATGGCTTGAGTCTCATAGTGCTAACACGGCATAATCCAATATTCCCACTCAACACTGTGATTACCCAACCAAGTCTCCCACTTGAGCACAATGCGTTACTTCAAACAGTCGGAGTAGTTGTGAGTCCAGCTCTAAGACAAATACGTTGGAACTTGCCTTGTAGTAACGATTTGGTGAGAACGTCCACAAGCTAGTCATCTGTACATGAACGCGATCTTATGGCTTCTTGCTGTGTATCTCGGATTTTGTGTGACTTTGTGGCAATATCTTTGGTATGCTGATGAAAAACACGGTTCTGAACAAGACGTATAGCCGCTTGATTGTTGCTAAATAGCTTGGTGGAGTGGAGCTGAGTAAAATAGATGCTCATGAGTAAGTGCTACATCCATATGGCCTTTTGTGATGCAAGTGCTACGGCTACGTATTCGGACTCCGTTGTACTTCCTATAGTGTAGGTCTGCTTTCAACTCTCCCACGCCACTGGTCCTCTATTCAACATGAGTAGAAAATCCAAACGTAAGTTACGATCGTCGATATCTGTTGCATAATGGATGTCGGAGTAACCTGTAAGTTGGTGTATGCGACAAGTTTTCCTCGTTTATATATAATGCGCATCTCCAGGATGTCCCGGATGTACCAAAGGATTCGCTTAAGCACTGACACATGAAATGCATTGGGACGACTACTGAATTTGGCGGCATTACTCACAATATATCTGATGTCGAACCTTGTTCCTATCGCTTCAAATTGTAGTCACCCGATGCACTCACGATAAGGCCACGTCACCACGCTATCCATAGTGTTGTCGTTACACAAAACTATCTTTGTTGTACTGTTTGGATTTGATGGTACAACTACAAGGTTGCAGTGCTCATGTCCAAACCTATGCAGTACTCGCTCCATGTACCTTGTCTGGTCCAGATGAATAAACTTTTAGTCTCGATCTCGAGTGATGTAGAGACCCACGAATATCTCTGCAAGTCCTTTAGTAATTGGAAACGCCCCTTCCATGTAGTTGAGGATGCCCATAATGACATCGTTGAGAACATTGCAGCAGATACCATCATCAACCCAAATTACAATGATAAGTTTGGGATCGAGCTTGTTTACATAGACGCATATATCAGTGCTAGATACTAGAAGATCATAGGCCTGCAAGAAATTGTCAACTTCTGGTTCCATACTTTGGGGGGATTGTTTAAGCCCATAGAAGGCCTTTTTCAAATGATAAACTTGTCTTGGTGCTGAAGAGTCGAGAAATCCCATGGGTTGCTCCATAAAAACCGTTTCTACAATTTCTCCTTAAAGAAAAGTTGTTCGGACATCAAACTGAGTAATATGTAGATGTTCAGCAGCTGCTATAGATAGTATCATTTGTATAGAGTTGAACTTAACAACAGGACTAAAAATGTCCTTATAATCTAGCCCCTCACGTTGTGTATAGCCTTTAGCGCACAAGTGTGCCTTGAACCTGTCCACTGAGCCATCAGTTACTAACTTCAACTTGTACACCCATTTGTTTTTCATAGTCTTCATGTCGAAAGCAAGGATTCTAGGATCTATGTCTCAATGACAATAAGTGATTTATACTCTTCACACATGGCTTGCATCCACTCAGTTTTTTGAGGCAAGCCATCGCCTCCTCAAAGATAGTTGGCTCAATAGACAACTCCGTAAATGTTGCCGTTCATGCATGAGTTCCTATTCACAAGATAAATCCAGTTGCCATATCGAGTTGGAGAGTTTCGAGCCCTGATTCCAAGGAGTGGCGCTTGGACGTTGTCAGCAGGCTGCTAATCAATTTGCACAGGGTCGTTCGCATCAACGTTAAAATGCTCCCACTAAGTAATAGTTTTCCCAACTTCTGCTATTGCATCAACATCTCTTACTTCATCCGATAAAGCAGTTACAGCTAGGGCCTCATCACTTAGCTCATCTATATTGTCTTCGGTGTTATGCAACTAAGATCGACTTACATTCAACCCAACTATATTGTTGTTGTTAGTTAGATTGTTCGAGCTGGTAACAAATGGGTTGCCGGAGACGTCCTATTGAGATTCGTTAGGACCAATTGTATCAAGTTGACCATAGGGAGGTTGACTGCCTCCACTGGTTGAACAGCAATCGGAACAAACACGGGCGGCAGCAACACTATAATTTCTTGAACGACAGGTAGTGGCACTGCAGGGCCATTTATCGGGGCAATGTTGCCCACATGCAACATCTCACGAGGATACGTGAGCCATTCTAAACTCCCACTAGTCCTTTCACTTGTAATGTCCTCATTAAAGATCACATCCCAACTCTCTTCCATGCACTGAAGTTTAGTGTTCCAAACACGGTAGGCTTTGCTAGTTTGTAAAAATCCCATGAATATACCTTTTTGACTCTTTGCATGCAGTTTCTTATGAAATTATTTTGGAACATGGATTTAGGCGTCACAACCAAAGACACGTAGATGTGAGACTGAGGATTTATTTTTATACCACAACTTGAATGGTGTACGATCATTAATAGTGCGTGTTGCCGTGCGATTCAGCTTATAGACGTGAATATATATATATATATATATAAACATGTATATATGTGTGTGTTCATCCAATACAATCGATTCTAATTTCTCCTCCTCTTGCTTACTTCTATTGGCAGATTCTCAAACCCATGGAACTTGGCTTTTATTGGATCTTGCTTTCTTGTGACCGTAATTCTTATTACTAGGTGTTGGTGTCATGTGACTGCAACCTTTGTTAACTCCTAAATGCATGGGCCTATGGCCGTGGAGCTAAACTACAATTTGTGTCCATTTGAATGTTTCATATCATCACTATAAATGAATGAGATTATTTGTCTTTTATTTTTCTAAGATAAATTAATATACTAACCACGATTCAAAATTTATTTGTATTTATTTGTGACATTTTAAAATCATTGTAATTTTTTAGGGGTTTTTTTTGAAAAAATTGATATTAATTATAAAACATACTAAAAAATCCATTTTTTACAATAGGTTTGAATAACAATGAAGAACACTATAATTGTGGATGAAAAGTCATCCATTTCCACAATATATTGAAAATGAATTATTCCATGGTAATAGGTACTGGACTTGTAATTGTAATAAAGTGCTCAATTTTAGGAATTTTCCAAAGCTTAAAAATGGAGTAGAAATTAGATTTGACAAACTTCATTTGATTTGTTAGAATCAATGCAAAAAGATCATTTTGATGACCAAAATTGAGATTCAACAGTAAAGAGCTAATATTGCTAAGATACACTACAAGGTATTCTAAGTTTCACATTTGGGACTTTGTATAAAATCCACAACAACCCAAAAATCTTGAAATTTCAATTACATGTTTAGAACTTTATTATCTATTTATATTTAAAATATTTTACAAAATACTATTTTTTCTATGCAAATTGGGTGTGTTTGACTCTCGAGCAATCAAATTTTGGTTGTTTAGGCGTTTAAAGTTTAAATGTTGGGTGGTAGTGTCGGACTGTCACCATAGCTCTTTTTACTACGGCAACCAATGAGTGATTCTCAAATCTCACGTGTGATACAACATCCAATATATCTTGTAATATTAGAATGTAGCATGAAAGAGTTTCATATAAAGGAGTTCAAATTGTCTTTTTATGGTGTGAGTTAAAAATGGACAACTGGGCAATTGCATGGTACGGGCTACTCGATATACATGTCACTATTCACTCTTTTTAAGATTTTGAGATTTTTCAAAAAAATTCAACCTTAAGGATGTTGAGAAAATGGAACTAATTGTATTTCGAATGTAGTCAAATGAAATTTTGAGTATCTAATTACCCTCAAGATTATGAACACATTAGAAATGACAAGGATTCCTAGTACTATGCTATAAGGACGTTCTCATGGTATGAGTGAGTGAAAGGCCTCAAAATCAAGTACTACTTTCTAAAGTAATGAATGTAGTGAATGTAGTAGTAAAAATGTCTTTAATTATAAATTAAAAAAATCAATTAGAGCTTACTTCTTATCTCATTATGATGTCCATTAAATTTATTTTTCAAAATTATGCATCTTTGATACATTAAATTTGATTTGTAATAACAATGTAAAAAACTTGTTTGTTGCAAAAATGATATTTTAATGGTTTTTACCCTTTCCACACTATTTTTGATATATAAATTTTATGTTTCACTAAATCACCATATGTACATGTATTTTAAGAAAGAAACCCTTCATATGAGTTTCATGATCTTGCACATTTTTTCATTCTTAGGTTTTCGAGGCTTATTAGATATCATGGAATGGAACTATTCTAATTTTAGAATTATAACTTTGTTATTATTCAACATCTAGTCACATGAGACCATGTAAAAATTTGACTAATGAAATTCTAATTATCTACAATCTATTTTACACTACGTTTAGTTGAAACACTATATTGTATTTTCTACTAATGTGGTCATAGCAGGGCACTTGTCCAAAAATAAACCAAGCGAAAAATATCATTGTGTGGATATCCCTCATACCCCTAAACTTTCAAAATCTCATACATCCATCATTTACAAAAAATTAACTAAATTTTCCAAAGTCCATTTTCTTCAAAAATCCATCACTTTCATTAGGAGAAATCTGTAGTCACAAAGGGGCCCTTGCCTTTGGCACGTGCTGAAAAATTTAGGCAAAACCGTGCACTTTTGACGGTGGCACCAATGGTGCCACCGTGGTTGCCAACAGTGCAGTTCCATAGGTCGCGCCAATCGACGCTGCCAACACTGCCAACACTGCGGCTCCTGACGCTGTCAGCGGGCAGCGACCTTTACCAATGGGTTTACAAGGAGAGGGGTGTATGGGCAGCCGGTTCACCTACCACGGGCTGTCTTAGAGGGCCCCTTTGGGACCCCATTTTTCTCCTAATGGGACTACTTTTTTCACTCACTCATACCATGAAAACGCCTATAAAACAAACATAACACACTCTGTATTGAGACAAATTAACATTCTTTCTTTCCCATACTCTTGATGCTTATGAAGAGCTTATAATTCCGTTTGACGAGTTTAGAAGTACGATTTGTTTTTCTCAGATTTGTTGTAGTGTGCAATGATAAAATTCATCGAGGTCTTCTGCTTGTCAATCACAATGGCAGAGGATCTTACCTCACCCAAGGATGCAAAAACAAAGGATAGTATCAACTCCAATGCAATCCCCTTTTGTCCATTTTTCTTGCTTATTACTCCATGTGTCCTACTAAAAGACCATTATATTCACTTAAATTTTGTCTTAAAATAAAACTTGGATTTCCAACTATATTCATTCACCGCCGGCAATTAAGCTTTGAGCGCGCTTGACAACTGCTTTAGGGCATTGCAGAAAATCTAGCAGCTTAATCCATGGATTATTGTCATGGATTTTGATCATGTATACACTTTCTGGCAATCAAAATATTCTCTTTGTACTCACTTAATCTATGGATTTGCATCACAATCATTTGAATACTCCCTCTGTAATCACGGGATTAACCGCTAAATGCTTACAATCCTCTCCAGATTTGAAGAATTGCAAAGTTGCATTATAAAATGCAACTAAGAGGAATGTTTTAAACTTGATGTATAAATTAAAGTTGTACATTATGAATTTTAGATTCTATCCCTATGTTAAATCTATGATTGCTATTACCAATATTTTGTATAAAATTTGAAATTCAAAACTCAAAATTCTTTTGTAATTCAATTACGAATAAGATATTGACAATATGTGAATGAAATTTGTTGTGATTGGTTGAAATGTAATACTTTAAGTGTAGAGATTTTTGGAGATTTTTGGGTTGCTTAATTTTATGAGTTGACTTTATCAAGAACACTTTTGATTAGTTTGAACTAAGATCTTAGAAATTTTGGGTGAATCACTGCAATATGAAATGAGGCATAAAACTTTCACAAATCATCCCCTTTCTAATCAGTTCATACATGCATGAAGCTAACTTCCCATAAAATTCATAGTAAAAAATTCACACTGCAAAAAGTGCATGATGCCATGACAAATGAGAAAACATGGATGAAATTTGTACATCGTCCAAAAATTAGACGCTTAGGCAGTTAAGGGTTAAGCGTAATCCATTGATTTCAGTGAAAACAAAGTGTTTTAGTAGGATGGAGGAAATATACAACATGTAAAATACTGGCACCGCTTTCCCATCTTGGTTTGGCACACACTATAAGAAACCCGCGTTTTTGGTCATGTCTTAAAAACAACGTGTAGACATGGTCTGTCATGTGGTATAGCATAGCGAATATGATGGACATGGTGTCATGTCTAGAAGACATGGGCAAAAACGCGTAGACATCGTTGGATGTCTACCGAATTTCGGAGGCTGAAAGGTGTGACACGTCGGCGCCACGTCAACGCCACATCAGCGGCAAAAGGATGGGCAATGCCACGTCGGGATGGAATTCATCCTCCTTGTGGGTGACGTGGACAAAAACGTGGTCCCGCCACATTCCGACGTGGCGGCGGGAAAATCGGACGTGTCACCCGGGAAATTTTGACGTGGCATGCCACGTCAGCAGAGGCCTGGGTTTTTTTCATTTCTGCCGCATGTTTCCCTGGACGTCTCCCGGGACATCACTGTGTTTCAAGAGACATTCGTGCATAGACGCGGACGTGTCCTGCGAGAGCGTTATTTTTGAACATGTTACAAAAGACATGAGCATAGACAATTTTGAGTCGACCCAAAAAACATCCTCACGTCCTGTACCATGTGTTGTCAGATACAGCCGCGCTAAACGTAGACGTCTCACGAAGCATGGTCACGTCATTCTGCAATCGTGCCTATGTTCTCGGGGACGGCTTACAGAACATGCACTGCGTCACGAATATTGTTTGTGGAAGACATCATCATGATAAAAGAGTCGTCCCACCTAACATCCCCAGATCTCGTAACACATGTCACGGAAGACATCATTGTCATCACAAAGGCGTTCCCTCAAACATTTGACGTCATTCACAAACATCTTATAAAAGACAGAATCATCATCACATAGTCGACCCATAAAACATCTTGACGTCATTTACCGTGTTTTGTAAAAGACAGCTGCCGCTATATGTAGACGTCGCACGAAGCATATTCACGTCACCAACCGAGACATCCTTCGCGACCACCCCAACATCCCCACGTCATGAACAACATGCAGAACAATACATCTCGCGTAACATGCACTAGTCTCGGTGAGCATCCATACGTCACATTTCAGAGCAGTTGTACTGTACCATGGGAGTGATGCCTGCTAGTCACAAATACGTACTCGCATTACATATACATAAAACGTTTTAACAACACAGTTCAATACTGATAACTATTCAGTCCGTGACCTCAAATGGCGCAGAGTTCACATCTACGGGCCCGTCCACCACACGTCGGTCTACTATGCATCCACTAGCTGCACACGCTCCAATGTCATCGGTTGCTTTTGGTGCTCCCAAAATTATCAGTACTCTCATCGGCGCTTGTCTGAGACTGCACATGAATATATGCCAACAACAATTGTGGTTAAACAAGGCCCAGGCGATGGCCATAAACTACATAATTCCTCATACTTGGGACGTTCTATATATGCATGGAACGTTGTACACGTGCATGACCGCTGGACCCTCATCCTATACGAAAACAACGTTCTATACGTCTCCCAACAAATACTTCAAGCTACATCACAGGTTAAGACGTCTTCTGGGATGTTCTATCAAACAAGCGGACGCTCCTGGAGTCGCGACAGCATCTCAACTGACGTCTGCGAAGACGTCGTGCCCATTGTCCATGTTGTACCTCAACGTTCATTCCGGGATGTTGTGGCTCACCTGCGTCTCATTCATGGTGCATGTTCATTTCTTCTTGGCCGCCTCCGCTCTTGTTGACGTGCGACCCTGCACTTGTGCAATGACATCATGTCATGGACTCTTTCCATGCAATGTCCCAGTATACTCTAAATGACAATCTAAAAACCACTTAGACATTGCATAATTTGCCGTATTCAACGCGAAATACTGAATTTCAGACATTCACGTGAAGCGTAAATGCACGTCCAATCATGATAGTGGATCTATATTTCCCAACCTTCTCAGGCGCACTCCCCGGTTTCGACAGGCCCGCTTGCTTTGTTGAATCTGGCTTGGTCGTTTTGGATGCCCCCGTCGGCTTCGTTGTGTCGCTCTTCCCAGGTTTAGACAATCCTGCAGGCTTCGGAGTCTTTGCAGGTGCTTTTGTTATGCTGTCGGGCTTAGTACTGCGCCTCACACTAGCCGCGGAACCCCCGGGTGTGTCGACAACCTCTTGCACTTCCAATTCAGCAGTACTACTTGAAATGCACGCATTCACACTAGACAATCAAGTATGGTATGCACAGCAGAGACTGCTCACCTCCCCTCTCCACCCATATCGAGACATTCAGTGTACCTCCCCTACTTGTCATCACCCAAGCTTTCATTCACGCACATTACAACTTCAGTTCCATACACTTCACACTCATGACGTCTGTAGAGGAAAACATACATCGCATTCAAGAAACACCATGCCGAATTGCCTAGACAGAGTTCCATAAAAACATCACAGTGTTCTAAAACATGTCTGTGCAATGTCCCACGTGACGCGGGGATGTTTCTGCAGACGTCCGTGTGTTTCCTAAGTCATATTCACAGACGTGGTTACGCCTCACTGCTCTAGCATATCTACGCTCAGCTCGTTACCTGCTCGGTCTGGACCGCAGGCTGTGTCTGCTCAGCGGACGGCGCTGTCTGGTCCACCGCATATGGATCATCTTGGTGAACCGGCTCCGCGACGGGTGCGGTGACAGCTGCCTCTCCCTCCACCGTGCCCCCTCCTTTGGCCTGCTCCATCGACTGCCCTCCCCCAACCTCCTCTGCACCACCGACCTCGTCATCCCTGGGCAATGACGTCTGTGACACACCCGATGCACCGTGGTTTGGCGAGGGTGCCCTACGCGGCTCGGTGATGGCCGTCGGCGTTGGAGTGACCTGCAACGATACCGGGGTTGCTGGCACCGGCGCATCCTTTGTCTGGAGGAGGGTGGAGTCCGTGCACAACGCCTTCCCAGACATGAGCTGCCTGAACATGCCCTCGATCTTTGACTGGAGCGCATTGTTGGATGACGTTAGCTTCGCCTCTAGCCGCGCCTCGAGGTCTTCCATCCTAGTGTCGATGTTGTCCTCCTCTTTGACCGCATCTGCTGTGGACTTATCCGACGCGTTAAGCCGCTCGTACTGTTCTTCGATCTGGTCGTTGATCTCGGACTCAAATGGTGCTCGACCTTTCTCAAGAGCCTGCCACAATCCAACCAAAAAACCATAGCAAGACAACAGGGGGTACACGAGTCAGCACACAATGAATGAAGTGGCGAGATAGATTTGAAATACGTTAGAACTCCCGACCTCGGCCTCTTGAAAGTCTTCGCCTTGTTCCTGCAGCCAGTACCAGAAAGAACAGCCGGAACCACGTATAGTTTGCAATAGATGTCGTAGTGAACATCGCCTAAGACATCCACCTACGTCCGCGACGGCATCAATGCGTCTTCTGAAACATCCTCACGTTCTCTAAGACATTCACTAACGTCACCTACTCTGCTAAAGACGCCATTGCAAACACATGGATGTCCCTAGAGGCACTGTGAATGACATCAACTTCTACAAAACAGCTCTACACATTCTCCAAACATCCAAACAGCAAGCTCCAATGTCCATCCTACATTGCATAAACTGTGACTCACCAGTTTCACTATCGCACCCTCTCGAAGTGCGGCCATCTGTGTCGACCGTGTGCCTTTGCCCTTGGATACTTTCTGCATCCGCACCGACTTCTCTTTTGATGCCTCAGTCGCCCTCTTCGTCACAAGATAGTTCCACTGCTTGTCGGTGAGTTCGGGTGGCTTCTTTTGTTTCTGGTTGATCATGCGGTTGAGCCTGAACCGTCTGTTTGTGAGCGCCTTGTTCACTCGAATGGTAATCCACCCTTCGTGTACTATCTTACGGCCCTGATCGCCCCTCACTTCCCATCGTGCGAATTCACGCATCACAAAGGTAGCACCAGAGTCATTCACGGGCAAATAGACGTACAAACAGCAATAGTCATTCAACAGACATAAGACACATTCACGTCAACAACAGGGACAGTTCAGGCGATTCAGCAGTGGCAATTCATATATTTGAGCTTTCTGATTAAATACGTCCCCTTGTCACAGTCGTCATGTTTCCATGCACATCTTCAGACGTCTCATAAGACATCCTTACACGTCTCCATGAACATTCGTTAACGTCCAAGAGGATATCTGCACATCACTTCCAAGACATGAGAATCCTTTGTATACAATGTCAAATCAGTACCTCCCCTATGTGATAGGCAACAGCACAAACTGCGCATACAGATCCATTGTTTGCATTCTGCATTAAGGCTTCGTAGTTTCTGGGACAAATAAGATGGTTGTACCTGACCACAAGCGCTTCATGAATCTTTCGCACGTTGCCGGCTGATGTTTTGCCTAATTGTGACCGGGATCCAAGTCCCTTGACAAGCGCCGCAACTCAGTCTCGAACGCCCCCACCACTGCCCCGCACGGAGTTCCTGTTTCGTCCACATGCAGCGGCTTCTTCTCCCATTCCCGCTGCACATTGCCGCGCTGCCGCTGAGAAGGAGGCGGTGTCCCCTCGTCTTCTGACTCCTCATCGTCGTCCTCTCCGTCCTCTTCGTCCTCTTCTTCGTCATCCTCCTGCTTGGAGTGAGTGTTGTACCCTGCGCTGTACAACAAAAAACCTTGCCTAATTCCATGTTAATATCACATACCTTAACATGTAATAGATTATATTGCAGGTTTTAGGGTTTATTCCACAACAAATCAAATATTGCAGGTCTTAGGGTTTCTTCCACAACAAATCAAATACTACAAGTTTTAGGGTTTCATCCACAACAAATCAAATACTACAAGTTTTAGGGTTTCATTCACAACAAATCAAATACTGCAAGTTTTAGGGTTTCATCCACAACAAATCAAATACTACAAGTTTTAGGGTTTCATTCACAACAAATCAAATACTGCAAGTTTTAGGGTTTCATCCACATCAAATCAAATACTACAAGTTTTAGGGTTTCTTCTACAACAACACCTTCTTCATAGTGTCATACACGACGCCTTTGAAATCCACTAAGACCGATTTCTTCATCAAATTGTCCCCTCCCCCTCCCCCGACTTTGACCTTGCCGCCACGCTTCCAAGGCGGCGTAGCATCCTCACTTGTGTCCGCTGAGAGAGAAAAAGAAAAACCTTTTAGTGTTGCACACCCATCTCTCAAGCAGTGCATGTTCCATGGCTCTCTCTACAACTACTATTCTCTTACTATAGTTTACAATCATTCTAAAAATGAATGGCAACACTTTTGAGAACCTCTATACTCTAAATTCTAACTTCTTGGAAAAATGAAGGCAAAAATGAGCTTTGTGCAGCCTTGAATTCTACTTAAAGGTCTCCTGACTTAACTATGGCTGCGGCAGCTAACCCTAGCCGCTTTTGTTCATCCAGTGAACTCGATGAAAGTCATCCCAGTAGATGTTTGCAGGGACGCATGGATGTCATCAGGGACGCATGGATGTCATCTTAGACATCTTCATGGACGTCATCCTAGACATCTTCATGGACGTCATCCTAGACATCTTTATGGACAACGGGATGTCATCAGTGATGTCCTTCCAAATGTTCCAATGTTGGCTATTGACTGTAATTTTTGAATTCATCTTGCACTCACATAAATTTAAAGACTTCATATTACTGAGACGTCTTGCTTTTCTAAAAACGTTTTACTTGGCTAAAAATGTGTTAAAAGAAATTTTTACAAGTTTCTAATCAAATGAACTCTGATACAAGCACAAATTTATTTTTAGACAAATAAAACATCTTACACTTGCGTCTAAATGCTTTTCAGTATATTAAGAAATATGAAGTTTTTGAAAGTACCTAAGTTTAAAAATAAAAATAAAAAACATTGTAATGAACATGATGAAAGTTCAATGATGAGTATGGGTTTTGCATGGTATGGTTCACCAATTTTTTTGTTACAATGCAAAATTTTGCTCTTCTTTTTAATCTTTTAGAACTTCATAAATAGAAATTGGTAGTAGAAGTTTAAAAAAAATTGAACTACTACAACTAAGTGATGTCTTCTACCAATGCCAACAAAAGAAGTTAAAAGTAACAAACATGCAATCCAAATTAATGTTTATGTGAAACATTAGTGCCTTGTTGTAGTGCAAAAGTGCACACAAAAATTATGAAAGAGAAAAGAAGGTTGTGCATGGAATTTTGAGCTATAAATTTTTCCAATTTACAAATATGTGAAGAGAAATATGTTCCACATTTTTCCGAGTTTTTCCAAATTATTGAAATTTTAATTTTAAAATATATGTTGCCGAAAATTGTTTTCTGACTATTTCTAAAATACTTTTTTGATGGATTTTATTTATTTTTGTTTCCTTCATAACACAAAATTTCAAGTGGGAGTATTTTCAAATTTTCAAATATAGAACCAAACATGAACTATATTTACACTCAAAGTTTAACTATATTGTTCAAAGTGGTATTAGAATGGGAGTTTTAATTTATACTCAAAATCTTCAAGATTAAATCATTTAGACAAACTAGGATTTAATTCTATCATTCATAAATACATAAATTTAAAAGTTAGTTCACTTCATTTTTCATTGTAATATTTCTTAATATTTTTTAAAGGGGATTAAAAGTTATCTCTTTCAATGAAATTAAAAATGCACAATGTGCGCAAATGTGCACCAAAAGGCATGATAATTCACAACTCTGAATTCCCTCAATATGGTGAACCATACCATGCACGACGGTGTTGCTCTGCGAATGGGTTAAAGCCTCACGTGATGTTCTAGTCTCCAACATTGAATGTGACAGGTACGAATTCAACGTGGTGTGCATCTTGATATCGGGGAAGCGGTCGCCAACGGCGACAAACATAGATGTCTTCTTGCGGCCACTTTTGAAAGAGCTACATCAACTTTGGCGTGGTGTCGCGGCCCAAGATTTCACCCAACCACTTGGGTCCCGACGCTTCAACCTACGTGGGTTGCTGATGTGGACCATTTCCGATTTTCCAGCGTACGGCCTCATCTCAGGCCTATGCTGTAAGGGATATAAAGGATGTCCGTGTTGTGGCCCAGAGACGGACGCTCGATCTGCCATCACCGTGGACATCCTAGAAGACAATGACGAAGACGCGTGCACGTCTGTTACGGATGTCATCGCGGACACATCACGAACAACGTGCAAATGTCCGCCGGGATGTTCCAGCCCACGTTCGGAGCGCGACATCAGAGATGACCGCGGAGACACCGCGCACATCGAGTGAGACGTTTCGTGCAATCCCAGGTCTCTAATGTTGCGCCCGATGTCTTCATGGGTGTTTAGAGAGACACCCGTCACGACGTCTATAGAAGCATCCCGTACGTCTTAGACCACGCCATACTGCTATATTCCAGAAGACATCCTAAATGTTTCGGTGTATGTTATCCAGAATGTCCGGTTTTGTGACTTCTGAGACGGTGCCATGTCATCCCCGACATCTATAGACGTCCTAGACCGTGTCACAGTGGACGTCTGTGCGAAGACGCCCTACTGCATGAAGGATGTATGCGGCGATGTCTGATGGGACATCTCCTTGGACATCCTAGAAGACAATGATGGAGACGCGGGCCCGTCTGTTACGGATGTCTTCGCGGACATATCATGAATAGCATGCGGAGGTCCCCGGGATGTCCCAACTGACGTTCGGAGAGCGACATCACGGGCCACTTCTCACAGATCTTGGATGTCAGCGCAGACATAGTCTACGTGAACTGAAACATCCGTGGGAGGACGTTGTATCTCATGTCGCCTACTATGTCTCAGTGGATGTTCATGTAGACATCCGCTGCGACGTGCTCAGAAGTATCCCGCATGTCTTATAGGGTCAGGAGGCTCTAATGTTTCGGGAGACGTGTAACTGTTTGATGGGACGCTGTCTGTGATGTCTCCGACCGTGACTTATGTGCTTCTGCACTGTCTTCCAAGACGTCGGCTATGTGAGCATTCACTGTTGCATAGTAAATGATAATGGGGATGTACCATGGGACATTGCAGTTCACCACCGGAGACATTGTTGCGCTTCGAGGACGTCGTTGTGGACATCCCAAGGGATGTCCACGAAAACATCTCCACGTCATCGAAGTCATCGTGAACGAGATGTCTTACGGACGATGGCCTAAACACAGTATGTCGTGGCAGCTTGTCCAATGTGGATTTTTCTGTGCCATGTAGGTTAAGTTCTGTAAATTAGGAAATTCCAAAATATATCCACGTGTATTTTCCACCATAAATGTTGGAAAATCCTCCTATATTATAAAAGTCTATTTTTGTCCGACGTGGATTTTTAATATTATAATATTAATAAATTATAATATTTTAATATTAAAAATCAGTTTTATATAATTTTTTATTATATAATATAATATTTTTTAATATTATTATTTATTATTATTATATTATTATTATACTAATATAATATTATAATGTTATAATTTCAAATTATTTTAAACAATGGACGAATTAGAAATATGGCGAGTACAAGATATCGAATATAAAATCAATATTCCAAATTATGTGGTGATTTTAAATAAAAGTATATTGGACAAAAAGGAAAGAGTATTTAATAGGGTGAACCGGTTTTTTTTTCCGCTCTTGCAAACCGCTGCCCATTATGCTGAATTTTTTACATTGGGTAGCAATTCACCTCGCATTCCAGTAAATTTCAGACACTTACCCTCGGTAAAACCGGAATCCCGTGCCAACGTGGCAAAGCTGCGTCTTTCCGTATGTCCTGCGTCATGTCCTCAGAAACGCGCAGATGTCTGCAGACATCTACGCGTTTTTTTCGAAACACGCACCTCGCCAAACCCTCTAATTTCAAATTATCTCCAACAACGCAGAGACATCCCTCTGTTGTGCGAGACATCCATTAAAACCGCAAAGACATGACAGAGATGTCTCTGCGTCTTCCGAAGACATGACCAAAAACGCGGGTTTCTTATAGTGACAACAACATACAAAAATAGACCATATTGGTTTGTTAGGCCAAGAGTTGCCTTTGGAAAACCGCTTTGCAACATCCCTCATGAAATCATCGTACATAGTCACAACAAAGGGTTGTTTCCTTGGATCCTTGTCCTTAGGTGAATATGGCTGATAAAAAATGGCCTTCCTTTGCCATTGCAACCGTAAAAACCTCCACATGAGTAGAATTTCAATAATTGTCCCCTGATGAATCTTCAATCTCATAAAGTACTTCAGTTGATCCACTTCTTTGACGATGAGGAAAAAATGGAATATGACAAGCTCTAAGTTCCAAACCATGTCAGTTTATTTTTCTTATCTCGAATGGATGCCAAGGTCATTGTAGATATAGAAATCGTTTTTGTCAAATTCTCCATTGCCATGGCAATAACAATAGGATGGATTGGTAGGAATAATTCATCACTTGAAGAACCCGGTTTGTGTCTTGTATGTTGAGTGTGCACAAAAATGGTAGCTTAAACTCCTTCTTTTAATTAGTGACTTGTCGGTTTTCTCATCTACAATAGGTTCAATAGTTTTCAACTTGAATGCACATTCCTCAAGCTATTCTTCTAATCTTATTCTACCTTGTTCAGGTTAGACATATCCATCTTCCTATGGAGGTGATCCTTGTTTTCACCCCTATGACAACATCACAACATAATCTTTACGTTTAAAAGACACTACTAGAAATCTTGTGACCGTGTCAACAGGAAAACGTTGATCAAGACAATTGATTAGAACAAGTTGTCACTACTAGAAAATCCAATTATTCTGTTGTTTTGGTCGCGTTGATCTGATTCACTTTTTTGTTGATTTGGTCGCGGTTTTGTGCAAATCAATAAATTGTTGTTAAAATCAACAGAAAAGTGAACTAGATTAATGCGACCGAAACAATAGAAAAATTGGAATTTCTAATAGTGTCTTGAACATTTTCCAACCAAAATCTGTTGTTCCAAACTATTGTTTTGGCAAAAATAATTTTATTTTTTAAAAAGAAAAAAAGATCTACGATGAAATATTTGAAACATGTTCGAGAAAATTTCTGGCCTGTCTGAACAAAAAAAGTGGACTGCCCAGGAAAAAGTAATTGCCCTGAAAATTTTGGCTGCCCAAAAAAATAATTCAACAGCCTAGTCCAACGACTAGAACTGCTCCACACACCACCACAGGGCCCACCACAGTCTACTCGGGCTCAATCACCAGCGGCTAAATTCCAACACAAGACCTTCTACCCCTAACTAAGCACTAAACCACTATGAAACCCCCACCATGGTTAAAAGAGAACCACGCCTAAACGCAAAAACAACGGACGAGCTCGGGCTCAGCCAAAGGCTGACAAGACAGACGACCTCAGGCCGGGAAGGGAAAAGGCCAATGGCCAAAAAAAACATCTTACAAACCCTAGAACCCCAAGCACATAGAAATGTTCATGTAAATGAATGAAATTTTTGATAATTATAAATGAATGTAACCATTGGCAATTTTTTTGCCATGTCATTTTGTTTTTCAATCTCTTTTTTGCACTAAATCATGCAAAAAAATCTATATTTAGAAAAAATTCAAAATACTTTGATTTTGATTTGACAAAATTGTGAAGGCTGGGAGCTGATTTTTTTAGTGGACTCTAGATATTTTTAGCGATGTAAGAAAAACTTTTTTTTCCAAATTTCTCTTGCACTACATCATGCAGGCATTTTTTTGTATCTGGAAAAAGTTCAAAAAAAATTGAATTGGTTTTTTTGAGGAAATTATAATGGCTGGGAGCTTTTTTTTTTAATTTGCATATTCTTAGCGATGTTAAAAACATTTCTTTTCCAAATTTTTTTTAATTTTATGTTGGAGAAAAAAAAATTCCAATTCTTTTTTTCATTTTATATTTGATTCAACCAAAAATCATTTTTTCAATGTAAGCTTTTTTTATGTTTTTGCAACTTTTTCCACTTTTTGACATTTCAACAAATATGCCTTTCTGTTTCAATTGATTTTTTTTATTGTATGTTAGAAAAACGAGTTGCGGATCGAATAATAAATAAAATAAAGCAAAACTTTGGATATTCACCTTGAAATGAAGGAAAGAAAGAGAGGTATTATAGAATGAAAGTAAAAGACTAAATTTGAAAGTACATAAATTTGAGATTAATTGATAAAAAATTCAATGGTCAGAATGTTGTAGCAAGCAATTAAAAACTTTTGCAATATTGTTTTTTGAAAAGTTGCTCAAACTGAGTTCAAAGAAAGTCTGATTTTAAACTCAATTTAATCCCTAATGCTTTTAGAGATTATTTTTTCGTCGATGCCCTCTTTTATAAGTTGCACAAGACTAAAAAATTAAAAATTTGATTGAATTATAATTGTTTTCTAATAGGAAACCAAGTATGCTTTCAAACCCAATTTGAACGAGAATTTGAATCATGCCAATCCAAGTTAAAGTCCACCTAGGGGAATTTTAAAAAAAAAACAACACCTCTACATTGTCTTATGTTACAAATTTTACTATATAGGAAAATTAATGTTGTTCTTTTCAGTACATTTTTTTCTTTTTTCTTTTTTTTTTTGCTTTTATGATGAAAAGTTCAGTTATAACCAATAATACCAAATTTTGAATTCTAAAAATATAAAATGTAAGTTTATTGAATTTTTAATGTTAATTGCTTCTAAATTCTATAAATGAAGCTCTAAAACTATTTTGGGAAATTAGACCGTAAGGATATTTTATGAAGATTCTAGGAATTTTCCAAAAGATTCTAGAATAATATGAAATATTTTCAAAATATGCCAGAAGATTCCAAAATATTCCAAAACATTACATTTTGCAATATTAAAATATTTTTGGTCTTTTCCCTATTTATTATAGTACATCATTAAATCAATTGTTTTACAACATTAGAAACTTTTTTTGTTCAAAACTATGACACCTGTAGTACAAAAACCCTTGAAAATAAGTAGTATAATATTATAATATTATATAATATTATTATGTTCTTTATATATATATATATATATAATATTACTACATTATTATATACAATGAGCTTGTTGACTCTATTTTCAAAGAATTAATCTAAAAATTTATATTTTTCAATCTAATTTTTAATGTTTTTGTAAAATTGACACTTCATAATGCACTTTTCAACATTTTAAAATTCGTAGGTTATGAAATTTGTTGGATTTCTGTTGATTCGGTCACGATTTTTCTTATAGTGCCTAAACCAACAGAAATAAGATGAATTCTTCATGGTGACTAACAGAAAGTTTAAAAATCAGTGAAAACAATCATTACAAAGCACGGAACAACAAATTGTTGTTGATTTTTTGTTGATTCGGTTGCCATTTTCTAGTAGTGAGATAGCATTGGCTTGCGTAGTACTGCATACTTTGTGCAAATTTCATCAAGGGTAGAATTGAAAGGGTCGTGAGGAACTTTGTGTACCTCATGCTACAACTTAGTTTCTTCACAAGTGGGGCAAGATTGGTTGCGTTTCTCCACATAGGGAATGAGAATCCCTCCCACTCTCCTATTTGTACTCTAATTTCTTGTGAATTGATCGAAGTGTGGACTTTTAGGAACAAATGTTTGTCACTACCATTGAACTATTTGAGCACCAAGCATGCGCAATTCCTCACTATTTTTAGGGAACGACCCTATTACACCATTGATCACTATCAACTTGACATTCTCTTGAAACTTTTTCCATTGCTCAGTGGTATAGGAATTATCATTGACATCTATAGAACGTCCAAGGGAGAAAAAAACTAGTATCAGCTTCATGAAAGGTAGGAAACACTTGTTTTTTTTCAAACAATCAATAGTAAGCTTGTCAGTGCTTGCAATTGTGAAATAAATGTAACAACGTACAATGTTCACCTGTACATCAAGAGCAAAGAAAAATATGTCGAGCCTGCTTTGAAAATGTGAACATTGTATTGCATTTGAAGGGAAACATGAGGACCTTCAGCACGAAGGCGATCTTGAAATTCTTGACGTACGTTAAAATTGCTACTTTGTTTGGGTCATTGTTGATGATTCTAACAACAGAAGCCAACTTTAGAGTTGCTCCATGGACATGACATTTTCCGCAACCAGCATTGAATCGACTGAAAGGATATGTCAATTCTCAATACTTTTTTACTTTGAGGGCCATTGGTGACAATTTTGTTTTTTGATATGGCAGGACTTTAGTAATCACCTCACAATCAAGGAAGCCAGATCCATTGAATCCTCGATTCTGGAAGTTGCACTAGCCCATTTCCCTATCATATGAATAACATTTTGCCATCAATTAATTTTATGGTTATGAAGTATAAAGTTCACCTTTCAATTGAAAGAAAGCAGGTATACAGTTCCTGCACTGTCTTGTGGACTTTGATGAGGGACCTAAAATATAACATATTAGTGTTAACTCACAAAGTCGGTCTCCAAAAATTGTCGCTACTGTAACTTCCCTAATGTTCCTAGAAACTAGCAATTGAAAATATGGGTTGAATCGAGTTTATCATGGACGAGAAGTTAGAACTTGCTACTAACATGCTTCTTTCCTTCTCAAAAATAAAATAAAAACGGAAGTCAGAGTTACTTTTCTTAAGATTATGGCACAGCATCACGCCACATTGACAACAATGACCACAGGCTATGATAGAGAGGAATGCTGTACTGTAAAATGCTTGGCTCATTGTGCCTTGGGGACAATATGTAAACTTCCCCTTGAAATATGTGAGGAATGAATGCATGTATGTGAACCAGTGTTACCTGAAAATGGAATAATTCTCATTCTTTGACATTGGTAGAAAAGGTGATTGTGCCGAGGCAGATGCCTATGCAAATGGGCAGCAGATGCCAAGCAAAATGGACAACACTTGCTTAGAACTGGGTAACATTGCCTCTCGACACAAGCGCCTTTTCTACTAGTGTGGTTTCGTATCATTATTAAGTCAAAGGCTCCCCAAAACAAATGGCTACACTAAAATTATAATTTAGTGTCGAGAGAGAATTGATGTCTTTTACCACAGTTTGTTTAAAAGTTAGGAGAAATAATCTCCCTACAATACATAGGAGTTTACCACTTGTCATTCCCACTTCCATTGAGAGTGCCATGTTCCTTTGAGGTGATGAGAGTAACATGAGCTCTCATGCCATGTTCATTATAAAGTTGCCATGCGTCATTGGAATACTACGTCCTGAAGATTTACTTGAAGTTTTTGTCATTTTAAGTTTTACAGTAAAAAGTTTTTTTTTTAGGGACATTGTATCTCAAAAAATTAAAATAATAAAGTTATCCAAAAAGAGAATTGGGCCATGAGCGGAGTTCAAGTGGAGTTCTCTTCTTGTAATTACAATTTTTGACAAGCATTGTTCATGAATAGTTCCTATGGTCGGGACTCTTGGCTTGGAGGAACTTGTGGGAACTCTCCTTTAGCATTGGGGAGGTCATGAGTTCCACACCCCATGGTGGTGCAAGACCTTACTTTAGATTATTCTCCAACTCACTATAGACTAGTTTTGCAATCTTTTTGAATTCAAAACGAATTTAAGGTGAGTTTAAGGTTTTTTTCCACTTTGAGACACTCTTTTCGGTTAACTCTAATGTGCGTGTTAAGAAATAATATCCCGAACACTAAACCACAATTTTAGTGTAGAGCAAAATATTTGTCAAAGTCTACACCTTAATTAGATATAATTTAGCTGCACTATATAGCCCAGTTATATAGCAAAGACACCCAAGCTACATGGGTGAATAATGTTATGTCACAAGTTGAGCATATTAACATTCTCGTGAGTTAAGAATAAAATCTTTAATAAAAATATCAATAAAAACTCAATTGAAAAATTGTGAGAATTGTTCTATTTTTTTTTGTAACATTGATCATAAAAATTTTAAGAAGCTTGAGGAAACTTATCCGCTATTTTTCTTTTTCTTCTTTTTAATTTTTTTTAAATGGAAAAAGAATAAATAAAATCTAAAATTTTGACAATAAATGTAGAATGCATGCATGGTAGTTGGGAGAGGTCAACACCTCTCAGGACCTCTTACATTGGAAGAAAGGTGTTTGGTCTTTGGGCGCCAAAGAATAGTATTAGAGCATGGTGCCCAAAGCCCATATTGACACCAAGCTAGTATCTAGTGCCATGCTTTGACACTATTCCTAAATGCCCAAAGACCGCCCATTTTAGTACCTAGTGCCATGCTTTGACACTATTCCTGAATGCCCAAAGACCACCCATTCTAGTACCTAGTGCCATGCTTTGACACTATTCCTAAATGCCCAAAGACCGCCCATTCTAGTACCTAGTGCCATGCTTTGACACTATTCCAAAATGCCCAAAGACCGCCCATTTTGGTACCTAGTGCCATGCTTTGACACTATTCCTAAATGCCCAAAGACCGCCCATTTTAGTACCTAGTGCCATGCTTTGACACTATTCCTAAATGCCCGAAGACCACCCATTCTAGTACCTAGTGCCATGCTTTGACACTATTCCTAAATGCCCAAAGACCGCCCATTCTAGTAATGCTACCTTATAACCTTATGGGTGTTTCCATGGTAGGGCGTCATAAATGTGTAGTATGACATGTATACAACATTAAAATTTTGGTTATAAACATTTTCTACTGGTTATTAAAATTGGTTTTTTGGCAAAAAATCAACAACAATGAAAAGGTATTTTAGGATTGAATGTATATTAAAATTTTCAAAATAGCATAAAATAGTATGTAGACCAAAATGTAATACATTGCATTGGGTGACGCTCCATAATAAGTGCATTAACGCTTTAATTGAGACTTTTCATTGAAAATATAGTAATGGCAATATTTTTCCTCAATTCCTATTACATAAGGGTATTGTATTCAAAAAGTATTCCAAAAAGATTTAGTGAGCAAGATGGATATTAGAACTTTACGGCGACAGTTCTTGTTCATTTACAATAATGGCCCTAATAATGGCGAGTTCTCAAAAAAAAAAATATGCGACTTTGGTTGATTAATAAAAACGGAGCCTATTGTGTGACCGAAATATGCATTCGACGTGGTTTGCAAGTGGATAAAATGATGTCATCATGAATATTCTAAAAGATTCTAAAATAATATAAAATATGTTAAGAGATTCTAAGGATTCTAAAAAGATTCCATTATACTATTTTTAAAAATATAATTTTTCCTATTTCTAATCATGTTGAAATTTTTGTCATACCTCCATAATGTTGATGACTATCTATGAAAATTTATAAATCATAAAATCTGATAT
Source organism: Pohlia nutans (assembly GCA_022496805.1). Taxonomy (NCBI): domain Eukaryota; kingdom Viridiplantae; phylum Streptophyta; class Bryopsida; order Bryales; family Mniaceae; genus Pohlia; species Pohlia nutans. Next base: position 25,157,050 of record CM040096.1, read on the forward strand.
TTAAGTATGCAAATTGTAGGGTTTTGACTTTTATAAACATGTGAGAACCTTTAGGGGGTTAAAATCCAAAGTTGCATGACTTGTCCCCGTTGTGTTTATTAAAAATGATCAAATCAAGTTCTTCTTTTGCTCAACATAGGTTCAATAATCTCCTTTTGTAGGGATTTAAGAATAACTCTATCCTTTGGAAAACCCAACCTCTATGACATGATGTTTGAGCAGTAATGTGATATACATGACTTGGTGCTATTAGTGAGTTATCATAGGCACGAAAATTGTACCAACCAACCAACCCCTTCCCACCTCCCTGAGACAAGTGGCGACACCGAGCTAACTATAGAAAATAAATAGTAGTCTTCACCACTACCCCCTCTTTTATTCTTCTCTAACAATGTAATATCTTCAAATGAAGTCTATTCTCCAATCCCTACGGTCAAAAAATGTATCATAACTCAACTTAAATATCTAATGAAAACACCAACTCCAACAAAGCTAAAACACTTGATTTTTTGGGCCTTTGACCAAAAAGCATAAGATGGTTGGTCCTTTAGGGGTCAAAGTCAATCGCTCAATTTCATTCAATGTACGGGGAGATCCATCAATTAGTGTAAAATCAGGCGAATGGAATTGCCAAATTATCGGTTGAGACTCATAGTTTGAGGCTAAAATATCTGGATAAAATTTGTGATACCCAGGTGCTACCTAGGTGACACATGGGTAATAACCGGATGGGTTCTTGACTAAAACCGGGTTGCTTTTGGAAAATATTGGATTTTTGCTGGTTCCCTTCCATTCAGTGATTTTCATCTGTAATTGCTTCAACACAAAAAGCATCTATGGGTATGTTGCCTATGCACAATGATTTCAGAAAGTAACACAGTACGGCTGCTCTGTGGACATTTTGTAGCACAGTGGTTTCATTTGTTGACGTTCTGTGCCAGTCTTCCTGCAAATGGGGACAATAATTGTTGCCTCTTCTCTATGTCCTTTGTGTATAGGATACATCTTTCGAAGGAATGAACTCTTCGTTGACATCGGCCTTATTACATTAGAAGAAATTTCCTACTCATTTGGCCCAGAGATTTTTTGATTTTCTGTATTCATCTTTAGTGGACTTCAGTTATCCAAAAGTTGGTTTTTCCAACTTTTGAAGAGGTATAAGATTTTTAGCAGTTAGTGGAGTCCACCCTTTTCAACAGTAGTTTTGCAGAAGCTTTAACATTAATATAATGTCTCACCATTAAATCTTTAGCTAAAGATGAATGATGTGAACTTGTCCATGATTCCGAATCTGCTACAGTGATTTGGGAATAGTGGCTGAGATTTTGATGTCAACAATAGGGCTAAAGATCCTTATGGGGGCGACATTAGAGGAAGCTACCGTAATCTAGTAGAAACCCCGGCACCCCTAAGTTCCACGTTAGTTTTCCCGACATCTTCATTTTCATTGGTCACAACCAATAAGAAAGTGACACATGTCATTTTCTAATAAAAATTGAATTAATTTGTGCCAGAGGTACTACCATTATTGATAAAATTTCCCATTAAATCATCTTCTTAAAAAACATTCATGTCCAAGTGTGCATAAAGCAAAAGTGAAGGTATATTCTCTTTATATAACACACAAGCAAAACAATAGTTTTCTCAAAAGCCAATGAAGAGGTGGTTGGGCATATTTTTGGAAAACCAATCATAAAGCAATGGTGTGAATATTGTTCTGTATAAAACAAGCAAGCAGCTTTCTACGAGGGACGTCAAAGTTGTTTCTTTGATTTTTCACCTCCGTTTACTGCGTGTGATAACCGAATTTTTATTCACCAACTCTACCATCCATTTATAACGCCCCCTATTGTACAATCTTTGAAAAAATTGTTTTTTCATGATGAAAACTGTTCTATGTCATCCAAAATATTTTGTAAGCCAAAAATCTGAATTTTAATAAGTACATGATTTATTCTTTTATTTAGATAATCAATTAAGGTAGTTTGTTTATAAACGTAGACTTTAGCTACTTAGTTATAAGAAAAATAACGATATGAAATGACTTCAAACTACCTAGATGATAGGATACGTGGTTCTAGTTGAGACTCATGAGGTTGTTGGTTTGGTTTTTTGTAATGGCTAGGAGTAATATGCCAAAAAAATAGTTTGTCTATCTTTTGCAACGGCCTAAGTGCGTCATATGCAAAATAGAATCAGATAAAATGTATTAAAATTTTAGAAATTTTTAGGTCTTATTCCCATTTATAAAAGGATTCAATTACAATAAGAAAATAGAATTTGAATACCATATGGATAAATTTTCAATAAATTTTCAATTTTTTCTAGTGCCTTCTTTTAAACTGTGAATAGACTTTAATTTTGCTACAATTATACAATTTTTGAATTATTGGTGTATTTTTAGCCTATGCATGCTTTTGAAAAACCACTAGAAGTAATGTGGTTATGAATGGTAAATTTGATATGTTCCAATATGAGGTAGACTTAGAGAATTTATCTTATTCACAACATGACATTAATTTTTGGAAGATGTAAAGGACTTTTTTTTTCCTGAGAAATGGGGATCTAAAATCTTTCAAATTTAACGTAATGCAACACTTGTAAGGAGAGTACCTTCCTTGAAGGTTGAACGAAATTCAAAAACCAATTCTGCAAGTTTTCTTTTTATGCAAGATTTTAGAGTTGTATTATAACAATATACAAGATATTTATTTTTGATTGATCACATAAGAATGATGTCAAGTTTTTGAAGAAGGTGCAAAGTGTTTACAATTTAACTACCGTGGTTTATTAGCAGGTTTGGTGGTTTAGAGTTCTAAAAATAAATGCCTTAAATTTCTACAGTTCTTTTATAAATTGTAAAGGAAAAATGGATTCCAGAGAATAGTCGATTTGCCTAAATCTATTTTTAGAAACGATTGAATATTAGGCATGAGGCTCTTGAACTGCTAGTAAACCACTGTAGTTTTTTTGGTTCAAATACTTTACACCATACTATTTTTAAGCATCTACATTTTAAAATTAATGTAGACCACAATATTTCCAAAATCAGCAATAACTTTTTAACATATAATTGGTGGATACCAAGTGTTAATTACATTCTTATTTCCAAGTGTATTGTAAAGCCATTAGAATATTAATTTTTTTGGTTGAATTTTCCATGTTTAAATGAATATAGTTTTCCTTAAGATAGGTGTTTTTGGCTCACTCAATATATTCACAACGTACCTTTTTCATTTAATTGATATTTAGATAAATTTGGACCAAAATCTAGTTCAAATTACAACTTTGATGAATTTTATAATTTTTGAAAGAAGAACCACCAATACAATTGTGAATCAATAATTAATATAATTCACTAATAAATTATATGTATTTAATATTATAAGATATTATAGTGTATAAAATACAGTTTTAGTATAATTCCAATGATGACCGTAGGTCAGAGCTGGTTTAGAAAAACGGTATTGATGACCATAGGTTCTACTTGTGATTTTTCAATGGTTGTAGGGTTTCTAAGTGAGCTGGCAAGCCGACAGTCAATAGTTCTAAGGCATGGTTTTCTATGATGTAACCTAACCTTTCACATTCTTGGATGGTCTTCCCATGACTATTCCATTCCGCCCTCAAAGACCATTATGCGAAGTAACCTAGCATTACAAAAAAAAACTTAGGCCTTCAAAAGGTTGCTAACTCAGCCAAATTTCCATGCAAAAATAATAATATAATAATATTTTTAAAACAAAAATTTCACAAAATAATATTAAAGAAAATCCAATATGATGTAGCACCATTTTAGCCATGATAGACTGGATTTTTAAAATATTTTTTTTAAAAATTTATTATTATTATTATTATTATTATATTTTTAATGGCAATTTGGCTGAGTTAGCAGCCTTTTGGAGGCTTGCAATTTTTTGTACTGCCTTTTATGTCTTATTCAATTTTATGGCCTTTCACTTCGTCACTGGTGGTGCGAAGAGAAGCGGAACCCTAGTATTCAAATATAAAATTGAGGTTCTACTTATTTTTTATGAAGTTTACACCAACGATTGAGTCAATGACTAGAAGAATATGGGTAAAATCGTTGATAGAAATGAGTAAGAAAAAACCCAAATGTTGCAAAATTGACTTGAATGTTATAAGAGGGTCACAAAGATTTTGAACAACATCTTTGTATATAGCATCCAATAAGTATCCATCAATGTAGATTGAAAAAACTTTAACCCTTAAAGGTCCAGAGAGCCCTTTCCAACCAGTATTATACAACAATATTCCATTGTATTTGGCATGGTTCCACACCTCCTATGGGTTTAAGATTAAAAGTGAAGTTAAAATTCACGTCGACATGATTTTAATGAGTCGTTGGGGTCTCAATTTGGAACTTTCTATTTATAACAAATGTCAAATATACGCCAATGTATCTACTATCCCCATCAGCCCTTTAACCCTTAAAGGGCTGATGGGGATAGTAGATACATTGGCGTATATTTGACATTTGTTATAAATAGAAAGTTCCAAATTGAGACCCCAACGACTCATTAAAATCATGTCGACGTGAATTTTAACTTCACTTTTAATCTTAAACCCATAGGAGGTGTGGAACCATGCCAAATACAATGGAATATTGGTGTATAATACTGGTCGGAGAGGGCTCTCTAGACCTTTAAGGGTCAAGGGTTAATATTTATTACTCAAATTTTCTTGAAAATATTGTACTCCAGTTGCTAACCAACCATAATGATTTTATCATTTTATAACTAACTCATAAAATTTCAAGAATCACAATCCAGTCATTCGATTAGAGATTTTTTTTATGATTTCAATTCTTGATATTATTATTACAAAATTATTTTAGAAATTTTATAAAATGTACATCTAATGAATACCCAATTATATTACATTCAATTTTTTGGTCAAAATTTATATTATTTTTTTTACAACAAAAGTGTGTTACCGTATTTCATGTGTTTGGCATGGGATGTACAATTTTTTTTCATTTTATTATGTTGTTATGTATATTTAATTCATCATGCCTGCAAATGACTTTAAATAAAATTCTTAAGTAATGTTGTAAGGTATCTTTTTTATATCCTTGAAGAATCTTCCTATATTACTAGGATTTTAAATTCAAATTTCAATGTCAAATAAAAATGATCGACAAACAATGATTAAATTCTAAGTTTGCTTGAAAATGTGTTAAGAGGTCTTTTTAGGCCTATATTTTTGTAGTTGGAAAAAACCTCAATAATAATGTTTGAAAATATTAAGTCTTTTGTTGTTGTGAATTTGATTTATCATGCATGCAAACACTTGAAGTTTTTCCTAACTACAAAATCAACTCTTTCAATCATTGTTGAAACTATATTTTGATAATTAAAAAAACTTATGAATGATAATTCTTTCACTGTATGGGTATAAAACAAAAGCCAATTTTTCTAATTAAAGCCAATGCCAATAAATTCACATAGTGGAATAAAAGATATTAATAGGACTAAATAAATTCTAACAAGGCTTCCTTCAATTATGAAAACACCTCGCTTCCATGCCCCAACTCTTCAAAAAATTGACTAAAGATTGCTACTTCATTTTCTCCCATTTAATTTTGCCATAATCCACAATACCAAGCCTAATCTTGTACTCCGTAGTAGCCATCAAATGTGATTGAAAACCTAATTAAGTGTTTTTTTTTTTTTTTCCTCCAAAGGATCACCGATTTGAACCTTTGGAGCAACTTGTTTTGTGAAGATCCCTTCCTTCCAATTGAAATTGAGATGACCTTGTTTTGTCCTTATATCGTATACAAGCTTGTTTATAATACAGAATCCCCATTGCCATGTTATTCTAGTTGAAAAATACTCCCAAAATTGATGTCGGATTGATTATGCAGCTCCACTTTTGCATATGTAATGATTACACTGAAATCACCATATACTGGGGGTGGGTGAATTACGTGGGTACATTCATCCATTTGGACAACTTTTCATCCAATTTGAACAAAGTTTCATCCAAACCTGGATGAATTTTACCACAATATTCTGAAATTTTAATTATTAGTAAAGCCTCTCATAAATACCGTGGGCCACAGTATATGGTGATTTTGATGTACTTAGCTTTTATGCCAAATCAGACTAATTCTGTTCTTCACTCAATCTCCGTCCCATTCATTCATCCACTTCACTGATCGTATTTATTTGGAAGCACAATACGTTCATTCACAATACTTTGTTTTAGATTTGATCAAATATGTGCAATATTATCCCACTAGAAACTGCATAATGTAGCCCCTACATCGTCACCCACACCTATGAGGCATTGATAAACAAGCGGCTAGTCGTGTAGTCTCTGCTTTAGTATTTACCCGAAATTTACTTTTATGGCTGTGTTTATACTGTTTGTCATGTAACTCCTTGAAAATGATGCGTCTACGTAGTCTCTCCCCTGGTGGGGCAAAGACAATAAACTAATCCAACAAACTCCTTACTTTCAATGGTCTTCACGCCAACATCTATACAATAAATTAAGTTGTTTGTTTTGTTTTTTTACGTTGAGATCTCTTCGACCGCGCGCCCGCCGGCTGCGTTCTTGATACTGTCCAAAAACTCTCGACGAGGAGGGGTGCACGAAGTTTGTTTCGTCGTGTTTGAACATGTAATGTGAAAGTTATGGATTTTAATTGAATTTTGTCACAATTAATTGAATTGGATTATGAAAAATGGAATATGAGAGTTTTTGATGTTATTCTTGGTATCGTTGGAAAGCTGTTGATGAGTAGGTATACCAAAGTTGTTTCGTAGCTTTTGGGCTTACCATGTGAAAGTTATGGTTTTAAAATAGAAATTTGTTTTGATAAATTGAATTAAATTATGTGTAAATTATTCTAAAAGTAAAAGCAAATGCATTGAGAACGCAAGAGCACAAAGGACATTTGGAACATGAAAAACAACTGGGCCAACGACACATGGCCACAATAGTCTATACATTAAGGAAGGTAATCTTAGTTTGTTTGTTTGTATGTTACGTCAAGATCTCCTAGATCGTAAGTCTGCCAGTTGCAATTTTGGTATCATCGGAAAGCTCTCGACGAGAAGGAGTACACCACAATTGTTTCGTGGCTTTTTAGACTTACGGTGTGGATTTTAAATCTTTTTTATTATTATTTTTTTACCATAAATTGATTTAAATTTTGGATAAATTATTTTTTGAAATAAAATAAAAAGCAAAAGCATGACTAAATCACGGAAAACATTTGAACCAAGTAGCCAACAAGGCCACACAAGGTGATTATGATGATTAAGGCCACTTCACACCATGACTAAAGGTCGAGAGGCCGTCAATTTTCACCAATAAAATTGCAAGAAATCAAGACTTTGGGCTCTCGACCCTTCCACTAGAAGCCAAAGTCCAAAGGCCGTTGCCCTCCAAAATGCCTACATGGCAACACTTTTTGACCAAGGCGACGGACTCTCGAAGGAAGTTTGGGTCGGATAGGAATGGAAACTTAAACTAGGGTCGAGAGGCCGTCGATTTTTCATTAAAAAATCAAAATTATATTTTATTACCTATTTTCAGCCCATTTATTTGGATTCTCAATAAAGTTTGGCCACTCAATCCCACGGCCTCTCGACTTGGACGGCCATAATGTGAAGCAACCCTTATTATATATCCCCTACGTGATTTTCTTATATGGGGCAGGATTGTACGGTATATAAGGTAGACGTACCTTAAACCACCACAACACTTAAAACCACCAACTTCTACACCCTTTCTTCATTCTAGGGAGGAAATGTAAGTTGTTGGTACATGACTTAACTTTTGAGCAATTGATGCATAAGTCATGTAATGAAAGCCTACATTTCCTTCCTGAAATGAAAGAGGGGTGTAGAAGTTGGTGGTTTTAGGTGTCATGGTAGTTTAACCCCTAACCGCCAAACCATGCATATTTTGCATGATGTACGGATTTGAAGTCCGTTTTCTCATCCATCATGCACTTTTTGCAGTGTGGATTTTTTATTGAAACTTTTATGGGAAGTTAGCTCTGTGCATGTGTGATCCGATTAGAAAGGGGATGATTTGTGAAATTTGTATGCCTCATTTCATGTTGTAGTGTTCCACCCAAAATTTCGAAGATTTTAGTCTAAAAGTGCTCTTGAAAAAGTCAACTACTAAAATTAAGCAACCAAAAAATCTCCAAAAATCACTACACTTAGAGTATCACATTTCAACCCATCACAACAAAATCCATTATTAGATTGTCAATATCTTATTCGTAATCATATTACAAAAGAGTGTTAAATTTTAAGTTTGAAATTTAATACACAAATATTGGTGATAGCAATCGCAAATCTAACCGTATGGATAGAATCTAAAATGCATAATGTACAACTTTTATCCATTCATCAAGATGAAAATATCCCTCTTAGTTGCATTTTATAATGCATCTTTGGAAAACTGCCAAATCTGAAAAGGGTGTGAACGTTTAGGGGTTAAGGTTCGTGTACCTTAGGGTTGATTGTCCTATTACCAACCACGTACCCAAAACCAACCACCCTGATTCTTGCCTAATTTCTAGATATTAAAAGGGAAGATGTACCTCATTTGTACATTAGAGCATGTGATCGGTTTTGGGTCGCAAGTTACTTTGCACTTTGGAAATTTGTATAAAATTGAGAAATGCAAATTATAAGTTGCAATTTTTTGCAATCTTCATGAAATCCTATTTCGAACACGGTCATAATTTTTTTCCGGATTTACCACTGCCAAATATAGGTCAGATTGCTTAACCCCTAAATGCCTGGAGCCCTCTCCAAATTCGGCAGTTTTGCAAAGATGCATTATAAAATGCAACCTAGAGGGATATTTTAAACTTGATATATGAATAAAAGTTGTATGTTATGAATTTTAGATTCTATCCATGCGGTTAGATCTATGATTGCTATTACCAGTAATTTTGTATAAAATTTGAAACGTGAAATTCAAAATTATTTTGTAATTCAATTACGAATAAGATATTGACAATCTACGGATAAAATTCTTTGTGATTGGTTGAAATGTAATACTCTAAGTGTAGTGATTTTTGGAGATTTTTTGGTTGCTTAATTTTATGAGTTGACTTTTTTTGGAGCATTTTAACACTAAAATCTTCAAAATTTTGGGTGAATCACTACAACATGAAATGAGGCATAAAAATTTCACAAATCATCCCCTTTCTAATCGAATCACATGTGCATGAAGCTAACTTCCCATAGAATCTACAGTAAAAATTCCACACTGCAAAAAGTGCTTGACGGATGAGAATCTACGGATGAAATCTGTACATCGTCCAAAAAATGGACGCTTACGCAGTTAGGGGTTAAGTGGTTGGTAATAGGACAATCAACCCTAATCATCTTCCTCAGAAAGAAACCAACGTTTTTCTTACACACCCTCAAGTTACCATTGGTCAATTATTGAGATTGACAAACAACTAAATTATCAACAATAACATGGGCAATATTAGAAATAGAATATAACAATCACTGATATTCTACCAATTGCATATTAACACACGGTACCATCCCAAAAACAAAGAAAAAAAGGTCAGCTCTTTACACTATTTTAAACCATCCACTCTGTTATACCGAATGCAGGCTGGTTTTAGAGTACTTTGCAATAAGATTTATTCATTTATTTTACTTTGGTAAAAATAAAAATTGAGATGACGTGTTCGATTATCATCCCTTCAGCAGGAGCCAGACTGAGCTGTAAGTTTTTATTTTTTAACTACATCCTCTCTTTTTCAACTGTCAATTTTATTTTTTATTTTTACTTTTATTTTTATCATTCCTTTTAAATTCATTACCAAGTCAATGTGGTGCACATGCTATTGGGTTGAAATCGTCCCACATGAAATGTGAGAATTATTTGAAGGCACTTTCAACTATGTTTCTTTCTTTCTTCAGTTGGGTACAGATTCAATTTCAAATGAGAAAAATGTGGAACAATCACAGCAGCAATCACCGCCTCCAATGATATTGACGATAATCTCTGTTGACATTATTTTGCAAAAGGTATTTTATAACATTTCAATTCCCTATGGCTGGAGTATCCTTGAAAATAGTGCACAATCTCATACAACATTGGGGTTATAAACGAGAAGAATGTCAATCATAAATCCTGTAGTCTTGTACCATAATGGACATCAAATTTTGGAATTCATAAAAAATTGCAAGAATTGAAGTTTTCTCACAATGAATTAATATTATTTTTTACATTAGAATGTAATTAAAAGCTTATTCCCTGTTTGCTAATTTTGGTCTAAATTTTATCAAATCTGAATATGGTTGTACTAAACATTCACTAGTAGGATTTTGGTCCTTTAGGACTTTGTTAAATCAAGTCACACATCATTTCAGTCACAAACACAAATGACACAAAAGGACTAAATTTCTACAAGTGATTAGTTTGAACAAATTATGAGCTATGATTGTAAAGATATTTTAATTTTAACCCTTAAACGTCAAGAGGGCTTGGGCAGGGCAGCTCGGAAGGCATCTAAATTTTTGGAAGGAAAAAAAAAAAAAAAAAAAAAACCGAAAATAATGCAAAAACGGCTCTGCTGGGCACTGCTGGCCAACACTGTAGCACTACGGCACCTCAACTGCCCCAACCTCAAAACCTGTTCAATTTGATAACTTTGATTGCTTACCAACGATTTCACAATCTCTCAAATGAGGCGCAAATTTGGAATCTAGATCGCTTTTTCAGTAGCTTTCCAACGCACGAATCCTCGCTTGATTTGGTTGAGAAAATCCACTTTTTTCTTCATTATTCTCTTATAAATAAGCCCATGGGGCTTACCTTGACGTTTAAGGGTTAATAGCTCTAAAATCAATTCTATAACTTTTTTTTTTCTGGTGGTTTTTTTTTTTTTTTTCATTTTTTGTTTCACTCCACTCCAACGACCTCTAGCGATCGACTCTATCCATCCCTTTTTTGAATGAACTTCTATACCGTTGGATGAATGTAAAGGCATTACCCGTGAAGGCTACTGAATGTTATGGTACTTGCATTCAGAGAAGACAAGCTTCAATAGTGCACAAAGTATATTTTAGTGTATACGATTTTACCTGCACGAGGAACGCAAGTGCGGCACCAAGTGCTGGTGTGAAAGGGCCATGAGCCTATGGACCTAGGCCTAAACTGTGTTGAGTGCAAACAGAGGCTCCCCAGTCACACGATCCTTCAAATGCCGACAGCATTAGTTGCAAATATAGAAACTTACTCCATTCATGAAGTAAACGTGCCAAACCGGTAGTGAGTCCAAAGCTGAACGTGCCATTGCAGACATTCAACCTACGATCACAAGTCAAAATCCCGCAAGCTTGCCAACAAACACACTTTTCACAAGAGTACGTACCTCACTCTCTAATATCACATTCGTGAGAATTCTTAGAAGCCAATGTGACTGTAAGAAGTCACGTTCTGAACCCCTGTGACAGAAAAGAAGTAGGCGTACATACAGCTCTGTATCATTCACACACGCCAGAACCTCACTCACTGTTCCAATTAGTGGACCAAGCAGGCAGAAAACATTAAGCACAATTACGGTATGCCGAGGATTGGTGTCAGCTTTCAACGCCGACCCCACCAATGGATGCAGTCAAAGACAGTTGACAATCAGGCATGCAAGACTCGCCGCTGCCAAACAGTAACTGATTCCACGACTCTAACTTAAATCCATTACAAAAAAATTCAGGCCTCCAAAAGGTTGCGAACTCGGACAACTGTCATGCAAAAATCATAAAATAAAATAAAATAAAAATTCACAAAAAACATTAAAAAATCCAGTCTGGCGGCGTGGTTGAGGTGGTGCCACGTTAGATTTTATTAAAAAAAAAAGTTTTGGTGATTTTTAAAAATTTTAATTTTAAAAATGATATTAGATTAGTATTTTTGCATGGCAATTTGGTTGAGTTAGCAGCCTTTTGGAGGCGTGTAATTTTATAATGCCCCTTTTCACGTTAATGGAAGTTGACAAAAACTGTCCCCTATTTTGTGCATGTCCCTATAGCCCACCTTACAAAATAACTCCCTCTCCTAAGGGTTTAAAATTTCCGAGGAGGTCCTCCTAAACTAATTTGGGGTAGTAGGCCCCAAATTTGTAAAAAACAAAAATCCAAAAAACGACCTTTAGGTGCCCAAAATGGAAATTTTAGAAAATGAGGCTCATGGATGAATATTCCTTGCATTAACGTCAAGCAGGGGGTTTAGAGTTGGGATAACGGGCTGATTATTGACTATTAACACGGAAAAGAAAAAAGGGTCGTCATGTTGAAAAACGAGTCTAATAAGAGCATCTTCAACGGGGCTCGCTAAATGTCTAACACACTCCAAAAAGCGAATATAAAATGCTAAGGCCCTTTGAAAAAGCCTCTTGACCCTCTATCTTAAAGTGTGTGATAGATGACACTTCAAATTTTAATTTAGTTAACTATATCCCACATTCTACTTGTGATTGGTTCATTGACTATTTAATGTATACTTTTGATGTTTGAAGAACATTTGAGGGTGGGGAACTTTAAGTTAAAGGACTCTTCAAATATAGATGAGTAATTTCAGCGTGCACGGTTGGAGATGCTCTGAGTGAGTGAATCTCACAAGCTGCAGGCGGAATCTGCAACAGAATATGCGGCAACAAACCTTGGTGGCCAGATCGGACCCTGTCAAATCAATGATTTTTTTAATTAACAGATCAGTGATTTTTTTGGCATTTAGCAACGATACAGTTTAAATTTTATATTACTTATCCATGGCTGAAAGAGTAATCCAGACTCCTTGGATGCTCTTTTCATAGGTAATATCATGGTAATACACAGCACCTACCTAGGTGCTACTTAGGCAATACCTGGTTATTCGTAGGTTTAGAGAGGCAACACGCCTTGACTCCATGTAGGAAATTGGTTATTATTATTTTTTCAAAAATCCTTTGTATCAACTTTTTTTGTAGCAATATTTACAGGAACTGGCCGCCGTGTAAAACCAAGTTTGGCAAATGGTAAGCTGGAATCCCAACAGGACGGAGACGTCACGCATCGCCGGTCAGTTTCGTACGATGGAGAGACTTGTCGTGGACGGTAATACCGGGTACGCCTGCAACCAAGTTTGAATTGGTCACACGTGGTGATTGTCGATCGATGTCTTAAGTCGAAGGATCATTGATCGATCTAGGGCTAGCTGCTGATCAGACAGACACGCTAGAGTGGGCCTAGGTAGGTAGGTAGCTAGACAATGCACAGGACAAGTTTCACTGTTGTGCACGAAGCTTCAGAGAGTCCTGGTATTTCCGATCAATCCATGGCGGCTGATCGATCAAGTGAGAATCACCAGCTCATCGGAACTGGTTAAGTTAGTTACCTTACCCCAGTGAGAATACATCTAAGTTAAGTAGATCAAGCATGGACTGCAGCAGCTGTGGAAGTACGTCTCTGCGCCTGCACACAGATCGAGATCCAGTGTATATATTCCACGAGAGCTTGAGAGCAGAGGGTAGATTGCGACCTCAATCTGTTGTGAGCAAGTCTATCTAGAGCTTCAAGTGTTCAAAATTAATCTTTATGAGAATCGATCTCACTGGAATCCTGTTCTCGAGAGCAAGCAGTCATTTTATGAGGGGTGGGGAGTGACGGGGGAGAGTTCGATTGCGTTGAAGATCGATATATCAGTTTGATTGCGTTTGTAGATCGATAATCTTTGGAGAGCAAGTCGATCTAGAGCTTCAAGTGTCAAAATTAAGCTTTATGACAAGCGATCTCACTGGAATCCTCTTACGGTCCAGAGCAATCAGTCATTTTATGATAGGCGGGGAGTGACGGGGGAGAGTTTGATTAATTGCGGAACGTTGGAGATCGATATAAAATCAGCTTAGCATTATGACCATCATTCCAGGTAGTCTGCCTCCCAGCACACGAGGCAAGATTGAGGAGTTTCGGCACTATTTGCTGGAGGAGGACGACATCGACACGTACTTTCCGGTTGAGGACTCGGATCCGCTCAGTGCCGATTTCAGTGACGACTTCAGTGCCGATGATTTCAGTGCCGAGGCTTTCTTCAAGAACCTGGCGTCGCCCAAATCCCCGGTGGCTGCGCCAGAGCCAGTGTGGTCGTCTGAGGAATTCGATTCAGAGAGTGATTGGAGTGACCAGAGCAATGGGTGGAACAGGGATCGATCCAGCGCTGTCTCTGACAACCTGAGCTCCACGAACTATTGCAGGCTTACAGTGGACCAGGACGATGAAGCAGCAGCCACAGCGTGGATTCAGTCCACCTTTTGTGAACAGAGAGAGCCTGAGGTGGTGCCACCAGAGAGTCAGAAGCGGAGCCGGACATTCAACTTTCGAGGCGTGAGGCGGAGACCGTGGGGGAAATTTGCTGCCGAAATTCGAGATTCGTCCCAAAACGGCGCTCGAATATGGCTGGGTACTTACGACACGGCTGAAGAAGCCGCTGTCGCTTATGACCACGGTAATGTCTCAATCCGCGTCATTTCCAATCTAGTACACCTCAGATCTAGTACACCAGTCCTAGTTTTTTAGCACGCCTTTTTAGCGAATTATATGAACATAGATTTTAAACTCTCAGCTCAGCCTATGGATTGGCAACGGATTAGTACTTCAATGTTCATTTTCTGAGCTGAAACTCTGTTTCGTATCCTATTGCAGCTGCTTTCGAGCTTCGAGGTTGCAAGGCACTTTTGAACTTCCCTTTGAACGCGCACATCTACTCAGCGAATCTAGCTGCAAAAACGAGCACTGCCAAACCTGCCAGTCCACCGAAGACACCGGATCAGGGAAAGCCGGAGAGGATGCCAACGAAAGCCAAAGCTGTTACAGTCGCTAAGCCCAAACTTCCAAAGAGCGCAAGCATGTCAACACTAACCGAGCCGCAGCTCAATAATCCAAAGCAGCAGACCGTGGCACAGAACTCGGTACAAGGGCCGGTATCTCGCGCTCCACTTGTCACGCCCGAGATGCAGTTTCAGGCAGCCATGATGCAGAGAGCCGCGGAGCTTTACCAATTGTCGTCCTACATGCAGCTCCTCACGGGCATGGTCCCTCAACGGCGTTACAGCAACTTCTCATACCTTGAAGAGCAGGCCGCATTGTTCAATGCGATGCATCAAGTTCCGGTTGCCGGTCTCAAGAGATCCCGGTCTGTGGAGTTTTTGGATGAACCCGGCTCCAAGAGAGTTTTCCGAAGAGCAGTTAGCACTGCACGGAGTTCCAGTTCCGGTCCTCCATTTGAGCCATAGCTGGAGTTTCAGGCGGTCATTCTATAATTCTTTTCGGCATTGTTTATGTTTGTGACAACAAACTATGATCGATGCCGCACATAATTCCCTCCAGCTTTGAGGTGGAGGCTTCTGAGAGCATATACATGATGTGTATACCACAGGAGGACAATTTTGGGGCGCCCATGGAAGCTTCGTATTAGTAGTTGGCTGCTCCTTTCTGGTCATTGTATTATATCATTTGAGGTTGATGTGTCTTGCCGAAGTTGAGGTACTAGATTTTTGTTCCCGAAAGAAAACAGGTTCCATTACAGTCTAGTTTTCATTGGCTAGATGCTGGGAGCCAAGAATACAATTGGACTAGGTGATTGTAAAGTAGGCTGGTCTTATGGACAAATAATGGCAGGTCAGCTGATTGCTCGATCCTGCGGCTTCCCGGACATCGCCGATTTGAGCCATTGAATTTCTCAACTGAAGTTGAATAGGTGGAAATGGTGGAAGTTGAATTGTCACATCGAAAATTGACAGAGTTAGTGTTCATTCACAGTGTAAATTGCTATAGAACATATACTAGTATGGAAATCAATTTAGTCTTATTCATGATCAACACTCGCTGTAAGCATCTTGCTTCAAAACTTATTAGAATGAAAGTAATTTAACAAGGTGTGAATTTTGTCAAATTTTTTCAAACATTGATTTAAAGGAAGATGGTCTTTGGGCACCAAGGATTAGTGTTACAGACAGTGGTGTTCAAGACTACTATTGGTATGTGTTTGGTGTTAATGATGATCTTGAGCACCATCCTCTAGTACTAGTGCTTGGTGCTCAAAGATCACCTTTTTCTATTAGTGGATGCTATCATGCAGTATGAAAAACGTGGGTTTACAAAGTGATCATTCGAGTACTTGAAGTACTGGCGGGAAGTACATAAATTACTTTATTGATCAATGCAAGAGAGAAAAATAACTCTAGCCTCTATCTGGACTATTTTGAGGTCAATGTATCTTCAAGATCTGTTTGTTCAAGGTCCCACATTGTCCTCAGAATTTCACCAATGATACAAAAAGCTCCTGGTAACCACATAAGGTTCTTTAGCCCTAGGAATAAGAATCATTGCACCAGAATTGTTGTACTGGATTCTAGAATATTAAACATGTAACCGAATTTTTAACTTAGGGCCTCTTTACACTAGAGGCGAGAAGCCGTGAAGAGAGAAATTTCAGCCAATGGGAGGCCTAAAAACCGAGAAGACCAAAGAATGTCACTTTACACCAGAAATTTTTAGTCCAAGGGACGGAAGGAGGAGAAAATGACATGAACAACACTTTTGTCCTTCATGGCAAGAAAAGTGGACATTTTTCAAGGCCCCCGGATTTTGCGTCAAGTCCACCTCAAGAGGTGGGTCTAACGCAAAATCCGGGGGGCCGTTTGGCCAAAATTCTCACAACCAATCATTTTTTATTTTTTAAGAAATATGTAAGAACTTTACTTCAAAAAAAAATCAGCATTTTATTTTGTGGCCCCTTCTCACTTTACACTATATCCAAAGGCCGTCAAGTTCAAAGGTTGGCCTCTCAAGGATGAGCCATGGCCTTTGTGAGGTTTTCTCCACGGCTTCTCGCCTGTAGTATAAAGAGGGCCTTAGGGAATGATGGTGTAGAGTTGTGAAAGTCCACATCAGCCCCGCTTTAAGTATCACATGTTTTGAATATTTTATCTTTCATGCAGTGAAAGCACGAGGGTGAACCCTTGCAAGAGCTAAGAGCAAGCCCAATAGTTTTGATGAATTCATGGGTACGTCATAAATTGGAGGAACATGAGCATAGGGGGAGGGGTCTGCATTCTTGTCCCAACAACATCTAATATTTTGTTGTGGCCAACACCTTATTCCCTATTGTTAGAGCATTGTAAACTACGCCCCATCATGCTGTCAGTCAATTGTTGGCTGTTGGATCCGTTAGAGCAAGTCTAGCAGTTCGTTAGTGTGCACCAAGTCCACATCCAAGATGGTGTGAGAGAATTAGGAACTTCCCCAACAACAAACACCAAACGTGCCTAAAATAGAGGTCATCAATCAATTTTAAACTATTACTTTTGTCACAACTTGGGACAATCATAATGACGGAGAATAATTTTATTAAAGTTAACTTCATAAAGTAGGAGCATGGTCTTGTCACAGAGTAGGACAAAGTGCTTGATGTGGAAACCACCTCCGCCATATGGACAGTATTTGGTGTAGAAATATCAAATCCCAAACTATAATTGAAGGAATATATAAATATTTGGTACTATTAGCACGGGTGTAGTTTCGCCATAGCCAAATTTGAGCAGGTGAGGAATATACCTTCATCTAGCATCGCTTTTGTTAAAAATGCACGGACAATGTATATACCAATTATGCACTTCAAAAAATAAAATTGTAAAATTTTACAATAAAGAGGTTGATGATCACCGATCCCCTTCAATTCATAACTAAGTGTATGGAGAATGAACATTAAAATTTGTACTAGGGGAATATGAGATTGTATAGCGTGCAATTGGTAGGCAACATTCTTGTATATTTATTCCACTTTTGCAGGGTTTATAGTAAAATTTAAGATACACTGGAAAAAAAAAAAAAATCCAAAAATCTACTTTGGTAACTGAAGAGTTAACATTTAACATAATGATTTTTTTTTTTTCCTTTAACCCCTAAAGGTGAGGACACATTGTGTTCAAGAATAATTTAATTACTTTAGTAACTTATATGGATTCCATAATTTTGACTCAATGTTAACTAGAGAATTGTAAATGTTCATTACGAGAACACAAAAATCCTTCAAGATGTGGAATTACATTGATCGATCTGTCGGAAAAAACTAAAACGTCAAAGTAAGTGAATTTGGGACATGGTTGTTAGGGAGGTTGATGACTTAAAGGGTGTTTTCACATTAGGGCGTCACATTTTCCAAAAAAAAAGTATACAATATGTAAAACATTTGTCATTACTACGTCATTAACACTATATAATAATTACGGAAATCGTTTAAATATATTCAAAGTGGAATCTTTTCTACATATTTTATATTATTTTAGAATATTCCAAAAATAATATGAAATATTTACACATTTTATGCAATGTAATAATTAATAACGATCACAAACAGCAGCTCAACTAGTCACCAACAAGTCACTTCACCCAAACATAAATATTTCAAAATCAATCATTCTTCTTGTGTTTAGTTTTAGAATACAATTTTTTGTGTGCATCTGGATACAATACATCTTTGTATGCCTCTAAAATTTCAAACGCTAATCATGATTCTAGAATTTATAAGAATACTTGCAATGAATGACATGTTGATTTTGTTCAAAAATTCCAAAAAACAACTCATGGTCAAACCTTATAATTCATGTAATTTATACGGTAGATTGTTCTAAAAATTGATATACAATTTCACGACTAAGTCCTTTTTGAACTTCAATGGTGAAGTAAACACCAATTGAAAGATACAAATATATGGTTATAAATTGTACATACATAAGTTCAAAATGTTTATAAAATCCTTCAAGATGTCGAATTACACTTGATGTATGTATGATTTGCCATATATGCTTTTTATCCTTTGACATTTTTAAAAGATAGAATTATGCGATTTTAGTCAATCTCATCAAATTTCAAGTATTAAAACTACAATTTATTATTTTCATTAATTTAAAAAAACTCAGTTGCTTTTAAATTCATCAAATAACAAATTTAAAACTGATTTTGGAAATCTAATTGTATTGGTGAATTTCTAAACATCATTTTTTCCTGGGAAACAAAACTTCAATTGCAAAAGTTGCAAAAGAGATATTTTATAACTCATTTTCATTTTGGTTTAACCCTTTAACGCGCCAGTGTCCACTATGTGGACGACGCACAAATTGAAACTGCTAGATTCTCATCCAAATTGGACAGTTTTCATCCACCAAAATTTTCCTTGGTTTTTGAGCAAGTTGACTATCCTTTGTATAGTTTGGATTTTCAAAATAGGGTACTATGATTTTTAGAAAAACAACAAAATTGGTTTATGTCAAGTTTCATTCCTAGTTCAAAAAGTGGGACCTTAAATATGATTTTCCAAAATAAGTAGAATCAAGTAATGGAAATCATACCATCTCGTAGTGCATGTTATTCCAATTTCATTACCATATTTTTAATTTTTTTTGTGCCAATATGAGATTTTAAATTGAATTTCAAGAGAAAACTTGGCAAAATTAATTTAAAAATATTAAATAAAATAGAATAAATCCAACCGTACAGATGTGATCTTCACATTGACATTTACAACTTTGCTTTGACCATCAACCCCATTTTTTGTTTTCATCAAGCATTTTATAATGCTTATTTGAAAACATTGTTGAATTAGGACGTTAAGGGGTTAAATCCCTTGGGCTTTTACTAGGGAATAATTACCAAACATTATTGCACTGTCTAGTAGAAATGTGGTTTGTTTAAATTAGTCCCTTGTGACTCCAAAACATAGTCGTTATGTTTGACACTTTTTTTTCCAATTGACGTTGTAATAGACGTCTGATGTCAGCTATCTAATTAGACGAGTGAGAAATATGTTAGACAACTTAGATGAAATATTTATGAATGTCCTAGAATATCCATTATGAGAATATGCTTAACATCTTACAGACAAAGAGGTATTGACTTCTAGTGGTTGCACTAGTAGAAGACCTATCCTTGTTCATTCTCTATTTTGAGGGAACAGTGAACAGTGTTGAATATTATGCTTATATTTTTGTCTTCTTATGATCAAAACCACTCACTAGCATTCACATAGCCCATGTGCCTGACGTTGTTTCATTCCTTTTTCATTTATAGTAAGTGAAAAACGACACATTTCCTACTAGTGGTCGCATAAGCCGATCTTGCTCCAAAAGGTACAAGTTTTGAAAGCGGAAATTTAATAACATGAAGATTGATACGAATTGGGAGCATTTTGAATGTGAGTCAACTTCATGTGATGAATAGCCGAACTTGTACTACACAGACTCGAGTGGTTTGTTCTGCAACGTTTCAGACAATGCACTGAGTGACGATACTTTACCACCAGTGTTTTTCCTGCGTTTTCTTTCTTGAAGCCTAACTGGCGACATAAAAAAATTGGGAAAGAATATTTGACAAAATCTTAAGCTTTCAATTATATTTTGATAGAATTTTTAATATTTTGGTAATTTTTCTTCACAAAATCTGACTATCTTCACAAAAAATATAGAGAAAATCTAGCAAAAAAAATTCAAAATTTTCTCATTCTTTTCTTAACAAATGAGAAATGCCATATTTTGTAAAGAAATCTGGCAAAATACAGCCAGAGAAAAACAGACCGTTATTTACCACCAGCCTTGATAGCCGGTTCACACCAGCTTGCTTGACGGAAGTGCTTCCGTTCCAACATCTACTTATGGGCGCCCGGGGTAAAACAAAAATACCCAAAATATTGCAGCAACTGTAGCACTCTTGTACTACCCTAATTATCGCAAGCACTGATCATGCGACTTTCTGCTGCATCCTTTGCCGCAAGTCCTCTCTTGGCCCATTCACACCAGTCACCCAACGTGAGTGCGGCAGAGAATTTGTGTTCATCAAGTAAGTTTTTGGTAGCTATAGTGTGCTCCTGTAAATTTTATATTTTTAACATGACGCATGCAAGAAGCTGCTCCAACTCATTTTGGGTGCCGCAAGAAATTTGTGCTCCACCAACGTACATGTGTTGGCCAAAAGCAGGAAGAGACAAGACTCTGTCACCGCAAGAAATTGTATATTATTTTTGAAATTTACCTTGCCCCAACATTCCAGGAACGCAACACAAGTGCTAGAGCTTCTTGGTGTGAATGGGCCATCTCTCTCTCCTCATTTGCATTTGCGTCACTTGATGCGTGTGTTCCAGTTCACGACACTTAGAATAAAATACATTTTTCTTTTTCACTCCGAAGTTACCTGCTGCAATACAATATCCAACGGAAGTGCGTCGGGATGCTTGGTGTGAATGGGCCATGAGTAGGGCCACTACAAGGAAAAGGCGTCGCTTTTCACTCCTTCTGTGAGTCAAACATCACCAATTTTTCCCGAGGAGTGCACTTAAAGTGAAGATTAGAAATACACGTGAGTGCGTTTTAATAGCATACCCCCTACAATACTTGGCCTTAAAATAGTTTTTAAATTAAGATTTTTTAGGGGCTAAATCATTACATATATATCTATCATTTGGTATAAATTTCAGGACCAAATGTTTCTAAAATCCTATAAAATAAATGATAGAAGTTTGCACTAAAATGTGTTGTTTTTTGCTTCAAAAATCAATTTAAAAATATGTACAAGTGATTATTTTTTGAAATTTATACAACAAGAACTTTAGATTGTGTTTAACAACTGCATATTTTTTTTACAATTTTTAGGTGGTTTTTTAGTATGTACATAGGGGGGTCAAAAGTACGCACTCACGTGATTCCTAGTCTTAACTTTAAGTGCACTCCCCGGGCAATTTTTTGGTTGGATTTGGTAAGTGCGATTCATCACGTAGGACGGGCATGTATAGTGAAAAGCGACAATGAAGAGGATCCTCCAGAGTGAGAAACGACGCCTCTGCTTGCAGTGGGCATGAGCTGCAGCAGGCACAATAGAATTCCACACTGTCTTGTTGCAACGTTGTTGTTGTTAGATGCACCTCACTGTACCATCATTATGGAGTAGAGCATGCGATGCACAATCTGAGAAATCCACTGTACGTATGGAAACAATTAATGCTGACAATTAATGGCTGCTGAGCACGTTTTGAATATGTTGGTGTCATTGTGTGTGCACATGACTCTCCTACAGTAGACAGTGCATTCCTTCAGTACCTTTGCTAGCTAGCGTTCAACTTCAAGGCATCTTCCTACGTCAAAAAGATCACACTACAAGGAGAGGCGTCATTTCTCACTCAGGAGGATCCTGTTCATTGCCTTTTTTCTTTTCTTTTTTATTATCCACGCTTGTCTTACGTGACGAATCGCACTCACCAAGTCCAACCAAAAAATTGGTAAGTGCGAAGTGGCGCCGTTTGACTCGCAGAGGGAGTGAAAAGCGACGCCTTCTCCTTGTAGTGTCACTAGTGACTCACCACTGTACTTCTCCAATCCCTTGCTGTGTTGACTACTCCCCCGTTGACTCCATGCGAACAGTTTGACAGTTTGACAGTTTGACAATTTCCCAATAGTGACAGTTTGACCTTGGAAATATTGATGATCTGTGAAGGCCGTGTATCGTAATTCGTTTCGATCAGAAATTCGTCGACCAGAATGCCAAGTCCAAGTTTCAAGGCAACCGTGTCACCTTTTTTTTTTTTCCTTGGTTGGTCAAAACGTTATGCAAACCCTTTGATCAACCAAAAAGTACAGATCTGAATGCTCAAGATTTTATGAAACAAGTTGGTATAATGTTCAATAAGTAAACGCTCTCAAAACTTGGTCGGTTATCTTATCCATAACGCAATTTAGTGCCTGATTAAATTATTCTCGTTCACTAAAAAGAAGTCTCAGGCTCACAAGACCTGGCAAGTTGGAGAATGGCAGAAGATTCAATGCAGTGTAATGTTGGGCGGAGACCATTCACACTTCTTTCAGATTGAAACAGCTGCATTTTTTTTGTCAAAGAAGGGGATTAATCATATCGCCATTTGATTTGAAGCCACACAAGTTTAATTTCATTCGCGGTGGGTTCAACTTCAAAGCAACTTCCGTTGACAGAAAGCTCACGACTAGCATCACTAATCCTTAATTTGGTTTGTTGACTCAAGGTGAGGGCATACAATTTCTCAATGATGTCCAATCCTGTGTCCCAGGCAACCATATTACATAACATTCAGTAGCATGCACTGTCACTGCCTTGGCTCTATACCGTAGTACCATAGCAGGTTCGTCCAAAAATAATTCTAAAAATAAAAAACGTAAAAATTAGAAAATTCTGAAAACACAAAAACAAAAATAGAATAAATTAGTTTTTGCAATATTTTGTTATTTCTAAGCTATTTAAGGTCATTTTTACTGATTTTTTGCTAAAAAACGAAAATTGAGAAATTCAGTTTTTGAGAGGCGAACCTTATTTTTTCAAAAAAAAAAATATTCGTTCGCCAAGTGGCGAACTTGCTATGGTGTTACGGTAGTAGATGGTGTAGAATATTCCACACCCAATAGTACTTCATCAGGAGCTAAGTGGACAGGTGGAGGCTCAAGGTGATGAGTAGAGTGCATGAAGGAAAGGCAATGGGCATGAAGATCACTGAATGTTATGCATTGTCTAATTGGTTGATCATCAGAAAATGATATAATTATTTCTCATTAGTGAATGGAATTACATTGATTATCCCATTTAGTGAGGGAGGGTTTATAGTGCGTGTGGAAAATTAGTGAAGGTGATACTATATATAAAGATTTCAGTCACTCAATAAAAAATTGAGCCTCCACTCATTTTGAAATTTGGTAAAATAGTGTGTGCTTCGGGGATTAGTACCACACGTATTCAGCGTAGTGAACCCTACAAAGGTGAAAAAGCAAGCCTACAAAGAGGGAGAAATAACCACATCTTTACAATCACCAACCATCTTCCTACTCAATCTCTTGGATAATGAGTAGGAATTATTGTCGGTCGATTAGGTCGGTAG
The DNA here is from genome assembly GCA_022496805.1 of Pohlia nutans. Taxonomy (NCBI): domain Eukaryota; kingdom Viridiplantae; phylum Streptophyta; class Bryopsida; order Bryales; family Mniaceae; genus Pohlia; species Pohlia nutans. The sequence goes on from CM040096.1 coordinate 25,180,990, forward strand.
TGGGCCGTGTATGAGGACTAATAAGGTTCACACTAATAGATTGTATGTACCATTATGTCCACGAAGGACCTACATATTTAGCTCTCTTAAGTTTGATTTTTTTATCATCCCAACACCTTCCAAGCAGTGCTTCACTTCATCACTATTGAAGTTTGGGGCATGAGGGTAATTCCAAGGTATGGGCAGTATTTTGGAGTACTTTTTTGACAAGTGTTGAATCATTAGGAGAAAGGTGGGGTCTCCAAAAGGCCTTTGGTTTTGGCACGTGCAGAAAATTTGCAGTGGTGCCCGCACATTTTTGACGCTAGCACCAATGGTGCCACGAAGCTGCCCGCAGTGCAGTTCCGTGGGTCGAGCCAATCGACGCTGCCAGCACTGCGGCTTCCGACACTGTCATTGGGCAGCGACCTTCACCAATGGGAGGGGTGTTTGGGCAGCTTGTTCACTTAACCCGGGCTACCTTAGAGGGCCCTTTGGGGACCCCACATTTCCCTAATGGTACTCTTTGAATTATGAAAATTATCTTCATTGCATGGGAACCTCGGAGAATACAATAAGTTCAATGAAATTCAACTCTACCCAAACTACTCTTTGAAAATATTTTTTTTGCCTCTTCAACACACAAAACAAGTGGACAAACAGAGTGCAGGCAATGAAGAATGAACATTCTGAACACCTATATATAAATATTTTAGTCTTACTAAGCTATCTTTAAACAATTATTCAAATAGTTGGATAAACAATGGAACAAATGAACATTCATGAAGAATGAAAAATAAAAACCACGTATGTTAAGTTATTGAAATCATCGTTTGGCATTTTCAAATTATACTTTCAAATTGTTATTTAAATATTTTATTTGTAATAAAAGCGTTCTATTTTTCAGGTACCTAAACAATGAACACTAAAATTAACATGTAAATGCACCTTCACAGAAATCACTGCAAAAATTTGGAAATTTAACATGGTCAAATGAGTGCATTTGTATATTATTGTGCCTGTGATATTGTACCCTAGTACTTCAAAAACAAGGATATACTACATATTGTGACTTGAATTTTTTTTGTAAACTAAAAAATCCACTCCCAATATAATTCCATCATCACAAATTAAAGTCTGAAATATTCACAAAAAATTAATAAAAATTGTGAAAGTGCTTAACTACCATAAAATTATGATTTGTGACTACATTCTCCACCCTACCGTAACTTGGAATCACCCATGATTGAACTTATCCATCATGCAATTCATCTTGTATAGAAAACAGAAAATGTACTATACGGATGAAATGGTGGCAAGTGCAGGCTGGGAAATTGGAGAGAGTGATGCGGTACACCTTGTGGTCGAGCTCCATTCCAAACTTTAGTGTGATAACGTTACCTATTCGAGGCCATAGGGAAGCATTTTCACCTCAAAAATTGTCACCTTCACAATTCGTGCACTCTTCCACTAGACGTATTGGTGGCCATGGTGGGAGCCTTCAATACACAAAATGGCGCATTTAGTGTCTCGGGACACTATTTTTAAACCCGGATACTATTTAATTTTAGAAAAATATAGTGTCCTCGTAAGAAAAAAATGAATGTAGTGTTTCAATGACATGGCAATTTTATAATAAATATGGGCATGCCACCTCATGTTACTCTCATTACTTGGAAAGAACATGCCAGTTCATGTCACTCTCATCACATTCCTTCTAAGTGATGAGAGTGACATGAACTAGCATGTCATGTTTATTTTAAATTGCTATTCGTCATTTGAACACTACATCCATAAAGCTTACTTGAATTTTTTCATCATTTAAATTTTACAGTAAATTTTTTATTACACGCACACTATATCTCCATATAGATATAGTGTTCTGGACACTAAATCACAATTTTACTACAGTGTTGGGCACATGCCAACCTATCTACTATATATAATTTATGTGGATACACAGAAAGAAGACGATTACACCTTCTTCTTGTACTTTAATCCAAATTGTTTTACTTTAAAGTGTAGTTTTTTTAATCCTAAATCTTCAAACTTTAAAATGCTAGCTGGCATCCAGCACGGACCAAATCAAACCTAAGTTAGTTGGCCTCCACATGAGGCTCGCATGCTCACACTCATGGCCCATTCACGGCCCATTCACATCCAGTAGTGCTGCTGCATGCATACATCAGGTAACTTTGAGGAAATCTGAACCAAGAAATATAAAATATGTAATTAGAAATTACTCTAACGCATAACAGAAAGGAATGCAACGAAAAAAAGCAGCATGGCTCAACTTGCGGCATTGTAATGCAGTTGCACAGTGCTTGAATAATAGTTGCAGCAAGAAAAAACAAGGTTTTGAATATTTTTTTGTTTCTTGGTTTTATCTTTCTCCATTTTGGGAACGCAGATGCAAGTGCGACAGGGGCTTAGTGTGATGGCCCATTATGCTACCCGCATGCATGCATACGTCAGGTAACTTTGAGAGAATTTGTTGTCAACCAAGAAATATAGAATATGCAATTAGAAATTACTTTAACTCATGATAGAAAGGAACGCAATGCAAAAAAGGAACATGGCTCTACTTGCAGCAGTGTAATGCAGTTGCACAGTGCTTGAACAATAGTTGCTGCAAGAAAAGACAAGGCTTTGAATTATTTCTGTTTCTTGGTTTTACCTTCCTTTGTATCGGGAACGCAGATGCAAGTGCGGCAGGGGCTTGGTGTGAATGGGCCATGAATGGGCCATCAAGCATTCCGCAGGATGATTCTATCAGCGATCAGTTTTTCTTCTGATTTCGAGTATTTCTTATTATACCAAAAGGCTATTACTGGGTTGCCCCTGCGCATTAGTTTTGTCATTAAAGTGCGAAACGTCGTTGCATCGGGTGCTCCTTCGCGCTGCGGCGTACACGCGAGATTCTTACATTCTCAAGAGCTATTTTGAGTTTTAGGGCTCGGAGGTGGAGCTCGTTTTGAGCGTGTCTTAATTGCTGCATTTAATGTGACGGACTGGAGGGCTGTCTGTGTGCATTCACGGTTTTGATTCTGGTACGGAACGGAAATTGATTCCACAGCACTGCTCGACAACGGTCATCAAGCTCCAATGCTGAACGCGGAAGTCGCTTCACATCCGCAAGAACGATTGATCTCGGTGAGTGAGAATTTTTAAACTCCCGCAATAAGCTAGGGTTTGCAACCACTTGCATTTTGGAGGCTTTTCTCACTGGGGCGCCGCCATTGAGGTGATTCGCTGTAATCACGAAAAGACTGTGGCTATGGTAAAGCAAGGCTTGCATCCATTTAAGAATGAGCTATTTTGGCGTGTGCAGAATGAGGAGGTATAGGGTTTAGGGTTTAGGGTTTAGGGTTATACTATTGCTGTGAGATTAGACCTCTTTCAGTTCAAGGTTATCCAAATTTCATGAAAAGAAGCTGGCATCTCATGCCCAAGTTGAGAATTCTTAATGCCAACTACAGGTCTGAGAGAAACGTATCTCGTTCATGTGCAAAACAACTATCACGCTAATGCTGCTGCTCCGGCCAAGAGAGTGTACTGTAAGAGGAATCTCATCGATTGCAGTCGATACATACAACTAGTAAGTGACTAAACCTTTGCAACTGCTCTAACTTCTGTGACGTCGCATTTGGACCTGCATCTCCTTCAAGTGAATGCTAGCAAGGGGCTGCATTCATGATTATAATAGTTTCGTCCGCATCGATTGCTCACAGTGTCAAGATTGCATCCATAGAGCTTGCAGTGTGCAACAGTACTCAAATCAAGAGGTAACAAGACATGAGCTCACAAGATAGCATAAGTAGAGGCCCCAAATGTCTGAATGACAATTGAAAAGGAAAACCAAGACGTTTCTGTAACGCTAATTCTAATCCTTCACCCTAGTATCTGTAAATTCGTGCGCTCACCTGTCGCACCATGTGTTTCTCGGCCCGATGTCGATCATGTGCATATCTTCTACCATTTAACAGTCTGTAGGGCGACATTAGTAAATAATGGCTCTTACATGTATGCATTCAGAAGTTCAAAGTGCAGTCTTCTCAAAAGTTAGAATTCTGTACTTAGATCTTGCTGAGTGGTTGCAAACTGTTTTATATCTCGTACATGAGACAAACATGGACAAACATGAGATTATAAATAGTGCAACTCGTATGTATTAATACTAAGATCAGAGGTTCCACGTCCTGCAACCAGTAATTCCTCAAGTGCTTGGCTTGTAGATTTTCATATGAGTAATCCAGTAGAGACGCCAGATACACGTTGTCTTTGCAAAACAGTTTCACAATACTACCACTCAAGTACCGAAATTGATAACAAAAATCCAGATTTGCTCAGAAATCTGAAAATCTTACTTCTAACCCGGTCATTCTCATCGACACCAGATCGAGCTGCCACGTAGCAGAGCTCGGCGCAGCATTGCGCAGCTGCTCTAATCCGTCAATAGACTCACAAAACGATCAACTCATAAACATATAGCAAGAATGATACTCTAAATTATCAAAGCGCCAAGATAGATAACCCGTGATCGACAGGGAAAAACCGAAGATTCACGACAACATAATTCAGTTGTTCACGCGCCATCAGTCAAAATCAATGCAAAGTGCTGCTTGAAGAATTGATCCATTTTATTCAGTTTCGGCGATCTCAAGAATGAACCAAGTTCTGCATTCCCAAGACTATATTCTATGGTACACCGGCATTGCATGTGGTTATTTAGCCACTGCCGAGTTCAAAATTTCGACGAATTCACAATTCTAGTTTCCGGGGGTGAAGTTGGTGGCGTACGCCCACGCGTTGTTCGCCACGGGGTCCGCCAAGTGGTCGTTCAAGTTCTCCAATGGGCCCTTTCCGGTCACAATGGCCTGCACGAAGAACCCGAACATCGAGAACATCGCAAGACGCCCGTTCTTGATCTCCTTCACCTTCAACTCCGCGAACGTGTCCGGGTCGTCAGCCAGGCCCAACGGGTCGAATGACCCTCCCGGGTAGATGGGGTCCGTCACCTCGCCCAAAGGTCCTCCTGCAACTCTGTACCCCTCCACGGCTCCCATCAGGATCACCTGGCTGGCCCAGATGGCCAAGATGCTCTGCGCGTGCACAAGGCTGGGGTTGCCCAAGTAGTCCAGACCTCCGTCAGCGAAGATCTGCGACCCAGCCTTGAACCACACGGCCTCGCCGAACTTGGTGCCGCTCTTGGCCAACAACTCCGGGGTGAGGCAGCCCAGAGCTCCGAGCATGGCCCAGCGGGCGTGGATGACCTCGAGCTCGCGGTTGCGGGCGAAGGTCTCGGGGTCGGACGAGAGTCCGGCGGTGTCCCAGCCGTAGTCACCGGCGAACTCACCGGTCAAGTACGAGGGGGTGTTCTCGGAGAAGGGGCCCAACCACTTGGGGCGGTCGGCGCCATACCTAATACATGTGCAATCCAAAACTCTACAGTTAGTACACGTCGTTAATCCACGCTGTGCGATGCTTGACAGGTGAAAATCACTGACTTGGAAACACCGACAAAAGCCTTCCAGATTCGATTGCTAGCCTGGGCACTGTCAAGCAGCAGCAATCCGACACTACACACTGATTCTCATAGCAATAACTAAATGCCAACAAGATTGCTCGTGAAATCATCCTCGCATGTATCATTAGGAGGACCGAATTCACGAGCGAAGCAAGGAGAATGCGTACAGCAGAACTTGCAGATGAACTGCACAATGCTTACCAGATGCTGTCGGAGGACTTGGCGGCGGTCTTGCGCATGGTGACGCGGGCGTCGCTGGTGCCCACCTGGCGGGCGAGCTCATTGACGGGCCTGACCAGGCTCTGCCCAGCCAAAGCCGTGGAGTGCATGGCGGTCGCGGCGGCCATGTCTACGTCGGCAGAATTCTCTCAAAGCACTGGATACAAACAGGGAGGGAATGCGAGAGATTCGAGTGTGAGAGTGAAGAAGTGGGAGTCCTGACGGTTTATATCCCGAGTGGCATTGGCCGAGTCTAACTTGCTGTGAGATTCTTCGGGATAGAGCGCTGATCAACTGGATAAGATAAAGTGTTGTTGCAGGATTTCGATGATACGAGCTGAATCAAGTCCGTGCATGTCAGTGGAGCTCATTCCGGATCTGGCTCCTGGCCACGGAAACTCACTAACTTAAGGTATGTTCGCACCTGGCCTTAGAGGTGGTCTTACAAGGGGGTCTTACATCCTTAAAAAAGTGTGTGTTCCCACCTACATTCTTTAGTAATTACCAATCCTACATGGATGTACACATGGCACACTTTTAAGAATGGGTATTAGCTAACATTTAGGAGGACAAAAAATATTTGAGCAATAGTTGGCAATTATTAAGGGAGCACCAAAATAAGAAATATTCCCTAGTTTTGAACAATAAAGAATGGTCTTAGCTAATGTGGCACTTGAGGGGCCATTATGTAATCCCCCTACTATTACTAACACTTTTCCAAACCTCATTGATGACACCTTTCCTACAAAGAAGGTATTTTTCTCAAAATTGTGGGGGTGTTAAATTTTTATCCACGGTCTTTGCAAAGGCCAAGTGCGAACGGGCCTTTACCGTCTGGCACTTTGGCTTTGCTGTAATACTGAAGGTTGAGACTCATTCCGGCACTTCCTCCGATAGAGTTCCGAATGCAGACGGCATTGATGGCACAGTCCTCATAACTGTTCCTCACCCACCCGCGTCACTCAGGCGCAGTGAACTCAGGTGGGTGAGTCGCCGGCATAGTGCATCTAAGCCCTCGGATTGCCTGAGTGATCGTGTGGCCCTATGAATTTGACATGGCGATGAGGAGGCTTGGCGGGGCAGCGGGCAGCTATAGCAACGGGCGGAGGGTGTAAAGAAAAAGGGCGAGCGGGTGACTTGAAAAAACACTGTAGGCTTTCCCATAGTCAAAAGGCCCAGTGCTCTCACTGAATCCTAGAACACCTTACTGTAAACCAACCCGAATTCACTTTTTTTAAATGACAAATGCAGTCGATCATATTATGAAAAGTACATTTCAGATGGGGCCACATTTTATATCTATGGAATTAATGAAGAACATTGCATGTGTTGGTCAAAGAAAAAAATGAATTTGAATAAAAAAATAGTTCACATTGGACCTACTTATAACTGTTAAAAGAAACATGAGGCCTATTTGGGCTTTTGGGTCCTCTAGGGGTTAATATATATCATAAAATACCATATTGCAAGTGTTGATATCAGTTTTGATTTAATCTTTTAGTGCCCAGGGTACTTTAGTTGGGTGCATTAGATTTTTCCACCATGACTGATACTATAAAAAATAGAATGAATTAAATTAGAAAGTAATAATACAATTGTATTCTTAACTGTAGTGGAGACATTTTGCCAAATTTAGAGAATCATCCAATTGGTGGAATTGCAAGATTATAGAATGTCTCCGAACTGTATAATGCACACTCAAAGATGAGATTTTGGAGGGTGTGGTTCAAAGTTAAATAGAATTTGGGTTAAATTTTCACAAATGAAAGTGAAGACGTTTAGCAATGACCTATGTGAACAATTCTCCATTGCAATCTTTCATATCAAAAACGGACTCACACATAATTATTGTGAATTTTATTAGTGGAAGTGACTTATCTATATACAGTTTAGGACCGTAATTTGGTTTGTTGGGCACTAAAGGGTTAATCCCTAGTGGACCAAAAAGCCCAAATTAGACATTATATTTCTTTCAGCAGTTTTAAGTAGATCCAATTTGGACTATTTTTTTATTCAAGTTTATTTTTTCTTTGATCAACACATACAATGTTCTTCATTGAATCCGGTGATATAAAATGTGGCCTCATCTTATATGTATTTTTTACCATATGATTGATTGAATTTGTCATTTTAAAATAGTGAATTCAAGTCGGTCCACATAAGATGTTCTGGGATTGAGCGAGAGCATTGGGGCTTGTGTTTGGGAAAGCCTGCAGTGTTTTTTCAATTCACCCTCCCACTTCTTTTTTTCAGCCTCCGCCCGTTGCTCCGCCATGCCTCCTAATTGCCATGTCAGATTCATAGGGCCACATGATCACTTGGGCGATCCAAGGACTCAGATGCACTATACCGGCAACTCACCCACCTAAGTTCACCGCGCTTGAGTGACGTTGCTCACCTACACCGCACCTCATGGATAGTTTACACAAGGGTGTGGCTAGTAGAATTTTGGTTCTTTACAACTGGTCCATTTTAACTTAACTGGTTTTTTGTAACTTAACTGGTCTTTGTGACTCAATTCTTTTTTTTTTTTAAAGGTCGTTTCGGACCATTTAAGTAACAAAGGACCGGTTATAAAAGACCAAAATCCTACTAGTGTCAGCGTATGAAGAGCAGAAGAAAGTCTTACTAATAAAAGTATCTCAAGATATTGCAATGGAAATAGAAGTGAACAAAGGGTAAGAGAAGTTGCAAACACTTCAAAGTATGTGCACTAGCAAAAAAGATGTAGAGCTCACTTTTAGAAAAGAATTTCGATGTGCCACATGTCTTTGGATAAGTCTCCATGATCACTTCTAGTTACACATGTGTGCACAAAAAGAGCAACTCAGTGTAAATGAAAATGGGTGAACGAGGGTGTACAAGTGTATGCGGACTACCAACATACTAGCTTGCTTCCGCATATGCACACCATCGTGTAAATGAGCCATGAATGTGGAGTAAGTTTACTCTCCAACATTTTATGAAAACTAGAGGTTTATAAACGTAAATTTATTTTAAGATAGAAATACCCATAAACCATATAAAATAAGGTTTTTAGCGTGGAATGTGTTGAAGTTTCATTGAGGAGATATTATTCTTTCATAGAGAAACATAGATACTGTTGAATGGTAAAAGATTTCAATTTTTTTCAATTTGCATATATAAATAAATAAATATATATTTATATATATTTATATATATATTTTTATTTTTATATTTTTATATTTTTATATATTTTTATTTTTATATACATATATATACACATTTATATATATGTTTTTTAATTAAGTGAAAAGTTTTTTGAAATCCATGACTAATATACAAGTTCACTTATGATTGATATCAGGATATCAATTCTCAAACATAAAGTTGCGTAATGTGGTAGCACTTGATTGCCTACTATGTATTGGCTTTCGGGTAGCATTGTATTGGCTTCTGGATCCATGGAATATAGCTTCTAGCACTACTAGAAAATCATGACCAAATCAACAGAAAATCAACAAATCTATGTTGTTTAGGGCACTGCAATGACCGATTTCACTGATTTTTAAACTTTTTATAAAAATCAACAGTTTGCTGCCTACTTCTTGTTGATTTGAATAGTACAATGACCAAATCAACAAAATCTTAGAAATGTGGAATCTTTTTGGGAATCTTTTAATCATTTGGAAATCATTTGGGAATATTCTAGAATCTATCGGAATACTATAGAATCTATTGGAAGATTATAGAATCTTTTTAATCTTTTGCAATTCATGGACTCGATTTTCAAAAGGTGATGTTTTTTACATTTGAACAATTTCTGGCACCTATGACAAATAGATCCAATTGGTTTTAAATTCTTTATACAAACTCTTAATAAGATTGTGAACATAATTTCCAAGGTTGAAAGGTATCAAAGCACACAATTATGACTTTCAAAACACTTAAAACATTAAAAAACACCCTTATTTGGGCAAAATTTAAACACGATGGTTGAAGTTCTATGTACTTTGAATTTTTTTTAACCCCTAAATTAAATGACTGCTCAACCATTTTCTGATCGCAGCCCAAACAACAGTGACTACCCATGGGCAGAAAATGACATTTTTCAAGTTTTCATCTTTTTAGTGTATAGTACATAACTATTGGGGTCATATTTACCTCAAACTTTCAGTATTCTAACAATGGGTTGCTGCATTCCCATGTTGTTGGGCATGCTCTAACACTAGTAGAAAAGGTGGCACTGCCGAGGGAGATGCCCACGTAAGCAATGCTCAATTCCACGCATGCACAGTGATTTTGCCCGGGCATGTCCCAGGGGCGCCACCTTTTCTACTAGTGTAAGTGCTTGCCATTTCAAAATTTGAAGTCTAGCATATGACAAGATACCAAAGTCATTCTCTTTTCACATAGATAACTTAAAATAATATGAGTTTGTTTTGTAATCATTTAGTACTAGAATGGGTGTTTTATGCAATTGGATTATATAACTGCAATTTAGCAGACTTTCATCATCCCTGACAAACAATAACAAGAGACAAACAGGCTGATATTCCCTAAGTTAAAGCTGTTGAGGGTGAATTTTGACACACTTTGGCTGTTGACTGACTTTTAGCTCCATCAGAAACAATCACAGGGATGCCCAAACATATAAACCCACTTGAATGGGACGACAGTCAGTCATCAGTGAACCTTTTTTTTGTCTTTCTTCTCTGAATCTCTGTGCTAGAAACTTGGAATCTTCTTTTTGTTTCTACACAGTAATCCGTTTTTTTTAAACATTCAATCAATTAAACTCATTAGCCCCTAAGTGACCAATTGACCATTTTTCTGGTCGCACCCCAAATAGCAATGACTGCCCATGATTAGGAAATGACATTTTCAAGTTTTAATATCTTGTCGAAATTGGGGGGAGAAATCATGTTCTAGTGTTGTTTGATACATTTCATTTGCAATATTGAGGTTTAGTAAGGAATTTTTCAACAACATAGACCTCAATATTGTCTTAGTGTTATAAAACTTACTACTTCGGGAAACTAATGATGTTCTCTCCTTTGAAAATTTTGCTTTTAAAATTTTAGAATAGAATGTTTAGTTTTAACCAATCATACCAAATTTCATACTCTAAATGTAGAATTAGTAATTTTGGTGAATTTCAAATGGTAAATGCATCTAAATTCATTAAATGAGTATTTAAAACTCTTTTTGGAAGTTTGACCATATAGATAATTACTAAACATCATGCTTCTCATTTTCTCTTTTGAACCAAACTTCATCAAAGTTGCAGAAGTAACATCTTATAACACATCTAGGTTTTTCCCTTACCCCCTCTGTCATTTAACGGTTATCTTAATCATTCACCAACAAAATAAAAATAAAAATAAAAAAACGCAAACTTTATCGGCCATTTTGTCATAGTAAATTAACTTTTTTTCAAAAATCTATAAACTAAGAAATGCTAAGAAATCAAGTTAAGTTTCATCTCCAAAAATCCGTTTGTGATTTTGAGCCTCCATTCAAAAGTTATAGACAAAATTTAGAGTGGAGTAGCAAGGAATATTTTCTTTGATATTTTCAAACACCCTCTCTGAATTTTATCTATAACTTTTGACTGGAGGCTTAAAATCACAAACGGATTTTTGGAGATGAAACTTAACTTGATTTCCCAACTTTTCTTAGTCCAAAGTTTTTTGAAAAAAGTTAATTTACTATGTCGAAATGGCCGTCAAAGTATGTTGAGTTCCAAAACATCGAATTGTAAGTGTATATGTAAGAAAAAAATTCTCTTTGTTCATCAAATTCTAAGTATGATGAGTTGGTTAGAGTGTTAAGTGTTGAATGTGAGGTCTCGAGTTCAACCCGATTGTCAACCGTGGTGATAGAGTTGGGCTGCCCTAGAAATCCGGGCAACCCAAAAAACATTTTTTTGCCCGAAAAATCTGGGCAGCAAAAGAAAAGGGTTTTTTTTTTTTTTGTTTTGTTTTTGGTGACCAGATCAACAGAAAAAATCATCAAAACTATGTTACATTGTGTCTAGGTCAACGCGACCGAAACAACAGATAGGACCAACGCTTTCTTGTTGATTTTTTGTTGATCCGGACACAAAATTTCTACTAGTGTAAAAGGTCTACATATTACTTTTGGGGTACTTGTCGACTATGAATACCTTTACTTTATGTCTTCATCAAGGTTAGAACATCTCCATTGTGGCGTCAAACAATTGGCATACTTGTAATATTTCATTTCTTATTGTATGAGGCATAGTTTCGAGTATGGAGAATTATCACAAAGCTGTAACTACTCAACCCATTAGGGACTGGATGACCACTCTATGGTCATTAACCCTTAAACGTCAAGAGGCCCTACGCGGGGCAGCCCCGAAGGCATCTAAATTATCGGAGGAAAAAAAAAAATGAAAAAAACGGCTCTACTGGCCAGCACTGTAGCACTGCGGCACTTTTCAAGAAACGACCTCAGCTGCCCCGACCTCAGCTGCCCCAACCTCAACTCCTGCTCATTTTGATAACTTTAATTGCTTGCCAATGTTTCCACAATCTCCCAAATGAGGCGGAAATTTGGAATCTAGATCGCTTTTTCAGTAGCTTTCCAATGCACCAATCCTCGCTTGATTTGGTTGAGAAAATTCATTTTTTTTCTTCATTATTCTCTCATAAATAAGCCCATGGGGCTTACTTTGACGTTTAAGGGTTAAGTCATTGGACATACAAGCAGTTCATGATTCATGATGACTTAACATTTCGTTTTCGAGGTTTAGATTTGTGGCAACAATTACATACTTTGTGGGTAAATTTGATCATCATTAGGACACTCACAACTTGTGCAATTTTGGAATATACTCCCTCTAATTCTATATAAAACATGAATATACACCAATACATATTATGTACACTGCTAATTATAAAATTTCAGTATTTATGTATGTGACTCCATTTTCACTTTAATCCTTTCAGGATTAACTCCTAAAAGCCTAAGGGATATTGGACAACACATAAATGTGTTATTATACGTGCCTCCCATATTTTTGATGAAGTTTGGTTCAGTAGACAAAATGTAGGGCATCATCTCTACAAATTATCCATATGGTCAAACTTTCAAAAATAGAATAAAATATTTGTTGAATGAATTTAAAAGCATTAACCTATGAAAAATTATATAAATTATAATTTTCACTTTTAGAGTTTCAAATTTAGCATGATTAGTTAAAATTGGTTTATCTATTGTAAACTTCAAAAATGCAAAAGAAATGATGGAGGGAACATCGATACTTTGTCCAAATAGCAAATTTTACAACACTAATACAACTTTGAGGTGATCCACTTAAAAAAATTCTCTCCGGTTGATTTTAACTCGGATTGACATAATTCAAATTGTGTTGGAAAGTAGACTTGATGTAGTATGTAAATTATATTTATTTTTCTCAATTTATTTATTTTTGTTCTAGACAACCTGTTAAAAACAGCAACGACCAAAAATGGTCTCTTGATATTAAGAGCCTCTTGGATGGATTTTTGGGTCTAGAAATGGTATTCTGAACACCAAATTGATGTTTTCAACAAAACATAAAAATTATTCCCCTCCAAAATTTCCCAACCCATATATTGGAGTTTATTTATCAAAATAGTCAATATTAAGTGAGATATACAGATCAAATCATTTGCATATTGTGAAGTCTGAATTAAACTTCGACCATGCATAATTCCATGAGGTTTTGTTCAATTATGTTATGTTTTTTTCAAAGCGTGTCAAATTATAAATATTTCTTTGTTTTGGTCTTTTAAATTTTAAGTATGTCCCATCATACCAATGGAGGAAAAACCAAAAAATGGTCTTAGAAGCACTTTTTGATGACCTACTTTGTAACAATGAAAAAAATTCATTTGATCAATTAAGGTAATAAATGTCATATTTTGCTTAATTTTGGTATATACTATAATGTACCAAAAAAAAAAAAAAAAAAGAGTTGTGAATATGGTGCTCAAAAAAGAGGAAAACCCTCGTCGTTGAAGGGTGAACCCTTAACTGACTGAGTGTCCATTTTTGGACGATGTATAGATTTCATCCATGTTTTCTCATCTGTCATGCACTTTTTGTAGTGTGGATTTTTTACTATAGATTTTATAGGAACTTAGCTTCATGCATATGTGATTTGATTAGAAAGGAGATGATTTGTGAAAGTTTTATGCCTCATTTCATGTTGTACTGATTGACCCAAAATTTTGAAGATTTCAATGTAAAAGTACTCTTAGAAAAATCAACTAATAAAATTAAGCAACCAAAAAATCTCCAAAAATCACTAAACTTAGAGTATTACATTTCAAACAATTACAATAAATTTCATCCACAGATTGTTAATATATTATTCGTTATCGACTTACAAAAGAATTTTCAATTTTGAGTTTCAAATTTTATACAAAAATATTGGAGATAGCAATCATAGATCTAACCGTATGGATAGAATATTAAATTCATAATGTACAACTTTTATTCATACATCAAGTTCAAAATATATATGTGTTAGTTGCATTTTATAATGCATCTTTGCAAAAGTGCTGAATTTGGAGAGGGCTTTAGGCATTTAGGGGTTAATAAAATTTGATTGTTTGTGGTTTTTGACTAATTTAATGACCGTCATATACAATATTTTGAACTCACCATATACAAAGAAGTTTACGTTTTTTTCATGAATCTTGCAATTCTAAGATGCTTTGTTTGGTAGTTACTAAGTTCATCTATTATATAATACAAATTGTGCACACATGCATATAATGGTTTCACCATTAGAAATGTAGTGCCAAACCGTCCTGCACTTGCTAAGCCTACGTGTTTGGAAGTCAACATTGCGTATAGCCAAATTGTCCTTTGATTCACGATTTATAAAAAGGTTTTCATTGTTCTATTTATGATTAGAATGAGATACTCTTACATATCTCATCTTCAAAAACAAAAAATACGCTTTGAAATATATTTCAAACATATCTTATAAAATACAACTAAAAAGCATATTTTGAACTTGATATACGAATAAAAGTTGTACATTAAATTTTTTAGATTCTATCCATGCGGTTAGATCTGCGATTGTATCACCAATATTTTTGTACAAAATTTGAAAGTATTTTGTAATTTGATTATGAATAAGATATTGACAATTTGTGTATGAAATTTGTTGTGATTAGTATCTGTGATTATAATGTAATACTCTAAGCATAGTGATTTTTGGAGATTTTTTGGTTGCTTAAATTGATGAGTTTGACTTTTTAAGAGCACTTTTACACTAAAATCTTCGAGATTTTGGGTGAATCGCTACAACATAAAATGAGGTATAAAATTTTCACAAATCTTCCCCTTTCTAATCGGTCAAAGAACAAATTTGTTTAAAAAAAACGAATTCCATGTAGGACCTACTCAAAAGTGCTAAAAAACATAAGGTCCAAATTTGGCTTCTTGGTCCTTCAAGGGTTAATTTGAATCCTTGGTCATGTAGGATTTAAGAGTATATTCATTCAAAGGGATTTTTGTAGACCATTTTTACAAATGTTTTCAAATGGGTTGTGATGAAAATGTTTTTCAATGTGAAAGATCCCATCATTTTTTACCTTTCATTTTTGAAGGGTTGGTATGAGATTTGAAAGATAAATGAAAGGTGAGACCCCAAATAAAGGAAAATACCATTTAACCCGTAATGGACAAAGGATTCCTGGTTTTTAAATGACGAATTCAATTGATCATATTGTGAAAAATATAATTAAGATGGGACCAAATTTTATATCACTGGAATTCATGAAGAACATTGCATGTGTTGGTCAAAGAACAAATTTGTTTGAAAAAAAAAATTCCATATAGGATCTACTCAAAAGTGCTAAAAAAACATAAGGTCCAAATTTGGCTTCTTGGTCCTTCAAGGGTTAATTTTATTTGTTTCAATTCTAACTGAGACTTCTCCATTAATTCATTCTTTCAAATGCCATGTATGTTCAAATCCCATGTGTGTCTCCCAAATTTTGACTCATGTCCTGCATGCTTGGAGTGTGGGCTGACAAGAGCCCGCATGGCCCATTTAACTACATTGTCCGCATGGCAGCACCGCCTATCGCTTCATTGTCAGAAGGTGGGTCCGTCTCCAAATGCCCCGTTCTCTTGCACTCACAACGCGGGTCCGGATTGGATTCAAATTGAGCAAGCTATCAAGGTCGTCCATGATCATCAACGGACCAGATCTCACGAGCCCTTCCTAAAACTCACCACTGCCTCGTGACGCCACCCTCCCCCTCCTATTGGGTGCGCAGTCGCGCACCCAACCCTCATTTTCTCCTCTCTCACTCTCTCTCCCTCTTCCTCTCCCTCTCTCCCTCTTCCTCTCCCTCTCTCCCTCTTCCCTCTCCCTCCCTCCCTCTTCCCTCTCCCTCTTCCCTCTCTCTTCCCTCTCTCTTCCCTCTCCCTCTTCCCTCTCTCTTCCCTCTCCCTCTTCCCTCTTCCCTTTCCCCTCTCTTCATATATATAGGGGAAAGGGAAGAGGGAAGAGGAAGAGGGAAGAGGAAGAGGGAGAGATGGAGAGAGGGAGAGGAAGAGAGACTGAGAGAGAAGAAAATGAGGGTTGGGTGCGCGGCCGTGCTCCCAATAGCCCACAACAGACTAAAAAAAAATTGTTTTTCTTTCTCATCCTCCGTCATTTAGGGTTCAGCCTCCGGCAACTAAATTCTAATTTTTTAATTTTTTAAAATTTCTATTTTTAGGGTTCATGAGCCCTAATTAAAAGAAGATGAAACCAAAAAAATAAAAAAATAAATATTGGTTTTCTTTTTTCCCTTGGTTTGCAACTGGAATGAAGGAAAAATAGAAGAAAAAGAAGAAGACAAGAAGGAAGACATAAAGGAAAAGAAAATGAAGACAAGAAAGAAGACAAGAAAGAAATAAGATAAATGAAACAAGATAAAGAAAAGATAAAGATAAGAATAAAAAATAACTTAAAGAATTGTTTGTTTACAATGAAAGTAATTGTAGAATGACAAGAATTGTTGTTTTTAAACAATTTTTTAAACAATTTTTTTAATGCTTCTGGGGGCCAAGTGCATGATTATATGGCCAAGTGAGTAAATAGCGAATTGCGTGTTTACCCTTGTTGTCTTTGGACTACTGATTAGTAGGCGTGTTGCATGCGTAGACTAATTCATTAAAAAGCAAAGAAGAGAAGTTGCCAAAGACATCTGTTGCCCGACCACAATTCCCTTCCTCCCCTGATTCTTTCATTTGTTCATACATTCTTCTAGACATTTCCAAATCCGGCGCACCTCAGGAATCACGCAAGCTTTGCTTATGCAACAACTTTACAAAGAACCAATCCTTTCCTATCTTGGTCCACAAAATCTCCTTTTTCCCCTTTATTCTCTCGTAACTACCGTACGTTGTGGTCAATTTCGGACAACCAAGTGTCGAAATTGAATTTCCACATTAGATTTTGAGAGGACCACGTCACCCTTAACCAATCACAAGATGACATGTGGCACTTTGGGACAAAAAGTAATTACTTAATGTCGAAACCAACCACGATGTAGGGTAAGTCCATTGGGCTTTGTTGTAAGGATTAAGACTAAGGTAGGATGTCCTAAAACCACCAACTTAAGAAATATGGCCTCATTTTTTCAAGGTTATTTATGAGAAATATTTTTCGGTCATTTGGAAGAAGATTTCTCACGGAATGCACAAATTTTCGCAATTTAATTCTCAATATTCAAATTGATACAAATTTTCGAAGTGAAAAGAACTTCGTCACCCAAATCAGACCTCTAGATTTCCCCATGACCACACCATGTGGTACTAATTTCACTCATAATGATACCCAAAACCACCAACTATTTCTTTGCAATGCTTGGCATGCCATTGGTCCACTTGAATAGTGAAATTGGCGGTTTTGAGTCTCAACTGTGGTGGTTTTAAGTCTCAACTCTGATGGCCCCAAGAAAGGTCTACATGTCATAATTGGGGGGTTGGTGGTTTTAGGACATCCTACCTTAATAGGTGTACATGCTAAAATTTGGTTGAATCAGACCCAAGAAAAACAACAGGCTCCACTTCATATCTAAAGCGGCCCTAACACTGTTCCACATTGAGTGACGCGGGTGGGTGAGGAACGGTTATGAGGACTGTGCCATCAATGCCGTCTGCATTCGGAACTCTATCGGAGTAAGTGCCGGAATGAGTCTCAACCTTCAGTATCACAGCAAAGCCAAAGTGCCAGACGGTAAGTTAGTGAGTTTCCGTGGCCAGGAGCCAGATCCGGAATGAGCTCCACTGACATGCACGGACTTGATTCAGCTCGTATCATCGAAATCCTGCAACAACACTTTATCTTATCCAGTTGATCAGCGCTCTATCCCGAAGAATCTCACAGCAAGTTAGACTCGGCCAATGCCACTCGGGATATAAACCGTCAGGACTCCCACTTCTTCACTCTCACACTCGAATCTCTCGCATTCCCTCCCTGTTTGTATCCAGTGCTTTGAGAGAATTCTGCCGACGTAGACATGGCCGCCGCGACCGCCATGCACTCCACGGCTTTGGCTGGGCAGAGCCTGGTCAGGCCCGTCAATGAGCTCGCCCGCCAGGTGGGCACCAGCGACGCCCGCGTCACCATGCGCAAGACCGCCGCCAAGTCCTCCGACAGCATCTGGTAAGCATTGTGCAGTTCATCTGCAAGTTCTGCTGTACGCATTCTCCTTGCTTCGCTCGTGAATTCGGTCCTCCTAATGATACATGCGAGGATGATTTCACGAGCAATCTTGTTGGCATTTAGTTATTGCTATGAGAATCAGTGTGTAGTGTCGGATTGCTGCTGCTTGACAGTGCCCAGGCTAGCAATCGAATCTGGAAGGCTTTTGTCGGTGTTTCCAAGTCAGTGATTTTCACCTGTCAAGCATCGCACAGCGTGGATTAACGACGTGTACTAACTGTAGAGTTTTGGATTGCACATGTATTAGGTATGGCGCCGACCGCCCCAAGTGGTTGGGCCCCTTCTCCGAGAACACCCCCTCGTACTTGACCGGTGAGTTCGCCGGTGACTACGGCTGGGACACCGCCGGACTCTCGTCCGACCCCGAGACCTTCGCCCGCAACCGCGAGCTCGAGGTCATCCACGCCCGCTGGGCCATGCTCGGAGCTCTGGGCTGCCTCACCCCGGAGTTGTTGGCCAAGAGCGGCACCAAGTTCGGCGAGGCCGTGTGGTTCAAGGCTGGGTCGCAGATCTTCGCTGACGGAGGTCTGGACTACTTGGGCAACCCCAGCCTTGTGCACGCGCAGAGCATCTTGGCCATCTGGGCCAGCCAGGTGATCCTGATGGGAGCCGTGGAGGGGTACAGAGTTGCAGGAGGACCTTTGGGCGAGGTGACGGACCCCATCTACCCGGGAGGGTCATTCGACCCGTTGGGCCTGGCTGACGACCCGGACACGTTCGCGGAGTTGAAGGTGAAGGAGATCAAGAACGGGCGTCTTGCGATGTTCTCGATGTTCGGGTTCTTCGTGCAGGCCATTGTGACCGGAAAGGGCCCATTGGAGAACTTGAACGACCACTTGGCGGACCCCGTGGCGAACAACGCGTGGGCGTACGCCACCAACTTCACCCCCGGAAACTAGAATTGTGAATTCGTCGAAATTTTGAACTCGGCAGTGGCTAAATAACCACATGCAATGCCGGTGTACCATAGAATATAGTCTTGGGAATGCAGAACTTGGTTCATTCTTGAGATCGCCGAAACTGAATAAAATGGATCAATTCTTCAAGCAGCACTTTGCATTGATTTTGACTGATGGCGCGTGAACAACTGAATTATGTTGTCGTGAATCTTCGGTTTTTCCCTGTCGATCACGGGTTATCTATCTTGGCGCTTTGATAATTTAGAGTATCATTCTTGCTATATGTTTATGAGTTGATCGTTTTGTGAGTCTATTGACGGATTAGAGCAGCTGCGCAATGCTGCGCCGAGCTCTGCTACGTGGCAGCATGATGAGATGACCGGGTTAAAAGCAATTACAGATATTGGAGAGAATCTGGAATTTGTTATCAATATATACCGGACTACCTGAGTGGTAGTGTGGTGAAACTGGTTTGCAAAAACTACGTCATGTACCTGGTGTCTTTACTGGATTTTAAAATATTGCAAAAATTAGAACCCGAGTAGCGCTATCTCAGTTGCACATGCATTCGAGTTGCGCTATCTCAGTTGCAAATGCATCGGAGTTGCGCTATTTCAGAACCTCATGTTTGTCCATCTCCATGTTGTTCATGGCAGAATTCGAGTATGTTTTCTGCTTTGCAGCCTAAATCGCACAGTTTTTACATGCATCTGTCGAAGAGTTGTAAATTGTTTCGGGCTGACTAGCAATCAGCTGTTCTTGAAATGTGTGCATTGCACACTGAATCATACACGGAACAGAGATTTTCCGTTTGGATGTTCGTGCACACGAGAGACCCCAGTGTGTGTATGATCACTCAGATTGCTATGATGAAATGAAGCAGAGCCGTCAGAGCGTATATTTGATCAAAACCAATCCTAACTGCCTCCAATATAAAAATCTTTATAGTATTTAGGGTCACAGGAATTCAAATGGAAAGTATCCAAGCTTTTAGTTTAGATATAGATTGATCTAATCAGATTTTTAAATTTTTTTTATAGATGTAAAGTTTTATGGCCCAATCTCAAATTTTAAACAAAACCAAATCTACATCTAAACTAAAAGATTTAGTTTTTAGTTTTTCTGCTTTTGAGTGAAAATATGAGCCATATTTTCACTCAAAAGTAAGAATTTCATGATAAATATGAGCCCAATACATGTGCATTTTATACATGTGTCCAAAAATATTTCTAACAAAATATCAAAAGTTGAAGCATACAAACCTGTCTAAAATAGGTTGTTATACAAATGTTAGTTTTTGAAATCTTAGGGGTTAATATTTAATCCTGAAATGAGATTTGGACTCAACTCTAACTTATGGTTACATAAAGAAAGGTTACATTTACTATAATGTTTATAAGGGTATCAGATCTCGATGAAGCCTTCACTTGCAAGAAGATTATGTTTACTTATACTTTATAGAGCTCTAGGAAAAGACAAAGGAAGTGATTGGTGAGAACAATACTTTTGATTATGTTTATTACCTTATCACTTGGGCAGTCACAAGATAATCCTTGAGATGAGTATAAGAGATTTGTAAATGGAGGCAAAGTAACTTTGGTACTAGTTACATAGTCAACAATCATCAACTTCACTTTATTTGAATTTCGGATTCATTGTAAAATTGATAAACAAGTTGGGTTGTCAAACTTTCCAAAATAATCATAATTTTAGTTTGCTAGTTTTTGATATTTTTGGAAAGAATAATATGTTGAATATGTGGTAGGAGAGGTTTGATAGCCCTATGCTTTTGAAATACAAAGATAGAGCTTGTCTTGTTAATAGTTACACTTTGATTATGCCTTACAACGTTAAAAAATAATGCGTCATAAAAATTTGTAATTTTTAATATTTTTTGACATTATTGTACCTTATCAATTGTAAATTTTGCACTTTTGTAACCTTTTCCAACTTTGACTTTTATATACAAGTGTTTGTGCCTACTTATTACGTTGCAATATTGTTAAATTTATTATAGTATTGGAAGGTTTTAATAAGATTATATCAGGGAATACATAATACAGAAATATGCATATTAGTCTTTTTGGATGTGAGAGTGTGAGCTTGTGAGGTGAGACTTTGTAGAGCATTTTTTGGATGGTGCATTCCTTAATCCACACTCAAAATTTGTGAGACTTTCACCATAAGTATTGTTTTCCCCTTGCAAATTCATATCGTGGAGTTCTACCACAACTCTTCAAGGAGATAGGGGCCACGACCTTGCTCGAAAGCTTGTTGTAGAATCGTACCCTAAAGCAAGGACAAATACTTGCACTTTGACACTTCTAGACATTCTTCAGCTCTTTAAAGGTTAAGAATGCCGGTTCACAAAGTACAAATATGGAAAATCACAAGTACCCTACTGATTAGACTATAGACTTGTACTAGAAAGGAGATGTCCTTCACTAATGTCTGACAAGTGTGACAATTCTAGGTGTAAGTTGTAATTCTTTTTTTGAAACTAAGCTAATCTTGGAATTGATAAAGTGCATTGCCCGCTTTTTCATGGGCAGAATGGCGTATTAGTTTTAAGTGATTCCTTGTATGAAACTATATATTAGAATACAAAATTATTGAAGAGACTAAGAAACAATTTCAGGGTTTGACACACTTTTCACATTGAAAATTATATGAAATTAATCATTGGGAATAAAATTATATAGAATCAGATTGCACCTTCATAATTTTTTCTTCTCTATATGAAAAATAAGTCCTTGCACAAACTCCCATTCCTAACATGCAAAACTTCTAATTTTTAAAAAATTTACATATAACATGTGTATGATGTAGAAATTCTGTACTCCCATGACTGTGGTAACAACGGTATCAAAGAGGCTTTACCGTAATCCGGAACATCACTGCTGTGAAGCCACTTGGCGTGGAGTTCATGCAGCTACAGTATCCACCTCCACCTTATCCAATAGCGCTCGTCCTTCTCGATCTCCTTGGCTCTTTCCAGCCAATGCCACAATTGTTGAGGATACTGCAATTGATGCAATCAAGACTCTCAATATAAACTCTCTCTCCACATTTCTCTTCCCGCATTCTGATCAATTCCTCCTTCCCTCCAGCTTCTTCACCTCATTGCCATCTTTGTGAGACAACCAGCAGCAGCCATGGCCGCCGCGACCGCCATGCACTCCACGGCTTTGGCAGGGCAGAGCCTGCTCAAGCCCGTCAATGAGCTCGCCCGCCAGGTGGGCACCAGCGACGCCCGCGTCACCATGCGCAAGACCGCCGCCAAGTCCTCCGACAGCATCTGGTGAGCAACGCGCATTTTCGATTCATGTGTCAATGCGAATGTGACTTCGTACGGTGTTATGTGGCCCGGAGTTGCATTTCCGTTTTTGCTTCACGCAGTCGAATGATCCTGTGAGCAGAATGCTTTAATTAATCTGGTTCTTCTTTTTAACGGGTTTGTCTATGACTGATTACCATTGCGAGTTTTGTACTGCGATATGATAATTGGTTCAAAAACATATGTTGAGAGAATAAGATATTGGCAGCATTTCTGTGACGTGCATCCTCTACGGCAAATTGAACGTTGCCAGTGGCATTACTAACTGCAGTGTGTTGAATTGCGTGGATCAGGTATGGCGCCGACCGCCCCAAGTTTCTGGGCCCATTCTCCGAGAACACCCCCTCGTACTTGACCGGTGAGTTTGCTGGTGACTACGGCTGGGACACCGCCGGACTCTCGTCCGACCCCGAGACCTTCGCCCGCAACAGGGAGCTGGAGGTCATCCACGCTCGCTGGGCTATGCTCGGAGCTCTGGGATGCCTGACCCCGGAGTTGTTGGCCAAGAGCGGCACCAAGTTCGGCGAGGCCGTGTGGTTCAAGGCCGGGTCGCAGATCTTCGCTGACGGAGGTCTGGACTACTTGGGCAACCCCAGCCTTGTGCACGCCCAGAGCATCTTGGCCATCTGGGCCAGCCAGGTGATCCTGATGGGAGCCGTGGAGGGGTACAGAGTTGCAGGAGGACCTTTGGGCGAGGTGACGGACCCCATCTACCCGGGAGGGTCATTCGACCCGTTGGGGTTGGCTGACGACCCCGACACGTTCGCGGAGTTGAAGGTGAAGGAGATCAAGAACGGGCGTCTTGCGATGTTCTCGATGTTCGGGTTCTTCGTGCAGGCCATTGTGACCGGAAAGGGCCCATTGGAGAACTTGAACGACCACTTGGCGGACCCCGTTGCCAACAATGCGTGGGCGTACGCAACCAACTTCACCCCCGGAAACTAGATCATGAATTTGTTGAAATCGATAGCGGGAGAATGAAGCACTACTCACATTGTATAATAGAGTGATGTGTGCGTCCAATAGTCCAATCTTCTTTTAAATTCCGGAGATCGCGATTGTGAATAAAGTGGTTTTCCACACCGAGCAAACCTTGAATTTCTCTCATCTTTGTATTGGTTTTGTTGCAATGTTACCTGAGTAATCATGTTTGCATTAAAGCGTCAAGGTGTGGAGGTTGGCAAGTGCTGGCTGTTTGTCAAACTCGCCGTAACGGAAATTGAGTGCAGCGCCCGGTGTATCCTATTTCCCGGAACTGCTTGCTTGTGCGTACTAATGCAACTTCTGGTTATGTCTACGAAAAAAAGTTTATACATTGGTTAACAAGCGCACATCTGCCATTCTTTTGAGGTCGATCTCAGGATTGAAAATGGTTAAATATACAGATCAACTGATCACGTATCTCCTCTGTGTTGAAGATGAGTTTGCTCTGCACCATGGCATATGAATGTGAAGATGGGGAAAAGACGGTCAAAATTCTGATGTTGGTCAGAATGCGAAAACCTTTCCCTAATCAAAGGTCAGATGTGTTTTCTCACTTCCAAACAAATTTTGAATTTTTTTGGGTAAGTTTGTATTGAGTGGGGATCCTGTAGCGTAACAAATCGTAGTTTCTTCTGTTTAAATTTGAAAATTTGTTTTGTTAACACAAGGTTCTTTAGTCCTTGTGAGCTGTACCTTGGAATAAGAATCGTTGCACAAGAATGGTTGTTGCGGATTTTAGAATATTGGACTTGCCACGTCAATCTTGACCTAAAGAATGATGATGTAGGGTTGGAAGTCCATAGTAGCCCCGCTTCAAGAATCACATGTTTTGAGTTTTTATCTTTCAAGCAATGAGAGCAAAAGGATGAACCCTGGCAAGGGCTAAAGAACCTTATGATTGCCTAATGCCTTCATCAAAATCAAGAAGGTGTTGAATCAGACCTTCAAGTACACTATACCTTAGCACAAGGTGGAGAGCTTTTATGTGGATTTAATACAAGCAACTGACATA
The DNA here is from genome assembly GCA_022496805.1 of Pohlia nutans. Lineage (NCBI taxonomy): Eukaryota > Viridiplantae > Streptophyta > Bryopsida > Bryales > Mniaceae > Pohlia > Pohlia nutans. The sequence goes on from CM040096.1 coordinate 25,205,656, forward strand.
AGCAGATTCATTAGGATGTAAAGATGTGTACAAAAAGTGATGCACGCAAAAAGATACTCTGTTTCTACAATTGAGTATTATTACTTTAAATTTGCTACAAATTGCACAAAAAAATTTACCACCAAAAAACTTCACAAATATAAACAAATATGATTTTGGTTTGAAATAGAATGACCTTTCACTGTGGAAATATTTACAGTTAACACTTAAAAACCACAGTCGTCATAAGGTTCTTTAGCCATATTCTGTCAAGGACTAGTATATAGGATTTTGGAATACGAGATTCTGTAAAATTAGTTAAGCTCAACTAAGGTTGAGTTGGTTGCTTCTCACCAATGATAGTCCCCTGGGTCCATGCTCCCCATCAGGAATTTCCGACCCCACTGATTCTGCACTGATTCAGTGCGTTTATCGTTAAACACTGATTCCGCACGTCATACGTGCATTTAGAAGTGTCGTTATGGTACGGAAGTGACATGCATTACTAGAGTGTCGATGCAGTGTCTTTTCAATGATTATCAAAAAAATGTTGTTTTCGCACGAAAGTCGTGCTTGACGGAATCCGTGCGTTAATCGTGTATCTACATTACATGGCTAATAAGACACGGATAACATGCGGTTTTAGTTAATGCGGATTCAATATCGTATACGTATCATATTAATGCCATTTACTATATTCGTGCGATTTCAGTATCTATTATAATGCAAATTATTTTCGTACGACATCCGTGTACAATATTTTAATATATTTTTTGAAATCTTTTGGAATCTTTTGGAATATTTTCAAAATATTTTATATTATTTTGGAATATGTTGGAATATTCCAAGAATCTTCTTTAAATTATACTTACGGTTTAATTTCCCAAAACATTTTTAGATCTACATTTATAGAGTTTAGAAGCAATACACATTAAAATTTCAAAGAAATAACATTTTATATTTTTAGAATTCAAATTTGGTATTATTGGTTATCATTGTACTTTTCATCATAGGAGCAAAAAAAAAATAGCTCATAACCACCACGATTTTGGCAAAAAATAAATAAATTCATAATATTCTGAAAAAAATCCTAAATATAGAAAAAGTCCTGCATAATATAGTGCAAAAAAAAATTTGGAAAAAAAGTTTTTTCCACATTGTTAAAAACATTCAAAGTCCGCTGAAAAAAAAAAAACAGCTCACAGCCATGATCTGCCATCACGATTTTGGCCAAAAAAAAAAAAATCAAAATATTCTGAAAAAAATTCAAGATATAGAAAAAGTCCTGCGTGTTGTAGTACAAAAAAAAAATTTGAAAAAAAATTTAAATATACATGGCAAAGAAATTGCCAATGGTTACATTGCTTGATAATTATCAAAAAAATTCTATTGCTTGCATCAAGACTACTAGGTGGTTTAGTGGTTTAGAGTATGGTTTGTTGTTGGGAGGTCTCGAGTTCGATTCCGGCCACCGGCGGTAGAGCTTGGGAAACCGTGGTGGGCCCCACCGTAGGTTCGGGCAACACGGGTAGTTGGTCCGGGCAACCCGAAATAAATAAATAAATAAAATTCGGGCAGGGCAGAAAAAAATATTTTAGTTTTTAGTTTTTTTAAATAAAATAATTTTGACCAAATTTAGATATAGAAAGAAAAAAAATCTAGATATAGAAAAGATGATGTCGCGCGAAAAACACACTGAATCAGTGTGGCTTTAAACACGATTAAGACACGACATTTGACAACTGTACAGAGTGAAGAATTCGCACGTTTTCAATAGATGTATCAATCGTGTCAAATCAGTACTATATCCGCTTGTACGATCATGATGTCATATCAGTGCAGTTGCGATGAATGACGCAACGATGCGGAATCAGTGCGAAAAATACACGCACCCATGAAATATCGGAAATCGCACTGAAATCGTGCGAAATCAATGGGGTCCGAAATTCCTGATGCTTGACATTTTTCAGATTTTTCATAGACGAATACTATAGAACCTTGATGATTTTTGGATTCTTTATTAAAAAACTACTGTAGAGTCCCACATATCAAGTAGGGTGTGATCTTCCAATTGCTAAAGAATCTTTTATGATAGATTTTCAAGTAGAAGTATAATAAAAGAGCTTACTTCAAAGTAGCATCAGGAATTTCGGACCCCATTGATTTCGCACGATTTCAGTGCGATTTCCGATATTTCATGGGTGCGTGTATTTTTCGCACTGATTCCGCATCGTTGCGTCATTCATCGCAACTGCACTGATATGACATCATGATCGTACAAGCGGATATAGTACTGATTTGACACGATTGATACATCTATTGAAAACGTGCGAATTCTTCACTTTGTACAGTTGTCAAATGTCGTGTCTTAATCGTGTTTAAAGCCACACTGATTCAGTGTGTTTTTCGCGCGACATCATCTTTTCTATATCTAGATTTTTTTTCTTTCTATATCTAAATTTGGTCAAAATTATTTTATTTAAAAAAACTAAAAACTAAAATATTTTTTTCTGCCCTGCCCGAATTTTATTTATTTATTTATTTCGGGTTGCCCGGACCAACTACCCGTGTTGCCCGAACCTACGGTGGGGCCCACCACGGTTTCCCAAGCTCTACCGCCGGTGGCCGGAATCGAACTCGAGACCTCCCAACAACAAACCATACTCTAAACCACTAAACCACCTAGTAGTCTTGATGCAAGCAATAGAATTTTTTTGATAATTATCAAGCAATGTAACCATTGGCAATTTCTTTGCCATGTATATTTAAATTTTTTTTCAAATTTTTTTTTTGTACTACAACACGCAGGACTTTTTCTATATCTTGAATTTTTTTCAGAATATTTTGATTTTTTTTTTTTTGGCCAAAATCGTGATGGCAGATCATGGCTGTGAGCTGTTTTTTTTTTTTTTCAGCGGACTTTGAATGTTTTTAACAATGTGGAAAAAACTTTTTTTCCAAATTTTTTTGTGCACTATATTATGCAGGACTTTTTCTATATTTAGGATTTTTTTTCAGAATATTATGAATTTATTTATTTTTTGCCAAAATCGTGGTGGTTATGAGCTATTTTTTTTTTGCTCCTATGATGAAAAGTACAATGATAACCAATAATACCAAATTTGAATTCTAAAAATATAAAATGTTATTTCTTTGAAATTTTAATGTGTATTGCTTCTAAACTCTATAAATGTAGATCTAAAAATGTTTTGGGAAATTAAACCGTAAGTATAATTTAAAGAAGATTCTTGGAATATTCCAACATATTCCAAAATAATATAAAATATTTTGAAATATTCCAAAAGATTCCAAAAGATTTCAAAAAATATATTAAAATATTGTACACGGATGTCGTACGAAAATAATTTGCATTATAATAGATACTGAAATCGCACGAATATAGTAAATGGCATTAATATGATACGTATACGATATTGAATCCGCATTAACTAAAACCGCATGTTATCCGTGTCTTATTAGCCATGTAATGTAGATACACGATTAACGCACGGATTCCGTCAAGCACGACTTTCGTGCGAAAACAACATTTTTTTGATAATCATTGAAAAGACATTGCATCGACACTCTAGTAATGCATGTCACTTCCGTACCGTAATGACACTTCTAAATGCACGTATGACGTGCGGAATCAGTGTTTAACGATAAACGCACTGAATCAGTGCAGAATCAGTGGGGTCGGAAATTCCTGATGTAGTGAAAAGGTATTCTAGGATTGTTTTTATATTAAAAATTTCAAAAAAAATATAAAATAGTATTTGGACCAAAAATGTAATACATTGCGTTGGGTGAAGTAAAATAAATACGTTATTGCCTTAATTGATACATTTCATTGAAGATATAGTGATGGCAATATTTTTCCTCAATTCCTATAACAGAAAAGTATCATATTCAAAAAATATTCCCAAAAGATTCTATGAACAAGGTGGATATCATGGCGAAATTTTTTGTTCCTTTTCATTAAATGCCCCTTCCCAAGCTAAAATATGCATTTGATGTGATTTACAAGTGGATAAAATGACATTGACAGGAATATTCCAAAAGATTATAAGAAGATTTCAAAAGATTCCAAAATAATATAAAATATTTTGAAAATATTCTAAGAGATTCCATTTTACTCTAATAAATTATTTTTGGTATTTTCCCTATTTATTACATTACGTCATTAAATCAACTACTTTACAACATTAGAAGCTTTTTTTGTTCCAAACTATGACACTCGTAGTGCAAAACACCCAACACCAAGTGCTAGGCAGACCTGGATACCGTCTCGTTTTAGCCAATTGTGGCGCCCTCCCACTCTTTTAGGTGGTGAAAAACAACACCATGTTTTACTAGTGGGGAAGAACAACCAAAGAATTTGAAGCTGAAAGAGAGAATTAGTCCAAAACACTACATCAATTCCATTACATAATAGAGCAATGGGAGCCAACACACTTTTGCAATGACACCACAATCTAGTTACAATTAGAAACTAAGTTTACGTGGCAATGACGTGGTAGTCCCAAAATTCATGGAATACAAATGACATTCCTTCATTACTTGGAGAAGTGGATTTAAGTGAAGATTCTCTTTCAATCCAATTTTCAAAAGGGTGCTCCCTTGCACTGCTCCATTATGCTATGGACTTGCAACGTAGACGATTCTTTCACTGTGCTACATTGAGGCTGCTAAAAGCCTTTAGATGTGTCATTGGCGATCAATGATCCCAAAAGTGGCTAAATTAGCTGGATTTCTACCAAACAAAATTCTTGTGCTACTAGTACATTGTAGGTAAAAATAGTCATTAGCAAAATATTTGACAAACTTTATAAGTCAGTAGACAATTTGCTACATCATTCACTTTGGAGGTAGCATCAATAACAATCAATTAAAACTTCATAAACACTTGGCAACCAATAAGAATTCTCCAAATATATTTGGTAAGAATAATTTTGTCTTTCCTTTTCTACTTCTACATACTTGGATAGCAAAAGTAGCTGACCTTCTGCATGGGTGGCAGCATATTGCACTAAATACCACAAACTAGTCATGGAATCACTACTGGCGATGGAGTTCATCCAGGTCGATTGGATTTCGGAAATCCCTCCGGATGCCCTAGCTTCACCTTATCCAATTGGCACTCTTTCGAAACATCGCTCCTTTCAGCCACTGCCAAACCCAAGGATGGTGCAGGCTAAGTTATAAACTGGCGCCCGTCCATTGCATCTTCACTCACATTTTCAATTCTTAGCTCGAGTCTCGCTTTGAAGTTGCTAGTGTCAATCACAGAGCTGCTGTGCAGCCATGGCCGCCGCGACCGCCATGCACTCCACGGCTTTGGCAGGGCAGAGCCTGCTCAAGCCCGTCAATGAGCTCGCCCGCCAGGTGGGCACCAGCGACGCCCGCGTCACCATGCGCAAGACCGCCGCCAAGTCCTCCGACAGCATCTGGTGAGCATTGTGCACTCTTGCGATCCTTCTGTCAATCATAATTTCCCTATTTCGATGTTTCTTTAGCAACTGATATGCTCAGGAACAATAATCTATAGCCGTGGGAATCATACTCGAATGTGGCTAATTGCGTTTCAATGGAGTGTTTTAAAAGTGCGGAATTGTTGTGTGTTAGCTTCATTCTTACTCTGAAGAGGTGTCAGCAGGCACTGCATGACACTACGTAGGTGTGGGTATCGTAGTCTGCATTGTACATAATGTTCAGCTCTCCCGACAGTGAATGGCATTGATGATGGTCCAGTCGCACTAATAAGCATTGAGAGTTTGGAATTGCGTGGATCAGGTATGGCGCCGACCGCCCCAAGTGGTTGGGCCCCTTCTCCGAGAACACCCCCTCGTATTTGACCGGTGAGTTCGCTGGTGACTACGGCTGGGACACCGCCGGACTCTCGTCCGACCCCGAGACCTTCGCCCGCAACCGCGAGCTCGAGGTGATCCACGCTCGCTGGGCCATGCTCGGAGCTCTGGGCTGTCTCACTCCGGAGTTGTTGGCCAAGAGCGGCACCAAGTTCGGCGAGGCCGTGTGGTTCAAGGCCGGGTCGCAGATCTTCGCTGACGGAGGTCTGGACTACTTGGGCAACCCCAGCCTGGTGCACGCGCAGAGCATCTTGGCCATCTGGGCCAGCCAGGTGATCCTGATGGGAGCCGTGGAGGGGTACAGAGTTGCAGGAGGACCATTGGGCGAGGTGACGGACCCCATCTACCCGGGAGGGTCATTCGACCCGTTGGGGTTGGCTGACGACCCCGACACGTTCGCGGAGTTGAAGGTGAAGGAGATCAAGAACGGGCGTCTTGCGATGTTCTCGATGTTCGGGTTCTTTGTGCAGGCCATCGTGACGGGCAAGGGCCCATTGGAGAACTTGAACGACCACTTGGCGGACCCCGTGGCGAACAATGCGTGGGCGTACGCCACCAACTTCACCCCCGGGAACTAGAATCGTGAATTCGTCGAATTGAACTCGGTAGTTGCTAACCACCTGCAATGCCGGTGTACCATAGATTGTCTTGTTAATGGAGTTGTGCATTCAAGATTGAGATCGCGAAATTGAATAAAATGGGTATTTTTCAAGCAGTGGCATTCATTTTGATGGGGCTTGAACAATTTATTTTGTCGTGAGTCTTTGGTTTTTCCCTGTCGATCGTGGGGTATCTATCTTGACGCTTCGATAATTTGTAGTATCTTTCTTGATACATTTTGTTCAAATTTCAGGTCCCCTTGTTGTAACAGTTTTGCCGTTTTCTCCTGGGAGATTACGAATGTAAACAAATCGGTTTTCTGTACTGCGGATCCAACGTTGATGTCCATGGCATCTTGGTGTATGGATTGTGAGGATTGACAGAAGCCAATTCCTGTTAAATTGCTTTTACCTTGCATGTGTTTGGCGATACTGTGACTCTGAGTTCGGTGTGGCTGTTGTGGCTGTCGCTTTCGCTGTGGTAATTGTTTCTTCCCAGGCCCTCAAAATTTAGGTTGTACGGCAGCCTGGAAGCTATGAATATTATTGAACGAGCCCTGACTATTTGTTGTCTAGACTCTTCTCTTGAAGCAATGATTGCAAGGGCTATTGGATATTATCCTGAATGCCATGTAGGGGCACTAGAATTGTTGGAATGGTAGAATAATGGACCAGTTGCTATGCAACCGATGAAAATTCTACTTTTTTCATTTGACAGATATACAAGTGTATATGTAAATTGGCTTTCATAGACTGTCAATTATTGTTGATCATACTATACGACGCCAGTTGGACTAAGTATCACTGCTGTGTTTCGATTAGAACACAGGTTCCAACTAAATGCTCAGAGCGTTTTCTGCTTCTAAATCCCACTCCTTATCAACATATGTACCGTGAATGTGGAATTTTGCCTTGCAGCGAAGGCAATTCTCGAGGGAATGTAGTCTTATGTTTCGAATGGTATCAAAAGCTGTTGGAATGGCAGTAGAGTATTGCCTTATGGGAACTCAAAGCAGGTTAACTGAGACGATATTCTGATATGTACCATGTTTGCAAGTTCATTGCAAAAGTATGCAGATCAAGTATGCCTGCACTAGGACGTCTAGAAACATCCACGTCCAATGTTTGATTGCAGTCATTCCAGATGCCTGAAGTTGCAGAGTTTAGGGTATGGAAACGAGTGCAAGCGACCACCTCGAAGAATTTCAGCATGCGAAGACATCGGAACATGGCTGTCGTTTCCAGAGCTGACCCAGCTAATAGCGGTCGTCCCGGAAGCTTTAGGTCTACACTCTATATGGATTGATACACATTCTGTCCGAGCTCAGATGGAGCTCTATCGATACCTCTTCAATCCCGATGTGATCATGCTAATAGTGTTACTGTACAAGTTACAAAAATGCGTCAGTGAAAAATACTCATGGACTAATCAAGATTTTGAAGGTCTAGGTTCAAGTTGGCATTCGTTTCCCAACTCTCAGATACTTGTAGGTCGAGGACGAACTGAGCGATCTAGTGCAATCGGGTCGCACTAATAGGCACATGAATTCTCCTTCATCAGATGAAATCTTGTGTGATGTTGAAACTGTTGTTTACCGGAAGAAGAGCCAATATCCTGAAAGAGGAGAATAAAATAACTGCGACTGAACGTACTTCTCCTGGAATCATTAGGATTGCCATGCCAACCAATGTCCAACGGCTACTTCCGTCACTCCATTTCTCTATCGAGTGGCGTTGCAGCGGAAAACATTTTTAGAATCTCCCATTTGGGTCAAATGCCCCATTAAGGGGTGACATTCACTGAGAACATTGTGATCCACTCGTCAAAAAGACGCACAGCCGACTCCTCATCGCCGGCCTGGTCTTGAAAGTAGCGGCTGTGAGGGCTCTGCCATAAATGGGCAACGTCTGCACGATGGCAACGAACCCATTCAATTCCGAAATCATGATGTGCAACCTACCCAGCAAAGCGAGTTTCCGTGGCCAGGAGCAAGATCCGTAATGAGCCACTTGGATTCGGAGTTCGCCCAGCTCGTATCAGAATCCTACGGTAATTCGCCGTATCCAATCAGCATTCTGTCTTCACTTATCTCCTTTCGGCCAACACCACTCGGTAGAAGCTGCAACTAACTATAAGATGTCCTCTCGCACATACAATCTTAGTCTCAGTCATTCGCGTCCACCATCTCAGCGTCTGCTGGTAGCCCGCGCTTGTGAGTTGACTTCTGTTTTGTAGTCATGGCCGCCGCTACCGCTATGCACTCGACGGCATTGGCTGGGCAGAGCCTGCTCAAGCCCGTCAATGAGCTCGCCCGCCAGGTGGGCGCCAACGACGCCCGCATCTCCATGCGCAAGACTGCTGCTAAGTCCTCCGACAGCATCTGGTGAGTTTAGCGCATTTTCAGTTTCCATATCTCAATGCGAATCATGTTATGCGGGCCGGAGTTGCATTGCTGTTCTAGCTGCGCATACGCGAAAAACACTGTATATTTGATTGTGTCATTGTGAAGAGATTCGTCGGCGTTACCGATTCTGTGTTACGAGAAATTGTTGGTTTAACGTACACCTGAAGAGAATATGGTACTGGTAGCATTTCTTGTATGTGATGTGCATCCCGGAAGCAATTTTGACGGAAAATCCAGAGTGTCAGCAGCTCTAACTCGAGAGGTTTGAATTGCGTCGATCAGGTATGGCGCTGACAGACCCAAGTGGTTGGGCCCATTCTCCGAGAACACCCCCTCGTACTTGACTGGTGAGTTCGCTGGCGACTACGGTTGGGACACCGCTGGACTCTCGTCCGACCCCGAGACCTTCGCCCGCAACCGCGAGCTCGAGGTCATCCACGCCCGCTGGGCCATGCTCGGAGCTCTGGGATGCCTGACCCCGGAGTTGTTGGCCAAGAGCGGCACCAAGTTCGGCGAGGCCGTGTGGTTCAAGGCCGGGTCGCAGATCTTCGCTGACGGAGGTCTGGACTACTTGGGCAACCCCAGCCTGGTGCACGCGCAGAGCATCTTGGCCATCTGGGCCAGCCAGGTGATCCTGATGGGAGCCGTGGAGGGGTACAGAGTTGCAGGAGGACCATTGGGCGAGGTGACGGACCCCATCTACCCGGGAGGGTCATTCGACCCGTTGGGGTTGGCTGACGACCCCGACACGTTCGCGGAGTTGAAGGTGAAGGAGATCAAGAACGGGCGTCTTGCGATGTTCTCGATGTTCGGGTTCTTCGTGCAGGCTATCGTGACGGGCAAGGGCCCATTGGAGAACTTGAACGACCACTTGGCGGACCCCGTGGCGAACAATGCGTGGGCGTACGCCACCAACTTCACCCCCGGAAACTAGAATTGTGAATTTGTCGAAATTGATAGTGGCGGTTGCGACCGCTACCTACAACTTGTATCATAGTTTATGTGTTACCGAGATGTCTTGTTCTTGATTGAAATCTTGGACGCGAATAAATTGAATTTTCCAGATAAATTTACTGTTGGGTGTCTTTTGTCGAGTGTAGGGTCCTTGAATCCATATGTCAATCCAAGTGTGCTGTTGAGCGAAGTTACTTTCTGTGTAAGTATCGTTTTCTCCGTTGGCGATTTCGTGTAGATGGATTGAATTTCTAGCACAGCAAGTAGCAAGAAATGGCTGTGGCGGGAATCTCAGGCCCAAGAGGGAATCGGCAGGCATACAAGAGTAATTTGCGTGCCTTACTGATATTTCTCGTATTGTATACCGTATCTCCAACGATGCGACAAGAAGTTGACAGTAAGGAATGATTACAAGAGTGGGTTCAGGCCTGATCTCGTCTAAAACACGGATTTTGAACTCGTCTATTCCTGAAGGAGTTTGGAAACTAAATTTGTTGATTACAGTAGTTGGGAAATGCCTTAGTACATCTGAGGACGAGAGAGTATCATTCCACCTGAAGAAGATTTCTGACTGTGGCTGTCGTTTCCTGAATCCGAAATTGACCCTCATAATGTTCTCTCAATTCTTTTTTACATTCCCTTCGCTAGGGTGATCAATTGGGCAGCCCAGATTCGTGAAGTTCCAGATACCGATGGCCCTTGTCTTTTGTAATTTAATTATGAACAAGATATTGACAATATGTGGATGAAATTTGTTGTGATGCGCTGACATGTAATACGGTAAATGTAATGAATCTTGAAGAATTTTCTTGTTGAATCACTGCAAGTCTACAACATAATTGAGGGATAATAATTTCACAAAGCGTCCTCTTTTTAATCGAATCACACATACATGAAGCTAACTCCCCATAAAATCCATAGTAAAACATCCACATTGCAAAAAGTGCATGATGGATGAAAATATGAAGTTTGATTCTCTACGTCATTTAGAAAATGGATGGTTGGGCGTTTAGGGGTTAAATAATAGGGTTATTATTTTATTAAAAAAATGTTGAAGTTTAGAGATAAAGAAGACAAAGTAAATAAAAAAAGTGGTGCAAGTTACTTGTTTCTCGTACACAAAGATTTTTCCTACATTTCACTACAATACAATTACCACTAGGGATAAAATTGTAGAAAACGAGATTAAAAAAATTGAAATCAAATTGACATCTTTGTGCTCTAAATGATATCTTTGTTGCCGTATGGGTAATTTTGTAAAAGGATTATCCCTTAAACGTCAAGAGGGTCTTGGACGGGGAGTCCAAAGGAATAAAAAAAAATGTAGAGAGCTGCCCCCAACAGTCGCCCCTTGAGTAACGTGAACAACCAATGAGAAGTTCTCAAAATAATCCTCTATGAACAGTGGATGGAGTGAATAGTGTCACTCCAAAAACAAATTTAAAAAATTCAATGAGATTCCGACTCTACAATGAGCTTTGCAATTATGAATTAAAAATTGGAAAAAGAAAAAGAAAAAAGAAATCACTGATGAAACAGTATTGGCATGTGTCGTCAGCCTTGGAATGCATCAAAGTGTCAAGTTGCCCGACTCCTTTCCCTCCCTCCCCACCAATTCTCTTTCCGATTTCCTTGGAATGTACAATTTACTAAAAGAAGCTTATTTTCTAAATTTAACCTCCCTTCCTTCATCACCTTTCCAAAAGACCAATCCATTTCAATTTTGGTTGAGAAAATCCACTTTTTTCATCACTATTCACTCAAAACAAACTTGTGGAGCTTGCTTTGACGTTTAAGGATTAATGGTTGTAGGTCCAAGAATGTTATGTTCCTAATACTCATCTCGTTTTCTATCTATTACTCAATGCAACTTGTTATGTGTTTTTTTCTTTAGTGCAAACTTCTTCAAAGGGAGTCTATACTTAAATTGTTTTATATCATTGTTTGGTAACCGGGTAGGTACATGAGTTCAGAACTTGCCATGTGGAAAGTGACCAATCACATGATTATGTACACAAAAGCACATATACTCTGCAGATACGGGAATGTGATATTGGAGAGTGTGATAATAAGTGTATTTTCTTCTTCCCAGAGTTCCTTCCTAAGCATCGTTTTCCTTCGAGAAAGTGTTACATTCCAAACAACGATTTCTTGTCTCTGAGCAATTTCTTTCCAGTCTGGGCAATGGTTGGATATGTATACAACCCGTGAAATTTATGTATAAGTGGTATTGCGAGTGCAGTCAATCTTTTGCCGGCAGGTTGACCTTCGATTAAAATTTCTAAGTACTCGTTTCAGTTCTACCTTGAATGCATCTCAACAGACAGGATTTCATCTAAACATGCAGCTGTCGTGCTTGCCGATTCCCTCTAGTGCCTGATATTACCACCGCAGCCTTTACTTGCCGCTTGCTCTACTCCAAATTCAATCCATCTGTGAAATCCCTAACAGAAAACGGGTAACACAGAAAGTACCTTCACTTCACAACATACCTAAAGATTGGCAAATAAATTCAACAAAAGACAAAAGCCAATCCCAGATTTCAATCGAGAACAAGACATCTCGGTAACACATAAACTATGATACAAGTTGTAGTAGCGTTCGGTACCGCCACTATAAATTTCGACTAATCCATGATCTAGTTCCCGGGGGTGAAGTTGGTGGCGTACGCCCACGCGTTGTTGGCCACGGGATCCGCCAAGTGGTCGTTCAAGTTCTCCAACGGGCCCTTGCCCGTCACGATAGCCTGCACGAAGAACCCGAACATCGAGAACATCGCAAGACGCCCGTTCTTGATCTCCTTCACCTTCAACTCCGCGAACGTGTCGGGGTCGTCAGCCAACCCCAACGGGTCGAATGACCCTCCCGGGTAGATGGGGTCCGTCACCTCGCCCAAAGGTCCTCCTGCAACTCTGTAGCCCTCCACGGCTCCCATCAGGATCACCTGGCTGGCCCAGATGGCCAAGATGCTCTGCGCGTGCACAAGGCTGGGGTTGCCCAAGTAGTCTAGACCTCCGTCAGCGAAGATCTGCGACCCGGCCTTGAACCACACGGCCTCGCCGAACTTGGTGCCGCTCTTGGCCAACAACTCCGGGGTCAGGCAGCCCAGAGCTCCGAGCATGGCCCAGCGGGCGTGGATGACCTCGAGCTCGCGGTTGCGGGCGAAGGTCTCGGGGTCGGACGAGAGTCCGGCGGTGTCCCAGCCGTAGTCACCAGCGAACTCACCGGTCAAGTACGAGGGGGTGTTCTCGGAGAAGGGGCCCAACCACTTGGGGCGGTCGGCGCCATACCTGATCCACGCAATTCCAAACTCTCAATGCTTATTAGTACTACTGGACCACTATCAATGCCATTCAGTTTCTTCAGAGGTGCACATCACAATGCAGACTACGATACCCACACCTACGTAGTCTCATGCAGTGCCTGCTGACACTCTTCCTGAAGAATGAAGCTAACACCTAACAATTCCGCAGTTTCAAAACATTGAAATGCAATTAGCCACATTCAAGTCTGATTCCCACGGCTTTAGATTATTGTTCCTGAACATATCAGTTGCTGAAGATATTTTAAAACATCGAGATAGCGAAATGTTGCATTGACCCAATGATCGCAAGAGTGCACAATGCTCACCAGATGCTGTCGGAGGACTTGGCGGCGGTCTTGCGCATGGTGACGCGGGCGTCGCTGGTGCCCACCTTGCGGGCGAGCTCATTGACGGGCTTGAGCAGACTCTGCCCAGCCAAAGCCGTGGAGTGCATGGCGGTCGCGGCGGCCATGGCTGCACAACAGCTCTGTGATTGACACTAGCAACTTCAAATGGAGACTCGCGCTAAGAATTGTAAATGTGAGTGACGATGTAATGGGTGGGCGCCAGTTTATAACTTATTAGTCTACTGCACCATCCTCAGGACTGGCATCGGCTGAAAGGAGCGATGTTTCGAAAGAGTGCCAATTGGATAAGGGGAAGGGCAGAGGGATTTCCGAAATCGAAACGAAACGACGTGGATGAACTCCATCGCCAGCGACATTGATATCCGGAGGCTTAGTAGAGCATCCTCCATGCAGCACAGTAAAACAATCTTCTACCTTGCAAGTCCAATTGAGGTAGTTTTTTGAACTGATTCTCTCCTTGCAGCTTCAAATTCTCGTCCTCTTGTTTGGTCCTCCCCTTTCCCATACTAGATGTGTTGTTCTAACATTGGGTTGTTTTCACCGACAAAAGGCTTAGGAAGATGAAGGTCTCGGAGTTGAACCAATAAGAAAATCTCTACCTGTGGCATGAGTGATCAATTGGGTAACATCTCTCAGAACAAGGCTCTATTCCATTGGTGTGTTATGTAATAAGTAATCTTTATTGGGAGGAGCGTTTTGGGTTAAAATCGGGACCCTAGTGGTGATTGGTGTATATGGGAACCATGGGGTTCCGATTATAACCCCTAAAGGACCACAGCTATGTCCCTCTCCAAACACTCCAAAGTACCCCTTCTCATAAAAAGACAAATAGTTTTTGATCTATGACCTTTTTGACCAATCCAACCATAGGATATTTCAAGCAACTTGAATTTATTACCACCTACAAATTTTCAACCGTTCAGGGTTCTTCAATAGTAAGATTATAAGCTTCAAAGTTGGTTGTACCTTTTTTTGGCTTGCTGCCCATATTTGAAACTTTCTGAAAATGTCGAAAATGCAAAGTTTAGTCTCAAATTTGGTAAAATGAATTTGGCAATTGTGTACATGAGGGTGTTAGCTCATTGTGTGCAAAAATTTAGATGCATAGCTCATTGTATGAAAATTTTCAGGAGCTGCCCGCAATTAGGTTTTTCACCTTTGCATGATTGTATCTTTTGATTTATACATCACCTACGTACGCAAATTACCATCCCATCTTTGTAACAAAGAGTAGAATCACCACAAAAAATCTCAAGAATTGAGGATCAATACTCATTCCACAGTGAGTTGACCGAACTTGGAAAATCAACCTTGGTCCTTGAGGGGTTAACCCATGATGCCCTAACTAATAAAGATTATCTTTTGTGAAAACATTTGGGGTAATATGTGTCTTGATTTGGAGGTAAATGAAGTGAAAAGAGTAATAGGATATATGATGGAATATAACAAGCCTCCAAGAAGGCCATAATGTGACCCCGATAAAAATTAAGTAATCAATTAAAAAACGGAAATTTTACTATATTCAAAGTAGAGTGAAGCATTTGAATGCCAAAACGCGAATGTAGTACAAAACATGAAGACCAATTTCAACACATATTAAATGACAAACGGAATTACTTTTAAGTAGGCTTAAGTTTCAACACTCACAGGTAGAGTTTTTGGAAATTTAAAATCTCATTCATTTTCAAAATTCTACATTTTCTTGGACTAGTAAATAAATTTTCACTTTCAAAGAACCATAATTTATAATTTCTCAAAACATTTAGCATATTCATTTTTTAATTCAATAATGTCAAAACTAACCATGACGAAGGGTATTGCACATCAAACAAATTTTGATTTTCTATTGGTAGAACGAGTGGCATACTAGAAGACAAACGTGTCAAAACAAAATGGACAGAGAGTTGTGTTTTCATTAACCATTTTGCACATCTATACAATAAAACAGGTTGTATGTTTTGTTTTGTTTTGTTTTTATTTTATTTTTAAGTTACGTTGAGATCTCCCAAACCGTTTGCCTGCTAGTCCCGTTTTTGGTACCGTCTTCGGTACCGTTGGAAATCTCTTGACGAGGAGGGGTGCACGAAGTTGGTTTCGTTGCATTTGGACCTATGGTGTGAAAGTTATGGATTTTGATTGATTTTTGTCGCCATAAATGTAATTAAATTATGAAAAATGGAATATAGGAGTTTTTATAACATTTTTGGCATCGTTGGTACACTCTCAACGAGTAGGGGTGCACCGAGGTCGTTTTGTGGCTTTTAGACCTACAATGTGGAAGTTATGGAATTTTAATCACTGTAAATTGAATTACATTATGGATGAATTATTCTAAAAAAGAAAAGAAAAAGCACGGGGAACACAAGGAATGCACGAGGAGCTTGGGGAACAGATGGAGCACGGGAGACATGTGGATCACCGGGAACATCTGGGCCAACGACACATGCCACACTGTCACACACACACACACACACACACACATATATATATATATATATATATATATATATATATATTTTGCATGAGAACTCGCAGCCTTCTAAAAGCCTCAGATTTCTTCTAATGTGTTCGTTTTCAAAGATAATTTTGGCGATGTCGTCCATTTTATTTCATAAAATTTTCTAGTGTTAAATTTTCTTGGATTCAAAGTAGGTAAGATTTTGGCAAAAATTGGCTAGAGAGTTTTTAGTTGGTACTGTACCAGGCTGTCAGGATCGACAAGTCATGCCAAATGATTAATTATTCACCCAAATGTTGTGGATATTCTCTATGATTTTACTGATATTCTCTAAGATTCTCTTTTATAAGTATTTTTTTGCTGATCTTGACGGCAGGGTATGGTATTGCAGTTCATTTCTAGAACCAAGTTTACAATCAATAGGTAACTTATTACACACCAACTAAATCAATGTAGAAATTGTTTGAATCTTTCATTTCTACCAAAAGGCTTGGCCTCTAAGTTAGTGTAAACGACAAACTTGGAGTGGGTCACTTGTGAGATGGCATCAAAGCATCTACAACAGGGCTCGCTAAAAGTTTGACACACTCTAAAAGCGAATGAAAAATGCTAAGGACCCTTCCAAAAAGCTTCTTGACCTCTATAATAGCGTTTGTGAAAGATGACACTTCAAATCTAAGTTTAGTTGACTATTTCTCACATTCTACTTCAAATGTGAGAACAGGGCTCTTCAAATATTTCAGTGTGTCACTTTTAGCGTGCATGGTTGGAGGTGTTCTTATAAAGCAACGAAGCATTGCCTGGTGGGAGATATTCCGGAATAAACCAAGCTCGGCAGAACAATGAGAGCATGCACGGCATCAAATCCATTGAAAGGAAGTTCCTATATAAGGAATTGGTCGCAGGAAGAGAGTTTGAAAGTAATGGCTGTGAGGCGTCGGCCGGAATGAGGTTTGGACTTTTGCTAAGTTACCGGCAAGTAACTGAAATTTGGACTCGTCCATGGTCAGGAAGATGATCCGGAATAACTTATTACAGTGATCCACTGGATATGGAGTTCAGCAAGGTCGTTTGGAGATCCCTCCAGATCCCTCTGGATATCAATGTCACTGGCGATGGAGTTCATCCTGGTCATTTGGATTTCGGAAATCTCTCGAGATGCCCTAGCTTCACCTTATCCAATTGGTAGTCTTTCGAAACATCGCTCTTTTTAGCCAATGCCAAACCCAAGGATGGTGCAGGCTAAGTTATAAATTGGCGCCCGCCCATTGCATCTTCACTCACATTTTCAATTCGTAGCTCGAGTCTCCCTTTGAAGTCTGCTAGTGTTAATCACAGAGCTGTTGTGCAGCCATGGCCGCCGCGACCGCCATGCACTCCACGGCTTTGGCAGGGCAGAGCCTGCTCAAGCCCGTCAATGAGCTCGCCCGCCAGGTGGGCACCAGCGACGCCCGCGTCACCATGCGCAAGACCGCCGCCAAGTCCTCCGACAGCATCTGGTGAGCAACACGCACTTTCAATTCATGTGTTCATAATGCGAATGTGACTTCGTATGTTGTTATGTGGCCCGGAGTTCCATTTCCGTTCTTGCTTCACGCAGTGGAATGATCCTGTCAGCTGAATGATTCATTTGATACTGTCATGCTTTTAAACGGGATTGTCCATGACTGATTACCATTGCGAGTGTTGTATTGCGATTAATATTTGGTCCAATCACATATGCAGAGAGAATACGATACTGGCAGCATTTCTGTGACGTGCATCCTCCACGGCAAAATTGATCGTTGCCAGCATTACTAATTAGAGTGTGTTGTTTTGCGTCGATCAGGTATGGCGCTGACAGACCCAAGTGGTTGGGCCCCTTCTCCGAGAACACCCCCTCGTACTTGACCGGTGAGTTCGCTGGTGACTACGGCTGGGATACCGCTGGACTCTCGTCCGACCCCGAGACCTTCGCCCGCAACCGCGAGCTCGAGGTCATCCACGCCCGCTGGGCCATGCTCGGAGCTCTGGGCTGCCTGACCCCGGAGTTGTTGGCCAAGAGCGGCACCAAGTTCGGCGAGGCCGTGTGGTTCAAGGCCGGGTCGCAGATCTTCGCTGACGGAGGTCTGGACTACTTGGGCAACCCCAGCCTGGTGCACGCTCAGAGCATCTTGGCCATCTGGGCCAGCCAGGTGATCCTGATGGGAGCCGTGGAGGGGTACAGAGTTGCAGGAGGACCTTTGGGCGAGGTGACGGACCCCATCTACCCGGGAGGGTCATTCGACCCGTTGGGGTTGGCTGACGACCCCGACACGTTCGCGGAGTTGAAGGTGAAGGAGATCAAGAACGGGCGTCTTGCGATGTTCTCGATGTTCGGGTTCTTCGTGCAGGCTATCGTGACGGGCAAGGGCCCGTTGGAGAACTTGAACGACCACTTGGCGGACCCCGTGGCGAACAACGCGTGGGCGTACGCCACCAACTTCACCCCCGGAAACTAGAATTGTGAATACATCGAATTAACAGCCAGCGGTGTGGTTTTCTGAAAGCTTCTTGCTAAATGTATCATATTTTTTCTGAAATCAGGTTTTTTGGTCTTTGATGAGATCGCTGATATATGTGAATAAATTGGATACTATCCATCGATTTCCCTGGCAAACGCCTTGATGCGATGTTCGTGCGAGCAAATCAGTGATATATACGTTCAACCTGTACGGTGCATTAAAACACATTGTTCGTTCCTTATCCTGAGTTGTTGCCCGACTTGTTAGTAGGTGTGGTACATGCAAAGCATGTTGGTTTCGTAAGATTTGTGTGTGCAACTCCTGGAGCGGACAATGTCTGCAGTATTGTGTCTTTGAGACTCATGGAATACCTGCAAGAATATCACATGAATCTATAAGGCTACCTTCGCTTCACTATATCGCTGACAGTGTAATGATATCTGTCATCTGCAGCGATATCGGTACTGCCTTGAAATTTTTGTCTGAACTGCCGGAATATGCAACTCCGGGATCTGCCTATAGATCCTCGGAATATGATTAGGATTTTGGTAACAGAATGATATCTTCTAAATTGGGATGTGATTTTAACCTTATCAACCTCCGAAAGGAGGAATTGTAGTCCCTCAGTTAGGCAGACTATCTCATCACTTTTTATTCACAATGCTCTTCTGCCATTATGATTATTATGATTATTATTAATATGGCAAACAATAATCGTACCGTTCACAGTTCTGAGACTAGTTTTATGTCACGCCAACCTGCGATCACAGCTACAACTGCACAAGCTTAAAACCTTATCTGTTTTAAATAGATGCGTACAGTAGTAGCGCAAGCAAATTTAGCTCGGTGCCCCCTGTGATGATCAATCCTAGGAGTTCTACAGCAACTGTTATTCGTCATTTTCATGTGAGCCATGGAACTGACTGCACCGAAATGTGATTCTGCCGGCACATTCCTCTCTCCAGCATGCTTCTTAAGCACCAAGGATTCATGGTTTTAAAACGTCAGATTTAATTGATCATATTGTGAAAAAAATAAAAATTTAGATGTGACCAAATTTTATATCACCAGAATAAGTGAAGAACATTGCATGTGTTGGTCAAAAAATAAATAAGTTTGAAAAAAAAGAAGTCCACATGGGACCTACTAAAAAATGCTAAGAAACCATGAGGCTTAATTTGAGCTTCTTGGTCCTTCAGGAGTTAAATCATAGCTATATACAGTAAGTTGTACACTTGATGTGTATATTACAGGAGGATAACTTTGGGGACCCATGAAAGATTTGAAGCTCAACTCCCCCTTTAACGACAGGTTTTCTTTTTTGATTGTTTCGAGTATCATTTTCAACTCCCGAGTTTCACATTTTTGAAAGAAAGAAATAAATAATATAACAGTATACATCAAGATGTTGCTAAACTTTTAACATTCAAATGCAGAGACCAAATCATCAATTTTTGTCATCGCTCCAAAGTAGGCCATCAAAACCTACAACTGGAGGTCGGTTCTCTCCATTCATTGATTTCAAGGTCAATCAATTCTTGAAGTCCAAAACACATTTATTTGCACTTATTATCATTAATGTCTATGATAAATAACATATTGCAAGTAACAACAAAGGTAACCTGAGCATAATTCCTTATCCCTAGTTTAAAGAAGACATTTTACTTCATCCGTTTCAGTCCATGGCCTGTGTGAGCCTGAGTACAGAACAGTGAGCAAGAGAATTCTGGAATTGTGAGCAAGAGATGCCGTGGGAATGGAATTGTGATCTCAATTGCGTTGTATAATTTGTATCATTGAATTTCATGGATTGATGTTTCCAAGTCAAAGTCCCACTATTGGGGAGTACACTCATGATCTTCAATTCTCTGATAAACCCTAAACCCACGACGGAAGGTGGTTTGCTTTTGAAGTTGAACCTACAGGGAGTACATACTGGCAAAGGTAAGTAAAGTGAGTCATGGACCTGATTTCCAATTTGGCGTTGAACATGATACACCAGCAGACAGTAATCAAAAAACATGCTCAGCAGCCGGTGTCAACTGCCAACCTCTTCCATTTCCGTACAAACCTGGATGTCAATTGTGAAGCGCATGCCCTAGTCACCCACGGTCTCAGATGCCATTCTCTGTGCGAGTCTCACTTTTCCCACCCGTGTTCAAAAGAAGACATCTGTTCAGATCATCTCCATAAAAGGAAAGTTTAACAGCTGACAAAGTGACAATAGATGAGGCTGGTGATGGCCCATTCACACCAAGAAGCTCCAGCACTTGCGTTGCGTTCCTGGAATGCTGCAAGGTAAATTTCGAAAATAATATACAATTTCTTGCGATGGTCAGAGCCTTGTCTCTTCCTACTTTTGGCCAACGCATGTGCGTGGTGGAGCGCAAATTTCTTGCGGCACCCAAAATGCGTTGGAGTAGCTTCTTGCATGTGTCAGGTTAAAAATAAATAAAATTACAGGAACACACTGTAGCTACCAAAAACTTACTTAACAAACGCAGATTCTTTGCTGCACTCGCGTTGGATGACTGGTGTGAATGGGCCATGAGGAATGTGAGGCGCAGTGAAATTATGCATTCAGATTTTCCACAGGGAATCTCCTACAGTCAGTGGCTATACTCAACGATGATGGTAAAGAATTGTGCATTGTTCAACGTTGCAGAAAAAACCACAGGCTAGTCTCTACACGTTCTGCTATACATCACATGAAATTGACTCTTGAAATGCTCCTCATACCTAGCTAGTAGCATAAAAAAAATATTCATAACTGTGACTATGTAAGACACCTTGAGGGAGACTCACCGACAGGGAAAGGTAAGAATATCTGGTCATTTGCTTTTGAATACCGACACTTTGAACACGATACACAAGCAACATTGATATTCAAAAAAACGTGCTCGGTCAGCAGCCTACATAGCTTCTTATTATTTGTGCAGAATGATCTGGAATCCTATAGTGCAGCTCCCTACTCAATGACGGTGGTAAAGTGTGCATCGTTCAACGTTGCAGAACAAGCCACACTATTCTGTAAGTTCGGCTATTCATCACATGAATTTGACTCTTAAAATGCTCCTCAATACCTAATATCAAAATGTCTTTGCAACTCTGATAATGGAGGATACCTTGAGGGCCACTTCACACTATGGACCATGAAGATTGACCACAACACTCTGAAATTTGTGATTGGCTTAAATAACCATTCCAGTCCAAGGTTCACACTACCTTGAGAAAAGGAGAGTGACCACGGAATTTGAGGTTACCTAAGTATGCTATTTTCTGTCTAATGGATAATGTTCCTTGGTCCAATGGGTTTTTTGTTGAGTCGGCCCAAAGAGGTTGACTTGACGCAAATCAACGGGACTGTGGAGCTGAAATGCCCAAACAATATTTTTTAAATATGATTTTAATATTTTTTTTACTTGTTTTTCCTCTATCTTACTGTTGTACTTACTTTACTCTAATTTTTTTGAGGCCATTGAACTATAGAGGCTGCAATAAATTTTGTGTGCGTCGTTTGCATCTTTCTCTCATAATGTTGCACCTTTTGAAATTCCTCAAATTCAGTTGCAGCATGGCCCTAATTTGTTTGCTTCTCATTCTAGTGCATTTATCCCCTGACCCACCCCAAGACCAAGAGCCGTGACCATGGAAATAAATGATTTCTCTTGGTCAATCTTCATGGTCCATAGTGTGAACTGGCCTTGAGGTTGGCTTACCAACAGGGAAAGGTAAGTATAGTTAAGGCCTAACTTATTCATGCAGTGTTCAAATAATGCATTCTAAAGTGCATTGAAATTTCTTTTTACTTACTAGTAAGACCAACAATAATTAATTAATTTTTGTTTGATAATAGTAAGTATTCTCAGTTGCTATTAGAGGCGATCATGGGTGCACATACCTTACCTGGTCATTAGATTTACTTTGGATAGACGTTGAACAAGATGCACAAACATATTCCTGAAGAGCGTGCTCAGTCGGTAGAGCAAACAGCACAAGTACAAATTAGGCCATTCATCACAGGAAGTTGACTCAAAATTGGGCTAAAATGTGCAAAAGGAATCCATGATTCTAGAGTTTTGTAACATTCTTAAGCAGTTGTAGCACTCCACCCTTTGATATAGAGCATGTTAGCGGATGATAGCAAATATATTTGTATGTATAATTGAGACGCAAATGTACTATACTGGGTATGAAAAGTACTATTCATTTATGCTACCGTTTGATGCTAATATTCTTTTATGATATGGGATTTTGAAATTCATCTAGTTTGATGGATTTGAAGTCTCTTTTCAAAATTACATTGGACATCATCTTCTATTACAAAATTGCAATTGAAGCATTGTCAATGTAGTCCTTCATACACATAATCTTATCCCTCAAAAGCAAGAGATATCAATCTGGAAATTTATAATTAATATTTTGACCAGAAATGAGGAAACTGAATATTAAGCTTCAATTCCACTGAGGGTGCCCCGAATTTCTCCTCGTGTTATCAGTACACCATTTCCCAAGCTTGTTCACACAAGCATACACTCAGAAAGCACGCTGGTTGCTAAAATAATGTGTCGGTGCCCAGCATTCTGTTTCGGTGCAGAGTTGCGTTACTCACATGAAGATGCCGAAATCCAATTGTTCCAGAACTCCGAGGTTCATAATTGGGGACCTGAGCTACACTCTTTGCAGCTGAGGACAGAAAGTATTCATACCAATCAAAACACTATAATTAAATTGCCTGACAATTAACCAGCTTCAGTCTAGAAGTTGACTTGTGGATAGTACGTACACTTCGATATTTTCATGTCACACCGCATAAAACTTGCTATCAATCTGGTTGCCGCAAGATCCAGATTAAACTGAGAATCTATACACATACTGTTAATTAGTCCCCAGATACCAAATCCACCATAATGTTCTCACCACATGTACAGAACAAAACGTCCGCTACAGCCATTGAAAGGAGTACAATATTGCTCTGGACACAGCGGAACATTCTCCACATGATTTACAATTACGATACATGAACAAGTTGACAAGATGTTCCGGCCACAATTGTAACGCATACAACTTGTTTGGACGATAGGGATGCTTTCACTTACAGGTAACCAATTTATTCACATTAATCAGTAGTATCCAAGAACCGCAAACAAAACTGATAGGGCTATCATACAAGATTTCGGCCAGAAGTTTTAATCTGCCCCACCACTAGGCTATCAATCTAAACAAATTCTTAGCTCAGGATCTAGTTTCCGGGGGTGAAGTTGGTGGCGTACGCCCACGCGTTGTTCGCCACGGGGTCCGCCAAGTGGTCGTTCAAGTTCTCCAATGGGCCCTTTCCGGTCACAATGGCCTGCACGAAGAACCCGAACATCGAGAACATCGCAAGACGCCCGTTCTTGATCTCCTTCACCTTCAACTCCGCGAACGTGTCGGGGTCGTCAGCCAACCCCAACGGGTCGAATGACCCTCCCGGGTAGATGGGGTCCGTCACCTCGCCCAAAGGTCCTCCTGCAACTCTGTACCCCTCCACGGCTCCCATCAGGATCACCTGGCTGGCCCAGATGGCCAAGATGCTCTGCGCGTGCACGAGGCTGGGGTTGCCCAAGTAGTCCAGACCTCCGTCAGCGAAGATCTGCGACCCGGCCTTGAACCACACGGCCTCGCCGAACTTGGTGCCGCTCTTGGCCAACAACTCCGGAGTGAGACAGCCCAGAGCTCCGAGCATGGCCCAGCGAGCGTGGATCACCTCGAGCTCGCGGTTGCGGGCGAAGGTCTCGGGGTCGGACGAGAGTCCGGCGGTGTCCCAGCCGTAGTCACCAGCGAACTCACCGGTCAAATACGAGGGGGTGTTCTCGGAGAAGGGGCCCAACCACTTGGGGCGGTCGGCGCCATACCTGATCCACGCAATTCCAAACTCTCAATGCTTATTAGTGCGACTGGACCATCATCAATGCCATTCACTGTCGGGAGAGCTGAACATTATGTACAATGCAGACTACGATACCCACACCTACGTAGTGTCATGCAGTGCCTGCTGACACCTCTTCAGAGTAAGAATGAAGCTAACACACAACAATTCCGCACTTTTAAAACACTCCATTGAAACGCAATTAGCCACATTCGAGTATGATTCCCACGGCTATAGATTATTGTTCCTGAGCATATCAGTTGCTAAAGAAACATCGAAATAGGGAAATTATGATTGACAGAAGGATCGCAAGAGTGCACAATGCTCACCAGATGCTGTCGGAGGACTTGGCGGCGGTCTTGCGCATGGTGACGCGGGCGTCGCTGGTGCCCACCTGGCGGGCGAGCTCATTGACGGGCTTGAGCAGGCTCTGCCCTGCCAAAGCCGTGGAGTGCATGGCGGTCGCGGCGGCCATGGCTGCACAGCAGCTCTGTGATTGACACTAGCAACTTCAAAGCGAGACTCGAGCTAAGAATTGAAAATGTGAGTGAAGATGCAATGGACGGGCGCCAGTTTATAACTTAGCCTGCACCATCCTTGGGTTTGGCAGTGGCTGAAAGGAGCGATGTTTCGAAAGAGTGCCAATTGGATAAGGTGAAGCTAGGGCATCCGGAGGGATTTCCGAAATCCAATCGACCTGGATGAACTCCATCGCCAGTGACACCGACATCCAGAGGCTTAGAGCAGCCTCATCGTACAGTACCCACCAATAAGTTTACGTTCAAAATTTCAAACTGTGAGTACCAGTGAAAATGAATTGCAACTTTAATTGATCATATCTTCCACTTCCGATCTCCAAAGTTCATGAAACTGCCACATGTATGTGCAAGAACCAGTTAACTACATCCTAGGTGTCTTCTAGATGCTAATTGAAGCCACCTGTCTAGGAAAATTCGAATTGCTTTTATTGGTGTTAAGTTGTGTTTGAAGCTCCTAGGCTGTGAAGGCAACGTCAACGCTCCTTGCGCCAACTCAATTCAGATTTTTTTTCAATCAGAGCTTCATACAGTGACTTCAAGAAATGAGTCAATGCCCCTATCAAGGAGCATTGATGGGGGCTAGCCGGGAAACATTAAGGCAGATGAAACCGAGCAAAAAAATCTATTGTGACTCATGAACTCTTAACACATGCCACATGGCGCTTTGCCTAAATAATATCTACATTGTGAGTTAAGATCACAAATATGCATGTACCCTTATAAACTCATTTTTTGAGGTGGCTTGTGGAACAACTTCACATGGCAACATTTGAGTGTAAAACATAGAGAAATTTGTGTTTTTTGATGAAATTTTTTGTGCTTTCTCTTCTCTTCCCTCTAGTGGAACATACTGTGGAGAATAGGAATTAGAATTGGCATGATGAAGCCAATTTCAGGAGACAAAGTGAGAGATATTGTTGCTCTTTTGATGAAAGGCAAGAGTACAAGAGTGGTTGCGAAGTCATTGGGTTTCTCACAGAGTACGGTGAATAGAGTGAGGAAGAAACATTGTAGTGACTTAGAATTGCCAAAAGGAGGTGTTCCAAAGATTCTTAGCGCTTCAGAGATACGACGTGCAGTGCGTTTGGTTATGGTTGGAGGGCTAGAAACTGCAGTACATGCAGCAAAAGTGTTGAGAGAGGGTAGAGAAATGGGTTTCTGTGATAACACTTTGCGGTCTGCTTTGAGAGATGCTGGATTGAATGCCTGTGAGAAGATTCCTAAGCCTTGTTTGTCAAAGAAAAATGTACGAGAGAGGCTACGATTTGCAAGAATTCATGAAGTGTGGACAGTAGAGGATTGGAAGAGAGTTGTATTTAGTGATGAAACGAAGATAAATCGTTTCAATGCGGATGGGAGGACTTGGTGCTGGGTCAATGACCAAAAAATCTTCCCTGATCGTGCGGTGAAGCAAACAGTGAAGCATAGTGGAGGGTCTTTGATGCTATGGAGTTGTATGACAGCAAGAGGTGTAGGTGATTTACAAAGGGTGGACGGGCGTATAAATGCGAAGGACTATATTACAATCTTGCATGGAGATTTGTACTTGAGTTTAGAGAGATTAGGATACTTGAACCTCGGTAACGTCATTTTCCAGCATGATAATGCTCCTATACATAAGGCAAAGATTGTTCAGAATTGGTTCTTAGAGCAGCCATTCACTGTTTTAGAGTGGTCAGCTCAATCCCCAGACCTAAATCCCATAGAACATGTTTGGGCAATTCTCAAACATCGTTTGAATTCCTATCCAACTCCTCCTGTAGGTCTTTTGCAATTATGGGAGCGTGTGGAGGAGACTTATAAGACGATCACTACAGAGCAGTGTGAGAGATTGTATGCTAGCGTGCCAGATCGAATTGCAGCTGTTTTGGCTGCTCGTGGAAAGTGGACAAGATTTTGACCACTCTTTCTATAACGCCTCAAAAAATAAGTCTATGTACATAGTCAACTTTGGCACTATGTAATTTTTTAATCTAGTGGCAATTTCTTTTCAATTTTCTTGAGATTGTCAATTACTTCATGCTCTCAAACTTTCATGTTCAAAATTTATTGCTTTGATTCTTCATACTCTCTACGTTGTTACTTTTCTAAATCAAATACCCTCAAAGACTCATTTCTTGAAGTCACTGTATATGGAGCTCCAGCAACGTCTCTGTGCAAAACATGCTTGGGCCAAACAATGTGGTAGCTTGTGAATACAATGTGTGTATTTTGGTGAACTTATAGAGATAGAAACAAATTGTGTGAGATTGCAGGTATTCTTGATTGTAAATAGCAAGTTCAGTGGTGGCGTAAGGTGTGCTTTAGAGCTATGAAGACTAAACTATTGAGTGAGGTTGAGAGAGGGGTGATCTTTGAAATTTGTAGTAGCGGCATATCAACCTATGGTATTGCAGCAGTGTTAGGAATGATGTAGTCTACAATCTTTACTGTTTGAAAGAAATTCCAAGATCGTGGAACGTTACAATCGCTAGAGTCAAGCGGCAGGCCTCCAAAGCTCAATATCAGTGACAAGAGGAAGATCGGCCGCACTTTTATACAGAATCGGCATTTACCAATTGCGGGTGATTTCGCACTACGGGTGTCATAGTTTTCAAGAAAAAAAAGTTTCTAATGTTGTAAAGCAATTGAATTAATGACGTAATATAATAAATAGGAAAAATACCAAAATAAATAAATATGTTTAAAATAGAACTTTTAAGAATCTTTTGGAATCATTTTAAAGTATTTTATATCATTTTGGAATCTTTTGGAATATTCATGTTGATGTCATGTTATCTGCTTGCAAACCACGTCGAATGCATATTCCAATCACACCACATGCTCCGTTTTAATTAGCAAACCATACTTGCAAGAAAGTTTTTGGAACTCACCACTTTAAAAGGTGTTTAATGTAAAGGAATAAAAATTGCCACCAGAAAACCTCTATTATCCACCTTGCTCACAGAATCTTTTATAATCTTTTTGGGTGAAAGCACGAACAAATGTACCCAAAAGTTAGTCTACTATACTAAAATCATAATTGTTGTGGTCAAAGGCCACAAATTTATATCAAAATATATTGTATTTTGGTTTTAATTTCATGAAGCCCTCTAGAGTTCTTATAGGTACTTGAATCCAAATTTTCAGAACAAAATCTTCAAAAAAGTTCACAAAAAGTAGTGTTTGAAAATGAATGCCTAAATCCAATCTCGGTTGCAAAATTGATGGCCTTAAATACACTCAACATAAATATAATTTTTATGACCTTTGAGATAATGATAGAATTGAGGTCCTTGTCCAAAAAGAAAGTAGAAAAAATTATGTTTTGATATACATTTTGCTTGTTTTATATCAACTTTGTTGATTGTACGTAACTACTTTTTCAATTTTGGCCACTTCTACGTCAATAAAAAATTTATAACTACTAATTGAAGATCATTTTCTCAAATTTTTTTGGTAGACTTTATAATACAATAGGTGTTTTATTTTATTGTTATTTTTTTTTTTACGAAATTCAAATTTATAATGTATTTTTGAACCCTGCATTGTTGAATGGTCATAATAGTTAGAGGTGGTACACTTTTTTGTGCTTTCACCCTTTTTGAATACGATACCTTTATGTTATAGGAATTGAGGAAAATTATTGCCATCACTATATCTTCTATGAAACATATCAATTAAAGCAATAATGTATTTATTCTACAATGTCACCGAATGCAATGTATTATGTTTTGGTTCAAATACTATTTATATTATTATTTTAATTATGAATATACATACAATCCTAGAACACCTTTTCACTATAGTTAACTTTTTATCAAAAAAACGAATTTTAATGTCCAATAGAAAATGTTTACCGCCACATTTCGCTTGTTATACAATGTCACACTACACATTTTGGATGCCCTACTGTGAAAACACCTTTACCGCAATTAGAGAACAAATGCGTGTGAAGGTTTCTTCCATCACATTAAGGAAGGCAATGAAGATTATTGGATTTTGCAACCGAGTTGCTACAAAGAAGCGATTTTTTAATCAAAGGCACAAGGCGGAAAGGTTGGCATTTGCCAAAGAACACTGGGACTGGACGGTATTTGACTAGAAGAATGTGATATAGAATCTTCATTCGATACTGGAAAAAGATTGAGGCAAATGAAGGTATATATGGCGACAATCACACAAACGTTACTCTTGGGATTGTTTAGCGCCGTATTTTAAATTTGGTTATTCATCAGTGATGGTATGGGGTGCGTTTATCGGTTTCGATAAATGTCCTCTTATTATAATGCTACCTGATAGACGGAGAGGTAGGGACTTTGTTGATGTAGTTTATGAAAGTCAATTGAGTAGCTTCTACTTTCTCCATGATTACCTTGAGACACTTATGCTTATGGAAGATGGCACTCCGGTGCACCTTAGCAAGGAGTCAAGTGATTGAAGGAAAGCGCATAACATGAGGAAGCTTTTGTGTCCTGCAAACTCTCATGGCTTAAACTCCATTGAAAACCTATGGAAAATGAGATGTTGGGTGAAAGCACGAAAAAGTGTACCACCTCTAACTATTATGACCATTCAACAATGCAGGGTTCAAAAATACATTATAAATTTGAATTTCGTAAAAAAAAAAATAACCAAAAAATAAAACACCTATTGTTTTATAAAGTCTACCAAAAAAATTTGAGAAAATGATCTTCAATTAGTAGTTATAAATTTTTTATTGACGTAGAAGTGGCCAAAATTGAAAAAGTAGTTACGTACAATCAACAAAGTTGATATAAAACAAGCAAAATGTATATCAAAACATAATTTTTTATACTTTCTTTTTGGACAAGGACCTCAATTCTATCATTATCTCAAAGTTCATAAAAATTATATTTATGTTGAGTGTATTTAAGGCCATCAATTTTGCAACCGAGATTGGATTTAGGCATTCATTTTCAAACACTACTTTTTGTGAACTTTTTTAAAGATTTTGTTCTGAAAATTTGGATTCAAGTACCTATAAGAACTCTAGAGGGCTTCATGAAATTAAAACCAAAATACAATATATTTGATATAAATTTGTGGCCTTTGACCACAACAATTATGTTTTTAGTATAGCAGACTAACTTTTGGGTACAGTTTTTCGTGCTTTCACCCTGCTACCGCAAAATTGAGAAGAATTAGTCAAAACCATTCAACGGACATGGGAAGAAGTGTCTCTAAAGATGATTGAAGTTCTCTTTGCTAGCATGCCTTACCGTATGAAGGCCATAATCAAAGCTAAGTCATGGTGGAAGCACTAGATGGTAGATAGTTTGTCATAAAAAGCTATATTATATATGATTTCACATTTTTTTTGTAAATGCTTAATACATCAGTAGAGTAGACTTGATTATCTTTCCAACGCACTTTTTGGTTTGTGATTTGGACCTTTTTTGAGCATATGGTGGCAATTCGAAATTAGAGGTGTTGTCACGGACATACATTAGAAACTTCTAGAAGATTCCTTGAAGATTCTATAGAATATTCTTTAAAGATTCTTTTAGAAGGTTCTGGAAGATTCTTAGAATATTCTTAGTATATTCTAATAGATTCTAAGAAGCTGCTCGAGAAGCTTCCTGGTTAGTGGAAGTTGTTTGAGAAGCATCCTAGTTCACAGAAGTAGCTCGAGAAGCTTCCTATCCAGTAGTATATATAGGAGTCGAGGCTGAAGGGTTCTTCAGTCTCGACAACGCATTTCTTAGAGCTCTAGCTCACCTCTCTTGGTGTTGTTTGTGTACTCATCTGATCAATCTAGTTCTTGCATGTTCTCTCTGAACTTCTTGTTTAGATTTATTGTGTGTATTTCCGTGTCCGTAACAGGTGTGTGCTTTGTTTCTATAAATTAAATTGAATGCTCTCAACGTAAACTTGTTGGTGGGTATTCTACTAGAAAACGGTGCCCTGTGGCACATTCTGCCACCAAGCAAGCCACAAGAGCAAGGCCGGAAGGCCAACCTTAAAAGCTTGCTCGGTGGCAGAATGTGCCACATGGCACCACTCTCTTACGTAAAAGTGACGTTCCCCAACATAAAGTTTCATTCCCCGAAGTAAGCTTCTGTTACCTAAAGCATCCCAACATTATCGGCAGTGATGGCCAATTCTACCATCGAGGGATGCCTTGAAAGTAGCAAAATCAATCCTAAGTGACTTTTACGAAGTACAATAAAACAATCTTCTACCTTGCAAGTCGAATTAAGGTAGTTTTTGAACTAATTTTCTCCTTACAGCTTCAAATTCTGGTATTCCTCTTGTTTGTTCCTCCACACTAGTAGAACATGGTATTTTTTTTTTCACCACATAAAGCAATGGAAGGATGTGACCATTGGCTACATCGGGATTGTCTCTAAGTCTACTCAGTGGTATTGGTGACAAGGTTAGGAGACAAAAGTTTTTTGTTTTCCCCCATTTCAAGGGGTGAAATGTGACGAGGTTTCTAGTAGTGTCCCTTTTCCATAGATGTGTCAGTGTACTTGCATTGGTTAATTAGAGTTCACTAATTAAAGTAACTTTGATTAGTGGGCATCAAACTTGAACTTGAATGGTAGTGCCGGTTTTTGAAAAGTTAGATTGTTGAATCCACCCTACGTTCAAGGAAGGCCAAGCACTAATGAAAACCATGGTTTTCCCAAAAATCACATCAACTGGACAAGATTGTAAGCATCTTCCTGGGTTTTAGCATTTTCTCTCTCTTGCGCCTCTCTCTCGTATGTTTCGTCTACCCTCATGTTGTGCAACTTGGTGATTGAGTCTCGTAGAACATGAAACCATCAACTATTGGGTATTTTGTGATGAAACAACCCATGTTTGAAAGAGCATTTGAAAGACTAAACCAAATTCCAATCTTGAAGTTCGAATATTTGCAAATGAAGGCCATTGTCAATGAAGCATCTTGCCACTTGCGATTTAACCCCTAAAGGACCACAACTATGTTTCTCTCCAAACACTTCAAAGTATCCCTTCTCATAAAAAGACAAATAGTTTTTTATCTATGACCTTTTTGACCGATTCAACCGTAGGATATTTCAACCAACTTGAGTTTATTACAACCTAAAAAATTTCAACCGTTCAGGGTTCTTCAATAGTAAGATTATAAGCTTCAAAGTTGGCTACATTTTTTTTCTGACTTGTTGCCTAAGTTTGAAACTTTCTGAAACTACTCAAATAGCAAAGTTTAGTCTCAGATTTGGTAAAATGAATTTGGCAGTTGTGTATATAGGGGCGTTAGCTCATTGTGTACAAAAATTCAGACGCATAGCTCATTGTATGAAAATTTTCAGGAGTTGTCCGCAATTAGGTTTTTCACCTTTGCATGATTGTATCTTTTGATCTATACATCATCTACGTACGCAAATTACCATCCCATCTTCGTTACAAAGAGTAGAATCACCACAAAAAATCTCAATAATTGAGGATTAATACTCATTCCATACTGAGCTGACCGAACTTGGAAAATCAGCCTTGGTCCTTTAGGGATTAAAAAAAGAAGTATGATACTAGTAAAACACTCCTGTTAGTTAGTATGAAAAGACGAAGGCCACCGGTATCGTAACATTCAGTAGCATGTGTTGAGTATGACTTTTAGCTTCATTCAACAAGTAAAGCAAAGAGGATGAACAGGAGATGAGGAGAGAATGAGAGGGTGGACACATGGGAGACATATGGGAGACATATATCAATGTTGTCCAAGAAAAGGACCTAAGGTGGATGACCCTAAACCGACATGTACTATAAACCAACAATATCTCCAACAGGTGTTCATTGAAAGCTTCGTATTCTATACTAGTATCAGATTTTGCGTAAAAAGATTAAAGTGTTGATTTATGGGCCATCCACTATAGCTACATTATTCCCATGCTTGCGAATGAGAGGATAGACACAGGTGGTACTCACTTACAATAGTAAGTTCCCAATACTTGCAACTCCCTGTAAACCCTACTAATTTACTCTGTCCAAAAATGCAGCATATGCTGCAGATTCGCTTGGAGCTAAGAGCAGAGCCAAATGATCTAGAACTTCATCAATTTGGTCTACCCAATGGGTCACGCTAGCGAAGGGAAATGTAAAAACAAAATGCCCGAAAATTGTCAGGGTCAATTCAGGATTCAGGAAACGACAGCCACAATCACAAGTCTTCTTCAGCTAGATTTTTGCTCTCTCGTTCTCAGATGTAACCTGGCATTTCACAACTATTCAATAAATTCAATTTCCAACCTTTTGAAGAGACTCCAAACCCGTATTTTCCATTCCTGAAGGCATTCCTTTCAGTCATTTCTTATTGTCGGATCGTTGGAAATACGGTATACAAAGCGAGTAATTTCTGTAAGGCATACAATTGCGGGTGGAATCACCCTTCTGCCGGCAGGTTGACACTCATTTGAATTTCTAAGAGCTCTTTAAAGTTCACGAGTCTGCCTTGAATGCATCTCAACTGACAGGATTTGATCGAAACATGCAGCTGACGTGACTGCCGATTCTCTCGTGCCGATTACCGCCACAACCTTATCTTGCACCACTTACTCTACTCCAGATACAATCCATCTATGAAATCGCCAATGGACAAAACGGAAACACAGAAAGTACCT
The DNA here is from genome assembly GCA_022496805.1 of Pohlia nutans. Lineage (NCBI taxonomy): Eukaryota > Viridiplantae > Streptophyta > Bryopsida > Bryales > Mniaceae > Pohlia > Pohlia nutans. The sequence goes on from CM040096.1 coordinate 25,239,108, forward strand.
TCGCTTCTCTGCACACTTGAAGATTGACAAACACATTCAAGGACCCTACACTCCGCAAAGACAGAAACCAACAGTAAATTTGGAAAATCTGAAAAGTTCAATTTATTCGCATCCGAGATTTACATAAAAAACAAGACATCTCGGTAACACATCAACTATGTTACAAGTTGCGGTAGCTTCGCAACCGCCACTGTCAATTTCGACTAATCCATGATCTAGTTCCCGGGGGTGAAGTTGGTGGCGTACGCCCACGCGTTGTTCGCCACGGGGTCCGCCAAGTGGTCGTTCAAGTTCTCCAACGGGCCCTTTCCGGTCACAATAGCCTGCACGAAGAACCCGAACATCGAGAACATCGCAAGACGCCCGTTCTTAATCTCCTTCACCTTCAACTCCGCGAACGTGTCGGGGTCGTCAGCCAACCCCAACGGGTCGAATGACCCTCCCGGGTAGATGGGGTCCGTCACCTCGCCCAAAGGTCCTCCTGCAACTCTGTACCCCTCCACGGCTCCCATCAGGATCACCTGGCTGGCCCAGATGGCCAAGATGCTCTGAGCGTGCACCAGGCTGGGGTTGCCCAAGTAGTCCAGACCTCCGTCAGCGAAGATCTGCGACCCGGCCTTGAACCACACGGCCTCGCCGAACTTGGTGCCGCTCTTGGCCAACAACTCCGGGGTCAGGCATCCCAGAGCTCCGAGCATGGCCCAGCGGGCGTGGATGACCTCCAGCTCCCTGTTGCGGGCGAAGGTCTCGGGGTCGGACGAGAGTCCGGCGGTGTCCCAGCCGTAGTCACCCGCGAACTCACCGGTCAAGTACGAGGGGGTGTTCTCGGAGAAGGGGCCCAACCACTTGGGTCTGTCAGCGCCATACCTGATCGACGCAATTCAAACCTCTCAAGTTAGAGCTGGTGACCCTCTGGATTTTCCGTCAAAATTGCTTCCGGAATGCACATCACATACAAGAAATGCTACCACTACCATATTCTCTCCAGGTGTACATTAAACCAACGATTTCTCGTAACACAGAACACAATCACACAATCACAATCAAATATACAGTGTCGACGAGCAATGCCGACGAATCTCTTCACAATGACACAATCAAATATACAGTGCCTTTCGCGTATGCGCAGCTAGAACAGCAATGCAACTCCGGCCCGCATAACATTATTCGCATTGAGATATGGAAGCTGAAAATGCGCTAAACTCACCAGATGCTGTCGGAGGACTTAGCAGCGGTCTTGCGCATGGAGATGCGGGCGTCCCTGGCGCCCACCTGGCGGGCGAGCTCATTGACGGGCTTGAGCAGGCTCTGCCCAGCCAAAGCCGTCGAGTGCATAGCGGTTGCGGCGGCCATGGCTCCAAAACAGTGCTCACAAGCGCAGGCTACCAGATGACGCTGAGATGGTGGACGCGAACGACTTTGAGACTGAGATTATACGTGCGAGGGGATCTTTTATAGTTAGTTGCAGTTCCTACCGAGTGGTGTTGGCCGAAAGTAGATAATAGAAGATAGAATGCTGATTGGAGAAGGCGAATTACGGTAGGATTCCGATACGAGCTGGGCGAACTCCCAATTCAAGTGGCTCATTACGGATCTTGCTCCTGGCCACGGAAACTTGCTTTGCGGGATAACCGATAGTTTGCAAATCATGATTTCGGAATTGAATGGATTCGTTGGTACCTTACAGCCGCTACTTTCAAGACCATCCAGGTCGGCGATGAGGAGTCGGCTGTGCGTCTTTTTGTCAAGTGGATCACAATGTTGTCAGTGAATGTCAGTCCACAATGGGGCATTCGACCGAAATGGGAGATTCCCATATGCAACGCCACTCGATGGAGAAAGTTCAGTCGCAGTTATTCTCCTCTTTCAGGATATTGACTCTTCTTCTCCAGTGCACAATAGTTTGAACAGCACATAGTCATCTGATGAAGGAGGATTCATGTGCCTGTTAGTGTGCCCGATTGCACTGGATCGCTCAGTTCGTCCTCGACCTGCAAGTATCTGAGGGTTGGGAAACGAATATTTGCCATCTTGAACCTAGACCTTCAAAATCTTGATAAGTCCATGAGTGTTTTTCACGGACGCAATTTGTAACTTGTACCACTATTAGCATGATCACATTCCTGCATCGGGATTGAAGAGGTAGCGATGGAGCTTCATCTGAGCTCGGACAGAATGTGTATCAATCCATGGAGTGTTTACCTACGAGCTTCCGGGATGACCATTATTAGCTGTGTCAGTTCTGGAAACGACAGCCATGTTCCGATGTTGCATGCTGAAGTTCTTCGAGGTGGTCGCTTGCACTCGTTTTAATACATTCGAAACATCAGGCAGAATGAATGCAGTCAAATATTGGACGTAGATGTTGCTAAGAGACTCAGTTCAGGGTCGCTTGAGCGGCTTACTTTTGCAATAAATTGGCAAACATGGTACATATCAACATATCGTCTCAGTTAACCTGCTTTGAGTACTCATAACGCAACACTCTACTGTCATTCCAACAGGTTTTGATACCACTCGAAATATAAGACTTCATTCTCTCGAGAATTGCCTTCGCTACAAGGTAAATTCCACATTGGTGGTAGATATGTTGATAAGGCATGGGAGGCAGAAAATGCTCTGAGCATTTCGTTGGAACCGAACTAATCGAGACATAGCAGTCGGATACTTAGTGCAACTGGCATCGTATGCAAGCCAGTACGATTGACATTGTATGCAAGCCAATGCAATGAAAGATAGATTGTAATTTTTAGTCATACACTTGTTTATCTATCAAATGAAAAAAGTAAAATTCTCATCGGTTGCATAGCAACTGGGCCGCTACTCTGCCATTCCGTCATTTCTAGTACCCATACCCAGCATTCAGGATAATATCCAATAACCCTTGCAATCTAGACACATGCAACAACACCGCAGCAACACCGAACTCAATAAACACATGCAACACCGAACTCACAAACACATGCAGTAAAAGCAATTTAACAGGAATTGGTCACTGTCAATCTTCACAAGCCATACAGCAAGATGTCATGGACTTATCCGAAGTACAGAAAACCGATATTTTATTTACATCCGTAATCTCCCAGGAGAATACGGCACAACTGATTCAACAAGGACCTGATTGAGATGCTCAGCCCCAGTCGCTGCAAATTCAACAAATTAGTGTCGATCTAGCTTCCGGGAGTGAAGTTGGTGGCGTACGCCCACGCGTTGTTGGCCACGGGGTCCGCCAAGTGGTCGTTCAAGTTCTCCAATGGGCCCTTGCCCGTCACAATAGCCTGCACGAAGAACCCGAACATCGAGAACATCGCAAGACGCCCGTTCTTAATCTCCTTCACCTTCAGCTCCGCGAACGTGTCGGGGTCGTCAGCCAACCCCAACGGGTCGAATGACCCTCCCGGGTAGATGGGGTCCGTCACCTCGCCCAAAGGTCCTCCTGCAACTCTGTACCCCTCCACGGCTCCCATCAAGATCACCTGGCTGGCCCAGATGGCCAAGATGCTCTGAGCGTGCACCAGGCTGGGGTTGCCCAAGTAGTCCAGACCTCCGTCAGCGAAGATCTGCGACCCGGCCTTGAACCACACGGCCTCGCCGAACTTGATGCCGCTCTTGGCCAACAACTCCGGGGTGAGGCAGCCCAGAGCTCCGAGCATGGCCCAGCGGGCGTGGATGACCTCCAGCTCCCTGTTGCGGGCGAAGGTCTCGGGGTCGGACGAGAGTCCAGCGGTGTCCCAGCCGTAGTCACCAGCAAACTCACCGGTCAAGTACGAAGGAGTGTTCTCGGAGAATGGGCCCAGAAACTTGGGGCGGTCGGCGCCATACCTACAGTTAACACAAGAAACCATTCAACAAATGATCATAAACATCCCAAAATTGAACTCCATCTCACAATGTTGAAGAAAAACTTCCAAAAAACCAACCCAATAACAGTACAATCATCCAAGAAGAGATGGTGCGCAGTACTTACCAGATGCTGTCGCTGGACTTAGCGGCGGTCTTGCGCATGGTGACGCGGGCGTTGCTGGTGCCCACCTGGCGAGCGAGCTCATTGCAGGGCTTGTGCAGGGATCGCCCAGCCAGAGCAGTGGAAGCGCATGCAGTAGCGGCAGCCATGGCTACGAAACGGAGCGCAGTAGTGTATCACAGGAAAGGAAGAAGCAAGAGAAGGATTCTAGTGTGAGTCCCTGGAGGAGAAGAGAAGTGGAATTATGAAGTGAAGAGTCTGTGCCGCTGTGGTGCTGGAAAGGTGGATGACAATTGTAGCATGAGTTCTGATTGGACAGGGCGTAGTGCAACCAGATTGCATCAAAAGATAGGCTTGATGTGGATCATTGGGTGAGGTGAGGCCGTGTGGTTCCCAAGGCCGTGTGTGTTCCCTGCCTTGCCTTGGGAACACAATGTTCATGAGAATTGTTCCATGGAGAGAACTCTCAGGACGGGTTTTCATGTAGAGCCTGAACTCGCATGTTTATGTCATGCAGAGCATCTTTGCCCAAAATTTAAGATCCTTTTTTAATACTTCTATCATGTGGCATTACATATTTGGTGTAGCAGGCCCTTCTGGATAGAGTTTCAGCTATTACCGGTCTTGTAATTCAAAAATGCAAGACTAGAACACCTACATGTCAACCTGAATGAGTATTAATGCATCAACCTTCATGTTGATATGACGTCACACTTGCAGGTTCAGGCTCTACATGGAAGGCCGTCCTCAGGGCCTCTTCGCATGGAGGACCCAACCCGCTTTGTATCTGCAATCACCCGCCTGCAAGGTCGAATTACAAGGAAATCTTGCTTCCAGATGCACCATGGATGTCCGAAGAAAAAACATAAAAATTTTGTTTACTTAAAAGAATGTTCATTGTGGAGTAGACACGTGGAGAGAGTTGCAAAAGTAAAGAGAAAACTAAACTCGAAATAGCAAATCGGGTTGGAAGAGCGGATAGAAGAATTGGCCATTCCCCTTTTCAAGAGGGGAGCTTGGAGCTCCAAACCCGATTTGAGAGATCCACCTTCGGTTCATGATTTGTTCATGCAAACCACTTGAACATGTGCTTGAGAGCAGGTTAGGCTCCTCATGCAAACGGGCCTCAGTCGAGGCTTCATAGAAGTAGTAGTAAGAACTCCGATCTTCTTTTCAAGAGGTCGGCGTAAATTAAATGTATGTTCAACCCACCTATAGTTTGATGTTTAACGAACAAAGGACCAATGGTGCAAGATTTGAGGCTTTATACCTAAGTAGATGGGGACCTAATTCAAACCGCCTTTAAGGATTTTTGAGCATAAAAATTGATGTAATAAATCTAAAAATCTAAGTAGCCTAGGAAGTCAGAAACGATTGACCTTCGCATAAAAATTCAAAAAAAATTAGTGTATATATGTATATGTATATGTATATGTACATAATTTTATTTTAAACCCAAAAAACTTGAGTTGATGCTTATGAGTGTCTAAATATTACCCAAAAACCAAAATTTGATATGATAATGCATTTGGATTTGGAGTTCAAAAGAGACTTGGAAGGTATGGTTTGAAGGAAAAGAAATTGTTGTTGGGAATGGAATAAGAACCTTCTTCCTTACATTCAATTCATTGAGATGATGGTTAACTCCTAAATGACAGAGGGGGTAAGGGCAAAACCTAAATGTGTTACAAAATGTTACTTGTGCAGCTTCGTTGAAGTTTGGTCCAAAAGAGAAAATGAGAAGCATGATGTTTAGTAATTATCCGTACACTCAAACTTTCCAAAAATGTTTTTGATCCTCATTTAATGAATTCAGAAGCATTTACCATTTAATATTCACCAAAATTACAAATTTTATTTTTAGAATTTAAAATTTGGTATGATTGGTTAAATTAGACATTCTATTCTAAATTTTTTTTAAAGCAATTTTTTCAAAGGAGAGAATGTCATTACTTTCCCAAAATAGTAAGATTATAACACTAGGACAATGTTGAGGTCTTTGTTTTTGAAAATTTCTCCTCGGTGGAGTTTAACTCAAATTGACATCATGATTCAAATCAGGTTGAAAAGTAGACTTGATTTCCTATTTGAAAATATTTTTTATTTTGTATAAAAATATATTTTTCATCCCGGGCAGCCATAAAAGAAGGCCAACGACCATAAAACGGTCTTTTTTGTCACTTAGGAGTAAACAACTCTTATTTTTCGATATTTTAGGCTTGTTGATTTACGTTTTCTTGTTCTTACATTCCTTCTATACTTTTGAAACCAAATTTGGAATTGATTCCCTAAAATAGAAATTATCCATGTTCTATGGTATTTCCTTGTTTTATTTTGATGTTAACCTTTAGCCCTTTGACACACATGTGTTCATATAATGGGTGACGAACAGATTGCAACCTTTCTCTTGACTACAATCATCCTCTACAGTTTTTCATCCATCCAAATTTCTCTTGGTTCTCGTGCTAGTTGACTATCATTTGTATAATATAGATCTTCAAAATAAGGTATTGTGATTTTTTGAAAAACAACAGAATTGGTTTATGTCAAGTTTCATTCTTAGTTCAAAAACTGAGACCTTAAACATGATTTTCCAAAATATGTAGAATCAAATAATGGAAACCAGACCATCTTGTAGTGCATGTTCTTCCAATCTGATTACAATATTTTTTAAATTTGTTGTGTTAATTTGGGATTTAAATTGAGTTTCAAGAGAAAACCTTGCAAAATTAATTAAAAAATTTCAATAAAAATTTATGATGAATCCAACCATACAGATGTGATCTTCACACTGACATTTACAACTTTTGCTTTGTACGTCAACTCCATTTTTGTTTTTCATCAAAAAAATTATAATGAATTTTTGAAAACAATATTGAGTCGGGACGTTAAAGGGTTAAAGGACATTTCCTAATTTTTAAAAAAAGGATTAATTTTTACTTTTAACCTCAAAATATTGAAGTAGTTTTCATTCTAAAAATGTAAATACATACTATTCATGGTCAAAGTGGTTTGGAAATTGAGATAAATAAGTCCGAGCGGCTTCATATGTCCTTGAAGGGTTATCATGGTTTGAAAGAAGCCATGAGCAACCATTATTGCCCTTAAACATCCTTTCTCCATTTAGAAAAAGGAGTATTTTGAGTTTGAACTTCAAAATATATATATATATATATATATATATATATATATATATGTATATATATATATATATATATATATATATATATATATATATATATATATAAAAGTAATTTGCATTCTAAAAATGTAGGCATGTACTATTCTTGTCATAGATGATGCCTGAAAAACAAAATTTATAAAATCATTTCCTCCTTATTAGCAATTCATGGTCAAAGAGGTTTGAAAACTGAGAAAACCAAACCTGTGGGAGCTTGGTTGGTATTCTAAAGGTTAAGAGAAAAATATATATTTCAATTAATTCCATAGTTATTAAAGTTCCTTTTCAATATATTAAGATTATAGCCTTTTAATGCTCAAAGCTGATGTAAAGTAAACAAAAATAACACCCATATGGTTGCAATCTCAATTTAGCATTTAAAATAAAATTGAAAAATAATAGTTCAAAAACTATTTAAAATTTCAAACTTCTTGAAATGGAACAAAACTTATTCCACAAATTTTCAGATACCAAGCATGACCCTTTGGTAAGAGTTGGTTTAGGTCTATATTTGTTGATTTTTGAATGACATGGGCTTTTTCTCACTTTTTTTATTTTTCAACTACAGGTACAACATTTCCACATTAGAGTTATCCTTAAAGTCACCTTGTGTTTGAATAAGATGCCGTGAATTTTGCTTTAATGTATTCTTATTTGTTCACTCCAAATAGTCAAAAAGTATGGAAAAGCTTGGTGGTCTATCATTGTTAGGTGTGTAAGAGCTTGGTGGTCTCTAAACTCAAGGGAAACTAGTTTAGCCGTCAAGAAAGACGGCTAAACTAGTTTTCCATGAGTTTGAAGACCACCAAGCTCTTACACACCTAATAATGAGAGACCACTAAGCTCTTCCCTACCTTTTAACTATTTGGGGTGAACAAATAAGAGTACATTAATGCAAAATTCACGGTATCTTATTCAAACACAAGGTGACTTGAAGGATAACTCTATTATTTTTTAATTTCTTCTGGTCATTTGTATTTTTTAAATGCTAAATGTAGGTGTCACATTAACCCCTAAACGTCAGAGCGTCCAGAAAGTGAACGACTAACAGATTCAAACCCTTCTCACGTTCTTATCAATGCTTGGATGAAAGTCATCCAATTTTTTGGAGATTCTTCACCAAGTTGTTGTCCTATCTAACGGTTGGATTTAGTCATACTTGATTACATATTTTTCTAAAATTACAAATGTAGAAGTATGTCAAGTCGTTGACCAAGCCAAAATTGCATTGACTGTAGTTCAAAAGTGACCTTGCAAAAATGAGGTCATAGATTTAAGAAACACAAAAATTTCAAAGAATCACCACATTTAAGAGTATTTCATTTCAAATTCATTCCAACAAATTTTACTCAAAATATATTAAAATTTTGTTTGTAATCAAATTTAGAAGGAATTTTTAATTTTAACTTTCAAAATTTATAATTAAATATTGGTGATAGTATTAATGAATCAAACCGTACAGATTGAATCTAAAATTCAAAATCTAGAACTTTCATTTGTATATCAATTCCAAAACATTCTTCTAAATGGTAGTTTATGATGTTTTTTCTCAAATTGTCAATTCCAGGGACACCCTAGTACGTTTAGGGGTTAAGGATGATGTCACTTTTGACATTACACAAATTTGTGCAATAAAAAGCCATGAGCCAAAGTAACAAGGATGTTGTCAGCTATGTGACCATAGATACTTCAACCTATAAATGGTAAAGGAAATTGTTGGAACCATGAAACCGTTTGTCAAACCTTGAAACCATTTCCTAGACTCTACAAATACCAAGTATTCTAAGAGACAATTTCGTGCAAGAAATCACCCAAAACCGACAGGCCATTTTGCCCATGAACTATGCCTATCCAATTCCCTACCAATTCCCAAATTAACACCTAGAAATCAATCATCACAATTGTCAGACATTCTCAGAAATGAGTGAAGGATGTCTCAGTTCTCTAGAAATCTATAGTCTGGCTTGTGGAGTCCTCACGGTTTTCTGTATTTCTACCTTACCAGTTGTCATTACTGGTTTTGAAATGAGCGAGACTATCAGAACTCATCAAATTTCTGCAATAAAATTCTCTCTATTTACTCAAAACACAATCAGATGCTCATTCGCAACTCCAACAATGATGCTGCATGGGTTTCTCCGTATCTAAGTTTAGAAAATCAATTCCGTTTGAAAACATATCAACGAAATAATAGCGCTTCTATTCTTCAGATAAGAAATACGATCACTGGTTTACTTTCTGCTGCAACAAGGACACCTTTCTAGTCTAGTGTAAATCATCACTGCCAAGGAAATATTACTCAGCTCACATACATCACTCGAGGAATAGAGAGCCAGTTGAGAAGAGTCAAGCTAATCCTGAGTAAATTCAACTACAGGAGGTGTCTCTAGTGTAGATTTTCTGCAACTGAAATTCAGACTGCTTATAATGCCCAAGGAAAGATTCTGCACCAAGAATCAATACGAATTTACATGACAAATAAGAAAAGCAAGCTTTCTTTGCAAAAATGGTACCTAGTTTGAGCAAGTCCCGCACAAAAATTAAATAGTACAATACTGTACAACTGTACATCATGTAGAGGTGCCTTGAGAAACAAATACATGATTCCCTCAACAACAATTGATACCCGCAGTTGCCTTCAAGAACCTCGATTCTTCTAGGCTTGTCCGCTTGCCTAAACGCAACTATGCCTGACACTGTGCTTGTGCTACTAGAATCAGGCACACTCACCTCAGTTCTTCGAGACCATTTGAATCCATAACGAACTTCTCGTGGTATCCAGCTCCAGAAAAAGAGAGAAGAATAGGAATTTGCTTTGCTCCAATTCTTGGAGGTACTGTAAAAACCATAATTCCTCAGTTGCATGATTCAGACTTCTTGTGGGGCATCATCCGAGGAACAAGTACTAGCTATTCAGTGAGGACTGACCAGTCAACTCACCCAATCAGTGCAAATGAGTAATATGGGCAATTTTCAGAAGTTGAGTGCAAATATTGAAAAGTATTGAAGCTCAGGATCAACAGGATTGTGCAATCAGCACTAATTCTTTCCCAGCATCACACTCCGTATCTTACAAAGCCTCCCTTCAATCAAAAGCTCATCAAGCTAGCGATTGTTACCAAATTCGTGGGATTGTTCCTCACAAATGTATACCTTCCAATTGGCATCTACTCAAAGTAAATTACAAACTTGGATTGCTATCCTCAAAATCCTTGTTACATAACCGACCTGACACCCATTCGCTCTTCTTCAAGCTAAGTTAGCCAGGAGGCTTTCCTCCATGACTAAAGCCAAAAAGAGAACAGAGAGGAAAGAGTGACATTACCTCAAGGAAACATGGAGTTCGTAAAGCCATCCATCACAATTAGGGTTAACCCATCGGAATGTCCATGCTCCTGAATTTTTTTTAAATTTAGGGCTCCAAATACTCTAGGTTACAGGGGAGGACGCTCATAGCTCAACACTTCCATTTTCTGTGATGCCGTTCAAGAGCTTCTCCTCTTTGCTGCGACCATCTTTTCTGCTCACAGGCAGCACTGGCCTCTCCTGGTGGCGCTCCATAACCCCGGCATCGGCCAAGCGGCGATCGACGAAGAAGAACACAAAGTATACAACGAACCACGCCACCACAATGTCCACGGAGTAATGCTTATGAGAGGCAATAATCAATAGACTGAGCGCAACCATCACCACAAACGCCAGAAACTTAATCCAGTGCCGCGTCCCGTACTTGTTATAAGTATGAAAAAACGTCAACGCGAACGTCATGTGCGAGGAAAATATGAGATCCCCGCAGCCGTAAATCACCCCATACGGGAAATTCAAAAGCAGAACTTCCTTGATGCTCTTGGGAGGCGGAAGAGTGGCCGTGGGCATCCCTTGGTGGCAGTGGTAGTTCGGACCGGGCAATTGCGTCACCATGAACGACGACATGCGCAGGAACTGGCAGATGACCAAGCAGATGAAAATGCGCACCCATAAGGTTGCCGTGTAGAAGCGCTTGCTATAGAGAACGAACGGGTGGAACGACCAGAGCACGAAGGAGATGAAAACGAACGTGAACATCCACTCGCTGATATGCGCGTTCTGTTTCCCGAGCTCGGGCAGGTACTCGAATCCCACGTCGTGGAGAAGCGGGCCCGGGTGGTGCTGGTAGTGCGCGATGCGGGCGCCCACGCCGTGCAGGTACTGAAAGAGCAAACATCCAATCACCAGCTTCTTATTCTCCCACAGAATCGGCCACTCCACAGAAAGCTCCAACACGCCCCGCTTCCACAATTTGGACACCTCGCGCGTCACGGACGTGGGCAACCCCGTCACCCCCATCATCATGCTCATCAATAGCACCGCCCCCAGCTCCGCCCGGAAAACCCTAATCCACGTGCTATTCCCAGTGCATGATGGTCACCAATTCAGGCAGGGGTGGAATCTCATCGCTCCGAGCTCCAAACCCTAATTGATTGATTGTGATTCAAGAGCCAGGGAATAATTATAAAAAAAAATTAAAAAATTGCAGAGAGCGGGCCGAGGCTGGCTGGCTGGCGAAAAGTATTTACGAAGCGGGTGCACATGGAGTGGCGATGGCGGATGGAGCTTCAGTTGCGTGGCGTGATTGCGAGGCCGGCGTGAGTGGGGCGAGCAGCACAGCGCGCGTCACGTCACACGAAAGAGTGAGGGCCGAGCGTTGCGAGCCACCGGTGGACTTCAGTTCCTCATTGCGGGCCACACGCAACGCTATATTTTGCACCGTTGCAAGCCCTCCTAGAACAAAACCCGAATATTCTATATTGGCTATGTTTGAACTATCATTTATTCTTCAATTGACTCCATAAGGTTCTTTAGTAGTTGGGAGATCACACCCTTCTCTATCTATAAGTTTTTTTTTTTAATAAAAAATCAAGAAATCATCAAGGCTCTACATTATTCTTTTATAAAAAAATTCAGAAAGTGTCAGGGAACATAGACTCAATGGACTATCATTGGCGAGAAGCAACCAACTGAACCTGAGTTGAGCTTAATTAATCTAACAGAATCTTGTATTTTGAAATCCTGTATGCTATTCCCTGACAGAATATGGCCAAATTGGGGGGTAAGTACCACAAGGTGAGTACCTTATATCTTGGAGCAGCCAATTTCATACTCAAGTTAAATAATAAAATTAGAAAATCCTCGGCTTTAAAGTTGTCTCCAACTCTCAGTAGACTTTTCAAGAATAAAAATTATCAAAATAAAAATTACCAACTAAAAAAACTTAGTTTTGTCAAATGTTTAAACATCTATTAAAAAGAAAAAGAAAACTAAAAAGTGCACATGAACTCTATGTGGAACCGTCTTGGTGTTTTACTTTTATTTATTACATTACATTTTACTTATAAAATCTTAGTTCAAAAGTGCTTTTGAAATAGTCAACAGTCAATTGTAAAATAAAGTTATAGTTTTGTTTTAGGATAATAATTCATGTTTACTTTTAGTCTTTTACTTAATATAAAATGTATAGTAAAAAGTCCACACTACAAAAAGTGCATGACGGATGAGAAATTTTGGATGAAATCTGTACATCGTCCAAAAAATGGACGCATGGACAATTAGAAGTTAAGAACACTGCAAAGACAGAGACAATTTTCATGCATGAGGAAATGGATGATAGAAACTTCCCTACTTTGATCACACATGGTGTCATGATTGGTAGTCATGATTGATACAAGATTTCCTCATCATTGTAGTAAAGAGAGTGAAGTCCTAGAACTGCTATAGGATGTTACAAATGTGAACTTGAGTGCATATATTGGCACACATACAGAGGAGATATGGACACACGACACCCTTCACTTCATCCATAGCTTGGACAGGTTGCATTCACGTTAGCACAGAATTCAAACATTCAAACCCACCCAGACATACAGACAGATTTGACTAAGGTTGAGCATCAGCTTAGCTGTGGCAGAGATCAAGGGCATAAATTTGTGGCTTGCAGCTGCAGCTACTAGGCACTTGTAAAATGTTCTGAATTTGCTCACTGTTTGGATGTTATGCTGTATTTCACATATTTATGGCAGTCACCACCCATGCTTGGAAGACAAGTATAAATGAAGATCATGTACAAGAGAGCGTCTACCTGAAGAGGACTTCTGAACGATGACTGAAGACTCCAAGAGAAAATAAACTCCAAGTGAATCCAAGCAAAGTTACAGTATCATGACAGCGACGGTCACTCACTCAATATACTTATACTGTACAGAAGCGCAAGAACAGTAAATCACCAAACAGCATCAGGAAAGAACCGTGTCTTGCAAACTTCAAACACTTCTTATTCTATGTGTTGCTCTGAATCCGTATTAAAAAGAAAACAGGGAACAAAATATCTTACACTCAAAAATCTTTTATGTCACATCTTTGCAACCAATGTGCATCAGTTCAGAATATGACATGTGGAGATTCTCCAATCACGTGTACACAACATCCATGCAGATACCAGAATGTGACACGAGTGTGGTAAAAACGAGTTCAGACTGTACCCACAACAGGGTTAACTTTGACACGATGAGAGAATACATAAAGTGATCTAAAGACTCGCTTCAGTGTCCATATAAGATTGCCACAAGAATCCTCTGAAAAATAGACTGGCATATCTATGAACTCACTATAAATTCTCTGGAAACGCAGTAAGTATAGCAAGATATGTGAAAACCTTGTCTATCGCTTGATGTCTTTGTTTGGAGTCCGTAAAGTTCCTTCTCCTATTAGGTTGCGTTCATGAGGAAGCCATATGAAGCAAAAACAAGAAGTTAGTGTACAGATACATGTTCATTCATACAAATGATAATCTGAGCATCCCGAAGGACCGTGAAAAATATTTGAACAGTACCATGTCTATGTCTCCTTGGTATGAATTGCAAGCACACACCATCGTTCTTAAGTCATATTACCTTGCCACTCCCACACCACGCAAGAATCTCCATTGACAAGCTTCGGGTACTGGTCAATTCGAGAATCTTCTTGCACCAATCCCTCCACCTGAACACGTCAAGCAAAGAAAGTCAAGTTCGCACTCTTGAACGTGAATCGACTTCGTCATGCGGATAGACACGACACCATTTGCATACAGCACATACTGTACCTCCTTCCAAAGTGCTGTGACTTTTCGCTCGCTTGGAAGAAGTAGGTGATCCCTCAACCTGGACGACACCACCCACTTCGTTTCTCCAGAAGCAACCCCAGCCCTCTCTTCAAGAACCTCGCAGACCTGCATCGACACAGCAAGAATCCTGGTTTACTAACAAGTCTACGAAAAGGTTTCTCTAAAGATGAAACACAAATAGGTCCAGACTACTTTTAAGCCTTCTTCTAGCACCTCAACTCATAAAAATCACTCACCAATATGTAAGGAGAAAGAGTTCGTCTATCGGATAAGAAAAATGACTTGAAGTGGAATGCATCCTGCCAAACTCTCATTACCAATGGCCTATAACTGCCATGGACAAATACGCACAGCTAAAACTGATTTCCAGTGTACTTGACTCGGACAATCTAATGAACAACGGCACAAATATGGTAGGCAGGACTTGAGGTACAATAACTAGACAGGAGAAATGATACACAGAGAGGGATCGTCACCTGTATATAAAGCTCTTCTGCTCGATTCACAAGCCGTCTGTTCTGCAGGATTCTGAGGATATACACTGCTACAAAAACCACCTGCATGAACCAGGGAATCACAAAAACTAATGGTTAAAAATTGAGAATCTGCCTCATATTTAAACAAAAGGATCAATGACTCAGAAATCCAATCTGTTCTGCTTGTAAATAACTCAGTTATATATCCTAGTAACAAACAAGCATCTGCTAAACTGACTAAAGGGTGCGAAGACACACAATAAAACTAGTCAGAAGTATGCCATATATGTTGGCTTTGATGCCCTTCCGGAGCCGACATCCAATGGGCTGATACGTCACAGCCAGCGCAAACGGGCATTCAAACTCTCTCAACCTGTAGCAACCCGCCGTATTCCCTGTTCAGTGTGGTCACGCTAGGTGTTCAATGGACAAAACAAGAATCCTGACAAATGCCGTTTACCAGATAAATTAATTGCATTACACCTAAGATTCCTTCCACTCAAAACGATTGAACAATAGTAGGAAAAAACCGAAAGCATCACGAACGGTGACGGGAACTGCAATAAATATGACCAACACAAAGAAACTTCCAAAAAAAGAAGCTTCAGAGCTACTGCTGCTATTGAAGCAGTCAGGGCAGCAGTTCAAACCCAAAATCATCTATGCGGATGTTGAGTTTGTCACGCACAAGTTGCAATGCCTTCTCGCGAACCAACCACACACTCTCAGCATCTAGCCCCATATTTTCTTCCTTGGAAGCATCCCAGAGTTCTTGTTCTGGTACCTGCCATGTTCAAGAGTATTCAGCCCTCGTAGCTTCATCCTGGAAGAATCAAAACATCTCGGAAGATCTAGCATTGTTCTGGCAAAACAAAATGACGGCGTGGGATGCATCCAAGTCAATAGAGAAGTATTTCACAAATATTCTGTGGTCTACTCAACAGCTGATCAAATAGCAGTCAATTTTTTCAAGGGCTAGGTATTACCCATGTGGTTACATCCGATCTACAAAGGGACTCGCCTGAAATCCCGCACACTTTGCTCTGCACGAATTCTGCCTACACAACAGCAGCATATTGACATCAATTTCTGGTGCTCAGTTACTTTAACACCCCGACCCCAGAATTTGCGAACATATCTCTGTGTGTACAAAGCATATAGAGCCCAAAACTCCCATACTTGATGGAGATTTTCAAAAAGTAGACGAGGGCGGGTACCAGATTTTGGGCATTTCGATCAATCTGTTTGTCAGGCACACATCGCGCGCCTTGGCGGCGAAAACCCGGAATGCAGCGAAAGTCTCCATCCTGGCAAATTCCATTCTCAGGGCAAGGTCTGCAGTTATCTGCACAGAAGTTCATGCGTCACAAAAGACATCAGATTCTGTTTATTCATTTACAGCTTCCTGGATTTGGAGAAAACGAAACGGCAGAGCCGTAACTAACAGAAACCCCTACCATATGCAGTAAACTCAGAATATAATGAATTTTCTCCTGGATAAAATCAGTCTTGAAAAGTGTCGAAGCGGCATTAGGGTTCATTTACTTCATCCTAACATTTTGTCGGTAGAATTATGGATAGGTGGAGATGACATGCAAAACTATAACATCACAATGGTTGTTATATGCTTCAAACCCGGAAGCTGGACGCTCTGTAGTAACGGATGTATGAATGCACTGATAATTCCGGACCAAGAGCCCCTATTGCTTGCTCACCATTCAAATTCCCTTCATCAAAACTTTCTAGATATGATATAACTTTCTACTCCTCTTAATGTAAAGTATGGCTGTTCTTAACAGAACTTGTTCCCGACATGTAAACCCGTCTATATAGCAGGTCAAGTATTTCAATTCATCTCAAAGCAATAGTTACAGCCATAGGTGTCGGTGTTGCTGCAACATAGAATCTACAAATAACATAATCAATAACTCGCCTGTCACAGTTTTACGGTGATCAAAATTGCGTCACTTCACCTAAACCCTAAATCTTACTCGTTCAAAAATTCAAAACGCTAAGGACGGTCCCTGACAGTGTAAAAAATTCAAAGACCTGCTACTTAGAAAAAGATGGCTCAAAATAAGTACGCACCTCGCACGGGATCCTGATATTCATCACAGAATGGCCGGCGCGTCTCCTCCAGCCATTCCACAGCTGTAAGAGTCAATTTATACACGACCGCAGCAGTGACCAAGATAGCTGCGGCCTGAACGAGCTGCTCTTTCCACGTTAAAGAAGCTTCAGACCGCTTGTGGCGATGCTTAGACTTCTTGTGCCGCCGCTCCTTCTTCGGGGACGCTGCTGATCCTATGGAATTTGTCTCAAACTTGACGGGCGATGCGTAGTGAGAGGGCTTGGCGTCATGAACGGGGGAAGACGACGGGAGCGGCATGCTTACTTGACCAGCGTTTTCATTCCGATTCTCAAGCACTCACTCGAATCGTGTAAAAAAAACGAGCTCCGATACAGATACACTGCTGTTGTAAATTGCTTCGAAGAAAACTAAAACCCCCGGAAAAGAATATTTACAATTACTCGCTGCAATCGTTTTAACGATCTGAAATGATGTGCTGCAGAAAATTGTACAAGGAAATCAAACTGCCGAACACAAGTAAGAGAAGCTGGCCGCTAAGGCAGAAGAGCGAGCGGAGTGAGACGACGGACTTCCAAAGGAGGGGCTCCGCCAGCTCATCTAGCCTAGGTGGACTGACTCCTACCTAGGTGGCCTGCAGAACCCCGTGCCAAACCGTTGCCACCGTGTCGTTTCCTGCCTGCCAGCTCGGACAACCGCGTCCATTGGATGCTGAAAGATGATCGGAGGGACCAGATCAAGGTCTGGTATTGTCCCATACCGATAGCCAGAGGAGCCACTATGGAGAGAGTACAAATAGCAGAGAGGTGGACTTAAAGATTTGCCTTAAACTAATGAGTAAGGAAAACAACGCGAGTGGTCGATGCCATTCGCAGCATTCTCTCATGAATGTGTCATAAATTTTTAGGGGGCGACAGGCTGGCCGGGCGGTGACGCTGCTTACATTCGCAGAACTCACCTGTGCGGGCCTCCTCAAAACCCACCCAAACTCTAACCCTAAACAGCACCATATCCAACTTCGTTGTTTCAGACCGACATTTGCACACCATGGCGATCACACAAGCGCCAGCTCTGGAATCATCGTCTCAGCTGGTGCGTGGCAATTCCTCTTCTTCCTCCTTTAATGGCGTGCTGACCTTGAAGTAGGGAATTATCAACAAATTGGTGACCTGATTGAATCTTATGGGTGCT
Source organism: Pohlia nutans (assembly GCA_022496805.1). NCBI lineage: Eukaryota > Viridiplantae > Streptophyta > Bryopsida > Bryales > Mniaceae > Pohlia > Pohlia nutans. The sequence goes on from CM040096.1 coordinate 25,257,147, forward strand.
GGAAAGCTTTTTTGGTGTGTTTTTTTTCGTAGAGTTGAAAACCCTATGAGTTAAAGGAGAATTCCATTGTGTGGATATTATTGTTCTAATCAAGGCATGGCATTTGTAAGTCAACCCATGGGTGTTTAAAGTTTGAGAATAATAAGATGTGTGGTGGTGGCAGGTGTGTCATGGACAAGGCGAAAGAGCTGCGGCAGGTAAGAGTGGGTGGAACTCCGGAAGAGGAATTAGGGTTTCATTGGTTAGGCTTTAGATTCAGGGAATGAGAAAACCTAATGATAATATCTCTAGTGACAATTGTATGGCTGGAATTGTTATGGAAGGTTATTGCAACCGCTGTAATGAGCGATCCGGCAACGTACACTGAGGAGGTAATCTTCAAACTTCATTTCTTATTGACGCACTTGTGCTCATGACCAGTGCCATATGCGAGCTTAGAATTGCCGAAAGATCCATGGCGATTGTATAAGCAACGACACTATCCTACTGTTGAAACATCAAGTCATTGCTGTTTGGATGATGCTACTACTCTTATGGTACCCTGCTTGTTATGGATCATTTGACCAGGTCAGTGAGGCTCATTAAACCTGAACTATGCGTGCTTTTTTCAGGTGCAATCGAGCTTGCGATTCTCAGTGACTTTCACGGTCGTGAAATCGCGGCTTATGACATCCAAACCAAACGGTGTGATGTATATGGCCAGGTAAAGAGGTGTATTGTGATAGCCATAGTTTTATATATCACTCCTGTCCTTATTTTGTTAGTATCTGCGGCTTATTCAATTTTCGTTCTTGTAACGTTTTGAACTGCAATCTCTTCAATTATATTCCCTCAATATCAAGAATTTACCTAGGGTGTTTACCAAAAGGTCTAAGTGTGGTAGTTGTGATGATCAAGCGAAAGGCTACACAGAGCGGGTGATGATATATGATGGCCTGCACTACGATGCTGTAGAAGTAAGATAGGCTAAATAGGCGATTCCCATACGGGTGACACGGTGTCAGTGCCATCTCCATCTGAAACTTAAGTCACCTAACTTCAGTTTCCGAAAGTAAATTTCATACTTCATTTGTTTTTAGATCGAAACACAACTTTTGTATTTGGGATTCGCCAGGTCGTTATTGCTGACACAGGCCCAAAAGTCACAAAAATGGGCGTCATAGTATTGTTTTTAGCACTTTTGAGTATTATTATTTTTAGCACTTTTGAGTGGCCTCATGTAGCAACCTCCTTTCGTTGATTTTCTTTCTTTGAACATATGACCGTGTGCAATATATCTTTCACAACATTGAGTGCAAGGGGTTCAGTTCACCTCCAAGGGCCACGAAAATGGGCGACATTATCACTTTTGAGTGGCTCGTGTAGCAACTTTCCTTTGTTTGATTTTGGTAGCGAGAACATGCAACGTCCTTCATTGATTATGGTTATATAAAAAGTAGCCTCGTCTGCATTATATTTTCACAGCTTGATTATTTTAAATCCCTTAAATCTTTACATTTTTATTTAAATGACCATGTGTAATATATTTCTCACAACATTAGAGTTAACCGAAAAAAGTGTCTCAAAGTGGAAACTATTGTTGAACTTATCTTAGACTTGTTTTAAGTTCAAAAAACTGCAAAATAGTCTATGTTGAGTTGGAGAATATTTTTAAGCAAGGTCTTACACCGCCATGGGGTATGGAACTTGTGACCTCTACTATGCTAAAAGAGACTTCCCACACGTTCTCCCAAGCCTTAATCCCTAACTGCCTGAGCGTCCATTTTTTGGACGATGTACAGATTTCATCCATAATTTCTCATCCATCATGCACTTTTCGCAATGTGGAATTTTTACTGTAGATTTGATTAGAAAGGGGATGATTTGTGAAAATTTTATGCCTCATTTCATGTTGTAGTGGTTCACCCAAAATTTTGAAGATTTTCAGTGTTAAAATGCTCTTAACCCTTTAGTGCCCAGGTAACCACTAAGTGGTCACTTGGATCACTAGAAAACGAAATGCTGGAAAATCTGTGAACCATCTCAGTCCGGTGTCTGAAGTTCAGATGTGTAACTTTTGATTTTGCAGATGATGCAAAAAGAAAATTTCAAATCTGATTTTCTTAGCTATCCAAATACCTATGTACAAAACACCAAAATACTGCAAATACCTCAAAATACAACAAATACTTACAAATACAACACACGTACTATGTGGTGTTTCTTGTGTTTGTAAGTTTGTTATCTTGTATTTTTTTTTGGATTGTGTTCTTTTATTCACGTTCCATTAGTGTATGTAGTCTGATCTTGATCAATGTACCAAATCCTTTCTTATTTTAATGTATTAATTTTGTCCTAAACCGTACATGGATAGGTCACTCTCACTTATAAAATTCTCAATAATTATGTATGAGTCTGTTCTTGACATGAAAGATTGCAAATGAAGAGGTGTTGACACAGGTTATTGCTGAACATCTTCACTTTTATTTTTGAAAATTTAACCCGAATTCTATTTAATCTTGAAATCACACATCTTCCAAAGTCTCATTTTTGAGTGTGCATTATACGGTTCAAAGACATACTATAATTTTCCAATCCAACGGTCCAATCTTACCAAGATTTAACTGACACTTGTTTCATTAAGCTGTGCTTACATTCATTCGGTTGGATACTATTAATAGTATCCTTAATTTTAACAAAGAAAGTTTTAAAGAAACATCACCCAAAAAACTGTGGTTTCTCCACAACCACCCTGGGCACTAAAGGGTTAAAAAAGTCAACTCATAAAATTAACCAACCAAAAAATCTCCAAAAATCACTACACTTAGAGTATATCATTTCAACCAATTACAACAAATTTCATCCGTAGATTGTCAATACCTTATACGTGATTGAATTACAAAATAATTTTGAATTTTCACGTTTCAAATTTATACGAAATTATTGGTAATAGCAATCATAGATCTAACCGTATGGATAGAATCTAAAATTCATAATGTACAACTTTTATTCATATATCAAGTTCAAAATATCCCTCTAGGTTGCATTTTATAATGCATCTTTGCAAAACTGCCGAATTTGGAGAGGGCCTTAAGCATTTAGGGGTTAAGCCTTTGGTGCCCAGGAGACCACATTGTGGTCACTGATGAGTCGAAAATGCAAATAACGGAAAATCCACAAACAATTAGATTTTGAATTGTGATGTTCAGAGTTGGAGACTTATAATATACATCTTCTAGAAAAATAAATTTTCAATTTGGAGTTGTGTAACTATCAAAATACTGATGAAAAAAACATGCAAATACTGCAAATACGCAAAAATACAGTAAATACTGACAAATACATCACATGTACTATACGGTATTTCTTGTGTTTCGAAGTTTGTTATCTTGTTTTATTTTTTAGAATGTATTCTCTTGTTCATATTCCATTAGTGTATGTATTCCGATCTTGATCAATGTACGAACTCCTTTCATATTTTAACGTATAATATTTTGTCCTAAACCGTATATGGATAAGTCACTATCACTTATAAAATTCACAATAATTATGTGTGAGTCCGTTCTTGACATGAAAGATTGCAACGGAGAGGTGTCGACATAGGTCATTGCTGAACCTCTTCACTTTTATTTTTGAAAATTAAAGCCAAATTCTATTTAACTTTGAAGTCACACATCCTCCAAAATCTCATTTTTGAGTGTGCATTATACGGTTCAAAGACATACTATAATCTTCCAATCCAACGGTCTGATCTTACTAAGGTTTAACCAGCACTTGTTTGATTAAGCTATGCTTACATTTATATGGTTAAATACTATTAATAGTATTCATAATTTGAACAAAGAGGGTTTTAAGAAAAAATACACCAAAAAACTCTAGTTTCTCCAGAACCACCCTGGGCACTAAAGGGTTAAAGAGCTGGCCAAGGGACTATTCATGAACAAAACTTGTCAGAAATTGTTAACCCCTAAACTCTCAAGAGATCATTTTGTGGTCGCTGCCCATTTTCTTGAGCTGCCCAAGCTCAAATTTTATTTTATTTTTTCAAAACAAAAATTTGATGTTATAGGTAAACGAGTCTTCTTTCCAACCCAATTGAAATTATGTTCATATAATCAAAACTCCACTTACAGAAATTTTTCAAAGTGAAACACCTCAATGTTGAATGCAACTTCAACACTTCATGTAGGCTTGCACAAAAAATTTAAGCCAACGAGATTCATTGTGCACCTCAAAGGAACTTTTGTCTAGCTCACATGGGTTGCATGCCATGTGTTGTGGGCTCTTTCAATTGGAGGAGAGTTGAAGGGATAATTTAATTTAGCCCAAATCTCTTGTTTCCCTTCATACCCCTACCCATTACAAGGTCTTTGAAAAAATGCTAATGAATTGAACATCTCGTCAAATTGAGTCATGCATCTTGTTAACTACCTCATCTTGAGAATGGTCACAAATGGCACTTCATTTCAACTTCTTCTTTTTGGTTTGAGAGTCCATCAAAGCAAGGCTGCCGAAATTTTTTAGGACCTAAAAATTCAAAATCTCAACTTCATTTGCTATTATCTTGACATCTGTACGGTCAAATGTTTTGAAATTTTAAGGAATGGTTTACAAGGCCTAAATCCTACAGTACAAGATACTACAATTGAAATGTGAAAAAAATTATTTGAAAAGCATGCGAGATCATCAACAAAAATGTTCAAAATGAGGCGGTTTTGGGTGGGAAACCCCGTCGAGCATTTAGGGTTAACATTGCATAGAAACTCCACTTAGAGTACACTTGAACTCCACTTATGTGGATAACTCTATCGAGTGCAAGGGGTTCAATTCACCTCAAAGGGCCAAGAAAATGGGAGTCATATTATTTCTTTCGCACATTTGAGTGGCTTCTATAATGGGAGCTTCTATTTTGTCTCATTAGCACTACCATAGGGCAATTTTAGGTTTAGGGTTTGAAATATGGGGTTCAAGGTTTAAAATTTAATGTTTAAAAAACAATTTTGTTGACGTCAACAAATATTATGAGAATATTTTTTGAATATACCGCACCCGCCTCCCAGAAATTGCACCCTGACTTTAAATCCCCCCCCCCCCCTCGACATTAATGCAAGAGAACAAAAACTGCCCCCTATTTTGTGCATGTAGGGGCCCACCTTAAAATTTAACCCCCTCTTTCAAGGGTTTACGATTCTCGAAAGGGTCCCAAATTCCCGAGAGGGTCTCCTAAACCAATTCAAGGCCGTAGGCCCCAAATTTGCAAAAAAAAAGAATTGCCAAAAAAGACCCTATGGTCCAAAATGGAAATTTCAGAAAATGGGGCCCATGGGTGAACAGTGCTCGCATTAACCTCGAAGAGAGATTTAGAATCAGGAAAAATTGCACCCCGCACTCCAATTCCGCACCACACAGTAGTGACCCCACCAAAGACCAAGGACAACACTGACAAACAAGCAAGAGCAGATTGTGAAGAGCTAAGAGCACGGACCGTGGACCACGATCTACTTGGTGGAGTTGAAAGCAACACCTATGACCGTTACAAGTTCACGGCGATGGAGGAACCGTGGTCATAGGCCTTCTTAGCTCAGCTGGTTAGAGCGTCGTGCTAATAACGCAAAGGTCACAAGTTCGAGACCTGTAGAGGGCATTTTTTCTTGGCATATATTCTTTCTCTTTTGCAACGGTCTTCGGTACAACGTCTTGCACGTCAAGCGAGAATTGATGCTTTTTACCATAATTCGTTCAAAGGTGAAGATAAACAGTGTCCCTACAGTACATAGGAGTTTGTTGTTTATCATTCTTACTTATATTGAGAGTGCCATGTTCTTTCCATGTGATGAAAGTGACCTAAGGTGGCATGCTATGTTTATTATAAAGTCATTGGAACACTATATCCAAAAGCTTTACTTGAAGTTTTTATCATTTAAAAATTTACACTAATTTTTTTTACAGGGACACTATATCTCCAAAATGTCAAATAGTGTATGTGTTAAGAAATATTGTCATATACACCAAATAGCTTACTTAGTGTACTAGTTAGAGGAGATGCTGGCCTCACCTAAAGGATAGTGATTTGGAGGGGCAAAGATAATTTGGAGGTGGATCCTAGCATTTATTGTGCTTTTTTAATTCAAATTTTGGAAATGTTGGAGTATTTGTTGCACTACTCCCAAGGGGCATTAGCGGTATTTTAGAAACGACGTGCGATAAAATATAGGGTATTTAATATTCATTTGAGATAAAATTTTGAAAAATTCTCAATAGAATATAGGGGCTGATTAATGTTGAAAACAACTTATAAAAAAGATACCATACCATATACTACGTGCTATTTTATTTTATTTTTATTAAAAATAAACCCTAAATAAGGATATTCTAAGTTAAATATCATGGAGGTTTAGATTGAATGAGTGAAAAATTCCAATGTTGGACAATTGTGATTCTTAATACTATAACTTTCAGGTTGCATTCTACTAGCATTCACCATTACAATTTTGTTGGTGTGTTTTTGTTTGATTGTGTTTTCTCCTTTGTCATACCACAACAATGCGATTCTTTTGTCAAAAATGTCAATTCACAATTCACCCCTTCTCCCCCTCCCCCTTTTGAAGAAAGAAACTCAAAAGATTGGAGGCTATCGAAAAAATTGTAAGTAAAATAGGGTATTTAATATTGAATGCATTCTTGATTTCTAATTACCTATAAGGTATTAAAAAATCATGCTTCGTAGATTTTTTTCTACTTAAAGGGCATCTAATATTCTAAATTTTAGAGATAATACCCCCCTCCAAAATAAGTGGTTATCGCACATGTTTTCAAAATACTACTTTTAGTGCTCCCCCAGGGCACTACTAGAGATGCTCTTGGTGTGAGAATTATCTTTTTAGAGCTTGTATAATATCTAATATAGTTATTTTATTAAAGAGAAATGTAAAAGGAGATGAGTGAAATGTTAAAGGAGACAAAGACCATTCAAAGAATTGACAACAAAACATTCAAAGAAATTAAGGACCAAGGATTCAAAAAAGTTGACAATAAAAGATTCAAAGTGAAAGAAACTAAAGAGACAAAAAAAGTAGTCTAAAATTCTTTGTTTGTTACCTTGTTGTCTCCTACACAAAAGAAATTCGACATTTCTTTCTAATACAATTACTACTTGAGATAAGATTATACAAGGTGAAATAAAAACTTGGAATCAAATTAGTATAAAGTTGCACAAAAAGGTATATTTGTTGTGCATTCAATGATTTTTTTAAATGATGGGATTCTCTAGGGTGAAAAATATGGGGAGAAATTTCAACCATTGAGAAAAACACCCCAATTGTGATCCCCTCTTAGGAAACATGTTCAATTATAGCCATATGTTCTTGTAGTTAGAATTTTTAGAATGCGATGTTATTAGTTTTAAAATTTATAGACAATTTGAAACATTTTGTAAATTAGAATCTCTAAAGTGATAGAATTGCATGCACAAAATCTAAAAGTATGAAAAAGTTAAAAATAAAGTAAAAGCAAGTGTAGAAAAACTAAAAAGAAAAAGCAATAAAGTAAAAGTAAAAGTAAAGTAAAAAGAAGAAAAGTTAAAAAGAAAAAGTGGATTGGAAAGTGTAGAAAAACAAAGGTGTTTATGAAGATAGGAGTTTTACTAATGCAAATGAAATAGGAGCTCTCCACCCAACCGTAGAGGTATGATCAAGATATGATCAAGAGCCTCACCCCCGAGCTCTTATACAATGGTCTAAGTGACTTAGACCATTCACACCAAGTGTGAACACACGTAGTCAATTACCTACAAGACTACGGCTATTACTGCCATAACGGCTATTACCGCCAAAACGGCTATGACAATTATGACGGCTACTACGGCAACTACGGCTACGCCGCCTACAAGTTGTTAACTAACAACTTTATCAAAGTACATAACTAACACATGTTCTAATAGGAATTATTAACACGGTAAATGTACTTCTAACACTCCCACTTAATGACATATTAGATACTAGTTCAATTTAATGATCCCCATCATTTCCTTGAACCGACTATGTTTCTCACGTGTAAGTCCTTTGGTCAAAACATCTGCAACCATATCATGAGTTCCACAAAAAACTAAGTCAGTCTTACCCTCTTCAATCTTCTCACGAACAAAATGATGATGAATTTCAACATGTTTCGTTCGAGCGTGGAATATAGGATTCTTTAAAAGAGAGATACAACTTTGATTGTCACTGTAAATGGTCATCGGAACATCTTGCAGAAATCCAGTGTCTCTGAAAAATCGTTGAAGCCAAATTGCCTCTTTAGCGGCATATGTAGCTGCCATGTATTCGGCTTCGGTGGTTGATAAAGCAATTGTTAGTTGCTTCTTGTTGTTCCAACTGATAGCACCACCGTACAATAAGAATGTGTATCCGGTAGTAGATTTGCGGGTGTCAATGTCTCCCGCATAGTCGTATCGCTTCAGGATAGATTGAATGTACTTCATTTGACTGATGTGAATCATGCGATGTGTCAAATCCCGAGTAATCTGCAGGCTCAAAATATAGAAGATCTCTCCAAGATCCTTCATGCCAAACACTTTGGAAAGATCAACTTTGGTTTTCAAAAGAAAACTCAAGTCATTACAAACCGTGATCAAATCATCGACATATAGTGCAATGATAAGATAAAGTGTTGCATTCCTCAACACATAAATGTTAGGATGTGCATGACTCTTTTTCAAATCAATCAATTCAAAATATTGGTCAATTTTCTTGTACCAAGCCCTTGGTGATTGCTTGAGTCCATAGATGGTTTTGGAAAGTTTACATACCATGTCTTCTTTGCCTTTGAATGAAAAACCTTTTGGCTGATCCATGTAAATTTCCTCTTCAAGGTCTCCATTTAGAAACGTCATCTTGACATCCATTCGGTGAATTTCGGCATCGTTTATAACAGCAAGTGCTAAAAGAGTGTGAATTGAAGTCATCTTTGCAACTGGAGCAAAGGTTTCGGTATAGTCTATACCTTCTTTTTGGAGGTATCCCAACGCTACGAGTCTCGCCTTGTAGCGCTCCACCGATCCATCCGCGTTGTACTTGATCTTGTAAATCCATTTGCAACCAATGGATTTGCGATCCTTTGGTAATGGCACAAGCTCCCAAGTCTTGTTGACAATGAGACTTTGGAATTCTAATTCCATTGCCTCTTTCTATCTCGATGAATCATTCCTTCCCATATCTTCAGATATGGTTAATGGCTCATCAATGCTTGTATGAAAAGCATGAGCCATACACACTGAATCTATGACTGCCGTGATAGGAATTGAAGCACTTGAAGCTGACTCCGCTTGTGCACATGCAATCTCTCGAACTCGTGAACGAGTAATCCTAGGGGAAGGTGGAGGTGTAGAGATAGACTCTAACTCTTGAGTTTGTGAAATTTTACGTGCCTCTGAACGAATTTGTTTGACAAAAAGTGGACGTTGACTAGTTGAACCAACTAAATCTCTCACTTTTTCCTCACCTTCATTCTCCGACTCGGATGAAAAGTCCTCAGATTCAACAAATTTTTCAACTTTGATGATACGTTCTAGATGTTCATTACTAACCTCAACTATCCCTTCCTTTTCCTTAGTTTCTCTCACCTCTACGAACTTGACATCCCGACTTTTTGACAATTGTCTTCTTTTCAGGATTAAAAAGTCTGTAGCATTTGGATCCCTCATAATATCCCAAAAAAATACATTTAACACTCTTCAAATCCAATTTGGTACGTTTCTCATCTGAAACGTGAGCATAGGCATCACATCCAAAGACTCGAAAGTGTTCAACGGTTGGTTTCTTACCAAGCCAAGCTTCTTGTGGAGTCTTGCCTTTTACAGCTGATGTAGGTGCTCAATTAAGCACATATACTGCCGTACTGACCGCCTCAGCCTAAAAAAACATTAGAAAGCCCTGCATGTTGAAGCATACACCGTGCACTTTCCACAAGTGTTCGGTTCTTGCGTTCTGCAACTCCATTCTGCTGCGGAGTGTAGGGCGTGCTAAACTGACGTTGAATGCTATGTTCTCGGCAAAAATCATTGAAAGCCTTTGATGTATACTCACTCCCGTTATCAGACCGAAGTGTTTGAATTTGACACCCCGTCTTGTTCTCCGCAAATGCCTTGAATTCCTTGAATTTCTCAAGGACTTGCGACTTTTGTATTAGAAAATACACAAAGGTTTTTCTGGTGAAATCATCAATGAAAAGGACAAAGTACAATCTAGTCTTTCTTGACGGCTAAACTAGTTTTCCATGAGTTTGAAGACCACCAAGCTCTTACACACCTAATAATGAGAGACCACTAAACTCTTCTATACCTTTTAACTATTTGGGGTGAACAAATAAGAGTATGCTAAAACAAAATTCCCGGTATCTTATTCAAACACAAGGTGACTTTAAGGATAACTCTAATGTTTTATGTATGTTGTTGAGATGAACAGGGTGATTACGTTTGACATACGTTTTACGTATATTTATCATATAAAAAATATACGAACGACATATTACAAACATAAAAAAGTACATCATAATAAAATTTACATGTTTGTATTATGTCCTTCGTACGTTTTTTCTACGATAAACATACGTAAAACGTCCTTTGAACGTAATCACCCTTGTTCATCTCAACAACATACGTAAAACATTGGTAAAACATGACTTCCTAAGTTTGTGATGTAGATCTAAGATCTACAATGCTACTATATGTTCCGTCAGATCTAAGATCTAGAATCAATGTTACTACAAATCTAAGATCTTAAATCTTGAATGGGAGATCTAGAATCACTGTTACTCCAGATCTGAAATGCTATATCTAGAATGCCAGAGTTGAAATCAGTTTTATCCTGGATCCAAAATTCTCGGGGTTTGCTTGTAGATTCACTTCACATATGTCATTTGCATTATCTTTTTAGTGTGAGTCCCACTCATGTGCTTCGTTTGTTTCTCTCTTGCATTCTTGCATTTTTGTGGTCAATTGTTTATGGTTTTTTTCCTAATCAGTCTGTTCATCGTTGTTGTATCCAAATATGGCCGAATTAGAAGAGATTGCTGCAATTGCAGCTTGTAAAGATCATATTGAGGCAAATGACAAGATGTTTAGTAGTTTAGGGTTAGATGCTCAAAGTCACTCTTCCATCCACAAAGATCTTGAATACATCTCGAGGAGTATCGAGCACCCTCTTCCTGGACCTTGGGGATTCTATGATGTTAATTGGACTATAAAGTTGAGTACAGAGAGAGGATGCCAAAAAAAAAATCGTTGGTTGTTCAGTAGTGTTAAAAAACTCTAAATGTACAAACGATTTCATCGCAAGCTTGGAAGGTGGCAAAGATGGAATTTCTTGCAAATACTTTGTGATTCAAAGGTATGGGCTCAAGGCTGATTTCAGATCTGACGATTTATATGTAAGATTTCATATCGGAAATAACATTGAATTCACATTTGGCATTCAAGATCTGGCGTAATGTTGGTTTCAGATCATGTGGCATTTTAGACCTGGTATAACATTGTATTGAGCTGAAAATGTTCACAAGGGGTACATTTGACATACACAGAATCTGGTAGAAAATGCACTGTTGGATCTAATCCAAAATTAGCACAATTGGGAGGATTTCAAGCCAAGAATAGAATGCTACAGTCAAAATCTATTAAAAGGAATAGATTGCTATAGTCAAAATCTATTAAAAGGCCTCATAATTCACGCAAAATGTTTAAAAGTGAAACACCCGTTCTATGAGACAATTTAACCCTTTTAGCGAGGGAGGTTTTGGAGAAATCACAATTTTTTGGTGATTTTTTTCTTAAAACTCTCTCTGTTAAAATTAGGGATATTATTAATAGTATTTAATCATATAATTGTATCAAGAAATACCACATAGTACATGTGTTGTATTTGTAAGTATTTACTGTATTTTCAAGTATTTGCAATATTTTCACGTTTTGTTCATAGGTATTTTGATAGTTGCACAACTCCAAATTGAAAATTTATTTTTCTAGAAGATATGTGTTATAATTTTCCAACTCTGAACATCACAATTCCAAATCCAATTGTTCACGGATTTTCCGTTTTTCGATACATCAGTGACCAGAATGTGGTCACCTGGGCACTAAAAAGGTTATGGTCCGGACCCAAAGCTCACAGGAGGGTGAGAATAAAACTGGCACACAATTTTTTTGTTAACAAAAACAGTGAGCTGGCGAGTGGAATTATGTTACCTGAATTACCTCAGATATTGTGCATGAATGAGTCTGATCGAGCATTGCAAGCTTTTACACTCAAAGATGTGAGTCACAAACTCACATCAAAGCAAAATCTTGTGTGATTGTAAAAGATCAACAATTGGGTAGCAAGACGTCCATTCTGCACATGTACTGTTAGCTTATCATCATTCCATTCGAGTGTGAGAAAGGGGAGCTAGACTTTCCATTCCATCTCAAAGAGGATGGGCATTCATGAGTCCTTTCAATGCAAACCTGGGCTCATCAGGATATATCGTCTCTTATTCTTGCAGTACAGTACTTACTGTACAGTAACATCAAACCCAAAACATCAGTAATTAACTGCCCTGAGCAATTCTACAGAGCTCCTGATAGTGAAACTGTTGTAACTTCATGACTGCATTCTCGAATGCTGGAAGTCAGGTCCATTATTCATCTCGAGGTTTGGAAACGGCATGACAATATTAAAGTCAGAGAGACTAACAGGGTGCTCAGAGGACGTTTCCTGACCAGCCAAGAAATATAAGAGAAATCAGTCGGAGAGATTGATGAGTGATGAAGTCACTCACTCTATGGTGGACGGGCTACCATCAATCAGCTTACGTTACGGCAAGCAGTGATTCCTGTAGTCAACTGCATTACAGACAAATATCAACAGGCCTTCATCTTGAAGCAAAACAATTTGAATTGCCGAGTCATTGGTCGATCTGACACCAATGTCGTCTTCCAGCAAACATGGTCAATGTTAGAACAGAATAAGGTTCGAAGTATGAACTTCCGGGTTAGCTTCCATGCTTCTAAATCTACTTGAGTTTGAAAAAGGGGTCCACAGGTTACAGACTTCATCTAGACTTGTGAATAGGAACCGAGAAAAACCTGATGACATCAACGAAATGAAACCTGAAACTACATGTACGACTTTGCAAAATTACTGTGCCTATGTCAAGAGAGCATCGAAATGCTGGGAGTCGATTGATCCAACTCCATATCAAAACTGGCTTGGGTTTGCGAGCTAGCCTGGATTCTGAGCTACCATAGTAGCTGCCTGAAACATTGAGAGAGAGTCCAACACTTAGAAAGTGAGAATCCGCAAGTATGTCTGGCATCCTTGTTCAGCAGAGACAATGTCGGTGCAGCTCTGCGCAAACAAATTCATGCCGAATACTCGAGTAAGCCACTCTGAAAAAATCAGGTGGTACTTGCAACATTCACACTCGAGTAACTACCAAAACATGCTGTGAAAAGAGTATTTGATTCAAGGACCTTCCTTCTCCTCGATAACTTTCGATTAGGTATACTTCAGGATCGTGAGGATGATGTTCTCTATATCAGTGAAGGGCAATCCATCGCTCCACAGATCTGGTACAGACGAAGCATTGGGCAGTGTCTTGGTTGCCTTGACTCAGCCTGCTCTTGCAAACGGAGCACATGTTTTGGTGACCGCATGGAATAGCAACCCACAAAGCTTGCCTCTCAAAGCAAATCTCACATACTCCAGCCATCTTTGAAGTGCCTCGACCTGGGCTAGATGAAGCTGAGAGATATCCACTGGGCGTGCCGTAATTTGATTCGTTGCTGTGAGGAGAGTCCTGGGCAGACAGACAGTACAATTTTGAGGAAGGAACAATCGAGAATGGCTTTGTAGCAACATAATGACATGCACCGCAGTTAATATTATATTGAAATTTATCATCCGAGAAAGAAAAAACAACTGCTCTGCTTGCAAGTCCTCCCTGACTACTAAGCATCCCAAACAACGAGTTGTGAAACAATAGCCACTAACCAGTTCATTCAGATTCAGGAAATCGAGTGGTGATATTATACCTCGTAAAACTGACATGCGGGGTTGAAAGTCTCAGTTCCGCGGCCCGGAATGCCATAGCCACCCACCTTGATCCTGTTTGCGTCATGTCCCCACATGCTTGAAGGAGGGACATTTTCTGAAAGAAATCCGGCGAAAGGATGATTGAAAGGGGTAGTAGGAAGACTTAAATCGCGCGTTGGTGTCTTTGGTTCCTGCTCGAAAAATGGGAAGTAAACAGATCTCTCTCTTTCATTGTCCACATTCTTCGTCGTCTGCTGAGAGGCCTGCCCTGGAGGTGCATTACTTCTGGGTGCTGAAAGGGCATCGTGCACCGTCACAGGAGCATGATGGAAGGCTGTTGCTGTGTGATCAGGAGGCGGCGCATGTTCTATACCCGTCTTCTTCAGCCGTGATATGAGTTCCAGTAATAGAGACACATCCTCTTTGGAAAGTTCAGCATTTATATCAGAAGAACTTGTCTCACCAATTGACAAGGTTTCAGCGTCATATGTTCGCACCAATGTATCATGACTGGCTGATCGGCATCTACTGGAGGAACTAGAATTAGAGGTCATAGAGGTACTGTTGTTTAAACCACTCTGGCTATGTCCTTCGGTAAGGGCAAATGAAGTTTTCGATGGCCCATTCGATGTTGCAGTCAAGTCTGCATTGTCGCCTGCTACAGCAGTACAAGAGTTGGGTCCCTTTTCCCTCGAAGACAATCCGTGATGAAGGGCATAAGAGAAAGCTGGATGATGATCAGCCGAAGAAATCATTTCCCCTGATGGTGCAGGAGCTGCTGCACGTGTTCCTTGATGACCAAGATTGGAACCGCTTCTAAGCTTACAGATCGCAGGATTAGAAGGAGGCGCTGCATCAGACCTGCCGAGCCTTGCACCTGAACCGTGGCAGGCGACCTCAGCATATGATCGCGTACCGTCCACTAAGGAACGGGTTGTAATATTTGAAAGACTTCGCCGACCAGCTGCTGAGGGGATGTTTCGATTCAGAGGTGGAAGTAAAACCATATGAGTAGCAGGTCCCCTGCCCACAGGAACAATCTTCATCCTGCAGAGCTCTGGGAACGATCGAACAAAGTCGCTGAGCTTTTCGAACCCTATAGAGACATGATCGAGCTCCAATCCGCATATTGCTCTGTAATCTCCTTTGAGAGAAGATAGTGGATACCACTCTCCGTCCTTCAATCGCATAGAGACTCTTGTCAGGAATTCTGGAAGCCACTCCTTGAAAGTGGTCAACCACGTTGGCATCCTTCCTTGCACACTGTTGGATGGCGCCCCACGCATGGCGAATTGTGAAAAAGAGAGTTCACAAGAGACATTGGGTACATTTGCTGAAGGAATTCCATTCGAAGAAGAAGCACTTTCCGACGAAGCCTCTCGAATTAAAGATTGCGAATTCGAATCACTAGAGACATTGGACACCCCTGCTGAAGGACGCGTCTCTTGCGAAGAACTGGTTTGCTGGGGTTCGGCCGTCGGGCTCGTCTGTTTGTAGTCATTGCACGGCAGGAGTTCATTCTTTGGCAAACAAAGTGACCCAGGTGTCGCTACTTCGAGCACCTCTGTTTCATTCAAATCCAATGTTTTATTCGCAGCCATTGCGGGAGCCATTGCTATTTCGGAGTCTTTGGTGGTATCAGAGTCGGCTTTCGACACTTCTATCGCCGGTAGTTCGGAACGAGGAACCGCACCCTTGATTTCCACCTGCGAGAGATAGAAATTATGCAAAGAAGAGTTGAGAAAAATGGAAATTACACAAAAATAAACATTAGCATAATCTCGCAGGAAATTGAAGCTTCTTTTGTGCAGCTTCTTTCCCAATCAATACAACTCTGCAATCCACACCTCTTCTCAACAACCATCGTCTAGAATACCCCAGTCCGCCATACCTTCTTTCCATAAATGTTAATGAAATGGGCCTCCACTGCAGCCGAGACCGACTCTGCGTGTTTGAAAGTGACAAAACCAAATCCACGAGACTGCATTTGATCACCTGCCTGGCTCCCAATGACCACAGCGTCCAAGACTGGTCCGTAGTTTACCTCAAAGAAATCCCGCAAGTCATCTACACATCCACGGCCGGGCACAGTCAGTGCCATAAGCACTCTAACTACTAGCTAGCTTGAACAGAATAAAACATTCTACAAAGTCCACTCTAACGCTCTTGAGATCTGTCAAATTTTTGAATTACGTAAACAGTAGTACCTCGCTGGGTATGCGATCCACGCTTCCTTCCTAAACGCTACAGGACCATGCCAAACGACTTCCCGGACCTCCGCTCGTAATGAGCGGAGAAAAAGAAATTCAAATAAACAGGAGATCGAGCCCTGGTTCCTGGACGCAACAAGTCTAACCCATCGCACAGGCAAACTACAGTCGTACGTTTGGATGATAGAGAAATGAACTGTACGTGACCACTACGCGCGTCAAATCAAGCAGGTGGCTATAGTTACGTTACTCATTATGACATGGAGCAGGCCCTAAAACATGTTAGACTTAACCTACAAAATCATCGGTATTGGCCGGTTAGGCCTATATCCTTGTTCTTGTACCGAATTGTAAATACGTCGTGCTCTTGAAACAGCTAAAACAACTGAAGATAGATACGTTGAGGATGGGAATCATTTTACTCTTTGCCAGTACTAAACTCATTTCTGATTGGTTGCTTCATTGCTTCATTGAAAATGCGGTGGCGCTTACCAGATTCTACTGAAGGTGACAATCCTCCAACAAATATTTTCTTGCGCAAGTCCTCTGCGCCTATACGCTGTAATTACAATGCCATTGAAGAGCTTGAATTGTCAATTTTACGTTGGTATAAGCTAAAGAAACAAAGTTATTAGGCTCCGTAGCATAATTTTAAAAAGGTTAATGAGGAATTGCAGGACTTGAGGTAGAAAATTATCGCAGCTAGTAAATATTAATGAATGCATGAAATTCTTTTCAGTACACGACTTTCATTATTTTACTTGAAAAATCGACTCATTCGACCATACGGGTCCTTTCAATGGGATCTAGACCTTGGTGCCTCCAACGTGCTTGGGAATGAATGATTGCCCCATCTCCAGTGACATAAACTCCGCGGCTGGATGCGAGAAAAGGCATTTCTCTCCACGAACACACCCTCCTGGCATTGTGAAGTAGCGGCACGTCGCTTCAGATTTCGAAAGTATCAGTGAACTTGACCTGCAGACACAGTAGTCCGCCATAGCCTCACAGTTTTGAGATACGAGAACAATTGCCTTGCGAGATCTAATCAATACGTTAATAAACATTCGATAAGGATACATCGAAAATTATTTTTGGATCTTAAGCATTGAGTTCCAAGTCGGCATGGAACTGTTGCATGTATGGAGCAAATGTCTAGGACGTATCATGTAGATGTCTCAGCACGGCAGACTTAGTTCTGAGAAACCTCAACGAAACGAGTTGAACCTCGAGGTATGTAAGGTTAGGGATCGAGGGTAATTCCCGGAGGCGATTCGTCACAACATAGTGGTACTCGGTCCAACCCCCGCAGTGTTATTCCGTGGTGCCAACCGGGAACAATTTAGTGGTACTTGGCACAGGGAATATTATTCAATTATTACAAAGCAAATTGTTAGCTCCATCTCGAAGCTGACCAAGGCGTGATCTAATTTCTTTATGTTTTACTATACTGAGCATAGAAAATGAAATTCCGAGCGGACACACCAATGTGATTTTCATTATAATCCTTTGCGTCGACAACTCGACAATATACTGTCATTAAGAGATTACCGTATAGATGACTCCTACGACGATTAAATGACACAGCAATTTCTACAACAGGAGTACAAATTACATTTCAGTATCAATTTAATGCATAAACACAGTTCAGAGTGGTTAGTGTATAAGAGCAGGTTTAGGATCGAGAATGAAACCTCAGGTTGCTGACATGTCCGTCCGCTCCATACTGGAAAAGTAAGCGCATGCAATCTATAGAAGAATTTTTTGGCTCTGCGCAGATCCTTGCGATCGTCAACAACAGCGGTGCGCAACAATGGCATTAAGTTTCATGCTCATTTACGGCAGTGATGCGGCTTAGCTGATGCCTGACACCTAAATGTAGTAATGTACTACCAGTGATTTCTCACTCATAAATTCTTATATTTTAGGACCACCAGGATACCAACGTAAAATCAGAGAATTATTAGAGAATTCTAACGCTACTATGTGGATTTTGCAGGTAGAAGAAATCGTGCTTGTTAGCAACCAGCTAACCTCCAAGGAGGTACTCCATGCCCTGACTTCGAAGCAGGGAACGAATCTCGGAGGCCTACAGAAACATGTACATCATTTTAGTATACCATTACGTAGCCAATTCATGTCATCGTGACGCAAACACGAGACACAGCGAATCGACACTAGAGAAGAAATCTATCACAACATATATTGACGTCGGACAGATATACAGAATCCACTCTAATAATTTCACTACACAACTTAGCTAATTTCTCTCTGCATCCCCGGGACAATCATATTCCCCTTCTCTACTATTAACAACACGGAATGGAAAATTTCTATGTGCACATATATAGCCATTCAAGTGCTCTGGAATCGCTCTAACCAAAAATTAAAAAATCTGATATCAATTGATCAACGACAGTGACTACTGACATGAGATTTATTGAAGTCATAAGAAACCAGGGACGAATCGATTAAGAAGCCAATTAACATGATGACCGTCTCCTCATCCACGAACAACTCTTGCAGCTGACCGGACACGATCGACATCTTAAGCAGAACAGAGAATTCCCGCAAGCGCGTAATGCAGCCGATTTAAGAATTTATTTCTGAGTGCACATGGCCGTTCAAGCACTCCGGAAGCGCTCAAACAAACCAAATAAAAATGAGACATCATTTGATCAACGAAAATGACTATATTAAATGAGATTAATAAGAAGCCAGGGACGAATCGAATGAGGCCAATTACGAAGCCGGACATGTTGACCTTCTCCTCATCGACTCTAAAATCACTCTAACTATTAAAAACGAGACACCAATTGATCAACAAAATGACTACGCGTACATTTGATTAGTTCCAGCCATACGAAGATCGAACTAGAGGCCAATTGCAAAGCGGGACATGATGATCTTCTCCTCATCCGCTCTGGAATCGCGCCAAAAAACTAAATATACATAAAAAAAATGAGGAATCAATCGAGATGATACTTCCGGTACATGAGATTGATTCAAGTCATAAAAAGCCATAAGAAAATCGAATTAGAGGCCAATTAAGAAGCGAGACATGATGACCTTCTCCTCGTCCACGAGCAATTCTTGCAGCTGACCCGGCACGATCGACATGCTTGTGATAGAGCTGTGAAGAATTTCCGCAAGTGAGTAGTGAAGCCTATTTAAGCAGAGCACGCGCAGCTCGCTCGGCCGTCAAGCTGCTGCGAAGAAGTGCAGGCGATGACTACTCGCCTCCCTCTCCTTGACAGAAGACAATGCTCATTCAGTGAGGTATCATTCGACATTTCGATCTGGTTCGGCTTCCCGATTCGAGATCCTGAAAATCACTTGAAGCACAAGCTTCCTGGAAAATCCTAGAAACCGGCCCGGCCCCGGTGGGACAGACAATAGCTCAGGGTATCACCTGTTTACCCGATGTCCAGATGTTTATCAGTATGCTCATACGGTCCCAGGGTATCGCAATATTCTCATCAATTCCCGAGGGTATCACCACGTTTTCATGTGTTCGGAGGGTATCAACACGTTCTCACATGTTCCAAGAGTATCACCCTGACATGTTCCGTCCGTGATGGAAGTACACTCAATACTTTTTCTTTTCTTTTTTATGTAAATGGATCCTTTATTCCATTGACACAAGAGAAAAAGGGAAACATTGACTCTAAGCTGACGACTTAACCCTTAACCCTTAAAGGAACGGGACTATTTTCTCAAAAAACACTACAATGTTGCCGTTTCTAATCCCTAGGGCATAATTTATTTATTTTTAAATATTTTTTCCACAATCCAACAGTAGAAAATTGTCTTTAATATCAAAGGAATGTGCAAAAATATTCACAATATTTGACCGTATAGATTAAAAGATATATACATTTGAAGTGAGAATGTGTAGGAAAAATACAACTCGCTCAAAATTTTCAGCTACGTATTATTCTTTTTATTTTGAAAATGTTTCATTACGTATACTTGTCACTCTTTGATTTCACAATCTACACAATATTAGTTACTTGTGTACCAAATTTGAGAAGTAGGAGAACGATTTAACATATTGATAACAATACTGCAAGTGGAAGAGGTGCAAACCATTGTCAAACACATTTAATATTATTGTGAACTAGGTTTTGTATAATATCTTAATCCAAATGGTAAAGACAAAGACTCTTGTCTCTTTTCGAAGTAAAAAAATTAATTACAAAATAATAACAAAATCTCTAATTTTTATCTCTAAAAGAAGTTTTTTATTTCCCACCCTGTCCGGCTAGGCTAGAAATTTATGTCTCCTCTTGGAATGAAGTTTTTGAACTACAAAGAGTTTTCTTTTTTACCATCCCAAACAATATCATGTCACTTGCTTTTGTGTCAAATTTTAGAGCTATTGGAGTAGTGTAGCATTTTCCCCGAGTTGCTCGATCTTGCAAAAAAAAAGCTTCGGACAAGATAACTTTTTCTCCTAATGTCATGTGGGAAAAAAATTAATGTTCCCACAAAGCTCTTGAAACTCCTCAAATTCACTAAAAAAAACTTAGAATATTAGACTCAAAATTGACATCATGTGAACCTACCAAGTTTTGTAAATGTCCTAATTAAGACACTTGACCCTAAAGGTCACTTGGAGATAGTAAATACATTGGCGTATATTTGGCATTTGTTGTAAATAGATAGTTCTAATTTGAGACCCCAATAACTCATAACCCCTATGACCCAAAGTTATAGTCACAAAACCATTCTAAAATGAGCAATTGCAACGAAAAATTAGAATAAATTCAAATAAATAAATAATTAATGCAATCTCCTATATTTGGAAGTTGTAAACAATATAGTGGACATACCTATTACCATCCATTTAACGATTTTGCCTTCATCTACTAGAGGTGTACATTTGTGTTCTAGAATGTACTCCACCAATACATGAAGACATAATTGGGTGTTAGGGTGGTAATGTGTATGTTCACCTCAAGGAGAAGAAGTTTTGATTGAAATTGATATTTTAGATGTTGTTACTATTTGGTTATCAAAATAGTCACTTCCTTTGTTTGAAAACAATTGTCCTATTTTTTGGCATTTTTTGTCCCAAAATAATTGTCCTATGCTCTATAGATAGATAGATAGATAGAAACTCCGGCCCTTTCTCATTCTTATGATCCCACACTACCCAGGGGACCTGATTATGCTCTATACTTCTAACGGAACGGATCATTTTGCAACTCATGTGATATTCAATTGGGTTTTATTATGAATTTTCATAATTATGAATTGCAATTCATAAGATTTTCAAATTTTAAATGAATTCTAATGAATTCAAATCTTGTAAGTTACAATTCAGAAATCATGTTTTTTCAAAATTTATATGGGTTTTATCATGAATTGTTTTACACAAAGAGCCACTCATTCGAGAGGTAACGTTATCAATGTAATGTTCACTTTTTGAGTATTAATACAACTTGTTTTTTGGCAGAAACAACGTTAAGTTGAATGTTTTTAAAAAATAGGACAATTATTTCTAAAAAAAGGGAGTACGGTATCATTCGTTTGTGACAAAATTACTATGTGACTTAACCCCTAAAGGACCATGCTCATTCCTAAAATGAACTCACTTCTTATGATGCTTTCAAGAACACAATTGTATCTCTCAATTGGTGTTCATGTAGAAATCTTCACCGTTGAAGCTAAAAGAGGAGTTAGTCATGAGATTGTATATCAATTTTCAGGACAATCTACTATATATATTACATGATTATAAGGTTTGATCATGAGTTGTTTTCTAAAAAAATTGAGCAAAATCAACAGGTACTTCACAACAAACATTCTCATAAATTCTAGAACCATGATTAGCATTTGAAATTCCAAGAGCATATGAAGATGTATTGTGTTTAGATGCTCACAAAAAATAGTGTTCTTAAACTAAATACAACAACAATTATGATTGATTCCAAAAGAATTATGTTTGGGTGAAGTGACTTGTTGATGACTAGTTGAACCGGTGTTTATGATCATTATTAATTGTTACATTGTTCACGCCGGCCCCTTGAAAAGGGACCGGAGTTTCTATCTATCTATCTATCTTACATTGCCTAAAATGTGTAAAGATTTCAAATTTTGGGAATATTCCAAAATAATATAAAACATGTAGAAAGATTCCAAAGATTCCAAAAGATTCCATTTTAAATATATTTATACATTTTATGTAATTATTATATAGTGTTTATGACATTGTAATGACAAATGTTTTACATTTTTTTGGACAAATTTGACGCCTTAGTGTGAAAATGCCCCTCCAGGTCATCAACCTTCCTAACTACCATGTCTCAAATTCACATACGTTGATGTTCTAGTTTTTTTTTGGCAGATTGATCAATGTAATTGCATATCTTGAAGAATTTTTGTGTTCTCATAATGAACATTTACAATTCTCTAGTTAACATTGAGTCAACTTTTTGAAATCCAAATAAGTTACTAAAGTAATGAAATTATTATTGAACACACTCCGTCCTCCTGGTCCTTTAGGGATTAAGGTAGGAGCACCTAAAACCAACACTGTACCTAATTGCAACAAATTTTATACCATGCAATCATTTTAAAATGAAAATCTAGGCACATCATAGAGACTTTATTATATGTTGACCAGAATGATAAGATATCTTTAATTTACCTATATTTACATTCTAGAATGACTATTATACCTAGATTCTATCACAATTAGGTACAATGTTGGTTTTGGGTGCTCACACCTTATCATAGTGCATCAGTATTGGAAGAGCATAGGTTATCACTGCAATGACAGAATTTTTTGTCTAGAGTACTCGGTACCTGTATTTATGTTGGAGCTCCTTTTGGTATTTCAGTGCTCCCACGGAATTATTGAATTGAATATCTCCCAGACATCTTTCTCACGGCAACATGATCATCTGCCAAAACACTGATTGTTTCCTCGGTCACCCACAATGACAATGAGTCTCGACCACGATGAAGGCTTTCACTGTTGAATGGGATATCCACATGCATGGCAGTATAGATACACTAGCAAACACCCTGTTGCAATGCGCCAACATTGCATTGGGAACGTGGGAATCAATTGGGAACACAAAAGGAACATGGGAACTTTGGGAACATAAAGAGAACTTGGGAACATTAGGGAACATGATAGGAACGCTGGAGAATGTGATGCGAAGCTTTGGGGAATAACATGGGAACTATGGAGAACGATTTGAGAACATGATGAAAAAATTGGATGAAAGGTATGGATGTGAAATGTGGATGATTTCGTGACGAATACCAAACAAGGTAGTGACATGGTATCGTGACGCTATGTACTTAATATAAGAGATGTGAACACTGAAGCGCTCAAAGTCAAACGCATTTTCCATTTCTCTCACTTAGGTAATGGCACCGTATTGAATTGATTGTTGTGAATTTCACCTTACTTGAGCAAACATTGATTAATTCCTCCTATTGATCACTCAACAACATGTTCGCATATCAAGCCCCATGGGCTTTTTGGTATTTTTGGAAGATTCTTGCTCATAACTTCCATTACATTCTATAATAGTATGGTTGTGCACCCCCTACTACTTGGTTTGAATTTATTGATACAATAACTTTCCTTGGAACTAGAGTGAAATATGACACTTGTCATTCTATGAGGGAATTTAGTAGGATTCAAGCAAGTAAGACAAATTTAAGATGTGAAAACAAAGAGGATCGAAGAGAATCTTGTAAACTTTAGTAAGGGGTACAAAGTTTAGGGCTTAACAATGTTATGCTACTTTGTTGAATCAAATGGGTTTTTTAAATGCCAAACCAAGCATACTTGAGGGATCTATATTTCTTTCTAAGAATAGAACCAAAGTAAATCAAAAAGAGAATCATGCTTAAAAAGAGATTTTGGGTGTGAGAGTTGGGCACACTTCTTGCCATCTCTTTTACTTGCGGGTTAAACTCCTTTTACATAAATCAATGTACATAGCTGAAGCAAAATGACTTTGATTTCCAAATTCTTTTTGGAGGTGAAAGGTCGCTTGATTGTGCAACTTTCCTAAGTTGAACAAAACTCAAAATAAGTTAGTCTACCTGGCAAAGTGGAGCCCCAAAAATCTGATAACAACACGTTTTATTATCATTCAACTCATGCACATCCTTCAACCTGAACCTTACTGAAATTAGTCCATATCTTTAGCGTAAAAACTTCAAATCACAAAATTCTTTTTGGAGGTGGGAGATGACTTGACTTTCTAGCTTTTTTTAGTTGAACACTTTTCAAAATAAGATCATTTGCAATGCTCAATTGTGTATTGAAATCTACTGAAAACATAATGTAGTAAGAATTCACATTGGCTTACAAGTCCTTGTTCCGGCATAACCTTTGGGAGTGACTTAGAATGAATTTGATGACAAGAACAACTCTTTCATCCTTTAAAACGCACACTTGATTACCCAAAAAATATTTTTTAAATGCAAAGAATGATAATTTTTCTATATTTTGACAATTTTCAAATATGATCTTTGACAAAAATTACTTATAATTTCCAAAACAAGTCTACACATATTTTTAGATTTTTTTTGGCAACCTTGTCCTCCACCTACGGTAGCATGCGAATGTGTTTTTCATTTGTTTCTCATGTGTGTTTTGTGCAACTTAACCCCTACATGACCATGTCAAAATTTGGGAGTTTGGGCAACTCATTACAAAGTTAGTTTGAATCAAGATTTGTCAAATTTTATTTGGTAATATATATTTTTGGAATAAACATGGGACTCTAATTTTCATCTTGGGGGTGGATTTATGGATCAAAAATTATATAGCCACAAAGATCATAATTTTAATTGCCGGTAAACATTGGCCAAAAAGATCCCAATGGCCTCTTCTTTTCTTTTTTCCAATTTTTGCACTAATGTAGGTCATCTCATCTATAATTCAAGTACAATATTACTTCTTTCAAAACCGAGGTTTAAAGTACCAATTTCAATCATCTCAGAGAAAATTTTCTACCCAGATTGGAGTAAAAAAACATAAATCAATCAACTTTGTACGGTATAATCTCACTAACGGTAGACTTTTAGCAGTTGAATTCTGGTTCACTACAGAGTAACTCATATTCAAAGTTAGTTTGAAAACCATATAGTTAGAATGAAGTAAAAAAGCACAGATTTTCTTTTAATCTCAAGGGGGTTCAGTGTCACAATTTTTGGAATTCTTTTAGATACCATAGTACCATAGCTGGGTTGCCACCCCACAAACCAATATTTAATATTTAAAAAAGAACAAGGTTCATTCCTCAGAAAAAAAATTCCTTGATTTTTGTTTTTGAGTAAAAAATGATTAAAAATGGTCCAAAATGGTCCATATTAGCTTAGAAATAGCAAAATACAGCTAAAAATAATTTATTCTATTTTTGTTTTTTGTCCTCATAATTTATGACTTTTTATGTTTTTTATTTTTTGA
The DNA here is from genome assembly GCA_022496805.1 of Pohlia nutans. NCBI lineage: Eukaryota > Viridiplantae > Streptophyta > Bryopsida > Bryales > Mniaceae > Pohlia > Pohlia nutans. The sequence goes on from CM040096.1 coordinate 25,282,844, forward strand.
ATTTTTTTTTGACGACCCAGCTATGGTACTACGGTTCATACCCGTAGCAATTAAATGGATTTTGATATGGTACTTGTACGTTGCAGTGGTTACGACCTTACCATGATGCCAGTAACTGCTTTTGAGTTCTACTCAAAAGCAGATTGATTGTAAGGTGGTTTTTTTCAGTAGTATGTATTTCATGTGCTTGATTTCCTGTATGTCAGAGACTTATTACTGTAGGGATCAATGCACGAACTTTTTGGTTTCACAGCCTCGTGAAACCAGCCTCGTCCTCCTCCGCCCACTGAGATTTGTGAAGGAAAAGCTGAGGAGCATTGGGTGAGTAGGTGCTGAGTAGGAAAGGTTGACAAGTACGAATCAAGGATGGAATTCATTCCTTTCATCCATCGAATGAATGAGTGACTTTTGTTTCCTTGCATCCACAAATAAAAGAATCAGTTCATTCACCCACTTCATCACTGAAATTTCTTACTCCCTCCGTTTCAGAATAAGAATCTACCTTTTTTCTTTTCTTTTTCTTTTTTTAAAATTTTAATTTTTTTTTATATATTAACTTGATGTTTCTTTTGCCAAAAAAATTAATCTCAATATTCAAAAATTGAGCTATTTTTAATGGTAGTATGTAATTTTTGTGTCACTTTCATTGTCTGCCCTATTTTACATGGATAATGCTCACATTTTGAAGTATAAAATATAAGACAAAAACTAGGGGAAAAGAATTGCCAGAAATGTGGACTCTTATTATGAAACGGAGAGAGTATGACTTGGGACAATTGTGGGTTTCACACTTTCACATCAGAATGTGGAACGTCAAAGCCATTCATGAGATTCATATCAGAGGAATGTCCCATACAAAATTTTTTTGCACATAAAGATACTTATTGTGCATACAAAGATGTACTTTTAGTTCCAACAAGTAGAATGGTCGTCTACTCAAACATGTTGCTATTGGAGTATTGGTATTCACAGGCAAGGCATTATAAAAAAACTTCAGCCCTCCCAAAGGCTGCTAACTCAGCCAAATTGCCATGCAAAAATAATAAAATAATAAATAAATAAAATAATACAATATACATATTAAAAAATAAAATCTGATGTGGCACCATTTTAGCCACGTCAGGGTGGATATTTTAAATATTTTTTTGTGAAAAAAAATATTTTTTATTTTTTAAATATTTAAATATTATTATTTTGCATGGCAATTTGGTTGAGTTAGCAGCCTTTTGGAGGCCTAAATTTTTTTGTAATAGTTAGGAATTTATTTTAAAATTCAGAGAATATTTTTTTTTCATTCTTTCCTCACATGATGTATTGTGAACTCAAGCTCTAAGGCTAACACCACCTTTAGAGTATCACTGAGAACTCCGGTCCTCTTTCGAGGCCGACGTGAATAAAGTGTATGTTTGATCCACCCTTGGTTTGATGCCTACTAAACAAAGGACTAGTGGTGCAAGATTACTTCCCCATCTAAATGAATTCAAGTCACAATGGGAAAAAAAATAAAATCTTATGAAACAAGAAATTTGGGTCCAAAATCTTGCCAAAAATTGAAGATTTATATCGACCTCTTTTTTGCTAGAGGTTAAGGTAAACACACCCATAACCATCCATTTAACAAATCCGCCTTCATGTACCTATAGTTTACATTTGTGTTCTAGAATGTACACCACCAGTACATGAGGGTGGAATTGAGTGTTGGGTGGTAGCATTTGGGTATATCTATTGGGCTAGAGTGAAGATACACCCATGCGGGTACCAACCATTTTTCTTGTTTTCTACATGCTTTTTTTGGAAATTTTAATTCTATACTTGAGGTCTATGATCCTGAATTAGTTTAGGTAGATCCACCATGTCCAAAAATATGAACAAGCTTTTGTTTTTGTTTTCTTCCTCCGGTACGAGCATGAGTAATGGGTACTTAACCCTTAAATGCCTAGAGCCCTCTCCAAATTCGGCAGTTTTGCAAAGATGCATCATAAAATGCAATCCAAAGGGATATTTGATGAATGAATAAAAGTTGTACATTATGAATTTTAGATTCTATCCATACGGTTAGATCTATGATTGCTATTACCAATAATTTTGTATAAAATTTGAAACGTGAAATTCAAAATTATTTTGTAATTCAATTACGAATAAGATATTGACAATCTACGGATGAATTTTTTTGTGATAGGTTGAAATGTAATACTCTAAGTGTAGTGATTTTTGGAGATTTTTTGGTTGCTTAATTTTATGAGTTGACTTTTTTTAGAGCATTTTAACACTGAAATCTTCAAAATTTTGGGTGAATCACTACAACATGAAATGAGGCATAAAAATTTCACAAATCATCCCCTTTCTAATCGGATCACATGTGCATGAAGCTAACTTCCCATAGAATCTACAGTAAAAATTCCACACTGCAAAAAGTGCATGACGGATGAGAATCTACGGATGAAATCTGTACATCGTCCAAAAAATGGACGCTCAGGCAGTTAGGGGTTAAAAGGGAGGAGTACACACGAAACCGATGAATGTGCACGAAAGCGTCGGATGAATGTCGCGCGAGCATGGATGGATGATAGTTCTGAGAGTTGCATTGGTGGAAGCGTCCGCTCCGGAGGACAACACATGAAGAAGAAGAAGCTCCGGCCATGGAGAAGCTCTGAAGAAGAACCGCCGCAGTTGGGGACGAAGAGCAGCGGCCCCTCTTCTTCGGCATCTCCTGCGACGCCGCATTACGCTGCTTGCATAGATCGCGCTTTTCGGGACCCTTTTTGGTGGTCAATCGGTTGAGTTTCGGGGGTTTTCCTGATGCTGTGAGAGATTGCTGTGGTTTTCAAGAGTTTTGATTCCAATCGGCTGAGATGATACCGTTCACGAGTATCAGCGAGGCGGAGGGGGCGCTAGGGCGAGCGTTGACGTCTTGGGAGGAGCTGTGGTGGAGCAAGACGCATAATGTGAGTGATTACACGTTGTATTGTCTCAACATCGTGTTTCTTTTGACCATCTTCACGTTCGCGCCGTTGCCGTACGTGCTGCTGGACGTGTGGAAGGTGCGGAGCGCGGAGAAGTACAAAGTGCAGCCCGGGGTGCACAATGAGCCGTCGGCGACGTGGCGGTGTTACAAGGTTGTGATGTGGACGTTTTTCACGGTGGTCGGGCCGTTGCAGCTGTGTTCGTTTCATCCGGTGAAATTCGTTGGTATCCGATTTGGTCTGCCGCTGCCGTCTCTCACGGAGATCTTTTTTCAGCTGCTGCTTTACACTATGGTTGAGGATTACGGGAATTACTGGTTGCATCGGTGGTTGCACAATGGTTGGTGGTACGACAACATTCATTGCATGCACCACGAGTTCGCCACCCCGATGAGCTTCGCGGCGCCGTATGCGCATTGGGCGGAGGTCATGATTCTAGGGATACCTACGTTCGCGGGTCCAGCAATGGCGCCGGGCCATATCATCACGTTCTGGCTGTGGATTGCGATGCGGCAGTTGGAGGCGATTGAGACGCACAGCGGCTACGATTTTCCCTGGAATCCCACGCGCTTGATTCCGTTCTACGGAGGGGCAGAGTATCACGATTATCACCACTTCGTTGGTGGCAAGAGTCAGAGCAATTTCGCCTCCGTGTTCACGTACTGCGATTGGATATACGGCACGGACAAGGGCTACCGCTACATGAAGGAGGTGCACAAGAAGGAGGCCATTGCCAAGGGCAAGGAGCAGCAGAACAGAGAGAACGGGTGGTTGCAGACCGACGACCTGAAACAGACCGTTCCTGCCGCATCATTCTCCAAAGCTTCATAATCCCTGCACCTTCACCGCAATAGTTCTACCGTGAGTCACTTTTTATTGTTTCAAGCCGAGATTTCTGCATCAGATTATCAACTTAACCGATGTGAAGTCACGACGCTGATGGAAGAGCACTAGCACTAATTGTGAGAACAGCTAAAGCATCCATTAGGTTCTGCCCTTACCTCAACGAATTATATCATGTCGCAGTTCGACCTCTTACGGTCATCAGGATCAGTTCCGAAGCTGCAGTGTACCTATTCAGTTCAGGTGCAGACATGTTTTTAGTTGTTTTACGACTGTCTGTGTATTTATTGTAGCATGCAGAGCTCTTTTGGAAAGTAATTCATGCATTCAATGTTCATTGTTCTCCTTACGTTGACCAGAGCTTATTTAGGGTTTGTGCACATCCAGTATTCTTTTAGATGTACTCATGATCCACAACTGAAGAAAAAAATCGATATTTCTCACCGTAGATGAGCGGCTGATCGGTCTGCTCTGCTTTTCATGTGTTTCTATAAACCTTGGTGACAATGACAGGATATCGCTTTTGCCCTCAGAGTATCTTCCTACTATGTATGTCTGGTGTAGTTTGTGAGGGCGACAACTTTTGAGGTTTTTGAAAAGGACATCATTTAGATCTACCGATAGGTTCCTATTTGAAAGCACGATCGGCTATGTCAGGGTTTTACATTGTTCGTTTGTTGTTACATTACGGCAGGTATGAATAGCGTTGCTTTTCCTTTTTGATATTTCTCGTAGGATTTCCTACTGGCGTTGTATCGTCGTCGTCCAGTCCACTGCAGCTACCAGCATATGTGCATGGATATTTGAGACTCATGCTGAGCCTTTGATATATCATGACACTTTAATTTCAAAGTAGTTCAATTTTATCTTCTTGGACTTTTCTTCAGGTTCTCTTTAAACGTAGGTTGCTATGTGTGGGGCAAGTGCATTTTAACCCCTGAAGGACCAAGAAGCCCAAATTGGGTTTCATGTTCTTTTTAACAGTTTTGAATAGGTCCTATGTGCAGTTTCTTTTGTTCAAATTTATTTGTATTTTTGATCAACACATGAAATGTTCTTCTCTAATTCTAGTGATATAAAATTTAGTCCCATCTGAGTTATATTTTTCATAATATGAATGATTGAATTTGTCATTTTAAAACCATGAATCTTTGGTCCTTTAGGGGTTAATATGTTTTCATGACCATTGCACTGTTTGTTTTTGCTGTAGACGGATTTGTCAGATGCTGGAAGACACTCCGAACATGGACATTCATGGCGGTGCAGAAGATGCTAATTTTGCTTGTTGAGTGGTTAACTATGTCCTAGTTCTGTTATGAACGCAGATTGAATGTTTCAATGGAGAGTGGAGGGCAGGTCCACCCTCAAAACATGGCACATTCGGTGTCTAAGGTTGACACTGTTCAGCTCCCTTTCCAGATTAGCTCAGTTTTTACATTGCAAAGTTCGCAGTTGATTTTTAAGTATGGGATTGTTGACGTGACATAACTCTTATGTGAGCACGTCTATGGCATGCACGTGTTGACAAAGACTCCCGACAATAGAAAGACGGCTAAACTAGTTTGAACACCACGAAGCTCTTAGATCATGGCCACCCATGTCCTTCGAGAGTCTCACACTCAAAAACTAGATGAAAAGTGCCAAGGGTCCTTCAAAAATGCCTCTTGACTCTCAATCCTAGCGTGTTAAGAAATGGCACTTGCAATATTGTTTTCAATATGTTAAATCATTCTCCTACTTCTCAAATTTGGTATACAAGTAACTAACATTGTGTAGATTATGAAAGTGAAGAGCGACAAGTTTACGGAGTGGAACATTTTCAAAATAGGAAGAAAAATATGTAGATGAAAATTTTGGGCTATTTTTATTTTTCTCACACATTCTCACTTTAGATGTATGTCTTCTAATCTATACGGTCAAAGAATTAAACTAAAATTTATATTTTGCAATCTAGTTTTTCATGTTTTTGAAAATTAATGCTTCGTAATGCACTTTTCAACATTTACAGAACTGGTAATTTATGAAACTTGTTGAAGGGTGTTTTAGCACTACGGGTTTCTAGTTCGTGAACAAAGAAAGTTTCTAATATTGTAAAGCAATCAATTTAAAGACGTAATATAATAAATAGGGGAAATACCAAAAATATTTTAATTTAGTTTGAATGGAATCTTTTCAATATATTTTATATTATTTTAAAATCTTTTGAAATATTCCTATTAATGTCATTTTATCGTTGAATGCATATTTTAGCCACACCACATGCTCTATTTTTATTAGCCAACCAAGCTCGCAAGAAATTTTTTAGGGACTTGCCATTATTAAAGCCATCATCACAAAGGAACAAAAACTGTCGTCATAAACCTCTAATATCCACGTTGCTCACATGATCTTTCTGGAATCTTTTTGAATATGATACCTTTATGTAATAGGAATTGAGGAATAATATAGTCATCACTATTTTCAATGAAACATATCAATTAAGGCGATAACGTATTTATTCTATAGCGTCATCCAATGCAATGTACTATATTTTTTTCCAAATACTATTTTATATTATTTTGAAATTTTAATACACAAACAATCCTATAACAACTTTTCACTGTAGTTAATTTTTTGCCGAAAAACCAATTTTAATCACTAATAGAAAGTGATTACCGCCAAAATTCGTTGTTATGCATATGTTACACTACACATTTTGAATGCCCTACTGTAAAAACACCTTGGATTTCTGTTAATTTGGTCACGATTTTTCTTGTAGTGGTAAAACCAACAAAAACCAAGAGACGTCTGTTGAACCCAATATAGTATGTTGCAAAATAATTCAAGTTGTGATTGCTAGTGCCCGGAACAACAAAAAATTGTTGATTTTCTGTTGGTTTGGTCGGCCTTTTCTAATAGTGTAAAACTGCACTCTTGCGAGTTTACCAAGATGAAATGAAAAAACAAGAATTGACATCAAGGAAGAAACTCACATTATTTTAGATTTCAAGTATAATTATTGTAAACTTCTCTAATTGAGCTTCACATTATTTGATAACCCCCTCTATCTAAAACATATAGATAGAAACTCTGATCCTCTTTCGAGGTCGGCATGAATAAAGTGTTTGTTCGTAATGTCAATAAGCCAATGCCCACCGGTCAAAGGGCCATTAGAACAAAACTACTCTTCCTTGCCGGGAATAGACACTCTAGTGGCTAATAACAAATATCAGTAACAATTAGTAATGTTGAATAGGTGGTTACTTAGGTCTATCTAGTTAGTGTATAAATTAGAGTTAGTTTTGGTGTTGATCGTCAAGTCATGGCTCCAGGGTTGGTTGGTAAGGGACGTTGTATTGCATTTATATGGTCCGGGGTTCAATTCCTATTGTGCCCATTTGAACAATAATGTGGTATTTATAACTTGGTGCTGCTGGTGAGTTTATCAAAGGCAGGAAAGTTGTAACAACTATCTAAAACATAGATGATATAGTCCCAATCTTCTTTATACTTGTTGTGAATTTTTATATAATTTAAAAAATATATTTTTTATTGTTGAAGTGTCAACAATATATACTACCAACAATATAAGATAGTACTCCCTCCGTCCCATAATAAGTGATGCTTTTGAAAAAAATCAAAAAATTAAACAATGTTAGAGAATGATTTCATCAAATCTTTGATTACAATAAGTTTCTATTTTGGAGTAGTTGTATATCTAAGTGATATCATATTGCATATAGTATAAGTGGCAAGTGACATGTGACAATTCGTAGACTATGACATTCAAGAGGTCTGGCTATTCAGTCTCTTTAGCATAAGCAAGCTCTCATATCAATTGATGAACGTGTTCATGCTATGGAGGGGTATGATAGCATGTCAATCCAAGTTTTGAATAAGGTTTTCTTGAGTTTACAACATTACATGGTAGAAACTATAAAAGTAGGTGGTTGCAATATTTATAGCGTTCCACGCATGAGCAAAGACAAGTTCACAACGAAAAGCACTTCTTGTGCTTCTTGTGCACATGTATTGTGATTTTCTTTTGTTAGAATCTGTAAAAACAACATCAAATTGAATAAATGATTTGCATCAAGTAATTTGGGACAATTTGTTTTCTGAAAAACATCAGCCATTATGGGACGAAGGGAGTATATGTTCTACAAGTATTAGGATAGTACATTGCATGCAAAATTATTATTTTTAAACTTGATTAGCGTTGTGTGAAAAGGTATATTTTGAATTGTTTTGAAATGGACAATGTGAAAATAGTACTCAAGAGGAAGTGGACTCTAAAATGAGAAATTATGATTGGGTAGTCTATGTCTTTACGACAAAGCCAATAAATAGTGTAAGAGCATCGACACCATCCTCCCTTCAATTCATCCCTCGACTACTATCATCACATTCAAAATTTAGTGTCACAAGCTATAGTCTCCACATCTTTAATCAGCTGTGTGTTCCTAACATATAATCTATGAACCAATAACAACCATCATTAGTGAGTAATCATTATTGTTCATCAATGTAGAATATCAAACCTTTCCTTAAATTAGCTATAGAGGGATGTATGCAGACAATTGTACTTATTTTTGATCCACCTTAAATTTTCAGCATTTAATACAAACACTTTTCATATTGTTTTGAGATAATTTCCTGCTTTCAGTGGTAGGGTCATAACATTCACACTAGAAGAAATGTGGGATTCTACAGCTACAAGTATACAACTCAAATAGTCCTAAACTAGTATGTAGTGACTGACATGAGTCATTAATGACTAGTTTGAGTCATATACTTGTAGTTATAGAATCCCACATTTCTTCTAGTGACAATAACCATCATTGAGACTGCCTTTTGGCTCCATTCACTATGAAGAAGCTTCATCCAAGTTACAAATGAATGGAAAACGTACATGTGCAAGTTTGTCAACAGCTTCCCTCAAGAAATATATACTTGCAATTACCTTTATTCAATTCTCACGAGAAAAAATAGACAATAAAATCCAAAATTTATCAACCATTAATTGATAGCATCATTCATCAAGTTTAGAGTAGAAAGTAGACTTATAGTCATCACAGCTGGAGCTAGAAAAACTACGCATGCTTCCTCGATGAATCACCTCGAAGCAAACTTTAAACTATCTGAAACCTTCATTAAACACACATTCAAAGCAATAAATACTATTGCTATACACCATGCCGGGTCAATCTTTCTACATAAAAGACGAATAGAAAATAACCAACCACTATCAATAGAATAAAAAGAATAGAAAAAGAGGGATTCATAGTGGTGAAGATCACTATTTATTTCTTTTGTTGTTAACTCAGTGTAAACACTTGTCTTGGGAAGGTAGGATGGAGCCGGTTGGTTGCTACAACTTTCTTGTTATGATAACTCACTAGCAGCACCAAACTATGTATATTGCATTACTACTCAAATGAATCCAACATGAATCGATCCTAAACCACATAATTGCAATACATCGCCCTTCACCAATCAACCACATAACTCATGACTTGGCAATCTTACACCATACCAAAATTCAATTTATACTCAACATTTACCCAACCAATAGTTTATAATTACTTTTAGTGGTTATTGGTCAGTAAAGTCTCAATTCTGAGTAATTTTGCTCCAATTGCCCTTTGTTCGATGGGCACTGGATCATTGACATTATGAACAAACACTTTATTCATTTTAACCTCGGAAGTGGACTGGAGTTTCTATCTATTTATCTACTTGCAATTTCCTTCATGTGCAAGCAATACATACTTGCAAGTTGCCGATCAAAGATGGTAAAGCTACAAAATGCATTGTGAATGATGATGGAGGCCATATCGTAGACATTCGAGGGCGGACCCAGTGTCAGCTCTTGAATGTTATGATGGCATTTTAGTAGAATGGACTTTGTGAAAGATCTTCATTGCTTGCTTAGCCTACCCTAGGTAGACAAAAGGAAGTAGAAGTTGCAGCGCCGTGACGACGAAGACGACGACCCAGCTTCACCAACAATCAGTGGTGACACCGGTCACCGTGGCTGCAGACAAAGTGGGCATGGGTCACCGCGAAGCCATGCAGTGCAGAAGGCAGGTGGCGGAGCTTTTGCTTTTTGGCTGTGAATGCGCACTCGCTATGGTTGTTTTGGTTTGAACTTTTTTGGCTATGGCGTGGCCTGCTGCTCGCGGTCCATCTGCCACAGCTCGTGCCACGGTGCGCTCGCGCGTGCTCTTCGTCACGCTCTTGCCAGGCCTCATATCAGTGATTTTTATTTATTTTTTGATTGAAAAAATTGGACAATTTCAATGCAATTTCACGTCCGCAGTCTGGATGTCGCCGGGTCTCCCACGTCTCCAGGCGCTCGATTCCTTCTCTTAGGGTTCCGTGGTCGGTCATTGTAGGCAGCAGCTACTCTGGAAATTGCTTATTTAATTTCTGTTTTCTCGATAACTGAACATGGCGGGAATTTGCATTTCATTTTTTCTCAAGTGAGGAAAAGGAAAAAAAAGAGAATGGAGCAGTGATCCCATGACTAGTTTGTGGTATTTAGTGCAATATGCTACCACCCATGCAAAAGGTCAGCTACTTTTGCTACCCAAGTATGTAGAAGTAGAAAAGAAAAGATAAAATTATTCTTACAAAATATATTTAGATAGTTCTTATTGGTTGCCAAGTATTAATGATGCCTTAATTGGTCATTATTGATGCTACCTCCAAAGTAAATAACGTAGCAAATTGTCTATTGACTTATAAAATTTGTCAATTTTTTTGCTAATGACTACTTTTACCTACAATGTACTAGTAGCACAAGAGTTTTGTTTGATAGAAATCCAGCTAATTTTAGCCAGTTTTGGGATCACTAGAATGGAGTGACTGAGTAGGTTAGTACGTTAGTACACTACAGTACCGGTATGGATGGCGTGGGTCCTTGCGCCCGCTACTCTTGTGGAGCAAGCTGGTGGCGCCACCGGAGCTCGGGTGGGGAGCAAGGAAACAAACGAACAAAGAAAGTCCCTATTACTTGCACAACAACACCCGAATTGCTACCCGCACGAACTTACTTCTGCCTTCGCTTTTTACTCTCCGCCTCAGGTACAAATTTGCACTGAGACGGTCCTGGATCATCATCGTCACATCACAATTGCCGGCTCGCTCTCATTGTGCATTAATTCTCACGCATTCCGCTCACAGCACTTAATTTCTTTGTTTGGAATGTTACCATAGTCCGGAATTGGCACATTTGGTTCACTTTCTCAGCTGTTCACGACCTCTGGACGTTGCTTGAGGAATTGCGGTGGTTGAGTTGAGTGTGGTGGAAGAGGAGTGTTGAGTTCTTGATTGAGTGTTTTTAGCGGGGGGGTTTTCGACTCAGCTATTTTGAGGACTTTTTGGCAGTGGAGTTTTGGTGTTGGAGCGTTGACCAAGGAAGAGATTTAATTCGGGATAGTTCACGATAGTTTTCACGTTGCTGCAAGAAATCGTCCGGCGAGGTGAGATGGTGCGGAACAAGCCTTCCGGCGACGCGTTCGGCAGCAACCGGCGATCACCAACGCTGGTAAGGCGGCGACGAGATGAAATTAACGCCGCCAGAGACGCTGCCGCCGATCAGGACACGAAACTCGGCAGCACTTCCCCACGTAGCACGTCTCCCATGTCCAGGTGAATGACCTAATTGGCTCCTGCTTCTGAACGTTTCCTATTCTAGCCAGAATACGTGGGGAGCATGTATCATATGAAATCACAATACTTAAACTTCTGATAAAAGTTACATGTATTGAGGTGAGTCGTATGTCGGTAGATTGTTGTTGGGAGATATATCCATTTGAGCTGGAGGACGGGTAAATTTGTTGCGGTTGGGGAGAGTTTTAATAACGTACTCTCACTGTCCCACCTAAAAACCCGTGTTTTATGACAATTTTTTTTTGCAATATTTGTCCTATATTTTATACTTCAAACATGAACCCTGTCCACTCCAAACAGGATGGACAATGAGAGTGACACAAAAATTACATACTACTATTAAAAATAAACCATCTTTTGAGTATTGAGACGGTTTATTTTGGCCAAAAAAAAGCGCTAAGTTAGGACACGGGTTAGAACACGGGTTTATAGTGGGACAGAGGGAGTAGTAAAACACTTATCATATTTTCAGAGCTAATGTTGAATTTCATGACCCTGTTTTACTCATGGGATTCACTCATTGGTGCAGAGGCATGACGGGGCCTGCAGAAGTCTCTGTTGAGAAGAAGGTATCTTCTACGTTTTGCAACTTTTTCCTGCTGCAAACATGTGGCCCATTGTTTCTGCGCTTGCTCATGTGTTGCTTTAGCTCTCTGGAGTGTTTGCGTTATTCGGCTGCTCCGGCTTTGAGTTGTTTACGGAATGGCTTTCTTTGATCCTGCTGAGAATGCGTAGTTAGATTTGCATGGTTAAGAGCAGTGAATTGATTGAACAGTTTCAAGTCTTTGCCTTCGTAGTCCTAGATTGGTTTCGCTAATTCTTGTCCTATTTTTGGAATGTTTTTGACAGAATGGTTTCTTCGAGATTAAGGGAAACATGAGCATGGCAGTGGATCCAGATATTACATATGGAATCCTTACGGATTATGAGAAAAACCCTGATATCTTCAAAACCGTGTCAAAAGTTGAAGTGGAGAATAATGACCAAGGCAAATTTGTAACTCAGCATGCGCATTGGAACCTGCTGTTTCTGTCAGGAACTTTTGATATGAAAATGAAGGTAGAAGAGGATCCTAGCAAGAAAGCGGTCTCTTACAAGTTGTGAGTTTCACTGACCTACATTGTGCTTTACGCATAAATATTATGTCACTAACTTTTGATTATTGAGAGCATCCTTTAACAGTATTACTTTGAAAGGTTTACAGTGGTATTATCAGGTGATGAATCTTTATGATGGACTCTGCAAACTGAGATAAATTGTCTTACAGAAGATGGCTCTGAATCTCTAAACTGTCATTTCCAATTGTACTTGCATGATGGATTGGCTATTTACAGTGCTTTCGCTGATTTTCGTGGTTGCAGGAATGAGCCTGGGTTCTTGAAAATGTTCAACGGCTATTGGGGTGTAGAACCGCGAATGGTCAATGGCAAGTCGATGGGTTGCAATGTGGTGGTTACGCAGGAGGTTTTACCATCAATGCTTCCACCAGGCCCATTAGGTACTATTCACATGTTCAAAATGCATTCGTGGGGTGCTAGAATCTTTGCAGCATTGATTAAGGAGTTCAGTTTTCTTTTTCAAGACCAATTGAAAAGAATTTATAACTTTGCAACATGACACTATCAGTATTTACTTTCCGGAATAAAATTCCACTTACTCCCTCAATATTGCTCGTGTAGCAAGCCGTGTTTCAAAATTCAAAATCCATGTTTCAATTCTAGTGTTTTCTCTGAACTCTTTGTGCTACTAGTTTCATTTAGATTGGAACCCATGATTATTGACATGTTTGTGTTGTGGATCAAATTGTGCAGCTTCTTACGTGTCACGCATTTTAGGAAATCAGGTGAAAGCAGTTCTGCAAGATCTTTCGGTGGAAGCTGAAAGGGTGCAGCAGATCAGACGTATCGCAGCAAAATGAGCATCACTTGATGACTGCATAGAGTTGCTGTACTTGTACAGAAGAATGCAACTACAGTTTTAATGAGTGACGCGGTCATCAGCACCCAGTAAGCCAAATTCGTCGAGCATTTTCAATCGTTGACTCATTGAAAGAAGCAACCTCCAATGTGTGGAGATTTAGGATGATTGTAGAAACAGAATCCTTCTGTGTACAAAAGTGTGAATTCATCTTATAATGTAATAAATGTATTTTTTCAGATCTTAATATTTAGCAGATGGTCTCTCTCAGTGCAAGTTCATAAATCCACGATCATTTACGCCCAAACTTCATACAAAAGTTCTTATGTTGACTCAACCCTCTCTAATGACAATGACACTGCCTTGAGGGGACAAAAGAGCTTCTAAAATTTGTTGCATTTCTTGTTCATAACTTGTCCAATAAGATGTGTTTATAAGACAGTATACTTTTAGGATACAAGGCAGGGACGGCAGGTCATGCCTTATAATTGTTTATTCTACCGAAGAGATCCAAATATTTCTTAGATTTTGTGGATATTATTCAACATTCTCTTATTCACCATAAATTTTTTTATTTTTTTTGAAAAAATATTTTTCTAAAACTTTGGGCTTCTCCTTTTATAATTAATTTTTGTTGACCATGCCTTTTGGGTATGGTTTACAAGGAATGTATAATTAGAATGTGTCAAAGGTAGAAATAAGAATCCCAAAAGGATCCCTTCATTTTTTAATTTCAAAGTAACTTTTTACAACTACATATTGATATTAACCCTTAATCCTTTAACGTCCCGATTCAACACTGTTTTCAAAAATTTGTTATAAAATGTTTGATGAAAAAAAAAATGGATTTGATGTACAAAGAAAATTTGTAAATGTCAATGTGAAGATCACATCTGTACGGTTGGATTCATCATATTTTTTATTAATATTTTTTTAATGAAAATTTCAAGGTTTTCTACTGAAATTCAATTAAAAATCCAAAAATAACACAAAAAAAATAAAAAATATTGTAATGAAATTGGAATAACACGCACTACGAAATGGTATGGTTTCCATTAGTTGATGTAGTATTGAGAAAGGTTGCAATCTGTTCGTTGTCCATTATATTGACGCATGCATGCTAAAGGGTTAAATGTTAAAAAGCCCCATAGGCTTGTTTTGAGAGAATAGTGAAGAAAAAAGTGGATTTTCTCAACCAAAATTGAAATGGATTGGTGCTTTGAAAAGGTGATGATAAAGTGAGGCCAAATTCAAAAAAAATGCTTGTTTTAGTAAATTGTTCATTCCAAGGAAATTGAAAAGAGAATTGATGGAGATGAAGGGGAGGGAGTTGGGCAACTTGAGATCTTGATGCATACTAGCGTTGCTCATATATGCATAATATATATATATATATATATATATATATATATATATATATATATATATATATCCAGAATTGCAATGTTCATTGCAGAGCTAGAATCTTATTAAATTTTTAAAATTTGTTTTTGGAATGGCATAGTTCATTCCATTCATTGATTTGAAGAATTCTCATTGATTGTTCACATTACTCAAAGAGCAACTATTAAGAACAACTCTCTAATTTTTTTGTATTCCTTTGGGCTACTCGTCCAAGACGTTTAAGGGTTAAACATACACATTCAAAACTTGAGAAGCTATGAAAACTTATTGTTGATTTTTTGTACACCTATAGGTAGTACTTGAAAATTCATAATTTATTCGTACAATATTCAAGTAATATATATTGAAATGTGTTGGAATTTCCTTTCAATTGCTAAGAAAATTTTGTAAATTTTTAATCTAATTCAATAACAGTAAATTGTAGGAAGGTACTAAGTTTACAAGAAGTTGTTCTAATTGCTTGTAAAACAAAAATTCTTATAATTTTTATGCCACAAAACTAAATGGAATGAATGAAAGATTTTCATATAGATACAAAACATAAGCAATACAAACCATTACGGTCTCTAGGAATTACTGGCCTTGAAATTCCATCTTGGGTTTTTTGAAATTATAAAAATGATTTGGTAAATGTGGTTGTTTAGTTAAAGAAGTCCAAATTTGACTTTGATGTTCAATGCAAATCTCAAGCCCAAATTTGAGCCTCTACAACTTCAAAACTCCCTATATTTAATGTTCGGTGCCATGAATTCGAAGCATGAGCTGCTAAATTTTATTTATTTTCCTAAAAACTTCTATTCAATGTAGATTATTTAAGTTTCAGTCTCGAACAATAATTATGGGCCAATATTGTACATGTCTCAATATTTATGTTTCAGTCTTAGTCTTAGTGGTGTGACCTGTATATGGAGTGACTACTAGTACGGAGATTATGACGCTATCATTTGCATGGGCCTTGATAGATCATCGTATGACGCTTGGAGTTGATGGATTATACCATGACCTTGAGGGAGTGAAGTATTGTCGTTTGGGAGAAGAGGGTAATTACACATATGAGCAGGTTGCCTCCATTTTAGAGGATGACTTAAACGCGGGTAGCATTCCCTCTTTGGTGGTGGAAGCCATAGTCATAAAAGCGTTGGATTATGATGGTCCCGAGACCCTTTCAGTGATTAGAGCACTACTCGGGGAGCAACAGTTGGAGAGCAAGACATGAGAAGAAGTAGAAACTTAGTCCTCAGGTAATTCTTGAGACTCAAAAGGTGGAGCAGTAGTACAAACTGGGAAAGTACTCAAGGGAGAACCCTTTGATGTAGAGGGATAGTGCAAATATTATTTATTTTGTAGTGTGTGCCTTCATTTTTATATGAAATGAAACGTTTTGTTTTGATTTTCTATTAGATAGTAATAAAACAATATTGCACATTATGTTGAATTTTTTCTAATACATGGCAAATTCGATATGAATGAATGTGTTGTTGCTATTTAAAAAATGAGAATACATGAAATTTCAGGGGGGTAAAATTTCAGAAAAGTGCAAATTTTGCACCATCGTGGCCATCGGACAATGCACTTGGTCAAGTGCAAAAATTGCTAATTCAGTGTTAATTGATGTATATCAACATATCAAGTAGTATCATAGGTGTTGTAACTTGTAAAAACAACATTGAGAAATTTTGAGTATTTTCTATCAAAAAAAGAATCAAAATTGAATTTATGTACATAGTCAATCATAAAAATTCATATCTAAGATATCTTTGCATAATTGTTTTTCAAATTTTACTATGTTATGCATTACTATATGATTTATACGTTTTATATCAAAAGCGTTTAGGGTTTTAATAAATTTTGCTCAATGAATTTTATATTATAGTTTATTGTTTCAATACTAGAATTGGTTTTTACATTTACATGATAAGTATTTATTTGAACACTTTTAGGTTTACATAACGTAAGAACACCTAAAGTTGCAAGTGACCCAAAACTTTACCCTAAATTTTTGATATCATCTACATATTGATTAAAATAATGTACCCCATCTTGATGTATAATCAAATCATGATGATTTTAACACTTCACAAATTTTATACATAGTATCTAAATAAGACACTAAGTATGTAGTACGTTGAAATCTTATTTCATTTACCAACAAGAATCTAGTTATAAAGTAAAAGGAATCCATGCAAAAATAATAACTTTGGGTGCCCCTACCTCCTACCATACCCACATATTTAGCATGTTTAACACATTTCCATAAAATAATTTAATTCTTTAAAAGATTCCATTTAGACAAATGTTATATTTTACAAATTTCATAAAGATAGATAGAAACTTCGGACCTCTTTCAAGGCCGGCGTGAATAAAGTGTTTGTACATCTTGACAATGAGCCAATGCCCACCAGAAAAGGGCCATTGGCGCATTTTTTCACCATACAAAAAGCTTTTGTTTGAAAAGAGGTTTTCACAAAATAATCTTTTCTATTTTTGGAATTTCTTTTTTCCAATCCACCACTTTTACTTTGTTAGTCCCTTGCATGAATAACCGAAAATCCATAAAAGCTTCATTACATCCACTCACTTAGCCATGAATTAAAGTAGATTGTTTGTAAACAACTACCACTTCTAGAACCACATTGTAGACTTTATTAAACCCAAATCCACTACAATTCACTATTGTCAAGGAACAAGGCATGCCGAGATTTGGGAGGAATTAATTGGTGATTTAGTGCATCGTCATGAGTGTAAATTAGTAACACATAGTTTGAATATTGGGTAACCTATATATTGATTATGGGTCATGAAGTATGTTTCACTTTTGAAAAATTGTATCAATTTGAATATTGGGAAAAAAACCATTCCTTAAAAACCTTATTTTCCTACAAAGAAAATTTTCATTCCAAAAATAGCACTCCTAGAAATAGGCCAAATTTCTTAACTCCTAATTGCCTAAGTGTTCAATTTCTAAATGATGTACATAATCAAACTTTGTTTTTCCATCCGTCATGCACTTTTTGTAGTGTGGATTTTTTACTATAGATTTTATGGAAAGTTAGCTTCATGCATGTGTGAACCGATTAGAAAGGGGACAATTTGTGAAATTTTTATGCCCCATTTCATGTTGCAGTGATTCACCAAAAATTTCTAAGATCTCAATTCAAAAGTGCACTTGAAAATATCAACTCATAAAATAAAGCAACCAAAAAATCTGCAAAAATCACTATGCTTACAGTATTACATTTCAACCCATCACAACAAATTTCATCCAGAGATTGTCACTATCTTATTTGTATTCAAATTACAAAAGAATTTTGAATTTTAAGTTTCAAGTTTTATACAAAAATATTGATGATAGCAATCATAAATCTAACCGTATCAATAGAATCAAAAATTCCTAATGTACAACTTTTATTCATACATCAAGTTCAAAATATCCCTCTTAATTGCATTCTACGATGCATTTTTAGGATTCTCCAAATCTGAAGAGGGTTGTGGGCATTTAGGGGTTAAACCCTAGCTTTCCTTAACCCTTAAACGTCAAGAGGGCCTGGGCGGGGCAGCCCGAAAGGAATCTAAATTTCTGGAGGAGGAAATTTTTTTTTTTTTTTTTTTTTTTTTTTTTTTTTTTTTTTTTTTTTTTGGCTTTTTTGGAAAAACGGCTCTGCTGGCCAGCATTATTGCGGCACTGTAGCACTGCGGCACTTTTCAGAAAACGACCTCAACTGCCCCAACCTCAACTCCTGCTCATTTTGATAACTTCGATTGCTTGCCAATGTTTCTACAATCTCCCAAATGAGGCGCAAATTTGGAATTTAGATTTCTTTTTCAGTAGCTTTCCAACGCACCAATCCACGCTTGATTTGGTTGAGAAAATCTACTTTTTTCTTGATTATTCTCCTTTAAATAAGCCCATGGGGCTTACCTTGACGTTTAAGGGTTAAAAGGTAAGTTGTTCCTATAACCCGCCGATTTTCTCATGAGATTTACATTCTTTTGTAATTTTTTTTTGATGAAACAGTTGACGTTCATGAAACAATCGATAGAAATAAGTACAGCTCTCAATTTGTGAGAGATTTTTGTATCGGACTAATAAAGCAGTGAGGGGATGAGATAGATCACGAGACTGACAAGTGGTGTTGAACTTACACAAGCAAAGCTTCTCCGCTTTTGATAAAGAATTTCAGTTGCGCAATTTTTCATATGCAAAAATCTCATTTGAACGCTGTCAGTAGAACGTTGATCATGATGACTCTGTTGTTGCCTGCAATCTCGTGCACTGCCGTGAATTCCAAGCTCCTCGCAGCAGCTTCGTCACCCTTGTTGCGCAAGCTCAGGAAGAACAAGGAGGACGACTTCAACAGACTTTCTGGCATTTCTGTCAACAGTAATTTGACGAGACAGGAATCAGTGGCGGTGATGGGCAAACCCGCGATGGCGCCCGTGTTGCTGCTCGATGTGATGGACACTCTTGTTCGCGACCCTTTCTATGAAGACATTCCGGCTTTCTTCGGGTAAATTTCTCGTGTTTGCCAATGAATCGGTTTCCGAATTGTAGAACATGTTGGATTTGAGGTTTGAATGCGATTTTAGGGTTTAGGGTTTGGGGGTGACGATGATGATGATGTTGTTGTTTGTGTGTATGCAGAATGACGATGAAGGAGCTGCTCGTTGCAAAGCATCCTACGGCGTGGATGGAGTTTGAATGCGGCCACTTGGCTGAGGAGGATCTGGTCAAGAAATTCTTTGCTGATGGACGAGATTTTGACATTCAGGGTTTGCATCTTTTCCCCACAGTCCTTTGAATTTGCACAAGTATTAGAAATCTCCTTCAATTGTGTCATGCCAGGCCACACAGGTCACGTAGCAGCCGGTCTGAAACGTATTATTTTTGTAAATTAGGGTGACAAGAAAATGAGCCAAGGTTACATGTGGTGTTTGGCTAAGCATAACCTTTCCACCAGTCAAAGAACGCGTCAAGAACCTCCATTTTGAAATGGAACCGACTCCTCTGTATTTCTGTCCAAAAAATAAAAGTAAAATGGAGCTGACATTTAATTGTAAAACCCAACATCATTATCCTTAACCCCTAAAAGGATCAAGAAGCCCAAATCGGACCTTATGTTTTTTTTTTAAATAAAATTTTAAGCGGTTTTGAGTAGGTCCTATGTGGACTTCCTTTTGTTCAAAATTGTTTCTGTTTTGACCAACGCATGCAATGTTCTTCACTGATTACGGTGATATAAAATTAGGTTCCATGTGAAATGTCTTTTTCATAATATGATCAGTTGAATTTATCATTTTAAAACCATGAATCCTTGGTCCTTTAGGGGTTAAACAAAAGAAGTAAAGCAGTCTCTTGTTTTTTACAAATTTCTGTTGCTGAAAGTCGTTTCTGCCTTGTGTGGGGTGTTGACCCTGTGTCAGTAAAGAAGTAGGGGTCAATGTGACCCTGCAGGTGCTGGAAAGCTTTTTGGGAGTTGAAAACTGTAGAGTTATATGTAAACTGAAGTATGTCAATCAATTTGGCATAATTATCCTGAGCATTTTGTGTGGATGATGGTGTCCAGGGTTGAAGGACTGTATGAGCAAGGGATACATTTACTTAGAAGGTGTGGAGGAGCTCTTGCAACGGCTGCTTTCTGCTGGTTTCACCATGCACGCATTCTCTAATTATCCATGCTGGTACACCCTGATTGAGGACAAGTTGCGCCTCTCCAATTACATGCCTTGGACTTTCGTTTCCTGTCATATGGGTATGACTATTCTTCACTATAACCTCAATGGATTTAATTTCAATTTTAGTTTTAATTCTAATTTAAAAATTACAATCAGGTCTCGTAGGGGTTGATCTCATTGTCCTTTGGTTTTTATAAACACACTAGGATCTTCCATAGGACTTCGTTGCCTTCCATACCTTATAGAACTGCTCCTCTGTACTACTCCTGCGTTTGAGTTTTTGTTGAGACTTTAATGGAGAAAGATCCTGTAATTTTCATTGAGGTTGTATCTGGCAAGAGGTTGGTTATGGTTGATAGTAGAGGTTGGTTATGTATGTCAGATGTCTGCAATAGTTATTTCCAGAAACTTCCAAGTGACCAAGGATTCACAGTTTTAAAATGAAAAATTCAATTGATCATATTGTGAAAAATGTAATTCAGATGGGACCAAATTTTATATCACTAGAACTAATGAAGACCATTGCGTGTGTTGGTCTAAAAAACAAATAAATTCGAACAAGAGAAAAAGTCCAAATAGGACTACTCAAAACTGTTAAAGAAAACATGGTGACCATGGACGCTTAGAGGTTAATTTGATTTTGTCATGTTTCTTGCAGGTTTGAGGAAGCCGGAATCGGAGATGTATCTTGAGGCTGCTCGCCAGCTGAAGGTTGACCCATCAAGTTGCGTTTTCGTTGATGACAGGTGAGAGACTGGAGCCTGTCCGGTTATTGTTGCTAGGAACTTGCTTTTTGTTGGTCTGATGCACTAGATTCTGATTTAATCCTTACTCTTGAATTCTTTTTGGTTGCAGACGCAAAAATGTCGAAGCTGCAATTGCAGTGGGAATGAGAGGCATTGTGTTTCAGAATGCAAAACAGTTGGAAGAAGAGCTTGTTGCTCTGGGCTGTTCTTTGTGAACTTCACAATCACGTGCGAGTACAAGCCTGCTAAGTTAGGTATTACATGATGGAAACCCTAAACCCTAAACCCTAAACCACTTTGAGACAATGATTCTTATGCTGGTGCAAATGCACCATTGTAAATCAATGAACTATTAGTGTGAAGCAGATAGTCTTAGGAGTTTAGGAATTTTTGGGAATTGCAGTTGCTCATACAGAAAATGAATCTGTTGTACCTAGAATAGCTCAATGTGAATACTTCATGATACATTCATTCCTTGAAACGAGAGAATATTGTTAAGATCATTAATTTGATCATGTACTTGTTGCTTATTCTAAGCTTGGACAAA
Organism: Pohlia nutans; assembly: GCA_022496805.1. Classification (NCBI taxonomy): domain Eukaryota; kingdom Viridiplantae; phylum Streptophyta; class Bryopsida; order Bryales; family Mniaceae; genus Pohlia; species Pohlia nutans. Next base: position 25,304,593 of record CM040096.1, read on the forward strand.
CTTGAAATTGTTTCCTTGATTAAAAAAACTTACTGGAGTTCTGTCAATTAAACCATGACAAGGTAGCTGGTCAGAGCGTCCAGAAAGTGCCCCGTCTCTAAATCCCCCGGTGGTCTTGAATGCGGGGCACTATTCATCCACCCCTCCTTTTTCTGAAATTTCCATTTTGGGCACCTTCGGTGCTTTTTTTGGAATTTTTTTTTGCAAATTTGGGGCCTACGGCCCCAGTTTACCTTGGGGAGACCTATTTGGGAATAAAAACCCATTGGAGGAGGGGGTTGTTTTTTAAGGTGGGCCCTGAACCGGACAAAAATAGGGGGCACTTTTGTCCCCATTCATTCAAGACCACCGGGGGATTTAGAGAAATCCCAGAAAGTGGACGACTAACAGATTCAAACCCTTCTCACGTTCTCATCAATGCTTGGATGAAAGTCATCCAATTTTTTGGAGATTCTTCACCAAGTTGTTGTCCTATCTAACGGTTGGATTGAGTCATACTTGATTACATATTTTTCTAAAATTACAAATGTAGAAGTATGTCAAGTCGTTGACCAAGCCAAAATTGCATTGACTGTAGTTCAAAAGTGGCCTTGCAAAAATGAGGTCATAGATTTAAGAAACACAAAAATTTCAAAGAATCACCACATTTAAGAGTATCTCATTTCAAATTCATTCCAACAAATCTTACTCAAAAAATATTAAAATTTTGTTTGTAATCGAATTTAGAAGGAATTTTTAATTTTAACTTTCAAATTTTAGAATTAAATATTGGTGATAGTATTAGTGAATCAAACTGTACAGATGGAATCTAAAATTCAAAATCTAAAACTTTCATTTGTATATTAATTCCAAAATATTCTTCTAAATAGTAGTTTATGATGCTTGTTCTCAAATTGTCAATTCCAAGGACACCTTGGTACGTTTAGGGGTTAAAGCAGTAAAAGGAATCCATAAGCCCTTAAAACTAGGAAAGGAATCTTTTTCTTTGCATGGAATTAAAATTTGACAGTCCTTCCATATTGGAAAAAACAAAAAAAAACAAAAAAACAAAAACATATATTGGAAAATTGGACAACCAAAACACTCCCATTGCAAAATAAAGAAAATAGTACTTAACTTCAAAAATTTGTTGTTGATTTGGAAAATCATGCAAATTGGATGTTTCAATGACAAATTTTTAATACAATTTTGAAGTGCACTATTTATTTTTATTTTACAATGGGGATATCAAGATACAATGTTGAATCTTGATTGAGTTTTTTTTAAAAAAATAGTATTTTTACCTACTTTTTGAAAAAATGGGTTTTCATAAAATCATCCAAGGTGGAAAGACTTTGAACATCTTGGATTTTGGCATCTTTTTTCTATCTCTTTACATCACCTCTTTTTTCCTCCACCTTTTCCTTGTGCAATATTTGGCACGTCAAAGTTTCAATCTTAGTTTTTGTAGTGAAGCAATACATGTCAAAATTGAAATTTAAAAACCAAAACCAATGTCTAGTCTACTTGACGCCCACTAGTAAGCCTATACATATGAGCCCAAGGTTTGCTTTGGTTTGATGTTGCATGGTTTCTGATAGGTCCCACCTTTCAACTTGTACCATTTGGCTCAAGCTCTACACAAGGCCTTGATCCAATATTCTATATGCCTACTCTGTGGAAAGTAACTCACCCCCCAAATCCATAGGAGTAAAATCGGTGACCTTCCCCACTTGTTAGTCAGTGTTGGAATCTCGAATTTCATCGTTGCAATGATTTGTTTTTATTTGAATGATGAAATCAAGGTAAAGCTACGTCACTTTATGCATCTATCGCCATATGATGAAGAGAGCGTACAATAGCTCAACCAAAAAAATATTGGTGAATTTTCACCAAAATCTTATATGATTTTGGGAGTGACTATTTTTACACTAGATATATATATATATATATATTTTTTGTGTGTGTGTGGATGTGAGTCTATCCATTCTTTCCCTACTTGGCTACATTCCAAAGTGCGTGTCACCCTACCAACAAAAAAGAAAAAGTAAATAAGCGACAGCTCATATCCAACAACTCATATCCAACATCGCACAACAATTTTGAGGGCTGTGTGTATATTATGGAAATTTCACAAAATATGACAAACCCACACCAACCCAAAAGGATTGGATTCAGCCAAATAAAATTGACATTTTTTTTCCAAAATGTTATTAAATTTTGGAAGGGGCTACTTTTACACTAGAGAAATAGGTAAAAAAGTGGATGAAATTGTCAAAATCTTCTAAAAAGAAACATACTAAAACTGCCGCTAGTTTGAAGTAAGTGTCTTATAATAGACAATTTAATGAATGAGTGCACACATATACACACACATACACATACACATAAATAAATAAATACATACATACATACATGCATACATAAATATTTATTTATTTATTTATTTATATCCATTTTTTCTTACCTATAAAATTCCAGGGTGTGTGTCGCTCTACCAACAGAAAAAAAAAAAGCTGGCTGATTGGATTGAATTATTGAACATATCAAACACCGACATTCATCCAATCCACCCAGCCGTTCCAGCATTCATCCTACATTCATCCAATGCTAACTATGGCAGGTTCAGCCGAATCCGGAAAAATGCGGAAGAAATTGTCAAAGTATCCGAACTCTTCAATCTCGTCCGTCACCGGATAACTTATGATCGATCATTTCGATGTCTCCAACTCAACTCTCCCTTCAAGTCCGAGACGATGATCTCTTGTCACTGCTGCAATCTCAAGTGATCTCCCTCATGAGCTCGGATTCATCGAAAGCTTTGGCCGGCTCTTTGTCATGTTAATTTTCGGAGCTGCTGATTCCATCGTAGTGCATGATTGGTGAGCTCCTGTTTTCAACTGGGTATGAATAATTGTGGGCGTTGACGTTCATTTCTTTAGTGGAAATAATAATTCAGTTAGGTGTACGTTGTAAGGTTATGAATTCTGTGTCGTTGTTGTTGTTGCGGTGCCGGTTTTGTCGGAATGCCGGCACGTTTGAATGAATTCGAGGGTTTAGCCGTGAATGAAGCATTGCAGTTATATATGTCGGCAACCCCTTTTGTTTCAATTGTTCTCCCACAATTGATAGGCTGAGTACATTGATTCTGCCCCCGGAAGTGGGACACTGGCAGCGTCCTGGTTGTGGATTTAGGTGATGCGTTTCATTTTAGGTTTTGCGTCCTACTTTTGGGTTTTACTGTTGCAGGGTTTTTACTGTTGGCTTCACAACAGTGAGGGTTTTCTGAAAGACTAGAGTAGTTTTTGGTGATTCTTGAACAGCAACTATGGGGAGACGGCAATTCAGGAGGTGGAAATTGTTGTTGGAAGCTCATGAATGACGTCTTTACTATGACTGCTTGATATAAGTTTGAATGACCATTGTGCTATAGTCAATGTGTAAGATATTCTAGTAGTGGTCATATTAACCCTTTAGGATTCACAGTTTCAAAATGACAAATTCAATTGATCATATTGTGAAAAATCAATAATTCAGAGGGGACCAAATTTTACATCACTAGAACTAGTGAAGATCAGGGCATGTGTTGGTCAAAAAGGAAAGAAATTCGAACAACAGGAAGTCGAAATAGGACCTACTCAAAACTGTTAAAAAAACCATGGACGCTTTAGGGGTTAAAAGAGGTTTGAGTGTATATTGGATAATGACATAAATAAATACCCTGGAAGTAGGTTCAAGCAGGTAATATGATTCACGGGGAGGCCTCCTTATGAATTGCATCATCGTAGTTTTGTTGCATCAATCATATTGTCCAAACAAGTATCGTTGTCATTGTCACGTGATGTGGAATCAAGATCCAATCCATGTATTAGTTTACGTATTTGAGAGTGCGTATGTTATGCATTCTTGTTTGATTTTTTGATTGCAGATTCAATGATGGTTTATGATACTCGATCTGTTCTTGATTTACACGACATCATGGTTGTAGGATGCATTAGTTTATGTATTTGAGAGTGCCTATGTTATGCATTCTTGTTTGATTTTTTGAATGATGGTTTATGGTACTCGATCTGTTCTCGATTTACACGATATCATGGTTGTAGGAGAAGAATGTGAAGGAGCTTGTAATCGACGGGAATTATGGCGAGTGCGGAAGGTTTCGGAGCCTCGGAGGATGATGATGCCGAGTTTGAGCCAAGGATTCTTCCCGAGTTTCCGTTGGGTGAGCGGCCGACAATAGGACCTGAGCCACCCGTAAATCCGTTCCATGAGTCCAGCAACTGGAGCAAGTTTCAAATCATCAAGTCCATTGTGCTGCTGCCGTTGTTCCTGCTGCGAGTGGGGTTTTTCTTTACTCTCATGGCATTGGGCTACTTGTTCCTCAAAGTGGCCTTGCTGGGAGTCCGTGAGCCTCTGTTCAAGCCTTTCAATCCATGGCGACGCTTCCTGTTGTGGCCTGTCCGGTTGGGAGCACGAGCCGTGATGCTCACCATGGGGTACTATTACATTTCTGTGAAAGGAAAACCAGCTCACCGATCTGTGGCGCCAGTCATTGTGTCCAATCACATTGGTTTTCTGGACCCCATCTTTGTTTTCTACCGGCACTTGCCTGTCATTGTCGCCGCCAAGGAGAATGTGGAGATGCCCTTTGTTGGCATGTTTTTACAAGCTCTGCAAGTATGTAACTCTTGCCCCTACTACCCATTGAATTTTGATAAAACTGTGCACTTAAGCAAACCATTTGTTCCTTTTGTAATCCAAAGCTATAAGAGGTTTTATAGCTTAGGAATTAGGGTACAGTTTTTGAGTAGCAAGAAAGATTATACATAAACTTTCTCTCTTCACTATAGTTGTAGCTTGTATTATGCAATTACGTTCTCCCCTTTGGTCCAAGGCCAGAAACGGCATGACAAGGAGCAATTCTTAGTATGAACTTGAAAAAGGGGTGATTGTCAATTTTAGAGTCCAATTTCAAAAAGGATCAAATTGTTACTTTGTGCAATTATCATATCCCATGTGCAGTTTTAATGAAAGTTGGGGAAGTAGAGCGTTGACCATTGAACTGTTAAGGAAAGTGGAGTGCTGACTTCTGAGCGAGGTTTTGTTAGGGAAGTGGAGAGCTGAATTTTGAAATGAATTTTGTTAGGGAAGTGGAGTGCTGACTTTTGAACTGAATTTTGTTAGGGAAGTGGAGTGCTGACTTTTGAACTGAATTTTGTTAGGGAAGTGGAGTGATGGAATTTTTTGATTCATGCAGATAATACCAGTGGACCGAGTATCAGCAGAGTCTAGGCATCATGCAGCGGGGAACATTCAGCGGAGGGCGATGGACAATAAATGGCCGCATGTCATGTTGTTTCCCGAGGCCACCACCACGAATGGAAAGGCCATCATCTCTTTCAAAACAGGAGCATTCTCGCCGGGGTTGCCTGTGCAGCCCATGGTCATCAGATACCCTCACAAGTATGTGAACCCCTGTTGGTGCGACCAAGGGGGTCCACTGCTCATTCTGTTCCAGCTCATGACCCAGTTTGTCAATTTCATGGAGGTATTCATTCACCTTTTCCCCGTCGCATTTCCAATCTGCAACTCTGGCTATTGGCATGGAGGAACAAGTGTCCAGGATTCCGTAATCTTTTGAAGAATGTTTTAATGGCACAAGAACCCTCCAGTTGCGCTCATCTTAACCCCTAAAGGACCAAGAAACCCAAATCGGGCTTCATGTTTTTTTAGCAGTTTGAGGAGGTCCTACATGCACTTCCTTTTGTTTAATTTGTTTTTGTTTTTTCGGGACTAATACATGCAATGTTCTTTACTAATTCTGGTGATATAAAATTCAATCCCATCTGCATTATATTTTTCACAATATGATCAATTGAATTTGGCATTTTAAAACCATGAATCCTTGGTCCTTTAGGATTCAAGGAATTGGTCACTAATGATACTGTGCCCAGTTTGCTGGACTGAGAGGTGGTAAATCTTTGTAGGTGGAGTATCTGCCAGTGATGGTGCCAACATTGAAAGAGATGAAAAATCCCCATGATTTTGCAAATCGGGTGCGCAGTGATATGGCCAAAGCGTTGGGTGTTGTGTGCACAGAGCATACGTTTCTGGACATTAAATTAGCTCTGGCTGCACAGAAGCTTAACCAGCCTTTCAGAAGTTCATTGGTGGAGTTTGCGCGCATGGAGAAGCTATTTCGGCTGGACTATGACACGGCCCAGGACTATTTGAAGAAGTTCAGTGCTATGGATGTCAAACACAGGTACTTTGAAATGAGGTTTATTATTCATTGCCCTTGTATGTATGTGCCTCAAGGAACTGGTAATAGCTCCTTTGCTCTCCATCCCATGTTGCATATGGTGACGTCCAATTCTCATTAGAAAAAATTTCAGAGTCCTTCGGCCCCAAAGTTTCCTGTTATCACTTTTGCACAATCCTCAGAGAATTTTGGTTTGGTTTTGTATGATGCCAACCCTAAACCCTAAACCCTAAACCTTGGTAACAGCTCCTTTTCTCTCCATCCCATGTAGCACAGTTTTCATTAGAAAAAGTTTCAGTCATTCGGCCCCAAAGTTTCTTGTTATCACTTTTGCACAATCCTCAGAGAATTTTGGTTTTGGTTTTGCATGATGCCAACCCTAAAACCCTAAACCCTAAATGACAAAATTTACCTTGTTGGCATATACTGTGAATCTTGGTACGTGTATGACTTTTTGACACATAACTGGTCAACTTCTATGGAACTCAGGGACCAGATTTGCAAAGTAGGATGTTGATTAGCAGCGTGCATAACTGTAGTTGGTTTTGTATGTGTGCTCTACTGCTCTTATACTGATCTGTGTTTATCTTACCCTTTTTTTTGGTTGTGATTGCAGTGGTTTAGTTACATATGATGAATTCCTGACAGCACTCGACCTTCCAAACTCACAAATCACTGCACAGGTGTTCCACCTTTTTGACAAGGATGGGCATGGCAATATAAACTTTCGAGAGGTACGTAAGTTGAAGTCATCCTCCCCTAATTTTGTTGCAAATGTTTTCTAGGTTTGAGTATGTGTATTGGGAAGCGTACCTCTTTAAAATGTAATATGTATATGCTAATTGATGATCAGTTTGGCTACTACAAATCAAGGCTCTCAAGAAAAATTACTCTGCATGCAGTTTGTGGCAGGGCTTGCCTTTGTGTCTACTCACACATCATTTGCAAGTACAATGGAGGCTGCATTCAAAGCTTGTGATGTGAATGGCGATGGCACCCTTTCTCGTGATGAGGTGGAGAGGAGCTTGCTTGCCATCTTCCCGGAGCTGCCCCCAATAACGGTACATAATGCTAAAAAACAACCGCCCATCCATCATGCTACTCTTTTTGTTTTAACCCCTACAGGACCAAGGATTTTAGGGTTAGGGTTTTAGGGTTTAGGGTTTTAGGGTTAGGTCTGATCAGAAACTCACTGGCTGGCTTGCAGGTATTGAAACTTTTTGACACACTGGACCTAAACCATGATGGGAAAATCAGCTGGGAGGAGTTTAATGGCTTTCTGAAATGGAATCCAGAGTATTTGGCTATCATCATGTCTGCACACCCCACTCTGCTGAAGCCCAGATCGCCCACATCACCAAAAACACCCAAATTTTCAAGCTGAAGTTCAAAAATCTGGAGATCTGTATCAGTCTTTTTATGTCTGTTCGAAGGGGATGCAATTCTTCAAATCCTTCCATCATCCATTTCCATTCAGCATGTGAGCTTCGTTTGTCATGCATTTCCCGGATGATTGAGCAACAGTGATTAATCACACTGTTGGTATAGTCCTTGATGATGGGATCGAAGTCAATCCCATTTCTAGAGAAAAGTTTAATGCTCGGGAAGAGCCGGCAGCACGTGTAATTCTAGTGCCTTAGTAGCTGATTGAAATTAGAAGTTGCAGGCAAAAAACTGAATGATCTAAACTTGTGCAAGGGCTCTGTTTGCAGTAAAATATACCAGGAAGATATCATTGGGTTGCAGGTTGATTGAAGTAAATGTAAGAATCTAACAGATTTTTCTTAATTATTTTTTCCTGAACACTACTCCAGAGTAATATGATACAATCTACCCTCCATACAATGACACTCAGTAGCCTTTGTGACTGTTGCCTTCCCTCCAACAGAATGATATGGAATATTCCACATCATTCATCCCCCAATGAAATGATGTGGAATATTCTACATCACATCATTAGCTATGGGGGCACATGATATTAAGCAAGTTCAACTAATTATGGTGAACAGTAATCAAAAGCACTCACTCAGTTACAATTCAACAATGTCTTGTAATTCTTTATTTGATTCAATAGCCCATTCAATTACAAATCATTGGTCACTCCATCTATAAAGGTGAATGAAATTAAAAGGCAGCCTTCTTGAAGGCTACTAAATGTTATGCATGATGTGACGATGTTATTGTTTCAAAGTCCAATACACATAAGACAAGTCATTTTATGCCTGCCACCTTGAAGGTAGGGCTTCCCAAACATGTCATAATAGAGAGGGACAATTGTAGCGTTGTTAGTAGCTGCTAGAGTTGAATTCTCTTAGGGAATGTACTTAATATGAAATCTTTGTTGCACTCCTTGTAGCTCGTATTTGGGTGGGTAGTTCCTTGTAGGTGGCATTTTTTGGAACTAGAATGGTAAGGTATACTCAAAACTTGCTTATATCTACACAGTTTGGTTTGGTTTAGTTTAGTTTTTTAATTTTTTAATTTTTTTGCACTCTAGTAGTACATCATGCAAGCAATTGAGGGTGATCCCTTCAAATTTTTACCACTGTGATTGTGCCACGACACTGGTGTGTGGCTCCAAGAAGCTAGATAATTTATTTTTTAAACCCTTCATACATATAGTTATCAATGTACATTTGTTCAAACTAGACATGTGGAAAGTGTCCTATCACATACACACAACATTTATTCTTTGTAGATGTCGAAATGTAATATAGAAGGTGTGATAATAACAAGGTTAGAGTGTAGAGGATAACATTCCCATCAATTTAAGCAATTGCTCATACATGCAGATTTGATTTACTTTTGAGAGAATATAAAGCAATTTAAATGTTGAAATGTAATATTGAAGGTGTGATAATAACAAGTTTCAAAGTGTAGAAGATATAATTTCCATTGGTTTAATCCCTAAGGGTTTAACCAACCCATTTTGGATTGGTGGTATTTTTGGTTCTTCCAAATCACTCTCTTCATGAACCTCTTCATTGTGGAAACCTTTTTTAGAAATACTTCATCAAGTTTTTGTCCTATCCAACAGTTGGATTTGGTGTTATTAGAGTACATACGTTTCTAAAATTAAAAATGTTAAAGTATGTGACATTTTGACCTAACCAAAATTGCAAATGTTGATTTTAGTTCAAAAGTGTTCCAGCAAAAATGAGGTCATAGATTTGAGGAATACAAAAAATTCCAAAAATCACCACATTTAGAGTATCTCATTTTAAATCCATTCCAAAAAAATTTGTTCAAAAAATGATAACTTTTTTTTTGTAATCAAATTTAGAAGGAAATTTTAACTTTAACTTTCAAATTTTATAATAGAATATTGGTGATAGCATTGGTGAATCTAATGGTAAGAATGGAATCTAAAATTTAAATTTATAACTTTCATTTGTTCATTAATTCCAAGATATTCCTCCAAATAGTACATTATAATGGAATTTTTCAAATCTTCAATTCCAGGGACACCCTGTGTCTTTTAGGGGTTAAGTACTTGCTCATTCATACACATTTGATGTACTTCTGAGAGAAGGTAAGAGCATCTACTTAAAGCAAGAGATTTTCTAAAAACTGGATGAAAATTGATTGTATTTAATGCCAAAATTTAGGGGAGGTGAAACAGCTACGGAATATGAGCACGATATAATGATATCTGAATACGTCCCTCTATAGCTAATTTAAAGGTCTTGGTATCTTAGATTGATGAATAATAACCCATGTATAGTAATTTGTGATTGATTCACATACTATATATAGATGAACACATAGTGGTTCAAGGATGTAGAGACAATAACTTGCGTCTCCAAATTTTTAATATGATGATAGTGATCAAGGGGTGAATTGAAGGAGAAGGGTGCACATGTTCCAAGGTAGTGATTTTTTTTCAACTAAAAATAGACCGAATGCTACATTTTGAAGTGGCTGAAAATTTTAAACAAAAGAAAAATAAAAAATAAAATGTACATTTTGGCCATAATCCATATAGTGAGGAAGGCGTGGTAGTCAAGTTTAGAACATTGAAGAGTGGCTCGTAGCCTAAGTTTGGATAAATTTCAACTCATGTCCAACTGGTCTATAGCCAGACTATCATGTTTGTGCATTGGAAGTAACTTGTGTCACATAACCATGTGGTTTTAGAGCATCGCAAAGAGATGAAGTTAAAGTTTGGCATGGCGTCGCGCAGACTCTGAGTGCCTAAAACTTACAATATTAGCCAATAATTTATAAAGTGGTGTTCATGACTTAGCCAAAACAATGTACTTCAATTTTAGGATGTAGCCATCTCTGCCTTACCACAACAACAAAAAATTAGCCAATAGTACACCTTCACCCTCATGATTGTAGCCCCAGGACCCCTTTGCTGATTTTATTTTTTTAAATCACTGCTCTAAGGTGATACAAAAGAAAGTTTATAGTTCAAAATTAAAGTGAATACAATCTTTGAACAGATTTTATGAATTGTCAAAGTTGAAAAATTGAATCACTTGTTTCTATCTACACAAGGAGTACATTTTATGTACAAAAATTGGGAATAGATCCCAAACAGTTTTAGTGTCCTCTATCTTATGGTTTTACTTTTACAACGTCGGTTCTCCAAAATAGGAATACGATGACAAGTTCATAATTTTGCCTCTACAAATGTATTAGATAACCGACAAGCCGGGTAGCAGTGAGTAGGTTATCATACATAACCAATTCTTCACTTTTCAATCACAACCCTTGATCTTCATGATCCAAGGGTGTAGGATGCAAGTTGAAAGGAGAGAAAGGTTATGAGCTGCAACTTGTGATGGCGATAATGACGGGTTACCAATAGGATTGAGCCACGTTAGCATTGAAAAGTCAACAACCGGTTATACGTTAACAGCCATGTGTGGAATAATAGATTGAATTTCCTTGGCAATGCATGGGATTTGAGAAGCCTTGTCATCTGCTGGTAAAAGTGTTGTGAGGAGCATACCCGTCTTCTTTATGTGATAGGCTCTGCTATAAAATTCATGAGATATGTACACCCATTATGGACCATGTATCAAATGCAACCCCTCCATTTCAATCCAAACGCGCCACTGTAACTTAGATATTGATTACACAATCACAGGATGAGAATCTATAAAAATCCAGGGTCTATTTTGGATACACTTATAGATGATACTTTGAAATTCCATAACCTACTATACTTTTTTTGAGCATATGTGTCACTATACGATAGAATGTTCACTCATGGGTTTGAACTCATAACCAAAGTTGTTCTTCTGGACCAAAACATCAACCATGAACTGAAATTGGAGAGTCTTGATCAAATAAAGACACAATAGATTATGTCCTAAAACCGATTCGGAACTCCCGTCTTGCCTCATCGGTTATGAAGTCCATAACTTATTCATACAATAGAGTTAACTAAAACGAAGCGCATCTAACCTCCCTTTTTGCTCTACTTTTAACCTCTCTATTGAACTATACTTGGGGGTTGAATAGTCTTGTGTCATAGATTGTCCCCTTGTGGGCCATGGGCTTGGAGCTTTGTTACAAGGTGTGGGAGCCATAGCGAGGTATGGAAAAGAATGACAGTACCTTGTTTTAAATTGTCTCCCAACTTGTCATAGACTAGTTTTTGGTCTATTTATATTTCAATATGAGTTTGAGAGGAATTCAACATGAGTTTGCCAAAACTTTCCTCTTTGGGTTGACTTTTCGGTTAACTCTAATGTCCAAATAACACTAGCTAAAGTAGATTGGAATCCTCTTTCACTTAACAATAAGACCCAATAAAAGTCATGTTTTCCTAATAATGGATACTATGCTAGTGGCAATGATAGGTGCACATGCCTTATGTAGATTTTTGTAGATTGTAATTAATGATTTTTTTAGGCTTTTAGAAGCCTAAAAGCACCAACAAATAATTGGTGTGCACCAATCCTTAAGGAAAAAGTTGAAGAAAAAATGGATGAAGACGTCAGATTGTTCCAACTTTTGAAAATAATTAGGACAAAATCCCCAATTTTAAATGTAACTCATCCAAATATGTGGATATTAATATAGTTCTATCCAAAATATAGATGAATATTAAAAAAATTGCTACCCTATTTTATTGTCTCTGCCCCACCAGGGAAGAGACTACGAAAACGCTTCGTTTTCAAGGAGTTACATGGCTGAATAGTGTATCACACTGTAAAAGTAAATGTAGGATGAATACTATTACAGAGACTACGCAACTAGCCGCTTGTTTTATGTTGTCACTTTAGCACTTCTCCAAAAACTAAAAGAAAATCCCTAATTGTAATGGGAACATGTATCTGGACTACCTGTACATAACATTCAGCAGCCTTCATGTTCACTGCCTTTCCTTCATGCACTCTGCTCATCACCTTGAGCCTCCACCTGTTCACTTAGCTACTAATGAAGTATTGTTGGGTGTGAAATATTCCACACCATCTACTGTAAAGCCAAGGCAAAGACAGTGCATGCTACTGAATGTTATGTATCTTTTTCAGTGAATGGTGGTACCGGTTATTTATTGGTGGCTTGTGTGCTGGATAATAGGATCCATCAGAAAGACAGTAAGATACACCTGCACAAGAGCAACTGACCTTTTAGCCGTTGCATTGGCTTATTGATCAAATAATTCAGACTGGGGGTTGCAGTTCCATGTGAGTACTTGTTGTGTGATGGCTCATTCACATACACCAATGCTGCCGCATGCATGCATGCGTCAGGTAACTTTGAGGGAATTTGTTGTCAACCAAGAAATTGAAAATACGCAATTAGAAATTACTCTAACGCTTGACAGAAAGGAATGCAACGCAAAAAGGGAGCATGGCTCTACTTGCGACACTATAATGCAGTTGCACAGTGCTTGAACAATAGTTGCAACAAGAAAAGACAAGGCTTTAAATATATTTTGTTTCTCGGTTTTACCTTCCTCCATTTCGGGAATGCAGATGCAAGTGCAGCAGGGGCTAAGGTGTGAATGGGCCATGAGTGATGGCCCATTCACACCAAGAAGTTCCAGCACTAGCGTTGCGTTCCTGAAGTTCTACAAGGTAAATTTCGAAAATAATATACAATTTCTTGCGGTGTCAGAGCTTGTCTCTTCTTGCTTTTGGCCAACGCATGTGCGTTGGTGGATCGCAAATTTCTTACAGCATCCAAAATGTGTTCAAGCAGCTTCTTGCATGCATCATGTTAAAATAAAATAAAATTGCAGGAGCACACTGTAGCTACCAAAAACTTACTTGACGAACGCAAATTCTCAGCCACACTTGCGTTGGGTGACTGGTGTGAATGGGCCATGAGCATCATAGGCCGGGTCTGCCTTCAACCTAAGTTACTCTATTGCAAGGTCAGTTCCGACAAAAAATGCAAAAAGTATAAACTTCCATTTGTTAGGGCCGCTTTACACCGAGAGGCCGGGCTAATTCGTTGTGTAAGGGGCTTGAAATCCTCACTTGTGATTGGTCAAAAGGCTGAAATCGGCCCCAACCCCTTTACATCTAGAGCCCAGGCCAATTTGGTGATATGAATTTTTCACTTAAAAACCGCATGGTATGACACGGCCCGAGCTCGTTTAATTGGGTGCACCAAAAATGGAGGGCCAATTCTTGGCTTCAGGGCCAATGTCAAATTTCAGTAAAAAAACCTTTTTTATATAAAAGATGATTTTCTTTAACAAACTAAATTTGTTGGATTATATAGAAATCTAAACAACTCTTTTGAAAAGAGAGGGGCTAAAATTTGCTATATTTATTGAATTGACTTGGCTTTTTGGCCCCAAGGCCTTTACATATGGGAGAATTGGCCCCCGTTATAATCTTATTATAATGGGTAGTTGAGGCCAGCCTCAACTCCAAAAGGAGCTGAAATTTCCTGCAATCGGCCTCAAGGGGAATTGGCCCGGCTTCTAGGTGTAAATTGGCCCTTAATGGGCTGCAAAATCCCTGCAAGCATTTCAATACTCACCTGAAAGTAAGATATTTTGGCATTTGTGTCAGCCCTTTACTCCCAATGGCAAAGCCAGTAACACTACGAGCACTCTAGATAGCTCTCTAGCTGTGGAAAAATGGATGAGAATGGGTTGGTGAACAATTTATTTGAACTGTGACACTGGAAAATGTAAGTGAGTCCACGACCTTCAAAGTCACTCAAGCAGGTGTAATTGCACATCAATATTGTACAATCCATGCGTAGTGACTTGTGAGTGGCTCACTTACTATTTTCAAGAGTTTAATTGAGTGATCATGTTGGTGGAGAACTACACGGTGAGATTTGGCTTTTTAGATGACCTTGAGAGTACAATCCAGAGTGCTAGTGGAGATACTCTAAGAGCATATTCACCCTTCTCCCTTCAATTTACCCCTTGACCACTATAGTCACATACTCCCTCCGTCCAGCAAAAAAACCATGATATCGACTTAAATTTTGTCCCAAACTATAAAACTACGGTTTCTAATTGTACTCATTCACCACCAGCAATTAAGCTTCACATGCGCTTGACAATTGCTTCATAGCATTGTAGACAATTTAGCACCTTAATTCATGGATTTTGATCATGTCGATCATGGATTTTGGTCATGTGTACAATTTTTGGCAATCAAAATACTCCCTTTGTACTCACCTAATTCATAGATTTGCATCATAGTCAACGTATTCCCTTAGTAGTCATAAAATTAAGCTGAATCCATGAATTTCAGTGAAACAAGATCTTTTGCGGGACGGAGGAAGTACAAGATTTGGTGTCATAAGCTATCATCTCCATACCCTTGAACCGCTATGTGTCCTTCTCTATAGTGCATGAACCAATCACAATCTCTATACATGGATAATCATTATTGTCCATCAATCTATAGCACCGAGCCCTTCCTTAAATTAGCTATAGAGGGACATATTGAGATATGACTATATTGATGCTCATGTTTTGTGGCTCTCTCACGTGCCCTAAAAAATCATTATTAAATACAAGCATATTTCATCAAGTTTTGAAAGTTAAGAGCTCATTCATTGATAGGATATTAGGGTGAGCATGCTCTAACGTAAATTCTCTAAATAAACATCCCAAAGCACAATCTCTCTTGTATTGGGGTGAGCATGTTCTAGTAAATTCTCTAAGCAAACTTTCTATTATTAAATTGTTTTAGTTTTGTTGGGTATTATTGGCTATTGGAGAAAAGATATCAAATGCTTTTGACAAGTATTTTCTGGACACTATACTAACCAATATTTTCCTAGCAAATTTTTGCTAGAATCTTACCTAATTTTGAGAGTGGCTACTTTTACACTAGAAAAATGGGCAAAAAAGTGCATGACATTGCCAAAGTCTTCTAAAAAAAATACTTGCGACTGTTTGGATGAAAGTGACTTGTATTAGATAAATTTAAGGATGAGTATATATGCATGTGTGTAGATGATTCTATCCATTTTTCCTTTCATGGCTACATTCTTCGATGCATGTTGCTCTAATAATGGAAAAAATTAGCTTCAACATACAAATAAACAATGAATTTTTGAAGTGCTAATTATAAATGTCAAAAGTTGAATCAATGTTCTCATATTCAGAAAGTGTACATTTTAGGCAAGAATCTAAAATTGGTCAAATTTGTAGCAAGATCGATTTGATGTGTATTTGCATAACAAGAAAGAGATGTCATAAGAGAAAGATATTTTCGTGCATGATGCATGTCAAATTCAAAGTCTACGGGTATTAACCTACAATTGACTATTATAAGGCAAATTGAATGTTCACACACTGTCTTTTGAAAATTTCTCAAAGACGTCCTCTAGGTGAAGGGTGAAAACAAAATGCAAAATGTTCCGAGAAATGAAGAAACCAAAATACAACACGTCATGATGATACTTGTCTCCAAGGCTTTTCGCCCTTCTATGCTCTTGACACAAAATTTATTATAGCAACATTATCTTACATTTCACTAAATAGTCATTCACCAAATGCAAGGACTTATAAAATGATACCTCATTACGCATTTATACCCTTGAAATTTTTGGGTTAGAGCTTAGTGGAGACTTTGAAGGCCATGGGTGCCCTCCTTTTTAGGCATGTTCGTTAGGGCATGCTCTAGTTTCATCCAAGTTCAATTGTCACTGAATTTGATTGCAATCGGATTCTTGTATGTTTAGTAGTTGTTTGCCTTCTAGAGTAAACAAACCTCCATTTGGCACTAAAAGAACTTCAATTTTCTTTAAAAAAAACCAAAAGCAGTTTTTAGAAATAACCCCAGGGATGCACTCCCCAAGTTTTTGTTGGCAAGTGCAATCAAAAGTAGGGGTATTTTAATTCATTCAAGAGAAATTTTTGAATTTAAAAAAATGTAAAATAGCATAATTTAAGTGTGATGTTAATGGTAAAATAGTAACTTCCGGTAGTACTACCGACTTGGTTTTTTATTGCCTCGGTAATTTTCCAAGTTACCTTAGAAAGTAAATTTGGGAAGACTTTTTTACCAATCTGACAGTTGCTAATCAGATCGGGTTGTACATGTATAAAAGCAATAGAGACAAACTTCTCAGCAAGGCAATATTTTTCCTAATTGAAGTCTCATTGTGATTTTCTTTCTTACATATGATTTGCAAGAATTCTTCTTCTTTCTTCACTCATTTCTAGTATTACCTCCTCGGTTCTTGTGTTACTGATTTAACACAGATCCAAGTTAGAACCTGGTTTAGCTATCCAGCAGGGATTGGTAGCTGTAGTATTCCTACCGAGTAGATCTTCCTAGCCTATGTTTTCCTTAGGCTATTCGATATTCTTTTCCATGCAGCTCGGTAGTCAGTTACCGACGTCTTGTAGAGAAAGGAGAACTACCATGTGAAAACTTCCATTATAAATAACATAGGGTGCCTAAATAAAAATTTAAAGAATATTCATAGAATACACCATGGATATTTTTTTATATCATAGAATATTTACATTACCCCCCCCCCCTCTAAAACACCCTTTGAACGCACGTGATCCACTAATATAACATATATAGGGCATCTCCAAGAAAATAACCAATGGAAATTTTTAAAAATTGAGGGAGCTAATAGGATTTAGAACATTTGGTATTTCAAAAGTGTTCCATTAACCCTTAACTACCTGAGCGTCCATTTTTTGGACGATGTACATATTTCATCCATGTTTTATCATCCGTCAAGCACTTTTGCAGTGTGGGTTTTTTAATATAAATTTTATGGGAAGTTAGCTTAATGCATGTGAGATCCAATTAGAAAGGGGATGATTTGTGAAATTTTTATGCCTCATTTCATGTTGTAGTGATTCATCCAAAATTTTGAAGATTCGAGTGTTAAAGTGCTCTTTAAAAAGTCAACTCATAAATTTAAGTAACCAAAAAATCTCCAAAAATCAATACACTTAGAGTATTGCATTTCAACCAATCCCAACAAATTTCATCCAGAGATTGTCAATATCTTATTTGTAATCGAATTACAAAAGAATTTTGAGTTTTGAGTTTTAAATTTTATACAAAAATATTGGTGAGAGCAATCATAGATTTAACCGTATGGATAGAATCTAAAATTTATGATGTACAACTTTTATTCACACATCAAGTTCAAAATATCCCTCTTTGTTGCATTTTATAATACATCTTTGCAAAACTGCCAAATTTGAAGAGGGCTTTAGGCATTTAGGGGTTAAGGGTAGTCTAGTGTCAACAATAGCTTCCCTTACGATCTCAACTTTGAAAATCTATTGAATATTATTTGAGTGTCAAAAAAACACATTAAATTTTTCATTGTGATTCTTTTCCATTTGCTAACACACTCACCTCAAATTTCAGACTATACCCTTATCTACAAATTAGAAAGAAAACAAGGCCGAGAAAAAAGGGACACTTTTAGGTTTGGTTACGTTACAATGTCTTGGGATAGCTTTTGAGTTTTGACTTCATAGCATTGGTTGTGAGCTCGGTTGTGAGCTACTAAAGTTAGTTTCATTATATGAGGAACTTAGTAATGTAAGCAACATAAAATCATTTGAATAAACACCTTTACATTGTTTCTATTAGTAAATTTCCCTAGTATTTGTTGAATCTTATTGGCAAAAGGTTATAGATTCTTCTAGCATGTACATGTTGGACATTGTTTGAATAAACTATGAATTTTGAAAGCGCTTATTATAAGTCTATTCAAAATTGATTTTAGACTCTCATATTCATAAAGCATACATTTTAAACAAGAATGTATAAGGGTAACAATTAAATCACTTGCCTTACATATTCAATAACTTAATACTCTATAACTTTCTCCTTGGAGTGGCATATGACATGGCTTTCTCTTGCTTCCACTCCCCGCCCTTGAGAGGCAGACTAACGTGTTAACTTCTTTGTTTTTCTTATAATGACACCATTAAATCAATGGTATATTGGCATTGCACATGATTGATAAGTTGCCATGATTATTTAGCATTCATATTTTTTTATAAGTCTTAAATTTGAACTAGTTTGTTCACATAGATCAAACATAAATCCTTGCACTAGGCATAACATTCTATAACAGTTTTTGATACACCATGCAAATCAATGTCAAGAGCTTCAATGATTCTTTCAGCCCCTTAACTATTCTCTCCTCTATCCATTAAAATTTGATAAACAACTTTCATGTATGGATCATCTGTTGTCATTGATTGACATGCACTATAGCAAAGGGTAAAGTGGGCTACAACTAATTAAGAATGTTACCAAGTTCAATGATTTAGTACAAGGTTTTACCATTATTGGTACTATAGGGTGGTTGCTACATAACATTAAGTAGCAAAGCTTGGCTCTGCCGGGGGGGGGGGGGGGGGGGGGGGGGGGGGGGCGCACTTGCTGTATTTTAGAAACAACGTGCAATAAAATATAGAGTATTTAATATTCATTTGAGATTTTTTTTTGAAAATTTCTAAATAAAATATAGGGACCAATTAATATAATACGTGCTTTTTAATTTTAATTTTATTATTAAGAAAACCCCTCGACAAGGGTATCGTAAGTTGAATATCATGGAGGCTCGGATTGAATGAATGAAAATTGCATCTTTTCCAAAGTTGGACAATTGTGTTTCTTAACACTATAACTTTCAGATTGCATTCTACTAGCATCCACCATTACAATTTTGTTAGTGTAGTTTGTTTGAATGTGTTTGCCTCTTTGCCATACCACAACAATGCAATTATTATGTCAAAAATGTCAATTCACACCCCCCCCCCCCCCCCCTCTTTTTTCAGAAAAGAAACACAAAACAACTAGAGGCTATATAAAAATTGTAAATAAAATAGGGCATTTAATATTGAATGCATTCTAGATTTCTAATTACCTATGGGGTATTAAAAAATCAAGCTTAATAGATTTTTTTCTACTTAAAAGACGCTTTATATTTCAATTTTTAAAGATAATACCCCCTTTTAAAATAAGTGGTTATCGCGCGTGTCTCCAAAAAATTACTCTAAGCACGTGACTTTAAGTGCCCTCTTCGGTCAATAGCTACCCATGTTTACAGGGAGTTGCAAGTATTTGGAACTTACAGTTGTAAATGAGTAGCACATGTGTCCACCATCTCATTTTCACGCACGGATTTTATTTTGGATTTTGGAAAGTACTAAAGTGGCGACATAAAATAAAATGGAATAGCCAAATATTTTAATATTCATCTATTTTTTGGATAGAACTATCTTTTCATCTATATATTTTGATGCGATTCTTTTGAAATTGGAAATTTCATCCAAATTATTTTCAAAATTAGAACAATATGGCGTCTTCGTTCATTTTTTCTTCAATTTTTTCCTTAACCCCTAAAGGACCAAGCTAATTACTAAAATTTCATCACTTTCTTGTGCTGATTTCAAAAAGGCAGTTGTAAACAAGGGTTTCGTTAAAAGTGCCTATTGAAATGTGCACTATTTTTTGGGATTATTTTTGAATATTTTAATCACAAATTTTGGTATGTATAAGCAATAATATTGTACTTTGGCTAGAGTCTTTTCAGATATTATTGATTGAAAATAAATCCAAAGCAAGCTATGTAAAATATATGTGTGTCATATTTATTTTGTGCTTTAAGTTTATAATCAAGAATTTTTTATAATATTAGATCAATTAAACGGCTAAAAAACATTATTTTGTGCATCTTCAATAATTGTTCGTAAGTTTAATAGAAAATGTAACACTTACACCCTAATCTTTAGTTAAAAGATTGAAAAATAAATCAATCCTAATTGGCAAGACACACCATGGAAGCAAAAACATTCAAAATGATAAATTCAGAAAAAAAAAGAATAATGTACTTGTGTCACCTTATATTTGAATACTTAAAAACAATAAAGTCAAACAAAAAAATAAAGCATGTGTCTTATTTATGTATTTGAAGTTCTGAAATTTTAATAATTAGAACAACAACTAAAAAATATATACTAAGTTTTGAGAACATATCCATAGTGGTAATCTTAATAAATTCATACAATCAATTAAACCAATTTTGTATTTAAATTTACATATCACAATGTATACTATAATGAGATTGAATGTGTGGTACTTTTTATGAAAATAAACTTTAAATCATAAAAAAATCTTATTGAGGCAATTCCAAGCAAACAAACTAAATTCAATTTGTTGATTATGTGTTTATACAATAAATTCTTTGAAGGAATTTGAAAAAAGATACACCATGATAGTAAAACACAATAATATATAGTATACTCAAGTAATAAGTTACATAGTAACAAATATTCTATACTCTATATCATATCACTATAATACTATAATATATTATTAATATCAACTAAACAAATCTAGCCATCCAAAGAGTCTAAACCCAAGCCTAGAGAAAACATTTCCTTGCGCACATCTGGATGTATCAATGCATTTTTTCCAAACTCAGTAGCTCCCTCTACAGTAGCATTTACTTCAAGTTCTTCATCATGATTGAGTCCAAGACTTTGCTCAATGTACTTGTATCTAACAGGCTCTTCTGGATCTACAGAAGGAATTGCCTCACGCTTAAAAAATTTCATATTCCCATCGGTCCACAATTCAACACCTTCGTTCCAAAAGTATCCATCTTCATTTGCTTGAGTTGCTGCTACAGTAGACTTCTATTTCTTTTTTGAAGTGCCACTTTCAAGAGTAGAAACATGTTCTTTCCGTTTTTTTGATAAATCAATACCTCTTCTCACTTCATCTTCATCATCACCATTACTATCATCATCGTGATCATCTTCATCATCGTCATCTTCATCATTATCTTCATCATTTTCATCCGAACTATCTAGAAATTTTTCCTTATCCAACCAAAGTGGATTTTTGTCAGGTAGAGCTTGTCTAACTTTGTCAACAAAACGCTCTTTCCATTTCTCAAGCCATACCTCCATGTCCAAATTTGATTCCATAACAACGAGTTGCTCAACTCTACCGCTCACATTTTCAATTAAATGCGAAAATCCCTCCATCATCAACGTCCAATCCAAAGAAAAAAAATGGCCGATCAATTCTTCGACAACTGCCCAACAACGACCCGTCCGATTAAACACATTGAGCGAGACATGTGCCTCATCCCCGAAATCCCATATGAAAAATAACATCTAAAAACGTTATAAATAAAAATTAAACACAAAGGGTGCCACAACCTCACAAAAATATGAGAGTATAAACTCAATGACATCAAAAACAAAAATCAAACACAACGGGGGAGGCATGTGCCTCACCCTCACAAAAATACAAGAGCATAAACTCAAGAACATAAAAAAAAATCAAACACAAGGGGGTGAGCCCTGTGCCTCACCCTCACAAAAATATGAGAACTTAAACTCAATGACATCAAGAACAAAAATCAAACACAAAGGAGTGAGGCATGTGCCTCACCCTCACAAAATTACGAGAGCATAAATATAAGGGCATAAACCAAAAGACATTAAAAAAAAAATCAAACACAAAGGGATGAGGCATGTGCCTCACCCTCACAAAAAGATGAGAGCATAACCTCAAGGACGTAAAAACAAAATTAAACATAAAGGGTGAGGCATGTGCCTCACCTTCAGAAAAATATGTGAACCTAAACTCAATGACATCAAAAACAAAAATCAAACACAAGAGGGTGAAGCATGTGCCTCACCTTCACAAAAATATGAGAGCATAAACTTAAGGACATCAAAAAAAAAACTTAAACACAAAGGGGTGAGGCATGTGCCTCACCTTCACAAAATTATGAGAGCATAAACTCCATGACATCAAAAAACAAAGAATCAAACACAAGGGGGTGAGCCATGTACCTCACCCTCAGAAAGATATGAGAGCATAAACTCAAGGACCAAAAAAAAAAAAAAAACTTAAACACAAAGGGGTGAGGCATGTGCCTCACCCTCACAAAAAGATGAGAGCATAACCTCAAGGACGTAAAAAAAAAATTAAACATAATGGGTGAGGCATGTGCCTCACCTTCAGAAAAATATGTGAACCTAAACTCAATGACATCAAAAACAAAAACAAAAATCAAACACAAGAGGGTGAGGCATGTGCCTCACCTTCACAAAAATATGAGAGCATAAACTCTATGACATCAAAAAACAGAAAATCAAACACAAGGGGGTGAGCCATGTACCTCACCCTCAGAAAGATATGAGAGCATAAACTCAAGGACCAAAAAAAAAAAAAAAACTTAAACACAAAGGGGTGAGGCATGTGCCTCACCCTTAAAAAAATATGAGATTATAATATCATTGACATCAAAAACATGAATCAAACACAAAGGGTGAGGCTTGTGCCTCACCTCCAAAATGTCACATGAGCAAAATTAATCAAGTACAATCAAAATTGAAATCAAACACAACGGGGGTGAGGCATGTGCCTCACCTTCTAAATTCTACATGAGTGAAATGCATAAATACAATCAAAACGAGAACCAAACACATAGAGTGAGATATGTAGCATACATTTGGTATGTTTGCATAATGAACATAGAATGAGATTGTGATTACGATGCAAGGAGTGAGGTATGTGGTGAGTTTTGAAATTTAAAATCAGATTGCAATTCAAGTAGTGAGGCATGTGCCTCACTCCAAAAACTGTTCAGAGAAACTCCACACATCCTTCTCAATTTGAAAATAAAAAACATTGAATTTTTAAAATTTAGAATTTGGTAATAAGTGAGATGAGAACTTAATTACAAAACTCATAATCTAGATTTTGAGATTATGTCATCAAGTGATATATGTCCAGAACCCTAAATATTTAGAACTTTAAAGGAATGTGAGTTATAATACAAATAATTTAACATATGGATGATTCAAAAATTCTCAAAGATGCAAATTTCAGAGTTTCATAAATACAAGCAAATGTTATTGGAACTGAGATTTGAGATTGTGATGTGCACATAGCAACAATTTGGTGGTTGAATACTAAATGAAGCTGGAAACTCTAAAAAGAATTTAGATCTAGATCTAGATGAAATTAGAAAGTCGGAAACTTACCCTAATTTCAGTACTGAAGTGATAAACACAATAGATCTTAAGGAAACTAAGAATCAGAAGCGCTCCAAAGTAGATCTTAGTACGAGAAGTTGGGGCTGAAGTGAGATAAATCAGCAAGATTCTTGGTAGTGTGCTGAAACTTGTTTATAGGTGAGGTGTGAACCGCATAGTAGAGTTGAAGTGATGCGACTTGTAGCAAGAAGGTAGAAGGTTTAGTACCACACAAACAAGGTTATCTAGATATGCAGAACAAGTAAATCAGAACGTGGGTTGTATCAAGGTGGAGGCGTTAACGTTGCAAATCACCACTATACAAGATTCGGCACTTTACAAGCGAAGCAAGACGGTGGAGAAGAGAAGCGCCGCACAAGCAAGGAGCGGCAAAGAGGAAACGCGGCGGAGAAGAGAGAAAGGTAGGAAGAAGCGAAAACACGACCTAAACCCTAAGCGGCCGTTTAGGTTTTTCAAATTTTAATTTATTTATCTTTTGTGAGATCTCCAAGTCTGTATAGCTCTAACTTACACAGATTTAAGAATTTTGACTTGAAATTTTTTGGGAGCGCCGGTGGCGCTATATTAATAGCACCCTGTTTTCAGTTTTTTAGAAATAAAATAGAATTTCTATAAATATGACATTTTATAGGGGAATTTTTTTATGGAGACAACCTCATAATATAACTTATTCTTGTATATATTTTGTCAAATTAAAATCCACATTATTATACATGTTTCTCCATACATGATTAAATAATTTGGGACTTAAAGGTCATGCAACACTACACAACATTTGGTAATTCCATTTTTAAATAATGAGGCATATGCCACACCCTGACATCAATAATTTATTTCACTCAAGCTTAAAATGGTTAGGCATGTGCAACATTAATTCTTCTACTTAGTTTCATTTACTTCAACTTATTACTCTGCAATTTAATTTTGCTTGTGACTAAACAAGGTGACGCAAATCTTACAACCTTAATAAATTTATTTGGTTTTATGAGGTTTAAAAGGGTGAGGCACATGCAACACCCTTTATGAGAATAATCACCTTTGTTGAAGTTAATTTCACTTAAGTTTATGAGGGTTGAGATACATGCTACACCATCTATACATGTAATTGGTTAAGTTAGGATTTTAGGGGTTACGCATGTGCCACTTCTTTTATGAATTTAATTGCTATGCTTGCGAGTAAGACACATGCTACACCCCATATGACACTAATTAACTTTGTTAGAATTTTAAGAGGTGAGGCACATGCCACACTCCACATAACAGTATTAACCTTGTTCAAATATGAAGGCATAAGGCAGGTGGGACACCCCGTAAGACAATAATTTGCCTTGATAGAAATTCAAGGGGTGAGACATGTGCCACACCCCATATAAAAATATTTTGCCTAGTTAGAATCTTAAGAGGTGAGGCACATGCCACACCCCTTATGACAATATTTTGCCTTATTTGAATCTTAAGGGGTGAGACATGTACCACAATCCTTATAACAATATTTTGCCTAGTTTAAATCTTAAGGGGTGAGGCACATGCCACACCCCTTATAACAATATTTTGCCTAGTTTAAATCTTAAGGGGTGAGGCATATGCCACACCCCTTATAGCCCTATTTTTCCTAGTTTAAATCTTAAGGGGTGAGGCACATGCCACACCCCTTATAGCTTTATTTTGCCTAGTTTAAATCTTAAGGGGTGAGGCACATGCCACACCCCTCATGACGATATTTTGCCTAGTTTGAATCTTAAGGGGTGAGGCACATGCCACACTCCTTATAACAATATTTTGCCTAGTTTAAATCTTAAGGGGTGAGGCACATGCCACACTCCTCATGATGATATTTTGCCTAGTTTGAATCTTCAAGGGTGAGGCACATACCACACTCCTTATGACAATATTTTGCCTTATTTGAATCTTAAGGGGTGAAGCACATGCCACACCCCTCATGACGATAGTTAATTTTGTTTGCATATAAAGTTACATCATCTATTTTGATTATTGTTGAATTACATAAAACTTTTTTTTAACATGTTCTTACAATCATCTTGGTTTTTTTGTATGACCATGCATTGTTTTATTTTAAAACAAATCATATGGATTGAAACTTTGAAGCAATGGAAGCTGGAGATCAAAATGGATCACCCTCGTTTGTTCGGCATCGTACAAATAGAAATTATGAGGTGAAAATTAATAACCCGCTCAATTCCCAGGACCGAAGGTATGTATTTATTCACGACATTCATGACAAACAAGTTGGAGGTGGACTGCTACAAGATATGGTTGTTGGTGATATATTACATGGTAAACCACTGTCTCCAAATGATGCAGTGGTTTTCATACAACAAATTATAATTCCGGAAACTCGGGTTCATGAGTTGAAGTTGGTATTTTTGAGTGATTGTCTTCACAAGTTTATTCGATGGCCTAGATCCCAAGTCAATGAATCTCAAGTACCAACAACTCCTGATATGTATCTGGGGCCAACTGGCATGGAATTCACTCCATCACCTCTTATGCGCCAAGTGTCAAATTTTTCTAGTGTTGACCGTTCATCTTTTACACATACTATGGAAAGATTACCTGAATCTCATGCTCGCCATCCATATGTTCATAGAACTCGACCGAATAGAAATCATAGGGGCCTCGCATCCTTGGTGTTTCGAGAGCTAATAAAGTTACATTAGCTGCAATACGTGAAGCAAAGATGAAAAAACCATGTTCTAAAAAATGTCTTCATAATATAAACGAACATGATCTTTTATCTTTGCGATATCAAGCATTGGGTATGACAAAGTATAAAGATAGAGCTTGTTGGATTCTTACAACTCTTCGAGAATTTAGAGTTTCATCTCCAAGTGCACCAATGCAAATGAAATCTGAACCAAGAATAGTTGGACAAAAAGTATGTATTGCATGTTTTGCAAATGCAGTAGGATACTCACTGCGAAGGTTGAATTCTATTTTATCACAAATACGAGAAGCAGATGTGGTAGATGCTTTCCATGGAAATTGCGGGAGGAGGAAAGAAGGTACTCATATTAGTATGGCCCGAGCACATTTTGAGTCATATATTAAGTTTTTTGGAGAGCCTCAACCCCATCGCCAAATTCGCCGAAAATCTGATGGACAAATCATTGAAGTGATTTGTTTACCTATGAATGTCCGTCAATATGAAGTATGGACTGCCGTAAATAATGCATTGGAACGCATGGGTGAGGCTAAAATTGGATTGTCAACTTTCAAAAAAATGTGAAAACAATAATTCACTAATGTACATATTCCCAGAGAATCAAGATTCTCAAAATGCCAAACATGTTGGGAGTACAAAGGGAGTACCGTAGTAGGAAGGCAGGGTCGGCACTTTCATGTCGAATAATTAATTAAAGTTTGAAAAGTAGGGGTCGGCACTTTCAAAAATAATTATTAAAAATTCGGCTATTAATACCTAACATTGAATTTTACTAACAGCTACATGTTTTCCTTTGTTTTTTGTCTACAATTTTTGTTGACTTCATTTTTGTTGATTTCGACAAAATACTTGATAAATTTATTTATTTTTTCGGCATTTTTTTGGGGAATTATTTTCTGCCGACCCTGCCTTCTTGGTACGGTATTAAGGCAATGCCTAACGAACGCATGAAACAAGCCATCCAACAATCATATGATCTTCATATTGATTTGACCATGGAGGAACGAAAAGATTACAGTCGAGCACGCCAAGCAGCAATTGAGAGCCCTGATAAAATTATAACTCTCATTATTGATGGTATGGATCAAAACACTACAATCGTGCCTAGATTTAAGCAAACAGTAAAAGGCATTGAGTCTCGATTTGTAAAAACTCATTTGTGTGGGGTTCTTGTTCATGGTATTGGTTTATATTGCCATATATGGGTGGATTCTCATCATAAGCATAATAGCAATCAAGTGGTCACATCCGTCATGAAAGTTTTATGTGATGTAAAGAATCGGCGAGGACGACTTCCCCCTACACTTCACATTCAAGCGGATAATTGTGGGAGAGAAAACAAGAATGTATACATTCTTGGACTATGTGCAACACTAGTAGCCCTTGGATTTTTTAAAGAGATTCAACTATCATTTTTGATAGTAGGTCACACCCATGAGGACATTGATCAACGTTTCAACTATATATCTTCAGCTTTGAAGCGACAAGATATTGATTCCTTAGAAGAAATGTTGCAAATCATTCGTGAACGTCCTACCTTCACTGAACCATTTATTCATGCAGAGCATCTTGAACATATTAGAGATTGGAAGAGTTTTATTACACCATATTTGCGAGAAGATGCATTTGTTGGGATTAGTAAACCCCATCATTTCAGGTTTTATATGCAAAATAACAAGCCGCATGTGCAATACAAGGATTATGCAAGGTCTTTATCATGGATTCCTGAAAATGGACATTTATGTCTTCATGAAGTTCCGGATGTTTGCTTTCAAATTCCATTAGCACCTATTGCTGAGCCAGACGATAGGCAATTACGAGCTTTGAATGAATTTATTTTACTCAAAAAACAACATATTGCAAGGTTTATGGACGTTGAGAAAATCTTTGTGCTATTGATGCAACCAACAGATTTATTTCTTATTTGAAAGATTTTCCTTTGCGGAATCACTTTGAAGCTGCTTCTTTGCCATTTTGGCCTCTTTTGTAAAATTTGTCAACTATACATTGTGAAGTACCACAAGAAGTGCAACAATCAGATGCTCAAGTCATGAATGTTTTACAATCTCTTCCTCCTGTAATGGAAACATCTTATTTTGGACCTCGTTCAGAAATGCCAAGAGGACATCGCATTCGTGGTTCTACAAATAATATACGAGGGCGAGGTAGAGGAAGAGAAGGAAATGTAAGGCAAGTACATGAACAAATACATGGGGAACAAACAATTGAACGCCAAGGAAATCAAGGTCGTGAACGAGGAGGAAGAGTTCGAGGGGGACGTGGAAGAGGACGAAGTGATCGCCAAGGTAATATATTTAATTTAACTTCATCCAATGATGTGGTACATGATCGGTTTCCAGAATTTGATCCACATCAAGATGTGAAGGTGGGAATGGTTATAGCAATGAATACCGATGATGACGATCAACACTTAGGCATTCCTTTTTTTCAAGCAAAAGTGCTCTCTCTAAGTCAACAAGCTTGTGAGAACGGTATTGCAAACGTTCTATGGTATCAACCAAGAATGCCAAGAGGATTACAAGATGAAGAAGGGACGTTTCACAATCGGTACACGGATTGTATACACCGTGCTTGGGAACCCTCTCGAGAACCACATGGTTGTGTTCCAATTAATTCTATTTTTACTGCTTGGGAGAATACCGTTGGGACCCAAAATTTGATTACTGTTTTGGGTGTTAGAACCGAGAGAGAGTTAAAAATTCCAAATGGTGAAAAGTTTCATTTTGAATATCACCTTAACCTTTTAGAATAGATTTGCGATATTAGCTCTATATTGTACTTTATACTTGACAATTTATACAATACGATATTGATATATAATTTTGTTAAGGTTTCATGTGAATGAGATTTTTTTATGACTGAAAATTTCTTGCTATTAAGTGTGTATTTAAATATCCAAACTTTGTCATATGCAATGATGTTTTCTCAATATTAGACGTGCATGTACATACCTCAATCTTTTATCTTGTAAGTAAAATATATATTTTTTCAAATATATATTTAAATTTATAACCATATTTGAATTATTAATATAAGAAATAATTTAAAATTATAAGAAATTTCTAGCAAGGTTTCTCATATTATTGTTAACTCAACTTTTTTTTATAAAAATCACAAAATTGTAATTTGATCAATAACCAAGCATAATGAACCTAAAATGTACCCATATCTATATTCTTTATTTTTCTTACTAGGATAATTATAAAATGATCATATTTTCAATGAAATTAATAAATTTCCAAAAAATTGTTCATGTGCACTTTTACATATTGAATTGCACTTTTAACGAAACCCTTGTTTGTAGCTCTTGATTGGTGTTCATGTAGAAAACTTCACCATTGAAGCTCAAAGAGGACTTAGTCGTGAGATTGTATATCAATTTTCAGAACAATCTACCGTGTGTATATATATATATATATATATATATATATATATATATATATATATATATATATATATATATATATATATATATATCACATGATTATAAGGTTTGGTCATGAGTTGTTTCTAAAAAGTTGAGCAAAATCAACAGGTCATTCACTGCGAACTTTCTCATTAATTCTAGAACCCTGATTAGCATTTGAAATTTCAGGAGCATACAAAGATGTACTATATCTAAGTGCTCACCAAAAATGGTATTCTAAAACTAAATGAAACAACAATGATTGATTCTTAAAGATTTATGTTTGGCTGAAGTGACTTGTTGGTGACTCATTGAGCCAGTGTTTGACTATTTGTGATCGTTATTAATTGTAACATTGCATAAAATGTGTAAAGATTTTCAATTTTTAAGAATATTCCAAAATATTCCAAAATAATATAAAATATGTCAAAAAAATTCCAAAAATTCCAAAAACAATCCATTTAAAATATATTTAAATATTTTCCGTAATTATTATATAGTGTTAATGATGCAGTAATGGCAAATGTTTTACATATTTTACACCTTTTTTTTGACAAATGTGACGTCCTAATGTGAAAATGCCTTCCTGGTCATCAATCTCCCTAACTACCATGTGCCAAATTCACCTAGTACGTTGATGTTTTAGTTTTTTTTCCAGTGGATTCCCAACGTAATTGCAAATTTGAACAATTTTTGTATTCTCAAAATGGACATTTACAATTCTCTAGTTAACATTGAATCAAAATTATGGAATCCAAATAAGTTATTAAAGTAATGAAATTATTCTTCAACACAATAATTCCATCTGGTCATTTAAAGGTTAAGGTTTGGTGCATGCCAATTATTTTTGGTGTTTTTTGGCTCTTAAAAAGAATTCAAATGGTTGCAGGCATGGGAGTAATGAATGTAGGTCCTTCTCTTGGAAAACATTGATGTATCTTATGTTTGCCATGTACAGTCCACCATCTCATTCCCTCCCCCTCTCATGTCCATCTACTTTGCTTATTCTATTGGATGAAGCTAAAAGGCATACCCAATACATTGCTATTGAATGTTATGTACGTTGCTACACTGGAAAAATCCTTATTAACCCTTAAACGTCTAGCCTATGACCATGGAATCATGCTTTACCTATCACACTCAATTTTGCGATTATAAATAAGATAAAAAATCAATTTTATATTTTCAGTAGATGAAGCCATGCGTTTACTACAATCCATGAAATTTTAATAAATTTTGGTAAAACTTAGAAATTACTATGATTTTTTGAATTGATTTGAAAGAAAATTCATATCAATTACAAAACGCACTAAAAAAAATTCCGATTTTTTAACCAATGGTGTAAATTACAATGAAGAACATTACAGTAAATGAAAATTGTCCGTGTATCTAAATTAGAATTTTTTGCTACACCATGGTAATATATGTTGAACTTGTAACTCAAATAAAACACTCAATTTTCAGATTTTTCCAAAAATTCAAAGTAGCGTAGAAATTAGACTTAGTAAGCTTCATTTTGTTAGTTAAACTCAAATGCAATAGAACTCAGTTTCATGGTCTAAATTTACTTTATATAGAAACAACATAGAAATCCAAAATGCACTACATGGTCAACCGTTTTTACTACTCTTTTTGTAGTTGGGACCCTATGTAAAATCCAAAAATAGCTTGAATTATCTAAATTTAACTTGAAGAGGTAGCATGACCAACAAAAATCCTTCACAAAAAGAATTGGATGAAAACAATCCATGTACTAGTTGGAATTGAACAGTGAGTTACATTCATAAGCCAGTTTTTGGCCTCCCTAACTAGATGTTTAGAGGTTAAGCTTAGGTGAACGATTAAATTATGTCACAAAATATTTTGTACCTATTTTACACATTCTTTTGGAAAGTGAAATTTGATGTTCCTCATGTAATTGAAAATAACTTTTTTAAAAGGGCCACTGTTGCACCTCCGAATCACAAGCATTTGTTAAGGAATTGGAGGAATCGTAGAGAATTTTCTCTAACTTTAGCTATACCAAGCAATGAGGGTTGGAGAGTTTAATTATTTTATTAGTACTTTACATTGTAGCAGCACTGTAGAGAAAGGGTGTGGTCCGGCAAGGACTAAAGAACGTTATGAAAAGGGCTCACAAGGAAACTAGAATTTTCATTAGATTATCCTTCCAACTACACGTAAAAAACAAATTAACTAAATTTAGGGTTGTTCTGCTCTAGAATAGGTATGCAGGTCACTTGGCAATATCAACAACCTCGAAGAAGTATGATTGATCGGTAGCTGAGGGTGTCACATGTTAGGTTTTACAAGCAAAAATTCAAAAATTGACTTCGCCGATCGACAATCTTCGAGCTGGTTTGGTTCTAGAATCATGCCTTGTACTACTTTGAAAAGTATAATTCAGTGTTCATTTAACCCTTAAACGACAATGCCAGCCCCACGGGCTTGGTTTTAGTTTGGGAGAATCTTGCTCATAACTTCTACACCATTGCACCAAATGGGGTTTTTAAAATTCCATTCCGAGCACCTTAGAGAGATCTATACTTTTTTAGAATAAAGCTAAAGCAAATTAAACACAAAATCATGCTTAAAATGGAATTTAAGAGGAGATTTTGGGTGTGGTATCAGGAAAGGAATTGTCGTTTAAGGGTTAACTCAAATCAAACTTTAAAATTTTAAAAAATAAAAAAAATAGAAAATAAAACTTCACTTCGCCGACCGGCCGTCTTCGAGCTGGTTTTTGGTTCTGGAATCCTGCCTTGTACTGCTTTTAAAAGTATAATTCAGTGTTCATTTGACCCCAAAAAAAAATTAAAATTAAATTATCACATTGTGATGAGCACGGACCCCTGAGAATATGGAAATTCCTTAAATCTGCAGTTCCATAGATTGAATTGGGCAACAGAGATATGACAGATCTCAGATCATTTCAAGCTCTCTTTTTCAGGGCAATTACTGTGCCCTACATTGGAATTTACATCATGTCTTATACAACCCCCACAACTTTGGTAAAATTTTCCAAAAGATCCATTCAAAGTCACTCTTGTGGGGTCACAGTGTGCTGGAATATTTTACTTAAATTTTTATTTTTTAATGTATGTAAGATTAAATAATACATGACTTTATACTAACCCATTCTTTTTCAAATAAGTTAAAACTTACACTTTTAATTCCAATTTGTAGAAAAGATAAAAACATCTTAATAAACTTAACTTGGCCCACATGGAAAAGTATTCTTATAAAGCCTTGTTTGAGATGATAGAAGAGAGAATTATGCCGGTAGGATCATATTTCAAGTTGCCTAATTTTTCTGGTCTATGAATATAGTATCTTGTGTTAAAGTATCATTATTTTTGGGGTCATAGTCATAGTGTCACAGTGTACCTAAGTGCTTTTTTAATTAATCAATTAATTCTTAACGCTCAGGGGTCCATGTGTCAGCTCCTGAGGTGTCCACGTGACATCCATGGGTTTCAAAGATGGGTATCAACTGAATGCGGATATCAACCTCTGCGTGTTGCTTCTCTGTTTAAACACGCCGACCAATCTACGTTATCATCCAACGCCAATAAGAATACTTTTCAATGTACTTGAGAGAATTGAAAAATAAAATAAATCACTAGCACAATCCATGCATGGTGACTTGTGAGTGACTCACTTAACCCTTAAACGTCAAAAAAGCCCCACGGGCTTTTTATAAAGGAATAATTGAGAAAAAAAAGTAGATTTTTTCAACCAAATCAAGCAAGGATTGGTGCGTTGAAAAGCTACTGAAAAGGCGAACTAGATTGCAAATTTGCGCCTCATTTGGGAGATTGTGGAATCATTGGCAAGCAATCAAAGTTATAAAAATGAACATGAGTTGAGGTTGGGGCAGCAGAGGTCGTTTCTTGAAAAGTGCCGCAATGCTACAGTGCAGCAACAATGCTGGCCAACAGAGTTGTTTTTTCTTTTCTTTATTTTATTTTATTTTATTTTATTCCCTCTTCCAAAAATTTAGATGCCTTTCGGGCTGCCCCACCTAGGCCCTCTTGACGTTTAAGGGTTAATTACTATTTTCAAGAGTCTATTTGAGTGATGTTGGTAGGGGCTCTATATGGTGAGTTTTGACTTTTTGGGATGACGTTGATGGTCCATTCACATACACCAATGTTGCCGCATGCATGCATACGTCAAGTAACTTTGAGGGAATCTGTTGTCAACCAAGAATATAAAATACGCAATTAGAAATTACTCTAACGCATGATAGAAAGGAACGCAACGCAGAAAATGAGCATGGCTCTACTTGCGGCACTTCAATGCAGTTGCATAGTGCTTGAACAGTAGTTGTAGCAAGAAAAGACAAGGCTTTGAATTATTATTTTTGTTTCTCGGTTTTACCTTCCTCCATTTCGGGAAGGCAGATGCAAGTGCGGCAGGGGCTTGGTGTGAATGTGCCATGAGAGTGCAATTCATGGCCCATTCACACCAGAAATCCAACGCACGTCCGTCTGCGTTCCTGAATTTCGGGTGGGTAAATTGAGGAAATGATTTATTATTCTAAACTTGTCATATCTTGTTGCGAACATTGTGCAGCCACTGTTCAACTGCATTCTGCTACCGCAAGTTCACTGCCATTCCTTTTTTGGCGTTGTGAAACTATTTACTTCCGTCTTCATCACTGTAGATTGCATTAAACTATGATTTGTTTTCACCATCTGTTTACCTTGACTGACGTCCCAACACACACGCGTTCAAGTGACTGGTGTGAATGGGCCTTCAGAGTGCTGTTGGAGATACTGTTATTATACCTTACTCAGTATCTGATTGCAGGATGATCTGATTGGGAATGAATGAGTGTGGTAATTAGTGTGAAATAGCAAAACAGAGCGTAGGACAACTGAAGGTAAAGGTCGGCTAAACAGTGAGCTACAGAGTGAGGCTGAAGGCCAGAAAGGACAGGCAAGTGAGGCCAGCCAGGTGAGGGATTTGCTAACTTATATAGCTTGACTGTTAGCTTCAATGGAACAGCCTGAGCCTGAGCCTGAGGCAGTGCTGCTGTGCTGTGCTAGGCGTCCTCTGAATCTAAGTAAGTACTCCTGTAGATCCAACCCTGATCCTAGATTTCCTCAAAATCCAATACACTGTAACAACTCCCTCTGCCTCACTTGTAAGTTGTCCCCGCCTCTAAATCCCCCCTTGACGTTAATGCAAGAGGACAAAACTTGCCCCCTATTTTGTGCATGTAGGGCTCTACCTTACAAAATAACCCCCTCTTTCAAGGGTTTGAAATTCCCCAGGGGACCTCCTAGACTAATGTTGGGATCGTAGGTCCCAAATTTGCAAAACATTTGTCAAAAAAGGACCCGAAAATGGAAATTTCAGAAAATGGGGCACATGGGTGAATAGTGCTTGCATTTACGTCAAGAGGAGGATTTTGAGTCCGGGACTTCTAAATGTGACTGAAAAAATAATAATCAATCGTCAATCGGTCCCTTTAAGTTATTCATTCATTCATTCATGCCCACCCTGATTGGACGACAAATTCACACTTATGCCTCCCCTCCGTAAGGTTATTTAGCTCTTCTATGCAACACCTTAGAATCTCACCAATATTCCCAAATCATTGTAGCAAATCCCCGAATCATGGCAAGTCCACGTCATCTTTAGCTAAAGAAGTTGGGTGGTGATACACTATTGAAGCGTCTACAATGCTACTGTTGAAAAGGTTGGACTCCATTAACTGCTAAAGAACCTTATGTCCTTACCAATTCAGTTAAAGGACCAAGAAACCCAAATTGGGCTTGATGTTTCTTTTAACAATTTTTAGTAGATCCTATTTGGACTTCCTCTTGTTCAAAACTGTTTGTTTTTTGACCAACACATGTAATGATCTTCATTTGGTTCTTGGTGGCATAACACTTGGTTCGCAATATGATCAATTGAATTTTGTCATTTTAAAATTGTGAATCCTTGGTCCTTTAGGGGTTAACTCACTAACTGACAATGAAGTAAGTCTCCAGTTTCAATTACCTGTATTGTACTATACTTTATAGTACCCTCCAATAAATATTGATCACTACCCAAAATGATGTAGAAAACTGAAAATTTTGGAATCGCACTATTTATTCAAAAATCTTTTAATTTATGAATTGTAAAGTGTATTAGATAGATAATAGAGTCTGTTTTCATGGTACAACAAGTTTGAAAAAAGAAAGTACATATTTTCACATAAATGGAGTTTTTTAGAGTAAAATATCTACTACCTAGTGCTACCACCACGGGCATTGATTACAGCCTACATACGAAAAGGCATACTTGCAATGAACACATTTTAAATCTTGATATACACTTCTTTCCATGCACATTGAAGCGTTTTGACCAAATCATCCATATTTACCCTACAGTAAGTATCCATTCATTCCCAAAATGAATGGTTGAGGATGCAAGAGAAAGAGCAGTGACTTTAGTGGAAGCTTGCATACACATGAGAAGAGAAATCGATACAAAATATAGTATTGCTATTATCAAACCAAATGTTGGAACCATCAAAACACCTAAACAGGTACCAATCCTTCTTATTCTCAAGATAATTTGCATTATCTTAATTACACCCATAGGGAACCTTAGGAAGATGTTAAAAGACGATGTTCAAAAGAGTCTACCAAAAAATAAGGATGAATTGGTTGAAAAGCTTCAACTGGCATGGAAAGAAGTGTCTCTCAAGACTTTAAATGTGTTCATTACTAGTATGCCTTTTCGTATGGAGACTGTAATCAATGCCCGTGGTGGTAGCACTAGATGGTAAATATTTTACTCTAAAAAACTCTATCAATGTGAAAATATGTTCTTTCATTTTTCAAACTTGTTTTGATCCTATGTTTGATCAATCAAGAAAAACAAAAAATATCACTTGTAGGAGTGTAATAAAACTCTCAAACTTAAACAAACCGAGTGTTATAATTATGTAGTTTTTTAATGCAATATAACATCCATTCTTTCCAAAATAAAAAGTTAATAAAAGCATCATTTCATTCTTTCTAAGTAGTAGTAGTAAAAACTCCAACCCCGTTTTTAGGCCGGCGTAAATAAAGTGTTTGTTCAACCCACCCTTGGTTTAATGTCCATCGAACAAAAGAACAGTGGTGCAAGACTACTTCCCTCTCTCAAGGATAGACACTATAGTAACCAATAACCAAGGGGTAGAGTACATTGTACATTACAACTTTTACTTTGATAGATTTGAAATACTCATGGTACAATTGTTTGAACAACTTTTATTTTGATAGATTTGAAATACTCATGGTACAATTATTTAAGTGCACAAGATGCAGAACAATACTTTGTCACTATGCATATCAAGTGCGACTATGAAACTGCTAAATTGTCATAATTGGACCTCCTTACCTTACTGCTTTGCCATTAGCTTTGCAGCATGTGCAATCTCCATTCTGAACAGACAAGTATGGTGGTATGGACCAGGCATGGCTGAACTTATATCAGGGTCCACCCACTCCACCGACCAATGCAATGGAGAAAAGGACATGTACCAGCTTGAGCACAAGCATGTGCCCTCCAAGGGCTACTGCCCGATCTAAATCAAGAACCCCAGTTCACTCAACTTCATAGTTCAGACTATTCAGTGCAGGTACACTAATAACTCTCACATCATGTAACACAAATGCACTAGTACCTAAATGAGCAGAACTGTCACCATCATATCTTTAACACTAGAAATAAATCATTCAAGGAAAGTTACAAAATATACCAATGAAAAGAAATATGCTTTGAAGATTAACTATTACCTTCCAAAGTGAACTTCCAATTTTAAGTTGAGGTACTTCAGGGTTATTCCCTCTCAGATCATGCCTTCCAACAATGGAATTCAATGTGATGTAACCCGAGATTTTGTCCAAATATCCAACTGCACCACACTAGAACATTGTGAATTGTAAAATGACACACAAGTTGGGCGTTAAAAAGTGTTTGAATTCCCAGGAGGCTTTCAAAGTTCCTAGAAATTAAAAGAACTCGGGATCTTCTAACACAAGTGATCCGCCCTAAGTTACCTGAGACGAGAATTCGTTGGGGAAGAGCCCAAAGAACTTTCCTCTAATAAAGCCTTCAGGGAACTCTCTCCAAAGTCCCTCCCCTCCTAATATATTATAGCAAGGACAGGTATAGGTAAACTCCGGATAGTCGTTGATATGTATATTGTAACTACATTGTTAAACAAAACAAACTAGAAATGCAATAGGCTTATGTACATCACCAATTTGCTGTTACGCCCACAACCCTCCTATCAACCAAAGATTGATGAGATGCCCGGTCATTAAATTTACAATGGCACAAAATAGGACTTCCCAGCACCATTCTTCAGAGCCTGCCTGACTGTCACCAACATGTTAACCATTTCGCCAATCCAAAGATGAGCGCTTATAATGCCAGTTTCAACCTGAGATCCAAGGACTCTTCCATTTTTCTTCCGGTCTGCCTGTGGCAGTGCTCAGTCAAGCTGCCAGAAGATAGCGAAGAGAAACTGTAGCTGAGGCGTGCACGTGTTGTTGGTCCTTCACCACTGATGAACTCGTTGTTCGGAGAAGGGGAGTGGGATCTTGATTGCTGCACCCAGAAAGAAAAAATTTAGTATGTATGTATGTAAATAACCTCTTCACAGATGAATTCATCCGTATCCTAATTTACAAATTGATGCAAGCTCACAAGACAATCAATTTGCATGCTTCTTCATGCTTCCCATCAGGTTCCAGGACGTTCATACTCCCACTTGTTTGTACCCCACGAACCTCTGAAGGGTAACCCCCGGCTAAGTCGCCTGATACGCGTTTTGCCTCAGGAACATCTACGTTTGGGTTGGCATAATTTCTACCATTTTTTTTCTTTACAGAAGTGCAAATGAAGTGGATCCTACTAGTAAGTGAAAGGGTATAACCTGTGTCTGCCTTGGATTGCACATGAGAAGCTGAAGAACATCGAGACCACCTTTGGAGCATATGTCCTCTTCTTTGATTGCCTTAGGTGCCATCGCTTCTTGACTATTTACTTCGGCTTCGTGCTGAGGACTGGCAGGATAACTTGAAAGTCCTAGAGTAAGAAAATCACCCGACTTCTGATGTTCAGACCCAGTAAAAAGCTGAATCTCTTTAGACAACCGGTTCTCGTCCCAAGTTCCACACTTTCTGATCTTAAGAGGACGAGGTGAGCAGTCTTCCGATGCGGTCCTGCAATATTAGACAAGTTCCGTCATGAATCGATCGATATGAAGTGTGCAGCTCCAAGAGGAGACACCAGCAGAAAGTTGAACAGGAGTAAGTAAAACAAAGTAATAACTATTTCAATTCCCACGAAATACAGCAAGAAATCACCCACGCAAACACACACTTCACGAACCTATATAGTATTATGACTGACAATCGCAATCAAGTAGTTCTGAAGGTAACGAACCGTGTGATGCCCTCAACGGCACTCTGTTGGCCCTGAGCTACACTTGCGCTACCACAGTTCTTGTCTGCTGCATCAATCTCACCAGTGAGAGCATTGAGATCCAGATTGTTGGAATGAAGTAGTTTACGCGTGCTCCCATGGAGAGCCTGCCATGGTTGTTTCCACCCACATGACTGTCCATACATCCACCACCACCAATTAAAAAACCTAATGATGCTCAGTTTGAAATTAGTCTCATCAAATCATGTTTGATATGCACAGCAAGGCAATTGATATGAGAATCCTGACTTGTTTGAAATCCTAAGCAATGCAATCGCAGATAGCATGACAGG
This sequence comes from Pohlia nutans, assembly GCA_022496805.1. Classification (NCBI taxonomy): domain Eukaryota; kingdom Viridiplantae; phylum Streptophyta; class Bryopsida; order Bryales; family Mniaceae; genus Pohlia; species Pohlia nutans. The sequence goes on from CM040096.1 coordinate 25,344,181, forward strand.
AGGGTCGTACGATGGAGACCGACCTTATTTAGGGGGGACCACGAGGGATTGCTTGAAAAGCTTTGGACAGAAGAGAGCTCCTTAGGTTCGCAATTTGCTGTAACGCCCACCTGCTTCCCAACAACCGCGTTTCCAATATTCAAAACTGCGAACTTGAGGTTCCGTTACTCGTCAGCACTAAAATCAAGCGATTGTGAAGTAATGTAAATGTGAAGAAAATGACCGTGACTGTATGTTAATCAAAGTGGACTGAATTTTCATGCCAGCGGATACAGGGAGAACGGGTTGCATCAGTCAAGAAATTTCAGTTTGCTAACAAAAACCTCGTGGTTTCACAAAGTCAAATATTAATACTCACTCCAAGTATCATAGTCAAGAATGCAACTCCTGTTTATAAATCAACTATTCCAATCAATCACCAGTAAGAAGCAACATCATCATACAATAAGACTGAAAGCGAAAGTTAAGGGAGAGACGCACCACCACAGGTTCACTGGTGCTTTCTCGTGGAAGGCGGCCTACATTTGCAGGACCTGAAGAAGATTCGAAACATTGTAGGTTGGTCAAAGTGAATATCGGCGCCCCTGCACCGGACTTCATAAATACTGGAAGAAGCTTGGTATTTGTCATTCCGACCTCCATTACACCTCTGTTAGACACAGAAGAAAAGCCGTGCGGCAGAGACTCATTAGGTGTGTCCACATCTGCCGACGATCGCTTATCGACACCTATTTCCGCGTTGGATGGATGACTGTCGACTGGGCTGGCCCGGCTCAGCAGTGCACTGGAAAAGAAGGGCGGCTTCCTGACACTAGAGTTTGGAGAAGCGACACCCGTCAGGGCACAAGGTGCTCGCCTGGTGGGTGACCCGTCAGTGCCAGAATTATTGATACTGGAGGGAGATGCATGCAAGTTATTTCCCAGCTGCGTATCATTGCAAAGGAAAGACATCTCACAGTCATCTTTACGACGAGGCAGCATGATGGAAACACAGGGACCCCGTTCGTGTCGTGAGAGTGATACTGACCTGGAATGATCAGTAGAAGCTAATGACATGAAGGTCCGAAATACATCCCCGTCCATGGTACCATTCCCAACATGCCTATTACCATCCCTAGCAAGATAATCCGCGAGCTTGTCAGGTGGTGCAAAGCGACCATTCCCGAACGCCAAGGCGCTGCCGCGGCCGTGGGTAAGATGGTGTGAGATAGCACCTTTAATATGGCGGAAGTACATGCCCCCATTCTGATTTTGATCTGTGAACCCCAAGGACGGCAAGCTTTGCAACGACGCTAAACACGCAGCTTCTTGCTTGCTCTGTTCCTGCAACCTCAGCTTCTCCAGCTGTGCTACTCCCAGGCCTCGCTGCGGTTGCTTTTTCTGCCCGGACTTCCCCTTTCTTGCCCTGCTCCGTCCCTCACCCGACGCCTTCTGCTGTCCTTCCTGGCCCAGCCCCTTCTCATTATGCGGCCACGCGCGCTCCACGTTCGCAATGGCCAGTTTCTCCGCATCAGCTAGCTCGGAAGAACGCATCAGAAGCGTTGCCATCAACGTAATCCTTGCCTCTCACACACACATACTTCTTTGATTAAAGCCTGCTTACGCACCTCCTTGCCCTTCTAACCTCTCCCGCGGTTGCACGCAGATTAAATTCCAACAAGCGGTGAGGCAACCGGTACAAGATCGTCTCATCTCTGAAGCAGACCTAGCTCATCATTCAAAAACCAGACACTCAACCAACATTTCCACCTCCACCAAGAACGAAATCCAACAGCACCTTCTCACACTCCCCGCAGCTGCCATGTACCGAACAACAACATACGATATCAATACCTCACCATTACAACAACCACAACCATCCATCGTCACACTCTTAGCATCAATTACCGAACACATACGTAAGTTTAAACCTAGCAACTAAAAAAAAAGTAATATAAAATTAAATTGTAACTACTACTCTGATTCAACCATACGATCGTAACTAATAAACATGATTCTTTCTGCTACCAGGTGAATGAAAACGGTTGTAAAATGAAAACGACGAAAAGAAAATCTATCTCCGCATACTTAACTTATTGTCGTTTCCCGGACACATAAACTTTCAGATCGACTAGGTTATCACAAATGCGCAACAAATGAGTGAACGTGAATTTTGAACGCTACCTGCCGATGTGCTATCTTGACGTGCTCGTCCTTAAAGAAACGCCGAACGCATGCCGATTATTATTTCCAAATGTATGACGGCACGTCGCACGAGTGATCAAGTGATCAGTACGGATATTTGATACACGTCAACAGCTCAAGGCCAGCCAGCTGAGGTCAACTCCCGGATCCAGACAGTAGTATCACCGCCTCCCTAACAAATCCGAAAACCTCTTGCCTTCCAACAACATCAAACGAAAAATTGAACACGATGTGATTGGAATAATCTGTCAAGCTCGTCGTTCTCCACGATCACTAGGCCTAATTGGAAAAGGTGAGGCTCCGGAAGGGAAATGCGTTGTTGTGCTTCGTGTGAAATTGAAGCAGTGAGGAGAAGGGCCAGAGAGCAAGAGGGGGGTAAGGCAAAGGCAAAGGCGAAGGCAGGCTGCGGAAGGGAGCAGCCATAGCTGCGGTAGCTTTGCAAAGAAAGGGACCAAGGAAAAAGAAGAAGCAGAGCTCTGAGAAAGAGAGAAAGAGACGGGGCCCTTCAGTAGTCTACTGTAGTGACCCCACTATACTAGTAACTTACTACAGTAGTATTGTACTAGTATACTATTTTTTATTTTTTGTATCGTGCTGGACAGTACAGTATGTAATTCTAAAAAGAATCCAAGATCATGTTGCGGTATGTGCCTTGGAACAATTCTCAATATCCCCGGTCCCACTGGGAAATTTCATCCTACCAAAAACATGTGATATATATAAAGATTAGTGTGTTTCATATTAACCCTTAACCCCTAAAGGACCAAGGATTCAAGGATTCATGGTTTTAAAATGGCAAATTTCAATATTGTGAAAAATATAATTTAAATGGGTCCAAATTTTATATCAATGGAATTAGTGAAGAATATTACATATGTTGAATAAATAAATAAATAAATTTGAACAAAAAGAAATCTACATAAAACTTACTCAAAACTACTAAAAAAAATATATGAGCCCCTTGGGGGGCTTTTAGGGGTTAAACATCTTTCCAAGCCCCACAAGCTTAATTTTCAAGGAATCTTGCTTCTAGTAGGGGCACTACAGTACTCAACTCCTTTTAACCAAACATGGATCATTAACCCCTAAAGGACCATAAGGCCACCAAGGGGTTCATGTTTTTTTCAGTAATTTTGAGTAGGTTTTATGTAGATTTTCTTTTTTTTATATTTTTTAATTCAATATATGTAATATTCTTCACTAATTCCAGTGATATAAATTTGGTCCCATTTAAATTATAATTTTCACAAATATGATCGTTTAAACTTGTCATTTTAAAACCATGAATCTTTGGTCCTTTAGAGGTTAAATGCACAACAAGTTGAGGCATTTGATGTGCTTTGTTGCAATAACAAATTCTTCCATGCTTGTTCGCAATGTTTAAATCAAAGGTATCAAAGGATCATTTGATTCTTGCCCAAGTTCCCAATTGATTCTTCATGTGCTTGTTTCTTTGTTGTGATTGGTCATGCACCCATGCCTCACCTAAAAATATCAACCATATTCTTTCAGAGATCCTCATGCTGCTCACTGAGAACATAAAATGTTGTTTAAGGGTTAATTGAATCAAATTGGTGCATTTGTCCCTAGTGTTGAAGTTCACTCTTTATCTTATTTTGGGTATGATACATTAGAGATATCCACAAAGTAAAGAGGGTGACCTCCTTTCCTCATTCACCTTTTTTTACTTTATATTAGTTCTTTGATTCTATTTTAGACCACAAGGAGCAAACCCACTTTTCAAATTTCACATTTTTGAATTAATTAGTGTCATACTAGTTGTTAGCCTACATAGGTCAAAGCATTCCCACCAATGACTAGTATCCTCAAATTTCTTACTGAAATCGAGGTCTTGATTTGACTTGGGAAAACTTTTTGCAAGCTAGAGGTGTTTCGGGCTAGTATATTATGTAGAAACACCGGGCCCTATAATACAAGAGGTCGGCGTGAATAAAGTGTCCGTTCATAATGTCAATAACCAATTGCTCACCAAACAAAGGGTTATTGGGAGCTAGTATATTACTTTGTGGATACCAACCAAACTCTTCTTATCTGAAAAAAAAAATTATGTTTGAACTAATACATTGGGTTCAGAAAATAGGGATGCCATTGTCACTAATGGACGTGCTTCTACACCTAATATACCAAAATGTACAACACCATATTGTAGTGTGCACTAATTATAGCTATTAGTATGTGTGACACTAATTGCAAGAACACACACTAATTGCAGAAACAAACACTAATTTCAATAATTTGGAATTTATAGGGCTGAAATTTTTACTATGTAACGCTAATTGCCATTAATCCACGCCTTTAATCCCTCTTTGAATCAAAATTAGTGTGTGTTTGTTAAATATGAAAATGGAAGGATTTCTATTAATTTTATTTAAAGAAATTATTTTTGTATGTAAGATCATATATAAAGGGCAAACATAATCCAAACCAATTTTCACTACACTATATGAAGTCTACAATTGGTATACAAGCATACATGTGAGAATTCTTTTAAACATTCAACAAATTCTTTTAACTTCTAAATGACATAGGGGGTAAGGGCAAAACCAAGATGTGTTATAAAATGTTACTTCTGCAACTTTGATGAAGTTTGGTCCAAAAGAAAAAATGAGAAGCATGATGTTTAGTAATTATCACTACAGTCAAACTTTCAAAAAATGTTTTAGATAGTCATTTAATGAATTTAGAAGCATTTATCATTTAAGATTCACCAAAATTATAAATTTTATCTTTAGAATTTGAGATTTGGTATGATTGGTTAAAACAAATAAATTAAAGTAGACATTATATTCTAAAATAAATAAAAAGCAATTCTCTCAAAAGAGAGAACATCATCATTTTCTCCAAATAGTAAATTTTATAACACTAGGACAATATTGAGGTCTTTGCCTTTGAGAAATTCTCCTTGGTGGAGTTTAACTCAGATTGACATGATTCAAATTGGATTGAAAAGCAAACTTGATTTCCTATTTGAAAATATATATTATTATTTTTTGTAGAAGTATTTTTTTCATCCTTAGCACCTTGTTAAAAAGGACAACAACCATAAAATGGTCATTCAGTCACTTAGGAGTTAAGTGCTAGATTTCAAATTCATCTCTAAAACTCTATTTTCCATTTATAAGAACAAATAATTAAAAGTTTACAAATAGTAGAATTAACCGAAAAGAATGTCTTAAAGTGGAAAGAAACCTTAAACTCACTTTAGACTCGTTTTGAGTTCAAAAAGACAACAAAACTAATCTATGGTGAGTTGGAGAATAATCTAAAGTAAGGCCCTGCACCGCCATGAGGTGTGGAACTCATGACCTCCCCAATGCTAAAGGAGAGTTTTCACAAGTTCCCCCAAGCCAAGAGACCCGACCATGGGGACTATTCATGGACAATGTTTGTCAAAAATTGTAATTATAGTTAGCAAACTCCTCTTGAACTCCCACTAGTAGAAAATGTGGCACTTCAGAGGGAGATGCTCAGGCGAATGGTGCTCAATTCCACACATGCACAATGATTTTGCCTGGGCATCTCCCTCGGAGCGCCACCTTTTTTACTAGTGTCCTCTTGAACTCCTCTTTTGTTTTCGGATATCTCTAGTGTCACACACACTAATTTCTTGTGACACTAATTACCCACACACTCTAATAGTCATAATCAGTGTAGTGATTAGTAAGTTACGGTAGTGAGGAACTGGGTCTCCAGGGGGGAAATTCCTGCAGTGTACTGTTTTCTTGTGATGGAGACCCAGCCCATTACTTTATGATTCCAGTCTTTTTTATCACTGATTAACTTATCCCTAATAAATCACCGTATGCTTCCCTCCCTCCTTACTTTTGGATACTGTACCTTCATTGCAGGATCCGCGTAAACTTAAAAAAATTATTGTAAAAAGTATCTTTGAGAATATTTGCAGGTGTCCAGCTTTGAGTACGTGGCACTGGTGGCTGTGGAGGCGTTGCCCAAGGTTTATATATTTTTTTATTTTTATTTTTATTTTTGTCATGTAACTTTAGGCTACAAAGCTCGCATGCAAGTGAATGACGGAGGTGACTTTCTGATTCCTTGTTTTTTATTTTCCTATTTGATTTTATTTTTTTCATATTATCCTATCTTTTTCATCCAATATATTGACCTTTCGCAAAACCTTTTCTACATCATGTCTTTTTCATCCACAACTTGTCGCTCATGGAGTCCCAACTTGGCTTACAAACAGTGCAATTCGTTGCCTTGGTGGTTACGTGAGGTGGCATTTTACTCATTATGTTCCCATATGGTGATTCTCTCAATGGATTTTTGTAGCAAAATGGCTATAAAAAGCCAAAATAAACCTAATGTTGCATCAGGTGAAAATTTTGCTCTACTAGTTAACCAACTTACTAATTTTGTGACGAGAATATTGCTCTAAGTTGGTAGAAACACCACTAACATTGAAATCACCATATTCTGTGACCCACGATATTTATGAGAGGCTTTACTAATAATTATTTTTCAAGATATTGTGATAAAATTCATCCAAATTGGATAAAAATTGTTCAAATGGATGAAATTTTGTTCAAATGGATGAATGTATGAATGAATCCACAACAATTATCCACTCACAGTATATAATGATTTCAGTTTAATTAAAGTGTTATGAAAATGAATTTTCTAAGGGATTGATATTACATAAAGTGCTATAAGAATATTTTGGCTGGGTGATCTTACCACGTGACAGTATGGACACATAATGGAGACCTTTGTTTCAGTACAGACGTACACAATTTGAAACCTTATCATTCTAGTATAGAATGGGTTGGAGGTTTTTTTATTATTATTTTGTAGCAAAGTTATTGTACTCTTTCATGTCACCGCTTTTGTAACCAATGTATAAGTTATGAGTGTACCCAACTTGGCATGTAGAAAGTGTCCAATCACGTGTGTAGACAATAGCAAATCTTCTTTGGAAGTAGTAGTAAGAATTTTGGTCCTCTCTTGAAGCCGGCATGAATAAAGTGTTTGGTCGACCCAACCATGGTTCAATGTTCACAAGACAAAAGACCAATAGCATCTTCTTTGGAATACTAGTAGAAAGGTGGTCTCTAGGCATCAAGGATTGATGTCGGAATTTAAAGTTACTATTGACACCAAGCTTTGGCATTATTCCTTGGTGCTAAGCCAAACCACCTTTTTATAAAGGTACACCAACATATTATCACTATGTTTCCAATTTTGTCCTTATGTTTTGGTAGTGTATATTCCAAACCAAAAATGTTTATTGTTGATAGGTGAGGACGGAATTGGAAACATGATGGTTATAGGTTGGTGAGTGTACCTTAGGGTATGTTCCCACCTGGCCTTAGAGGTGGTCTTAGAAGGCGGTCTTACCTCCTTAATAAAGTGTGTGTTCCCACCTACATTCTTTAGTAATTACCAATCCTGCATGGATGTCCATATGGCAAACTTTAAAGAATGGGTATTAGCTAACATTTAGGAGGACAAAAAAATACTTGAGCGATAGTAGGCAATTGTTAAGGGAGCACCAAAATTGGAAATATTCCCAAGTTTTAAACACTTAAGAATGGTCTTAACTAATATGGCTCTTGGGAGGCCATTATGTAATCCGGCTACTATTGATGACACCTTTCCGAACCTCATTGATGACACCTTTCCTAAAAAATGATATTCCTCCCAAAATTGTGGAGGTGTTAAGTTTTTATTCACATTCTTTGCAAAGGACAGGTGGGAACGGGCCTTTAGTGAAATGTGGAATGTAATATCGGTTTTGTATCATGTTTAATAAGTACTACCGTAGGATCATTGGCATTACGAACGGACACTTCATTCACGCCGGCCTTGTAGAAGGGTCGGAGTTTCTATCTATCTACTACCGTAGGTACCAATGGCCCATTGTCCGGTGGGCACTAGGTCATTGTCATCACAAACAAACACTTTATTCACTCCGGCCTCAAGTAGGGACTGGAGTTTCTATCTATCTATCTACTACCATAGTACCATAGCAAGGTCGCCACCCCGTGAACGAATAGTTAATTTTTTTTTGAAAAATAAGGTTTGTTCCTCAAAAAATGAATTTCTTGATTTTCGTTTTCAAGCATAAATTTATTAAAAATGGCCCAAATTTTCCCGAAATAGCTTAGAAATAGAAAAATATATCTAAAAATAATTTATTCTATTTTCACTTTTTTTCCTCGTAATTTTAGTTTTTTCACGTCTTTTTTTTGGAATTTTTTTTGGCGACCCTGCAATGGTACTATAGTACTCCCTTTGTTTTGAAATAAAAGGCACGTGAGAACATACTTTTTGTTCCACAATAAAACGATTGTTTGCATATTCCTCTCGCTTACAGTGCCTGAGCTTACGTTGTTGAGTGTGTTGTACATTGCATTAATAAATCAATGACAACATGGTTCGCTTGATTGATTTATTCATGTATTTGTAATCTCGAAGGTGTTTTTTAATTTTGGAATGGGGGAATAAATGTTTAACCCCTAAACATACAAGGGTGTCCCTGGAATTGACGATTTGAGAAAAATCATTATAAAATATTGTTTAAAAGAATATTTTGGAATTGATATACAAATGAGTTACAAAATTGAGTTTGCAGAGAGTGAAAAGATCTGGTTTATTACTTGTAGCATAACGGTACCCTAGAAAGGAAAAAAGTGTAGGAGGCTCTAATGAAAAGTATGTTTATATGATACCCATATCATATTTTTGTCACTGCTATCAAATGGTGAATGCCAGATTGCCAGTATGACACTTATTTTTTCGCTATCCAATAAGATGCAGTATGATTGCTCCACAACTGAGCGTGTGATATGGGCAGCCAACCAACTAACCCTGAAAGATAGGCAAGGCCAAAAAAACAGCCTACCCTACGTCGTGGTCGGTTTTGACATTAGGGGCGGTTTACACTATGGACCAAGAGCCGTGACTATGAAAAATCAAAAATTTTAAATGACTTGGTCACTCTTTGTAGTGTAAAGTGGATTTAGACCGGGACAAGTTTAAGCTCATCATTCTCTCTTTTATCCTCCCCTTTTTCCTCCTTTCTCTTTAAATAATTGAACACTAGCCAATCAATGATTTTTGAGCCCCATGGTCTCCTAGATTATAGTTGAGTCGAGGCATTTGCTTCGACTCAACTATAATCAAGGAGACCATGAAAACATTATCCATTTGGGAAATTTTAGCATTTTTGGGGACCTCAAAGTTAGTGGTCATTCTCCTTTTTTTAAGGTAGTGTAAAGCCAAATGGGACCAAGAGCTCTTTTTGGGCCAATCACAGATTTTAGAATTCCATGGTCATGGCTCTTGGTCCATAGTGTAAACCGCCCCTTAATTAATTACTTTTTGTCCCAAAGTGCCACATGTCATCTTGTGATTGGTTAAGGGTGACGTGGACCTCTCAAAATATGATGTGGAAATTCAATTTTGACACCTGGCTGTCTGAATTCGATATTCATGTACGGTATGAATGATAATCACTAAGTTGTGAATGATGAAGGATTGATGAAATTCATCTCATCTTTTAGGTGAAGTTTTGTTGATGCCCATGCCAAATCCACACCACTTGGTATATCTATATAATATTTGTTCCAATGGCCCTTTGATTGGTGGGCACTAAGTTATTGACATTACAAACAAACACTTTATTCACATTGACCTCGAAAAAGAGACTGGAGTTTCTATCTATTTATTTCTACATTAACTCTTCAATGCCGAAGTGGCCCTCTCATGGCTGATTGGGTAAAAAAAAGAATGGTATTTTGAGTTCCAAAATGATGTTTTAGCAAAAAAATTAAAATCACCCCCTCCGAAATTTCCCAACCCATCTATTGGAGTTAATTATTTCCTAAAATAGCCAATATTAGATGAGATATATACCCAAAAAAATTGCATATCTTGAAATCAACTCAATTTTGACTATGCATAATTTCACAAGGTTTTATTCAATCATGTTTCTTTTTTTCAAAGAGTGTCAAATGAATATTTCTTTTTTCTTTGATTTTTTTGTTCTTTGTTTTTTTTGTTTGTTTTGTATTGTATATCATGTTGAGATCTATGGGCTTGTGGGCTTGCCAGCCTCATTATTGGTATCATTAGAAAGCTCTCAACAAGAAGGGGTGCACCTCAGACGTTTCGTTGCATTTGGACATACGGCATGGAAGTTATGGATTTTTAATTAAATTGTGTCATCAAAAATGAATTAAATTATGAAAAATGAAATACGGGAGTTTTTTTATATCATTCTTGGCATCGTCGGAAAGCTCTCAATGAGAAGGGGTGCACTGAAGTTGTTTTCTAGCTTTTGAACCTTCAGTGTGAAAGTTGTGGATTTTTAATTGAATTTCGTCACCATAAATTGATTTAGATTATGAATAAAAAAAAGTAAAAGTATGGCTAAACCACAAAGAATACTTGGCCAACGGCACATGGCCACACTACATTTTGAATTTTACATAGATATCCATTTCTCAAATATTGGCTAAAAACAAATCATCGCAAAGTGTGTTGTTGACTTCTAGCATTTTGTTCTTGATGTCAATTTTAACCATTAAAATGGATTTTATTTTATTTTTGGAAGTTTTAACCATTGAAATTAGCTACTAGTACCTGTAGAACTTTAAAATCACTTCAAACCTTCATAATTTTTTCAAAACCTCGTGAAAAAATATCTTTCCATGTAGAACATAGCCAAAAAAGGCTATCATAAAAATACCAAAATATGATTAAATCCATACAAAGCCTCTAGACTATATCTAAAAGGGGGGAGTAGATCTTCACCAATGGAGCCTTGTCTGGTTGGCACTGTTTTATAGGCATATCAACCATACAGTCTTTTCATGATATATTGACAACTTAAGAGGTTCCAAAAATCAATTGTCAAACTAGGCATCAAGATTTGGCTTCAAAGAATATGTTCGAATTTACTCTCATGCTATAATATTTACATTTTATTTCGCTTAATAAGACATCAAAAACTAAAATGAAAGATCTAACTATATATTTTTAAGAAACAATAAAATAAAATAAAATTGAAGCCGAAAGGCTATAGAAAATTTGGATTGATCATGTGGCAAAATGAAAATTATAGTAAGAGACAACGCGTATCATTTAAAGCCTTGTTGGAGATAACACAAATGCATTCATATGATGCACTTAGTTTAGGTGGAAATTTCTAAGATCCTTTTTGGAGAATTTAAATGACTATTTTTGTATGGAACCATCTTGTCCATGCATTCATACGTTCAAAAAGCTCTCTATATAATAAATTTTTGATAATCCTCCCATGTTCGTTTTTCCTTTACTTATGTTATAAAATTTGTTATTCAAATTGACATGGGACTTCAAAATTAAAGTTCTCATTTTAAATCTCTAAATATAACATAATCAAGGGTTAAAAGCCTATTTCATTACAATTTCCTTCCATTTATCAAATTCTTTTAAAGGTAATGACAAAGTGGTCTTTTAAATGGAAAAAATTAAATGGGATTGAGACAAGCTCTATACTTTTCATACTTTTCAAATACTAGGAAATGAATTCTCAACCTAGTATTCCAATGTCTAATTAGTCAATGTTGTATTTCACTTGGAGAAATTACTATTTCCTTAATAGAAAATTTAAAAAATAGGATACCAATGGGAAAAAAAGAATGAACATATTTGACCCTTTTAAAATCGTCCATTTAGCATTTTCAACAAACTCGTTGAAATTCAATTTATCAAGCAATAAAACAAAGCGGGAAACAAAGAAAGGACGATGATAAATTTTGCATGGAAAATACACTAGAACTTACTACTTACACTTGTAGAAAGGGTGGTCTTTGGGCGTTAACCCCTGAGCGCCCCGGCGCCCCAAATATGGCCTCCACAAAATGAAAGGTTGCCATATTTGACTCTTATAATCTTTTCAATGGTACGGTGAAATCATTTGTCCTTTCCCCCACAACTCCGGGCATGTCTCCACTACCAATCGGTATGGTCAATTTATGTGGATCTTGTTTTGGGTGACAATTTGATTCAAATGAGTTGAGAAGGATTTAGATTTTGGTAAACATGCTCTGGGCACTCAGGGGTTAATCCCTAAAGGTCTTCTCTCCTCTCTAGATTGGACTATTTTACAAAGATGCATCATAAAATGCAACTAAGAAGAATATTTTGAACTTGGTGTATGAATAAAGTTGTACATTATGAATTTTTGATTCTATCCATACGGTTAGATCTATGATTGCGATCACCAATATTTTGTATAAAGTTTGAAACTTAAAATTCAAAATTATTTTGTAGTTTGATTACGAATAAGATATTGACAATTTGTAGATAAAAGTTGTTGTGATGGGTTGAAATGTAATATTGTAAGTGTAGTGATTTTTGGAGATTCTTTTATTGCTTTATTTTATGAGTCAATTTTTCCAATAGCACTTTTACACTAAAATCTTAGATTTTTTTTTGTGAATCATTAAAACATGAAACGAAGCAGAAAACTTTCACAAATCACCCCTTTCTAATCAGTTGACACATGCATGAAGCTAACCTCCTATAAAATCTACAATTAAAAAAAACCCACACTGCATAAAAGAGTATGACGGATGAGAAAAAGCGAGTTAAAAAAAAACATAGTTGAGAAGTTAGGGGTTAAAGAATAGTGTCGGAGCATGGTGACAAGGCCCATATTAGTACTACTTTGATGCCAATATGGGCCTTGAGCATCAACGGCTCTAACCCTATTCTTTGGTGTCCAAGTATGGCTTTTCTATTGGTACTAATTCTTCATCTCATTTTTTAATGTCAAATGAATAGGAAAAAAACTAACTATAAGGAAATAAGATGAGACTTAGAATCCTACACATTCCATGAAATCAATGAAATTGCTTCCGATTGTTGTTCCAACTCATTGAGGTCCATTCAAATGATTGACAGTTGTGATACGCACATTATGCAGTAAATTGTCATCGTCATCAACTATCATATCTACAATATAGTTCAACATACTTTACGTTAAGTAATATTCACTATTTCTTCAAAACTTATTTATGATTCAATTTTTTTTAAATAACTAATTATGATTTAGCCTCACATTTGCTAATGACTTGGGTACAATCCTACATGACACCTTAAAAATTTATCATTTCAACACAAGAGTACCAAATAGAGGGCCTTTAACTATAATACAATCTTTTGAACTAAGTCCTCTTGAAATGTAGCTTCTTGAATTTACATTATGTTTTGATTTTCTAGTAATTAATAAACTTAATATTATTTAATATAAGATGTTTTTGGAGAATGTATATAATTGTATCCAATTGGCGCATATTAAGTACATTGCAAAAAGATTACAAAGAGAATGCATGTGAATTAATTGCAAGTGAGTAGAAGATTTGCAAATAACATCACCAGTAGAAGTGATTGTGTAACAGTACATCTACTTTGTTTTCTTCATCATATTAGTATGCTTTGCAACTTTTTAAATTATTCATTTCAATTATTATGAATATAGAAATGACTACCATTACTACTGACTAAATGGTTCTTTATATCTTACATTAAAAGCATAATATATATATATATATATATATATATATATATATATATATATATATATATATATATATATATACACATATACACACATATATAAATTGACTTATTGCCATTCACACTTGTATATATTTACATATAACACAACACATTCAATATACATTCTAGAAACTTTTTTCTTTGTATGAATTTGAGTTTATTTTAGTAGTCTAAGTAGTATGTAACATAAAGTCTACTTTCTAGAAGAACACGTGGTTCTTGAGTTGCTTTCTTCAACTTTCGTGTGGGCAACAACACTTTCATTATATGGCAACTTTTAAAAAAACACGATAGGCCATTTTATGTCACTCTCATCACCTGGAAGGAACATGGCACTCTCAATGAAAGTGAGAATGACAAGTGACAAACTCCTTTGTAGTGTAGGGACACTATAATTTCTCATGGGTGTTTTCAAGGTAGGATATTGTCTTGGCCTTGAAATTCAATGACCATACCCGTACCATAAATGTGGTAAAAAGTGAGTTTTCAAAAGTCTTTAATTAAACATGGATCTCCAATTAGACCTTACTTCTTATATAACTAAGATATTTTTTGAAAATAAAATTTCAAACCAAGTTCATCTTTGAAGCTTTACGATCAATTACAATATCATAGTAAAAAGAATTGTATGCGGTAAAAGTGATTTTTTTTACATTTCAATGAAAGAAAGCCAATTTTTGAAATCCAATTACATGTATAATTTAGATACAACTAGATAAGGGATTTCAAGTTTTTAATTTGCCATGTCACATGAATTTAACACTCAAAACACCTTTCCCATATTCTGGCCTATTTTATTTTTTTCAAAAATAAAAAATAGCATTTTCAGAAAGATGACTCCAAAAACATCATGGCTTAAATATGAGAATATGAGAAAAAAAATTAATCCGTGAAAATAGTGTTTTCATCAATGACAAAACACTAAATATTTGAAAAACACCACACCGTATTTAACGCAAAATCCTTCAATTCAACCCATTTATTTTAAAATCAGAGGTTAAAAAATAGGCAAATGCACCCAACCTTGAAATACATAACTCTAAAATTTCACGTTCCTATAGTATATGCCTTGTTTTCTACAAAAACCCAAAGTCCACAAAATATCAAAACCCAACACTTGCGACAACATTTTCCACCACACCCTTTCTTGAAAACGCCCTCCTCACCTTTGAACAAATTATGGTAAAAGACATTCATTCTCATTAAGAGACACTAAATAGCCCATGTTAAGGATAACATATAAATTTCACATTGAATATGTTTTGGATCAATAAATAATACAATTTTCACTTTATTTTGTTTATTCATAACAAATTCAACACAACATTTCCATTTTATATCTATTGGAGTTTTTTTTTATTAGTGATTTTGACATCTTATGAATATGTACTATAAAATACTATTTACAAAACTCATGTGATTTGCATAAAAAATGTGAAATTGCTCTATTTTAAACATACCATTGTATTTGAATATAGAGCATACATGAGTACATCATTGTATATTAGTATATACTATGGATCATAGTAGTAAACATACAGTGGTATACACATGGAGCCTTTGGGAGTAGGGACGTTCAAGGTTTAATTACCAGTAATACCAAGGCACTAATTAATCTATTAAAAAAAGAAGGGACTAATGACTTATAATGATAAATTAAATTGATCATATTCTGAAAAATAGGATTCTGATTGCACCAGATTTTGTATTACCGGAATGGATGATGAACATTGTATGTGTCGGTCAAGAAATAAATGAATTTGAACAAAAGGAAGTCCACACAAGACCAACTCAAACTCCTAAAAAAACATGAGGTCCAATTTGGGTTTCTTGGACTTTAGGGGTTAAGAGAACCACTTGATAAACTTTCACTTGATGAATAGGACTTTAGTTGTGGATGACCAAATTCTATGCAATTAACCCATAAAGGACCAAGGATTCACAGTTTTAAAATGACACATTCAATTGACCATATTGTAAAAAATACAATTTAGATGCGACCAAATTTCACATCTCTGGATTCAACAAAGAACATTATACGTATTGGTCAAGAAATAAGTAAAATTGAACAAAAGAAAGTATACATAATATCTCCTTTTAACTGCTAAAAATTACATAAGGCCCAATTTGGGCTTCTTGGTCCTTTAAGGGTTAAATCACAAGTAAGGGAAAGTTTATTTTATTTTATTTTACTATTTGGGTATTCCTTTTACCATGTGGGTAACTCGTTTAAAACAAAAATGCTTGCATTCTTTACGAGTGGTTGATGGACATGACCCATCAGATGTTGATGGGATGAAGTAGAAAATCTTTTTAGATCAGTGAAAAATCACACAAAAATCTGTGGGTGCAGAAATTCCTCAGGTTGTTTGTTGGTACAACATGTCAACTGCAGTACTAAATTACACATCAATCATGGACCTTCCATGACCGTCACCTCTTGCAAGTGTGAATAGGGACTCACCATGGCCGGGATCATCATCTTATTTTAACCCCTAAAGGACCAACCATCCATTTTTTGGACGATGCACATATTTCATCCACGTTTTTCTCATCCATCATGCACTCTTTGCATTGTGGATTTTTTACTATAGATTTTATGGGAATTTAGCTTCATGCATGTGTGAACCGATTAGAAATGGCATGATTTGTGAAATTTTTATGCCTCATTTCATGTTGTAGTGATTCACCAAAATTTTCAAATATTTTAGGCCAAATGTGCTCTTGAAAAAATAAACTCGTAAAATTAAGCAACCAAAAAATCTCCAAATATCGCTACACTTAGAGTATTACATTTCAACCCATCACAACAAATTTCATTCACAAATTTTCAATATTTTATTTGTAATTGAATTACAAATAATTTTGAATTTTGAGTTTGAAGTTTTATATATTTTATTGGTGATAGCAATCGTAGATGTAACCATATGGATAAATTCTAAAATTTATAATGCACAACTTTTATTCATACATCAACTTCAAAATATCCCTCTTGGTTGCATTTTATGATGCATCTTTGCAAAACTGCCAAATTTAGAGAGGAATGAGGACGTTTAGAGGTTAATTTGATTCATTGCAAAAGTTAGTTAGGGCGAGTTTAATTACGGACCTAGAAGTTGTCCCAATCTTCTCTAAATTCTGTGATTGGCCTGTGAAGTCGTCCCATGCCCCTCTAAATTTTGTGCATGGCTTATGAACTCGTCTTGGGAGGAGTTGGGTTTATACTACCGGAAAAAAAGGATGATGACCATGGGCATTGAGTATGAGGACTTTGACCGCATGTGCGGTCAATGCCTCATAAAATGGACCGGAAAGAGTGGAGTGACCCAGGGGCCTCCAAGCATGGACTCCTATAAGACAAATACTCATATGTTACTATAAATAGACATTAGAATTTAACGGGGTAGGAGGGTAAAAGCCAAGTCATTCTAGGATAGAGCAAATTCAGTTTATGATAAATAGGATGAATTCTAAGGTAACTAAGAGGATCCAAGGTAAATTTGAAGAATCTAGGGTAAAGCAAGGTATCTATGGTAAATAAACGAAATCTAGGGTAAATAAAGAGTATCGAAGAAAATAGGGAATATAAGGGTAAATAGAGCATCTAGTGTAAAATGAAGAAATATAGGATAAAATCCGGCAATCTAAGGTAAAAACATGGAATCTAGGATAAAATCAAAGAATCCAAGGTAAAAACACAAAATTTAGGTAAAAATATATAATCTAGGGTAAGTATGGAATCTAAAGTAAGGTTGTGGAATTTAAAGTGAAATCACAAAATCTAAGAGAAATCAAGGCATCTATAGTAACTAAAGGTAGATAGGGTAAACATGGTTAAAGTAAAATAAATAGGAATTTACCAAGGTACATGGATCCTACCAAGGTAAATAGAATTTTACTATAGGTAAATAGGTCTAAATAGGTTTAACTAAGGTAGCAAGGTAGATAGGTTCTAACTAGAGTAAATGAGATAAATTAGGTCAAAGCGAGGTAAAAGAAAGGTAGATTGGGGTAACTAGGTTAGACCAAGGTAAATGAAGGTAAAAAGAAAGTAGCGGCAAATAAAATGAACTAGGTAGATCAAGGTAACTAAAGGTAAATGAGGTCAAATCAATGGTGAATATGCCTAAGTCAAGGGTGAAAGGGATGAACTAAGGGAATTGGAAGTACAACTTAGGAATTGGCAATCAAGGGGAAATTTATAATGGCTTGAATGGAATGAGATAGAAAAAAATCCTAACTAATGAGGGAATGCCAAGAGCTTCACAATTAATATAATCAAAACTAGAATCTTAATTAAATCAACATCACATTCATATGATTGAACCCTCACAAAATGTCATTCAATTAAATCAATATGGTATACTATTCAATCCAAGATCAAGAGCACTTAACCTAATTACGAGTCACAATCAAATAGAGATCACAACCCTCTCAACCTCATGCACAATCACCACATTACAACTAATAAATTCATATGTTCACAACATCCACAATCCAAAATACAACGAGTGAACATGTAGCTTGTGCAATGACCATTGCATTTTAAATATAAATTAAACAAGACCCTAACCATCAATCAACACTCACAATCCATGATGCAAGAATTGAACTGTCTATGACATGCGTAGCTTTCAGTCCCTCCGTAATATCACAAATAGACCTTCATTGTTGTTAGATAGAGAGAGTTTTGTTTTGGGAAAACACGGAGTTTCTAGCTACAACTAGTATAAACCCTAGATATGGAGGAATATCATAGTATAGGTTATAGTTTAAACTATTGAAATTTAAAATTTGTGTTTTAAATTACAAAACTTCAAAGTGTGTGCAACTCATGTATTAGTCTGACAGTGTGCACCTCGTGACCTCAAATTAGAGAAAAAAATTCACTGGGTTTCTACTAACACTTCCTCTCTAATCAAGTCTATTTCAAGACTTTGGGCTTTGCTCAACAATGATTTTTATTTTACACATCAAGGGCAGTTATAGCCTTTTTTACATAACCTCCATAGCTAGGCTTTATGAAAAATGTATTTTATATCCTACTTTTGAAATTGGACCATTACTTCAGTTTCAAAAAAAAATCAAATTTTTTTTTTCACTCAAAAAAAAATTGAAAAACAAAAACATTGTATAAAGAATTAATTAAAAAATTAGTGAGGTTAATACCCAAAATAAAAATATAGTAGCTATGTCCGCACTCGTGGTATGTTGCTAAAAATTTATGAAGTTGAAATTCAATCCCCTTCTAGCACTTCCCATATCTTAATTGCACTTTTGACAAGCGACACGCTACCATTTCCAAGCATAAATTATTAATTTGGATAGAAAGATTGAAATTGCACAAACTTTATTGTAGTAGACATATTAATGTTGGAATTCTAGATCCTTTTACACAAAAGACGTATAGAAAATAATCAACCAATACCAACAGAATAGTACAATAAAAGAGGGAGGGTAGTGGTGAAAACCACTGCTAGCCACTCTTTTCAATCAAATAGCTCAACACAAACACTTGTCTCAGGGGATAGGTAGGGCGGGTTGGTTGGTACAACTTTCCTGCCATGGTAACTCACTAGCAGCACCAAGCCATGTGTATCACACCACTGCTCAAACGAGCTCAATAAGACTCGAACCCGGACCACATAAATGTGATACAACGCCCTTCACCAACCAACCAAAGGACTCATGACTTGGTGTTAATAATTAACTCAAAATATACCTTTATACAAACTAACACCTAACCATCAATACTTTGTTACTATCCTGTGTTACTGTTACTGTTACTTTGTTTCGGTTACTATAGTGTTCATTCTCGAAAGGGGAGAGTAGTATTGTTCCAATGTCCCTTTGTTCAGTGGGCACCGGGTCATTGACATTACGAATGGACACTTTATTCACTCCGGCCTTGCAATAGGATCGGAGTTTCTATCTATCTTGGAATTATAGAAACAATGCAATTTGTTTTGTCACAAAATTCCATATCTATATTTTTTTGGTTATTTTTCAAAGATTGTAAAAGTGCAACAATTAGTAGCATGCAACAAAAAACGTGGTATACCGTAGCTTGCAATTACCCTGGGAATTGATCTCATTGTTGTCGATTATAGGTGAACCTATATATTAGTCATGGGTTTCAAAACTTTTCACTTTATTTATTTTTATAAATTTTAATTTTGGGGAAGAGAATTGAAAAAATTTACCATTCTACAATATCTATGTTTCTCTGTGAAAGAAAAATATCTCATCAATGAAACTTCAACATTTTCAATGCAAAAATACCTTATTTTATTGGATATGGCTTCACTACTTCTACCCGCCTGGGGTGCACTATACCAAACATACGAAAGTATACGTGAAAGCACAAAAGAGGCATTACTTCGAACATTTCCGTAAAAAGTATACATATATTATACATATTATAATTTGTAGTTACGTACATATATAGAGGGCCTGGCTTTAAAAATATAGGACATTTGTATTTGTATAGTAGTGTCATTGGACTTTAAAGCATATGTTTTTATATTGAATGAAACTAGGAAGAAATTTTTTATGACATTTTCATTATCTTATCTCTTCACAAGCACTCTGCTAGCAACAAGTGGACAAATGATTTTACAAATCATTTGATGAAAGCTTTGGAAATAGTAATCGCATTAGCTACTATAATGTATATTGCAAAATTTGATACCTATGATAACTTTAGTAAGGGCCCAAATTTTAGGAATTTTTTTTTCACTTTTTTTTCAATTTGAATAAGAAAATATTCAAAAAGTTAAGGTGCCGAATCTATTTTTAGAAAATCATTTAAATATTCGGCACACTATGGCCAAATCTAATCATGTAGTACTGTATACACCAACAAGAGGCACATGGCCCATTCACACCAAGCCCCAGCCACACTTACATTTGCGTTCCCAAAATGAAGGAAGGTAAAACCGAGAAACAAAAAAAAAAACTCAAAGCCTTGTATTTTCTTGCTGCAAATACTGTTCAAACATTGTGCAACTGAATTACATTGCCGCAAGTAGAGGTATGCTGCTTTTTTGCAGTGCGTTCCTTTATGTCATGCGTTAGAGTAATTTCTAATTTCTAATTTTATATTTCTTGGTTGACAACAAATTCCCTCAAAGTTACCTGATGCATGCATGCATGAATGAACATTGGCGTATGTGAATGGGCCAGCAGGCCTCGAAATTGGACCATGTACAATACATGCGATCTGGCGACTGTGTGTACGATTGAATTGTTGTAATCAGGGCTTTACCTAAGCGTGGTACAAGGCTATCTCTCCAAGTGAAAATTGTCAGAGATTGTTACCACAACAATTTATGGTAACTTATTGCAATACTACCGTTTATCGACAGTTTTCACAACGTCTGATGCACTTGCATCTGATTCAGTAAACTGCAATACTGTAGCATTTACTGCGTCGTCCTCACTACTCAAATTTTGATGGACCATGTTTGGTCGATCAGGCAGTGAAGGGTTAAAGTACATTGATTATGGCTATTAGTGTGTGTGGGCAATTAACTCCTAAACGTCTTCCACCCTCTCTAGATTTGGAGTTTTTTTTAAAAAGCCTTACAAAATGTAATTTAGGGGGATATTTTGAACTTGATAAATGAAAAAAAGTTGTACATTATGAGTTTTTGATTCCATCCATACAGTTAGATCTATGATTGCTTTGACCAATATTTTTGTATAAAATTTGAAACTTAAAATTGAAAATTCTTTTGTAATCTGATTACGTATATCATATTGGCAATTTGTACATGAAAATTGTTGGGATTCGTTGAAATGTAATACTCTAAGTGTAGTGATCTTGGAATTTTTTTGGTTACTTAATTCTATGAGTTGACTTTTTTAAGAGCAGTTTTACACTGAAATCTTTGAATTTTGGGTGTATCAATACAACATGAAATGAGACATCAAAATTTCACACATCATCCCCTTTCTAATTGGGTCACACAAGTATGAAGCTAACTTCCCATAAAATATATAGTAAAGAATCCACACTGCAAAAAGTCAATGACGAATGAGAAAATTGTGTTTGATTCTATGGATTGTCCACTTTTTGGACGGTTGGTCGTTTAAGGGTGAACCCTTTAACCCCTAACCGCCCAACTATGCATATTTTGCATGATGTACGGATTTAAAGTCCGTTTTCTCATCCATCATGCACTTTTTGCAGTGTGGATTTTTTATTGAAACTTTTATGGGAAGTTAGCTCTGTGCATGTGTGATCCAATTAGAAAGG
The DNA here is from genome assembly GCA_022496805.1 of Pohlia nutans. Lineage (NCBI taxonomy): Eukaryota > Viridiplantae > Streptophyta > Bryopsida > Bryales > Mniaceae > Pohlia > Pohlia nutans. The sequence continues at coordinate 25,366,214 of CM040096.1, forward strand.
GGATGATTTGTGAAATTTTTATGCCTCATTTCATGTTGTAGTGTTCCACCCAAAAATTCGAAGATTTTAGTCTAAAAGTGCTCTTGAAAAAGTCAACTACTAAAATTAAGCAACCAAAAAATCTCTAAAAATCACTACACTTAGAGTATTCCATTTCAACCCATCACAACAAATTTCATTATTCATATTTTGGACGTTTTTTAAGGTACATTCACCTTTGAAGAGTTGTAACGTTTGCAAAAAGTGTGTGATTTTAATGAAATTTTAGAAAACCCCCCTGCATGATGTATGGAATGAGTGGTAAAAATTTCAAATCAATCCATGATGTATTGAATTTTTGGTGATCATTTGAAAGTAGGGTTTTTTTTTGGACTGTTGTTGTGCATTTTGATGGCTGCAACTTCGGGGGCTTGTATGTCCTTCATCCCATGTCCGTTTTCAATAAAAATCATTGGGTTGGATTTCCCTTGAAGTCTAGTTATCATGATAAACTTTTCATGTCAATCCATGTTGTTTTGAATGTTTGAGAGTCATTTTAGTGCACGGGTCTAGTTTGGACACTTTTTGCTTTTTGGGTCAAATCGGTCACTTCTCGGGCTACTTTTTGACATTGCAAGGCCATTTTAGGGCACATCAAAAAATTTCATGAGTTTTTTGGTACCAATGTGTTTATATGATGATTTTAAACTACTTTATAGTTAAAAGTTTTTTCATTTGAGTAATTTTGAAAACAAATTTCATCTCTAACTGTGTTGCTAGGAAAATTTCAGCATTCTTTTTTAACACTAAAAGACTACGATCTTGCAATCTATATGGCCAAATGGTCCCAAATTTGATCCACATAATCTACAACATGTTTATTACAAGATTGTACAGTTGAGATTCCTATATCTCATTTAGATTTAGACCTACAACACATCAAAAGCAAATGATGATTTTACGCCCAAAAAAGCTAGGGACGCTTGGAGGTTAATGTCCCAATTCAACACTGTTTTCAAAGATTTGTTATAAAATGTTCGATGAAAAAAATAAAAATGGAGTTGATGTACAATGCAAAGTTGTAAATGTCGATGTGAAGATCCCTTATGATCACATCTGGACAGTTGGATTCATCATATTTATTACTAATATTTTAAAATTGATTTTGCAAGGTGATCTCTTGAAATTCAATTAAAAATCCCAATCTAACACACAAAAATTAAAAGATATTGTAATGAAATTGGAATAACATGCACTATAAGATGGTATGGTTTCCAATATTTGATTCTACTTATTTTGGAAAATCATACTGAAGGTCTCACTTTTTGAACTAAGAATGAAACTTGACATAAACCAATTGCGGTTGTTTTTCAAAATCATAATATCTTATTTTGAAGATCCGTACTGTACAAATGATAGTCAACTAGCACATGAACCAAGAGAAATTTGGATGAATGGGAATTGTTCATGTATGTAGTCTTTTCTTTGGTTTGATTTTGTAAAACAACATATCTACTACTTTCTTGTAAAATAAGAATTAAAAAGAATCAAAACTTATTATGTGTTTTTAAAACTTGCATTGTTGGATCTTCATATGGTACATTAGTGGTTCACTTTACCACTTCCTTTCACCTTGTAGCCAAAAAAAAATTCATCCAAAATATGCCGAAAATTGTGGATACAGGCATAGGGTGCACATACTCTCAGTGGCCATTACCATAGCTATTGACTGGTTTTGGTCATCATAATGTTCTTAAGTAAGCCACTGTCGCACTTGTGGTATTTTAAAGAATCTGCATCTACAGTGCCTTGGAATCACAAGCATCTTGGAGGATCTACAATAACTTTAGGCTAAGCAACGAGGGTCATTGAACGGGACGTTTTCCAAGGATTCTAGCTAAAATCCAATATTTTACAAAAGCGACCGATTTTAAACAAGAACCCATCCAGTTATTACCCATGTTTCACCTAGGTAGCACCTGAGTATCACAAATTTTATCCGCATTTTAGCCTAAAACTATGAGTTTCAATTGGTAATTTGGCAATTCCATTCGGTTGATTTTACACTAACTGCGAGATCTCCTCATACATTGACGAGGGTTGGGATAGTTGAATTATTTTATTAGTACTTTACACTGTAGCGACACTGTAGAGAAAAGGGTGTGGTCCAGCAAGGGCTGAAGAATGTTACGATGGGTTGGGCGGTTCCTTGCCGTTTCATCCGCTCAATAACTTTAACTTTCACTGAGCTTGCGTCGTCCCCCGAGCTCTTTCGTTGGGTCATATCCTCTCTGCCTGAATGTGACGGCATCCCAGTTCCGGCCTCAGCGGTACATGTGATAAGAATGGGACCGACCTCCTGGACGTTTTGACAAGCTGCCAAAAACGTGTTGTGCAAGAGGACAATCTGAATGAAATGACCAAGTCTGCAATCAGTAATTGAGTGGTCGGGATATAGGATACAAAACTCCGTCAACCAATAACTTCACGCTTAGATTTTCAGTTTTCCAAAAAGTGGGGCACATGCACACATAAGTGTCGTGCGTAGTATGTGTCACAATATGCCACTCCCGGCTCCCCAAAGGCCAAGACTTGATAATGGAGCCTTCAAATGACGTAGATAGATACTGACCAAATTCATTTCAACTTTCTGGAACACCCTTTTTCTATTGATTGGTGATGGTTGAAACTTGAAAGCCATTATTATATTGCGTGTGTATCCTTCTTCTTTGCACTTTGGGAGGTGTAACCAAAAACGCAAAATCATTATCATCTTCCATGGTGGGATACGATATTACGATCATGGCTACGAGGGATAGGCTGCTTAAGTTTTGTGATAATTGTAGTGATAAGCATAAGGACACTTTCAAAAATGAATTCTCTTGCATAACATTCAGTAGCCATGATGACTGTTGCCTTCCCTCCAACAAAATGTTGTGGAATATTCCACAACATTTCATCCCCCAATAAAATGATGTGGAATATTTCACATCACATCAATAGCTATGGGGCAGGTGGCATTAAGCAAGAACAATTAACCATTGTGAACAGTATTCGAAAGTTGTCAACTCAATCATAATTCAACAGTGTCTTGTAATTGTTTATTTGATTCAATAGCCCATTCAATTACAGATCACTAGTCACTCCATCTATAAAGGTGAATGAAACTAAATGGCAACCTTCTTTAAGGCTACTGAGTGTTATGTATGTTTGGTTTTTGTTCTTAATTTGTTATTATTACACTTTCCGATATTTATCACATTGTAATATTTGTAGAGATGTTTGCTATTGTGTACACATGTGATTGGACATTCTCTAAACTCATGTACTGTACGTTCGTTACCAAATGGGTGATATAAAAGAGTTCTGAATGTAGTGTGTTTTGCTCTGGTGGCCTTCATTGTCTTAGGTGGAAGTTAGCTCATATGTTTACCTTAGTTAGGACCCTCATTGATCTTGTTTTGTTCTTACTTAGAGCATCCACACCCTACTACTAAGAGTATGAGATCCTCTGAAAATTGGATGAAAACAATGCTTGTATTTAATGTTGAAAATTTAGGGACGGTGAGAGATCCACAAAATATGAGCATGATATAGTGATACCTCAATACGCCCCTCTATAGTTAATTTAAGGAAGGGTGTCATAGATTGATGGACAATAATGATTATGCATGAGTAGTGATTGTGATTAGTTCACGGACTATATAGAGGGGCACATAGCGGTTCAAGGGTGTGGAGACGATAGCTTGTGACATCAAATTTTGAATGTGATGATAGTGGAAGGGTGCGGATGCTCTTAACCCCTAAAAAACCCAAGGGGTATTGAAGAAAACATAGATGTGTTATAATAGGTGCCTTCTATATTTTTGATGAAGTTTGGTTCAATAAACAAAATGTAGAGCATCATCTCTACAAATTATCCATACGGTCAAACTTTCAAAAAATAAATAAATATTTATTTAATGAATTTAAAAGCATTAATCTTTGAAAAATTGTATAAACTATAATTTTCACTTTTAGAATTTAGAATTTAGTATGATTTGTTAAAGTTGGTTTATCTATTGTAAACTTCAAAAAAACAAAAGAAATGATTGAGAGAACATCATTACTTTCTCCAAATATAAATTTTTATAACACTTTTGAGGTGATCCACTTTGAAAAATTCTCCCCGGTGGAGTTTAATTCGGGTTGACTTATTCAAATTGCGTTGGAAAGCAGACTTGATGTAGTATTTAATTTAATCTACTTTATTTTCAAAACTTTATTTTCTTTTGGGCAGCCCGTTAAAAACGGGTAGCGACCAAAAAATGGTCTCTTGGGAGCTTAGGGGCCAATGGATGGTTACCGGTAATGTTTCCCCTTAGAGCATCTCCACCCATGTACGCTAAAATTGACACGCTAACTTTTTTCATCAATATTTGAAAAGCCTTTGAACTTACACTTCCCCACCCTCAAACACCAAATGTGTACATCAAATAGTCAATGGACCAATCACAAGTAGAATGTAGGATATAGTGAACTAAACTCATATTTGAAGGGTCATTGCTTGACACGCTATGATTGAGGGTCAACAAGGCTTTTTTAAAAGAGCCCTTAGTAGTTTTTCATTCACTTATTGAGTGTGTCAAACCTTTAGCATGCATAGGTGGAGATGCTCATAACAAACATTTAACCTCTAAAGGAGGTTGCCTCTGTTTATATGGTACGCATACAGGGAAGAACATTCACATACAGGTGGCGTTTACTATAGCATACTGTGGTCTATGGGGCCAATTTTTTGTTAGCCTTATAAGAACTATAAAACATGTTGCTGTAAAATTTTCAGAATTTTTTCTTGTGATGTAGATCGTGAAAGAATTTATTATACAAATGTGGTAGTGAGAAACAGTAGATCACATTGAGATTATTGCATGCATTTGGGGTTAAAGAAGACAAATTAATTGGCAGGGAATTTTATTCAAGAAATTTGATTGCGATAAAGCCGAGTGAGGGGAGTCCATCATCTTGCTGCATGGATGCCATGGCAGCTGTGTTGAGTGCGGGGATCGGTACAGGATGATGAAGACACAACCTGACAATGATGAGATATGGGATCTGCAATCAAGCATTTTCCAGCTTCTTTTCCATCATCATCATAATGAACCCTTCTTTAGTCCTAGCCTTTCTAGTCGGTCGTCATGGCTCACCACGGTTGTTTGGGCAGGATTTTGGAATAAGAGCCTGTTTCCATGAGCTCCTACAAACAAGCTACCCGCAGCTGTGGCAGACTCGCAGGCCCCCTCTCCCACCCTCCAACATGATACAGAGCTGTTTCTAGAAAATATTTGCAGCTCATTTGCCACGATCATGTAAATCGGCTCTAAGCAGCCATGTTTTGAAATCATGTAGTTGTGGGTTCTAGGTACGTTGTTTTGTTTTGTTTTGTTTTATGGTTCCAACCAACAAAAATATGTACTATTGTATCTCTAGGTTCAAGTTCGATGCTCTTAAGTTGAATAAATATTATTTTTCTAAAACTGGATTTGACCAATCGAATATTCCCCAAAATCTGTTTTTTCCCATGTAATTTTTTTGAAGACTAATTTTGACATCTATTTTTAGATTTTCACTGAACCTGACCCTAGGATACGGTAGTAGGAATTTGGTCTTTTTAACCCCTAAAAGACCACATACCTCTTCATGTTTGGAGAATTGCAAAGATGCATTATAGAATATAATTAGGAGTGTGGATATTTTGAATTTGATGTATGAATAAAAGTTGTACATTATGAATTTTAGATTCTATCCATACGGTTAGAACTATGATTGCTATCACCAACACTTTTTTTTTTTAAATTTATAAAATTTGAAACTGAAAATTCAAAATTCTTTTGTAATTTGATTACAAATAAGATATTGACATCTATGTATGAATTTTGTTGTGATGGATTGAAATGTAATACTCTAAGTGTAATGATTTTTGGAGATTTTTTTGGTTGTTTAACTTTACGAGTTGATTTTTTCCAAAAATACTTTTGAATTAAGATCTTAGAAATTTTTGGTGAATCACTTTAATATGAAATGAGGCATAAAAAATTCACAAATCATCTTCTTTCCACAAAGTTCACACATGCATGAAGCAAAGTGGCTAGATGAATGAAATCTTACTGATATTTATTATGAATGCTTAGTCATTTGTGATTTAAATGATCCAAAACAATTTTAAAAAAAGAATTGGATCATAAGGGATTATTTAAGTTATAAATTGCCAATTTAAAAGAACATAGTTCCTACACATGATAGTTTTTATAAGTTTTGGTTTAGGAAATTTCAGCCAATCAAGTGTAAATTTTGATTGGTCAATACATAACTAGAGGTTGGTTCTTTGAGTTCTTTCAAATTTCTAGGTAGTTTTCATCATTCATTGTTGATTGGTCAATACGTAACTAGAAGTTGGTTCTTCGAGTTCTTTCACTCACCTATGCTCTTTGTTTTTTTGGTAGAACCCTAATTTTCTAGGTAGTCTTCATCATTCATTGTTGATCGGTCAATGTGTAACTAGAGGTTAGTTCTTTGAGTTCTTTCATTCACCTATGCTCTTTATTTTTTGGGTAGAACCCTAAATTTTTAGGCAGTCTTCATCATTCATTGATGTTTGTTTTGTTGTAGAATTCTAATTTGGAACACTTGTCATTCATTGTTTCAAAGAGTTGTGTAGCTACACTCTTCATTCTATTTAGTGTCATTTTTGAGTGATTTAATGTAACATCAGACATTGTTGAAGATTGCCATGTGGAAGAGAGGCTCTCTAATGGAGGCACATATTTGATCTATTCAGTTACCCCCATCAATATCACCTGCACCGATTGGCTTGCTCAAGCTGTTTGAAGACACTCACCCAGATATGGACTACAGTACATACCTGTAATTTCATTTGGTGATGGAGTGAAATTTCAGAGTCACACAAAGGCAATCTTTGTCAATGAGAAGAGGCCGGATTATAACACAAAATCCTTCTCATTCTAAACCTTTAGACCAACCAAAACGTATTCTTGATCTGGTTGTAGAATGACGTGGCATTGTGTCCGACAATGCTCTTGAGCCTCCCAAGCATTATCTAGTCCATGATTACCAAACCAAACTGCCAGGAGCTAACTGTAGTTAGAAATTGAACCCAGTTTGGCACATGGTTGCCCTGTCCAATCACTCAACACGACGTCGAAAACACACGACTGGCCCTGTCTGTCAAACAAACATATTCTTCGAATATGCCTATAATATTTCATCCAAGTTGTCTAACATACTTGACACTTGTCTAATACGACACATCGAACATTGAATATAACAAACATTGGCAAAAAGGTGTTGAGCAAGACAACCCTGCTTCGGAGTTCGGCACCAATTGTGTCATGAAGGCTTGAGCAAGGCCTTGAAAACTTCCAGCCTCTCCACAGCTGCCAGAGCCAGGTGGGCATCTTTGAGGTCAAAGACTTGGCTGACTACAAGCTCCCAGGGGAAGCTGGCAGCGTGCTTGGTCATGAACTGGACGCCTCGGTAGAAGTGGCTGAAGTCGGAGCCCCAACAGCCCTTGACGGTGAGATGCTTGCGGTTGATCATGTGATGTGGGTTCAGTGCCACCTCGCCATTGTCCGTGTACTGCCCTACCACAATGTACGTGCCTCCGTCACGACACAGCATCATGCCCTCTGTTACTGCCTCGGGTCGCCCCGTGGCCTCGATCACTACGTCACCGAGATGACCGCCTGTGAGTTCTTGCACCACACACAGCCGTTTCCCCGAGTCCGGAAACTGCACAACCACCAACAACAGAAAATAATAGTCAGTTACCGTACACCAGTAGAAATCTTGCCAAATGTGACTAAATAAATGTCCGTTGTGAGTTGTGACTCAAAATCACAATTTTCAATCACTATGGACAAGTCACAACAAAGTTTTAATCATTAAGACAAGTCACATTTGAGAGGATTTCTACTAGTGATATGCATTATCTAACGCGTCTAAAACGCCCAATATGACCATCTGCTTCACTGAACTTTGCAACGGTGGCATTTTCTCATTTTACCTCGGTTTTCTGATTGCAATACTCATCATTTTAAAGCGTCAATCGTGTCAAACTGATGTCATTTTCACACAAACAGATGATTTGCAGCAGGGGGTTCAATTTTCCTACACTACAGAAAATACAGTGGACGCTTAGGGGTTAACAGAAATCAAGCTACGGTAAGCCGTGATCGGAAAATTGTTGATGATGCCAAAGTTCATCTTCTCTTATGGAATTCACTTGGAACGTCGGTAGGCTTATTGCTCCGAGACGCATACTCAAACACGTACTTCCACTCAACCCCCAAATGGCTCAAGGTGGCTGCTTCCATGTTGAAATAAATCATTTAGGAAGCGATAACAAAATGTATCGATAGAAAGAAGAAATCATGTCCTAAACGTTTTGGAAGTTACTATAATCCACTATTAGCTTCCAAAGTGAACTTCCTACTTTGAGTTTGGGCACTTGGCTAGGAGCTAAGATGATCACTGGAGAACTCAAAGCCGATGAACGCGTTAGCTTTCTGAGATTTCAGATCTCTTATGCATAGGAACATGGTTTTCCACATGAAAATTTTGGAAGATCAGTTGAATTTCACGTTAAGCCCTTCATTTGTTAGATTTGAGCAGCTGTATTGAGTGAGATTTTTGTTGCCAACACTACTGTACGATACATCATCCTAATAGTGAAAATGGCAGATGCTTTTCAGCCAAGGGTGACCATCAAGAGATAGTGCTGGAAACAAACCTCCTCGAGGCTGATAGTGTGGTCGATGCCGAATTCCTTCACAACCTTGAGTCTGTGCGCGGGAGCTCCCATCACTATGACCTGCACACGAAACCAAGATTATGAGCATGAAGAAGCGATGGGTTGATTTCCAAAACAGCCTACCCAAAAACAATGGGCATCAATTGACGATACAAAAGCACACAGAGTTTCACTTTCGGAACACAATTTGAGTAAGCAATGACCAACCTGAAGAGCCCCACTAAGTCGAGCTAAAATGGCTGCCAAAAGCCCTACGGGACCTGAACCCTGGACGATCACTCGATCCATGAGCCGAATATTGGCTCGGTCAACTGCATGCAATGCTGTAGGTAGCCTACATCGCAAGAATGTTAATCTACAGTGGCAATACTATAAACAGCTACAGATGCTTTCAGGTCAACAAGTACAAAGCTTGCCTACTGTACCCAGGTGCAACAAACATCAACGATGGGAAGTTAATTAAAGAGTGATAGCACAGGTTGGTAACAGGTCTGGGCTCATACCCGCAGCCGCCTGCCATGAAGACACTTGCTGGCAATGCTTGAGGTAGTCGAATGATCTTTGTATTTGGAGGAAGGTATATGAACGAGGACCAGCCACCTAACAAGCCTTGAATGCTACATGGATCAGCATTGCATGTGATGCCAAGCACTCGCCTTCGCGGACACCTTGTTGTTTGCTTGTCCACCTGAAATTTGCCAGCCACAGTTTCTATCCAGGCTGTTAACAAGCATCATCACAAGCTCAAGTAATGAAGGTACTTCTTATACATTATTCCCCATCCCTTGTGTATAACACATTCTGCACAAACAAAATTGCAATGCTCCAAGATTGCAGAGTCCAAGAATGCAACGTGGAATCAACAATCTACTCAATATGAAAAGACGTGTAGCAATTCGTCAATTCTGTTCAGTTCGACATATTTAGCAGCCAATTCTGCCATTTATTCTTTTTCAAAATCAAAATTGAGATAGTTCCGAGAAAGGAAAGGAAGGATACCAAACAGGTCACACATGAGTTGCACGTATCGATCACATCCAGATAGGTCACTATGTCTCCTTTCCCAATCTGCACGCGTCTCCCATCAAATATGCCATGCGATCAGAAAATCTGAATGACCGAGCCCTTCACACCTTCCTTCACATGAAAGCTCGTTCACGAATCCCTAAAAGAGCAATGGTTCTTTATTTCTACAAGATTTTTCAATTCTTCGAATGCTTTCAACGAATCATCGAAGCTTCTGACATCCACACGAGGCCACCAACACATACATCAGAGTAAACGATTATCTATATTTTAGGGATTCGTGAACGAATATTTTTTAGAAGGGGTTTTAGGGACAGCTGCAATTAAACCTGGGAGCCCTCGACGTCGGTAATGGAAGTTCCAGCCATGGCATACACTCGACCAACTGCAACATGGCCTGGGATGATGGGATATGGCACCGTGTCAAGGCGACCGTGTTGTAGGTGCACGTCGGTTCCGCACACCTCACCCAAAACCAATTGCAGGAGCACAGAACCTGGTGCCATTGACGACAGCTTCAATTGCTTATCATGAAGCTCATGTGAACAGAATAAAGCAATCTAACAAACGAGTTCAAAGAATGATAACAGAAAAGGCCAACTCCGGATCAAGGACACAGTCAAAACACAGATTTCTCATCCTAGTCTAATTAATGCTGCACAACGCTGCTCATACACTGAAATACATGTTCTACAGTAAAGTTTGAACGTTCACTCCCAAAACCAATTGCAGGAGCACAGAACCTGGTGCCATTGACGACAGCTTCAATTGCTTATCAACGACCACATCAAGGGAGCCATCCGAGTTTAGCACCACACAGGTATTCCTGATCATTGTGGAATCCTGCATAACCAGAAAGGCCACCAGCACAGTCATGAGCACACGCCGTGAAGAATGACAAACCTTTGGAAATTGAGAATTTGCAGACAGTAGAAATTGAAAATTGGCTCAACCTAAGAAGGCAGATGTTCCCTTCGCATGCTCTTGCTGTAAGCAAATCTCTTGGAGAAAATTAATGCAGTATCAGACCGCGAAGGTACACAAACCCTAAATCTCTGATTAAGTGACCTACTGTAACATTCTGCAGCTAAAGTGATGTTCTTAATTATTGACTGCCTAGAACTTCAATGCCGTTTAACCGCTTTCTAGCTTAACTTCAATTTGAACGATTCTACAACTTTTTCAATTCCATCTGAGAGGTTGTAGCTCAGGAGCACAGGATGTTGAAAAGGAACAGAGAGAAACGCAAAACTAATAATTAATCCAAAAAACTCGAAGCTGGAATATTCGACTGTTCTTCGTAACAATGAATTTCCACCGACAATTCAGTGCCGCAATCATCTCCCAGGAACCCTAGAAGACAACAGTCAAGTTTTTCCAAGAGAAATCCTCGAATCAGCCTAAGCGAAGACAGAATCAAGATAGCTACACTGAATGGCGTATTTAGTGTCCGGAGATAATTGATGTCTTTTTCCACAATTCGTTCAAAGGTGAAGAAAAATAGTGTCCCTTGACACTACATAGCAGTTTTCCACTTGTCATTCCCATTTCATTAAGAGTGGCATGAGAATGACATGAGGTGGCATCCCATATTTATTATAAAGTTGCATATGTCATTCGGACACTACATTCATTTCCATTTTTTTCTTACAAGGACACTATATCTCACTAAAAGTAAATAGTGTCCGCATTTGAGAAATAGTGTCCTGCACACTAAATACGCCATTCAGTGTACTGAATTATAATTGAGATCGGAGGAAGAAGAGGAATTATGCCACTCACCAGCTGAGATGATGATTCCGAAGCTGGCTCTTGTGTGATCCCCATGGTCTTGTGCAAAATTCTCCTCGGAGCCGAAACTAGGATGTGGTGCTGTTTAGGGTTCGGGTTGGGGTGGGTTTTGAGGAGGCCCGCACAGGCGAGTTCTGCGAATGTAAGCAGCGTCACAGCCTGCCGCCTCCTAAAAATTCATGACGCATTCATCAGAGAATGCTGCAACTGGCATCGACCACCCGCGTTGTTTTCCTTACTCATTGGTTTAAGGCAATTCCTTACTTCCACCTCTCTGCTTCTTATACCCTCCCCCCTGTGCCTTCTGTGCCTTCTTCCCTATCAAAATACTAAGTTAGAAAAAAACAACAAGAAGAACTCGCCGAAAACAAAAAGAACTCTCCTCGGGCGCGGAGAATGAGCTCGTGCCAGTCGCGGAATCTCCACCCTCCGATCTCCGGTTTACATCCGATGGCGGGGGTAGTCCGAGCTGGCTCCCTCCGGGTTGGGCGGGCTGCCCGAGGTTTGAAGGCGGGCAGGGCGGGAGGAATAAAATTGACGCAACAGAACACGGTGCCTCATGGCCCATTCAGATAGATAGATAGATAGAAACACCAACCCTAAATCATGGCCCATTCACACCAAGCCCCTGTCGCAATTGCATCTGCGTTCCCGAAATGGAGGGAGGTAGAATTGATAAACAAAAAATATTCAAAGTTTTGTCTTTTCTTGCTGCAACTATTGTTCAAACATTGTGCAACTGCATTACAGTGCTACAAGTAGAGTCATGCTCCTTTTTTGCATAGCGTTCATTTTTGTCATGCGTTAGAATAATTTCTAACTGCGTATTTTATATTTCTTAGTTGCTTACTATCAGCTTGCTACTTCTTTCAACGTTCATTGGCACGTCATCAAATTTCAATATGCGTAAATGGACTTCACTAGCTACATACAAGCCCTAGAAGCCTAAGATCGCCGACACATAGAACAAAAACTCTATACCATACACAAATTTATATTTGTTTATTAAACATCTATTGAATATATACTCTGAAGAGAATCTAACAATCAATCTTTGTAGATTAGTATACAACACAGACAAATCAAATATTACAAGGGCCGATTAAAGAGTTAGAAACAACATTGAGAGATAAGAATCCCAAAGACCTCACCGTTGCAGTATAGGATTGTCCAATTCCCAAGTTGGAAAGTGCATCTGTACTGGGTGAAAGCACAAAAAAGTGTACCACCTCTAACTATTATGACCATTCAACAATGCATGGTTCAAAAATACATTATAAGTTTGAATTTTGTAAAAAAATTAAATAACAATAAAATAAAACACCTATTGTTTTATAAAGTTTACCAATTTTTTTTGAGAAAATGATCTTCAATAAGTAGTTATAAATTTTTTATTGACGTAGAAGTGGCCAAAATTGAAAAAGTAGTTACGTACAACTAACAAAGTTGATATAAAACAAGCAAAAGGTATATCAAAACATATTTTTTTCTACTTTCTTTTTGGACAAGGACAATTCTATCATTATCTCAAAGTTCATAAAAATTATATTTATGTTGAGTGTATTTAAGGCCATCAATTTTGCAACCGAAATTGGATTTAGGCATTCATTTTCAAACACTACTTTTTGTAAACTTTTTTGAAGATTTTGTTCTGAAAATTTGGGTTCAAGTACCTATAAGAACTCTAGAGGGCTTCATGAAATTAAAACCAAAATACAATATATTTTGATATAAATTTATGGCCTTTGACCAAAACGATTATGATTTTAGTATAGCAGACTAACTTTTTGGTACAGTTTTTCGTGCTTTCACCCTACTCCATATGCATGCAATGCTTTGTAAGGTCGACAATTTCAGTTAGCACCAATGGATCAATTGGTAGCGATGCCTATAGTACTATCAACAATTTCCGCCGTTTTTCTATACCTTTGGAATACTTTTTGAAGAATTTCTTGGTATGACGGATGAGAACAATAGGCGCGTCATCAAGAAAGTAAGACTAGCGATAAATGTTATAGAATTTGAAGTTGGAGTATTATACATAGGATTAATCCCTGTCTACACTTCTAAATCAAAATCATCAGTTACACCACACTTTAACGACACAAAAGAGTTGTTGAGTCTATGGTCTCTGCCATGGAAGACTTGGCTGGCAATAAAGCTTTAGTGATCTGTGATAAGAAATTAGAGGTGGCTCCCAAGGTGGCTACATCTTGGAATTGAAATACATTGTTTTGGCTAAATCACATGAACACCACCTTATAAATTATTGGCTAATTTTTAGACATGTGTAGAGCCAACAAAGGGCTACTTAAGAATGCATTGTGTAAGTTTTTGGCCACAAAGATAAGTTTGTGTAAATTTCTGACTTCAAAATGCATTGTGTAAGTTTCTAACTTCTCAATACATTGTGTAAGTTTCGAAGCGCCCAAAGCCTAACATAATCTCCTTGCAATACCCTAAAACCACATGGTGTAAACACACTCTACTTCCAATGCATGAACGTGATAGTCTGGCTACAAACTAGTTGGCCACCAACAGAAATTCATCCAAGCTCGGGCTACGAGCCACTATTCAATGCTCTAAACTTGACTACCACGCCTTCCTCACTCCTTCCTCACTCCTTCCTCACTGTACGGATTTTGACTAAAATTCCGACTTTATTTCTTATTTTCCTTTTTTGAAATTAACCAGACACTTCACAATGTATCAATTGGGCTATTTTTAGCTGAAATCACTGATAGAGTCTGCTTAGTTTATAGCACCATTCAAGATGCTGTGATTTGTGCCATAAAGTAACAAGCATACCACAATCTATATGTCACAAGCGGAGTTTGAGTAAGCATTTTGCATCATTCTCTTACTGATAGTTCTCAATCACGTACTTGTTGAATTGTTAGATGTTGGAATTTTGGTGATCAACTTCGAGGCGGAGAACTTCAGTAAGTCTAATGAAAACAATTTGAAGGTTAGCGGTTTCATTTGTGTTCGATGAGGTTTTCAGGAAATTCTGTTTTAATGCTACTTAATTAATTAAGCTCATTCTCACAGCTAATTCTTCCCTGTACCTCTCAATTAACCCTTTAACGTCCCGATTCAACATTGTTTTCAAAGAAGCGTTATTAAATGTTTGATAAAAACCAAAAATGGAGTTCATGTAAAAAACGAAGTTGTAAATGTCAATGTGAAGATCACATCTGTACGGTTGGATTTATCATATTATTTTTTATTTATTTATTTTTTATTTTTGAAGGTTTTCTCTTGAAATTCAATTTTAAATCCCAAATTAACACCAAAAAAATTCAAAAAATTGTAATGAAATTGGAATAACATGCGCTACGAGATGGTATGGTTTCCATTATTTGATTGTACTTATTTTGGAAAATCATGTTTGAGGTCTCACTTTTTGAACTAAGAATGAAACTTGACATAAACCGATTGTGTTATTTTTCTAAAAACCATAATAAACTATTTTGAAGATCCAAACCGTTTAAAGGATAGTCAACTTGCTCAAGAACCAAGGGTAATTTTTGTAGATGAAAAGTGTTCAATCTGGATGAGATTTGGACAACTTTAATCTGTTCGTCGTTCAATATATGGACACTGGCGCGCTAAAGGGTTAATCATGAGGCAGGAATTTCAGGCCTAGGGAAAAATTAAATCAAGGAATTTCATGCTGGTGAGTTTCACTTAGCGTGCATAATTAATAGTTATCTATAGTTGCTTAACAAGGGAACTGGTTATTATGTACAATCATGCAGAGGAGGGTAGTTTTGTTCCAATGGCCCTTTGTCCGGTGGGCACTGGGTCATTAACATTATGAACAGACACTTTATTCACGCCGGCCTTGAAAGAGGACCAGAGTTTCTATCTATCTACAATCATGCTATCTACAATCATGCAGATTGGTTTTAATTGGGAAGAATTTCAGGGTTGAGACATTCCTGTGCTAACAAATGTGAGTTACAAACGTTATATTTGGTGCTCCTTTTCATGTTCTCGTAGTTTATTAAGATCTTCCTAGACGCACTTCTACAGATCCAGTTCATAAAAGAAATCCGAATCATAGGCTTTTTAATCGTGAATTTGTAAATTGGCTTCCACCTGTTCCTTCACAATTTAGAATATGGAAAATCTTTGGCAAAGATGGAGAGCTTTCGTAGATGGACGATTTCTCGCGTGATGATGGTGGTAGTTGCATTGACGATCTCGTTTCTGCCTTAGGGTGGCAACCAGTTAATAATTATGCATATTTATGAAGGTTTATCATGGTTATAAGGGCCAGTTAACCCCTAAACGTCCAAGCATCCAGTTTCTGGACGTTTGTTGGTCAAACCCAATTTTGATCTTGAAGACGACTTTTGTTGCTAATACACCCAACTAAGAAAATGAAGTTTATTAAGTTTAGTTTGAACTCCACTTTTCAAATCTTAAAAATTCCAATTATTGAGTATTTTATTGCTTGTGCAAGCTTTGTAGCTCAAGGTTTGAATTACACTACATAGGATGTTCACCTTTCGAATTTCAAAATTTAAATAAAAAATTTCTATGGAAAACACATCATGTGATTCTCCATTGTAATTTGTACCTGCTCCCAAAAAAAATTAATTTTTTAAAGCTTTTTTGTAATAAAAAATATTTTTTGAAGTATTTGACTTACAAATTTGTTAAAAAGGCCGTATTAAATCAAAAAAATCTGAAAATTTCAAGACTGATAGGAAACATTCAATTCCATGCATGAAAAATATTACAAAATATATTTTGATAAATCTTGAAGGCTAAATTGTGTAGTTTGACTTTCCTACAAAGGAGTGGTACGTTTAAGGGTTAAACCTTTATGATTGCATACCAAAACACACATTCAAAAAGTGGACGAGAAAAGGAATTTAATGATATCCCCAGGGATGCACTATATGTTATATTGGTAGATCACGTGCGTTCAAAGGGTATTTTAGGGGGCTATGAAAAAATGCGAATATTCTATGATGTAAAAGAATATCCATGATATATTCTATGAATATTCTTTTAAATTATTTTTTAGGCACCTTATGTTATTTATAATGGAAATTTTCACATTTAAATTATGCTATTTTACATCCAAGATTTTTCAAAGATTTCTCTTAAATGAATCAAAATACCCCAACTTTTGATTGCATGTTGCCAACAAAAACTTGGGGAGTGCATCCCCTGATGATATCTTATTTTTTGAACTCGGAATTCCAACTCCTCCTTCCCAACCTGATATTAATATTGACAAATTGTTACAATGGTTTCAGTAACTATGTAAGGTAAGTAGTAGACTTTGAGCCGAATGCTATTAACATTGTGAGCGGATTAATTTCTGCACGCCGTAAAGTTGGTCTGGTCAATGCATGAACTTAAAATATTTTGACAATGTGACAACTGATGTGTAGCACAGGGTGCATGTATTCTAATTGGCCGGAGCCATAATTGTATGTATGGCATGCAGGCCTCGATTCTACAATTCAATGTGCAAACCCTATTGTAATTAGAACAATACTGTCCTATTTGCAAACCTATTTGCTCCACCAGGTGAGGATCAATCAGCTCCAAATGAAGTGAACTGACTCATAGTAATTTCTACAAGTGCTACGCTTTTCCAGAATTGTATGATATTATGCATAAGTTGCACTAGCCCCATCTTATGATTTATTCAGGACTGATTCAATTTCAACATACTCCATAAAGTTTTGTCCAAAAGCTTCACAAACCAACTTGAATTCCTGCAATTGGCTCTTGTAGCTTCACCGTCCAGTTACTAGGACTAGTAGTTCCTGTGGTTTTGCACCTGCAGTCAATTCTGATCGAACATGTTAATGCACGAGACCGTAGGGTTTATAAGGTAGAGTCGACAGATTGAAGTCAAAATTTGATAAACCTCTCTCTCAAGACATTATGGACCTGGCCAAAAAGCAAAAACAAAAAAATACTTAAGTTAGATTCTAATTTTGCAAGTACCAATTAAAGGTTTTTGTACAAACAAGTGCACAAAGCCACAAACACTTTGAAAGGTAGAATATGAATTCAGCATACATACTGTACGAGTTTGAAGACCTTGAGTAAGCCTATTTGTGTCATGTGACTGTCACTTTGTGATTACTATGTATCAATATCTTACATTTAAAAAATCGTTTGATATGTACACTATTGATACATTGTGGCACAAATAGAATGTCTTCCAAGTTGTAGCACAAATAGGGTGGTTTACCTTATAAGGTAAGAGGTACAGTTGCCATCAGTTTAAGCATTTCGATCTATATGGAGCGCTGGTTTTTAATGATAAAAAATTGCAGCACATAAAACTTTGGGTTAAATAACCAAGTTCAATTTTTAATCAATTTTTTCACAATGTATGATTTTGTTATAAATTTTCAAACTTAATATGCATAGACCACTGTTGATGTTAGTACGTGTACCAAGAACTGTCTTTCATTTCTAGTTCAATCAGATTGCTAACTTGGTATTCATAATTAATGCTTGTGATAACTAGATTGGGAACTCCTGGAGTTGAAACAGGTGCTTTTATAGGTGACCACAATTGGTACCTAACAGTTTATGGTGCTTCTACCTTATCAAGTGCCGAATCCAAAATCAACTACTTCTATTGTGGTAGAAAATCAACTCTTACTTAGAAATCTAAATTAAGTTGTGTATTTATTTGTTAATTTGTGGAAGATCCTTATAAAATTGATTGTAAACTTATGCCGAAAACAATTGGTACCTATTTGTAAATTGCGAGTTTTGCATGAGTAACTAGTTTCAAGACATTGGCATAACTTTCACTGAATCGGGCACTGAATTGACATTGACTTTCGCCACCTTGACACATCAATACTTGTCCAATTGACAACTCATAAGGTTCTTTAGCCCTCGTAAGCTATACCTAGGAATAAAAATCGTTGCACGAGAATCATTGTTGCAAATTCTAGAATATTGGACATGCCACGTAATTCTTTACCTACAGAACAATGTTGGAGAGTTGGAAGTCCACAGTAGCCCCGCCTGAAGAATCACATGTTTTGAATTTTTTATCTTTCATGCAATGAGAGCAAAAGGGTGAACCCTGGCAAGGGCTAAAGAACCTTATGTTGACATGGACTTTTTCCCAGTTGACATGGGCATTTGTTGGATATTGTTTAAAAGGTTGCTAACACAAACTCCACCGGACAATTTCAAAATTTATGTTGAAATCAGGATGTGCATGCATAGAAAATTTTGGTTGCTCAGAAATTCAAAATTTAAAATCAATCTTAATTTTTGGCAGATTGTCCAAAATAGAAAATAAAAAAATTGTGCTGCGTTTTTTGCAAACGAAAGATCTGAAATAATCAAATAAAACACAAGCATAAAAAATACTGAAGTAACAATGTTGTTTTGCATAAGTTTGCGATAATGTACTTAGAATAATTAAAGATGATAGTTTAAATTTTTTGAATTCTTTTGCATCCAAATTTTTCCCACGGACACTCTTTGATTTCAGCATGTAAGAAAACCATTCACCTCTTATCAGACAGCAAAACCCTCCAGAAGTGAAGTTGCAAAGCTAGACTCCACATCTTTCATGGACAATTGACCATATTCTAAATGTATTCAGCACCAGTCAAAGGGACGTCAATATCGTCTGATTTGAAGTCTCCAGACTTGATATCAATGGCTATAAATTGAAGCTCAGCTCTCTTCACAATTGCATGCACAAGAGCAACTGGAGAGCCTGGCGATAGATCAACTTCTCAACAAAGCAGGGAACATGAAGCCCGAGCTATATCTATAAAGAAAATGATTCCAGTGGAAGGAAGAATACCTCTGTGATCGGAGGTCTGACCAACCCCAAATTATAATATGTACATCATTGAGTGATTAATTAATATACAGTTTGCAAAGGTTTTGCTATCTGCAACTAGACAGTTCCTGCCCTAGCCACTTGGCTGTAAGTTCCACTATTCTCTCCATCATTCGATCGTATGGCTCCACATAAGCCTACTAACACAAGATTCCTTTCCACATAGTTACCAGCAATTTTCAGGGACCGAGCATTCATGAGTCAGAAGGCAGAATGGGCGTGAGCCTTGACTCAAGATTCCTTGGTCTCTGATTCTCTTTCAGCTAACCATCGTAACTCTGATTCTCTCTCAGTATTCATACGTCGAAGCTTTCTGCTATTTGATGTCAAGTCCAGGGTGGGAGTGCTACTGAACTGTCGCCAATCTTGATGGAGAGCAGCTTCAGCCTGACTGGGATCACAGGCAACCTGACGTTCCTGTGCGCCTGATGAAGTCATGAGTGTGATATAGTCATGATGCAATGAGTAATTTTCCTGCTGAAGTCATGATGTAATTATGTTGTCATGTATGAGTTCCTGTCCATTTCCCACTTGGACAAGGTCGTCGTGCAACTCCTCAATCTGGATTCCCTGGAGCTGCTGCAGTTTCGTGGCAAAAACCAGCGGAGAGTCGGAATGCGAGAGCTGGCCTGCAGAGCTGCTATGTTGAATTGCGGTTGACATCGTCTGTCGTTCTAAACCACTCTGTCCAGTAGGAGTATCTTCGAAACTGGCCGCGTACTCTTTGCACTCGTGCTTGACGAAGAGTGTGACTTCCTTGAACATGCTGGGGGCGGTCAAGTCCGTGAGGATCAAATGCGGAGGGATCTGCCTCGAGTAGGCCTCCAGCTTCTCGCAAGGCAGGTTGACCAGGTGCTTCTTCTTGCATTTAGCCAAAATCCACGCTTCGAGCTGCGGCTTGCTCGTTGTCGAACGTGCCGAGCCATACCTTCTTATCCACAGTCTTCCATTCTGCCACGCGAATCTCGGCTACCCATCTGTTCAGATCCGGTCGGAAGCGGACCCCGTAGTACTGGGAAGTACTAGGCTTGCGGCCGGATCCAGTCTGTGTCGTTCCAGGCTTTGTCCTTGCACCTCTACAACTGTGCAATGCACAGCAAGTGTCAATTTAACCATCAAAACAAAACCACCAGGTGAACTGCATGAGCAGAACTAATTGCGAATGAACTGAAACATTGGTACGGTGTGACCGGAGAAATGTGTACCAGTGAACGTCTTGGCCGCTGCCATCTGAGGTGGGTGACCCTGTTCTTGCAGGCGCCGCTACGCAACCTGAACCATAGAAATGAAGTTATTGGTCAAAATAACACATATTTATTTTATTTTCAACGTCAGCATGAATCAAGAGCCTAATCTCTCAAATTAACTGGCTGGTCTATCTCCATCGGACAATAATAGAAGAGTTAGGTAGTTCTTACCCTATCAATGGCTAAATTCCACATCATGCACCTTTCCTATTTCTATAAATTTAAAAGAGTGACTTCATCTATTTTCCATTTTCTCCTCGACTATTTTACCCTCAGTTTGGGTAGACTGTAATGGTATATACCTAACCCTCACATATTTTATTCTACTATAGGCATGTGCCTAGGCCTCCCCATATTTTATAATGTTGTGAATTGCAAGTATTGGGGGTTAACCATACCTCCTCCCCCCTTTCTTCACATTTCTTAAATGGTTTGGTAATCAAGGGGGAATGGAAGGGGAAGAAAGAGTTGGTCTTGTTATCAAATTCATTCTAAGCCACTCTTTAATGATATGGGACATGCAAGAAGGACTTGCAAGCTCATGTGATATCTTTCTACACAACAGTTTTAGTAGATTTTGATGCACAATTGATGATAGCAAATGATCCTATTTTGAAAAGTGTTAACCCTTAACTGTCCAACCATGCATATTTTGCATGATGTACAGAATCAGACTCCAATTTCTCATTCATCATGCACTTTTTGTAGTAAATTTTTTTAGTGAATTTTTTTATGGGAAGTTAGCTTCGTGCATGTGTGATCCGATTAGAGAGGGGATGATTTGTGAAACTTCATGCCTCATTTTATGTTGTAGTGTTTCACCAGAAATTTCGAAGATTTTAGTCTAAAAGTGGTCTTGAAAAAAGAAACTCATAAAATTAAGCAACTCAAAAATCTCCAAAAATCACTACACTTAGAGTATTACATTTTAACCCATCACAACAAATTTCATCCACAGATTGTCAATATCTTATTCGTAATCAAATTACAAAATAGTTTTGAATTTTATATTCCAAATTTTTTAGAAAATTATTGGTGAAAGCAATCGCAGATTTAACCATATGGATAGAATCTAAACTTCATAGTGTACAAGTTTTATTCATACATCAAGTCCAAAATATTCATCTTAGTTGCATTTTATGATTCATCTTTTCAAAACTGCCCAAACTGGACAAGGGTGAGGACGTTTAGGGGTTAAACTAAGAGAAGTTGGAAGGTCAAGGCGTCTTCCACTTTCAAATTTTTTTTTGTAATTTGAAGTTTTTATGCATGAGATATGGACAAATTTGAGTGAAGTTGTGAAGGATGTGTATAAGTTGATAAGAAAATGTGCGTTGTGATCAGAATTTTGGGACTCAATTGTGCATGGTAGACTAACTTATTTTGAGTTTTGTTCAAGTGAACTAAGAAAAGTTGCACAATCAAGTAATCTTTCACTTCCAAATTTTTTGTATATTCAAGCTTACTTTGCAATTGTTATTCTGCACAAAACAATTATTCACGTGGGGTACGATCCAACTAAAATTTCATGAGTTTATATTAGTTATTTTGTAAGATTGTAAGTGATTGAGGGTTAGGCATATGTCTAACCCGTTGATTTTAATTGTTTTGTAAGATTGCAAGTAATGTAAAAAAACTTAAAAATAAGAAATTCTAGTGAATCATTTTCATTAGTCTTTTTATGTGTTTTTCAATTCATTAATAACAAATTTTGACCAAAAATCAAAGTGCACATGCTATTGTGCACTTTTAATGAAACATGATTGTGTTTTATGCATTTTAGAGCGTGAACCACTTAGTAAGTTATTGGCATGCAGTGATATAACCAAGCTTCACATGTCTGCCTATTAATTTTATCATTCACATGAGGTTGGCGTGACACACACCAGCACAATGTTGAGTCCTGGAAGTAGTACACTGCGACAGGTCTTCTTCTGGCGAGCTGCCAACAATTTCTCGCATGATACCACTATCATTTGAACTGGAACACCGCACATCGAAGTTCGTGTCCAGCTCACTCGCAGAATCCATCAACGGTGGCGCAAAGCCATCCGATATCCGTTGGTTTTTTCACAAGGAAAGTAGAGTGAGATTCCTCATGGGAATTAATGCAACGTTTTCCAGCTCTTTCCCTGAATAATAGCACACTTTGTTGAGGTAAAAATTGGACCATTACCTTATGGTAATGGCCAACTTCTCGGTCTAGGATTTCCACATGGTATTCTAATATTGGATTACCTATGGGAAACTTAATATAAAAACCTATGTGTAAATCATTGTACAATGAGGGAAACATAATAAAAAATATAAAGAGGGAAACATAGTAAAAAATACAATGAGAGAAACATAATAAAAAATACAATGAGGGAAATATAATAGAAAATACAATGAGGGAATATTAATATAATAAAACATGTGGTAACAATTGTAAAAAATCAAGATAACCCAAACGATAGAATTTAATTTTCAAAAAATGCTTCAATTCAAAATGTCAAAGTACATGTGAAAGTTTAGCAATGTAAATAAAAAACAAACTACTCTATTGTATCACTAAGAAATCCTTGTTGCTCCTTTTCTTACCTGCACAAGTGAAATTTAAAACTTAAGAAAATGATCTACTCTACATTCAAAATTTCACCAGTAGCGTCCTTTACACAAGCTTGCATTAAGGCTATAAGTTATCATCACATAGCATCTTATACAATTGAATGGCCATCCTTTTTTGGAACCACAACTACCTAGGGCACAACTTAACCTTGGCCAAGAAAACTAGTTGTGCTACTTACTTAACTAGTTTGTTAATTCAACGCACTAATTAGGAAAACAAACTCACCAAAAAAATTTGCCATCCAGTTTCCCTCACCCTTGCATGAGGTACTTTGCAACCAATCTCACAGCCTCTTCGTCTGAGACATTCTTGAAGTCCACAAACACCTTCTTCTTCGACATTTGATTTTCAATCTTCATGTATTGACGAATGTTGGCATACAAGTCATCAACGTCAGTGTAACCGACAGAGTCAATAACTAATTTTTCAACTAGCTCCAATGGTAAGAGTGGAGGAGCTCGAGTTACAGTCGTATTTGGATATGTGCCTTTTGGCTTGCCATTTCGCCTCACTGCCAATAATATAAAACAAACATAAGCCATAAAACAATACGCCATATAACAACAATTGACTATTGACATAATAGTACAAAGTATAAACGCACAATGACAAAATCAATTCAAAAAGCCAAACTACAGAATCAACTTTATAATTTTATTACTAGAAATACTTAGGACGTGTTTAAAAAAACAAAAAGCAACTCATTAGAATTTAAGAATTGTAACAAATACTTACAAGAAGGCTTTTTAAGACAAACAACATTCCCTTCAGCCGCCGGAGTATCAAAAACCTGAGTCTCAAAGACTACTTCAACACCCTAACAAATATAAAAACAATAAACTAAAATACATTAGTACAATGTGACAAAAAAGAATAAAATAAATCTTGTCAAAAACCTATTGGAGGGAGAAATGCCTTTTTATGAAAAGTTGCTTGAAAAAACCCGAATAGAAAAACAAAAACAATACCTTAGGCTCTTGAATATTGAACTCCCCTCCAGAAAACTGTTCAGAGTCATCCTGAATTTCCTTCCTGTATAAAACTTATCCACATGTCATCTTATAAAAATATTTTTTTTGAAAAAAACATAGTTATTGCAAAAAATCTTAAAATAGAATGAAAGTCTTATCATGAAATTTTTTGTATAAAAAAATCAAATCTGAAAGTATGTGTGGTGAAAGAACTCGCCTGCCAAGTAAAACTGGTGAAGAGTTGACTTCTTCACCCGGCCCATCTTCATACTCACCCTGATGAAGCTTACAAATCAAAATTACTAAGGAGAAGTTACAAAATAAAATAAAAATAGGTAGACAAAACATCACAAAAAAAAGACAGAGACAAATAAAGAAAAAGAAAAATACCTCATGGAAATCTTGAGCTCCAACATCTCTTTGAGGAGTTTGAGCATCATGGCACCTTTTTCTTTTTGCATAATGGAGCATTTCTCTCAAAGCCCTGTAGATGTCCCGTGGTAACATGCGGTACGTAATGGAACCAAAATTTAGAGCTGCCAACTTTGATTCTTTAGCGTCGATGAGATCTCTCAAGCGATCAGCTAAAATTCGATCTTTGAGGTTGGGAGGGTTGTCAATTAAACCGTCATGAACCAGCCATCCCTTCATTATTCTCTTATTAGTCAAAAAGGTCAGATACTGGGAATAAAAAAAACTGTCTCAAGACAGCTTTCCCATAGAGCTTCCCTGGCTCCTTGAAACGTTGGCTTGGTGGCCAAAAAATTTGTTCGTAAGTTGGGATTTCAACCAACGAACCTCCTCTCAAAGAACTGAATAACTTAATAACAATCATTAGCACCTTTATATTATATAAAAATATATAAAATCAACAAAACAATTAATATTTTTCATAAATGAAAAAGAAAATGACATAAGAATTTTTTTAACCATTTAACATACATTTAACATATATTTGAAACCTAGATTCTACATCTAACCTGGTTTGACGAAGATTAGATCCAGAAATAGGTATCTTGATCCAATTGGTGTAGAATGCGAAACATTTGAACCAGTTGGCGTAGAATGCGAAGCATTTGCACCAGTTGGAGTAGAATGCGAAACATTTGTTGATGCTGGAATAGAGGCATTTGAAGAACCTGATAGCGCGCCTCTAATAGAGCTCTTGACTGTAGGAGTCAGGCCCTTACGTGACGAAGGAAGCGTGGTGGCTGGTGGTGCTATCAAGGGAATCATAGGTGGCAAGCCTAAAGAGAGTAGCTTATTATTGTTAGCCTTCATCGTCTGCTCTCTTCTCATCAGGAAATCGTTACTTGCGGAATCCTCTAAGCCAATGCTTTTCAACTTCCTTTTCTTTGTTGATGTCGTCATCTGAGACACCTACGCTGTGACACTTCAAAAATCAAATCAGAAGCACTAAGTTGCTTCAAGGTAGTGCTTCACATGGCCCTACATATCACATAAAACAATCGACTATACACCCTTGACCACACTATAATCGCGAACTAAACAAGGTGAAATGAGCAGATGTCAAGCTCCACGCATACAAAGGACACAAATTCGAAGCAAACATTCTCCTAGCTACAGATAACAATGTTCAGAACCCTTACAATTCAATTTAAGAACTTTCAAAAAGAGTCTTCAATTGAACCTGAACCAACGAATACAGAAAACGAAGGTGATCAATCACAGTAGCGGTGGTGATGCACAAACAACATGGAGATAAGAGAATTCTCATCACTTACATCGATTAATGGTCGTAGTCTCGTAGAAGAGCGTTACTCTTGAAAAAGCAAGTCGCTATGCTGCACCATAAAGAGCAGAGAGTGTTGTACTGTACTGGAGGAGAATGATGCCGACGAAGCTGGCGCCCGAGCTGGCGTGGATAGGCGATGAATTAAATTTCAATTTGGCCACATAGCGTTCACGGCGCTCTTTTTGGAGAGTAGGCGCCAAACAAGCCAACTGAATGGATCGTCGCCTGTAGGTTACACATCAACATCAAATGAACTTAGCTGTTACGTCGCCTGTAGGTTACACATCAACATCAAATGAACTTAGCTGTTACGTCGTCTGTAGGTTACACATCAACATCAAATGAACTTAGCTGTTACGTCGTCTGTAGGTTACACATCAACATCAGATGGATGAAAAATGAGCTGGTAAGATGGATGAAAAATGAGTTGGATCTAATGAGAGATTTTTCTCGCACTCTCCGCAGGTGTGTTTTTCTTCCCGCCCAGTTATAACGACTCTTGATGAGTGCTTAGAAAATAATATCTTCAATTTATGTAGATACTAGAAAAATATTCATAAAATATTCCCAATTTGGTTTTAAAACACCCTATAATACTTTTAAAAATTTATAAATTTTATCTCAAATAAATAAAAAAACACCCTATATTTGTTATGTCATGGTTATCTAAATTTTTGAGAGTGACTTCCCCGGGAATTTTTTGTATGGTGAAAAAGAGAATGTTGAAGAATATTTGTAAATGTTTTTATTTACTAAACTTTATATTATGACCCAGGGAAGTCATTGTCAAGAATTTAGATAACTATGAGAGAACAAATATAGGGTGCCTTTTATTCATTTGAGATAAAAATTATAAATTTATAAAAGTAATATAGGATGCTTTAAAACCAATTTGGAAATATTTTAGGAATATTCTTAGAATATATATAGAATGTACCTTAAATATACTATAAATAGTAGAACATTCCAATTATTTCATAGCCCTCATTAAATACCCTTTGTTCGCTCATATGCACCCAAAATTTACACTAAGTGACTTCCCCGAGTATTATGAAAATAGAATTTTAAAAAATCAATATAGATGTATTGAACGCCCAATCATGTCTCCTACCTATGATATATGTTCCAACTTCCAATATTTTCCCACAAATTACCAACAAAAATTATTTTACCTGAATTTTTTCATAATCTTAAAGATATATGATTTCCTACAAGTTCTAGAATTCAAATTCCAATTCTTTAATTGAAAAAACCTTAAAATAACATATTAGCCTCATAGATTCTTTGAATAATATGGAAATAATAGTGACGAAAATTGTGGTATACTATAACATTATAGAATATAAATCTACATATCTACGTACATTTTTCTCAATTGTCCATCAAAAACTTATTAAAAAGGCGATAAGTTTTAAATGTTTATTTTCAAATAATAATGCATGTTATTATGATTTGGCCCTTCATACTTTAAAGCCTCACCACTTCATTGCCTTCATCCACTTGGCTTTTTTAATTGACTCTTCATGTTTGATAACCTCGCTATATGTCTTTTATTCTAAAATTTTATTTTTTGTACTAATTTATTTTTTATTGTTGAAGTTTGCCTTTTCATAGGTTTGGAGAGGTTTTGATAGCTACAATTTTATATTCCTTTATACCTCAAGTAACTCTTCAAGACATCTTGTACTCTTATCATATGTAATTTTGGCTAAACTTTGCCTACCTCACATTATATCACGATATTAACCCCCAAAGGACTATAAGTCCCCTACGTGGCTTTTGGAACTAGAAAGTGAGGAAATTCAAGTTGTTGAGCCGTGAATTGTATAGTGAACAACAAAGAAACCTTGTCTCTTTGTTCAGAGAGCTAAATCCGTGGTTAATACAAACTTTTTCATTCACAAACCTTTCTATTTGCAATTTTGGGTAATTTAAACATCAAATGAACTTAGCTGTTACGTCGCCTGTAGGTTACACATCAACATCAGATGGATGAAAAATGAGCTGGTAAGATGGATGAAAAATGAGTTGGATCTGCATATTCGTACACCTGCATTCGCCCTTTGGAGAAGCTTGTATGCAAGTTCATGAAAATTCAATGTCCAACACGTATTGGAAAAGCATATAGTGTTGCTTATGGCTTAGGAGATTACCAGCTTCGGGATGGAGGGCACTACATACTTTGAGAGTTCCTGGTCGTGATCCGGTCCATTCGGGCTTGTAAAACTGGGGCTGAGGAAAGAAGCATTGTGGCAAAAGAGTGTGCGGTGCTCCGAAATGCCTTCAAGGACAACGATCAGGACTACAGATCGTGCAAGCAGTCTATGCCTTTAGTGTTGCTTTGTTAGAGATCGCTACTGAAAGATATGTCAGCCTCAGTTAATTGTAGTCCCGTAGCATGATGCAGTGGATGATGTCGGTGACTAGCACATGCTTTATGTAGCCTCTCGTTGATTTGGAGTGTTGACTTGGACAAGGGACCAATTTCGATTTGAACTATATGTCTTATCATGATTCAAAGCACTGAGATCTTGCACGTACCTCATCTAGCGCATCTATATAGTTTGTTTCTAATGACTGGATTCATATTTAGCGCATCTATATAGTTTGTTTCTAATGACTGGATTCATATTTTGGTTGTAGGACCTCTCTAGGCGGAAGGAAGAACTAACTACGTTGAAGAACATGCGTGGTGAGGGAGGACCACCTCAATTAGAGCAAGAAATTACCCAGTTGGAGGCGACGGTCGAGAATCTATCTCAGGATCGGCTCTGTTATGATTCCCAGCTCCTGAAAGTATGACTTGTATTATTTGGCTTATGTGAATGATAAAAGTTGGAACGAACGAGGCACTTTTCTCTTTTTTGAACAGCAAAAACAACTGCGAGATGATAGTTATTATGAGCATCATCTCGAAGACACATCAAACCTGGATATGTTCACTTTTGGCATGAAGTTTATCTGGTTATTCATGACTCTGAGACACCACGCGGTTGTATGCTTGCAGGATGTTGATCTACTGCAGCAAGCATTGGCTTTCTATAGGCTTATCGTAGTGTGGCTCACTGGTTTGGTTGGTGGGTTCCGCATGCCGCTTCCTGCACAGTGCCCTATGGAGTTCGCCTCCATGCCCGAGCACTTTGTGGAAGACGCTATGGAGCTGCTCTTGTTTGCATCTCGCATTCCCAGGGCTCTCGATGGTGTGAATCTGGTGAGTGAAAAGGATTTGCATGACCCTTTTATTAGTTCCAGTTGAAAAATAGTGATTATTTGAACCATTTCGTGGCTGAAGAGCTCCTTAAGAACTGAACGCTTGGTAAATTATACTTATAAGTAAATGTGCAAGAAGACTCTTCAAACGGTAATGATTGTAGTGAAGATACTTTCGTATGGAGAAGGTAGAATTCCAAATGGGTAACCCTTCGCATTGTTCTGATGGCAATACCTATGTAAGATTTATTCCCTACTGATGAGTCAGAAGTTTTGCCTTGGTAGTTTTAAAGGGCTAAGTTTATTTGTGCATGGTCTTTCTTTTGCAGGATGAGTTCATGAGTTTCATTGTGATGTTCATGGGGAGCCCTCTTCACATAAAGAATCCGTATTTACGAGCCAAGATGGTGGAAGTATTGAATGCATGGATACCGTCAAAATGGTAATGTCATTTGTGAAGCTTTAGGCGTGATGAGATTTATTCCACGCAACTAGTTTTACAGGTATATGGCTTGAGTGAGCCTCAAAGGTCATATTCGTTATATTGAGACTTTTCACAGTCTCATTTTTATTCTCGACTCAAAATAAATCGTTTTAACTCTTTATTAGTATTTTTTTTATAAATAGATAACAACTCCAACTTTTAGAATTTCATTATAGAATGACTACTTGAGCATTAGTTTCTTTTGGTTACAATTATTATTTTTTAAATGAATTTTTGAATAACTAGCATTCTGTTCTCAAAATCTGCAAAAAGTCTCAATATAACGAATGTGGCCTTCTCATTGTGTTGGCTTCTCTTTGCAGCGCTTCTCCAACCTTGAGCAGCAGTATGTCATCTCTTTGAAGGACATTAGCTGGCTTTGCAGTATTTGGTGCCGAATCTCCTCCAACTTTATGTTGACATCGAGTTTACTGGAGCCCATACTCAGGTGAGTCTGCCGTTTCAATGTAATTAGTTCTCTTGAGTAGCTCGTTGTAGAAGTAATAGAGTTCCGGTACCTTGCATGAGCTGATCCTAACCTGAATAGTTTACCGGAGTGAGATTGAAGCAATTTCGAAGCTTGCGTGTCAAACCCAATGCTAGTTCCAGTTTAGAAAACTTTAACATAAGCTCGGAGCAAAGTACAGAAATTGGATTCCCTTCTAATAACCACTTTCTATTCTTGAACTGCAACGTTATACGAGAAATGCTGGTTATATCTCTTGTCAGTGTGAGATTCGTATCATGGGTGCTAACCAGTGCATGATTAACTTATCGGTCCTATTTAACACAGTTTTCTGTCGTCTGCTCTGAGCTCTGATTATTTCATGCACAAATTTGTATCTGATTTTGTTTGTTTTATTTCCTTCGTGTTGCTCTTTTCGAGGCCTTTGGTTATGGTGATTGTTTTGTTCTTTGCGTTTATTAACTGCTTAGGGTGTTGTTCTCTGAACAGATTGCCGTGAAAGAGGAGAAGGGTTCCTACTTGAAGTTCCTGAATCTACTGATTAACGACAGTATCTTTCTCCTCGATGAAAGCTTGAAAAAAATACCGGAACTTAAGGATATGGAAGCCCAACTCGCTGACACAGCTGTATGGAGTAGAAGACCTGCTCAAGAAAGGCAGGAGTAATGGTAGTGAACTTGATTTAATTTACCACATTGTAAACCATGTACCTTTTCAAGTTCTTTTGGTACCTATAGAAATTGAAAACTATAAATCAATTCCCTGAAGGTAAAACATGGTACAAGTTGTTTTTTGAATAGAAAGGTTCCCTCATGAAAAAACTTATATAGATTCCTACTTGACGTACTTTACCATCATTTTCCCACTTACACATACATGCGATGAGGGAAAGATCATGATCTTTCCCACATACTGTACGAGGGAAAAGCTTCTATCTTCCTTGTCGAGATGATGTGGATGCAAATCCCTCCGTGCTTGAGTTGGGAGACCGGTTATCGGGAATCAATGCTGGCGGGGGCATCTCAACCCGTTCTGCCAGCCCGCCTAGCCGGTGAGCTTCCATTTTCACAAAAACCTCCACACCTTCGGGATCGAGGCCACCTGGTATTTGTTTCTGAAGTAACGACGGAGAGTCTGGAAAGTTGAAACTATTCGGCAGGTTGTAGTAGTGATATCCTGCGTCTACCGCCCGAGCAGCTGCTGCGGCGGTTCTGTAACTCCCTAACCAAATCTTGTCCCTCCCCCTCCAACCCTTCGGCCTCACTTCAGCTACCCAGGGTATCTTACGCTTCCTCGAATGACGAATACCGTGAAACTCTCCTGTCGAGTGCCCCTCGCGCTGTAAGGCAGGGTGGTCTCTGGGTTGAGCTAGATCCCTAAGATCCGGTTGAACTATTCCGCCACTCGAAGCTGATTCGCTTGGTCCCAGCTGTGACCGGGGCCCCCGTGAAATATAATTCTCGCATCCTGATGTCTGCCATTCCGCCACTCGAATCTCCGCCACCGATTTTCTCCAATCTGATTTGTCCATCTGATTAGCTTTCCGTCGGCCCAATATCGAAATATTCAAACATATTTGAGCCTACTCACAAAATGTATCTCTACCACTTTCAGTCACCACCATGCAAAGATACCACGGCACATGCAAAGCCAACAATCGAACAGTCCCCACATACATAAGCAGTTAGTGCAAATCACAATTCCCAAGGTCATAAAATCTCAACAATGATCATGACCTGAAACTAATCGACATACTTACTTGCATGCATTGATGACCGATCAACTGTCAAACCTCCATCAGTGATGTCGTCACAAATGGTGCTGTAAGTAGATTCAATCTCGCCAGAATGCCACTCGTCTCCAGTAAGTAAGTCAGGTCTGAGTTTACAAGCAACAACAACGGTTAACGTGTCAACTGCCTATGCTTAATCTCATGAAACAGATAATTGAAGGGCAAAGGGGTATAGCAACTCCACTTCCCGGGATAATTGACGCAATGGAATATCCGCTTTGGAATATCTTACAATTTTGCCATAGGATTGTCTTGGTCAAAGAGCTTAGATCGCTGACTCAAAGGGTCAGACTCGACACTTCCGAATGATCGCTGCCGGCCAAGGATCTGATGAATGTATCTCTGAAGTTCCTGGATGTCATTTAGGTTCGGGTTGATTGAAAGAACTGCAACAACGTCCTGCAAGGCCTCTGCATATCTGGCCAGCAGACACTTGACTAAAGCACGTCCAAATAGTGCAGTGCGTCGATGCTCTCCCGTGTGGAGATTTGCAAGGTCAAAGTCTTGCAGTGCACTCTCAAAGTCCCCAAGTAAGAACTTGATACCTCCTCGAATACTGCACATACCACAAACGAATTTGGGATTGAATAAGTCATAACACGATATGCATTGCCAAAAAATTACAATAATTTTGAAATTAAATAATGTCACTAGTTGATCGTATATAGGATCAATCTTACCTGATATGTCCACCGGGGAGAGGGCCACCTGTATTCTGCAGAATGACTTCGTTCAAAGCCTGCAGTCCTCTTTGCCAATATTCCACGTAATCTCCGTCCCTGATGAAATTCAGATGAGAGACTGGAGGTTGAGAACTAGCACCGTCGACAATTCCGGATACTCGAAGCTCCTGGAGATAGTGGAGGATCTCTTTCCTGTTCTCGAGCAACTCAATCTCCGACACACTGCAAGAAAATTGACAAGTTAGTACATACAACCCTGCCTGATCCCGATACTTCTCTCCAAGGATGCAGGTAGGAGAAGCTTGCAAAAGCTTGAATATCTGTTTCCTACTATCTTGTGCTTCTAATGATGATATAATTTCTATCTTCTAACTGATCGCAAAGTCACTCACCCCTTCCAGTGCTCAACAATGAGTTCTAAATGATCTTGATCAAATCCCAACTCTGGCCTGCAGTAGAAACATAGCACATTGACAATCATGTGTTAAAGGATTTCCAATGGTTTTCCCATACTTGATTTTAAAACATTTCACTTCTGAATCCAACCTTTAACATATAGAAAATATATACCTCTGTTTAATATCCGCATTCATATTTTAAATTGAATTAAAGATTCGCTTAAGCATTCCTCTACAACCATTTACAACCATTGATTTAATCCACAGAAAGACCTACCAGTTATCTGTAGTTTCAGGTTGGCGATCTTCATCTTTAAGAAAAAATTGGGTCATCTTCTTTGCACTTTGCGGGATCCGTCGCAACAGACCCCAAATTACCTCTGAAATATTCGAACAATACCCATAGATCATTTTACAGAAAATTACCATCCCAAAACTGCTAAGCGAACTAGATATGTGCAAAGTACTCTTGGCACATCATTCAAGATATTTCCAAGAAATATAAATGTAAATAATGCACAAATGCAACATCACAAACCTGCGAGCGCAAAGTTTCCCCGCTCAGGATGGATAAACTTAGCCTCACTCCTCACAATAAGTAAGATTCCATCGGCCTCAACAATTTTAGCAGCATAGATAAGTAAATCTTCTCCTGGAACATCCAGGTCCCCACTAGGGAAGTCGAGTTCGTCTAGCTCTCCATGTCTCTGGTATATACACATTAGATACTCATCAATGAAAATGACTAATCTCGCTGCAACCAATTTCTATTCATGTTTCTCAACAAGAAATTCTCATGATCTTACAAAGCAGTCAAGTTGAACAACCAATTTCTTTTCATGTTTCTCAACAAGAAATTCTCATGATCTTACAAAGCAGTCAAGTTGAACATGATTTAGAGTCAACAGCATACCAATATGGCATAATCACCCTCTAGAAAAAACGATAGAGCCACTAAAGATCACCTGAGTTGCTGGACCATCACTTCTAAGCGTAGTGCTGGTTTGCTTGGTTGCGACTTTGACCTGGGCCCCGTTTAAATATAATCCACGCATCGTAATGGTTGTCCCTAAACAAAACATCATAGGAAGCCATCTCATTTAGCATTGCTTGTACAATACATCCAAAACAAGAGCTCACCGTAAATTTCACTATTCCATGATAGAATGGTTCGAGGGCAACAAATATACATTGTCTTTCGAGTCAAATGACCGAGTATACGCACCGACATGTCCATCACTTCATAACAAAAGTGACAATGTGAATGCAAAATTGGGTTAATCTCAAAGGCAAGCCTCACAATTCACTTACTTTCATCTTCCCACCTTGCCTCCACGTTCACGGGCACGTCACCTTCTTTCAATATGTGTACATGAACTTCACCATCTGCATTCAATCCCTGGACATTTAAAAACACCCGTGCAAGGAACAAAAAAGCAGCAAACCATACCCCCTAAAGAGCTTTATATATAAATACTCTGCAGAGAACATACACACCAGCTGAAACCTAACATCATTTTGCATTAATGTCAACAGTGGCAAAACAAACATTTCAAGGGCTCGTTGGGTTAAGAAAAAGAAGCTACAAACACCATTGAAAAGCCAATGTCCATAAGATCTTACCATTATAATACAAGATTGCCCAATTTCCAAGTTGAAAAATGCATTTGTTCTCGCCATGCATACAACTCTTGGCAAGTACTCCAATTTTAGCTAGCACATACGGCTTAATAGGCAGTGATGCTTGTAGGACTATCGACGATTTCCACCGTTTTAATGTGCCTTTGGAGTACCTTTTGAAGAATTTCTTGACAGGACGGATGACAACAATAGGCGTGCTATCAGGAAAGTAAGCCGTTGCCGTGAAGGTTATGGACTTTTGAGTCGGGGTAATGGTTGGCTGCGCCTCTATATCAGAATCACAGTCTAATGGCACAGAAGAGTCGGAGTTAGAAGAGTCGGCCGAAGTCGAGTATATGTTCCGTGCCATTGACGGCTTAGCTGATACTAGAGCTTTAGTCATCTGTGATGAGAGTGCGGAGAGCATGTCGGTAACCTCCCGCTGTCTCTCTTCCACTTCTACACGAGACAGACAGGAATTGTCTAACCCCACTTCGTGTAAAATGCCAGGCCAAAACCTTGCAGCAAAACACCAAGTTTTGCGTCTAAGAATGTCCCAAAGGGCAGCCGCAATAAGACTAATAACAAGAGCCACAACTATTGCAGGAAACCATGTGTTGAACAGTTGATAACTGTCGGGAGACATAGCTTCCTAAGGGTCACAGAACCCTTCGTGGTTTTCCACACTGATTGGAATCAAAGACCTTAGTACCTTACGAGGCATAATTTTTGTAGGAATCTCATTCCTTAATAGTTCCAGAAACTAAAACATGAGTTCGTCATGGTTGCTAATCTGTGTCCCACACCAGTTGAGCTCACTTTTCTATGACATTCTAAGAGTAATTTTGGCTTCAGCCATCGGTGCTCGAAATCTCCTTCACTCGAAGCCGGCCTTCTCTTCATCACCAGCACTAGGTAAGTATGACCCCAAGTAAGTTATGGAACTCGACAAGAATAGTGAAACAAAATGGATCACTCGTCCTAGCCTCTCAAACATCTATAAGTACTGCGACTAGAACAGGTCTTGCCTCTCTAACTCTTGACTCCAAATGACTGAACACATAATGTGCTAGGCTGCCTGGGACTCATACAGTTGCTGATCTTGTAAGGACAAAGCAACCTCGCCAGAGCGCTTGTATGCATACCTTCCTAAGAAACCAATTCCGGCTAAAAACTCTAAACGAAACAAGCGTCGGCTACGGTAGTCACTATATTCCCCAGCTTCCTCCCATCGCTCACAAAAGTCACGGTGACCAGAAAGATTCCAGCATAATATTCTACGCGTTAAAAACAACGGCCTTACCTTCATTACCAGCATATGACCCGACTGAGTTGCAATTGTGGAACTCAACAATTTTGACGTGTAGGCCATGCATATAGATGGATCACTGAGTGAATTGCCCCTCACAAATCTACCAGAAATGTCCAGAGTTTCACATGGAAGATGCATCTCTAACTCTTGACTCCAAATGTTCGTCTGATCAGAGAATGCGAGGGCTGCCTAAGACCCATGAGACCCATGTAAGGCCCATGAGACCTTGTCCGGCCGGGGCCTTCTATGGAATTGCCTGGGAAGCCAATTCCACCCAAAAGATTCTAAACAAGCGTCGACCACAGTAGTCACTATATTCCTCGGCCCCAGTGCCTCAGGAGCTGCAAAATAGTCGGCATGAGGTCAGAGTCAAGGCACTGGTGCACTGTTCCTGTTGCAATCGGCTACAATAGTGAAATCATAAACCTACAGTGATTGGTAAGTTTTCCAGATGACTAGCACTCGTGTAATAAAAAAACCCTCAATTTTATTATAATTAACTTAAAACTAGTCGGCAGGTCCGATATTCTCTGAATCTGTGTACAGACTTTTGACTAGTCTTCTGTAGAGATATCACTGTTCTGTACAGACAATTCTGTGCTCAACGATTTGTGCACAGAAACTGCCAGGTCACTTCGGTAGTGTACCAAATGTCATTTTACTAAGCCAATTATTTTATCATTTATCATTTCAACAAGCACTTTCGGACTCTAACTGGACGAGAGAAGTTAGAGCATGCCCAGCAGCTCCAGACCAAATATGTCTGCCAAGCATTAAATTGAGGGCCATTTTTAACTTAGAGGAATGTTAAGCAAGAAGTAGCCCAGCAACACTCCTCGGCGAACACCAAGGCAACTTATAAAAAGAAGATATTATGAAAGTAACTTGATGACCTTGAAGCACGGGCCGGTGAATAGTCTTCAAGCTCTTTATTTAATTGTTGATTGAGTAAAGATGCTTGCATGGTGTGAGAAATTTGCTTGCGCCAAAGCTTCTGTAGATGGCAGAGAAACTCCAAACTTTGGCTCCAAAAACTATTTTTTAGCGTTAATGGGTAGTTGCTGGGCCAAACTTCGAAGCAAGTGGAGATGACTACACCAAATTTTGGCGTTGGTCCCTCCAAAACACCTGCTGCTGGGCATGCTCTTACCCATGATCACGTTTCCCTGATATTCATCTCATGCCCTCGATCTTGGCTACACTGCAACTTCAAGGTGTTTGCTCTGTAAAAGTCACACAAGGTCTAAAAGTCCCTATGATTCTAAAAGAACTCCATGTTTCTACTCTTTTTTGACTAAAAGCAATGATTCTCGAGAAAGACAAAATAGCTTTGTAAGAGCCACTCCCCATGAAGCACCCACCCCGTTCTGCCTAAAATAGAGAACCAGTTCATTGTTCAATCTTCTCTCGTTCTCTACTAATAAAAGTGAGAGCCGGTTTGTGAAAAACATGGGCCTTGGTTTGAGGAAGTGCCAAGCATGTTCAATGGCTCAAGCACCCGTTCTCTAATCTAATTAAAGCATGAACTAAAATTACTTTATTCTTTTTGCAAAGAACGGGCACAGTTCTCTCATGGGGAGCCATCCTAATCGGGGAGTTTAAGCAACCCTATTACACATCATTGAGTAATACTCCCTCTTCCCATAATAGATGATGCTTTTGAAAAAAATCAAAAAAATTAAACAAACTAGAATGGTTTCATAAAATCTTTTAACCCCAAAATGCCTGGGCCTATGACCATCATTAGAAGAAATCTTGTTCAATGTGACATATTTTTAATGATTAAATGTCCGTTGTGACATGTTTTTAGTGACTCAAAATCAATTTTGAGTCACTAAAGACATGTCATAACGGACTTTTAGTCATTAAAGACATGTCCTGTTGGACAAGATTTTTACTAGTGCACGGAATCATACTTCATATGTCAAACTCAATTTTGCCACTAAAAATAAGACAAGTTTCCAATTTTACATTTGTAGTAGATTAAACCATATGTCTTTTACAAATCATGAATTTTTCATAAAATTTGATGAAAATTTGAAATTACTATGATTATTTGAAGTGATTGTAAAGAATATTCATATCGATTAGGGTGATGGCCTGATATGGGTACCCCTCCAAAAATAGTGTGATTTTTGAGAAACATCTTTTTTTGGTAAGAAAAAACATTGGAAAATTACAAAAATTAGACGGTGTTATAAACACCATAGCTGCAACTATATACATGGTGTTGAAAACGGAATTTCTAGCACACATAAAATGAGTTAGACATAAGTCATACTATGTGAGACGCATAAAAGTAGTACCCATATCATACCATTCTCCATTAGGCCATTACAAATTGGATTGTACTCAATAATTCCAATAATTTTTACCAGTGGTGCAAATTACAATGAAGAACATTACAATAAATGAAAATCATTCATGTATCTAAATTTAGATTTTTTTGCTACACCATGGTAATACCCATCAAACTTGTAATTCTGATAAAACCCTCAATTTTCAAAATTTTCCAAAAATTTAAAGTGCAGTAGATACTAGACTTGGTAAGCTTTATTTTGTTAGTTGAGCCCAAATGCAATAGATCTCATTGTCATGTCCTAAATTTAGTCTAAGCCAAAAAGACAGTAAAATCCAAAATACACTACATGGTGAACTGTTTTTACAACTCTTTTTATAGTTGGGACCCTATGTATAATCCAAAAATAGCTTGAGTGATTTGAATTTAATAGTTGAAGAAGTGGCATGACCAACAAAAATCCTTCACAAAAAGAATTGGATAGAAACCATCCATGTAGGTTCATTGAAATTGAATAGTGAGTTACATCGAAAATCTAGATTTCGGCTTCGCATGCGTTTAGGGGTTAACCCTTTAACGTCCCGATTCATCACTGATTTCAAAGATCCGTTATAAAATGTTTGATGAATACCAAAAATGGAGTTGATGTACAAAACAAAGTTGCACGGGGAGGTTACATACTACATACTTTTGTAAACCACGTGCGGTCGGGGGTTGATTATAGGTGGGCTATTTATCTAAATTTCTTAAATAATTTGCACCCTATTAGTAGATAAAATGGTACTTTGAGGTATTTTTCAAGACCCTATAGGTAAATATAATTTCCACCATTAAGTTATTTTATACACCCTATTTTATTTATAAACTGGACCATTTATCAAAATCCTAGAATTTCAGCATAAATTGAACTTAATCGGACATAACAAAACGACAACAATACATGAACGTAACTTTCAAAAAATAACGACTGTGCTTAGTGCTTAAAATTTTCGATGGTAGGTTTAACTGAGAAATGCATGTTGTGAGAGGAAGCATGTGGCACTACCACCCTGCCCTAGCCTCGTGAATCTCATTGGTCACCTAATGCTCAAATTCATCATGAAGAGACTTTCCCATGAAACCAAATAATTCAACCTTCATTTGTGGTTCATTCCTAGCCATTGGCTAACTTCGACAATTTTTAGTCAATTGAAGCGATTCTCATTCAATCCAAGGATTTTTATTAGAACTCACATAAATTCTTCGTTCCTCTAAATATTTAAGACCCTAATTTATTAATAAAAATAGAATACTACCTATACTTTTCACCTACCCTACTTTAGATATAATACCATATAGGCCATTTCATCCAGGCTATGGTATTTCTAAAATTTGTATAAATTTTTGCTCCAATGAATTAAATGTACCCTATATTTTTTCTCACGTGGTTTAATAAAATTTTGACAGTGACCTCCCCGGGCAAAGTTGTAAATGTCAATGTTTAGATCACATCTGTATGGATGGATTTATCATATTTTTTAGTAATTTTTTTAAATTAAATTTTCAAGGTTTTCTTTTGAAATTCAATTAAAAATCCCAAAGTAACACAAAAAAATTAAAAATTGTTGTAATGAATTTGAAATAACATGCACTACGAGATGGTATGCTTTCCATTATTTGATTCTACTTATTTTGGAAAATCGTGCTGAAGGTCTCACTTTTTGAACTAAGAATGAAACTTGACATCAATCACTATTGTTATTTTTCAAAAAATCACAATATCTTATTTTGAAGATCCATACCGTACAAATGGTAGTCAACTAGCACAAGAACCAAGGAAAATTTGGATGGATGAAAAACTGTACAGGATGTAGTAAAGAGAAGGATTTCAATCTGTTCGTCGTCCATTATATGGACGCAGGCGCGTTAAAGGGTTAATATAACAAGTTTCTATTTTGGAGCAGTTGTCTATCCAAGTAGTATCATATTTCATATACAGTAGTATCTGTGGGAAGTGGCATGTGGCAGGTCGTAGACTTTAACATTAATTAAAGAGGTCTGGCGATTCAATCTCTTGGGCTTTTTGAATAAGGATTTCATGACTTTACATCATTGCATGGTAAAAACTATAAAAGTAGGTGGTTGCAATAGTTATAGGGTTCCACACATAAGCAAAGACGAACTTCACAACAAAAAGAATTTGTGCATGTATCTTGTGATTTTGCTTTGTTAGAATTTGTAAAAAAAACAATTTCAAATTGAATAAATGATTTGCATCAAATAATTTTGAGCAATTCTTTTTTCCAAAAACATCATCTATTATGGGACGGGAGGGAGTATACAGTTTGACTATCTGCATTTTGGGTCTAAGAGCATGAGTTTAATTAGGTTTTACTATCTACATTTTGGATTTTATTCAAAACTCAAATAGCTCGTAGACCCCATAACATTCAGTAGCATTCAGCCACTGTGCCTTTTCATCCATCATGTGATTTATAGTGCATCATACAAATTAAAAACATTTAGTGCATTAACCCTTTAACGTCCGAGTTCAACATTGATTTCAAAGATTCGTTATATAATATTTGATGAAAACCAACCAAACATAGAGTTGATGTACAAAGCAGAGTTGTAAATGTCAATGTGAAGATCACATCTGTACGGTTGGATTCATCATATATATTTTTAATATTTTATCTAATTTTGCAAGGTTTTCTCTTGAAATTCAATTAAAAATCATGAATTAATGAAAAAAATTAAATTAAATATTGTAATGAAATTGGAATAACATGGACTACGAGATGGTATGATTTCCATCATTTGATTCTACTTATTTTGGAAAATCATCTTTAAGGTCTCACTTTTTTAACTAAGAATGAAATTTGACATAAACCACTTGTGTTGTTTTTCCAAAAATCATAATAACCTATTTTGAAGATCCAAACTGTACAAAGGATAGTCAACTTGCACAAGAACCATGAGAAATTTTGGTGGATGAAAACTGTTCAATTCAGATGGAATTCGAACAGTTTGAATATGTTCACATAGTGGACGCAAGTGCCCCAAAGGGTTAAGTGCAAGTGCCTCAAAGGGTTAAGTGCAACCCTTTATTTTGCATTTTTCAAAGAGTGGGAAGGGTGAGGAAGGAAGCAGGAAGGTCATAAACCATTGTCACTGGAGGGACAAAAGAAGTGACCCAATGTTCAAGGAATTTTTTTATTCAAGTTGCCCATTTACTATTGGTTAGCCATGCACCATAACATTCTTGGGTTAAAGTATTATTACTTATAACGCTCTCTTTAAAAGTGAGGGACATGTGGGGATGTGTCAGCAAAGACCATGCATAGTTACCTTCCCTTCTAGTTTTCCAAAACCTCCATCTGTGAGAAAACATGAATAGCTACTAATTGTTCTTGGATGATAATGCAAAATATGCTACACATTCTCCTCAAGAGCAAGGCAGAGCCAGTGAAGGCTACTGAATGTTATGCCATACTGGACCTGTAATTCATGTCCAGTCTAATCAGTAAAATTGGACGCGAATCATAAGAAGAAGCTACTCTATTCTAGGTACTACACATGGCTTCTCCTACATGAGCATGGCTCGTTCGGTATCGTAAGTGGTCATCTCTTGCTACGTTCAGCGACCAAATGCCATGGCCTGCTCTCTCAATCAACCCATACCATGATCAGTGGATTTGATCAGTGTCTTCATGTACCTGGTTTCTGTCATATTGTATCTGATCTCCGATCCACAGGGGACACTTGATCGCCGGGGACAATTCCACAGCGCATTCGATGTTCTCCAACAAATCCACAATGTCCCATTGCACAAGCCAAAACACTCTACAAGATGACCTTGCTTCAGGGAAATCCAGTTTGATGTAATCGTGCCAACAGGAACTTAGATCTCCCGGATGCCCGTCATACAAAACCAAAGGCCGGGCTTCTCCGTCGGCAGCTGAATGCTTCGTTAACATGGCACTTCGGAAGGAAAGTTGTCGGTAAGCGGACAGTGGATGCGGCTTTCTCCATTGATGGAAAGTGTCATGGTCCGTTACTTCGTCATACAGAGAGAGCAAGATATTCTTGCTCGGACAAAGCCGTTCAGACAAGCTCGTCAGATCCTTGCGCACCTCCCAATCGTCTTGGAGGTTCTCCGTCCCAGCCTGCCAATTCAGCACCTTCTGATCCTCCGCACTCAATGGCTTAGACTGATTGGCAAAATCATCGGTACCACATTCGCCTTCTAATATGTTGGCAATGACGCTGATCCGTCTCACATGATAACGAGGCTTCCTCTCGAAAATTCTTGCATAATTCGTCAGCTTCAGCTGCAATTTTATTAGCGAAGTATCCGCCACATCTGTGGGTTGAGCTAGATCTGTGGATTCTGCATTGTACCATTTTCAGTCAGGTGCCACCATGGAAAGATAACACCGCACAGGCAAAGCCAACAATCGAATAGTCCCCACATACACAAGGCATAAGCAGTTAGCTATGAAAGTCGCAATTCCCAAGGGCATATTATCTCTAAAATGATCATGACCTGAAACCAATCGACATACTTACTTGTGCCATGCATTGATGACCGATCAACTATCAAACTTCCACCAGTGATGTCGTCAGACATGGTGCGAGGAGATCCACTTCCGCCAGAATGCCATTCGTCTCCAGTGAGTAAGTCAGGTCTGAGTGAGTTCAAAACCGACAACAGAGATGGATGCGTTAGTGTGATATAATAAATATTCTAAAACCAACATTTCATGGGCAAAACGATAAACAGTTACTCCTTTACTCCAAGGAATTAATGACGCAAAGACGACTAACTGTGGAATAATTAACTCACATTGTCACCATATGATTGTCTTGGTCAAAGGGCCGCGGTGGCTCACAAGAAGGGCCATCCTGGATTCTTCGAATTGATGTCCGCTGGTCCAGGATCTCCTGAATGCACGTTCGGAGTTCCTGGATGTCATTTACGTGCGGGTTGATTGCAATAACTGCACCAACATCCTGCAAGGCCTCTGAATATCTGGCAAGCATGCACTTGACTAAAGCACGTTCAACCAGCACAGTAGATGGATGTTCCCGCATGATCTGATAAGCAAGGTCTAAATCTTGTAGCGCACTCTCGAAGTACCCACATAAGAACTTCATGCCGCCACGAATACTGCACACCCACGTGTTTGATTCAGTCATAATACGATATGATCTCGGAAAAAGCAACAGAAATTTTGAGAGTACAAAATGATGTGACTAGTGGATTGTCCCATGGATTCATCTTACCTGATATGTGTACCAGATTGTAAAGGGCCTATTCCCTGTAGGACTTCGTTCACATCCTGTAATCCTCTATTCCAAAATTCCAGATGAAATGTCCCTGATGAAATGTCCCCGATGAAATGCAGGTGAGTGTCCGGAGGCTGAGAACTAGCTCTACACAAACCCTAAATCTCTGATTAAGTGACCTATTGTAACATTCTGCAGCTAAAGTGATGTTCTTAATCATTGACTGCCTAGAACTTGAATGCCGTTTAATCGCTTTCTAGCTTAACTTCAATTTGAACGATTCTACAACTTTTTCAATTCCATCTGAGAGGTTGTAGCTCAGGAGCACAGGATGTTGAAAAGGAACAGAGAGAAACGCAAAACTAATAATTAATCCAAAAAAATCGAAGCTGGAATATTCGACCGTTCTTCGTAACAATGAATTTCCACCGACGATCAGTACCGTAATCATCTCCCAGGAACCCTAGAAGACAACATTCAAGTTTTTCCAAGAGAAATCCTCGAATCAGCCTAAGCGAAGACAGAATCAAGATAGCTACACGAATTTAGTGTCCGGAGATAATTGATGTCTTTCACCACAATTTGTTCAAAGGTGAAGAGAAATAGTTTTACCACAATTCGTTCAAAGGTGAAGAGAAATAGTGTCCCTTGACACTATATAGGAGTTTACCACTTGTCATTCCCACTTTCATTAAGAGTGCCAAGTACTATGTTTTTTTCAAGTAATGAGAGTGACATGAGATGGCATACCATATTTATTGTAAAGTTGCCTATGTCATTGGAACACTGTGTTCATTTTCATTTTTTTTCTTACGAGGACACTATATCTCCCTAAAAGTAAATAGTGTCCGCATTTGAGAAACACTGTCCTACACACTAAATACGCCATTCAGTGTACTGAATTATAATTGAGATCGGAGGAAGATGAGGAATTATGCCACTCACCAGCTGAGATGATAATTCCGAAGCTGGCTCTTGTGTGATCCCCATGGTCTTGTGCAAAAGTCTCCTCGGAGCCGAAACTAGGATGTGGTGCTGTTTAGGGTTCGGGTTGGGGTGGGTTTTGAGGAGGCCCGCACAGGTGAGTTCTGCGAATGTAAGCAGCGTCACCGCCCGGCCAGCCTGTCGCCCCCTAAAAATTCATGACGCATTCATGAGAGAATGCTGCGAATGGCATCGACCACTCGCGTACTCATTAGTTTAAGCCTCAATGTTTTTGTTGAAGGCATGTTGTTCATAAAAAAGCCAAAAAATAAAAAGTTTCTAAATC
Organism: Pohlia nutans; assembly: GCA_022496805.1. Taxonomy (NCBI): domain Eukaryota; kingdom Viridiplantae; phylum Streptophyta; class Bryopsida; order Bryales; family Mniaceae; genus Pohlia; species Pohlia nutans. The sequence goes on from CM040096.1 coordinate 25,411,067, forward strand.
ATCTGAATATTTCAACATAGCATAATGTGGCCATTATAAACTCAAATCCGTTGAAAATTTAGCATTTGGAATTATAATTTGGGAGATATAGACGTCCAAAAATCTGAAACAACATGCTTTTAAAATTCCAGGGGCCTACATATGACAAGTTACAAGTCGGATTCCAAATAATTTTACATATTTGAGCTTGCTGTGGTTTAATTAATCTAATAGTGAAGTTTTTGAAATGACCCATGAAAGTTTTTTTTTTCTTCAATTATGAACATGTTTTTAAAAAATCAACCCGCCTACCTTTTGGTGCATGGTCATTCCTCCCAATCCAAGTTTGATTTACACCTAGTGAGGGGCCCAAGGGCATTAAAATTTTCATTTACTAAAGTGTGACCAAGAGAAAAATCTCTTTTCCTTGGTCACGGCTCTTGGCCCAAAGTGTAAACAACTCCTAATGCTTTTCTTTAACCCCTAAAGGACCAAGGATTCATAGTTTAAAAATGACATTCAATTGATCATATTATGAAAAATATAACTAAGATGAGACCAATTTTTCATATCACCGGAATCAATGAAGAACATTGAATGTGTTGGTCAAACAACAAAATAAATTTGACCACAATGAAGTCCACGTAGGACCTACTCAAAATTGCTAAAAAATTGCATGAGGCCCAATTTGGGCTTCTTGGTCCTTTAGGGTTAAAGTTTATTTTGAATTATTCTTATTTTTTTTTGAAGCAAGCAATTTGTTTTGAATTATCCTTCAATTTGTTCCTCTGCACCCGTGCACCCTGAAACTAGGCACTCCAGATAGTCAGCCTCCACTAGGTCTATAAGTACCTGTTTCTGCTCATTTTCGACCAAAAGCAATGATTCTTGTGAAAGACAAAATAGCTCTGTAATTGGGGGTCTGAGCAACCCTACTATACATCATTGAGTAATATACAGTTTGCAGAGGTTATTACTATCTGCATTTTGGGTCTATGAGCATGAGTTTAGGTTTTACTATCTGCATTTTGGTCCTTGTTCAAAACTCAAGCTCTTAGACCCCCATACTGGACCTGTGATCCATGTCTAGTCAAATCAGTCAAATTGGACACAACTCACGAGAAGAACCTACTGTCTTAGGCACTACTCATGGCTTCTCCTACATGAGCATGACTCGTGGTCTTCTCTTGCTATGTTCAGCAACCAAATGCCATGGCCTGCTCTCTCAATCAACCCTATACCATGTTTCGTGGATTTGATGAGTGTCTTCATGTACCTCATCTCTGTCGCTCAAGTGAAAACTTACGGAGCGGCTCCCCTTTTCGATCGGCATGGCCGTGGACACTTCCACAGCGCATTCGATGTTTTCCTCACATTGAATGATATGGCACATCCGACAGTGAGCAATTCTTACCGTAATCAGTTGCATATTTTCTGACTTTTTCCAAAAACTCGTGATCAAGAGGCTGTGCATACAGGCATTTTTTGATCGTCGAGAGTAATCTTTCGGTATTTGGGTCACAGATTGTGTGTCCCAACAAATACTTCCCAGCATGGAGAGCTCGTGATGCTTGTTCAGCGGTGTCATACGTCCCAAGCCACAGTTTGCGTTTCCTTGGGAGCTTGTCTTGAACGATCTCCTTGGGGATGCGAATCTCGGCGGTCCACTTGTTCGAGTTCTTTTTCTTTTGCGCTCCTCTGAAGTCAACGCTGGGAGCAACCTGTCAATAATATGAAAACAAAATCAGGATCTTTCAAGAATATCAACCATGTAAGTATACCATCCCCGAGATAGATCGACAGAAACCCTAATTACCCTCTGGGATTGTAGAAGGGTAAAGTTGCAATTTTCTTGGTGCTACCTCTACAATTGCAACTTTCCCCTGGAGATGAATTTCTAACGATCTATGGACACGGAACGTTACTTATACGCTTTTATTCTACAGGTTTCAGTATTAAGACCTCGGAGGATGAGAAACGTGAGACATCTGGTTGGACTAGTGCTGGTTCGCTTGGTCCCAGCTTTGACCGGGGCCCCCGTGAAATATAATTCTCGCATCCTGATGTCTGCCATTCCGCCACTCGAATCTCTGCCACCCATTTTCTCAGATCCGGTCGAAAGCGCACTCCGTGGTGTCGAGAATTACCAGGAAGGTTCGGCCTCTCTACAGTGTCCCATTCTTGTGGTGCATTGCTGGTAGTTTCACGATTCTCATCCAACACAGTTTCAGAATTTTGGCCCCGCACAGTTTCAGACTTCTCGTCCCACAAAGATTCAGAATTCTCGTCCCACAAAGATTCAGAATTCTCGTCCCACACAGTTTCAGAATTCTCGTCCCACACAGTTTCAGAAGTCTCGTCCCTCTCGGCGAATTTTCTCCTGGGGTGCAGCACGGGTTCCCGATAATGCATTCTCACCGTTGCGTCGAGCCCGTCGCTGATAGGTTCCAACAAATCCACAATGTCCCATTGCACAAGCCAAAACACTTTATAAGATGGTCTTGCTTCAGAGAAACCCAGTTTGATGTAATCGTGTGGGCACCAGCGCAAGGAACTTAGATCTTCTGGAAGCCCGTCGTACAAAAACTGAAGCTGTACTTCTCTGTCGGGAGCTGAATGCTTCGTTAACAGGGCACTTCGGAAGGAGACTTGTCGGTATGAGGAAAGTGGGTATTGCCCTGTCCATTGTTGATGAGTGTCGTCGTCCGAAACTTTGTCAAACAAGGAGAGCAAGATATGCTGGTACGGACAAAGCCTTTCCGACAAATAAGTCAGTTCACTGCGTACTTCGACATCATCTTGGAGGTTTCCCGCCCAAGCCTGCCAATTCAGCAACTCCTGATCCTCTGCGCTCAGCAGTTTCACGACATCATCGGTACCACATTCGCCATCCAATATGTTGGCAATGAAGCTGATCCGTCTCACATGATAACGAGGCTTGCTATCCCAAGTTTCTGCATATTGCCAATTCGTCAACTTCAGCTGCAATTTTATTGGCGAAGTATCCACTTTGAACAACATAGTCACATCTGTGGGTTGAGCTAGATCTGTAGATTCTGCATTAGCTACACAGAGTGCCTCCTTCAAGTGATCCGTAAAGGTTTTCACATCAGGCCCACGGTGGCTTAAAAACACATTGACACTTCCCAGTGCATCTGTGCCCCCTAACTTGAGCACCTCCTGGCTCTTCTCTCCTATTCTGGTTTGAGAGGGGCCGGGCTCCTTCAAACCAGAAGTGGAATTCCGTTTCCTTTTTTTACCGCACTCAACAGGCTGCCCATTTGTCCAATCTGATTCACCCATCTGATTAGCTTCCCGTCGGCCCAATATCGAAATATTCAAACATATTTGAGCCTACTCACAAAATGTATTTCTACCACTTTCAGTCACCATCATGCAAAGATACCACGGCACATGCAAAGCAGACAATCGAATAGTCCCCACACACATAAGCAGTTAGTGCAAATCACAATCCCCAAGGTCATAAAATCTCTACAATGATCATGACCTGAAACCAATCGACATACTTACTTGCATGCATTGATGACCGATCAACTATCAAATCTCCACCAGTGATGTCGTCAGACATGGTGCAAGGAGATTCAATCTCGCCAGAATGCCACTCGTCCCCAGTGAGTAAGTCAGGTCTGAGTTTACAAACAACAACAAAGGTTAACGTGTTTCCTATGTTTAATCTCGTGAAACAGATAACTGTAGGGCAAAAGGGTATAACAAGTTCTTCACTTCCCGGTATAACTGACGCAATGGAATATCCGCTTTGGAATATCTTACATTTTCACCATAGGATTGTCCTGGTCAGAGAGCTTAGGTCGCTGACTCAAAGGGCCAGACTCGACACTTCCTAATAATTGCTGCTGACCAAGAATCTGATGAATGCATCTCTGAAGTTCCTGGATGTCATTTAGGTTCGGGTTGATTGAAATAACTGCAACAACGTCCTGCAAGGCCTCTGCATATCTGGCCAGCAGACACTTGACTATAGCACGTTCAAACAGTATAGTGCGTTGATGTCCTCCCGTGTTGAGATAAGCAAGGTCAAAGTCTTGTAGTGCACTCTCAAAGTCCCCAAGCAAGAACTTGATACCTCCTCGAATACTGCACATCCCACAAACGGATTTGGGATAAATAAGTCATAACACGATATAAATTGCCAAAACATTACAACAACGATATAAATTTAACTTTGAAAGTAAATGATGTCCATAAAGGACTTATCTACCTGATATGTCTACCAGAATGAGGGCCGCCTGTATTATGCAGAATGACTTCGTTCAAATCCTGCAGTCCTCTTTGCCAATATTCCACATAATGTCCGTCCCTGATGAAATCCAGATAAGAGACTGGAGGTTCAGAACTAGCACCGTCGACAATTCCGGATACTCGAAGCTCCTGGAGATAGTGGAGGACCTCTTTCCTGTTCTCGAGCAACTCAATCTCCGACACACTGCAAGAAAATTCACAAGTTAGTATACAAACCAGCTCGATCCCGGTACTTCTCTCCAAGGATGTAGATTGGAGAAGCTTGCAAAAGCTTGTATATCTATTTCATATTATCTTATGCTTCTCATGATGATATTATTTCCATGTTCTCTGTTAACCCTTAAACGACATATGCTTTCCTGATACCACATTCAAAATCTCTTTTAAATTCCATTTTAAGCATGATTCTGTTTTTAATTTACTTTGGCTCTATTCTAAAGAAGTATAGATCTCTCTAAGGTGCTCAGTTTGGCATTTTAAAAACCCCATTTGGTGCAATAGAGTAGAAGTTATGAGCAAGATTCTCCCAAAATATACCAAGCCCGTGGGGCTTGCATTGTCGTTTAAGGGTTAAGTATCCCTCGTCCAACTGATCGCAAAGTCACTCACCCCTTCCAGTGCTCAACAATGAATTCTTGATGCTCTTGATCAAATCTCAACTTTGGCCTGCAGTAGAAACATAGCACATTGAAAATCATTTGTTAAAGGATTTCCTATGGTTTTCCCACACTAGATATTGAAACATTTCACTTCAGAATCCAACATATAGAAAATATATACATCTGCTTAATATCCCGCGTTCATGTTTTAAATTGAATTAAACATTCGCTGAAGCATTCTTCTATAGCCATCTATAACCATTGAAGTAACCCACAGAAAGACGTACCAGCTACGTGTAATTTTGGGTTGGCGATCTTCATCTTTAAGAAATAATCGCGTCATCTTCTTTGCAAATTGCCGGATCCGTCGCAACTGACCCCAAATTACCTCTGAAATATCCGAACAATACCTCCAGATCATTTTTACGAAAAAGGACCATCCCAAAACTGCTAAGCAAACCAGATATGTGCAAAACACTCTTAGCACATCATTCAAGATATTTCCAAGAAATATAAATGTAAATAATGCACAAATGCAACATCACAAACCTGGGAGCGCAAAGTTTCCCTGCTGAGGATGGATAAAACTAGCCTCACTCCTCACAATAAGTGAGATTCCATCAGCCTCGACAATTTTAGCAAAGATGACTAAATCTTCTCCTGGAACATCCAGATCCCCACTAGGGAAGTGGAGTTCATCTAGCTCACCAGGTCTCTGGTATGCACACATCACATACTCATGATCAGTGAAAAGACTAATGTAGCTGCAACCAATTTCTGCTATTCATGTGTCTCAACAAGAAATTCTCATGATCTTAAAAAGCAGTCAAGTTGAACATGATTTTGAACTCAACAGCAAACCAACATGCCTAGATTCAGCATCATCACCCTCAGGAGAAAAGATAGAGCCGCTAAAGGTCACCTGAGTTGCTAGACCAGCACTTCTAAGCGTAGTGTTGGTTCGCTCAGTTGCCACTTTGACCTGGGCCCCGTTTAAATACAATCCACGCATCGTGATGCCTGTCCCCAAACAAAACATCATAGAATCCATCTCACTTAGCATTGCTTATACAATACATCGAGAACAAGAGCTCACTCTAAATTTAACTATTCCATGATAGAATGGTTCGAGGGCAACAAATATACATTGCGTTTTGAGTCAATTGACTGAGTATGCGCACCAACATGTTGATCTCTTCATAACAAAAGTGACTATGCGAATGCAAAACTGGATTAATCTTAGAGCCAAGCCACACAATTCACTTACTTTCATCATCCCACCTTGCCTCCACGTTCACAGGTACGTCGCCTTCTTTCAATATGTGTAAATGAACTTCACCAGCTGCATACAATCCCTGGGCGTTTAAGATCACCGACGCAAGGAAACAAAAACAATAAACATACCCCTAGGGAGCTTTATATACTGTAAATACTTTGCGGAGAATATACACACCATCTAGAACCTAACATCCTTTTGCATTAATGCCAACAGTGGAAAAACAAACATTTTAAGGACTCGTTAGGCCAAGATAAAGAAACTGCAAACAACATTGAGAAGACATCGTCCGTAAGATCTCACCGTTATAATACAAGATTGCCCAATTTTCGAGTTGAAAAATGCATCTGTTCTCGTCATGCATACAACTCTTGGCAAGTACTCCAATTTCAGCTAGCACACATGGCTCAATAGGCAACGATGCCTGTAGGACTATCGATGATTTCCACCGTTTTACTCGAACTTTGAAATGCTTAATCAAGAATTTGTTGACACGACGGATTACAAAATTAGGCGTGTCACGAGGAAAGTGAGCCGTTGCCGTGAAGGTTATGGACTTTCCAGTCAGGGTAATGACTGGTTGCGCCTCTACATCAGAATCACAGGTTAATGACACAGAAGATTCGGAGCTAGAAGACTCAGCCGCACTAGAGTCTATGCTCCCTGCCATTGACGGCTTGGCTGATACTAGAGCTTTAGTCATCTGTGATGAGAGTGCGGAGAGCATGTCGGTAACCTCCCGCTGTCTCTCTTCCACTTCTACACGAGACAGACAGGAATTGTCTAACCCCACTTCGTGTAGAATGCCAGGCCAAAACCTTGCAGCAAAACACCAAGTTTTGCGTCTAAGAATGTCCCAAAGGGCAGCCGCAATGAGACTAATAACAAGAGCCACAACTATAGCAGGAAACCATGTGTTGAACAGTTGATAACTGTCGGGAGACATAGCTTCCTAAGGGTCACGTAAAAAACCTTGGTGGCTGATTCAAGCGTTTTCGAGACTCGCTTAGGAAGGAGAATGCGCTCCTAGGGAGCGCTGCTGATTCTGTAGCTCGAGAATGCGCTCCTAGGGAGTGCTGCTGATTCTGTAGCTCCTTTTGCCGATTCCAAAGTTCTCGATAATGTTCCCAAGGCTTTTTACGCTTGAGAGCGGGCAGGGAGTTGCCTGTTATGCCGCGCGCGCGGCTATAGGTCTCGCCCTGCCGGGCTCGACCTGTAACCGCTTGCACGGCAGAACAGGCAACTCCCTGCCCGCTCTCTAGTACAGAACCCTTCGTGGTTTTCCACACACTGATTGGAATCAAAGACCTTAGTACCTTACGAGGCATAATTTTTGTAGGAATCTCATTCCTTAGGAGTTCCAGAAACTACTCAAAAGAAACTAGGAGCACAAAACATGAGTTCGTCATGCTTGCTAATCTGTGTCCCCTTACCAGTTGAGCTCACTTTTCTAGGACATTCTAAGAGTAATTTTGGCTTCAGCCATCGGTGCTCGAAATCTCCTTCACTCGAACCCGGCTTTCTCTTCATCACCAGCACTAGGTAAGTATGACCCCAAGTAAGTTATAGAACTCGACAGGAATAGTGAAACAAAACGGATCACTCGTCCTAGCCTCTCAGAACTGTGACTAGAACAGGTCTTCGCAAGAAAACTGCCTCTCTAACTCTTGACTCCAGATGAGTGAACACATAAAGTGCTAGGCTGCCTGGGACTCATACAGTTGCTGATCTTCTAAGGACAAAGCAACCTCGCCAGAGCTTGTATGCATACCTTCCTAAGAAACCAATTCCGGCTTAAAACTCTAAACGAAACAAGCGTCGACTACGGTAGTCACTGTATTCCCCAGCTTCCTCCCATCGCTCACAAAAGTCACGGTGACCAGAAAGATTACAGCATAATATTCTACGCGTTAAAAATAATTGGGCGAACTAAGATTCTCAGATACTCACAGAGTAGATCGTTAGAGACTGGTCAGAGTAGATCGTTAGAGACTGGTGCACTATTCATTGCAATTGTCTGCAATTAAAAATAAAATAGCTCCTCCAAATGGCCACTGCTCATGCAATGAAAATTATTTTATTCTAAATAAATTGAAAATTAGTCGGCAGGCCAAATAATTTAGTTTGTACAGACATTTCCGCAGATCACTCAGAGCAAGCCCAGCAGTTTGTCATTGTGCGCCAAGTCCACATCCAAGATGGTGTGTGAGAATTGAGAATTTCCTCAGCAACAACCACCAAGTGTGCCTAGAATAGAGCACATCAATCAATTTTAAACTTCTAGTTTTGTCACTACTTGGGACAGTCATAATGGTGGAGAATAAATTTACTAAACTAAAGTTCATAAAGTGGGAGCATGGACTAATCAAAGAATGGGACAAATTGCTTGATGCAAGAATCACCTCTCGCCATATGGGCAATATTTGGTGGGCAAGTATCAAACTCCACGCCATAAGAGGTACTTTATCATCCATAAATAGCGTTGGTGAGTAGAAAATGGGTGCTGCTGGGCCTGCTCTCAATGTTTGTACAGTCTATCCTGCAATTCTGCGGAATCGACTCCTATGCAGAAGCTGCCAGGTCACTTCGAAACCATCTTCATGTGATGAAGAAGAACTTGGGCAGACGTGACTCGGAAGTTGGTGAGAATACCTTTGACTACAGGTAAACTGCCCCGACTCTAAACCCCCGGACGTTAATGCAAGCACTGTTCACCCATGGGCCCCATTTTGTGAAATTTCCATTTTATTTTCAAACTGAAATTCCCAAATTGGTCTAGGGGACCCCTCCGGAATTTTAAAGAGGGGGTTATTTTTTAAAGGTGGGCCCTACATGCACTAAATCCCCCCGGACGTTATAGAAACTGTCTACAAAAGAAGAACTAAAGGTCTCTTTTGGAGGCCGGCGAGAATCAAGAGTCCGTTTGTATGTCTACATTGGACATATTCGCAAAATACGTGAGTCAATATAATACCCCAATTCAGTGCAGAATGGTACTATCCGTAGACATTGTGCCATTTAGTCCCACTGCCATCTTGTGGGCACATTACTCTCGATCTGGACAGTTCATATGGTAACCTCTACAACCACGATCCTAATGGTTTGCACAACCGAAAGTAGCAAAGAAATAAAAAAATAAGAAAAGCGCAAAAAGCAATGCAACTGCAATTGTGAAACTCAAAGATGGCGCAACTAATCCACTCAGCGCTGGCTGCTCTGAGCAGAATATTTCAAATTATCACACAACTCGAACAGTAAGTCATGATTTATCATTTCAAGCAGTTACCTGCTCTACCTGGACCACCGACACAAGTTGGAAGCTTACCCATGGTCATCTTTCCCTGACATTTTCTCGATCTCATTCCCAAATCATCGCTTGCGATCATCATGCAACTTCCAGATATTTGTAAAAATTTGAGTCAATATTCTGCATCCCCGGTGAATACTCTGTTGCCTTAAACTGCGTCATAAATTCATAAGGATTTTTCATTGTGCAACCCAACTAAATTTGACTTTGTGCTTGCTTGCTTCAGCTGGGGAAAAAAAACAATAATTTAGGTGCTCGGCTTCTAATAATACTAGAAGCTCGGATCAACCTCTAACTATTTTCACTATATATCGCTATCTATTTCCAGTTGAATTCCTGCCAATAAGTACCCAATACAGTAATACATTTTTATTGCAACTGTGCAGCTTCAGCCCAATTCAGTGATCTTGCAGTAATTGGGGTAGCGATTAGCTACCCCAACATGAAGAATAGAGACCTTCCATCCTCTTCTCTAGTGAAGGCATCTAAGTCCAATTAAGAGGCCTCGTACTTCTCGAGGCCTAGTTTGTGTTGATGGTGAAGACCGCGGGGACGTCGTCGGAGCTGGAGGTTAAAATTCGTTGATGAATTCACTCCATGGGCTCACCGATAAGACCAAGTCCCACCACCAGGAAGGAAACCCCTTGAAAGAGAAGGAAGTAGAAGTGAATGCCCGGTGCTGAGATCCAACTTCGTCCAGAAGCAGTCAACAGCAGGAATGCCAAGGTAAGCTCCTTCCTGTAGAGACGGATTGCTTTCTTTCTGAGCACAGCTTTTGATTCAGCCTGCTGTTGGTGAGATTTCAACGCATCTAGGCCGGACTCAGATACTCCTTGTTCCAGAACAGTTACAGGGGCAGCCTTCACTTCGTCCACCTCGTTCAAAAGCGGTGTCTCTGAGGATGCCAAGTCTAGTGGTAGTGCCTGCACTCCAGACTTCTTGGTGACGACCCACTCATGCGAGCTCCGGAGCTGGAAGAAGCCCGAGATCATGGCGGTGAACTTAGTGAGGGACATGATGTTGTCGAAGAGGATGAAGGGTACGAGGAAATGAATGGACTTAGGTGATGGGATGACGACTTTCAGGAGGGACATGAGCACTAGATAGTACATCACCCATGCTGGCACAGTGGCTTCGGGAACGAACATGGTCATCGGGAGGATGATGCAGAAGAGGGTGAAGGAGTAAAATGGAAGAATGAGCTTTCTCAATATGAAGAAGAGAAAAATCATGTTGAATTTGTTTGCCCAGGAAATCTGCACCAATAGTCGAGCTCAAGTAGGTGAACGACCAACCTTAGTTGCAACAGTCAATAAAGCCTAAGGAGAAGTTGAAAGTGCATTGGATATTACTTCTTCGTTGACAGATTTAAAGTTCGTACTCACCTTGGCTGCGATGATGTCTGGAAGGGCGAGACGGAAGAGCTGCATAGGGCCAGATTTCCACCGATATTGCTGTTTACTGTATGCTTCATACGAGTCTGGAAGTTCACACAAAGACTGTACCCGAAAACAGCCCCAAGTTCAATGGTGAGGTTACCGATCCAACATTGAAATGTACTCAACTCTCCTAAAATCAATCCACTATATCATGACTATGTATCAGATCCAAAAGTACAAAAATTATAGCGTCGTCATGTCTTGTTAAGTCTATAATGAGTTCATAGTGCATCTTAAAATTTCCATGAACCGAGGAGAAACTGATGTTAACAATATGTCTGTCCATCTGGTGGCTCCTCTCCAAATGGTTGTCAAATTGATGATGAGTTGGAGGACCCACTCACCCTGACGTCATTGAGGAAGATAAACTTCCAGCCCTTAAGGTGAGCCCTCACAGCGATGTCCATGTCCTCCACAGTGGTCCGATCCAACCAGCCGCCTGACTCCTCAAGTGCTTTGATGCGCCACACCCCCGCAGTGCCATTGAAGCCAAAGAAATTGATAAAGACGCCGTTCACCTGCTGCTCAACTTCGAAGTGGAAAGAGAGATGAATGCTCTGAAGGCGCGTCAGCAGATTCTCCTCCTTGTTCACAAAAGCCCAGCGAGATTGCACGAGCCCGAGTTTCGGATTCTCTCTGAAATGGGGAATGGTGAGCTTGAGAAAGTCCGATTTAGGTTGAAAGTCGGCGTCAAAGATTGCCACGAACTCGTAGTCCTTCACATACTCGCACTCCATGGCTGACTTCAAGTTGCCCGCCTTGTAGCCTGTGCGATCAGTTCGATGGCGGTAGACTATATTGAACCCCTTCTGGTGCCATTTCTTTGCCTCGGCCTTGATCAGTAGCTGCGTCTCCTCGTCGGAGGAATCATCCAACACCTGGACCAGGATCCGGTCTTTTGGCCATTCAAGTTGACATACAGCGGAGATAGATTGCTCATAGCACTACACACACATGAATCAAAGTCAACTTCCTTGCTTTCCTAGCAACAGGAAAAAAAACTAGGAGGAAATGCGAGGGTTAAAGTAAGTACCTCGCGCTCGTTGTACATGGGAATCTGCACCAAAACCATGGGGTGGCCCTTGTCCGGCTGGTCGATGTTGTCGGATTCAAGGGACGGATTCTTCGGCACCGGCTTGATATTCCACCACTTGATGTACATGCACCCCATGCACCGGATGATCCTATCCACGGACTGAATCAGGAACAGCCAGATGCAGAAGTCTATGATCTTCTGCAGTACCGGAGCAATGTAGCCCGTGCGCAAGTACATCCATCCAAAGTTGACCATGTGAAGAAGCCAATGGAAATTGAAAGCGGATGGCCACTGCAGCGGCTGCCAGCCTAAAATGTGAACTCCCGCTTCCAAGTACAGCATGGCCAATGAGAAGCATGTAATGGCCCCAAATAGACCCCCCCTGGAAGATCTGTTGGCATTCTTCACAATGTCCTCGCGCAGGAGGCGACGCTCCTTCACGGCGCCCATTAATGTCATCAAACCGCATGCCACCATAGCTACAGTTAGCAGGCGATAAACGAGTGCTCTTAGGATCGACCAAATCGATCGAATAACTACACTGAGAGTTGAAACTTGCTCAGGCACTCATAAGTGACGTCTGCATTGGCGAGATCCGTGACAAAAGAACGCCCTTCCACTGACATGGCGCTCAAGTATAGTACATTGCTGTGATTGAACAAACTCGTTGCTTCGGGCCGCCATCTTTCTGTGTCCCCCATGCATGGATGTCGATTGCCAAAGCACTTCACACAGACTAAGGACCTCCTCGAGACCAACGTCAACTATTGCAAGACCTCCACCAGACTGGTCGATTACTACAAGATCTGCCACAGACTGAGTAGCCTGCACGCGGCCAAGGCTAGAAGAATCAGTCTGTCCTACCAACCAATATTAAAGCAGTTGCAATATCTCTCTCTCTCTCTCTCTCTCTCTCTCTGCTCGTGATCTCCGGCGTGCCGCACCCTGCAAGGTGCGATTCCCAAGGTGCTCCATCATCTCATTGTTTTGGAAACGGTTGTTGTATGCATGCTCCTGAAGTCTCTTTTGATCAAGAATTCTGCTTTGAGAAATACGGATGCTAGTGCTGCACACGCACAAACACCAGAAATGAACATTAGCAAATATAGCAGTAATAGACAAATGTGGCGAACTTTTAGTACACGAATACGTCATGTGAGACATCCACCAAGAGAATGGACGGACGGAAGAAAGAAAGAAGCCATCAGAACAGGATCGATGGCCTTGAAATGGCGAAGTCAAAAGAAATCATATTACCTCGATCACATACACGAAGCTTTGATGGACAGGAAATATCGCTACTTAGGACCTATTTCCTTATCCTCAGAACAAGAACTAAACCCTAAACCACGCAATTCAGCGTTGTAAAACACGGACGCTTGTGCACAAGCACAGAAATTAACATTCGCATATATAACAGTGATAGCCAAATGCGGCGGGATTACAATAGACGGGTACATTGTGAGAGAATGGACAGATGGAAGGAGAAAGTCATCACTAAGAGCGATAGTCTTCACATGACGAAGCCAAAAGTAATCATATCACCTCGACCATCTTTGGTTGACAGGAAATTTCGCTACTGAACAAACATCGCTATCGTGAGAACAAGGACTAAACCCTAAACCACATGATTCAGCTCTATAGAACACGGACACTTGTACACAGGCACAGAAATGAACATTCGCATATATAACAGTGATAGCCAAATGCGGCGGGATTACAATAGACGGGTACATAGTGAGAGAATGGACAGATGGAAGAACAAATTCATCACAATAAGATCGATAGTCTTGACACGACGAAGCCAAAAGTAATCATATCACCTCGACCGTATGCACGAAGCTTTGGTTGACAAGAAATATTGCTACTGATGACCGATCTCCGACGGACATTAGAATTATCCTCAAAAAAATTCAATCGAGGTAAAGGACAACTCTATTGCTATCCTCAGAACAAGGATAAACCCTAAACCACGCGATTCAGAAATACGGACGCTGGTGCACAAGTACGAAGATCAGAAATGCAAATGCGGCGGGATTACAAGAGACGGATACATCGTGAGAAATCATCACAACCGTCCCGACACGGCGAAGACAAAAGAATCAAAATACCTCGATTAGATGCACGAAGCTTTGATTGCGGACTGGCTTCTCAGCTTTCTGCTTGCGAGTTCCAAGACTCCGGGCGCTCGTTCAGCCATACCCGGCATGAATTGTTGATGAATCATTGGCGTTGTCAGATCTCCCTCTCCTCATCATCAATACGGCAACAGAACTGGCATTCCTTCCACAAACAACGAATGTATCGATGATCTAATAAAGATCAATGGACCAATGCGGCAACAGAACTGGCATTCCTTCCACAAACAACGAATGTATCGATGATCTAATAAAGATCAATGGACCAATGCGGCAACAGAACTGGCATTCCTTCCACAAACAACGAATGTATCGATGATCTAATAAAGATCAATCATGGACCATTCTGTTCAGTTCTTTGAGTTGCGAGAGGAACTGAAGAAATCGAAGACCTCAGACTGTGTCCGTGATTGCTTTAAGGTAGGAGCACCCATTCCCGATCGGGCACCCATTCCCGACCCACACTTATGCACTGGAATCCGGTTACAAGTGAACATGGTCGGTTCAAGGTATACGCTTGAACATGATTGGGCACTACTGTAGATAGATAGATTCGTGAATGAACAGAAATGGGGTCGTGTGCAGTGCCATGCGGCGCAGACATTCTTTCAGTGCAGCTTTGGCGTACAGTGCAGGATCGATTCATGACCACATAGATTGGCACTAGTTGCTATTAACCCCTAACTGCCTAAGCGTCCATTTTTTGGACGATGTACAGATTTCATCCATAATTTCTCATCCGTCATGCACTTTTTGTAGTGTGGAATTTTTACTGTAGATTCTATGGGAAGTTAGCTTCATGCATATGTGATCCGATTAGAAAGGGGATGATTTGCAAAAAAATTATGCCTCGTTTCATGTTGTAGTGATTCACCCAAAATTTTGAAGATTTAAGTGTAAAAGTGCTCTAAAAAAAGTCAACTCATAAAATTAAGCAACCAAAAAATCTCCAAAAATCACTACACTTAGAGTATTACATTTCAACCAATCACAATGAATTTCATCCGTAGATTGTCAATATCTTATTCGTAATTGAATTACAAAATAATTTTGAATTTCACGTTTCAAATTTTATACAAAATTATTGGTAATAGTAATCATAGATCTAACCGTATGGATAGAATCGAAAATTCATAATGTACAATTTTTATTCATATATCAAGTTCAAAATATCCCTCTAGGTTGCATTTTATAATGCATCTTTGCAAAACTGCCGAATTTGGAGAGGGCTTTAGGCATTTAGGGGTTAACGTGAGGATGGTCTTGACACATTAACCCTTTAACGTCCCGATTCAACACTGTTTTCAAAGATCCGTTATAAAATGTTTGATGAAAAACAAAAATGCACTTGATGTACAAAAAAAAGTAATAAATGTCATTGTAATATAACATCTGTACGGTTGGATTCATCATATTCATTATTAATATTTTTTAATTAATTTTGCAAGGTTTTCTCTTGAAATTCAATTAAAAATCCAAAATTAACACAAAAATATTAAAAAATATTGTAATGAAATTGGAATAACATGCACTACAAGATGGTATGGTTTCCATTATTTGATTCTACTCATTTTGGAAAATCATGTTTAAGGTCTCACTTTTTGAACTAATAATGAAACTTGACATAAATCACTTTTGTTATTTTTCAAAAATTCACAATATCTTATTTTGAAGATCCATACTGTACAAATGGTAGTCAACTAGCACAAGAATCAAGAGAATTTTGGATGGATGAAAAACATCACCGTATGTGGTGAAGGGACGCGTCAGAAATCATCCAGTGTCCAGAATATGGATGCTGGTGAGTCAAAGGGTTAAGAGCCACTTGGGGTGGGGTTGGTGGATTTACTAAATCGGTTTTGACGTGTAATGCTTGCTAATTTGGCAATCTTCTTAACACGGTAAGCACACCAAGGGCGTACAGAATAGAACATAACGACGAAGCAAGCACTTAAGGCCATATTTGTTGTGTTGAGACTTTTCATAGTCTCATTTTTATATTCAACATGAAGATGAACCGTTTTATCTCTTTAGTAGTATTATTTATAAATAGGTAAGAACATCAACTTTTAGAATTTCATTGTATTTGAGCATTATATTTTTTTGGTTTCAATTACTAATTTTTAAATGAATTTTGAATAACTAGCATTCTTGTCTCAAAAGCTTTGAACCGTCTCAATATAACGAATAACTTATGGCCTTACTTTCATCAACGACTGTTATGGGAAATTCTAGAAACGCGCACATGAATATAATCAGTTGCTCCTTGGCAATTCAACCATCTTCATCTCGATTCTCTCATTGCATATTGCTCGTAAGTGTATAGTGGATGCCCATGATGGCCTCGCAACAACGACACTTTCACGACTATGTCGATAGCGACAGTGACTGCAGTCACAAGGAGGTGAGCGGTGAGAGTTCTGGCGAGAGCGAGACCGAGTGCATGTTCCTTGACGACGACGTTCCGCCTCAGTTGCAAAAGATCTCAGAGTCACAAGAGAAGTAGGAGGGCGCAATCACTAGGCCAGAATGCCATTCCATATGTTGGCACACAGTCGAGCAAGCGGTATTCTCAAAGCTCTCAGCATGGCAGTATGGGGGTGGTGCCATCGTGGAGTACCAAAAGAGCTCGATCAGTCGGTGGAGCTCATGAGAATCAGAATGGGAGCGGCCTTCAGGTGGAGGTCAGAGGAGGTCAAAGTGTGTTGGGCGACGTCACCAACACGATCGCAAGGGAGCGGCCAGGAGGATTCGGTGGGCGATCAAGGCAACGTGGTGGAGCGAAAAAGAAGACCGGGACCTGGAGCGATGATCAGTTACATGCAACAATGAGGGCGGTGGATAACGGCATGAGGATTAAGAGAGCGAGCGATTTATTTCGCATTCCAGTCTCATCCTTATGCAATCATGTGTACGGTGTGACGTTGGGGCGCAAGCGGGGCGGTCAGTCCATATTATCACAGGAGGAGGAGCGGCACGTCGTAGACTGGATTCTTAAGTTGCAAGACCTCGGCCATCCCATTTCTCTCACTGCATTGAGAATGAAGGTGGTCGAGATGTGCCAGAGCAGGGAGACTCCGTTCACAGATGGAATACCGGGGAAGGGCTGGGTCCGTTGGTGGAAAAGGAGGCACCCAGAGCTTTCACTTCGTGTGGCACAGGGTCTTGAGACCAGCAGAGCACGTGGCTTGTGTCCGCAGAATGTTGAGTCATTTTATGCCAATTTGCAACAACTGTATATTTTAAACATGTATACTCCTGACAAGATATGGAATTGTAATGAAACAGGAGCTCAGGCAGGGCTAAATGGGGGGGCACTTGTAATTGCACGGACTGGATCTCGCATTGTCCATCAGGTTATGCTTGATGAGCGAGAATGGTTGTCTGTGTACATAGAAAGGTGTGAAGCAGGGGCCACAATGGCCATGCAACCGCGTGCCTGGATGACTGCATTTTTATTTGCAAAGTGGCTGTCACACTTTGTCAAATCAGTGGAGCGCTTCGGAGGAGTATCACCTCTTCGTCGACATCTTCTTATACTCGACGGACACTGCTCACATGTATCCATTGATACAGTGCATGAGGCACGCAAGCACGGGATTGACTTGTTGACTTTGCCAAGTCACACCTCCCATGCTATGCAGCCGCTTGATGTTTGCCTATTCAAACCTTTTAAGAGTAGTTTCAAGGTATATAGGGACTATTGGACTTACAGGTCAGCTTCAGCTAAGAAGGAGAACCTTGCACAGTGGGTATGTTTGGCGCTTAGGAGGGCTTTAACGGTGGAGAACATCCTTAAGGGCTTCGCTACAACTGGCATATGGCCAATCAACTCCCAAGCTATGGATGGGAGAATGGGTCCCTCGGAGGCTTTCACAATGCCTCAAGAAGAGCCGGCAAGTGATGTGCAACTCGAAATTGAGGAGCTACGAGGTGACGTCGAGGAGCCAGCTAACCCGCAAGTGCAACATTATTATGTACAATCAGGTAGGAATTGCTTACGAATTTTTCAATCACTTTTCACTAGAAAGTTCAACAATCTTTAGGAAGCTCTAGCATGCTCAAAAATGAACCGATTTTGAAACCGCAAATTGCATTGGAATTGCAATGAAGCGTGCTTCAACTTCATGATAAGTGAAAAAAGAATAATTTAAAGTCATACAAAAATTCAGATTTCTTTTATACACTATCTATCATTTTATAGTAAACCATTGGGAGATAGTCAAAGACTTTTTGCATTTAAGTACAGAATAAGTAAGAAACTGTACAAGTAGTTCAAGCGGTGTGGGATCAAGTATCTCTAAAGCAATTGTGAAGGTTCATTTCTAATGGAGTTATCCGTAAAGTCACATTGGATTTGAAGAATCAAGAAAGAATTTTGCTTTATTCTATTGTTATTTGTTCACTTCAAATAGTTAAAAGGTGTGAAAGATCTTGGTGGTTTAACATTATTAGGTGTGTAAAAAGTGTGTAAGAGCTTGGTGGTCTTCAAAAGTTTTCAAAAGTTTTTTAGCTAAGTGGCAATGGAGAAAATTCAGCACGTGGCAATGGAGAAAATTCAGCACAATTGCAAGAGTGGCTTAAGGCGCCTGAGGTTGTTGCTCGTATGTTCCTGCGAGTTTGCCCAGATATGGGTTTTGAAGAAAGCTCTGAATTTAGAAACCTTCAAGTTCAGCAAGGCATCCAGGCAAGGGTCGGTGACTTGACCATTCACCAGAGCCTCGGTCATTCAGACTCATTGGGGTTTTCAGAGCAATGATGCAAGGCTCCATTCATTACAGATAAGGATGACGAAGCGAATGGAAAAGACACAGTTTAGTTACAGCTCATGGGAACAAGTGTCGTTGGTTTTAGATACTGAAAAGGTTGGCACTCAGTATTATTAGAAATTGGTTAAACTATGCAAGCTCTTCGGATTTAGGTCTACATTCAACGGTTGTGGCTGCAAGTCTGTGGGTTTTGTCGACCAATTGCAGTTGGTATCTAGGTGATGCACGTTTGGATAGTAGGTCCAATGTTACACAGGAAACATGTGCTGGACGGGACAGTAATAGTACTTAGTGTTCATTGGAAACTGGTGCCAAGAGAATCTTCACTTTGCATATGAATTTCTCCCTCATAACTTGCAATTAGTTAACCAGGTTACATCATTGGTCTCCTCTCCTATTTGCCTTTCAGAAAATCTCAAGCTCATTTAAGTGTCCAAGCTCGAACTAGGTCAATTTTCTTATTCTGACGGGAATGGGTGCCCCTACCTTATGCGTTATCCGATATCCGAATGGGATGATTCTGTCCAAGTAACATAAGGTTCTTTAGCCTTTCGGGTTCATCCTTTTGCTCTCACAGCATGAAAGATAGAAAATTCAAAACATGTGATTCCAACCCTCCATAAAGAATGATGTGGCATGTCCAATACTCTAGAATCTGCTATAGTGATTCTTGTGCAACGATTCTTATTCCAAGATATCTCATAAGGTCTAAAGAACGTCATGCAGTGTCAGTCAATCAAATTCCATTAACCCTTAAGCGTCCACACTACAATTACTCGGCCAAACTTCATAATTCTTCACATTTTAAACTATATTACATTTTCTAATATTTTTCTCATGTAAGGTATTGTTAAATCAATTTTTTCATAATTATTTAAATAAATAAATAATTATAAGATTTTTCAAAGCATTTTTCTTGTAAAAATCATAGTAATTACAAAAAAGCTTAGAACAGTATGCGAGACAATATGAAATTTTAGGGAATTTTTTTCAAAAAAGCGATGAACAACAAGGTATAGGTGGCATGCTTCTTGAGATTAAATCCAATAGAAAAACGTTTTTTGCAATGTATACTTGAATTATAGGGTTTTGAGCTTTAGAATGCCTTTAAAAATGCAGTTTTAATAATTTTGAAGAATGGTAAATTAGACTAGAAAGTAGAAGGTAGCCCCCACACTTTCTTAGTTGGGACCGTTTTCATTTGAAATTAGGAACTAAGTAGAAATCAATGTTTGAAATCAAGCATGGCTCCACTGGGCTCCTTGCACACTTAAGGGTTAAAATAAAAACATAAAACAACACACAATGAGACCGAGTAGGAAAATTCAATAGGTCAAATTTGGAAATTGATTTTTTTCCTAATTTAACATATTAAGCATCTGGTTGCATTAGAGTTAACCGAAAAGAAGAAGCTGAGTTTCAACCCTCGATAATCAAGGATACTGTAACATATGAGCTCATGGAGCGTAGCCGAAATCAAAACACAACTTGAAGTTATGGGTTTTCCGAAATTTCCTGAGCCTCAGGCCCCCAAAATTGGACAAGATACTTGCTGATGAGGAATTTGTGGAGGGCCAGGTCATGCAACCCAGCAAGGCTAGGCATATTCTACCGGAACTCAATCGACCAGAAATGGAGCTGTGGGCCATGCGGCAGAGGTCAAGCGCGGAGTTCCAGGAGGCACGTACTTATTTTTTGTACTTTTCAAGCTGCGGGCGCCAGAGAAGCGGCTTCCAAGCGCATTCACGAAGCCAACTCACTGCAGTTTGATACCAACTCCTCTTGAAACTAGTTTTGCCGTCTTTTTGACGGCAAAACTAGTTCAACATGTTCTCTATTTTCAGATTAAATGGAAACCATGCCAGTCAACTCGGCTGTAATTGACTGACCTTCAACTCACCTCACTCAACATGAGTTTTGTTCTCTTTTCGGTTAACTCTATTGTAGTAGTGAAAGGATTATATACTTAAGGTTTTCTATTAAAACAATACTCTTCCACTTTATTAAATTTGTATTTAAGTATATCATATGGTTTCAGAACGAAGATGTTATGACATCATAATCCTTTTAAATTGTGTAAAAATATGTGATTTTTGAAAGTTCTCATAAATAAGGAAATATAGAAATACATCAAATTATGAGTTGAAATTTAAACATATATGTGTCTCAAACATTGATTTAGCTAAATTTCATGTTTATGAAAAACTTTGCTATAAATTAGTATTCCGGATTGTTCTTTTTGCCTCAAATTTGAAACTGGGATAGTGTTGGATTTGAGAACAAAGGAATGAAAAAGAAATATATCAAATTTGTTCAATTTTTCTTACTCAAGAGTATTTTTGATCGAGTATTACAACTTTTTCATGATTTTTTTTATCAAATTCCTATAAATTGAAATTGTGTAATGTCTAGTACACATTAAATGAGTCAAAAAATGACAGTGTTTTCATGAGACAATTCTTTTTGGAACCCACATCATGCCATTGCCCTCTTTAGCCCTTGTAAGCTGTATCTAGGAATAATAATTGTTGCACATAAATCGTTGTAGCAGATTCTAGAATATTGGACATGCCACGTAATTCTTAACTAAAGAATGATGGTGGAGAGTTAGAAGTCTTCAACAACCGGGCCTCAAGAATCACATATTTTGAAGAAAAAAATATATCTTTCATACAGTGAGAACAAAAAGGTGATCCCTTGCAAGGGCTAAAGAACCTCATGTATACGAAGCGCACATTTTATATTGAAAAGTACTTGTTTATGCAAAAATGCATAACAAAACGTAGAACAGGACTTGGAAATAAAAACAATTATATCATAGGTGGAGTCATAGCATAATAGATAAGTGGTGGAGAGTACTCTTTTCCAAATAGCATCCCAACAGAATCTTCAATTGGATTCTTTTTTAATTCATGAGGGAATGCTAAGTGCATACCATGAATTGCGGGATTCGTGATGAAATGCCTATACAATCTTCATTTCTTTTGGGTGTCTCTAATAATGGTTTGACCTATCATAATTCTTAAATACCTTCAGTACAAGATAGGATATTTAGATTTCCATTACCTCTAGTCCATCAGTGGTCCCATGTTGTAACTTGTGTTTTTTCTTTCACATCTTAAAAACAAGCATCATTGATGATTCAATGCAACAAGTTCCCGAGGAAGTTCTACCATTTTAGAGATATTGCCCCCTTACAAACTTAAATTTCTAATCATATCAAATATCAGAGTTATAAAATTAAAAAATCCAAGGGTTCAAAAATAAATAAAAAGTGTACAAAACTCAAAATTGCATCATTTAGAACAGACTTAAAAGCTTTGTATAAAAAATATCTTTTAATTTTCATGCTCTTATTTCTATGATCCCAATGCTTGCACTAGTACAAAGGTGGTCTTTGGGCACCAAAGAATAATGTCAGAGCACGGTATTGAAAGTTCATATTGGCACTAGCGTGGTGTCAATATGAGCTCTGTGCACCATGCTATGACACTATTCTTTGGTCACGCCCAAGTACAACTTTTCTACTAGTGTTGATATGACTAAAAATCTAAGTTTGTAGAGGTGAAATTAATCTAGCAAGACAGGAATCACTTCTTTGAATCATTAATGGTATTTTTTAAGATGTGAACAAAAAATCACAAATTGCAACATGGCATGAATTGTTTTTCATCTTTTAACCTCTATATACATTGTTGTGTAATTTCAATGATTGATTTGATTGAAAATGAAAGTATGTAGAAGTGTTATAAGTTTTTAAAGGTGAGAATATTTCATTAAATATTTCATTTTTAGGAGGTGAAAATGAATAAAGAAGGGGAAAAAACAAAAATTTACCTTCTCAATGCATTTAAGTTAGGGACACCCAAAAGCGACATCCATTCCCTTAATCAATGTTTACCTTTGCTGAAAACAATTTTAGAACATTAACTTAAAAAAACTTTGACCCTTCATGTAGTAAAATTAATTTTTGAAAATAAAACTTAATAATAGTGTAGGAATTCATTCATAGGGAGGTCAAATATGTTTTTCAATACTAATTGTATGAATCTACTCAATTGAAATATAATTGGTGAAACAAAATCCCTTTCTTAACCAATAGTTATAAATTTAGAAACACTTATCAATCATTATTTGCAATTTATCCTTCCAACTTTTCCTATCGGCTTCAAGCTTGTCCAATCTTTTTCAGCTTCCTTTCTTTTATCCTATCGGTTGTTGAACTCCCCCAATTGTATATTGGTCGACCTTCTAGCATTGCTTTTATAATTGGTCTTTTCAATTAACTCACTCCCAGTATAATTGTAACTCTCAATTGGTTGTTGTCACTTCACCAAACCTCAATTAGTATTCTTTTCAACAACTGTATCTTAACAATTCCAATTAATTGTTGTACAGTCCTCTTGATTTCCAATTGTTTTGTTTCTTCTTAATTCTATCAATCACTCCAATTGTTTCTCTCACCTAGTTCATCTATCTATTCCACTTTTCAATCCACACTCTTCAATTTTTCAATTGTTATTTTCAAGAACACTACAATGACACTCCTTTCCACTCTACAATTGATCCCTCTTTTAACACAGTCCAATTGGTGTTAGATTATCATATAGTAGAAATTAATCTTCCAATATTCTCTCTGGTTTCCACTTAAACACTCTCTTGCATACACATAACTCCAATTGCTTATTTCACATTCTCCCACAATCAACACTAGATTTTCAACACCAATAAAATCAACTCACACTTTTACTCATTCAATTTCTATTTTCCAATTCTTAACATTCCAATAATCACAGATTCAAATCTCATTCCACAATATAATTTCACATCACCATTGATACACACAACAAAGTCAACAAAATCAAACTTACTCAATTGGAAGTATACAAAACACTATTCTTTAAGTACCCATCAGTCACAAGTGTAACTACTTAACTCCTAACTGCCTAAGCGTTCATTTTTTGGACAATGTACAGATTTCATCCATAATTTCTCATCCACCATGCACTTTTAGTAGTGTGGAATTTTTACTGTAGATTCTATGGGAAGTTAGCTTCATGCATATGTGATTTGATTAGAAAGGGGATGATTTGTGAAAATTTTATGCCTCATTTCATGTTGTAGTGATTCACCCAAAATAATGAAGATTTCAGTGTAAAAGTGCTCTAAAAAAAGTCAACTACTGAAATTAAGCAACCAAAAAATCTCCAAAAATCACTACACTTAGACTATTACATTTCAACCAATCACAAAAATTTCATCCGTAGATTGTCAATATCTTATTCGTAATTGAATTACAATATAATCTTGAATTTCACGTTTCAAATTTAATACAAAATTATTGGTAATAGCAATCATAGATATAACCGTATGGATAGAATCTAAAATTCATAATGTACAACTTTTATTCATATATCAAGTTCAAAATATCCCTCTAAGTTGCATTTTATAATGCATCTTTGCAAAACTGCCGAATTTGGAGAGGGCTCTAGGCATTTAGGGGTTAACCGCTAAAGCCTATTGGAATCTATATAAAAGCGAGATTGTAAACCTATTGGTACTTTACTGTATTTACATTGCAAAAGCATAACCCAATTGACAAAAAGTCCAATTTACACTACAAACTAATCAATTGGGAAAAGAAGGAAATTAAAATAATTCCACACTTCATAACTTTTGCATACAATATTTAAATGAAAATTTCTTTAATGCATTAATACCCCTTTAAATTGCTTACAATAAAACATGAAATTTTGATGAGTCTTAAACCAACCTTAGTCCATCACTGTAAAAGGGGTGGTGTAAATGAGAAATGTCTCATGCATGCACATTTATCATTTTTATTGCCTCTATTACAACACACATTCCTCATTTACATAGCCTTTGTTACAAAGATAGATTGCGCCTGCTTTTAGAGCAGCTTTACGTATAAAGTCGAGGCCTCTAATTCTTGGGGTTGATTCAACTAAATTCCAACTAGTATTAGCCTCAAGTACTTAATATAATATGATTAGAAGGTTGAGGCCATTTATCTCTTGTTTAATGGCGTTGGAGCCAAAGAATTAAAGGGAAAAAGAAATGAAGAAGAGTTGTTTAGATTATTTTGCAAACAATACAAGGGTGCTAATTGATGAAAAAAGAGTAATTTCAATGAAAAATAGTTTTTTGTAATTGAAATATGAAAACGGCCGCAAGGTCAAAATTTGACCTTCCATTTTCTAAGCACCCAATTCTTTGAGGTGGGACTCTGTCAAACTTTGTTGTTTTTTATTAAAAAATTGGTTTTGAAATCTTGGTGTACATGGGTTGGGGCTGATCTTGGGATTTAGACCAATGAGAGGTGAAGATTCGAGCCCTCTTACACATCAAAACAACATGAACTTCATAAGTAAAACGACCTTTATAATGGTAAGTAAGCTTTGTACCGGTATATAAAACAACCCATATAATGGTAACCAAAAGGTAGCAATTTTGGGTATCCCCACCTTAACCCTTTGACATGCGTGCGTCCATATAATGGACGATGAACATATTGTAAGCTTTCTCTTGACTACATCATGTATAGTTTTTCATCCATCCAACTTTTTTTTGGTTCTTGTGCTAGTTGACCACTATTTGTACGGTATGGATCTTCTAAATAAGATATCGTGATTTTGTTTTAAATGAAAAAATTGGTTGATGTTAGATTTCATTATTAGTTCAAAAAGTGAGACCTTAACAATGATATTCCAAAATAAGTAGAAAATAATGGAAATTATACCATCTCATAGTGCACACTGATCCAAATTCATTATATTTTTTTTAATAGAAACTTGTTAATTTGGATTTTTAAAGTGAATTTCAAAAGAAAATCTTGCAAAACTAATTAAAAACTATTAATAAAAATACGATAAATCCAATTGTACAAATGTGATCTACACATTGAGATTTAAAAGTTTTCTTTATATTTCCACTCCATTTTTGTGATGCATCAAACATTTTGTAAAAAATCTTTGAAATTGGTGGTAGATCTAGATGTCAAGAGTTAATATCAATTGAGTTAACTGAAAAGAAGACTGAAGTCACCTTAGGTGTGGTGAGTTTGACTTGAGTGAAGGATAGCAAAGTGGATTGGTAACATTCTAATAAATCCAAATACATAAAACAATGTGAACTAGTTTTGCAGTCACAAAGACAACAAAATAGAGACTATGGTGAGTCTAGGATTAGAGTCTTCGCTGGCCTGCATGGAAGGACCTCACGAGCCGGTTTTAGTTTAGGGTCCCCTCAAGCTCCACCCCACAACTCACGCAATACAAAATCTTGCCCCTCCATCAAACCCACTAAGCACAAAATCTTGCCCATTTTGGGATTGCCTTTGCCCCGAAGTCCAAAGAGAAGCTCAGTTTTCAACATGAGTTTTGAATCCGGATAAGGTGAGTGGGTCAATAACCGACGCCAGCCATGACGAGACACCTATATTTATTTCATCAATGATACTCCACTGTGCCATAAACCAACAATCAACGAAATAGTTTAGTTATTGTTGACTTTGAAGCATTAATTGAACTTGTCTCGTTTGTGGGAACTATCTTGATTTTAAGTTTCTTTATGATCCTTCAAGGCATATTCACTCTCAATTTCAGCACATGTCTACTGCTACAAATAGGCAACCTATACCTTGGACATTGAAAATTCATAGCTTATTCAATATAACTCCAAAAATTATGATTCAACTTGCTAATCCATTCAAACTATTACATTGCATCTCATATTACTATAAATAGAAACAAAGTTTTGGTTTATGGTCCACTCACCTTACACTTGTTGATAGCATAGAATTCGTTTCACGTGAATTTCAGGTTTTGATTTTGGTTAACTCAAATGTTGTGCAGATATTCTTCCCTTGTAGCTTGTTTAGTAGTTCAGTGGTATTGCTCGAACACTTTCTAGTTTATTTTGATAAATCCTGCAAATAGTTTTGGTGGGAGCTACTGCATGCCATTAGTTTGGAACACAGGCTAGTAACTTATAATTCAATTTGAAGTCCAAGGGTAGCATTGAAGACAATCATCCCACCATATGTGAAAATGTTTGAAGCGTACCCGGGGTGCACTCTACATTATGTTTGAGAATCACGTGCGTTCATGACCCCTCTAAAAACCCCTTTGTATACAAGTTTTTGTATGTCTAAAAACCTTCAGTGGATACAGATCTATTCCATCCTAAATATACGTTTAATGTAAGTATACGTCAATATTTTCAGCTCTAAATATATTTATTGTATGTATACAGCATACGGCACTGTTCAAATTATTACCCCTTCTGTGCACTCACGTATACTTGTACGTGTTTAGTACAGTGCACCCCCCGAAG
Organism: Pohlia nutans; assembly: GCA_022496805.1. NCBI lineage: Eukaryota > Viridiplantae > Streptophyta > Bryopsida > Bryales > Mniaceae > Pohlia > Pohlia nutans. Next base: position 25,438,246 of record CM040096.1, read on the forward strand.
AAGCGTATTGATCCAAATTTGCATCATTTGCTTGACTCATTAGAAGCGCAAAAGCATGTGGCCAATAAGAGTCAATTTCAATACTGTGCACCAAGAGCGGTGACGAAGAAAAATGGGTTATTCTTATGGTCACACTTCCATAGTCGTAGTTCATAAAAACAATTCAAAAAAGTTTTAGGGCCTCTCACTAGGTGTAAACCGAACTTGGATCGGGAGGAGTGACCATGCACCAAACAAACTGAGTGAGTTGATTTTTTATAATGTATGCCTAACTACAATAACTAGTAAAAGTTGGGCAAAATTATCTTTTTTTTTTTTCTTTTTTTTTTTTTTGGTAGTATAAACCCAAGTTGTACTAGACGAGTTTATAGGTCAATCATAGATTTGAACCCCTAAACGTCTTCACTCCTCTCCAAATTTGGCAGTTTTGCAAAAATGCATTATAAAATGCAATTAAGAAGGATATTTTGAACTTGATGTATGAATAAAAGTTGTACACTATAAATTTTAGATTTTGTCCATACAGTTAGATCTACGATTGCTATCCACAATATTTTTGTATAAAATTTGAAACTTGAAATTCAAAATTATTTTGTAACTCAAATATGAATAAGACATTGATAAAATTTTGTTGCCATGAGTTGAAATGTAATATACTCTAAGTGTAGTGATTTTTGGAGATTTTTTGGTTGCTTAATTTTATGAGTTTATCTTTTCAGAAGCACATTTAGACTAAAACCTTCAAAAATTTTGGTGAATCATTGCAACATGAAATGAGGCATAATTTTTTCGCAAGTCATCCCCTTTCTAATCGGATCACACATGCATGAATCTATCTTGTCATAGAATTTTGTAGTTTTTTTTCTTTCTTTGTAAAAAAGTGCATGAAGGATGAGAAAACATGGATGAACTATGTACATCGTCCAAAAAATGGACGGTTAGGCAGTTAGGGGTTAAAAAGGACACAGGACAACTTCTTGGTCCGTAGTCTAAACTGGCCGTAAGTTATCGGGTGCTGCCATGAATACAAGAACCTTGTATCCCTTAATGTCAAGGTATGTATTTTGTAGAAAGAGTGTACACGTGATTGTGATGTATACCTACCTAAAAGCAACACGGCTACCATATACTACATCTCAGACAACACTGATTTTGAGAATGTACAACTATTGGATCTGTCAATCAATTGATAGCGACCCCCTTGACAGATAAGGGTACTGTGAAATACAAAACTCATGTGCAGTGCTTGACAGAGCTTTTAAAAAAACACTCCTCAATATAATTTAAAATTTCCATTTCTTTTATTTGTTACTGTGCGGGAGACGCACAACAAATTTTGTGTGAGGTTGCCAATAAAATGGACACCGACAAGCCCAGGAACACATCTTTTCAAGGCTGCCGTTCCAGACAATAGGGAATGGCATGATATGGGTACCACTTTTTATGCGTCTCACATAGTAGAGTTATCCGCACAGTCATTGAAAAGTGGGTGACTGGACCGGACTTTAAGTGAACAGTCGATTTGTTCCCCCAAAAGAGCTTGTGTCGGGAACTAAAAACAAATGTTGGGTGCAAAGTTCGAAAGCACTAAAAACAAAACTTCTGACCCAAATTTTCCTGCGCACCCCCAGAGTTTTTGGCAACAATTTAGCCTAACACCGCAGATCATTTGGGTTTAGTAAGCTTTCTCCTATGCGACAGGCTCTGATTGACACCGCAGATCATTTGGGTTTAGTAAGCTTTCTCCTATGCGACAGGCTCTGACTGACACTAAATCAAGGCACTCACCCAACCTTTCTCTCCCGGGAATGACTCTGGTTGCATTTACGTTTCTAGCAATTTTATTATGATACAAGCCCAGTCAGCCCTCAACTTTACAGATAAATCAAGTGTGACTTATGTTTAATTCATTTTATGTGTGCTAGAAATTTTGTTTTTAACACCATGTATATAGTTGCAATGATGGTACCTACAACACCCTCTAATTTTTGTAATTTTTCAATATTTTTTTCTTATCAAAAAAAAATTCTCAAAAATCACACTATTTTTGGAGAAGGGTACCCAATAGGTTTTTTTTTGGCACCATGGTGCCAAACTCCAATGTTGTGGCACAGTCACAATGGTCTAAATCTGGAGGGACTTCAATGAGTACAAGATTATGCAGATTCATTTCTCAGGGTGTCAGCCCTAGTGTCATCCATTCAACCCGCAGAAATTTTGATGAACTAGAATTTCCTTGGAGATTTCATTGCATAAGAAAATGAAATGGTATTTTCAGCGTTTGGGTTACTGTACCCGGACGTCACGGTCGGCAAGAAAAAATTATGAAAAGAGAAGCCCAAATTTTTAGGAAATTGTTTTTTCAAAAATAAATCTATGGTGAAAAAGGGAATCTTAGATAATATTCATATAATCTTAGATAATATTCGTATCATTTTGGCAAAAAGAAATATTAGGCATGAATTGTCGACCATGACGGTCAGGTACAATAATCTCAAGCTTCTTTTTCTTTCATTTTTCTATAGAGTGTCTTCAAAATGTGGGTAACCTTTGAATGCGTACAGCCCTCTTCGGATTTGGAGAGTTGCAAAGATGCATTATGAAATGCAACTAAGAGGGATATTTTGAACTTGATGTGTGAATTAAATTCGGGCTTTGGATATGAGCTTTGATTGGTGAGTGACTCATGCCCATCCAGTCGGGCGAGTTTTGCGATGCTTGCAAAAAGCTTCTCATTCTTGTGTGTCACAATGTAATGATCGTAACTACGGCTGCAATGATCCGTTTTTGAATCTGACTGCAGAAATACTTGATTGATCTTGTGTAATTCATGTTCATATATATTTTTTGGAATTTTACGAGATAACAAGGAGGTCAAATTTCACATTTTAGCACCACTGCCCGCTCGCAGTCAACACTGAAAACCATTGGTCAATCACTATAATCTCCTCATCCATTGCACAAAATTTAGTTCTTTCAATTTCCACACGCTCCTAACTCTATTACCTACGAGATCTTACGGTTCAAAAGTAAATAATAATTCGAAAATTTTCACATAGGATGTTTGAGTTTTATCACAACAATTGCTAAAACTAGCGTGTGGTGAGAGCTGAGGATGTTTAGGAGTTAACACCAAGTGAGAACATACCTTTAGCCAAACAAAAAAACCATGGGTTCCTGTTTATTGGCTCGGACTGTAGGGAAGAGGCATTGCGGGGACACTCAATTTTTTGGACTAAATAACACTAGCAAATATATTCCATCCATGATTCCACTGAAATGCATTCTCGTTCTTCTGGTCAGAGCTCCTCGTAGCGTAGCTACTTGTTCAACCCACAAAGTAATAATAATAATAATAATAATAATAATAATAATAATAATGATAATTATTATTATTATTATTAAAAATTAAAAAATTAAAAAATGCGGTGATCTTTTTCATTTGGGCTAGGCTTTTTCCGTGGTTGCAGACTTGCAGTTGCTGTCATACAGGATAACACTACAACATCACAGTAGGCAGTAGTGGTGTGCAAGTCCTGCAAGTCTGATTCTACTTTGTCCTGCAGCTCTGATTCTGTACTATTGTTCGATCCACCTAAGCAGGCCCAAGGTGAGATGTTGAAGCCTCAATTGCTCGGACAATTTCTGCCATTATCAGATTACGGGACCATCTACATACAAATTATCAGTACGTTAAATTATACTAATTATGCTCTGTATGAATCCATGGCATGGACGGAGCCTGTCTGGGGAATTTCAGGTGGGCATTTCTGATGACGGAGTGGCTGACTGTAAAGAGCAGGCAAGAAAAGGAATTGAGTATTGTCAGTCTTGTCAGATGTACTCTACAACACAAGTTTCATACATGGCTGCTGGCATGGCTTACTCCTGAAAATTAATTCTTGTATTTACTCTTGTCTGATCTTGGTCTGTCTACCATTATTAGTCTTTCCCAAATTAAACTATTTACTTTTTCAAACGAAGAAGTGACACATCTCATTGTAGGAGTGGTTGAGCCCTAATCAAGTGACGTGGACACTTAAAATAAAATCATGATTTTGTGTCCAAAAGACAATCTTATTAACCCTTTAACGTTCAACACTGTTTTCAAAGAAGCGTTATAAAATGTTTGATGAAAACCAAAAATGGGGTTGATGGTCAGCAAAGAGTTTAAATGTGAATGTGAAGATCACACCTGCACGGTTGGATTTATTCTATTTTTATTCAATATTTTTAAATTAATTTTGCAAGGTTTTCTCTTGAAATTCAATTTAAAATCCCAAATTAGCACAATTTAAAAATATATATATGGTAATGAATTTGGAATAACAAACACTACTAGATGATATGGTTTTCATTGTTTGATTCTACTTATTTTGGAAAATCATATTTAAAGTCCCACTTTTTGAACTAAAAATGAAACTTGACATAAACCAATTATGTTGTTTTTTCTAAAAATTAGAATAACCTATTTTGAAGATCCAAACTGTACAAATGATAGTCAACTTGCTTAAGAACCAAGAGAAATTTTGGTGGATAAAAACTGTCCAATTTGGATAAGAATCTAGCAGTTTCAATCTATGCATCGTCCACATAGTCAACATGTGGCTACAATGGTCTCAATTGTACTTACCTAATAAGAATTGCACCTCACCATGAGAAAAGTTTTTTCAACAATAGAGTAATTCGAAAAGTCAAGCAAAAAGTTTCCATAAGAAGAAAGACAAAGCATAATTGTTTTTTTTCTTTCGACCAATCACAACACAATGCCAAAAAAGCTCTCCAAAACCTAGTCTGAGTTTCCACAGAGGAATCTCCACTTACCCCCACACTAACTTCATGCTCACCCAAGAGAAGGAGCTTGGTAGCTCGTGTGAGTGGGTGTCAGGAAATTCTATATCAAGATTGAAAACACCCTATGGGGCATTTGAATGGTACGGTTCACTAACTCCTCTTGGTGAATAAACTACATTTTGGTGCTCATTGGTGCACTTTGAGCATTTTGTTTAAAACGCTAGCTTACAAACCAATTTGAAAATTATGTAGCAATCATTCAATGAAAAACGAGTGAACCAACTTCTAGATTTATGTACAGTACATGTTATCCAAAAAATAATAATTAGAATGTTAAAATGATTTTATGTTGAAGATTTTGAGTATCAAATCTCCCATTTTAATAACAGTTTTACCAATTTATGATAGAACTTTGAATAAAAAAATAGCTCACATTTGATTCTATATTTAAGAATCTAAAAATAACTAACCTGCAAAATTTCATTTCCAAGTACATTAAAAAAAGAAATCCATCAAATTTTTTTAAAAAACAAAGAAACAATTAACCCCTCCCAAAAATAACACATTTGAAAATTTGAAACTTTAATCGATTAAAAAAATTGTAAAAATTAGAAGATATTTTTCTTCACATATTGAACACTCGGAAAATTCATAGCTCAAAAGTCCATCCACAACCCTAAGTTCTTCTTCTCATTTAGAATTTATAGAGCATATTATGCATTGTGACAATGCACTAGTTTACCCTTTGTTTCATGCTCTATTAAAATATAATGCCGAATTTTTAATTTTCTGTCAATAATTTTTTTATTTTATTGGTACGGTCCATCCTACTACTTTAGGTTTCACAAAAATATTTTTCTCTCTCGGAAATGAATTTTTCAAATTCTCAAAATCCTTAAAAAAAGTGCACATGGATAAGAATTCTAGTGGACGGTACCATACAAACGCCTTGTGGCAAACAAGCTACATCGTTCTCACTTTACGGATAATTCTAATACCAACTTTGGGTTGTTGATGGCATTTCAATCAACTTTCTTTCACAAAAACTTACAATAAATTTGGACCACTACCAATCACTTTAATCATTTAGTGCCCAGGGTGGTTCTGGAGAAACCACAATTTCTTGAAGATTTTTTTCTTATAACTCTCTTTGTTGAAATTAGGGATACTATTAATAATATTTAACCGTATAAATGTAAGCATAGTTTAATCAAACAAGTGACGGTTAAACCTTGGTAAGATCAGAGTGTTGGATTAGAAGATTATAGTATGTCTTTGAACTGTATAATGCACACTCAAAAATCAGACTTTGGAGGGTGTGTGACTTCAAAGTTAAATAGAATTTGGGTTAAATTATAAAAACTGAAAGTGAAGAGGTTTAGCAACATTTGACCTATGCCAACAACTCCCTTCTGCAATCTTCCATGTCAAGAATAGATTCACACATAATTGTTGTGAATTTTACAAGTGATATTGACTTATCCATATACGGTTTAGGACAAACTTTATACGTTAAATTATGAAAGGAGTTTGTACATTGATCAAGATCTGAATACATACACTAATGGAACATGAACAAGAGAACACAACCCAAAAAAATAAAACAAGATAACAAACTTCCAAACACAATAAATATTGCTTACTACATGTGTTGTATTTGTAAGTATTCACTATATTTTCAAGTATTTGCAGTATTTTTGCATTTTTTTCATTGGTATTTTGATAGTTTCACAACACTAAATAGAAAATTTCTATTTTTGAAAGATGTGAATTATAAATCTTCAATTTTAAACTTCACAATTCAAAATCCAATTCTTCACGGATTTTCTGTTATTTGTGTTTTTGACACATCAGTGACCAAAATGTGGTCTCTTGGGCACTAAAGGGTTAAGGTATGTTCATGAAAAAATCATCCTCAAAATGAATGCACTCTGTACATTTCAGGGGGCAATTTTGGACTAATGTGCGTGAAGTGTTAACTGCTTTAAAGAAATTTGTTGAAAGGTAACAATTGCTTAAATGAATAGTTAGAAGGAAATGCATATAGGCCATGCATAAAACATCCAAACTATCAGTATAACAACATAAACAATGGTTCATATCCCAGTATATGAAAATTGTCAAGTACGTACACTTAAATGTGTGTTTTATTGGCCAATTTAGGTACAACTTTTAGCTATCATCTATGATTTAGGGAAACTTTACACATTTATTTATGTCAACTTAACACCTTTTATACTAAATTTCATAACTAAATTTTCTATTTTAAAAATAAAAATAAAATCAATTCCCACATTAAAATTCTTCAAAAAAATCCTAGTATTTTTACTTGATTCTTTTCCAATTTTATACCAGTGGTGGGCGTGTATGGCATCTTCAACATGAATTGAACACAACTTGAATAGTGTTCTACAATGTATTGTACTTCCAGATCAACATTTGATTATTTTTATTTATTTATATTAGATACACGCGCCAACTGTGGTATATACTTTTTTACTTTGTCATTTTACCATCGTTCACTTTAGATTTTGTTAGCATATTTGGAGTGTGTCGAACAACTCAAGTGAAAGCTAAGAGCATTGCGAGTGGTACTCGCCTAATAATGGCCTTCACATCCTGTTTGAGAACCCCTAAAATGTTCAAGCCGCAATTGAAAAATAGTCGTCCAGCGTAGCTGATTCCCACATGCTCTAGTGCGGACGGTCTGGCTGCTGATCCAATCTGCCTCCATCACTCGCCCAATTACACCCGGCCATGTGGAATTCAATTGATATGCTATGTCTTCCAATTGCCCCGCTCTTCCTTGCCCCACCGCGCTTCTCCCGCTTCTCTATTGCGAAAATCGGAATCCACACGCTGACAAGCTTAAAAAAAATTTAGATGATTGTCTGGGTCGGAGCGATGAAGAATATCATGCCCTTGCTGCGCAACATTGGAAAAAATGAACATCAAGTGGGTGGGCTGAAGTTAGTTTTTCTGGAGGCTGCGGCGCTTTGGCCGCTTGTTAGGTCCACGATGGGCCACCATTCTCATTGCGGGCCTTCCAAACTTGCTCAATGCTGGCCACCAATATTGCATACCGGAGGCAATACTCTAACAAAACACTATTAGTGTATACTCTTCCTGCAACCGACGATAAAGTTGTTCTAATAAACTACTCCCTCTGTCCCACAAAAAGTCCATATAGATTTAAATTTTCTCCCAAAATAACATTATGATTTTTAATTGTACTCATTCACCGCCGGCAATCAACCTTCACACGTGCTTGACAATGATGGCGACTTAATCCATGGATTTTGATCATGTTGATAATGGATTATTGTCATGGATTTTGATCATGTATACACTTTCTGGCAGTTAAAATACTCCCTCTATACTCACTTAATCTATGGATTTGTATCATAGTCAACGTACTCCCTCTGTAATCACGGGTTTAAGCTTAATCAATGGATTTCAATGAAAATAACACTTAATTCATGGATTTGAGTGAAAACAAGGTCTTTTGGTGAGATGGAGGTAATATGAACTGAACTTTCATTTGTATCAAAACAAAAATTCATGGCAAAAAACCAAGACATTGGTGGCGAAACACCCGGCCAAAACTCTCTCTTATTTGAAGAAATTTGACAAGCTCTGGTTGTCTTCCGACTTGCTCGGCACCCGCACTGGTGATCAAGTGCTTTGGAGTCATGTAAGACCCACTATAGGGAAGATCGTCGCCGGTCCCTCTGGGGTCCAGGTTCATGTGGGCCTTTTTCTTTGCAATGGAATTTCGCTCCCTTTGTGTCAAATCAAAAAAAATAAAAAATAAAAACAAAAAATAAAAAACAAAAATTAACAAATAAATAAATAAATAAATAAGTAATTTGAAACCTTATTGCAATTGGGACTTTCTTAGCAGGAAAGGCAACTTAGGCATATGCTCCAGGGCTGGTGGCAGAGGGACAGTTTGAATGCCGGCATGGGATGAGAGCCCTCACGGCACGGCAGCTCCGACTTGTGGAGAGATTATTCAAAGAGACTCTTACTTGCTGCCTTGGGAAGGGGGAATCGTCACTTAACTTACTAACTGTATAAGTACTGGAGCCGCCTTTGGCCCAGCCAGCGGTTTCATTTATTAACTTCGCCCTTGAGAGTGAGGACTGTACTGGAGCTTCACGAATTCCCAAATCCCAACATCACACACTCAAAAGTGAACTGAAAAGGATTCCACTAATTGAGCAATAAATATTTTCATTCAGCCTCACTCTGATTTATCAGTTACCTACATTATTCACTAATTAGGTGTCTGACGGTCCCTATTTAATTCAATACTACTGCTTTCAGTTTGATGGCCCTGGACATAACTCTGTGATTCTCTTTTTTCTGGATTTGTTTTGCATCATTAAGTTATCTTAACAGTTGGCTTAACTTGAGATTATCCCATTAATTTAGATTATGAAAATAATAATAGAGATTAACCAACAAGAGTGTCTCAAGGTGGAAAGAAATCTTAAACTCACCTTAGACTCGTTTCGAGTTCAAAAAGACTGCAAAACTAATCTATGGCGAGTTGGAGAATAATTTAAAGCAAGGCCCTGCGCCACCACGGGGTGTGGAACTTGTGACCTCCTTAATGCTAGAGGAGAGTTTCCCCACGCTCCCCCAAGCATAAACAATGAATGTTTGAAAATATAATCATAGAGAGGAAACTCCTCTTCTGTTTTTGGTTTATTTCAAATGCTAGCCTACCTGCATACAAGAGTCTGTTGGGGGTAGTTTGTCTATACATGCCTTTGGAATATGGGTAGCAAGGTACAGTGATTATGAAAAAACTTTGGTAACTAGTGTTGTGTATAAAGAGATTCAATGGTTCACAACACTTTCACCAAAATGTACACTACTTATGAAGAGACTTGGGATGGGACTCTTTCAACTAAAGCGTTCAAGATTTGCTTTGTACTAATAATCGAGATTGTTTCAACATTTTGGAGAAAACATGATCCTAAGGTCAAGAAAGGAAAAGCCTTGATAAGTTCAAGTACCACATGAATTGACTTTTCATTTTGATAAACTTAATTCTTTCTACTTGAAACTATGTTATACTTTGATTTCAATGCCTTAAAGCATATAATTATCACCTCATCAATACATAATCTTCAAAACATAGCTGTGACTTTTAGTGTAAAGTCTTCTATACCTTCCACAATTTCTTCATCAATGAAAAGAAAAAATATAACATCTTTTTTGCTCCAAAACGATTTTGACTCTTGGTGAAAAGTAGCCGTGAATTATAAATTCATATGATATCATTTAAAGAATTTTCAAGATCTTGATTTCATTGTGCGGTATTATGAAATAGCTATGACATAGTTTGGATTTGTGAAGGATATTTTGTTCGACCTTCCAACTAAAGTCAGAGGTCAAAGAGTAACATTCTATGATTTCTTTCAATGAAAATAACATCCTCAATCGCCATATTCATTTAATTGAGAATTTCCGCCATATTGGGACGCTTTGAAATCTACAGCCGGGATTAATTCAATGGGAAATTTTATACCGATTGTAGATTTCAAAGAGTCCCAAAATGGCGGAAATTCCCAATTAAACGAATATGGCGATCTCACTTGTGTTATAAAAAATAAAAATAAACATAAAATCCCAGAAAGAAAGAAAAAAAGATTTTAAGAAGCCGTGGTCACACACACGGTGCAGATCTACCTTTTTAAACTGATCGTGGGACTCCTCGTTTGGGGCTCCTAGTGTAGTATAGTGTACCGGTAGGACGGAGTTTAGCTCGAATTTAACCTACTGCAAGCGAGTAAAGGAGATGTTGTGTGTCAGACACTACCTTACCTGAATCCCAGTATGATCCTTGAATGTCACTCCAGCCGACAGAAGCTGTTAACTTATTATTCCCTCCATATTCTTCTGTTTCCAAGCTAGCTAATCAGACACTTGGGATGACTTGAATTGCTGGCTAGGTTAATTGCAGCAGCTTAGTTATGAGATATCTTAACGGTGATCTCATTCTCGAGTGTTTGGCAGAGCCTATGATTTGCAGAAGTTCTGTGTTTCTGTTACCAACTGAACTGGTTATTGCCATGTATCAATCACCACGAGTAGTAGGTTCCGATACAGTTTGCTGCAGCAATGAAGGTTTAACTGTAAGTTGCGTTGCTTGTGCGGCATCCAGATCACGAAACTGTGCAGAGATCCAAAGCCGGCAGCTGGCGTGGCTTGTGTGAGCGCTTTAATTTCTAGTACGGGATTGCTTGCCAATCTCCTCCTTGATGAGTGTTGGTTGTACTAGTACTAGTTAGTGTGGTTAAGCGCCAGCCCTCAGCTCGCCGGCGATGACTTTTTGGCCCTGAAACTAACTAACTAACTAAGCTGCAACGCAACATTCAGTCAGTGTGTTGTGCAAGCCAATGCAGCTGGAGCTCCCGTCTTGCCCAAGGCAAATCGTGCACGCCATTGTCGCCACCTGTATGTCGGAGGTGATGAACACATTGCACTGAACAAGCAACTTGGATACCCGATCATGATGGTTGTTGCTTCAGATCACTTTTGGAACGAGCTACAGTGATATATGGACTCCCAAGTTTACACATAAATCCATGACACAGGTGGCAAGGGAACCTGATATATCAGATGCTGTGTGTTTTTGGACATTGTGTGGATCCAATCGCCAAGATGATGGGTGCTTGAGCTCCAGGTTCTCAAATTCATCGCTGTCGGTGGTATCAATCTTTGCGGCTTAGTGTATGTACGACGGAGGTTGTTTTCGTTGTTGTTGTTGGTGCAATGGCGATCTGCTGGAGCTTTGCTGTGGTGTTGTTTCTCACTCTGACGGCCCTTGTCACCCCCACTCAACCCCTTTTTCAAACCCAACCAGGTTAGCGATCTTCACTCGGACAAGTTCTCCATCTTGTGCATTCTCTAGCTTGCGTGTGGCCCTAGTGACATTGGCTACTACAGTAGAAATAAATTATTGTCTGTTTTGATCGATTGATGTGTTTGATCGAATGAGTTTCTCTTGCAGCGTTTCCGCATCGAATGCACGCAGCTGCGATTAAGCACCCAAATCCACTTGTGAGTTCGATTTCTCGAGTGATTTCTGTCCATTTCGAGTTTGAATTTGCACTTTAGGATGCAGCAACAGTGTTTTGAGAAGCGGAACTTCAAGTAGCGCAGTTTCTGATACCTCAGATTTCTAATTACTAGAGCTCTGCAATTTTGGCGCTCTGAAACACGCGATGCGAGGTTTCTGATTTCTGTAGCTTATTGTCTAACTGGCTTTTGGATTTATTGATCGTGCAGCCCGGCGCAGTGGACGTGGAGCAAAGTTGGAACGTGCTGGTGGGTCGACGCGGCCGGTTCCGTCGTCTCTTCCAGCACGGCGACCAATTCGTTTGCGATGCGCAGCTCAAGTGCCAGCGGAACGAAACCGAGAGATCGCAAACGCGCGCAATTCTCGACAATTATCGGCTACCTCCGAAGCATTCGACACACTTCCAGTCGGACCGGATGGTGCCCACTGGGCCGAATCCCTTACACAACAGCAACAGATCTCAGGTCATCTTTCCATGAACTAAGTGATTCAATGGACTGTCAAAAGTACTGTGCCGAAGGCATAGAATGTGGCCCGGGTCTGTTCAAGAGTTGGTAAAATATTTTTGCAGAAATCAGAGCACAAGGTTTAGATTGAGACTGCCGGTGTAGGAAATGAATCTTGAGTCGTTTCTTTCGATCCGGTCACTCTCTTCAATGGCTGGCGTAGCTACTGATCGAGATTAGAGTTTTGGGGAGCAATCAATGACTGGGCTGAGTGATCGATCATCGTAACTGTAAATATTGAGTCTGTGCCACTCATTCATCAATCAATGATATTTTTCTTTTTGTAGAATTTATATATTGCTGACTGACAAGGTTGAATGTATATCACCCATGGCGGATTCACCAACTCCTCATTTCTGAAACAACATGCATTACAGACAGGGAGGGGAGTCGTTTCTCATTTGATTTTGGAGCAAAACGGTGCCACATCTCATTGTGTCAGAGGAGGTGAGTGTAGGATAAGCATCTACGGATTGTAGCAGACACTACAAGGAGAAGGCGTCGCTTTTCACTCCCTATGTGAGTCAAACTGTGCCCCTTCGCACTCACCAATTTTTTGGTTGGACTTGGTGAGTGCCATTCGTCACGTAGGACAAGCGTGTACAATAAAAAAACGACAACGAACAGGATCCTTCTGAGTGAGAAACGACGTCTTTGCTTGTAGTGAGACACTTTCCAGGACTCTTGGCAATGAGTAACAACGGGTTAGCTTGTAGTGACGTTGGTTTAATTATTTGTTTTTTTGCGTGAGCACAATACATAGACTTGGAGAGATCTCACTAGTACCTGTATATCATCACTATGCTGATGTAGAGGATTTGCTTCATTTAAATCATTTTTGGACTGTGCTTCTGGGAGATCAGTAAATGCAAATGAATATTCTAGTCCTGATTCTAAGTATTTTCTACAATAGTGCCAAGAGCCCTTATGGCAATATTCGTTTAATTGGGACTCTCCATCATATTGGGCGTCTTTGAAATCTACAATTGGCATAGATCTAGCGGACAATTGTATTCCAAGCAACAATTTGTTGTTTTTATTCTCCCAAATTTTACTGTCATTGGTTTGTTAAAAGGGAGTTCCATGTGCATGCTCTCTACAATGAATGCAAACCTTTTCTTTCTTTTTTTCATTTACTTCAGAAAAATGCAGGGAATGGTGAGCTCTTGCAACTACCAATATAGAATTTTATAGAGTTGTAAAGATAATTTGATGTATATGAGAGCCAAATTTCTTAGGATCATTTTCTTAGCATTATTTATAAAAAAAATTGTGCAATTTTAACACTATAGGTTGTGGATTTGGTTGTAGACGGCTATAGGTGACACTAGACATTTCTATCTCCATTCAAAGATCAACTAAAAACATTTAGCAAAGTCATGCTTACACCGCTTGCTAATAATTCAATCCAACTAAAATAATGTATGAATAATGAGTTCTTGTTGGAAACATGGATTAGTATAGGAGATAATGACTCCACTTTCTAAAGCATTCCATGCTACTATTAAAAATGCCATTGCTCTTCATATTGGGGGCACGTTGATAAAATAACTTCCCGCATAATAAATGCCATTCACAAAATATGAATTGATAACTTGCAGTTTTAGTGTAAAGCTTGCAACAAAGCATTATTCAATGATTATTATCAAACTATACATTTAAAACATTGTAAACCCTCCGGTGGAGTTTAACTTGGATTGACATAATTCAAATTGCGTTGAAAAGTACAATTGACGTAATATTTTAAAATATCCGTTATTTTTCAAAATTAAATTTACTTTTTTTTGTTCTAGGCAGCCCTTTAAAAACGGGCAATGACCAAAATATGGTCTCTTGGGATCTTAACCCCGAAGTGACCAATTGACCGTTTCCTGGTCGCAAACCAAACAACAGTGACTGCCCATGGTTAGGGATAGCATTTTTCAAGTTTTGATATTCTGTCAATATTGGGGGTAGAGATCATGTTCTAGTGCTATTTAATACATTTTCATTTGCAATATTGAGGTTCACTAAAGAATTTTTCAAAGACAAAGACCTCAATATTGTCCTAGTGTTATAAAAATTACTATTTGGGGATACTGATAATATTCTCTTATTTGAAAATTATGCCATCGACCATTTTAGAATAGAGTTTCTAGTTTTAACCAATCATACCAAATTTCAAATTCTAAAAATAAAGTTTGTAATTTTGGAGAATTTTAAATGGTAAGTGCTTCTAAATTCATTAACTGAGTATCTAAAACTATTTTTGGAAGTTTGACCTTACGGATAATTACTAAACATCATGATTCTCATTTTCTCTTTTGGACCAAACTTCATCAAAATTGCAAAAATGACATTTTATAACACATGTAGGTTTTGCCCTTACCACCTCTGTCATTTAGGGGTTCAAGGTTAAAAAAACCCAAGTTCACAATAAAACTAAATGATTGTGTTTAGCAATGGTTTGGACCTCCCCCACTTCTAGTATTGTTTACAATATGTTAAATAATTCTCCTACTTCTCAAAATTGGTATACCAGTAACTAACATTGTTTTGATTGTGAATATGAAGAGCAATAAGTTTCTGAATTGGAACATTTTCAAAATAGGAAGAAAATTATGCAGCAGAAAATTTTGGGCAGGTTTATTTTTTCTCACACATTCTCACTTTAAACATACATATTTTCTAATCTACAATATACACTCAAAGATTGTGAAACTTTTTGTACACATTCCTTTGGTTTTAAAGGACAAGTTTTTACGGTTGGATTGTGAAAAAAAAAGTTTTTTTTCTGAAATTATGCCTTAGGGATTAGAAATGGCAGCATTGTAGTGTTTTTTTGGAGCAAAATAGGTCCGGTCCTTTAGGGGTTAAAAACACTTTTATTTTGCTTCTTTTGTTTAGAATCATAAAGATGATATATTGTCTTGCGTGCTAGTATGTGGCATCTAAAAAAATCACATGGTTTCGAGGTCTTATCAAAACCTTGCTGCAATTAAAGAGTTAAATAGATCCTACTTTATGAATAGCAATCTTAAGTATTATTTTCCAACGATATAAGCACCACTCTTTCACAGTTTAACCCCTAACCGTCCCGACGTCCATATTTTGGACGTTTTTTGGGGTACATCACCTTTGAAGAGCTGTAACTTTTGTCAAAATGTGTCCGATTTTGATAAAATTTTGGGAAAATCCCCCTCATGATGTATGGAATGAGTGGTAAAAATTTCAGATCAATCTAAGATGTATTGAATTTTTGGTGATCATTTGAAAGTAGGGGTCTTTTTTTTGAACAATTTTTGTGCATTTTGATGGCTGCAACTTCAGGGACTTGTATCTCCTTCATCCCATGTCCGTTTTCAATAAACAATTATTGGGTTGGATTCCCCTTTAAGTCTAGTTATCATAGTAAAATTTTCATGTCAATCCATGTTGTTATGAATGTTTGGGAGTAAATTAAGTGCACGGGTCTAGTTTGAACACTTTTTGCTTTTTTAGTCAAATTGGTCACTTTTTGGGCTACTTTTTGACATTGCAAGGCCATTTTAGGGCACATTAAATTTTTTCATGAGATTTTTTTGGTACCAATGTGTTTATATGATGATTTTGAACTACTTTATAGTTGAAAGTTTTTTCATTTGAGTAATTTTGAAAACGAATTTCACCTCTAACTGTGTTGCTAGGAAAATTTCAGCATCCTTTTTTTACACTAAAACATTATGATCTTGCAATCTATATGGCCTAATGACTCCAAATTTGATGTACATGATTTTCAACATGTATATTACAAGATTGTACGGTTGAGATTCCTATACCTCACTTACATTTAGACCTATAACACATCAAAAGCAATGATGATTTTAGGCCCAAAAAAGCTAGGGACGCTTAGAGGTTAAATCTACATTCTTCAATGTGAGCTTCAATGGCATTTGAGTATATAATTATAAGACACAAAGCTGAAGGTATTATAGAGTGACAAAGTTTAGTGTGTCATAATGGCGAATAAGGTCGTAGTTGACATACGTGAGGGCTTCACTCTAAGCCCCATATACATCTTCATCTCAAGATTTATTGAAAAATGTTATGTGGCTTCATTGAATTGTTATAGAAGATTTTAACTCTATAAGCAACCCTACATTGTACAACAAAGAATAGTGTATGGTATTGAATCCTTGAGTGTGTGCCTTGTGTGCCTCGTGGATATCATGGTTTAGGATAAAAGGTTTGAAGGTTAGAAGGTTTATAGTAGGTAGAGTTAGAATATTTTAAAATACAATTTTTGAAAGGCGTAGGGTAAAAGATTGGTATAGTTGCATGTTCAAGATTTAGGCTTCAAAATTGCTTCAAGATTTCAAATTTGATATTACGGTGTACACTCAAAGCTTTGACATTATGATTTAAAGTTTATAAATAAATACAAGTGACTTAAAATACGTTCAATGAAATATATCAAGATTATAAAGTAAGAAAAAACATCACTTGTGTGTATAAATAAATAAATTTAGAACTACTCTCCTATTTATTTGAAATAAAATAAACTAAAAAATGTAATGAGAACAAGCAATCTCCACTGTGTAAAAAATTATAGACAAAAAAGAAACCCTTTAATCTTAAAAGAAACCTAATATAATTGTAAAGAGTTTAAAACACTATAAGGATTAAACACGGCGACATCAATTTTTTCTTTTTCCAAAGTGGATCACCTCAATATTGCCTTAGTGTTATAAAATTTTCTATTTGGAGAAAGTAACAATGTTCCCTCCATCATTTCTTTTGATTTTTTAAACTTTACAATAGATAAACCAATCCTTAACTAATTATGCTAAATTTTAAACTCTATAAGTGAAAATTATAATTTATACAATTTTTCAAAAGTTAATGCTTTTAAATTCATTAGAAAGATATCTAAAGTTGTATTAGGAAGTTTGACCATATAGGAAATTTGTAAAGATGATGCCCTACATTTTGTTTATTGAACCAAACTTTATCAAACATATGGAAGGCACATATTATAACACATCTATGTTTTGTCCAATACCCCTCGGGCTTTTAGAAGTTAACCCTTAAATGTCAAAAAAAGCCCCACGGGCTTGTTTTGAGAGAACAATCAAGAAAAAAGTGGATTTTCTCAACCAAAATTGAAATAGATTAGTGCTTTGGAAAGGTGATGAAAACACGAAGCTAAATCTAGCAAATACGCATGTTTTAGTAAATTGTACATTCCGAGGAAATAAGAAAGAGAATTGGTGGGGAGGGTGGGGGAGGGAGGAGAGGGAGTCGGGCAGCTTGAAATCTTGATGAATACTAGAGCTGCCAGCATTGTTCAACAATGTTTTTTTATGTTTAAAAATAAATAAAAAATAAAAAGTCTTTTTATAAATATTTTTTAAAATAAAATTTAAATTTGAAATTGCAGAGCTCACCGCAGAGCCAAAATCCCATTGTATTTTTAAAATTTGTTTTTGGGTTGACATTGTTCACTCCATTCACTGTTCATAAAGGATTTGAGGAATTCTCATTGGTTGTTCACGTTACTTAAGGGACTATTGTTGGGGGCAGCTCCCTTAATTTATTTTTTATTCCTTTGGGTTGCCTGTTTAGGATCCTCTTGATGTTTAAGGGTTAATATCTCAATCCAAATTGTTAAGACAAAGATTCTTGTCTTTTTTTGAAGTAGAAAAAAATTACGAAAAATTACAAAATCTCTTATTTTTATCTCTAAAAGAAGTTAATTGATTTCCACCCTATCCAACTAGGCTAGAAATTTTTTACTCCTCTAGGAATGAATTTTTTGAACTATAAAGAGTTTTTTTTTTTTTTTTTTTTTTTTTTTTTTTTGTGTCCCAAATAATATCATATCACTTGTTTCCGTATCAAAGATTAGAGCTTTAGGAGTAGTTTAGCATTTTGCCCAAGCTGCCTGCTCTCACAAGAAAAAGGCTTTGGGCAACATAACTTTTTCAATCTGTTGATATCCGGTGGGAAAAAAAATTCCCACAAAGCTCTTAAAATTCCTCATGTTCACTAAAAATCTCATAATAGTAAACTCCAAATTGACATTGTGGGAACCTGCCCGGTTTTATAAATGTCCTAGTTAGGACACTTGGTCCTTTATGGGTTAAGATCATTGTAAAAGAAGATATAGTATTGTGATAGTTCCACTGATTTTGTCAAGTATAAGCATGTCTTCTTTGTTGACATATTAAAAAATATTGGACATAATTGTCACAACACTACACCGGTTATTGCCATTACTATGTGTTACAATAATTCAATATTCTCACGGTAATTGTGGCATTAAAACAAAAGTGTAAGTCACAAGAATGGAGAGTATTAGAAAATTCTTACAGTAATGTACAATTGAGATGTGTGTACTAAAGTTAGTGTGAGGATTGGTGTAAAGTCTCACACTAATTTTGTGACTCACAGTAATGACAATAATTGGTGTAGTAGAAAGGGTGCCTGATCTTTACACAACAAAGAATAATGCTAAAGCATAGTGCCCAAATACCTCTTTTCTACTACAATAGTGCAATATTCAACCTCATCACAATTCAACAAGCGGCTAGTCGCGGAGTCTTTGCCTTCGTATTTACTCCAAATTTACTTTACAACTTCTTTTTGCCGTCCAAGCACGTAACTCCTGGTAACTCCTGAAAAACGAAGCATTTCCGTAGTCTCTTCCCTGGTGGGGGCAGAGACAACAAATTATTGTAACTCTTGTAGAACGATAGAGTTAACTGTAAAGTGAATGTGGGAGAGCATGTGTTCTGTCTGGTCTTTTTATACTCAAAATACATTTCCCTGACAGTCTGAGGCATGAACAACAAGACAACTTGCCATGGGGAGTTTGGGCCGGAGTAGGGGCAATTCTTCCATGGGAATTCACATGCGATTGGGAAGGTTCAAGGTTTGAATATCCTTGACAACGCAAAGCGATATGAGTGGTAAAAAAAAACAAAGGTGAAACTCATTTTTTTCTGCTTTTCAAGCTTAAATAGTAGTTTTGTTTTATCTTTCCTATTATAGTAAAGTTTTGCTCGACTATAAGGATAACTCTAATGTTAGCTAACTGAAGGGGTTATTGGTACTTACAAACGGGCCATCATCCATTGGCCAATATACATAACATTTAGTTGCATTCAACCACTCTGCCTTTTCATCTATCTAGTGATTTGTAATGCATCATGTGATTTCCATCCATGTACTGCATTAAGTGTAGCTCTTCATTTTTCATTTTCCACAGAGTGGGGAGGGTGGAAAAGGAAGCTGGAAGGTCATAAACCATTGTCAATGGAGGGACAAAAGAAGTGACAAAAGATTTTTTGTTTTGGTTGCCCATTTTCTATTGGTTAGCCATGCACTATGACATTCTTGGATTAAAGTATTATTACTTTTGATGTTGCTCTCTTTAAGAGTGAGAAACATGTCAGCAAAGACTATGCATGGTTACCTTCTCTTCTAGTTTTCCAAAATCTCCATCTCTAAGAAAACATGGATAATGAAGAATGTTCTCTTGAGGACATGGATAGCTATTCTCCTCAAGAGAACATGGATAGTTTTCCAAAATCTCCATCTCTAAGATAACATGGATAGCTATTCTCCTCAAGAGCAAGGCAGAGCCAGTGAAGGCTACTGAATGTTATGTACTCCATTCTGGTCATTTCTAGGTTTTCTACCATGCAGATTTTTGGTCAAAACATTCTTTCTTTGACTGCATACAATGATGCACTAACCAGGACAAGATTGTTCATGACGTCTCCGGTTATGTAGGGCTCAATTTAACGGATTTTGTTACAGAGCTGGTACTGCAGGAGAAAGAAGATATTTTCTCCAGCATTTGCAGACTGTCATAAATAGCAAAGGCTTTCTTCCACATATACCCACACTAATTTATCTTATTAGTGAGAATGGAAGGGAAACACTACCAAGTTTGAAAAAATTAAAAATTAAATCTAACTTTTTTAAAAAAAATATTTTGTTTAACTGACAACAAGGAGGGCTCTGTACAGAGTCTATGCGGAGTCAAAAATCTTATATAAGCGATTTCTGATATGCCTTACACATAAAATAATCCCTTGGTCCCTTCATGAATAGAGCCATAGGCTTGGTGAACTCTCCATTAGCATTGGGGAGGTCACAAATTCCATTCCCATGGGCGGTGCAGGGTCTTGCTTTAAATTATTCTTCAATTCACCATAGACTAGTTTTGCCATCTTTTTGAACTAAAATCGAGTTGAAGGTGAGTATCAGGTGAGTTTCCACTTTGACACACTCTTTTTAGTTAACTCTATTGGAATCTGACTTTCTTTTCAAATTTTTGTATCATGAAAAAAGAATCTTAGAAAATACTCGTAAATTTTGGGATATGTCAAAATGAAATCTTCCAAAATTTGAAGTATGTGGTGGACATCAGGACATGAATCAAACTTGCTATTGGACTACAGTAGTACAAATTACTTTAATTCATTATTTTGTTGTAGATTAGAGATACCACAAATCAAGTATGGTGTACATTTTATATTTTAATTTCTTGTAGATAGTAAAATTTGTACATACACACTATTTTCATAAATTGAAGGGTAAACGTATATGCACTACTTTTATCATGTCAAATTTAGTAAAATATAGTGATTATTTGAACCAAAAATAATTTAAATATGTTAAAAAATTGTATGTCTATCGTAAATTAGTGTCAGAAGCACCAATGTGATATAAATTACTGTATCTTGTATAAAAAAGAATCACAATTGTTACATGATTGTGATTGTGGAAACTTGAACACAATAGAAAGATGAAGAATTGATGAGACAAATTTAAAACTAGATTAGT
The DNA here is from genome assembly GCA_022496805.1 of Pohlia nutans. Lineage (NCBI taxonomy): Eukaryota > Viridiplantae > Streptophyta > Bryopsida > Bryales > Mniaceae > Pohlia > Pohlia nutans. The sequence goes on from CM040096.1 coordinate 25,459,456, forward strand.
GAAGAGTTTATTGAAATTATTCTTCGGTATAGGTCACACAAAGTTCAACATTATGTAGAATTTGATGGTTGCAACATAATCAGAAATTGACATCTCGGGCTTTATAGTACAGGCCAAAGTCCAAAGATCTTCGTCTTCTAAAGTGCCTTCATGGCAAACACTTTTTGTGAGTATTGGCGCCAATGTGATAGAGTTTTGAGGAAGAATTGTGTCGGCCAAGAATGGAAATTCAATTCTCCGTCAAGAGGCCGTCAATTTCTTTTGATAAAATAATTAACTTGTTTATTTTACTATATATTTGCAGTCTAAGACTTTGAATTCTCGACATGAGTTTGGACTTTGATGGCCTCTTGCCATAGTGTGACTTGACCCTCTAATGAGCTTGAAATACACATTTTGTTAAAACTGAACCACATTTCGTTAAAATTAAACTACCAGACTGGAAAAGTGATAGGGAGTGCTACCCTTTTCAATAGAAATAGGTCCCCAATTTTTCTACAGTGCTCTTATTCCACGAATTAGGGACCTATTTCTTTAGAAAAGGGTAGCACTCCCTATCACTTTTCAAATCTGGTAGTTTAGTTTTAACAAAATGTGGTCCAATTCTAACGAATGTGTGTTTTGACTAGGACAAAGGCCTTGGGAGTAGTAAAGATGCAACAATTCATCTCGCAATTCATGCGTATGTATAGAATAGTTGAGCAATTTCACAAAATATTTCTAACACTACCCTAATTTTTTCAATTCTAACAGGGCAAAAGTACCGTCCTATCCACCTCTTTGCGTCCAAAGGTGAAGTTTGATGATCTAATCTTGTCTAACATAACAGATATGTTAGTGCAGGGCTTTGAAAAATTAAAAAGATTAAAAAGATTAAAATTTGAATTATAATTTGTATGCTATTGGATATGAGACAAAAAAATAAAATAACTAATTGCATTTATAATACCTTATCTTAGGAGACTCTTTGCTTTGGTTTAAGAAAACTTGATGAGTTCTATCATAAGGCAACAATAATTGCTGGCAAAGTAAGAATTTTAAGCTTTGTAAGTTAAATAGGGTCTCCAAAAATCATACAAGGGTATATTTTGAAATATTATAGGTATGTTTTAAGGTGTATTCGCACCTGGCCTTTGGGAGGGATAGGACTACCGGTTTTACTCCATTATCCTGTAGCGTGTTCACACAATCAGAAGTTAGGGAATGCCGGACCTACGTGGCGGGTGATGTGGCATGTAGATAAGACCGGCTTTAGCAAAAAAGCGGCAGTTAACTTTGAGTGATTTTTGAGTAGATTCCACAAACGTAGGTGCGGTGCTATGTAATGTGGCTCGCCGTGGCACATTATGAAAGAACGAGGGTAGATAACACCCTAGATATCCTGCTACTTCCGAGCTAGTATGTGCGGGACTGCATGCACAAACCTCGCTCCTCCGCATGCACAGACCTCGTCCCTCCGAGCACAGGTCGCAAGATTGTAGCTCCGACCGATCAGTACAAATGGGTGGATTGAAGAACGTACACTACTAGGAATACACACTAGTAGCTACGTTTGAGTAGCTACGTTTTGTAATTTTAGCTACGATAAACTACGTTTGCCTGATTTTACACCTGAGGGCTTGTTTGTAGCAACGTTTACATGATGATAACTACGTTTAAAAGATAAAAGCAACGTTCGAGCTACGTTTGAGAAAAAAGTGCACTTTGCATTTGTGATCTCTGATGGGAACAACATGATTTCATTCGTGACTTATGAGCGGAAAAACACGTTTTCATTCGTTACTCAGAGTACAACCCAGAAGTGACATAATTTCGCACACTGTCCAACATCTCCCATACAAAGTAGCATACTCTTTTAACAAATTTATCATATCAAGAAATGGGGGAATTTCACAGAATGACATACATGTTGCAGTAAAAAGTACCAAAACTTGTGTTACATATTTCTTCTCACAACTACACAGTTTCTACTAGTTATGCTGGCATGGTGACTACTAGCTATACCTTCTAGGTAGTCGCCCCAATCTGCCGGGGGCGGCCATAAACGCATCCCAACCTCGTCTCTTGAGTAAGAGCATGTGGTGATTGTGCATGGGTTCACTCATGTCAACGAACTGTAGCCAAAATTTACACACTAATCTCATGTTCAACATATTCTGCACAGAATTTAGCCGATCTGTGAGTGTGTTTTCTCGAATGCGCGGCCAAATTTCGGCTGCCACAATTTCGCTGAGGACACCGAGAATCAGCTCTTCTCCTTTAAAACCTTCCTCAAGAATATAATTTGCTGCTCCATCCAAGCCCTTCATCATCTCCTGTACGGTCATTATCCTTTTCGATCTACTGTATATCTGGTATTTGTGACCGTATGGAAGAGTCATTTCCCCTTCTTCCAATTTGGCCTTGGAGTCGCAAATCTCCTTTTCAAGCTTCCGTATTTGTTGTAGAGAGTTTCTTTTCTTTGAAGTCACTAGTGGCTTCTGTCCAAGCTCTTTGATAGTCATCATGTTTGCAAACGAAAGATTGGTAGTCAGGGACCACAATAGTAGACAGGTTAAAATTGAGCAGCCTAGCTCCTGATTCGTCGCACTACTAAATACCATTGAACAATGTGACCATATTCCTGACAAGTCTATACCTCAAACAAAGTGTTCTATTACCTCGTCGATCATGCAGTACCTAGCTGGTGGACAAAACAATAACATGAAATTCTAAAATTTAACATCTTACATGTCTCGCATAGTGCACTGACGCATTCCTGTGCTATTCAAGACCTGCGGTTTGGTTTCATCTTCTACACAGTTTTCATCATCCCCAATCACTCATGGAACTTCGACGCAAGTGCCTGTCTGTCGTAACAAATTAACAACAAGCACTTTGAGCATAACTAAGACTACAGCAAAATTGTTCAGAAATACATACATATCGTAATAGATTGAATGACACTTGTACTTACACCGGGGGCTGTTGCACGCGATGCCTCGTTCCGAACTGTGGCTGCAACTCTTCACCTTCGACTTCCAGAATTATGAAACACCACCCTTCCAAATACGTAGTCCACAAATGTATCCATTTGAATTCAAGGAAACTGATATCTTATAATTACAACAGCACAATCTGGTCTCTCGTTTCACTAGCTTGTAGTAACTTTAAATTGTCTACTCCAAAATTTCGGCACGTACGTGACACTTATTGCCGAAATCTGTAGTACGTACTGCTGAATGTGGGTTCTGTGTCCATTGTCAAATAAATTACTTCTTCAAAGTTAACAACTCTCCCTCGAGGTTTTTGACCCTTAAAATTCTCATAAAGATCATTTTAGCATGGCGGCCATACTTCGTGGTTTCCTATTTCGGCTCTTGCGTTTCCACCAACGTAACTACGCACATACTATTGCACTCCATCTGCCACGCGGAGCATGTAAATCACTTCAGCTTCGTGCAATCCCCTACAATCACTCCATATCTAGTGTCATCAACTTCTCTCACCGCAATTAGTCTAACTTTATTCCTTTGATTTTTCTGCCGATCCTAGGCGATAACGTTGCAAGCGGTTTTCACTGTCTTCTAGCTCGCCGTCGCTCTCAATTTCTTCTAATTCCGACGGTACTACCACTTGTAAGTCCGAGTATTGTAGTAGATTCTGTAGGTGGTCCGGAATTGCCATTTCCGGTGATCCTTCACCTTCGTCGTCATCGTCAGAGAAGCCACCATCGTCATAATCGGACCTCCTGGTAAAACCTCCGAATTGGCCTCCACGATCTACCCCTTCTCCGGCATCGTCATCTGCCTCCACGGCCACCAGCTCCCCTCGACTAATTAACTCCCCCGCCCTTTCTGAATTTTCCCTTGTATAGGGTCCTTCCTCTTGTCCTTCTGTGTCGCTTGTATAATCTCCTGCGGTTCCTCCCCTTGTCTCTGTATTACGCTTGTACACTACTAAATTCGAGCGAGGATCCACTTTTGCAATTAACTTCCACCCCGCATTTATCGGATCGTCCACATAGAACACTTGTGTTACATCTTTGGGGAAAACAAATGGTTCATCCTCCGCCTTGTCATCGCTGAGAACCACTGCTGCTTTAACGCAGGATAACCCACATTTGTCTATCAAGACAGTGGCATTTGGCCCGTGCTGCCGGATTACACTATCCCAAAATTTGCTCTTGAAAAGGACAGTCTCGAAACTATCGAAGCTTAGTCTGACAATATTGTCCACATACCCATAGTATTCGGTTTTATTGCCCTCTACCTCATACGAAGCTGATAGTCCGGAATCAAACGTGGTTTTCTTTTGAACATCCCGCGAATGTATACAAAAATGCCTTCCATAAGCCCAACACATATTGTAAAACTCTGCCCTTTCTCCTGGTCCTATAGCTATGTCCAATTCCATTTGAGAGACAGGTGCTTTCTTTGAAATCTCTTCTTGAACCACAGGAAGAATCCACTCATTGAAAGAAGGTCTTACAGTTATGCTCCTCCATTCCAATTCATACCTTGTTCTCCATTTCTCCATGCATGGGGCATTCAATAATAAAAACCTATGAGTCTGCTTTCTAAAAACTGGGCTCATTAACATGTTTGCCCCGTATTTAGGCAGCACAATCCCCGTCAACTTTGCATCTTCTTCGCTGGGTTTTCTAAGGTGCAAGGCATTTTTGTGCAATCGGAGAGAGTACTCATTGATGTAAAACATTGCCTCTGCACATATGTATCCTTCTGCCATATATAGAACCTTCTGGCCGAGCCCTTTGCCTTACAAAATCCTTCAAATGTTTGAGGTATCGTTCTTGAAAGTACATCCACCTCACTCATACTGGACCACATAACTCAACTTCCTCCACAAGGTGCATAATGTTGTGGAATTGAATGTCGAGAAGAGATAGTGGCAGGTACATTTCAATTTCACATAATATTTCTGCTGCTTCAATTTTTTTTTGCCAAACATCCTTCTTTGCAATTTCTTTAGAACACAACCACTTGAAAAGAGATGAAATTTTGTAGATAATTTTGCGGATGTCTTCGGTCAGTGTTCCACGTACCGCTATGGGGAATAGGTCGTGCAGTAAGTTGTGATAATCATGTGTTTTGAATCCCACAATTTTTCGGTCATTAAACTTATGTTGAAAGGATGATCCATAACCAAACGGTGTCTTCACTTTTGATAGCAAGCCAATCAACTCATCATACTCTTTAATAGTCCAAATCCAAGATGCTGGCTCATAACTCCCGTCTGCTCTTGGATGAAAATCCTTCATTAATTTAAAATCAGCCATGGACCGTCGCAGTGCTAAGGAATCTGCCCTAGTGCCCTTGCAATTCGAAAATGTCTTAAAAAGCGCCGCACAAACATTCTTCTCTGTATGCATTACATCAAGTAGATGTGGAATTTTCAAGTACTGCACATTACCAATTTACAACTATCAATGAACCATAATTTTTTATTAGAGTCGCTTGAAACTCAGTATTCCATACACTACTATGTTCATGTGGATGTGCATCACTCTTTATAAACGACCCACTTCTCATATGTATTGTGTGCTTGTACTTTTATTTAAGTTGTCTTTATATCTATCTCTCAAAATTCCAAACATATAAACCTTTTTGATAAAACACAAAATAAATTAAAATACTACATCAAGTCTACTTTCCCACCCAATTCGACTTATGGCAATCGGAGTTAAACTCTAGCCGGGAGAATTTTTCAAAGTAGGTCACCTCAACATTGTCTTAGTGTTATAAAATTTGCTTTTTGGGGAAAGTAATGATGATTCCTCCATCATTTCTTTTGTTTTTTTGAAGTTTACAATAGATAGCCCAACTTTGACCAATCATATTAAATTTTGAACTCTAAAATTGAAAATTATAATTTATACAAATCTTCATAGGTTAATGCTTTTAAATTCATCAAAAAATGATCTAAAGTTATTTTTGGAAGTTCGATTGTGCGGATAATTTGTAAAGATGATACTCTACATTTTGTCAATTGAACCAAACATCATCAAACATATGGAAGGCACATATTATAACACATATATGTTTTGTCTAGTACCCCTCGGGCTTTTAGGTGTTAAGGGTCAAATGGCTCAATATCTCAATTACTGAAAGTGACATATTGGAAAGGAAATGAACTACGTCACATTCACTTCGTTTCCTACTCGGTTCCACTGCTCTTAATAAATCTGGCCACATAACAGAAGTCCTTCACCTATTGTACAGTCACTATCCACTTACTATTCTTAGATTTCTGACTTTCGATGGGTACCTCCTCAGGAATGATAATATTCCTTATAAATTTTACATTTATTGCACATAATATTGAAAAATTCCGTAGAGGACTGCTTCTTGTGCATCATCACAGCATTATTCTTGTATAGTCCTATTCCTTCCCAGAAATGTGACAGTACAGTTTTAGACTCTGTTCATAATTATATATATATTTTAAATAATTTTTATACTATTTTTCATTCATGATTTTGTATGTTCCTCACTGTTTTAAAATAATAATAATTTCCTTTTATCTCGTCGAACTCTCTACGAAGAATTTACATAACTATCAGAGCACAAATATAGGGTGCTTTTCATTCATCCTAATATAAATTTTGTAAATTTGTATATGTAATATATGGTGTTATAAAACGAATATGCTAATATGTTAGGAATAATCATAGAATATTTTTACAATACACTCTACATATACTATTAATACTATAATATTCCAATTATTTTGTAGCCCCCCCCCCATATAGTATCCTTTGGACAATCATTTGTACCCAAAATATACATTGAGTGGTTTCGTCGAAATTTTTATTCCAACAACTAATTTTTCTTATTTATGTGTCTCATACATCATGAAATTCATTTTATGAACTAAATAACTTGCAAATATGAAAATTCTATATGACAAGTGCAAATGTCACTCAGAAAGACATGATACATTTCACGTTTAGTGTATTATTTCAAATTTTAATATAATGTAGTAGAACATCCTATGCATTGTTATTCTCTGCTAGACCTGCATAGCTTGCAACGAAAATAAAATATTCGATGCTAAGAATGCATAAGACTAAAAATATGAAGTGACAACTACAATCACCCTACCTTAATATTAAGAATGTAAAGCAATCTATGATTACTTTTTCAAAGTCTAAATTGGTTTTGACCAACACGCACGTACTAACTCTCTTCGTGGACATTCAAGGGTAAATACAGAAGTTTTCATACACGCAATTACTTTCACCGAATTACTGCGTTTTACTATGACACACTTTTTGACTGATGTACCTGTTCTATGTGTCTGAAGCCCTTCCCTAGCAATTTAAAACACTGGAATTTCTTATGCACTAGAGATGGGACATTAAGCCTATTTTGGTATTTCAAGAACTCCTTCCTTTTGAGATGAAATTAACAAAGTACCAAGAACATGAGTAGACTACTCCTCAATTGAAAACCCTTACCATAATATAATAGTAAATTATAATTTACATTTACCACATCCGTTATTGTCATTTTACTGTAAGGAAATTAGTAGTTACGTTTGATTCCATATGTTACTGTGCACAGTTTTAGGGATCCATATTTCCAACATGACAGTGCAAAAATAAAAACCCGTTTCATTTATCAAATGAAGCAAGTGGGTTTATAAAATATTTCACTCACCTTGTAATACGGAAGTCGGAAAAAAATCGACTTATCTTTCATTCCCGAGTCCTTCAATTGCACAGTCTTATCGACAGTGACCTTCCTCCATTGCTTCAACCAGAACTTTCCCGTTGTCCTTCCAGGCTTTGGTACTTTAGAGTACGACACTCCATTGAATTTCATTATGTTCCTACTAGCCCGATACCGATGCTTCATTGGTAAATATTTGCGGTGCCCAATATATATTACTTTGTTCAAATGTTGGCACTTTTTAGATTCAAGTACATTTGGACCACATGGAGGACATGCCTTCAAACCTTGAGTCTGTAGAGATGAACACACACCATAACCTGGAAAATCGTGCGTTGTCCATAGCATACAAGCATGTAATTTGAATTGCGAATTTGTATTCGCATCATAGGCATCCACTCCGTCCACCCATAGCATGAGTAGCTCGTCCACCAAAGGTTCAAGGTATGTATTCATGTTTTTCACTTTTTTCTTACCTGCATAGAGGAACATTTACCATAATCAATCTATTTTAGGACCGCGCATTGAAATAGTGAATGTTAAATCGTTAAATTAATGTCACCCAAAAAACTAAATTCATTTGTTATGATTTTCATTGAAAATGTGAAGGTCATGGAGTTTATTTGTCCCATCATTGTGTGAATATTACACATTGCAAGTATTGAATAATTTATTTCTTTTACAAGCTATGTAGTTGAATGACCAGAGTATACTACACTCAATTAACAATAACAAAATCATGTGCAACATATCTTGTGATTTCCGGTTTTTAGTTGCAGATGTTCTATAAGTTTTTTGTGTTTTAAAAATTATTTGTAGTTAATATTAATTTCTTTACGTGTAAAACTTATAATCTTGCAGAGTTTTCATTGTGTACCAAAGAATTAAAGAACTTGAGATTGGTAGAACTAATATGCAACAGTTATGTCAATGCATAGAAAATATTAAAAAACAAATTTCAACACTTATACGATTTTCCCGCAAAGAAATGGAAGACCATAGGCAACAATAACCTGCGCACTCTACTGCATGGTAAAATTGCATATTTGCCACTACATATTGGGGAAAAAAAATCCCATGCTGTAGTCACATCTGTCATTACTATTTTAACCTTTTCTGGGAATTATTACTTTTAATATGTTCAAGTTGCTTCATTCGCATCCAAATGAGACACTTTTCATTCACAGAAATTTCTCTTGGTTAATCAACAAGGGCACTATCTGTTTAGGGTTGGGATCCTTAGAATACGCTAATATGATATTTGACACCATCGTGCACACGTCCTTTCTGTCAAGTGTAATTCTTAGTTAACAAAGTAGGACCAAAATCATGATTTTCCCAAAATAAGAATAATAATATAATGGAAAGTGTATCATGTCGTAGTGCAATATTCCAATAAATTACAATATTTTTAAATGTTTCTGTGTTCCTGTGGAAATCATGATCGAATTTTGAAAGAGAATTATGCATAAAGGATTAAAAATAAATAATACAAGATATTATAAATGGAACCATATATTTTTTTATCTTCTCATTGTGTGACAGAACTGTGCTTTCTACATCAACTCCATTTATGGAATATCAAACATTTTAATCTGTTTATTTGAAAATAGTGTTCACTGTGGACGTCACAGAGGTAATTCACTTAATTTTTTTATAAAAAAAGGAGTTCTTTGCATTCCTAAACGTTATAAGCCTGTACAGATCATAACCGTGTACATCATTCCATTATAATTATTATTGAGAATACGAATAATTCCACACTCTTTCATGGGGTCATTAACCCATAAACGTACTGGATGTTTGTTGATGAAACCCAATTCTGGTCTTTAAGATGACTGTTGTTGCTAATACACCCAACTAAAAAAATGAAGTTCATTAAGTCTTGTTCACTCTTGGTTTCAAACTTTTAAAATTCCACTTTTTGAGTATTTTATTGCTTGTACAAGCTTTGTAGCTTAAGGTTTGAATTACACTACTTTTGAATATCAAAATTTGAATAAAAAATTATATGGAAAACATGACGTGTGATTTTGTACTGTAATTTGTATTTGCTCCAAAAAAACAATTTAATTGTTAAATCTTTTTGGTTATAAATAATATTTTTTGAAATACTTGACTTTAATTTTTTTTTTAAATGCCTTACTAAAATAAAAAATTCTTAAAAATTTCAAGGCTAATAGGAAACATTCAATTCCTTGCTTGAAAAATATCACAAAATATATATGTTGTTAAATCTTGAAGGCTACAGTGTGTAGTTTGACTTTCCTACAAAGGAGTTGTACGTTAATTAAAAGGATAATACAACATTTACAATCTATTTATTTACACGAAGTTAATGACTCTGTATTACTCGATATTAGTAATTAAAAAAGAATCACAGAGAATGTGGCTTGGTTGCATGCTCTATACCAATATGGTGATGCATCGATGAAATAAAAAGTGTATGGAGATGTCATACCTAGCACAATCATCGATAGTTGAATGTGGCCCTTGTGAGTAGCTAGTTTAGGATTCAAGTTTAACATGGTAAGGGTCACCGGTCATATGGAATGGCTTGCAGAGTTGTGTCCATACGGGTTTAAGCCATCAATGCCCAGCTCCAACCGCACACTATACGAGCATCTTGCATGTGGGGATACTTCTCTTCAATGGATTGCCACGCGGGACTATCAGTTGGAATCCTCATGATGTCGTCTTTGCTGCGATTATCTCGATGCCAAACCATCATTGGAGATAGAGTGACACTTCGGTAATATGCAACGAGCCTAGGTGTCAAAGGAAAGTACCACATCTTCTGCGAGCACCAAACAAAATATGAGTACATAAGTTGGGATAGCATCCATAAACAAAGCTGCGAAATGAAATAATACTATTGAAATAATCTTGGGGAGTTTCCTTCCAAAAAATTCCAAATGGTGGGCAAAGATGTAGGTTTTTGGAAAATATTGGAAGGTATTTTTTATCTGTGAATTTCATTAATATAGGATTCCAAAATACTAATTACATGAATAAATATGAAAACATTCTTCACATAGTACTAATTATAGTGAGAGTTACTTTTTTTTAGGTACTTCGAAATAACAATTTTCCAAATACAAAACGCAAAATATGCAAAGAGTGACCCCCGAGGAATTATTTAAATGCAACATAAAGAACAAAGTGATAGTACGGTACGGTAGCGTCAATGTTGTGTACCTTTCGTGGTACGTTTTTCTTTTGAGTCGTGTCCATGTATCGTGAAAGATTGCACTTGGGGCAAGATTTCCATTTCCCTTTGTCAGGACTGTAGTAGAGGGTTTGGTCACATGGGCAAGCATCATAAACCTTGTAGTCGAGGCCAACATCCGACAAAATTTTCCTAGCTTCTGCTCTAGATATCGGCATCCTCGAATTCAAATCGCTGGGAATGACTTTCTCGGAAATGGCTTGGAAAATAGCATCCATTGCCACATTGGATATTTTCTTCTCTGCTTGAATGCTGAGTAGCAAGAAAATGATTTCCAGTCTGCTAACATTGGCCCCATCAAATATCGTAGTAGATGCCTCGGCTTCAAGAAACGATAGGTTTGGGACGTTCATTTCTGGGCCTTTTGTAACCCGTGGTCCATCTTCCCCACGGAGAATCTGCATATACTCATGCAAGACGAAGTTTTCATTGCACGTGACAAATTCCTCATCGTCTGTTGTCTCTATTTCAGATTCCTGTTCTACGGATGTTGATGGCGGTGCACCCTGACTGGAATCGTGCTGATTGACCCAATCAGGGTCCACTACGAGCATCTGGGCATTGAACAAAGCCTACAATCAACAATTTATTATGATTAGCCACTCCCAAGAAGGCCAACAAAGAGTATATTGACCCCCTACGCAACTGTAACTGTACCGGCAATGGTACAATACAGAAGGAAAAGTAATATTTACAATGTCACTGACCAAGGCTCTGAGCTTCTAAAGTAAGCACTTATTTTACATATCAATAATTTCTTCTTTGACTTCTTTCTCTTTAAATTTGCTTGGGTTTATGACTTTTGCAAATAATGTCAGACATCCCTTGTACAGATGAAAACTCTTGTCGCAAGCCTATTACAAAGTGGTTAGAATAGGCAAAAGATTATTACTTTTACAAACCAGCAATTTGAGATCCTGACATCTAGTACGTGTATGGTGGAGAACGGCAACACGTCACAACAGACAAGAAACTTCTCTCACCAAATCTAGAGTTGTTTCTGATTTACTTTCATACGAATAGTAAGTATGAAATGATTAAGTGTTTTTACTGTGGATTGTTCCGTATATTCAGAACCATTTTACTGTACCATGGTAAAAAGTAACAAAACGACGATAGAACAGTCAGTTAATTTATTATTTTCTTCCATACAGTCGAATGTTGCACAGTAATCGTAAAGAGTAGAAATACATATAAAGTAAAAATAAACTTCTGTGAATTGAAACCACCGAATGATTCAAATACTACATATTAATTACAAAAAAATATAAAATATAAAATTAAATTCAGATTATTTGTATATTACAATGCAGAAGCACATTATATATTCGTCAAACATTTTATGAAATAATAATTCAAAGTGCACAAGGTAAACATCCTCTACAGTGTCGTTTAGGCCGTCAACTACATATACTGCTCCACCGATAAAATATAAAATTCCATAAATTTATAACTTTGGACAATTGAATTGAAAACTAGACCATGTAAATAATTTTCTTCAATAAAATGAATAGCAACACTACTCATCTCTATTATTAATAAGGGACTAAACCAACACACATGCACACTCACAATGCGCGGTTCATAAATAGTACATCTCCCAAAATTACATGTCTCCCATTTTTTACAATGACCCTTAACTTGGATACCGAGTCCTATCACCATGTGACTTTGAATTGGTTGTGTTAAAGTACTAGGGTCTTGGTAATGCAAAAATATATTGCATAGCTTTATCTTGTAGACTATGAAAATGATTATTAAAACATCACTGTGATCGTTGTTTTTTATTTACACTTGTTTGGTTGCTCATAGTGTGAGTGAAGATTTGCTAATTTACATGGAGGACAATAAATTAGATATGATTTGATTTCATTGGATTCGATGAGATTTCATAACCCAAAATTATAGTGAAATAGATTTGACGAAATGCAACGAACCATTTACTGTATAGTAAAATCATAATTTACCTTACAGTGAAATCAAAATTCGTAGACATAGGACGTGACAGAACGGTAGGTGTATATTGATTGACAAACACGGAACACGGATTACTGATACAATACGGTGAGGAAATTAAACACTTCTCTTGAGAAACACCAAGCCCTGTGAAACACTTACACTGCAACAATTATGCGATTTCATTCAGAGTTTTAGTTATGATCGTAATGTACGGTTCGTCGGCCTACGCAGTTCATCATGCGAAATACGTGTGCATGACCCAATAAATATCGTGGAACAGAAAATTCCTAACCTATGCTCAATAAAGGTATAACTGACACACCATGTAATTTATTCTTGTTGCGAGAGGTTTTGTTCACACTGCACATTGACAGGAAGGGGAAAAGCACAGTTCTTTGCATTGTGAATCGAGAAAGTAAGTGATGTAACAGGAAATGACGTTTTACTCATCACTTGTTGCTCTACTATTCAGAACTTGGAAATTCCTTTGTCCCGTGGAGGTTGGAAAATTGGTAGTAATATTAGGTAACTCCATGTCAAAAACACCCGTATGCATTACCGTCCTATATATTACTCGCTAAAAATTTAATTTATTTATTTTATAATTGGAAGAGAAATAAATGGTTTACATTTATCCTTTATTATTAAATGTTTAGCAAAAAAAATGATATTCAAGAAGTAGGTAAATATGAAACACTTGACGATATAAGTATGTAGAGAGGGTGATAGCGTTCAAAAAACCTGGAATTTAGTCGATATGTTGTGCAACCGAATGTGGTCTTCTACAATTGTTAATAAACGCAGTTGTGGTTTGTCTTTTCTAGCGCATTTGCAACAAGGACAAAAAACCTTGTACTCTGGACGGGCTGGTATTTGTTCTCGGTCAGAATTGTGTCTTCTTTTGCGCCTCCGTGGCGGTGTTGGGCTCGACGGTTCGGGGGGGCTTTCATAAGGTTGAGCACTTAGATTTGCAGGGGTGAACCGTTCCACACCGACGGGCTTGTAATCTCGCGTCATTGTAGTAAATCTAAACAAATTTCAAGAATAGTATTAGGCTAATTTTTGGCATTATGGAAAAAAAAGAGAACATTCATTAAATTAGCTTTAACAACATTTGTGGCCAGTTTTCATCCTTCTACATGTAGATTCGTTTGGGGTGGTGTGTAAATATGATTCGGGTGCAAGCAATAGAGCATTTTTGAAATTTATTAACTTAAAAATAGAACGAATGCTGGTTTCATGAAAAAGCAATACACATTTTTAACGAAAAAATAATAATTTATTAGGACTTAGCCAAATATGGGTACCACTTTTACATAACATATATAGAATCAATTATGTCTTACTCATTTTCCGTCTATTGAAAATTTGTGTCTTTAGCACCATGTACGTATTTGCAGAAAAAGACTCTAAAACACCCTCTCATTGACTGTAATTATCTCTAGTTTTTTTCTTCCCCAAACAAATGTTTTTGGAAAATCACACTATTTTTTAACCCTTAAAGGACAATGCGTGCCCCACGGGCTTCGTTTTAGTTCGGGAGAATCTTGCTCATAAATTCTACACCATTGCAGCAAATGGGGTTTTTAAAATTCCATATTGAGCACCTTAGAGAGATCTACACTTCTTTAGAATAAAGCTAAAGAAAATTCAACACAGAAATATGCTTAGAATGGAATTTAAAAGAGATTTGGAAAGGAATATTCATTTAAGGGGTAAGGACTACTCATATTAGGCAATAAACGTAATGGGCTCCATGTGTATGTAAACAAAATTAAGAAAAACAACTGTCCTCTACTGCTTGACAAATTACAGTAATGCACAATGTTTATTTGCTGATTTGGACCCGTGGCTTGTACATAGCAAACGAACTTCTGAAGCAAGAATACGATATAGGAATTACAAAATGATAAATTTAACCCTTTAATGCGCCTGAGTCTATATAATGGACGACGAACATATTGAAATCCTTCTCTTTACTTCATCTTGTACAGTTTTTCATCCATCCAAATTTTCCTTGGTTCTTGTGTTGATTGACTACCATTTGTACGGTATGGATCTTCAAAATAAATATTGTGATTTTTTGAAAAATAACAATAGTGGTTGATGTCAAGTTTCATTCTTAGTTCAAAAAGTAAGACCTTCAGCATGATTTTCCAAAATAAGTAGAATCAAATAATGGAAAGCATACCATCTCGTAGTGCATGTTATTTCAAATTCATTACAACAATTTTTAATTTTTTTTGTGTTACTTTGGGATTTTTAATTGAATTTCAAAGGAAAACCTTGAAAAATTAATTTAAAAAAATTACTCAAAAATATGATAAATCCAACCATACAGATGTGATCTAAACATTGACATTTACAACTTTTCTTTGTACATCAACTCCATTTTTTATATTCATCAAACATTTTATAACGGATCTTTGAAATCAGTGATGAATCGGGACGTTAAAGGGTTAACCTGTACAGATACAAAATGTATGAAAATATTTAAGGTAATGGTTTCTACAACGCATATTACTCATTTCTTTTTCCCTAGTCTGAATTTTTATAAGTTATTTATAGAATAAACTACGGGTCCACTACACCGCTCATTGAATGAGTAACTCCGATTTACACTATAATTTTTATTATACTCTGTATAGGAGGCTAATGAACTTCAGTCTAGGTTAAAATTAGAAACAACAGGCTGGTAAAAATTAGTACCTTCAACTAGGATGTCCTCTATCGCTGGGATCAAAATCAATCATTTCCAAATTGATGTGTAATAACTGACCTGCATGGAGATAGACAGACAGCAAGATTAGGCTGATTTCAGTAGTCAAGTCACCATCACAGGCAGGGAAAGCTTTCAGAATGTTTTCAGCCTTCTCTCCGGCCTCACTGTCTATCTTTCCTCACTTGCATGTTCTCCGCGTTGATATAGTTTGTTTACGAAATTCTTATGAGAACTAGTGCGGCAGTTTTAGGCGGAAGTGAAAGTTCTCAAGGTTGATTTCTGTGACTTCTGTCTGCATGCTTCTACGTTAGTTTCATCCGTTTGTATTGAGGTTTTTTTGCAATTGGTTTTCTATTGGAAATTTGCTTTAGGAGACGACATTTTCAGGAGCATAGGCACGTACTGGGAATTTAGACAGTCACGCTGTTACTGGAAATACTACCGCTCTCAACAGTGTAAAACCAGACCTATCGTTTCTCTACTAGTGGAGCGTTGTGCAAATCAGTTTTCGCTGCACCATGAGGGAATCTGTGAGACTAGGAAAACGTGTGTGTAGTGAAGCGGAGGCGGAGCAGACGAGAACGCGTAAAAAGAGGGGACCAACGGTGGACGATGAGAACGAGGTATTGCGAGTGCGGCCGATGGACGCGTTGATGTCGCGCGACAGTGGTGGTAAGCGAGGCACCCCGGCAGCAGAAACAGAAGCGAAGAACAAGGACAAGGCGGCGTCCAATTTGCCGAAACCAAAGTCTGCGGCGGTGAAGACCAGGGGAACAACAACATGCAAGGGGCGCGGCACGTCCAAAGTATCGGCAAAACCAGTACTGCCAAAGTTAACCGACTCAGGGAGACAGAAAACGACGGGGAGAGAGACGAAGACGACGACGGTGACACGGAGAAATGAAGGAGGAGGACAGCAATCAGTGAAGGAACGAAATTTGAAGCGGAGATCCGGAGAACACAAAGAACGGCGCAAAGAGATCGGAACCACTGCGCTTGCCTGTTTTCGAATGTCGCTTAGACCAGAGGACCCTTACGTGAACGTCACTATTCAATCACCCGTCAGCAAGAAGCGGAAGAAGCAATGTAGGAGGGCTGATGTTTTGCAAGTTGTGGGAGCATCGTCCAACACCGGAAATTCCGAGGAGGAAGGAGCGGCCAGTCGGCTGAACACAACTACGACAGCATCTGCACGCGTAGCCCCCGGACAAGAAAACGATGCGGGGCTGCATTCTTCAAGCGTGATGCAGTCACAAAAACCGTTCGTGGAGAGGGAGCAGCCACGGTCAGGGACCCGAGGCACTGTCCGATCGTTACATACAGGCCTCATCGCTCAGCCGTCATCAAACGTAAAAGCTGCAGAGAACTTGTCCAAAAACGACGCTTTTACTGAAGCAGTTCCTCCAATTATAGCACACGATACACAAGCACCGGTTAAGGAGTGTGAGATTACTGATTCTCATGCTTCTAAACAAGTGGAAGTTGCTGTAGAGACAGCAGCATTACTGCAGACGGGAGCTGTAATAGTTGCAGTTCCTGTCGACATGCCAAAAATTGCTGAGGGAGTTGATGGTTTTCTACAGCCCAAAGTTCTGGAGGGCTTCCTGGGGTTGAAGGTGAAATGCGTCTAGAGCAAGTGTCTCCAACGACCACTGAAGTGCCGAGTCAGACTAATACAGTTGTCCCACCACGAAGTGCCAGTGTGTTCCCATGTGGCAAGAGTACGCAGCGTCATTCGTGTAGCAATGACACAACTCCCAGTCCTGTGGTGGGTTTGCATACTGTGGGTGGTGGCAAGACACCAAGCGCAAATAATTCCCCCGTAACTCGTGTTCGAAGATCTCATGAAGCCGTGAGCAGGGAATTGGACATGATGCTGGATAGACTTCAAGCCTCCGAGTATGCGCAAGTCAAAGAAGGGACACCTAAGGTACTTATTTTCGATTAAACTTCATGTCTGTTTTATAATGTATTTATAATATACCACCCACACTCATGGTCAACAAAGGATATCAATAGATTAAACCCTTGTAAAAGATTATCTTACTTTTATCAGTAGGTACAAGTAAAAACACTACAATCTGCACACTTGCATAACGTAATATATAGAGCAGTAGTCCTCCTAACTACTAATGAAGAATTTTTGGGTGTGGAATATTCCACACCATCTATTGCAGAGCCAAGGCTACTGAATGTTATGAGAGGAAAGCACATGCTTTTGTTATTTGTTAGTCTAATATTTATTTTTTAAACGGAAATGACCAGAATTTCATTCAACGGAACGTAGAAATACAAGTCCAGTGTTTACAAAATTTCAAAGGGAACTAAGACATACTCTCACTATTTTATTCAGTAAATACTTATGATGAACAATTTAGTATGATTATGTACCTAAACAAAGTTTCTGTGGCTATGTTTGTGGTTCGTAGAAGATTGTGGAGGGGCCAGCAGAGAAACGAAAGAA
This sequence comes from Pohlia nutans, assembly GCA_022496805.1. Taxonomy (NCBI): domain Eukaryota; kingdom Viridiplantae; phylum Streptophyta; class Bryopsida; order Bryales; family Mniaceae; genus Pohlia; species Pohlia nutans. Next base: position 25,477,503 of record CM040096.1, read on the forward strand.
GAAGCTGAAGTCAAGAAGGCAGAGGAGGAGTGCCGAAACTTCCCAGAAGCCGACAGAATATGGGGAGCCATCTAAGAAGCGGTCTCACACACCCCTGCCTGTTGATGGAGGAACTGAATTGGACATGGAAGTGTTGAATAGAACAATTCTGGAGCTCCAAGCTGAGAAGAGAAGACTCATGGCGAAGGGCAAGGGAAAGGATCCTAGTTCTGCACCATCACCAAGGGGCCTCTCCAAAGGCACGACAACAAAGAAAGATATTCAAGCAGCAGTTGTGGCCCAATCAAAGCACATCACCAATGGTAAGCACGGCAATCCTAGAATGTCCCATTCATTTAAGTCGTGCAATACCATTGGTGGCAAAAGTACCTTAGCATTGTCAGATCTTCATTCCATTGGGACATGGGATACTGTGAGAGATGTCCCACCTTGTGAGACTAATGCAGTGGGGGAACCAATCGGAAGATTCTGGCAACACATGCAGAGTTACTTGCATGATAGGGCTTCGTGGATTTTTAAATGGCACTTGCACTGGCCACAACAAGACCCAGAGTTGGTTAGACTGTTTAAGTTGCGTGTGAAATCTTTGTATCCCGGGGATTATGAGATTAGTTTTGTTCTCTCAGAAGTGGCAAAAAATATTAGGCAGAGACGTGTCAGGGTTAGAAATCACATGAAGAGCCACGGTTGTAAGGATTTTACACCAATTGCCCATGGGCTCACGAAGGAGTCGTGGAACGCAATATGGGAATCCATTTCTAACTCTAAGTATGTGGAAAAATCGAGTAAATGTAAAATAGCGGCTGACGAGAGAACGAGGAGAATATCTTTCACACATCGACTTGGTCCCAAAGGCGTGGCAGGTCTAATGAGCAAATTTGTAAGTAAATTCTAAACCTATACTTTTATTTTTCTATATGCATGTGATACAAAATGTTTGGGTATATTCAGTTGGGTGACATGTTATGTCATGTGTTAACTATTGATGGTAAAAGTGGCATGTGTTTAAAATTGATGGATAAATTGTCATGTGTTAATAATTGATGGATACAAAGGTCAGGTTCTTTGAATTGATGGATACAAAGGTCAGGTTCTTTGAATTGATGGATACAAAGGTCACGTGTCAATAACTGATGGATACAAAGATCATATCTTGAGAATTGATGGACAAATAGTGTGCTTGCGAAACTCATTTGCAGGAGGCAGAATTCAAGAGGCCAGTTACTAATGAGGAGGTCGACTTCGCGAAACGAAAGGAAATCCCTGCACTGCTAGAGCGTATGCATGGGCGGTATACAAAGGGGAAAAGTACTGTTCTTGTCACTACACCGGTTAACAGAGACGTTAACTGTGAACGTCAGAAGCATGCCAAGCCGAGTACAAAGATCAAAGTAAATGAAGAGAGAAGAAAAACTCGTGGCAGCAGCAAAGAGTCCAGTGCAGAGAGTTCCTCGGACTCAGAGGAAGTAGGCGACGACGGAAATTTAGACAAGGACAGTGGGTCCAGCACATCCGGAACCGTGAAGTCAGGGTCAAATGAATCAAACGATTCAGAATCCGATGCTGAAGATGCGGAAAATGATGACCGTGACTATGCAGAAGACGAGATGGATGCAGCGGAAGATGAGAGGACTGGCACTGACGAATCGAATGAGGAGGGTAGTGTGGAACGATTTGAGGACAACAGTACAAGCTCAGCACTTGCTTCAGAGAATTGATTGAGGAACTGAATCACTGAAATGACTCTCGTTTTGTGCATACGGATACAAAGTTTTGAGGATCATATATTTCGGAAAGGTATACGGTGTGCATATTAGAATTCTAACTGGAAAGGCTAGACATTACTGATGTGAGTTGTTTGTAAACAATATGTAGGCCACTTTTGATTCGGAGTTGTTTGTAAACAATATGTAGGCCACTTCTGATTGGGAGGGTCACGCACTGAAAAACTATATTGCTTTTGAAGTGTACCTTCCTCGCATGAAATAGTATATATGGAATTTAGTATATAAATGACAAGCTTGGCATGGTTCAGGCAAACCAATTATATCCATCACAATCTGAATATTTCTTGAAAAGTATTGAAGCAGCTGGAACATGGAGGCCATGTTGCTTTGAATTCTAAACAGCAGAGGAATCCGATATGAACGGGAATTCTTAATGGTATGATATGGACAAATGGCAGTCAAATCAATCCGAAAAATGAAACTAAACTTCATATGTAGTGGAGGAATAATAAATGGACGTGTGGCTGATTTACGTGCACTCCGACGTTGGTAAAACCGGTGTTTCAGGACAAATGGCCGCATTTAGTGCGGCAATTGGAATTCAATTAATATTTACTATTACGTAAAATCTTTTTAACTCGCACTTATTTCTCGATCTACCGTGGTGAATCCAACATGTGAGGGTAAAACCTGTGAATGTATGTAACAACAGGTGGCATCAATTCTTACATCAAAAAGGGCATAGTGAATTTCTAAATATGATATGGCTAAGGACAGACTGTAGGGGCACCACGTGGCCATAAAAAATGAAGTTTGACGACATGGGAACGCGAGTACCAGGCGAACGCAGACGATCGCAACTCAATCGGCGACGTAGTAAACCTTACGCCCCCAACGTAACTAGTTTTCTAGCTACGTCTACTGTCGCAAAGACTACGTTTTACCAACTGAATATGCATCGTTTTCACAGTGCAATTACCTACGTTTTTGCTGTAGCTACCAGTGTAGTCCCCAAGTAGTGGTACCTGATCACTTGACGCTCCGTCGCCCCTAAAGCGCTGCCGCTCCCAATCCAGGTACGTTCCTGCATTGACGATGAGGAATCCATGAGCGGTTTCTGTTGGTTCAGTAATTTTGAGTAGCTTGATTCATGATCCTTCCTGCAGTTTGTATTCAATCCTTCCTGCTCCTAGAGATACAGGATCTTTAAAAACACACTGTTGTACGTGGTTAATCACCGTGCCAATTTGGTTTTCCTGCATTGTCTGACACTGTTGTTCATTCCCCATGAACTCCTGGTTTAGGAATTGTTGTCTCATTTCTCACAAACACGATCAATGTTGTGTTTTTTAGACCACCGAGGAAGTCCAATCCACTGTACTAGAAGGGCGGTGTTTGTGAGAAATGAGCCAGTACATTTTAATTTTTTTTTAAATTCATTAAGTGGAATTAATGTTCCATGATTCTGTTATTATTGTGCACTTCATACATTCTAGGAGTAGTTTAATCTTTGTAAACCCTGCACTTTCAATTCTAGTGTTTCATGTACTTTCATTTTTGTTTCCATGAACTTTCATTTCTACTGTTTACCTTCACTTACATAGAAGGCCAATGCTCTCTATCTAAACCCCTGCATTTCTTTTGATTGACCCTGAAAAGGCTGTGTCTAGGTTTTAGGGACAATAATTGTCAAAATCCAACATGCTTTCCATGACAGTTTTGGGTTTAGCTGTCCATGACAGTTTTCTGTACGTCAAAATTTGACATGGAAAAATCAGGAAAGAGCCGGTACTGTTCCAGAACATAGCTTCATGACAGTGTGCTCTCTTTGTAAGCATTCGGTCCTAGAAATCCACACAGTTGAAAACCGAAATGAAACCTATGATTTTAGGAACTATGATTTATGTTTTCGTCAATCTGGACAGCGGAATTAACCTTTTATACTAAACATATGGTTTTTTCTATTGCACCATGTTTAGGGTACTTATCTTTGCAATGGAGAATCGCTTGGACTCGCAGTTGTACGGAGGCCCCATCTGTCCCACAGCCCTTCCAGTGGACGGTACATTCTTTCTATTTACTTGATTTCATTGTAATCACATTGACATTGAAATATTAGTTTTCGCGGAAAATGGGACATGCACAGCACAAAACAACTCTCCGATGATTCGATGAGTATTTCTTCAAAAAATTAAAAATCATTCTAACAATGGCATAATATTTCAAGTTCCATGACGCTTGGGTGCATACTATCTCCAAGTCGTGGTGGTACGCAATGGGTGCATACTATCTCCAAGTCATGGTGGTAGCATGCACCCGTTACAAGACATGGCGATCCCATGGAGTACTCTATTTAGCATAGCCTACGACACATGTCACACATTAGTAAAATCTTATTGAGGAGTACACTATGGAAAGTTGAGAACTATAGAAAGAGATAAGTTCTCTACAAAAATTTAGAATACACTACGAAGATTGTGTGCATAGGAAAATACATTATGTACAGTCAGGTCCAATATGCTTACGAATTTCCCTATGCAGGAACTTTTTTTTGAAACTTTGAACGATGCGTGTGTACTCAAAAATGATCTGATTTGGAAACCGTAAAGTGCGTTGCAATCACATTGAAGTGTACTATAATGTCATTACAAATTTACACATGTATTAATGAAAATCATACAACAAGTTAAAAATCTTATATACACTATCTACCATTGAGTGTTCTCACCCTTTGCTTTAATTACAGTGTTCATTTTAGCAAGCATATTTGAAATGAGCGTTTGAAATTGTTTTTGAGATACTTGAGCCTATACTTGTTGAATGATTTGTTTCATTTCATCTGTCTCCTTCGTAATCTTTTTGATTCCATGGGCTTGTCTCCAATCATCAGAGTACCTACTACGGTGTACTGGAGCACCATCCTCCATCAATGTGAGTTGAATAGGTCTATCATGCATAAAATAAAAATCTATCAATGTATTTTCATAAATAAGTTCCACAAAATCAACTACTCATTGTTTAGTTGGAGGAATGATAACAAATGGACTTTTGTCAAAACCCGTGAAAGCCCCCACACCATTACAAAAGAAGAAATTACAAAGGAGACAGATGAAATGATACAAATCATTCAAAAAGTATAGGCTCAAGTATCTCAAAAACAATTTCAAATGCTCATTTCAAATATATACTTGCTAGAATGGACACTGTAATTGAAGCAAAGGGTGAGAGCACTCAATGATAGATAGTGTATATAATATTTTTAACTTGTTGTGTGATTTTCACTAATATATGTGTAAATTTTTAATGACGTTGTAGTACACTCCAATGTGATTGCAACGCACTTTACGATTTCCAAATCGGATCATTTTTGAGTACACACGCATCGTTCAAAGTTTCTAAAAAAAATTCCTGCAGAGGGGAATTCGTAAGCATATTGGACCTGACTGTACAGTGGATCGCGGACAACTATTTATCCTGACAATTGATATCAAAGCTTGACTTCTTTGTGTGTTCTAGAAGAGCTAGTGGCACCTGAGGTAGAATGATTATTAAACATGAGCTTGTGTATACTGATTGATTGATGGATTGATTTTCATAGCTTGGAGAAGTCAGTGTCAACGTTAGTGGAATTCACAGATCGAACGAGCTTATTGAAATTTGAACTTCTGTATATAATCGCAAACACTGGCAAGCTACACGTACATCAAGCTTTGATGAATATCAATCACCAGATTGATGCCCGGTTCGATTAACCCCACTCCGTATTACACGGGATAGGCTATGGTCGGTGGCATGGTTCAAGCTTAGGGTGCGAAGGGCCTCGAGACCGAATCCTCAATGCCTGCGAAAATTATATGGGCCCCCTTACTACAAGCATTCCATACCAGATTAATGCACCGGGACCGTATTCCATGCTTAACCCGGGGGCTGCACTGTACTAAACATGTACGAGTATACGTGAGTGCAGAAAAGGGGTATTAATTTGAACACTGCAGTATTACGTATACATACAATAAACACATTTAGAACTGAAAATATTCACATATACTTACATTAAACATATATTTAAAACATAATATATCTGTACACAAAAGTATTTAGACATATAACCTCTCGTATACAAGAGGGTTTTTAGAAAGGGTCATGAACGCACGTAATTCTCAAACATAATGTAGAGTGCACCCCCAGGGTGCTTTGTGGATACGCCAAGTGGTGCAGAGCTCTACTTTGTGTTTTTCTTCTTTGCAACTACGATGTGGAGTCATGAGCTAACACTCTTGTTTTCACATTCTCAAAAATGCAGAATAAAGTGTCACAGTTTGGGATTCTCTTGCTAGACTTCTCTCCTATAGCATTCTCTCCCATAGCTTGCCTATAATGTACTAAGGAGTGGACCGCCTGCTGCCAATTTTGCAGCAACAAGCGGTTTTGCTCGAGGTTGGAGGGCAAAACCTGCAGCCACCCACTGTTGTGGAATCGACAACAAGCGGTCTATTCCTTAGTGAGAGCCGAGCCGCGTCACTGAGGCGCAGATTACAGTATCGGGTCTGTGGCCGGCTCGAGAGATCTGAGCCCTTTGTGCATTGATTTAGATTCTACGGTTGCTGTTATCCAAGGTGGCAATTCGGGACGCGGGTGAGCATGTTTGGGAAGGTCGTGCTGGATGCCGGTTGAGTACAGGTCCCAATACGCGGGCGGGCCACCAGCCTGACATCCCCTTTGAGAATATAATTAATTGCTCTTTCAGAATTAATTGCGCAAGGCCATGGGAACGCGGCTTGAAGTGGGAGCACAGGCCGGCTTACACAGTTTCCACAGTCACCAAAGGCAACGAACTAGAGTATTTGAAGTTAAGGGCCTCCCATTTATTTTCTCATTTGAAGAGTTGGTTGTAAGACTCTGTTTGGATATTGCAAGGCCTGGTGTTCAGTATGTTTTTTTCCGGATATAATCATTATTCATCTCAACACTCGCATCTATGTTGGAGCTTGTTTTACATTGGTGTGACAACGACGAGTTTGTGGATTTATTTTATGTGACGCAATGGAGCAGAATATTTTTACCCTTTTGGTTTTCCAAGAGCTAGAGGCAAGACGGGTGGTTGAACTATAAGAGCATCCGCACCCTTCTCCCTTCAAATTCACTCCTTGACCACTATCATCACATCCAAAATTTGGTGTCACAAGTTATCGTCTTCACACCCTTGAACCACTATGTGTCCTTCTATATAGTATGTGAATCAATCAAAATCACAATACATGGGTAATCATTATTGTCCATCAATTTAGAATACTGAGCCCTTCTTTAAAATAGTTGTAGAGGGACGTATTCAAATATCTCTATATTGTGCTCATATTCATTAACTCTCTATCCACCCATACAAACATTTTTCCTTTAGTTTAGAGAATCACTTAGTTTTAGTGGTAGGATGCGGATGCTCTAAGTTAGAGCAAAATTGCTTTTGGTTGTGGTTGGAGGAATGGAGGAACTTTTCATGCTTGTAGAAAGCTTAGGTGAGAGTGATGATGATGAGTATGTTGACTTCTCTGAAGAAGAAGGCGAAGAGTTTTTTAATACGGTAGATGAGCAAAGTGAAGAGGTTGAGTCTATTGAGTATGAGCACTTGGAAGGATTGGATCCATTTACATTTCATTCAAATCACAATTGGTACATGTTTACCAAAAGTTCCTACTCTTTTATGATTCAATGTTTACAAGGCCAGTTTCAACCTACTAGTGAAAGCATTCTCAATGCAGACCCTTCATTCTATGTACCTCATGAACCTCTTGAAAAATTGCACCGACATGTTATGAAAAGGTGGAAGGCTTTAGAGGTTGCTCTAAGTGTGAGACTAGATCCACTAAGTGGAGAAATGAGACTATACAACAAGTTAGGGAAATTCTCCCACCTTTGTATTCCATATGTAGAGGAATGGGAACAAATAGTCAAGGATGCACATGAATCTAAACAACCACATTATGGAGTGAAGGCTACACACAACAATATTACAAACATGGGGTGGTTAGTAGGAGCTCGAGTACATGGATTGCCAAGTCCATATTTGGAAAAGTATGTACATACTTGTTTTTTGTGCTCAACCCCAAGGATTCCACATGTTCCAAGTTCTTCAAATCAACCCAAAAAGAAGCGATTTCAATATGATTATGTTATTCAAGTACAACCCGACGAACTTTGCGACAAAGTCAAGGAGATCATATACCAATACAAGGCATGTTCTTAATCCCAACATCCATTTCAATCTTATTGATAGTTTATTTCATTCAAACATTATAATACAATTGAGTGTTTTAGTTATTTTTCATGTACATTTTAGAAAATTTACAAATACCATATAATTTCTCTGACTAACCATTTATTAAAAAAATTAATGAGATTATTGTCTTTATATATATTAGGTATCTTTGGTGAAGAAGGATTCATGGCCAATTGCAAAAATGCCATATCCAGCAGAAGTTACATTGTATCAATGCAATCGTGGTGTAATCTACAATCATGGGAAGAAAAAGAGGATTGAACTTGACCAAGAGATTGTCACACGGAAACGTCAATACAGTAAAGCAAAGTATTGCGATTATGGATTCAAGGTGAAGATTGTAGAGCCAATTGACAAAGAAAAACATGTTGAGGTACGTTTAATAACCCTTAATGGACGTAGAGAGTTCCACTGGTTTTTTTGGGGGAGGAGGGGGGGAATCTTGCTCATAACTTCTATTCCCTTAAATTAAATGGGGTTTTGGAAATGCCAAAATGAGTATATTTAAGGGTTCTATATACTTCTTTAGAATAGAAACAAAGTAAATCAAAAAGAGAATCATGCCTAAAATGGAGTTTAAAAGAGATATTAATGTAGGAATCATAAAAGCCATGTCTATTAAGAGTTTAAAATCATTATTATACAATATTACTATGCACATTTCGTTGCCTTTTTATTTGATAAAATGCACTAATTAATGTGTTTCATTCTATATTTTGTATTTCAATGTGTATGTTAGATTTCAATCCACACCCAACATTCGGGACATACTCCAGGCTCAGATGAAGATATTCTCTTTTTACCGCTACATCCAATGGCAATTAAACATCTACGGGAGAATCTGCACAATTTAAATGATGTCCAATCAGCATTATCTGCAACAAGGCAACGTGCAGGTATGAGTGTGGATTAATGTATACAAAATTTTATGTTATATCCAAGGTTTAATCTAATATATCATAAATAATAATTTTATTGTAGTGTTTGTAAGTATATTGTATTATACATGCAAAATTTTGTATTGAACGTCGATTAGTTTATTATGTACATATTGTATATCTAATATATGTACTAATATATGAATATGTAGTGTATTTTAGGTAGACTTCAAGAGTTGGTTGAGCCATATGAAAAAGTTCGTATCGATTTTTTCCAACTTCAAAAGAAGTGGGAAACTTGACATACACATTACAAAAAGAAAGCGCAGTGCATAACGACGATTGGATGAATGTCGATGCAAGTATATTTGAGTGGATGGAAAAAGACATGGTTATTTTTCACCAATGCTACAATCTAGGGCATGAGGACCCTGAAAAACAACCCTTTGTTCTAGACATAAAAACAAAGTGGATGCGTGAATTGGCAATGACTATTACTCCCAACTCTGCATGGGCGATTGATTCTACATTTAAGACCAATCAATATGATCTACCATTGTAAGCTGCTATGTGTCCTAATACAATGATGTTAGGGATGCCCATTTTTCTCATGCTATGTTCAGCAGACGTGGATAAAGGACATGAAGCGGTGGCTTTAAGATTGACATTGAAAGCTATTTTTGAGAAACTGGGTCAAGTTAGACCAAATGCTATAGTCATAGACAAAAGCAAGACTGAATAAAATGCTTTCAAATATATCATAGATCGTGACGAGGCATGTTGGGAGAATAGTGAAACTGGCAAAATTCAGACAAAATGTCATCTTCTCCTTTGTTGGTTCCATGTCAAAAAAGCATGGATAGAACATCTAATTCCGAAAGTGATTGAGGCAAATAGGAATCATTTATACAATGTCATGTGCGAACTGTTGGAGTGTCTCAGAGAAGAGGACTTCAACAAAAAATATGAAGACTTCAAGTTGAAGTATGCAGATGAAAAATCCGTTTTAACCTATGTAGCTACGGGTTGGACAAGGGTGGGATGCATATGGAGAGGTATGTGGCCCCGATATAGTCGTTTATATCAACACGGCTATATGAACACAACTAACCTTGTAGAGAGGTTATGGCACTATATCAAATACACTTTGTTTCGGAAAAAAGTGAATCGAAGACTAGACACTTTGGTTTGGGCAATTATAGGTAAATAGAACCACTTCCAAATCATGCATGTACAGTGGGGTCCAACATGGAATGGCGTTTTTGGTTTCGCAGTGAGAAATGTTTTAGTACTGCCAACTTTGGAAGCCTCCCGAGAGCTCAAAAATTGGTATCTTACCACGAAATTTTTACCAGAGACTCATCTTTAAGTTAGTTATATGTATGACAAATTTCAAGGCCGAAATATTCACCCAAAAAAAGTTATTTAGAATCTACCAACATTGGTAGCTGTGGAATTTTTTTCACTGCTGCCAACTTTGACAGCCTCCCGAGAATGGAAAAAAAAATTCCTTACTTTGGTTTTTTTTTGGTAGAAACCAATTTGTGTTAGTAATATATGGTAAAAATCTCAAGTCTAAAAGATTAGTAAAAAAAAAGATATTCCCAATCTACCAACATGTGTAGTTGTGGGAAACAATGGGGGAAACCATTTCATTGCTACCAACTTTGACTACTATGTTGGTAGATTAGGAATAACTTCTTTTTGGTGAATCTTTTGGCCTTGAAATTTGGCATACATATAATTCACTTAAAGATATTTCTTTGGTAAAACTTTCGTGGTAAAATACCAATTCTTGAGCTCTCGGGAGGCTTTCAAAGTTGGCAGTATTCAAAGTTGGTAGGAATGAAATGGTTTCCCCATTGTATCCCACAACTACACATGTTGGTAGATTGGGAATATCTTTTTTTTTACTAATATTTTAGACTTGAGATTTTTACCATATATTACTAACACAAACTGGTTTCTACAAAAAAAAAAACCAAAGTAAGGAAAAAAAAATTCCATTCTCGAGAGGCTGTCAAAGTTGGCAGCAGTGAAACAATTACCACAGCTACCAATGTTGGTAGATTCTGAATAACTTTTTTTGGGTGAATCTTTCGGCCTTGAAATTTGGCATACATATAATTAACTTAAAAATGAGTCTCTGGTAAAAATTTCGTGGTAAGATACCAATTTTTGAGCTCTCGGGAGGCTTCCAAAGTTGGCAGTACTAAAACATTTCTCACTGCGAAACCAAAAACGCCATTCCATGTTGGACCCCACTGTACAATGTTGAAGTTTAAACTAACTTCTATTTTTGATTGTATTATTGATTTATCGTCTTTGAAATATATTTACTTATACACAATGTCAAAAATTGTATTATGATAAGTGAACCAAGCATTGGAGATCGATTTGGTGGACAAACATTATTGGATTATTATTGGCATGCCAACTGTGAGAGTGAGTATATGAAGTATTCTACTTGGGGTAGAGATAAACATTCTACATTACGATTACAAATAACTACTCAAATTGTGGCATCTTTTAAAAAAGATCCCAAAAGACATCTCCAAATCATTGATGAATTCAATATGGAATTCATGATTCGAAGTCAAACCAAGAGTACAGTTTGGTATGCTTTTTCATTGAATATAGAGTGTTGTGAATGTGAGGATCATGTTGCAATTTGCAAGCATTTGTTAGTCGTACGAATGCTCATGGATGGAGAATTACAATACTTGAAGAAGTTACTACCATCTCAAGAACAAATGTTTTATCATGATGTGAATGATGATTTTGAAGAGGAAGCACCAAATTTCGCACAGAGTGTACCGTCAACTGATATTTGGAGCCCTCCACCAAACAATCCTCTTGGTATTTTCTTTAACTCTAAATGTTTAAAAATTTATGTGATATGCTTTACTATTTTGATTATTTAATGCTCTTGTATTTTATGGGAACAAAATTTATGTTCATCTACTCACTTTTTGATTGCATTTTAGAAAATGAAGAAGAATTGCATGAAAATGAGGACATTGTTTCAACACTTGAGCAAATGAGAATGTCTACATCCAATGTCACATTAGTAAATTCTATCCAAAGCAAAATGCAAGGAATTCTCTCAAAATTCTTTACTATTGAAAATTTATCTATGCTAGCATCAGAAGAAGTTATTGCTTTGGACAAAAAAATCGACATGTTTTCACAGTCTATAAGATCTATATTCAATCCACAAGTGGCGCTAAGAACCATTGCTCTACCTCCAAGTGGAACAAACATAGGAGCAGTCCAAGCACATGTTACCATGACAAGACTTGGTCATGGAAAGCCGTGGAAGGTAAAGAAGCAGTTACTTCACATGAAAATCCATCAGGTACCTAATAACATTATTTACAAGTTTCAATTTTTTTTTCTTCATAAACTATATCAATATTTTAGCAATGCAAAATTTGCATATGTGGTACTCACTTATTCTAAATATTTGTAGGTACATTATCCACCCCAAATGAAAGTATAGTGAGGCTGAAGACCACCGTGGAAGTACAACGACGGGAAACCTATTCTCGAAAACGCAAGCGATTACAACTTCTAAAGGTTTTCAAACAAAAATTTCGTGTTTGTGGCGACAATAACATGCTATTGAATGGTGAAAATTCCATAGAGTGCAGAAATTGTGGAAGAATCATTTTAAGGGGTGAATTACAATGTGGGACAATTGGCACGGATGGTTCCCTTATTGGAAAGATGGTAGAGGTTTTTGATGAAAACACAAACAGATGGTATTTAGGAAGGATTTCAAGCTTTAATGACTCGGTAGAAGGCATTAATGTTAAATCGTACAACATAGAGGTACCAAGTAATGATAAAGTTATGAAAGGTATAACACTCCTAGATGAAAATGTACGGTTTGCTTGACAATATTTTATAGGAGTTATTTTATGTACTTTGATGGTATTTTAAATCAATCAAATCAAATTCTATAGAGCTCCTCGATGCTTTGTACTACCATTGGTGAACTTTGAATTTGTTGATTGTTTTGTAGGCATGTTTTTTCTTATTAAAGTCTTATGTTTAACCCCTAAAGGTTGAACCATGCAAAAAATGCAGGATGTATAGAGTTGAACGTCGATTTCTCATCCATCATGTACTTTTTGTGGTGTGGATTTTTTACTATGTATTTTATGGGAAGTAAGTTTCATGCATGTCTCAACCGATTAGAAAGGGGACAATTTGTGAAAATTTTATGCCTCATTTCATGTTGCAGTGATTCATTCAAAAATTTAAACAGTTTGGTGTAAAAAAACCAGTACACTCAGACTATTACATTTCAACCCATCACAACAAATTTCATTAACAAATTGTCAATATCTTATTTGTCATCAAATTACAAAAGAATTTTGAATTTAAGTTTCAAATTTTATAAAAAATATTGTTGATAGCAATCATAGAGGCACCTATCACCAAAGAGGTTCATGTCTAAGGACTAAAGGTTCGTAAAGAGGTTCATATCTAAATTTAAGCCCTAAATGTCCTCACCCCTCTTTGAATTTGGTGATAGGTGCCTCTATGATTGCTATCAATAGTTCTTAGACATGAATGTTTTTGTTCTTGAACCTCTTCATGAACATTCATAGCTATCAAAATGTCCTCACCCCTCTTTGAATTTGACGTTCAAGAACAAAAAGTTCATGAACCTCTTCATCAACTTTTTGTTCTTAAACGTCAACCTCTCCTATGATAACTACCTTTCAAAAACTTCTTTGATTCATGAACCTTTTGTTCGAATGCCCTTTACCCTTGAGTATATGAAGAGGCCTTGAGAGGCTTTTGAGTCCAAAAAATGGTCTTTTGATCCCCTAAATGAGGTTTTTAACAAAAAAAATATATAAAATCATCCCGCTCCAAAATGTCCTAACCCATTTATTAAAGTTGCTTGTTTTTTAAAATAGTCAATATTAAGTGAGATATACACATTAAACAATTTGGATAGTGTGAATTGAACTAAACTTTAACCATGCATAATTCCATGAGGATTTTTCCAATATTGTTATTTTTTTAATGTGTGTCAATTGAATATATATTTTTTGGTCTTTTAAATTTTAAATTTTAGGTTCATCCCATTATTCAAATTGAGATCAAACCAAAAAATGGTCTTAGGAGCACTTTTTAACCCCTAAAAGTCCAACCGTCGAGAATGTGGACAATGGACGGAATCAAACATAGATTTCTCATCCGTCATTGACTTTTTGTACTGTGAATTTTTTACTATATATTTTATGAGAAGTTAGCTTCATGCATGTGTGATCCGATTAGAAAGGGGATGATTTGTGAAATTTCTATGCCTCATTTTATGTTGTAGTGATTCACCAAAAAATTCAAAGATTTCAGTGTAAAAGTGCTCTTGAGAAATTCAACTCATAAAATTAAGCAACCAAAAATCTCCAAAAATCACTACACTTAGACTATTACATTTCAACTAATTAGAAAAAAATTCATGTACATCTTGTTAATACCTTATTTGTAATCAAATTACAAAGAACTTTCAATTTCAAGTTTCAAATTTTATACAAAATATTGGTGATAGCAATCGCAGATCTAACTATATGAATAGAATCTAAAATTGATAATGTACAACTTTTATTCATACATCAAGCTCAAAATATCCCTCTATGTTGCATTTTATGATGCATCTATGCAAAACTGCCAAATTTCGAGAGGGGTGAGGACGTTTAGGGGTTAATAAGCTACTTTCTAGCAATGAATTAAAAATGTCAATTTGATCTATTAAAAAAATTAATTACACATTTTTCTTCATTTTGGTGTACACTATATTGTATAAAAAAATTCTCAAAAGAATGAAAAGAAAGCATTGAAATCAACTCTCAAAAATGAGGAAAACTACATGCAATGTCCCCATTGCTTTAGGTCGTTCATTGCCTTCGTGTTTGAGCCGGCCTATGCTCCCACCTCAAGCCGCGTTCCCATGGCCTTGCGCAATTAATTCTGAAGGAGCAATTAATTATATTCTCAAAGGGGATGTCAAGCTGGTGGCCCGCCCGCGTATTGGGACCTGTGCTCAACCGGCATCCAACACGACCTTCCCAAACATGCTCACCCGCGTCCCGAATTGCCACCTTGAATAACAGCAACCGTAGGATCTAAATCAATGCACAAAGGGCTCAGATCTCTTGAGCCGGCCACAGACCCGATACTGTAATCTGCGCCTCAGTGACGCAGCACTATAAGAGGAGCGCATTTTGCTTTCAAAGGAGATCATCAAAATGCCGTAATTAGCTACTACAGCTCTTAACATACAATTTATGAATATAAGAGCTTCAAGTTGATTTTGAGAACACGACTCTCAAATTCATAGTTTGTTCACATAGTGTCCAAAGTGTACATGCTAAGAGAATGTATAAGAATATTTTTTCAATTGCCAACAAGATTCAACAAATACTTAGACATTTTAATACATAAAATGGCTCATCAGTACATCTTAATACATTTTAAGCTTTAGGACCCAAGAAGCTGAAATTGGTTGATGTTATTTTGTTTTTAGAAAATATTTTCAAATTAGTAAATTTTATAGATAAGGTGTCAAATGGGCAATTGTGGACACGGGATTTCCGCATCCAATGAGCCATTGCCTACCAAATTGGGAGCAATGACGATTTGTCTATCAAAATTGAAATTGGGATTTTTAGAGTTTCAAAATACATTGTAGAGCATATTTTTCTAGCGAAATTCTTTGTGTGTATGTACAAAGAGCATAAAACTTCACCACAATGTTCATTATAATTATCTCTTTGTCAAAAAATTCATGGTAAGATGAGCTTTTTTGTAATTACTATAATTTTTCAAAGATAGAAACTTTAAAAAATCATTCAAATTTCAGTTTTATTAAAAAAAAACTAAAAAATTCAAATTACATAGAAGATATAGAGGGCTATTTTTGAAAACTAAACTAAAATAAAATATAAAGTTTAGTATTAAAAATTGAGGGCAAAAGAAATGTTTAAACTAGTAGGGGCTCATTTGGCCTTAAAGGGTTAATAGACATTTTAAGACACAACCTAATTAGTTTCGTTCTTTGCTCATCTACAATTTGATTTTTTTTTCCCAGGGGGCACTTAGAGTAATTTTTTGGAAACATGTGCGATAACTACTTATTTTTAATTGGGGTATTTGAATTATCCAAAAATCAAAACATGTGATCTGACTCCCAAAATATAAGGAAACCAGAGTTTATGTTCTCTTTGAGTGAACTGAAATCAAATCAAATAGTGAACCCAACAACCTCCAATTTTAAACATGAACTTTGCAAGTTAGTTCAAGTTGTTAGAGCCACCTAATCAAACCAGTCACCTAATTATATCACAAGTTTGCTACATGCCTTGCCATTATCTCAAATTAAATGTGGGCCAGCACTTCAAGTCTTGGTTCTCTGTGAACTCACCTTAGACTGAGTTTGGCCACCTTTGTGACAACAAAACTAGTTCACCCTCTTTTCTATTTTGGATTCGTTGGAAACCATGCGAGTTTGCTTGACTGCCTTAGATACTGGTCAGATTCACCTCACCTAACATGTATTCTCTCTTCTTTTTGGTTAACTCTATTATCTTTAAAAAATGCAATATTAGGTGTCCCTTAAGTAGAAAAAAATCTACTGCGCATGTTTTCTTAATACCCTATAGGTAATTAGAAATCAAGATTGTATTCAATATTAAATAACCTATTTTTCTTACAATTTTTTGATAGCCTCCAATTTTTTTGAGTTTCTTTTTTAGAGGGGGGGGGGGTGGTGAATTGTTAATTGACATTTTTGACGAAGGAATTGCATTGTTGTGGTATGGCAAAGATGAAAGCAGAATCAAACAAAAAAATACACCAACAAAATTGCTAGAATGCAACCTGAAAGTTATAGTGTTAAAAAACACAATTGTCTAACATTGAAAATATGCAATTTTTCATTCATTCAATTTAAGCTTTGATGATCATATTCAACTTAGGATATCCTTATTCAAATGTTATTTTTCATAAAAATAAAATAAAATAGCACGTATTGTATAGTATGGTATCTTTTTTGTAAGTCATTTTCAACATTAATCGGCCCTTTTATTATATTTAAAAAAAAATTAAAATTTATCTCAAATAAAAATTAAATACCCTATATTTTATCTCACGTTGTTTCTAAATTACCGCCAGTAAATTCAAAATTTTGGGTGAATCACTGCAATATGAATGAGGCATATAAATTTCACAAATCATCCCCTTTCTAATCGATTCATACATGCATGAAGCTAACTTCCCATAAAATATATACAGTAAAGAATCCAGGTTGCAAAAAGTCAATGACGGATGAGAAAACTGTGTATGATTTTGTACATCATTTTAACCAATTTTTTTTAATAAAAGATTCAAGTTACAATGAAGAGCCATTTGGACTTGAGAGCAAAAATATACATCTAATGAAAGAATCTAAGAAAATGATCCCCGTGAACATGTTCAAATAGGACAAGTGTTCCCAAACCCTAAACCATGTCTATATAGTTTTATGTGATTTTTACAATGATTTGAAATTTTTTATGAATAAAAGTGTGTACTTTATATTGATTGATTATATTCTAGTGATCATCTATATAGTCTTTATCACAAAACTAGAACTTGTAATATCATAACATTCTATTTTGTACTTTAAATCTCACGATACTTTTATATAAATTTATCCCTAATTTAAAGACTTTTTAATGAAATATTATTTATCACTTTATTTTGTGGTCATCTATAGTTTAAACCTACAAGACGGAAAGTTGTAATAGTCGACGATGAATTATTAAAGAGTTTATTTCAGAATAATTCTCTATAATTTAATTTAATTTTAGGTCAAGAAATTCACTTTTAAAAACCTAAACTTCTATAGCGTAGGCTGAAAAATATGGTACAAAAAAGGAGTTAGGAATTGTATTTGATTCTAATATCGTAAGTAGAAGTTATAGAGTGAAAGAGATATGTTTGGGAAGAATGGGAACCATAGTAAAATTCTCATACAGGTTGCAAGTTTTACAAATATAATAAATTTCACAAGAACACGAATAGAAAGAGGAGAACATGATGCTCAAATACGCCCTAAACCTATGGTCTTTTAGGAATTAAGCCTTGAACGTGCAAACCCTAAACCAATTTCAAAGATGTGTTATAAATTGCTTGATGAATCAATTAAATGGAGTTGATATAGAAAGAAAAGTTGTTGATCTCAATGTGCAAATCACATTATACAATTGGATTCATCACATGTTTTATTAATAGTTTTAATTAATTTTTCAAGGTTTTCTTTTGAAATTTATTTAGAGATCCCAAATTAATTATGTTGTATTACAAGAAATTTAAACAAATTTGGAATAATATGCAGTATGGGATAGTATATTTTCCATTATTTGATTCTACTTATTTTGGAAAATCATTGTTAAATTCTGATTTTTTGAACTAAGAATGAAACTTGATATAAACCACTCCTATTTATATTTTTAGATCACAATATATTATTTTGAAGATCCATACCATACAAATAGTAGTGAACTAGCACAATAACCAAGGAAAATTTGGATGGAGGAAAAACTATACAATGTGTAGTGCATAGAAGGCCTACAATCTGTTCATCGACCATTGTATAGACAAAGGTGCGTCAAAGGGTTAAAATGTGAAACTTCTTACAATTTCATTTACATAAAATAAGGGTTTCAAGGGGACCTAAAAATTAGAGGGACTCACCTTGTAAAATTAACCTCATGGTAGGCACGTGATTGGATTTGAGATTTGCATGTGTGTCTTGTGTACACTGAGGTGGATATCCAAGACATTTCCTAAACCTAGGAAATTGCTAAAGCGGGAATTTTGTAACAAGGGCCCTTTTTTCGGTGGTCACTAGGTCATTGTCATTACGAACATGCATTTTATTCACGCCTTCCTTGAAAAAGGTTCGGAATTTCTAACTATCTACTATACAATGTGAAATGTTGATAAATTTGTACGGATCCCTTTAAACCCCTATTCAATGTAGATGGAATGAAAAAAAAACCCTAATATATTAAAAAATTAAGAAATTCGCATAACGGGTTCGCACATTTGAGGCACCTTCATCTATGGATTAAAGTTGGATGTTCTAAAACCACCACCTCCCCCAACTATGACATGTAGAGTTTTTTTGGGGCCACCACATTTGAGACTCAAAACCACCAATTTTACTATTCAAGTAAGCCAATGGAATGCCAAGCATTGTGAAGAAGAAGTTGGTGGTTTTGGGTATCATTATGAGTGAAAATTAGTACCACATGATGTGGTCATGGGAGAACCTATATGTTGATATTGAATGCCGGTTTTCTTTTCTCTTTTAAAATTTGTATAAATTTGAATATTGGGAACAAAATTGCAAAAATTTGTGCATTCCGTGAGAAATCTTCTTCGAAATGACCGAAAAATATCTCTCATACAGAACTTTGTTAGAATGAGGCCATATTTTTTAAGTTGGTGGTTGAAGTACGTCCTACCTTAATTTTCAGACGTGGTTATTCCAAGATCCAAGTGGCTTACGTCAGCGAACGACCGTCGAAGGGCTTGCATCCCCACCGGCAGCCTCGACTGTAGGGCATTGCTTGCTTGGTTCCGGGCAGGTGCCGGGTAGGTACCGGGTATGTTCCGGGTAGGGTCCGGGTAGGGTCCGATCTAAACAGAAAATTTTCAAACCGGCTGCCAGCTCCCCTCGCGCCTGCTGCGGTGAAAGATCTTGTTGCTGCATATCGACTCTGGGCTCCACCGGCGGCGATCTTCACCACCCTAAATGTAGCCGCACAGCAATCTAAACGTGGAGCTCAACTGCATCATCAAATCTGCATCTACTTGCTGGCACTCGTCATTCTCCGCGGAATCAACTGCCGCTGCCCATTTTTGGATTGCTGTGGCTCCGACGTCCAAGGAAAACCCGAGTCTTCGTGCTCAGTTTTGATTTCGGTTAGGTTATACTCCACGACACCATTGACTTCCAATCCCATGAGGCTTTGAAAACTGAGGTTTTGATTTCGGTTCACTCAACTAATAGTTTTCAATTCTGTGGTGGCTATGTTTTTTTAAGGGAGGTGTTGTAGCGAGTTTGGAGGATCGTATATTTGATGATTGGATGTTGCGCGGCTGGATTCTGAGTGCGCCAAATGCATCCTCCTTTGACGTTGCACAAGCACCCGGCCTGTGCTGAGGTACTGAGTTCTGGCGTATTTGTGACGGAAGTATATTTCTTGACGTTGAAATCTCGTGTGATCTTCTTTCTTGTGCTCCTTCCGTATCTCTTGTTATTTATGATTTCCCCCTTCTATATTCTGTTGTATTTCTGTGAAGATGCTGCGACACGTTTTTCCTTACCTGGATGCTCTCATGCTTCTTGGAAGATCTGATTTTTGAACGCTATTCTTGAGGCTAACACGGTAAGTGGATTTTGGCTGTGGTGTTGCAGCTGATCGTTAATTTTAAGAAATGCCATGAGGATCATCCTGTTCAGAAATTCTTTGGAGCATGCAATGACCTAAAAATTCAGTTGGACAATTGTTTTCGTGAAGAGGTTAGAAATTGACACCGTGCTCTTTTGATTGATGTCGGGATTACAGTTTTGAAGGAGATGTGTCATGCGGAAATCATGTCGTCAGAGTGAGCATGAGGTTTTGCTGCAATCATGGATTTATGTGTGAGGGTGCCATAGCTTATTCTCCGTACTCTGTCATGTGGCCTCTTTATCTGCAGAAACAAGTGAAGCGCAAGGCCAATTTTGAGGCAAGTAAGCAGTTTAAGGAGAAGCTGAGAGCTAGCAAAGCCTCAAAGATCACCTCCGACTCTTCTACTCCATCCCCAGCATAACTGTGCTTATGGTCTTTTGTTACGTGGTAAATTGAAGGTGTGTGATCAGGGGTGTCATGCGGAAGGAACCTTGTTCAGATTCTAGTTGATATGGAGTCTGTGACATCAGATGCGAACGATTTTACCTCGGACAAGGTTCTTGAGCCGAAGGTACCAGAGGCCAGTTCATCGTTTGCGTTGGAGAAGCGAGTTGTTAGTAGGAAACCTCGCATCATTTTGGCAGCAAGTGGCAGTGTAGCTGCAATCAAGTTTGGGATTCTTGCTGATAGCCTATCTGACTGGGCGGAAGTAAGAGCAGTCGCTACGAAACCTTCTTTGCATTTTATCGACCGAAAAGGCCTGCCTGCAAGTGTGAAGTTGTACACAGATGACGATGAGTGGTCGAGCTGGAGCAAAATCGGAGACGACGTGCTCCACATAGAGCTACGGAAATGGGCCGATGCCATGCTCATTGCACCTCTCTCTGCAAATACGCTTGCGAAGGTAGGAAGAATTGATCATCTGAAATTATATTTTGTTTGTGCTTTTCTATTTCTTTTCTAGGTGCCTTGTATCTACAAATATATTTTCCAGACCCTGCCCTTTCACAATATTAATGGTCGTAGCCAGATCTGACTCTTTCGAAAATTTGCAGGTTGCAGGAGGTTTATGTGACAATCTTCTCACCTGCATTGTACGTGCTTGGGATTTCTCAAAGCCTATGTTTGTTGCACCTGCAATGAACACGTTTATGTGGACCAGCCCTTTTACTCTCCGTCATTTAACATCACTTGAAGATCTTGGTGTTACGGTCATCTCACCAATATCCAAGAAGCTGGCATGTGGAGATACGGGGAATGGTGCCATGGCGGAGCCTGCAACTATTGACTCTGCTATGAGGTTGTCAATATTGACATCTGAACCCATTATTCAGTTGCTTTCTGCACCGCCTCACACCATCTGAGTGCTGGCCATATCTTTGCGAGGGTGTATTTTCACATATGTTTCAGTAGCGATGACGATCGACGTTTTCCTGTTGGAAGTCTCAAGTATGAATTTACCTAGGTGGGTCTGTTCTGGCCAGCCTAAGATTTGGCTTGGTGGTCTGGATAAGGGTTTGAGGCAGGGATGTAGCAGGTCAACATCATTGTTTTACTTGTCGAAGATTCTTGTTGTACCGGTTTTGCATACTTCATGCATCAACTTTCAGATTTTAGTGCCACAACCTTGCAGCCGATATTTGTCTTCAATGCCTTCATGAGTTCAAGTCAAGGTAGATTCAAAATTTAACATGTTCTGTCAATAACTCGAGTGAGGTCCACCATTTTGCGACTTCGGTTGAACTTGAGGTGGGTGCTTTTCATCGCTGAGACAACAGAACCGAGAGTGCTGCCTCTATGTGGTATTGGGAAGTACCTGCCTGCAGGTTCTCTGGCATTTGTCATCTGAGGTCCTGAGGAAGTGTGCATGTTGCAATCTCTGACATATTTTGCAGGAATGTGCTTCCAGTCAGTGGCAGGGAAACCTTGTCAACCGGTGGTGTGTGTTTGCAAATTGCAGTTACGGTGGTATGTGTTAGCAAATCGATGTCCAACATATAAGTTGACAAGAACAGACTACAATTGGCTAGCTTGAGAGTGCTGTACTGAAAGCCTTATTAATGTAAAATATCTGCATTCAAAGTTTAATTAATACCGGTAGTTCTGGTCGCCCACTGTCCAGCTTGTGCAGCCGCTTGGTGAGCAGTCTCAATATCAGAGTCAAATAGTGTTGGCGTGTCTGCTGTCCTGTCTGTGTCGCTCTGGCTTTGGCCCCGCCCCCCAGGCCACTTGTGGCTGGGTGGGTTTTGTTTGGTTACTCTCTGCAATGAAATTCTGCTTCATTTGTTTCAAAAAAATAAAATAAAAATTAGAGTCAAATACGGTAATCCGAAGTGGAGGTTAAACCTCTCAACAATCACAGATACGTTGCATCTGATAAACTATCGTTTTTACATTAAGAGAAGCAGAATTTCATTGCAGAGAGTAACCAAACTAGAAACTATTGCTGGTGTACATCTACTATGAAGGCTAGTTCAAAGCTTTTACTTGCGCATCGTGTCCGGTGCACTGGGAGTTATGGTACATTGCCAAAGATTTGGGAGGGTCCTGCCAGAATGTTTACAACCTGCTCAACATCCTCAAGGTGACCTTTCTCTTGAGCAGTAGCTGCTATTCGTTCTCAAGAATAAGAATCCGTCATAGCAACCTTCATCTGTCGTTGCGAATGCAGCTGTTGTCCTCCATAGCGTTAATATCTTTAAACTTCCGTCTGAACAATCTCAGGAAGATGAGGAAGCCTAGCATTAATATTGAGAAGCGTCTTGGTCATCTCAGACATGAAGCTGTTCCATTGTGAATCTTCTTCTGTTGCAGTAACTGGCGCAGGAAATGGCTCCTTCTGTACTTCATTAGAGACAACACCCGGTGTTGTTCCAGGCACCTCCACAGCTAATGATATCTCGTGAGCAGCTTCGGCAGTTGCTTCAATTCCACTCTGAAAGAGAAGTTCCCTACGCTTTACCACATTTGGCTTTATCTTTGGCTTCCTTTTCTGTTTCTCTGGACAACTTGTCTGCATGTTTTTCTGACCCAAAAGAGGAACCAAAGAAGTGACCGTGCGATAGGTAGCCTTCCCAGAATTACCTGGACATTGAGAATTTTGGTTCCTACTTTTCCTCTTTTTCAATTTTCGTCCTGGTTTACGGCTGAGAGATTGTTCTTCTTGAGCTGAAGTATCACTTTTCCTTTCAGATTCAGTGTTGTTGTTTGAGGGCGATGGTGAACATGGATGCTCGGTAGTCACTGTATCTTCATCTCGACTTACAAGCTGCTCCCAAGGAGCGATCTCATCAGCCAAAGATTTATGAGATTTGCGAGCACTGCCTGGAACACTTCCGCCAGATCCAGAAATTTTAACATGCGCTTTCCCGCGCGGTGTTTCACGTGCGGGGCGCAAGGGTGTCCGAACACGATCGGGGGCAGATTTTGGCCTTGAGGTCTGTCTTGTCAAGTCATGGCCTTGTTTGCACCTCAAATCCCTCTGATTGTTAGACATGATTCTTTGGCAGGGAAACTCAAGTTCAGAGTCCAGTGCTCTTCGTACTGCGAAGCTTTTGATCGGATTCGTTTGCCTGACAATTCTTGGTGTGCCGACCAAGGGCTTGGGAAGACTCCGTTCAGGTGCAGATTTTGGCCTCAAGGGTAGTTTGTTGATCTCGACAAGGACTCCGGGACTGCTGCACACTGGTCTGAGGTCTACTGACTCGCTTAAGGTCTTGCTTTTCTGGGATACAGAACTGCTTGTAATCTGTTTCTTACCGACAAACTTGGGCTTTGCAAGAAAGTTTTTTCTGTATTTGTCAACTGTCGGCCTCCGGAGGTTGGGATCCATGGTTTGCTGGGATGTGCGGCAAGCTTCTTTCGGGGAAATAAGGCATGGAATGCTCTTCGCAGCAGCAACAGCAACAATAGCATCTGCAGAATTAGGTGTTGTAGTCGATACTTCTTGCTTGTTGTTCCGAAGGTCAACTAACTGTAGCACTCTCCTCTCTTTCATGACTGCCCCAAATGTCTTGGCCCCTTCTCGTGTCAGTTGATTGCTCTGCAAATGCAAAGCTTCGCCCCATGTTGAATAGCACAGTTAAAATGCATCAATTGATGAGTCCTTGTGCTAAGGTGAGGTAATAAAAGCGACACACGACTGTGTTACATGATGTGGCAGTAGTTTTAATCCTCTAACCTGTTCATATTATTACTCTGTAAACCCGTTTACCAGAAAGACCTAAGTGGTAAGCATACTGCTGTGGGAGTCTTCATGGGGGAGGCACATACAAGAAAACAACAGGTTTGGAATCAACTGACTTGTATACAAGAAAACGAAGTTTTAGGTTGTATACGAGTCCCTACCTGAGAGTGGAGCCTCCCCGTACAAAATTGGACAAAGCTCGTCAGCAAGATCATCCGTGAATTGATTGTATGACAGATCAAGAGATCTGAGCCCTAGAGATCCATCAACGATTTCCTTTGCTGGAACGCAGGTATTGTGGGACATTCCAAACTGTCGTAAACTGGCTTGCCAATCGGAGTTTTTTTGATTGCCCACACTATTCTGCATCCACGCCACTGCCATCATAGTGAGGGTGCTAGAATTCTTCAACAGTTTCGAAATGTACATGTCTTTCTAGCGGTACACTAGAGGTTGACTCAGGGATTGATAAGATCATAATTACCCTTGGTGTAGATTTATGTTCGATTAACTTGGCCAGATTTTTTTAAGGTCGTTGCATGAGATTCAGGACTGCCTAGTTCCTAAGACCTTTGCATAGTGCTGTTTCTCAACTAGTTCCTAGGCAGACAGTTATGAAGTTACTAAAACTTTGCAATTGCATCTTCAAAGTCAGTCAAGATGTGTCACAGTGAGTATTCAAACCTCCACAGATGCTGCAGGTGCCCACTTTCCTTGTAGTGGAAATTGCTTTGCGCTCCACTCTTGACTAGTTTTCTGTGCCTTCTGCAGCTTCTGTTGACATACCAAAGCTTGTTCAGGACTCAAGTGGCCAGGATTGTGCTCTTCCTCTGGCTTGGCTCGTCCACTATTTGGGCTTCCCTGTTTCCACACCTCACAGCTTAGTGAGAGGTACTGTTATTGTGGTTAGTATACAATTGTTGAGTAGGTATATATCCACCATTGTGTCGATAAGTTTGAACTTCTTTGGATGAGAAACAATTATAGCATACAAGGGAAATTGACTAACCTTGACGATGTTGACAACATATGGCACGCTCAGATCTGTTAGTCCACATCCTGACAAGTTCAAAGTGTGCAAAGGGACACATTCTCGGAGGCTTCTCGCCTGCGCCACTTTTCATTTGGACACATTTGAAGTGTTACATAGGGACAATAAAGACTGAGCAATGCATCCTTGCTAATATGAACTGAGCCTATTTATCTAGCACGGACGATGCAGATGATGCAGGAGATCCGAATTAACAAAAAATTATGTCTTTGGACCTTACCAGGATCTGAAATCTAGTGTCTCCGAGCCCACTGTTGGCGAAGGACAATCGTCGTAACGTTTTTGTAAAGCCTGCAAAACCAGCTAGCATACAGTTAAGATGGAAGCAAAGCCAGTCCTGCACAAATGCGAGGCTGTCAACTTTAACCTCCTGCGAACAGAACGACCGAATTGATTCTGAAGTCTCATTATTAATTCGACTACCTATTTCATCGATTTGTAAAATTCTGACTGTAGTGGGATAAGACTTGTGCAGGAGTAGGTCCAATCCTTACAGAGAGCATCGGCAAGCAGTTTAAGTTCTCGATTCCACAAGCGCAGTCCGAGTTCCAGCTGCTGCAGCCAGCCCCCAACAGCATGCGTCAAAGCCCTGTTGTAGCCATCATATATGTATTGCTTATGGTGAAAACTAGCTTGGATGGTGAACCCACTACCAATCAGGAACCTCAGATATTCATTCCTATTGTGATATGATGGGAACATGGGTCGGAATGTTTTTTCGTGATTTTATGTCCTAATCGACCACCGCAAAGAAAGAAAGAAAGAAGCAATTTCTTCAATGTTCAAGTAAATGCCTGCGATTCAGATGCAAGTGAGAATTCAGTCAGAAGAAACAAAACTTAACGATGGAGAGAGGCTAACCTGGAGAAATGCAAACAAGCCTGAGTAGTCTTTCGGTCCAGCAGGGTGAAGCGATTGTTAACTGGTTATTATGCAACATCCACAACTCCTTCGTGAGTACAGTGCAGAATTTTCCATGACCTGCACTACATAGAATGCTCGGCAATCTATGAATTTGCATCTAACATATTGGAATCCCTAACTTATTTGTCTTGAATGGTTTCGAGGATGTAAGCACTACAAAGATCGAAAAAAAGTCTGGAGAATAACATTACCATCACGCGAATCGGGTGCCGTGACAAATAAGCGCAGGCTGGTAATGGCTGGGGTCTTGATTCTGTCAGCCACTGCAATCAATTCCTCAAGCGAGAGGTCCTTCAAATTCCTCTGTACATCAAATTCTCCTCTGGGATGACTATCGAGAAAAAAACAACATCAGAATTATAGGGCGTGGTGACCGTACATTTCTTGTTAGTTACGGTTTGAACATCATGTGTCTACAACTCGTTCAATGCGGAGTTCACTGACTCATTTCAGGAAGAAAGGACCGAGGCCTATCCAGACATGAGGTTCTGCGTCAATTCATTCCTCAACATCCCTGGAGGGGTTGCACTAAAATAGAATGCCGCATTGAATGAGGAACCCCAAAATGATACTGTACGACGATTGAATACGGATATTAAATCCTCAAGTAATCGGCAGTTTGAATGATCACTGCGGTGCAAATTCTCACCTCGAGGAATTTGACATGCGCTGCTTTCCTTAACACCTGAACACTCTGTTGCGAGCTACTCTTCTGCGGGCTCCTCTGAATTAGTCGTTCCGCCATTGATTTCGAACAAAGTTGCTGTGCTTTCAGCAATGCCTATTGCTAACAACGGAAACCACAAGACATTGCGATCGAGCAGAAGATTTGGCAATAGAGGCTCTGGTAGGCTATGGCATTGTCCCTGAAACCCTAATTTACATCAATGTCTACTTTGTTAGGGTTCCTTCATCCAGGTAGTTCTCGGGAGTTTAGTTGACGTAGCCTGTAGCCTACAATTAATGTGTAACGGTGAATTCACGACCATTTCGGATTGCCAAGTAGCCTAACTCAGCCACTTCTGGGATCTTCGGTTAAATAGGTAAACCCCTACTCACAAATTTCTTTAACTAAAGCCGGCAAACTTTGAATGGGAGCCAGTTTGGGTTCTTGGGGTGATACCACAGAGAATCAGAATACATCCAACTCTCTCTAATTAGGGGATAATGGGCTTTTAAATGAACTGCGACGTGTGAAAATTGTCCCATGAGAGATTCTTGATATATACACGGAATGTGCAATTAGAGAGAGTTGAATGTAGCACCAGAGTTGGCCCAATTTTGGAGGGTGCATGCATGGGCTATGTTTTCCTCGCCATACATGTTGTACGTATATTCACATATATTATGTATATAATGGATACTGTTCACAATGTACGGTCCTCCTAAGTGAAACTGTTGATAAGCGATGGCAGCCAGCAACTGAAGGCGTGAACTGAATGTATGGCAGCCTGAACAATTGGCTGATGAGACCCTCCAAGTGAGGCCGGGATCTGACAGCAACATCGTTCTTTGCCGGTGCGATTCCGTTACTCGGTGCAGCAGCTCTGCCGTTTATGCATGCAACTCTACGGTACGTTGAAGTTGGCCATTTCTTATATGATACCGGTAATTAATCTTGAGTTCACAACCCAGAATAGGTATCTGTAATCGGTTGATGCCCCGTTGATTCATTTTTGATTGAATAATTTGGTTGTTGTACGCTCTTCAGCCCCACTTTGGCATCTCAGTGGCCGCGCTTCAATGCTCGAACAACCTAACTTGATCACAGTCAGCGAGTCTTCTGCTGGCGAGTTCGATTGCACTGCCCACGCCTTCATCTTGAAATAAAGTGTAAGAAGAATCGTTCTTGAATTTGCCTCGGTCAGTCTGACAAGATTGTAGTGCATGTGCAAATGTTAGGGTTCTGCATGCTTGCAAGTTGTATTGAATGTACATATAATTCCTATGCTGCGGCGTTGTGGAGTGCATAGAATTTTAATTTGTGGAGTGAGCAATCCCCCAAGTAGGTTGAGCTTTTGATGCAACGAGTGGAGTGAGCCGCTTGTTCGTCATAGCAGAAGGAAATTATGATTTTGATGCTTTCGATTATGCGATGCAAGAAAGGTCAGGTGCTGGATCCTTCGCGCATTTTGGAGTAGAAATCCAAGAAGTTCAGACTTGAAATAGGTTTTTCAGTAAAATTAGATTGTTTCAGGAACTTTTATACACATCATAAGAGAATATTTCTCAAGAATTATGGGGAGGTCTCCCTATTAATAGTCACAGTGCTCATACGGAGGCCTCTAATTTTACTGAAAAAACATGCAGGTGTCAAACAAATCCTCCACATTGGTCTACCGAAATGCACATTGTAGTCGGTCACAGACCTAAGCCCTAAATACTGCGTCCTGCTTCATTAGGATTCAAGACGTATTCTTTGCTGGTGCTAGGTAGGTACACCTCGAATGTGCGAAGTAATTTGACGAGGGTCACTCTGTTTCTGTAGCTTAGCGAAATTTTTTGGAAGTCCAATGAGGTGGGAAAATCATGACGCCGGGGAACAGGAGCAAATGTACATCGGAAGGTCACTGTTTGGACCACCCGATCCATTTACCCTCATGCCCACATCTGCCGGCCCTATTACCCACACTCAGTATGTTCCTTCTCCATGCTGTTGATTCATCCATGCCTGTTTAATATGACAAGCTTGGGAAAGAACAAAATGTCACATACTGTCACATATTTGATAATATGACAAAAGGGCCATTGATGTCTTATAAATGGCCCTTTTATCGTATCAAAATGATTGATGTCTTACATCAATATATGATGATGTTGCATTATAGAGATTTTAACAAAACATGAATGATGCAAATCTTATTGAACTCTTGGGACCTCCTCAATTGCTAAGTCCTAGGTCAAGGTTTTCATGCTGGGTATAAACATGGTCTCTACATTTGGCTGATGCACAGGCACCCGTATGTAACGGGCACATCTGTGTTGGGCCTGAAGTACAGAGATGGAGTTCTCATAGCTGCTGATACTGCTGGTAATCACTCCCAAAATTAACGTACTTTTCAAGATACTGTAGATTTTAAGCAGGTCCGGGATTTGCAAGATTGCAACTTACTTCTTCACGGCTTCCTTCATGTTGAATGTGTTGGATCTTGAACAATTATACTTGTGGGATGTGGTGGATTTGGAACCTAGGGTCATATGGTTCAACGACGCGGTACAAAAGTGTAGAGCGGTTGAAGGCTGTGAGCAACAACACGCTGCTTGGAGCCACTGGAGAAATAAGTGACTTCCAAGCTCTCACTCAACTTCTTGACAGACTAATGTACGTACACCATCCACAGGAGTCCCAGACATTTTTGCCGGGTAAAAAGTGGATAGTTTGGCCTCATTTTTTTACCCCATTTAGCTCTGTGACGGAAAGTGCAGATTGGGAGTTGGGGTCAAACTTTTGGAACCTTTACCGGGGTAAAACCATGGTACTTTTGACGGGCGTGGAGGCCAAAAAAAACTGTTGCTGGGTAAAAATCCCTCATTTTTACCCCCACCCGAGTTTGGCCCTGGAGTAAACTGTGAGGGTTCCCTGTGATCGACATCCACTCCTATTGTATTTAAGTGTTGATATGACGATTCCATAAGGAGCATCCTTGAACCGAATTTAGGTCATTCAGTCTCAGTTTTGTTTGTTGTGATAGATTAAATACCCTCATGTAGATCGAGCAGTGTCACATGTATGCACAGGGCCATCTGACTTACTTAATCAATGTTGTTGTTGTGACTGATGGCAGAGTCACCGATGCAATGTGGGATGATGGCAACAACCTCGGGCCATTGGATATTCACAATTTTCTCACACGTGTCATGTACAATCGCCGCAACAAGTTTGACCCTCTCTGGAACAGCCTTATCCTTGGCGGCGTCAAGAGTGGAGTCAAATATCTGGGATCTGTAAGTGCAACTCAAAATTTAATTTTTTTCATTTCACAAGTATGTCAATTGAGATCAAACAATATGTAGGCATCAGAATCTCATGTATAGGAAGAACGTCAAAGTTTCTATAGAAACTTATTCCCCAAAATGCAAGATTGAAGGCTATGATGAACAAGGTCAAGATGATCAATATGAAAATCAGAGTCAGTGCTTCTTGTCCGTCCAGAATGACAAACAAGGTGGCCGGCGCATTCGAACTTTGGTCATTTTACTACTGAACCCCTAAACGTCCCAGCAACCAGCAATTGGGTCAGAAACAGATTCAAAGTCTTGTAACTTTCTCATACAATCTCGGATGACTTTCATCCAAGTTACCTTGGCAAGAATATTAAATTCTCTACCAACTAAAGTAAATCTCTTGTGATGGGTAGATGTTGATAATATTGTAGAGGTCTCCAAATGCAAGTATGTCAAATTTGTTGGGTAGATTTTATGTTTGCAAAGGTCCTCTCATGTACACTTGATGTACATTTGAGCCATGCTAATATCTATTTTTGAGGCTAGCATCTACTTGTGTTCAAAGGGTTGGTACGTTTAGGGGTTAATCCTTTAACCCCTAACTACTGCCGAGGCCAAAAAATGACTTTTGGACGATTTCAACCACCTATTGGATGACGAAGCAATGATGAATTTCATCCCAATCTTTGTGTGAAGTGCTTTCATTGGTCATGTCACCTCTTCAAGTTAAAATTTAGGTCATTCAAGCTATTTTTGGATTTTACATGGGGTCCCAACTACCAAAAAAGTAGTAAAAATGGTTCAACACGTAGTGTATTTTTGATTTTCTTTTCTTGCTTAAACTAAATTTAGGCCATGGAAATGAGTTTTGTTGCATTTGATCCTAGCCAACAAAATGAAGCTTACCAAGTGTAGTTTCTACTCTATTTTGAATTTTTGGAAAACTCTAAAAATTGAGTGTTTTATTGGAGTTACAAGTTCAGTGGGTGTTACCATGGTGTAGGGAATTATTCTAAATTTAGACACTCAAATGATTTTCATTTACTATACTATTCTTCATTGTAATTTACACCTTGGGTAAAAAAATCGAAAATTTTGTGTACATTTGGTAATTGATATGAATTTTCTTTGCAACCACTTCAAAAAATCATAGTAAATTCAAATTTTCACCAAAATTTATGAAAAGTTCATGATTCGTAGTAGACACATGGCTTCATTTACTAAAAATATAAAATTGAATTCTTATCTTATTTATAGTGGCAAAATTGAGTGTCACATGCAATGCATGATTCCATGGTCATAGACCTGACGTTTAGGGGTTAAGAGTGGAGAGCCTGCCTTACCATCCACAGCCTTCAACCTACATGGTAATTAGTTTCCCCATTCCCGTGGCAGGGTAGAACAGATATGAAGTTGAGTATAGTTGAAGAGTCACAAAGAGGATTTTACAGCGCACTAAGTTATGTATTATATGGATGTGACTGGAGTATTTATTGAACGAGTTTGTTGAATTCTACATTCAATTCTACATATAATTTCTATTACACCAATGATAGTCAACAGTGTTGTCGTAGACAGTCACTGGATTAACGCACCAGGTCGGTTGCTTGCAGCCCGAGCAATCGGTATTTCAGGTCCCCAAGGTCTGGGGATCGGATCAATTTTAGTTGACATGATATACCCACAATTAGTACTACATTCAAACCGGAGGAGACACACCCACAGGGAGCCCTCACAGTTGAACTCCAGGGCCAAACTTGGGTGGGGGTAAAAATGAGGGATTTTTACCCCAGATAATTATTTTTTTGCCCCCACGCCTGTCAAAAGCACCATGGTTTTACCCCGGTAAAGGTTCCAGAAAGGGAGTCAAAGTTTGAATCCCGACTCCGAATCTGCACTTTCCATCACAGTGCTAAATGGGGTAAAAAATGAGGCCAAACTATGCACTTTTTACCCCGGCAAAAATGTCTGGGACCTTGTAACCGGTCAACCATACTCCTTAAAGGACAGACCATTTTGTTCATTTTACTTTTGGCGATACGATGCGCAGTTTAAATCATGCTAACTGGTGATCAATTAGTACTACTCCAGGTGAGCATGATCGGAGTGCACTATGTGGATCAGCACATTGCGACTGGATTTGGAATCCACTTGGCTCAACCTATCTTCCGCAACGAGTGGAAGGAGAACATGACACTTGAAGAAGGAAAAAAGTTGATTGAGAAGGCCTTGCTAGTCTTGTTCTACCGCGACCGCTCAGCCATCAACAAGATCCAGGTATTAATATTCAATCGGCAACGTACATGGTAATTGAATTCTCGGGGGGTGTAGTGATATGTTGGAGTAGCAATATACGTGCGAACAAATGATAGGGTATTTTAAAAACATGGGAACAAAAAATTATAAATGGACTTAGAGGTAATATAGGGTATCAAAAATGGCACTGGACATCTTTAAAGTACTATAGGGTATGGAATAATAGGTAATTTGGAATTATAAGTAATGCAAGCCCCTTTTCTATGAACCCAAAGTAGAAAATTACATAATGATAGCATGTGAAAAAAAACCAAAAAAACAAGTAATACCCCCCTATAAAATAGTCGTTGTTCTCACCTATATCCTTAACTTTTTAACACACTGACCCCCCCGAGATTGAATTAATAAGCGTTCTAATCAGCAAATTGCGCGCATATAATGCGGACACTAGTCCCTAAAGTTCTTAATTACGCAATTCCCATTCTCCAGGTAGCAAACATCACCGAGGATGGCATTCATATTTCACGGCCATACGCCTTGAAACCAACTTGGAACTTGAAAGCCTTCAAAAATCCAACGGCCTCTGCTGCTGGCTCATGGTGATATATATATTCGATCAAGACCAGCTGGCTGCACACCAGTCAATCAATGATGAAGATATATTTTAAATTACATGGAGTGCTGCTTGGTGCATTTCACTGCCATGTTGAAGGATTAATTATCTATCATCTAAACTGCTGAGTGCAGAACTTTTATAGGGACAAGGTGAACATGTCAACTTAG
This sequence comes from Pohlia nutans, assembly GCA_022496805.1. Classification (NCBI taxonomy): domain Eukaryota; kingdom Viridiplantae; phylum Streptophyta; class Bryopsida; order Bryales; family Mniaceae; genus Pohlia; species Pohlia nutans. Next base: position 25,510,989 of record CM040096.1, read on the forward strand.
CAGAATACTAGCTAATCGGTCATTAACCCCTAAACGTCCCATCGTCCAGTTTCTGGACGACGAACGGATTCCAGATCACACTACACTTACATTACTTCATGGATGAAACTCATTCAATATTTTAAAAATACTTTATGAAGTTGTTGTCCTATCTAATGGTTGGATTTGGTGTTACTAGGGTACATATTTTTTTTAGATTACAAATGTGGAAGTATGTCAAGCAGTTGACCAAGCCAAAATTGCATTGACTTTAGTTCAAAAGTGGGCTTGCTAAAATGAGGCCATAAATTGAAGTAACACAAAATTTTCAAAAAATCACCATTTCAAGAGTATCTCATTTTAAATCCATTCCAACAAATTTTCCTCAAAAAATATCAATATTTTGTTTGTAATGAAATTTAGAAGGAATTTTTAATTATAACTTTGAAATTTCATAATAAAATATCAGTGATGACATTGGTGAATCTAACCGTACGGATGGAATCTAAAATTCAATATCTACAACTTTCATTTGTATAACAATTCTGAAATATTCTTCTAAATAGTAATTTATAATGATTTTTCTCAAACTGTCAATTTTGGGGACACCCTGGGACGTTTAGGGGTTAATCCTTAGTTTACTTAATTTCCAGGTACTGATCTTCATCTCCATGTGGCTGAGGATTATTTTTGAACTGATATCCTCCCCTTTTCATCTTCAACATGCACACACAGGCATGTAAGTTGCCATCATGTACCAAAAGCATTTGACAGCCTACTTACTGTAACATGTAATTGGTGCACCGTACCAACTGTACCTGTTGGGCTCACTTGTTTAGATTGCCCACACTTGAACATAATAATTAAATAATTTCGCACTAAGCACGCCAAGGCTCCTGTAGCACTTGACTGGAGGTTACGAGGTTACAAAGTGAGACCAAGCCATGCCCATAGATGGGGACACGTACAGGCGGCGAATTCAATGGCATGGAATTGGGTCCACCATGACTAGCAAGCTCCAATTCCATGCATGCGCATCAATGAATTTTTGTTGCTTGTTTTAGCCAATTTGCTACATTAATAAAATTTCGGCTGGGAATTGATACTCCGTACAAAGGTTTTTTGAACAAGTGGCTAGTCGCGAAGTCTCTACCTTAGTATTTCCCCAAATTTACTTTTGCGGCTTCTTTTTATTATCCAGGGCTGGCGCGTAACTCCTAGTAACTCCTCAAAAATAAAGCGTTTCCGTAGTCTCTCCCTTGGGGCAGAGACAATAAAGAAGGTAATAGCCACATTTCCTACATGGAGTCAAGATGTGTAGCCTCTTTAAACCTAGGTATCATCCACGTATTGCCTAAGTAGCACCTAAGTAGCACATGTGTATTACCATGATATTATGTATATAATTATATGAAAAGAGCATCCAAGGAGCATGGATTGCTCTTAACCCATAAACGCCGCCTAGAACAAAATCTGCCTTATGAATGGAACTGATTATTCAATTCTAATTGCTATATGGATGATTTCCATCCAATTATTTTTGTGAAGGGTTTTGGTTGGTCATGCCATCTCTTCAAGCTAAATTTAGATCATTCAAGATATTTTTAAATTTTACATGGGACCCAACTACAAAAAGAGTTGTAAAAATGGTTCACCTTGTAGCGTCTTTTGGATTTTTCTGCTTTTTCTACAAAAACTAAATTTAGACCATGAAAATGAGTTCTACTTCATTTGAGCTTAACTGAAAAAATGAAGCTTGCCAAGTCTAGTTCCTCCAATTTTAATTTTTGAATTTTTTTGAAAATTAAGTATTTTATTGCAGTTACAAGTTTGATAGGTATTTCCATGGACAGGTGTAGCAAAAAATTCTAAATTCAGATACACGAATGATTTTCATGAACTCACCTTTTCTTCATTTTAATTTACACCTTTGGTAAGAAAATTGGAATGTTTTAGTACATTTTCTAATTGATATGAATTTTCTTCACAATCAATTCAAAAAATCATAATAATTTCAAATTTTCACCAAAATTTATAAAAGGTTCATGACTTCTAGTAGACACATGACTTCATCTCCCAAAAATATAAAGTTGAATTTGTGTATTATTTATAGTGGCAAAATTGTGTGTGACAGGTAAAATATGATTCCATGGTCATAGGCCCAACTTTTACGAGTTAAAGCCATGGTAGAGTAGCAAAAGAGCTAAACTATCTCCTGACAAAAAAAAACCATTTTACAAATAACTCTAACATAACATTCAATAGCCTTCACTGGCTCTGCTTTTCCCTTGAAGAGAGTGTGCAGAATATCTAACATCATCATCTAAGTATGCAAAATCAGTAGCTAGCTTGTCCTACAAGAAGGCGGAGGTAATGGCAACCGGGAGGGGAAGGTCAACAAGATCTTAAAGCTCCAAACACATAATAAAAAAGAAGAAGATACTGTAGTGATTTAACGCCGGCACAGGAGCAGCACACTGGTTGACAACTTTTTTTTTTTTAATTGTTAAAAAAATCATTAATTTTTAAAAATTTAAATTTAAATTTGAAGTTTTTAAAACTTTTTGTTGAAAGGTTAGATGGCACTACAGGCGCAAGGCTACGTGCCGCGGTGCCGGCAAGCACTGGCAGCATTTTATTTTTTCTTTGATGGTTTCTTTTTCTCCTTTTCTTTTTTCATTTTTTTTTTTCCTACTCCACTCCAGCAACCTCCAGCGACCGGCTCTGTCCATCCCTTTTTTGAATGAACTTCTATATTGTTGGATGGATGCAAAGGCAGTGCACGTGAAGGCTAAGTCTGAACTGAATGTCATGGATGCGCATCATCAGGTTTAGTTGCCAAGAATCTAAGTTTGCATTGTAACTATCGACGTCGCATCCCACGATTTTTGCAGTTCTTTCACCTGGACCAGTCATGTAACAGATGGTTCGCCCCTAGGTCACATCGACAAGGAGTTGACAATCGTACATACATAGTTTCGATGGTGCTTTTCCTCTAATTTCTTACTCTTTTCGATCGGATGGTTCAGACTAATCGCACCAGTCTCCGGGGAAGGTACAAAATGGGGTGGTGGTACGTAGTTCCAGCATGCAGCAGGGTGCATCGATGAGATCGATCGAACTGGAATCATGTAGCATGTTGAGAAAATAAACTTAGAATCCTGCTTGGTAGTTTTTGCCTTGAATTGAATTAGTTGCTGAGTGTTCAAAGGGGAGATTGCAGTAAGTAACCTCAGCATGGATCAACGCAGCAACAACATCTCCGACATGGTGTCGCTGATCCGAAAGGATGGCAAAGTGGCTGCATTTGCAGTGGAAGCCTGCAGCAGCAACGATGACGAATTCGACGCTTCGAAGAAGCCGCCGTTCACACTGGGTCAGATCCGGGCCGCAATTCCCAAGCATTGCTGGGAGAGGAGCATTCCGCGATCGTTGAGCTACGTCTTCCGCGACGTCGCGGTCGTGGTCGTGCTCGCGACCGTGGCGGCCCGCGTCGACAGCTGGTGGCTGTGGCCGCTCTACTGGCTGTGCCAAGGCACCATGTTCTGGGCGATCTTCGTACTGGGCCACGACTGCGGCCACGGCAGCTTCAGCAGCAGCAAGCGCCTCAACAACATCGTGGGCCACATCTTGCACTCGTTCATCCTGGTCCCGTACCACGGCTGGCGCATCAGCCACCGCACGCACCACGCCAACCACGGCCACGTCGAGCACGACGAGTCGTGGTATCCCATGACGGAGACCATTTACAACACCATCGACTTCTGGACCAGGTTTGGCCGCACCCATGCAATCGTTTCTAGACATGAACATGACTTGATGATCATGCATGGATTGTACATATGATTCATGACTGTGAAATAAGAATAACGTACATTGATCCAACGTATCCTTAAGGTTGTTCGCTTTGTACTTGATAGAGACAGTACTCCATGGCTCTGCTACGGCATGTAGCGAAAAGCATACTATCACTGAGTCGCGAAGTCACAAGGTGGTTGCATGCACTGTGGTGAGCCCATGGAGTACTCTATCTAGCGTAGCCTATAACACATGTCACACATTAATAGAGTTTTATTTTGAGTACACTATGGAGAGTTGAGAATAGAAAGAGATGAGGAGGAATTTTCTACAAAGATTTGGAATATACAGTTACAAAGATTGTGCGCATAGGAAATAAAACTCAAACATGCCCAAATGCACTAGTTGAATCTACCAGGATTTGAAGTAGTGTCACAACTGGTCCTGATTTCCTGGAGTAGGCTATGTCAAACTAATAGGCATTATCTAGAATTGTAACATGATGAATTTAACGCCTATTTGGAATGAATGATGTTGGAGACCAGGTTTGGGCGCACCCAGTTTCCTCTCCCGCTCTTTGCGTACCCTGCTTACCTCTGGGTTCGCAGTCCGGGCAAGACGGGCACGCATTACAGCCCCACGAGCGATTTGTTCGACCGGAGTGAGTGGGGCCAAGTGACGACCTCCACGGCGTGCTGGTTGCTCATGGTGGCCATCTTGACGTCGGCCGGGAACCACTTGGGCTTCCTCTGGCTGCTCAAGCTCTACTTGGTTCCGTATCTCGTCAATGTGGTGTGGTTGGACGCCGTCACATATCTGCATCACCATGGCTACGAGAAGAAGGTAACTAAAGGCAGCGCTGGCAGTTTTCCTTCTGATAACTAGGACAGGTATAGATTAAATAACTTTAGCAAAACATAACGGCTACTCCAAGAAATGTGCGACAGCTAGATGTGTCACTATATCAGTGGCTACACAGTCATTTTTGACTCCCACTTCTCTACATGCAAGTGTTGCATCACACAGCTTCTTACTATTTTGGTTCAAAACGTGTTAATTAATTCTATGTCGCAGTTTATGTCCCACAACCAGTTCGAGATTGCCTTTGTAGTCGTTTCTATTGGCAGTCTCTGTTGACCACTGAAATTTTGTGGACATGCATGGTCTTAGGTGCCGTGGTACCGGGGCCAGGAGTGGAGCTACATGCGCGGCGGGCTGTCTACCATTGATCGTGACTACGGCTGGTTCAACAAAGTCCACCACGACATTGGCACGCATGTGGTACACCATCTGTTTCCGGCCATTCCGCATTACCATTTGTGTGAGGCCACGGCGGCTGTGAAGCCGATGCTGGGGCAGTACTACCGGGAGCCTCAGCGGTCCGGGCCCATCCCCCTGCACCTCATTCCCATCTTGGTCAAGAGCTTCGCAGAGGATCAATTCGTGGCTGATGAGGGCGACATTGTGTTTTATCAGACGTCCCGTAAAAGCCAGTGAACGAATATACACATTCGGTGGACCTTCTTTAATTGTAATACGAACAAGTTTAATTTCTGCTTAACTAGCTACCGCCTTTCGCGAATTCGAATTCCCAACACCATCTCCTTTTCCCCTCCATTTGATCTAGTGAGACACAGTAGCATGTGAGCATGTGAGCATGTGAGAGTGCACATCACGTGAGCATTTGAGCATTTGAGATTGTGAAACTGTGAGCATCATGTGAGCATCATATGAGCTTGTGAAACTGCATATATCAGGAATCAATTCTAGTTACTGTGCCTTAAATAATCTATTCTTCAATTACACCAGGTACCCTATTATCAAACTTGATCGTGACTTACCTATTGTCAGTTGTGGTAGTTTCTCGGCATGAATATAATCTTGCTCGGTTTCATGTAATTGTTTCACTTTCTTTGCAGTTGTGCTCACTTTTGAGTGGGACGAAGCGCGGTCTCGGTTTCTCCGGGAGGCCAAATCCCCTGGAGAGACTTTTTCCTTCTCCATGGCCCAAGTCATGTTAGTTTTTGATTATATTGTACTGGCATATAGAAAGGTAGGCTTTCTATTCATCACTGCCAGAGTAAGTGACTTATTCCTCTTTGTTGGACATCATGGATTGATTACTGAGGAGAAGTGTTTTCTTTCTTCAAGCAACCATGTACGGTAAGTTAACTTAGTACTCACCACGACTCTCAATGTTGGACCCACTCAGCCTCTAATAGGACGTTGGTGATCCTGCACAGAAGGAACTTTTAGTGGCTACCAGCACTATTTTCCTTACCTTAGCTTGAAGGTCTGATTCAGCACCTTGGTGCTGAAATTGTTTGTGTTTCAGGAGAAAGAGCATTTGGTAATTTAAAATAAATTTTTACATACTTTAATATTAGGGCTTTGAATAACATTCAGTAGCATCAATCCACTGTCTTTGCCTTGGCTCTACAGTAGATGGTGTGGAATATTCCACACTCAATAGTACTTCATCAGTAGCTAAGTGGACAGGTGGAGGCTCAAGGTAATGAGCATGAAGGAAAGGCAGTGGACATGAAGGCTACTGATTGTTATGTGTTCTTGTGCTGTAAATTTCCTTGTAAAGTTCTCTTTTTAACTCCAAAATTTTCATGAAGTTTTGAACTCCAATCATTTATGTGAGTCCAGATGTGAGTCTTGCAAAGTTTGAAATATTGAGCAAAAGCATGTGCCAATAGTTTCCACAAATTTTCAATTGTTTAATGATTTTAACGATCTAAAAATTATATAGTTTATGTTTGCATCTAATTTCTGCATCCAGGAGTTAGTAGTACAATGTGAGTCTCTATACATTTGTGACATGGTAGAACACCTTTCGTTCCCTTTGCCACCATCAGACTAGGTTACTCCTTGTTGTAAGGTAGGATGTCCTAAAACCACCACCTCCCCCAATTATGACATGTAGACCTTTCTTGGGGCCACCACAGTTGAGACTCAAAACCACCAATTTCACTATTCAAGTAGACCAATGGCACGCCAAGCATTGCGAAGAAATAGTTGGTGGTTTTGGGTATCATTATGAGTGAAAGTTAGTACCACATGGTGTGGACATGGGGAAACCTAGAGGTTTGATTTGGGTCACAAGTTACTTTCCACTTTGGAATTTTGTATAAAATTGACAAATGCAAATTTTTGCAATCCTCATCAAAACCTATTTCGAATGCGGTCATATTTTTTTTTTCGAATCTAGCACTGCCAAAAATAGGCCAGACGGTGGTCTTTAGTGTTGCCTTCCGTTGGTCTTTAGTGTTGCCTTCACATCAACACTTTTTGGTGCCAAGGGATGTTTTTTTGAAATTCAAAGGTCAAGCAGACATTCATTCGTTTTCCATTCAAATATTCAAAATCCTACAAAAATGTGGCATATGGCTAATTATAGTGTGATAAATAGTGGACTTGTCTTTTGTAACAACTTGGATAAAGGCTATATTTATTATATTCTAATAGATTGTTACATTGTCCTATTGTTTACTCACTGTAACCAATTTTAAGCGAATTAGTCCAAGGTTCAGTCAACCAAACAGCCATAGTGTGAACAAAATTTTAGATAATTTTTCTTTCAATCCCTAAAAAATACACTTAAATTGCTATTTATAGTGCATATCTAATTGTAGTATCTTGTTCAAAACTAGTATAAACATATATTGGTAAAAATTTCAGGAACTTTAAACCCCGCTTTAACACATAGATTATGAGACATGTGGGTTGAAGTGAAGAAAAATGTTTAATTTTCTTTTGCACCTTTGCTTTATTTCGTATAGGTCAATAAACTTTGAATCCTTTTAATTTAAAATTTTGCACTATGTAATTTGATAGCTTAGTTCTTTAATGCTAGAAAATTGAGTTGAAAATCTTTCAAAAAAATAATAATTAATTAATTAATTTTCATTTTTACAAAAACTATTAAATAGAAAAAAATACTAGATGAAAAGAATATTTAAATTGATAATACCAATAGTTATAACATGGAATTGAAACATGTCAATCATCAATAAAAATACTAATGTTTGTAGGAAGAAATCTAAAATTGTCTTCAAAAGAGAATTCTATGAGTTATTTTTTCAAGAACTCAAGTAGTTCTAACTATATGCAAAACTAGTCCCTTCATAACTTTCACATCACTTATTCAAAATGGAATGAATAAAAGCTTTCCATCTAAATATAAGTATAATTTACGGAAATTTATTTCTCAAAAGTTCTATTTAGGTTTTTAATGTTTTTTAATAGTTCCCGAGTGTTCATAAAATTGTGTTTAGGGTGGCATAAACACCCAATTCGCTAATTTTGCACTTGGCCATATAATCATGCACTTGGCCCCAAGCGCATTAAAAAAAATGTTTGAAAAATTCTCTAAAAACAGCCATTTTTGTCTTTCTACAATCCCTTACGTTGTAAAAAAACAATTTTTTAATTTATTTTGTATTCTCATCTTTATCTTTTATTTTATCTTTATCTTTATCTTTTCTTTTCTTTTCTTTTATCTTGTTTTTTTTTTCTTGGCTTCTTTCTTGTCTTCCTCTTGTCTTCCTTTTTCTTTTTCTTGTAGTCTTCTTCTTTTTCTTCTAGTCTTCCTCTTTTTCTTCTAGTCTTCCTCTTGTCTTCCTTTTTTTTTTCTTCACCTTGCCATTTTTGGAGTTTAGACGTTAAAAAAAATAAAAAAAAATAAAAATCAAGGAGCAGCCAATGGCTGAATCCAGTATAGGCCAAAATAATTAAATTTATATATATATATATATATATATATATATATATATATATATATATATATATATTTTTTATTTTTTATTTTTTTTTATTTTTATTTTTATTTTTATTTGTTTTGCTTCCGCTTTTTCTAGGCAGAGCGGGTCCGCGCGCGTGGACTCTACTCTAATTTTCAGCCTCCTCCCTTCACTCCTTCCTCTCCCCTATATAAACCCTCCCTCACTCTCCCTCCCTCACACTCTCCTTCCTCCCCTTTTCCTCTCTTGTCCTTCTCCCTCTCTCCTTTCTCCCTTCTCCTCAATATAAAGGAGGAAGAGGGAGGAAGAGTGAGGGAGGGAGAGTGACGGAGGGTTTATGTAAGATAGATGAGAAAAAAAAGGAAAGGGGAGGGAGGGAGGGTTAAAATTAGAGTAGGGTCCGAGCGCACGGACCCTCTCTACCCGGAAAAAGCGGAAGCAAAAAATAAAATAAATAAATTTGGCCTGTACTGGATTCAGCCATTGGCTGCTCCTTGATTTTAATTTTTAAATATATTTTTTAACGTCTAAACTCCAGAAATGGCAAGGTGAAGAAAAAAAGAAAGGAAGACAAGAGGAAGACTAGAAGAAAAAGAGGAAGATTAGAAGAAAAAGAAGAAGGAAGACAAGAGGAAGACAAGAAAGAAGACAAGAAAAAAAACAAGATAAAAGAAAAGAAAAGAAAAGATAAAGATAAAGATAAAATAAAAGATAAAGATGAGAATACAAAATAAATTAAAAAATTGTTTTTTTACAACGTAAGGGATTGTAGAAAGACAAAAATGGCTGTTTTTTAGAGATTTTTTCAAACATTTTTTTTTAAAGCCAAATTTGCTCATGGAATGAGTGCACTTGGCCAAGTGCAAAATTAGGGAATTGGGTGTTCATAGCTTTCAAATTTGCTTCTAACACAAACAAAAAATAATACATATTCCTACAAAGTTTGTCCGTTTGCCCATCTTTAAAAAAATCAATAGAATTAAAATCTTTATAGCACCTTGAAGTTCAATACCCTAAAATTCTAAAATACATTGCAATTTTATTTTATTTTCATTTGATTTCTTTTAATAAGTTTGAGAAGAATTATATTTACATATTATGTTTATCACCAATATTTCCAATTTTGATAAAAAAAAATTCATATTATGTTGAATTTTAATATATTTATTGTAATTTTTAGAATACTCCAAAAAACAATCCAATAAATCATACCGTAATTAAATTTACGGTTTTAATTATGAAATATTCAGGTTGAATATAAATATAATTTATTATGTTTAGAAAATATAGAAATATAAATTTACTCAAACGTTTCACATTAATGAGGTTTGAGCGGGGATTTGAGTGGGTTTTTATAGCTTAGACTTAAAGCTAAAATAAATTGTAGATTGCAATATCTTGTATTGTGTTAGATTCCTTCAAATTTTGAAGATTTCTTTTGTATACGAGGATTTTTTAACAGAGAAAGGCCTTTTGAAAAGGCATTACATGATGTAAAGGCCTAATGTGAAGAAGGCTCTACTTAACATGCAAGGGTCTTTACATCGCAAACTTGATAACATGAGGTTTATAGAGAAATGCCTTTTCTAGTGTAATGTCCAAATGTGATGATAATATGTTTGTTGATCAGTAAACATGCAAATGGTCTATTGTTCAAAGCTTTGTTATTTTTCATTGTTCATAGGGTTTGACACTCGATTCTGCCTATGGCAATGTTTTCTTTTATTTGTGAGCTTCATAATATGTGAGATGTGTGCGAAATGAACAAGAATGATTTTTTTTTTAAATTATAAATAAATCATTTCTAAATAAAGTACTTTCTCCATTCCCATAAATGGACTAAAAATAAATTTATAAATGAGTAAGTGTATACTGTAACTTGGAAGTAGATGGAAGGGGACTGCTTGCCAAATATTAATTTAATTAAGATATGAAATTTGCAACTCTAGAGATAATCGCTAAAATGCCATCGTCTAGATTTGAACTTGGTCCATTCAAGATGAACATAGGATCCCGTGAACAAGCACTTGAATTACTATAACGACCCTTTGAGCCACAGGACTACCCGTACAAAATACCTTTCATGTCCAACAGGTAGAATATTTAGTCAATTAAACATTTTATACAATTTTGACCTTTTTAGCTAATAATTTTTGAAAATTTTTGGCGTGACTATTTTGAGTTATGTTGTGCCAAAGATGCTTTTATGTTATTGTAAGTGCTAAAAAATCACAAAAGCAACAAATTTTGAAAAATCTGTAAGCAAAACTTCAATAATTTGTAACTTATCAATATGATATTTGAATTAAGAAAATTTAGTCAAAATAGACCTACAAGCCATAGTATGGTGGTGCCTATTAGTGATTTTTTTTGGGTGGTTTAGAGAGTTTAACAAATTTGCTACTTTTCCATGACTTGAAGAGCAATCTAGGCTCTTTAGATTCTCTTTTCATATTAATATATAGGTAATATCATGATAATACACATGTGCTACATTGCATAATAGAACATTGCAATGGAGCACCCTTTTGAAAACTGGATCAAAAAAGAATCTTCACTTGGATCCACTTTTTAAAGTAATGAAAGAATGCCATTTGTATTCCATAAATTTTGAGACTACGGTGTCATTGTCATGTAAGCTTAGTTTCTAATTGTAACTGGACTGTGGTCCCATTGCACGAGGGTGTTGGCTCCCATTGCTCTATTATGCTATGTACCTAGGTGCTATTTAGGCAATACCTGGCTGATACCTAGATTTAAAGATGCTTTACATCTTGACTCCATGTAGGAATCTGGCTATTATTTTCTCTTCTTTTCAGAAGTACTTTGTAGTAATTTGGCTAAAATTAGCAACAAAAATCACCGGTACCTATAGTAATTAGGTCTGGACAAGAGCGGGCCTGTCAAGAGCGGGCCGGGTTAGCCCGTGGTTTAGCGCGGGCCACCCGTTCTGGGCGTTTAACCCTAAACCCTGCGGCAGGTGGTCTTTCTCTTCCTTTTCGCTTCCAGCAGGCCAGGAGCGTTGCATTGCGTCGCGGCAGGAGCTTTCACGTCGCGGCCATCATGGTGAGTCCTCGTTCTTCGCCTCAACGCTCCACTTTTTCTCTCGGGGAAGCGCCCCTTTAAATTTTGTAGAAACCGATTTTTCATTTGAACGTGAATTGAAATAGTTAGGGTTAGGGCTTGCGATTTGAGTTTTGAGCGATCATCGCACTCACTATTCTGCCGGGAGAGCGTTTTTTCTTAAACGTGATGAAACGGGAATAACTTTTGCTGAAAAGTGAGAGCTAATGGTAGTTTGTTGATCTACGTCCGTAGGGTTTGAGCACTACAACGAGGTCCTTTTGGTTTGCTAGCTTGGATGCTTATGCTTTAGGTTTGTGGTGTCGAACAGGTGAACGTTCCGAAGACGAAGAAGTCCTTCTGCCCGGGGAAGGCATGCAAGAAGCACACCCTTCACAAGGTGACGCAGTACAAGAAGGGAAAGGACAGCTTGTACGCTCAAGGTATCTCCTCAGTTTCACTAGTCTCTTCTCTGGATTAAGCCTTTGGAGATTTAGAGGTTTTGGTGATATGTTGTTTTAATTGATAATTCATAGTATTGGAGAGGAAGTCTAAAGGATCTGCATCTCGGTTATCATTGTGAAACTGAATTTATGTAAAATTAATCAGGGTTTTAGATAGGATTTTGTCGCTTGGTTGTCTCCAACATCTAGATTCCCCTGAGGTGATTGACAGAATATCACATACGTTTGTGGCAGGAAAGAGGCGTTATGACAGGAAGCAGTCAGGTTACGGTGGTCAGACGAAGCCCGTCTTTCACAAGAAGGTTAGTTGAGCCTTCTCGCATCTACATATGTCATGACTTTCTTTTCCACTGGGGAAGGTGGTATTCGATGGCTCTGAGAGATTCATTAATTGAGCAATGTGCTTTTGGCGGTTGTATGTCTGCAGGCTAAGACCACAAAGAAGATTGTGCTTAGATTGCAGTGCCAGTCTTGCAAGCATGTGACACAACATCCCATCAAGGTAATCTTTTTCTACAATTTATTCCTCTACTAGAATGTTCATCACCTTAACCATTGGATTCGATTTTCTACTCATGAATCATAAGTTTCTTACAGATTTCCCTGCCTGCATCCCTCCTTGATGGGTTCTGCGTTTTCATATTTTCGCTGTTTTTGTAAATACTTGAGCTAACATGTACTGTTACACACTTTGCAGCGCTGCAAGCATTTTGAGATCGGAGGAGACAAGAAGGGCAAGGGTACCCAGCTCTTTTAGGCAATTCGCTTCGTCCACCTATCTACTGGAATGTCGAAAGTTTGAACTAGATTTCAGTTTGTACCTCATTTTTCTTAATCCACATCTGGGATTTGGGTTGGACTTGTGGTGTTATGGATGTCGTTCATTTTCTTTCTGATACTTCTGGTGCCTGAATAATGGTTCATTCTGTGCGGTTGAAGACCTCATCTATACTATCTATGTTATGATCGTCTGGTCCTCGTCTCGTCGTAGTGAAGACGTGTTTGTACCGAAATGACATTTGTAGAATTTTCCATGATGGTAGTACTGCATCAATCTTGCGAAAGCTAAAATAAAGCAGAACTCCTAGCATCTCAATTTTTACCTCCGGAATGGAAAATCTTACCCTAATTTTGTTGAGCGAAAAGAGTGTCTCAAAAGTGGAAAGAAACCTTAATCCTTTTAACGCTTTTGGTACTGTAGCTGGGTTCATTGGATTTCACTGGGTTTTTCCACTATGATTGATACTATCAGAAGTAGATTGGATTAAACTAGAAAGTAACCGTACAATTGTATACTCAACTGAAGTGGAGACATTTTGCTAAAATTAACCCTTTAACGTCCCAATTCAACACTGTTTTCAAAGAAGTGTTATAAAATGTTTGATGGAAACCGGAAATGGAGTTGATGTACAAAGAAAATTTGTAAATGTCAATGTGAAGGTCACATCTGTACAGTTAGATGCATCATATTTTTTATTAATAATTTTAAAATAATTTTCCAAGGTTTTCTCTTGAAATTCAATTAAAAATACCGAATTAACACAATTTTTTTTAAAAATATTGGAATAAAATTGGAATAACATGCATTACGCGATGGTATGGTTTCCATTATTTGATTCTACTTATTTTGGAAAATCATGTGTAAGGCCTCACTTTTTGAACTAAGAATGAAACTTGACATAAACCAATTGTGTTATTTTTTCAAAAATCATGATAACCTATTTTGAAGATCCGCAATGTACAAAGCATAGTACTTACACAAGAATCCAAAAAAAAAAATTGGTGGATGAAAATTGTCCACTTTGGATGGAAATCAAACAACTTTAATCTGTTCGTCATTCAATATATGGACGCTGGCGCGCTAAAGGGTTAAAGAATCATCTAATGGTGGAATTGCAAAATCCTCATACAAAATTGGCATTCGAAATAGGTTTTGATGAGGATTGCAAAAATTTGCAACATCTAATTCACATTTGTCAATTTTATACAAAATTTCAAAGTGGAAAGTAACCTCTGACCCATACATCACATATCAATTTCCTAAGTTTACACTTTGTTATTCCTAGATTTTGCTCATGAGCTAACCCAAACCACCAATTATTTCTTCGCAATGCATGGCATGCCATTGGTCTACTTGAATAGTGAAATTGGTGGTTTTGAGTCAACTGTGGTCCCCAAGAAAGTGAAGCATGTCATAATTGGGGGAGGTGGTGGTTTTAGGACATCCTACCTTATAATCTTTCATGTTAACCCTTAAAGGGTTGATGGGGATAGTATATACGTTGGCGTATTTTTGACATTTGTTGTAAATAGAAAGTTTCAAATTGAGACCCCAATAGCTCATTAAAATCACGTCGATGTGAATTTTAACTTCATTTTTTTATCTTAAACCTATAGGAGGTGTGGAACTATGTCAAATACAATGGAATGTTGTTGTATAATATTGATCGGAAAGGGCTCTTTGGACCTTTAAGGGTTAAGAAGAGACTCACATATAATTATTGTGAATTTTATAAGTGAGAGTGACTTATCCATGTACGGTTGAAGATAAAAAAAATATATGTTAAAATATGAAAGGAGTTAGTACCTGGATCAAGATCAGAATACATACACTAATGGAACATGAACAAGAGAACACAATCCCCAAAAATAAAACAAGATAACAAACCTCCAAATACAAGAAATACCGCATAGTACATGGGTCTTATCTGTAAGTATTTATTGTATTTTCAAATATTTGCAATATTTTCGCGTTTTGTTCATAGGTATTTTGATACTTGTACAACTCCAAATTGAAAATGCTTTTTTTAGAAGATGTGTATTATAAGTCTTCAAATCTGAACTTCACAATTCAAAATCCAATTCTTCACGGATTTTCCGATATTTGCGTTTTCAACACATCAGAGACGACAAAGTGGTCACTTGAGCACTAAAGGGGTTAAACTCACTTTTGACTCGTTTTGAATTCAAAAAGATTGCAAAACTAGTCTATGGTGAGTTGGACAATAATCTAAAGCAAAATCTTGCACTACCATGAGGTGTGGAACTTGCAACCTCTCCAATGCTAAAGGAGAGTTCTTACAAGTTCCCCCACATCAAGAGACCCAACCATAGAAACTATTCATGAAGGGTGCTTGTCAAAAACTTTAACTATGGAGAACAAACTCCTCTTGAACTCCTCTTTTGTTTCTGGAAAATTCAATTGTCTTTGCAAATGTGTCTACGAGACTACAACAACATTTAGTTTAAACCCTAAATGCCGCCCAAACCAAAATCTAGCTTATTAGTGTAACTCACTATTCAATTCTAATTGCTACATGGACGATTTTCATCCAATTTTTTCGTGAAGGGTTCTTGTTGAACATGCCACCTCTTTAAGCTAAATTGAGATCATTCAAGCTATTTTCGGGTTTTATATGGGGCCCCAACTACAAAAAGAGTTGTAAAAATAGTTCACAATGTAGCATATTTTGGATTTTTCTCTTTTTTCCACTTAAACTTTTAGGCCATGAAAATGAGCTCTATTGCATTTGACCTTAACCCCTAAATGCTCAAACGACCATTTTCTGGTCGCTACCCGAATCTATGGGGTTGTCCGGAATTTAAAAACTATTTTTTTTGAATTATAAAAAATGTTTTAAAATACTACATCAAGTCTACTTTCCAATCACTACTAGAGAAATGAGGTTCCTGTCAGGGACACAAGAACTCAAGAACAAGAACAAGAGATCAAGAACAAGAACAAGAGAACAAGAACAAGAGCATGAACAAGGACCTAAGAATAAGAAGTGCAATAGTACACAAGAGTGGTTCTCAAGAAAATATATTGAGCTAAATCGATAGTTGATCAAGATTCAAGACAAGGCAATACTCAAGGTTGCTCCTAACTTGTGTTGACGAGAGTGAGGAGTCCCTCACCTCGTCCCCTAGATATACTAGTACTAAGGAAGCTTCTGCAGGGGCTTCCTAGAGATTATGAGAGTCCCTAGGAAGTATCTAGAAGGTCCTAAAAGTCTAAGGAACTATAGAACTTCTAGAAGTATTCTAGAAGGTTCTATGTCGGTGGCAATACCCATCACGAACTAGTTTTCTCACAATAATTGTATCATTGTGGCAATACCCATCACGAACTAGTTTTCACACAATAATTGTATCACTGTGGTAATATCCATCACTAAGGCAATACCCATCACTAACTAGTTTTGGACACAATAATTATATCTCTAGTTTTAAGGCTTAGTCTTTGCAATACCCATCTCATGGTTCTATGTCCGTGACATCACCTCCCTCTCTAGCGACGAGTCTTCACGAGGAGTGTTGTTGTGGACTCTCGATCAGAGACGAAGAAAATCAAAAATATGTCTCATGATTTCTCCGATATACTCAAGTTGTCTAGCGCGAGTCAAGTGGTTTAAGGGCCCTTGCAACCAGCGATAATGACCGACGCCCGCTACTTGAGACCATGCTTGGACCTCTGTATCTTCGTTGCAAAAAAGTCCTTCAAATACAGCTTCCGGACGACCTTCAAAAGCAGGCTCTACTTCGATGACAATCACCAACGATCTGCTACTAGGTATTTTTTGACGTTGCCGTGGTTCAAGAGATTCTTCATCTCGAGGCCGTCTTCGTTGTTGAGAAGGTCCAGCTTCATTTTGAGGCTCGTGTGGTGGCAAAGGATCTGCAGGCTGGTTTGGCAATTGTGATAAAGACAGCTCACGCTCAAACTCCGGTTGCGATTCAGAATCTTGAAATACCTTCTAATTAGACATATTGAGAAGAAAAGAAGTACAAGAGAAGATGTTTCTGAGGTTGAGAGCTGTGTTGCTCTTTGACTGCTCTCTCCTCTTTATATACAGCTCTCAACGGAAGAGCTTCTTGTTGAAGTTATCATCGAATAGGTCGTGGCTTATCAAGATAGCGTCGATGAAATTCCTGTACCTTTTGAGGCGCGCCAACGACATTTATTGCTGGTTCCCACGTCCGTTCATTGATGTCGTAAGCACGCCACTGTATAAGATATTCTAATTTGTCTCGTCTTCGCCTCGAATCAAGTACTTTTTCAACCTCATATTCCTCGTGGGTATCAACTTCAATGCTGGGCGGTGGTGGTTGCTTTCGTCCTGGTATATTCGACTCTTTGTATGGTTCTAACAGTGATACATGAAAAACAGGATGTACCTTCATAGATGCTGGTAGGTCCAACCGAAAAGCCACCGGATTGACTTGTTGCTGAATAGGGAATGGTCCTAATCAACGATAGTCCAACTTATCACATGGTCTTGTAGTCTTGATATTGCGCCGAATAAGCCATACTTTGTCGCCGACTAGGAATGACGGTGATTCCTTTCTAAGTTTATCTGCGGCGGCTTTGTAGCGATTTTGGGCTTCTCCTAAATGAATCTTCATCAACGCATGGAGTTCTGATAATCTTGTTGCAAAGTCGACAGCTGCCGGATTCTCATTCTTTGACTGATTTAACATGTCAAACTTTGGATGATATCCATAGTTGGCATAGAATGGCGTTTGTTGAGTCGATGCATGAACGGTATTATTATACGCAAACTCAGCCAATGGCAAGTGCACGGTCCAATCGTCTTGTTGATAGTTGATGTTGCAACGCAAATATTGCTCCAATACTTGGTTTACCCGCTCCGTTTGGCCATTAGTTTGAGGATGAAAAGCTGAAGAGAGTTTGATTTGCACCTTCAAGATTTAAAAGAGAGATCTCCAAAATTTAAAGACAAATTGCGGCCCACGATCTAAAACGATGTCATCCGGTAATCCATGATATCGATAAATGTTGTCCAAAAATAATTTTGCTGTCTCTTCTCCGGTGATTGTCTTCTTGCAAGGAATAAAATGTGTCATTTTTGTCAATCGGTCAACCACCACGAATATGGTGTCAAATGACTTTGATGGAGGTAAATTAGTGATGAAATCCATAGAAACAGAAGACCATGGCTGCTTTGGAATAGGCAACGGCTGCAAAAGTCCATACGGACGATGTCGTGGATTCTTCGATCTAGAACAAATGTCACAAGAAAGAACGTAGTCTTTGACAGCCTTCCACATCTGAGGCCACCAAAAATCTCGAGAAATGAGTTCTAACGTTTTGTTGAACCCAAAATGTCCGGCTGCAGGAAAATCATGACGGGCTTGAAGAATTTGAAGGCGTGCAGAACCTTCTGGAATATACAAGCGCTCCTCAAAATACAAGAGGTCATCCACAAACTTGAAATTGTCGCGATCAATCTCAGAGCGACGCCGAATGTCAAGAACAAGAGGGTCCGTTGCTAATATTGCACGAACTTGGTCAAGAAATGATGAGTCAATTGGCATAGCCATAGCCGCTCCATGAACTCGAAATTGCTCGGTCTTTAGAAGAGTTGTTCGTTGTTGATCATATGCTGCATCTCCTTCTTTAGGCGCAAGATAGGATCTTTGAGATAAAGCATCTGATAATCCTTGTTGTTTTCCAGGTCGATATGTGATGACAAAGTCAAAACGAGATAATGACATGTTCCAACGAGCTTGTCGCCTATTTAATACACTAGCTGACATAAAATACTCAAGATTTTTGTGATCTGTATATACAATCACTTGATGCGAAGCGCCTTCAAGGAAATGACGCCATACTTGAAACGAGTCCACTATAGCAAGTAGTTCTTTGTCATGGATCTCGTAGTTGATTTCTACAGCAGAGAATTTTCTAGAATAGAACGCAACTGGATGAAGTTTTGCGTCATCTCCCTTTTGCGATAAGACTGCACCTAATGCAAAGTCTGATGCATCAGTCTCTATGTAAAATGGTTTTGAGAAGTTTGGATGAATCAAAATTGGAGCCGTTGTAAAAGCAGTCTTCAGATTTTGAAAAGAAGTCTCCGCTTCAAGTCCCCAATCGAGTTTGTCTTTGCATGTTAATCGAGTCAATGCAGCAGCGATTTGAGAATAATTCTGGATGAAAATTCGATAAAAATTAGCAAATCCGAGAAAACATTGTACATCACGTACCGTACGAGGAGTTAACCAATTCGTGATAGCTTCAATCTTCTTTGGATCCATAGATAAGCCTTCATTTGAAATAATATACCCAAGAAACTCCACTTGCGGTTGATGAAATACGCACTTTTCTGCTTTTGCGTACAATCCAGCATCTCGTAGTTTTTGTAATACCAGCTTCACATGTTCTTCATGTTCTTCAACATTTTTGGAATAGATTAAAATGTCATCTAGATAGCACACGACAAATTTATCCAAAAATTCGCGGAAAACGTCGTTCATCAAATGTTGAAACATGGCAGGTGCATTCATAAGTCCGAAAGGCATGACATTGTATTCAAAATGACCATACCTTGTTCGAAATGCAGTTTTCCATTCGTCCCCTTCTTTAGCGCGTACTAGATTGTAAGCTCCACGTAAATCAACCTTCGTATAGATCTTGGCCTGTCCAAGTTGATCAAGAAGCCCAGATATCAACGGCAACGGGTATCGATTCTTCACAGTAATCTTGTTCAAGCCGCGATAATCGACACACATTCGTAAAGAGCCGTCCTTCTTCTTGACAAAGAGTATTGGGGCACCAGCTGGGGATTTCGAGTGTCGGATGAAGTTTTTGGCGAGATTCTCTTCAATATATTCCTTCAAGGTTACGAGTTCGTTTTGCGAGAGGTTGTAAATTGGACCAAAAGGTGGTTGCACGCCATCTTGCAGATCAATCGCGTAGTCGTAAGGTCGATGTTCCGGTAAAATATCAGCATTCTTCTTTTCAAAAACATCTTGAAACTCCTTATACTGATCCGGAATGCTCGTGCCCATAGTTGCTTCTTCACGAGCCGGAGTTGCATAAATAACAAATGGATTGCTATGTTTCGCAGCTCTCATAAAAGCCTTTGTTCCAACGAACAATGGTTTAGGGTGACGAAGTTTGGACTTAGTTGGTTGTGTAGGGGGAATCATACTAGGGAATGACTTGATTTTGAGGTTACTCCAATCTATATTAGGATTGTATTTTCTAAGCCAAGATAGTCCTAGTATGATAGAGCTTGTAGGGGTTTTAATGACATTGAAAACAATAAAACTATTATGGCCTTCTAACTCTATTTCTAAAGGAGTAGTTTCGTGGGTGACATGACCTGAGGCTAAGGGACGTCCATCTATTACTTCTACTGGAACGGGATAAGGTTTTTTAACTAAAGGAATATTGTGAAGTTTTACGAAATCTTCATCTATGAAACAAGCAGAGGCTCCTGAATCTATCAAGGCGGATGTTCGAAAGTTCAAACAAGCAAAAGAAAAAGGAATGTTAAAACAACGAGAAGGTTGACCGGAAAGGAAGAGACCTTGTGATTTGAACTAGTCCAACCGCACGGTCTCTATTGTGGCTGAGTCTCTTCGTTTTTTGATTGTTGATGGTCCCCCACAAACGTGCTCCGTGTCTTGAAAGTATGACGGTCTTGCTTTTTGGAGCAACTGTCGGCTTTATGGAGCAACTATCGGCTTTATGGCCTGGTTCTCCACAATACAAACATAAACCTTCTTCAAATCGTCGTTTCTTCTCTTGTGGCGTAAGTGGCTTGAATCGAACTGCATCAATTTGCATGTCTTCCACTTCCGAATGACTGCTTGGGATATTTGTCGAAGCAGCCGAGTGAGAAGAACTTCTATATGGTTTTGATGAAGTCCATGAACGTTGATCTTGACGTCGCTGAAATAATCGATTGTCGCACTTCACGGCTTGACTTATTGCCTCACTGAGTGTTTGAGGATCAGGTAAAGACAATAACAGGTCCTTGACGTCATCTCGTAGTCCCCAATGAAATTGACTCATAAGTGCTTCTTCGTCCCAATTGATGTCGCACGCTAATTGTCGAAAATCTGATGCATACACAGATGCAGATCGCGATCCTTGTCGCAAAGAACGAATCTTGGTTGTCGCCCAACGAATCTTGTCGTGCTCTCCAAACGCCTCTCCAAAAGCAGCTAAGAACATTTCGAAGTTGTTCAAGATCGGTGATATTTTTTTAAACAGAGGAGCAAACCAAGATAGAGCTTGCCCCGTAAGTAAGGTTCCAACTAGACCTACTCGCGATTCGTCTGTCGGATAGCGATGCGGTTGAAGAAAGGTAATAAGTTGGATTTGATTAACAAACCCTCGAAATTTTGAGCGTGTGCCATCAAACTTCTCTGGAAGGCTAATCCGGGGCTCCTTGAACCTCGGAGTCTCAACATGTTGAGGAGATGGATTCTCCTCTTGAGTTGGAAGAATTGATGGTTCTCCGGATGGAAAAACTTGAGGCGCAACACTCGTTTGTGAAGGTCCAGCCCCGAGATCATTGTGAAGTCTAGTGACAAAATTCTCAATTTGGTTGGTCCTAATCGACAAGGATTCGATGGCTTTGAGAACGGCGTCTAGTTTTGATTCAGCTAAGTCTGTTGGGTTCGTATCTACAACTCCTGACATCTTGAAATCACTCTAGAGAAGGAAACAAAAGAATTCTATGAAGAATAGAGACAATTAAAGGTGGGTAATCCGCAACCTTTAAAATGTTAAAACCCAATCTTGAAAAAGGGGTAATCCGCTCTTGATCAAGAAAGAATTTTACAACACATAACAATACTAGCCTAGAAGAGGGTAATCCGCAACCTCTAGAAGGCTCTAGCACTTTCAAGAAAGGGGTAATCCACTCTTATCAAGAAAGACCAAGCTCTAGTATTGTCAATGTCACTCTCGTCAAACTGTCAGGGACACAAGAACTCAAGAACAAGAACAAGAGATCAAGAACAAGAACAAGAGAACAAGAACAAGAGCATGAACAAGGACCTAAGAATAAGAAGTGCAATAGTACACAAGAGTGGTTCTCAAGAAAATATATTGAGCTAAATCGATAGTTGATCAAGATTCAAGACAAGGCAATACTCAAGGTTGCTCCTAACTTGTGTTGACGAGAGTGAGGAGTCCCTCACCTCGTCCCCTAGATATACTAGTACTAAGGAAGCTTCTGCAGGGGCTTCCTAGAGATTATGAGAGTCCCTAGGAAGTATCTAGAAGGTCCTAAAAGTCTAAGGAACTATAGAACTTCTAGAAGTATTCTAGAAGGTTCTATGTCGGTGGCAATACCCATCACGAACTAGTTTTCTCACAATAATTGTATCATTGTGGCAATACCCATCACGAACTAGTTTTCACACAATAATTGTATCACTGTGGTAATATCCATCACTAAGGCAATACCCATCACTAACTAGTTTTGGACACAATAATTATATCTCTAGTTTTAAGGCTTAGTCTTTGCAATACCCATCTCATGGTTCTATGTCCGTGACAGTTCCAGTGTAAGAGAAAATGAACAGAAATTATGTTGGTTCTGTGCGGGTTAGGAACAGTTGATTCCGGATCACAATGAACAGAAAATGCAGTTTGATTTTTGGTAGTAGCACATAACGCAACATATAGTTATTATGTAATCGAAGCCACTATATTGAAATTGCCATGCACGCTAAACAACGAGAAAACTTGTTGGTTCCAAGAGAAAACTTGTTGGTTCTGTGCAATGAATTCGACTTTGCTACGTTTCAACCCATTCTTTGTTGGTTCCAACAGATGTGTCTTGGTTTTGTCTTGGTTTTGTCTTGGTTTTGTCTTGGTTTTGACTCACTCTCTAGTAGTGAATCCAATTTGAATTATGTCAATCCGAGTTAAACTCCACCCGGGAGAAGTTTTCAAAGTGAATCACTTCAACATTGTTTTAGTGTTACAAAATTTGTTATCTGGGGAAAGTAATGATGTTCCCTCCATCATTTTTTTTGCTTTTTTGACAATAGATAAACCGAATTTAACCAATTATGCTATATTTTAAACTCCAAAAGTGAAAATTAGAATTTATACAAATTTTCAAAGGTTAATGCTTTTAAATTCATTAAAAAAATATCAAAGTTATTTTTGGAAGTTTGACCGTACGGATAATTTGTAGAGATGATGCCCTACATTTTGTTTATTGAACCAAACTTCATCAAACATATGGAAGGCACATATTATAACGCATCTATGTTTTGTCCAATACCCTCGGGCTTTTAGGGGTTAATCCCTAAACGTACCAGGGTGTCCCTGGAATTGACAATTTGAGAAAAATCATCATAAAGTACTATTTAGAAGAATATTTTGGGATTGATATACAAATGAAAGTTTTAGATTTTGAATTTTAGATTCTATCCATACGGTTCGATTCACCAATACTATCACCAACATTTTATTATAAGTTTTGAAAATTAAAATCTAAAATGAGATACTCTTAAACGTGGTGATTCTTTGAAATTTTTGTGTTTTTTAAATTTATGACCTCATTTTTGCAAGGCCACTTTTGAACTACAGTCAATGCAATTTTGGCTTGGTCAACAACTTGACATACTTCTACATTTGTAATGTTAGAAAAATATGTACTCAAGTATCACTAAATCCAACCGTTAGATAGGACAACAACTTGGTGAAGAATCTCCAAAAAAATGGATGACTTTCATCCAAACATTGATGAGAACGTAGGACGGCTTTGAATCTGTTAATCGTCCTGTTTTTGGACACTGTGACGTTTAGGGGTTAACTTACAAATGAAGCTTACCAAGTCTAGTTTCTACTCCACTTTGGACTTTTGGAAAACTCTGAAAACTGATTGTTTTATTTGAATCACAAGTGTGACATGTATTACCACAGTGTAGGGAAAAAATCTAAAATTTAGATATACGGATGATTTTCATTTACTATAATGTTCTTCATTGTAATCAACACCTTTGGTAAAAAAAAAAAAAAGAATTTTTGAGTACACTATGTAATTGATGTGAATTCTCTTTCAAACCACTTCAAAAAAATCATAGTAATTTCAAAATTTCACCAATCTTTTTGAAAATTTTCATGATTTGTAGTAGACACATGGTTCATCTACTAAAAATATAAAATAGAATTCTTATCTTGTTTATATTGGCAGAATGGAGTGTGATAGGTATAGCATGATTCCATGGTCATAGGCCCAGGCATTTAGGGGTTAACGTAATTTAAATAGCTTTTTGAGGTTGATTTTTTGTTGTTGCTAGTTTTAGCCAAATTGCTACATAAAACTTGGGCTGGCTAATTAATACAAAACCTAGGTATCACCCAAGTATTGTTTTAGTAACACCTAGGTAGCAAATGTGTAATACCTTGATATTACCTATATATATTAATATAAAACGTAGCAAATATGCTAAACTGTCTATCTCCTAACAAAATAAAATAAAATCACGGCTGGCAAGATGTTTGAGATCATCATACATTAGAGTTATTTGTAAAGTCACTCAAAAGTGGGTGAGTGGACTGAACTTTGAGTAAGCAGTAGCTTTGTTCCCCAAAAAAGCACTTGTGTCAGGAACTAAAAAAAGACTATGGATGCAAACTTTGAAAGTACCAAAAATGGTGCTCAAAACTTCTGACCGAAGTTTTCTTGTGCGCCATCCATTACTCAAGTTCAATAGTTGAATAAACCAGCTAGCCTCCAATTTTAGTTCCCTCTATTAGACTCACCCTCCCCAGATGAGGCATCATGTGTGACAACTATAAGCCGATTTACCTCGTTTGTATTCTCCTATAGTTTTTGAGGAGACTTTACATTTTTGTGAATTTCAGAATCACTCACCCCTATACTCCCTCTACATTAGAGTTATCTGTAAAGTCGAGCAAAAAATTTCTACAAGAGGAAAGACAAGGTAGAACTGGATTTTTAGCTTGAAAAGCGGAAACAACGAGTTTTGGCTCCTTTAAATTCGATCAATAACAACGCTCTGCATTGTTAGAGAGATTCAAACCTTGAACCTCCCCAATGCTAAAGAAGCTCCCCCAAACCTCACACGAGTTCGCAAGGGAAAATCTCCACGTACCTCCACACCAAACACATGCTCACCCAAACCAAATAAGCCGACACTTTATGTCAGACATGAACAGTGAAAATTATTTACAGACAGGCTACCTGGATAACTCTATTATTCCTACCTAGTCTGTGTTGGCAGACGTGGCCTAGAAAACTTCAGAAGCAGGCAAAACACTGTTGAACATTAAATAATATTCATGAATGACAACTCCACCTGGACCAATTAAAGTAGTTTTTCCGAACTTGTCATGTGAATGGTGTGACTGCCTATCAAGACCACCGCTATTTATTTATTTATTTATTTGTTTTTTCCTCGTTCCAAAAAGAAGCAGTTGTCAGCAGCTTTTTTTCGCCAGAAAACTGAAGCGTTGGAGAGGACCATGACCTGAAGTGAACCACTGCTAACCCTTTAGTGCTTAGTTGATTACATTCTGGTCACTAGAGTGTTGAAAATGCAAATAACACAAAATCTGTGACGAATTGGATTTTGAATTGTGAATTTTAAATTTGGAGATTTATAATACACATCTTTTAGAAAAAAAAAGAAATTCAACTTGGAGTTGTGCAACTATTAAAATATTTATATACAAAACATCAAAATACTGCAAATACCACAAAATATAACAAATACAACAAATACAACACATGTACTATGCAATATTTATAGTGTTTGGAAGTTTGTTATCTTGATTTTATTTATTTATTTATTTATTTATGGATTGTGTTCTCTTGTTTATGTTCCAATAGTGTATGTATTTTGATCTCGATCAATGTATAAATAATCCTTTCAATTTTTAACGTATAAGTTTTTGTCCTAAACTGTATATGGGCAAGTCACTCTCACTTATAAAATTCACAATATGAGTCCGTTCTTGATATGAAAGATTGCAATGGAGAGGTGTTGACATAGGTCATTGTTGAAATGTTTCACTTTCATTTTACAAAATTTAACCCAAATTTTATTTAACTTTGGAGTCACACACCTTCCAAAATCTCATTTTTGAGTGTGCATTATACGGTTCAAAGACATACTACAATCTTGCAATTCCACCATTGAATGATTCTTTAATTTTGGCAAATTGTCTTCATTTCAATTGAGAAAACAATTGTATGGATAATTTCTAATTCAACTCATTTTATTTTTAATAGTATCAATCACGTTGAAAAAAACTATTGAAATCTAGTGCACGCAACTACAATACCCTAGGCACTAATGGATTAATAGCACAGTTTCGTGGGTTTGAGAAGTTACACATGGAAGTAGGCAATAGAAGGGGAAAAATAGAACTTGGGTTTGTCTCATACCCGGCCATGAAGTTGTGCATGTTCCATTGACTTGCATAGAGTCATGAACAAATTTGATTTGTTGGGGGTGAAACATAAACTTTTAGGGCATGCATAATATCCTGGAGGCTTGGATAATATACTGAGGGAAGTTTTAGTGGACTTTTAGAGCCAAAGTTCTCATATTATGACTTTAGTGTATGCACAATATCGTTGAGGCAAATCAAACTATCAAAGAGGCCCCTTCTCCACTGCAGCACTGTAATTCCTCTAGTGTACTACAATACTCCATTTTGTCGGTGAATTGAAGTGCAAATCTATGATTAATCCCTAAAAGATGAAGGATTCACAGTTTTAAAATGACGAATTCAATTGATCATATTGTGAAATGCATAATTCAAATGAGACCAAATTTTATATCATTGGAATCAGTGAAGAATATTGCATGTGTTGGTGAAGCAACAAATAAATTTGAACAAAAAAAGTTCACATAGGACCTTCTCAAAACTATTAAAAAAACATGAGGTACAATTTGGGTTTCTTGGTCCTTTAGGGGTTAAAGAACCGGATTAGCATTATAAACAAATGTTATATTTCTAACATTCAGTAGCCTTTACTGCCTATGCCTTGCCCTTGAGGAGAATGTGCGGAATATTTGATATCATCTATACAAAATCAGTAGCTCCCTTGTTTTACAAGGTGAAGTTAATTACAACTGGGAAGAGAAGGTCAACAAGATCTCAAAGTTCCAAACACATAATAAAAATAAAAGAAGATATTAGGTTTAACTGAAAAGAGTGTATCAAAGTGGAAAGAAACCTTAAACTCACCTTGTACTTGTTTTGAGTTCAAAAAGACTGCAAAACTAGTCTATGGTGACTTGGAGAATAATCTAAAGCAAGGACTTGCACCACCATGGGATGTGGAAGTTGTGACCTCCCCAATGCTAGAGGAGAGTTCCCACACGTTCCCCAAAGCCAAGAGCCCCGACCACAAAAATTATTCATGAACCTTGTTTGTCAGAAATTATAATTATAGGAAGAGAACTCCATTTGAACTCCACTTGAAACCATATTTGTTTTTGGATAACTCTATTGTAGTGAATCAATGCCAGCATTGGCGCAACAGCACACTAACCAACGTTGGTTGACAACCTTTTCTTTTCTTTTTATTTATAAATAAGGGTTTTTTAAGAAGTTTTTTTAAAATTTATTATTATTATTATTATCATCATTATTATTATTATTATTATTATTATTATTATTAATATTATTTTAAAGCTAACTGACGCTACATGCGCCACACTATGTGTCGATAGGCACTAGCAGGGGGGTTGTTTTTTTTGTGGTTGTTTTTTTATACTATTTTTTTCATCTTTTCTCACTCCAATCCAACGACCTCCAGCGACCGGCTCTGTCCATCCTTTTTCTGAATCAGCTTCCAACGAATAATTTATTAGCAAAAAATTTCCAGAGTCTTACTCCAAATTACCCTTGGCAAAATTACCATTGACAAAATTACCATTGGGAAAAGGGGTTGTCTGAATGTGGCCGTTGCCATCGTCTGATGGTTAGTGACTTGGCTGGTGCCAAAGTGGCCGCCTCCCATGCCTTCCCATCGCCGGATGTCCCGATGTTGTCATCATTCTTGGAGGCCATTGTCATCTTTTTGTACGGCATCGATAGCCAATGAGAGTGCTCATTTCTATAGTGTCGCCAAAGTACTTGAGTGCCATTGCTTATTTTGAATTTTTTCATTGCCATTGCGCTTCAGAAATGGCGATCTTGATATTCAGTGCTTAGACCGTCCTAATCTTAGTGGAGCCACCTGTTGTTCATTGTGTTTACCGTTCACTCTCAACGTTCGTCAATTCTAGGGAGAAATCACCATTCTTGCTTGAGCGCCTGGATTTTTTGCGCAATTGGATGTTTTAGAATCCCTGGCGCATTGCAATTTAGGGTTTAGAGTGACCCAATGCTGCGGCATTTTCCATTTTGGAGAGTGCCTGCCACTATAGGGGTCAGTATGATGTTTGAGCAATGTGGGATTGTGGGTCGATCATGCTTAGCGACTGTTGCATTATAGGTGATCCGGCGATGGAAACTCTATAGCGTATGGCAAATTTTGCATATATTGTGAAACTCGAAGCTAAGTTTCTCTTTTGATTTGTTTTTTGCATTAGTATATTGTGTACTCTGTTTTTGTGAGGTTTTACGTGGGTTTAGTTTTTTGACCGCTTTCATTGATTTTTGTGTCATAATGCCCCTTCAAGCATTTATGACAAAGTTTCTCCAAGGATCTATGGAGGGGCTGATGAGGGTGGTGCAAATGGTGATGGTGGCAGTGAGGCAGAACTTGCGCCTACGGAGGTGGAAATGACAAGTTCCAAAGACAAATGTGGGCTACTTCCAGCCACGTTGCCATCGCTAAGTGGTGGTGACTCCTTGGTGGTGGTCGACTGTAATCAGGGCAACAATTTGGATATTGGGGCGTTGTACGTGGCGCCTTCGTTTGCTATGGTGCATTAGATGAGGGGTGTTAGAGGGGCTGGACGCGGGGTGCCAGAGGTTGTGATTCTAGACCCTGTTTTGGCTTCCCTTGTTCATGAACTTGCGAGACAATGGCGGAGGTCGTATGAGAGCAACCAACATTAGCAGGATATATGGGCAATTCGACTGCCATGGGCTAAATCTATCACCAATTCTAACGGCAGTGTATTCTATGTGCGTTGCAAAATTCGCTCAAAGGTGGACGGGCGTGAGAAACTATTAGTGCCTAAGATTGATAATTTATGGAAGCATGTAGGGAGGCGCAAGGCCACCACAACCTTTGGGAAGGTGGTAGTAGGTTAGTATTACTTCCTCTCTAACAATACCCACGAAAAAAATGAAAAAATAGTCTTTGCACGTCATGGGAAGGCTGGATACATTGTGGTCCAACAAGTTGCACAAGGGGCTGTGCATGAGCGGAAGAAGAAATTAGTCCAGTTTCGGGTTGTGTTGTGGTTCTTCATACAGGGGCGGCCGATTTCAAATTACAGCGACACGCGTGACATGTTTGAGGTGTTGGTAGTCTTGACCTGCCAAAAAAACATTAGGGTTCTCCACAAGGGTGGGAAACAGCCGATCAGTTGGCTAAGGTGTTGGATGGTCATACAAAGAAGGTTATATCTCAAACCCATTTCTTTTCCATTTCATGTGATGAGGTAACCTCTATTGATGGTCAAAGTTGGTTGTCCATACAATGCTATGTGTGCATATCAAAAGGGTGCCCATTCTCTTATCTTTGAGTAGGTTGGTAGAGGGGAATGGTGCAGTGATGCAGTGAAGGAGGCCATTTATAGGCAGAGTCTACACCATACCGGCCTTGATGAGATTCAAGTGGCAAAAAGGTTTTGTTGCTTTGGGACAGATGGGGCCAAGGTTTTCCAAGGGACAAGGAATGGAGTCATAGTTCAAATGAAAGAACAGATGGCTCCATTTATGTTTAGTGTCCATTGCATGGCACACCGAACTAACATTGCTGTGGACGAGGGTGTGGAACCACTTTCCAATTTGCTAGTAGTTTCTAAACTCGAGGTTTTATGCCAAGCTGTGCATGCATACTTTAATCATAGCCCCAAGCGGCATTTGGAATTCCAAAAGCTTGCCGACATTGTCGAAAGAGAGTTCTTGAGAATGCTCCGTAATGTGAAGACCCGATGGATCTCTCTTCTCGAGCCATTGAGAAGAATCATGGATGAGTACAAAACTCTCATAGTAAAGATGTGTGCAATCAAAGAACCATCTTTGACTACGAAGCAAGCATCCACGAAAGAAACGGCACGGCTAAACTATGATTTGTTGTGCAATGTTGGTACATTGCTTGCACTTTGTTGTCTCATGTCATTGCTTGAATCCGTCAATTCTTTGATGAATTTTGCACAGTCTAACCACGTTTTGTGAGTGATTATGTTGCTGCAATTAAGATGTACCAAGCCGAGTTGTACATGATGTACTTGGACCCCGACACGGCATGGCAAAAACAATACTTTGGTATGTTTCATGATATTATCCATGACCATTCCTATGCGATCACTCAAGAGTGGGTGACGGATTTGAACACCGGTTCCCAAAGCTTGGCCTTCTATTTTGGGGGGCACACGTATCCTGCCCAAAGCATCTGCCCCTTGAGCAGCAAGAAGGTGGCGGTGTCACCGAAGGACATGGCGGCCGTGATTTCATTTATTAAAAGGTAGTGCAAGGATGTTGCCGAGATGTTGAGGTTGGAATAGATGATCGATTCTTGAAGGTAGAATTGATGAATGCCTTGGGAACAGTGTTTCCTCAATATTGGTTACAGCCTAACTGTAACAACTTGTTTCCATTGCACGTGAAGACCTTGAAAACACATTACTCCGTGGAGGGAAACCGTCATCTGCATTTGGGCAGGGCCTTCGTGGCGAGGGTTCAACTCCTCATGGTGACATTGGAATTACATAACATTGTTTGTTTTTTTAACAAACTTAAGTTTGTTCAATTTTCATTTCAAAACTTAAGTTTGATGATTTTTTCTCATGCATTAGCCTTTTTAGCAATCATGTTGAATTTTAGATTGCCATTATAACCTTTTGACAAGCCTGCGTCCATATATTGGATGACAAACAAACTACAACTTTTCTCTTAACTACATCCTTGTACATTTTTTCATCCATCCAAATTTCTCTTGGTTTTTGTGCTAGTTGACTATCATTTGTACAGTAGGGATCTTCAAAATAATATATTGGGATTTTTTGAAAAACAACACAATTGGTTTATGACAAGTTTCATTCTTAGTTCAAAAAGTGAGACCTTAAATATAATTTTCCACAATAAGTAGAATCAAATAATAGAAACCATACCATCTTGTAGTGCATATTTAATTATTCCCATTTCATTAATATTTATTTATTTAGTGTTAATTTGGGATTTTTAATTGAATTTCAAGAGAAAACCTTGCAAAATTAATTTAAAAATATTAATAAAAAATATGATGAATCCAACCGTACAGATGTGAACTTCACATTGACATTTACAACTTTGCTTTGTATATCAACTCCATTTTTGTTTTTCATCAAACATTTATAACGAATCTTTGAAAACAATGTTGAATGGGGACGTTAACCCCTAAACATCATAGCGTCCAGTTTCTGGACGACTAATAGATTCAAATTCACTCTACGTTCTCATCAATGCTTGGATGAAAGTCATGCAATTTTTTGGAGATACTTCACCAAGTTGTTGTCCTATCTAATGATTGGGTTTAGTGATACTTGAGTACATATTTTTCTAAAATTACAAATGTAGAAGTATGTCAAGTTGTTGACCAAGCCAAAATTGCATTGATTGTAGTTCAAAAGTGGCCGTGCAAAATTGAGGTCATAGATATAAGGAACACAAAAATTTCAAAAGAATCACCACATTTTAGAGTATCTCATTTCAAATCCATTCCAACAAATTTTACTCAAAAAATATTAAAATTTTGTTTGTAATGAAATTCAAAGAAATTTTCAATTTTAACTTTCAAATTTTATAATAAAATATTGGTGATAGTATTGGTGAATCGAACCATACGGATGGAATCTAAAATTCAAAATCTAGAACTTTCATTTGTATATCAATTCTAAAATATTCTTCTAAGTAGTACTTTATGATGATTTTTCTCAAATCGTTAATTCCAAGGACACCTTGGTACATATAGGGGATAACCTCTAAACGTCCTAGTGTCTAGCCCCTAAATCACGAACAGATTCAAAGCCTTGCAACTTTCTCATACAATCTCAGATGACTTTCATCCAAGTTATCTTTGAAAGACTATTAAATTCTCTACCAATTACAATAAATCTCTTGTGATGGAAAGTTGTTGATAATATTGAAGAGGACTTCAACTGAAAGTATGTCAAATTTGTTGGGTAGATTTTATGCTTGCAATGGTCCTCATGTACAATACATCTGAGCCATTCTAATATCTATTTTTGAGGCTAACATCTACTTGTGTCAAAGGGTCAATACGTTGAGAGGTTAAAGGGTTAACCCTTTAGTGCCCAGGGTACTGTAGCTGGGAGCACTGGATTTCAGTGGATTTTTCCACCGTGATTGAGACTACCGGAAATAGAATGGACTAAATTAGAAAGTAACCGTACAATTCTATTCTCAACTGGAGAGCTCACATCTTGCTAAAATTTGAGAATCATCCAATGGTGGGATTGGAAGATTATAGTATGTATTTGAACTGTATAATGCACGCTCAAAATTGAGATTTTGGAGGGTACGTGACTTCAAAGTTAAATAGAATTTGGGTTAAATTTTCAAAATTAAAGTGAAGACGTTCAACAATGCCCTATGTCAACACCTCTCTGTCGCAATCTTTTATAACAAAAATAGACTCACACATAATTATTGTGAATTTTATAAGTGAAAGTGACTTATCCATATACGGTTTAGGACAAAATTTTATACGTT
Organism: Pohlia nutans; assembly: GCA_022496805.1. NCBI lineage: Eukaryota > Viridiplantae > Streptophyta > Bryopsida > Bryales > Mniaceae > Pohlia > Pohlia nutans. Next base: position 25,543,694 of record CM040096.1, read on the forward strand.
GAAAATTGAAAGGAGTGGATACATTAATCAAGATCAGATTACACACACTAATGGAAGATGAACAAGAGAACACAATCCAAAAAAATAAAACAAGATAACAAACTTCCAAACACAAGAAATATTGCATTGTACATGTGTTGTATTTGTAAGTATTTACTGTATTTTCAAGTATTTGCAGTATTTTTGCGTTTGGTTCATAGGTATTTTGATGGTTGCACAACTCCAAATTGAAAATTTCTTTTTCAGGAAGATGTGTAATGTAAATCTGCAAATCTGAACTTCAGAACTGAAGTTCAAATTCTTCACGGATTCTCTGCTATATGCATTTCCGACGTTGCAGTGACCATAATCTGGCTTGTTGGGCACTAAAGGGTTAACTACTTAGAGCATGCCCAGCAGTTTTGATGAATTCATGGGTTCAACGCCATTTTAAATTGGAGGAACATGAGCATAGGGGGAGGAGTTTGCATGCTTGTCCCAGCAGCACCCAATATTTTGTTGTGGCCAGCACCTTATTCCATGTTGTCAGAGCATTGTAAATTGTGCCCCATCATGCTGTCAGTCAATTGCTGGCTACTGGATCCCCCCACAACTCTTAATTAAGTTTAGTGCAAGAAAAAAAGCACCCGCCAAGACAGTAGAGTTTGGCGTGGAGAAATCAAATTTTATGACGTTGAGCATCATCTTGGGGTTGGCGTCACTGTTGCTGGGGTGAACAAGGGAGCAACTGCCCTTTATCTTGACGTTGGGTCAAGGAAATTGCTGCTGCTGGGCATGCTCTTATGCAATTCTGAAATCGTCAATGGTCCATGGAAAATATCAACACATGTGTTACTTACTTTCCGTCATGTTTTCATCACAAGTTGAAAAAATCGCCACCTGCCTCCTTTGGCCAAGTGACTGTAGCAGAAGGCCACCACGCAAGTTCTGTACTCCAACCAGTGAGTATTCCGTACTGTGGACAGCAAGTCGCACTCCCTCCTTGAAAAACCAAAATTTTCGCTGTGAACTTCGATACCTAACATCAATGCGCATTGCAATCAGTCAAACGTGGCAACGGAACTCTTCGTTATCTTAAGTGGACTTCACTGGCATAGCTAGCTTGCCAACGAAGGATCTGTTCTCTATTTCTTGCTTGCTTGCAGCAACCACAGACAGCAGGGAGAGTTTGGTGAGAGTAAACTGATTCTGGCTGTTGTAATGGCGAAGTGCACAACGAGCACAGTGGTCATCTTCGTAACAGGGGTGGTGGTGCTGCTGCTGTCAAATTCTTGTTGTATTGTAGATGGAGAGTGCGTTCCAATTACAGGTAGTAATGACCCACCGGAGAAGCACTTCAGGTATTACCAGATTTGGGCGTCGCAGGACGGTGAAACGCACATTGCGAAGTGCACAATGCAGGGCTTCAACCTGACAGCGTATGCTGCCTTGCCGCAGTACTTGAGGTCGGACTTCGGAGGAGCGCCGCTGAAAATGGTCTTCACGGAGATGCCCATCGGGATGGTGCAGCCGTTGCACTCTCCTCCCCAAGTCCAATTTGTTGTCACTCTCTCTGGCTCCTGGTATGATCCATGTCCCAAACTTACTGATTTATTATACTTGACTGTTATTCTTAGTTTCATTGTTGCAAGCCTACACTACTAAGGTAACTATACCTTAAAGCGTTCACCTTACCAACTGAGCGTATTTACACACATAAAACAGAAAACATTTTCAGTGGGTCTTATTAGCAAATTCAAGAGGATTCTAACGCACTTTAGCATGCATTATTTGAACACTATATGAATAAGTTATGAATTTCCAAAGTGTTGACTATAGGTTGACCTTAAAGCGACCATAAACTCTGATGTTCAGATTGTGCACATTCTCATCAATAGTAGGATGTCAGAATCTACTTATTATGGAAGATTGAGCTATGAACGCTTTAAGGAAATGGTCGCTTTTAGATATAGTTACCTTAGCAAGAATCTGGTACAGTGTCAGAGTTCACTCTACACACTTGTCCTACGTGACGAATCGCACTCACTGACTCACCAAATCTTCTAAACGCCTGGTAGTGAGTGCAAAGTGGCACATTTTGACTCACCGAAGGAGTGAAAAGCGACGCCTTCTCCTTGTAGTGCTAGCTTGAGTTCCGTTGCAGTCACCGGTTGACAGTGCTGGAATGTACGTAAGCAGTACATTTCAGCTCTAGGCAATCCATGCTGCAGTACCAGCGTACCTCTGTGACCATGGCACTACATAATCAATGAGCTGCAAGAGCAGGTTACAAGGTAGAAGTACCCATAACCGATAAAGTATTAAGGAATTTAGCATAGAAAATCAATTGAAGTTTCACTGAATTTGATATTTTTAGACTTTCATAGAGGAACATAGATAATGTAGAATGGTAAAATTTTCAATTTTTTTCTCAAAATTAAATTTGTTATAAAAAAATTAAGTGAATTTCTTTTGAAACCCATGATTAATATGTTGGTTCACTTATAACCGACAACAATGAGATCAATTCATGAGTATGAAGCTACTCTTAATTGGGTCCATGAAATGCAATTTTTAGGAGGTTTACTCCAAGTTAGTTATGGGGTACTTATCGGCGTGGGAACCTCTACCTTAAAACATAATGTTAGGTTAAAGTTTCAAATTGATTTTTCGAGCAGAAACCATACATTATGTGCAAGCTGGAAATAAAAGAAATCAAGGTCAATCTGGGTGTGAGTTAAGGGAGGGAAGATTGGTAGTGAGAGTAGGAGCTCCACCTCGGGCAATGAAGGCCGCTTGAGCTACTATTGAAGCACCAAACCAAGGAGAACTCAACTCTGATAGCAGCCTTACGCTTATCACCACAAAATTTATCTTAGAACTCTCAAGCAACCTACTCTCCCTATCCATGCCAACATGGAGGTTGAAACTCTAATTTATGATTTTGTTCAGAGTTTGTTGATCATTGGACTCAACAGGAGGACACAAAGAGGATGAGAGTTATTCTAATCCTTGTGACTAGCTAATGAGAGAATGATTGAAGCTTGAACCTAACATTTTAACCTAACATTTTAAGGTCATATCCTCAATGGTAAGCATGGATAGATTACGGTTTCTTTCTTTTTAGATCTTTGATTGAGTAGGATCATTGAGGTAATGTGAAATTAGAAGGTTCCTCGTTATGGAAATAACATCCCGTTATCGTTCCCGTAGCTCAGCATGTTATTCTCATAATGAGGCTCTACTTTCAAGTTTCATAGTCCCCGATGTCAAGTCTGGTGTTCCTTGGCTAATCAGAAAAGGATTACAATCCATAATCCTTCTCATTCTAAAAACGTTAATCAACCATTCTAAGCACTTTGATCAACCAAACCCTAACGTTGTAATTGACTAGAGCAACAGACACTCTGACAGAATGGTTACGAAGATTTTGGAGCAACAAGATCAATTCCTTGAAGCCGTGTTGCTCGTCTTCACATTCATAATTGGTTGCACAAAGAAACACATTATGTATTTCACAATATACACGTTATGTCAATCGATTGTTGCAAGTTAGTATTGATGGATGTCACAAAAGTCCACTACAATTTCTAATCTGTGCTTGGAGCCAAATAAATCCTCGAGCTCCGCATTGTAGAGATTTCTGGGCATGACTATGATGATTGTGCAAACCTCCTGACTCAAGCATTAGTTTTCATTTCCTTAGTATGGTTTAGGGTTTCTGTGCATAAATTTAGGGTTTAGGGTTTAAGGTTTCTGTGCATAAAATTTAGGGTTTTTAGGATTTGGGGTTTAGGATTTTTGTTCATAAATTTTTTGTGCTGTATTGACTCAGGTACGTTCAGACAACTGATGGGACGAGGCATGAGTTTCACAAGGGAGATGTGCTCTTTCAAGACAATACGGTAACATCCCCAGCTGACAAGACGCCGCAGCATTATTCCGGCACCGTTGGGGATGAGCCTTGCCATGAACTGGTGGTGCAGATTTCCAGGCCTCCCCAAGTGGACAGCCCATGTCCTTTTGACTGCTGATCCAGCATTCACGTGGTAGCCTATAGCCGACAGAATAAGGTTTTCAGCATGGAAAATGTTGTTTTTTTTGGAGCAAAGATGCTACAATTTCATTCAAAGAAGAAATAATAACCTGCAAAACCAAGCAAGGGGTAGCATGGAAAATGTTGAAGTTTCGCTGCCAAGATGTTTTTCTTTCAATTTACAGTAAGTGAAATTAGCGTTCTTTGAAACCTGTTACTGATATATAGGTTCACCTATAACCAACCACAATGAGATCAATTCTTGAACATGAAACTGCTTTGTATTGACCGACACTGGGTTGACTTTTGGGTTTATGAAACATAACTTCTTGGAAGTCTACAAATTAGTTATGGGGTACTTATTGACAATGGGTACCTCTACCTTATGAGGTGTTTGAAAGAAAGAATTCTCGGACCGGCTGGCTTAGCCTAGCACGCTTAGTCATTGCCTAAAATGTTGGGCAAGTTTGAATGTGGATGGACAACCCAACGTCTGATTGCTATCCTGTTGGCTTGAGGAGCTTGGACTTGCGTGAAGGTCAAAATTTTGTAGATGCCTTTGGGCAACCCCTTGAGGCCCCCTCTTGATGTTTAAAGGTTAATCACTAATAAAGGTCGAAATGGCTCAAACGAGCATAATAGATGGAAAAAATATTTCAAACTAATTCAAGTTTTTTTGTGCATACATTAAATTTTTTCTTGATAAGTGTACTAATTGAACAAAATTTTGACTGTATGTTCATGAATAAATTTGAAAAATTTACTATAAATTGTGAAATGAAACTATGAGAGTGTTTTGGTCACTTTTTTGCTTGAAAAGTGTTCAAAGAGGGATTCTTTTACAATGTAAGTGAAAATTCAATTTGAAAAAATCACCATATATTAATATAAATTATTTTGAATTTCAACCTTTTTACAAAAAAATTAGTTTTGAAATTTCAAAATTGATCTATTGTAAAAAATAAAAAAATGTTTTTCTATTTTATATAGTATAAAATTTATTGGACATGATATTTGCACATTTAACCCCTAAATGACCAAATGACTATTTTATGGTCGCTGCCAATTTTTAACGGGCTGCTGAAGATGAAAATAATATTCTTATAAAAATTATTTTCAAATCGAAAATCAAGTCTACTTTGCAACCCAATTTGAATCATGTCAATTTGAGTTAAACTCCACCGAGGAGAATTTTTCAAAGAAAATGACCTCAATATTGTTCTAGTGTTATAAAATTTACTATTTGGGGAAACTAAAGATGTTCTCTCTCTTTTGGAAAAATTGCTTTTCTATTTTTAGAATGGAATGCCTAGTTTTAACCCCTAAATACTCAAACGACCATTTTCTAGTTGCTGTTGGAATCTAACGGGCTGCTCGGAACAAAAAAAATGTTTTTGAAAAAATAAAAAATATTTTAAAATTCTACATCAAGTCTACTTTACAACGCAATTTGAATTATGTCAACTCGAGTTAAACTCCACCCGAGATAATTTTTCAAAGTGGATCATATTGACATTGTCTTAGTGTTATAAAATTTGCTATTTGGGGAAAGTAATGTTTCCTTTATCATTTCTTTTGATGTTTTGAAGTTTACTACAAATAAACCAATTTAACCAATCATGCTCAATTTTAACTCTAAAAGTGAAATTTATAATTTATGCAACTTTCAAAGGTTAATGCTTTTAAATTCATTAAAAAAAAGGTCTAAAGTTATTTTTGGAAGTTTGATTGTACGGATAATTTGTAGAGATGAAGCCCTACATTTTGACTATTGAACCAAACTTCATCAAACATATGGAAGGCACATATTATAACACATCTATTAATTGTCCAATATCCCTTGGGCTTTTAAGGGTTAACCAATTGTACTAAATTTCAAATCCTAAAAATATAATTTTTAATTTTGATGAATATCAAATGATAAATACTTCTAAATTCATTAAATGAGTATCTAATACATTTTTGGAAAGTTTGACCGTACGAATATTTACTAAACATCATGCTTCTCATTTTCTCCTTTGGACCAAACTTCATTAAAGTTGCAAAAGTAACATTTTATTAACCATCTAGGTTTTTCCCATACCCCTTTTTTATTTAGGGGTTAACTATATGAATGTAAGTTGTGGTTCCCTAAGGGTGCAGTCTATATTATGTTTGAGAATCACGTGCGTTCATGACCCCCTCTAAAAACCCTTTGTATATGAGGGCTTATATGTCTAAAAACCTTTGTGTACAAACCTATTCCATTCTAAATATATGTCTAATGTAAGTATACGTGAATATTTTTAGCTCTAAATATGTTTATTGTATGCATACGTCATATGATAGTGTTCAAATTAATACTCCTTCTGTACACTCATGTATACTAGTACGTATTCAGTACGGTGCACCCCATGGGTGTGGTTCTTAATCTACAAACCTTGTCACTAGGTAAACTTTCTCTTATTTGGATGCTGCTTGCAAGACTAGAGATATCCAATTATTTCAATATAATAAATTATGTCTACTTTCACCAGAATGTTTCAAATGCTAAAGACCACAAATGTCATTGAAAATCCCTCATATGTCCAAAATTGAGAAGAGACATGGAAGATCCTCTTCACATATCAAAGCGTCACTCAAGCACAAATTAAAACAGAATTCAAGGAAGATAGAAGTTTACATGTCACAATGAAACAAGAAAGAAATCTTACCAAACACTAGTTACTTGAATTACAATAAGGACAACATTCACACATTGGTATTTTGACAAGTATGTCGGTACTTCTATTTGCCTATATTTAAATGATTCAAAAGTTCACTATTAGTACAAACATCACCTAGACTAAGTACTTGTAATGAGATGCCCATGGCCACCAAGATTACAGATAGTTGATGGTTCAACAAAACAACATCAAGTCACCATGTTATCTTATCTTGTCGTGGCTTCTCAAATAGGGATTCGAAGTATGGTCTCAAGTGAGTATCGCACAAAATCGTGGCGGCATGACTTCTATAGTTACTTGTTTGTATAATAATATGAAAGGTTAGAATGTCAGAATCTGCCTAGGGTGGAAAATGATTTTTGAAAGACAACTGAAAAGAATCAAGGAGACACTTGAAAGGACTCACTGGTAGAACCGCACAAAGATAACCACGTTTGTAAAAACATACCATGTTTACAAAAATTAAACCATATTTACAAAAATTGAACCACGTTCATGAAAACAACCACATTTAGTTATTAGGAACCACGTTTCACGTTCCCAATGCAGTTCTCGGCTAACATGTACTATAAAAACAAGGCAAATATTGAGAACAAACATTGTGTATTGCATTGAGGAACGCCTTTACATGGTACTTTCCAAATTTATATTATTTTGAACGGAGCGATAGTCTAATTTGCTTTCTTTTGTGTGGAATCTGATACTGAGGGTCATGCAACAAGTCATCCAAGGTAATTAGAACACTTGATTTTTGTTTGGGAGCCTCACTAGGTTTACAAGGTTTGTTTGCATCACAAAGAATCTCTTTGATTTCCTCGCGTCCATCTTCAATAAGTATATATATAATATTCATATCAGAGACTTGATCTATGGATAGGAACCAATAACCAACAACTTCCATTGCTTGTTCAAGAGCTGCATGGTCTTCGTCATCGCCAATGTTTCTTCTTTGATGCTTTTAGATTTCAGAAGTAGTCAAATAATGGATGTCTCAAAAACTCTATCATTTACACAGTTGACGTGGGCTCCTATTGTTAGCAACTCTTGAACAAACCTAGCCAAGGAACCAAAATGAAACTTGTATTAGTCGACAGATTGAAGGGAACAAAACCTGAAATTTTGATTGAAATTATTTTCTAGATATAAAATTTACTAAAGCAAAGACCATATGGTACAAATTGAAGAGAAATAAATAAACAAACGAAAACAAAAACAAGATTGGTAAAGTGCAGGAGGTTGATGCCATTGAGGATGAGCTCTGCCATTTGTAAATGAGGACACCTTCATCAAAACTTTCAACAACTCTAGTACAAATTTCTACAAAATAGAAGATCGGCATACAATGCAACTCGGCACTAAAAAATGGATCAAAACTTGTTTAAAAAAACAACAATGAATTAGTGCATGGATTCCATGGAAGGGAAAAATGTCGTTCAAGTTCAACTCAGTTGAACTGCTTCCAAAGTTCAGAGGTGTGCAAATTTTATATCCTGGAGGGTCACCCAAGAATACAGTCCGTCCCTGCCTTCCCGCCACATCCCCACGTGGAAGCTCTAGTTCAATCTAAAAGCACAACAATTTAGTTAGTTTTAGTGACATGGCTCATTTGATTCGCTTTAGAAGCCGTTGAACAACCGTTGCAAGAGTAACGCATGAAAAGAGTAACTCATGAAAAGAGGAACAAATCATGAGAACAGTAGCCGTTACCTCATTGAGTTAATCCGAGGTTGCCACATATGCGCATGTCGTGTCCTCGCCATTCTGTCCGTCGCTTTCTAAGTCATGAATGTCTTCCGCACCTAAGATCAACGAGTGAGCACCGTTAATTTCTTCTATCTCTGTTGTAAATCCTTCTGCTCTATTTGATTCCGACGACTCTTCTGAGCCCTCTGCTAACTCGAATTCAGCACCTGTAATTGCGGTAGTAGTGACTTAGGCCTCAGATCTTGTGTTGGCCCGTGTACCTTGGCGATTACCTAGTCGAATGCCCATCTCGTTGGTTGACATGGTTCCTGCGCTAGCTAGCCTCATCCTTCCGTTACTGTCGTGCCTTGTACCTGCATGGTTACCTGTCCTTCTACCCTTCCTTGTACCTCGCGTGAGTCCAGCATTCGGGTAGGATTTGGCCTTTCACCATTAACGCCACACTCGTCAGAATGGTCACATCCAGTCAAATCCTCGAACTGAATTGTTACATGTTGTCTCTACGCAGGTTGCAGCACTGCTAGGTCGTGACATAGAGCGGGCTATTGTTGATGAAGCTCATCTTCGTTAGAGACTTGTAAATCCTCATAATCTCTCTTGTAAACAACTTGTTTGACTGCAATCCACTATGTACGATCAATTGCCAACCTCGGTAGATTCTATCAGGTATGTAAAAGATTTGATCAACTTCCTCAGGTTTAATAAAGGGTTCATCTATTTTTTTTCTTTTTTGACAAAAAAACACCTATTTTTATGCAATTGTGACCGCATTCATTTAAGCAAAGGTTGTGACGAATACCCTTAATGATACTTTTGAACCACTTTGCATGGAATAAAGTGATTCAAAAACTGCAATAATTTAAAGTGACAAACTAACAATGCTATCAAGGTATCCGTAGTATGGAGTTTCCTCACCCCCCCTCATCAAATTTTGCATTAACTCCATAGTTGAAGGTTGATTTATTCTTTGTCTCTCTGGACCGGATTCTGTACTGAGAACCGAAAGCCCAACAATGGGTCCAAAATTGTGCCTTTTCATATGGCCCGACAACAAGATCTTTAGCCCTTTGAGTGATATGTTCGGAGCTTGAACATATTGCCTCTGTTACTGCTATGGAGACTCATTGTCTAAACACAAGCAAAGACGGATTCTTCCTCTTTTCTTCGTCGTACCTGTTCCGCCAAACATGCACTAGTGATTTTTTATTTGCTAGTAGACACTACACAATTGAACATTTTCAATACTTTTTCAAGGCTTGAGGAGCAATTTAGGCTCTTTGGATGCCCCTTTTCTATCAATACAAAGGTAATATTACAGTAATACACATGTGCTACATAATTAGGTGCTACTAGGTGATACCTAGGTTTAAAGAGGCTATACATTTTGACTCCATGAAAGAAATCTAGCTAAATAATATTCTTTTCTATTTTTTTCAAAAATCCTTTGTATCACATAATGCCCATCTTGTATTTGTAAGAGAACTGTAAACTTCATGCCACAAACAAAATTCAAGATATGCAATAATGTTTTATAATTGTAGAGTTCCAAACTCCCTATTGCTTGGATCACATTTCATAGATACAATAACTTTTCTTGGAACTATGGTGAGAAAAAACATTTGGCATTGTATGAAGGAATTTGGTAAAACTTAAACAAAGAAGAATTACTTAATATGTGAAGAAAAGAGCATCCAAGAGTATCCAAGTGCATTGGAGAGAATCTTGGAAACTTTGGTAGGGTAGAAAGTCTAGGACTTAAGAAATGTAATGAATTAGCTAGTCCAAAATTTATGTGACATTTTGGCTATAATTAGCAACAAAAAATCACTAACCCATATGTCTAAATCATTTCAAAAGACAAAGTTGTGAGCCTGCTCATAGAAAATTTGTTTCATCCTCTTTGGTTTTGATTTCACTTTGGGCAACACAACTCCTCCAACCCTAGGATCCTCTTGTAGCTTCTCATAGAATGGTGAATTAGGATCCAGTTGCTTTGAATATTCCAAAAAATAGTGCATCGACTCAGCCATCAAGTATCCTTATGCCATGGACTCCTCCAGTCTCATCCTCTACCTAACAAACTATTTTAGTATGTCGATGAATTGCTCAACAAAATACATCCACCGGCCCGAGACTGGCTCGGCCAATGCAATCTCGAGAAATAAGAGTGCAATCAAATGGAATTGTACTGTACATCAAATACAGTGGTGGAAAATGGACTTCTATTTTGGCCATTATTGAATATTCTTCTTCTACTTTAATTGGGATTTCTGCTTCCAATATCTCCTTTGTTGACATCCACCTGAACAAGGAACTCAACTTGTAAACAACGTCTCAAATTTCCTTTGTCAAAGCGCCGTGTACAACAATAGGTGGGACATTCATGTAATAGATTATGGTAATTGTGGGACTTCATCCCCCACGACCTTCTTATCGGTTGAAAACTTCGTAGAAAAAGATGAACCGTATCATGTTGGGACTCTTATGCTAGAAATGATCTCAATTACCAAGTTATATTGGGATGAGGTCCATGTCCAAGGGGCCCTAGCAAACATCCATTTTTTGTTCTTGCCTTTGTCAAGGCTAACATCCTAGGCCCATAACTCATCCATCATCTTCATCTCCTTTAACTATCGCCTCAAATTCAGGGAATCAGCCTTCGTTGCAGAAGCATTATTTTGAGAAAGTCTTAAATAAGCAGACAACAACATTATTTTCTATATGCATGGGATCAAAGAGATGTGGAGTTTTGAGTTTTTGGTAGTACTTGTCACATGTGTTACAAAACTATGTTAGTACAAGCTAAACGATCCTTCTTTGTACTCATGGGGATGAATGTGATCTAATTGTTGTAAATGGACGTCTTAGGGCATCTTCAGTCTACCCAATAAATAGGTTTAGTATATTAAAACATATCTTTTAATAAATAGGGAATTATAACGTTAGAATATTATGATTAGAAGCGCATTAAATTATACATAGTGAAGCACAAGAAAATTTGAATTTGGACATTGGTTGATTTAGACACATTCCATTATTCAAATGTTAATTTGCTACCTTCCCAACAAATTAAAGGGCCCTTCAAATCAAGTCTAAAGAGGGGAAATACAGACAAAAGCACAACTCAATTGCATGATGGAATGTGTCTAAATCAACCAATTATATCCAAATCGGGACATGTTTCGGTTTATTTATTTAGTTTTCAAATGCTTTTCTAATAATAGTACTTCAACTTTATAATTCTATTTCCACCAAAAATTATATTTTAATATACCAAACCTGTTTACTTGCACAAATTGAGGATGGTCTTACACGAGTGATGTGGTTTGCCGCAATGAAAACAAAGTACAATTTTCACTGCAAATTAATAACAAGAGCAGGTAGAATCAGGCCATACCGTGAAATACGGTAACTCATCCTGCTCTTCTCTAATGGCACCAACTTTGCCTCTTTTCTTTCCCACTGCTTCAATCAAAAATCTGGAGTAACTCTCTTAGGACGTGGCCTCATGTCAATGTTGTCATTGTTCAGTTTTTGTATCGGGGACCACGAACTACATCGTGCAGTTTTAAGAACTTCATATGGCCTGAGGAAATGACCTTGTGGAGGTGTGTGGCACTGTAACTTTCCATATAATTGGGGCCACATGGCGGCAAGCATAACGACAAGAAGTTGTCAGTGATGAGGCCTCACTATAACATGGGTGGTCTGTAATAGTCTAGAGTATAAATGCATGCATTTGGAAATGTTTGGATCTAGTAGTTGCCGAGATCTCATAAGCAAGAACCTCCTTAAACACGCAATTTTCTATTTACGCACTTTGCCATATAATTATGCACTTGGCTCCCAGAAGCATTAAAAAAATTGTTTAAAAAGTTGTCTAAAAAACAACAATTTTTGTCTTTCTACAATTACTTTCATTGTAAACAAAAAAATTCTCTAATTTAATTTATATTCTGATCTTTATCTTTTCTTTTATCTTTTCTTTATCTTGTTTCATTTATCTTATTTCTTTCTTGTCTTCTTTCTTGTCTTCATTTTATTTTCCTTCTTGTCCTCTTTCTTGTCTTCATTTCTTTCTTCTATTTTTTCTTCATTCCTCTTGTGGCAGCCGCAAACCCTACACCCGCACCAACCAAAAAAATAAAAATAAAAATAAAAATAAAATAAAAATAAATAAATAATAAAAAATAATATTTTGGTTTGGTTTTCGACTTTTTTTTGTTTAGGACTCAGGAACTCTGAAAATAGAAATAAAAATAAAAATAAAAATTTAGAGTTCGACCGCCCGAGCGGCCGCCAACGGCTCAACTTGAGAGCATGGCTAGCATTGACACCCAACATTCTAAAATCATGTCCAAGATGGAGTGTGAGAAGCTTTTATATTCTCAGCAACAAGCGCCAAATATAATGCAAATGAATTTATGGACTAATTACATACCACCACTTGAACATCAAATTCTAGCCATTGATTTAGGAAAAGACTTTTTCTAACTTTTGACTTCATAAAGTGATAGCCCATGGTCTTATAAAGAAATAGGACAAACCGCTAGAATCAAGCTATACAAGACTCAAATGTTTGGTGAACTATAATCAAGCTTCACACTCTAAACATACCCGTTAATCACCTAGAAGTGGCATTTGGGGTTAGAGTGGGTGTTGTTAAACATGCTATGAGGACTGAAAATGGATGTTCTATGGGTCTATCTTTTTCTCACTTTTTCATTCGGGCAACAAGTGGAGGGCAACAACTAGTGGCACTCATACATTGTGAATACCCTACACCGATTATTGCCATTCTTGTGAGTCACAATAATTCAATATTCTCACAGTAATTGCCGAAGTAATTGAGGTATTAGGAAAAAAATGTGAGTCACAATAATTGAGAGTGTTTCAAAATTCTTACAATAAATGTAAGAATTTGAGGATTCGTGTAATATTTGAGTAAGGTGTAAGATTTGAGGATTGGTGGAAGATTGGTGTAAGATCTCACACTACCGGTAATCCTGTGACTCACACTTATGGCAATAATCGGTGTACTGAATTTAAATCGATGCACCAGATGCCTCCGTGGACATGCAAGTCTGCCACTTGTCACACCCACGCACCTTCCAACTGGAAGGTTTCAGACTGCGGGAACGGTGACAACAGGCCACGTCAGTCGCCATGCATCACACTCGTCGTCGCCATGCAACAGCGACCGCCCTTGCAGCAACAATCGTCCCTCCAAATCCCCCCTTCAATCAAAGCTTAAATTGCATCCCTCCTCTTCATCGCCACTGTAATCGAGTCCCCACACACATCTAGTGCAAGCTCAGAAGTTCGACGACATTGTTGTTGCAGTCACTCACTGTATGTAAGTACTCAATCAATCCATTCTCCTTTCTGTCTCCATTTGCAAATTCGTTTGAACCGTCGCAAGTTACGTGGCCCCATCTGAATTACAATGTTTATAATCTGATTAATCGAACTTCCCATTTCAAATCATGAATCCTTGGTCTTTTAGATTGATCTCAAATCGTCGTGGTAAATGCAAGCAATTGACATCACGTCTGTGGTTCTTTACAGTTTTCTTTCCAGGTGATTCCAATCCTTTTTTGATTTTAGAGCTACGATGGCGGAGTTTCGCCCTGCACAGGAGCAGTCGCAGCATCCTGGAGAGGAGCATCTGATGCAGCCGATTCCGCGTCACCATGGTCAAAATTACAAGGCCGCTGGCAAACTGCAGGTGCGAACCTAAAGCCGATGTTATTACAGTTCCAATGCAGCGCCATTGTAGGAATGAGGATGGAGAAAACTATATGGATCCAAGAATTATTGAATGTCGAGGTTGCTGTTGCTGCAGGGGAAGGTTGCATTGGTGACGGGTGGAGACTCCGGCATTGGGCGTGCCGTAGGCGTGCTGTTCACACGAGAAGGGGCGACGGTGGCTTTCACGTACGTCCGAGGTGCGGAAGAGAAGGATGCGGAAGACACGATCAAGTTGCTCAAGAGCATGAAGACGGACGCCGCCGTTGGAGATCCCATCGCCATCCCCTGCGACCTAGGGTTTGATGAGGAGTGCAAGAAGGTCATTGACGAAGTGGCGAACAAGTATGGCCGGATTGATATATTGGTGAACAACGCCGCGGAGCAGCACGTTGTTGAGAACATCGAGGATCTGTTGCCAGAGCAGGTGGAGCGCACGTTTCGCACCAACATTTTCGCCCACTTCTTCCTCGTCAGGTATCCTGGACTGTGTTTTCCTATTTCGCCATAGCCATCGATGTACATACATTGGAATACTTATGCTTGTTTCACAGAAGAGGAGATTATGAGATGATGATGAAATTGGTCCGTGGTATTCGTTGACATGCTTTTTCTTCTTGTGAATTGCTCAGACATGCTTTGAAGCACATGAAGGAGGGTAGTTGCATCATCAACACGACTTCAGTGAATGCATTCAAAGGCAACGCCCCATTGCTAGACTATACGTCTACGAAAGGCGCCATTCTTGCATTTACACGAGGTCTGGCTCTCCAGCTCGTCAAACGTGGCATCCGAGTAAATGGTAAGTTCATTGACTCAAGCATCTCTTGCAAACAGAAGACCTAAACTGCAGCAAATTTGAACTGTACAATGCTGTACAAGACTTGTCTGGTCTCTGGCTAGTTTCTTACTACAATGCTTTGAAGACCCCTGTAATTGAAGTCGCGATCCTGATCCTGGCTTCAGGCTGTGCTCTTTGGAGACCCTCGTAAATCATAAATCATAAGCCCTAGTAGGGTTTGTGACAAGGCCGAGCAAGCCGTCCTGCTCAAGGTGTATTAAAATAAAGAGTTTACAGTGAAGTGTTTTTACGAATTATAAACTAGGACCCTCAATACTTGAAATAGGACTTCTAAACTACTCCAGTCTCTAAACTACTCATGTGGGCACCGGTTGTGCATTTTATTGTGCAGCGGTAGCGCCAGGTCCAATCTGGACACCACTGATTCCAGCATCAATGGGCCAGGGTTCTCCTGAGAAGATGAAGTCATTCGGCTCACAAACTCCGATGGGCCGTGCTGGTGAACCAGAAGAAGTTGCTACGTCTTATGTTTTCCTTGCTTCAGAGGATTCCTCATACTTCACTGGCCAATGCCTCCATCCTAACGGTTTGTACTCTAATCTCGCCCATTGGGTCCCTAGCCTCTCATGGATTGCCATATTTGAGTCTTTTGCTCTTAAAACAATTCCTCCGAATCGATTGTCCTGCTTCTCACAGTTTGATACGTTTTCTGTATTTATTTGCAGGTGGAGTAGTTGTGAATGCCTAAGTGTTGGAATGCCCAATGGTTCCATTCTATAAGTTCCGGGATTTGTTCAAGAACAAGGTCATAGGGAGAAACCTTGCGAACTGAGTGTTGAATCTATGCTGATAGAGACAGCATAGATTCACCTTAAAGTCACTCTATATGTTGTCTTTGCTCCATCCACCAGGAGAGAGACTACTCAAACGCTTCGTTTTTGAGGAGTTACCAGGAGTTACGTGCCTGGACAGTAAAAGGAAGCCATAAAAGTAAATATGGGGTAAATACTAAGGCAGAGACTCCGCGACTAGCCGCTTGTTTAAATCTGTATATGGTCAATATAAGTCGTTGCAGACAACAACTACTTGGAGTTGAAGTTTTTAAACTCTTCCCAAATGGATTACTGAGGTTTCAATTCGGTTTATTGTAGTTCCTAGGCATGCATGGATTGTTACTGATCATTATCGCTTGTTTTCTTTAGGCTGTGACTATAAACATGCAATCTTTGCGTCAGTTGCAATGGAATGTCAAGAACTTACTTTTGTCAAGTACTGGTAATAATTGTAGCTGTTGCATTGTAGTTACAGCATAGAAGGTATCACGATTAGATAAGCAAAGCATATTTCAACAAACCATCACTTGCGACATGAAAGCATGATTTTCTTGACAAAGCTTACTCCCATTACTGTCAATTACAGACATTGGCATCAAGGATTTCTGTTGCTGCAGATTGGCAATGCTTTCCTCTAGCTCTGAAGTGTGGTTAATGGCAAATCAATTTCATACAGACGTAAGATATGCATAATCAAACCAGTCTTGTTGTATATTATGATTTCTGAATGGCATTATAAAATTTGTAGAAGCTAACTTCAAATTTAATTCATTGATCCTCCAAATTCATACCAAAAGAAGTAGCAACATGTGATCATGGGAAAGGATTATACCGTATAATAATTTCTTTTTCTAATCCAATAGTATCCATCACCGACTTCTCTATGGTCAAGTGTCTCGAGTCAGAAATTATATTTGGGCAATAAGAAAGTTGGATTTCCTCTATTTACCGATTGGAGATCTCAAGAATTTTGCAGTGAAACATTCCATTTGTGTGTAGAAGCAGAAAACAGAAAGCAAATGCAAGTACAATAATCTACAAGGACTGGAGCGCTCCATATGCAAAGATTTCGAAAGGGAAGTGCTTGGATGGCTTCCTCTCCTTCACTCCGCTTCCGAAGCAAATGAGTAAGTACTGTTCAGTACTGAAAAGGACGAGCAATGGATGTACGAAACAGTGTACTAATTCCACATAATCCGGCCGTTCTGTGGGGATTCCTTCCCGGCATCATAACATTCCAACCAGTGTTTTTCCTATGTCTTTTTCTTGAAGCCTAACTGGCGACGTAAAGTATGAATATATATATATATATATATATATATATATATATATTCGGCAAAATCTTAAGCTTATAATCATATTTTGGTAGAATTTCTTCATATTTTCGTAGATTTCTTGACAAAATCTGGCTATCTTTCATAAAAAATATAGAGAAAGTATGGCAAAATTTTTCAATTTTTTCTCAATTTTTTCCTTAACCTTGACTGCCTGAGCATCCATTTTTTGGACGATGTACAAATTCCATCTATGTTTTATCATCAGTCATGCACTTTTTGCAGTGTGGATTTTTTACTATATATTTTATAGGAAGTCTTCATGCATGTGTGATCCGATTAGATAGGGAATGATTTGTGAAATTTTTATGCCTCATTTCATGTTGTAGTAATTCACCCAAAATTTCGAAGATTTCAGTGTAGAAGTGCTCGTCAAAAAGTCAACTCATAAAATTAAGCAACCAAAAAATCTCCAAAAATCACTTCACTTAGAGTATTACATTTCAACCCATCAGAACAAATTTCATTTACAGATTGTCAATATCTTATTTGTAATCAAATTACAAAAGAATTTTGAATTTTGAATTTCAAATTTTATACAAAATATTGGTGATAGCAATCACAGATCTAAGTCATCTAACTACACGGATAGAATCTAAAATTCTTAACCCCTAAAGGACCAAGTGTCCTAACTAAGACATTTAGAGAATCGGGTAGGTTCCGGTGAACACATTTTTAATCAAATTTTGAAGGAAATTTAATAGTTGATTCTCCAATGTGCCACAAAAATGGGGATTTTTTTTTTTTTTGAATTCCGACACCGTATGTGAAAGTTATGAGGAGAAATGTGTTTTTTTCGGGAGAAAGGGTAGCGGGGCAGTAGAAAAATAGTTGAATTTTAGGGGGGAAGTAACAAGATGGGTAGCGTGTGGAAAATGCGGTGGATTGTGGGGGCCAAAAGACCACCCCATTTCCAAACTCATTAAAAAAATTTAAAAATAATATTTTTAAAAAACTTAAAATTATTCTTTTATAAATAAAATTTATTATTTTAAATTAAAAATATTATTTTTAACTAAAAGTTTAATTTTATAATTAAAAAATATTATTTAAAATTTTGAAAATTAAAATCATTTTTAAAAATAAAAAATAAAAAATAAAAAATGTCCAATGAGGGACTGCCACGTGGCAGTACACCTTGAGAGTTAGTGGGGTCATGAACATTGGAATGGGTTGGCACTTCAATTCCCTTCCTCCACCCTTTATTTCCCCCCTAACCCCCAAATTTTTTAGAAAATGTGCTACATGTCTTCTAAAACTTGGAGATTTTTTTTTTTTTCAAATTTTGTTTTGCCATTCTATAGAGGGTGGAATGTACTTGTGTTTCACCACTCGGATTCGTATTTTAAATAAAGAAAGTCGAAAATATTGCAATTCCAAAAACATAGTCTTTTCTGAACTTTTAAATGTTCTTCAACATCCTAAACATCTCCAAACGCAACGAAATAACTAAGTAACATCATATAGAATGTGAAAGTGAAGTGCGACAAGTTTCGGTAGTGAGGTTTTTTTGATGTAGCCATGGTCAAACGCATCTGAAATTTTCAGGCATGTGTTTTTTTGGGGTGTTTTTTCCATCAAACGCAATTATCTTGCAATTTGTGTGGTCAAAATCAACGAAATTTGTTGTGTATGTTTTTTAAGTAGTTCAGGACAAGATCTTACGGTTAGAAAGTAAAAAATAACATTTTTTTGGATTGTTTGCATGGGGGAGTAAAAATGGCAGCATTGGAGTGTTTTTGGAGGAAAAACACTCCGGTCCTTTAGGGGTTAATGTACAACTTTTATTCATACATCAAGTTCAAATATCCCTCTTAGTTGCATTTTATAATACATCTTTGCAAAACTACCAAATTTGGACAGGGCTCTAAGCATTTAGGGGCTAACCAATGAGAAATGTTATTTTTTGTAGAGAAATGTGGCAAAATATAGCCGGAAAAAAAAATTGCATCCAACGGTATAGAAGTTCATTCAGAAAAGGAATGGATAGAGCCAGTCGCTGGAAGTCGCTGGAGTAGAGTGAAAAAAAAATGGGAAAAGGAAAGGAGAAAAAAAAAACCACTAAAGAAAAAGAAAAAACGTTGCCAACCCTTGCCGGCACGTAGCCTGGCCCCTATAGCACCATCAACTTTTCAAAAAAAAAAAACAAACAATTGATTAATTATAAAATACAATTTTTTATTAAAAGCTCTCAGCCAATGTAGGTCAGCATGCTGCTCTAGTGCCGGCATTAAATCACTACAATATCTTCTTCTTTTTTATTATGTGTTCGGAGCTTTGAGATCTTGTTGACCTCCTCGTCCCGATTGCCATTACCTCCGCCTTCTTGTAAAACAAGCTAGCTACTCGTTTTGCATGGATGATGATGTCGGTTATTATGTGGGGTGTCAGAATGCAAGCCTGTGACTTTCTAAGGCCTGATTCAAATTTCAGGAAGTGGCAGAGAAAAGCTCCAATAGTGCAAAAGACATTTATTGCTTGCCACATCATCTCAAGTTGCAAGTAAGTGCATGGTTGAGACGAGACAAGAATGCTCTATGAGAAAGCCCAAATTTCAAGAACTTCCAGCCAAACTCCCTTGGTAACCTGGACTTGTTGAAAATCAAGGACACCTAGGACTGCTTTTCATTTATGAACAAATGGCTTGGAGAATTGCCTTTGCCACTACAATGAATGGCATATTTAGTGTATGGGAAAAACTGATGTCTTTTATCACAATTCGTTCAAAGATGAAGAGAAATAGTGTCCTTTGACACTTGCTACTTGTCATTCCCACTTTCATTGAGAGTGCCATTTTCTTTCCAAGTAATAAGAGTGACATGACTTACATGAGGTAGTAGTCTATATTTATTATAAAGTTGTTGTATGTCATTGGAACACTACATTCAATTTTTTCTTACGAGGACACTACATCTCCCTAAAATTAAATAGTGTCCAGGTTGAGAAATGATGTCCCATGACACCAAATACGTCATTCAACGTAGTATGAAGGCACAAGAGGCAATCATTTATTTGTGAGCAAATAGGAAGTTGTTACAGCTGCAACGTGAGTGCTACTCCCTGTAATGTAAAGAAGATTGTTGACATCCCTCAACAACACCCCCCCCCCCCCCCCCCCCCATGGGGTCTCACTCTTGGATAGGACAAAGTAGGACAATTGCTTTAAAGTTGACTATTCACTAGTTAAACTCCTTTACAAAAATGTGCATAACCCAAGCATACAAACTCCAAATCACAAAATTCTTTTTGGAGGTGAAAGATTGCTTGATTTTGAAAAAATGAATTTGTTAATCAATACTCAAAATAAGTTAGTCTACTATGCACTATTGAGCCTCAAAATTCTGATCACAACACATTTTCTTATCATTCAACTCATGCACATTCTTCACTACCTTACTAGAATTTGTCCATATCTCGTTCATAAAAACTTCAAATCACAAAATTATTTTTGGAGGTGGAAGATGACTTGGCTTCTAACTTTTCTCAGTTGAAAACATTTTGAAATAAAATCATTTTCTATGCTCAATTTTTCACCAAAATCTACTGAAAAATATGGTGTAGTGAGAATTCACATGGGCTAGCAAGATCTTCTTATCCCATATCATTTGGGAGTGACTTAGAATGAATTTGATCACAAGACCAATTCTTTCTTCCTCCAAAACTCACGCTTGATCACTCAAATAATGTTAAGATGTGTGAAAATTCGTAATTTTTCATCATTTTGGCAATTTCAAAAAATAATTTATGTGAAATTCGCCAAAAACTACTTATAATTTCCAAAAAACTTTGGCATGTTCTATTTATGTGTTTCATTCAATGCCGGTATATAGTGTTTATCACATATATAAAACTATGATGATATGGAGATTTTAATTGTCATATTGATGGATTTTACAAAGCATTGGTTTTTGTTTATACGTAGCTACAAATTCAACACATATTTCTTTGTAGAAATAAAATGAGAACTCTTATTGTAATCATTTTGTGGATTCTTTGCTTAACTATATATTTTTATTTATTTTCACTTCAATTTAGATTATCTCATTTATTATATAGAATTTACAATCAATTTATCAATATTGAATTGTTTTTTTTCCAATAATGCTAATTTAATATTTCATTCTTGTTTTAGAATACCCTAAAACCTAAAAAATCAAAGTTAAAATGATTAAAAAATATAATCAAAGTTTGATAAATTATAACATTTACCATTAAATTGAAATATATACAATGCGTTGAACATTGTTCTAGAAAGTTAAATTTTATTATTTAAAATCCTATTCAAGATCAATTTAATTATTTAAGAAAATTTTATTTGATTTATAGATTCATTTTTTTTGTAAATCATCTTAAATACAAAGTCGTCTTTTGTTATTTTCATTTTAAAATTAAAGGTCACTATAATTTTTTTATGTTTGACTTATAGAGAACAACTAGTGTGGCCGTGTGATGTTGGCCTCCCTGTGATTTAGCTATGCTTTTTATTTTTATTTTATTTTTAGATTCATTTATCTATAATTTTATTTCAATTTATGGTGAGGAAATTTGATTAAGAAATCCATAACTTTTACACCGTAGATCTAAAAGCTACAAAATGACTTTGGTACACCCCTACTCATGGAGAGGTTTTTGATGATGCCAAGAATGACATGAAAAACTCCCAAATTTAGTTTTTCATAATTTAAGTCAATTTATGATGTCAAAAATCAATCCAAAATCCAAAACTCTCACAATGTACCTCTAAATGCAACAAAACTACTTTGGTGCACCTCTCCTTATTGAGAGCTTTCCGGTGGTACCAAGAACGTGACCAACAAACGTACGATCGAGGAGATCTCAATGCTCAATTCTCTTTTTTCCTCCTCCCCCTCATTTTTCCTTTTTTTACCTCCCCCTCCCCCTCTTTTTGCCCTTTTTACCTTAGAGTAGGTCTTGGCGCCCCAATATGTTGAACTAGAACCTCCATTCAAATTTCATTATTTATCTAATGGAGTTGATTATTTGTGAAAATAATCAATATTGAGTAAGAAATATACATAAAAAATTGGAGCTTTATCCAAAGTCAACAAACCTTTGATCATCCATAAAGCTGTTAGTTTTTGTATGATCAAGTTCTATTTTTTTTCCAATGTGTGTCAAATGAATTTCTCTATCCATTTCATTCAAAAATTCTAATTTAAGACTCATCCCGTCATCTAAACATGAGAAATAAGAGCATATTGTGATAACCTACTTTAGAACAATGAAAAATGTCTAAAATGGTTTTTGGGGTAAAATTGAACACTTTTGGCTTCCTTTTGGTATTACTTATGGAAAGAAACAAAACAATTCTCAAAGAAGTGAAAGTACTAATAAAGATGAAAATGGCTCTCAAAGGTGAGGAAAATCCTAGGACGTTCAAGGGTTGAAGGACAAGTAGATTTTCTCATTTTTGAGGGTCATTTTCACAACTTTCTTTCATTTTTTTGAGAAATTTCTTTTTGATTATTATAGTGTACACCAAAATGAAGACTTGCACTTTGATGCTCCTATTGCTTAGTTTACATTAATTCTCGGAGTCCCAGGTGTTGGGAGGGGGGGGGGGGGGGGGGGGGGGAAGGGGAGAGAGACGGTGGTTTTAAAGAAACGACATGCTATAAAATATAGGGTATTTAACA
Organism: Pohlia nutans; assembly: GCA_022496805.1. Lineage (NCBI taxonomy): Eukaryota > Viridiplantae > Streptophyta > Bryopsida > Bryales > Mniaceae > Pohlia > Pohlia nutans. The sequence continues at coordinate 25,566,492 of CM040096.1, forward strand.
TTCATTTAAGATTAAAAAATTTTGAAAATTTTTAGATAAAATATAAGGGCTAATTAATGTTGAAAATGTCTTATAAAAAAAGCATTGTACTATGTAATATCTGTTATTTTATTTTATTTTTATTGAAAATAGCCCCTAGATAAGGGTATCCTAAGTTGAATATCCTGGAAGTTTTTATTAAGTGAATGAAAATTGCATCTTTCCATTCCATATCCGTGGATGAAATGCAAATGAGGAGATTTTGAGTGCACAAAGGGGGGTGGTTGTCTTGATGGAGTGCATCTTCTCTTCCACTTTGTCCTAAAATCATCTCTTTCTCTAGCCATTGGCGTGCTTGGTCTTCCATTCCCAAAAAACTGGAGGCTATCAAAAAAATTATAAGCAAAATAGGGTATTTAATATTGAATTGCATTCTAGATTTCTAGTTACCTATAGGGTGTCAAAAAATCAGACTCAATAGATTTGTTTTTACTTAAAGAACGCCTAATATTCCAACTTTTAGGGATAATACCCCGGCCTTGAAAACAAGTGGTTATCTCACCCCCGGGCATTAACTTCATAGGTTGTTTCACTAACTGTTTTCTCTTGCCACAGCCATGAAGCAACTAGACTGAAACGGATGAAGTTAAAATTATTTTTGTAAATTGAGAGAATAGGGACAATTTCAATTGATCATACTGTGAAACTATAATACATATGGGACTAAATATTATATCACTAGAATAGTAAAAAAATTGCATGTGTTGATTAAAAAACAATTAAATTTGAACAATAGACACTCCACATAGGTCATAGGACCTACTCAAAAATGCTAAAAATCTATGAGGCCTAATTCAAGCTTCTTAGTCCTCGAGTGGTTAACCCTTAACCCCTAAAAGCCCGAGGGGTATTGGACAAAACATAAATGTGTTATAATATGTGCCTTCCATATGTTTGATGAAGTTTGGTTCAATAGACAAAATGTAGGGCATCATCTCTACAAATTATCCGAACAGTCAAACTTCCAAAAATAACTTTGGATATATTTTTAATGAATTTCAAAAGCATTGACCTTTGAAAATTTGTATAAATTATAATTTTCACTTTTTAGAGTTTAAAATTTAGCACGATTGGTTAAAGTTGGTTTATCTATTGTAAACTTTTAAAAAGCAAAAGAAATGATGGAGGGAACATCATTACTTTCTCCAAATAGCAAATTTTATAACACTAAGACAATGTTGAGGTGATCCACTTTGAAAAATCTCTTGGATGGAGTTTAACTTGGATTGATATAATTAAAATTGCGTTGTAAAGTACACTTGATGTAGTATTATAAAATATTTTTTATTTTTTCAAAAACATATTTTTTGGTTCTAGGTAGCATGTTAGATTTGGGCAGCAATCAAAAAATGATCGTTTGAGCGTTTAGGGGTTAAAGCACATACCAAGCTCTTTGGGCTTAGTTTTTTCAGTTTTCAAACCACTTTGAGCATGAATTGCTATTAATGGAGGAAAAAAATTATGATTTTTTCAAGAATCATCTGTGACAAGAATAGTATGAACCTACATTTTTTAGATTGTAAATTACTTCTATATTTTGAAGTTAAATCTCAAAAAGGCTCCTTTCTTTCAAAATTAGGAAATGTACTTTAATCCTTAACTACCTAGATGTTCATATCGTGGATCATGACTGATAAATATCAATAAGATTTCATTCGTGAAGCCACTTTTTGTAAGTCAAAAAAATACTACTCCCTCTGTCCCATAATGACTTGCACGTAGGTTCTCTGAAATCTACCTCTTGAGGTAGATTTCAGAGAACCTACGTGTAAGTCATTATGGGACAGAGGGAGTACAAAGTTCTGTAGCAAGATAGCTTCATGAATGTGTGAACTTTGTGGAAATGGGATGATTTGTGAAAAATTTATGCCTCATTTCATGTTGAAGTGATTCACCAAAAATTTCTAAGATCTTAGTTCAAAAGGGCCTCTTGAAAAATTAGCTTATAAAATTAAGCAACCAAAAAACCTCCAAAAATCACTACACTTAGATTATTACATTTCAATCTATCACAACAAATTTCATCTATTGATTGTCAATATCTTATTCATATTCAAATGACAAAAGAATTTTAAATTTTAAATTTCAAATCTTATACAAAAGTATTGGTGATAGCAATCATAGATTTATCTATATAGATAGAATCTAAAATTCATAATGTACAACTTTTATTCATATATCAAGTTCAAAATATCCCTTCTAGTTGCATTTTATAATGCATCTTTGTAGTTCTCCAAATATGGGTAGGGATGAGGTTTTTAGGAGTTAATCCCAAAGGTCACTAGGTGTCTCTGGAATTGATGATTTGATAAAACCACTATTTAAAGGAATATTTTGGAATTGATATACAAATAAAAGTTGTAAATTCCATCTCTACGATTAGATTTACCAACATTTGCTATCACCAATATTTTACTATTAAATTTGAAAGTCCAAATTAAAAATTCCTTCTAAACTTGATTACAAACAAAATGTTAACATTTTGAGTAAAAGTTGTTGAAATGGATTTGAAATGAGATAATCTTGACATGGTGATTTTTTGAAATTTTTGTGTTCTTTAAATCTATGACCTCACTTTCGCAACTTGGCCACTTTTGAACTTCAATGCAATTTTGGCTTAGTCAAAATTTCACATACTTCTGCATTTGTAATTTTAGAGAAATATGTACTCCCTCCGTTTCATAGTAAGAGTCCAAAACCATTTCTTTTTTTGCATCAATTTAAGAGTCCACATTCATTGTGTTGCCTTCCTACATTGGCTTCTTGTGTTTTTCATCCCTTTCTATCGAAAAACACAGTTCCAAAAGTTTCCATTGTATTTCATCTTTTTCAACATGGGCTCTCATTTACATCTTAAATCTCAAATTTTTCTACAAAGTGGACTTTTATCATGAAACAAAGGGAGTATTCTAATAACACCAAATCCAATTGTTGAATAGAACACCAACTTGATGAACTACTCTATCTCCAAAAAATGCTTCGTCAACCAAAAATATTTAGGTAAAACATTTAGTGGATAAGAGCGTAGTTAGTTTTCTACCCTCCTCAAAGGATGGCCTCGCACCAGTTGGTAATGGGTCTTCCCCGTGGGAGACGCTTCATCGTCCGTAGGCCAACACCACGCTCCCTGCCGGTCCTTGCAAATTCAGCCCCGCGGCTGGCATCCTACCGTGACCTTAGGGAGGAGGGAGGGGGGAGGAGTGACTGTGAAAAGTAGAAAACCACGTGAATTAATCCCTAAACGCCTCATTTTAGACATTTTCGTTGATGATCTTTGAATGCTTATCAAATATTTTTTTTGCACATTCCAATCATAGGATCTTGTACTCCTATGCTTTATAAACCATCCCTCAAAATTTCAAAACATTTGACCGTACAGAACTACGGATGTCAAGATAATAGCAAATGAAGTTGAGGTTTTGAAATTTCAGGCCTTAAAAAATTTGGGCAACCTTGCTTTGATGGGCTCTCAAACCCAAAAAAGTTGAAATGATGTGCCATTTTTTACCATCCTCAAGATGATGGCCCATTCACATACATCAATGCTACCGCACGCATGCATGCGTTAGGTATCTTTGAGGGAATTTGCTATCAACCAAGAAATATAAAATACACAATTAGAAATTATTCTAACGCATGACAGAATGGAATGCAACACAAAAAAGGAACATGGCTCTATTTGAAGCACTATAATGCAGTTGCACAATGCTTTGAACAGTAGTTGCAGCAAGAAAAAACAAGGCTTTGATTATTCTTTTGTTTCTCGGTTTTACCTTCCTCCGTTTCAAGAACGCAAATGCAAGTGCGGTTGGGGCTTGGTGTGAATGGGCCATGAGGTAGTTAAAAAGATGCATGGTTCAATTTGACAAGATATTCAATTCATTAACATTTTCAAAATTGCAAAGACCTTGTAATAGGTGGAGGTATGAACAGAAGCAAGAGATTTTGGCAAAATTAGATTATCCCTTCAACTCTCCTCGAATTGGATGAGCCCACATCTCATGGCAGGCAACCCATGTGGGCTGCAGTCAACTTTCTTTGAGGTGTCCAATGAATCTCATTGGCTTAAATGTTTTGGCAAACCTACCCGAAATGTTGAAATTGCCTTTCATTAGGAGAGAATTCAGGCCTTCAAAGGCCCCTTCCCTTCGTCAAACTGCTGATCAACAGTAAACCAACAACAACCAATAAAATATATATATTAAAAAATAAATTTTTTTAAAATAAAAATATATAAAAATATATTTAAAATAATAAAAAATTGCAGTATGACGTGGCAAACGGTTGGCCACGTTAGACTGAGATTTTTAAATTCTTTTTAATTTTGTAAAAAATATATTATTATTTTAATCTAGCCAGCTGAATTCAGCTGGTCCAAAGTGGGGGCCTTCTTGAGGCCCTATATCTCTCCTTATGCAACATTGAGGTGTTTCACTTTGAAAAATTCCCCTATTGGAGTTTTGATCGGATGGACATAATTCCAATTCCATTGGAAAGAAGACTCGTTTACCTATGACATCATATTTTTTATTTTGAAAATAAAATAAAATTTGGGCATAGGTAGCCCATGAAGATGGGTAGCAACCCAAAAATGGTCTCTTGGGAGCTTAGAGGTTAAATTGTAGGGTCCTTTTTATTCATGGAAGGAAAAATCTCTACCTAATTATAAAATTTTATATGTAATATGGGATGCTATAAATTCAATTAAGGAATAGTTTGAGAATATACTTGGAATGTACATAGAATATTGTAGAATATACCTCAAATATTCCAATTATGTGATAGCCTCCATTCAAATACTCTCTTAACGCACGTGATTACACTAAATATATGTTTGTGACCCCCGGTTACTATGACTCTACGCTCCATACAGACATCCTAGGATTCCAGAGGTTGTCTAAATGCTTGCATCCTCGACTGCTAGGGACCCGATCAATTACTTTATTAAGGCCTTTGGAGCGTGGAGGGTGGCTCTAGTGATCGAAATTTTAGTGGTAGCACTCCATATCGGGAGGCGGCTTGGTAGATGCGATGACCTTTGAGGGGCTGTGGTGGATTATGAGCGGTTCTTCCGAAGGGTGCACTCTTTATTAGTTTATTGAACCTTGGCATCACGTGCTTTCATGACCCCCTTTAAAACACCCCTTGTATATGTTAAAATATTCTTATATTTGTTTATGTATATATGTCTAATGTAAATATACAATCCTATTTTCAATCCTAAATATGCTTCTTGTATGTATACATAGTACGGTAATGTTCAAATTAATTCCCCTTTTGTGTACTCACGTGATTCCTCACACACATAAAAGAGTGCACCCCTTAGACGGCTCTCACCCCAGGGATGTCGAGGGATTGCTAAAAACAACCTCACCATACCCCCTAAATCTTCCTCGCCGGGTTGCAGACCGGGCAAAGATGGTCAGGTGGCAAAGATTCTCTGAGGGTTAATGTGTGAATTCGCTCTACAATGTGCCCTCTCTAATTGAAAGTTCTCTGGAGTGAGCAAATTTATACATTTAGAGAGGTATTTCATTTAAAGAAATATACCAAAATTTACAGTAATAAAATCAGTAAAAATGAATCTTACTTGGGTAAAAATGAATCTTACTTGGGTAAAAAAATCTTGCAATTTTATTTATAATTTCAAGACAACTGAAAATAAAAAGTAATGTCAATTAGTCTTGCATCATTCTGTCATTCTAAACACTTCTTTTCTACTGTCTTTACTTTGAGCATCAAGTCATAATTATACATAATCAGAGTGTTGCTACAAGTACAACTTGACAGCATCAAAGGCTTTATTTGTGCTCTGTTAGATGAAACCAACATTTGGAATGGTTCCTTCCAAACCTACTACTTCTTCACTAGTTTCAACATCATCTGTAGGATTTATTCATCCCTAAATCTCATCATCTGCGGGAGTACATTGACTTACATTCATCCAAATATTTCATTTAGAAAGGGAGGTTTACAAAGGGGGGAGTATGAGACTCTTATAAACAACGAATTATATTCCTTCTTTGTCCCCAAGTTGGGAGTAGAAAATTATTACATTTATGTAGGCATTACATTTTTAGGGGTTACAATTAGAGAGGGAAAAATGGTAACATGTTGTAATGGAAAGTGGGCCTCGAGGAGTTCACTCTTTGTCAACAAAGGGTATTCAAAAGTAACCTAAAATTCAAAAGTGATTCTTATTATAATTAATAATATTCTGAGAATATTCTCATTTTATTTTTGGAATCATTTTTGAGCATCCAATATTAGGCCCACTTTATACTTGGGGCCGGATTGAGGGCCAACCCGAACTCTTGAAATTTCAATCAATAGGATCGCTCGATTCTTTCAAATCCGGTCCAAGGGCTTTATACTAGGGCCAGGCCGGAACGAGCAATTTTTCCTACATGGCGTCCTATGTGGCATGATTTTGGCGCCAAATCTTTGGCCCTGTTTGATGAAATTGGGACAAGGTTTTCCTTGGCCCGAACTCCAAACTTGGGCCGAATTGAATCGGGCCGGCCTTCCATCAAGCCCCACCCTGTGTATAAAGTGGGCCTTAGTGTAAATCATTGTTAAACTTTACCTTCAAAAATTTATTTGGACCGTATCTTTGTTTGCACGTTGTTACGTGATAGTTGGAAGTGACCTCCCCGAGAAGAGAGCCCCATACATAAAAATCCCAGTGCCATTTGTCAAACAGAGAAATATATGGGTCCACGCGTGCTATTAAGAAGTGCTGGTTAGACTGATTCTCACCAGTTAGGAGGAACATGGAACCGATGTGGAGAAGAGGCAATGCTACACTTGTTCACACAAAATTAACCTGACCTGGCTGGATTGTAAACAGAATTGTACATATGGCATGAACCTAACCATTCAATTGAACAGACTGTCTGGCGCTGGCTCGTCGGGAAGACTGGTACTCATAACCGCATGCAAGTGAAGGGAGCAATCGTCTCCACATTTGTCACAGAATCCTGGAATGCTGCAGGAAAGGTCAACTTGGGGTTCCATATTTAGAGCTGAGGAGGGTTAAGCGGCTCGATTTCGGGAGGATATTGGTGTGGTCCAAGCGTGTCAGGACACCTCGGATTGCTCTAAAAGTGCACCCTAATTCAGGCGATCCTCATGACGTCTCAACCGCCATGCATGTTCAGCTAGTTTGTACTTTGTACTCTTCCATGGCACGAGTAATCATGAACAGTCTTCGGCTCTTCAATCGCTGAGTTACTGACCCGACTGTAGGAACCGCCTGTCAAAGATAATGTCTTTTTATTACTAGTACCTTAGAGCATCCCCACCGCGATTCCTAAATCTGTATCTGGAAAGGATGAATCTGTCCTCGATTTCTAGATACAGCAGTAGGGGCTGCACCATTGAATCCTGCAAAAGTGAAACTGGAAACCCTGTTCTTACTACGATTTCCAGATACAGCAACTTTGCCTTTCAAAAATCATCGCCGAAATCACCGCGGAGTTGAAAATCAGGTGCAACAAGTGAAAAAACGTGGTAAGAAGAGCGATGCGGATAGAAAGTTTCAACCCTGGAAAACCAAGCAAGTTTGCCGGATTGGGGGGCCACTCCTGGAAAATTCTCATTCAGATTTTGAGTGAAACCGCACTTCTCCTTGTGTTAAAAGAGGTGAGTGTGGAACGTCACATAAGGACAAGCGTCTACGGTTCAGTTTAATCACACTATTTCTCTAACTCACCACAATGAGAAACGGCGGGTTAACTTGTAGTGAATGTTCTTTTTCCTACAGTCTATCCTCCATACAATGACACTCCATAATAGGAAGATTTATTTATTTTTTCTACAGTCTATCTTCCATACTGTAATGACACTCCATAATATGATTCAGAAGATGATTCTTTTTCTACAATCTATCCTCCATACCATGACACTCCATAATATGACGATACTATTGTTTCAAGCAATTTACACGTCACAAGTCATTTCTGTTACCAAACATGTCACAAGTCATTTCTGTTACCAAACATGTCACAAGTCATTTCTGTTACCAAACATGTTACAAGTCATTTCTGTTACCAAACATGTCACAAGTCATTTCTGTTACCAAACATGTCCCAAGTCATTTCTGTTACCAAACATGTCCCAAGTCATTTCTGTTACCAAACATGTCATACTTTAGAGAGGGACAACTGTAAAAAGAAATTTGGCCTTCTTCACTATGTTCTCAGTGAGTGTGTAAATGGCCATTAATTGAGTAGAGTACGAGCACTATGCACTGGGTTGAAATAGTACATGTTGAGCATCGTATTTTCACTGGCCCAATGACTGGTAACTTCATTTCGAATGTTCACTCTTTTCTGGATTGAAAAAGTTGACTGTAAAGAACAAATTTGCGGCAATTTTCCAGCTGAACTTCTGCAGTTACTAGGTGACACTTTCAAACTACGGTATATGTTAGACTGCCACTATCAGCAGAACTGACTATGCATGTGTAAGTAGTGTTGGCACCAGTTTCATCTAGTAAGGTCTACCGTTACTGTTGCTTTCGTTACATTCGAGAGAGTATCAACTTGAATGTAACGTTATTCACACCTGCAATGTAACTCAGGTTTTAACCCACCTAATAAATCACGAACAACAATGGGAAACCTTCAGATGAGAGATCCATCAGATTTTAGAACCAGCGTAATTCAAAAGCTCAAATTTTCAAACTGTGATGTCGTCACACCATCGACAAACCGAAGTGGTGACTCATCAGCATTCAGTGCCGCGGAATGCTTGGGGTCTGCGACACTTGGGCGCCTTGTTGTAACACTCTCACTCAAGCATGCGGACTAGACCTGAACAGGCGAATCATTCAACTAAAGTGAACTAAGAACTTGGGACTATATAGCCCGTTCTCAAATTCAAGCTTCTCATCTTAAAAATTGTGTACAGATTTACAGTTCACTCTGCTATATTGTTGCAGTTCCGCGAAAGACATCAATCGATCTTTCAATCACTTGTGCAGGCTGCATTGAATTCAGGTAACTACTTCAATCCTCTAGGATCTTTGAGTATACGAATCTGTGAGTCAGCTGCCTCTTGTTTCCAATATTGTTGCTAAACTCTAGCTCTTTGTTGTGATGTTTCAAGCTGATTAACAAAGTTTCTTGCGATTCACTTGCAGTTTAATAACATATCCAGTTCCGAGTAAGAGATACAGAACTTAGCAATGGCCACTGCAATGGACCGTGCTGCAATTGGAGCAGAGGAAGCCAGGATGGAGGGAAAGGGTGTCGGAGGTCAAGCAGTTGAAGGTTTAAGAAACGTAGCAACTGGCAGAGATGATGGCCTTGGACGCACTGGAGCCAGGCCTTTCAACAACAACGGAGGTCTCGGACACACTGGAGCCGGGCCTTTCAACACCGACGGCACAGACAGAGGCATCTTCGATCACGACCGTCACCACCACAACGGAGGAATTCTAGGAAATCACGAAGGAGGCATGCTGGGACACACTGAGGAAGAAATGGCCCGCTTGAGGACCAAAACTCACATCACCTCCGAAGGCGACGCTTACTGCCCCAACCCCAACGTCCGGGATCTGGTAAGCCAAAATGCAGCTCAAAAACACAAAACATTCATGATTAAATGAGCAGACTTTTCCCGAAGTTCCACCATTTTCTCCTGTGCTAAACTAGACAGTACAAAGGTCATTCAAAGCGTCAAAATTGCTACATTCAAGTGCACAATACTCTGAAACTTAGGACTGAACGTTATAGATTTGACGTTTTAGATGGGTGTTTGGGAAAAGGCTAGAAATCGGATAATCAGTTTTCTCGACTATAAATTTCATATAACGTATATCACTGTTACACGTGCAGATTTAGATTTAAATGACGGAGAATTGCCAATTAATGAATAAAGCTTGAGTAATTCGCGTTGTATAATTCTGATTTTAACGAATTCTGGTCGATATGATCTGACAAGTACGTCGTGTTGGAATGATGTTTGCAGCCCAAGGAGTTTGAGACGAGGGTGCAAGTGATCCAGCGATACCCAGAGATGAAAACGGTGGAGAAGACAGACTTCGTGAAAGAGATTCACCACGAGGAGCGGACGATCCTGGTGCCGAGGACGAGGGTGGTCCACGACGACGTGGAGCGCATCGACCGGGTGCCAGTGGTGCGCCAAGTGCCGAAGACGAGAATCGAGGTGCACCACCGAGTGGTGGCGGAGGAGCGAGAGGTGGTGGATATGGTGCACGAGGTGGACTACATTGACGTGCCCCGAATTGAGATTGTGCCGCGCATGATCACGGAGGACGTGGAGGAGCGAGTGATCGTGCCCACGGTGCGGGAGGTCCCCGTCACGCGCATGGTGGAGGTTCCCACTGGAAACTACTGCGAGGCGCCCGCGGGCTCGTTCGTTACCCCCGGCGACTTCGATCTGCTCCACCACAACACTACTCACACTGGCGGTGTCGGTGTGGGTGGCCTTCTGCATCACAGGCGAACCAAATCAAGCAGCTCCTCGTCTTCCTCCTCGGATGAGGATGAGATAATTGACAACGGCGTTGCTGGTGTGAATCCGGACGGAACTGCTGCAGTCAACGGTGGTGGTCGTCGTAAGAAGAGGAGCTTGTTGCGGAGAGTTTTGCATCAGTAGAAACTCCGATCCAATGGAGCATCTTGTACTGTAAACTAGATTTATTGTTGCATTTGAGATCAAAGGTATGAGCGAAATTGTTCAGTTTTTGCAGTATGACTCGGATATAAGTTAGTTGTTGTATGTTATACAGACTATGATTTGTTTGTACATTATTTATGTTTATCATATTTTTTTGTAATCTCAAAGTAATTCTCTTAGAGTATCTTGTGTAAAAATCCTGTAATTTGTATTCATCTTTATCTGTCAAGCCGGACGGAACTGCTGCACTCGATGATGGTGCCAGTCGTCGTAAGAAGAACAGTTTGTTGCCGAGAATTTTGCATCAGTAGAAACTTGAATGGAGCATTTTTGTATTGTAAACTAGATTTGTTCTCGACTTCCTCGTCGGATGATGAGATAGTTGACCATGGCGTTGCCTGTGTGCATCCGGACGGAACTGCCGCAGGCAACGCTGGTGGTCGTTGTAAGAAGAAGAGCCTGTTGCAGAGGGTTTTCACTAGTAGGAAGGTCGTCGCTTCTTACTAGCAGAAATGGGATGCCTAACGGTTCTCACTGTACGGCTCTCTGACCGACCTATAAGAGTACTACAGTCCACCCTCTATAAGTGTTACCTCTATAAGTGTTAAAATTCCATAAGTGTTAACATTTTTTCTACTCCCTACTCGGGGAGACTACAATAACGTTAAGTGTTAAGTGTTAACTGATTGGCTACTCCCCTCTTTGTAATTTTGCCCTCTATATCTGTTAACTTATTATTATACTATATAATACCATATAATACAATATACTGTAACATAGCACATGTAATATACTGTAACATATTGTAACATACTCCCCATTTAGAAATTATTAGGTGCAGGATATTGACTGCAAGTCCCTCCCTCGTCAACTCAATTTACCCTAGCAGGTTGAGCCAGTCTACCAGCGTTCGAATTTCTGAGAATGTTGTTTTCGAATTTCAGACTTGTAGGGCGAATCATATACCATTAGAAAGCTATTGAGGAGACGATTCCAATGGTATTATAACAATATTTTACTTGTGTTACATTTATACGTGTTATGTTTTGATTTGTTAAACTCTATATTTCTATAAGTGTTAATACTCTATAAGTGTTAACAATATTACCACTCCCAATTGTTAACACTTATAGAGGGTGGACTGTATTTTGAATAGTGAACACTATAAGGCCAGGCTTCCATGTATGAGTGGTTGATCCTCAAAAGGAGGATCTATCGTAATGGATGTAACCAGGAGAACTCAAGAGTATATTTCATTTGTACCGAAATGGGTGGAATATGGGTGGTTCTTGAGACCTCATTTCTTGTCTTCTAGTGCCTTTCACCCAACCAATCCCCACATGGAAGCCTACCCTAAGAATTGTTGAACAATCGGTAGGAATCTATATTATTTCTTTATATTAGAACAATTTCTAACTGAATTGGACTAAGATTTTCTCTTGGCCAATGGGAGACTCGCACAGTAAGCATTTGGTGGGCTTTGTCCATTATGTAGAATTGGGGAAAGTAAAAATTTGGCCCCAACTCTAAATCCCCCCCCCCCCCCCCCCCCCTCGATGTTAATGCAAGAAGACAAAATCTATCCCCTATTTTGTGCATGTAGGGGCTCACCTAAAAAAATAACCCCTTCTTCCAACGGTTTAAAATTCCCAAGGGAATCCTCTTAAACTACTTTGCAACCGTAGTCCTCAAATTTACAAAAAAAAATTGCCAATAATTTATGCTAGGGTGCCTTAAATGGAAATTTCAAAAAATGGGGCCTAGAGGTGAATAGTGCTTGCATTTACGTCCAGGGGGGGGGGGGGGGGGGGGGGGGGGAAGATTTAAAGTTGGGCATAATTGGAGTCTCTAGGCCCTGTCCAATTGCATAACAGGATTTCCCTAGAATTCCGACGAGGTCTGGTCCCTCTAGTGCTACCTCATTCGTAATAAACAAAGGTTTCTAACGAATGCAACAAGACTTCACGAAACATATTCGGGCAATAGTCCAATATGGGTACCCAAAAGGACTGTCCAACCAAAACACTATCATTTTACAATTCATTTAATGTGCGCTAGAAATTATATTTTTTCAATTTACATGAATTTATTGACACATTCATGAGAAAGTTGTAATACTCCATCCAAAATACTATTGGGTAAGAAAAATTGAACAATTTTGGTATTCCTTTTCAATCCTTTGTTTTTCAAAAGGTATCTTGTTTGAGGTCCACATTTGAGGTGTGGAATACCAATGTATAGCAAAATAGTTCATATTAAGCATGAAATTTAGTTTAAATGATCTTTGAATCATATCTATATTTAATTTAACTCTTAATTTGAAGTATTATTGTATTTCCCTATTTATGAGAACCTTCAAAAATCACATATTTTTATACAATTTAAGAGGACTAAGATTTCATAACATCTTCGTTCTAAAACCATATGATATACTTAAATACAAACTTAATAAAGTGCATGACTATTTTTTTAAATTAGAAAAACCTTAAATACACAGTAGTTTCACTAGTATGATGTGACCAGGTGCTGAATATGTTAAATTAGGGTTTTATTTTATTTTTTTGAATTTGACATATATAACACATGATTGTTGTGTACTCGTTTGCTATCTATAACACATGATTGTTGTGTACTAGTTTGCTATCTATAACACCATGTAATTTTTTTTGTAATTTTCAATATTATTTTCATTTACAAAAGGACATTTTTCTAAAGTCTAGAGAGCTCTTTTGGAATACCCATATCAGACCATTGCCCATTAGACTACGTCTGAATTTGAGAATTCAGAATAAATGTCGTTCTTTGGTATAGAGGACTTTAGGCATACATAAAGTCTTGCCCATAAATCTTTGTATTCTACAATATTGATTGCATAACTCCCGCTAATCGATCGTGACTTTCAGGATATAGGGAGGGGCCTCTCACTAGCTAATGTCTGAAAGAAATTCACAATTGTCAACAGAACTTCGAGTTCAAATTGGTGGCTGTGAGAGCTTAGTGAGGTAGTAGCTCCACAAAAGTAAGGTCTCAGGTTCAACGCACGTGATATGGTAGGCACGAGGATGCGTGCTGCGGCTAAAAGTTGTGAGGAAATTTCACAGCTTTTTTAATTTGCGCTCCTAATTTTGTGGAGGGCCTCACGTACTGTAGGCGGTTTAACACCAAATCATTGACACACTGTAAAGCCCGTCCTATGTGACAAATCACACTCAACAACTTCGAAGTACCCCACGACTATATCGAGTGAGAAGTGACGCCATCTGACTCAAGACTATACCAAAGTGAAAAACGTCACTGTACCACTAGTGTTTGCATCAGAAGAAACTTGAATGGAGCATGATCAAATTCTTTTTCTTTTTGTATTGTACTTAAACTAGATTTATTTGTTATTAAAATTATGAGCGAAATTGTTCGGTTTTTGCAGGATGAGGAGATATAAGGGCCTCTTTACACTAGAGGCGAGAAGCCGTGAGGAGAGAAATTTTAGCCAATGGGAGGCCTAGAAACCAAAAAGACCAATTTCTCATTGGCTGAAATTTCTCTCCTCACGGCTTCTCGCCTCTAGTCTAAAGAGACCCTAAGCTAATTGTTGTTGTATGGTATAAATACTGTGATTGTTTGTACATTATGTTTATCTTATCAACGTAATTCTCTTGTGAATGATGCTTGAAAATCCTGTAATTTGTATTCTTTTTTTGTCTGTGAATCCGGTCGGAACTGCTGCAGTCAACGTTGGTGGTCGTAGTAAGAAGCTTGTTGTGGAGAGTTTGGCATCACTTAGTAGAAACTTGAATGGAGCATTAGTTTCATTTTCTTTTAGTATTGTTAATTACTGTAAATTTCTTTTTACGTTTGAGATTACCCCCTAAACGTACCAGGGTGTCACTGGAATTGACGATTTGAGAAAAATCATTATAAGATACTATTTAGAAGAATATTTTGGAATTGATTTACAAATGAGAGTTTTAGATATCAAATTTTAGATTCCATCCGTACAGTTCGATTCACCAATACTATCACCAATATTTTAATATAAATTTTGAAAGTCAAAATTAAAAATTCCTTCTAAATTTGATTACAAACAAAATTTTAATATTTTTTGAGTAAAATTTGTTGGAATGAGTTTGAAATGAGATACTCTAACTTAAACGTGGTAATTCTTTGGAGTTTTTGTGTTCCTTAAATCCATGACCTCATTTTTGCAAGGCCACTTTTGAACTACAGTCAATGCAATTTTGGCTTGGTCAACAACTTGACGTACTTCTACATTTTTAATTTTAGAAAAACATGTACTCAAGTATCACTAAATCCAACCATTAGATAGAACAACAATTTGGTGTAGTATCTCCAAAAAATTGGATGACTTTCATCCAAGCATTAATGAGAATGTGGAGTGGGTTTGAAACAGTTAGTTGTCCAAAAACTAGACGCTGTGACATTTAGGGGTTAAAAGCATGAGCGAAATTGTTCAGTTTTTGGAGGATGAGGAGACACAAATTAAACCTTAACCCCTAAAGGTTGGGCCTATGACCATGGAATCATGCTTTATTTGCCACACTCAATTTTGCGACTAAAAATAATACAAGATTTCAACTTCATATTTTTAGTAGATGAAGCCACATGACTACTACAAATCATGAAATTTTCATAAATTTTGGTGAAAATTTGAAATTACTATGGTTTTTTGAAGTGATTGTAAGTAAATTCATATCAATTACAAAATGTACTAGAAAATTCCGATTTTTTTACCAAAGGTGTAAATTACAATGAAAAACACTCAATTTAGTTAATGAAAATCATCCGTGTATCTAAATTTAGAAATTTTTGCTACACCTTGGTAATACCTACCGAACTTGTAACTACAATAAAACACTCAATTTTCAATTTTTCCCAAAAATTCAAAATGGAGTAGGAACTAGACTTGGCAAGATTTATTTTGTTAGTTAATCTTAAATGCAATAGAACTCATTTTTGTGGCCTAAATTTTGGTTTAAGCACAACAAGCAAAAAAAAATTAAATACACTACACGGTGAACCGTTTTTACGACTCTTTTGTAGTTAGGACCCCATGTAAAATCTAAAAATAGCTTGAATGATCTGACTATTTAACTTGAAGGGGTGGCATGACCAAGCAAAGTCCTTCACAAAAAGAATTGGATGGAAATCATCCACGTAGCAGTTGGAATAAAACAATCAGCTTTATTCATAAGCCAGTTTTTGGTCTAGGTGGCATTTAGGAGTTAAATGTGCAAGGTGCCCCATGGAGCCATCTTTAGTCGTTTTTCATTGAAACAATTGATGTTTACCTAATTCCTAATTTCGAATGAAAACAGTCTCAACTAAAAAGTGTGGGGGCTATCTTCTACTTTCTAGTTCAATTTATCATTCTTCAAAATTGTTAAAATTGCGTTTTTTACAGCACTTTAACCCCTAAAGGACCAAGTGTCCTAACTAGGACATTTAGAGAATCAAGTAGGTTCCGTTTAACACATTTTTAATCGAATTTTGAAGGAAATTTAATAGTAGATTCCCCAATGTGCCATGAAAATGGGGATTCTTTTTTTTTTGAATTCCGACACCGTATGTGAAAGTTATGAGGGGAAATGTGTTTTTTTGGGGAAAAAGGGCAACGGGGCAGTAGAGAAATAGTTGAATTTTAGTGGGGGGCAACAAGATGGGCGGCGTGTGGAAAATGGGGTGAACTGTGGTGGGCAGAAGACCACCCCATTTTCCAAACTCATTAAAAAAAATTTAAAAAAAATCTTTTTCAAAATTTAAAATAAATTTTTTATAAATAAAAATTATTATTTTAATCTGAAAATTATTATTTTAAATTTTAAAAAATAATATTTTTAACTAAAAGTTAAATTTTTATAATTAAAAAATATTATTCAAAATTTTGAAAATTGAAATCATTTAAAAAAATAAAAAATAAAAAATAAAAAACATCCAATGAGGGACTGCCACGTGGCAGTACACTTTGAGAGTTAGTGGGGTCATGAACATTGGAATGGGTTGGCACTTCAATTGCCTTCCTCCACCCTTTATTTCCCCCTAACCCCCAAAATTCTTAGAAAATGTGCTACATGTCTTCTAAAACTTGGAGATTTATTTTTTTTTCAAATTTTTTTTCGCCATTCTATAGAGGGTGGAATGTACTTGTGTTTCACCGCTCGGATTCGTATTTAAAATACATAAAGTCAAAAATATTGCAATTCCAAAAACATATAGTCTTTTTTGAAGTTTTAAACCCCTAACAAGTGCAAGGTGTTCTTCAACATCCTAAACATCTCCAAACGCAACGAAAATTGGTACACAACTAAGTAACATCATATAGAATGTGAAAGTGAAGTGCGACAGGTTTCGGTAGTGAGGTTTTTTTGATGTAGCCATGGTCAAACGCATCTGAAATTTTCGGGCATGTGTTTTTTTGGGGTGTTTTTTTCCATCAAACGCAATTATTTTGCAATCCGTGCGGTCAAAATCAACGAAATTTGTTGTGTATGTTTTTCAAGTAGTTTAGGACAAGATCTTACGGTTAGAAGGTAAAAAATAACATTTTTTTGGATTTTTTGCATAGGGGAGTGAAAATGGCAGCATTGGAGTGTTTTTAGAGGAAAAACACTCCGGTCCTTTAGGGGTTAAAGCTCAAAATCCTAAACTTCCAATAGATACTGCAGAAAATGTTTTTTCTACCAAAATTTCTTTGTATGTAAGCTCAATAAACATGCCACCTACACCTTGTTGTTCATTACTATTGTTTACATTTTTTCTTAAAAAATTAATACTATTTTAAGAATTTTTGTAATTACTATGATTTTTACAAGGAAAAAACTTCAAATTTGTTTTATAAATTTGACTTTTATTTAAATAATTATAAAAAAACCAAGATAAATTGGTTTAACAATTTCCTTGGGGGGTGCACTCCCTCTTACATTTTGCATACATGTGCGCTCAGGACTTATTTATCGGGGGCTATTTACCTTGCAAAAAAGATTATAAGGTATGGTATTTTTCAAAATAAAGGTAAATGCTTATATTTTAATACACCCTATCAGTAATTATAATTTTTGGGGGAATTCATTTTAAAATACCCTATTTTACTTATACTGCATTTTTTCCGTATACCCCAAGTAACCAATTCTTTTGACTATACCCCATTTTTTTTCTCGAAGCCCAACTGTTGTCCATTTTTTTCTTACACTGCATTTTGTTTCTTACATCCCATCAAACAACACGTTGAAATTTTCCCTCCTAGCATGTAGGTAGAGAACATTTACTCCACATTAGATACGTTGGTTCAATAACGTTCAAGCCAGTTAGCCTGCGAAGTCATCCATCCAAGTTTTTTCAACAGAAAATTACCCCTTTTCATCCACTAGCACAAAACCTATCCTAGACTCGCTACCCCTAATAATTGTTTCGACGCTATTTTACATGTACTGACTAGATAAAAGAGGCCATTATATGTGATGGTACTTTACATGTAAACATGTTCTACTATTTTAAAACCCCCTATATTATATGTACGTTTTTTGCAAAATTTATCTACAATGAATATATTAGACCCTACTTTTTTATCGCACGTTGTTTTTACAATTTTTGCCAGTGCTCCCCTCCTCTCCCCCCCCCCCCCCCCCCCCCCCTTTTATTTATTTTTATTTTTTGATTGTGTTCTCTTGTTCATCATGTTCCATTAGTGTATGTATTTTGATCTTGATCCATGTACCAACTCCTTTCATATTTTAACGTATAAATGTTTGTCCTACACTGTACATGGATAAGTCACTCTCACTTATAAAATTCACAATAATTATATGTGCGTCCGTTCTTGACATGAAAGATTGCAATGGAGAGCTGTTGTCTTCACCTTTTAAAATCTTCTATAGTCACAGGTTATCTTTTCCTCCTTTTCACAGACAAGCCAAAATCGTAAATTAAAAAATTAAAAAGAAACAATTTGTTTAATTTTAAATTTCTATGAATTTTCAGAGTTATAAGATGGAAGTTTCCAATCGGTGTCATAGTAGTTGCATCTTGAAATAGTATTTAAAAGAACTTAAAATACATACTTTCGTACTTAATATCTATATTTTGTTACATGTAAAGTACAATACATAGACCATCAGCTACAACTTTAGGTTAGATCGGTACAAAAAATTATATTTTAATTTGAATTTTATGCTTAGAATATATTATAATGTTTTTAAAGAATGTGGGTTATGTAAACACATAATCTTCAATAAGTGAAGATATATTTAATTTTTGAAGACATTTTGACATGCAGTAGAATTAGGCACGGATGTGTCCTGTATTGAGTACTCTGTATGTCAGATCAATTTGAATACTAAAATTTAAGCAAATGCTTTTAAATGTCATGTCCCTTGATCATGAATTTTGCCATCGATTATCAATCTTAATGACATATTGTAGAAGTGATGGAAGTGATGTTGTAGTTCATTGATATAATTGCCACTTCTACTATTAAAACATAGGTAAGCCTAATTCTAATATGATGCTAATTTGTTTTTTAAAATTATCAAAATTATATCAGTTTTCAACTAATAAAACAAAGGAAATCAAAGAAAAATCTGAAACGGTTTTAGCCCAATTTGAGATCTCCAAATTTGGTACATACTAAATAGCGTAGGACATTCTATATAACGATGAACAAATGCCATGAATCTGAGTAAATTTAAAAATTAATTACATTTTAATGAAATTCTTGTAGATATTAGGATTTTTTTTTTGATAATCTACTTAAATTTCTCACATCTTAGCAATTAAAAACTGAAATCTCTCGTGATTTTAGCTAATTCAAAAATTTACTCTCAGCCTATGTTGCCATTACAATTAAGGATCAAAAATCATTTTATGAATATTTGTAGCTATGTTTAAAATTTGTGACACATATATTGCCCTTCACATTTTAAAAATAAATGTGTACTCTGCAATTTTATGGTCTTTTTATGAGATAGAGGGAGTAGTAACTATCATTGAATGTGGGGCAACCTTTTTTTTTGAATATAGAATGGACATTGGTCTACTGAGATTTTGGATTCGCATAAGAAGACCACAAAAACTATGGTATGTAAAAATATGTAATCATTCCTAACTCACATCAAAGTTCCACAGAACATAGAATTTTAACTTAACCTAGTGGTTGCTATTGATCACATAACTAGTTTATAATCAGTGATGTGGAATCTTGAATGAATGTACTTTTACTATAAACTCACATTTCATTAAAACTGGACTACATTTCGTTAAATATGAACTATCAGAGTGGAAAAGTGATGTGGAGTGTTGCCCTTCTCAATGGAGATAGATCCCCAAATTTTTGTGAAATAAGAGCATTGTAGAAAAATTGGGGATCTATCTCTATTGAGAAGGGTTGCACTCCCCATCACTTTTCCAGTCTGATAGTTCAAATTTAACGAAATGTGGTCGAGTTTTATCAAAATGTGCGTTTATACACTAATTCACAAAGAGCTTGAGATTTACAAAGAACCAAAGTTAGCTTTCTTCTTTCTTGTATATAATTTCTTGTGAATAACAAAGTAATAGTAACTAAAATTTAAACTAGGTTTGTTCCATACCATACTGTTTAATGAGTTATTAAAGCATGTGATATTCTAGATTGAAAAAAACAGTATTTTTCTAACAATTTTAAAATTCTAGCAAAAAAATCCACGATGTAACCAATATGGGATAGAAATCAATGTAGGATACATTATGCATTCAATTTTTATTTATTTTTACGTTTTCATCCATTCAAAAAATGATTTTCATGCATCTTTTGGTGACAAAAATGTGATTTTTTACTTCTAAAAAACAAACCAACAGAAAAGCAGCGTTAAGCAGCCAGATTTTGATTTTCTGCTAAAATTTCAGCCAGATTTCGTTGGCTAAAACATCACTGAAGGTCAGCCAAAAAAATTCCTGGTGAATTTTTGCCAAAATCTTACCTACTTTGGGTCCAGGTAAATTTAACACTACTGTACGAGATAGACAGCTCAAAGAAAATGGATAGTATTGTGTTTTCATTAACCGTTTTTCACATTCATCCATTGTATTGTTTATAAATAAAAATTTCATCCAAATTTTGTAGACTCTTATATTTTCCAAAGATGATTTTAGCAATTTCGTTCATTTCGTTTCTCAAAATTTCTACAGTAGGATGCCACTGAAGGTTCTTTAGCCTTTGCAAGGGTTCACCTTTTGCTCTCACTCCATGAAAGATAAAATATTCAAAACATGTGATTCTTGAGGTGGGGCTGTTGTGGACTTTCAACTCTCCACCATCATTCTTTGGGTAATGATTTATGTGGCATGTTCAATATTCCAGAATTTGCTACAACGATTCTTATTCTAAGCTACAGCTTACATTTTATGGTTTTGTAATTACTATGATTGTTACAAGAGAAAACCTAAGAAAAATCTTATTAAATTCATTTTTATTTAAATAATTACAAAAAAATCAGTGTAAATCGTTTTTATAATAAATTAAGTGAGAAAATACCAATATAATATATTTTAAAATGTGAGAAATTTATGAGGTTTGACCGGATAAATGCAGTGTGAATGCTTCAGGGTTAAAAGGAAAAATGAATTAAAGTAACTAAATCTAAAAGCGACATTTACCTTAAATCGTCCGTAGCTCAATCTTCCATAATAAGTAGATTCTGACACCCTACTGTTGATGCGAATGTGCACAATCTGAACATCAAAGTTTAGGGTCGCTTTATGGTCAACTTATAGTCAGTACTTTAGAAATTCATAACTTATTTATACGGTGTCCAAATAATGCATACTATAGTGCGTTGGAATCCTCTTGAACTTGCTATTAAGACCCACCAAAAATATTTCTGTTTTATGTGTGTAAATAGGCTCAGTTGGTAAGGTGAACGCTTTAAGGTGTAGTTACCTTACCATAAATAACGATGCTCAGGCTGGCCGGTCAAGATGTAAGCAAGCCAGATCGGACGGTTGGAGAGAGCCCAGATCATGTCACGAGGAGCCATATCGGCACGTAGGCACCGCCGTAGAATCACTCACGCTGCCGTCTGCATGCCGGCCACTGAATACGAAGAGCTCGCGTATCAACACCTGGCGCTGCTTAGTCGTCATCCGACGGTGCTCTTCACCAGCTCCTCAGTCGATCATGCCGACTTGCATTACTCGATCAGTCCTCCCCGGCTGCCTTTATAACCATCACTCTCTCTCACTCCCTCTGCATTTAGTCACTCCTGGCATTTCTTTGAATCGCGCACTGCAGTCACTCCAACCATCCCTCCTGTACTTACTTGCCACTCTTGATCTTCACAGGTGCTGGTTCCATCCTTAGTTTTCTACAGTGTTCGTTGTTCGATCATGTTTTGAACTTCCAGCTCGTCGTTGGCACAATGTGGGGGCGGGAGCTCTGGTGTTTGAGTCCTCCGGGAAGCATTCAATTGCAGAGCGTATGTTGTGTCTGAGTATGCGTTTTCAACTTGTTATGTTCCTGTGCATGTTCGTTCAAAATTGTAATGTCGTGAGACCCCTGTCGTTTGGTTTCTTTGGCATAATTAATGTGGAGTTGATGATTGAGTGTTGCAGGCTGAGTAGCGATATATATCGACATGGCTACTGCAACTGAGCGTGCAGCTTTGGGTGCTGAAGAAGCGCGCCTGGAAGGCAAGGGTCCTGCAGGCAGGGCAGCGGACGCTGCCAAAGCTGCAGCAACTGGCCGAGTAGACGATCATCGTGCTCCCTTCAGCGATACCACTCATGTAGGAGACAAAGGTCTTTTGGATCACCACCACGGTCACCACAATGGCGGCACGCTGGGCCACACTGAAGATGAAATGGCCAAGTTGCGAACCCGCACGCTCGTCACACACGAAGGCGAAGCCTATTGCCCCAACCCCAACATCCGAGACCTCGTAAGTCCCATCGTCTCATCCAAAATGGAGTTAGTTTCAACATTAATTTTCGTATCCTCCGTGACAGTCCAGAACTTATTAACAATGTTCTGGTGCAGTGTAGAAACGCAACCGAACTGTGTGTGCACTAACAATGTTCTGGTGTGTACGTGGAAACGTAATCGAACTGTGTGGACTAACAATGTTATGACCGTGTGTTCCAAAGCTTCAAGAATTGTGAGCACTTCAGAAACTAGGGTTGGTCTAGATTTTATGGTTTCGGTTACGGTTGAGACGATGTTTTTTCAGAATGCTGCATGGTTGTGACGAAATTAAGGGAGGTTGGGTTGGGTTGCAGCCCAAGGAGTTTGAGACGCGGGTGCAAGTCATCCAGCGGTACCCGGAGATGAGAACAGTGGAGAAGACGGACTTCGTGAAGGAAGTGCACCATGAGGAGCGGATCATCGTTGTTCCCAAGTCGAGAATCGTCCACGACGAGGTGGAGAGGATCGACCGCGTGCCGGTTGTGCGGCAAGTGCCCAAGACGAGAATCGAGATCGTGTACCGAGTCGTGGAAGAGGAGCGTGAAGTGACGGATATGGTCCACGAAGTTGATTACATTGACGTGCCCAGAATCGAACAAGTCCCGAGGGTCATCACCGAGGACGTGGAGGAGCGCGTCATTGTGCCTGTTGTCAGAGAAGTCCCGGTCACTCGCATGGTTGAGGTCCCCACTGGAAAGTAAGTCTAAGTCTTCAACTCATTTCAAATCTTTCTCTTCAACAACACATGAGTGTGTGTTTTAACCCCTAAAGGACCGAGAAGACCAAATTGTACCTCACTTTTTTTTCTTGAGTAGGTCCTATGTGGATTTCTTTTTGTTCAAATTTCTTTCCTTTTTGATCAACACATGCAATGTTCAGATTCACTGATTCCAGCTAGTTATATTTTTCACAATATGATCGTTTTAAAGCCATGAATCCTTGGACCTTTAGGGGTTAAATTCTATTTTATTTTAAAAGGCGAGTTAAAATGTGTTGTTTTCCACTTCTTTAAAAGATCTTTATGTGAAAATGTTTCGATTTCACTACAGCAATATATAGCTTCAAGATGAGTTCAATGTTTTTTGCATTCGATGAGTTAGATTACAGTGAGAC
Source organism: Pohlia nutans (assembly GCA_022496805.1). NCBI lineage: Eukaryota > Viridiplantae > Streptophyta > Bryopsida > Bryales > Mniaceae > Pohlia > Pohlia nutans. Next base: position 25,590,238 of record CM040096.1, read on the forward strand.
AGTCCTTTTTCTTGACTGTAGATTAATGTGTGTTTACAACTTGTTGTGCAGCTACTGCGAGGCACCTGTGGGAGAGTTTGTCAACCCCGGTGATTTCAATCTGCTCACGCATGGTCACAAGCACCGTCACCAGGGTGGTCTCGGAAGTCTTCTGCACAGAACCACGAGCTCATCGTCGTCGTCTTCGTCGTCCTCGGACGAGGGAACTAGAGCTCGTGATGTGGTCCACAACGCAGATGGAACTGTAAGCCCTGGAGGACACAAGAAGAAGCCTGGCTTGTTGCAGAGGATTATTCATCACTAAATTGATCAGCACCGTGACTGTCTGGTTTTCATCGATGCTTGCTGGATTTCAAGGTTTTAGTACACCGTTAGTACCAGTTTGAAGGATCATACTATAGTGTTAGGATTATATAGTTAGTACCATGGTGATTGTAAAGCAATGAATTGCTTCAGTTGAGGGAGACGATGAGATCACCGTGTCATTTTTGTACACTGATTACCGTAGAAATTCGAGTTTGTACAAAGTTTTTGATTCACTTTTTAATGAATATATGATTTTGCTAAAGCTTGTCAATGCAGATAACACAAGATGAAGTTGTGTACATGAGTCCTCCAGGGGCAATTCTATGCGGTACAGAATTTATGCTGTTACAAATTTATATCATATGTTGCATTGTGATTTTTGGGGATTATTGATCAATGTGATTTTTGTACACCTTGCCTCAAAAGCAACCCGTACAAGTGGACCCAGTGTGAGTAAATTTATTGATTACACAAGATGTACACAATCAGGACAGGAGAGTATTGCATCAATTTTGGAAACTTCAAGTAATACTAAATCCATATGGTGTTCAAATAATGCTAGTTAACGTGCGTTGCAATTTTCTTTCACTTGCTAATAACACCCAACAAAATTAAATCATGTTTAGTAATAATAACTATGCTCAGTTTCTATTACGGGTGTACATATTAACTGATAGAGGTGTGAGAGATCTGTGAGTACAGGAGCCGACATCAAATTTGTATCGTTATGTATGAATTTCAAAATGGGAGGTTGTGGATCACCATTAAGTGATAGTAAGGTAGAAGCATCAGAACCTGTTAAGGGACCAATTCTAGTCACCTATGCAAGCACCTGTTTCAACTTCGTGAGTTCCCAATCAAATTATTACAACCATTAGTTGTAGCAGTTTGGTGATCAATTATGAATGCCAAGTTAGCAAAATTATTGGACTAGAAATGAAAAACGAGTATTGGTTCCCCTACTAACATCAATAGTGGTCTATGCAGATTAAGTTTGAAGATTTAGAATAAAATCATACATTGTGAAAAAATTAATTAAAAATTGGGCTTGATTGTTAAACCCAAAGTTTCATGTGTTAAACCCAATTTTTTATCATTGAAAACCATCGCTCTAAATAGGTCGAAATCCTTAAACTGGTATGTATTGGTGCCTCTACCTTAGTTCCATTCAAAGATTTGTTGTAGGTTATAATGTTGGTTTTGGAGACAGGATTAGGTCCCTGGCTAACTTAGTATGCATCCTCTCACACATGATCCATTTCACATTTCATGTCTTCGTAGAGTCTACCCTCCATACAATGACGCACCATAATATGACAATATTATTGTTTCAATCAATACACAATCATGTGACAAGTCATTTCTGTGACTAATCCATGCCTGCCACCTTGAAGTTGGGGCTTCCCAAACATGTCATAAGAGAGGGACAACTGATTTTGGTGCTGATTTTGTAACATTTGCAATGAATCAAGCTTGACGCATTTCATCAACTGAAGTCACTTTCATTGCATGCTTGCTTGAGGGTTTTACAATGCTACAATTTCGTAACAATTTTGCAACAATTTTGTAACAATTTCCTCCAGTACTGTATTGTACTGTCTTTGGGTGATGCATTTGTGGAGGTATTTTTGCCAGAGAATACAAATTGGATCCAAGAAATTATGTCCTTTTCGATTTTCTGGGCTTGCGAGCAATTTGCTACTGAAGTGGATCCTAAGTACTTAACACACATGTGGGATCAGCTCACAATATTTTGTAGGCCATTTTCCTAAGCAAGATTTGGCAGAGATTTACTGCATAAATTAGTCACGGCCCCCACAGAGTACCACTGCTGATCATGTAAAATGACTGCTCAGTAAGATAATTATGCTTGCACCAATTTTGAGATGCTGGTGATTGGGAGTTGAATGACATGAGTCAGACCAATTTTTATTATATTTTTAAAATGCGAATTTCTGCTACCATAGTACCATAGCTTGGTCGCCAAAACATAATTCAAGAAATAAAAAAACGTAAAAAAATCGGAATTTATGAGGACAAAAAACAAAAATAGAATAAATTATTTGAAACAATATTTTTCTATTTCTAAGCTATTTTGGGTCATTTTGGGCCATTTTTAATCATTTTTTTTTTGCTTGAAAACGGAAATCAAGAAATTCATTTTTTTGAGGAACGAACCTTATTTTCCAAAAAATATTAAATATTCGTTCATGGGGTGGCGACCCAGCTATGGTACTACGGTAGTATCTTACCTGATTTTGGAAGTGGGTACTTCTAAGCTAGAAAAAATGGGCTACAAAGTGAATGAAATTGCCAAAGTACTCTCAATTTTTTTCTAAAATCAACATTATTTGGATGAAATTGCTTTGTAATAGATAATTTTATGGATAAACATACATACATATGGATGATTTTATCTATTTTTTCCCTACATGGCTACATTCTAGGGTGCGTGTTGCTCTACCAACGGAATTTCAAAAGAAACGGCTGACATGAATAGCTTCAAAACGTGATGATGGTGTGGCATGTGAGTGAACATGGCTGCCACGGATGGTGTCTTGTAAGGTAAGTGATCTTATTGCAACCCTCACTCAAAGCTCACCTTATATACTTTTGCCTATAATGTACACAATCTAAACATGATAGCAAATCTTTTTCTACTTAGGGTCAAGTTTGGAAACACTTGTAAACAACCCTTTGAAAATTCATAGTTTGTTTACATGTTGTTCAAATAAGACATGCTAAGAGAATCTGAAATTCTTTTTGGATTGAAAAAACATACTTAGATGCTTATTTGGGCGATTATAGGTCATTTTACCTTATGCCTTTGTTGACCAATTCAATGTTATTAGTAATTCCAATGCAAATTTAATTTGTGGCATAACATACTTAACAGGACTACAAAATCCTATTCGAGATCCCATTCGTGTAGAAATTACCCAATGTAGCATAAAGATTTCATTTTGCGCAATTTGATACCAATTTGATTCCAAATTGTTATCTCACCCTTTACAATTTTATTTAAATTTATAAGACAGTTGTATTAGAGAGAAATGTGAAAAAGAATTTACATGGAAGACTAACAAGGTGAGAAAGAAGGTACTCTACACCACCTTTGTTCCATGATTGTGTCTTTTTTGTTTAATTCTCTATTGTCTCTTTCGTAGAAATTTTCTTTGACTATAAACTTTCACATTAATTTCTTGTTAACCCTTAATTGCCTAAGCGTTCATTTTTTGAACGATGTACAAATTTCATCCACGTTTTCTCATCCGTCATGCACTTTTTACAAAGTGAAATTTTACTGTAGATTTTATAGGAAGTTAGCTTCGTGCAGCGTGAGTGATTCTACGGCGGTCCCTAAGTGCCAAAATTGCTCCTTGTGACATTCCAAGGGTCTGATTGAGCTTGCTTACATCTGGACAGGCCAGCCTGAGCATCGTTATTAATGGTAATTCATTTTTCCTTTGAGTTACATTGAAATTTTTCTCCGTACTCCTTAACCCTTAAGCGTCGACACTACAGTTATCTGGTCAAACCTCATCAATTTTTCACATTTTAAAATATATTATATTTTTTGGGATTTTTCTCATATAATTTATTATTAAGCCAATTTATCCTGATTTTTTAATAATTATTTAAATCAAAAATAATGTTTATAATATTTTTCAAAGTTTTTTTCTTATAAAAATCATAGTAATTACCAAAATGATTAGAATAGTATGAATTTTTAAGGGAAAATATAAGTAATAGTGATGAACAAAAAGGTATAGGTGGCATGCTTCTTGAGCTTACATAAAAAGAAATTCGATAGGAATCTTTTTTTTGTAGTGTATATTGGAATTTTAAAGTTTTGAGCTTTACAGTGCTATAAAAAACGCAATTTTAACAATTTTGAAGATTGGTAAATTGGATTAGAAGTGGAAGATAGCCCCCACACTTTCTTAGTTGGGACCATTTTCATTTGAAATTAGGAACTTGGTGAAAGTCAGTGTTTGACTTGAAAACGACCTAACACATGTGGCCCCATGGGGGTCCTTGCATGCTTAGGGGTTTACCCCTAAATGCCTGCAGCCCTCTCCAAATTGGGCAGTTTTGCAAAGATGCATTAAAAAATGCAATTAAGAGGGATATTTTGAACTTGATGTATGAATAAAAGTTGTACACTAATTTTTGATTCTATCCATACGGTTAAATCTATGATTGCAATCACGAATATTTTTGTATAAAATTTGACACTTAAAATTCCAAATTCTTTTGTAATTCAATTACGAATATAATATTGACAATTTGTGAATGAAATTTGTTGTGATGGGTTGAAATGTAATACTCTAAGTGCAATGATTTTTGGAGATTTTTTGGTTGCTTAATTTTATGATTTGAATTTTTCAAGAGCACTTTTGAACTATTTTGCACTGTGAGATCTTAGAAATTTTTGGTGAATCGCTGCAACTTGAAATGAGGCATAAAATTTTATCAAATCATCCCCATTATTTCTTATCACACATGCACGAAGCTAACTTCCCATAAAATCTACAATGGTCTGCAGAAGTGTTCGAATAGTGTAGTGAATTTTGAAATGGCTGAGGCGGTGATTGAACAATGTAGTTAGATTATTTTTCCAACCAAATTTAGTTAGAATAGCACATGTCATGCAATGAATGAAAATGCCCTCAAATTAGCCACTCGGAGGACCTACAAATTGAAAGATCTGGAAGTGGTGTATATAACTAAGTATGCACAAAAGTTGTGCACACCACAATCTTTTCAATGCAAGTGTTGTTTTGAGGCTTTCATGTGCTACAAAAAAATTTAGTGTTTTGGAGAGGCTACAAGTGATTTGCTATGGCTCTTAGAAGATCTGAAAATCAACAAAGGGTAGTTCTTGAGATACATGAGCGAGCCAACTCATATGGCAAAATTTCAGCAGTTTTGGGCATTCCCCGAAGCACTTGGAGTGACATAGTGTGAAGGTTTGGTAAGAGAGGGAGTCTGAGAGATAGAGCTTCACCAGGTAGACCTCAAATTCTTGATGAGTGTGGCTACCATGAAATTGACATAACGAGGTTAAATGATCGATGTATTAGTACAACTACGTTCGGGGCTAATACAATATGAAGAGGATTACGGTCTGAGGGCATGCGGTTGAGTGATGACACTATTAGAAGGAGCCTTCATATGCAAGGGCTGCAAGCATGTGTCAAGACCAAAAAGCCACTTTTGATAAAGAAGCATTGAGTGCGTCATTTTAAATGGGCGAAGAAGTGCATCCATGTAACTTGGATAGATTGGAGTTTGTCATTTTCTCTGATGAGTCAAAATTTAACCTTTTTGGCTCAGATGGGCAGCAATATTGTTGGAGAAGAGTAGAGAGCGTCTCTTAGATCAGCATGTGCAATGTACAGTTAAACACAGGGGAGGAAACATAATGGTTTGGGGTTGTATGAGTGGAAGGAGTTGGCAAGCTTCATTTGATTGAAGGGAAGATGGATATGTATGTGTATCGAGACATTCTGGAGACAAAATTTATAGGCAACTATACACATGCAAGGTTTAGAGGAGAAAGTTATTTTCCAACACAACAATGACCCCAAGCACACTGCACATTACGTTGTAGATTGGTTGCTTGCACAAAAATTTCAAGTTATTTGGCACCCACCGCAATCGCCTGACTTCAATCCTATAGAACACCTTTGGAATGAAGTAGATCGCCACATGAGAAGGTCTGAGAGGAAATCCACATGCAAAAGTGATTTATGGGAGAAGATACAAGAAATTTGGTATAGTATTGAGGTTGTTGTTGTTAGGAAGTTAATAATTATGTTCTATGCTTCAAAGAGCTACTGATGTTTATAAAGCAAAAGGTGGCTACACATGATGGTAGTCATTATGAATGCTTAAAAGTTGTACCTTTAAGTTCTGAGGTTATTTTGTAGCTTGTCGTTTTTTTTCCTAAAATTAATGTACAATGATATCAATTTTTGCAAAAAGAATCATACATCTTTGTAGCATATTTGAATTAAGCTGTTTTTTTTTTTTGTTTATATTTGAATTCCAAAGTTTATGCTATATGTTTATTGCATTTATATGCTTTTATGGTCTTTTCCTTGCAATATTATGATAGTTTCTGTAGGATTGGTAGCTAATTTTGTAAATCAACCTGGCTTGTACAACTATTTCTGCTAGCTACTTTATAGTAAAAAATCCACACTGCAAAAAGTGCATGACTGATGAAAATGTGGATAAAATCTATACATCGTCTAAAAAATGAACGCCTAGGCAATTAAGGATTAAGAAAATGACCCTTGTAGAAAAAACACTATTAGAAATAATAAAGGTTCTAGTAGAATGGTTCCAAAAGATTGATTTTTACATTAGGACAAGAATGTTGTGGGTGTTCCTTTAGTTCAATTTCTCTTATATATTATCCTCTATTTTAGTATTCTTTCACCAATTGAAAGTGACCAAACTATGCGACTACTTGACTGCCCGCCTGGCCAAAGATAGCAGGGCAATGAGGCACTATGCCAAAGTTGTAGTAAGTATACAATTTGTCTAGTGACAATAAAAAGATTGGGCCCTATCCATAGCTATTTGACCCTCTTGTTTGTTTTGATAAATAGAGTGTCTTAACACTTACTTTAAAAATGGACAGCTGAAGGTGAAAATAGGGGTAAACCTAAATTGACTTTTAAAATACATGAATAAAGATTGATTTGAAAAATAGGGCTAAAGCCTAGATTAATTTCAATAAATATTTAGAATACACAATTTTTTTGCACAACATAATCAAAATAGTAAGGTATACAAACCCATTGCTGTCTCTAACATAATGAACTGTGAGTAGATAGACCCATTGTTGTCCTTGTACCCATATTAGAAAGATTCTAAGGTCTCCAAAGGGCCATGAGAGCAGCCAACATCCTCATGCACAGAAATGAATTAAAAAAAATTTAAAAAGAATTGGACCAAAAAAATGTAATAATAATATAAAAATTATTAAATTATTATTTTTAAAAACATTAAAAAATAACAAATTTAGATCTTATGTGGCCAAATTTTGGCCACATCAGATTTAATTTTATATTATTTAATATTATTTTTGCATGGCATCTCTGGCCAAATTCACAGCCCTTTGGAGGCCTCAAAACATTTGTAATGATTGCAATCCCTGATACCACACCCAAGAGTGTCCCTTTGCATTCTAGCGTAGTCAAAAGTGCAAATTAATGCATATACACATTATCAAGGTCACAATTAGAAATGAAAATGTTCATGATACTATGGTTAAAAACAATGGTTTTGAAATAGCTCACATTCACTGATAAAGGATTATTTAAACGATTATTTTACATCTTAGACTGACACTTTTGGTTAATCATTGTATGAATACAAAGACTAAATTCTGCACTACACACAACCAAGCAGTGCAAATTATGCGGGGCTCTATCCACACAAGGCAGCAAATATCATTTCAACAACAGTTTTGCACCTTGCTTCAATAAGCTGCTAAAACAATAGACGATGCTAATAAACACAATGAGCGAGAGTTAAAACAATGAAAAGCATTGCAAACTCAGAGAGTTGCAGTATGCCATGCAGAGAATTATTTTGGAATTCATGAGCAACAATGGCGTGTACATATATCCCAGGCAGCAGTCCAGTGATTGATCAAGTTTGGAGAAATTAAACGTAATGGCTGTCCCAGCATGGACCTTCAATAGAGGCTCATGTATACTTTGGTTGAATCAATGATTGATTTTATTTAGCTAATGGACAACAAAGACCTGTTCTTGACCGTCTTCCTCCGGGGTCCGTAGAACGCAGGCAAGGGTGGAATGGAAGGAGGGCGAGTACAAGGCACAGAAAGAAATTTCCCGAGTGATGTCTCGGTGTCAAGAGAATTCAGAGCAGGGATTTTTACCGCGGTCTTCTTGGCTGCAATAAACCGTCCTGTGGGTGATCTTGCGAAGAACTGCGGCCCCGCCAAATGATGTTGGCTCTTGGCTTTGGTCGCTTCCTCTGTGATTGATCTGTCCACCAGCTGGAAAGGCTGAAAATGATCTGGCATGTCCAAATTTTCGACAGCAAGTATGTCACTCTTCATGGTCAACAATGCCTGGCTGGCAACCTCATCAAGCCCTGCAAGATCATCACTATCACTGTTGTGATTCACCTCAGATCTCGAGCCCCCGGGACTGAGCATATGAAGATCCTGTTGTTGTTGTTTCATTGCAACCACAGGCTTGTGTGATTTGCCTGCTGCAGTACTTCGACTGTCACCCTGCCTTCGTGCTTTCGCATACCGGGCTCTCTTCCTCTCATTCAGAAAACTGTGGTGCTCGCAAAGTGTGTGACCCTCCATGGCCATCATAGGGCATTGCCATTTCGAGCTGTCATGGCTGCCATCCTTCCTGGCACACCGGACTCCCACTTGCACACCGGTTTCGGCTATGATGCGAGCTTGCATGGCCTTCAGAGACCCTGGAATGGCGCCTCCAAATCGGATGTTGTTTCCAGTCACGTGCTCGTCATTCCAGACGGGTTTCGTTACGCGAATTGGTGAAGATATGCCAGACTTGGTATTAAACTGTGTTGGCTCTGTCATATCCTGCAGATCCCACCGGATGGACGACGCACCACTATGCATCTTCTGTCGTTGCAGCTTAAATTGGAAGTCCAGCGGCACTGACTCACTCGGAAATGCCTCGTGTACAGTCTTCTGAGGAGCTTTCCTACGAGTCTGGGCGCCTGCATTCATCACTAACAGCCGCATCAATCAATAAAGGACCAAGGATTCACAGATTTAAAATGACAAATTCAATTGATCATATTGTGAAAAATATAATTCAGATGGGACCAAGTCTTATATCACTAGAACTAGTGAAGATCATTGCATGTGTTGGTCAAAATACAATTAAATCCGAACCAGAGGAATTCCAAATAGGACCTACTCAAAACTGTTAAAAAAAAATGGACGCTTAGGGGTTAAATCAGGATTAGAAAACCTGCACAAAACCATGTAATTCCAAAGGCGCCATGCTCTTTACATCATTCCTTAGCATGATAGTTACTTCCCGATAGCATGCTATTACGTACCAGAATTTCATGGAGAGTGAGTAGACCTCTATTAAACATGCATGACGACAACCAGTGAAATTGAAGGATAGATCATGTTTGATTCTCACCTTGAAGACTTTCCGAGAGCCTGTCCTTCCTCTTGGAAGAAACTGTTCTCTTCGAAGACTGAGGTTGAACGAGGAATTCGCATAAAAGGTAGCGCCCCTTCACTTCTTCAAAATAAGGGCCGCTCTTCAAGTGAGTTTTGACTTGCTCTCTCCAGTTGCTTGCAAGCTTTGGCAACGATGTCTGCGATTCAAAACTGGCGAACAGACCCCTCAATGAAATGCCTTCGCGACCAGCTGCTAGAAGCTGCAAGTAGAGAGAATGCAGCAACGATCCTTCTGGCTCCCTTGAGGGATGATCAGCTTCATCGTCGACATCGCTATCACAGGGTATGGCCGATCTTGGAATCATGTTACAGACTTGTCTGTTGCAAGAACTATTCACGGTCTTCTTCTCTGAGTAGCCTGGAAACCGGTCACATAATTCATATGAATTCGTCTGCATGCATGATCAATAGTTACACAAGCCTCAGATAATTCTGTTGGATTTGCCATCATCGTCATGAGTTGAGATTCAGAAATTTAAATATCTTGTAGTGTTGCTTGTCCACATTTTGCTATAAGATTGGCTACGGGACACACCACTGTTAGTATTCATGCTACTAGAACTACAATGATGTATGAAATTTTCTTTATCTTCATATTAAACAATTTTAAAAGCTAGAAATGGAAACTTTAAGAATCAGAATGCAATGGACATGCTATAAACTTCTCAATGAGACTTAGATCATTGCTTGAAATTAAATTAGGATAAAACTTACAACGACGGTCATATTCATTAAAATGGTGTATTCTAAAGCTCCAAAATTCTAAAAAATATACTTGATACAAATATGAGGTTTCATGTAGGCAACTAAAATCATGGAGAATTCATTGAAACCCACCTTTTTAACAAACATGAGGTTAATTATGAGACTCCTCTTGTGCTATCTATGGAGAACCTGTGTCTTCGTCACTCTATCTTTCAATTCTACAAGGCTCTGCACTCCCAATTCCGTTCAAAACACCAACCGTTCTACCGATGTTCATTTAGGCAAAATCAAAGTCGAATTAAAGGTAGATTGATTGTTGCTTCTAGACCCTGGCATGAACGGTCGTACTCAGGAGTAAATTGCAATTTGTGGCCTGGTTAGGGTTGACCGAAATTAATTTGACCGCAACTTAATAGCCTTTCTACATGAAACTATTGATCATGTCGGGGATCATCTTTGCAAACACGAAAAGATGTCAATTAGGGTTTTAAAGCTACAGGGCTTCGTTCTACTTCTTCATTCTTTCAGAAAGTTATAAAATGAACCGAAAGGCTCCTGAAGAAGAATTCATCGAAAGAGTTCTCTAAAATTTCAGAGTCCGTCAAAATTTCCATTAGAACTGATGAAATTTTTTTGGAGCTAAAGAAAAACTCTAATGGCTTCGAAACTTCATCAGGGTTCAAGGTTTTTCGTGTCAGAAATGTTGAATATATACACGAGATGGTGAATGAAAAATTTGCAAACTGATCAAACTCAAACTCATCATGAAATCAATGCACAGAATCTTCTAAAGCCAAGAACGTACAGCAACCACCAACATTAGGTCATCGTGAACGACTCTGAATTCAGCTTACTTCACCTTTGGAATTGCCGCAAAGACATCCACGATTGATGCTCCGCCATTACGCTGGCCTCTCCGCACGTAATGTCGCGTGGGGTTGTCATCGTCCTGCTCTTGGAGATAATTCGATGCGTCAGAGGTCTTCATCTGATCAGCGACCTCAGATGGACTTGACGAGGCCTCCAAAGTCTTGGCCACAAAATTGATGGTGCCAATCTTTCCGCCTTCACGACTAATCTCTTGGAGCATGCACGGTAGAAAATTCTCCCGACATGCAGGCAACTGACGAGGCTGCTTTCTGATCCTCATGTTGGGGCAGAAACAACGTCACCGCTAGTGCGCACACACTGTAACTGATCAAACAAGAACTCAAGAGCCTAAGTACAGTGAACCTCTTTCTCTTCTGTATGATACCTCTTGCAGCCCCAAGAAATGCACAATCATCAGATCAGAGCGCCTTGTTAACACAAGTACTACAGCTTAAGATCCGACAAGCCTAAAACATGAATGATCTTCGCGATTCCTGATAATGGCAGTATTGCGCCTTCACTTAGAATTGGAGGGCATGCAGTGCGAGCGAAACCTGAACCAAATTATTTAGCAAAGGCGCTCAATCATTTAATTTCTTCCCATTTCTTGAGCAACCATGGACGTACAAGAAATTGAAAGAAGGCGATAGGAGAAGAAAGGATCCAGAAAGGCGGCAACTAGCCTGCGACTAACGGAAGGCTGGGAATAAAATACAATCGCCAATTTATGAAGCGCCAAGAACACGATCTAGGGTTCAACTGCGATGAAGAAGATCAAACTGGTAGTTTCCCCATTGCCGTGGCTTTCAGTGTGTTTAATTACATTATTTCACTCACCAAATAATAATTTGTGGGTCTTCTACCCATTTTCAAGAGGATTTTAACATATTAAAAAATGTACAATTTGGATACCATATGAATAAGTTATTAACTTTTGAAGTTTCTCCATTGCCGTGGCTTTCTGCTATTCAATGTGTTTCATTACATTATTACATTCACCAAATAATAATTTGTGGGTCTTCTATCAATTTTCAAGGGGATTTTAACGCATTAAAAATTGTATAATTTGGATACCAAATGAATAAGTTATAAACGTTTGAAGTTTTGGTTATTGTTTTTTCAATAGCATGAGTACACTCTAGCTCTTTTGTTCTTGTACATTTAATCTCTATTTCTTTAGCGATGCTTTTGGAGAAACTATTATTCAATCAATGCAAAATAAAGTATTTTTTCTATTTTCATAGCTAAATGTGTTAGAAAGGCAAAATAATTGTAGATTTTGTATTCATTTTCAAGACCATTCAAATACAACAAGTTTCTATATTATTTGGATACCATATGAATAAGTTATGAATTTATGCAATTTTTCTTGTAACTTCCTAAATAGCCTAAGTAGGTGTGGCTCTTCAGGTGTTGTACATTTAGTGAACTCCAAATTTTATTTTTCTACTTGCACTTTTGTAATAGCTAGGCTTTTGGAGAAGCTTCATTATATTATAAACTCGCAATGCATATGATGTGTAGGATAAGTCTCTTTGTTGAATAAATGGCTTTACTATTGTACACTAATTAAGACATAAGTAAAAATTTCAAGTACCTTATGTTAGTGGACCATAAGGTGGAGTAGCTTATTTTATATTAAAATTTTCACGCAATTCTATAAGTCCCAAAAATATAAAAATTCCTCATAAGCTTCATTCAAAATACATTAGCATAGTTTCAAGAACAATTTACAACTGAGGAATAATTCAGAAAAGAAATAAAAATGAAAGTTCTAGAAGGAATAATTATAACATTCTTGAAATTCTCAGGTTGCTTCTTTTGCAACAGTGAAGTACTAGTATGGCATGTATAACTACCATAATTATAATAACCAACTTCACTAAATTCTACTTTTTGATTTTTTTTAGAAAAATTACAGAAGAAAATAACATTTTCCATTTCTTAGGTTCAAACCACACAAAACTACAAATATGTAATTATACCCTTTCCTTGTACACTTTTCCATCATATCAACAATACTTCCATCTGTTCCATAGTCTAATCAAATTTAATCTTACATTTTGGCTAATTTTTTAACTTATGTAATTTCAATGATCAAACCCTAAAGAATGTAGGTATTAAGCTCAAAATTCACTTTGTAATCTTACTAAAAAAGTGTCCATAAACTTATTGGTTTCTTTAAATTTTTAGTATCTACAAAGACTAAAGCATTTCATCTTTGAATTTGTACATAGAAATAATTTAACCGTGTAAAGAGGCCAAAGTTAAAAACTGGCTTAGAAATGATAAAATATATATATATATATATATATATATTTTTTTTTAGAAAAAAAATTAATGGATTTCATTTTGTTCTTTTCTTGGTACATTTTTTTAATGGTATATCTATGTCATTGAATTCAATTCAAGTTATATAAATCATTTTATAGTTTTATATGGTTTTTATATAAAAGATGATATACCATGTGATATATTTTATGGCTTTGGGCTTTATGCTTCTAAAACTTGATTTCAACTATCAAATTAATATTGATTGTATTTGAGTCAAATCAAAAATATAAAACGTACTAAATCTAGTTTCTCCTCTACTTATGAACTATAATAAATTCTTTAGAATAAGTAATTTGTTGCAATTTGAAGTTGAAAAGGTATGATTACATTTAAAATACACAATGAAACAAAATCAAATTTAATTTACACTCTATTTTTCCAAATTATAATATATACCTGTAGTAAACTAAGATTTTTTCAACAAATCTAAGTATTTAATATATTTTTCCTTCACTTTTTCCTCAAAAAATTCACAACAAATTCAAATCTAATATTTTCTAGCTTATAAAAGTCAAGTGGTTTGGTTTGTGATAGTCAAATGAAATAAATTTTATTTGTACATACTAAAAGATACTGAGTTTGAATAGACACTTGTAGGTTTTATTCATTAAGAGTTGTTTCGTCATCAAACACTCATTTTCACCTAATTTTTAAGTACAAGTATATAAAAGTCCAACTAAGAAAATATAGCCATGGATAGTGTTTTCTTTCTAATCCTTGTTTAATCTAATTTTGGGAAGCATTCCAACTAATGTTCATTAACATTATTTTCAATTTTCATTAAAATTGAATGTTATTTAATTTTTTTATTGTAACAACTATGATGTGTATATATATATAAATAATCTTTAAAATCATAAAATGTTTACATTTGTGTTTTTAATTAAAAACGGTCTTGATTTAATAAAAGGTTTTTATCAATCCATAGAAAAAATATTGGAAATTTTACAAATATATAACATAGTAAAAATTTGATGAAGTTTTACTATAGCTTTGGATTTAAAGATTTAAGCCACCCTTCCTTAAAGGGCTAAACCATCCAATTTTTACAATAGCTCTAAATGTATGATTCTTTGTTCCATTGATATAGTTGAAGATTCATTTACATTCTATGTCTCAAATTCATGCAAAAATCATTGGCACATTAGCCTAACTATTTTCTTATAATATATTCTATATAACACATTAGATGACTTCTAAATTTTTCCCTCTAAACTGTCTTACTATATCAACACTGTAATCAAATAATCTATTCTAAAATTCATACTTAGAAAATATAATAGAAGGCCTAACCTATACAAAGTTGGATAGCAAATAACATAACTTACAATAAGTATGATAAACATGCACAATCTTACTACCATCGAATTTCAAGAGGTTTTACCTATACCTTTCAATGCAATTATTGTTAGCTACACTATAATTTACATTTTGCTTAAATTTTTTACTAGTATCAAAATTTTCAATGTATCAAAGGTTAAATCTCACCCTCTATGGAAAAACTAAACTAGCTAAAAATAGAATTTTGGGTGGCTAAAAATAGATTTTACTAGAGTGTAGATCTCATCGCGCCCGTCAAAAAAGTATATAGGGTCCCAAATGACTATTTTGAGCCAATTTACTTTTTCCATGGAAGGTGAGAAATCATACATGACTTTATACTAACCCATTTTGTATTATATAAGTTAAAGATTATACTTTTAATTCAAACATATAGAAGGAAAAATGTCTTATTAGAATTACCTTTGCATACAATGATTGCACAAAAATGTGTCGAGAAGTTTACATGTTTTAGAAGGCCAAAAGGAGGGTTGTTAAGGCAAAAATGCAATAAACCAAGAAAAGAAGTTTTGCATATTAGAAATCGGAGTTATGGCAAAGACTTATTTTTCATAGAGAAAAAGGAAAAATCATAAAGGAGCGATCTGATTCCATATTTTTATTCCTATTAAATAATTTTATACAATTTTTTTAAGTGAAAATTTTGTCAAACCCTGAGACCGTTTCCTAAATTCTTCAATAGCCAAGTATTTTGATAGACCAATTCAATTTCTTACCAATTTCCAGATTACCTCAATTCCAAAAAATATCACACCTTGCACCTAAATCATCAAATGAGTGCAGGGTGTCTCCATTCCAGTAGATGTTTACAGTCTGGTTCATGGGATCCTCACGGTTTTCCATATCTCTAACTTACTTGGAAGACATTGACAATGATGATGGAAGCCAACTCAACCAATTTAGGTTATAAGTCCAATTTTGTAGCTTGACCTGTGTGACTTGCAAAGATCAAGAGGCCTGCTTTTGTAAATGCCAAATGCGCTCACTCATTGAGTTTAGATGTCCCTTTCACTAGTGGAAAAGGTGCCACTGCCAAGGGAGGTGTTTAGGTAAGTGGCACCTGTATGCGTAGAAATGGGCACCACTTGCCTAAGGACCTCCCTCGACAGTGGCACCTTTTCCACTAGTGATTTGTGAAGCATAGGCAAGGACTTACACTTCAAACAACCGATTGAGAAATAGGAGAGATTTCTGGTACTAAAGGCTTAGAAGTCACCAATTTGTACCCATGATCAATGGTCTGATATGGGTTCCAAAAAAGACCATCTCACTAAAACACTATTGTGACAACTATACTAATATCCCACAAGCTTCCTAGAGGCATTCAACTGCAAAATATAGTATGCCAACTCACATCACTCTCATCACCTGGAAGGAACATAGCACTCTCAGTGGAAGTGGACATGACAAGTGGCAAACTCCAATGTAATGTAGGGACACTATTTCTCCGCACCTTTGAACGAACTGTAGTAAAAGACATCAATTCTCGCTGGACATTAAACCACAATTTTAGTGTATTGACAAAATTAACAAAGCATTGACATGTATGTATGTGTCTCCCTGCGGCTCTCTTGGAAAGCCAAGGTGAGAGAGACTCTGGGTGAATATTTTACAAACCTTAAAAATAAGGTTTTGCTGCCTTGTGAGCGCCAACACAGCGCCTCCATCATGGCAGCAATCAAGCAACGTCTAAGTGGCTATTGAAACCAAAGGTAGTTCAATGAGGATTGAGAGGAGAAGTTTCATGATAAGAAGGCGAGGGTCGACTGAAGTGATTTGTAAGCGTCGCCCTGGCCATCTGCACATCGCGCACAAATGTCGTCCGTGCCTTGGCGTATGGCGCATCTCGAGCTACAAGCAACAACAAGAAGAACACTTGTTTCATTAAAAGTGCACATAGTCAAGTGTTCTTTTTAATTATTATGTCATTGGGATGAGTATAACCCCCAAGGATTTCATGGTTTCAAAATGACCATATTGTAAAAAATCGATAGTTCCAACTTTTATACCCGGGTGATGGCCTGATATGGGTACCCCCTCCAAAAATAGTGTAATTTTTGAGGAAAATCTTTTTGGTAAGAAAAAAACATTAGAAAATTACAAAAATTAGAGGGTGTTATAGGCACCATGGCTGCAAGTATATACATGGTGTTAAAGACGGAATTTCTAGCACACATAAAATGAGTTAGACATAAGTCACACTATGTGAGACGCGTAAAAGTGGTACCCATATCAGGCCATTCCCCACTGAACCACTGCATGTGTTGGTCAAACACTAAATAAAATTGTACTCCCTCCGTTTGGAAATAATTGTCCTAGTTTTTGGCGTATTTTCCTTGCAATATTTCTCCTATGTTTTATACTTCAAACGTGAGCCATGTCCACTTCAAACGGGGCAGAAAACAAGAGTGACAAAAACTATATAGATAGACCATTTTTCAAGTACTGAGACGGCTTTTCGAGTACTTACGGAGGCGTTGAACTCGGGTGATGGCAATCTTCTTCTTCCAACAGTAAAGGGCACCAGCGGCCATGCTAGTCAAGCCTATGGCAAGGCTAAAGAAAAGGCCGAACTTCTCACCCATTGACATGGTTTGGCATGGTCCCACTCCCACGCCGCATAATCCGGGATTGTTTGCAACGCTGCACACAACGCAATGCAAGTGTTGTCGGTGTCAGTCCTATGCGAAATTTTAGGAGGTACTTCTTATATAAGAACAAAGGGAGTATAAAATTTGGTCACATGTGAATTAGAGACAATTGATAAGTCTCTAAAAACTTGTGGTGTGTAACCTCTCGTTTGCCATCATTTGAACACATGCCAATTCATTTTTTACATTGTCTAACTTGATGCCTTTCGGAATGACAACAACTCATACCCTAGTTGCATGCAGTTTATTAACATTGAGTTTACTTCTTTCCTAAATTGGGGTTTTGGTCCCACCCTTGCAACTTCGAGCCAAAAGAAGGGGCCAAATTCCGATGGGTGTATGCATCCAAAATTGGTATTAACTTATCAATTCTCTCTACTACGATCAATCGAATTGGTCATTTTTAAACTATGATCCTTCAATTCCCAAGTAGACTACCCACATTTCAAAAATCACACTTATCAAAATTTTGAGTTTGTGACAACAAGATGTTTTCTGTCATCATACGAAACTAAAATTCTCCAAGAGTTGTGCACTAGTGAATACAAAGAACTAAAAGTCTTGGGGCCAAATGACTGGAATTTTCTCTTATATCACAAGAGAACAACATGCGAGGGGACTGGAGACATACTTTACAATTGCACCTCGAATTGATAGAGCTCCCACCGCAGATGGCACCTCTCCGGTCAATTGATTGTCATTCAGCAACCTGTGACAAATTAACAAGTTGGGTGAGTGCTGATGACACAGATCTCTCAAAATTTACCGCTTTTCATCAAGGACCTAATCTCGTCTCTTTGTACCGATCCCTGTTACCGAGAACTCATATATTCATACACTTGGTTGGACTTATCAGCAAATGGTGTATTGAAACTAAATGTTCACCGATCTTTGAATGGAAACGGGGTTCTTTCATTTCTTTAACATAAAAATCTCCATGGCTGCATTCAAAGGATTGTGAGAAGCATACAATTGTTTGATCTTAGGAAGTAGTCCCAAACTCGGAGGTATCGATCCATTTAGACGATTGTGTGAGAGGTCCCTGTGTCAAGTTGGTCCACCATCAGTTTGCATTCCAAAATGGAAAAGGACAAGTGCATAAACAGTTTCAGAATGAAACGTTGCGTGAACTCACAGAGTGGCAAGGTCAGTCATGTTGCTGAAAGAGGAAGGAATCGCACCCACCAAGAGATTGTTACTCAAATTCCTGTTCACACAAACCCAGTGAGTTTCACCAGAACTCGGGACTCAAATTGCAAGACGTACGAGATGTCCAGATCCAGGGACGAATCCTTACAGCGATTGAAGCTGCCGCAATGCCACCCAGTTGTCACCCAGCTCACCCCGAACTCCCTGTTCGCCCAAATCCCTGAATCCCAAACCCCAAGTTCACACACTCATCAGCAAGATGCAGAGCTCGACAGTGAAGTAATTAGGGTTCAAGACTTGCTCCAAGAATAGTAGAGGCGATGCGATTTGAAAAGTCTACGAGGGCCTAGCACTTTGAGACGAAATTCTGGGGCTCAGAATCACGCACGCAAGGGTAGATTTGAAAAGAATTACATCGCCATAACAAAAGACCACATTGCCGTGACCAAAGACCACATTGCCATAAGATCATAGTGCCATAACCAATGACCATAACCTTCAGCAATGTGGTCTTCCGCTTTGGCAATACTACGGCAATAAGGTGCTTTGGTCAAGGCATTTTGGATTTGGTAAGGACATTCTGTTGTTTGGCTAGGGCAACATGGACTTCAGCTATGGCAAAGTGGTAGGCATTCTGGTATTGGCATTATGATCTGCTAATTGTAGCAAACTGTATTGCATAGAATTGGCAGAGACGTGAACTGTGACACCCATTTGATTTGATTAGGAACTTACACGGCAAAGATGGACCAAGCGCCGGCCACCGAGTCGAATTCACAAGTGATGCCACTCCAAGTATGCACCGAAGGCACACACGGGTCGCCATTCCACCCCAACCGAGACGGCAGTTGCAAGCTTTGCTTGACCTCCTGAAGTGTCCATACTGCAATCAAACCACAGCAGGTTAATCATAACAATCGTGAAAGGAGCTTCCTCACAAATCTTGAGTTCAAGGAAGCCCTTTACATTAATCACTTCGATAACTGTGATCAAGCAGAATGTTGATCGAACCACCCACAGAAAGGAGGGTTTAACCCCTACGCGTCTAAAACGCCCAATATGGCCAAATCTGCATCACTGAACTTTGCAACGGTGGCATTTTCTTATTTTACCTCGGTTTTCTAATTGCCATACATCATGGTTTTAAAGCTCTTGTTCTATACTACAAGATCAACAGTGTCGATCGTGTCAAACTGAAGTCATTTTCACACAAAACAGATGATTTGCAGGAGGGGTCCAATTTTCCTACACTACAGAAAATACACAGTGGACGCTTAGGGGTTAAGTTTAGGGTTAGGGTTCAGTGTTGGTACCATTTTCATTCAAGGTAGCGTACTGGCGCGGAATGACTTGGTAAATTTCGAATGCATTCACAACCACGGATCCAACGATGGGGATGAAGGTGATGGTCAAAGTTCTGGTGTTGGCCACCACGGTCGCGTTCAAAATGAGCGCCCGGAGCGGCGCCCCGGCGAGTTTCACGATGTCAACATTTGAAAACAGGGGCACGTCGTTGGCCGTGATGTTGAACACGCGCTGTCCGGGCATCGTGAACCCCGTTTGAATCTCGGCGAAGTGCAGCCAAATGGAGTAGTTCTGCTGGGGCTGGACGGAGAGGGTGTAAGACAGTTTGTTCAACGCGCCCGTGGTGGTGGCGGATTGGTAAATGGCTTGCGGGTAAATATTCGGCGGGTTGTTATAGTTGCTGATGTTGTCGGTGGTGCTCACGACGCCCACAACCGAGCCCGCGGCGAAGAGGTCCTGGTCCGTGGCCCAGTAACGATCCCCGCCCCACACGTCCGCCTGCATCCGGGAGCCGTAGCCGGACTGGGACGCCCCGGCGGAGATGCGCTTCACGGTGCGCATCACCACGTTCAAATTCGCGGAAGCGCCCATGTTGTACGCGTCCACGTAGAGCTGCAGAACCTCTAGGGACGCGATGGCCGGGTTGCCGTGGCCGGAGCTGTGGAAGCACACGGTGGCCGCGCCGTCCGTGACGTGAAGCAGCGCGTCCGCGTACTGGGAATCCACTGTTGAGCTCCACCCTGCCGAGAACGAGTACACCAGCGTGCCCTCCAACGATACCTCGAAAACTGGCTCCCTGTTTGCGTTGTCGATTTCTCCGAAGGAAAAGAAGAATCTGTCGCCATAGCCACAACACAATCGGTAAGCAATTGTTGCCACCACCAAACCGATACTGAGTTTCAAACGGGGCTGTCAAGGTTCGAGGGAATTCGGGGTACGCAATTTACGAGCGGAGGTTCTTATCATTCGACAGAACTTGCCATGTGAAACATTCACATTCTTCAATGACCCTCCCATTCAAAATTTGTCAGCGACAGGCTCAAGGAAGTGAGTAACCATTTTCAACTTAATATCTTCATGCTTTGTGATTCGAGACCAATCTTCATACTTGAAATGGTTCTAGACCCGTCTTCACCTAATCAGAGATTATGGCGTTTCAAGATACCCACCACTGTTGCCCCTTTTGTTGATGATCCTCCCATTGCAACTTTGGAACATTTTGCCTCTGAAATTAATTCACTGTAGAGTAGGACGAGGTGAATTGTTACCCAGGCGGGGGTGCAGGGGATTTGAACTACGAACCTTGTCAAGTAGTGGCCACTCGGGACGCTGATGTTGTAACAATTCTCCGGTCCATCCGAGACATCGAAGTAGCGCAGTGTGTTGAGCTGCGGATTGATTCGGTCGGTGACGTTGAGAGGAGCAACTCGGCCGCCGGTGTAGGCGTAGTCTTTGGACCACGCGAAGCCCGTGTCGCCTGCAATTGTGTCGTCGGTGGCGCCACACGCAATTCGCGCTGCGAAAGGACCTGCAACTGTGTTATTGCTCCCTGCACGAATTGCACATCATCTTCCTGATCAGCCAGGCGACGAAGAACTGACCATGCACAGCGCACCAAGAGACTCGGCTAAAAACTTAGCCTCCAACTAAACCACACGATCCTTCCGTTAAAAATTCGGGCACCGTGACAAGCTTACCTCCGTTTTGAGCGGCAACGAGAGGATTCCTCAAAACTCCACAAAGGATCATGGCCACCATGACGACACCAGCGAGCTTCATCGAATTCATCTCAACCCAAACCGACATTGCTGAACTCCAATTCGTTTCCTTCTATCATACCATTAAGTCTTTCCAATTTCTCAGTAATGCCAAGAAACCCAGTCCAGTACTATCAAAATGATCTGATCCTACGTACTCCCAAAAATGCACACGTACACTTGAGTCAACAATCAACACCTTCACAAATTCGACTACACTGTTGCATCGTCCTGTTCCTCGTGAAGAATTCCAGCTCATCAGCGCGCAGCTCCCTCATCGTATGATCTACAGCTTCTAGATCCCGGGCTAAATCCCAAGCATCGATCCTTCGCACAAACTGCAAATTTCAACCCTGAGTCCACCCTCTAGCTCTAGTAGCTCCACATGAAGCGGACTCGAAGCTCGAGACGCAAAACCAGCCTCGATCACTTGCCGACACACTGTATGACAATCATAACTCATTGCAAACTGTGCATGGCATCGATCGTCGAGGCGGAAAGTACAAGAGTGCGAGAATTCAACTAGAAAGTGGGCATTTGCTGAAAAAGCGCGGGGCCGTGGACTTGGATTCCCACGCCAAAAGTCGAAGCACTTGTAGAGCACGCCCGCGTTTGTCGCGGCCGTCGTGACGGAACCAGAGTGCGCCGAGGCTGCCCCCGCCGCGCATCCATACCGTTCCTAGATTTCACTTCCGAATATTCGAGATTTGGTTGGTCGGGGCCGAGTCAAGCGTTCGACGACTTGATATCTACGGCCAGCGTAGATACTGGAGAGTTCCGGCGCGTTGGTATGTAATTCTACAGTGAGCAGGTGCATTATGAATGATGTGCATTAATGGCGACTTCCCAACTTAGTATTATTTTTGTTTGTTGAGATGGTGCGTTCAAGCTCCTTCCTTCATTTGATTGGGAAAGTAGTGCATTCTGTTGACCCACAATTGGTCCGTAGTATCTTGTCATCACGATGATGGAGGTAAGTTAGCAAATAGTGAGGGTGGTGAATAGTGTGGATGCGCTTGAGTTCCCCTCTTTTGTGTCTTGATTTAAGTAACTGTTGCATGGCATGTAAGAGCATTCACACCTATGCAGGATAGAGCTAACTCGTTGAAATTATTCATCTACATTTTACACTACACTCACCCACCCTTGCAGGCTCCTCACACATCAAAGGTGCACATCAAATAGTCAATGGACCAATCACAAGGAGAATGTGGGGATATAGTTAACTAAATAGTGATTTGAAGAGTCATTTCTTAACACGCTAGGATTGAGAGTCAAGAGACATTTTTGAAGGGCCCTTGGCATTTTTCATCTAGTTTTGAGTGTGAGAGACTCTGGGAGGGCACGGGTGGTCGTGCTCTAAGGCCCACATGCCATGAAGCAGCCGGTTTGAGAGGATCGGCAGTTAGTTACAAATTCATTGATTGAAATTAACAAATAACCAGTTGAATGTACAAATCTTAGAAAAGAAAACTAATAAACTTTTAAGAATAGTGACATATGTCATGTTTTAATGGTTGAGAGTCCTTGAATTAGTTTTGTCATAAAAGAGGGAACTTTTGTTAGTTCATCTTGGGGGAAGTGCTACCAAATTGGTCACTGGGGACCAAGATGGCGCATGCTACCCTTAATGCCCTCTTTTGGGGTAGGCTCTATAGTCACAAAACAAAAGTTACAAGTAACGAGAGCGTGCACATGTAGTTGGATGGTCTTTTCCTTGTTGGTGGGGTTAACCCTTTAGTGCCCAGGTAACTAGTAACTAAGTGGTCACTGGGTCATCGTATAATGAAATGCTGTAATATGTGTGAACCGTCTCACTCAGGTGTCTGTCTCACTTAGGTGTCTGAAGTTCAGGTGTGCAACTATTGATTTTGCATATGATGCAAAAACAAATTTTGGAATTGAAATTTCTTAGATATCTAAATACCTATGTACGAAACACCAAAATATTGCAAATACCTCAAATTATAGAAAATACTTACAAATACAACACGTATACTACTTATGTGGTATTTCTTTGTGTTTGGAAGTTTGTTATCTTGTTTTTTCTGGGGGGATTGTGTTCTCTTGTTCATGTTCCAGTATTGTATGTATTCTGATCTTGATCAATGTACCAACTCCTTTCATATTTTAACATATTAATTTTTGTCCTAAACTGTATATGGATAAGTCACTCTCATTTATTAAATTCACAATTATTATGTGAGTCTATTCTTGACATGAAAGATTGCCATCAAGAGGTGTCGACACATGGCATTGTTGAACAACTTCACTTTCATTTTTGAAAATTTAACCCAAATTCAATTTAACTTTGAAGTGATACACCCTCCAAAATCTCATTTTTGAGTGTGCATTATACGGTTCAAAAACATACTATAATCTTTCAATCCAACAGTTTGATCTTACCAAGATTTAACTGACACTTGTTTCATTAAGTTATACTTACATTCATATAGTTGAATACTATTAATGGTATCCCTAATTTCAACAGAGAAATTTTTAAAAGAATATCACCAAAAAACTGTGGTTTCTCCAGATCCACCCTGGGCACTTGAAATGGTTAACTTAGAGCATCTCTATCGCTGAGAGCATCCTCGGGCTCGCCAAAGAAGTTTGGAAGGCCACAAAACAAACAACGAACCACTCAAAATTTTGAATCTCCCAGTGCACAGCTTCTTGCGGCTCCTCACTCCAAAACGAGGAGAAATAGTAGAGTTATCCGCAAAGTAACCCAAACCTTGGGTTTGTAACTTCTAAATTGAAAATCACAGGGTCACTGATGCCACTGGCAAGGTTTCACTGTAGACAAGAAATAGAACTCAAGATAGACTCAATTCAGCCGTCAAGAATTCCAAAACACCAGTTTTGTCCTGGCTTTTATTAGACGTCAAGTCAAGTGACAAGTTCCTTGTGTGGTGGTGTCAGGGACGTTGGTTGATAGGAGGGACTTGGATATCAAAGTTAGATCTCAGATTTAAACGCGGGAGGTAGTGGTAGTAAGCAGATATTTGTGCCATTTGTGGATTTTTTTTTGGGAGATTTTGTGCCATTTGTGGCAACTGAGACCTCCATAAAACACTCAAATTCTGAGTTTATTTCACAGGATTACTTTGCGGCTACACTCAAATACATGTTAGATTTTCTTTTCCATGAAAAAAGGAAAGCAAAAGACCGGTTCCCTTTACAAATAACTCTAGTAATTCCAAAAACAAACAGCCGCTTGCAAAGATTCCAATGTGGCTGATTCTATCAATTCAACACCGATTCTAGAGGGCCCGCGTGGCACTTTGAAAATGTACAGAAATGAGAAAAGCACAAAAGGCTTGCAATCAATTCACAACTGACAAAATCCAAAGTTTTCGAGGGCACGCTAAAAAAATGCCTAGGCCTGTGACGTTGGAAAGTTTGACCAAAACTTGACGTGGCCGCTCTAAGGTAAGGGGTACAGTTGCCGTCAGTTTAAGCATTTCAACCTACATGGAGCGCTGATTTCAATGATAAAAAATTGCAGCACATAAAACTTTGGGTTTAATAACCAAGCTCAATTTTTAATTAATTTTTTCACAATGTATGATTTTGTTATAAATTTTCAAACTTAATATGCATAGACCACTATTGATGTTAGTAGGTGTACCAATGATTGTCTTTCATTTCTAGTCCAATCAGATTGCTAACTTGGTATTCATAATTAATGCTTGTGATAACTAAATTGGGAACTCCTGAAGTTGAAACAAGTGCTTTTATAGGTGACCACAATTGGTACCTAACAGTTTCTAGTGCTTCTACCTTATCACGAGCCCTTGAAGTTGCACACGCTGGGATAACATGCACTGCCTGGGTCCTTGAAGTTGAGTCACGGCCCTCTATTGAGGCCTGCGGTGGAGATGCTCTTACCTCAAGTTCATTTCTCTTTTGCAAGGAAGCAAGTTCTGCACCCTTTCCAACTTGCAATTATTCCAATTTGAAAATTATTGCAGCCTCCTTTCCAATTTCTTAAATTTGTTGCAATATATATATATATATATATATATATATATATATATATATTATTTTATTTTATTTTTCATTTCTTTTCTTTTCTTTGCAGAGTACAATTGTTGCTCCACATAATGTTCTTGACTCGGAGCAGTTCGGATGACACCCTTTTCCACTGTAGAGCTCAAATTGAAAAATATATTCATCACCATGAGGACCGGGTCCACTCATTTATAAAAACTTATTTTTATTGGTTGCTGATATATCTTACAATGTCAAGAATCCTCAAGAATACTCACTTTTCAAATTGTAATTCTATGAGGGACTATTTGAAAGCTCTGGGTAAACTTGTGACCAATAGCATTTTCCCAAATTAATGCAAGATGAACAAACACAAAGATATGAAAATAATAATAAATTTCATGTTTGTTTTAAACTTGTTTCAAATAATTTTGTTCGATTAAAAACTCTACAATCGACATTTTGGAATTAAATGACAAGTATGAGTGCTATTAATAACTAATTAACCAAAACAACCCTTATTTGAGTATATTTAGATTTCTTAAACATTACACTTCTATTCTTTCGTAAAATCCTAAAAATAAACTTCTCTAGTTCAAAACTCATTGTATATTTTCACCACACGTGTCTCACTTTCACACTCTTATGTCACAAAAAGTTGAAGAAAGATGTGATAATAACAAATTGGATAAGTTCGATAGGAATTTTAAATTACCTTCCTCACTCTTGCAATTATTCCAAGTACTTTTTTAATGTCACTTATATATATATATATATGCAAATATATATTGTTGTATCATTTTGGAGGCCTATTAGGGCGAGTCACAATAAGATAATTTTTTGGTAAACTTGTTGAATTACAAACTTCATCCATGTTATCTTACAAATGAAGGATAAATGACATGCATGTAGTACTTTCTCCATGCAAATTCAATGGCTTCAAGTCTTGATGAATTGGATTTCAACATGTCTATTAAAAATATTGAATGATGAACTTTGAAAAAGTAATGTTTACAATTTCAACACAAGAATTCACTAATTTCACCTAACTCATTAAAATGATTTTCAATGAAATTTGACTCTTGCTATTGTAACTTGTGTTAGGATGAAGAGACTAGAGTTTCTTTACAAACCAAACGAGTTCACACAACTCATGCGTTCAAGAAGGGCACTATGACTATTATGGAGGGCTTGCAATGTAAGTGAACCTACATTCAACTTCCAAAACATTCAAGGGATTGGGGAGTCTCTACCTCCAATTGGATTAACAATGGAAATATACTCCAAAAGCCTATATAATATTCCATAGCACTTCTAGGATTTCACTCTTTGTTACCGCGATGAGAAAACCTTGGATCTCCCATGGGGCGTTTGTATGATACGGTCCACTAGAATTCTTGTCCTTGTGCACTCTTTTGAGGATTTTGAGATCTGAAAATCCATTCCGGAGAGAGAAAAATATTTGTGTGAAATCTAAAGTGGTAGGATGGACTGTATTGATAAAAGAGAATAAATTTTTGATAGAAAATTAAAAATTTGGCATTATGTTTTAATGGAGGATGGAACAAAGAGTAAACTAGTGCACTGTCACAAGAAAGATATGCACTCCAAATTCTAGAAAAAAGGGTTGTGGATGGAATTTTGAGCTATAAATTTTTCCAGTGTTCAAATATGGGAAGAAAAGTATCTTCCAATTTTTTCAATTCTTTTTAATTGATTGAAGTTAAAAATTTTAAATGTGTTATTTTTGGGAGGAATTAATTGTTTCTCTATTTAAAAAACTTTTTTGATGGATTTCTTTTTTGAATGTACTTGAAAATGAAATTTTGTAGGTTGACATACTTTTAGAAATTGTAATATAGAATCAAACACAAATTATATTTACATTCAAATTTTGATCATAAATCGATAAAACTATTATTAGAATGGGAGTTTTGATTCTCAAAATCTTCAAGAAAAAATCATTTAAACATTCTAAATTTTTATTTTTAGTTAATATGTACATAAATCTAGAAGTTGGTTTACTTCATTTTTCATTGAAACATCGCTACATAATTTTTAAATTGGTTTGAAATTTAACTTTTTAAATAAAATGCTAAAAGTACGCAAATGTGCATCAAGATGTTAGTTGGTGCACCAAGAGGAGTTGATGGACCATACCATACAAACGACCCATGACCCTATGCATGATTTGAGTAAAAAAATTTATATCACCTATGACCTTTAGTTACGGATAAATATTGGCTATTAGTCTTCTAGATAATCTATAGCTCTGCATTGTTTTTGCATAGATAGAGTAAAGAATAAAAAGGTTCCGTTCTAGAAATAAATTAAGAAATTTCTTCAAAATAGATTATAAACGAGATATAGATATTTTGACAATCAAATATTGAATTTTTGGTCGTTTTGTATCCCATTTTTTTGGTGCATCCTGGCACTAAAAAGTCCAAAGAAAAAGGGTTGCCCTCATCCAAATATTGGCAATTTGAGGGAGGTCAATCTTTGTATCTAATGAGTATCACGTATGAACAAAAGGTATTTAAAAGTACTCTAAAAATTAAAAGTAATTCTTACTATGATTTGTAATATTATGAGAATATTCTATTTTAAATTCTTGTAATCAATTTTGAGCATCCTATATTAATGCAATTCATTTATAAAATTTACCTTCAAAGGTTTATTTGAGCTCTATATTTGTTTGCATGTTGTTACGTAATATTTGGAAGTGACCTCCCCAAATGACGATTTTAGAATTTTTTTGAGAGGACATTGGCAATTTCGTACACTTTTTTTGCATTTTTTAACTTTTTAAAGTGTAAAAGTAGCCACTCCGAAAATCAAGTAATTTTTTTGGCTGATAGCCCATTCACACCAAGAAGCTCCAACACTTGTGTTGTGTTCCTGGAATGCTGCAAAATAAAATTTGAAAATATAATACAATTTCTTGAGTTGTCACAGCATTGTCTCTTCCTACTTTTGGCCAACGCATGTGCGTTGGTGAAGCGCAAATTTCTTGGGGCACCCAAAATTTGTCTGAGCGGCTTCTTGCATGTGTCAAGTTAAAAAAATAAATTTTACAGGAGCACACACTGTATCTACCAAAAACTTACTTGACGAATGCAGATTCTCTGCCGCACTCGCGTTGGGTGGCTGGTGTGAATGGGCCATGAAGCCAAGGTCCTCTCATGGATTGCCATGAGAAAGGGAGATACTCAAGCACGTGACACATGGCAAGTGCGTAACGCATCCAACTGGCTCTCACTCTCCCGCTTGAAGCTATGCACAGAGAGCCACACACACTCCGACACACCACCAGCTTACAGCGAGTCCGGAGTCCACCGTCGCAACCGACGTCGATTCAAGCTCGCCATAGATCTCCCCCAAGTTCAATTCCATCTCTACTTGCGTGCCTGCTGATCGATTCCTCCCAACTGATCGATTGCAGCTCAAGCCCAAACAGATTTTGAAGCAACAAACGCGGCCCGGAGTTTCATCGATCAATTGTATTCTACATACACATTGTATTTCGTCATGGGGAGTTTTGACACGACTGAGCCTCCATCGTCGTCTGCTGCCACTACTGCTGCTCAGGCTGGCGGCGCGGTACCCGTGTGGGCCGCGCCCGCGGCCGTGGTGGCCACGCTGCGCTCGCTGTCACTGGCCTTGCAGGCCCTCTTCAACCGCCTCGCCTCTGCTCGTCTCGCGCGTGGCGACACCAATGGTACGTATTCATTCATTGCAACTTCTTCCTTTCTTACATCAGTCCATTGAGCTTCTGCATTGGATATGATTCTAGAATGTATCTCATTATCTTGTGGTTTGCTTTGAAGCCCTTGATTGAGCACCATTCAATAAGATTCAACCATTGTGGAAGTACAACCCCATTATGGGGATTTATATATTCCTGGCCACTTCTGTTACTTGACTATCTCATAACAACTTAGCTCTACTTTTACTTAGTCGTTGAAATTTTTGTCCAGAGGAGATGTTCCTGTTCTTGTAAACATAACTTTGAGAGAGGGGCATGCAGATATATGAAGAGCATGGTTACATCTCATATAGTGGACATCCTTCTATTGAACATGATTCAGATAATTATGATCAATTACAACGAGAAAGCATTATACTAGTCCTGTTATGGAAATAAGATCGTTTGCCACTCGAATGCTATTTCTCATATTAACGTGGCTCTTCACGTTACCGAGTGGCCTTTAAATTTTTGGAGGACTGAGCTGGTGACCATTTTCTGTTTTCATTTTGGCTATCTACTTTTGTTTAAGTAGTCAAGGGTGGTGATGAACTTATCCTGGAAATTCATTCTCATGCAATTTGGGGCATCAGAATAATAGCGAGTTCTAGGAGACTATTGCATTTGAGAGTCTATCACTACGTGAATGCAACTATACTGATATCAAGACTTAAGGTTGTACCAAAAAATAGAATCTTACGTTAAATTATTCATTCCATTTTGTAACTATGTTTTCCCAATGTTATTTTTAAACACTGTTATAAAGATTGGAGAACGTTAAATTTTAAAAAATGTTAAATTTATTAATACTGAAGTGGAATGAATTCCAGGATCATAACTTAACGGAATAATTTAACGGTTGTAGGAATTCCATTTGAATCCACGAAACTCCATTTGGAGATATATATTCAAGAGTGGCTGGTGATGATTGTGGTTGACCACGGTGTGTTGATGAGCAGGTGCCGAAAGG
This sequence comes from Pohlia nutans, assembly GCA_022496805.1. Lineage (NCBI taxonomy): Eukaryota > Viridiplantae > Streptophyta > Bryopsida > Bryales > Mniaceae > Pohlia > Pohlia nutans. Next base: position 25,620,602 of record CM040096.1, read on the forward strand.
GCGAGAGACATAGCCAACACGGTGGGCAACGGGCTGCAGTGGTGGGCAGGCTTAGGCACGGTGAGTTGGGAGTATGTGACAAACTACGTCTTCACACAGTCCGTGTCCAGGGGAGTGGGGGTGGCGCAGGCCATGGGCCATCTCTCCGACCTCTCGTCGCTGGTCGGCGAGGTGACGCAGCTCAGATCGGACAGCGACCGCTTGCAATGGATCTCCCGCAACTATTCCCGAGCATTTGCCGTCGCCAAGTCCGCCATGGCCAATTTGCTCATGGTCTTCGACCATGATGTGAGTACAACTTCCCATCCCCAACATCCTCCCTCAATCTGCTCTTCTTCCAGGACAGCCTCTCTTGTCTTGTGACACTGTACTCACACCTTTTCACTAGTAGGAAATTTGTCGTTTTTTCACTTACTGTAAATGAAAAAAGGAATGAAACCGCGCCATGCACATCATAACATTCAGTAGCCTTCATGCCCACTGCCTTTCCTTCATGCACTTTGCTCATCACCTGGAGCCTCCACCTGTCCACCTAGCTACTTATGAAGTATTGTTGGGTGTAGAGCCAAGGCATAGTTAGTGCATGCTACTGAATGTTATGATGGGTTTTGTTAGAGCTGGTGAGTGGTTTTGGTCACAAGAAGATAGAAATATAAGCATAATATTCAACCACTATTTATTGTTTCCACAAAATGGGGAATGAAAAATGACAAGTCTAAGTCTACTAGTGTTTTAATGTTGTAGCCACATGTATGGCTTGCAAGTTTGTCCACATGTAGGCCATACATGTGACTATATATGTGGATCATACATGTGGTCCTGTACTCCGTTTCATAATAATAGTCCACTTTTTTGGCATGTTTGAACTTGACGTTTCTTTTGTCAAAAAAAGTCATCTCAATACTCAAAAAATGGGCTATCCTTAATAGTAGTATGTAGTGTTTGTGTCACTCTCATTGTTCACTTGTTTGGAGTGGACAGTGCTCACATTTTGAAGTATAAAACATAGGACAATCAGGAAAAAGTAATAGTGTTTGGCCGAAATCAGGAACTTTGGAGTGAATTCAGTGTTCTAAGCAATTGAAACTTGTTGAAAAAATAATTATTTTTGGGCACATGTGCTATGTGGCTACAATATAACCGATCTTTAATTTCTATAACAACCTTTTCAATAACCTGCACACTGGTTCCATTATCATATGTTGTAGCACACCCATCGCAAGTTATATCGTATCTGGAAGGTAGGGTCGGCAACTCATGCCTAATATTAATTTTTTTTGCTGAAACAATGCAAATATTTTCTAAGATTCTATGGATATTCTCTAAAATTCTCTTTTTCACCATAGAAATAATAATATTTTTGAAAAAATAATTTCCAAAAAATTTGGGTTTCTCTTTTTATAATTGTTTCTTTTGCTGACCCTGCCTTCCAGGTACATTAGTCATTTTCTTGTACCACCTGTAGTTTTATTAAAGAAGTAAGGTTGTACATCCAAACTTCTTTAATGTCACCTTCTCTAATACTACATTCTTTATTCTCTTACGAGTTTCACTATTGTACTCTATCATGGACGTATCCAATTCAAAACTCAATTTGTTCTCTCACTATCACAATGTGTTATGCTACTTGTAAGAGATTGCATATAAACGTATGTGATACTAAGCAATTTGAAAAGAGCTTTAAACCACCTTCAGTCCTCATTTTTTAAGACCCCAAGTACTTCTTTAACCCCTAAAGGACCAAGTAACTCAAATTGAACCTCATGTTTTTTTAGCAGTTTTGAGTAGGTCCTATGAGGACTTCTTTTTGTTCAAATTTATTTGTTGTTTGATCAATACATACAATGTTCTTCACTAATCCCGGTGATATAAAATTTGGTTTCTTCTAAATTACATTTTTCACAATATGATTGATCAAATTTGTCATTTTAGAACCATAGATCCTTGGTCCTTTACGGGTTAGCATCCAACACTACTAACTGCCATAATGTTACAGTACTCTACGTAATCACGTGCATCTAGGATGTGACATCAAAGACGGTCTATGTGTACATTTTCTTTGGCATTTTTGAGCCGTCGTGATAATCTTGCCCTTGTAACATGTACTGTAAGAAATTTATTATGGATTGATTTGCTTACAGTTTGTGTGGCTTGTTTTTGTTATGGTGTGTTGAAATTACAGGGAGTAATCCGGAACTGTGTGCTGGCGATCCAGCGAGAGTTGTTGGAGGGAGACCTGTTGCGTGATGTGCTTCGGATAGGTCCAAATGATCTGGAGGGTATTGTCAAGATGTTGAAAGATGTTCTGCAACGGACTTTTGTCAATGGTCAGCCAGCCCCCAGAGAAGGAGAATAGTCAGTAGATTAAACTTGAACGAGAAATTTGAGTTTGACTGCAGAGATTGATGTAAAAAACATGGTTTCATTTGAGTTGTACAAATTTCACCTCATTCAGTATAAAGTATTTTATGATTGTTCAAAGTTGTTCAGTTTCCTTTGTGGATCATTCCGGACGATTCGATTCATGCATAATCATGCTGGCTTAAAGACCCTGTTGGTGTAGTTTGACTATTTAAGTCTCAAGTGCTAAGGTAGGCAAATGTTTTTTCTCAAACATTGAGGGCCTGTTCCTGTATCTTTAGATTATCCTGCGGCTTCGTCGCAACATAACATTCTGGAGGGCAATGTCGACCTCTCACTCATTCCAATGCATCCTAAGTGAAGATCAAATTCAAACATAGATTAAATATTTATGAGATTGTTAGAATTTTTAGACAAGGAGACTTGTCAGGAGATTATACTTATACAGCACATTGAATTTGATTTCGGCTGCAGAGATTGATGAACAAAACATGGTTTCATTTGTGATTAGATCAGACTATGTTGTGTCATAGATTGGGGCCCTATGCAACAACTTAGAATTTAGCCTATCAACCCTCAAAATGAAAAAACCCAAAGAAACAGGTCTCTCTAAACCCTAATCGCAAAAAGCGTTCATAGAACTACAACAGAGTGATCCATAAGGACAAAGCAACCTAATTCCTACTTTTCGAATTTCTGTAAGTACTTTTTCCATGGACGTTGGAATTGTGAGAAGCATTCGATGTGAATGCCACCTCTATGAGAGTTTTCCAATGGTACCAAAAATGCCCTTGAGCATTTTCACCAACGATTATGGTAATGCAGCATTGCTACATAAGGACAATCTTCAGCCTCACCAAAAATAGGATCAATCCAGCAACAAAAGAACCCTAGATGTGACATCCCTCACAAAATGGTCACACGCATTGCACTAAATCCACTAGCTTACAACGCTTACAACGCTTGATGCCAGGAAATACAACATATCTGAAAAGACGAAGTAGAATGACATCATTTTCATAAAGCATACATAAAAATCGACCACTTCTCTATGTGCCTTGACTGGACTCATGTTTTGCATACCATTGTGCAGGATGGAACGCCAGAGATTTGTGACTGCTGGTCCTTCAAAATGGTCCGATCAAAAACATGGTCGAATTGAAACCCTAAACCCTAAACCAAATGTCAGCAAAATCCAATAAAACGCCACCAACACGCTTCACATCAAACAATTGACAAATAATCACGCACTACCTCTTCTTCGATTCACAAGCCTTCAACTCTCCGTCTAAAATCTACACTAAAAACCGTATGGAAACACACAACAGTTGCTATCATGCACTCATGCTCTGGATACGCTCTACAGCCCACAGACCACATTTAATGTATATAAACATCACATTGCCCTACCCTCACGGATAAACAGGTCACGGAAGATTCTTTTCAAGTACGCATTATCGGGCTTCTCATCGAAACGCATTATTGGGCTTCTCATCGAAACGCATTATCGGGCTTCTCATCACAGTCAGGAACTCGATCTATTACCTGCATGGATTATGTTCATGAGTGGTAGGGTGACGGTACTTCTTGGCAAGACCAAAATCGATAATGTAGACCTACACATTCCAACCTGCGCTCAGAACCTTCCGGTGCTAAAAAAAAAAAAAAAAAACATTAACTTCTAAACGCAAAACTGCATCCAATTCAAGAGCTTCTAAACCACATGTTACGTCCCTTCTCCTAAATAGCCTCTTGTAACTGCACTTACAAATTGAGCGTCCGGATTCTCTCTCATTTAGAAGTAGCTTTGATCAAGACAAACCTCCACCCGCTTAACCTAATATACACTCTTCATCACTTGACTATCCAACTCATTGGCTACCCTAAGGCTGCAGTGAATTTCGACTCACCACCCAGTGGTCTGTCATATTCAAAATAATCCAAAACCATGCTCACCAATCCCAAGGCTCAGAAGGAGAGAAAAACAAGTCTATCTGTGTTCCAAAATACCTGATTGGATTGCGTTCCAAGCCCCATCAGAAAATTGTCAGGCTTGATGTCCCTGTGAAGAAAGCACTTTTTGTGCATATACTCCACTCGGTCGATCTGCACAGACAGAACACACCACCCTCAATTTTGGCCGTATTTATGTGTCCTCAGATTTCAAGGTAGAAGTGCACGCTTCTAAAATGGTTCGAAGAAATACACACGTACTTTTAAACCAACTTATCATAGCACTCCCATATTTCCTTCCGAATCGATATGAAGCTTGGTCGTCGTTCTGGAATTTGATGCCAACACTTCTCTATAAGTTGTTTCCAAAACACTGGACAACTCTCTGAAAACTGTGGACGCTCTCCTGCACAAACTCTCTTTACCAAGTCCCCTCCCGTGCATTCTCCTTCAAAAGGGTATTTTCCGGACATGATCTCATAACAGGTCATTCCGAAACTATAAACATCTGCTGACCATGTATAAGGGCAATCATCTTTCATTTTATGTACCTCAGGAGCCATATAAGCGGTTGAGCCTTGCTTCCTTGTGTGACAAATGGATGTGTCTGGAGGGTGCAGCTTGGCTGAACCAAAATCTATCAGTTTCACTACATAGTATGTATCCCCCAAATGTTTTTGCAGCCTACTCTTCTTCTTACACACAAGGCAATTTTGAGGCTTCAGATCCCGGTGCGATACCCTACACTTTCTCATATGGATCATGGCTTCAACAATTTGGAGAATAATATCCATTGACACAGATAGAGAAAAAGGCATCTGACCATCCCCTCGAACTGATTTCCTTATCAACTGTCGCAAGTCTTGTTCCATAAGCTCCGTCACAAGATAACCTTTCTGGTCTATATTCTCATATGCACATCCAATGAAATTTACCACATTAGGATGTTGCACTCTCGCCAAAACTCCTGCTTCCAATTCAAGGTGCAACTTTGCAACTCCGTATATAGCAATTGCCACCGGTTGGCCCAACCACGTACATTTTAGAACTGTCTTACTATTTCCAGTTCCAACAACATCATGGTATACATATTGCAACTTCCCAGGAATCCAAAAACAATCTGGAACCAAACTTGTTTCCTTAGCGAGTAGGTCTCCTTGCAACCTCTCCCTAAGGAGAGGCCCATAAATCTTCAAATATGAAGATGGATTACTTGATTCACTTTCCAGCTTTGATAAAATGTGCTCCCGATCAATGGCATGCCTGCGAAGCTCCTCTGTTATGATCTCCACCTCCACAAGGTCATTTTCAGGCTGTGATTCCTGAGCCGTTCGTTGGACAAAAAATTGATAAATATAATCCAAACTCCATTTTGGCTTTGTTTTCTCAATAATACCAGACGATTGATGAGTTGTTGGGGCTTCCAATAGATTAAGGAGCATGCTAGCAGAGCGATCCAAATCACGAGTCACTAGGGAAAATTTAGAGCATGTTGATTCACATGATGATGGCAGAAACAATGACATGGCAACTATCTTCCAATCCTCTTTTGCACAAAATGACAATAAGTCCTCACCAGCCACCATAGAGCAAATAAATATGTTTAGAAGAATGGAAACAGATTCCCACTTCTGACTTATAACAGTGGATGTGTTCAAATATGGATTTAACAACCAACCAGAGAACCAGTCTCGAATTCTACTTGATCGTTGTTGACTCTTTGTAACAAGATACTCACTCTGAGTACAACAAACTTTCATGTGCTTCAAAAGGTCGTCCATTGAATCTTGGATCCTCCAAATTAATTGAAATTTGGACGATAGTTGACCCAATATGGCCTGCAAAATAGATACAATAAGCTTAATTTGTAGCCCAATTAATGGGAATAACTCCATCTATGAACTTGGGGAATTCAAAGGACATGAATTAGAAGTACAACAACTATTATTGCTTAAAATAGGTTCAATGGAATCTATTTAAGACTAAAAAAATAAAGATAATCAATAGTTAGAATCCAATGTTTATATCTGTATATAACTACATTGTAACTCATACAATCATTTGAGCATCATGGCTATCACCCAAAACCCTAAACTCATTAGTAACATCTATGAATCCATTGATTCCACGGACGTGGACATTATTTTTCAATTATACAATCAACTATCTTACCATATTGAAAGAGACGCATTGCTTTGACAGATCAGTGGATCCAAACACCACCAGCCTAATTGCTACGTCAAAAACGATGTCTACATTCTGCAATCAAATTCACAAAATTATGACTTGCAATAAAATTCTAGTGTAGAGGGACCCTAACGACAATTTACAGTCCACATCAAGAGTACATTTGCACTAACAAACAGTTTGAATCAAATTGGGACAATATAATTCAATTACAACATGTACAAAAGCCTAGGAATAAACTGAACAAAAATTTGCGTACAACACCACCTAAAAACCTATCCTCTAAAGCTTGGCCTCAAAATGACCTTGGAAGTAGTACACACCAATTAGTTAAGAGAAGAAACTTTCACCAAGTATCCTTCTCATCCTCTACTAGGAACTTCTTGGGAATATTTATAGCAATGTAGAAAATGAACCTCGAATATGACTTGGTCAAAGAATGCTTGAACGGAAACTAAGACTATGCCCTAAACTCACACCCAAAAAATCACCAATATCATGCATTGCAGTATCTAGCTGCCTTCATAGCTCAATTACTCTATCGATATCCAACAAGGTAATATTAAATGATTCTTCATTGAAACTCATTTTGTGAATCATAAAATGCAGATGAAAATCAGACAAATAATTTCATTGATTTCGTTCATATGGGTTTGATAGTCTGGTAACTTTAGAGCGTCACCTGCTGAGTTAAAGCGCTACATTCCAAGTAGTAGTCTGCTCCAATTCTCTTTGCAAGTGCTTGTCCCTAACGCAACGAAACCCACGATTCGCGTAAATTCCAAAGGAACATATGCTCAACCTATGCTAGAAACAGAATGCAAACACAAGTGACGAAGGTGCAGATCGGGTTAGAGCACATGATCTACAGAGTCAAAGGCATGGTTGCAACTCAAGTGCTTGTTGCAAAATTGATAATATACACACAAAAGTACACTGAATGGACAGGCTAGCAAGACCAGATACATATACTACATCAAGAAAAATTACATCATTGAAACTATATTAAGAAAAAAAAGCTCACTTCTGTTGTCGATATATGCACTTGGCCAAAAGATGGCACATTAACTGCACGCAAATCTGCAGAAAACCGTCGCCAGAGTATTTGAGTATGATTTATCATCAAAATGCAAAATACAATGAAACCTGTGTTGCAAATATGTTTTTAGCTAACACAACCCAATCACAAAATTTGTAGAAAGTGTCTTCAAAATCAACAAAGAAAAAGTCTGATATATACTACATATACTACCCAAAATAAAAACAATTAGATGTTTTTCTAATGTGCAAGTCTCTTCATCAAAACTAGAGGCAAAGCCAGAAACCAAACTCTCATGAACAACTAAAATATTTGAACAAGCATTACCTAGTTTAGTTCCAACAAGAACGATTGGTACACTTGGAGAATAACGCCTCAGCTCCCCTATCCACTGCAACAAATCGACAATAAAGAGAACATACAAAACAATCGTCATTGTGGATGACCTCATCGCAAGTTTTCAAACAGCCACTATCAATAGTGATGCAGGCATGGCAACGGCTCATCAACCCTTTGACTTAAAAATTTCAATTCACAAGTGTTTTGATAGATATGTACCTTCTCAGAGACATTTGTGTAACTAGCCCTATCGATGAGCGAAAAGACGAGAAGAAAAACGTCTGCCTGGAGGTAAGCAAAACGTTGGTCCCAGTCGTAACTCTCGCAACCTACACAAAAAGCACTCAACCTTAGAAAAATGGATGAGTAGATGCAAAGTTCCATTTTGAAAGGGTACAAACCTGAGCAATGAGATCAACAATGTAAAGTCGTGTGCAAGCAAATGCCAATATATACCCAAACATTTAGATCTTGTGATCAAACCTTAACCCTTAAAAGGCCCTTGGGGTCCCTCTCTACGGCCTGTATTTAGCCTTATAATTGCTAAAATATGGTTTACTATAAAAATTGTGATATACTGTTAGATACATATTATCACGATTATCAATTTTACTTTGTACTGAAAAGTGTTTGGTCAGTGTTATTGTGATCAAATACCATCAAATACGGAATATACTATACGGCCGCAAAGAGCTTTCGGGCCGTTCAAGGGTTAAACCTACATTTGCCACTTGTTTCTTCACGTGCAGTGTCCCAGAGATGAACCTCCACCGGACGGCCATCTACCATGATGGGCTGCGTCACCGAAGCATTTTTTTCCAATTGACAAAGTCAGTTGTAGCAAGAAGACCAAAACAAGCTCCATAAGAATTCTACTAGATTATGAGTTTCCCAACATTGATGTATGAAAATTCCACGATCAAAATTGTTCCTCACAAGTATACAACATATAAAGGCAGAACATAATTGTCAGAGGAAGGTTTGAGGAGCTGACCACGGTGTCCAAATCATAGATCATCGGAATATATTCACCATGAAACGCATGCATTTTGTAGCATGTAATCATGCACGTCTTTCCAACATTTTGATCTCCCACAAGAACACACTTAATATGCTGCATCGCTAGTTAGATTGTAAAACTCTTGGATTAGTGGGGTCAAATTTATTCTTCTTACCCACATCACCAGAGAACTCAAAGCTCGATATCAACACCTCGTAAGTCTTTCCATAACACCAAACTCCGGCTACATATGGACGAAAAGCTTACGAGTACACTCTGTTCTCTGAATTTCATTGTGAAGGTCAATTTCATCCTAGCACTTCACGTGATTTACTCATTTACCTGGAAGCCTTCACAATTCAAAAACATTGAAAAGTACAAATACACATTTTAAAAATAAAACAAAAATACAATATATTCATTTGTTCATAACATATCAAGAGTTTCCATATAAGGGTCCATTCTCCAAAACACGTACCAAACCCGCCTGCTTTTGGTTGCTTTGGAGAGTCCTTTGGAGAGTAGCTAGAGACAAGAAAATCATGATTTTCATTCAAAGAACAATTTTGTAGTGTATTTTTTTCAATTTTCATTCACATGATCATCATTCTCATTCAATTATCCCAAAATTTATACCAAAAAAGTGTTATTTATCATTTAGAGAAGTCCTTAGTGAGTCATTAAAACCACTGATGACAGAGCTATTCTAGTACTTTTGATAGCTAATTGTTTACAATATTGCTTTCATCTTGTACTATGTGTTTTATATACATGTTGGAAACATTGACATATCACTTTCCTCTCTAATTACAATTTAAATCAAACATCACATTGAAAATGCCTTGAAAAAAGCACTGAAAAAGCATTGGTGACAACTTAGGTGGTACGTGTTTCGGAGAATGGACCCATAAGACATGAAAAACATGATCAGTCATACAAGTCATCCAACTTTTCCACCTTTTGGCCTATTGGTCTTGGTATAAATCATCCAAATTTCAAAAATTGCACCCCAATCCATGGGGTCAACTTCTAATTCATTAATTCATTGAGGGAAACCCAATAAGTGTTTCTAGATTGAGGTGAATTTTTTCATTAACATTAGTTTATGGGAATCAAGGAACTGGCTGGTCATAGTGTCAACTGTCAACGCAACTACAACCATGCGTGAGAAATCCATCACATGCAGCTCCCCAAAGTAGAAAATAAGACTTACCGAATTATTCCTCAGCTGATGTGCACTCCCAGGGCCGTCTCTTCGACACATATAAAACAAGATTTCCAGAGTAACCCCAAGATCAGATCCTGCTTCGTGATCAATCGATTGGCTGTGCAAACATAAATGTCGGTAAGACATGTTGCAAGCAGAACGGACGTAAGTTAGTTTGTTGACAAACAAACCAAGGATCCTTGAACACTTGACGAAACTATCCTACATAGTTAAGTCATCATCCTAAACCCTAAACTAACTTTAGCAATGGACTTCTCAGAGAAATGGAAAATTCATCCGAGCAACAGATATTATTCACCCACGTGCACACATGTATCCTCCACACCATTCCACCAGCACCAATGCGCCATGCATTTCAAGAAACCAACAAAACTGAAACACTCGTGGTCACACAGTTGAAAAGTTACCCTTACCGACACAAGCTAGATCGGCGCTCCAAGGTCCGCTGCTTGCTTCGAAACCCTTGTCAAGAGTTCAGTTACACCGCGTGCTCGGAGGGCGGAAGCGTTGGACGGACAGACTGAGCAGTAGATCAGACCAAGTACAATTGACACAGCAGAGGAACGTCAAAAGACTGGCTTAAAGGAGAGCGATGATGAACCCATGCCAATGGTCAAGACTCCAGGACATGATCTTGCCACTTAGAAATGGAGTCAAAACACTGGAGGCAATTAAGAGGGCTGATTCTAGAGTCGGTAGTGTACTCCTACCGGGCGTAAGGGATTGCCTCCGGCCCTCCGATGTGCTAGAGTGCCAGCGTTCACGTCTGCGGTCTGCCAGTGTTCAAGTCAGCGACTCAACGTTCACTCCAGGTCTCACGCAGAAAGAAAAGACCCAGATCCACGGTCACCCTGAGCCAAACATGACCAAAGCTCACCTTCGAGCACCGACAAAACCCACTGACAACACAAGTAGATCTCACTGTTATCAGCCTCGATCACTTACCGACACACGTGACATAAAACTTACTGCAAACTGTGCATGGCACCGATCTTCGAGGCGGAAAGTACAAGAGTGCGAGAATTCAACAAAAGCGAGGGAGGGTGGGATTCCCACGCCAAAGTCGACGTACAGACTACAGACTGCCCCTGCCGTGCATCCTCACCGTTCCTGGATTTCACTTCCGAATATTCGAGATTTGGTTGGTTGGGGCCGAGTCAAGCGTTCGACGATTTGATATCTACGGTAGGCGAAAATACTGGGGGATTCCACATATAATTCTACAGTGAGCTAGTGCATTATGAACTAGGTAATGGGAGCATGGAGCAGCGCTACGGGGAGTAATGGAGCAGCGCGTTAATGTGCATGCCCAAAACCAATCAAATTTTGCCACGTCAGCAAATTCTCGAGGCCGGTTAATTACGAATGATGTGCATTATTGGCGACTTCCCAAACTACAGGCAAACCTCTTCAAAGGTTATTCTGTGGGAGTACCAAAAAGTTAACCCCTAAACATGCATGCGTACAGAATCAAACTTCTGGATGGTGTAGAGAATCAAACTCCGTTTTCTCATATGTCATGCACTTTGTGGATTTTTTAGTATAGATTTTATGGGAAGTTAGTTTCATGCATGTGTGAATCGATTAGAAAGGGGATGATTTGTGAATTTTGTATGCCTCATTTCATGTTGCAATGATTCACTAAAAAAAATAAAGATCTTAGTTCAAAATATTAGCTCATAAAATTAAGCAATCAAAAAATCTCCAAAAATCACTACACTTAACCCCTAAAGGACCGGGGGTGTCGAACTTAACTCTTGTTTTCTTGACTATTTCTAGTAGCAAGCTCAATTCCTCATTGGTGTGGGGTAATTTTGACGATCGGCACCTTTGAAATTAAAGAAGACTTATGTAGCTTTTTTATGAAAAAGGAATCAACAGAATCGCACAATATTTGAGAAAATGCCACCGTTGAGAAGATTGATGGAACTTGTTCGGAGTATTTTGTACACATGGTGAAATCGGATCGTTCAAAAGTGCTCCAAAAATTCTAAATTTTTTACTGTTATTAGAGATCATCATTTTAAACATGTGATTAAAATTTCAAGTAATTTTGAGATGTGAGGAGGAAGATATGAGGGTCTAAAGTGACACCTAAAAAAATCACCAAAAATCGCTCACTTGATGAATTTTTGATCAAAGGGTACCTACAGATTCAACTCTCAAAAAGAGCTAGGGTCTCTTTGTTGCTCATCTTACAATTCAAAGCCCAAGAACCCGAATTTCCTCACTTTCTAGTTCCAAAAGCCGCGTGGGCGTCTTATGGTCCTTTAGGGGTTAAAGTATTACATTTCAACCCATCACAACAAATTTCATTCATAGATTGTTAATATCTTGTTTGTAATCAAATTACAAAAGAATTTTGAATTTTGAGTTTCAAATTGTATACAAAAATAATGATGATAGCAATCATAGATCTAACCATATGGATAGAATTTAAAATTCATAATGTAAATTTTTTATTCGTACATCAAGTTCAAAGTACCCCTCTTAGTTGCATTTTATGATGCATATTTGCAATTCTCAAAATCTAGAGAAGGTTGTGGGCATTTAGGGGTTAACCAATATACATGTGTTAACCATTAACTTTTATAGACGTTTAGGGCAAAACACCTATAAATATCTAACCAATATCCAAGTAGAGGACATATTATGTTATTTATTACAAAAGAAATCTCTATGAAAATGACTGTGAAGATAATCCTCATTAAAAATATCGAGTCAAAGTAGTTTGATGAGTCTGAAACTAACATTGAAGGCTTCCTAAGTCCTTAAGCACTTGTAGCTTAGTTGTTAACCCTTAAACTTCATTTCCTAATCTAGAATGAGAGGAGTATTCTTGAGTTTTAACTTCAAAATATAGAAGTAATTTACATTCTAAAAATGAAGGTACATACTATGCTTGTCATGAATGATGCCTAAAAAAGAAAATTCATGAAAGCATTTCTCTATCATTAGAATTTTATAGTCAAGGTGGTTTGAAAATTGTCGAAAACCAAGCTTGAGGGGTTGGAGTTGATGTTTAAGGGTTAAAATACTTGAATCACTATTTTGTTGTTCTAAATATGAGTGAATCCCAGCAAAGCTTGTAATGACAAAGGAATATGGGACAAGTTGTAGAACTTGTGATAAAATTTTCCCTATTATCTTCTTATTGTTCATCAAGTCTGATCAAGATTTGTTTCTATATATCGTTCTCAATACTAAATTCAGGTAGTCTATCCAAATCAATATATGTTTCAAATTGAGCATGTTCTTGAGCTGTCATTGTTGAAATAATAACTTATAGTTGGTGTAAAAGATTTGAGGTTAGCCTTTATTCATACTAAGCTCATACTAGAGGGAGTAGGAATTTTTAACTATTAACAAGTTAACTAATATAATATTTGAAGGAGTATCAAAAAGTTAACTAATAGACATGATTTAACTTAACATTTAAAGAGGAGTTTGACTGTAGTACTGATTTTGTTTGTTGAGATGGTATGTTCAAGCTCCTTTCATTTGATTGGAAAAGTAGTGCATTATGTTGACCCACATTGTCATCACGATGGTGGAGGTAAATTAGCAAATACAGTTGACTCTCCTTTACTATTATCTAGTTTATTGTTATTTTATTTTAAATGTTACAGTGTTCATACTTTGTAAAAATATACATTGAAAACCATGTCAATAGTGTTAATTAAGAGGAGCAAGGTTGGGTGGACCTAAATGGGCAAACTTATTAATACTAATTAGTAAAGATAATTACATCCAATCACCAAAGGTTAATAGGAATCCAAATGTGCCCAACTCTAAAGCAATCAATGCAATTATCATCTCGGAGAGGTCACTCTTTGTATTTTTTGCGTATCACATGTGAAAAAAGGGTATTTAAAAGTACCCTTAAAAATAAAAGTAATTTTCACTATAATTAGTAATATTTCAAGAATATTCTCTTATTTATTCTTGTAATAAATCTTGAGCATCCTATATTAATGTAATTCATTTATAAAAATTACCTTCCAAGATCTATTTAAACCCTATATTTTTTTGTACTCCATTTGTAATTCTTTAGAAGTAAACTCCCTGAGATTATCATACATCATATTTATAAAATACATATCAAAAACATGTTTGCAAAGTATTGATAAGTTTGGTAATGTGCATTTCAGTAGGTGTTCATATAACCATGAAAAGTAAATTGATAGTGAAGCCCAATGGTTTTTAAAAAATTAATAAAGTCAAAGAACAACCTTATCCGTCAAAACCCAAACTATCAAAAATCTTAATTTATATATGCAACATACTCTAAAATCTAATTTCATTAAAACTTCAAAAAATAAATTTATAAAATCATTAGAAAAAGGTACCTAAAAGTGAGTTTGAAAAATCAATGTTTTAAACGTTTCGAACTATACATTTTATAAACTGCATAACAAAACTTGATCGAGGGGAGCCATCAAGTTGTACTACCCCTCATCATTATGGAGGACTATGAACACTAACTAAACCATTACCGTGTGAATTCACTCTCGTTTTAGTGGGAAAACATGAAATCTACACTAATGGGCTAAAAACACATTCCTACAATGCCTCTTCATGTTAGGAACATAAGTATATGCAAAAAGAAAGAAGTTAATCAAAAATCACTTAACTTATAGGTGTTTTTGTAGGTATGGATCACATTCTAATTTGACCATCCTACTTTTGTGGTACACTTTAATATTGTGCTTGCTCCTTGGCACAAATGTGCCGACCTTTCTTTCACCTATAGTAATGCAAACTTGAAAAATGGTCAAATTTGTGAAAAGGGTGTTTTTAAAAGTACCAAAATTTTGAAGATCTAGTGCCTAAAGCTTTTAAAGCTAGGACTTTCAAGTGCCTAGAGCTCAACTTTAAAGTACTCAAAGCTCTAAACTAGCCCTGGTTTAGATCTAAGGTTTTAGGCAAGCAATTGAAATTGCACCAATTTCATTGAAATCCATTACTCTTTATTGTTTAATCCAAAAATTCTAATTGTTACTTAAAAAATTGGGCAATGATTACATACCATATGCAAAAATTCTAATTGTTACTTAGCTTGTCACTTGGTCACTTTTAATTCCTCCAATTCATGAACATACACCCCTAAATTCCGTACAATACATGAATATACACCAACACATCCTATACACCTTCAATTACAAAGTAATATTTTGTCGTTCCGAATCTTTTTTCCAATGGCCATTTCTCTAACTTTTTTCATTTCTATAAAACTTGCTTGTATTTTTGACTAATTTGATGAATGTCATGTACAATATTTTGGATATTACTATATACTAAGAAACCCATATTTTCATACCAAAAAGCACATATTTTCATGCTACTTCTGTACAAGATCTTACATTTAGATATGAAAACAAACATTTTTAAAATTTTATTTTGACTCAATGCACTAGAAATGACAATTTTGGAGTGTGATTTTTTCTCAAAACACCTCCATTTCTTTAGGGATTTAAATGATTCTCCAAACACTTGCATTAACTCCTAAGCGTTCCTAGCTTTTTTGGGTTTAAAAACATCATTGATTTTGAAGTGTTATAGATCTAAATGTAAGTGAGGTATAGAAATCTTAAGTGTACAATCTTGTAGTGTACGTATTGTAAATGCATGAATCAAATTTGGAATCATTTTGCCATATAGATTGCAAGATCATTATATTTGTGTTGAAAAGGATGTTGAAATTTTCCTAGCAACACATTAAAGGTGAAATTTGATTTCTAAACCTTCTCAAATGAAAAAACTTTAAATTATAAAAAGGTTCAAAATCATCATACAAACACATTGGTAAAAGAAAATAACATTAAAATAACTTAATTTGTATGCAAAATGGCTCTGAAATTTCAAAAAGTTGCAAAAAAGACATCTTGAGCTGAACCCCTTTCTATTAAAATGCTTCTCAGAAATTCATAACATTTTGGATTGAGGTAAATTATTAACCACTCAAATTAAACTAGTATACACAACTTTCTCAAGTGAACAATTTTATAGGAAACGGACATCGTATGAAAGAGAAACAAACAACCAAAATTCACTGTAATCTGAAAACATTTAGATTGTGAATTTTTATTTTTATTTTTATTTTTAACATATTTGACACGACACAAGACGAGTAAACCCCAAGGCGAATCCCAAAAGTTGCACTAGGGTGGATCATATGGACAAGACTTTGACCGCATAGGGATTTAAACTCTTGACCTCACCGGTGCTTAGAAGCACTCCTAGCACTCTCCAAGGGTAGTTTAGGATCATTTTGGACCTTAGATTTTGAACTTTGAATGATTCCCAAACATTCACAACAACTTGAATTAACATGAAAACTTTCCCATATTAACTAGACACCAAGGGGAATTTAACCCAACAACGTTTATTGAAAACGGACATTGGATGAAGGAGAAACAAGCCCCCAAAATTACAGTTATCAAAATGCACTTTGGTGAACTAAAATTGACCCCGTGTAATAAAATGGCTCCAAATTTTTTTTTGTACATCTTGGATTGAACTGAAAATTTTACCACAAAAACTAGAAGAGAGAACTCAAATCTTTCAACAAGTTGTATTGAATTTGGATACCGCATGCAAAAGTTACAACACTTTGAAAATGAAAGTGGCCCAAAAACAACTAGAATATGGCTGTTGGGACGCTTTGGGGTTAAGTGGAAACATGTGGAAACAATTCTTCAAATTGTTGTGGGATGACAAAGCTTGACCAAGCATCAATTGAATAAAGAGTGCCCAACAATAGCCACCAATGCCATGATACCAACTAGTTTTGTCAGGTGCCTGTGTGTACGGAATTTTAAAATGGATCAAAAACTAAATTTAATAGGGTTATCTGCAAAGTCTGTGAAAACTATGGGGTGACTAGATCAAAGTTTGTGAAAACTATGGTTGAGAACACAATAAAAGTAGCCGTGTCAATTGCTTTTAACCCCTAAATGCCTAGAGCCCTCTCCAAATTCGGCATTTTTGCAAAGATGCATTATAAAATGCAACCTAGAGGGATATTTTGAACTTCATATATGAATAAAAGTTGTACATTATGAATTTTAGATTCTATCCATACGGTTAGATCTATGATTGCTATTACCAATAATTTTATATAAAATTTGAAACATGGAATTCAAAATTATTTTGTAATTCAATTACGAATAAGATATTGACAATCTACGGACGAATTCTTTTGTGATTGGTTAAAATGTAATACTCTAAGTGTAGTGATTTTTGGAGATTTTTTGGTTGCTTAATTTAATGAGTTGACTTTTTTTAGAGCACTTTTACACTAAAATCTTCAAAATTTTGGGTGAATCACTACAACATGAAATGAGGTGTAAAAGTTTCACAAATCATCCCCTTTCTAATCGGATCACATATGCATGAAGCTAACTTCCCATAAAATCTACAGTAAAAATTACACACTGCAAAAAGTGCATGACGGATGAGAAATTATGGATGAAATCTGTACATCGTCCAAAAAATGGACGCTCAGGCAGTTAGGGGTTAAATAATTGGAGGTGTGAAGTTTCAAGGCTCCAAAAATGGTGCCCAAAAATTTTAGACCCTCAGTTTTCTTGATTCAACAAATTTTAGTTAATTCAGGGAGCCCCAAGCCTTGACTCCGCCTACAGTGTCCCCGAATTAGCTTGCTGCCAAATCCAAATCAACGCTTTACTTGTTGCCAAATCCCCGAATTAGTTTTCTACTTGCTGCCAAATCCAAGTCAATGTTTCTATCTCCACCACCGACTCATCTGGCGCATGCTCTGTTTTTTGCTAAATAATGAACCTCACTCAATTTGCGTTTCCCAAAATTTCAATAAAATTGAGGCTGTAAGTGGCGTCGAGTTTGCGAAATACTCTAATAAAAAATAAAAATAAAAATAAATGTCATAATCTTTTAACATCACCTTCAAGGTCGAAATGGTCATAAGGTTCTTCATACCTGGCTGGACCACACCCTTTACACTGTATCAACACTGTAGAGAAAATACTAATAAAATAATTCAACTCTCCAGCCCTCTTTGCTTGGCGTAGATGAAGTTAGAGAAAATTCTTTGCAATTCCTTCAATCCCCTAACATCTGCTTGAGATTTGGAAGTGAACAATAGGGGGGACTGAAGAATGTTATGGTTGAAGCAATAATACACAGTAAAAATTATTACAGAATAATACCGTAGTGCATGATCAATTAACCCCTAAATGTCCTCACCTCTGTCTAGATTGGGCAGTTTTGCAAAGATGCATTATAAAATGCAACTAAGAGGGATATTTTGAACTTGATGTATGAATAAAAGTGTCCATAATGAGTTTTAGATCTATCTGTACAGTTAGATCTACAGTTGCTATCACCAATATTTTCTATAAAATTTGAAACTTAAAATTCAAAATTATTTTGTAATTTGATTACAAATAAGATATTGACAATCTGTAGATGAAATTTGTTGCGATCAGTTCACATGTAACACTCTAAGTGTAGTGATTTTTGGAGATTTTTTGGCAGCTTAATTTTATGAGTTGACTTTTTGAAGAGCACTTTTAGACTAAAATCTTTGAATTTTTTGGTAAAACACTGCAATGTGAAATGAAGCATAAAAGTTTCACAAATTATCCCTTTTCTAATCGGATTACACATGCATGAAGCTAACTTCCCATAAAAGATTCAGTAAAAAATTCACACTACAAAAAGTGTATGATGGATGAAAAAACGAAATTTGCTTTTGTACATTATGCAAAATATGCATGGTTGGACAGTCAGGGGTTAACACATCATGCACAATTATCTTGTAAAAAATTTTATTGGCATTGGTATTATTCTTTTTTTAAAATTTATATATGAAATTTATATATATATATATATATATATATATATATATATACATCATATTAAATTGTACAATTTTTTTAAAGAATATCACTACAATAGTATTGAATCAACTTTGCGAAAATCATAGTAAAAAATTGGCCTAATTCCAACCAATTCCATATAATCAACATCATTTAATTCCTAAATGCCTACAAGTTTTGGACAATATCTAAATGTATTATAATATTAGACTTTTAAAACCTTTTTTGAGCTTTAACTCTAAAAAGCATATGTAAGACATTCTTGTTAGAAGTCATTTGTATAGTTGAATTTAAATAAAATGCTTATATATTTTCAAATGAATTTACAAGAAAAAACTTTGAAATTCACTAGAATCACAATTTAATACTTTCATCTTGTATTTCATTACGATTCATTGAAATCATTATGCTTCAATAGTAGTGAAGTTGTTCACATAAATTTTATTATGGTTCGATAGAGGTATCTTGAGATCTCTTTGTGAGTTGTCAAAAGATAACTTTATAAGTTTAAATATTGCACATTATGCAAAAGACGATTCAATGTTGTACATTATGCACTTTTGACCAATCATTCCAAAATCATAAGATAATTGAGTTATCCGTAAAGTCACCTTGAATTTGATGAATCTACAAAGAATTTTGCTTTATTATACTCTTATTTGTTCACTCCAAATAGTTAAAAGGTGTGGAAATTTTGGTGGTCTATCATTATTAGGTGTGTAAGAGGTGTGTAAGAACTTGGTGGTCTTCAAAAGTTTTTTAGCTCCTATCTTGATGCTAAAAAACTTTTGAAGACCACCAAGCTCTTAACCCCTAAACGTCCAGGCATCCAGTTTCTGGACGTTTGTTGGTCAAACCCAATTTTGATCTTGAAGACGACTTTTGTTGCTAATATTTCCAACTAAGAAAATGAAGTTTATTAAGTCTAGTTTGAACTCCACTTTTCAAATCTTAAAAATTCCAATTATTGAGTATTTTATTGCTTGTGCAAGCTTTGTAGCTCAAGGTTTGAATTACACTACATAGGATATTCACCTTTCGAATTTCAAAATTTAAATAAAAATTTTCTATGAAAAACATATCATGTGATTCTCCATTGTAATTTGTACCTGCTCCCAAAAAAATATTATTTTTTTAAAGCTTTTTTGTAATAATTTTTTTTGAAGTATTTGACTTAAAAATTTGTTAAAAAGGCCGTATTAAATCAAAAAAATCTGAAAATTTCAAGACTGATAGGAAACATTCAATTCCATGCATAAAAAATATTACAAAATATATTTTGATAAATCTTGAAGGCTAAATTGTGTAGTTTGACTTTCCTACAAAGGAGTGGTACGTTTAAGGGTTAAACACCTCTTACACACCTAATAATGATAGACCACCAAGATCTTTCACACCTTTTAACTATTTGGAGTGAACAAATAAAAGTATAATAAAGCAAAATTCATGGTATCTTCTTCAAAATTTGATAGACTTTACGGATAACTCTAATAAGTACTTTTGTATTTTTCATATAATTAAAACATTATCTCTTTTTAAATCAAACTTAAACATATTTTGACACTATTATTTAATCCAACCGTATAGATGTCATGAAAATGCCATCATCTACAACTTTTATATGTATGTCAACCTCTCACCAACGACAGATTCTCACAAGAAACCATAGATACTAAAACCCAAAAATATCAACCATTAATTAACATCATTCAACACGGTTAGAAAGTCAACCCCCTCATAGTTATCACGGCCGGAGCTAGAGGTACAACGCAAGCCCCCTCGATGAAACACAATGAAACACCTTGGAACAAAATTTCAACTATCGAAAACTTCTATTAAACACACATTTAAAAACATAAACACCATTGCTATACAACACGCCAGATCAATTCTTTTACATAAAAGAAGTATAGAAAATAACCAACCCATACCAATCAAATAAACAACATAAAATAACAAAAGGGGGGTAGTGGTGAAGACTATTATTTATTCTTTTGCCGTCTCTCTTTTTTAGCTCGGCGTAAACACTTGTTTCAAGAAGGTAGGACGGCACCGGTTGGTTGGTACAACTTTCCCGCCTATGATAAATCACTAGTAGCACCAAATCACGCATACCACATTAATGCTCAAACGGACCCAACGGAAATCAAACCGAACCACATAAGTGCGATACATAGTCCTTCACCAACCAACTGCAAAACTCATGACTTGACGATCTTACACCACATCAAAAACCATATTGTAAGTGACATCTACCCACCCACTAGTTTATGGCTACTTTCATTTGTTCCCAGCCACTAAAGTGTCTATTCTCGCAAGGGGAGAGTAGTTTTGCACCACTGACACTTTGTCCAGTGGACATTGGGTCATTGTCATTACAAACAGACACTTTATTCACGCCGACCTCCAAGAGGATTGGAGTTTCTATCTATCTATCTATGTCAAACTCAAAGAATGGATTTAGTGCACATTTAGCAGCTCAAAACCTTAGATTACTTTTTTGTCAAAATGAAAGCTCACATAGAATGAAAGGACCTTGAGTAAATTCAATTTTGAAATTTTTCCTTATCTAACTTCATTTACGTGAAGATAACTACTAAGAAAAACCAACTACAAACATCACCACAAATGAGAAATTGTACAGTGGTTGTGTACATCGTCCAAAAAATGGACACTTAGGCAGTTAAGGGTTAAAGACTTATTATGAAGTTATCAATTCACGTGAATCACTTGTGCTTTTAAGATCATATTTACAAAGTACACATGATGCATTGATTCTGAGCCACATATCTAAACATTCAACATGAAAAAGGTGGGAACATAACAATTCCGTTAATTCTACTCTATCCCTTCACTTTCCGAGAAAAATATTACACAAAAGCATCATCACCCGAGACAAACCTTTCATTTTTTGTACCTTGAGTTACAATCCCAGTTTTGTTTTCAAATTCATTCTTACCTTTGTTCATAATTATCATTGACGTTATTTGAAGTCTTTGATATAAAATTGCATATTGCTAATGTTGCAATAATCTCTAAAGGAGAAGAAACGTCCATCCACTACAAGGAGAGGCGTCGTTTCTCACTCAGGAGGATCTTGTTCATTGTCTTTTTTTATTGTACATGCTTGTCCTACGTGACGAATCGCACTCACGCAAGTCCAACCAAAAAATTGGTGAGTGCGAAGTGGCACAGTTTGACTCACAGAGGGAGTGAAAAGCGACGCCTTCTCCTTCTAGTGATCTTGGGTTAAGCACGAGGTCGGAGCCAGCTGTAACCCTCTCGACCTGCAAAAAGAAGCACTCAACCTTAGAAAAATGGCTGAGGAGATGCAGAGTTCCATTTTGACAGCGTACAAATAGCAGTGTGACAAACAATGTAAAGTCGTATGGCAATATATATCCAAACGTCTAGATCTCGTGATCAAACCTTAAATCTTCATTCGCCTCTCGTTTGCTCACCTGCAGTGTCCCAGAGACCAATCACTACAAGGAGAAGGCATCGCTTTTCACTCTGTAGGTGAGTCAAACGGCGCCACTTCACACTCACTGCCAAGGCGCTCAAGACTTGGTGAGTGCGATTCGTCACGTAGGACAAGTGTGTACACTGAACTCTAACACTGTTCTGAATGAGAAGCGACGCCTTTGCTAGTAGTGAATGTTCACCGGATGGCCATATACCATGACGTCCTGCGTCTCCAAAGCATTTTGTTCCAAAAGCTAGACAAAGTCAGTTGCTGCAAGAAGACCAAAAAAAAGTCCCAGAAAAATTCTACTAGACATGCAATGAGTTCCCAGCATTGATGAATGAAAATTCCACAATCAGAATTGTTACTCACAACCATACGTTAACATGAAGGCAGAACAGAACAGAAGGTTTGAGGAGCTGACCTCGGAGTAAAAATTAAGGCTGGTCGTTGGAATATATTCACCAGGAAACGCAGTCTTTGTGTAGATTTTAAGCAAGCACGTCTTTCCAACATATTCATCTCCCACAAGAACACACTTGACATTCTACATCGCTGGCTAGATTGTAGAACTCTTTGTCCCATCTAGTCGAAGTTATTCTTCTTCTTAACCACATCGCCAGAGAGCTCAGACCTCGGTACCAACACCTCGTACAAGCCTGTCCACAACAACTAACTCCGGAAACAGTTGAAGATAAGCGTACGAGTACACGGTGGAGTTGGTTGAAAATCTCTGGTATCCACACGCTCTTCACGAGCAGGATGATCCACTTGTGGCATTACACAGACGAGAACTTGGTTCCATAGCTGTAATAACTCACTATGTTTCAAATTGAATGGCTTCGCCTTGAACCGCCCAAATTATCGCTCTCCCCAACGAGAATGCTACTGCTGAACACTGACATCCAAGACAGAATTCAAGCCGAGCCTGGCTGAAATGTGGCCATGTCACCTTCCTGACCTAATTACGAAAGCACATTCAGATCCACGACCTAATTGTGCAAATTGCGATTCGCAGCGAAGAGGAACAAGCACTAGCTCGCAGATCAAAGCGGCGGCCAAAACTTACAAATCTCTGGTGACATGAATACAAAGACACCCAAACAAAATGCACAGAGCAAGTTATGAGCAGCGCCACTCTTTCACAACATATCTGAACACTCTCCAGTTAATGTTGCACCTCCCCTCTCCAATCGAATCCAGCACAAGAATTGTATAACTGCTGAATCTCGGAAGACGAAGGATGGCCGAGTCCGCGTAAAATGTAGGATTCAAATAATTAAAGCTGTCGGTTCTGCAGGACACCAAACACAAGCCAAAATAAATAAATAAAAGTTGCATTGAGAGCCTCCCGCAGAAAGAAAAGATCCAGATACAGGGAAACCTTGTACCAAACCTGATGAAAGCTCACCTCCTTCGAGCACCGACGGATACATGAAAATCCCATGACAACACAAGTAGATCTCGATCACTGGCAGATATCGGTAAGCTTTCTTCGTTCTCGTTGCCCTCGGAAATGGGAAATGTTTGGGGCCTTTACCATTCCTGTGGTACCCTACAGTACATCATGATTAGTTTCGACATGAATTAATTAAATTTTGTCCAAAAGGAAAAAAAGTGCCAGATGTCACCTTGTGATTGGAATTCGGTGACGTGGATCATTCAAAATCTGGCGTGGAAAGGTCATTTCGACAGCAGGCTGTCTGAAGCAGACCCTCGCGAAACTTAACTTAGCAGGTCAAAGTACGGGTGAGCTTGGAGTTGGAGTGCGTTCAGGACCTACCTAGAGACGCCGATGCACTTTTCTTCATCGCAGCATTTTCGTTTGGAAGCTCACATTTGTATACTAGATACTTTCCACTTAAGAATTTGAGGCGATGGGCTCGATGGTTTGACGTCGATCGACTAGAGGCTCGAAGAGAGTTGTGTTTGACGGTGGTATTACATATGTTTTGGTGGCCTTGGACGGAGCTAATTGTCATGCCAGAATTTATTTTCCTCTTGAACGAAAGATGGAATGTTGATGGCAGAGCATTCAGAGGACACTTGAAGCTGGCGGTTCTCTAGATCCCACCGTTTGCCGAGCAGTTTGGAAGACTTGTCAATCACAGTTTGTTTAGCGACACTCGAAGTTGATGACTTCACATCTCAGGAATGAATGGAGATTTGTATCGAACATTGGCTCTATTGGAATTGATACAAGTATTCCTTAACATGATATATAAGTTCTCTGTTAGCATATTCTATACTGGTAACACTGAAAATTGTTGCCCCGTTTTTGGACTCGTGATGTGCAACATCTGTTACACGCACTGTAGACTGTCTTCCTGAATGTTCCATGTTTATTGATTGTAAAAGCAAGGGGTTTTCTACAGTTCTTGGTAGTTGATGGACATCCAATATTTGTAATGGTAGCATGTGCAAGTAGTAACCTTGTTTCTTAGTGACCAGGGGAAAGAGCGATTTGGCAAGACACTACAAGGAGAAGGCGTCGCTTTTCACTCCCTCTGTGAGTCAAATGGCGCCACTTCACACTCACCAATTTTTTGATTGGAGTTGGTGAGTGCAATTCGTCACGTAGGACAAGCATGTACAATAAAATAAAAGGCAATGAACAGGATCCTCCTGAGTGAGAAACGACGCCTCTCCTTGTAGTGAGGATGTTGTGAACGACATGGTACGCAAGTGTCGACACTCATCTTGATAGTGGTAAGTTGTTCATACTTCATGAGTTCCGTGTCCTTCTGTTTCACTACAAGGAGAAGGCGTCGCTTTTCACTCGGTAGGTGAGTCAAACGGCACCACTTTGCACTCACTACCCAGGCACTTAAGACTTTGTGAGTGTAATTTGTCACGTAGGACAAGTGTGTACAGTGAATGCTGACACTGTTTTGAGACCCCTCCTTTGCTAGTAGTGTTTCCTTCCTCATGTCTTGAACAATTGTGCCAAAGATGAATTTGGATGGCATCTGGCCTACTCCCTCCGTTCCACAATAGGTGATACTTTTGAAAAAAATCAAAAAATTAAGCAACCTAGAATGATTTTGTTAAATCTCTTAATACAATAAATTTCTATTTCGGAGTAGTTGTATGTCCAAGCAATATCACAGTACATATAGTATAAGTGGCATTGTGACATGTGACAACTCATTGACTGTGACATTAAAGAGGTCCGGCTATTCAATTTCTTCAATATGAGCAAGCTCTCAAATCAATTGATAAACTTGTTCATGTTGTGGAGGAGGCGTATGATAGCATGTCAATCCAAGTTTTGAATAAGGCTTTCTTGAGTTTAAAACATTGCATGGCAGAAACTATGAAAGTAAGTAGTTGCAATAGCTATATTAAGTGTGTTTCACACATAAACAAAGACAAGCTTCACAGAAAATAAACACTTCATGTGCTTCCTATGCACATGTATTGTGATTTTGTTTTGTTTGAATCTATAAATCAACAACTTCAAACTGAATAAATAATTGCATCAAGTAATTTGGAACAATTTTTTTCTCAAAAGCATCACCTATTATGGGACAGAGAGAGCATTTGGTATGCATCGTATGAACAGAGCACAGCAGAAGAGACCAGTTGGAGTCTCTTGGATACATAAGGCCATGAACTCTTACTATGACATCTGAAGAGGGCCTCGTCCGAGATACAATTTCCTAGGAGCATATGGACATTTTTTTGTTGATGTGATTTCAAGAACCTCTGGCTTCCAAATGTGGATGATATATTGTAGGTGGAGGACAGGGTTGGCAGAAAGTATTTCTAAAATTAAAAGTCGATTTTTTTTGGGAAATTATAAGTAATCTTTACAATTTACCTTCCACAATATGATGATGTTATTTTTTCAAGCAATATAGATGTGGGGTCCATTCAAGCTAATTCGAATTGGCTAAGTTGTCAGCAGTGGTTTTTTAGTGTTTTTTTGGAGGCATTTTTGATGTGATGTTTGATTTAAATTGTTATTAGAAAAGAAAGTGGTATGTCAATGTTTGCAACATGTATATATAACACAGTACAAGATGAAAGAAATATTGTAAAATTTGGGTATTAAAAGTACTAAAATAGCTCTATCGTCAGTGGTTTCAATGACTCCATAAGGACTTTTCTAAATGATAAATAACACTTTTTTGGTAGAAATTTTGGGATAATCAAATGAGAATGATGATTATGGAAATGAAAAATGAAATCAATACATGGATTGGCACTGGATTACAATGGTTGAAAACTATTTTTATTTTTCCTATTCTTATCATCATCATTTGGTAAAAATAAATCACCGAAGAATAGCTAGGGCAATTATAAACAATACCATAAGCATTAAAGAGTTAAGGTTGAATACCCTTAAACCGCCCACTGAAATTGGTGTGCTTGGAAAATTTTGAAAATCGTATTGGGAATATTTTTGGTTGAATACCCTTAAACCGCCCACTGAAATTAGTGTGTTTGGAAAATTTTGAAAATCATATTGGAAATTTTTATTTATATGAATTTTGAGGTTCAAAAAGATAGTCACAACCCACTTATGACATACAGGTGGTGCTCACTTGTAGAAAGTCCCAATGTAAATTAGGAAGAGCCTTATTTGTGAGAAATTAGAACTTTTTCCTGAAAAAATAAAGAATAGTTTTCTTTTTTTAATTGTAGATTCACATTTTTTCAAAAAATAAATCCATAGGGTTTAAACTACTTGCTAGAACATTCTCACCATTAGGATTGACATGTTTCAATTCCATGTTAGAACTATCAATGGTTTCTTTATCCACTCATCATGTACCCACTCAATTTAGCAATTTTTAAGAATAGAACTTATGTTGAGTTTTTTTGAATTATTTTCTTAAATTTTCAACGCAATTCTTCAACACAAAAATTTAAATTGTCAAATTGCATAGTACAAAAAAATCAAACAAAGAGAATTCAAAGTCTGCAAATCTAATTTGGCAAGGTGCAAAAAATACTTTTTTTTCACTTCAAACACTAATACCTTGAAATTTGTGTGATCAAAGTTGCTCAATTTTTTACCACATATTTTCATACTACTCATGTACACTATCCTATAATTAGATATAGAAAAACATTTTTCTTTAATTTATTTTGGCTCAATGCATTAGAAATGACAATTTTGATGTGTTTTTCACTAAAAACGCCTCCAATCCTTTAGGGACTAAAATGCTTCTGCAAACACCTACATTAAGTGGAAACATGTGGAAACAATTCTTCAAACTTCTGTTGGATGAAAAGCTTGACCAACCTAGCGTCAATTGGATCTAGAGTGTCAAAACAAGTGCCACCAATGCCACAGTGCCAACTAGTTTTGCCAGGTGCCCGTGTATATGGATTTGTAAAATACAATAGATCAAAAACTAAACTAGATACTTTTTTTGATTTTTTAATTGAGCTCATATTTGATTAACATCACCTTCAAGGTTGAAATGGTTGAAGCAATGATACACATTAAAAATTGTTACAAGATGATTGTGCTTGAACAATTAAACATATCATGAACAATTATCTAGTAACAGTTTTTATTAGACTTGTTACTTTTTCTTTTTTTAATATTATGTATAGAATTATATTTATTTAATTTAAATTGCACAAAAAATTAAATGAACATATAAATAAATTGCAAAAATTATTGTAAACAATTAGCCTAATTCCAACCGATTCCATTTAATCTACATCATATTTGAGTATGATTAACCACTTTAAAGATTTATTATGAAGTGGCCAATTCATGTAATTCTCTTGTGCTACTAAGATCATATTTACAAAGTGGACATGATGCATTGATTTTGAGCCATATATCTACACATTCAACATGAAAATGGTGGGAACATGGCAATTCACGTAATCCTACTTTATCCCTATATTTTCCAAGACAAATACTACATAAAGAATCATCACCTGAGACAAGTCTTTCATTTCTTGTACCTTGAGCTACAATACCACCTTTGTTTTCCAATTCATTCTTATCATTGTTCATATCATTGACGTTATTTGATATAAAATTGTATGTTGGTAATGTTGCAATAATATCTGGAGAAGCTCCTCTATTCTGATGTGATTCCTCACGATAGCCAAGAAGTGCAACTATGCATGGTAAACAACAACATATAGTTGTACACAAGATGAATGGCATTGCATAAGCAATGCAACTAATTGAAAGCAAGACAACACACAACCTGTTTGTACATAGAACAATTTTTAAAAGAGTTAAAGAATTTCACTATTAAGATTTTTTAATATATTTTTACTACATATATACAAACACACAAATATAAGTAGCTTTTTGTTAGTACCGCTTAAATTTTATTACTTTTTAAATTGAAAAATTGTAGAACTTACTTATACAAAATTGGTTCTTCATATGCAGATGAACGAGGACCAAATACCCATATATTGCCAACTATAAACCATATTGCAAAAAAAATGTCCAATCCAATTTTAAAATTCTCAATAAATGAGTGGAACCTACATAAAAATATATATATTGATTATAATCACTTAAATAACAATTTTAATTATTGAAACAATAATATTAGTGTGATAGGTTGAAATAAGCAGAAAACTTCATTTTAAATATGTTATTTTTGAACATTTTATGCTACAATTGTTAAGCTATATTTAACTTTGTCTTATTAATTAGCAAATAATTTTTAATTGAACACCTGTTTTCATTCAAACTTGGTTCACTATTGATTTGACTTTGTAATATCTCATCTTGAGGATTTGGAGTAAAAGAAACATAAGAATTGGGTTCAACTATAGAAATTGAAGTTGGTAATGATACATGTGGAGGAGCCAAAACATCTTGATTTCTCAATGTTATATTTCTTTGTTTATAACGCCAATACAAAAGTGGTATAGTTGCTAAGCAAGCTATTGCATAACCTATTATCCAAATACTTAAAAGAGACAATAAATCATCAAGATTTGATAATGAAAGCACAATTACTGAAGCTAAAATTTGAATAAAATTGATTGCAAATTCAATAGATATCCACAATCCAGAGTTCAAAAAACTTGTTCTTTCTCTTAGATTATATTCATCCGTATCGAAAGTCCATGGCCTTGAAGATGAAGTCAATATATTGGATGATGGTTCTCCTTCAAAAGGTGGATTACTTGGAAAGTTTCTAGATGGAATTTCTTGAGTGGTCAAGATATTACAACAAGGTTTTGTATGTCATATATCACAAAAATAAAAAATCTTTGCATTACGCTTATTGTGTTGATTCATTTTAAAATTTTAGTGCCAAAAATGACATATTGTGAATATATTTACACGTTATACAAAATATATACTAAAAGAAATTATTGATAACCAAAAAGATGATTATTGTAAAAGGAATAGTAATGAATTGAAAATAGCATAGTTTTATTGTTATTGTATAAACAATTCATCATAAAGCTTAAATATAAGACCGCATTTTATAATTTGAGCACATTATTTATTTCCTATAACCATGTTTATCCAACAAAGGTTTTAATATAAATATATCTATCCATTGAATTTAAATTATATGAAGATAAAAATCAATAAATAAACATACGATGAAATATCCATTTGCAATAAATTTGTTGATAAATGATTATTAGTCAAAACGCTTGGTATAAGTCTTTTATGTTTTTACATAATTAAGCAAAACACACATAGGATTACAATTCAAATATATTGTATCAAATGTGAGTAAAAATCATATGCACATATATGTACCAGAAAACATTACTTCATTTTGTACAGTTGGAATATTTGAATTTTGTGAAAGAACAACATTTGTTGAATCAGAAGAAAGAAATGTATTTGTAGGTTGTATAGTAAGGATTTGTTCACTTTGAGATAAGGAGGTTGGATCTTTCAACAAAGGGGACCTATCATTGTTTTGAGATTCAAGCTCTAAGTTCTTAAATTGTTTGGCCATTACTTTGAAGGATTCTGTTAAATTTTTATAAAAATTGTATTGTATACAATATTATTATTTTCATCAAAAGATAATTTTATAGGATTTTTATTTATTTATTTATTCTAAATTTTTATAAATTTTTTCATACAATAATAATCATCATCAATTATAGTCTTTCTCTCACAATAAGAATCTATATACATTTTTTATTTGTAAGAAAATTATCTTAAAAATTGTGTACTTTGTAAAACAAATCTACTCTATGATAAATTTTTATTGAACATTATATATACAATTTCCAATTTTATTCTAAAACAAAGATGCCATTTCCTACATTAAATGAAATGCCACAATGTCGTTCATGAATTGAATAAATCATTGATGTAAAATGAATTTTTGATTTGGTTTTTTCTTGTTGATTTTAATATATATATATATTTTTATTTTTATTTTTATTTATTTTTATTTTTATTTATTTTTTATTTATTTATTTATTTATTTATTTATTTATTTATATTATTGTAAACTTTATTACATTTTCTTGTTAAATTTCTAATAGATGGTTTTAATAAATTATATTTTTTTTAACATTATACTATATTTTTACAATACTTTGGTAGCAATAGACATGATTGGTGTATTAAAAATTACTTTAGTTCTTTTTAAAGTCTTCAACTTTGAAATTTCCTCTAATTGTACACTACAATTCTATGCTTTTCAAAAACGTCATTTGAAAAATTAATGCAATTATTAAAAGAAGCATCCAATGATTATAAATGAGAAATTTTGAAGATGACCAAAACTAGTTAATTATGAATTTCAAATACAAATTACATTGAATGCATAATTCAATTCTTACTATTGCAAATTGATACAAAATTATTAAATTGATGGTATTTAGAGTAATACCATAATTCAAAAGTATGATGGATATTCTTTATGTAGAATTTTTATTCTGTTTAATTAAATTGATATTTAAATATACATATTTCTTATGTCTTTAGTTCTCTAAATGAATTACTATGTTCTGTTTATTGTTACAAAATAATTGTACATAGTAATT
The DNA here is from genome assembly GCA_022496805.1 of Pohlia nutans. Classification (NCBI taxonomy): domain Eukaryota; kingdom Viridiplantae; phylum Streptophyta; class Bryopsida; order Bryales; family Mniaceae; genus Pohlia; species Pohlia nutans. Next base: position 25,652,006 of record CM040096.1, read on the forward strand.
CACTTATAAGGAAACCAAATCTTCTATCAAATTATTTATTGGGATTTAAATGCAAGAAGTGTTTTGTGGCTATGTTGAAGATCAATGGAAATACTATTTGAATGTCTAAAATGTTAATATGAAGTTTAATAAACTCAACATCATGTTTGTATCCTAGTACAAAGTTGAGTTTTTTTTAGCACAATTTTAGCTAACTAAAATTATGTTTATAAGCCCATTTAGTGATTTTTAATTTGTGAGTAAAATATCCAATAATTCGATCGCTTGGATTCATCATACAAATTGATACATCTTGATTGTATTGGTACAATGATCCTATGAAATATAATTGATTTAACAATTACATCCTATTTTCTTATTGTTACGATGCACTGGCAAATTTTTCACTTTATTAGCCAAATTACATTTGCTTCATGCCAAGTCAATAATTTATGCCTTGGATTTATGCACACAAATTAAAGATTTGTTTGGAATATGGTACTTTCAATAAATGTAATTAAATTCTTATTGTTTGGGTTTTAGAAATAGATGTAAAGACATGCCTACAACTGTTTTTTTAAGGAAATAAATGTTCAAAAATCAAGCCATCAAGAAGTTCAACCCACTAATCTTCATAACATAGGTGTTACATTCATAACATTCTTAAGTGGTAGTGAACTTATAGTCGCTCCATTGTAGCACTAATGAAAACAAGTATATCACTCAAATATTTGTAAATACTATTGCAATATGACAACAATCTAAAATGAGTTCAATGAAAATAGAAACTAGATTAAATTAAAATAAAATGAAAAAAGAATGAAAATAAGAAATGATTATAAAGTCACACCTTGATGCCACATCAAGGATAAAATTATTCTAATGCCATGGCTAAGTTTTGTTACTTCAACTTAAGAATATTGATATTGCTTATTCCACAATATTGCATGTTCCACATCCACAATTGATTTAATGTTAAAACTACCATTTCCTCATTCACTAACACCTTACGTACAGTGTAGTTAACGAACCATTCATAAACCTCCACTAATTCAATTTATGCCCCAAAGTAATTTAGTATATTTAGGCCCAAAATTGTCCCAAAATATCATTCCAAACGCAATTTTAGAATCTTCACTTCTTCTTTTTTTAAATAAATTCAATTGCAAGATTTGTATTTAACTTCTTCATCTATGTCCTAAAATTATAGGGTAAAATATCTCACAAATTGCAAGATCATAATACTTAAATTTTAAAAACAATAAATTTTCAACCCTTTTTGAAGTTAATGTTTCATTTTTCAAAACTCTTAGAAATAAATTTGTATATTTAGAAACTTGTGCATTTTGATAGCATGTTATAGAAATTATTTGAATATAGTTGAACTAAATCATAGGAAAACAAATAAAAAAAACTAGATTCATTTTTGAAAAACATATTAAATGAAAGGAAAAAATAAATTGCTAAACAATTTCACCACTTTGATTGATATTTCTCAATTCAATGTTAAAGTTATTAACTATACAATATACATCTATACTTTTGTTTTATATTTGAAAATACTAAAAATTGAATTAAAAAAGAAGTTTGAATATTATTTCAGTTAAGAGTTTTAATCATTGTAAAACAAAATTCCTTAATACTTTCATTTCATTAATCAAAATTTAAAAAACCAAAATTTTCCAAATAGACATGGATCTATCCAACCAAAATCAAAATTAAAAAATTAAAAAGGTAAATTTTTGAGTTGCATTATTTGACTCTAAAATCAAAATAACTTCATAACATTTACAATCACATAAAACAAAGCTTAGCAAATAGAGCGTGACAATTAGGAATTATCCTAAACTATTCATTCAATATATTTTTTGAATTATATCCAATTTAGAAAAATTGGATATAAAAACTTTTTATAATTTTATTAAAGTGAAAACTTACATCAGATCCTAAATATTTTGCCCTAATCCAAAGTGATCATGTATCATGAAACAAAAGAAGTACAACATATGAATTGGAGACACATTGATAATTGCAAATTATATATCTATAAGACCTAATAAAGATGATGGTTTAGCAATTATACCCAAACCTAATAAGAATTGTGGTGAAGCAATTGTACCCTAAACCGATTCACAACAAAATCATAATGTGGTCTCTATTGGAATGTCCCACCACTGTTAACTCTTAAAGGACATGGGCTCAAAAATGGTGGACAGTCCGAAGGAATCAAATCAATATTTTCACCCTACGGGCATCCGTGCCAAGGTTGCCCTGATGTTGTGATAAGGCATAAAACTTTTGAAAAAAAAGGTCTAATAACGGGATCATGACGGGGCGGGGGCGAGTAGAATCGGTGGAGTCGGGCCGGGTCGGCACGCTCAGTGGAGTGGGGAGGGGGGGGGCACTGGCGAAAATCATAGAAACAACGTGCGATAAAAAATAGGGTCTAATATATTCATTGTAAATAAATTTTGCAAAAAATGTACATATAGTATAGGGGGTTTTAAAATAGTGAAACATGTTTACATGTAAAATACCATCACATGTAATGGCCTCTTTTATCTGGTCAGTACATATAAAATAGCGTAGAAACAATTACTAGGGGTAGCGGGTCTAGGATAGGGTCTGTGCTAGTGGATGAAAAGAGGTAATGTTCTGTTGAAAAAGCTTGGATGGGTGACTTCTCAAGCTGGCTGGCTTGAACATTACTGAACCAATGTATCCAATGTGGAGTTAATGTTCTCTACCTATGTGCCAGGAGGGAAAATTTCAGCGCGTTGTTTAATGGGGTGTAAGAAACAAAATGCAGTGTAAGAAAAAATGGACAACAATTGGGTTCCAAAAAAAATGGTGTATAGTAAAAAGAATTGGTTACTTGGAGTAAAAGGAAAGAAATGCAGTATAAGTAAAATAGGGTATTTTTAAATAATTCCCCCTAAAGTTTATAATTATTGATAGGGTGTATTAAAATACAAACATTTACCTTTATTTTGAAAAATATCATCTCTTATAATCTTTTCTGCAAGGTAAATAGTCCCCTGATAAATAGGTCTTGAGCACACATGTATGCAAAATATAAGAGGGAGTGCACCCCCCCGAGTTACTAACATCACTAACCCCAGAAATTGAGGTTAGTGACGTTAGTGACACATGGTATTTAAGTGTTCAAAATAAAACTCCTCGATTGGGGTTTATTGATGTGTAATGACCAAAAACTTTGTGTAAAATCATCTGGGATTTTAATAGACGTTTTTGGGATTAAAATAAACGTTTTTGGAACTTTGCGTTTTTCCATTCGAATAAATATACAAATGTGTAGAAATAAAATTAATGAAGTATGATGTGCATTTTATGAGAAATTCAAGAACATTATCCACCAACCTGGCCAACCTGATCCCAACCAACCCGCCCGGACCCCATCGACCCCGGCCACCTAGCCCGACACCGCCAACCCGGTCTAATCCCACTGAGCCCCGCTTCCAGCCTCATGCTAAAACAGGGCCATGCACATGCCCCGCTCACGCCGGCCGGCCCAAAATTAGCTGCCCAAAAATATCCCTCACTTTCCCAATGCACTCTTTCAATCACCGTGAGCTGCATAGTTTATCAAATTAGGCGCAAGTTGGGAATTTACTCTCGCATTTTCAATACCTTTCCAAAGCACCAATCTTTTTATTTTTTGGTTGAGAAAAAATAAAGTTTTCTCCTATATTCCCTCGAAACTAAGCTTGAAGGGCTTAGTATGTCCTTTAACCCCTAAAGGATCATGTTCATTATTAAAATTTTATCACTTTCTCGTGATGCTTTCAGAAAGGCAATTGTATCTCTTGATTGGTATTCATGTAGAAAACTTCACCATTGAAGTTCAAAAAGGACTTAGTCATGAGACTGTACATCAATTTTCAGAACAATCTACCGTATATATTACATGATTATAAGGTTTGATTATAAGTCGATTTCTGAAAATTTTGAATAAAACCAATAGGTCATTCATTGCAAACTTTCTCATAAATTTAAAAACCATGATTAGCGTTTGAAAGTTTAGGAGCATACAAAGATGTACTATATCTAGGTGCCCACAAAAAATGGTGTTCTAAAACTAAATACAACAACAATGATTGATTCTCAAAGATTTATGTTTAGGTGAATTGACTTGTTGGTGACTCGTTGGTGACTCGTTGAGCCGGTGTTTGTGATCGTTATTAATTTTTACATTGCAAAAATGTTTTAAAGAATTCAAATATATATTTGGAATATTCCAAAATATTCCAAAATATTCCCAAATAATATAAAATCTGTTGAAAAGATTCCAATTATTTTAAAAAGATTCCATTTAAAATATATTTAAATATTTTCCGTAATTATTTTATAGTATTAATGATGCAGTAATGGCAAATATTTTACATATTGGACACTTCTTTTTTTAATGAATGTGACGTCCAAGTGTGAAAACGCCCTTCAAGTCATCAACCGCCCTAACTACTATGTCCCAAGTTCACCTACGTTGACGTTTTAATTTTTTCCCGATGAATCAATCAACGTTATTGCAAATCTTGAAGGATTTTTGTGTTCTTGAAACGAACATTTTCAATTCTCTAGTTAACATTGAGTCAAAATTATGAAATCCAAACAAGTTATTAAAGTAATGAAATTATTCTTGGACACAATGTGTGCACCTGGTCCTTTAGGGGTTAAGGGTTAACCATCACAATTAGAGCAAGAGGAGCCATACGTAATAGTTGCCAAACCAAATTATTATTCCAAATAAACCACCTACAACTCAATGAAACTCGTATAAGGTTCAAAGATAAATACCCTCGAACGCAATAAAAATCCTCATGTGTTAAAAGTACATTTACCGTGGTAGTAATTCCTATTAAAACTGTGTTAGTTATGTACTTTGACTTTGTTATTAATAAACAACTTATAAGCAGCGTAGTCGTAATTGCCGTAGTAGCCGTCATAGTCATCATAGCCATTATGGCCGTAGTCATTGTAGTCCACTAGGTAGTTGACTATGTGCATTCACACTTGTTGTGAATGGTTTAAAGCACTTAGACCGATTGTATAAGAGCTCGGAAGTGAGGCTCTAAATCATATCTTGATCATACCTCTACAGTTGGGTGGAGAGCTCCAATTTTATTTGCATTAGTAAAATCCTATCTTAATAAATACCTCTTGTTTTTCTACATCATTAACATATCATTTGCAGAAAAGAAACTCGAAGATAATCAACCTCTATCAAAAACTAATAAAAATGATATTTACACAAATCATAATAGAAAAAGTGCCCAGTGACATAAATAGTAACTACATAGGATTCAAATGTAGGCCTTCAATTATAAACTCATTAACACTTCGCAACCACATTCCAATCTAAAGGAGTGATTACTCAAAACATACAAAAAAATAACATACCATAAAATAACTACAAGCATTTGTTATTGGTTTCTTTAATTTTATTTATTACTGATGAATGGAGGTTTTCAAGCTAGGGTGTCACAAATATGTAGTAACAAAATATGTAGTCACCCATAGTGACTCCCGGGGAGGTCACTGTCAAAATTTTATTAAACCACGTGAGAAAAAATATAGGGTACATTTAATTCATTGGAGCAAAAATTTATACAAATTTTAGAAATACCATAGCCTGGATGAAATGGCCTATACGGTATTATATCTAAAGTAGGGTAGGTGAAAAGTATAGGTAGTATTCTATTTTTATTAATAAAGTAGGGTCTCAAATATTTAGAGGAACGAAGAATTTATGTGAGTTCTAATGAAAATCGTTGAATTGAATGAGAATCGCCTCAATTGACTAAAAATCGTCGAAGTTAGCCAATGGCTAGGAATGAACCACAAATGAAGGTTGAATTATTTGGCTTCATGGGAAAGTCTCTTCATGATGAATTTGAGCATTAGATGGCCAATGAGATTCACGAGGCTAGGGCGGGGTGGTAGTGCCGCATGCTTCCTCTCACAACATGCATTTCTCACTTAACCCCTGAGCGCCCAGAGCATGTTTACCAAAATCCAGACCCTTCTCAACTCATTTGAATCAAATTGTCACCAAAACAAGATCCACATAAATTGACCGTACCGATTGGTAGTGGAGACATGCCCGGAGTGTGGGGGAAAGGACAAATGATTTCACCGTACCATTGAAAAGATTATAAGAGTCAAATATGGCAACCTTTCATTTTGTGGAGGCCATATTTGGGGCGCTGGGGCGCTCAGGGGTTAAACCTACCATCGAACATTTTAGGCACTAAGCACAGTCGTTATTCTTTGAAAGTTACGTTCATGTATTGTTGTCGTTTTGTTATGTCCGATTAAGTTCAATTTATGCTGAAATTCCAGGATTTTGATAAATGGTCCAGATTATAAATAAAATAGGATCTATAAAATAACTTAATGGTGGAAATTATATTTACTTATAGGGTCTTGAAAAATACCTCAAAGTACCATTTTATCTACTAATAGGGTGCAAATTATTTAAGAAATTTAGATAAATAGCCCACCTATAATTAACCCCCGACCGCACGTGGTTTACAAAAGTATGTAGTATGTAACCTCCCCGTGTAGTGACTACAAAGAATTTATTTATTTTGACCTATTTAAATGAAAATTTTATAATATGGGAAATTAAATATGAGAATATTATAAGTATGATTCTCAAATCTAGTTACCTACAGTATAAAATTTTCATTTAAATAGGACAAAATAAATAAATTCTAAAACGTTACTACATAGTTACTACATACGGAAATGTCAAACGTTACTACATATCTGTAGTCACCGTACCTTGAAAACACCCGAATCCATATTTTAAAGGAAGTAGTTTGTTTGTTTGTTTTGTCTGTTTGTTTATATAAATCGTTGTGATCTCCCAGACTGGGCGCCCTTTGGATGCATTCTTGGTATTGTTGAAAAGCTCTTGACAATCAGGGGTCTACCAAAGTGGTTCTGTCACATTTGGACGTACAATATGAAAGTTATGGATTTTTGAGTGATTTTTGTCACCATAAATTGAATTAAATTATGAAAAATTGAATATGGGAGTTTTTGATGTCATTTTGGGTATTGTCAAAAAGCCCTTGATGAGGAGGAGTGCACCAAAGTCACTTTTATAGCTTTTGGATATACGGTGTGAAAAGTTGTGGATTTTTAATTGAATTTTGTCACCATAAATTGAATTATAAATAAATTCTTCTAAAGAACAAAAGCACGGAAACACGAAGAGCACGGAGAGCACAAAGAACACGGAGAATGTAGGGAGTATGAGGGACATGTGGAACATGGAGAACATTTGGGCCAACGGCCGAAGGCCACACAAGTATTGAATGATTAATTATTCTAAAAACAAAATAAAAAGCTAAAGCATGGATAAATCATGGAGAAAATTGGGCCATGTGTACTAGTATTGAATGATAAATTATTCTAAAAATAAAAAGCATAAATAAACAACGGCACAAAACTACACTAGTTTACCTCTAAAAGGAGGAAACAAGGCTATATCTTGCTACCCATGTCCTGGAGGATAATCAAACTACTTCTAAATTACTCTTCATACACAATGGTCTTCTAACCAATGTTATTAATATTATTGTTACTATGACCCCAAAAATGGTTGTCAAGGGTGGCCGGAAAATGCGGCCCTAGTATGGCCCTGTGTGTTGGCCTAGATGTTCCTTGTGCTCCCTGTGTTTCCCATCCTTTTTCTTTTTCTTTTGTGTTTTAGAACAATTTATCCATAATTTGATTCAATTTATGGTGACAAAATTTGATTAAAAAGGCACAACTTTCACATGGTAGGTCCAAACGTGACAAAACAAACTCCGTGCATCCCTCCTCATCAAGAACTTTCCAACGGTACCAAAAATGACATCAAGAACCCCCACGTTCCATTTTTCATAATTTAATTCAATTTACAATTATGAAATTTGATTAAAAATGCAAAACTTTCACACCATAGGTCCAAATGCAACGAAACAAACTCCATGCACCCCTCCTTATTGAGAGCTTTCCAGTGGTACCAAGAATGCAACCAGGAGGCATACGATTGGGAAGATCTCAATGTAACAAACAAAACAAACAAACAAACAAACAAACAAACAAACAACCTTCCTTAATGTAGAGCAGCCATACCTTGAAAATATAAAGGAAACCTCCAATGAAATGATTATAGTCTAGTAACATCCATACAATAGAGTTATCCGTAAAGTTGAGCAAAAGATTTCCACAAGAGGAAAGACAAGGAAAAACTGGATTTTTAGCTTGAAAAGCGGCAAAAACAAGTTTTTGCTTCTTTAATTTCAACCAATAAGAGCGCTTTGCATTGTCAAAAAGATTCGAACCTTGAACCTCCCCAATGCTAAAGAAACTCACCCATACCTCACACGAGTGCCCAAGGGAGAATCTCCACGTACCCCACACCAAGCACATGCTCACCCACACCAAGCAAGCCGGCGCTTCATGTCAGAGATGAACAATGAAAGTTATTTACAGAACAAAAACTTTGGTCAAGAGACAGGCTACCTCGCTTTACAGATAACTCTAATGTTCAAGGACCAGAAGTGATCCAGTGTCACAAACCTGCAGTGTATTTAACCCTTAACCCTTTAACCCCTAAACGTCTGAACGTGCCGTGGCGACCAGTAAAATACGGTGTATTTTGGTTGTACTTGGAATGGATCCACACCCTTAATGGGTTTGAGTCCAAAAAAGAAGTTGAAATTTAGATCAATGCAATTCTAGTAAGCTATTAAGATCCCAATTTAGAGTTTCTTGTTGGTAGTAAATCTCAATTATACGACAACATATATATTATCCCCATGGACGTTTAAGGGTTAACGTCCCAATTCAACACTGTTTTCAAAGATGCGCTATAAAATGTTTGATGAAACCCTAAAATGGAGTAGATGTACAAAGAAAACTTGTAAATGTCAATGTGAAGATCACATCTGTACAGTTGGATGCATCATATTTTTTATTAATATTTTTTATTTAATTTTGAAAGGTTTTCTCTTGAAATTCAATTAAAAATCCCAAATCAATACAAAAGAATTTCAAAAAATTGTAATGAAATTGGAATAACATGCCCTACGAGATGGTATGGTTTCCATTATTTGATTCTATCTATTTTGGAAAATCATGTTTGAGGTCTCACTTTTTGAACTAAGAATGAAACTTGACATAAACCGATTGTGTTATTTTTCTAAAAATCATAATAACCTATTTTGAAGATCCAAACCGTTCAAAAAATAGTCAACTTGCACAAGAACCAAGAGTAATTTTGGTGGATGAAAACTGTCCAATCTGGATGAGATCCGAACAGCTTCAATCTGTTCGTCGTCCAATATATGGATGCTGGCGCGCTAAAGGGTTAAAGACCGAGAAGCCTAAATTGGACCTCAGGTTTTTTAAGCAGCTCTATGTTAACTTCCTTTTGTCCAAATTTGTTTGTTGTCTCCGCCCCACTACACAAGTTGTAAAACAAGTTGTAAAAGTAAATCTAGGGTAAATACTAAGGCAGATATTACGCGATTAGTAGCTTGGTTTTGACCCTTGAAGGACATGGTTTTAAAATGACAAATTCAAGCAATCATATTGCAAAAACTGCAATTTAGATGGGACCAAAGGAAGTTCAAATAGGACCAACTCAAAACTGCAAAGAAAAACATGATCTTCTTGATCCTTTTGGGATTAAACAACATACCATATACACTGTTCTTCAGTGATTCCACTGATATAAAATTCAGTCTCATCTGAATCATATTTTACAAAATACGGAGTATGATCAATTAAATTTATCATTTTAAAATCAACAAGTCTTCTTTCTTCTTCTTTCTTTAGGGTTAACTTATGAGTTTTTAAGCTCAGGTGGTCCATGCCATCTGGAAGTACTACCAGTAGGTAAGTTGCTCACAGCTTGCTATCTTCAGGAAGTGAGGGAACACTAAACAAAACGAAGATCCCTGTGGGTCCAATTTCATGATATGGTTCAAAGTTCAATACATAAAGTCCTCACAGGAAAAGGATGCACAGACGAGAAGTCATTTCTTTCCTCAGTAAGTTCTTTCAATCAGCTGAAGAATGATTGTTGTGTCTCCAAAGAGAATGCTACTCATTTCATCTTCAATATGAAGATTGCACACCTAAGAGAATATACACAAAGCGAAAATTACAGCTACATGAAAGCTATAATGTAGAACTACACAAACTCCTAATATATATAAATGTCTGCATTTCTATACTTCACGGAAATTTATGCACTATGACATTCATGAACAACACTCATCTCAGTAATCAGACAAGAAAATATGGTAGTGTAGAGACCACAAAAATGGTCACTTTATGATTTTATTTTTTATGAAATATAGAAGTAGAATGACAAGTTGTACATAACGTACTCATCCCAGACGGACCCATACAGAGATGCTAATCCTCTTGGTCATCCAGATGGTATGTAGATTTTCTTGTACAAGGCCCAAACAATGACTACCCTGTGCAACATAGGGAGTTCATCACTCTAGAGTTCAGAGCTACGAGGTTTGACAACTGAAAAACTTCAACCAGGACATGCTGGAAGAAAGTTGTAGCTCCATGTCAACGAAACCAAAGCTTTTGGACTCCATTGCCCAAAGAGCCTCCCCTAAAAATTTGACGGCGTATTCAGTGAACAAAGCATCCACCAAAACATCTCGTAGAAGAGGGTAAAGACTTTCTGGACCGGTTACTTCACTTAAAAGATGGAAGAAACCAGAGGGAAATTAAAATGTATGCTACTGTAAACTCTAAAAAGCTAAAAAAAAATTCTGTTTCATTTTTTCATATTCATGAATAAAAGAAAAATTTAAGGGTAGACTACAGATAGAGAGTTACACTGGTAGGATGCTATCTGGCTCGGATGAGAGTACTGGTCCATGAACTGAATGATGTACGCGGTGACTTGTCAAGATGGTCGATTTGAACGCCCAACGAATTCAAAGTGTCACACATTTGTTGCACTCGAAGTGGATAGTTTATGATCTCATCCAATCCTGCTGCCACATCCTTCTGCGCTGAATCTTGCCATCTGAATAAAGAACCACATATTAGTCAAAGGTCAAAAATCAAATGCAAAACTCAGCAACCGGGATGGATCTACAAAATACACTCAACCCTCTCTAATGACACTGCCTCGAGCTTTCTATGAGAAAGCTCACAAGTTGCACAATCAGATGTGCACACAACATGACAGGAGAAGTGCAATTAGATGAGGAAAACGCATTCAATACCTGTCGAGGTCAGTGACGGCAATAACAACAACGCGAGTGGTGATATTGGGGCTGCTGCAACTGGACTCCATGTTGCGAAGCTGGCGGGTCAAGGCGTAGTCATCAGCGCGTGCAGCATCAAGGTTCACGAACACAACGGAGAATCCTTCGGGGTCTTGCATGCTCTGCTCGAACATGTAGAGCGCTTCGCCTCCGCTGCTGGCACACGAGACTTCGAACCCGCAGCGCTCAAGCACAAGAGTGAGGGACTTGCGACCGCGGGCGTGGGAGTCGATCACCATCGCCCTGGCTTGCGTCAAACTGCTCCTGTTTCCACCTCCGCGGGGGACTTCAGAGCTCTGCTCACTCTTGCACCAGTCTTGCGAACTGATCGACGTGTTATCCGCCTCGTAGACGATGTTGGTTGGGTCGCCATACATGTCGATGGCGTCGCGGACTTCGCCGAAGTACGGCGACGGGGGTTGCTCCAGCGCAGCCAAGAACAAATCCTCGCGCGGGCTGTCGTAGCTGTTCACTTGCTCCTCCTCCAAGTCCAAGATGCTCATGTGATCCATGGCACTCACATTGCAGTCCAGCTTCAAAGCTGGCTGCTCCAGCCTCGGTGACGGGCTCAGCGGCATGATGACGCAAACAACACCCGTGGTTACATCCGCGCCCTCTGTGCGTGCACTGGCCATGAGTACGGCGTTCACATTCTTGCCCCACTTCGTCTTCACGCTCCAGATCTCCTGCACGGAGTCTTGAGACTCGAGTGCAGCCTTGAGAATATCCTCACAGTCCCTGAGAAGAAACAAACCAAGATTCAACAAGGATGTTCACCAAAACGTAAAGAACGACCGAGTACGTAAGAAAAAATGGCTGAGAGTTCGGCAGGTGCAAGAGTTACTCACTTCTCAGAGACTTGGTTGCTGAACAAGGAAGCCGTGAAGTTGGGCATGGAGAACACTTCGCTTTCAGTCCAGCCAGTTGCGTCAACAGCACGTCTGTCAGAGCATTACACACATTAGTACGGGAGTCTTGTGCAGAAAAGACTCGCACAAAAACTGCTGAAATAGATTCCAATATCCCTCTTTTCCAGAATTCCGTCTCGAACTACAAGAAGACACTACACATGAGATTCAAGCATGTCGGTGAGCTTGTATCCCAAGCTTTGACAAATTGCGCACCTGTTCCAGAAGGTGCAGCGCATTTTCAAGTCAACGCCGAACATGGGCACAGGGAGTTCGTCCGCGTGCACGAGCGAGTCATGGTGCTCCACGGGTCGTCGGTCACAAGCACGCGGCGAGCCTCGAAGCTCCGCCACGAAATCCAGTGCAGCGCGCTTGTGGCTTTCGACCGGGGGGGCTCCTACCATGCCCCCGAATCCCCCGCCCACTCTTCTGACCCCGACCTCCAACACCATTCTCAACCCACCTCCACAACAACAAACACTGCAACAAACTTTTCTTCCTCCTTAATAACGAACACCACCAAACGAAAACAAGCACTCTTTCTTTTTTTTTAACTCCTCAAAACTCGAATTCCCTGCATCACCACCAAGCGTACAATCAGCAAACCGTACAATCCTTTCACATGCCATGACAATCTAAATTACGCCAATTGTGCAGCAACTCACAAAATATACTAGGTCAAGAAAGATACAAATTGAGCCACCACCGACGCTAACACAAGCGAGCACAGGTTTCGTCAAGACGAGTGACATAGTATGCTACGATTGCATGAAAGCTGAGAGCTTGGAGAGTCGGTACCTTGGGAGGAGAAGTTGGTAGCTGAAGAAGAAGAGGGTGAAGAATGAAAAGAAGGATACGAGAGAGTGTGCAAGGCTTATAGTGAGAGCGAGAATGGGAGAGAAGAGGAATGGGGGGAGAGACTGCAACGCAGGGTAGAAGAAGGAGAAGAAGAAGTGCCGGAGGAGAAGGCGGGCGGGTATCTAAGTAAGCGCGAGCGATGCGCTGCAGCAGCTGTTTCTAGGTGCGCCCACCTCGGGGTTCAGGTCGGTAGCAACACGTCAGTGCCTGGTAGGTTGGTAAGGTGGCCGGTACTTGGGTGCTTGCCTGGTAGGTAGATGGGCAGGTGGGGTTTACACGGTCTCCACGATCTATCCAAGCCGTGCATCTACTCCAGTACTGTACTTCACTTACTACTGGGCTCCAACTAACGTAACTCCATATTGCTGAGTGGGCTCCATGAGTTTGTAAACTCAACCTTGAGTGTGTGCGCGCGCGTAGGAACAATTGAGTTTAGTTTTCTACAAGCCGTGGTTGAGTTTCAAAACTGAATAAGGTAAGAGAATGAGTCATAAGTGGCTTTGAATCACCATTTTGCTATATGACATAATTCATTGTATGTGGCCTAAAAAGTGATATTTAAAGTCAACTTGTGGCAAGATTTACGGTTAAGGCATGGGACATGCATACAACTCAACTCAATTGGACTAAATTATAGTTGAGTTTTGTTTTTAATTCAACCATTCGTGCGAAGCTTGGTTAAAAAATTGAAACCAAAAGGCGGGGCCAATTGGGTTCATTTTCAACTCAATTGTTTGTGCGGGGTAGGCCAGTTTAGAGTTAGAGTCATATCATTTGGTGTACTTTCTTGTACGTGGGGATGGGCTACCATCATTTCTTTTAATAGTATAATATGGTCCCAACTTGGTTCAAAGAAATGATAATGATGTTTTCTTTTTAGCACCATTTTGGTTGACTTGGGTTCATTTTATACACCAATCTTTGGATTAACTTTTTATTATTTAGTGAATAAACTTAGAAGGTCTAAATACAACCTTGACTCCTAATTTAAACTCTTTGATGATGGTTTCAACTTCTTTGCTAATGGGAGAGCTAAATTTCATTGGCTTTAGGTCTAACTATAAATTGATCCTTAAACCTAGGGTCCTCGTATAAAAGGCGGAACTCTAACATGACATCATTCATTCCTCTCTGGCACAAGTTTATGGGAGCTTTCATTGTGTAACATCACAATTTTTGGTTACTAGAAAACTTTGGGTTTAATGTGGACTTCATAACATTCTAAGGTTGTGCCTCCATTTCTGCAGGTTCTCCATTCCCATGGAGTAGGTTAAAAGTAGATTTGTAGTTGGGTAAATATAGAGTAGTTGAAAAGTCACAAAGTTAGCAACTTATTCATAATTTGGTGAGTTGGATTCCTCATCTAAAAGCCACAAGAATGAAGAAACTACCTTATAGCAATTGTAAAAGTTCACCCTTCTCTAAGATGGCAATAAAAAAGGAATTCTTTTCCTTTTGCCTATGTGATTTTTACAAGATGGTACTTAGTGGTTATCTTTCCAAATATTATCTCCTAAATTTAAATCCATGTGTAACGATCATCATAGAGAGTATGCACACAACTCTCCTCTTGTAAAATACAATGTCAAATACATGTCACTACCTTTTTTTATAGTTTTTTTTTTAATAAAAAAGACAAGGAATCATAGGGATTGTCATTGTTTCAAAGCAAAAGTAATGTAGAGGCTTTCTATAGAATGTTATTGTATCCAAACTTTAACCCCTTATTATAATGATAGGTTTTGAATTACACATTCTGTTGGAATATGTCGTGTACAAATTCGATTGAACAAATTCCGGGTGACGAGTTGTGAACACATGTGAAAGTGCATTTAGAAATCCATTTGTTCTTGTCATTAGAGAGAGTATTGTTCCATTTAGTATTCTTGTTGAATTCGATGAAATTTAATTCATCACAAGAGACAAAAATTTGAAGATGATGAAATTTGTATGGAATATGTACAAGAGCTTGCCGCCTAACTCTATGTAAAACTATGTTAGTATTGTATCCTTGTGTAACGTACTCAAATAAGATGACAATTATAACGTTGTTCTCCCAATACTATAGGTGATGCAATAACATCCTAGGGGTGGAGATTTTTTTTACTATTATATCAATATTGTGAATCAAATTTATTGTAGTGTACAAACTACCTTGAACTCACCTTGAACTCCAAAAATTTCAACCTATTTCAAAGTTCACTCATAAATCCCACCTAAAGTTGATTTTTTTAGTTAAAAAACTACTCTACTATTTGGAAGATATTTGAGACAGTTTTTAAATTCTCCATAACCAACTACTCTAGTCTTGTTAATTTATTTTTAGCATCCCATTTGAAACAACCACACCTAGTTGTGACAACGACCTAAATTTGACACTCCATGATGATTTTGAGAATGTATACAACTCCAATGTTAAGACTTGGGTTGGTTTTATTTCATTTATTAAAAAAGCTTTACACCTTTATAATTTTTGCATACAAAATCCAATTAAATGCATTCTTTAATGCATTGAAATCTTATTTGATTTGCTAACAAGACACGGTTGAGAGAGGATTTAGAAAGAACCAACAATTGTCTCTTCTATTTTGAAATCATTTGGTCATGAGCTCTAAATGCGTTAATTGTTACATCTGCTTTCATGGTCTGAACCAATTAAGTCATGATATGTATTACTTTTTATAAGATTTTATTGTGTTTTTCTCCTCAAGTTTTGAAATTCACTCAAGCAAGTGCCAATTTCAATCAATCAATCCATAACCAAAAAGGTGGGTTTTCCAAGTTCATTGTAACAAGAAGATTTTAAATTTAGATTGCGCCTGCACCAAACAAATAAGAAGTAGCTAACAAATGTCATGAGCGGTTAGCTTAAAATGTACCTGTACCTACCGAGTAAGAGCAGTAAGGTAACAATGTTTAGTCAAGAGCATCGCCACCATACCGATGGAGCAGTCATGGCAAAGACATTCACTCGATGACGGGCTGGCCTAGCTATTTTCAGTGCCGCACCATCTCCACGGTAGAGTATATCAGATACAATTGGCAATGCAAATTTAACTTCTCAAATTACAACAAGGCCTCTTTTGCGTGGGTTTTTTTCCTCCACTCTACCTCGGTCAAGTTGACCATAGTTGCGGTAGTTAATACAACATACTCAGTTGATGCCATGGTAGGAGTTGGATGCCACATTGGGAGTTGGATGTCATAAAGGAAGCTGAATGTGATGAAGGGAGGCGGGATTCCAGGGATGCACTCCCCAAGTTTTGTTGGCAACGTGCAATCAAAAGTAGTGGTAATTTAATTCATTTAAGAGAAAAATTTGATTTAAAAAATATAAAACAACATAATAAAAATGTGAGAATTTCCATTATAAAAAAACATATGATGCCTAAAAAACAATTTTAAAGAATATTCACATAATATACCATAGATATTCTTTTATATATCATAGAATATTCACATTACTTCATCCCCCTTTTGAACACACATGATTCACCAATATAACATATAGTGCATCCCCATGAGGCCGGGATGGCGTGTGGCACACTCGGTGACTCATTAGCCACCACATTTGAAGTTACTAAATCGGACTCGCCACCAACCATTGTCGGGCTTACATGCCAAGCAATTGGTGGCAATGCTCTAACTCATGCCCGCATCTATTAGTTAAGAGCAATTAAGTAATTGATCAAGTTAAGCTCAAATGTCTTGAACGTGAAGATTTTGGAGTCAAGTAGCTACTTCTCCATTCATGAAGAAGTAAAAATGATTAGGGAGAGCTAAACCCTGCCAGGTCTCCATATAAAAGATGGAACCCTCAGTTTTTTTACAGTCGGTGCGCTCTCTGTTCTTTCCTCTCTTGCACAAGTCTATTGGGAGCTCTCTTGTATGATATCATCTTTGATGATTACCACCGAACCATGGGTTTAAAGAAAATAAAAGCAAACTAACATTTGGTTAGCTACTTCTTCTTACTTGGTGGGCCTATTAACCCCTAAAGGACCAGGTGGACACAATGTGTCCTCGAATAATTTCATTACTTTAATAACTTGTTTGGATTTCATAATTTTGACTTGATGTTAACTAGAGAATTGAAAATGTACGTTACAAGAACACAAAAATCCTTTAAGATTTGCAGTTACGTTGATTGATTCATTGGGAAAAACCTAAAACGTCAAGGTTGGTAAACTTAGGACATTTTAGTTAGGGCGGTTGATGATTTGAAGGGCGTTTTCACACTTAGATGTCACATTCGTAAAAAAAAGAAGTGTACAATATGTAAAATATTTTCCATTACTGCATCATTAACACTATATAATAATTACAGAAAATGTTTAAATATATTTAAAACGGAATCTTTTCAAAATATTTGGAATCTTTTCTACATATTTTATATTATTCTGCAATATTTTGGAATATTCCAAATATATATTTGAATTCTCTAAAACATTTTTGTAATGTAAAAGTTAATAACAATCACAAACACCGGCTCAACGAGTCACCAACAAGTCACTTCATCCAAACATAAATCTTTGAGAATCAATCATTGTTGTTGTATTTAGTTTTAAAACATCATTTTTTGTGAGCACCTAGATATAGTACATCTTTGTATGCTCCTAAACTTTCAAACGCTAAACATGGTTTTTAAATTTATAAGAAAGCTTGCAATGAATGACCTGTTGGTTTTGTTCAAAATTTTCAGAAATCAACTTATAATCAAACCTTATAATCATGTAATATATACGGTAGATTGTTCTGAAAATTGGTGTACAGTCTCATGACTAAGTCCTCTTTGAATTTCAACGGTGAAGTTTTTTACATGAATACCAATTAAGAGATACAATTGCCTTTTTGAAAGCATCACAAGAAAGTGATAAAATTTTAGGAATGAGCATGGTCCTTTAGGGGTTAATAGAAACTGCACCTGGTGCTTGAAGTGTGACAATTTTCCGTATTTAGCTTATTTCTAATTATAAAAATTCAAAATGGGCCGGTTTATTTATCTATTTTTTCTCTTGTCTGCTGTACAATTACAGCAGACAAGGGAAACCCACTCAGTGACCCACTGACCCACTTTCTGGCAAGTCAGTTTGCAACCTGAGTGGATTCCCAGACCCCAGCAAGGAAAAACCCACTCACTGTGGATCAGTAAGACCATATGATCAATTGACCCATTCCAGTTTGTCATGCAGCGCCACGATCTTATGTCCTTGCATGAGGGGAAAAAGAAAAAAAGCAATTAAATTAAAAAGAATTTAAAAAAACGGAGTTATAAGGGATGGCAGACGGAATTATTGATGGCAGTTGAGTGAGTGAGGTGGACGGGCCAGATGGCAGTTATTCAACCCCCATCCCGCAATCTCCGCCGCAGTTCATGCCGGGTTCCCTGTAACCGTCCGATCCTCGTGGCCTGGTGGGCCAGCCCCGTGTCTGGGGAACGGGGTTCTCTCGGAGGAACGTGAGGACGGGGTTCTCTCGGGGGAACGTGAGAACAGGGTTCTCGAGGGGGAACGTGGGAACATGGGATATTATGCGAGGGGAACGTGGGCATGGCATGCGGGAATTCAAAGGGGGAGTTGGCAAGTAGGGCAGTTGTGGAAAATGAAATGACTGGAAGACGGTGGAGTTCCGGAGTGGGGAGCCCTTTTCCGCCAAAATATCTCATTCCACCGTCAGCCGGGAGTGAGCATTTTGTGCTCTGGAATGGACTTCCCAGTTCTGCCTGTGTAGCCAAGTCTTCCACTTTGGCTGCGAAGACAAAGTGGAAGACTTTAAGACACAGCGGCTAAAGTCCAGATCTTAACCCTTTAGCGTCCCGATTCAACACTGTTTTCAAAGATTTGATGTAAAATGTTTGCTGAAAAAAATTGGAGTTGAATTCCAAAGCAAAGTTGTAAATGTCAATAAGGTAACTATACCTTAAAGTGTCTACCTTACCAACTGAGCCTATTTACACACATAGAACAGAAAATATTTTTTAGTGGGTCTTAATGAGGATTTCAATGCACTCTAGCATGCATTATTTGGACATTGTATGAATAAGTTATGAATTTCCAAAGTGTTGGCTATAGGTTGACCTTAACCCCTAACTGCCTGAGCATCCATTTTTTGGACAATGTACAGACTTCATCTATAATTTCTCATCCGTCATGCACTTTTTACAGTGTGGAATTTTTATTGTAGATTCTATGGGGAGTTAGCTTCATACACATGTGATCCGATTAGAAAGGGGATGATTTGTGAATTTTTTATGCCTCATTTCATGTTGTAGTATTTCACCCAAAATTTTGAAGATTTGAGTGTAAAAGTGCTCTAAAAAAAGTCAACTCATAAAATTAAGCAACCAACAAATCTCCAAAAATCACTACACTTAGACTATTACATTTCAACCAATCACAAAAAAAATTCATCCGTAGATTGTCAATATCTTATTCGTAATTGAATTACAAAATAATTTTGAATTTCACGTTTCAAATTTTATACAAAATTATTGGTAATAGCAATCATAGTTCTAACCGTATGGATAGAATCTAAAATTCATAATGTACAACTTTTATTCATATATCAAGTTCAAAATATCCCTCTAGGTTGCATTTTATAATGCATCTTTGCAAAACTGCTGAATTTGGAGAGGGCTCTAGGCATTTAGTGGTTAAAGCAACCCTGAACTCTAATGTTCAGATTGTGCACATTCTCATCAATAGTAGGGTGTCCAAATCTACTTATTATGAAAGATTGAGCTAGGGACACTTTAAGGAAAGGGTCGCTTTTAGATATAGTTACCTTATGAAGATTACATATGTATGGTTGGATTTATCATATTTTTAATTAATATTTTTAAACTAATTTTGTAAGGTTTTATCTTGAAATTCAACTAAAAATCCCAAATCAACACATAGCTGTCTTTTTTAATGTATTGTAATGAAATTGGAATAACATGCACTATGAGATGGTATGGTTTCCATTATTTGATTCTACTTATTTTGGAAAATTATGTTTTAAGGTCACACTTTTTGAACTAAAAATGAAACTTGATATAACCAATTCAGTTGTTTAAAAAAAAATCATGATATCTTATTTTGAAAATCCGTACTGTACAAATGATAGTCAATTAGCACAAGAACCAAGAAAAAATTGGATGGGTAAAAATTGTCCATGTATGTAGTCATGAGAATAGGTTGAATTTGTTTAGCGTCCACTATGTGAGCATAGCCACACAAGCACGTCAAAGGGTTAAAGTTCAAGCCTACCATTTGTAGCGGGGACTACTAGCACCTCCATAATATCGCACCCAATGATTAAACAAGGTGTATTATAATCCTTTGTCTTATAATTAGCTTTCTCGACTCTCAAAATAGAAGAATTAACTAGTCCAATGGTGTGGACCTTGAGCACAATAGTGTGGACCACGAGCCAATAGAAGTAGGAGTTTGAGCAAACATGAAGCTTATTATGGGACAAATAGTTTGAGCAATCATTAAGTTTATTATGGGACAAAGGGAGTATTGGATATCGGTATGTGAGTTTAGCAAGCATTGAACCAATGACTCATATGGTAGAAAAATCGAACTATATTTCAAGTCTAGGATAGTTGAATACATTACTTTAGTGCAAACGGCTCCCTATTTCACAAAAAATAACCACCAAAAAGTGTCCAATTCCACCAAAGATCAAAATTTTGGTGAAATTGGGCACTTTTTGGTGGTCATTTGTGATGAAATAGGGAGCCTTTGGCACTAATGATAGATGATGGCACACAATAGAGCCCGTTGTGAATGGGTGGTAACTACAAAATCATGATATTCATGTTTCGCAACCTATAATCTTAGATAGAATATTGATATATTTTTAGTGTTGTGCTTTTATCCTAATATATATCTTCTACAAGGATACGTACACCACAATCTCTATTTTCCAAAACTATCGATGAAAATCAACATAATACACAAGCCAATGTTGTACTGGAAAAAATTATGAGGTTATTGGAAAAAATTATTGAGAAGAAGGCCTTTTTTTGTCAACAAAGAGGGAAAAATAAGTGAATATAAAATAATGTAAACATCTCACACAACCATGATGACTCACGTGCTTAGCCATCAAGTGGTTAAAAATGCAAAGTCACAAATGACCACCTGTTCTACCAAAACTTACATCCAACTTACTTTGTAGATGCACTTTTTGTCCGAGGTTACAATTCTCTATTGCATGTGACTTTCTCAACTTTCATCATTATCACAAGCACCATTTGCAAAGTGTACCTTGAATAATGCCTATTGTGCACGGCTTTTAGAATTAGAATTTGGATATATTGTAGAAGGTGCTCTTAGAGCATACTAAGCAGTATAATTACAAACAAGTCCACCAAGTGATTCATTTGAGAGATGATTTGAATTAACCTAAGTGAACATGTTGTCAGCCCCAACAATACCTTGCTTTCATTGATCCCTCCAACTTCATTGACTAATGAAACATTTGTAGTCCATTTCTTCATCATTCACCCACTAAATAGTGTCATTCACCCTGCTTAGCGTGAATAATCCATCGGCACCCTAAACCCTAAAGCTCATGGAGGTACTAGATAGTGGGATACAACTAAAAAAAAAAGGGCCACCCAACCTCCTCTTAGCATTAGGCTACTTGTTGTTGGAGACGTATTTGCTTATAAACAACCCATGTTATTACTATCCATAGTTGGCTCACCATTTTTTCATGTTGTTGGCATGCACTAATTCATCACATGCTTGCGGATATCATTAATTTTACTACAATTGCGTATGAATTTCTTTGGATTTCAATTAATAAAAGTGTGACACGTGGTAATCTAAAATTTAAACACACTATAAAAAATATGGTTTTTGTGGTTCCAAGAGTATAAATTACAATGGTTGGTGTTGTATTGAACAATAGTGGTTCATTTTTGCAATAATTTCCAAATGACAAGGTGTTAGTTGAGCCACTTTTTTTTAATGTTACCACTAACATTTGATTACTTTCACTTGGTTTAATTTAGTAGAAATGCCCTAAGAGTCATATTTTTATAGCACCATCTAAATTCTGTCCCATAATGCTTTAGCATTTAGAATATCAAGTTGTGTAGCTTTTAATGTGTAGGTTGTTCATATTCAAGATCAAATTTAGTTATATGTTGGTATCAAATTATGTTATGTTACTAAAAAATATACCAGTAATATGCAAGTATGTGAAGAAAATTTAGACCAATATTGTGTGGTTATATATTTAAGTTGTGATGTACATTTAACCCCTAAGTGACCAAACGACCATAAAATGGTCGTTGTTCTTTTTAAACGGGGTGCCCACGATGAAAACTAAAATTTTAATATATAAAAAAAAAAATTCAAATTCAAATAGGAAATCAAGCCTACATTCCAACCCAATTTGAATCATGTCCATCTGAGTTAAACTCCATCGAGGAGATTTTTCCAAAGACAAAGACCTCAATATTGTCCTAGTGTTATAAAATTTACTATTTTGTCAATATATGTCCTAGGAGAGAAGACATCAATTATGTACTCTCCTTTGAAAAAAATTCTTTTAAAATTTTAGAACATAATGTCTAGTTTTAACAAATCATACCAAATTTCAAATTCTAAAAATAAACATTGTAATTTTGGTGAATATTAAATGGTAAATGCTTCTAAATTCATTAAATGGGTATCTAATTATTTTCTTGAAAGTTTGACCATACAGATAATTAGTAATCATCATGCTTCTCATTTTCTCTTTTGGACCAAATTTCATCAAAGTTGCAAAAGTAACATTTTATAACACATCTAGGTTTTACCCCTCTGTCATTTAGGGGTTAATATTGGATATCCATCCCAAAATGTGCATCACATGTAAAAAGATTTTACACTTGGACAATACATGTTAGGATTTTTATTTCGATCCCATCTTATTCTACATCATAAACTTTCCTTTGTATATTGTTTATTGTTGAAACAATGTAAAAATAATCTTGAAACATTGTCGAAACAACATCGTTTCAACACAAAAAACACAAACAATATTTCAAGATATTTGAGCATTGAAACAAGTAAAAATACATTGAGAGGAAAGTTCATGATGTATATTATGTTGATGGTCAAACTCTCTTTAGTACATGCTACATAAAATTGAATATGGCATGAGAGGTGAAATAAAACAAAGCAAAAGTTCAGAAAGAAATATGTAAACATATGCTTGGTTGTGATCACCTCACCAAATTTGCACTTTCCTTGACATACCAAGTTGCTTTGCATAAAATAAAAAAAACATTATAAAATACATTATATTTTCATTCAATATCCAATTGCCAATATGTAGAGTTTGACATATTTGTCAATTAAAATTTCATAAATAAAGCCACTGATTGAAATTAATTAGGGATAAAAAAAATATTGGTTATTGTTCCAATTATAGTTTCTTTACAATTATGATGTTTTGGTGGTCATTTTTCAAGAGTTGGGGAGGCTATTGGGCCAATTTAACAATATATTTTGACTAATTGCTAAAAAATTAAAGGGCTTTATTATACACAATATCAAGGAATGTTTAGACTAGGTCATTATTGAGTTAGAATCCATGTATAATGAAGACAATGTTGTAATTTTTCCATTAACAACATACATATATAAAGGTTTCAACAAATGCGAAATGGTGACAAGTACTAACAATTGAAAAAGGATAAAAGCACAAGGATTTGAATTAAAGAGTACAGTCATCAATAATAAGAGTCGTGTGCGAGCACATTACGTCTAACAATAAAAATTAAAAGGACACTTTGCAAACCATCAATATTGGAATAATAATACAAATAAACCCATAAGTATGACACCACCTACTAGAATGACACCTAAAATAACATTAACTACCAAAATTAAACAAAAGTGTTTTAAACAAATCTAAACTAGTTGCACAATGACAGAGGAATTACCTTACAAAACGATGCCTTATTAAGCATGCTTTACCAATATTAAATGACATTTAGGGTTGATACAATGAAAAACAATTTACAGGTGTGATGAAAATAGAGACAAATGAAGACAAACGGAGGACAAAAGAGGGTAAATATGATAGGATTGAATGAAAAACCGCCTAAAAACTTGCTTTCTCCCTAATGTATGGAATATTTCCTTTTATAGTAATTTGTTGACCCTCTTTTAACGTCTTGCATTGACACTTAATAATGATAACGTTGGCCCAAAGATCATCATGAACAAAGTCTCTTTGAGGTATTTTGTTTAGCTATGCCTTGAGTGCTTGGGTAGTGAGATATACCCTTAGTGCCTCTTTTCATAGATAGAGTCTATGACCCGGTCTATGATTGAATCTAGTAGCCAATATTATTTCACACATACATTGTTGTTTGCACAGTAAATTATATCTAAGATTACACTAGAGAACTAAGGTTGTCTATACATATATTTTGTTTACGTGTACATAGGCTCCACAATTTAAAACCAAGCCTTGTAGTTATGTACACCTCTATTCACATGGAAAGTATACCGGTACACGGTGAATAATTCATCTTGTTCATCTAGCTATACCATGGTCAAGCGATTATGAACAAAGTATATAGTAGAACTTGCATTGCTTTGGGTGTATCCGGTTTACCATCGAAGTCCGCATATCATGTCAAATAATTATTATTTTTGAAAACAATTCTTTCAACAAATGCCAAATTATAAGAATATTTTCCAAGATTCTCTTTTTCACCATACAATTTCCTAAAGATTTTAGCTTCTGTTCTTATAATTATTATTTTTTTCCGATCTCGACGACCAACTACACTATCAATGTTGCCATTCTTCATTACCTTTATAAAGTCTTGAAATTATGGCATCATGCCAGTGCAATACAAACAATGAAGTTTGAGCACCTCTTGCATGGCCAGTTTAATCCAAAATATCATCCAAATATCCCCCAGCAGTCCTCATCATTGTTTGCCATCATCACAAGGTATGCTTGCCTTAGGCATGTGGACCGTCTCAATTTCGATAAAAGGCCCACTGCGATTGAGATTCGATAGAGTAGTAAGCATTGGCCAAAATGAATTTCAATATTTTTGAAAATTTTGGAGAATATTTATATTCATCAAAATGGAATCTTTCATTTTTCATAAGGGGATCTCACCCAGACATCAGGAGAATCAGAGGAATCACAGAGAGTTTTTTCTAACTTCAATTGATTCAAGTGAAGAGGGTTGGAGAGTTGGACTATTTTATTAGTAGTTTCTATAGAGTGTTGCTAGAGTGTAAAGGGTGTGGTCCAACAAAGTATTAAGAATCTTTTTATTTTTTATTTTTTTTGACGGGTATGTGTTGAACCTACTTTGTGGGTACGGTATGATTTACTTCTTTTTCGAACGAGCTCTATTGTGTAGGGTAGAAGGGGCCAAATATTGTGGGCAAGTGAGTGGGATTCTTTTGCTTGGGGGGATACGAAAATGATTGATTGAAACATGGTGGGGTTGTACACAACAAGGCTCACATCAGTTGAATGTGTCTCCTATCAACCTCCAGCCCACTTGCCAATGGTCAAGTCATCTATTAACATCAGTGTTTTTTCTGTGTCATTTTCCCTTGAAGCCTAACTGGCGACGTAAAAGAATTGGGAAAGAATATTTGGCAAAATTTTAAGTTTACAATCATATTTTGATATTTTTTTCATATGTTTTTAGTTTTCTTCACAAAATCTTGCTTTCTTTATAAAAAAATATAGAGAAAATTTGGCGAAAAAATTCAAAATTTTCTCATTTTTTTCTTAACAAAAGAGAAATGTCATATTTTGTAGAGAAATCTCGCGAACTATAGCCCAAAAAAGAAAACGATGATTAACATTACTACGGTATATGTGAGGGTTAGATTCACAGAGCTTGGTGTCGAAATTTAATTTCCATGTCAGATTTTGAGAGATTCATGTCACTTCTAAACCAATCACAAGATGACATGTGGCATTTTCCTTGACAAGAATTTATGTATGATGTTGAAATTGACCTCAACATAGAGGAATATGACATTGCCTCAAGGGGCAAGTGGGAGAGCGCACTCAATCAACATAATGAAGTTGTGTACATGAATCACAAGTGATGCATCCAAATTTTGGGACCACTGTCAAAACCCATCACAATCATTTGCATACTTTGCTTACCATATTGTATGTAGGGCATCTCTATGCAGTGGTCAACTGAATAGTACCAAGAGGTTGAGATAATTGGTCCCACTCTCACTTAATCAACGGAGAGGTGGAGGACAGGTCGCACACAATTGGAGCAACATTTAAAAAAATGTTTCATCTTACAGGGTTGAAGCTAGATTCTAAAATCATTAGGGCCTTACAGCGTCCGGAATGTAACATAGTCATAATAATCATAAAGTTGGCCCAAAGACCATCGTGTATAAAGAGATTATTGGAGGGTAGGTTGACTATTTAACCCTTTAGTGCCCAGCTGACCACATTATGGTCACTGTAGCGTTCGAAATGCAAATAGCAGAGAATCCATGAAGAATTGGAACTTCAGTTTTGAAGTTCAGATTATGCCACATACATTACGCACCTTGTAGAAAAAGAAAATTTCGATTTGGAATTGTACAACTATCAAAATACCTATCAACAAAACGCGAAAATACTGCAAATACTTGAAAATACAGTAAATACTTACAAATGCAACACATGTATTATGCAGTATTTCTTGTGTTTGGAAGTTTGTTATCTTATTGTATTTTTTTGGATTGTGTTCTCTTCTTCATCTTCCATTAGTGTGTGTAATCCGATCTTGACTAATGTACCCACCCCTGTCAATTTTCAATGTATAAAATTTTGTCCTAACCGTATATGAATAAGTCACTTTCACTTATAAAATTCACAATAATTATGTGTGAGTCAATTCTTGATATGAAAGATTGCAATGGAGAGGTGTTGACATAGGACATAGCTGAACTTCTTTACTTTCATTTTTGAAAATTTAACCCAAATTCTATTTAACTTTGAAGTCACACACCCCCCAAAATCTCATTTTTGAGCATGCATTATACAGTTCAAATACATACTATAATCTTCCAATCCCACCATTGGATGATTCTCAAATTTTAATAAAATGTGTGCTCTCCAGTTGAGAATAGAATTGTACGGTTACTTTCTAATTTAATGCATTCTATTTCAGGTAGTCTCAATCACAATGGAAAAACGCACTGAAATCCAGAGCTCCCTGCTACAGTACCCTGGGCACTAAAGGGTTAAGAGCATGCCCAACAGCAATCAAATGCAGCAGTCAAAACGTCAATATAGCGGAGGTTTGGGTTAAACATGGCTCCAACAACAGAAAGAAATCATGAGTTAAACACCAAGATACCTTGATGGTGGCCATTATTTGAGTTGGGGACGCCATATACCACTCTCTTGGCGCCTTTGATATTATCACGCTAAACAAAGAGTCAACCAATTATCATTCTCCCTGCAAACCTACATGCGCTAGCTATTACACTTGTGTTGTTTTTATTGGTTCTTCCAATATTTATCAATACTTTTAGTTTGATGAAACAAGGTGTTGCTAGAGTGGCTTGCTGGCCAGCCCCCCAAATCTCATTTGAATCCAAAATTGACTTGGAGTCTAATTGAGTGATGTTGTGGAGAACCACATGGTATGCCTTGTAATTTTTGAATGATCTTCAAAGTGAAATTCAGAGTTGCTGACGAAGGTGCTCTAATCAAGTGATCCATCATCTAAATAAGTGGCCCCGACTAGTGATGAAATTTTGACATGATGAAGTTTTCCTGTATGACTAGAGATGTTCTTACCTTATAGCCCTAAGTGACTGAACGACCATTTTATGGTCGCTGCCCTTTTTTTTATAGCTGTCTAGGAAGAAAAACATTTTTATAGAAAATAAAAAATATTTTCAAATAGGAACTCAAGTTAAATTTTCAACTCAGTTTGAATCATGTCAATCCGAGTTAGAATCCACCAAGGAGAATAATTCAAAGACAAAGACCTCAATATTTTCCTAGTGTTATAAAATTTATTGTTTGGAGAAACTAAAGATGTTATTTCCTTTTAAAATTTTAGAATAGAATGTCTAGTTTTAACCAATCATACCAAATTTCAAATTTTTTAAATAAATTTTGTAAATTAGGTGAATATTGAATAGAAAATGCTTTGAAATTCATTAAATGAGTATCTAAAACATTTTTTGATAAAATGACTGTATGGATGAATACTAAACATCATGCTTCTCATTTTCTCTTTTGGACCAAACTTCATTAAAGTTGCAGGAGTAACATTTTATAAGACATCTAGGTTTTACCCTTACCCTCGTTGTCATTTAGGCGATAATAGTGGATATGCAAAGAGGGAGAGAGAAACTTGAGCCTGAAGGACCAACATGAATGAAGAGTTTATTGGGGAAAGTACTGTTAGCTTAGCCACCAAAACCAAATTCGCACATGCTACCCTTGATGTCAGTTTCGAGAGTAGAATGTATAAGTGGAGATGCACTTATTCTCAGAAAAGTATGGAGTTGCTTTTCCCCTTCAAACCCTTCTAGAAATTCTTTCTCTAGGATCTCACATTGGTTCAATGTCTTGGTTCAATGTATATTGACTTCCCTCCACGGTAATAGACGTTCATTTGTTTATAGATAAATAAATAAATCTTCAAAACTCAAGTCCCTTATACCATACCTCGCCTTCAGGGTTGGCATCTCATGTTTATTTTTTTAATTTTTTTTTTGAAGAAATATTTTTTCAACAAATGTTAAATTTTGTAAATATTTTCAAAATTCTTTTTTTTTCACCATAAAAAATAGATTTTTTTTTGGTAAAAATTGATTTCTTAAATGTTTGAGCTTTTCTTCTTACAATTCTCTTTAAAAAAAATCCCGATCCTAATGATTGACTAAGTTAGTTTCTTAGGGCCTCCTTCTGTGTTTCGGTGGGAGGTCCTAGAAAGCTAGGAGTTACCGATGCCATACTGAAATAAGTGAACCTAAGAGTTTAACCCCTAAACATTCAAACGACCATTTTCTGATCGTTGCCCAATTCTAACGGGCTGCTCGAAACCAAAAAAAATAATTAAAATACTACATTAAGACTACTTTCCAGCGCAATTTGAATTAGGTCAATTTGAGTTACTCTACCAGGGAGAATTTTTCAAACTGGATCACCTCAACATTGTCATAGTGTTATAAAAATTTCTATTTGGGGAAAGTAATGATGTTCCCTCCATAATTTCTTTTGCTTTTTTGAAGTTTACAATAGATAAATCAACTTTGACCAATCATGCTAAATTTTAAACTCTAAAAGTGAATATTATAATTTATACAAATTTTCAAAGGTTAATGCTTTAAGTTCATTAAAAAAATATCTAAAGTTATTTTTGGAGGTTTGACCGTACGGATGATTTGTAGAGATGATGCCCTACATTTTGTTTATTGAACTGAACTTCATCGAACATATGGAAGGCACATATTATAACACATCATTCTAGGTTTTGTTCAATACCCCTCAGGCTTTTAGGGGTTAATTTTCATTCTTGCAAACACAAGTAGACCATCGGTGGTTCTTGAAACTTGAATTCTTGTCTTTTAACCCTTTGACGCGCCAGCGTCCATATTCTGGACGCTGGATGATTTTTGATGCGTCCCTTCACCACATACGGTGATTTTTTTCATCCATCCAAAAATTTCTTGATTCTTGTGCTAGTTGACTACCACTCATACGGTATGGATCTTCAAAATAAGATAATGTAAATTTTTGAAAAATTACAAAAGTGGTTTATGTCAAGTTTCAATCTTAGTTCAAAAAGTGAGACCTTAAACATGATTTTCCATAATAAGTAGAATCAAATAATGGAAACCATACCATCTTGTAGTGCATGTTATTCCAATTTCATTACAATATTTTTAAATTTTTTTGTGTTGATTTTGGATTTTTAATTGAATTTCAAGAGAAAACCTTGCAAAATTAATTAATAAATACTAACAATAAATATGATGAATCCAACCGTACATATGTTATCTTCACATTGACATCTACAACTTTGCTTTGTACATCAACTCCATTTTCGTTTTTCATCAACCATTTTATAACGAATCTTTGAAAACAGTGTTGAATCGGGACGTTAAAGGGTTAACGGCTTTCAGAGGCCCGTTCCCCACATGGAAGCCTGCCCTAATTTTCTGTGCAAAAACGGACTCTCGATGTTTGTAATAGTGAGGTGTGGCATTGGTGTTTGTGTCCATCAGTTGTCAAATGATGAGCACTGTACCTGGCTAATGTGCAATTGCCTTGATGTTTATCCACATTGGCAACCGTTACATAACTTCCTTTAGACCATCGTGTAGAACGTGGCCGCCATGAAATTCTCAAAACTCGCATCTTGGCTCACAGCTTATGAAACATTCTGGGGGCCATTTTCAGACATGGGATTAGAGAAGATTTGGGGCCTTGACAAGGCGGTGATTGATTTTTTCTACGTGCGTACGTTCTATGTGTTAGTGTAAATGGCTTCACCATTGGCCTCATTGGGAATAAAAAGGCCTATCGTAGCATGGTAGCAACTCCAACATAAATTAACCCCTAAACGTCCAACCGTCCAGAAAGTGGATGATGTACAAAATCAAACACAGTTTTTTCATCCGTCATTGACTTTTTGCAATGTGGGTTTTTAACTATATATTTTATAGGAAGATAGCTTCATGCATGTGTGATCCGATTATAAAGGGGACGACTTGTGAAATTCTTATGCCTCATTTCATGTTGTAGTGATTCATCCAAAATTTCAAAGATCTCAGTTGTAAAAGTGCTCTTAAAAAAATCAACTCATATAATCAAGCAATCTAAAAATCTTCAAAAATCACTACACTTAGAGTATTACATTTCAACCAATAACAACAAATGTCATGTTCAAATTGTCAATATCTTATTCATAATCAAATTACAAAAGAATTTTCAATTTCAAGTTAAATATTTTATACAAAATATTGGTGATAGCAATTGCAGATCTAACTATATAGATAGAATCTAAAACTGATAATGTACAACTTTTATTCATACACCAAGTTCAAAATATCCCTGTAGGTTGCATTTTATGATGCATCTTTGCAAAACTGCTGAATTTGGAGAGGGGTGAGGACGCTTAGGAGTTAATTCAAGTTTTTAGAAAGTGCCACTTGAAAAATAGGATGAGGATGGTGGGAAAGTCGACGTGGAACTCCAAAGGTATTGGAGTTGCTATTAGATTACGGCACTCGAGTACAAAATAGTTGCAAGTTTACATTGTGAAACTTTTGTTTACTCGGAAAGTACACATGTAGAATTGTTATTCTCTTTGACAAAATTTCAAGGCTCTTGGATAGCCCAAATTGCTCCAAAAAACATATTGCCTTCAATTTGACTGTTAACCCTTGAAGAGACAACTAAGTCCCATGGGCTTAGTTATAAGAGAATCATGGGGGAAAAAAAAAAGATTTTGTGAACTAAATAAGGAAAGGATTGTTGCATTGGAAAGCTATTGCAAAAGCAAAGTTAGATTCTCAAGTTGCGCCAGATTTAGAAACTTGTGGAACAATTGACAAGCAAAGATAGAATTGGGAGACGAGGGAAGCTTCGGTCGGGCAACAACTGTCTTTGTTTCTCTTTACTTTGGATTTTTTTTTTTTTTTTAAATAAAAATAAATCGATTCCGCTTGCCTACAGTGCCGCCTGCTATGGGGCATGTGCAGCTAGCCCTACAACGCCAACAATAGGTCCTACAGCCCTATTAGCACTGACAACATTGTGGTGGCCAATAGGGCACCGTTTTATTTTTTTATTGGCAAATTGCCCTAAAGCTAGAAAGTTGTAAGATGCCTTTGGATTGCCCCCCAACAGGGCCTTATCCCTCACTAACAAGTGAAAACTATGTAATCTCTTGCCATCGCTATTACCATTTTTAAAATGAATCTTCAATCATACATAGCTTTAATTTGGAGAAAGAATAGTTGGATATAGTAGGCATATTAGATTTCCCTCTTAACTTTAAATTCCAATGAAAATTTTAAATTTTAAAATTTCATAAACTATTCTTTTAGCTCGAATAGAGCTTTAGGGGTTAAAGTCAACAATTTAAAGCTAATTTTAAAAAAATGAATGACAAGGTGATTTGTGTTCTTAACATCATATTTTGTAGAAAAATTAGTACTGTAGGTTAGTAAGGGGGAGTAGTCTTCGGGATAGTCTTGCACCAATGGCTCTTTGTCCGGGACATTGATTCATCATTATGACAAACACTTCATTCACGCCGGACTCGAAAGAGGACCGGAGTTTCTATCCAATCCTATCCTGCGTTAGTAGCACGACTACCACTAAATATTCCTAAAATTAAAAGCCAAAGTTATGTGGAACTTATTAAGAATTCATACTAAATTTGTTATAAATTGCTTTTTGAAATTGTCAAAGTGTAGAAAAATTACCAATATTTATGTTTCTTAAATTTTCTATAGAAATCAAGCTTGAGTTGTACAGAAAGAAAGAGTTGGTCTTTTAATCAAATTTATTCTAAGTCACTCCCAAACAACATGGGATAAGTACGTATAAGCCTATGTGAATTTTCACTGTATTCTCATTAGATTTTAGTGCACAATTCAGCACAGAGAATGATCTTATGTTTGAAAATGTTCAACTAAGAAGAAATTCACAAGTTTCAAATTTTCTTTGTGAAACAACATATGTTAAAATCAAAACTTGAAAACCAAACCCAAATTTTAATCTTGATGCCTACTATTGTTCAAAGATGCTCTTAACCTCTAGAAGTTGAAGGGATATAGACAAATATAGACAAAAATAAATAAATATGTGTAATAAAATAGCCCATTTAATGAAGTTTTTCTAAAGAGACAGAATAAAAGTTTGATGATTAGAAACTATTGATCTGATTGGATCTACAAAAATAATTTCATTAGATTTGATTTTCTATAGGATTTTTTTATTTTAATTAACCCTTTAGCGCGCTAGCGTTCATATATTGGACGACGAACGGATTGAAGCTGTTTGGATCTCATCTACATTGAACAGTTTTCATCCACCAAAATTACTCTTGGTTCTTGTGCAAGTTGACTATCCTTTGAACGGTTTGGATCTTCAAAATAGGTTATGATTTTTAGAAAAATAACACAATCGGTTTATGTCAGGTTTCATTCTTAGTTCAAAAAGTGAAACCTCAAACATGATTTTTCAAAAGAGGTAGAATCAAATAATGGAAACCATACCATCTCGTAGTGCATGTTATTCCAATTTCATTACAATTTTTTGAATTTTTTTTGTGTTGATTTGGGATTTTTAATTGAATTTCAAGAGAAAACCTTGCAAAATTAAATAAAAAATACTAATAAAAAATATGATGCATTCAACCGTACAGATGTGATCTTCACATTGACATTTACAAGTTCTCTTTGTACATCTACTCCATTTAGGGTTTTCATCAAACATTTTATAGCGCATCTTTGAAAACAGTGTTGAATCGGGACGTTAAAGGGTTAATGAACTAAAAACTCGAAAATTCAAATCTCAAAGAGCTACTTGAAGAGACCATAAAAGAGGTGATTGGGAAGGGCAATGGAAATGGTCCATGCAGGTGAATGGGGGTGATCAATGCAATTGGATGATGCTGGGCAATCTAAAGCAGAGGCTCCATTGGGCGGGGTGATTGCACTAGAGAGGAGGGTCTAAGGGAGGAAGGGATGAATGATAAATAATTACGGATGAACTGTCAGGGGTTCTGTTCATCTGGCCTTTACAATGGCCCCTACAGGAGGGGTAGGGAGGCTGTAGGGGTCACTCAAGCTCACCATCATTACTGCTGCCTGCCTGACCCTGTTCCCCAGTCCCGGCCCGGCCCGGCCCCTCTGTCCCCTTGCTTGTCCCATTCCCATCACCTTCTTTCTATAGTATTTCTCATATCTTCTATAATATCTGCATGAATGGTACCATCTTCCCTCCATAATATCACTCTTCTCCCTCTCACGCCTTGGTTAGAGCAATTCCAGTCGGTTATTCGTAAGCCTTAAGGTAAGTAAACTATAACTTAAAAGGAGCATTTACTTAAAAGCGTGCATATCTATCAGTGTGACATTTCCCGGCTGAAATGTCACACAATAGTAGATACTCACCCTTTATTTTGAATGTCCTGATAAAATTTAAAGTTCTTGTTGCTGATACAAGATCGTGAAAAAATGCAGACATTTCAACAAGAAATTGGGATTCTCTGTAAATCAGAATTGGTTTCTTGACAACAGCTGACGAGGATTGTGCATTACGGAGTATGGTTTTTCTGAACTAGAGGGGGTAAACTTGTGAAGTAAATTAACGGTTACGGAAGTTGCAGCGAGTGAGTCCAGGTGACCAAATTGGATTTGACAAATAATTTTGATGACAACAATTGTTTAATCCTTAAAGGTCCAAAGAGCCCTTTCCGACCAATATTATACACCGATATTTCATTGTATTTGGCATGGTTCCATACCTCCTATGGGTTTAAGATCAAAAGTGAAGTTAAAATTCACGTTGACATGATTTTAATGAGATATTGGAGTCTAAATTTGGAACTTTATGTTTACAACAAATGTCAAATATACGCCAACGTATGTACTATCCCCATCAGCCCTTTAAGGGTTAATCTAGAGGAAGTTCATGAGGCATCATCAGCACTGTGGCAAGTGAAAAAATAAAACAGTAAGCAGAAGGGGAACGCGACATCTGTCCTGCATATTGACGGAGTCAGGGTAGTCATCATTTCAACAACAGTGTCATTAAGACAAAAGGCAAGGACAGAATGGTAAAGCAAGCAGCGGGTCCTGGCATTTACAGTTGGTCTTCAACTGCCTCAAGAAGTGTTCAGTCAATTTCACGCAAGGAATATGCCTCATTTGTTTTGAACACAATAAAATACAGCAGATGATGCTCACTCTCATGATCATCCCATCAGTGCAGTGTACAAATCTCGATCTCCAATGACCTGCCTAGAAGATAAGAGCAACTATTTGTTACATACTGTACTAATAACTCATGGCAAGTGGAACTTCCATGGGAACATTACCTTGCACAGTGTCCCATGCCAACTTGGCATCTGCCTGTGGGCTCAGGCTCCAACACCCCGTATGGTACTTGTCTGCATTGAGAGTTCTGTTCTTGGACCCATGACTGTTGTACAAGTCCCTGAAAATATTTCAGTTTCAGTCCCTGCACTGAACTGAAGTTTCGGTTCATTTCCACCAGAATAAAAAATATGAACAAAAGTTTGAAACTGTTCTGTCATAAGGAGGGAATATATCTTGTAAACCATGGAACTGACCAGCATGAGCAATGCTCTACTTGGCATGTTGTTCGGTTTACCTTCTGCATTGGAAATACATTTTTCCTTTTTGTTTAGGACCAAAAAATAAAAATAAAAATAAATCCCATAAAAGCAAAAAGGTAGTGCATTTTTCAACCCAATTTGAAGTCACCCTGTAACTAATAGGGTCTTCTACCGTGTTTAGAAAAGAAAAGTAAAAGAAAGAAGGCAAGAACGACCAAAAAAGCCTTTCCAGCACCAGTATGTTCAATCAGGTTACCAATTTGTTGGTCAATTTTAGATTGATCCCTAATTATTTATTCACATAATTAAAGGATAACTATGTAGTCTCTATAAAATTTGTGAATCAAAATGTTTCAGTTTTACCTCTTCCCAGTACTGGCTGTACTGATGATGGAGTGATCGGCTGAGCAACCGCTGCATGGATTCCAAGGTAAAAGATAAGACATACCCATTACGATTCATTTTTAAAAAATTCCCTCATGTACCAGAAGTATACATTTGTGTTCTAGAATGTAGGCCTCCAGTACATGAGGGTGGTAATGGATATGTCTACCTTAGTTGAAACTTGAAACTGGATTGCAACAGCAGCCGAGTACCCGACTTCCCACGTAGCTGGAACAGGCAATTCAGTTGGCCTTCTTACTACGTAACTTCACACGTACAGAGCAGATCAACCCGTAGTCACCACAGCCACTTGGTGTAAGGTACCCGGCCCCCTGCATGCAAGCAGCAACTGGGCCCAGAGACTCAAATTCCGATAGAGACCGGTCTACAGTAGTACTGACCGATCGTCCTCGGAGCGCCCACATGGCAGCAGATGACAAAGGAGCAGAGTCAGGCGCAGAAAGAGCTTGCTGCCCGTGTGCGTATTCCAGCACTCATTGATTGATGCGAGGAGAATAGCTTCTTATTACTATTGTAGCCTGAGCTACATTAATAAGTTAGCCCTGGGTGCTGCATGACGGAGCGCCGCAGGAGCTAGCAACAGTAGCAAGGTGGCAGCCCTACGGTTGAATTGTCAGAGGGATTGCGCATTCATGATTGCAGAGAGCCTGCACAGCGACGGAGGAGCCGAGGGGCGGCCCCACGGCGGCACGGCCCATGCTCCATGATAAATGCATGATACGACGCCCACTGGCACCCACCAGCCTGCCCATGTGGGCTGCCCCTGCGGCAACATACTCGCTGTTTTCTCAATTCTCTTCCCTCGCAGCCAGCATCACCATCTTGTCTTTTCAAAAGAGAATCAACTACAGTCTTTTGTGAACCACTTATGCTATGACCATCTTTCCAGTAGCTCTGTGACACCGTCAGCATAAATCAGCCTGTTAACTCAAAACGGAGAAACAACTAATAGATTCCCGTCGTCAGCCAAAGCATATTGAATAGGAATTTCCAGAGCTTCATGCCTTCGCTGTACTTAATAGATATTGAACCTGGATGTGGTGGCGACTGGTGAGGATAAGAGCACATTTTCGAGATATCAATTGGATGATTAGATAACTGAGTATCAATTAGCAAAAAGAAGCTCCAAGAACAGCAATAATTTATATGAATCTTCCGTAAATGAGTTTATGTGAGCTACCTCTGGTGGAAGTAGGCGTAAGAGGCATCGTTGTCAAGAACGTCGAACAACCTGAGAACTTCTAGCTCTTTGGTCATCCGTGTTGTGAGAAAAAGGATCTGCAATGGTTGTCAAACTGCAATTATGTCAGTTAAACTGCCATTCTATAAGAAGCGTACAGTACAACAGGAAGCAAGAGCTGAGTAACGGTTCTCTGCAGAAGCAACTTCAGGACAACCTCATACTCTGAATTCGTTCAGAACCTGTAACCGAACAGAACATCGTACAAAGATCTATTGAATGTAAGCAATTCAGAAGACCTATAAAAATTGA
Organism: Pohlia nutans; assembly: GCA_022496805.1. NCBI lineage: Eukaryota > Viridiplantae > Streptophyta > Bryopsida > Bryales > Mniaceae > Pohlia > Pohlia nutans. The sequence goes on from CM040096.1 coordinate 25,689,299, forward strand.
ACAGAACATACTAGTAATGACCATCTAATAAGCTCCACAAACTCTAGAGACCATTGAAGGAATCAAAGATGAAATTCAAACAAGACGAGAACAAAAACATGACTGAACACAAACAGGAGAGTACATTCATATAGAGTGCGTCTATCGGTTTTAAAACTTTCAACAAAGTGCTTGAAAGAGTGTAGGACACACGGAACAGTACAATATAAAATTTTGTTGTGGATGAGGGACAATCGTACCTAATTCCCTTTGCCACGTGCATACCCTCCATACCCAGTCCCATGTGGAACGGAGCATGTTCCTCTCGGTTATCCGCCTTCAGAATCACGGTTGGCCACGCCTAAGTCAGTATTTTCAATCAGTGCAACACAATCTACAATCATCTCGTGGAAACTAAAAAACGAATAATATGACCAAAGTGCATTGCACAAAAAAATTCCTAACACATCAGATAGTTTCATATAACTATCAAGAAGATTAGAGATCTAAATTGGAAAAATTCAAGCATGCATCTTCTTATCAATCTCCAGTTGATTGCAAAACGCATAAGGCAAAAGCATCAAGGAATTGAGATTTCTAGAAGTAAACGCATTAGGCTGAAAACAGTCACAGTAAATGCCAAAAATATGAAGGCCAGTCTCAAACTATGGCATGTGAGCTTTACGACGTTACAAGACCATTCACAAGAAACAATCAGCATGTGAAGCGGGTGTGTGCTGATGTCGTACCAGGACCTGATTCCTTTGTTTCTTCTTGTTAACAAAGATACAGGAGCTTTCAAGCATGGCCAAATGAGCACGGCGTGACCTCTTTCTAACTACTACACTATATACAAGTACCAACAGCAGTAGTCGGGAACACCACGAACTGTCATAAAAGCTGCGGATCTACACAGCATGATTTATCTACAACAAAGCCGCCGACCAAGACTCTGGCAAGCAAGCTACCCGCAGATATGCTCTATGATATCGTATCAAAACCACAATTAACCCTCACCTAATCCAGTATGCAAAATAATTCATCTCAACTCACTGGCAGATTCGATTGCCGCAGGCTCCTGCTGATCGCTGCTTCCACCAACTGATTCTGCCGGATTGGCATTATTTGTATTCGCTGCCCCACCAACATCATGCTTGCATAGGGGGCATGACGCATTAATCTTGAGCCATTTATCAACACACTCGACATGAAAATGATGTGTACAAGGCAGTTCCCTTAACTCCACACCGTCCACGTACTTGCCCAAGCAGATGCAGCACATGGCATCTTCAGCAGATACATGCCTCTCCTTCTCGGTTCCAGGTGCCACAAAACCTCCTTCTCCCACACTTTCTGAATCTGATTCGTTCTCATCCTTTTTGGCTTTCATGTCTTTAGAAGACTTGGCTTTGAATTTGTAAGTTGGCAGGGCCGAAATGACGTCTGAAGATGCTCCTTTGGTCTGATTTGGATCCTCACGGAAGCCCAACAATGCAATTATGCAGGGCAAGCAGCAGCATATAGTCGCACACAGGATAAATGGCATCGCATATCCAATGCAACTGAAGGTAAGAAAAACAATGCACAACCTGTTTGCACCAGAGGAGAACCCATGTCAGTGCACAATTTCAGTGTAACTTCCAGCAAAAAAAGCGCCAGCGCAACTTCAGAAATGTCATAACTGCACAAACATCCGTCTCCAAGATTAGGGTCTGCACCTGTACAAATTTGGGGCCTCGCTTGATGATGAGTGGCCACCAAAAATCCACACATTGCCAACCACAAACCAGATTGCAAAGAAACAATCCAGCACTATCTTGAACCTCTCAATAAACACCCTAATCCTGCACACACGACCAAATCATCACTCAATGCTCTTCCACCCTGCCCTTGATGACTAAATCTTAATCATGAGACCATTTAACAGATAGGAGAAAATAAAGATAATGATGGAGGCATGGGAGCGGCAATCCTCTAGTAAATCACAACCGCTCCTGTGATTCTTCCAGCTCAACTGACCCTTCACAACGAGGGGCATAAATAATAATAAAAATAATATATAAAATAAAAATAAAAATCCGTAAGGCCTGCTCATAACAACCAAAATTCCCAGGCACCACAACTTGTAATTAGAAAAACAACACAACGTGAGAATTATACCTGTCATCAGCAAGTGAGTCATGTTCCACAGACCCTCGATTCCGAACAGTTTGTAACACCTCATCTCGGGCAGCTGACGGGCTTAGCGATCTGTAAGATGTAGCCCCAGATCCACCAGATGGAGTCAGCGAAGAAGAAGCTTGGGGAAGCTGGTTCGGCTCCCTAGAACGCACGTAGCGGTGAGTGTAACGCCAATAGAGCAGGGGCAAAGTTGCTAAGCACCCTACTGCATAACCAATCACCCATACTTGCAGTGGCGCTTGTGGATGCTCATTTCTAGAGAGAGAAAGGACGATAATCGAAGCAACAATCTGACTGATTGTGATAGTAAGTTCGATGGTTATCCAAAGACCAGAGTTCAATGGACTTGTTCTTTGCCGTGAATTGCGGCTATGCGTGTTTGCTGATCTTGCCGAGGCAGTAGATGCGTCTGAAGGAAAAGAAGGCTGCCCTCGTAATGATGAGTTAGCAGACAAACTTCTCGACAGCGTCTCGCCTGCAGGTAAAAGCAGATGGGTCCAACCATGCTGGCTTGGTCAATGATGTGCAACACTACAAAATTCAGCAGAGGAGGGTTCACATTGGAAAGTAAACGTAGCAATCCAGTTCCCTACAGTCTAAAAAGGAAATGAGTGCATCTGATATAATTCCTGAACTGATGCACAACACCGCAAGAAGACAGCGAAAATTTGTATACCTGTAGAAACTCCTTCTTGTGGTACTGATGGAGAACTCAAGCTTCGAAAAAGTACTCCGTTCTCGACACTCGAAGAAGCGAAGGAAGTATCTGTATCAGGTCGAATAGACACAACATGCTCATGTTGGGCAGAAGGTTGTTGATCCATTAGCAAGGGAGATGTGTCACTGGTCTGAGATTCAAGATCCAAGTCCTCACACCGACCGGCCATGGAAGTTTACAAAGCCCCCCTCCAACCTAGGGAGGGTAGCGAAACGTAACCCGTCCGTCTTGACTCTCCAGAGTGGCAAAAGTATATTCCAAGGCGATTATTCGAAAGCTGAACGTTGTAAGCTGGAAATTCCAAACTGGTCAGCTCAGCTTGTTGCCCTAAAGATCCAAATATTTGTAACGTACTCGGTTTTCCTTCTCGAATCGGTAGTGCACACATGGAAGCTGAAGGTATTGTAGTGAAGATGATAGACTATCTGAAAGTCAGGAAATACGAATGGATCGCCGACTGTCGACTCTAATGAAAGAACTTCGGCATAGGCGCTACAGAAGCGGTATCCATTTCATGCCTTTTTCATGCAACTGAGGTTGAAGAACAAGGAGCTCCAACCGTCATTGCAAGCCCTATCAGCAGATCAAACGTAAACAACTTGTCAGGTCAAACACATATAAACTTTCACGTTAACACAAAGAGTAACATTATAGTCATCACTGAAAGGCTCAATTTAGACAGCCTCAAGTAGGATTCGAATTCAATCTCGCTCAGCTGCTACGAGGAGCAATTCCTTTATAGAATAATGAACATGTTTACAATTCAGTATCTGAATCATTTACAAGGTCGCTGGTCCCATTAGATTGCAGCGACAAAATGAGATAGTTACATTACATGACCGAGTAGTTTCACAAAAAAGTGAGTTCCTCGTGAAATCAAGCATCCACAACATAACAAAAATAGATGTTCACAATAAATGGAGAAAATGCACGCTGATCAAATTCTCATTCACGTGGAATGTCTTATCGTATCCGTATCCTTCTATTGCATAAAATCACCAGCAGGAAAAATTGCTAGTATTCAAAAACCAACTACGAACTACAAAAAATGGCATACCCGATCACGCCATAATCGTAGCTCACAAGAAACATATTAAAAACCCTAACGCAGAAGAGCAGACAAGCATCGCTTAGTTCCAAGAAGTAATGCAAGAACAAAATGCAGAGGCTGGTAAGCAAGCACCGGGGAACAAGCGCGGGAATTGAGGCGCACAAAACTCACCGTCGGCAACAATTTCTTGCAAAAACGCGAAATCTTCCAATTCAACACCAGAAACGTATCCCTAAAACCTCAATCCCACACTTACAAGCTAATTTAAGATGAACTCCTAGTACAAAATCGTCAAACTCCATCGACCGACCAAATTTTACGACACCAATTCACGATTAACAGAAATCCATACCGGCTGGCCATGTCGGCGCTGGTGTGGGCTTCGATCGAGTCCGGAAGAGCGGCCACAGAACCTCGAGCCGGGAAAACGGGAACAAGAAGAAGAGTGATCGGTAAGAGCGAATACCTAGTGAATATTGCAATGGAAATAATAGTTGAAAGAAGCGGGAGCCGCAGCAGCACCGTGTGACGACGACGACATCGGAGGTTAAGTCCTCGCAAGCTTAAGGTTAGAATCAACTACGAGGAGAGATGGCGGGGATGGGAGGGGAGCTCGCCATAGTGGCAGCAAAGACGCGCAGCAGCAGTGCATCGTCGTCTCCACTCTCTCCAAGTGCCCTTGGCTCTCTGGCCCGTTGCCGGCTCCGTCGCCGAAAATCGTCGTTCTTTGGACGACGTCGATCGCTGGATTAGTGGTCTCTTCGTCAGTCGTCGTGCTTCCGTCGAGTCATGCATATGGGGATATCTTTTTCGTTTGAGAGAGTCACGTTCGCCGTTTGAAAATCATTGAAACGAGGAAGAACTACTTTGGTCTGTCTGCCCAGATAGATAAAAACTCCTGTCTTTGTCGAGGCCGGCGTGATTAAAGTGTTTGTTCGTAATGACAATGAGCCAGTGTCTACCAAACAAAAAATCATTAGAACAAAACTGCTCATCCCGATCGGGAATAGATACTATAGTGACCACTAAAAGAAGTCATGAATTGGTGGGTGGGTATTTGGTTGGATATAAGTCAGTTATTATTTGGGTTGTTGAATGCCAAGTTATGAGCTATGTGGTTGGTTGGTGAGGGCGTTATATTACAGTTGGGTGATCCAGGTTCGATACATAGTCGATATGTTTGAGCAGTCTTGTAATATTTATGACTTGGTGTTGTGAGTGAGTGCATCATAGGCAGGAAAGAATATACCAACCAATCGGCCTCGTCCTGGTTACCTGAGACAAGTGCTACAATGGCGTTGAGTAGTAATAAAAATAGTGGTCTTAGCCGCTCCCCCTCTCTTTTTGTTGACCCCTAAATGCCTAGAGCCCTCTCCAAATTTGGCAGTTTTGCAAAGATGCATTATAAAATGCAACCTAGAGGGATATTCTGAACTTGATGTATGAATAAAAGTTGTACATTATAAATTTTAGATTCTATCCATACGATCAAATCTTCGATTGCTATCACCAATATTTTTGTATAAAATTTGAAACGTGAAATTCAAAATTATTTTGTAATTTAATTACGAATAAGATATTGACAATCTATGGATGAAATTCATTGTGATTGGTTGAAATGTAATACTCTAAGTGTACTGATTTTTGGAGATTTTTTGGTTGCTTAATTTTATGAGTTGACTTTTTCTAGAGCACTTTTACACTGAGATCTTCAAAATTTTGGATGAATCACTACAACATGAAATGAGGCATAAAAATTTCACAAATCATCCCCTTTCTAATCGGATCGCATATGCATGAAACTAACTTCCCATAGAATCTACAGTAAAAATTCCACACTGCAAAAAGTGCATGACGGATGAGAAATTTTGGATGAAATCTGTACATCGTCCAAAAAATGGACGCTTAGGCAGTTAGGGGTTAAATTGCTCAAGGTGGGTCAAAGTTTGGTAGTGCTTGGTTATTTCCAATTTTTCTCTTATGTAGTATAATTGATGTTGCATGTTGTATAGCAATAGCGTTAATTCTTTTAAATGTGTTTTTAATAGAGGTTTTAGGTAGTTTTAGTTTGTTTTCTAGGAGTTTCATAGAGGGAGTGTGAGTTGTGCCTCGAGCTCCGGCAGTAATGACTATGAGGGGTTCAATTTCCATCCTTGGTTGAAGATGCTATTGATTAATGGTTCACATTTTGAATTTTGTTGTTAGCAGTTTCTTGTGAGAATCTGTTATTACAGTATGTGAATTCAATAAATTGCATGGTAAGGTTGTCATCTGGGTTGAGTGGTGGGTTGCTTTGATACGGGAGTTTTTTGACGTATAATAAATTTGGTTTGAATCTAATGTTGCAGTGGCATATTTGTGGTTTGCATGTACATGGAAAGAGCCATGAGGGTACTGTATTTTCTTGTGGGTTGTTATTGAATGTCCCCGCGTTCATGAGAGTGTAGCATTTTGATTTGAGTGAGGATAGGATTAGTTGTCTTAATTTCCAAACTGCTTTGTTGTGTCGTTTGACTCTAATAGCATATATATAGTGTTGGTTGCATTTGAGGAGGACATGAAGCTATGTGTATGTATCTAAAGAGTTGCAGATGGGACAAGTGATGGTGGGGAATATTTCTATGCCAAAGAAGAGTTGTTTTCTGGCATTACCTATATATTGACTAGTGTAGAATTTTAATAGGCTTGTTTTTTGTGCATCTGATATTGTGGGGTTGGACCAAAATTCATTGAAGATTTTGTTATCAATGTCGGGATTGATTGTCCATTTGCTAATGTTGGATAAATGTTGTGCCATTATGTCTAAATTAGTTTTGCAGTTGTGTTTTTTGAGGTATTTGTCCAAGCATCTAACGGGACCTTTTATCAGGTCTTATGGTTGGTCCATGCCATTCGTCTTTTTGGTAGTAGTAAGGGGTAGAGTGTGCAAATTCATATGGTTTTATAACAAATTTGTATTCTTTTCGAGTGCCATCTTTTGCGAGTCTGTCAGCTTGTTTCTTACCATCAATGTTGATATAGACACGTACCTTGTAGAATATAGTGGGTTGCGTTCTGTTTAGTAACATTTCTACCAACACTTGTTTCATTAAAAGTGCATGTGCCATATAAAAAGTGCACATGTTGAAATTTTCTACGTTTGAAAAAAGTATAGTCATGTTTTACCTATAAAGTGCCAAAATTGAATGTACATTACATTAAAAAAAATGTAATGCAAATTTTAGAGGGAGATGGGTATGTTCCCACCCCCTCCCTTTAAAATTAAAAGAAATGTAATGCAAATTTTAGAGAGGGTGGGTATGTTCCCACCCCCCTTCCCCTTTCCAATAAAAAGAAATGCAGTGCACATACCACTAATAAATAGTGCACATGACTATGTGCACTTTTAACGAAACAAGTGTTTACCATAGATGTTAGTATAAATTTGTCTGCATGATTGTTGTTTAGAGTTGGGTGTCTGAGTTGTGTTTTCAACATATAGACAATTGAGACAGTCTATAAATATGTGTGCGGGTTCGTTTGGGTATTTGGTGGTAAATAGTCTAAGTGTTTTGTATATAGCCATTACCTCAGCTCTAATGCTAGTTTGTAGGCCGAGAAGTCTTTTGGATATTTGTATTTCTATTTTGGTAGGGTTATAAATACCATAACCAACATTTTCACGTATCTAGTAGCCGTCTTCGTGTAATTTAGGAGGGATAAAAGAGCCGTCTGTATAGTAGCTATGTTGTGGTGGGAATTTTAATTGGAAGTTTGTTGCATAGTTTGGTAATGTCGGCATGTGTCCAAAAGTTGTGTGATTGTTGTCTGGTGGATAGATAAGTTTGTTCCAATTAGTGTTTTTGTTGACTAATGCGTTATTGGGTGTAGGGGGGGCATTTTGTAACTGGTATAATTGTGTTATCTGAAGGTTGTCTATTATTGTTTTGAATGTGTCCATTTGGGTTGGGGGACTGATGTGGTTGTTTTGGTGATGAATGCAAAGAATGTGTATTGGTTCGTGGTTTGGTTCGTGGTTTGTTTAATTCTGGGGGAATTGTTGGTTCAACATATGTGATAGTATCTGCAGCAAAGTGTGCAATGACATGTGTGTCTGGAAATGTGCAAGTAAGAGGTGAATTTTTTTGATACCAGTTTATATCTAGTATGGTTAGTATTGTAATGGTGTTTGGGTCTGTCTGCTTGCCCACCAGGGGAGACACTACGAAAATGCTTCATTTTCAAGAAGTTACATGGTTGAACAATATAAACAAGCCTTAAAAGTAAATCTAGGGTAAACACTATGGCAAAGACTACGCGATTAGCCGCTTCTTTTTTAGTTTATTCAAATGGATACTCTATTTCCATTGAAAGACAACAAATTACAACATCACATTGAGATGTAGAAATTACATACTTGTACTCCCCGATGGCACTAGTAGAAAAGGTGGCATTGCCGAAAGAGATGCCAGACAAGTAGTGCCCAATTCCACGCATACATAGTGATTTTGCATGGGCATCTCCCTAGAAAATGCCACCTTTTCTATTAGTGTGAGGTGATTTTATATTTATTTTCTCTACAACAATTTCTAAACTTGATCCTAAACTCCTAATCAGTTCCTATCAAGAGCGACCAATACTCCTCGCTACAACGTGTTTAAACATCTAAAATCACTTTCCATCAACCAAGTGGTATTGGTTTTCACGGCATATATCCGAACAGGGTCAAACCGTCGATCTTTCTAGTGCCGAGACATGCCAGAGGCCCTTCGGAAATCCTAAACCCTAAACTCTAAACCCTAAACGCCACCTTTTTCTAGGTTTGTGAGTGCACCACGCAATGTTATATAACTAGGTGAACCTGTGCCGGAGTAACTCGGGTCCAACCGTTCCGTTGGTCAAATCATTGTTTGTGCGTTTTTACACCATTGTGTATTACGCATATATAATAGACTAACTTGGCTCATGCTAGAACTGCAGCACAACCGTTCCGAGAGTAGAAAAGCGTATGTGCGTGCGTTCACCATAGTACATTACATAATATATCATGAAAATTGAAAAAAAAAATGTAATAATATGATTTTATATATAGAAATTTCCTATACAAGTTCACAATTTTTAAAAACATTTTATTTGAAAATATTGGTGCCTCTAGTAGATCTAATTGTACAAATGTATGTTTTTTTTTAATTTATAAATTTTATTCGCTCACTAAAGCCAAATCATTCTTTGAAGTTGTATTTCATAGTACATCTTTACAAATCTTGAGAGAATTTAGGGAACTCAGGGGTTTAAAAAAACTCAAAATTAAAGTAATGTAAAGTTGGTTATCATTTTTTTCACTCACCATACATATGAAACAAAGGAAAACATAACACCTTCATATTTCCATGTTTTTATAATATGGAAATATGTATTTATTTCATATAGGCTTTAAAATTTTCTTACTATCATGATATCCTATCTTAATATCCACACTTAAATGACATGAAATACTTTAATTCAAGCCCAAATTTTTAATTGAATACATTGATTTTCATGCTTTTATGCTTCACGGGAAAAATTGCCAAAAATCAACATTTGCATGCATTGTAGGACAAAATAAATAATATTTTCAATCCTTCAAATTAATCATTTCAAATAACACATATCTAAATATACTTCATATCAAAGGTCGGTACCAAAATGACGTCATTGGATATTTTAAACAATTTTTTTGGATTTTTTTAAGTAGCTGAGACAAATTTTGATTTTGTACAAAAACTCTCTTTTAAAATCTTGTAAAATCTTCAAGTTTTACATGAATTTTTTTTGGTACTTCATGAGTGTAGGAAATCAAAACCACACCCAAAACCACATTCAATCGATTCATTTTTTATTTTGTTTTAAAGAAGGACTCATTCAAAGATGCCATAAGAACTGATTTCAGAGTTAAAAGGGCTTTTTGGGGTACCCATATCAAACCATTGCCCATATGAGGTACTTGTAATATTAGGCAATAATTTGTAATATTAGGCAATAATTTGTAATATTACTCTTTACACCAGAATTGACTAAACCTTCTCAACTTGGTAAAAAAAACGTAAAGACCTCAGAATTTTGTTCTCATACACGAGAGGAAAAAAAAGCCTTGAGAGGCAACCTTACACAATTTTGCCCGCCATACTAATTTCGAACTTACCATACACGACGTGGGAGTCAAAAATTGACCTTTTGACCTCTCGGTTGCAACTCCATAACCTTATCTCAGTACCAAAGGCACCAATCTGATGATGAAATGAAGCAATCGCCTTTGGGTTACGCAAAGAGAAACCCTCACGGTCGGGGCTCTCGCAATATGAGGCCCCTCTTTGTCGGTTGGGCTACCGACTTCCCTCCAACTCAAGGCCCTCGCATTATGGGATTCCCTCCCGTTTGGGCCTCTCCTCTTCAATAATTACAGTGACGACCTTAGGTCATAGCTAGTTTAAAAAATGGTATAATTGATGACTATAGGTTTCAAGTGTGAATTCCCAACGCTTATAGTGTTTGTAAGCAAGCCGTCAGTAAACAATTCTAAGGTAGAGTGTAACCTTTTTATAATGTAACCTAACCTTTCACATTTTTAAATGGTCTTCCCATGATTGTTTCATTTCATTCTTGAAGACCCATTATGTAAAGTAACTTAACCTTTAACGTCTTTTCAATCACATGGCCTTTTATGTGCGGAGAGAAGCGTAGCGCTAATTTATAAAGTGATAATTCATGTTTATAATTATGATTTTGAATTTGTTTTTTAATAGTCATTAACACCATATATACATTTGATATTTAGTCACTGGTAGTGCGGAGAGAAGCAGAGCCCTAGTATTATATTACCTTTGTACTAGAATTGACCAACCTTCTCAACTTGGTAAAAAAACATAGTTATAATAAATCTATTTAATTTGTTTTTTAGGTAGTCATACGAACTGTAAATGGTGAAGGGGAGGAAACGAGGGGCACGTCGTCGTCGTCGTCGTCGTCGTCGTAGCGAGCGACGGAGCAACGGCAGATAAGTCGGCGACCACCACACAATCCACGCCATCACTCCATTCCTCTTTTCTACTCGCAGCTGCTGAATCGTTGTCGTAGCAGGATGTAGGTCAGGAATGCAGTAGTCCAGTCTTCTCTTCTGTTGAGTCTGCTCAAGCAGAGGTTCGGAACGGAACTCTTCTTGCAAATTCCATCGCTAATTTGCAGCTTCCAGGTAAGCTCTATCTCTCTCCTTCGTCCTGTGTTGTTCAATTTTGGTATATTGTGTTTTTTTTTTGACACAAGAAGGAATTTCTTCCAGTTGATAAGAAAGAGAACAAACACCAGCTGAAAGCTATTTCGGCATTTTCATAAATTTTGCCGACGTATCCTGCTTTCCGCGTGAGTTTATCGAGAGGAAGGGAAACGAATTCGAGCGGGATTGGATTTTCTGGCATTTGTGATTAGCTGGATATTTGTTAATGCATCGCTCAGCCGTCGCTGCATTGAGGACTGTAAATTGGTTTAGTGACGTGGAATTCTAGCGAATGGGGTGCAATTCTAGAGACGTTGTAACGAGTTTTTGTTTTAGTTGGAGTAGTTCGTATTGATGTGAAGCTTCAAGTGACGAAGTTTTTGCAAAGAATAAGACCTAAATTTGGATTTCGTGTCACTTTTAGTTCTAATGTAATGTCATTCTTGCTGTGTGAGCACTGGTTGTAATATCTAGGGTATGGGAAGAGTTGATTGAGAGGAAGGTCTTGGTAGTCACAAATTGAGCTGGGTTGGATTCCCTGTACTTGTGGTTTTTGTGCGTGATTGGCTGGATGCATCGCTCAGCCATGGCCGCATGAAGACTCCTCATGAGGACTGAAAATTGGTGTAGTGACGTGGTGTTTAGTGTATCTCGTGGACTTCTAGCGAATGAGGTGCAATTCTAGAGACGTTGTAAGAAGCTTTTGTTTTAGGTGGGAGGTGGAGTAGTTCGTAGTGATGTGAAGCTTCAAGCGATGGCGTGGTTGCAGAACAAGACCTAATTTGGATTCCGAGTCACTTTTGGTTACAATGTAATGTCTTCCTGCTATGTGAGCATTGGCTAGGGTATGGGAAGTGTATGATGAGAATTGAAACAACGTACCGTCCGAAATTTGATTTTGGTCTAGGGCAAGACTTGTGCGTGAAAATAGGAAAGCCAGTGGATTAGATTTTTGAGAATCTTAATCTATCTCGTCGTCGGTGTCAGCAATGGCGATTCTGTCGCTTACATTGCCACCTTCTAATTTTCACCTCCTTTGCAGGCAGGGCGCCGTGGCATCATGGCAGCTGCCACCGTTTCCAGTGCAGCTTGTATCTCACAGCCTACCAATGGGTCCATCATCTCAACCCGCTGTTCATCTGAAGCCGGCCATCGACAACATCCTTCGATTTCAAACCGATGCGCTGCACGAGTAGGGAAGAGACAGGTTAGGAGAGCAATTAGCAGGTCGGGAAGCAGGTCTCTCCAGGACTTGGAAGCCGGTCGCTCACTCTTGAAAAGGGTTACTTTGAGAGGAGATTGGGATTCTAGGTTGGTAGCAAAAGATCAATATCCAAGGCATGGCATACGAGCTACTGGAGCAATTGAAGCGAAACCTGAAAAAACTGCGAAAGATTCTCCAGAAGGAGGGAACGCTGGCACTAGAGGTGTGGACAATGGAAAGGATCGATTGTCTAAAGTTCCAATCTCGCACATCAGGAACTTTTCTATTATCGCACATATTGATCACGGGAAGTCCACATTAGCCGACAAGTTGCTGCAGACAACGGGTACAGTCCTTGCACGCGAAATGAAGGAGCAATTTCTGGACAACATGGACCTTGAGCGAGAGAGGGGCATCACCATCAAGCTTCAAGCAGCTCGGATGCGCTATGTGGATGATGATACTCGCGAGGCGTACTGCTTGAATCTGATCGATACTCCAGGGCATGTGGACTTCTCGTATGAGGTGTCCAGGTCCTTGGCAGCTTGCGAAGGTGCTCTTTTAGTGGTGGACGCCTCTCAAGGTGTTGAGGCTCAGACCCTAGCCAACGTGTATTTAGCTCTTGAATCAAACCTGGAAATCATTCCTGTGCTCAATAAGATCGACCTTCCTGGAGCGGACCCTGAACGAGTGCGGAGAGAGATTGAGGAAATCATAGGTTTAGATTGCAGCGATGCCATCCTTTGTTCTGCGAAGGAGGGAGTTGGAATTCCTGAGATTCTCAAGGCAGTGGTGAAGAAGATTCCTCCGCCAAAAGAGACAGCTGAAGAGCCTCTCCGCGCATTGATTTTCGACTCGTACTATGATACCTACCGGGGAGTCGTCGTGTATTTCCGAGTTATGGACGGGGTTGTGAAGAAAGGTGATTATGTCCAGTTCATGGCCAGTGGGAAGGAGTATCAGGTCGACGAGGTAGGGGTTTTGTCTCCTGTTCAAATGCCAGTGAAGGAGTTGTTTGCTGGCGAGGTGGGGTATTTGTCGGCATCTATCAAATCCGTGGCTGACGCCAGAGTTGGGGACACTATCACCACCGTTTCTCGGAAAGCGGCTGCGGCTCTACCTGGGTACCAATTGGCTACACCTATGGTGTTCTGTGGGATGTTTCCTATCGATGCAGATCAATTTGTTGAGCTACGAGAAGCTCTTGAGAAGTTGCAATTGAACGATGCGGCGCTTCAGTTTGAGCCAGAATCGTCCAGTGCCATGGGCTTTGGTTTTCGATGTGGCTTTCTGGGCCTTCTGCACATGGAGATTGTGCAGGAAAGGTTAGAAAGAGAGTACAACCTGGACCTCATCACCACTGCTCCCAGCGTGGTATATCGGGTGCACTGCACTGATGGCAGTGTAGTCGAATGTTCAAATCCTTCTGCGTTGCCAGATGCTGGAAAGCGCAGGGCCATTGAAGAGCCTTATGTACGAATCGAGCTTCTTACTCCGAAGGACTATATTGGTTCTCTGATGGAGCTGGCCCAAGAAAGGCGTGGAGAGTTTAAAGAAATGAAGTTCATCACAGAGAATAGGGCTTCGTTGGTGTACATGTTGCCCTTGGGAGAGATGGTAGGCGACTTTTTCGATCAGCTCAAGTCACGGAGCAAGGGCTACGGCAGCATGGAGTATTCCGTGAAGGGCTATCGAGAAAGCAAGTTGGTGAAGCTGGACATTTTAATCAACGAAGAACCTGTGGACCCCCTTGCGGTCATTGTGCACCAGGATAAGGCGTACAGCGTTGGCCGGGCACTTACTCAGAAACTAAAGAAGTTGATTCCCCGTCAGCTGTTCAAGATCCCAATCCAAGCCTGTATTGGTTCCAAGGTTATTGCCAGCGAGGCCATCGCCGCCATGCGCAAAGATGTGTTGGCGAAATGCTACGGTGGAGATATCACTCGGAAGAAGAAGCTGTTGAAAAAGCAAGCCGAGGGTAAGAAGCGCATGAAGTCAGTGGGCAGAGTGGACGTTCCTCAAGATGCTTTCATGGCCATTTTAAGGCTGGAGAAAGAAGTTGTGTAAACTACAGTAGTTAGGTATTGTTTTCGCCTCCTTCCCCTCCCCACTTGACAAAAAAAAAAATTAAAATTGCCATGAAATTGTGGCTGTGAAATTACAGTATTTCTGGTGAGTTTTCAAACGCTGCCAATTCTTTTCCTATACCGCTCCTGTGTACCGTATTCCCAGCCGCTTCTCAACCCTGAATGTTCCCTGTCTATCTTGAGTGTTGAGCTGAATAGTAAGGATTTGAGGGAAGGAGGGACTTGCCCTTGAACATGTTCGGATTCAAGCGGCCAGGGGAGGATAACTCGGTCTTTGACCCCTGATTGTCCCTTAAGCAAAGAAGCCATTAGAGGGAGCTGCAAGGTATAGAACGTGAATTGTGGTGATACCTCTTTAGGCTATTGCCTCTGCATATGGGAAGCAAAGAAATTATATATTCTTCCTTGTTTGAGACCTGCAAGAAATGACATTGGATTCAGACATATATTCTAAGTATAAAGCCCTTGTGCCGGATTTGAAAGAATCGAGCGATCCTATTGGTTGAAATTTGAAGAGTTCGGGCCGGCCCTCCATCTGGCCCCAAGTATAAAGTGGGCCTAAGATCAAGTGTATCTGTGCTTATCAGTCTAATATCTGATACGAAGCTCATTGATATTAATTTAATCATTCCTGCTGACTGAGCCCGTGCGCGTTGCCTTGGTATTGCAGTACCTCCTTGGCTGGCGAAACCCTTCCCCCTCCCTAGAGAGAACAAAACAATCTCTGATCCTGGATAAGATTACAGACATAATTTTCTGCCTATTGTCCATCCGTTAGAAATCCTTTATAAGAATTTGTTTTGTACGCAAGGATTTCCACAATGATACTTTCACGGCTCTTAGAAGTTGTCTACTGTTTTTTCCTAGCCATTTGATTGTTCCGCTATGCTCTCCACATTTCTCGACTCTACAAGAAGATACAATTTTCTGACAAGGATGGCCTTTCAACTGGCTCAAGAATGTTGTACTTACTATAATAATCAAAAGACCAACTCCAAAAATCAACTTGAATTCCATTCGATTGTCAAAGCTTGTGCATTTGACAGTTTTCAGAAATGACCTTGATAATTGAACATATTATGAAAAAATTGCACACAGTAAACTATAGTGCATCATGAGCACAAGAAATTATTTTTTCTAATTTTTTTTGTTTGGTGTGAAAGGAATCTTGAGGAATACTTTCAAGATTTGGCATACCCTACGTCGTGGTCGATTTTGACATTAATTAATTACTTTTAGTCACAAAGTGCCACATGTCATCTTGTGATTGGCTAAGGGTGACGTGGATCTGTCAAAATCTGATGTGGAAATTCAATTTCGACACCTGGCTGTCTGAGTTCGATCCTCATGTACGGTATGTCGAAATGGAATTTTCCAAAAAGAATAACTTTTTACCACAAATGTACTGTACAAACCAACCATGCAGGTACAATATATTTTTGTTCATTGTGCACTCTTTCATTCGTCAATCTATATAAATGGGAATGCAGTTTCCTCAAGGTCCTCCCAGTAATGCTTTCAAAGAATTGGCTAAAACCCAATTCATCAAGCATTGGAGACAAAGAATGGGAAAAAAAAAAGTTTATGAGGAGAATGCATTAGAACTCGTCTGACCCTGCATTTTTTGTCCCAAGCAAATAGGGATGAAGCTTGGAATTGAACAATGAGTTCACTAAGATCTACTATGACTCCCCAATTGGAAGACACAACAAACTCTTGTTCTATGAATATTGCCATACCTGAATATGATGCCAACTAACAACAGCACCAACACAAACTTGGACAATCAGGCTTTGTGGCTACGACTTAAGGGAAGTAATCACTCAATCAATATGCAGATTGAATCAACTTTGTAACGGTAGCTATCTAGCAGTAAAATGTGAGAATGTCAATGTCAATGTCAATGCTGGCAGAATATTATGCACAAACTACAAAATTGTTGCTCCTATATACCGAAATGCAACTACCCTGTGAGCTCTGGATAACTAGAAAGAGGTAGGTTATGGATACATGGAGCTAAGATATGTCTAAAATGTAAAAGAATGATACCTTACTGCTTATGACCAGGTTGTAGAATACATCAAGAAGTAAAGAAATCACTAGGCTTTCCGACCTTGATATTCTCCTTCTCCAAAAACCATGTGATGGCATTCCTTTGCCAAGCCTTGAAGCTCTTCCCATCAAGGTGAGCAACAACCTCTCCACCAGGAAACGCCAGCTTCGTTGCATTCACAGCTTCAAGAACAGCCTCCTTCCACGTCCCACCAATCTTGCCAAAGTCTTTCACATTGGACCCGGGATCCGTCATCAGCAAAGAGTATCCAGAAAGCAAATGGCCAACCCAGACACCCTCCTTCATCACAACATCTCCATGGCGGGGCGCGTAATGGCCACCCCCAATCCCCAGCAACACCTTCTGCCCGCGGTGAGCCTCCTCATTCCAAAACCCTAACCCTAATCCTCCATCCAACCCCAAGCCTTGCGAAAACACGGAGGCCACAGCCGCAGCCGCGTCCTCGCGGCTCCAGTAGTCCTCCGTGCTGCCAATCTCCACGAACATCGCCGGGGACTCTGTCCACGGGCCGTGATGCGTCGCCTCGAGCGTGATCTCAAACTCCGGGAGCAGGTTGTTGGCAGCAGCGGTCGATTTGAGCAGACGGAACCAGGAGCCGATGCGCGGGTTCGGTGGTGAGGCGCGTCCGGGGCGTCCTCCTGCTGGTGGAGTCTCCTGTGCAGTGCCCTCCAATAAGCATCCGTTCATTCAAACTTGACAGAAAGGAGAGTTTCGAAATGCCAATGTTTACTCATAAATACTTCAATTCAGGAATCGTAACGTGTATTGGATAGATAATAGAGTCTATTTTCATGGTATAACAAGTTTACAAAATGAAAGAACATATTTTCACAGGAATAGAGCCTTTTTTAGAGTACAATCTCTACCACCTAGCGCTACTACCACGGGCATTGACTACAACCTCCATACAAAAAAGCATACTAGCAATGAGCACAACTAAAATCTCCATAGACACTTCTTCCCATGCCTGTTGAAGCATTTTGACCAATTCATCCTTATTTTTCAGTATCTTGAGAACAAGAAGGATTGGTATAGTTTTCGGTGTTTCTTTGGTGCCAGCAGTTGGTCTAATAATAGCAACACGAAATTTCAAGTCGATTGCTCTTCTCATGCATGCAAGCTTCCACTGAAAAAAAAAGTCACCGCTCTTTCTCTCGCAGCCCCCAAACAGCTCATGAACGGATACTTATTAGGGGTTGTCACACCTAATATTAGGGATTGAGAATCTTGGGATAGAAACATGGAGCCAATCATGGCCATTATCCATGAAGAAGGTGTGACTCCCCTTCTCACCGTGTGAAGAATGAGAATGGACTCCACTGCTTCTCAATCTTCACGCCCATTCTTCACCTCCGAAGGAGAAGAACGAAACTTCTCAATCTTCGGAGAATGGGTCCTCCACAATTCAAGGAGAAAGTGCCATGTACGCATTCTCTGAAGATTGAGAATGGGAAGAAAGAGGTGTGACACCACTTAGTGCCAATGCCAGTGTTGTTTCTACTTATCTTTTCTAACTGGTACTATACAAATAATTTTTCAAGCGTAGATGTATACAAAAGCAATGGAAGACTTGCCAATTTAGTAGTCGGTTGGTGGGAAACAGAAGTATGCACCTGTGGGAGGAGGTGCGGGATGCCGATCGGGTGCACGGTGAGTGCAGGTCGGTTTGAGACCGCCGTGTGCCGGCTCATGAAGATGATCTCCGAAACTCTCTCCCCCGTTTGAGACTCCCATCGCTGCTCTAGAAGGTCGTGGTGCACCATGTGATCTGCAAGTTGCAGCATGCGGACATTGCCGGTTTTGTATGTCGGGTTCTGGTCCACGTCCGGTCCTCGCGTCCATGACGGGATGAGCGACAGGAGTGCGGACGCCGGGCCGATGGATGCCGGGTCCGCCTTTGTGGCCACCAGCAAGGACACCATCGCTGCTGCCAATGCAAGTGCAAAACTGAGCAAAAACTATACATCCTTGCAAACCTTAATCCTCGTCAACGAATTGGTAGAGACAACCATCACCAGGAATTTCCAAATTCAGCAAAAACTACACATCCTTGCAAACCCTAATCCTGTACACACATTACGCAACGAATTGGTAGAAACAACCATCACCAGAAAGTTGAAAACTCACCCAAAACCCCACACCCTTGCAAACCCCAATTCTCTAGACAAAGAATTGGAAAATGCTCACACCAGAAATTGCAAAATTCAGCAAAAACTATACACCTTGCAAACCCTAATTCTCCACACAGGAGACAACGAATTGCTAGAGACAACCATCACTAGGAGTTCCCAAATTCAGCAAAAAACTACACATCCTCGCAAACCCTAATCCTGTACACACATTAGGCAACAAATTGGTAGAAACAACCATCACCAGAAAGTTCAAAATTCAGCCAAAACCCCACACCCAAATTTAGCAAAAACTACACATCCTGCCAAACCCTAATCCTTTACACACATTAGGCAACGAATTGGTAGAAACAACCATCACCAGAAAGTTCAAACTCACCCAAAACCCCACACCCTCGCAAACCCTAATTCTCCATTCAATTCACAGTAGAGAAGAATTGATACCGGTACTGACCTCGAATTGCTGAATCTCCAAACGCAATCTCAGTCCAAATGAATTAGTCGAAATGCTCGACCTGCATACGCATCTCCATGGCCTGAATTGGCACAGAAAGTTTAATCCAATCGATGATTCACGGAACTCTGGAAGGTCCTCGTTTACAAAAGCGTCGGATGGTTAAATGTAGGCCAGCAACAGTCGATCTACACGACAAGCAACTCATTTCTCGAATCAAGTGGCTGCAAATTCCAGCCCAATTTTTGTGGCCACGTACAGCTTTCAAAAAGTAGCTGTAATACTTTTTTGGGACTTTTGTGATATCCGGACCCGGGAGAGAACCGGGCGGGTATGATGATTCATTGGCTCAGGCCGGCAAGTTCTATCCGCTTTTCAAGCCTACGCTGTCTCCGAAGTTATTGCTTCAGGAGTACCTTTACTTCGCCGGCCTTGCTTGCAGCAGCTTTCAGAGCTTTCACTTGGCATGCGCTCTCTCTCTTCATTTGAGCACTTGGAATTCCTTCGTTGTCTGTGTTAGTTTGCTGCGCTCGGTGAGCACATCAACAATAGCTCTTTTTCTTGTTGCAGGGTTAGTTGCCTTGGGAAGGGGGTCAATTAATTCACAAGGGGGATCTCACTGTGGGAGGTCGGTAATAATAATTGATCTTCTTGAGCGGTGCCCGAGGTAGTATTAGTAGAAGTGGATTTAATATTCGAATGGGGTTTCGTGCATCGTGTGTTGCGGAAGACGTTGTTGCGTTGTGTTTTTTTTTTTCATTTGGAGTGTGTTTAGGGTTTTGCTTCCTATAGGGCGGCGTTTGATTGTGTGTTTGATGGATGTTGCCGCAGTTATTTTCGCCTGGATTTGATAGTTCGTGTTGAAGAATCAGCTTGCTCGTTGCAGAGGACTTCAAGATGATGGGAATGTGGGATGCGTTTCTCAATTGGCTTCGAAGGTATATGTGCTTTGACGAATTCTATGATTTTAGGGCTTTGAAATTGAAAGTCTGTGTGGTGTTGATGGAGTTGATTTTGAGATTAATTCGGGGAGATTTTTTTTTGTGGCAGCCTGTTTTTCAAGCAAGAGATGGAGTTGTCGCTGATAGGTTTGCAGAACGCTGGGAAAACATCGCTTGTCAACGTTATTGCGGTTCGTTTCCCTCTCTTTAGGATTATGTCAGTCTTCTGTTAGTGTCAGTTTTCTTTCTCTTCAAAATTTTCAAATAGTTAATTTGATACTTTGTTACTTAACTCACCGAGACATTTTTGAGGAACTGCCTGAACACCTTTGGAATCGAATATTCTGTTTCCTTTTGAGCACAATTTTGGGCTCATGTTATGTTTGCAAAGGTGGTTGTGGCTCATATCAGAATTCTTTACTTCCTTTCTTCCAGTCCTGACAGTGTTTGAATGAATTGCAATGGCTTCAAAAGTGAGTCGGTTTAGGGATACTTTAGTGCTCTAGATGTTTTTTGTGCTACAGGGGAAGCTGTATACTATGAAATGTGATGATATAACGGGGAGCGCTTGGGATTTTAGGAGGCAGCAATTACTAGACAATCATAAATATTTTGACTATTTCTCTCGAAGCTGATTCCATCACTGAACTGTCATCTATTGTTTGAAAGATTATTGTCCAGGAGAGAGAATCGTGTTTACTGTTGTACTTATTATTGTTATTGCTGTTTTTCTATTGCAGACTGGTGGTTACAGTGAAGATATGATTCCCACAGTAAGTGCCATAATCTTTTGTTTATTCTGCTGCATATTGGCCTACAGATTTCAGAGTACGTTTGATATTGATGATTGTCCCAAGAGAAGGGCACCATCTGGCAATAATTTTAATGCCTTTTTTATAACAGTTACTCACACTCACTTCTAATGTACAGGTGGGATTCAATATGCGCAAGGTGTCAAAAGGCAATGTGACAATTAAACTGTGGGATTTGGGGGGTCAACCACGGTTTCGTAGCATGTGGGAACGGTACTGCCGTGGGGTGTCGGCCATTGTGTAAGTCTCTTGCGTGTTACCTTCATCTTTTAAACCAATTGGGATAATGCCAATTTTCCTTTCTTCCTTTGATTTTTTTATTAAAAAAAATCTGTTTTGAAATCTTCTTGAAGTTTAAGAAGCAAACCCTCTTACCAAGATTTTTTTTTCGGATTTCATGTCTCCTTGAGGAGCGTCAGAATGTGTGCGCTGACTGTGCTGTTCTTTGGCAGCTACGTGGTCGATGCTGCAGACAGAGACAACGTGGCAATATCTAAAAATGAGTTGCACGATTTGCTGAATAAGCCTTCTCTCCATGGTATTCCTCTGCTTGTGCTGGGTAACAAAATCGACAAGCCGGAGGCAATGTCAAAGCATAATCTTACTGATCAGATGTACGTTTCTTCATCTCCTTAGATATATTTTTATTTGTATCTGAAGTGACCAAATGCCGAGTACACTTTTCTAGTACTAAGTAGGGCTTTCAGCTGCACTTCTGACATCTCAAGATTTAGTCGCTATTCAATATTTACAAGGTTCTTAACCCGAAGTCTCCAAATGGCCAAAAGTGGCTGCATCCATATATTACATGAGTTGAAATAAATCATTTAGGAGGCCAAAATGTACCAATAGAATGAAGAAATCACACCCTACATTTTTGAATGATAGAAATATGTTTTAAAAGTGGACTTTCTACTTTTAGCTAGGGGTTAATGTGGTTAGATTTTCCTCTGCTTGAGTGTAGTGTTGAGGATGCTAATTTGTTGCTGTTTTTTGGTGCAAATATAGGGGCCTGCAAGGATTGAGCGATAGGGAGGTGGCATGCTACACCATTTCGTGCAAAAACTCTACCAACATTGACATGGTCATTGACTGGCTGGTGAAGCATTCCAAGACTGCTAAGAGTTGATTGATTTGGGTGATTACTGCTACCTTCCAGGAGTTGTAGCCATCAACCGTTAGTGTGTTCTAGGTCCTTCCCAAGCTTGTAACTGAGTTGTGATTAGGTTGTTTGTAGCTGTAGGAGCTATTGGAAAGGAGGTTTCAGAGAAAAAGGTAAATTTTATGCACCCCTTTTTTTTTGTAGAGCTGCAACGAAATCTCCTGGCAAGGGTCGGTAGGGAAGTGTAGTTGTTGTTCAGATTCTTTTGTCCGGTCTGTGATGGCCTTGTGTATACAATTTCACGTCCATAAAAGTTTGTAACTTCTGTATGCGTTGACAGTTTTCACACAGTTTCGGTGGCGTATGTTTCTAAGTTACTCAGTACGGTATGTCATTCCGAACTCATTGTTGGGCTAAAATAATCTTGGGTTAGGACCCTTTTTAGACCACCTGTCAAAAATAATTGGAAAATGAGATATTTGAAATTTTGAAATTTTGAAATTTTCTGTCAATGTGTTTAACGATGAGCGTCGTCAGTCTGATCCACGTCGACTCCAATACTCTGGATCCCGAGAGTGACGTGGCATGTGGGTGTTAACCAGTTTCATGGTGCACGTGGCCTATTTGCTCAGCTGGCTTTGGTGTACAGTCTACCTTCCATAATATGACAATCCATAATATAACAATATTATTAGGGGTTGTCACACCTCCTCGGAGAATGGAGAATGGAAGAATGGAAGAATGGAAGAATGGAGAATGGAGAATGAGGAAAAAGAGGAGCCAATAGGATAGCTTCTCCATGGAGAAGGTGGGACACCCCTTTTGTGGTTTGTGGAGATTGAGAATGGAGAATAGAGGTTGTTAGTTGGTTACTCATCCTCCAAGCATGGGCCATTCTCCATTCTCCATTCTTCACCCGTGGAGGAGAAGAATGGAGATTCTCCAATCTCCGAGAATGTCCCCTCCGCCATTCAGGGAGAGCGTGCCACGTCCCCATTCTCCATTCTCTGAGAATGGGAAGAAAGAGGTGTGACAGCCCCTATTGTTTCAAGCAATACACATGTGGCAAGTCAATTTTGTGACTAATTCATGCCTGCCACCTTGAGGTTAGGGCTTCTCAAACGCTACAGTAGTAGAAACATTGTTTGTGTGCAAAAAGACCCACAAAAAGATCCTACATACTAATTGTGGATCTTTTTGGGCATGCTTCTCTAGTCTACACGGGCAGTGTTTCTACTAATGCAAACATGTCACAACAGAGAGGAATAAACGTAGGAACATTCCCACCAGTCGGTACTTTCAATTTTCTGGGCTGAAGTTCACTTTTCAATTTGATTTTGGAAGTCTATTTTGCTAACCACAACACTTGAGGCTAGTATTTTGCCTCTGGATAGTAACCATGAAGATAGAATTGAGGTTAAGGTTAGTACGTGAGGTCTGAACTCGAAGAAAAATTAGAGATACAAGCTTCAATTGGTGAAAATGTTCTAAGAGCATTCTCACTACACTCGTTATCTTATTTACTTAGAGAGCTAAAATTAGTCCGAGTTTTTTTTTCACAAATCCTTGGATTAATTTGGTATGAACTATCCAAATTAGTCTGAGAATATAATTTAAAAAATATTATTATTTTGTTTAAATTATAATATTTTATTTTTCAAACATCTAAAAATAGTAACATCAGAATATTTTATTCATATTTGACATGGTCGATTCATAGTAATTTAGATAACAAATTTTAGTATAGGCCACAAAACCTACATTACCACATTCACTATGAGTTATATCAATTACTCCGGCCGACTTGGATTTTCTTCTAATTCCACAATTAGTCTGAGTTTTTGTTATTAGTCCGAGTCAGAGTAAACAAGATAATGGATGTAGTAGTTGCTATCATCAAAAAATTTGCTAAAAACTGAGATCTTGATTTAACTTTGGAAGACTTTTTCTAGCCAAAGCACTTGAAGCTAGTATTTTGCTTCTGGATACGAGCCAAAAGGACAAGGTTGATGTTAGGACTAGTATATAAAGTCTCAACTGGAAAAAATAGAGATACTAGCCTTGATTGGTCCTAATTTGACTTTAGAAAACTTTTTGCCAAGTAGAGCACTCAAGGCTCGTATTTCACTCCTAGACACCAACTAGATTCCTGTTGGTTAGCAAAATTTAGGAAATAAAGAGACAACTAGCTTCACAAGTGGGATAGCTCTAAAGTCTACCCAAAACCGACATCTTAAAATCTTAGACAATAGAGTTGTTTTTAAATTCAAGTGGCATTATTTTACACTCATTGCTAGAAGAGTTAATAATATAAATGCTACTTTAACGGTATATGACCCACAAGTCTATCTTTGAGAGGGGGAAGTAGTCCTATACCACCGGTCCTTTGTCTGGTGGACATTGAACCATAGGTGGGTCAAACAAACACTTACGCCGACTTCTAAAGAACACTGAAGTTCTTCTTCTATATGACCCACATTTAAAAAAATAAAATTCAAATTGGGGCTACCGTAGTACCATAGCTGAGTCGCCACTCCACGAACGAATATTTAATATTTTTTGAAAAATAAGGTTCGTTCCTCAAAAAATGAATTTTTTGGTTTTCATTTTTGAGCAAAAGATGATTAAAAATGGTCCAAATGGCCTAAAATAGCTTAGAAATAGAAAAATGTATATAAATATAATTTATCCTATTTTCTTTTTTTGGTCCTTATAATTTCTAATTTTTTACGTTTTTTATTTTTTGAATTGTTTTTTGGCGACCCAGCTATGGTACTACGGTATATTACCCCTCCTTTACCTCCTTTTGTACACATTTTAGAATAACTCAAATTAATACATATTAATCACGAGGATGTATATCATATATACATTTGATTTAATATTGATATTAGGTTATATACCAATAAAATTTTGAATCCTTAAGTAACTTTTGCATATAGTATCAAAGATAATTTGATCAAACCTTAATAATATAATTAATTGTTCTACAAAGTCTAGCTATAGACGGAGTGATGATCATCAATTTTGGATGTACAATAATCTAAAATTAGTAATCACATCACTAATCCCACTTTGGAGGAAATATCTAATGAATTTCCATCTATATTATGTAATTCGATGTAATCGATGTAGATTTTGATTAGAATTATTGATATCTCACAATAAACATTTTCTATATAAGATGTTATGTGCACCTCAAAATTTCATTCTTTCACCCAAAATAAATGAACTAATTATTCTCCCTATCCCAAAAAAGAGGTAATCTTAAAATAAATAAATTTAAGGTGGCTTGTTAATGTAAACTTTGCCTATCAACATGGAAACATTTTATTTTAGAGTAGTTTTCTATTTAAGCAACATGATACCATATTGATGTTCACAACTAACAACTAAACATTACATACAATGTCGACAAAAATTGTTCTTGATGGAAAGAGATTGACATTACTTAAACTCCTAGCGGAATCAGGAACTAGGATAGCGAGTCACTACAATCTTGATATATTAAAATATGTGAAACAACAACTTATGTTTGAATAAATGAACGACCTCATATAATTTGGGACAAATTTTTGTGCAAAAATTATTATCATTTGAGGAATGAAGTTTTAAACAAAGTGTTTCTACAGAGTCATGCTCTACAGTTCTATACTGAAGTACATTTATCCGTCATCGTTAATCATGCCACTAATCCCAGTTTGCAAAAATTCTACTATGAGATTCAACAAACTAATTACCCATGAGATTTTTCAACCTAATAGAGTTTTTTCTTTTTGTCCATAATACTATGAGCAGGTAATGGCACGTAATATTTCTCCTCACCTTTAAACGACTTGTGGTAACTAAATACATCAATTCTCACCAGACACTAATAAAGAGCCCATACTGATTTAACGTAATGCTATCATTACATTCTATAACAGTAGGGTTTTGCACCCCCTACTGCTTGGTTTGAATTTTACTGATAGAGTAACTTTCCTTGAAACTAGAGTGAAAGATGACACTTGCCATTCTACAAGGGAATTTAGGAGTCAAACAAGTAAGACAAACTTAAGATGTGAAAACAAAGAGCATCAGAGAATCTTGGAAACTTTAATAGGGGTACAAAGTCTAGGGTTTAACAATGTTATGATATCTTGCATAGAATGATTGTTATGTTTGCTTAAAAACTAATCTGAGATTAATTAGCCAGAATTGTAATTAGACGTTTGCAAGTCCCTACTCACGACGGAGCACAATAACGGCGCCAGAAACGCATCCGGCGCCCCCGCCGCGCGCGCTTGCTTCCACTTCTGCAGGCGCGCACCGCCCACATCATCGCGCGATCTCTTGATAGAATTACTAGACATGAGGATCTGCTTTGCAATGTAGCTGTGCGTGTCCACTTTCGACTGGAACTCCGTGCGCCGCTGCAGCTGCATCATCGAACCTCCGAATCCCAGCCGCGCTGGTGGCGGTGGGGGTGGTGGCGGTGGGAGCTTGGAGGTGGAGGAGCCACGGCTGGTGATGGAGGTCTTGGGAGCGGGGGGCAGGGACTGCGGGTCCGTGAACGCCTTGGCGGCGCGCAGCGGGAAGTTGAGGAGCGCGCGCGCGCCGCGCAGCCGCAGCGCTGCGATGTCGTACGCCGTGGCCGCCTCCTCCGCCGTGTCGAACGTGCCCAGCCACACGCGCGCGCCTTGCTTCCCAGGGTCGCGAATCTCCGCCGCGAATTTGCCCCACGGCCGTTGCCTCACGCCTCGGAAATGCGGCGCTGCAGCTGCTGCAGGTGATGGACATTGCGCGGTCGAAGCCTTCGGATCTTCCCCTTGATCATTTCCTGCATACAGAATTATGATGTGAGTGCACCCAACATCGATACGTTTCTCAGTGGATACGGTTGATGAGCTTGCAAAAGACTCGATTCTGACTCAGTTTACGAAAGAACTGATCGATTCAAGGAAGTTTTTGGATCAAGAGCTCACTTGTCACTTGGGGAAAAGAGAGCATCAAATAATCCACTGAAGCTAGCTCGATACGCAATGTATGAAACCTACGAACTGCTTCAACTCGATCTTCAAACCGAATGCTTTGAAGAACTCTTCAACTTCCATAGCCTACTGCAGGAAATCAAGACCAGATGTGTTTCAGATTGGTTCTGGCAGTTTCAGATTGGTTCTAAGCAGTACAGCTACAACCCGTAATTATGTATTTTTTCTATGCACATAATCTTCGTAGTGTATTCCAAATTTTTGTAGAGAACTCCTCATCTCTTTCTATTCTAAACTATTCGTGGTGTACTTCTCAAAATAAGACTATACAAATATGTGACATGTGTTATAGGCTTGCTTAGAGCATAGGCTTGCCATGTCGCTTGTAGTGGGTGCAGGCTACCACCTTGCCGCTTAGCAACTCGGAGATAGCTTCCACCCACTACATGCCATAGCAGAGCCCATGGAGTACTCTATCTAGTACTTCTATTACTCTTTAATACCGGTGAAAGTTTTGGAGATTGTGTAGTTTCGTTTTAATGCTAAATCATTCTAGCTAGCTGTCTAGAAACGAATCGTGTTCATTTTGGGAGCTACAGTAGCGGTACTTTACCATCGAGTTCTTCGTCGGGAGAGGCCGGAGTGGACAAGCTCTCCTCTTGGAACACGCCCACGTCGTCGAAATCGAAGTGATTGTGTGAATGGCCGCTCATGTATAAAATCTGCTCCTCCAGTGCTGGGCTCGTGACCTCCGAATGTAAGCATGTAAGCGCTGGGAAATCGTCGACGTTTGCTGTTACGGTCGCGTCAACTTTGGGTTGCGACATCGCGTCATAAGTGGCAGTCGTGGCGATGGCGTCACTCAAGCTGCATCCGAATTGATGAACGTCGAATTCGCTGGTTTCGGAGCTGATGCAGAACAAGTCGTCTTGCTCTTCCTGGAACAGATACTGGTTCAAGCTTTCCAGCGCTTGATTGCTTCGCGTTCGTGGTGAGTCCTCGCCGCACTCTCTCATAAACAACGCCCAGACATTACTAGTACTACTGGCTGCTTCAAGTTCCGACTGCTGCTGCAGACACGATTCGCTGCAGTCCCTCTCTCTCTCCATCTCTAAATTACACATCATTCATGCAATCATGCATATATGCGGTAACTTTTCAAAAGAATGATTATACACAGTTTCTAAGTTAAGATGGTGGCACGGATCGACTGCATTGGAACTTCGGCCTGGGAAGTGGAAATGCAGAGCTGTAAGATCACCATACTAGATCGATCTCACCTGCATGATCCCTCGCTGACTTGCAGTGAATGATCAGCTTGTGCTCTCAGTGCGAATCGTTTGGAAAATTTATAGGCAGTCGATATTGACAAATGAGTGTGTATACTGTCCCAGCTTGACGGAATTAATGAATTCCTAGAAACTGCCTGCACCCTGCATACCAAAGTCCTGAGTACGGCAGATCCAATTGTTTGAATGGATCACATAGCATTCTTGATCAGACGATTAATTAAGGGCTTTCTGGGCTTCCATTAAATTCAGTTAGTTCAGGAATATTCTTCTGTTTTTGGGCAGCATGACATTCACTGAACTCTTGAATTCAACCCTGCAGAGGCATCCTGGGGAAGGATATTACTTCTACAGTGCACTGGCTACATAGAGGGACCGTTTTCTGACCTTCAAGAGGACTAGTATCAACCAAAGAAAGAAGCTGCTCATGACCTCATTTGTTAAAATGGTGGATTTCAGTAAATTGGGCAACTTCAGTTTTTGGAGCATTTGAACGTCAGTACGTCACAATTTTGGAGCTCTGGAAGCCTGAAACACACCATTTCAAGTTTTCAACCATTCATGCAAGGCCCACACATAGCTTTGGAAACGTACAGTCAAGAAGTGCACCGGTAGAAGTGCACCGGTAGGTCAAGAATTTCAGCCCAAGACATGGATATTTGAGGCTAGGGATGGCTCTTGGCCGTAGTATAAACCACCACCGGACAAGATTGTCACTCTCGGCCAATCATATTTCAGAATCCCTAGAATTCATGACCGGTGGACTTCTCCACCGTAGTGTAAAGCGGCCCTAATAGGAGACGACTTATAATCAAACACTGACTGTTGCAAGATTCTAGTGTGTCTTTGACACGATTCTCCAGTTATAGAAACTGTTCGGCTGAAACTGGCGATTGAGGAATTAATGTCCTGCCTTTCATTCCGTCTAGTGATGAGAGTGAGGATCTCAAACAAGAGCAGTACTGTTGACTGCATCGAATTGTGACCTTGAATTGTGACCTTGAATACCCACCTTGAGTTCGTCATTCTCACCGCTCAGTGCAATGATCCGTGCATGATCAAAAGTCGACGCACAGAAGGACTTTGCAAACGGGGCCATCCATTTATAAAACGATAGATATTTAGCAACAGAAGTTATCTTGTACTTTTAACAAATGACGGCTTGTATTTCTCCAGTTTACGAATAGTACGTGATGTTCGATTAATTTTTACAATTCAACTTCGATTCTATTTCAAACTAGCAACCTCTGAACTCCGTTTCTTGAGTGATGGAGAGGTTATGATTAGTCAAACACCATATGTAACCTTGAGCACGATTTCTTGTCAGGTTCCACGCAACCGTGTCACTCTCTCATTAGCTAGTTAGAAGAAGATTAGAAACCAGAATTCTTTTCCTGCTTGTGAGCTGTTTGATCAACAAAAATCTGAACATTGAAACTGGAACCTGACATACATTATGTTTCGTTGGTTATGTACTCTGCAATGTACGGGGAGATCCGGCAGTTAGTGTAAAATCCCCAAATTACCAAATTACCAGTTGAAACTCATAGGTTTAGGCTAAAATCTGAATATGATCTGTGATACTCGGGTGCTACCTAGGTGAAACATGGATAATAACCGGATGGATTCTTGTCTAAAACTAGTTGCTTTTGTAAAATATTGGATTTTAGCCGATTTCCTTGGAAAACTCCCCAACGCCATATTGGTTAAATTGGCCAATCCCTGTTATTTTCTAGTGTGACCTGTAACTTGTTACACTAAAAAATAACAGGGATTGACCAATTTAACCAATATGGCGTTCCCCGTTCAGTGGTAGTCTGTATGAGCCCGCTACTTGATGGGCATGTGTGGCCCCGGGGTCAGAAGTCATAATCAATGAGAGGCATAAATTACTGCAATGGCCAGGAGGTTCGTACAGATCGACTTTGCTTAAACTGGAAGCTGTGCATCGCTTGTAAAGTAGAGAATTAAGTGTCATTTGGACTGAGACAGTACGTGATATTTCAGGGGGAAGTCAATCGACCTTGACGGTCAGGTTGACAGTGATCGATATACTTACAGCTAAGCTTGGATTTGCACAATATATTAATACTAGAAACTAAGCATTCAAGCCAAGACGCGGGATCAAACAGACAACGATGCCATTGAATTGTAACTACCCCAAACTCCAATCTATTTGAAGCGCGTGCTTCGAAGCGCTTGGTCTGTAGCTTAAGGGCAAGGCAAACCATGGATGTCAATGCACTGGGATGCATTGCAACTAATCTCGATCCACACATAAAGCTGCAGCAGTACGTACTTGCCAAAGCAGCAACTAGAGTACCTGCAATACACAGTCTGACATACACTTGTCCCACTCCAATACTCCAGGATTCAACTCCAGTCCATACTTGACCTCGTCATACATCTAGGTTTGGACAAAAATTGGTCATGAATTGACCTGAGAAGCAATGAATGTAGGACAAGGCTCCAGATCGTGGGTGCTTCTTAACACTTTTAGCTAGGCAAGAGTTTCTGCACAGTAACAGGTGCTCACACAATTAAACACTGGGACCAGCTCCTTGACTTACTCAGTGAGTGAGTGGATTCCACTTCACGTTTGGACTTGTCCTTACCGGCCTGTTGATTAAATAATTCTCCGACAAAGGGAAAGGAATTATTTCTGTTTGATTTCAGTCCAACCAGCGCACAAACTTCCGACAGTGGACTCCGCTTGACAGTAAACACATGTAAGAGTGCTTGTAGAAGCCCATTTATCCTCTGAGGCAGTTTCTTTAAAAAAATTGATTGAATCAAGTTAACCCCTCAAGGACCAAGGCTGATTTTCCAAGTTCGGTCAGCTCAGTGTGGAATGAGTATTGATCCTCCATTTTTGAGATTTTTTGTGGTGATTCTACTCTTTGTAACGAAGATGGGATGGTAATTTGTGTACGTAGGTGATGTATAAATCAAAAAATACAATCATGCAAAGGTGAAAAAACCTAACTGCAGGCAACTCCTGAAATTTTTCATATAATGAGCTATGTATCTAAATTTTTGCACACAATGAGCTAACACCCCATATACACAATTCCCAAATTCATTTTACCAAGACTAAACTTTTCATTTTACCAAATCTAAGACTAAACTTTGCATTTTCGGCATTTTCAGAAAGTTTCAAATTTGGGCAGCAAGCCAAAAAAAAAGTGCAACCAACTTTGAAGCTTATAATCTTACTATTGAAGAATCCTGAACGGTTGAAAATTTGTATGTTGTAATAAATTCAAGTTGCTTGAAATATCCTATGGTTAGATCGGTCAAAAAGGTTATAGATCAAAAACTATCTATCTTTTTATGAAAAGGGGTGCTTTAGAGTGTTCGGAAAAAAACATAGCTGTGGTTTTTTAGGGATTAGATGACAAGTGTAAAACCCCACTAATAATGTAGGACGTACGTATACCTGATCGTATTTTTTCACATCACCCACGCAGTTGACAAAATTCTTGCCATGATGGTTTGGGTCTGAGAATACATAGACAATCTGAACATACAACTTTTTCATGTTAACCCTTAAAGGACATGAAGCCCAATTTGGGGCAGCCCGGGGGGATTTGGCTTGCATTTTTTAGTTGGGCAGCATACGAACCCTGCCAAGCTTAATTGTATTGAGTTTCAAAATTTAAAAAAATTAAATGGAAGCAATACTCCATATCATGCTCCACATGGGATTGTGCACTCATAATCAGTCCAAGAATAGAATCCCTTATCAATACTCTAACATTGACATTGAAGTAGTCAAAGCCCTTTGGGCTCTCCACGCATGCACTCACAACAATTGAATTGGCCTGATGACCTGCTCATGTTCCCCTCCCTCGGCTAATTTCAGACAATCATCACAATCTTCTTGTTGTAAATTTGAGAGGGTTATCAAGGAATCTGATTGCACAATTTTATTTCTTTTTCAACGTGATTTACCAATAAAAGAATGATGAATCATATCAAAAGTTTTCTCAAAGATTCTTACAAAACTAAACCCGTGGGACTTGGTATGTCCTTTAAGGGTTAAGTTGTAAACATATGTGAGAATATATAACGCTATATTGGTATAATTGGCCAATCCCTGTTATTTTCTAGTGTAACCTATAACTTGTTACACTAGAAAATAATAGAGATTGACCAATTTAATCAATATGGCGTTGCATGTAGAAGCCCATTAATTTCCTGCACCCGAGTGTCATAAGAGAGGGTTAACCCCTAAAGGATCAAAAGCCCCCAGGTAGCTTCTGGAATTAGAAAGTGAGGAAATTCGAATTCTTGGGCTTTGAATTGTAGGATGAACAACAAAGAGACCTTTGCTCTTTTTGAGAGGTGAATCATAGATACTTCTTGATCGGAAATTCATGAAGTGTGCAATTTTTGATGATTCTTGAATTACAAAGAGGCTATTTAGGAGTCACTTCAGACCCTCATATCTTCCTCCTCACAGCTCCAAATTACGTGAAATATTTCACATGTTTAAAATGATGATCTCTACACACAATAAAAATCTCAAAATTTGTGGAGCACTTTTGAACAATCCAATTTCAACATATGTACAAAATACCCCAAACGAGTGGCATTTTCAACAATGGCATTTTCTCAAAAATTGTGCGATTTTGTTGATCCTTTTTTTCACACAAAAGCTACATAAGTCTTCTTTAATTTCAATGGTGTTGATCATCAAAATTACCCCACACCAATGAGAAATTAAGCTTGTTACAAGAGCTAGTCAAGAAAACAAGAGCTAAGTTCAACCACCCCCAATCCTTTAGAGGTTAAGTGTAGAGTTTGCAGTTCAAGAATGCTCATTGAATCAAGTTAATAAATGACAAGTGTGAAACCAAATTAATGTAGGACGCTCGTAGGATGCGCACCGCATGATATTTTCCACATCACCCATGCGGTTGACAAAATCTTTGGATGAGTTTGAGTCTAAGAAAACGTTGTCTGCTGACTGCAGGAGTCAAATTGTTACCATCATGGGTTAGATACCCTTGAAGAGCTTGCAAGCTTGAGAAGATTATTGCACAAGTGAATGCAAATGAATGTTCGTTTGGTCATCCCTTAAATCGAGAACGTTCAACTTGTTGCACCTTTTTAGTTGATCGGAGGGCTCTGGGTCTTGAGACTGTCCTTGGTTCTCAGCCAACAAAAACGTGCCACAGCTGCGGTGAAAAGGGCATGTTTCAGAGTACCAAACTTGTGACTGACCTCTGAAAACTAGAAGAAATTCCGAAAGTGTGAAACCCACTAATGACTACGGAATTTCTTCTAATGCAAAGTCGTGCACCACAGCAACACGAATAACATGTTCACCTGAGCCGTGCACCAGAGGAACATGAACAGATTACGGTAGCACTAGTAGAAAACTATGCCAAAAAGAACCGCAGCCGAAATCGGTTGTGGTTTTTTTGACCAGCTTGATTTGCAGTCGCTAAACGACTACAAATTTCTCTTTTCCGTTTTGCGACTGCAATTTTGAGAATTTCGGGGAGAATTGTTGTGGTGCAGAATTCCACATTCTGTCTCTATCTACAACAATTTCAATCCCAAGTATCTGGGATTCTCCACCAACAGCAGTTGACAATGATTGGCTTTCCCAAGACATCTGCCACCGACCCTGTTTGCATTGTTTGACCTTAAGAGAATCAAAGAAAATATATGACTTTCAATCACCACGGGACAAGCAACATTGACAGACTAAGTGAATGCAGTGCCGTAAAACGAAGAACAAATTTGGTTAGAGATGATTGCCTGGAAGGAAGAATCGGGTCAGCAATCTCGATACCGATATCTGAAGAATCTCTGGTGGCTTGTTGAGAATGAATCACTCGTATTTTACTTGAAACCACTTCCTTCGCCAATCGGTGCTGACATGGGACTTTCTCTGCGCCTTCTTCCCATCCTAGACCCTGGTTGCTCCAAGACAACTTAGAAATCCATACCGCAGCTAGATACCTGTGGAGGGACCATAAAACGGCAGGTAAGGTAGAGGATACTAAAGCCGTTACGGACCTGATCCCATTACCGACCTCTGTTACCAACAGCAAGTCATCTATTCATACACTTGGTTGGACTTATTAGCAAGTGGTGTAAGCATGATTTGGCTAAATGTTTATAGCCACATATCTTTGAATGGAAATGGGGTTGTCCACTGTCACTTATAGTGATCTACAACCTCCCACTTTAATATTGCATAAAAACTTCATACATAGTGATAATTTTTTTGATCTCGACAGATTTGGGTGATCCCTCCACAGCTCTATACCGATCTCCAAAAGAATCACACTGTTAAAATGCTTCATGTGATGCAAATAGTATCCTCTACCTTAATGACCTGAGCAGTAGCTAAAAAATGACACATATGTTACTGGCTCACAATGCATCTCGATTGAAGAACAGGGTTAAGTGCTCGATGCCTAAAAGAAACAGTACAAGGAAAAACCTTTGGAAAAGACCGGGGTTTACCCACTTGCTTCAACAGAAAAAGATGTGCAATTCATACGAAGACGGTAAGGATTGTCTTCTTCAAGGACAGCTTGACAACTTTGAGAAAACCTGAAATTCAGCGTAACACAAATAAGAAACAGAAGCTCAAAAGGCCGAAAAGGACCAAAACCTACCTCGTCAATCTTCTTTCACCATAATCACAACAACTATAAGATCAGAATTTACAAGTAAACTCCCAATTAGACAAAAACACCATAACAAGGGAAAACCCTAATCGACTATGAAGGCAATCATCGCTAAATCAGTGCAGAATTTCACTCAATGTGCAGGCTCATATCTCTCAATCAGTCGATTTCAACACATCTGAAACTGTTCAATCCTCACAAACTAAACTCGGTAAATAAGAGAGGTAGCCCTCCTTGTTCAAAGATTAGGGTTAGTTGGCGGTCTTCAGCAGAATGAGACCGCTCCATAAACCATGAGCATATCATATTTCACAAACATTATTTCTTGAAAAAACTATAAACGACACCACAAATCAAAGGTGCAAGACTCACTTTGTCTTCGTGAGTCTCCACAACGCACGACAGCGAAGGCATTGTTCAAAGATTAGGGTTAATTGGTTGTCGTACGCATGAGACCGCTTTGTGAACCATGAGCATTTCAACATCATATACTGGAAAAACTAAAAACCTTTGGAAAACACCGGGGTTTACCCGCTTACTTGCTTCAACAGCAAAGATGTGCAATTCATACAAAGACGGTAAGGATTGTCTTCTTCAAGGACATAGTATTCCAGCTTGGCAACTTTGAGAAAACCTGAAATTCAGCATAACACAATTATGAAACAGAAGCTCAAAGGACCAAAACCTACCTCGTCAGTCTTCTTCCACCACAATGACAACAATTATAAGATCAGAATTTACAAACAAACTCCCAATTAGAAAAAACACCATAACAAGGAAAAAATGCCATGAGACCACTTTATAAACCATGAGCATTTGAACATCATTTACTGGAAAAACATGAAACTACATTACTAGCATCGACAGCAAAAGGGAATGCGGTTCATGAGTGCATGCCATGAAGGGTGATCTCCGGGGACCATTCAGGCCCGTAATCCCTCCACTACACAGAGCGGGGAGTAAACGCTGCTCGGTTGCCCGCCTCACGCGGTGCCTCCCTCTCCAACAACCGCGGTGCCCATCCTTCCGGTTGGACTCCACAGCTGACTCCATGTTTGGAGCGGGCAGGCCTTCCACACAGACCCGGAGGCCCGATCAAAGAGCGCCATGTTCACGCAATCCTTCCCCGGCATCGGTTACAGACAGTCGCTACTCTGTCCGGATGAAAGCAGAGGATCCAACTTGCTTCATAACTCTTGCAAAAACGTTGTGTAACAATCGATATGGGTTTCCTCAGCACGAATCTTTGTCAGCCTGTTTGTTTCTGGTGAACAGCAGCCATCGGCATCGAAGTTGCAGCTCGTCCTTTGTGATCGGAGAATAGCTCAAACGATTGCAAACAAGCAAAAATGTGGCAAGATTGAATTGGTTACGTTTTTCTCTGCGATTACGAAAGGAGGAGCAGTGAGGGAAGAAAGAAGAGTACTCTGGCCCAAGTCCAGCAGTGATAGTCCGTGGAATGGTAAATCTAAGAGTGGTCTAGATTTTAGCTACGCTAACCCAAGAGTAGGGTGTCAAAAATCTAAAAGTGTTTTAGATTTTATTTATTCTGATTTAAAGGTAGCATATTTGAAAATTACGTGTGGTTTAGATTTTTTCTACCCTGATTTATCCCCTAACTGCTTAACCCCTAAATGTCCCAGCGTTCAAAAACTGGATCACAAACAGATTCAAAGTCTTGTAACTTTTTCATACAATCTCAGATGACTTTCATCCAAGTCACCTTTGCAAGCCTATTAACCCTTAAACGTCCACACTACATTTACCTGGTCAAACTTCATTAATTTTTCATATTTTAAATGTATTACATTTTTTTGGTATTTTTCTCATATGATTTATTCTTAAACCAATTTACAGTGATATTATCACAATCATTTAAATGAAAATGAATTTTATAAGATTTTTCAAAGTTTTCCCCTTGTAATACCCACAGTAATTACAAAAATGCCTAAAATAGTGTGAAATTTCTAGGGAAAATGAAAATAATAGTGATGAACAACAAGGTGTAGCTGGTATACTTTTTGAGCTTAAAAAGAAATTCGATTGAAATTTTTTTTGCAGTATATATTGGAATTTTAAGGCTCCGAGCTTTAAAGTGTTGTAAAAAACACAATTTTAACAATTTTGAAGAACCTTAAATTCAATTAGAAAGTAGAAGATAGCTTCCACACTTTCTTGGTTGGGACCATTTTCATTTGAAATTAGGAACTAGGTGAAAATCAGCGTTTGACTAAAAATTGATCAAACATGGCCCCACGGGGTTAAGTTCTCTACCAATTAAAGTAAATCTCTTATGATGGGGAGATGTTGATAATATTGGAGAGGTCTCCAAATGCTAGTATGTCAAATTTGTTGGATAGATTTTATGCTTGCAATGGTCCTCTCATGTACACCTCATGTACATCTAAGCCATGCTAATATCTACTTTTGAGGCTAGCATCTACTAATGTTCAAAGGGTTGGTACATTTAGGGGTTAAGCGTCCATTTTGTAAATGGAGTACAAAATCACTTGTCTTTTTTCATCCGTGGTGATGTTTTTCCAAGCAATATTTTTTTTCCATGAAATTTTCAAGTACTTGCCTTCACGTATGTGAAATCAGATTAGGAATAAAAGAAATCCAAATTGAATTTACTAAGTCCTGTCATTCTATGTGAGCTTCCATTTTGACCAAAAAAAATCCAAAGTTTTGAGTTGTCAAGTGCGCACTAAATCCATTCTTTGAGGGTGAGATACAAATGAAAGTTGTAGATGATGACTTTTCCATGACACCCATACGGTTGAATTAAATGATAGCGTTGAAGTATGTTTAAATTTGATTTTAGCAGAGATTGTCGTTTTGATTATATGAAAAATATAAAATACTCATTATCTTATGAATTTTGGAATGATTGGCCAAAAGTGCATAATGTAAAACATTGAATCATCTTTTGCATAGTGTGCAATATTTCAATCTATAAAATTATCTTTTGATTGCAAGCGTACAAAGAGATTTTAAGACACTATCGAACCACAATAAAACTTATGTGAATAACTTCACTACTATTGAAGCATAATGAATTACAAGATGAGAGTATTAAAATTGCAATTTTAGTGAATTTTCAAAAAAAAATCTTGTAAATTCATTTGAAAAATATCTAGACATTTTATTTCATATTTAACAGCACGGATGTCCTCTAATAAAAATGTCTTGCATATGCTCTTTAGAGTTGAAGTGTCAAAAAAATTGAAGAAGTCTCATTTTCTAATACAATTACGTATTGCCAAAACATGTAGGCATTTAGGGGTTAGGATATTTGAAAACGAATACCTTAGATAGTATATTTGAAAACTAAGAGTGGTTTAGATTTTGTCTACTCTAACTTAAAGGCAGGATATTTGAAATTTAGAAATCGTCTAGATTTTAGAAATCTAAAATTTAAGAGAGGTGTAAATTTTAGGCACTCTTGGCAATATTGGATCCATCACTAATTTACACCAAGATCAAAGTAAGACCCTTATGGTAGTGCCACCCTATTCATGATATGTGACCATTTGTAACACTTACCAGAACCCCCATTTTTGCCATCAACTTATCATTTTACTACTGCTTTGAAAGAAATATGGGAATGAAGTGTAAGAGTAGCATTTATGGATGGAAAAATGTTAGTGTAAGAATATTAATGAATATCAAAAATTATCAAAATGATGTAGCCAATTTACTATGAGACATTTGTGGTAGTTATGAACAACGACATTGATCATTATAATATAAGCTACAATTTGCCTAGCATGGAGCATCTTTCAAAATTTTATAAAAATTACATACTTTGTCAAAAAAAAATTTGAAAAACGTAATTTACTTGCTATCGCTTTGTGTTTTAGTTCACCAAATAATAATTCTTTTTTTAAAAGTCTCATCACCACATCAAAGAGCATTGGCCCACTTCAAAAGCAAAACCTTTTATGCACCACCATCGAAAAAGCTGGAAAGGAAATTTTAACTTTTTTTACACTGGCTAAGTCCTTGGAGCACAGGGTTCATTGGAACAAGCTTCCACCATATGGGCTAAGCTCTCATCGTGAAAGCTTATTTTGGTGAATCCTTTGTTCCAGGGGCTTGCCCTACACATTCTCCTTTTAAATTTGATGTTATCCTCATCCACTAAATTCGAAAATCACCAAATAAATCCACTTTTAGTCAACCCTTGAATGACCCAAAAGCCCTTTGCAGCCATATAGTATATTCTGTATCCGGTGATATTTGATCAAATAACAATGATCAAACACTTTTTAGCACAAAGTAAAATTAATAATCATGATAATATGTATACATAAATATATCACAATTCATATATCAAACCATAATGAAACAATTATAAGGCTAAATATGGGTTGTATAGAGGGATCCCAAGGGCCTTTTAACCCCTAAACGTCCAACCATTCATTTTTTAAACGATGAACAAAATCAAACACAATTCTCTCATCCGTCATTGACTTTTTGCAGTGTAAACTTTTTACTGTAGGAAGTTAGCTTCATGCATATCTGATCCGATTAGAAAGGGGATGATTTGTGAAAATTTTATGCCTCATTTCATGTTGTAGTGATTCACCCAAACATTCAAAGATTTCAAGTGTAAAAGTGCTCTTGAAAAAGTCAACTCATAAAATTAAGCAACTAAAAAATCTTCAAAAATCACTACACTTAGAGTATCAATTTTCAACCAATCACAACAAATTACAAATTGGCAATATCTTATTCGTAATCAAATTACAAAAAAATTGAATTTTAAGTTTCAAATTTTTTACTAAAATATTGCCTCTCTCATTAGCCAACCAACTACTTACTATGGTGAAAGTATTATACAGCGTAGTTGGTACCTGGAGTACAGGAGTAGTTTCACAGTCAATTGGGACTAGAAAGCAACGCCCAAGCTCTCCACAGCACTGACTCTTGTTATTGTCTCTTCAAGTGACGCTTCTCTTCATCGCTGCTGCACCTTCTCCCGATCGTCATCGTCGTAATTTAGTCGTCGCATATTCAGCATCATCTTCAGCCAGGTTTGTTTCGGGCTGCTCAGTTGCGTCTTATTTCATTGCCGCTGGCCCTGGTATGCGAATTTCACAGAGCTTTTTGAGGTGCAGGTTTTGAGTTTCTAGTTTGGGGTTTGTGCATGACCGGATTGCGAATCAGGTTTCGGTTGTGCGTTTGTTGCGAATAGCGGGATTGTGCGGAAGATGTGGTGTCGTGTTTAAATGGCGAGTTTGCTGAGGAATTGATTATGTTTTTTTGCATAGGTTTTGGTAAACCCTAAATGACACGTTTCTTCGTTAGGTTTTTGTTGGTGGTGTTGTTGTTGCATGTAGTTTCTGTTGTGTGATCTTAGGTTTTAGTTGCGAAATAGTTTTGTAGACTGGTGGCGGATACGGGATTGTGCGTAAGATGTGGTGTAGTATTAAAATGGCGATTTTATTCAGGAATTGGTTATGTTTTTTGCAATGATGTGGCTCTTTGTTAGGTTTGTGTTTGTGTGATTTCAGTGGCTTGGCGTGCGGTGCTGAATTTGAGGTTTTGGAGTTTTGTTGTGTTTAAATGGCGAGTTTGTTTTAGGGGTGGAGGTATCGCAGAATTGACTCTGTTTTTTTTGCATACGTTTTGGGGAACCCTAAATGATATGTTGTGTGATGTCAGTGGTGCAGAATTTGGGATTGGGAGAGGAAGGGGCTTACTATGGTGGTTAGGTTTCGGAGTTTTTGACGAGTTTCTGAATAATCGGAGTTGCAAGCGCGGGATGCGTCAGAGAGAAGACGAGAAAGAAGGTTTCGTTGTAGGTTTCGTCTTGCTACATGCTGCCTAAAAAGAGAGACGCCGGGGAGGCAGAGCTGGGGAGTATCGGCGTCAAGAAGAATCATCGCGTGGAGGATTGTAGCGGGAGTGTGGTAGTGGGAAAGAACAAGGAGCTTGTCATGGCGCCGGACAGCAGCAATGCGGAGGTTGAGATCGATGAGGATCTGCACAGCCGGCAGCTTGCCGTGTACGGCAGGGAGACCATGCGGCGCCTGTTTGGTGCTCACGTGCTCATCTCCGGTCTCCAGGGTCTCGGTGTGGAGGTTGCGAAGAATGTCATCCTCGCCGGTGTGAAATCCGTCACGCTGCACGATGCTGGAAATGTTGATCTCTGGGATCTCTCTGCGCAGTTCTATCTTACGGAGGAAGACGTGGGAAAGAATCGGGCCTTGGCATGCGCTGATAAGCTCAAGGAGCTGAATACCGCAGTCAGTGTCAGCACCAGTACGGGTGACATTACAGAGGAATTGCTATCAGCGCATCAGGTCGTTGTCTTCACCGACATCACGTTAGATAAGGCCATAGAGATCGATGACTTCTGCCACAGGCATGAGCCGGCCATTGCCTTCATCAAGGCCGACATACGAGGCGTGTTTGGATCCGTGTTTTGTGATTTTGGACCGTCTTTCACCGTTGTGGATGTGGATGGAGAGGAGCCTTTTACGGGTATCATCGCCTCCATTAGTAACGACAACCCCGCATTGATCACTTGTGTGGACGATGAGCGGCTTGAATTGCAGGATGGTGACCTTGTTACATTCGCTGAAATGCATGGTATGACGGAGCTTAACGACGGGAAACCTCGTCGTGTCAAGGGCACAAGACCATACTCGTTTCAATTGGAAGAGGATACGACTGCGTATGGTGCGTATGAGAAAGGTGGAATTGTGACTCAGGTTAAGCTTCCGAAGGTGCTGAAGTTTCAACCCTTGAGGGAGGCGTTAAGCAGCCCTGGGGAGTTTCTGCTCAGCGACTTTGCAAAGTTTGATCGTCCACCTTTGCTTCATGTGGCATTCCAGGCTTTAGATGCGTTTCGTGCAGAGACAGGCCATTTTCCTGCTCCTGGGTCGGAATCGGATGGGATCAAGCTGGTGGAGATTGCACATCGTATTAACGAGGAGAAGCCGAGTGATCAGAAACTGGAGACGATTGACGAGAGTATTGTGAAACTCTTGGGCAGTGGATCTCGGGCAGTGTTGAGTCCCATGGCTGCGATGTTTGGGGGGATTGTGGGTCAGGAAATTGTCAAGGCCTGCTCTGGGAAGTTTCACCCTCTGTACCAGTTCTTCTACTTTGACTCACTGGAATCCCTACCAGCAGAGCCATTGACACCCGAGGATGTGAAGCCTTTGAACTCACGGTATGATGCACAAATTGCCGTCTTCGGCTCAAAGATGCAACAGAAATTGGAAGAAGCGAACTTGTTTCTGGTGGGTGCCGGTGCCTTAGGTTGCGAGTTTCTGAAGAACCTTGCGCTCATGGGAGTTGCTTGTGGTCCCAAAGGAAAGCTCACTATCACTGATGACGATGTGATTGAGAAGAGCAACCTCAGCAGGCAGTTCTTGTT
Organism: Pohlia nutans; assembly: GCA_022496805.1. Taxonomy (NCBI): domain Eukaryota; kingdom Viridiplantae; phylum Streptophyta; class Bryopsida; order Bryales; family Mniaceae; genus Pohlia; species Pohlia nutans. The sequence goes on from CM040096.1 coordinate 25,731,564, forward strand.
TCGCGACTGGAACATTGGGCAAGCGAAATCGACAGTGGCGTCTTCAGCGGCTATGGCCATCAACCCGTCCTTTAGGGCTGTTGCATTACAGAACCGTGTGAGTCCAAACTCGGAGAATATCTTTGACGACACGTTCTGGGAAGGTCTTGACTTAACAGTCAATGCTTTGGACAATGTCAACGCAAGGCTTTACATTGATTCTCGGTGCGTTTACTTCCAGAAGCCTTTGCTGGAATCGGGGACTTTGGGCACCAAATGCAACACGCAGGTCGTGATTCCCAATCTGACAGAGAACTATGGTGCTTCACGGGACCCTCCTGAGAAGCAGGCCCCAATGTGCACTGTACATTCATTTCCTCACAATATTGACCATTGCCTCACATGGGCACGTTCCGAGTTTGAAGGTTTGCTTGAGAAGACTCCAGCTGAGGCGAATGCGTTTCTGGTGAAGCCTGAGGAATACAAAAATGCAATGAAATCTGCAGGTGATGCCCAAGCCCGGGAGCTTCTGGAGCGCGTCGTGGAATGCTTGGTCACAGAGCGTTGCTTCACGTTTGAAGACTGCATCAAATGGGCCAGGACTAAATTTGAAGACTATTTTTCCAACCGAGTCAAGCAGCTCACATTCACGTTTCCTGAGGACGCGACTACCAGCAACGGGCTGCCGTTCTGGTCCGCCCCGAAGCGGTTCCCCAAACCCCTGCAGTTCACGTCCAGTGACCCCTCGTACCTTTCTTTCGTTGCTTCAGCAGCTATTTTGCGAGCAAGTACCTATGGTATCTCGGTGCCAGCTTGGGCTTTGGATGCAAAGAAACTGGCTGAAGCTGTGGACAAGGTCAAGCTGCCTGACTTTGCACCAAAGCAAGGCGTGAAGGTTGTGACAGATGAGAAAGCCACGAGCATCAATCTGTCCAGCATGGACGATGACTCCCAGATTGAGCTCCTGATCAAAACTCTTGAGGAAGGCGCCAAGAATCTATCTCCTGGGTTTAGAATGAATCCTATTGCGTTTGAAAAGGACGATGATACAAACTATCATATGGACCTGATAGCAGGACTGGCCAATATGCGAGCGCGGAACTACAGCGTACCAGAGGTCGACAAACTGAAGGCGAAGTTTATTGCCGGCCGTATCATTCCTGCCATAGCCACAACAACTGCCATGGCTACCGGACTTGTCTGCTTGGAGTTGTACAAGGTTATGTTGGGGCACAAGGTGGAACAATACAGGAACACATTTGCCAATTTAGCTCTTCCCCTGTTTTCAATGGCCGAGCCTGTCCCTCCCAAGGCGTTCTCCCACCAAGATCTCAAGTGGTCAATATGGGACCGATGGATCATTACTGGGGACTTGACCTTGAAAGAGCTGTTGGAATGGTTTGAAGCCAAGGGCTTGACAGCATACAGTATTTCTTGCGGCCAGTCCCTGCTGTACAACAATATCTTCCCAAGGCATCGTGACCGCATGGGCAAGAAGGTGTCAGACCTTGCGAGGGACATTGCGAAAGTGGAGGTGCCACCAAACCGTCGCCACTTCGACATCGTTGTTGCATGTGAAAATGATGATGGGGACGACCTTGACGTGCCCCTAGTCTCCATCTGTTTCCGGTAAACTTGGTTCCTACTTGTGGCGTATGTTACATTTTTTTGGGTGCATCTTTCGAAATATTTTGTTCATAGGTGGCCATCATAGGGATCACTCTCATGTGGCTTGAGGATGTCCATTTTGTTAAGGTTCTACAGCTGATCGAATTGCCAATGATGCATGGAATTCGTAGGGCTTAGGTGTGCATTGATATGTAGCAGTAGCACAGAGATTGTTACCAACTGTTTACTACAGCTGGTATGAACTACTTATATTCACTTTGCAAGAATTTAGAATGGATAGGTCTGTGCACGGGCAGTAGATGCTGCTGAAGTCCAGAATGTACTTATTCTTCAAATCCAGTGAACACTTGCAAACTTGTATTAAATTGCAATCTTGCGACAATACTTCTGTATAGGAATTCGACATCTGACGTGTTTGAATAATGTAACGAAGTTGTTCTTGTGGTATTCTAAATGTATGCCCCCTACCGCAGCACCTTTTCAATACGTACGTGTGCTTGTTTCAACTTTGAGTATCGATACACAAACTGACATTGACAAGTCGTCCAACTACTTACGAGGCTCAGTCATCGGCAAGAGCACATCCTTCACCACTTTCGAATCCCTGCAAAAGCATTCAAATTATACAAGTCTTTCATCTGGTTCATTAGAACCCATGGCCATTCATCTGGTTACCCAAGACCTCATCAATACAAGAAATCCCAAACATTCTCGATTCCACAAACACGGGGCCACTCGGATCTAGGTTTACACGGAGAACCGGCAGCTTCGAGTGTCCTCTGAATGCTCTACCATCAACAACAATGCCAACGGGGTTGACACAAACATCCGGGAAAAAGCAAGAGCCTCTTGCACGATCATGTCAAGATTCCATCACGATCAACTCGAAACCCTAAACCTAAACCCTAAAATAGCAAACACCAATCCGAGCTCCAACCATGATATGCGGTGCCCTAAACTTAGCGAGATTGATCTCACCAAACCAACCACTGCCAATTTTCCGACCAAGCCGGTATTTGATATCCTTGAAGATGAAGCCATCTGTGCCTTCCTCGCATGCGCAATTCCCATGGCAACTAGCTCTGTCTAAGGCTAGCAATACATATTTAAAACCACCGCCAGACACAACTCTCCTCGAGCCTCCAATCGATCGACGTCAAACCATCGCCCTCATCGCCTCAAAACTCTTAAGTGGAAAATGTCTACAGTGGTAATTGGTAAACAAAAGGTCTGCTGAAGACTGCCTGCTGTCGAAATTGACATTCCACGCCACCCTAAACCAATCCCAAGATGACTTCTGGCACTTTTTTAATTTTCTTATACAAAAGTCAATTAATTCATGTCGAAACTGACCTTGATGTAGAGTACTACCGGAATGGTAAAGGCCCCAAACACTTCCCATTTGCGAGGGCAACGAGAGCGAAGAAAGCTTACCGAGATCAGATCTCGAGCGGAAGTACCAGTGCGATCTACCTGTTTTCTCACTGGGTTTTAAAGTATCCGTAGGTGCTCTACCTATCCCTTTAGTGCCCAGCTAACCACATTGTGGTCACTGGGTGCATGCAACCATGAATATTGTTAAATCTGTTCAGAATGGGATTTAGCTCTCTGAAGTTCAGATGACGCCACACTCAACACACAGCAGCTGCAAAAACAATATCCGTAATTGGACATACCGATCACTCAAGAAGCAGTTATATACAGTCAATTGTGCAAAGGCCTGTAGAATACTGTAAAAAAGAAACAGGATATACGTACAAAAGAGGTCAATGACAGTGATGACTTCTTTAGAGACATTACTGACTATTTTCATTCGTGCTATTTTATCTTGGGAAATTGGGAACGTTGGGAACCCTAACAACGGTCATCCCAACTTTCATTGGATCTGACTGGTCACGAAAAGAGTTTCAACGTGGGCTCGTGAGAGGACCACCGTTGATCAACATAGACGGTCGAGATGAGTTTCATCATTTCAAGTTTTTCAACTGGAGAGTGTTCATCTTCTTCTCAACTAAGACTGTTCATCTTTCTCGAGGACGTTGAACTCATACGGGTCTGATAACACCAATTTTGGACATACTATTTGCGTGAATTGGAGCATGTACGAGATTTGAACATACATTGTATTTGAAAGAGTGAATTGAGAAATATGAGTTAGAAATTAAGCCCTAAAGGACCAAGAAGCTCAAACTAGGTCTCATGTTTCATTTCGCACTTTTGAGTAGATCTTAGATGGACTTCTTTTTTTCGAACAAATTTGTTCTTTGACCAACCCGTGCAATGTAGTTCACTAATTCCGGTGATATAAAATTTGGTCCCATCTAGATTGTATTTTTCACAATAAGATCAATTGAATTTGTCATTTTAAAACCATAGATTCTTTGTCCTTTCATGACTAAAACGAATTTGATTTTTCATTTCTTTTTCAAATCTCATACTAACTATTTAAAGATGAAATGTAAAGATTGATGGAACCTTTCACATAATTGAGGAGCATTTTCATAACAACTCATAAAGAGTTGTGGGGACTCTTTTCAAGTTTGCGTGAATAATGTGTTTGTTCGTAATGACAATGATCCAATGCCAATCAAGGCTACTACTCTCTTCTATTAGGAATAGATGAAGCCAACATCACATACAACATAATGTAACCAACATCATAGACATGCTCTTAGACTTAAAAGTCATAATAAAAAGTATGGGAACTAAGGCAATTGATACTACTGACACAAAAATCAATGTAGGTGTCCATAGCTGATCCGCGTAGTAAAGACGTTGTTGTCATCTTACTCATGGGGTGTTGAGGACGTGTCCAAGAGGAATAGAGGATAGCCCACGATCAAATCCTTCATTGGAGGAAGGTGTTCAGCTGTTAACCGTAAATTAGGAGCTATCGGTAGGTCTACCGGTTTGAGTTTTTACCCCGGTAATTTTCCAAGTTACCCCAGCAGGTAGATCTAGGAAATGCTTTTTTACCGATCTGACCTAACTGTCAGATCTGGTTGTACTGATATAAAAGCAATAGAGCCAAACCCATTGGCATGACCCATTTTCCAAGATACCTATCTGTCTTGTCAAAATTCCTTCCTCCTTTGTGTCTACCGATCAGTTGTTTGTTCATGTTTCTGCTACCTGATTCGTTCATAGATTTCCTAACTTGTGATTTCTAAGTTACTCTTAGTGTTGTTATCATGGATTGCACTTCACTTCTTCCTCTCGGTAGCTAATATACCCTCCGGTAGTGATTACTGAGTAGTTCTTCACAAGGGAGAGCTACCATCAGCCGACTTGCATTTATGATTGTCAAACAAATCAGGGAGTTTTATGATTTTCTTCTTCTATTTTGCACAGTGTACTCAGATCATGCATACTTGTTTTATCTCAAACTTAGCTGATGCTTGCATGCGATCGTTTCATTAAAAAAAATCCCACGTACTTGATAAGAGAAAACGAGGATTAAATTCTGTAATATTCTTCATCTCATAGATTATGTTGAAGGTATGTTGAATCGAAGCAATGCAGCGCACATCAGGCGGGGTAGAGGTTCTAGAAGGTGTCAAGATCTACGGCTATGGCCTGCGCCGCCATTTGATGCACCTCCTTTTCCGAATGCTACCGAGGTTGTCTATGATTGGGCACGCAATGAGCATGGTGCAACAGGCTATAAACTTCGAGTCCTCTGCTCTTTGCTTCACGAGGAGTACTTGTTGTCGTTGCCTCTCCCAGAAGGGATCAAAGGGTATGAAGATCTCAGTCAGTTGAAACCAAAGCAACTTCGGTACTTGTTTAGGCGTCAGTGTGGAAGCATACTCGGTTGGACTTGGAGGCGTCAAGAGGGCGACCGAGATAGCTTTTCAGAGGCAGTCAATCGAGCCCTGCGGCAGGATGTGTGGCCTGACCACAATGTCGTGCCCAAACATTGACATGGAACGCCCCGATCCAGTACCAAGTGCAACTGCCTCACATGGAGGACTGCCACAATCGTTGACAAGAGAGCTTGGAGAGGATTATCTTGCATTAGAGAATTATTGTCCAAATAAAGACGGATCTGAGTCAACTGTATCTAATACCGCTATTGGCATGACATGCTCACCTGGAGTGGTTACTCTTTAACCTGACCTACACATCAATACCCATGCATGTAGAGTGCCATGGATGGGGTCTTCAAGTCAAATGGATGTGAAGATCGAAATTAGCAAGGGACTGCCAGTTGCGGACGAACCGATTCCCATCAGCAAACGGACAGGGTTGCCAACCAGAAAGTACGTATTCAAGTCCAAATCAAGGTCGGCGGATCATTCCTCAGTATCCATAAGCAATGGACACACAGTTGGGCCCGCTTTCGTGGACCACATCACAGCTTTGGTTGACAAGCTTGCAAATGAAGCTCGTCAAGATCACCACGGCAGTTTTGTTGATGTACCATTCGGTGCGCTACATATTTCTACGGGAATTCAGCCAAGTCCACCTCTTTGCAGCTCAATTCTACACCAAAAGGCTGCCATGATACAAAAAGGAGGCTTGAGAATTGATAATGCCGATCAAATTCATGGCATTATTGTGGCTACAACATCTCACAATCCAGCAATTGCACTACCTACACCATGCATGGAGGGTGTGATGCAAAGTGAAGAGAAAAGTTCAAATCAGCATGACCTAGGTATGCTTATAACCTACATGAAATCAATGTACTGTACTTTTACTCTTGTTTTTTCTATTTGTATGCCATGTTTGTGTATAAAGTAGTGGCGACTACAGTTACTAGGTCCAATTACAGAATTATTGACTTTGTTAAATTCAATATTGTCTTCACTAATAACATCACGTGCATCAGTTTGTCTCATGTACAATTCGTATGAATTCAATCTTCATGATTAGTCTTATGTACTAGCATGTGTAAATAATATTTCGGTGTGGTTCTATAAAGTTGCATGTTTTTATGTCCCAAAGCTATATATAAGGCCATATTTGTTATGTTGAGACTTTTTGCAGATTTTGAAAGGGAATGCTAGTAAAGTTTGTGTTGTTATTTGTTTGTAAAAAAATACTAGTAAAGAGATAAAACGGTTTATCTTTGAATCAAATATAAAAATAAGACATCAAAAAGTCTCAATATAACAAATATAACCTTATTTGTATTTTAGCAGGGAAGATGAGAGGTCACAACCCAGTTGTCCAAACAGAACTATTTTGTGAAGAACACGAAGGCATGTCCATTCAACATATTCAAATACCAGGTATTGTGTACGCATTCGTTGACATGTAGCCATGTTTGATTTTACCTGATGTTACATGTGGCATGCAATGTTTATACAAGTAAGGTGATTAGAACATGACCAATTATTTGACTTGGAAACTATGCCAGCCATTATCTCTTTCGACACTGGAACATCCAAGCATGTGAAGAAGCCACGTCTTCCTAGCACAAAAATCCCAGATGTCCTTAAGAAAAAAAGGGAGCGTATGAAGCGGATTTACTACACCATCGAGCAACAACCAAGTAAGTAGGCTGTACTTCAGTCATGCATGCTGCATAATATTTTTGTTTGCTGCCAAATATACATGTTCAGTGGTGCGAGCCTCCATTTAGTCATGTTGAATCACGTGCTTGCTTTTCCTCGCATTCTTGAACCACACTTGAACTACCAATGATGCTAATAATTGCAATTCACTAAATCAATATGTGTCTGTCACTAATTGGTGACATGTTAATGTGCCATGACCTCAATGTTATTATATAGTCATTCCACTTCTGCAATATGGAGGGGACGTTGGCACATCCATATCGGTCGAAACATCTGGTGTCCTTGAGAACCTGGCCACTCTTGAGAAATGCGATGTCTCTGTGCAAGACTTTCCAAGCGTGGTTGCAGGTGCTTACGGTACGAACTCTACTCATTAACATGCCACATAATCTATGTTGCAATACTACTTGGTGTCCTTGCCATTTACATTAGAGCAAATTTGGACTCGGGAAGAGCCTTTTAAGAGCCAAGCTTGTGTACCCCCATAGTATTCGTTTATCGTTTGAGAAGAAAAAAGGATAGTAGAATTCCCCTATTTCCGCTTGGGAGAGGGCTGTCCTTGAGTTGCAGGGTGATGTGAGAGGGTAGTGGGATGGCTTACTGTGAGTGGCCGATTTAGAGGAGGGACAGAAGCCTTTGCTGGTACATGCTCTTGGGACTGGTGCATAAGGGAGTACATAAACCATATTCTAACATCATGTACTTTGGTGAAGCTGAAATAGAAATAATATAAAAACCTGTTGGACACAAGCACTGCCCAGGCTTTTTAACAAATTGTACAAGAGAGTCCGAATTTGTTTTCATCAACTTGGGGTAGTGTAGCTCAGTGAGGTCCTTTATTTTCACACTGAGAGACCATGTCACACATAAGGTGGAAGTCCATTCCCAATTGAATAAGAAATAAAAATATGAGACATTGATATTATTTAGTATTATTATTTTTTAGGGTTAGGCAAGAAGAAATAGATTCTAACACAAGTTGAAACATAATTTTTGGATGAAGAATGAATTAGTTATAAATTTTCAAAGTTGAAGTATGACACATCCCATTCACAACACATAGTTAGAGTTGTTTCTGTTCAAAGAAGATTTGTATTGCACACACTAAAGATGCTGAAGCCAACAACAACAAACCCATAACCACACTTACATATACTAAAACCAACAAGAGAGAACCCATTACCATTCAACTGTAACCACCTTAATGCAAAGTTATTGAACAACATTCTCATCATCATGGGTTTCTAAAGCAATTGTCTCAGGTTGAACCCAAATTCTACCACGTCTAACTCTAGTTTCCCTCCATGCAGCATGTCTTGCTCTCAACTGGTGGTCAACAATAGGGGCATTTTGAAGTTGCTCAGCACGTTTTGTGATCTCATACTCTCTGTACTGGATGGCACGGAACCACCACTCATAGGTTTGGATAATTGCACTTCTGCGTGCTATAGTACCTGAATGTTGAGTGTGCTTATGATAAGCAGTTTTGGCAGTGTAATGTGATTTCTCCATACCTTGCATGGACCAAACAGCCAAACTTCCATACGTGCTCACAAACCAAGTGGAGTGTTTTACTAGAACATGCTGTGATACCACATGAGAACAAGGAGTTAGTGAACAAAGCCTCCATGCCATGCCATTACAGTGAGTTAGTGAACAAAGCCTCCATGCCATGCCATTACAGTGAGTTAGTGACTACAAAGCCTCCATGCCATGCCATTACAGTGAGTTAGTGACTACAAAGCCTCCATGCCATGCCATTACAGTGAGTTAGTGACTACAAAGCCTCCATGCCATGCCATTACAGTGAGCAGCATTGGAAACAAACAAGAACAGTGACTAAACTAGCCTACATACTGTAAGGAAAGTATCATACTGTAAGGAAAATATACTGAGCAGCATTGGGAACAAACTGATATTTTATAAAAGCCAGTACATTGAAACAAGTAGCAGACTGTAAGGAAAATAGGGTGAAGGCTAGAAGACTTACCACATAATGTGTGACATTGCCTTCTCCGAAGGCAGTCAAGAATAATTTGCCCCACCTTTCCACTTTAACTTTGTAGTCAGCTATTTCTTGGGGATTCAATTTCATTTTAGTGAAATACACTTGAAGATCAGCAAATGCACTCCACATGTTTTGTCTATCTCGCTTGGCTTGGCCCCTTCGAGAGTTGTTTTTTTCAGCCTCACATATGTCCTTCCAGGCCTTGTCAAATTTTGACCCAGTAATTGCTTTGAACAAATTTCTACAACGGGCACCGTTGAAGGATAACTTACTGGGCAAGTCAGAGTTCTTCCCTGATAGTCTGGCATCTTTGGTGAGCACTACAGCGCCACCACCAACACCTACTTGTCCAAGAACAAGCTCCATACATTTGATGGCTTCAACTCTCTTTTCGGGATCTTTAAGCATCCAAGCATAGCAAATATGCAGGTGGATGATCTTCTCAACAATGCGACATTGGGCATGCAGCATGCAAATGTGCACACGATTCAAAGGGATGTCGATGATAGGGTCCCACTGACCGACACCACTAGGTCTCCTTATCGGTTCGTGTCGAAGTTTGGGTAAACCTTCTTCCGTAGTGCGTGCCGAGTCAACGGCTTCGGAAAATGTCTGGCGTTGAAGCCCTACTGTGGCTACCTGCAAGTATTCTAATAGGCCGGCTCAGAAATTGCTCAGCATGAACATATCATCTGGTGGCATAGTGAGATTCTCTGCTAGTTGCTGAAGGCGTTCAGCGTAGTCATCTACAGACTCGTTCGGTAGTTGGTTGATGGTACGAAATTGGATGTACGTTTGGTCGTCGGTTTTTATGGTGCGGTAGCGCTGTTTGAATGCGGAAAAAACCTCCTGTAAAGTATTAGTAGGATGTATCTTTCGATGATAAGCAAACCAATTCGACTCTTTTTCTGTAAGTGTATTTCCGAACAATTCGAGTTGGACCATGGTTTCAGTTTTGCCATTTAGTCTGATAGCAGATTCAAATTTACGGCAATGCGTTTCGGGACACTTACCGGTTTTGTATTCGGGGTACGGTACTGCTTTTCGAGCGGTAGGAGTAGTACGGCGGCCGGGTGGAGGATGAGGCGCGTTGGCTTCGTCGAGAGGTCGGTAAGCTAGATTCGGTACTACCGGAGCCGGAATACGTCGGGGTAGTGGGTAGTTGTATGGACAAGCAATGGACGGGTGATCGGTATGTTCGCAGAATGTGCAAAATCGAATAGGGGGTCTGGGACGTACCGGATGGTGTAGGTGTGGATGATGAAATCCAACAAATTGTTGTTGAACCGGGTGTTGATGTCCTGTGGTCGGTTGCGGTCGAACCGTATGATGGATGGACGCCGCATGTTTGTGATCCTGTCGGAGCTGTCGTAAGCGTAGATGTGGGAGGTGTAGCCGGGACGTGGCTAACTTGAAGTCGAGTGTAGGTGGTGATTCGAGGGGAGCAAGGAGCTCTTGATCGGTTGCGTCCTCGGTTGGTAATTGTTGGAGTCGTTCCTGAATGGCCGAGGATTGAAGGAATGCCTCGGTACGAAATCGTTCGCGTTCTTCGTCCGTCAACAGTACATCTTCCCTGGGAGTTGGTGGATTGTTCAGTAGTGAGTCGGATGAAGGGCGCTGCCAGGTGGAAGAGTGTGGATGTCGTGCGGTATGATGCTCCCGAGGGGTCGGTAATTCGTCTGTTGTGAGAAGATAGTGCGGGCGTCGCATTTGGTGAGTAGCCGTTGACGGGGCTCGGATGTGACGCTGCATCGGTGAAGGTAGAAGTTCTTGTATGCTGCGGTGAATGCGTGTATTGGCAGCGGTAAATGCATCAAGATCAAACTCGGGAGGTGGTCCTGCAGAGCGAGTGTGGCGCCGGGTCATAGTATAGATCTGGTGTCCAAAGTGGTTTCGTACTAAACCGGCTATATAAGTGGTTCGGTAGTAAGATTTTGGAGTGGCGCAGTGTCACACGACGACTACAACAACCATAGAGTGACGGAAAGGATTACTGCATGGATTAAGAGAACAAGTTTCTAGAATTCGAACACTAGATGGTCGCCAAATGGTAGCTCCTCCTTGTAAAGAACTACTTGGTAATCACTACCGGAAGGTATATCAGTTACCGAAAGAAAGAATGAGAATACAGTCTAAGGTAATACCACTGATGGTAACTTAGAAAGCATAGGTCAGGAATTCTACGAAAGAATCAGGTAGTGAAGAACATAAAGACATAATTGATCGGTAGACAGGAAGGAGAAGGAATTTTGACAAGACAGATAAGTATCTTGGGAAATGAGTCGTGCCAATGGGTTTGGCTCTATTGCTTTATATCAGTACAACCTGATCTGACAGTTAGGCCAGATCGGTAAAAAATTATTTCCTAGATCTACCTGCTGGGGTAACTTGGAAAATTACCGGGGTAAAAACTCAGACCGGTAGGCGTACTGGTAGCTCCTAATTTATGGTTAACAATCATGTTTTTTGAATCGGGGTTTGTGAAAGGATTGAATTTTGTGTGACTCCACCTCAACTCCAATTTTACTCTCCAATCAAAGTCAACATCTATTTCCCGATTCTGCACGTTTTTTGAGGACTATTTTAAGTACAAACATAGAATGTTCCTACATTTAATGTGCTTTACATTGAATTCTCCGACAACTATACTTATTGAAATGGAAACCGTCTTTGTCTTGTCTCTTCCTTCTTCTCCATCTCTCCGTTTCTCTATTTCTTCTCCATTTCTCTACATCTTCTCCTTCTCTTTCTCCTTTGAATCCTTTCCCTTTGAATTAAATTTGAAATTTGAAATTATTGAAGTTGAAATTTAAAATTTAAAATCATATTATATTTGAAATTATTGAATTCTTTTTCTAAGAAAAGAATATATATATATATATATATATATATATATATATATATATATATATATATATATATATTAGTAAATATATATATGAAATCCATAAAAGCTATGAGTGTTTGACAACTTGTGTTGAAGAATCAATTGAGAGTATGTGGGAAAAAAAAGCTAAAATAAATTTCATATTCATTAAATAAAAATCTAACTAGTAGAAGGTAAAAATAGTAAAAAAATACAATTGATAGTAGTTTTGATATGAAATTGAAAAAAATACCAATTTCAACGATAAGACATTCTAATGAGCAAAAATACATCCTATTTGTTTTATTTAAAAATCTAAAATTTTGAGTCAAAAATAAAATTTCATACATTACTTATACCATCTTTGTATGCAAATTATATTATAATATATTTGTGTTTTCTATTTTGTTAAACGGTTTAAATTCAATAAAGAAATAAATTTGAAACTATACCAATTATTTTTGTTCACATAATATGTTGTGTTTAGAATAGTATTGACACAAATTATTTAAAAAATAACAAGATGAATTCTTTTATGTTGAAGTGAAATCTATGTTTTCTCAAAACAACTCGATAAGTATTGAAGTAGAATTGTATGTTTTGAAGTTGCATAAAAACTTATCTTGGTAAGTTACAGGAAGATATATCTTCTATTGCACATCTACAAAAAAAACATCTTTTGAAAAAATTAACCTCTAAAAGACTATGTAGCCTAATTTGGAATATTTGAAAGTTAACGCATGTCCTAGTGACTTCATAAATTATCATGGTTTTTTCATGGATTTATCATGAAAATTAATTATGATGGATCATTATTCTCTATGTGTAATGATTTATTGCATGTCATCTCAAAAAGTATTGAAAATGTTATAGTTTGCTAAAAATAAATAAAATTATATGTCAAAGCAGGCATCCCCTTTTATATTAATGTAAATTTCAAAACATTCAATAAGTAGGTTAGATTTACATTGAAAAATAAAACATTGAATAATTTTATTTCTAGTAATTATATGAAAGCTATGACAAAAAAAATATAAATACAAAGATGGTATAAATAATGTATAAAATTTTATTTTTGACTCAAAACTTTAGATTTTTAAATAAAACAAATAGGATGTGTTTTTGCTCATTAGAATGTCTCATCGTTGGAATTGGTATTTTTCATTTTCGTATCAAAATTATTATCAATTGTAATTTTTAGACCATTTGTACCTTCTTCTACTAGTCAAATTTTTATTAAATGAATATGAAATTTATTTTTAGCTATTTACTTTTCCACCTAGTCTCAATTGATTTTTCAACACAAGTTGTCAAACACTTATAGCTTTTACGGATTTCATATATGTTTACTAATTTCATATATATATATATATATATATATATATATATATATATATATATATATATATATATATATATATATATATATATATATATATATATTATTTTTATTGTTTTTATATACACTACCACTTTCTTAGAAAAAAGAATTCAATAATTTGAAACATGATACGATTTTAATTTTTAAATTTCAACTTCAAGAATTTCAAATTTAAAATTTAAAACAAAAAAGAAGAATTCAAAGGAAAACGAGAAGGAGTAGGGAAACGGAGAGAAAGAGATGAAGGGAGAGACAACATGAAGATGGGTTCCATTCCGACAAGTATAGTTGTCGGAGAATTCAATATAAAGCACATTAAATATAGGAACATTCTATGTTTGTAGTCTTGTACTTAAGACAGTCCTCGAAAAACGTGGAGAATCTCAAAATAAATGTTGACTTTGACTGGACAGCAAAATTAGAGTTGAGGTGAAGCAACACAATATTCAATCCTCCAGTTCCAAAAACTTGATGCCTTCCGCCGTCCGCTTGGCGCGTCTGATCGGGCCGTCCGCCGTCCGCCGTCCTCCAAAGCAACGTCCGATCCATTGCCATTCCGATCGGGCCGTTCGCCATCCAACCTAGCCGTCCGATGCCCTCCTCCAAGCATCCGAACAGGTTGTCCGCCGTGCTCTAAAAGCGGTGTCCGATCGGGCCGTCCGCCATCCGACCTAGCTGTCCGATGCCCTCCTCCAAGCGTCCGAACAGGTTGTCCGCCGTCTTCCAAAAGTCGCATCCGATCTGGCCGTCCGCCATCCGACCTAGCCGTCCGATGTCCTCTTCCAAGCGTCCGAACAGGTTGTCCGCCGTCCGCCGTCCTCCCAAAGCCGCGTCCGATCGAGCCGTCCGATTGACCGTCCAATGGACCGTCCGATGGGGTGAAAAAGGCAACCGCCGGGGTAATTCGGAATTTACCTGGCGGACGTTGCGTCCGAGCGTCCGGACGATACGTTCGGACGTCCTGACGTCATTTTGGACGTGATTTTGTCCAAGGACGTCCGAAATGACAACCCTGGCAGCTAGTGCCAGTGAATGATTGTCAACCTTGGGAGGCCCCAAAGATCACTTCTGTAGAGCGAGATGCTGTCGACAAGGTTATATTAGGAGCACAATCTCTGCGTTCAATGCAGCTGCTATTGAGAACGTTACATCCTCGCGGCAGCCTCCTATTTGGGACAAGGATTTGAGCGTAGATTCAATGCAAGACGAACCTGCTTTGCACGTTGGAGTGTAGGACCAGTTCGCTGACAAGCTGCCACACGGGGTTGTGAATATGTCGGACATATTGCCTGAAGACATTCGGCAGTGCGAGCGATCATTTCATGACGGTTTCACAGAAGGCGCTTCAAGTAGCAGAGCAACATGTGTTACCAAATTTGCCTACTCGTTGGCCGATGTAGGCAAACATTGTGTGGCACCTGTACAGTCCGATTGCTACATAGTCGATGTAGATGATGATGGCGTACAGGATCCCGACTGGATGCTTAGCGCAGCGTCAGGCGTTGACGGCGACGAAGAAATTTTGGGTGGCGATACTGGAATGTCAAATGGGGAATCAGATCCTGATGCAGATGATACTTCGGAGAGGCTTTTAGGGTGGTTGCAAGCTACGGTCACCCAAACTTTTTGTCGCGGCATGCAAATTTGTGCACTTACCCAATCTTTGGAAAATCATCAATAAATATTGGAATGGAATTTTGTGACGAAACAAATTGCATTGTTTCTAGAATTCTAAAGTTAAGATGTCTACCACAATAAAGTTTGCAAATTTTCAATCTTTCTATCCAAATTAAGCATTTCTACTTAGATTTGGTAGCGTGTCGCTTGTCAAAAGTGCACCTAGTTTATGGGAAATGCTAGAAGGGGGTCAAATTTGAACTTCAAAAATTTATAGCAACATACCACAAGCGTGTACAAAGATACCGTATTTTATTTTTTTGGGTACTACGCTTACTTATTTTTTAATTAATTGTTTGGTGATGTTTTTGTTTTTTAAGATTTTCGTGCAGTTAAAATTTTTTTTTGGATTTTTTTTTTGGAAATGAAATAATGGTTCAATTTCAGAGATGGGATATGAAATGCATTTTTCATAAAACCTAGCTAAGGATGTTATGTAAAAAAGGCTCTAATTACCCCTACTCGGTAAAAAATAGAAAAGGCTATTGAGTAGTGCCCAAAGACTTGAAATTAACTTAACAATTGCTAAAGTGAAAGTATTAGCATAAACCCTATTTGGGATGGTGAAATTTTTGATCTAATTGAAAGTTGAGAGGTGCGCATTACTACGCTAGTGCACGAGCTGCATGGCCTTTAGCTGCACAAGCTGCACTCCCTACTTGGTAGACCGTAGCTTGCAATCACCCTTTAGGACAAATTGGTGAATATCCATTTGGTACCCGCACAGAAGCTGAAGACAAATTTGAGGCTAGATTTGCAGATGCCAACTTGCACGCAAAAACCTGGAATTTAAATCAGCGTCATGATTTTATCGGACCGACACCAGGCCCCAAAAAAGGCTTTGGTAGTACTATGCCAACACCACTGCAGTGTTTTTTGACACTATGGGATGATACAGTGCAACAGAAATTGGTTCGAGAGTCTAACAACTATGCGCGGTGGATAAATCCCAAGACTGGTGCTCCAAAGGGTGATCCCAGTCAAAAGCAAATAAACAGGAAGGAGTTCCGTGCATTCACAGGGATCTGTGCGTTTATGGCTATCCGAAACCAGCCCACGATGCGCGACTATTGGTCTGTACAGTCTGAGTCCCTCCATTGTGGGGTAGTTGCCAAAACAATGCCTCGTAACAGATTCTTACACATCCTCAAATACCTGCATGTGGTACCGGTTGGAACTGTGGTGAAGGAAAAATCGGAGGAAGGTTATGATCCCATCAACAAAATCAGGTGGCTCTTAGAGAAACTTGTGAAAATTTTCCAGAAAGCATGGAAATTTTCTCCTTTCCTTTGCGTAGATGAGTCCATGGTTGCCTATAACGGTAGATATTGCAGTTTTAAACAATATATGCCGTTAAAACCAATCAATTACAACATTAAATTGTGGTGCTTAGCTTGCTCCGTGACCAAGTATGTTTTAAACTTGGAAGTGTATGTTGGATCAGCCAACAAAGCCATCACAGGTCTTCCTCAACATGCTTGTGGTTTTGGAGGAAGAGTAGTTACCAGACTTACTACAGGTTGGGAAATAAATGGTACACGGTAGTTATGGACAACTTCTTCTCGAAGATCTTTTGAGGAGGGGCTTTTATGCGGTTGGGACCATTCGACAGAATCGAATTGGCTACCCATCTAGCCTCAATTTGCCTTCAAAGGGCATCCGTGGCTCGCTTGAAGTAAGAGTTTACAGAGAGGGGCACCTTGCAGCAATACATTGGCATGATACAAAAGGTGTGCACTTCCTTTCGAGTGTAGCTGATCCGGTGAAAAGGTACGGTATGGGGGTCAAACGGAATGCTGGAGGCACACAAATTATTGTCCCCACATCTCCAATCCAAGATCTTTACTCTAAGACCATGCGTGGGGTCGATACACAAGATCAATTAAGATCATCGTACAGTACGCAAATGGGAACGAAAAAGTAGTGGCATTGTGTTTATTTCTTCCTTTCAGACACGACATGGACGAATTCATACATTATGTACATGCATTTGTCCATAGCATTTGGCATCACTCCTATGACGCACCGAAATTTTCAATTCACTGTGGCTCATGAGCTTATGGGACAACCCTTACCTGTCGACTTGGGACTCTTCTGGAAGGATGCTGCAAAGGGACTCAAAAGATCAGGCAGATCTTGTGGCAACAGACAGACGCCATCTAGAACCACTGGTGAGACAAGCAGTGGAATTAGATTTGGAGGTGTTGATATAGGAGGTGTACACTGTAGTGCTGGTCAGGCCACCACTACGGAGTCTGAAGGGCCAAAGGAAATAATGTTGTCACAAGAGTCTGTCTCAATGGTGAACGTTGAAGAGCTTGCAACATCGTTGCGGAGTGAAACTTTGGTGGCTACTGCCATTTCCCATGCTGTAACTCGAAGCAAGAGTGGTGCGAGTAATGGGGGTGCTGGTCCAAGTAATGTTGGCATTGGTCTAAGCAATGGTGGTGCAAACCCAGTGCAACCTCTATTGAAACTGTCCCGTAGGAGGAAGCCAAACACACTGAGTCATATTCGACAGGATCTTAGATTACCCTACAGGCCAAACTTAGTGGAAATGCTACACTACTCATCGGAGCAACCAAAAAGAAGGAGATGTCGAGTGTGCAAGAAACGTACTCGTTGGCTGTGCAAACGATGCGAAAATGCATCCATGTGCCCTGTAAAATGTTTCCTAAGGCTGCATCATCCCGGACTCCAGAACCCCTGACAACCAATGCGTCGTCTGTGCAGAGTGGAAGGACATGTGGCAACTCAAAGGTTTTCCAAAGATGGTGAAACGTTGGAGGTAAGGTGTTTATGTTTTATTATTGCTAATAGAAAATATGTAATGATACTTAGTATATTTTGTATCATGGGAATGGTTACATCTATAGTTATCATACTATGTGTAAGAATTCCGGATGTGAAGCTAGTCGTAACTAAATTTGTGTGTGGCATATATGGTTGACACTTGACAGACAGAAGGCGAGGTATTTGACGACACTGGACAACCTACGTCGAACTGACTACCAAGCCATGGGGTTTCACTCATGTATAAGAACGTATGACAAGATGAAGTTATAAGGGTGATGGTGTTACCAGTGTGTTACATACATCTCAGTTGGTTGCGCATGTGATTAGTGACTTCAGTGTGTACTGCTAACTAGGAAGATGTGTGTTGAATTGTTGTTTTGGTTTGTCGTTTTCAATAATGGTTAGGTGATTAGAGGTGTGCCTCAACCGTGGGAAGGATTGTAAATCGCCTCAAACGGCATTGCTAGAGAACATGTTTGTTCCAAGCAGCATCCATGTTTGTGTCTCAACATTCACATGGATGTGACGACTCCATTCTGCCATAATGTAGAGCGATGTCCTACTCAGAGCCCAATCCAACAGATAGGTATTGTCCTTCTATATACGTTTTGAAATGACGTGTTTCAATATATATAATCATCTTTGTAACATACAAGATTGTTTTTATTGTCAAGAGTGCACCATCATTCAGTGCAACAGTGCAAGTGAAAGTGGATATGGAATTGTGACAATCAGTAGTCAATACGATTTGTATAGTAAAAATCAGGTGTGCTCGTGATGCATGCAATGGTAAGAATATGGTCCACAGTAGAAGATTGTTGCATATGATATCGGATTGAAGAACCAGGTGGAATCATGGTCTTGACTGAGGGTGATTTCTAAAGTATTACAGCACTATTGACATCATGTTCTCACCATGAGGTAAATTTTCTATACTTTTCTATTTTGTAGAGTGAGATCTTGCAACATTTGTATTCTGATTATTTTCTTTTTCTGTTGATAACTGAATATGTTTGAACTGATTGTAATGAAGTGGATGGAGTTGGAAACGACTAATCCGGAGCAGCATTCACGCATCATTCAACTCCGATGGCAGACATGCGGCATACTAAATTGCTCAGACTTATGTCTAGAATCGGGTTTGAGTACGGTAACCCCTATCCATATGTATGAATAATTAGGTCATTGTACTAGAGGTTTACGTTTCATTATTTGGTATGTAGTCAACGAAGTACATTTGCCACCATACATTTTGGTAACAAGTTCTAAAAATGATGTCAATCCATTCTTATATAAGACGCAATTGTTCTGTGGTATTGGAGTTATCCTAAAAGTCAAGTGGTGTTTGAGTAAGATACCATGTGTTTTGATTTAATGTACTCTTATTTGTTCACTCTAAATAGTTATGAAGTTTGAAAGAGCTTGGTGGTCTCTCACTATTAAGTGTGTAAGAGCTTGATGGTTTTCAAACTCATGGTAAACTAGTTTAGCCGTCTTTTTTGACGGTTAAACTAGTTGTGCATGAGTTTGAAGACCACCAAGTTCTTACACACCTAATAATGAGAGGCCACTAAGCTCTTCTACATCTTTGAACTATTTAGAGTGAACAAATAAGAGTATACTAAAGCAAAACACATGGTATCTTGTTCAAACACAACTTCTCTCTTAGGATAACTCTACTACTTGATGCCTTGGGTTCGGTTCTAGAAGGTCATATTCGTTGTATTGAGACTTTTCGCTGTCTCATTTTCATCTACGATTCAAAGATAACCCTCTCAAAATTCGCGAAAAGTCTCAACATAACAAAGATGGCCTTCAAGTAGATAGTCAATGCGGTTGCTAGCATATGAGTAGTGGCTCTCATGAACAGTGACATTGATGAATAGTGACAAAGAATGTAACTGTTGCGTGTTCAGCTGAACCGGGCCATCCCAAAAGTTTTGCGAATATATCTAGGGAACGGCAGTGAGTATAAGATGTTGATAACGTTCCCATGTTTCGTTTCTATGTCACCATTAGTATTCTCTTGTCGCCATTGTAGTTATCTGTCCATAGAAGTGGTTAGTTTCATCACGTTTGACTTAATTCTAAGGAAAAAAACACACGTGTCCACAACAGAGTCTAAAAGATGAACGGAAAAAGAAAAGACGATGTCATAGTATAGTATTGTATACAATATCGTATTATGTAAGTATTTAGACCTTTTTAATACGTATTTAGATTTTTTTCTCTCCAATTCTCTTATAATGAAATAGCTCTGTCCCAAACATGATTTCTGATCTTCAACACTGCATACGACGTCTGAGTATTGTGTTGTACAAGTTTCATTGCAAACTGTATACAAAAAATTAGGTGTTGCATGAAAAATCGCTGTAAATTCTCACTAACTTTGCCAACATTGTGTTCAATGGCATTCGAAAGTTGACAAGTTGCTGCATCGCTGAACTGCATCACTCAAGATTTTGAAATTTTTTTTCCACTCTTATTTGATGTCATAAAACTACACCTTCGAAACATGTGAATTTACAGTGTTGTTATACGGTGCCATCAACACTCATAATGTTTTTCCCACACCGTTAGATCCTATTATGAAATTCACCAGAACGTCAGCACACGGGTCTACTACCAAATTATACGGATAGATGCTTAAAATACATAGTCAATTTTGAGATATTACTGCCGGAAATAAAACACTGCAAAAATCTTGAATCTGCGGCTACAGTACCGTGGGCACTAAAGGGCTATTTGATCATGTTTGGCACACATAACATTCAGTAGCCTTCATGTCCACTGCCTTTCCTTCATGCACTCTGCTCATCACCTTGAGCCTCCACTTGTCCACTTAGCTGCCGATGAAGTAGTGTTGTATGTAGAATATTCCACACCATCTACTATAGAGCCAAGGCAAGACCAGTGGATGCTATTGAATGTTATGCAGGGTTTTTGTGGATCTGGATCTTTTCTTTTTGCATAAGACTGTCAACACTCCTTGTTTTTTTGGGTTTATGTTTGGTGTCCAGCAGTACTGACAGCTTTACTTAGTTGCATCCTATATAGATAGATAGAAACTCCAGTCCTCTTTTGAGGCCGGTATGAATAAAGTGTCTGTTTGTAATGTCAATGACCTAGTGCCCACTAGTTGCATCCTACATTTTATGCAGTTAAGGATGTTAATCGAGGGACATCACCTCAAGTTTTTTATTTATATGTTTCCAATGATTTTTTTAATTATTCATTATGAAAATCAATCATTTCTAATAGCATCTACAATCATATAGGATAAATTTATCGCATTAAAACTTCATCATTAGTGTGCGCCACTTATTTAGAGAGCAGATGACTTCATTACTCCACTCGTAGAACTCTCTAAATTAGAACCAATTAATAAATTGTCTCTTAGTGTGCAAAAGAAAAAATAATCTTCATCATTATTATTTAGTAAATAAACAATAGTAATTGTCTACATAACGTTCTTTAGAGGCCCACTGTTGCACCTCCGAATCTCAAGCATTTGTCATGGGATTGGAGGAATCATAGAGAATTTTCTCTAACTTCACCGGGTCCGAGCAACGAGGATGGGAGAGTTGAATTATTTTATTACTAGTTTACATGATTGTAGTAGCATTGTAGAGAAAGGGTGTGGTCCAGCAAGGGCTCAAGAACATTATGTAGGTTGTACAACCAGGACAAAAATTAGATAGTTGCCGAGACAAAAAGAATGTTTTGGCAAGTCCATGCATTAATTTCTTTTCATCCAAATAATTTTGTCCTCACCAATTTTATAGGACAGGTGGTGATGCTTTAACTTCATATGCTACCTAAACTCTTCACATCAATTTTTATGGTCAAAATTTCTTAAAGTATGACATCAGAGATTATGACATCAATTTTCATGGTCAAAATTCCTTGAAGAATCGACATTAGTAAGAGAACTTGATGCAATTTCAAAACAAATAATTCCAATTTTCTAGATGCTTTATCCATGAGACGTGGTACCCACCTATGTTCGATACAATGCTTAGTAAGTTCAGCATTCAGCCATAGAAAGGTTGAAGGCCGTTGATGGAGATCGACGGTCAGGGAGCCTCAACCTGGTCCTCGTACAGATTAGAGGGCAGGAAACAATCCCTTTTGCAAAAGACGACATTTGTGCCTTACACACGTCAGTAATGTCTATGCTATTGACTATGTGCTTCAAGAATCAACCCACTAAACTTCCTCCAATGTTTTGACTTCATTTCTAAATGGGAAGATCAAGTCCTGGAGTCGTGACCATTGGGTTTACCATCGCTCTCCTTCAAACCATTCTTTTGATGTTCCTCTGCCATAATAATTGTGGTCTATCTGATCTATGTTAGGATATTAAGTTAAGTCTACTCTTAGAATAATATAACGTCACAATAAATAGTCACACCTCTTCTATAAAATATGCACTTCATATATAAACGGGTGTCACCACCTTTGTACAATTACATTACTTTTTATATCAATATATTATTTGCTCAACCTTTCACCTCCACCTTACGGTGTTGGTTCATTATGGTATCAGAGCTTTGGTAAGCTCATATGATGCTTCATGAGCTCTTGTTTTGCATAAAGCTCAAACCTTCTTGAAGAGTCGCCTGGATTTTCTTAAATCCAATTATGACAACTTCTTCAAACGTTGCTCCTCGTGCATACTATACTCTCCCTCTCAGTGCGGCAAATTATGCTACCTGGAACATAAATATCGAGATGCTATTCATCCGCTCTGAACTATGGAGCATTGTAGATGGCACCAAACTTGCACCTGGAGCTACTGATGCAACAAACCTTACGGCCTGGAAGTTGAAAGATGCAAAGGCACGTTTTGATATTCTCTTTCATTGCAGAGAAAAGCAAGTACTTTCTTTACGTCCCCT
Source organism: Pohlia nutans (assembly GCA_022496805.1). Lineage (NCBI taxonomy): Eukaryota > Viridiplantae > Streptophyta > Bryopsida > Bryales > Mniaceae > Pohlia > Pohlia nutans. Next base: position 25,754,326 of record CM040096.1, read on the forward strand.
TTTTACTTCCAAAGAAGTATGGGATCACATTAAATAACTTTACAAAAAATCCAATAAAACTTGTAGGTTCACCTCCATAAACAACTCTAATACATGACGATGCCCAAAACTGATGATGTTACCTTGTTTTTAGAATTATGGTAGGCCACGCTTTAGAGAGCAGCCACATCCGGTTGCACCTTTGATGATTCTCAACAAGTTAACCTCCTGCTTGGAGACTTGTCTGAATCATGGAGCGCCTTTATTACTACTCAAGGTAGCATCAATAATCTCAACTTTACAACTTTGTTGTCCAATATATTACTGCAAAATTCCGTAAACCAATCTAAAAATGATACATCAAATCTAGTGCATTCTATGTCAAAGGCAAATTTGTCAAACCACATTCAAATGAATATTCAAATTTTGGACGTTTTCAAAAATTGAATCCTGCTAGGCCTCAATCATCATTACGACATTTTTCCTCAATAAGTAATCGCTCAACCAATTCAAGTTCACAAATCATTTGTCACTACTGTGGTATTCCTTGGCATAAAGCTCCCAAATGCCGCAAGAAGAAGCGTGATCAAGCAAATGGCCAAACGAATGGCAAACCTCTGTTTAATACAATTTCGGTTGATGAACAACTCTACTTATTTTTAGCTATAGCTAAGTACTAATTCAACAACATCATCTCAATGGTACCTAGACTCAAGCGCAAGCTAGCATATGTCACCATTGCAACATCTATTTCGTGATTACAAAGCTCAAGAGCTTCCTGTAGCTATTCTTCTAGGAAATAAATCAAATAATAGCTCTCAAATTGCCATTGGTTATGGTACTATTCTTCTTCATCTTACAACATAATTTTTTTATTAATCCTAGATGTTTTATATGTGCCTGGATTAGCCAAAAATTTCATTTCCGTGGCTTAGATTACAAATACCGGTAATACTATTATTACCTTCATACGCACTCAGTGTATAATTCGAACTACATCACCAGACTCCAGTAAGCACCTAAAATTGTGCATAAAGAAAGAAGGCAATTTATTTTCTCTTGGTATTGGAATAACACCTTCTAATTCCAACTATTCAGCAACCACTTTATCAAAGTCAGACTTGGAATCTCTTAAATGGCATTATTGCCTCGGGCATCTAAATATTTGTTCATTGACTCTCATGAATTCCGATGGTCTGGTCAATGGCCTACTACCACTTAAATCCACTTGTCATTATGTGAAGGTTGCTTCTTTGTAAAACAGGCTAGACGACTTTATTCAACTGACCCTGCTACACGTGCCACTGTACCACTTGCTCTAATTTACATTGATCTATGTGGACCCATGCACACACCATCACTTGGTGGCGCTCTTTATTTCCTCTTATTCATTGACGACTTTTCAAGGTTCACTTCTATATATTTCCTGCACAAGAAATCAGTTGTTTTATCACATTTCCAAGAATACAAAACCCTTGTGGAAAATCAATTCAGTGATCACACTATCGTTATCCTCTGTTCTGATAATGGGGGAGAGTTTACCTCAAAACTTTTTAGCAGTTTGTGCCTAGAACACGGCATTCAATGTCAACTTACAAATTCTTACAATCCTGCTCAAAATGGCATTGCCTAGCGTATGATCAACATTGCTCAACTCCATACTTCTTTTTGGACCAAAGCTATTGCCATTGCTTGCTATTTGCAAAATTGTTCATACACCTCAGCCTACCAAATATCACACCTTACAAACTCTGGCGGGCCTCAAACCTGACCTGAACAACCTCCGTATTTTTGGCTGCACAGTTTATCACTACAAAAAAGGGGGGGTATTTTGACCCAAAATATTGACTATGCACTAATTATGTGGATATTAGGGGCTAGTCACAACGGACAAGTCACATATGAAACTATCACGAGTCAATGCTGATATGGCCACTGCAATTCCAATATGCATCTTGTATATATATGGTTGACCAAATGCAGTTAGAATAGTCGTGACTGAAAATAGGACCTGTGATTGCTGCAAGTTGGGCTTCAAATGAGATATTGGACGGGAATCATCCAACAGTCATGTACATGGTCTGAACATCTTTAGTGAGCATTTTAGGGATATTCTAAGGTGGAAAAGCAGTCCGGTGTGGAGATTTTAGAAAATGGAGAATCTTTGAGGCAGTTACAGGGTTGGACATTTTGTCCACCTATATTATTAAATGGGAGACATTTTAGAATATCACCTGGTAGATTGTCTATAGGACATAGACACGTATTGTTGATTGATAGTTAAATATGATGAGCTGGAGGCGGTTTTAGGGTGACGTAGAATGGGTGAGTATGCATTTTGAGGGGGATGACGTAGAATGTACTGAGGTGGAGGCATGAGTTGGTGGTTTTAATTTGTTCGGCTGGACTTTTGAGGGGGTCATGTAAAATGTGTTGAGCTGTACATTCAAACTTGATGAACTAGAGGTCGAGGTTTGGTGACGTGCAACGGATAGATGCATTGCGTGGACATGTTATGCAAAAGATTGAAGGGCATGGACGCAGAATTTTTTTTGCACACAGTGTGGTCTTAGATTCACAATAACAAGAGTGTTGAGGAAAGGTATCATTATATTAGGGTTCAAAAGTGTTCAATTGAGAGAGGAAAGTGTGAATCATCAAAACAGTGATAGTTCCACTTGAGACCACTACGTTGTATGCACCATTGGGCCATGGCAAATTCATATCATTGCCTAGCAAGGTTTAGGGTGAATGTAGCTTAGCCAGGGCAACGGAAGAGTTTTTGTTGAGGCCAGACTGTGCAGATGCCTGCTCAGGGTTGTCCGGACAAATCGGACGCATGAACGCGGACGGCCGAGCGGACGCCCCTACCGATGGCCGAGCGGACGGCATAGCGGACATCAGAGCGAACGTCCGATCGGACGCATGAGCACGAACGGCCTGATCGGACGACAGAGCCCTCGGCGGATGTTCCGATGCTACAACCGGACGGGCAAGAGTACGCGACGCCATGATTGAACTGCCATTGCGGACGACGTGATCGAACGGCGGATGGTCTGATCGTACAGCGGACGGCCTGATCGGACGGCGGACGGCCTGATCAGACGGCAGATGGCGCCATCGGCGGACGGCGTGGCGCCGTGGCAGACGGGCCTCCCGGCGAACAACGTCAGGTTGTTGGAACTATTGAAGGTAGAGAAGATTGCACAAGGCACACACACAAACACAAGGAATGCGTAGAAAGAGATGATCTTTACTCAAAGGCCTTCCACCTTAAGTAGTGTACACTAGGAGGTCACCATGGACAAACCATATGGGATAACTCATCACAAGGACACTCTAGAGATCAGCCCATGCCTAACCCCTCCTCCCACACACCATTATTTAGCACCCGTACGTCTTTGGCTTCTAGCAATACTACGTTGCATCAATTACCTCAATACTCCCACTTTGCGTAGAGCCAAAGCCTCTAAGTCCAAATGCTATTACTAATCGTTGGTGTCGGTCTCTACAAAGACCCTTTGTGAGCACATCCGCCACCATGTGCTCCGTTGGGCAATACTCCAAATGTATAACTCCCAATTCCAACTTCTCCCGAATGAAGTGGTATTGCACATCAATGTGCTTCGTGCGTGAATGATGTGTAGGGTTCTTTGCAAGTGAAATGCACCCTTGGTTGTCACACATAATCGTTGTAGCCTCACCTTGTGTGCAACCCACATCCACCATTAGTTGCCTCAACCAAATGGCCTCCTTCGTGGCATGGCTCGTAGCCATGTACTCGGCCTCCACCGTTGATGTCGCCGTGGTTTGTTGCCGCTTGCTATTCCACGACACCGCTCCCGATCCGACCTTGAACATGTAGCCCGTTGTCGATCTTCGATCGCTCGTGTCTCCCGCGTAGTCCGCGTCACAATAGCCGCTCAACACAATGTCTTTGCCTCCAAGACACAACTTCACATCGCTTGTGCCCCTCAAATAACGCATGATCCTCTTGACCGTCATCCAATGCATCGAGCCCGGTCTCGCCATGTGTTGACTCACCACGCTAATTGGGTACGCAAGGTCGGGCCGTGTTGCAATCATCGCATACATCAACGACCCCACCGCTTGCTTGTATGGCACCTCCGCTATCGATTTAGCCTCCATCGCATACTCCTCTTCCGAAAGCTTGACGAGCTTGGAGTTTGCATCCAATGGTGTTGCCACGGGCTTACAATCCTCCATCCCGAATCTCTTGAGCACGTCCATCACATACTTGCCTTGACTCATGGTGATAGTGCGTGTAGCCCTATCACGCACAAACTCAACACCAAGACAAAAGTGCAATTCTCCAAGATCACTCATCTCGTACTCTCTCTCAAGCATGCCTTTTAATGCATTCATTAAACTCATGAGGCTTGCAAGAATGGTCAAATCATCAACATATATGATCACAATCACCACATTTTGCCCCTCTTGCATGAAGTAGAGACTATGATCCGCAATGCTCCTAGTAAACCCGTGTGCAAGCAAGAACGTGTCAATCTTTTGGTACCACGCTCTTGGAGATTGTTTCAACCCATACAATGATTTTTGCAACTTACAAACAAGGTGCTCTTTACCTTGTTGCACAAACCCCTCAGGTTGCACCATGTAGATGTCCTCCTCCAAATCGCCATTCAAAAATGCGGTCTTCACATCCATTTGATGCATCTCCAAGTCCAAGGCCGCTCCAATGGCAAGAATGCATCGAATGGTGGTGAACTTGGCCACGGGAGCAAATGTCTCGTGAAAGTCCACCCCATGCACTTGCGCGAACCCCTTGGCTACTAATCTTGCCTTGTGACGCACAACAATACCCGAAACATCCCTCTTTGTCCGAAACACCCATTTGCAACCAATGGGGTTGCGATCCTCTGGAATGGGAGTTAATTGCCACGTACTGTTAGCAATTAGAGAGTCGTACTCCTCTTGCATGGCGCGCTCCCACTTGACCGCATCCTCACCTTGCATGGCTTCTCGAATGGTCAATGGACCATCCGATAATGCCACATTCGCATGCTCGTCCTCCACTTGAGGGAAGATGTGGTTCTTCCACCATTCTCCAGGTGGCTTGCGCGATCTCTCGGGGTACCGCCGCTCGCTTGAAGAAACTTGCTCCTCTTGCGTGCCCTTTGCGCCATTCTTGGCCTTTGAGCTCGATGGCGCTTCAACAACCTCCGTGTCGCCAGCTTCGTCATCACCGTCATCATCACCTACATCAACAACACTAGGAGACTTGGAGGGTGTGTCCACCAAAACGTCTCCACTACTCCCACTTGGACCAACCTCCAAAGGAGCCTCCATCGTAGACTTCTCACAAAATGTCACATCACGTGACCGAATGATCTTCCTCGTGTCCACCGACATGAGTCTATACGCCTTGGTACCTTCACAATACCCAAGAAACACACATTTCAAGGCCTTAGCCTCGAGTTTCGTCCTCCGTTCGTCGGGAACCTTCGCATATGCAAGGCATCCGAAGATGCGCATGTGTGCAACACATGGTTGCCTCCCACTCCACGCTTGCTCCGGCGTCATGCCTTCAACCGCGCTTGTTGGACACCGATTGGGTGTGTATACCGCATTCACCACCGCTTCCGCCCAAAGGTCCAACTTCAAGTTTTGAGCGTGCAACATGCTCCTCGCCATCTCTACAATAGTGCGATTTGCGCGCTCCGCAACTCCATTTTGTTGAGGCGTGTACGGGGCCGAAGTTTGGCGTGCGATGCCTTCATTCTTCAAAAGCTCGTCAAATTTCTTGGACATGTACTCGCCGCCATTGTCCGACCGAAACACCTTGATCTTCAACTCGGATTGGTTCTCCACCAATGTCTTGAACTCCTTGAACTTCTCAAAGCACTCACTCTTGGCTTTGATAGGGTAGAGCCATATCTTCCTTGAAAAATCATCGATGAAGGTCACAAAGTACTTGCAACCTCCCATCGATGTGGTCTTCATGGGGCCACACACATCCGAATGCACGATCTCCAAAACTTTTGTGGCCCGTGTCGCCCCTTCACCCGCAAATGGCAACCGTTGTTGCTTGCCTTCAATGCAACCTTCACACGTGAATGTAGAAGCATCCACTTTCAATTGATGAAGATCCATACCGCTTACCATGCCGCGTAGTGTCTTCACACTCTTGATGTTCAAATGGCCAAGTCGACGATGCCACAACGCCAACTTGTCGTCCTTCAAGTTTGAATGCGCCAACGCCGCCGATTCCTTCGAATGCACCTTGGAGAACTTGATGTGGTACAAGCCCTCGTGTTCTTCAATGATGGCCACCTCATCTCGACTCGGTGACAACACATAACACCCCTTATCACTAAACTCTACTCTCAAGTGCTTTGCCACTAGTTGCCTCACCGATAGTAAATTTGCCGTTAGTTTGGGAACGTGGAGGATATCTTTGATAGTGATTGTCTTCACACGACCCCTCACCTCGGTGTCTACAACAATTTGGCCCTTGCCAACGGCCTCAAGCACCGTATCATCTCCCAAAATCACTCTCCTTGGATTAATGAGAGCATACGAATGAAAACAAGTTTTATGTGGTGACATGTGGCTTGTAGCCCCCGAATCAACAATCCAATCACTCGTACTACCATTGCACGATACATTGCTTGCCATGTTTGCATACTCATCACCAACCTCAATCCAATCACTCATGCTTGCATCACCCTCGATACCATCACTCATGCTTGCATCACCCTCGATGCCATCGCTCATGCTTGCCTCATATCTAGCCGTAAATGCGTACTCATCATCGTCACGAGTTTTAGTGTTGTTTGCACTCTTCCCTTTCTCATCCCTCTTGCGTTTGAAGCAAAATTTGGCAATGTGGCCCTTCTTACCACAATAGAAGCACACCTTGTCGCTTGAGCTCCCACCGCCTCCATTCTTGGATTGCTTCGCCACGAGTGCCGCTCCATCTTCTCGAGACTCGTTCTCCTTTCGCCGCGAAAGCTCGTGCAACAACCGTGAGGTCACATAGTCCAATGTGAGCTCCGTAATGGGTCTTGACTCCATCGCCACGATGAGGTACTCGTATGATGATGGAAGGCTCTCCAAAAGTGTCATCACGATGTCACCATCCGTAACCGACACGTCGCAACCGTTGAGTTGATCCGCGAGAGCTTTGACCTTGTTGATGTGCGCCAACATGTCATCTTCTTCGCCCATCTTGATGGTGAAGAACTTGCGCCTCAAAAACAAAATGTTGGCCAATGTTTTCGCTTCGTGAATGTTGCAAAGCTTGGACCATGCTTCCGCGGGTGTCTTGCACGAACGAATGTGCGCAAGTTGCGAATCCGCGAGGTTGAGTGCCAAAATGGCAAATGCCTTCTTCTCCCTCCTCGTGTACGCTTGCATGATCCTAGAATCCGTAGAAGAGAAAGGAGGTTCCTCACTACCCTCGACAATCTCCCACAACTCCTTCTCGGCCATCACCATCTCCATTTTGAACTTCCACAAGTGGAAATTCACCCCATCGAACTTGTCCACGACCTTGGGACCCTCACCCTCAAAAGATGCCATGATCCTCACTTACGTATGCCTCCCCACACAAATGAAACCTCAAACTCAAACACACAACTTTGTTTTTGTGATTTTTTTGCTTTGATATTGCACCTTTGTGCACCCAATGGGTTTAAAACAACCCCAAACACTAGATCAGCACTTTTGTGCTCCACACACGCCTCCCAACACTCAAATGTGAGAACCCTCACCCAAAAATGCAAAGAGGCTCACCAAAACCCCTCAAATCACTCAATGGAGCTCAAAACAACTCCAAATGCTTCAATACGACGCCTTAGTGTCCCCAAACACTCAATGCACGTCAATGACACCTTTGTGTCCTTCAAGAGCACTCACTCAATGCACATGAACTCACACAAGTCCCTCAAAACCCCAATCGCATTGAAATTGCTCAAAACCGCACCTTTGTGCACAAACTAGCTCCAAATGAAAATTTGAGCACCCCAAGAGCATGAAACACATGCAACACCTCAAAGCAAGTGCCTAATCACTAGGATCAGATGGTAGACCCTCCACGAGAGCCTTCACACCTCACAAATCACTTGCATTTACTCAAATGCTCACAATTGAACCAAACGAAGTTCCACTCGCAACGAAGAGATAGAAGAAAGAAAAGAAGGAGATCAAGGGAAGAAATTGACCAAAGAGAGTGCTCCAACATGTAACTTCAGCCCATGCACACCTCCAAGAAACACCAACGCTTCAACAAGCTCCAAAACCTCCAACAATGCTCCAAAACCGCCCGTTGCGCACCGACCTCAAAATACTTGCACAAATGCAATCTAATACTCATGAAACACACATGAGTGGGCCCATAACCTATTGAAGGTAGAGAAGATTGCACAAGGCACACACACAAACACAAGGAATGCGTAGAAAGAGATGATCTTTACTCAAAGGCCTTCCACCTTAAGTAGTGTACACTAGGAGGTCACCATGGACAAACCATATGGGATAACTCATCACAAGGACACTCTAGAGATCAGCCCATGCCTAACCCCTCCTCCCACACACCATTATTTAGCACCCGTACGTCTTTGGCTTCTAGCAATACTACGTTGCATCAATTACCTCAATAGGAACCACAACCCAAAGGTTGCTAAAAGGATTGAGTTTTATGTTACTCCAGCTCTATTCTCCATTCTTGCGCTCCAGTCCAAGCCAACGACTATTTCAAAATCCTGCACGTTTTACGAGGACTGTTTTAAGTACAAAAGGAGAATGTTCCTACATTTAATGTACTCTACATTGAAATCTCCAACAACTTTACTTCTCAAAATGCGAACCTCCTCCATGTTGTCTCTCTCTTCTCCTTCCCTCTTGCTTTCCCTTTTCCTTCTCCTTTTCCTTTGTTCCTTCTCCCTCGCCTAAGTTCATTGGGCTTAAGTCTGATTTGGGTATACAGGACAGGAGTGTCCCACAACTCGGAGCTGACTATTCCTTTTCCCTCACCTAAAACATATTAACTAAGTTTTTTATAAATCAATTGTATTGCAAATATTATAAGAAGATGTATATTGAGATAATATAATATTCATAGAATAATTATTAATATATATACATCTTACAGAAATATATTGCATATAAATTGATAGAAAAAAAAAACATAAATATGTAATTAATATATAAGGATCTTGATAGAAATGTAAAGAAAGGAAAATAACTTTCAAATGAATATAAAATACACAAATTCATTGTAAGCATGTTGGTTTTAACCTAGCTCAAGTTACAAAGTAGTAATAATAAAATGTACTTATTTTAGTTAATATAAAAATAAAATAGAAATAGAATAGTAAAAGTCAAATTATAATTAAAAAAGTAAAATGTAATATAATAGTAGATGAAGGATACAATTATAGATTTATTTAAAAGGCTAAAATTCATTGTGTACAACTTTTATTCATACATCAAGTTTTAAATCCAAACTAAAGTAAAAGACAACCAATACCATATTTGTTTTACTTTAATTTAAACTAAAGTAAAAGATGACTAGCACATATATGATTAAATGTTTATGTTTTACTATATTTAGAACCAAATCACATATAAGTGTGGAATTTGGATGCACCAACCTCCTCCCCGCATTCGCATGGACGTCCGATGTTCAGACGTTGTGTACGAGGCGCCGTCCGTGACGGACTGACGGCGACGTGCCGACCAACTCTATAGCCCCATTTACTTGATCGGACGGACCGCAACGTTCTGTACATGCAGATCGGACGCATAAACGCAAACGGCCAGATCGGACGGCGGAGCCTTGGATGGATATTCCAATGCTACAATTGGACGGACATGAGGACGCGATGCCTTGATCAAACGGCCATTGCGAATAGCCTGATCGATTGGCCGACTGCTTGATCGGACGGCAGACCACCAGATCGGACGGCGGACAGCCCAATCGGACGGCGGACGGCCCGATTAGACGGCGGACGGCCTGATCGGACGACGGATGGCGCCATCGGCGGACGGGCCCTTCAGAGGACAGCGTCAAGTTGTTGGAACTAGAGGTTGCTCAAACAATTGAGTTTTGTGTTGCTCTAACTCTATTCTCCAATCCTGCGCTCTAGTCCAAGTCAACATCTATTTCCAGATTTTGCACGTTTTTCGATGACTGTTTTAAGTACAAACGGAGAATGTTCCTACCTTTAATGTGCTCTACATTGAATTCTCCAACAACTTTATTTCTCGGTGTGCGAACCTCCTCCATGATGTCTCTCCCTTCTCCCTCCCTCTCCCTTTCCCTTTCCCTTCTCCTTCTCCTTTTCCTTCTCCTTTGTTCCTTCTCCCTCGCCTAAGTTCATCAATTTACTTCCTTCTTTGCAATTAGTTGATAATTGATAATGTAGGCAAAGGAACGAAGTGACAAATTTCTCTTTGGATTCCATAAGAAATTGAATTATACAAAGTATACATAAAAGTTTACCTAATAGAGCCACTTGAACTCAATAAAAACAAAACCAAAAGATAGAAAGACAAATAACAATATACTTTATTGATATAATAAATGATAAAATTTGTAAATATATACTTTAATTCCAAAGTACAAATTACAACGAATTACAAATAAAAATTATAAATTCAAAATAACATTTGTTTTTACAATTAATATAGATCTCAACCTAATCTCGATGATTTTCCTTTCATATTTTAAAATACCAAAGTACCAAACAATCTTTAGATACTGCATTTTTAGATATTGTTAAATTATTCATATTTTTACTTTAAGTAGTTGGTATATACCAATCTTTCACTATTTATATTAAACGTAAATCAAATAAAAAAGTAAAAGCGTGTTGAGATAGGTTTGAACTACACCTCAAACTTACCTCAACACGCTTTTATTTAATAATACAATTTAGATCAAATCAAAAAGTAAAAGCGTGTTGAGGTAGGTTTGAGGTGTACCTCAAACCTACCTCAACACGCTTTTATTTAATAATACAATTTATATCAAATCAAAAAGTAAAAGCGTGTTGAGGTAGGTTTGAGGTACACCTCAATCCTACCTCAACACGCTTTATTTAAGAACACAATTTATATCAAATCAAAAAGTAAAAGTGTGTTGAGGTAGGTTTGAAGTACACCTCAAGCCTACCTCAACATGCTTTTATTTAAGAATACAATTTAAATCAAATCAAAAAGTAAGACCATGTTGAGGTAGGTTTGAGGTACACCTTAAATATGATTTTTGATATCAAATTTGTCATCCATATCTCATTTAAGATTTTGTACTGTAATATTTTAAACTTGCAATAGTCACCAATGAATTAGTAAAGGTTTATATTTAGGAAATTCCAAATTTCAGTTCAATTTGAAGTTACTGACATTTGTAGCATACAATATTCAATTTAAAATAAAATTCTAGTCATTCAAATAAAATGTCTTGGGTTCGATGAAATTTTATTCTAGATTTTTTGGGAAGTTAGCTTTATGCATATGTGAACCGATGAGAATGGGGATGATTTATGATAGTTTTATGCCTCATATCATGTTGTAGTGAGTCACCTAAAACTTCAAAGAACTTGTTCAAAAGTGTGAAAAAGTGCTCTTGAAAACGTCAACTCAAAAAATTAAGCAACCAAAAAATCTTCAAAATCACTACACATACAGTATTACATTTCAATTCATGACAACAAATTTCATCCATAGATTGTCAATATCTTACTAGTAATTGAATTACAAAAGAAATTTAAATTTTAAGTTTCATATTTATACAAGAAAATTGGTGATGGCAATCATAGATTTATTTAAAGGGATGAATAGAATCTAAAATTCAGAGTGTACAACTTTTATTCAAGTTTAAATCCAAACTAAAGTAAAAGACAACCAATACTATATTTGTTTTACTTTAATCCAAACTAAAGTAAAAGACGACTAGCACAAATATAATTAGATGTCTATGTTTTACTCCACTTTACTATATTTAGAACCAAATCACATATAAATGAATGCCTTGGCTTTGTTATCGTTCCATCTCTTTGTTCTTGTTTTGATCTTAGATGTGCTTGTCTTCAATATTTTGGAATTAATTTGATTTTGATCATGATTGGTTTGAGAATTTTTGGATTGTGATTTGAAAGTTCAATGATTTTTTTTTTGGATTTAAGGGATGACTATCTTTTTGTTCTAGATTTTACATTTGAGCTGCCTTGGTTTGTATAGAACTAGTGGGACCCGTGCCGTTGAGCACATTGAGTTTGGGTTGTCTCCTCGTAGTTCTGGTCATAGAAGAAAAGACCATCATAGGCTTTTTTTCTAGACAGTGTCTTAATTAAATGCATACCACTATAGTAAATTGGTTTAAAGATTGTTCTAAGAATCGTTTACGTCGTATGTTTCTGAGTAGTAATGTCCAAGGAGTTAAAGAGTACAAAAGACATATAGAAAAAATATTGCTAAATGAAATTTTTGGTAATGAATTTGTACATGAGAAGAACTAGCTGGGTCCTGAAAGATTTCAGAGTCTGATTAGCGAGGAGGTTAGAAGTGCAATAGGGAATTTAAAAATTTGGGTTAATCAGATTGTAAATCCTGCTGATCCCAATTATGTCCCTTTAATGGATAAAGTAACTTCGTTTGATAGTGAGCTAAGTAAATTAGTAGTTGAGCCTCGACGATTAGTACAGGGCCTAAACAAAGATTTGTTAAATAGATCTTTGTTGCATTTTCTTCCACCCGAATCTAAAGTCATTTTTTTAAACGGAAAAAAGGAGTTTGCTAGAGGTAGCTATGGTATCATTTACAAATGTCATATTGTGGGAGTTGATTCTATACCGAGAGATGAGGAAGATGCTTGTAAAGCATTTATTAGTTCAAATGGAAGGAACCCTATAACAACAATGAACCTAGAAGCAACGAGTTGTCCTATAGGTGATTTTTTATTTGACTTGCTAATTATACTTTTCAAAGTTCCGGCATTCCACCATCGCATATATCCATGCGCTTTGGTGGGATGGATAGCAAACAACTTATTCAAAAAAAAATCACTTATAGGACAACTCGTTGCTTCTAGGTTCATTGTTGTTATAGGGTTCCTTCCATTTGAACTAATAAATGCTTTACAAGCATCTTCCTCATCTCTCGGTATAAAATCAACTCCCACGATATGACATTTGTAAATGATACCATAGCTACCTCTAGCAAACTCCCTTTTTCCGTTTAAAAAAATGACTTCAGATTCGGGTGGAAGAAAATGCAACAAATATCCATTTAACAAATCTTTGTTTAGGCCCTGTACTAATCGTCGAGGCTCAACTACTAATTTACTTAGCTCACTATCAAACGAAGTTACTTTATCCATTAAAGGGACATAATTGGGATCAGCAGGATTTACAATCTGATTAACCCAAATTTTTAAATTCCCTATTGCACTTCTAACCTCCTCGCTAATCAGACTCTGAAATCTTTCAGGACCCGGCTGGTTCTTCTCATGTACAAATTCATTACCAAAAATTTCATTTAGCAATATTTTTTCTATATGTCTTTTGTACTCTTTAACTCCTTGGACATTACTACTCAGAAACATACGACGTAAACGATTCTCAGAACAATCTTTAAACCAATTTACTATAGTGGTATGCATTTTATTAAGACACTGTCTAGAAAAAAACCTATGATGGTCTTTTCTTCTATGACCAGAACCACGGGTTCCAGAACGCTTTCGTTTTTTATTTTATTTCTCTACATCGACATTGCTAGGTCCAACGTCAATTCGAATGCTAGGAGTAGACCCACTTGTACTGCTCGATTCTATTGTTGCCATTGTGAATTGTAACAAACCTTCCACAGTTTGCCACCAACTTTCAAAATACTAATTAATAAAAACTATATGAAAATGATCTAAAGCTCACCACCCAACAGTAGAGAAGAAATCAAACAAGAAGTGACTCTACCTTCTCACCGTAGTTCCTTTTCCAAAAGAGCTACAGTCTACTTCTAGTCTTTTTACTTTCTATTCCAATCTTAGATCTAGGTCATAGATCTTCCTATCCTTTAGTCCCAGATCTCGAGCAATCTTATCTCTTTACCATCTAAATACGTTAATTCTAATGCACCCCATATAAAATATTCTAACTCCAGTGCACCTCATCTTGAGTAGTCTAACTCGTGAACCGTCGAGACGGTCCACTTTAGTGGTAAACCGTTACCGCTATAGTTTTGATGCATTTTGTATTTTATATTTGTCTAACCGGGACATTTTAGCCGATTAGACTAATTCCCGACTTTGTGTGCATTTGATTTGGTTTTGATTGCCCAATTTTAGGATTCCCTTTTGTCTAGGTAATTTTGGGTATTTATTTATTTCTAACTATTTAACCGTTGGATTTTGGGCGTTTGAACCATTTGCCCTATTATTTTATTCTATTGTTCGGTTCTATTATTGTGGCCTATTATTCTAATCCATTCCTTTAGTCTAATTTATTAGTCCATTAGTTTATTTCGCTCTATTCTTTTGGATTATTAATTTAGTCTATTATTCGCCTATTGTTTTAGTCTATGGTTTTAGCCTATTGTTTCGGTCTATTATTTATTCTATTATTTTAGTCTATTATTTAGTCTACTATTTTAGTTCACTAATTTAGTCTATTGTTTTAGTTTATTCTTTTAGCCTTTTACTTTGATCTATTCTTTGGTCTATTGCTTTATTCTATCTTATCCTTTTATTCTATCTTTTTAGCCGATTATTTATTCTATTATTTCTGCCAATTAGTTATTCTATCTGTTTAGCCTATTAATTATTCCAGTCTTTTAGCCTATTATTTATTCTATCCTTTTAGCCTACGATTTATTCTATCCTATTATTTATTCTATTAATTTAGCCTACTATTTATTCTATCTTGTTAGCCTATTTCTTATTCTATTCTTTTGGTTATTATTTTAGTTGATTATTTGCCTATTAATTTAGTCTATCATTTAGCCTATCATTTATATTATCCTTTTAGCTTGTTATTTACCCTATCTTTTAGTCTATTCTTTTATTCGATTATTTAGTTGATTAGTTAGTCTATTATTTTATCTATTAGTCTAATTTGATTTATCACCCTCTTAGGCTTTCGTATATTGAGGAACTCCCGGTTCTCTAGGAGTTTAGAGGGAGTGTAGTGGGTCATTGAACTAGGGTTTTTTTGGATGACAATTCGCGGATGACACTAGTTGGATGGATGTAGCTTTGGGGTGGGATTTTGAATCCCACCCCTGTCGATGAGTTGGGCCCCAGTTAGTGTGTGCGCCGTTAGGAGTGAGACGAGAGAGACGGAGGTTTTGGATCTAGATCTAGGGTATTTTTTATTGCATTGAGTTTTGTGGCTTGGGAGTCTTTTTGTTTTAAAAAGAGTTTTGGAAAAAACCATTAAAGATTGATTATAGGGAAGAAAACTAGGAAAAAATATTATTGTTTTTGACTAAGGATTGAGGATTAGAGACCAGTTAGACAGTAGTGGTATGCCTGGCCTGAGTGCACAGCTGCGGGCTTGGCGAAGTACGAGCTGCAGGGGCACGATTCACGGCAGCGTGCAACAAGAGGACCGGGGATGACGAGCTGGATTGAGCGCGGAAGGAAAAGCAAGGCGGAGGAGCAGTAGCTGGCGAGCGACATGGCAGAGGCGGTCGAAGATCACGAAGTTTACGACAACGCAAACGAGGGGGACAACATCGACAGGGTGGTCGAGCGGATAAACGACGGAACCAGGCCGAGGAAGGCGGAGCGACTACTCAGGGCTCTGATCCCTGAATTCGCAGGGCGGCACGGAGACCAAACTGAGTCCACAAGGCGGATTCAACATCTCAGCCGGTGACGAGCCAGGAGGAAGGCGGAGCAGCTACGGGCTCAACTGCGTGACAGGCGGAGGAGCGGCGACGGCCAATTCACTGCAGCAGAGCGAGCGGCCAACATCAGCGGAAGCACAATGCAGCTGGAGGCGTCCCGGCATCAGCGTGAGTTTCGGCATCAACAACAACACGGCGACCAGCATTCACGAACGAGGCGACTAAGCAAGGGCGGAGCTCACAGCAACGATGTGGTAATCAATAGCGACAGCAAGACAAGATTCAGTAACACGGAGAAGCAACGTGACCGTATCAGGCTGTGGGTGCAGCGCGGAGACCTAAAAATCAACGAGATTGTAGCGCGAGGCAACACAGGGGCAGCGCTGCAATAAGGCGGCGTTCGGGATATCCAAGGCGACGGTGAGAAGGCGAAAACCAGCAAGGCCGAGGGAGATCAATTCCAAACCGCAGCGGAGCCCGAGCGTCATCTCCGAAGAGCGACGCTGAGAATTTTTGCCCTGTCTCTCTCACTCGGTGATAGTAGAGAGGGAGCCAGGGTGATATAACGGAGGAAGAGATTCCCCTCCCCTTATTATACGATATTTTGCTTGATTTGAACCGTTTAGGACTAGTAATTGTTAGGTAGTA
Source organism: Pohlia nutans (assembly GCA_022496805.1). Taxonomy (NCBI): domain Eukaryota; kingdom Viridiplantae; phylum Streptophyta; class Bryopsida; order Bryales; family Mniaceae; genus Pohlia; species Pohlia nutans. Next base: position 25,770,781 of record CM040096.1, read on the forward strand.
TAAAGAACCCCTTTTCTATTAAAATTGGTAATTGTGATTGCCTAAAAAATATTTGTGTGTATCTTTTTATTTTTTCCCACTTATTGTTGAACGTTGGTGTTTTGCACATTCCTTGTTTTATTGTTGTGATTTTTTGTGTAAAATTGGTCCGGTGAGGGTTCTAGCGCGGAAGCGCTGCCCAATTTTCACCGGGCCAATTGGAGACTTTTATGTGTAAATTAGGGTTTGAATTTAGGGTTTGAATTTAGGGTTATTGGGCACGACGCGGAAGCGCTGCCCAAATTTCCCAAGAAAACCCTAATTGTTTGGAGTTTTGTTATCTAAAGTACAAAGGTGCTTATAGGGTTTAGGGTGTTTCTTACAAGGCTTAGGGATCAAGGAGCTTCCCAAACATGGGATTTTGATGCTTTTGAGACTCCTTGTAATTGTGCTGTAATTTCTAGGTTAATGTGTAGAAACTCTAATTAGAGGCCCTAAAACCCCAATTTAAGCCCATTTTACAGCACTAAGTGCTTAGGGTAACTGGTGGGGGTTTGGGGATTGATTAAGTGTGTATTGATTGAGCATCTCAATCTCTTGTGCGTGCTGTAATTTTTGGGTTTAAGTCCCAAAACCCTAATTAGAGAGCCCAAATCACAAATTGAAGCCCATTTTAGGGCACTAAGTGCCTAGGGTAAATTGTGGGAGGCTTGGGGTTGTTTAGGTGCTTGTTAATGGTCCAATTCAACCTTTTAGATGTGCTGTGATTTCTTGGCATTCACCCACTTTGGCCATTTTTTACCATTTTTTACCATTTTTATTTAGGAAATTCCCACACAAACGCCTAGGTAGAAAAGGAGTCCATTGCTTGTAGGTTTGATACACCCACCACTCGGCCAGACAATATGACATTTTGACCAGCAACGGTCAAAGTGCTCATATAACTCTTGTGCACATGTTCTCAATCTGGAGTGGTCTAGCTCCAGTGCACCTCATCTTGAGTTGTCTAATTCTTGTACACATGTTCTCAATCTAGACTTTTCTAACTCCAGTGCACTAAAGATGGAGTTGTCTAACTCCAGTGCACATGTAGTCGACTTGGAGTTGTCTAACTCCAAGCCATGCATCTTTATCTCCTCTCATCCTCTGGTTAGACACTGCCACATGTGGTTAGAAGATTCAGTCATCCATCAAATATCTACAGCTACCTTACATGAATACAAAAAAAAAATAGAATTATTCAATATATCATATGAAAAAAAGATGAAAAATGTAAAAAAGTAAAAGTAAGATCCATCGAAAGTAAAAAGCAACAAAAAAACAAATTTTAATCCATATAGTAAAACAAGAAGATGGGACGAAATAAAATAAAATAACATGAAACATTGGTCTTCTCGATATAATAATGATCTTTTCGTTATAAGAAATCTCATTAATGAAATGATAAATTAATTCAATAGAAAATGCAATTTTGAAAAAAAAACAGACAAATTATTGAAACTGGGAATGAAAATGAAAATTGGAATTTTTATTGCAACAGAACTTCAGAGTAAACGACATTAACAGTGTTGGACACCGTACTATTTTGTGGAAGCAAAGCTGCAATATGATTCGAAGAAGTTGCTCACTTGCTCTTGAAAGCGCAACATATAGTTGTCCATGACTAAAAACTGGGACTCTAATATCTAATCCTACATACTTTACGGATTGCCCTTGGGACTTGTTAATTGTCATAGCAAATGCCAATCGCACTTGAAACTGCCGCCTGGTGAAATGGAATGGCAATGCGGTAGAATAAGGAGTCAAAGAAATCCGTGGTATAAAAACGTGCTCGCCTGCATGCGGACCTGAAGGTAAACATGCTTCTAAAACACAGTACGAAAAGCACGTGAGAACCATTCTAGCTCCATTACAAAGTCCCTGTTTTGGAGCAAGGTTTCGCAATAAAATGATAGGACATCCAATTTTCAAATCAAGTTTTGCCAATGGAATGCTAGACAAATCCAATGAGTTCAAATACTCAGATGGATATGCAGCATGATTGTCCGCACCAGCTTCAACAGTATTTGAATCGGCACTCCTAAAAGTTTTGAGATTGCCAAGAAAAGATTGCAAAATCTTCTTGTTGATTAAATCAACATCTGTATTGCGAGCACTTAAAATTGTTCGATCTCGAAAATATTGATCTTCATGTGAAGATATATCGTCAATGTTGTTGTAGATGTTGTCGATAAGAGATCGAACAGAAGAAACTATATTAATGCAATCATGCAATTGAATCATACTGCTACTCGAATCATCAAAATTCACTACTAGGAAAACAGTCAAAATATGACTGGGTTTTATGACTAAAATCGGGCATAAATGGACCATATGACTAATACCAATTTCAGTCAGCAACCCAGTCATAGCGGACAACGATTTTTTCTAAAAATACTCTAGTCATATCTGCGGTCATACGTTCGCTGTGGCGCGTTCCCAAATTTTTTTTTGGGACCTCGATTATGGGCAGCCCGATAAATGTGACTATTTTTAGTCATGTATATGCCTAGGAATAGTCAGAAAAATCTGACTAGATTTAGTCATAGATGTCAACCTAATGACTAAAATGGCATAATTTTGTGACGTCATAATATGACTATCATTGGTTGCAAAATATGGTAATGATGACTAGATTTAGCCATCATTTCAGTTTAGATATTCGTGAAGGCTCGTCAGTCATTCACATCCACTAGTCACGGATGACTAAAATTGGTCATATGTAAAAACAAACGACTGGTTTCAAACTAATTCTCCACGGTTTTCATTTATGAAAAATGACTAATTCTAGTCATCAACTTAAAACATTCCACTACGGTTTCTGATCACTGGTAGTTATCGTTCCCAGATACCTTATCGTATGAGTAGCTGTAGTCAGAACTTTAGATACTTTCAAACTTTTGCCCAAGGATATGACTGGAAAAAACTTTATTTTCGCACAAAATTGTACAAAAATTGACTATGCATAGTCATTGCTTTCAAATACGTGACTGCAGCTAATGACTACATATAGTCATTTTGGTTCAGATATCATAGTCATGAGATCCAGAAAAATTTAGGATACTCTAAAACTAAATATAGTCCGCTGACTAACAGTGGATGACTACAATTTGCGTCTATGTCTAATATCCATAGTGTTCTTCCTCTTCCTCTTCCTCTTCTCAGCACTAATAACCCTCTTCCTCTTCTCAGCAGCTGGACGATGCTTCCGCGGCGATGGCAAGGCACTGGACGCCTCAACTTCCTTCCCTGTGCTTACTTCTACCATCTGCACATCGTCTCTTCCTTCAGACTCATGTTTATCCCAGTATAAACAACCACAGTTAGTCATGAAAACATGTAGAGTTAAAGGGGACTTCCTGACTAATTCTAGTCAGCAATGTAAAGAACGTGACTAACTTTAGTCATAAATTCCATAAGCATGACTATCGATTTCTTATCGACCCTAAACCCTAAACTCTAAAACCGCCCTCGCAGCTGCTGTCGACGGGGCCTCTGTCTTCGCAGCTATCGATTTCTCCACGACCTCCGCCTCCACGTCGCTTTCTCCGCTGTCACTGACTGCTTCCTCCTTGCTGTCTTCCTCTGCATCAGGCTCCTCCGCCGTAGACGATAGCGCGCTATTGAGATCTAACTTTGGTGAGGACTTCGCCGCCTCTGCCTCCGCTTCGGATTCCTCGCTGCTCCTGCTTTCCTGCTCCTCATCAGACTCTTCCTCCTTCGACTCTTCTTCCTGAGACTCTTCTTCATTCGCTTCTTCCTCCTTCGACGGCTCGCTTTCCGGCACCGTGGGCTTCTTTGATTTTGCCATGGCGACAGATCTTCCAAGTGCGACGACGAGATACTATCTTCTAAGTACAACAATACTATGCAATGATGATTGAAGAGGTTGGCTGAGGGAGTGAGGAAGTGGAGTGAAAGTGAAATTCAAACCACTTAGGGTTTCGTTATCAATGGGTGGCGACTGCGTTTAGGGTGCGGAATTATCGCCGCTGCCGCCACGTGTTTGTAGTAATTGCAATGCTATTAATAGTTCACCGTTATCCATCGATGACTAGGTTTAGTCACCTCCTCTGCTTCGCTGACTATTCATAGTCAGTATTTCTACATCCATGACTAGATGTACACATTTCATTGACGATTTTGAAATAGTGCTAGAATGTGTATATTTAGCTCTTCCTCAAACGATGCCCTATAAAGCAACGCGTCAAGGCGCTCAAACGCATTAGGAATCTGAAGTATTTCTAGAATGATACGATCTGCTGGACCCAACAAAACTGAGTCGCCCTTATACTCTTGAAACTTGGACACTTCTTCCTCTGTCGGTGACATCTTTACTAAAAGCGGTAAGGTCTTTTGGCTCAGACCCTCACCTGCAAATTAAGAACGAGTGCAATATTTCTCACTCTTCGTGAATTTGCCATCCATAACTCGGAAAGAGTTCATGTCCAATTGTACTGATTGAATTGTACAGAACCTAATTTAGATGAGGGCATCACCAAAACAAGAGACGAACATTGCATGAAATCCTTCAAGATTACAGAGCGTATGCACCCAAGCAATATAATTCTTACATAGTAATATAAGATAAACTAATCACTTCTTTTGGTCATCATTTTAGATTTAAGGACTAGCTATTAGCACGAGACAGACGGAACCGTTAGGAAAGTGAATAAAACAACTAAGTATAGTCACCATTCTGGAAAAGCTGACTAACAGAGATACACATGAGGTTGTCTTCTAAAAATTTAGGAAAAATAACGGAATGGAGGTGATGTGTATATTGCAGGCGGTACGCGAGTGAAATGAGTCGACGAGAAGAGGCCAGAAAAGAATTTGGAAAACGAAGCAGGAGAAAACTTCCAGATTATCCCATGGATATACGACAGGAATCCTTCAATACATGGTTCAAAAATGTTGCATCTGAAGACGTTACAATGGAGAATGATGTCTCTGGGGATATACTAGCATTGTTACTGCCTCCTAGACGAGAAGCGAAGGGATACAAGGCGATGTATGCATACAGCAATCATATACAAGTACGCGGAGCAGAAGTAGATATGTCGACATGTGACAGTGGAGTAGCGGCTACGTTTCTGCAATCTTGTCGCGCTAGTTCTAGTGACAAGAACATGAGGACAGCAAATCTGGAGTATGTCGGGTGGGTGGACAAAATTATAAGCGTAGACTACGGCAAATTGGTAGTGTTGTATTGCACATGGGCCCAAGCAAACAAGAGGGGAGCTCGCGCTACAATGAAATGTGACAAATATGGATTCACATTGTTCAGATTTGATCAATTGATTCCATATTCAGCGGACTCCTTTGCATTTCCTCTTCACGTACAGCAAGTTTTTTATGTAGACGACGAGGACAACAGTGGATGGAAGATTACGTTACGACGACAGCCGCGTGGCGCAAGAGTCGAGTCAAGTGATGGCGGAAGAGATGATCTGCAGAGTGTGCAGTTAGGTAGAGACGAGGAGCATGTAGGCCTACGGCCTGAATACACTACCGTGGAAAGGGAACTGGACACTCCTGATTTGAGAAGATGTAGGAGACTAACCACAGAAGATGTAAACCAAGCTTTCGTCGCTGCAGAGGAGGATCTAGAGGTGGGACATGATGTGCCATGACAGTAGGAAATGAGGTCAAATGCATGGCATAGCCCATTGTATTAGCAAACCAAGTACGAAACATGATATGCAGTAGCTGTGGTCTCGGTAATCTTGATGACTACACTTAGTCAGTGATTCTACATGCACGACTAATATCAGTCAGTCGCTCGACATTACTGTCTATAGTACGTAAGAGTATTGTTTGAACTGCAGCAAATGGCCAATTGCACATTGCTAATTCTACATTGCCATGGTATACAAAGGGATGTGCCATATAAATATCTTCAACATCACTAATTGACGCTAGAACATGCATGCGCACTACCCTCGTGGGGTGCACTGTACTAAACATGTACGAGTATACGTGAGTGCACAAAAGGGGTATTAATTTGAATATTGCCGTGTAACGTATACATACAATAAACACATTCAGAACTGAAAATATTCACGTATACTTACACTAAACATATGTTTAGAACAAAATACATCTGTATATAAAGGTATGTAGACATATAACCTCTCGTATACGAGGGGGTTTTTAGAAGGGGTCATGAACGCACGTGATTCTCAAATATAATGTAGAGTGCACTTTCCAAGGCACTACCTCAAATTATAATTCAAGATGAATACCAAAGCAACACTAAACCAATGATTGAGAAAAAAGTCAGCATGGACGTGAAACGGGCACAAATTGAAAGAAAAAGCTAATAAAAAAGAAGGAGAGGTAGAGTAAACAAAAGTGGAAAGAATACATGAGGGGAAGAAGCGTTGTAGTCAAAATAAAACTATCATAGTCAAAATGAGAAAAACAATACATCAATGCAAAATTGATAAATGACAAGTATTTGAACAAGGTGCAAAGAGAACTCCAAAGACTGTAGACAGTAAGAAGGGTATCTGGAAAAAATATCCATGACAGATGAATTGCAAAAATGATATAAAAATGTATGACTTCCAAAAAAATTATGGAATGAAAAAATATAAAAAACAAAAGCAAAACATGCCAGCTTGTTTTTGACTAAAAAGTTAAAAAATACAATATATAAAATGTTAAAACCCCGAAGGAAGAAAATAAATTCGAAAGAAAACCCTAATCAGAAGGAAGGAAAGTCAAATTGAGTGGGTATAAATAGATCATTATCATAGTAACTAGTCATATGGCCGATAGTCATATCTAGTCATATGGCCGTAGTCATATTTCGACTGTTTTCCTAGTAGTGATTAGAGCCATCGCCTACTTGTAATAGCCATTGTGCAAATTCCCTGTTTTCAGGCGATGCGTTTTGCAAACGCATATTGATGGAAAGGGTCAAGATTATAACACGTTGCCATATTGTAGATCTGCGAAGACACGCTCCAACAATTTGAAGTCTGGAACCTCTTGGAATAACTGGCAGAATTTGTCGGAAGTCACCTCCAAATACAATAGTAACACCCCCAAAAGGAGAATTTGAATCACGAATGTCTCGTAATGATCGATCCACTGCTTCAGCACAATGTCGGTGTTGCATAGGAACTTCATCCCAAATAATCAAAGAAGCCTCACGAAACACATCCGCATATTCTGAATTTTTGTTTATAGAGCATATAGAATATTCATCAACTTCAAAAGGAATTTTGAAAGTAGAATGAGCAGTGCGGCCTCCATGAAGAAGTAGAGTAGCAATTCCAAAAGAGGCAACACATATGACAATTTTCCCTTTGTTTCGCACATTTGCAGCCACGATGTTGTAGAGGAATGTCTTGCCTGTACCAGCAGGACCATTAACAAAAAATACAACACCAGATTGGTCCTCAATAGAACTGAGAATGGCATCATACCTATAGCGTTGGTCTCCATTGAGTTGTGGCTCGTGCTCCCGAACATAAAGTTCAAGTTCCTCACAATTCCATTGTAGTTGTTCATTGACAAATCGATTACCATGATGACGGGACCACTTTAGAGTTGGTATTGGCATAGGAGGAAACAAAGAAAGGTTTTTATTTGACTGTTCACGTAATATTTCATCAATGAGGAAAAGGCCAAAATCGTATACTTCTTCTTCAGTTGGTTCAGATAACTCATAGTGTTGGCGAAGACGGTGACGCAAGTCATCACACAGATGAGGACGAAATCGTTGCCATAATAACTCAGGATGAGTGGGGTTGCATTCAGAGAGTATGAGCACAAACAAATTGCGCAATAAAGCACCGGTACGCATAGTAGATGCTTCTTCCAAGCACTGGATCCACTCTCCATCGTCTTGTAATAAGCCTAGAGCATTACATACATCTTTAAAGGTTCCGTGTACTACTCCATTCACCGTCTGGACATAGATTTTCAAATGAGCGAGGCCCAACAATAGTTGTTAGTAGGAGTCGCAAATAGAAACGTTCACCTTCAGCTGGTCTTGCAAAATACAACCTACCAATTGCAAAGCCTCTTTCACGGATCTTCCATGTGCTTTCCTCTCGTCTCCAAACATAATGTTGGGGAAACTCTTGATAGGTCAATCGACGGGCATTTTTATTCGTAGCACACATCCTAAAGAACTCTATCAACCTAGTTCTTTGAACTTGGCCACGATTCAAAATAGTCAGAGGATCATCGCGAGTATTGAAAATCACACGATGCATCCTTGGCAAATGTAAATGTAGTCTAACAACATTGGGATCTTCTTCGTGCATCGTCATCTTGAGTAAACGTCGCACAACCTCCGATGCTCCAATGTAACGTGCATCTAGGTATTGTTTGATCTCATCTTGTTCCTCCCCAATCTTCAGAGTAGCCCTGTCATGACCTTTATAGATGTATTTATGGATATATTTAACTGCTTGAACACATGCGCAAACTTCAATATTAATATGGCAGTCATACTTTCGAATCAAATCAGGGTTGTAGGGAACAACATGGCTATTGTTGAAGAAGAATCCATGTTTTTCAAAACTACGTCCATTATTGCGACGACGATAAAGAGGGTAACCATCTTGGTTCATTGCAGTTTGATCTTGGAAAGATTTAGGAAAGTGTTTTGTGCATTGTCCGGTCTCGTCGAGACATCGATCACGTGTGCATGGTCCATGGACCATGTGTTTTAGAACCATACCAAAAAGTTCATGATCCTCTTGTTCATCAGGGAACTCAGCACAAACTCTTCTACCAACTTGATCAGGTTCTCTTATCTTGTCTTCATTAGCAAGAAAGATTAGAAAGTGCATATGGGGCAAAGTCCGCTTTTGGAACTCAATGACAAACACGTGGGCAACAGATTTTCCAAAACAATGCATCTTTCTGATATCAGCCAAAAAAACAAATAAAAGTCATTTCCAACTACAACGTCAAACATTAATATCTTCTTCATCAGTTTCTGAAATGCGATCTGGCGATTGTGGCAACGGAGCTATATCTTCTCGTAAAGCAAGGCGAGCCAATGCTATATTTCTATTCTGCAACGACCTAGCACATTGTTCATCTTCAAGCCTTTGTCTACGAATATTAAGAGCAACAACTCTATTACGTTCTGATCGAGTTTGTTGCTCAGTTCTAATTCTATTCCTTGTTGCACAAATGGCCAATGCCGCATTTCTGTTTCGAATCATCCGTTGGCGTTGAGTGTTTGCACGTCGAACCAAAGCTTCTTGTCTGTTTATTTCCGACCGAAACAAAGCAAGATTTGAAATAGTCGCCACATCATTTGAAGGAATTCCATGATCCAACAGTGCAGGAAATGGCCCAATGCTAGAAGAAAGATCTACAAGATTTTGAGAAGGTTCAACTCCTATGCCAACTTCTAAGGATGTAGATAAAGGAATAGAGTTTGGAATCTCCAAGAACTCTGAAGCTAACAATGAGCCTTGAGGTGACATAATCACGGAGATTTCAGATGGTTGTTGTCGTTGTACTCGATCTCTAGCCATAGCGCGTAGAGCACGCAAATTTATAGCTTCACGACGAAATTGATTCATATTGGTAATGATATGAAACAATGTATGAAAAGTCTTGTAAATGTTTTGTAATTCAAAATGAAAGTAAATAAAATTATCAATCTAGAATAAAATATTCAAAATAAAATATCTAATGAATCTATTACAAAATTATAATATGATGTGATAAATTATAGGACAAGATATATGATATAATATGTGATGGTATGATATGGGTATCCTCGAAAAGAATGTAATTTTATAAAAGTATTCTTTAAATAAAAGAAGAAATTGGAATTCAAAATAAATAAATAGATAGTGCTTTAAATGACATAACAACTATATACACGATGTTAACTCTTAGACATACGGGCTTGCACACAGTGGACAATGAGCATATTCAAACTATTCTGATGGCAGCAATCAAGGACATTTTTCATCTATCCAATTTCTCTTGGTTCTTGTTGTAGTTGACTATCATTCGTGTAGTACTATAATGTGGATATTCAAAATAAAATAGTATGATTTTTGTTTTTGTTTTTTTTTTTTTTTTTGGTTTTTGAAACAAATGGATGCTTTATTTTGATTGCACAACAACATATTACAAACCTCACACTAAGAACGAAAAGAGCACGTTTCTAGCACTCCCCCGCAGGTGTTTTTTTAGTATATTATGATTTTTGACAAACAATACAATTGGTCTATGTCAAGTTTCATTCTTAATTCAAAATCATTTGTGCACTGTAGATATTTAAAATAAAATATTATGATTTTTTGATGATTTTTTGATAAACAACATAATTGGTATATATTAAGTTTTTTTCTCAATTAAAAAAAAAGAGACTACTTTTCCATTATTATAATCAAATAATAGAAACTACAGTGACGGACAAAACTGAGTATTGATTTGAAACTTTTCCATTCAAACAACCATACCATGAGCATCAATGGGCAAAGTCCAAAAGTGAATATACAAAAGTTGTAGTGTGCGACATATAACACATTACTGCAGAAGTTTGAAGAAAAACTTAATTGTGATTTGAAAAAAAATGGATTTCAAAGTTAGCCATGTCTAAAACTCGATTTTGTGCGATATAATTCGGAACTACTTTAAATTTTGTCAATTTTTTCTTAGAGCTTCAAAAAAACTTTTTGTGCCTTGGCATGTTGGTATACATCATTTAAGATTGTTGTACACAAAAATTGAAGGAAGTTGATATTTATAGAATTTAAAATATTCACAATTTGACAAACATGCAAATGATGTTGGTTCTCACGATATTTGAATATTTTTGGAATTGAGAGCAGGGAACTACATTGGCCATTGTATAGAGAGCATAGGTTGTAACATGAACCATTGTTACATCTTAATGCCCTTGCATTTGAAATAGTTGTTGAATAGGCCAATGCATTCAGTTTATATATTAAAGTTGTATGATGCAGTTTTTTGGTCTAACTTTTTTGTACAAAGTCTAGAGTTCATGACGCACATACTCAATCAACCAATTGAAGAACTTGTTTTTCCCATGTTCAGTATCATCAAAAAATTGTCAATTTTATGAAAGTCAGTGTAATTTTTTGCAGTTTTGAACTTTTTGATGATATTGAAAATGATATGTTTTTTTTTTTTTGATTTGTAGCATTGATTTTGTGCGTCATGAACTCTAGTTTTTGTACAAAAAACCTAAACCAAAAAACTGCATCATATAGCTCTAATATATAAATTGAATGCATTGGCCTATTCAACAACTATTTCAAATGCAAGGGCATTAAGATGTAACAATGGTTCATGTTACAACCTATGCTCTCTATACAATGGTCAATGTAGTCCCGTGCTCTCAATTCCAAAAAATATTCAAATATCGTGAGAACCAACATCATTTGCATGTTTGTCAAATTGTGAATATTTTAAATTCTATAAATATCAACTTCCTTCAATTTTTGTGTACAACAATCTTAAATGATGTATACCAACATGCCAAGGCACAAAAAGTTTTTTTGAAGCTCTAAGAAAAAATTGACAAAATTTAAAGTAGTTCCGAATTATATCGCACAAAATCGAGTTTTAGACATGGCTAACTTTGAAATCCATTTTCTTTCAAATCACAATTAAGTTTTTCTTCAAACTTCTGTAGTAATGTGTTATATGTCGCACACTACAACTTTTGTATATTCACTTTTGGACTTTGCCCATTGATGCTCATGGTATGGTTGTTTGAATGGAAAAGTTTCAAATCAATACTCAGTTTTGTCAGTCACTGTATACTATCTTGTAGAGAATGTTATTCAAATTTCATTACAGTATTTATTTATTTATTTTTGTTAACTTGGGAGTTTTAATTGAATTTCAAGATAGTACTATTAAGTAGATATTCAATAAACTTCATCCTAATTTCTCTTGGTTCTTATAATAGTTGACTATCATTTGTGTAGTACAATAATGTGGATATTCAAAATAAGATATTATGATTTTTGACAAACAACACAATTGGTTTAAGTCAAGTTTCATTCTTCATCCAGAATCAATTGAGCAACGTGGATATTTCAAATAAATATAATGATTTAAAAAAAAACAACATAATTGGTATATATCAAGTTTGTTCTTAATTCAAAAAAAAAAACTACTTTTTAAAATATAATAATCAAATAATAGAAACTACACTATTTCGTAGAGCATGTTATTCAAATCTCATTACAATATTTGTTTATCTATTTGTGTTAAGTTGGGAGTTTTAACCCTTAAACGTACCACTCCTTTGTAGGAAAGTCAAACTACACAATTTAGCCTTCAAGATTTATCAAAATATATTTTGTAATATTTTTCATGCATGGAATTGAATGTTTCCTATCAGTCTTGAAAATTTCAGATTTTTTTAATTTAATACGGCCTTTTAAACAAATTTTTAAGTCAAATACTTCAAAAATTAATTTTTATTACAAAAAAGCTTTAAAAATTTAATATTATTTTGGGAGCGGGTACAAATTACAATGGAGAATCACATGATATGTTTTCCATAGAATTTTTTTATTTAAATTTTGAAATTCGAAAGGTGAACATCCTATGTAGTGTAATTCAAACCTTGAGCTACAAAGCTTGCACAAGCAATAAAATACTCAATAATTGGAATTTTTAAGATTTGAAAAGTGGAGTACAAACTAGACTTAATAAACTTCATTTTCTTAGTTGGGTGTATTAGCAACAAAAGTCATCTTCAAGATCAAAATTGGGTTTGACCAACAAACGTCCAGAAACTGGACGCTGGGACGTTTAGGGGTTAATTGAATTTCAACATAAAACCTTGCAAAATTAATTTAGAATTATTAATAATAGATTAAAAATCATTGTCATTTACAAATGTAGTGTACATAAACTTCAGTTTTGTTATTCATCAAACATTTTATGATGAATCTTTGAAAACGGTGTTAAATCTATCACTACGTTAAAGGATTAAAGATAGAATTTTTAGTACACATAAAATGAATTACATATAGTCACACGTAGGGAGACACGTCTCATTGGTACCCATATCACACCATCAAAATAAATGTCTTAGCTAACTTAATTCAAAAACTCCTACCAAAAAATTTTAATGAAAATAAAAAATTAGAGCCTAATCACAAATTATTTTCATCCCTTTTCAAAATTAAAATTCCATCCCATTCTATTTTTCAAATAACCTCCCCCACTCCAAAATAAAAATCATGTGACATTCATTTTTTCACTCACCACAATGAACAAATTGATGATACCAGATGTAGTAAAAAGTCTATAATACGGTCGTTTGCGGTCGTCCAAAGGTTTAAAAACCTTCGGTCAACCCAACAACATCCGCAAAACCCACTTCCGGTACCGTCCAAGAGCTGAAATGCAATAAAGCACGAGTCCTAAAGACTAACCAGAAGTGGATTGTAGTAACAAATCAATAAATGGATCCCAATTAATCCAACCCAATCAACCGCACACCGGTTCGTACAACTCCACAAATGTTTGCAATGTACTGCAAAATAACAATAATCAATGAATTAATATTTCTTCAAAAATACTATTTTTTCATTCAATTCTATTCATACATTCAATTCTAATGATAAAAAATTTGATTCAATTTGAACTATATTAGTTAACAATATGATCAATTCAAGTCATCATTACGACCTGGATATTGATCGAGGCATCCCTCCCTTACCTGCTGTCTTTCAAGTCAATTGTATTGTATGACAACCGGTCCTCCACTCAATTGCTCTGCTCCCTGAGAATCTGTAAAAATTATACGAAATGATCAAGAACCACCCTGAAATCAACAAGAATAATTTGAAACCACAGCAGAAAATCTAAAATTTTCTCTTCCATACTGCCTAATGACAATTAATTTCTGCTAATCAACCAACCGTTAACATCTTCACAAAACAATTAGGAATATGAAGTGCAAAGACATAAATCATTGGCTGCTGGATTACTCAGAGATCTCGTCTATCTGAATCCTATACACCAGCGGCTTTTTTGGTTGCTAATTTTAATCACATTGCTACATAAAATTTGTGCTCGCTAAGAAATTTTTGAAAAATAAAAGGACTAAATAGCCAGATTTTCCATATAAAGTCAAGATGTGTAAGCCTCTTTAAACCTAGGTACCACCCAGGTATTGCCTAAGTAGCACCTAGGTAGCACATACCTATTACCCTGATATTAGCTATGTATTAACATGTTCTGGAATAATTCAAACCCTACAGTTTTGAGATCACTGGCTGCCACTTTCATCTTTCCCATTGGCGCTTTCTAACTTGAAACCCTAAAACTCGAAGCATTTCTTTCTTTTTGGCCATCTACAATTTCTTTTACTAAAAACACTCAAATAGCTTTCTACAGAGATATCGCTACCATATAAGCAATGATCTCAAAACCACTTTATGACATTTAGAAAATTATGCGACCTCCCACATAAATGGTATCTACTTTTGCTATCCAGTGCATACAATACTCATGATATCCGGCAATACCCTCGATATATTAAGGTGATACAATGATGATATCCGCAGATATCACCTCATGTAGTTGCTACATATTTATATCATGATGAGCATTCTCGCTGCATTTCAGAAAAAAATCATTTTCTTTCTTTGTATGTTTAGCAGTCCTATTTTTCTAGTAGAAATCCACCTAATTTTAGCCAATTTTGAGATCACTGCATAGAAGTTACTCCCTCTGTCTCATAAGAAGGTTTTCTTTTCTTTTTTCAGGTCACAAATGAAAGGAACCAGTACAACAAGTCAGACAAAAAAACCTTCTCACCAGAAACATAGAAACCCTACAATACAGAAAGAGAATCCGGACCACAACCTCAAAATCAAGGAAACCTAATTGGAGCCGTTGAATGTGAACATTCTGGCGATCAATATTTACTCTAGAGTTGGAGCAAAACATGAAAGTTCAGAAGTTGATAACTACACGTACCTTCTTATGAAAAAACGGGCTTAATCTGACCTCCGTAACCCGACTGCTTCCTATCATAACGTCTCTGTCCTGCCAGATTCACAATTTCACTACTTTAATACATTGCCAAAAACACTTGATCTACATGTCAGAAAGTCAGAAACCTAAATCTGGAGAAATTGACTATCTGACAGATGGACTTACTTGTATAATAGATATAATAGATTCAAAGCTAATCTTCCATTGATTGCGTAGTACAACGGGAAGGAGAATAGATCACCACCTGTAATGAATAATACTCCAAGAATGTCATATTCACTTACGTTCAATACCAATGGCGCAATTTTGCACCTCATTTAGGCCAAAATAACCTAAAACCAAATCACTAAGGTTCGAAAGGTGAAAAATTATAGCCAAAATGAGCAATAGCAGCAAAATGCTCGTCCACTCAATCTCACCTCGCTTGAGACCAAGGCCGAAACAGCCTAAAATGAAACCCTAAAGAAACCGACACAGATTACAAAATCAGTATAAAAATGGAGAAGATACATTAGGGTTTTTGCAATGTGAGAAATTACAGCAACAGAGAGCTAACGCAAAAAAATACTCGTCTGTGAGTAGAAGCCTCATTTTTTGCTCACGGCGGATGAATCCACGAGCAACATGATCTCACCTTAAACCAAGACCAGAACAAGCTAAATCGAAACCCTAAATGAACCAAAAAATTCAGCCACTTTGAATTGTTAGGGTTTCGCAATGTATGAAATTCCGAAAACAGAGCTTCAATTGCAACGGCGACGAACAACAATTACCTGGATTTCGCTACGTCCGCAAGCTCTCCCGGTCCAAGAATTTTTGAACGCGTTCCATCATAGCTGCGACAACTGCATTTTTGGAGCTCCTGGTGGTGCTCGAATTTCGCCAATTCGTCGATCTTCAAACCAGTGCAAGTGGCTGAGCTGAGCAAGTGGCTCAGCAAGAAAGAAGGAGGATGACGACAGGTCGCTTTGTCTCCTCGCTGGATTCCAGCGCGGAACGGTCGAGTGAGACAAAGCGTCCTGCATTTTATAATAGATTGAGTAATTTATGGTAATATGATTTGACATTAGAGTTGATTTGGCTTTGATAATTTAACTTATTTAATTTGGCTTTGCTAATTTGGCTTACTAATTTAATGATGCTAGTTTGGCTTTGTTAATTTGGTTTCTACTAATTTGGCTTTTACTAATTTGACTGTGCTAATTTTATGATGCTAATTTGGCTTTGTTAATTTAACTTGGTTAATTTAATGATGCTAGTTTGGCTTTGTTAATTTGGTTTATGCTAATTTGGCTTTTACTAATTTGGCTTTGCTAATTTAATGATGCTAATTTGGCTTCGTTAATTTAACTTGGTTAATTTAATGATGTTAATTTGGATTTTGCTAATTTGGCTTTGCTAATTTAGTGATGCTAATTTGGCTTCGTTAATTTTACTTGGCTAATTTTATGATGCTAATTTGGCTTCGTCAATTTAACTTGGTTAATTTAATGATGCTAGTTTGGCTTTGTTAATTTGGTTTCTGCTAATTTGGCTTTTGCTAATTTGGCTTCGTTAATTTTACTTGGCTAATTTTATGATGCTAATTTGGCTTCGTTAATTTAACTTGGTTAATTTAATGATGCTAATTTGGATTTTGCTAATTTGGCTTTGCTAATTTAGTGATGCTAATTTGGCTTTGTTAATTTGACTTGGCTAATTTTATGATGCTAATTTGGCTTCATCAATTTAACTTGGTTAATTTAATGATGCTAGTTTGGCTTTGTTAAGTTAGTTTCTGCTAATTTGGCTTTTGCTAATTTGGCTTTGCTAATTTAATGATGCTAATTTGGCTTCGTTAATTTAACTTGGTTAATTTAATGATGCTAATTTGGATTTTGCTAATTTGGCTTTGCTAATTTGGTGATGCTAATTTGGCTTTGTTGATTTTACTTGTCTAATTTAATGATGCTAATGCGGCTTTGTTAATTTAACTTCTTTGAAAATCCAAATTTCGTTGACTTTTTCTAACTGTCTTTCGGGAGACATGGAAAAAAAAAATTAGATTGGTCAATTTTTTTTAATTATATTTGTAATGTTCAAATTGGTATTACCTATTGAGAGCAACAAAAATTATGCATAAAAAAATGAAAATTTCAATTAAATAGTAGGAAAAATAAATACCCTGATATATAAAGCCGGGCATGTGTACGGGCATGAGTACGGGGTTACAATTTATTGTGTTTTCCTTTGAAGAAATGTTTTGAGTTACCATTGGATACTTTCTTTGGATTCCTTAGGTGCCTTAATTACCTAAATCGGATTCTGCATGATATTTTTTTATTCTTGGACTTATCTAAATTTTAAATAGTTTTTTTATTGCAGGCGGCCTTATCGGACGCCTGGATCGGACGCATGGATCGGACAGCGGACGGCCTGACTATCAGACCTTTCTTTGAAGCCAACCATTTGGCCGTCCGCTTCGCTGTCCGCTAAGATGTCCGCCCGGTTGTCCGCCTCGCCGACCGCTTGGCCGTCCGTCTGGTAGTCCGCCTCGCCGACCGCTTGGCCATCCGCCAAGCCGTCCGTCCGGTCGTCCGCCTCGCCGACCGCTTGGCTGTCCGCCAAGCCGTCTGTCCGGTCGTCCGCCTCGTAGTCCAACAGGGTAAAAAAGTTCAGCAGGTAAAGTAAATCGGAATTTACCCGACGGACGCTACGTCCAACCGTCCGGACGCTGCGTCCGGACGTCCGAACATCAAATCGGACGTGATTTGGTCCAAAGACGTCCAAAATGACAACCTTGTGCCTGCTTGCAAAAAAAAATTGAGGGGATCGTCGTTGTTGTCGGGCCAATATAACATCACGGACTTGTAATCTTTAGACTTCAATGCACGGACCTCGACAATGACCATCTCTGGAGGGATCAATTTTCCGTGCAGCTTGTTATTGCATTCATAGTCCTATAAGTTTGTTTTCATCCAATAATCTTAACCTGAGCTTGAAAGGTCAAAAAAAGGCCAAAAAGTACAAACGTGACCGAAAAAGAGGAACACCGTAATGTGCAACTACTCCTAGTCTTAAATCTAGTTCATGATTTTAATCGACTTCAAAAATTGATTTTAATTTAGTTCATAATTTTAATCAATACCAAGTTCATCATTCTGCAAAAACCCAATGGTTGCGGCATCCTATAGTGGTAGCATAAGTGCCACTTCATTCCACCCGTTCAATATTATGCACCGTTTCATTCCACCATTCATTGTAAGCTGTAGTCTTTCATAACATTTAGTATGCCTTCGTTCGATCATTATTTTATCTAACGAAATAAATTCTTCGATTTTTTGAAGTAGAAATTTGTAAGCTCGTGGATAGCCTCATTCCATGGGCACAAGTCAACGGACATAGGTCCATTCGATAGGCATAAGTCCATTAACATGAAGCTTTATCCTCTGCAAAAAAAAATCACTGCTCCCAACCATTGTAGGCATATGCTTTCATCCCAGATTGTGTAATCTTCATCCTTCCCCAGCCAACTTCATCTTCTTCACAGTTGTCTACCAGTCACTCATCCATGTCACTTGTCGCACATTCCTATTTCAGTCATGGCCTCGACTGCCAACTAGCCGCCATGCTCATATGTATGTATTCTAGTTGTTGTAGCATGACGTGGCACACGTCCTAGTCACAACTTTGACTGCCTAAGTCACAGATTGAGCTCCCAATATTGCATTCAATTTTCCAGATGCTTAAAATGCATTTTACCATTTATAATTGATTTTCTATAGCGTTGTAGTCGCTGAGTCATACATTTTAAAGTCAAAACACCCTCCCTTTTCTTGTAGTGTATGTACACATTCCTGATGAAAAGCAACGGGAACTCAACTTAAAGACCGTCAAATGCTTTTTCATTGGCTACGGTCATCTCATTGGAATAAAAGGCTATCGGTTATATAACCCAGACACTAAACGTATTTTCACTAGCTGTGACGTAGTCTTTCTAAAGATCTATTATTGCATGGTGGCGCACTTGCCTCCACTTTCAACTCTCACTTACTTGATTTGGTTGGCGATGACTTTTATAAAGTCCCTGATTCAACCTTGGCTCCTCTTTCCATTCCCAAGCCTCCACCCAACCAACAGCAGGCACCAAATCAACAACCACCAAATCAACAGCCACCATCACTTTTACAACATGGCTCACCAGCTTCTCCAGACACACCTAAACAACAACCAACCCTCAAGCCTCCTGATTCTTTTCATTCTCGCTCTCATGCTCGACAAGCTCAGTTAACAAATTCTTCTCAACTCGTGACCTCCCAACGCTCAAATAAAGGCCAAAGGCGAACGCCCAAGTTTCATGACACCAATCTTTATGCTTGTGCCTTTATCACTCAACTTGCTGAACCCATTACTGTTATTTAAGCTCTTACTAGTCCTGATTCCGCTCACTGGAAACTTGCTATGGACTAAAAACACCAATCTTTAGCCACAATAAAACTTGGCAACTCATGGACCCTCCACCCGATCGGACTATTATTAGCACCAAATGGTTGTTTTGTCGAAAATATAACTTTGATGGCTCCCTTGTCCGCTACAAAGCTCGCTTTGTAGCACAAGACTTCTCTCAACAAGAGGGATTCGACTACTCCAAAACTTTTTCACTTGTTCTCCGGATGACTTCTTTATGAATATTGCTAGCCCTTGCTACACTCTATGATTATCACATCCACCAGATGGATGTCATGACAACTTTTTTGAATGATGTATTATAGGAAGAAATGTTTCTGTCTCAACTTGAAGGTTACATCCAACCTGGTGTGGAACTTAAGGTCTGTTGACTGCTTAAGTCTATATATGGACTTAAGCAAGCACCTCGTGTATGTCACGACTGCTTAAATCCATGTATAGTACGTTCTTACCATTCAAGGCTTCCAAAAATGTCAATCTGATCCAACTGTATATGTCAAGTGTTCCACCTCATTTATTCTCTACCTGAAGCTTTATATTAATGATCTTATCCTAATATCCAATGACCTTCAGTTTCTATCATCTACCAAAGCCGCGTTTACACAACACTTTTCTATGACTGACAACAATGATATTGAATATATTCTCAGCATTCAGATCCGCCGCGACCGTGTTGCCAAAACTCTTACTCTCTCTCAAGATAAGTATATTTTTGACATTCTTACAAAATCTAATATGTTGAATTGTCATCCGGTCAGCACCTCCCTTGAGGCTGGGATATGTTTTTCACAAGAACAAAGTCAAATTCTTTCCCATAATGAAGTCCAAGCCATGACTGATGTCCCTTATAAACAAGCCATCGGCAGCCTGCAGTACGTCGTCACATGCACCCGATGGGATCTCAACTTTGCAGTCAGCCATCTTGTTCAATTTATAGCCAGTCCAGCTCCACTCCATTGGCTTGGAGTTAAGCAACTTTTCCGCTATTTAAAAGGACAATGCACATTGGTCTTATCTTCCATGGTGCTACTTTCTGCCCATCCTCTCCTTACAATTGAACAGGCTGGAGTGATGCCGACTGGGCCGGCAACCTTGATACCCGTCGTTCTACCTCTGACTATATCTTCCTCCTCGAATCTTTGTGTATAATTTCATAGCAGAGCCATAAACAACCAATTGTTGCCCTTTCATCCACCAAAGCCGAGTATATTGTTGCAGCTACAACTACTAAGGTATTATTGTGGCTCCAGACACTCATCAGTGAGCTGCACTACTCTCTTCAGCTCCCCAACATTCTCTTCTGCGACAACTAGTCGTGTATAGCTTTAACTAGGAATCCACGCTTTTATGATCGCTCCAAGCATATAGACATTCAATACCACTTTCTCCGTGATCAAGTTGCAAATAAGCTCCTCAACTTGGTTTACACACCAACCTCCAGCATGTGGGCTAACATCCTCATGAAATCACTCCTGAAAATCAAACACCAAGCTTGTCTCTTTGGCCTCACTGCTACAGAATCTTCTGCGGCTTTGTCGACCTGATGTAAAGGGGAGCTCTGGACTACATCAACTCTTCAAAGCTAGTCTAGCTCTTCTTGTCACTTTAAACTCTGGACTACATCAACTGTTCAAAGCTAGTCTAAGTCTATTTGTCAATTTCAGCTCTACAGCTGAAGGGGGAGTGTTAGGATATTAAGTTAAGTCTACTCTTAGAATAATATAACTTCAAAATAAATAGTCACACCTCTTCTATAGAGTATGCACTTCACATATAAACAGGTGTTACCACCCTTGTACAGTTACTTTACTTTTTATATCAATATATTATTTGCTCAACCTTTCACCTCGACCTTACGGTGTTGGTTCAACAATCTACTCTCCGGAGGCGATCGTCCAGTGCTTCCTCCTTCTGAGAAAACAATGTAACTCAACTCTTGACAAAGGGTGTAGATCGCCGATCTAACCTGTGTCGGTAAAAGGATATTTTCAACTATGTCATGAGTGTTTCAGTTTTGTCGATTTGTTGAAATGCATGGTGCATTGGTGCTAGTGGAATGGTATGGAGGGTACACGTGTATACATGGGTGAACAATATCTATTGTTAAATTACCTTTTGTGAGAAATCCATGGCTAAAACTAGTTCTGGTGATGACTTAAGTATATAGGATAGTTTCGTCAAGTGTTCAATCCTTGGTTTTTCTGTCAACAATCTAACTCACGTCCGTCTTTTTTGTAGCATCTTTTAACAACATTTATGTTTGCACGAATGAAATTGGCCTTCACACTGAAATTCAGAGGAGGCCTTCAATCTTGAATACTGCCACGAACCTTTGTCATTTCCGAGGGCAACGAGAACGAAAAAAGCTTACCGACATCAAATCTCGAGCAGAGGTACCGGTGCGATCTACTTGTATGGTCAATGGGTTTTCAAGTATCCGTCGGTGCTCGAAGGAAGAGAGCTTTGGTCATATTTGGTCAAGGTTTTCGTGTATCTGGATCTTTTCCTTCTGTGGAAGACTCTCAATGCACCCTTAGAGTTATTGACCTGGTGCATGGAATTGGTGAACTATTTAAGCAATTGTTCTCTTTCATTTCTATAAGATAGGTGATAGTATAATAGAAAGCTAACATCTACATGCTTGGAATCTATAGATTCTTAGATATTAGGAATGACATGTTATGGGAAGAGTACTAAATGTTTAATGCCAACCACTATTGCCTTTAACTTCTTGCATGAGCATCCAATGTGTTGGGGGCTTTGGGTGACAACGGCGATGCTCAAACGATTGCATGAATGACAATGTCCTCGTGTACTGACATGAATGACAATGTCCTCGTTCATATATCAACACTGATTTTGTGAACCTAATTGTAGAATGTAAATGCCGTTTTTGATGTAGCAATTATACAGGCGGTGATTGGATCCACTAAACTGTCAAATTAAACAATTGTTCTTTTTCAATTTGGTAAGATAGTTGATTCTATTATAGGGAACTAACATGCACATGCTTGGAATTTATAGATTTTTATATGTTCCCAATGGCATGTTCTGGGAAAAGCTATGAATGTTTGTTGTCGACCTGACTAATTGCTTTATCTTGTTGAACATCCAATGAGGCTTGAGAGCTTTGAGGAAGAGCCATTATGCTTAATTAAGTGACAATGTCCTCATTTAGATATAGGGTGCATTCACAATAAAACGAGCCAACCCCGCCCAGTTATAACGACTTTTGATGAGTGCTTAGAAAATAATATCTTCAATTTATGTAGATACTAGAAAAATTTAAGGACATTTTGCGACATATTTTGAACATTTTAGCACATTTTAGTCGTTATTAACGACTGGTTACGACCATATTTTAGTCGTTTCGGAGTACCAACAGCTTCCCAAACATCGTCATACTTTAGTATATTGTATAATGACATCTATTATATGTAGTTACTAATTTATATTGCATTATCAATTCATATGATAAGATTATTGCTTAACAATCCGTTAAATTAATCATCGGTTACAGTTTCCTTGGGTCGTGTTACTGTGAATGTACCCTATATGAACATTGGATTTTAGCTCAGGGAGGTCACTTCCAAATATTACGTAAAAACTTGTGAACAAGTGATTTTCAACCCCTATATACTTTTTAATAAAGTTTGATTTAGCTCCAATTTTTTTAGTGTGGTTACATATTCGTTATATCTTTTATTTTTTTAAACTCTTATTTCAATTATATTCAAAACGAGCTCTAAAAACACAATCGAAACAAGCTCTAAAAACACAAAAACTAGTTGAATAGTGCATTTATTTACTTCAAAAATTTATAAGTAATTAATTTGAATAAATAAAATTTCCAAAAATTCACAATATAAACTTTCAACATAAAAAAACATCCCATATTTTTTTCAAGTTGTTTGATTGATTATTTACAATGTAATATAGGGGGTCAAAGATTTGTTCGCACGTGATACTCATAAAATACATTGAGTGAATTCCCCAAGGATTTTAGAGATTGATTCTTTTAATTTTTTATTCTAAATTCAATTCAATTGAACCTATTTCAAGTGCTTTGAATTTCTCAAGTTCGTTGAGTTTCATGGTTGAAGTTATTCCCATTAGATGGGCTACCAATTAAGGTGATTGTATTTATTTGCAAGGCACATTAAACCAACTACTAGCCAAATTACAGTTAATTTCAAATATCCAAGATTCAATGGACGACCTTTTGAAGCGCTTGAAAATATTTTGTATTAGGAGTAAGCATCTAATTACAAAGAATCGACAACGATCAAGTAGAATTCGAGAATGGTTCTCTGAAGGGTCGGTAGATCCATATTTGGGCAATTTGAACATGGGCACTATGATGGGTCACAAATGGGAATTTGTTTTCATTCTTCTAGAAAAAATTTCCGTTGTATGGTAGCTGGAGAGGATTTATTGCCGTTTTGTGATAAAGAATATTGGAAGATAGCTGCCCTTACATTGTTTGTGCCACCATCGTGTAAATCAACATGCTCTAAATTTTCTCTAGTAACTCGTAATTTGGATCGCGTGGATGATATGCTCCTCAATGTGTTGGAAGCCGCAGCAGATCAGGAATTGTCCGGTATTAATGAGACAACGAAGGCAAAGTGGTGCTTAGATTATGTTTATCAATTGTTTTGCATGCCAAAAGCTCAGGAATGGCAACGTGAAAATGAATCCATGGAACTAGATATTATAATAGAAGAACTATGCATGCATGTCAGTAATCGGGATCATGTTTTATCAAAGCTAGAAAGTGAATCTAGTAATCCATCTTGACATATGAAGATTTATAGACCTTTGTGTAGAAAGAGGTTGCAAGGAGGTTCCCTAACTAAGGAAGCAAGTTTGGTTCAAGGGGTGATTGCAAGCTACGGTCTACCAAGTGGGGGGTGCAGCTTGTGCAGCTAAAGGCCATGCAGCTCGTGCACTAGCGTAGTAATGCGCACCTCTCAACTTTCAATTAGATCAAAAATTTCACCATCCCAAATAGGGTTTATGCTAATACTTTCACTTTAGCAATTGTTAAGTTAATTTCAAGTCTTTGGGCACTACTCAATAGCCTTTTCTGTTTTTTACCGAGCATGGGTAATAAGAGCCTTTTTTACATAACATCCTTAGCTAGGTTTTATGAAAAATGCATTTCATATCCCACCTCTGAAATTGAACCATTATTTCATTTCCAAAAAAAAAATCCAAAAAAAAGTTTTAACTGCACGAAAATCTTAAAAAACAAAAACATCACCAAACAATTAATCAAAAAATAAGTAAGCGTAGTACCCAAAAAAATAAAATATGGTAGCTTTGTACACACTTGTGGTATGTTGCTATAAATTTTTGAAGTTCAATTATGACCCCCTTCTAGCATTTCTCATAAAATAGCTGCACTTTTGACAAGCGACACGCTACCAAATCTAAGTAGAAATGCTTAATTTGGATAGAAAGATTGAAAATTTGCAAACTTTATTGTGGTAGACATCTTAACTTTAGAATTTTAGGAACAATGCAATTTGTTTCGTCACAAAATTCCATTCCAATATTTATTGATGATTTTCCAAAGATTGGGTAAGTGCACTAATTTGCATGCCGCAACAAAAAGTTTGGGTGACCGTAGCTTGCAGCAACACCAAGATTGTTTTTGGATCCTAGGGAAGTCGCAATATGTAATCCAAAATGTTGTTGGGACCAAAAGTAGTAATATAGTTCTAAAATGTACCTGGTTGGGTCAACAAGAGGCAAATGATAGCTATATATACAAAGTTGCAAAGTTGTAGTTTGAATTAGAAGCAAGAATTCTTGCAAAAGGACAATGGTCTGATAAGGGTACTCCAAAAAGTCTTTTTAACTCTTAAACTTGGGGAAGTCACTTAGTATAAATTTTGGGTATATATGAGCGAACAAATGGTATTTAATGGGGGGCTATGAAATAATTGGAATATCCTACTATTTATAGTATATTTAGGGTGTACTTAATATATATTCTATAAATATTCAAAAAATATTCCCAAATTGGTTTAAAACACCCTATATTACTTCTAAAAATTTATAAATTTTATCTCAAATGAATAAAAGACACCCTATATTTGTTCTCTTATAGTTATCTAAATTCTTGACAGTGACTTCCTCGGGCTCTTAAATCAGCCCCAATGGCAACTTTGAATGACTCCCTCCTTAAAACAAAATAAAAATGAATCGACCGGATGTGGTTTTGATTTCCTACATTCATGAAGTACACAAAAAAAATTCAAGTAAAAATTCAAGCGTTTTAAAGATTTTAAAAGAGACTTTTTGTGCAAAAATCAGACTTTGTCCCAACTATTTAAAAACATCCAAAACATTTGCTTAAAATTTCCAATGACGTCATGTTGGTATCAATTTTTGATATTAAGTACATCTAGATATGTGTTACTTGAAATGATTAATTTGAAGGATTAAAAATATTATTTACTTTGTACTAAAATACGTGCAAATGCTGATTTTTGGCAATTTTTTGACAAGGCATAAAAACATGAAAATGAATTTATTCAATAAAAAAGTTGAATTTGAATTAAATTATTTCATGTCATCTAGATGTGGATATTTTTTAATTTTTTAATTATAAATTTTAGTCAATTGAAATGGACAAATTTGTCAAAATTTGGAAAAACAAATATGTGTACAAAATTTCAAAATTTTAACAAATTTTTCCACTTTGGTTAACTAAAAATAGTTTTTTAATTAAAAAAATAACTACACATAGATGACATGAAATAATTCAATTCAAATTCAACTTTTTAATTGAATAAATTCATTTTCATGTTCTTATGCTTCGTGGAAAAAATTGCCAAAAACCAGCATTTGCACGCATTGTAGTACAAAATAAATAATATTTTTAATCTTTCAAATTAATCATTTCAAGTAACACATATTTAAATGTACTTCATATCAAAAATTGGTACCAAAATGACATCATTGGAAATTTTAAACAAATGTTTTGGATGTTTTTAAATAGTTGGGACAAACTCTGATTTTTGCACAAAAAGTCTCTTTTAAAATCTTTAAAACGCTTGAATTTTTACTTGAATTTTTTTTTGTGTACTTCATGAGTGTAGGAAATCAAAACCACATCCGGTCAATTCATTTTTCATTTTGTTTGAAAGAGGGAGTCATTCAAAGTTGTCATTGGGACTAATTTAAGAGTTAAAAGGGCTTTTTGGGGTACCCATTTCAGACCATTGCCCAAGAGTGCACTATCCCAATGTCATAAGTTTCATCAAATTTGCATATGAAGAAAAGGACCAGAAAGGCTATCTTGTAACTGAGCTTATGGAACAAGACTTGCAGTTTAGGATAACAAAACAATTGCTTCAAGGGGATGGTCAAATGCCTTTTGTCTATCCGTATCAATGGATATAATCCTACAAATCGTTGAAGCCATGATCCATATGAGAAAGTGCAGGGTGTCGCATCGGGATTTGAAGCCTCAAAAATGGTTTGTGAGGAAGAAGAAGAGCAACATGCAAGAAGACTTGGGGGGTAAGTATTACGTGGTGAAACTAGTAGATTTTAGGTCAGCCAAACAACATCATCCAAACTTATCCATTTATCACACAAAGAAGCAGGGTTCTACTACTTACATTGTCCCTAAGGTATATGGAATGACAGATGTTTGCCAATACACATGGTCAGCAGATGTGTATAGTTTCAGAATGACATATTATGAGATCATTTTGGAAAATACCCCTTTGAAGGTGAATGCATGAGAGGAGACTTGGTATAGAGAGTTTGTGCAAGAAAGCGTCCACAATTTTCAGAATGTTGTCCAGTGTTCTAGAAGCAACTTATAGAAAAGTGTTGGCATCAAAACCCCAAACAACAAACTTGCAAATAACTTTTGAATGGATTCGGAATGGAAATATAGGAGTGTTATAATAAGTTGGTTTAACCCTTTAGCGCAACTGCGTCCATATAGTAGACGCTGAATAGACTATTAGCCATTTTCTGGACCATGAACAATAACATTTTTCATCCATTGCAATTTCTCTTGGTTCTTGTGCTAGTTGACTACCATTTGTATAGTATAGAACTTCAAATAAGATAATTTATTTTTTTCTAAACAATATTTTACGTCATTCTTAGTTCAAAAAATGAGATTTTAAAAACGATTTTCCAAAGTAAGTAGAATCAAATAATGGAAATTATACCATCTCAAAGTGCATATTATTCCAAATTTGTTACAACAATTTTTAACATAAAATTGTTAAATTGGGATTTTTCATTGAATTTTAAAAATAACCTTGAAAATTACTTTTAAAATATTAATAAAAAATATGATAAATCCAACCATACAAATGTGATCTACACATTGACATTTACAACTTTGCTATGTACATCAACTCCATTTTTGTTATTCATCAAACATTTTAAAATGCATCTTCGAAATCGGTGCATCATCTGGACTTTAACCCTTTAGTGCCTAGCTCACCACATTCTGGTCACTGGAGTATCAAAAATGCAAATAATAGAAAATCCGTGAAGAATTGGATTTTGAATTGTGAAGATCTGATTTTGGGGATTTATAATACACATCTTTTATAAAAAGAAAATTTCAATTTGGAGTTGTGCAACTATCAAAATACCTATGTTTGAAATACCAAAATATTGCAAATACCTCAAAATACACCAAATACTTACAAATACAGCTCGTGTACTATGTTGTATTTCTTGTGTTTGGAAGTTTGTTATCTCGTTTTTTTTTTTGGATTTGTGTTCTCTTGTTCATGTACCAGTAGTGTATGTAATTCGATCTTGATCAATGTACCAACTTCTTCCAATTTTTAATGTATAAATTTTTGTCCTAAACTATATACAAATAAATCACTCTCACTTATAAAATTCACAATAATTATGTGTGAGTCCGTTATTGATATAAAAGATTGCAACGGAGAGGTATTGACACAGGGCATTGCTGAACCACACCACTTTCATTTTTAAAAATGTAACCCAAATTCTATTCAACTTTGAAGTCACACACCCTCCAAAATCTCAATGTTGAGTGTTCATTATACAGTTCAAAGACATACTATAAACTTGCAATTCCGCCAGTGGATGATTCTCCAATTTTGGCAAATTGTCTCCACTCCAATTGAGTATACAATTGTACAATTACTTTCCAATTTAATCCATTCTATTTTTCATAGTATTAATCATAGTGGAAAAACATATTGAAATCCAGTGCATGCAGCTACACTACCCTAGGCACTAAAGGGTTAATGGGTTAAGAGTACCTGTGTATTCCTGCGGACCATTTTAGAAGCAGATGTGAGAGAAGCCACTGCACGGGGAAGAAAACTCATTTGAGATATAAGATATGGGACGGTCGTTTGTTTTGCTTAATCCATAAAGGACCAACGATTCATGGTTTTAAAATGACAAGTTGTTGTGAATAATATAATTCAGATGTGACCAAATTTTATATCACTGGAATCATTGCATGTGTTGATACTAAAAACAAATAAATTTGAACAAATGAAAAGTCACACAAGACCTACTCAAAACTGCTAAAGAAAAACATGAGGTCCAATTTGGCATTCTTGGTCACATGGTCATTGTAGTCATGCCCAACGGCACATGCCATACAAATATTTTCAAATGTGTTTTTGGCTTGAAAGTAATGGTACTTGTGAAGATAGGGAGAAATATATAGTGAAATAGGAAAACCCAACTCGTGGAAGAGCTCGCACGGCATTAAATTGCAAGAACCTCGGAGATATTGAACTAGTTTTTAAAGAATATAGAGAGAAAAGTAATGGGCTTACTACGAGATAACCAATGTTTTGCAAATGCTAGCCATCCACCTTCAAGATCTTCAAGTTTTTGTAGACTTGGAATAACAACTTGTCAACGAGCTCCTCTCCATTACAAAATGAACATCACCAGCCAATCAGTACAGGTGCACAAAGAAGAGAATCTGCAATGAGAAAGCTCAGAATACAAACGAACTCATTGAAATTTCTTCGTCAGATATTTTTTTGTCATTTTTGGTGCATAAGAAACATATGAATAATATACACGTGGTTAAGCTCTGGTAATCAGACACCGCCATTGCCCAGGTGGTTTCCATTTCAACAGAGAGCCACAGGAAATGATCAACCCTGTCAGTGACGCTGTTTCATAGGTCAGATCCTCTCCCATAAAATCTTCAGAAGCATGAAAATAGGGCAAAGTAAGAAATTTAGAATGGGTTGAGTACAGTTATCTGAGCTTCGGACACACTTTAGCAGCAGGATTGGATGTTGGACATGTGGTACTGCAACATTTCTGCTGGAACACCTCATCCTGCTCTGGCACAGGGGGTGTCTGTCCAAAGATCATCAAGCAGCTCATGTCTTCAAAATTGGGCTCCATTGTCAATGGCATCCTATCACATTGTCATGGATTTATAGTCATGTCACACACTCACGCGTAGACGAGCGCGCTCAACTACAATGGACGAATTATGGAAGCAGATGGCTATGGTTCATGGGAGAACTTACCCGAGCTCTGTGGTGAAGAAATACTGGGTGGGCATCTTGCATGAATTCACACAAAGTCCTGTGCACCCACTGGTTTTGAGGTACCGGCATTTCTCTATTTGGACGCCACTTTTCAAAGTTTTGTCCTTGATCGTCACCTCTACCACCTGCACACCTCCATGTGGAATCTCTAGTTAGAATCAGCAAGTGACAAACGTAAAAATTCAGTGTCTTGAAGAATCTAGAACAACATTTTCAGAACCAAATGTTTCATGAGAGGAGGGTTAACCCTAAAGAGACATGGCTTTCCTTATTCCCACACCCAAAATCTTTTTTAAACTCCATTTCAAGCATGATTATCTTTTTAATTTACTTTGAATCGATTCTAAAGAAGAATAGATACCTTAAATATGTTCGTTTTGACATTTTAAAAACCCCATGTGGTTCAACGGAGTAGAAATTATCGTATGAACAAGATTCTCCCCAAAAAAAGAGTAAGTCCGTGGGGCTTAGTATGTCCTTTAAGGGTTAACTGGTTTCAATGAAACGCTATTATTCCGGCTTTCTGAAATTTTACCTCACAAGGGCCGACGAGCCACGAGAAGAAGAGAGGCGTGATGCGGGCATTCAACTCGGCTCCCCAATCCGAGTAAGGGAAAAGCTTTCGGAACCAGTTTGGCACCTTCGGGAAACCCTTCACACAGTCAATACATTTCCATCAATGATTCTTTTGGCTTTCCTGATAATGCTCATGAACATATGTTGCCTGGTGTACACGGGCTAAAATTGTTGACTGCACTGCCGGCTCTTTACTTTCGTAGCCATTGTAAAGCAAACACACTAAGAGTGAATGAAGTCAATTGCGCATAGTACAATTCACCTTGCCATGAAAGTTGACGTGCAGATACAATGCGCACCGAATCTATGCTTCTGAAAACTTAAAAGGGTGACACTTCTGCTAATCACAGCCTTGTGACAACAAGATCACTATGTTTGACAATGCTGTGAGTCCAAACTGACACGCACAGAGACCGTATTCAAAAATTTCCATCAAAACTGCTTCTCAATACAAGTCTCCACAGGTTTCAAAATGGATGTGCATCAAACTGCACCTAAGAAACCTGATAGCCTTGGACAACGAGCAAGAAGCCTACACACGGCAAAAAAAGGTGGATAGCAGTGTCTCACTTGCAACACTGCAGCTTGTTGCTGGGCTGCGTTTCTGTTCCTCGCCAAAGCATGGGAAACTTCCACCATACCCGCGTACCCCTCCTCCCAGCTCCGTGGAGACTGAAGTGTCAGCAGTCCGAGTAAACCCTAATTTAGAAAGACAGATCTCTCAAGAAGAGCGTCGAGGTGAAGAAATTAGCGAAGGAGATGTGAGGAGAGCAGGCTAACCTGCCAGCCAGCAACTCTGCCAAAGGCTTGTCGGCATCCATTGATAAAGACAAGGTCGGTGAAGGAGTCCTTGTACTTCCGCTTCTGCCCTTCAAGGGCATTCGGCAATTCCGCGCATCGTACGTTTTGAAATCTCCTCCTCGTCGAAAAGACAGAGCACGGCGGTGATCGTGACAAGGTCGAAGTCACAGCCATGAGGTCAAATTAATCCGCTGATTGAATGAAAGCTCGAGTCACTAAAGAATCGCTGCCAAAGCTGCAAAGTAAGCAGCAGCTTCGTTCTGGTATGAAAATCACAGCATGATTCATCAAAGAAATGCAACTCGGACGCTCGAATATGATAATTGATGCCTCAATGCAACTGGTGATCCCGTTTCTTCCAAGAACCTTTCAATCTGTGAACCATCGAACTGCAAGGTTATGCAAATTGGGGTACTGTAATCTGGCGCTGGCTGGAGCTCCGAAAAGCAGCTGTGGGTGAGTCCAAACGTAGAATCTGTGAGCCACAAGAACATAACCTTGGAAAGGGCCCACAAAACCCATCCCTCTTTACAGTAGCGGCGAGAATGAAAATTTTCAGCCTATGAGAGCTTCAAAAACTGAGAAGATTACTGTACCCGATCATAAAAATTAATTAGAAAATAATTAGAAAAAGAGAAGCTTAGATTTTTAGGAGATTATTTTTTCAAATAAAATTTACTGCGATGAATAAAAGAATCTTTAAAATATTCAAAGAATCTTATAGAATATTTGTATCATTTCGACAAGATAAATCAATATTAGGTCTGAGCTACAGACCCTAACAAGTCTCAAAGATTTGACATTTTTACTGCAAGGGACAACAAGAAAAGATAATAATGTATACAACACTTTTATCCTTAGTGACCACAGAAATGCACAAATTTTGAGTTCCTACAAATTGCAAAATTTCAAGGGATTTTGTTTATGTTTTTATTTATTTATTTATCGTTTTTTTTTAAACACTCAAGTTATGAATTTTCGTGCTTTAAAAAGTGAATTAAAAATGTTAGTAGTCAATTATGTGGTTCCTTCTTACTTTACATGACATCCAAAAAACATGATCACCAAAGGCCGACCTCGAAGCATAAGCCATGACCTTTGACAGGTTTTTCTCCATATCCTCTTCAACCCAAGTGTAAAGAGGCCTAACATGGAAACGCACTCGAACACATAGAATGTATAGGAAAACGAAGAACACAGGGAGCACAATGGATATGTAGTCCAACACAAAGAACATTTGGGCCAACGGCACTAGGCCACACGAGTAAGTTAATAATGATAGAAATGAATTAACTGCATTGAATGTAAGTTAGCTATCAAAGAGCTATGATAACCCCTAAAGATTCTCACATGTTTTATAAAAGTCAAAGCCCTACAATTTGCATACTTAAAATATCGCATTGTATGATTTATGATTTTCATAGGTGGTCATCAATATTATGGAGGTATGACAAAATTTCAATATGACTGGAAGATATTTGAAATATTTACAAATTTTGTCATACAAACAAGATAAAAATCCAAAATAAATATATATTTGACAAATTTAATACCAAAAATTACATTTAACATAGATAAAAGTTATGTTTACAAGTAGGTAAAAAAATAAAAGTGAATAAATGAAAATAGATTCATGATTGGAGCATCTTTAGAAAGCCCTTTGTATTTTGGACACTCAAATTTCAAATTTCTTGACAATGTAAAATCTTCAAATGAAGTCATTCTCCAATTCCAACGATCAAAAAGATGTATCATAATTCAACTTAAACATTTAATGAAAACACCAACTCCAACAAAGCTAAAACATTTGATTTTTTGGGCCTTTGACAAAAAACCATTCAAAAAATGGATGGTTGGTTCTTTTGGGGTTAACTATAGTGAATACAAAAAATAGTTTCAAAGACCTCAAATGATCATAGTTGAAATGGTCAAACAAATTTTCTAACACATTCAATGATCTCCAATGCTATGATTTTGGAAAATCTCTATTGAAGTAGTTTTGGTAGAGAGATACGGATGCTACACATTTAGTGGACAAATGTGTTATTATTAACCCCTAAATGACAGAGGGGGTAAGGATAAAACCTAGATGTGTTATAAAATGTTATTGTTGCAACTTTGATGAAGTTTGGTCCAAAAGAGAAAATGAGAAGCATGATGTTTAGTAATTATCCGTATGATCAAACTTCCAAAAAAAAATTAGATACTCATTTATTGAATTTAGAAGCATTTAACATTTAATATTCACAAAAATTACAATTTTATTTTTAGAATTTGAAATTTGGTATGATTGGTTAAAACTAGACATTCTATTCTAAAATTAAAAAGGCAAATTTTTCAAAGTAGAGAACATCATCACTTTCCAAAAATAGTAAGTTTTATAACACTAGGACAATATTGAGGTTTTTGTCTTTGAGAAATTCCTAAGTGAACCTCAATATTGCAAATGAAATGCATCAAAGAACAATAGAACACGATCTCTACCCTTAATTTTGACAAAAGAATCAAAACTTGAGAAAGGTCATTTCTTGAGTATAGGCGGCCATTGTTGTGTAGGTTGCGACTAGAAAATGGTCAATCAGTCACTTAAGGATTAAAACAAAGCCAACTTTACATTTTGGGCCCAACAAAGAATGAACTCAATTGATAAGAATAGATAGGCCTTTATATTGCAAGTAGATTAATCTTTGAGCTGCCAAGTATAAAGTCGTTAAATCCAAATGAAGGTCCAATTTTACAACTACTATATGTACTCTCTGTAAAATTGCATACAACTATATATCAATGCAAATGCGCGTGGGTCATCGGCATGTGAGACCTACTAGACTTACTATTAAAGAAAGTAGTATGTAATGTTGAGATCTCCCTAACCGTGCACCCGCCGGCCGTGTTTTTGGTACCATCAGAAAGCTCTCCATGAGGATGGGTGCACGGAAATAGTTCTCGAAGTATTTTCATTGCATCCAAACATATGGTATGAGAGTTATGGATTTTTGAGTGATTTTTGTTACTATAAACTGAATTAAATTATGAAAAATGAAATATGGGAGTTTTATGCTATTTTGGCATCTTCCTAAAGCTCTTGACAAGTAGGGATGTATCAAAGTTGTTTTGTAGCTTTTGGACCTATGTCTAGACCTACAGTGAGAAAGTTATGAATTTTTAGTCAAATTTCGTCACTATAAATTGAATCAAATTACGGATAAATTATTCTAGAAAGCAAAAGAAAAAACTAAAGTACGGGAAATACAGGGAACGCACGAGAAAACGAGGAACACGAAGAACATGTTTAACGCACGGAAACACGACAAATATACAAAAAACGGGGAATACGGGAAATGCACGGGAGCATGGAGAACACGAGGAACACAAAAGATATGTGGAACAAAGTGAACACATGGGTACCTGGGTACATGGTGAAAGCAAAGGACATGTGGTACCTAGGGAACATTTGGGCCAAACGGCACGGGGCCACATTAGTAATTAGATAATAAAACAAAAGCAACCATCAATCTCAATATATAGACTAATATGTCTTGTATTGTTGCCACAACTCTGATGTCCTTGCCCTTGTTAACAATTTTTTATTTAATTCAAACTTTCCTTTGTATAAAATAACACTTTTTCTAGTTGCTTAATATAATGTGGCCTAATGAGCCACATGGAATTGTCGAAACTTTAGTGGTCGGCATTTACAAAATCCTATGTAATATTCTTATTACAAAATTATGTTTGATATAGCCCTTGTGATATCTTGTTTGTTGTAGCCCTTACATTTAATTATTTAGTTGCAATCCATGCCAAATTCCCTCAATCGTAGTTTGTACAAAATTCCCAAACTCTACCTCGTCCAAAATCTTTTCATATTTACCACCATCATCTTTATATTTACCTATAGAAATCTTCATAAAAATATCTTTCCAACATCGAGACGGTGGTGGTAAACACAATAAGCTATATTACAATCATGGAGGTTTCTATATTTAGAATACTAACCGTCTTGTCATATTTGCCATATTTACTATATACACCATACTTACCATTTTCAAAATCATCTTTTGAAAAATTTCAAAAAATCTTAGCATATCATTATTGAGTAACTTTTCTCCTCTCCTCAGTTCAATGGCGCCTTACTTTTCAAAGTTCCTCGTTCAAGGTCTCTAATCAAAGAAGAAAAAACTCACGAGATTGCAAGAGTTGGTACTGTAACATTCGGTAGCATTCAACCACTTTGCCTTTTCATTCATCTAGTGATTTGTCGTGCATCATGTGATTTCCATCCATGTAGTGCATTAAGTGCAACCCTAAATTTTTCATTTTTCAAAGAGTGTAAAGGGTGGGGAAGGAAGCAAAAAGGTCATAAACCATTGTCAATGGAGGGACAAAAGAAGTGGCGCAATGTCCAAGGAATATTTTTATTATGGTTGCCCATTTTCTATTGGTTAGCGATGCACTATAACATTCATGGGTTAACCCCTAAATTTTTGAGCGACCATATTCTGGTCGTTCCACTTTTTGGGCAGCCTGCAGGGACCTCATATTTTTAAAAATTTCAATGAAAATTTCAGTGTAGCTTCCAAAAACTACACTCTACATGTCGCACTTCGTTTCATGTCATTCCGATAAGTATTGCAAAAGTTATAAGCATTTGAAATTTTTGAAGCGAGATCGGGCAGCAAGATTTTTTTTTGTTTTTTACTCTTTTTCAAAATTTCTTTTTTGATTCATGATTGGTTGATCTTTATCTACAAATGAAGCTTTAAATGTATCCATTTTGAGCAATGGGCTAAAAGTTATGAGGAGATCTATTTTTTGGGTAGTTTGGACAAAAAAAACTTTGAAGCTCATTTCTAAATTCAATTTTCAATATTTTTTAATGAAATAAAAGGCACTAGGTGAAGATTTCCAAGTACAACATTCTCACCGTTAAGATTGACATTTTACAATTCCATGTCAAACTTATTAATGATTTTCTTTTTCCTTTCACTTTGTACCCAAATAGATAGATAGAAATACCGACCCTATAGAAAGGGCCGGCGTGAATAAAGTGTCCGTTCGTAATGTCAATGACCCGATGCCCACCGGACGAAGGGACATTGGAACAATACTACTCTCCCCTTTCGAGGATGGACACTATAGTAACCAAAACAAAGTAACAGTAACAGTAACAAAGGAAAAAAATGAAGTAATGATGGTTGAGTGCTAGTTTGTATAAAGGTATGTTTAGAGTTAAGTTTTATCACCAAGTCATGAGTTCTTTGGTTGGTTGGTGAAGGGCGTTTTATCACATTTATGTGGTCCGGGTTCGAAACCAATTGGGCTCGTTGAGCAGTGGTGTGGTACACGTGGCTTGGTGCTGCTAGTGAGTTATCATGGCAGGAAAGTTGTACCAACCAACCGGCCTTTCCTATCCCCTGAGACATGTTGAGCTAGTTGTTTGAAAAGAGTGGCTAGCAGTGGTTTTCACCACTACCCTTCCTCTTTTAATGTACTACGTCTGTTGGTATTGTTTGATTATTCTCTATACGTCTTTTATGTAAAATGATAGATTCGGCATACTGTATGGCAATGGTATTTATTGCTTTGAATGTGTGTTTTATGGAGGTTTCGCAAATGTTCACTTTGTACCCACTTCTAGTAATTGTTTTATGAGTATTGTCCCAATGTCCCCTTGCCCGGTGGGCACCGGGTCATTGACATTACGAACGGACACTTTATTCACGCCGGCCCTGATGAAGGGTTGGTGTTTCTATCTATCTAATTGTTTTATGAAAAAATTAATATGAGCTTTTTTCTTACAAGATTTTATATTTGAAGACTTAACTCAATTGTTAACATGGCCTTGCCATTCATTGAATTTCTAACCCATTCAAAAAAAAGATATTAATTTCTGAAGTTCAAATTTGTCACCGGATTGAACCCCAAAAAATCTTCTTTTGCAACTTTGATCTTTATAATCTAAGAATCTAATGGTCATTTTGCTCTCAAATTTTGTGCTCACATGAAAATTCAAGTTGGGTATTAGATCTTACGGTTAAATGATGAAAAAACTAAAAAACATATGATTTCTTCTGCAACTTCCAAATGCTGCGTTTTTCATGGTTTTTTGTGAGAATACGGTCCTGGTCCTTTAGGGGTTAAACTCATAATGTTGCTCTCTTTAACCGTTTAGTGCCCAGGGTACTGTAGCATGTTATTGTGGGAAATCTATGTTTTTGTGATAAATCTTACTGCCTTGTTCTATCACAACTCTATTTATAGTATTCGGCCGCTTGAAATAGAAGTTACCATGTGCACGCACCCTACTTCAAAATCGCAATCCACATCCACCGGTTCTGCTGTTATATTATAGTGATAGCAAACACTATATGCAAGCATCAAATATTCAGCATTTCACAGGGTGTGCTACTTTGAGGATCAACACATAGTGAGGTTTTTTTTTATAAATCTTAACCCCTAAACGTCCCAGCGTCCAGTTTCTGGACGTTTGTTGGTCAAACCCAATTTTGTTCTTGAAGATGACTTTTGTTGCTAATACACCCAACTAAGAAAATGAAGTTTATTAAGTCTAGTTTGTACTCCACTTTTCAAATCTTAAAAATTCCAATTATTGAGTATTTTATTGCTTGTGCAAGCTTTGTAGCTCAAGGTTTGAATTACACTACATAGGATGTTCACCTTTCGAATTTCAAAATTTAAATAAAAAATTTCTATGGAAAACATATCATGTGATTCTCCATTGTAATTTGTACCTGCTCCCAAAAAAATATTAAATTTTTAAAGCTTTTTTGTAATAAAATTTATTTTTTGAAGTATTTGACTTAAAAATTTGTTAAAAAGGCCGAATTAAATCAAAAAAATCTGAAAATTTCAAGACTGATAGGAAACATTCAATTCCATGCATGAAAAATATTACAAAATATATTTTGATAAATCTTGAAGGCTAAATTGTGTAGTTTGACTTTCCTACAAAGGAGTGGTACGTTTAAGGGTTAAGAGACCGGTTCAAGCATTCAGTGCATTACTATCTTCAAAATGATACACAACACTTGTGCATAACGATCTCCCATTATTTACAAAGATATATAAGCTCCTGACTTCCTTTCTGTGTACGGTTTGGCCCACACATTTATACAGCTCCTATTTCTTTCACTGAACCTAACTATGAAGACCAACAAACAAAGAATAGGAAAGGAAGTCGCAAGTGACAATACTACTAACTAACAGTATAATAGAAATCAAAATTCCATAGCTCAATACTTATATGTATCGAAATTGCCAGAGTTGCATACGGTGTACTCTATCTTTCCCTTCCAGTGGAATCTTTACTACTCTGTCGTGAACACATGTCCCTTCTTTCTACAGTTCATCCTGAAACTTGGGATAGTGACCACATTTCTGTGCTTCAAAATGAAATAGTCAATATTCCTCATCTTGAATCCCTTGTTCTTCATCCAACGCCAGCTTATCTTTTCTACGCCTTCACTATGTCTTTTGTAGAGCTGTACGTATTACTTGGCACTTACAGCGTACATGATTGTATTATGAGAGATGGGTGTAAGCAAATCATGATCCGTTTTTTACAGCATGTCTGTATGGTGAGTGGCCAAATCTGAACTTCAGATCTGAAGTCCCAGTTCCTTGTAGATTAGGAGTTACGTTGAATTATACAGCTGCAGTGACCATATTCTGGTCAGCTGGGTATTAAAGGGTTAAAAGTGAGGGACATGTGGGGATGTGTTAACAAAGACCATGCATGGTTACCTTCCCTTACAATTTTCCAAAATCTCCATCTATGAGAAAACATGGGTAGATACTCATTTATCCATGGATGATAATGCAAAATATGCTGCACATTCTCCTCAAGATGCACAATCTCCTCAAGAGCAAGGCAGAGCCAGTGAAGGGTATTAGTACAAAGTGTGCAACAGCAATGAGGGAGCGAGGGAGAGGCCTCCACTGACTACCGTACTTATCCATAATTGGTATCCCTCCATGAAGACGGGTCCCAGGCTGGCCCGTATTGCTGACGATGATCCTACATGTACGATCCCATCCATGTGCGGCCCTCCATCTACGCCCGCGCAAGAACCAGCGCCCCGGCATCTACGAGCCTCTCCTGTACCCAGGAGCTACAGATGCCCCAGAAATGGAGCAACCAAAGAGAGAGAGGCAGAGCTCGCTTAGGGCAAAGCCAGGTGCGAGACGACGACCTCGCTCGCCATAGCCAGCCAGTCTGCCTGCCGCGCCCGCGCAATCGAATTGCCATTCTCCTTCACAGCTTGCGCAGCCCACAGCAACGGTAGGGCCGAGGGCCGTCGCTGGCATCGCTTGATTGCAGTGCCGGCGCCGTCGTCGTGGCGGTATTGAAACCATTGCGGAGCGATGCGTGTTAGCGCAAGCGTCCCATACGACGAGGGCGGGAACGGGGGCTGTGCTTGCGCGGGCGTCCTCTTCGTTGCCGCGATGAACACCACGGTGTGATGTAGATCGGGGGTTTGCGGACGGTTGTGCGTGTTTCGCGGTGGATTGGTGGCCTTTGAGGGAGGTGGCATGCCAGGGCCTTCCAGCTCTTCTGTTTATCGTGTGTGGGAGAATCGTTGTTATTTGCGGAGGTTCAGGTTGACGAGGAGGGAGGTTCGGGAGGTTTCGGTGGTCGGATTGGTTCTAGGTTACCGTGGTGGAGCATGCGAGTGATTGAATCGGAGGGCGGGAGCTGTACATACGAGGAGGGCATCGACGGCGGCGTCTTCGATGGAACCGCGTGTAGGAAACAAGTACCGGCTTGGTCGGAAAATTGGCAGTGGTTCTTTCGGTGAGATCTATCTCGGTAAGTGCGGGGCAGTGCATGGTGCATGTTGCGATTGGAGCACGGTGATGGGATCTCGTGGTGATTGTGGAAGAGGCTTTTTCATTACCCTAGACGCCGACCCTGTCGGCATTGTTGCATCGGAGGATGTCGATGTTAGAGCACTTGCAGCTGGGCGCAGATGGTCGTTCTTGATGTTAATCTAGATCTGAGTGCGTCCGTGTTTTGTGGAATCGGGAATGTAGTTGCAATTTGTGGATTTCTTGCATCGATGAGGTCCTCCGGCTTGCGTATCCGGTTCCATGGGCATCGGAAGGTTTGATTGAAGGATTGGACACCGGCATTGGATAGCAGATTGGTTGACTGATTGTGCTTCCGTGTGTGCGGCAGGCACCAATGTTCAGACCAACGAGGAGGTCGGGATAAAGCTGGTACGTGAGCTGGATCAATTTGTGACGTGATGCGTAGGTGTCCACGACAGCGGCAGCATTGGTTGTTAAGAAAACTTGAGAAACATAGAGACGTGCGCAGTGGGTCTTGCATGCATTGTTGATAGTGGAAGTGGAAATCCTTTCGAGCATATTTATCGACGTAGTTTAGGATGGTATTCCAGTACTTTTGAGGGACGGACGATGGTGATGGATTTGCTGTTGTCAAGGAAAGTAAGGGTGGAATTGTGGGAATGGAGGGTAATTAGAGTGTTTGGAAACTTGTTTGTTTATCTACAGCGGAGGATTTTGACTTCACGTGTGAGTAATGAAAGGCAACTGTACCGAAAGTCGACTCTGGGGGCTTTGGTGGTCTCTGATACTCGGTGTTTTTGTTTCTTTTCAGGAAAGCATCAAGACGAAGCATCCACAGCTGCTTTACGAGTCAAAGCTATACCGGATTCTTCAGGGAGGAAGTAAGGAGCCTTGACATGACGATCATCTTTTGTGTATGCGTTGGTTTAGGGTTCCCCACATTTTGACGCAAACCTTTGCCTCCAAGTATTCCATTTAAACCAGGGAATGCGTTTTGGAAACGGCGCGGCGAGAGCTCATAGTCCTTTTGTGTGTCGATGGATTACTAGATATAATTGTTGGTCCGGGATAGAGACATAGTCGCTTTGGCGTTGACCACGATAAGTGCACCGGCGAGTATTGGCATTACCGAGCATGACATTGCGAACTGAGGGTGCTTTTGTGAGCGAATGCTCGGCTAGTCACGAAGTTGAACAAGTTAAAAGCGGGTGCAGTCTCTTGGTCGACTGCTGACCTAATTTACTTCGTTGAGGCAGTGCCTGCAAAGTACCTCAACCTAGGAGAATCTGGATTTATAGAAGTAGGGCATGCACGATGAGGATGTGGCTGTGAGACGCAGCGTTTGAATTTGAACTTGTCTTGCATACAGTGTATCGAATTATTTGAGTGAATTAGGGCCCTTCTGCGTCATGGGCATTCGAGTTTGAATTTTAGGTCACGTGTACATCAGTTTGATTAAAACTGGGTTGTTCTTGTGGTTCAGCTGGTATACCCAACATCAGATGGTTCGGCATAGAAGGAGACTACAATGTGTTGGTTCTGGATTTGTTGGGTCCAAGTCTGGAAGATCTTTTCAACTTCTGCAGTCGGAAGTTCTCTCTGAAGACAGTTCTGATGCTTGCTGACCAGCTGGTACGTTCAGAGTTTTATGGAGTTGTTACTTGTTTCTGAGTAGCAAGCTGATTCGGAAATTTGTGCTTTCAGAGTGTCAAGTGTAATAGGTGAAAAGAGGCTAGGCTTGAGCACGCACATTTTTATTTGTGCAGATCAACAGAGTGGAGTATGTGCACTCAAAGAGCTTTCTCCACAGGGACATCAAGCCTGACAACTTTTTGATGGGGCTTGGAAGGCGAGCAAATCAGGTAGTTTGGAAGATGGAGGTGCATGTTTTTTCTTGCTGCTAGCTGCTAGCCTTGAGTTGTAGAGCACGAGGGGATGATTGCTGTGATCTGCAGAGGATGGTTTCTGTCATTCTAAATATGACAGGCTATCAGTTTGAATCCGCTGAAACTTTTTATGCAAACAAAGAGGTGGATTACAATTTGGTAGATGCATGTCTTCATCATGTTTGTGTAGTCCTTATTCAGAGGGAAGTAGGACGTTCAATTTTTATGGAAGTGCAGGTTATCGTAGGAGAGGCTGTTTAGGCAGAGGGGAAGGAACATACGGTTCAGATGTAGATACTCGTATGTTAGCACGTGAAGGTTCTGACCGCAGATTGGTATTCATAGGTGTACGTTATTGATTTTGGTCTTGCCAAGAAGTACCGTGACCCTTCCACCCATCAGCATATTCCATACAGGTAACATTGAAAACTGTTGCATCTTTGTGGACTTGTGATGTGCAACATCTGTTAAGTGGAACTGTAGACTGTGTTCCTGAATGGTTGATGTTTTCAAGATCGTAACCGCGTGTCTCTTGATGATTAGGGAGAACAAAAATCTGACAGGTACTGCACGGTACGCAAGCATCAACACTCATCTTGGCATTGGTAAGCGGTTCCTCACTTTGTGACTCTCTTCTCCTTTCACACTGTCTCGTACCTCCTGTTCTTTTGTACGCCGTTGTGCTGAGTTGTGTTGGGATCTGATTGTTTTGGTTTTGCATCTTATGAATAGAGCAAAGCAGAAGAGACGATTTGGAGTCGCTGGGATACGTACTGATGTACTTTTTGAGGGGCAGGTGAGTTGCACAGCACATTATAAGCTTATTTTTGCATCGATTTTGCACCCCAAGGTCGTGGGTGTACTTCTTCGCTGATTTTACTATCCAACATTGCTGCAGCATGAGGCTTGAAATCACGTTTTGGGAAAGGTAGTAGTTCGGAATTCATAGTAGTCATGTAAACGAACAGATTTGGAACGTCAGAATGCAGTTGCGTTGCGATTTTTGAAAATGGTTTTGGGTTGTGCGATTCAGTCTTCCTTGGCAAGGGCTGAAAGCAGGAACGAAGAAGCAAAAGTACGAGAAGATCAGCGAGAAGAAAATGTCCACGCCCATCGAGGTATTTTCGCGAGATCTTCGTGAATCAAAAGTGGGCTGGAAAGCATTTCGTTTTGTGCATATGGTAGGCGTTAGAGTTGATGCGGGATTCGGCAGGGTTTTAGCAATATTTTGTTTTGGGCACTGAGTTTGGTATGTTGGTGCAGGTCCTGTGTAAAAATTACCCCTCAGAATTTGCATCGTATTTTCACTACTGCCGGTCGTTGCGTTTCGATGACAAGCC
This sequence comes from Pohlia nutans, assembly GCA_022496805.1. NCBI lineage: Eukaryota > Viridiplantae > Streptophyta > Bryopsida > Bryales > Mniaceae > Pohlia > Pohlia nutans. The sequence continues at coordinate 25,814,224 of CM040096.1, forward strand.
CGATTATGCATACCTGAAAAGAATCTTCCGCGATCTGTTTATTCGCGAGGGTAGGGCAATTTGACGATTTTGTAGATTTAGAATGGTCTGTGAGTGGAACTTATGAGAGCGTGATTGCAGATGGCTGTTTCTATGGTTGAATGCAATTTTGTGTCTTCATCTGAGATGGAGAGTTGAATCTGTTTGAATGAAAGAAGAGGTAGTTGATGGGTGTGTTTGAATTGTCTGATTACCACGTTGCACATTTGGTTCCCTTGCAATTCGTTTCGCAGGATTGTGCTGACGTTGTGATTCGTGCAGGTTTTCAATTTGACTACGTTTTTGATTGGACCATTTTGAAGTACCAGCAGTCACAAATTTCTGGTGTTCCATCCCGCGCAATGGTATGTAAAACAGGAGTGCGGCTAGGCATAATTTTTCTGAAATCTGCGTATATGTTGTACGCAAACATCTAATTCTACTATATCTGTGGAGAGAAATTGTATTTCCTGCTGTCAGGCGTTGTAGGCTAGTAATCTTTGTGGAATATCTGTCACGTTTTGGAGTGTGATAACCTCATCTCTTGGGTTCTTTAGTTCTTTGGTAGCAAAGTAAAGACTGTTCTTCGGTAGTTGAAGCTCACTTCTTGAAGATGGTCGCTTTGTTCGTTGCGTTTGAGCTGATTGTGAGATTCGTTTTTGATTCCCGTATGTTTTGGCAGGGTGGTGGTGGAGGGCAAACCAGTGGAGGGTTAGGTGATCGTGCCACAGCAGGTCAGAACCTCCGAGAGACACATCGTACTACGGAGGCAGATTCTGCGCGGCGCAGGCTTGCAGGCGGTGCAACTGGGTCTGGGGCCTCAAATGCGCTGGAATCGTCAAAGCACAAGAGTCCCGGTCACGAAGAATCTGGAAAGGATTCAGTAAGTTTCTATGATCCCTTCCCCTGATGTTTTGGAGCAATCATCTTCCCCGTGCACCGAAAGTAGAACTGTTTGTCACAAACTTATGACGTGTATGCCGAATTCATGTAAGATTTAGGTTGAAATAAGATGAATCCGGCAATTGTAAGCGTCCGTAGTGCATTGGAGTTTGCCAATGAGTGATGTACGGGGAAACAGTCGTCCAAGGATGATCCGCTTTCCTGCACTTTTGAGAGGATGGATTTTTCCCTCTTTGTAATCATTTTTTAACTTTTTCTGTTTCCGCACTAATTACATTGTTTTGAGAAATGCGGAATTCTTAGGGAAACATTAAGCTACCACGAAGGCTTGTCCCGGGAAGGTTTAGACGTTTTTGGAATTTGTTGAAACCCTCAAATCTACCGAAATGAAATCTTCAAAGTAAATCCAATATTCGGAAGGAGTGTCAAACCTGCCATGGTTGTACCACCGACGGGTATGTAAAAGATGATCGTTCTTACTTCCGGTAGTGCAACGGTTTTGGCACCTCGTGTTGAGGACAGTTGGAGTCGGTTTTATGTAAATGGGTTTCTGAAGATCTGGGTAGGGTGGAATTTTCTGGACTATTGAAAGTTAGGAGCAGGAGTGATCTGGTGGGCTTACAGCGTTTAGCATGGAGAAGGTTGGGTTTTTTCTTAGCCGTGTATGCAATTGTACAGGCCCTTGCTGGTCTGGCAGAACCGGAGCGCATGCATTCATCCTCGTATGGAACTCGAGGAGGGTCCTCGTCCAGGCGAGCTGTTGTTTCCAGCAGCAGGCCGTCAGGTTCAACGGAGGCTGTAGAGTCGTCGCGGACAATGAGCTCTTCTAAGATTGGTCCAACGAGCCTGCGAACACCAGGAGGGATGCAAAGGAGCTCTCCAGTTGCTTCCTCTGAGCCAAAGCGGATGGTACCTAGCCGCCATCCGCAGCCTAACTTGAGGATTTACGAAGCTGCCCTGAAGGGAGTGGAGTCACTTTCTGTTGAGGTGGATGGAAGCCATATAAAGTAGGCCCAGGTAGGTTTGCGTTTAGGTAGCTGGGCAGTGTGCCTGGGTCTTATGCCGAACCCCTGTTGTTTTGTAGCTGAGAGTTGCTGTACATGCATGTGGCAGTAGCAACAGGCTAGACTCGGGGGACAGGCGGGATACAGGCCTTTCACTCTTCAGTGTGAAAGGAGTGTATCCTGTGACGAAGAATCCAGTCAGAGTGGCTAGTTTTGCAGCTGATGGCCATATGAGTTCTAAGGAAATAAGTAGTAGATTGCAGCAGAAGCAACTGGGATGGTTGCAGGGCTGTGAAACCTTTTCAACACTGTTCAAACCGTCATCCTTGTATTGGAGAGTAGTCACTGTCTAAGATGAGATCAATGAAGTGAGAATCCCTCCCTTGGTAGTAGTCACTTCCTGCAGCCATGAGCCTGTTGCCAACCTGTAAATACCATAACTTGGGAGTTATGTAACGCAAATCTATTGGATTTTATCGTTTTGACTATCTAGCGTATTTTTTTGTGGCATGTGTGGGTGATTGTGGTTTTGGGGAAAAGAGTGATGCTGTGGGTGTTACCAAACTATGTCTGAGCTCCTGTCGATTAGTTTCTGGTTTGATGTGGAAGGTGAAGGATGGAAGTGGTCGGATTCATGTATGCGTATGTGAATGGACTGACCGATCTGAGAAGATGCAAAGTGATTCGTGTCGTGCTGTCGTGTGCATGGTGGACCTCACGGACGTGGCTTACGTCTGGGCAGCCTGGCGGTTGTGCAGGGTCAAGGTGTGTATGGTGGAAATTCAGGAAGAAATCCTAGTTGAGGATTCCCGACCTTGAAGAGCGTTGTGGATGTAACGGGTCCTGGATAGGGGGTTGGCGGCCGTGTACGTGCTGCGCATTGTGATTTGGCCATGGAATCCGGGTTCATATGCATATGATGTGCACATAGTATTCTAGATCAGTGTCTTTGCACTATGGTGGGCAGTAACTTCACTTGCCTGTAGTAGTTGGTTGATTGCCATGCTTTCGTTCTGGAAGGAGCTTTGCTAAAGAGAGACGTCAGAGAATTGAGCATCTCGGATACGCTGATTCTCCCTTGAATTAGCAACTGGGCGCATGGTGTTTGCAGCTCCTTTTTGGCCATGTTGAATTGTAGATATGAGAATTGGCCTAACAGGGACTCCTACTATATGAGCAATCTCGAGACCTTTTATTCCTCCTCCACAGATACCAACAATGTGTGCGTGGGTTTCATTTGAAACTGTCATGATCTATCATTGCAAATTGAGAAAAATGCTTCTAAACTTAATAATACCGATGGGCAATGCAATACTGACGGGCAAAATTATAGCAGCGAGGATGAAGTCTCTCCTATTGGCACTCAGAGCATCGATTGTTCACCATTGGATCGTGTGCAAGAGCGACGTAGGGTCCTTGCAATCAGCCTTGATTCCACACAAACCTTCAACATGGGCGACAGTCTTAGAGCATGGCCACCCATGCCCTGAACTGTTGGCCTTTTGCAAATGTAGAGGGCCCGCCCACCTTTTTTCTTCCCACCGCATGGTCAGCAAGGGGCCTCTCTCTCAATCCCTTTGTACAAATGAGTTTTGGCTTGCCAGGCTGTGGAGTCTTGGATTTTCCTCTTGTGCTTGAAAGCAGGGCTATTTGTGGGAGGTAATCATCTCCATTAAGTGCGATAATCATAAAGTTTAGTGCGATAATCATCTTGTATTTTTTTTAGCTCGTCGATGGAGGGTCGACATGGGAGACGCTGCGATGGTCGTGCGAGTGGAGCGGCAGGGAGGCGCGGAGATGGACGAGGGAGCGGAGGGTGGGGAGGGGCGACCCACGAGGGAGGTGCGGCGCAGCTTTTGAGCTGCAAGGGCAAGGATCCCAGGAGCGTTGCAGTTGAAGGGGAATTGGAGCGGCGTTGAAGGCGGCGATTCCGGCGACCATTGCAGCAGCTGCATGGGAATCTGACAACAGCCTCAGAGAAGTCGGCGCAGCCTCAGGGCGAATGTTTGCAGCGGAATCGGCCGACGTGAGAGGTGAGAGGTGAGCATTCACATCCATGCACGTTAGAGCTCATTCGCAGAAATGATTCATCTACATTTGAAGAGCTTTTGCACTTACACTCTCCCACCTTTTCAAACCCCTCACTCATCAAAAGTGCACATTAAATACTCAATGGACCAATCACAATGAGAATGTGGGATATAGTCAACTACATAGTGATCAAAAGGGCCGTTTCTTAAAAGCATAGCCATCTATGCCATCTCAGAGTCTTTCACACTCAAGAACTAGATGCAAAGTGCCAAGGACCCTTTAGAAATGCCTCTTGACTCTCAATCCTAGCGTATTAAGAAATGGCCATTCAAATCACCATTTAGTTGACTATATCCCAAATTCTACTTGTGATTGGTCCATTGACTATTCAATGTGCACTTAGCGTGCATGGGTGTGAATGCTCTTAGCATGTTAAAAAATTCACACCCATGCATGCTAGAAATGACTTGTGGAAATTATTCATCTACATTTGAAGAACCCTTGCAGTTACACTCCCCCACCTTTGCACGCCCCTGATACATCAAAAGTGCACATCAAATAGTCAATGGACCAATCACAAGTAGAATCTGGGATATAGTCAACTAAATAGTGATTTGAATGGCCATTTCTTAACATGCTAGGATTGAGAGTCAAGAGGCATTTCTAAAGGGCCATTCGCACTTTTCATTTAGTTCATGAGTGTGAAAGACTCTAGGAGAGCATAGGTGGCCATGCTATAAGATTGATAGTCAAGAGGTATTTTTGAATGGGCCTTGGCACTTTGTATCTACTTATTGAGTGTGAGAGACTCTAAAAGGGCATGGGTGGCGATACTCTAATGATTTAAACAAAATATAATGAAGTAAAGAAATGTGAATGCCATGGAGAGATGAAAAATACGTGGAAATCCACAGGCTTTGTTAATAGCAAATTGTTTCTCAAAATCAGACCGAGTCGGCTGTCTCAAGTGGTAGTCTTCAAACTCAGCTCTAACCGCCATGCAAAACCACATCATGGCCTCCATCGCGGTACTGTCGCTTGTTTTGCAATATTCATCTGTGGTATATCATAGCATCCGCAAGGTTGTCGTGATTTTTTGATGAGGGGACAAGCCTGCTAAACCCCACGCATCGTGTTTTTGGACAAAATAATCGTCCCTTACACAAACACTTCCAATGATCGTCAGAAACAAGGACCGTTGCATACGAAATCTCTGTCGGAACATATTCGGCCTGTACACAGGTTGGTCATAGAAATAGTATGCCATCATATGCTCGTGCATATCATGCCTAAATCTATTGATGTTTCGGGCCTTCCCGGGACGAGATCCCCCCACGAAAACAAAAACAAGCAAAATAGGAGCGGCATTGGCAAACGCTAAGCCCATAACATAGTTCATCATGTATTCATCTTCTTCCTCATCTTCTAAAAATTGTTTGCGAGCTCTCTTCATATGAGCACGCCAAAGATCCATGCCTCAAATTCACGGACTACAGGAAATTCAAACACCCTAAACATGAAATACAAACACTGAACTACACGAAGCTCAAACACCAAATAACAATTAATGCCACAGGCGCTGCTTCTCGGTTCAATGATGTTTGTCTTGTTTCTCTGCAATGGAATATATGTCCTTTTTTTTAAATTAAAAATAAATAAATAAAATCACTGAACAACAGGAACCATACAACAAAAATAAATAAAAAATAAAAAATAAAAAATATTCACTCCAAAGCATGGCCTGGACATGCTTTTGCATTCGGAAACATCACTTCAAAGCATGGCCGGCCTATGACCTGGCTTCTAGGTAATCAAAAATCAAGGGAGTCAAGCCTAGCCCACTCACATGCATGTGGGGGGCTCCTATTTGCCCTAGACTTCCAGATTTTGTTCCCCTGCTAAGTTCTGAATCCCAATGCTCCTCTACGGTGGGCCTAAATAATTTCCAAGGGCATATGAACTGCTACATGACCCTTCTAATTATTTTCTAAGGCCACATTTATAGGACATGGGTGGCCATGCTCTTATGCTTGTAGCTTCCATCATACCATTGTTGGGAGCAAATTTCATTATGCAATAGGGGTGAACAAGTTCGGCGAGTCACAGCTCATAGAATTCGGCTTATGTCCAATCCCGTCCAAAGTGGTGGCACTTTCTCATCTTTTCATCCAAGGAGGTCCCAATGAGCATGTCATATACCCCAGTTATCACAAGGTGGTGGATTTGAAGACATTACTTTAATTGACATGTCCATGAACCCTGTGGAAATACAATATGAACTTGATGACGTCATGAACAAAGGAAGTCCACCTTTGCGCTCATGAGAGAGACCGTTCACTGCATCTAAATTGGACACTGTAAAGTAGAAGAATGGCAACTCGTCGGATGACCAATTTAAAGCAGCACAAACAGCTTGAGATGGTGGCATGAACACCAAACAAACTTCATAGAAGTTTTACATATCGTACAACTCTTTTAGAGAGCATCGATATGGCGTTCATACTTCCGTAGGATATGTGAGCGAAAGGCGTGCTGAGTCATGAGGAGGAAGGTCAGTTGGTTAAGTACCTCATGCATTTTGTTAAACCTCCCCTATCAAGGGGAGGGCCCACCAAGATCTCTCTTTGCTGGTGCTACCAGCCGGGCATTAGGGAAGAAAGTTGACAGAGGGTGGGTCCGGCCTCCATGCCCAATCTTCTATTTGCGGGCTCCATAGTGTGATAGTGTGGCTACTAAGTTTTTCGTCATTGATCTCGAGTAGCTCCATGTCAGCAACGCTTATATGGATTGAAGCCTTGCCTAACTCAAAAGCAATGCGATCTCCCTCGTCAACCTCGTGGCTTACCAAGTAGTCCTTCACGATCCCGGAGAAACTACTCAAAAAAAAAAAAAAAAAAAAATGAGAAACAAAACAAAGGACATATATGTATGACAAAAGAAAAAATAGGCACGACAAAGAACCCATATGCATGACAAACAACAAGTGCAATAACTACTTGTAATAACATTGAAATCAATATGCCCAATAAAAAGGTATTATATCATTCATGAGAGTGGAGGCTATTCCTACCTAAATGATTGTTATTGGAACAAAGGAAGCGTTGGTGACATGGAGCTCTCTGGCAATTGTAACTTCCGAATAGGTGACACCTCATGTCTTGCAGGTATAAAGCTGTGTGGCGTCCTCGCAAATGCTCCATTCAGACCTCTAGAAGTAGGAGCCGCTGGATGAGACTTGTGAAGAGTCATAAGCTCCTGTTCTTTTGTAGATTTATTCTCACCGAGTGGCACGCTATCCATCCAAACCATTTTAAATGTATCAAATGAGAGAAGCTAAGAACAATGCAATTCGAGGTCGCTCAATGATGCAACACTAAGAGTGTACAGATTTAGAGAGCTCTCAATATTTGATGTACCCCAATCAGCTGTCACATTTACATGTGGTGGTTGCTCCTCAATAACGCCGCCATGTTGATTCTTCCCAAGGCAAAATTGTTGTTCTACCTCTTGATTTGTAAAGCTCTATGTAAAGGCGTTGAAGCCCTCTTCCAAAAGAGTAGATTTGAGCTTCACACCAAGATTCTTCAACGTGACGGAGATTTGCGCCTGTCGCATGTTGTTCATTGCTTTTACAACATCATCCACATGATGTTACAAAATAGGAGATGTCTACTTTTCCTCTAAACCCAACAACGCCCAACCAAAATCAAGGTCTTCTTGTACCACCATGCGTACGCGAAGAATCTACAAAACACAAGAGTTGGGTTAAAATTTTAACAATGTTGTATTTTGTAAATAAGAGATTAAATTCAATAATAATACAACTATACAAAGGGTAGAAGGATAGAACAACAAACCTGATCACACTTTTGGCGTTTCAAGCTGGGATTGTTTCTCTCATATCATATGCAAGCAAGTGCCTCAGTTTTGCCAAGCCATATCATGTCGACAATAGTCCTAAGTGCCACAAGATTGGAGAAATCCTCAATTTTTGCAAGTACAACCTCTTGATTATAGCCATCATAACCAAGAAGCCCGAGGAGATCCTTGCAACCTTTGTTGGTTGGCTCATACAAGAAGCCATACTAGGAAATAAAAACCAACTGCAATCGAAAACATCTTGAGTACATACAGTAAGCCGCATGGATTCAAATTGATTGTGTGTTATAGCCAAAAGATTCTCTCTAGTCATGCCATCAAATGAATGGCTCATGGATGTAAACTTACTAGAACAAAGTCGTGCATATAACTTAAGTGCTCTCACAATGTGAAGGCACTCTAATTCAAGAGTATCAGCCTTATTTTCTATTTTAGTCTCCAAAGCTATGGCAATCTTATCCCATCCCCCGCCCCCCAGGATATGCAACCACGGCCTCAAAGGTGCGCCGTGTACTGCGGGAACCCTCAAAAGTGTTACAAAAAGAAGACACCAACCCCAATCCATTTCCTCCTTCTTCATCAACTCTCGGTCATCAAATAGTTTGAGTTGTTCTGCCAGGTAAGTTGACTGCCTTTCCGCCAATTCATTCTTCCTCTCCTGCAAAGTACTTTCATATAATATCCGCTTCTCCTTGCATTCAAAGTGCAATCGCAATTTATTGATCTCTACACAACGCAACAACTTATCATCCTCACTAGCGACCTCGTACTTCCATGGTGCAATTGAACGAATGACTAAACGTTCAAGATCATCAATCCTCTCTATCGATACACATCCCTGCAACAAGAAGATATCAACACTTTAAAAAAACAACATGAAATATAACACATCAAGAAATAACAGATGCATAACATGGTAGAGCAAAAGAAGATTGAGCAGAACAAAACAAAGCAAAAGATAAAGTATAATAATAAAAAGAAGAAAAAAAATGCGGAACAATAAAAAGTAAAACAATAAATAAATAAAACAAGAAAATGCAGAACATCAACAAGCAAAATAATAACAAGCATAACAATAAAAAACAAAAGAATAAAAGTAAAACAACAAATAACAAAACAATAAAAAATAGAACAATAGCAAGTAGAACAATAACAAGCAATACAATAAAAAACATAACAATAAAAAGCAAAAGAATAAAAGTAAAACAACATATAACAAAACAATAAAAAACACAACAATAGTAAGTAGAACAATAACAAGCAATACAATAAAAAGTAGAACAATAAAAAGCAAAACAATAAAAAACACAACAATACCAATTAGAATAACAAGCAGAGTAATACAAAGCAAAAGAAAATAGAGCAGAACAATATAAAATATAATAAAATAGAGCAAAACAAAATAAACCTACCAATGGCGGGCCAGAGACTAGCCATGAACCACCGGCATCTTCAATCATATACTTCAAACGACCCTCACTCTTAAGGACTTGAAGGTTTTTTCCACACATTTTTGAGGTTCAGCTAGCAAATCTTTAGGAACTGGAGGCTTTCTAGATTCATTGATAAGATATAACAAACCATGAGCATCACTTCAAATTCAAGGGAGTTAAAGAGGTCTAAAAATCAGCTTTAAAGCAGCTACATATGTTGTGGCTTCCTTAAGGACGTCTTCTCTACTTAACTCCGTCATCGACTCCTTCCGCATGGCTGTTGGTGTTGGTTGCTCAAGAGATTCAAGAGGCTCTTTGTCGTGACTACCACTAGGTTGTCTAAGTCTCTCACAATGAGATGATGCCGTATTGGTCTTCTTTTGCAGGAAGAGATCGTGCTCCATTTCTACCTCTTTTGTCATGTTGGCCTCTTTGACAATGTCTTCTTTATTTAACTTCCTCATGAACTCTTTCTGCATGGCTACTGGTGTCGGTTGTTCAAAAAGCTCCTTGCTCGTACTAGGCTGCTTAACTTTTTCACCATGAGATGATGCCATCTTGGCCTTCCTCTGTTGCAGGAGACTTTGCTCCATTCCTGCCTCGAATGTCCTGCTGTACTTTTGAAAATGTTCTACCATAGCTATCACCTTCATTTTCTTCTTCTTGATTTAGTATTCCTCTTCCCGAGTCTTCCGGCGGTCGCCATACAAGTCCATACTTTGCCAAAATTGTGTTCATTGTTGTCTTGTCACTTCTTTCAAAGGTAGCGTACATTTTCAAAGGAGTGATATCATCGTACTTTGGGCACCCCTTGACACGATGATATGACACAGCTTTTTAATCAATGAAAATCTTTTTGCAAAATTTGCAACTAAACCAATATCGTTTGTCCATGGCTTTACCCAATGACTTCTTGTCAGGACACCGACAATGCACGTGGGCCTCATAGATCAAGTCCTCATATTCGGTTTCAGTGAATAGAGCAGCACATGTTATTCGACCATGTTTCAAGCTGCTCCTGATGACTTGTTCCCCTCCCACTGTGACCTGTGATTAGTATAGTAATTAGCATAGCATAGCAAAGCAAGACAACAAAACATAACTACAAGCATGACAAGAGATTAGCATGACAAGAGATTAGCATAACAAAACAAGACAACAAAGTAGGACGATAAAACAAGAAAACAAAACAAGATAATAAAGCAAGACAACAAAGCAAGACAACAAAGCAAGACAACAAGTATGATAAGAGATTTTAATTCACCGTCTGGATCCCGTCTTTGCCATTGACAAGGAGTTCTTTCCAGACCTCAATGCCAAGGGCGTTAGCAAACTTCGAGTCTGGATTGTACCTCACATATTTCCCATCTTTCATTTTCGTTCTCATCTTCACCGTGGGGTGTTTACTAGCAATCTCGAGCATCGCGTCTTCGTCCGCATCGCTCACATCCTCTGAGTCATCAACATGTACAAGAATTCTTCGTTTTTTTTTCGATTTAGCACTTCCAAGGTTCATGAGATCGTCCGCAACCTTCAAGTCCAGACTATCTTCTACTATTGCATCATCAGACATCTTAAAACAAACCGATGTTCAAGAAAAGTAACAATATTTTTTTTCAAATGCAAGACCAAAGACAAATAGGCATGACAAACAATAAATGCCAAAACGATTTGTACTGACATTCAAATCAACATGCCCAAATAAAATACATGCCCTGATAGGATTTGAAATGGATGGGGCTCAAGTTTGAAGTATAAAACATAGGACAATAAATAGGTCAAAAACTCATAACCCCAACCAATGGAGAACCCAGAATCAATATAGTGTAGTATAGGCATACATTGGGAACCTCAAATGTGTGATTGTGGAACATAGTATCAATTTTAGTTTTATTGTTAGTCTTAGGTGCAAAAATGTATTGATAGTTAGAAAGTACTTTCAGAGTGTAAAAGTGATTTGATAGTTAGTTATCTCTACATTGAATCAATGTATACCTATATGTGACTCGACAATGTGACACAACAAACACCCAATTCGCTAATTTTGCACTTGGCCATATAATCATGCACTTGGCCCCCAAGCGCATTAAAAAAATAGTTTGAAACAATCTCTTAAAAATAGAGATTTTTGTCTTTCTACAATCCCCTACACTATAAAGAAACAATTGTTTAATTTATTTCTCATCTTTATCTTTATCTTTATCTTTTATTTTATCTTTATCTTTATCTTTATCTTATCTTTTCTTTTATCTTGTATTTTATTCTTGTCTTCTTTCTTGTCTTCCTCTTGTCTTCCTTCTTCTTTTTCTTCTAGTCTTCCACTTGTCTTCCTTTTTTTTCTTCACCTTGCCATTTTTGGAGTTTAAACGATAATTTTAAAAAAAATAAAAATTAGGGAGCAGGCTAAATCTAATACAAGCCCTGATATGAAAAGAAAAAAAAAAAAAAAGTTTTTCCGGATTTTCCGGGCAGGGAGGGTCCGCGCGCGCGAACCCTACTCTTATTTTGACCCTCCCTCCCTCCCCCCTCTCCCCTATATAAACCTTCTCTCACTCTCCCTCCCTCCCCCCTCTCCCCTATATAAACCTTCTCTCACTCTCCCTCCCTCACACTCTCCTTCCACCCCTTTTCCTCTCTTGTTCTTCTCCCTCTCTTCCTTCTCCCTTCTCCTCAATATAAAGGAAGAAGAGAGAGGAGGAAGGAAGTGTGAGGGAGGAAGAATGTGGGAGGGTTTATATAAGAGAGAGGGGAGAAAATGGAAAGGAGAGGAGGGTAGGAGAGTGGGTCAAAATAAGAGTAGGGTCCGCGCGCGCGGACCCTCCCTGCCCGGAAAATCCGGAAAAAAAAAAAAAAAGTTTTTTTTTTTTTTTTTTTTTTTTTTCATATCAGGGCCTGTATTGGATTCAGCCTGCTCCCTAATTTTTATTTATTTTTAAATTATCGTTTAAATTCCAAAAATGGCAAGGTGAAGAAAAAAAGGAAGACAAGTGGAAGACTAGAAGAAAAAGAAGAAGGAAGACAAGAGGAAGACAAGAAAGAAGACAAGGAAAAAAAACAAAATAAAAGAAAAAGAAAATATAAAGATAAAGATATAAGATAAAGACAAGGATAAAAAATAAATTAAATAATTGTTTCTTTACAATGAAGAGATTGTAGAAAGACAAAAATCCCTGTTTTTTACAAAAAATTTCAAACAAATTTTTTTAAAGCCAAGTTTGTTCATGAAATGAGTGCACTTGGCCAAGTGCAAAATTAGGGAATTGGGTGTTAACACTGTGAATTGATAATTATTAATGAGACTTTTTCAGTCTGGATTTTATGACACTGGAAGTTAGAGTAATATTACTTAATTTTAATTCAAATGTCAAAACAACATCAACAGATTAATTTGTAAATTGACCTCATCTATTATTATGTACATAGCATTTGAAATCTACACACTATATATACGGAATTATCAATTTTCTATACATCACTTGTGATCATAAAGTACATTGAAGAGATCTCCAAAGACCTCACATAATACCACATGATAATAGAAAAACACTGATTTGCAGCAAATAGATCCAAAACACTATATTTGTTAGATGAAGGAGAAGTCACATTCAGAAAGAAAATTCCTAAACTTACTTCACAATGTGGCATCACTATAAAAGCTCCCAAGCACGCACAAAGTAGTATTCCTTCATATGCCAACCTCTAAACATCGATAGGTATTCCCGTACCCTTCCACTACCACTCCCTCCACACCTAATCTCCTTTCAATGTCATGACAACCCTAAATCCCATGTACACCAGAATATAAGCAACAGAAATGAAGCAGTCAGTCACAACGAGCCGACTGGAACAAAAATTGTGTTTCTCTAGTATTCGTCAGACATCAGCACTTTATTTGCAATTGAATCGAGCAGTCAAGACCTTGGTTACAGGAGCACAAGATGATGGAAAAAGTTCACAGGATAATGATCCCAAATGATGATCGCACACAGTATATGAATGCTGCAAGAAAGACTACATACCTGATGGAGATAAAAATGTTGTACCCCCTATCAAAACCTCTACACCCTCTCCTCCAGCAAGCCCCACTTGAGCTTCCTTTATGGCTCGTATTTGTTCATCAATATCAAAAATGAATTAGTCATGATAGAATGCCTAACAGGAGAAGAATACAAAAACCATAAGGACCCTGATTACATCTCTAATATTGACGCATGTTAACAACAACTCATCTTTCATACACTTGGTCTTTCATTAGCAAGTGGTGTAAGCATGACTTGACTAAATACTTATGGCCACTGGTCTTTGAATGAAAATGGAGATGTCTAATGTTACTTTCAGTGGTCTAAAACCTCCTACTCGGAAATTGCAAAAGGAATTCATAGTTAGAAAAAAAGTGATCAAAAACAGATATGGCACTTGCACCCAAAGTTATCCCTTTACAGCTCTATACTGATCTCCCAAAATTCACTCCTACATCTTGTTTAAATGTTCAAAGTGATGTAATAGTATCATCTACTTTATAGAGTACCAAAATATGCCCAGTGAATACATGGTCTGCTAAGATTAGTGAAAGAGAAGCTTGTAACATACCTCCGAGCCGCTAATTCCTCCAATTATAACGAACACGATTATCAACTTGTAATCTCCTAGTTTCGGCTTTGGCAGCAATCATAAGTAGACACAAAATAAGTGGTACATTTTCATATGGCCAAAAGACGATTGAATTGAGCGGATATCAGAGTGAAGGCATCGTGATTCCGCTTGCTACACCGACACTCCGTCAACAACTCAGTATGGAACACCGGCAATGTTTAGAAGTTATAAGCAAGCTGAAAATGGCTTTCCTGATTCAAACGGATTTTGCCATTTTGGTAGCTACAAAGATGCACAACCTGCAGGAGGAGTGCACAAGAGCCATGTCTACTAGCGCTAAAAATGTATCCGAAGGGCCATCAAAAGACCACATGTGCAAAAGTACCGAGAAGAATTAGGACATGAGTGGTAACCACAACAAACGTGCTTATGCAGTTTACACCTCAAGACATGTTAAACACTGAAGGCTCATGCATACGAAGTCAGAAAGCTAAGTACTCTTACAGCTGAAATCGATGGTCGCAAAACTAGTTGCCCGAGGGAAATTTGACAAACACTTGGACGGGATGTAGATTTTAGCTTGAAACCTAGGATTTTGGTTTAGGCAAGATATCACACTGCAAGTTATTATCTTCAGTGTGAATTCACTGTCTTGTTTACAACAGAACGGGAGATCATTGGCGTTGGGAGATCATCCTAAGCTTGCATGAACTGCCGCTTCTTCCCTTGAGCGTTTTCCGTTGTCGTTGTTTTTCCCTCTAGAACCCCTCACCCTACTGATCGACTTTCCAAGACCCTGGTGTTGCACTTCATTCGTTTGAATTTCTCCAAAGACAAAGTAATCTTGAAAACCCTAATCCTGATAAGTTCCATTTAGTACAAAAAAAAAAAAAAACATTCGAGCACCCAAACCCTATGCAAGCAGTTGAAAGTGAAAGCAAGTCGACTTGTGCAAGCAATTGAGAGTGAAAGTGGCAATCTGTGCATGCAAAAACCAACTGAAGCAGATGAGACGGGAGAGATGGAGGAAACGCAAGAAAATGAGGAAGATGCTTAGAGATGGAGGAGCCGCTGGACTAGGCCCCATGCCCGGGCTGAATCCCCCCTACCCGCCTAAAACCGTTGCCCGCCCAGCAACTGGCACATCTGCAGCTACCAAGTGGGCCCTCCCCTTTGACGGGGGAGCTTTAATGTCCCGAGTACCTCATGGAGGTGGTTAAAAGAGTCCACGGCTTGTCGTCCACTGCATTAAAGATGAAAGTCACTGAGATTTCAATGAACATGCTAACTCCGTTTTGTAAAGGTGTTCCCGATGGTGGCTAGATACAAGGTGGGAAGAGGTGCCATCTAGATTTGAGTTTGCGCACATCACAAGTACTAGAATAAGCTAGAGCCAAAGGACTAGTATGTGAGGAGAATGTCAAAAGTATTTATGACAATTTAAAGGCATTATTTGATATGCACTATCATTAGATGAAATCTGAGGCATCTAAAAGGCTACGAGTTACTATTCCAAAAAAAGTAAAAAAGTAAAAAATCTTAAAAATTTGAAAAAAGAAAAGAAAATCTGACGTAGATTTGATGTGGTCGAGTTTTGGCCACATTAAATTGGATATTAATTTCTAGTATATTTTTAATATATTTATATAATATATTCAAAAAGATTCAAGATTAATTTTTTAATTTTTTTAAAATAATGTTTTTTAAAATTAATTAATTTTTAATAATTTGTATTTAAATAAAAAATTCAATAAAAAATTAGATATTGGCACGAGTTTTGAAACGGCCCTTTGGAAGCTTCGAATCTCTTCTAATGTACTCACAGAACTATGTTTGGAACTGTGACGAGTCAAGTGCGTATGCAAGCAGCAAGCAGGGACGAATGGAGCTAGAGTGGTGCAATCTTGTGTCAATAGCACAATGCACCGTGCATCGAGAGGGGATCGAATCAATATTCATGAACCTGGACATGGCAGCGGGGACCAAACCAACTGCAAGTCCCACCTCTCACGTCGGCCGATTCCGCTGCAAACATTCGCCCTGAGGCTGCGCCGACTTCTCTGAGGCTGTTGTCAGATTCCCATGCAGCTGCTGCAATGGTCGCCGGAATCGCCGCCTTCAACGCCGCTCCAATTCCCCTTCAACTGCAACGCTCCTGGGATCCTTGCCCTTGCAGCTCAAAAGCTGCGCCGCACCTCCCTCGTGGGTCGCCCCTCCCCACCCTCCGCTCCCTCGTCCATCTCCGCGCCTCCCTGCCGCTCCACTCGCACGACCATCGCAGCGTCTCCCATGTCGACCCTCCATCGACGAGCTAAAAAAAATACAAGATGATTATCGCACTAAACTTTATGATTATCGCACTTAATGGAGATGATTACCTCCCACAAATAGCCCTGCTTTCAAGCACAAGAGGAAAATCCAAGACTCCACAGCCTGGCAAGCCAAAACTCATTTGTACAAAGGGATTGAGAGAGAGGCCCCTTGCTGACCATGCGGTGGGAAGAAAAAAGGTGGGCGGGCCCTCTACATTTGCAAAAGGCCAACAGTTCAGGGCATGGGTGGCCATGCTCTAAGACTGTCGCCCATGTTGAAGGTTTGTGTGGAATCAAGGCTGATTGCGAGGACCCTACGTCGCTCTTGCACACGATCCAATGGTGAACAATCGATGCTCTGAGTGCCAATAGGAGAGACTTCATCCTCGCTGCTATAATTTTGCCCGTCAGTATTGCATTGCCCATCGGTATTATTAAGTTTAGAAGCATTTTTCTCAATTTGCAATGATAGATCATGACAGTTTCAAATGAAACCCACGCACACATTGTTGGTATCTGTGGAGGAGGAATAAAAGGTCTCGAGATTGCTCATATAGTAGGAGTCCCTGTTAGGCCAATTCTCATATCTACAATTCAACATGGCCAAAAAGGAGCTGCAAACACCATGCGCCCAGTTGCTAATTCAAGGGAGAATCAGCGTATCCGAGATGCTCAATTCTCTGACGTCTCTCTTTAGCAAAGCTCCTTCCAGAACGAAAGCATGGCAATCAACCAACTACTACAGGCAAGTGAAGTTACTGCCCACCATAGTGCAAAGACACTGATCTAGAATACTATGTGCACATCATATGCATATGAACCCGGATTCCATGGCCAAATCACAATGCGCAGCACGTACACGGCCGCCAACCCCCTATCCAGGACCCGTTACATCCACAACGCTCTTCAAGGTCGGGAATCCTCAACTAGGATTTCTTCCTGAATTTCCACCATACACACCTTGACCCTGCACAACCGCCAGGCTGCCCAGACGTAAGCCACGTCCGTGAGGTCCACCATGCACACGACAGCACGACACGAATCACTTTGCATCTTCTCAGATCGGTCAGTCCATTCACATACGCATACATGAATCCGACCACTTCCATCCTTCACCTTCCACATCAAACCAGAAACTAATCGACAGGAGCTCAGACATAGTTTGGTAACACCCACAGCATCACTCTTTTCCCCAAAACCACAATCACCCACACATGCCACAAAAAAATACGCTAGATAGTCAAAACGATAAAATCCAATAGATTTGCGTTACATAACTCCCAAGTTATGGTATTTACAGGTTGGCAACAGGCTCATGGCTGCAGGAAGTGACTACTACCAAGGGAGGGATTCTCACTTCATTGATCTCATCTTAGACAGTGACTACTCTCCAATACAAGGATGACGGTTTGAACAGTGTTGAAAAGGTTTCACAGCCCTGCAACCATCCCAGTTGCTTCTGCTGCAATCTACTACTTATTTCCTTAGAACTCATATGGCCATCAGCTGCAAAACTAGCCACTCTGACTGGATTCTTCGTCACAGGATACACTCCTTTCACACTGAAGAGTGAAAGGCCTGTATCCCGCCTGTCCCCCGAGTCTAGCCTGTTGCTACTGCCACATGCATGTACAGCAACTCTCAGCTACAAAACAACAGGGGTTCGGCATAAGACCCAGGCACACTGCCCAGCTACCTAAACGCAAACCTACCTGGGCCTACTTTATATGGCTTCCATCCACCTCAACAGAAAGTGACTCCACTCCCTTCAGGGCAGCTTCGTAAATCCTCAAGTTAGGCTGCGGATGGCGGCTAGGTACCATCCGCTTTGGCTCAGAGGAAGCAACTGGAGAGCTCCTTTGCATCCCTCCTGGTGTTCGCAGGCTCGTTGGACCAAT
This sequence comes from Pohlia nutans, assembly GCA_022496805.1. Classification (NCBI taxonomy): domain Eukaryota; kingdom Viridiplantae; phylum Streptophyta; class Bryopsida; order Bryales; family Mniaceae; genus Pohlia; species Pohlia nutans. Next base: position 25,832,295 of record CM040096.1, read on the forward strand.
CTTAGAAGAGCTCATTGTCCGCGACGACTCTACAGCCTCCGTTGAACCTGACGGCCTGCTGCTGGAAACAACAGCTCGCCTGGACGAGGACCCTCCTCGAGTTCCATACGAGGATGAATGCATGCGCTCCGGTTCTGCCAGACCAGCAAGGGCCTGTACAATTGCATACACGGCTAAGAAAAAACCCAACCTTCTCCATGCTAAACGCTGTAAGCCCACCAGATCACTCCTGCTCCTAACTTTCAATAGTCCAGAAAATTCCACCCTACCCAGATCTTCAGAAACCCATTTACATAAAACCGACTCCAACTGTCCTCAACACGAGGTGCCAAAACCGTTGCACTACCGGAAGTAAGAACGATCATCTTTTACATACCCGTCGGTGGTACAACCATGGCAGGTTTGACACTCCTTCCGAATATTGGATTTACTTTGAAGATTTCATTTCGGTAGATTTGAGGGTTTCAACAAATTCCAAAAACGTCTAAACCTTCCCGGGACAAGCCTTCGTGGTAGCTTAATGTTTCCCTAAGAATTCCGCATTTCTCAAAACAATGTAATTAGTGCGGAAACAGAAAAAGTTAAAAAATGATTACAAAGAGGGAAAAATCCATCCTCTCAAAAGTGCAGGAAAGCGGATCATCCTTGGACGACTGTTTCCCCGTACATCACTCATTGGCAAACTCCAATGCACTACGGACGCTTACAATTGCCGGATTCATCTTATTTCAACCTAAATCTTACATGAATTCGGCATACACGTCATAAGTTTGTGACAAACAGTTCTACTTTCGGTGCACGGGGAAGATGATTGCTCCAAAACATCAGGGGAAGGGATCATAGAAACTTACTGAATCCTTTCCAGATTCTTCGTGACCGGGACTCTTGTGCTTTGACGATTCCAGCGCATTTGAGGCCCCAGACCCAGTTGCACCGCCTGCAAGCCTGCGCCGCGCAGAATCTGCCTCCGTAGTACGATGTGTCTCTCGGAGGTTCTGACCTGCTGTGGCACGATCACCTAACCCTCCACTGGTTTGCCCTCCACCACCACCCTGCCAAAACATACGGGAATCAAAAACGAATCTCACAATCAGCTCAAACGCAACGAACAAAGCGACCATCTTCAAGAAGTGAGCTTCAACTACCGAAGAACAGTCTTTACTTTGCTACCAAAGAACTAAAGAACCCAAGAGATGAGGTTATCACACTCCAAAACGTGACAGATATTCCACAAAGATTACTAGCCTACAACGCCTGACAGCAGGAAATACAATTTCTCTCCACAGATATAGTAGAATTAGATGTTTGCGTACAACATATACGCAGATTTCAGAAAAATTATGCCTAGCCGCACTCCTGTTTTACATACCATTGCGCGGGATGGAACACCAGAAATTTGTGACTGCTGGTACTTCAAAATGGTCCAATCAAAAACGTAGTCAAATTGAAAACCTGCACGAATCACAACGTCAGCACAATCCTGCGAAACGAATTGCAAGGGAACCAAATGTGCAACGTGGTAATCAGACAATTCAAACACACCCATCAACTACCTCTTCTTTCATTCAAACAGATTCAACTCTCCATCTCAGATGAAGACACAAAATTGCATTCAACCATAGAAACAGCCATCTGCAATCACGCTCTCATAAGTTCCACTCACAGACCATTCTAAATCTACAAAATCGTCAAATTGCCCTACCCTCGCGAATAAACAGATCGCGGAAGATTCTTTTCAGGTATGCATAATCGGGCTTGTCATCGAAACGCAACGACCGGCAGTAGTGAAAATACGATGCAAATTCTGAGGGGTAATTTTTACACAGGACCTGCACCAACATACCAAACTCAGTGCCCAAAACAAAATATTGCTAAAACCCTGCCGAATCCCGCATCAACTCTAACGCCTACCATATGCACAAAACGAAATGCTTTCCAGCCCACTTTTGATTCACGAAGATCTCGCGAAAATACCTCGATGGGCGTGGACATTTTCTTCTCGCTGATCTTCTCGTACTTTTGCTTCTTCGTTCCTGCTTTCAGCCCTTGCCAAGGAAGACTGAATCGCACAACCCAAAACCATTTTCAAAAATCGCAACGCAACTGCATTCTGACGTTCCAAATCTGTTCGTTTACATGACTACTATGAATTCCGAACTACTACCTTTCCCAAAACGTGATTTCAAGCCTCATGCTGCAGCAATGTTGGATAGTAAAATCAGCGAAGAAGTACACCCACGACCTTGGGGTGCAAAATCGATGCAAAAATAAGCTTATAATGTGCTGTGCAACTCACCTGCCCCTCAAAAAGTACATCAGTACGTATCCCAGCGACTCCAAATCGTCTCTTCTGCTTTGCTCTATTCATAAGATGCAAAACCAAAACAATCAGATCCCAACACAACTCAGCACAACGGCGTACAAAAGAACAGGAGGTACGAGACAGTGTGAAAGGAGAAGAGAGTCACAAAGTGAGGAACCGCTTACCAATGCCAAGATGAGTGTTGATGCTTGCGTACCGTGCAGTACCTGTCAGATTTTTGTTCTCCCTAATCATCAAGAGACACGCGGTTACGATCTTGAAAACATCAACCATTCAGGAACACAGTCTACAGTTCCACTTAACAGATGTTGCACATCACAAGTCCACAAAGATGCAACAGTTTTCAATGTTACCTGTATGGAATATGCTGATGGGTGGAAGGGTCACGGTACTTCTTGGCAAGACCAAAATCAATAACGTACACCTATGAATACCAATCTGCGGTCAGAACCTTCACGTGCTAACATACGAGTATCTACATCTGAACCGTATGTTCCTTCCCCTCTGCCTAAACAGCCTCTCCTACGATAACCTGCACTTCCATAAAAATTGAACGTCCTACTTCCCTCTGAATAAGGACTACACAAACATGATGAAGACATGCATCTACCAAATTGTAATCCACCTCTTTGTTTGCATAAAAAGTTTCAGCGGATTCAAACTGATAGCCTGTCATATTTAGAATGACAGAAACCATCCTCTGCAGATCACAGCAATCATCCCCTCGTGCTCTACAACTCAAGGCTAGCAGCTAGCAGCAAGAAAAAACATGCACCTCCATCTTCCAAACTACCTGATTTGCTCGCCTTCCAAGCCCCATCAAAAAGTTGTCAGGCTTGATGTCCCTGTGGAGAAAGCTCTTTGAGTGCACATACTCCACTCTGTTGATCTGCACAAATAAAAATGTGCGTGCTCAAGCCTAGCCTCTTTTCACCTATTACACTTGACACTCTGAAAGCACAAATTTCCGAATCAGCTTGCTACTCAGAAACAAGTAACAACTCCATAAAACTCTGAACGTACCAGCTGGTCAGCAAGCATCAGAACTGTCTTCAGAGAGAACTTCCGACTGCAGAAGTTGAAAAGATCTTCCAGACTTGGACCCAACAAATCCAGAACCAACACATTGTAGTCTCCTTCTATGCCGAACCATCTGATGTTGGGTATACCAGCTGAACCACAAGAACAACCCAGTTTTAATCAAACTGATGTACACGTGACCTAAAATTCAAACTCGAATGCCCATGACGCAGAAGGGCCCTAATTCACTCAAATAATTCGATACACTGTATGCAAGACAAGTTCAAATTCAAACGCTGCGTCTCACAGCCACATCCTCATCGTGCATGCCCTACTTCTATAAATCCAGATTCTCCTAGGTTGAGGTACTTTGCAGGCACTGCCTCAACGAAGTAAATTAGGTCAGCAGTCGACCAAGAGACTGCACCCGCTTTTAACTTGTTCAACTTCGTGACTAGCCGAGCATTCGCTCACAAAAGCACCCTCAGTTCGCAATGTCATGCTCGGTAATGCCAATACTCGCCGGTGCACTTATCGTGGTCAACGCCAAAGCGACTATGTCTCTATCCCGGACCAACAATTATATCTAGTAATCCATCGACACACAAAAGGACTATGAGCTCTCGCCGCGCCGTTTCCAAAACGCATTCCCTGGTTTAAATGGAATACTTGGAGGCAAAGGTTTGCGTCAAAATGTGGGGAACCCTAAACCAACGCATACACAAAAGATGATCGTCATGTCAAGGCTCCTTACTTCCTCCCTGAAGAATCCGGTATAGCTTTGACTCGTAAAGCAGCTGTGGATGCTTCGTCTTGATGCTTTCCTGAAAAGAAACAAAAACACCGAGTATCAGAGACCACCAAAGCCCCCAGAGTCGACTTTCGGTACAGTTGCCTTTCATTACTCACACGTGAAGTCAAAATCCTCCGCTGTAGATAAACAAACAAGTTTCCAAACACTCTAATTACCCTCCATTCCCACAATTCCACCCTTACTTTCCTTGACAACAGCAAATCCATCACCATCGTCCGTCCCTCAAAAGTACTGGAATACCATCCTAAACTACGTCGATAAATATGCTCGAAAGGATTTCCACTTCCACTATCAACAATGCATGCAAGACCCACTGCGCACGTCTCTATGTTTCTCAAGTTTTCTTAACAACCAATGCTGCCGCTGTCGTGGACACCTACGCATCACGTCACAAATTGATCCAGCTCACGTACCAGCTTTATCCCGACCTCCTCGTTGGTCTGAACATTGGTGCCTGCCGCACACACGGAAGCACAATCAGTCAACCAATCTGCTATCCAATGCCGGTGTCCAATCCTTCAATCAAACCTTCCGATGCCCATGGAACCGGATACGCAAGCCGGAGGACCTCATCGATGCAAGAAATCCACAAATTGCAACTACATTCCCGATTCCACAAAACACGGACGCACTCAGATCTAGATTAGCATGAAGAACGACCATCTGCGCCCAGCTGCAGGTGCTCTAACATCGACATCCTCCGATGCAACAATGCCGACAGGGTCGGCGTCTAGGGTATGAAAAAGCCTCTTCCACAATCACCACGAGATCCCATCACCGTGCTCCAATCGCAACATGCACCATGCACTGCCCCGCACTTACCGAGATAGATCTCACCGAAAGAACCACTGCCAATTTTCCGACCAAGCCGGTACTTGTTTCCTACACGTGGTTCCATCGAAGACGCCGCCGTCGATGCCCTCCTCGTATGTACAGCTCCCGCCCTCCGATTCAATCACTCGCATGCTCCACCACGGTAACCTAGAACCAATCCGACCACCGAAACCTCCCGAACCTCCCTCCTCGTCAACCGGAACCTCCGTCCTCGTCAAGGTTCACCTCCGCAAATGACAGCAACTATTCTCCCACACACGATAAACAGAAGCGCTGGAAGGCCCTGGCATGCCACCTCCCTCAAAGTCCACCAATCCACCGCGAAACACGCAAAACCGTCCGCAAACCCCCGATCTACATCACACCGTGGTGCTCATCGCGGCAACGAAGAGGACGCCCGCGCAAGCACAGCCCCCGTTCCCGCCCTCGTCGTATGGGACGCTTGCGCTAACACGCATCGCTCCGCAATGGTTTCAATACCGCCACGACGACGGCGCCGGCACTGCACCCGAGCGATGCCAGCCACGGCCCTCGGCCCTACCGTTGCTGTGGGCTGTGCAAGGCGTGGGGGAGAATTGCAATTCGAGTGCTCGGGCGAGGCAGGCAGGCTGGCTATGGCGAGCAAGGTCGTCGTCTCGCACCTGGCTTTGCCCTAAGCGAGCTCTGCCTCTCTCTCTTTGGTTGCTCCACTTCTGGGGCATCTGTAGCTCCTGGGTACAGATAGTGCTCGTAGATGCCGGGACGCTGGATCTAGCATGTGCGTAGATAGGGGTTACATGGATGGGATCGTACATGTAGGATCATCGTCAGCAATACGGGCTTGCCCGGGACCCGTCTTCATGGACGGGATACCAATTATGGATGAGTAGTCAGTGGGGCTTCTCTCTTCCTCCCTCATTGCCTTGTGCTCACGTTGTACAGTACCCACCAATAAGTTTACGTTCATTCAGTTTTTCAAAGAATTGAATCAAATAATTAAATTTATAAAAAATATTTATATTTGTATTTGTATTTATTAAACCATTCGAAGTGTGAAAATTTACTTCTTTGGACAATTTTTGGATCAATTATTAAAAAAATACAATATTTGTATTCAAATTGAACATTTTTGAACTAGAAACTTCAAACATTGATATTTTAGTAAATATGACCCCAAAACTCATGATTTTTGTTTTTACATTATTCTACAAAGGATTTGCTTTCTTTTCATTGAAAGTTTTATAAACCATAAGTAACAAAATTTGTATACATGGTTTTTTGAATTAAGCGTAAAAAATGAAGGTTTGAATTTAAAATAAAAATAGATTTTAGAATTATCTTTTATTATCAAAACTCAATTGTATGTGTGGTTCATCTTGTGCACTACAACTTGTCCAAATTAGGCTCAAAGCTTATAATTTTTGTAAATTTTATTGACAATTCTCTGAAAAGTTGAATGAACGTAAACTTGTTGGTGGGTACTGTACAGTACAGTACCCTCCAATAAGTTTACGTTCATTTAGCTTTTTAGAGAAGTTCCAATGAAAATTACAAAAATTATAAGCTTTGAGCCTAATTTGGACAAGTTGTAGTGCACAAGATGAACCACACATAGAATTGAGTAATTTTTTTCATATATTTTTATTTAAAAGTCAAACCTTCTTATTTTCCTTTAATTCAAACAACTATGAATACAAATTTTGTTACTTATGGTTTATAAAACTTTCAATAGAAAGAGTGAAAATCTTTTGTAGAATCATGTGAAAAAAAAATCATGAGTTTTGGGGTCATATTTACTAAAATATCAATGTTTGAAGTTTTTAGTTTAGAAATGTTCAATTTGAATATAAATTTTGTATTTTTTAATATGTAATCCAAAAATTAGTAAAAAAATTGTAATTTTTCACACTTCAAATGGTTTTATATATTTTAATCTTAATATTAATTTTTTATAAATTTAATTATTTGATTCATGTCTTTGAAAAGCTGAATGAACGTATATTTATTGATGGGTACTGTACAAAGATCATCGGCATCCATTCCCTCAAAGAGTGTGATACACGCAATATTTAGATGAAAAATATTAATGGTCCTTCAAAAATGTTTAATGACCCTCAATCCTAGCTTGTTAAGAAATGGCCCTTCAAATTTAACCCTTAAACGACAATTTGGGTCCTGGGTGGGCAGCCCGGAAAGAATCTAAATTTTTTTGAATTTTTTTTTTTTTTTTTTTTTTTTTTTTTTTTTTTTTTTCTTTCAAAAACGGCTCTGCATTGCATTGTTAGCTAGCACTGTAGCACTGTAGCACTGCGGCACTGCTGAACTTCAGCTGCCCCAACCTCAAAACTTGTTCAATTTGAAAACTTTGATTGCTTACCAACGATTCCACAATCTCTCAAATGAGGCGAAAATTTGGAATCTAGATCGCTTTTTCAGTAGCTTTCCAACGCAACAAGTCTCGCTTGATTTGGTTGAGAAATGAAACTTCTGTCTCCAATTATTCCAAGAAACCAAGCCCGTGGGGCTGGGGTTGTCGTTTAAGGGTTAAGTTTAGTTAACTATATCCCTCATTCTATTTGTGATTGGTCCATGGTCTATTTGATGTGCGCTTTTGGTGTTTGAGAGGCATTTGAGGATTGGGGATTGTAAATTCAAGGGCTCTTCAAATGTAGATGAATAATTTTAGCGAGTCAAATTTAGCCTGCATAGGTGCACTCTAATAAACTTGTAGTTTTCCAATGTACCAACTCTTGCAATCTGGTGAGTTTCATTTCATGTTGGGTTCTGAGATTGCAGACCTTAAAAGAAGAACTTGTTTTTGACATTAACCTCTAACGTCCAACCGTATAGAAACGTTTTCTCATCCATCATTGACTTTTGCAGTGTGGATTTTTTTCTATGTATTTTATGGGATATTGGCTTTATGCATGTGTGATCTAATTAGAAAGGGGATGATTTGTGAAATCTTTATGTTGCATTTCATGTTGTAGTAATTCACCCAAAAATTTCAAAGATTTCAGTGTAATTGTGCTCTTAAAAAAGTCAGCTTAAAACATTTAGCAACCAAACAATCTCTTAAAATCACTACACTTAGAGTATTACATTTCGACCAATCACAACAAATTTCATGTACAAATTTCAATATCTTATTCGTAATCAAATTACAAAAGAATTTTCATTCTTAACTTTTAAATTTTATACAAAATATTAGTGACAACAATCATAGATCTAACCATATGGATAGAATCGGGAAATGCTATTATGTGAGCAGTGAGCGGTGAGCAGAGATTTTGGAAAAAAATTCCGCAATTTTTTTTATGAAGCACCTCCTATTACCGTGGTTTTAGAGTGTAATAAAAGAAAATTTTAAGTTAATGCATTTAATAAAAGGACCTATTGCCGCGCCTTGAAGGACTTGTTTCCGCGTAGTAAAAACATTCAAAAGCTTCAAAACAATGAAAACATTCAAAGCATTTGAAATTTTCATCCCATTCAACAAAAATAATTCCCATTCATCCCAAGCTTTCATGATCCCCTCAGTGAGCACGAAGTCCTTCCTTTCCTGCTTAAGGTAATTCATAAAGACAAGAGGGGATCTAGAAATGGCTTTTGCGGGGAATACAACGTACTTGAAATATCGATATAAAACACGGTGCAAAGCAGGCTTGAAAAGGTACTGCTTCTCAATTTGATAGTTCTTGTTGATGCCCTTATCAACAACAAATTCTCTGTAAAGACAGTGTCTTAGAGGGAAACTCGCACCTGCTCGATGTAGTCAAAGATAGTGGGAATCGGATCACCACCGTCTGGGTGGTAATTGATGGTGGCCTTTTGATCGCGAATAATGCCCTTAAAAATGATCCCAGCTTCGACGATCAACTGCAGAAGAGATAGCTAGACTGTGAGAAGGACGGAATGAAATGATAACAATGTGTGATAAGTTATTCAATGCACAATTCTACAATCATTGTATCAAATTAGATTGCAAAGAAATTAAGGTACATACCTGAGACCACGAAGTAGCTTCATGAAGCTAGACTAAGAACAAGTTGTCACTAAATCTAGGTTTGGAAAATTTGAATTGAACTCAAAAAACAAGAGGTTGATTTCAACGTTCAAGCCAGAGAACCTTCATCGAAAGATCCATGGCGCATGTGCCAAGCATCCACAGCTTCTCAATTTCCATCTCTCGTTCTTCATTGTGACATTCATAGTGAGATTTCACTTCATCAAGGAAGGATGAAGTGTTGATTGGATCAACAACAAGAAGAATCTTCTTCAACTTGCTCTTATAGTGAACCTTGGTTTTCTTCACGGCCTTGTTTACAAGCTCATCAAGTCTCTTAGCGGTCCAATCTTCTGAGTTGGGATACTTCTTATAGAACTTCCTCTGAGCAACAACAATGACTTCTTCAATCTCTTACTGCATTTAAAATACAACAAAATTCATGGAGATTTGCTAAGATTATGAAACCAAAATAGGATAAAAAAAAGTTGTATTGTAGATAAAGTGGTATACCTAATTGAAAAGAGCACTAAGAGAGTCAACGGTTAGTGTGAACCAAATATTAGTCTCGGGACCTTTCTGCATTATCTCACACAGTCGAAGCTCTTCTGATGACACCAAAGACTGGAAATATGAGAGAGGTTGGGAACCAATGTTACGAACTCGATAGGGTCGATGCACAAGGTTTGAAGTGACATGGGACTTCTCGTTTCTCCTGCAGAAACAATTAAATTAGAATATGTATCGGTTTGAGAGGATGAAATGCAACATGACAATATCAAACTTTGAGTCATGGAAATTGTACCAATTGATTTCGTGGAGAGCGGACCCCTTGTAGATGTAATCTTTGGAGTAACAAGCTTAGGTCTTACCTTTGTTATCTTCAATGGCCACATAGAAAACACCGTTGCCTTCCATGTATCCAGTCTTTATAAAATGTGAAGTCAGTTTCATAATGTCGTTCTTAAGAAAAGGTCTCATAACAGAAAGGCATACCATTCTACAAAGGAGAATGAGCAACCTAGATTTGTGATAGGGATGGAATCGAAGACATTCGATTCGAGATCTTATGTTTGGAGTCTCGCTCAACAAAATGGAATTGAGTTGGGAATGTACATCTCACTCGCTTAGCCGTCCTCCTTGCGTACTTTCTCCAAAGTCAACTCAGTCACCTTCAACAAAATGTAGTCACAAAATTTAGTATTTCAATGGTCAAATCATGGCATGTAAAGAGCACAATCATGAGGAATGAACGAGCACCTTCAATGTCATCTTCATTTTCCTGAGAATCACCATCCGCATCCATTCTTGAAGTATTTACAAAATCACTTGATGTGAGTTGTTATGATATCTAAAGCATGATTATAAAAATATATGATGGAAACTCAAACACTATGGATAGAGAGTAGTCAACACTCGCTGGGGTGGGGCTGCCCTTATCAAGCACAAATTAGACAATGTTCTCAAACACTGGGTTCATAAACTTGATTCTAAAAATTTGAATTTTTTTTCTACAAACTCAAACACACTACTTGGATGGTAGCCGGCACCGGCTCGAGTGGAAGGGGCCTATATGATGCACAAACTAGACACCCTGATCTCTCACACTAGTTTCAAAAAATTGATTATAAAAATTTGAGATTATTTTCCATAAACTCAAACATATTGTTTGGAGGGTAGCCATCACAAACAAGACACGCAGTTCTCATTCAGTGGCGTGTGGGGGGGCCATGTCAAACACAAATTGGATCCACTGATCTTTAACACATGGTTCTTAAAATTGATTCAAAAAATTTGAAATTTTTTCTCTACAAACTCAAACACACTGTTTGGAGGGTAGCCAGCACCGGCTGGGGTGGGAGGGGCCCTTCTCAAACACAAACTAGATACCCTCATCATTAACACATGGTTCTAAAAATTGATTCTGAAAATTTGAAATTCTTTTCTACAAACTCAACCACAGTGTTTGGAGGATAGCCGGCACCCGCTAGGGTGGGGGCGGGGCCATGTCAAGCACAAACTAGACACCCTGTTCTCTACCACTCAATCCTAAAATTTATTCTAAAATCTTGAAATTTTGTACTACAGACTTAAACACCCTGTTTGGAGGGTAGTCGGCATCGGATGAGGTGGGCAGGAGCCCTTGTGAAGCGCAATGTAGACACCCTGATCTTTAAAACAAGGTTCTTCAAATTGATTCAAAAAAATAGAAAATATTTTCTACAAAAATCTGAAAGGTCAGTCGGAACCGAATGGATTCCGAAGCTGCCATGACGAGATTGAGAATTCTCAAGTTTGATGCTGCTGGAGTTTCTTTTCGGTGGAGCGAGTGCGATTTTTAAAATCTTGAAGCGTGCAATATACGGTTAAAAAGGTCTTGAGAATACCATTTCAATGGTATATATTACGCGCCCTTAAAATTGTGGAAAAAGGACTGCCGGTACCGGCAGTTCTTTTTGGGGTCTCGAAGCAGCCATGACGAGATTGAGATTTTCTGAAGTTTGATTGTGCTGAAGTTTCTTTTCGGTGTAGCCACTGTAATTTATGGAATCTTGGAGCGTGTACTATACCGTTGGAAAGGTCTTAAAAATACCTTTTCAATGGTAAATAATGCGCCCTTGAAATTGTGGAAAAAGGACTGCCGGTACCGGCAGTTCATTTTGGGGTCTCGAAGCGGCCATGACGAGATTGAGAATTCTCAAGTTTGATTCTGTTGGAGGTTACACATGTATGTGTATTTATACTTTTTAGTTCAATTAATGCTGGCCACGCTAATTCTAAAAAAATTGTCGAAAGGAAGAAGCCTAAATCACAGTGCCGGTACTGGCAGACCAAAAGCGCGAGCAAAACTTGAACACCCGAGGAAACCAAAATTGCAATGCCGATACCAGCAGACCAAAAGCGCGAGCTAAACTTAAACACCCGAGCAAATCAAAATCGCAGTGCCGGTACCGGGAGACCAAAAGCACGAGCAAAACTTGAACACCCGAGGAAACCAAAATCGTTGTGCCGGTACTGGCAAACCAAAAGCGCGAACAAAACTTGAACACCCGACAAACCAGAATCGTAGTGCTGGTACCGACAGACCAAAAGCGCAAGCAAAACTTGAACACCCGAGCAAACCAAAATTGCAGTGCCGGTACCGGCATACCAAAAGCGCGAGCAAATCTTGAACACCCGAGCAAACCAAAATCGCAGTGCCGGTACCGGCAGACCAAAAGCGCGAGCAAAACTTGAACACCCGAGCAAACCAAAATCGCAGTGCCGGTACCGGCATACCAAAAGCGCAAGCAAATCTTGAACACCCGAGCAAACCAAAATCGCAGTGCCGGTACCGGCAAACCAAAAGCGCGAGCAAAACTTGAACACCCAAGGAAACCAAAATCGCAGTGTCGGTACCGGCAGACCAAAAGCGCGAGCAAAACTAAAACACCGGAGGAAACCAAAAGCGCAGTGCCGGTACCGGCAGACCAAATAGGCGAGCAAAACATGGTCACCACTCAGAATTTGAAACCCTTAGAAGCTCACGAGCTTGACCCATGAGGTCAGAGCCAGCACTCAAAACTTGAAACCCCAGAGCTTGAAACTCCAGAATCTGAATGCCCCAAGTACTCAAAACCCCAGCTATAATTGACGAAGGTGAAACATGACCCCTAGGCTTACCTTCATCCTCAGTGCACTTTGTCTCCATCTAGTCATCTTCGCTCCCCTGACCGATGCTCTCCACCTCCATCTGCTGCTTTGAAGCCATCCCAAACAGTGGACCTTCGACCTCCAAGTCCGCCACTTACACGACAAAAACAGATACTTAAAGTGCTCGACAAAAGAGTCTTACGGATTCTACATAAAACACGGTTTTGTCATAGGAATTTTGCATTGGTGCTACACTGCATTGGTGCAACCTACCCTATATTGGAGTCCACACAATTACTATTGCGTTGTCTTCACTACTATAGCGTTGGGTACAACAAATTGTCGCAGGCTTAATGTAGAGTTAATTCTAATATGTCCACTAAGTTCCTTACTCAAATCCCTGAAAGATTCACAATTGATACTATATGTTAGTACTTACTGTGTTCTCAAAATTGCAGGATTCTATGTTGTCTTCTTCGCTTTCACCAAGACTTAGCTGCTCCCCTAATCTATGGCTCTCTGCAATCAAAATCAATACCAAAGCTGTAGGTGAATTTTTTGTTTGCTCATCTCGGCCCACACCCACGGCATCCACTTTTTCCTTTCTCAACATTCTAGTTCTCCTTAGAGTTTTAGAGCTACTATAATATAGTTCCTTTCTCTTCTTTCTCATCCTCCTCTACCTTCTCTCCCTCATCTCCATGCGCTCGCAGGGTCCAATGCTATTCTAATACTCCAGACATAAGCAATAGACACTATTCTTAGGTAAACACTTCTATAAGTATATATTACAAAACTTCATTCCACGTTGTCAATCAACAGCTTGGCGTTCTTTAGCTACCATATTCAAAGTTAAAAGTAAAATTCAAAATTGACGCATACTTCAGATATCCTTCTCGCTCAATAATTCAGAACTCAATGATTTGGCACTACTAAACAACAGTTGATAAGGTTTGAATTTGCAGTGGCAATTATCCACTCCTAAATCCCATAATGATTTTCCAACTGCAGAACAAAGCAACTCCGTGGCATGGACAAACACTATGATGGGCAGGCTTGGACTCGTACCCACACGTCAAGCATTGTGAACAATTTAGGTTTGATCTTCCGTACCTCGTCTTATTGTGGTCATCTACAATGTGTGAATGTCGAATGTGATTTTCTAACCTGCGTGCATCGGACGGCCGTTGTTAATGAAATTGAGTGGGATGGAGTCTCCTCTTTCGTTTTTGACGTAGGATCTAATCCTCCTAAAGGATCCACTTTGGTTTGCAAATGTTGTAAGGTTCCTCCTTTGTGTCTTGCAACCTGAGATGCCAAAATCTATTATGACAACATGACCAGACCTTATGTTCATTTTGGCAATCACAATCACCCTGTCAAGATCGGTGCTTATCGTGACAATATTGCAAGAGGCGAGAGCGTAGTCGAGGAGCAAGTGCAGCGAACTTCTACTGCAACCAATTCTGCCATTGTTTTGGAGGCTACAAAGGAGATGGTCGGGGACATGCTCGTTGTTGCTGAAGGTGTGCAATCAAAGACACTAGAGCTAAATTAGCTCTTTTCACTCTTCAATAGATGTAAGGAGCTCACTTTGCCTTGTATTTGCAATAAAGTGACCGGCTTCAAATACTTCTGCAGGTTTGGAGTTATGGACAGCATCACCAAGCTTCGCGGCTCGAGTAAGTGGTCCTTTGTCCAAGAGAACAAGTTCCCCAGTCAAGGATCGGAGTCAGATAAAGTCTTTGTGTTCAAAATGTCTGAAGTTGGGCGGGTAGCGGAGTCGACCTCGTCAAGCGCATGCAGCCTAGTGGAGACCTCCAAAACGCATGGCTTATGTTTGACCATGTTAAAAGGGTCAAACAGTGGACCACCATGGGTTGCCATGTCTACAACCCCACTTATTGTCGTGTCATGACCATCGCGCTTTGCAATATGCAGTCTGAGGACGTCGCTGCCCAAATGGTCATCTGAAAGAATATCAACGTCATCGTCGGTGGCCACGGAGTTGAGAATCCAAATTTCAAAGGCTTCATGGCCGACAGTGCACAAGCAAACTGGAATGCTATACGCATCATATATGGAAGTGGAGATGCATCAATTGATTCTAATGCCGAATAAGGAACGAACTTGTCTATTCCATTGGGTGCAGTCCTTGGAGAAGCACACCAAGGCTGACATTCGAGCTGACATGTTAACGGTAAATTAGGAGCTATCGGTAGATCTACCGATCTGAGTTTTTACCTCGGTAATTTTCCAAGTTACCATAGAAGTAGATCTAGGGAAATACTTTTTTACCAATCTGACCTAACTGTCAGATCTGGTTGTACTGATGTATATAAGCAATGGAGCCAAACTCATTGGCACAGCTCATTTTTCGAGATATATGATTATCTTGTCCCAATTCTTCTCCTTTGCTACTCTTCTTACCGAGTAGTTCTTCTTGATATTCTAGTTTAATGATTCGAGTTTGAATACGTTGTTTTGAGGAATTACCGAACTAGTACCGGTAATCCCTTGTTCTTAGTATTTCCAGGTTTTCTGAGTTCTATTTTCCTTGGTAGTTTTTTTCTCTCTTCCCAATAGTGACTACCGAGCAGTCATTTACAAGGAGGGGCTACCATGACCTCCAGGACCAACATCGTCTCCTGTGCAAACAATACAAGAACGCCTCAACGCAATCGGATACTGATACTCGGTATCTTGCTATTCGAGCCTGGTGGCTGTCATCCGGAGCTATAACTGAAGATGGTTTGCAACGTCTTGGTCTCTGGCTTGCCTTCTGGCACTTCCGATACTGCCAGTGGGGAGGCTTCATGCAACTAGCACTAGTAGAAAACATGGTCAAAAAGAACCGCAGCCAAAATCGGCTGCGGTTCTTTTGACCACCCTGATCTGCAGTCGCTAAACGACTGCAGATTTGTTTTTTTAGATTTGCAATTGTAATTTCAATCATTTAGGGGCGTGTAATATACCGTTGGAAAGGTATTTTCAAGACCTTTCCAACGGTATATTACACGCCCTAAAATTCTTAAAATTGCAGTCGTAAATCAAAAAAGAAAAATCTGCGGTCGCTAAGCGACTGCAGATCAGGGTGGTCAAAAGAACCGTAGCCGATTTTGGCTGAGGTTCTTTTCAACCATGTTTCTACTAGTGTAGTAAGTGAAAGTGAACATGGTTCCAGTCCCCGCCTTTGGATGCATCGTCACATTGGATTCCGACACACATCTGACGATTCAGCAATACCATCTCACAATTTTGCAATTCCTAAATTGCTCTTGCCCTTATTTCAAGGAGATGTTGACTAAAGCAAAGGGAGGCCGTAGTCTGTGGACTTATTGCAGGCATTTGTATTTTATCTTCACCGTCATATGTGGATTTGATGTTGAGGTTGATGCCTTCATACATGCACCTACTCTTAGCTTCAATAAAGTTAAGCTAGTTCTTGAGAGTGGATTGTTGACTCATCCAACATCTTAGGGTAGTTCACTATTCTCGTTCCATTGTTGGCAATTGCATACTCTTCATGTCAATGAAATAGTAGTGAGACTAAAAGGGCCACTATTGCAGTTTTTAAACTCAGGTTCTATACTTAACCCTAATCTATGGAATTTGTTCTATTTTGCACCCTAAATCGTAAATGGTCTATATCAACAGCCTAGCACTCATTTCACAAAAATCGATGTAGGAAATCTATCTCTACATGCTTGAATGGTGTATAACAATGGCCAAATAATGATTTCATCTTGATTGAAATGGTTTCAGGTCTTTGATTCTCGGTTATAGGTATATTGAGTTTGCCTTTCATGTGCCTTGAACATTTTCCAATGACCCAATTCCACAGTTATAGGTACTAAATATTCCACGGTTATAAGATAAAAGATTTACTAAAAATATCTGAATATTTGAATATTTACCAATTATAGTACCGTTGACCATGGTTGATCTAAAATTACTGCTCTAAATCCCACATTTCTCCGCTCCCCGCTCCCCGCGCGCATACTATCCTCGTCCGGATAGAATCTAAAATTCATAATGTACAACTTTTATTCATATATCAAGTTCAAAATGTCCCTCTTAGTTATAGTTTATAAGACATCTTTGAAATTCTCCAAATCTAGAGAGGGGTGAGGACGTTTAGGGGTTAAAACCACAACGACATTAGGATGTGAGATCATTAGGCCGAGCCCATGAGCCGTATACGAGGATTCCATGAAAAAATTTAATTTCAATTGGTTTTTAATTTTTTTTTAATTTTTTTTTTTAATAAATTTGAGATATCGGACCATTTTAACATAAGTGATTTTCAAGAAGAAGTTGGAATTTCATAACCCCGAAAACGATCGCGTTCATAGCAATCTTTTAGATGATGTTCGAACTTCGGTGATCTTGTTGCAAGTTGGGAGCATAGAACTTGGCTTCCATATGGTGACTTTTCGAGGATGTTTTGAAGGTTTAATTGGTAAGTAGTTGATGTTTTGTATGGTATTGAAAAGTGGTGGTCACTGTCATAATCACATCTATAAGGAAATTTAGTTTGTTTCCCAAGAGTTGACAAAAAGGCTACGTTGCCGCAACTTTCTGACATGTTTTTTTATTTCTTGCAAGTGTGAAGTGCTCGTGATCCATTTTCCTTGAGGGTTTAGGAAGTGCTCATTGCTTTATATGTAATAACCTTCTATAAGTCTCTAGTATCTTCTTGGAACCTTATACGACTTCCTAGAATCTTTCGTCGTCTCCTAAATCCTTCTGAAATCTTCCATTCTCTTACACTACTAGTAGAAATTTGGTCCTTTGTTTTGTTTGTGTTTGTGACTGAAATGGTCCCTTCTCGATTTTTAAAATTTAATTGAAGGATCAAATCATGAGCCAAAATTCAATGAAAGCAAAGACAAAACAGACTAAAAAAGACAAAGTAGTTGTTAGTAAATGAACAAAGGCAACAAAGATTTGTGTAATAAAAATGACGAATTGAAATACAATAAACAAGAAATATAGCTACGAAATAGACTCACACTTTGAATGTTGCACAAATACTAAAATTGAACCACATAGTGCAAGTAATTGGCTAAAACCCTACATCATCCACATCATTGCAATGAAAAAATGCATTTTTTCATTGGTTTTATTTTCCGCTTTGGCTTTCTCTCATTATATTATTTATTCATTTTCTACATTGTTTTACCTACTGCTAATTTTAAACTGGTTTTTTAAGGTGATATTTTATAAACGTACCGCTATTTTTTTAATAAGAGGAATTTGACCGTTTCCATGCTTCTAGTGTTTTTATCCTTATCTTTATCTTTTCTTTTATTTTGTTTCTTTCTTGTCTTCCTTATTGTCTTTTTTTTCCCTTCATTATTATTATTAATTTTTCTTGTGGCAATCGCAAACCGCATACCCACACAGAAGAAGAAAGAAAATAAAGTTTTTTAATTCTAATTAAAAAATTTCCGACCGTTTAGGCTAATGGGATCTCTGGCTGTACACCTTTATTATCCCTATCTCTCTTCATCTCCCCTCCTCTCCCTCTTTCTCTCCTCTTGTCTTCATATATATATATATATATATATATATATATATATATATGAAGACAAGAGGAGAGAGAGAGGGAGAGGAGGGGAGAAGAAGAGGGATATGGATAGTAAAGGTGCGCACTCTTGCCCCCCATTAGCCTAGACGGCAATTTTTTTTTTTCATTTTTTCATTTTTTTCATTTTAATTTTAATTTTAATTTTATGGTTCATTATTTGTTTCTAGGATACATGTCCAAAACTCATAATTGTATTTCCTTCCTTGCTCTTGGAACATAGATCCAAAAGTCACAACCGTGTTTTATCCCATATTCTTGGCACAAAAGTCCAAAAGAATCACAACCACGTTCCATCTTTTGCTCTTGTGATACGGGTTGAAAAATCATACAATTGAACGTTGTGCACACACTTAAAATAGAGTTGTCTATATTCAAATTACTTGTCTTTTTTCTTGGAGTTATTTGACTTGGGTGCAGAGATTTTGTAGTTGTCTAATTAACTTCAATGCACATATCATGGAGTTGTTTAATTCCAATGCTTAAACTTTGGAGCTATCCAACTCTCCATAGAACTTGGAGTTGTTTAAATCTAATGCACATATTTTTGAATTCTTTAACTCCAATGCACAAATCTTGAAGTTAATTGAATTTGATGGAAAGATTTTTGAGATATTTAACTTTAGTGCACTTATCATGTTTTAGCAGTTATTTAACTCCAATCAATTCCAACGTGTACACCTTTAACCATAAAGGCAAATTATAGCATTAGAACATACGCACTCTTCTCCGGAATTTACTCATGACTGTAGGATATTTTCATCTCGTTAATTTATTCCTCCTTTACCCACAAATATTGTATCTCACCTTGTTGCATAATCCTTAGCAAATTGCACATTGCTATGTGTTCCAACACAAGTTGCCAAACTATTAACCATTGTCAGACTTGCTAACAATAGTGGCAACTTGTAATAAAAGAGTTTATTGTAACATCAATATATCTTGCAAATTTGACGTTCCAAAGTGCATGTACATGTTGTCAGAAACTTTTCATCCAAAATATACCAAAAAAGGGTGATACATGCATGGGTACGCATGCTCTTAGTACACATAAAGGGTATTCACAATGTTTGAATATTTTCACTAAATATTCAGTCATTCTATCACTGTGAATACCCCTATTCATTCATCAATTAATCATCCATCAATCAATAAGATTACCATAAAAGATCATGACAAAATCTATCTTCATAAATGAGAGTATAAAAGTTTGGTGTGGCACCCCTTCAACAACAGCGCTGACGTCACGGGTCCTCCGTTCAGATCTACGAAACCACATGAGCAAATTTCGCCGCACCTTCCTCGCCGTCCCTTCAAATACCGAAGTTTGGGCGCCACTGCAACTGGCACACCAGTTCACACAATTCCGCACGCAATTTCTTCCGTATGTATTCGAGATCCTCACTTCCACTTGTTTTCACTTGAACCGATTGTTGCTCTCTCGCATTCACAGAATTGCGGGATCCTCGACACATTGTACACTTAGTTCCGGCTGCACAATCTCACGTACAAATCTCGTTATATATTGCTCTGATCTCGAAGGTGTCTCAGTTTCATTGCATCGTTTGCTTGTTTGGAAAATTCTGTGCAGAAGTTGGAAGCCATGGCGGTGGAGCTGGTCGAGGGTTACCGGTACGTGTTAACTGTGCTTGTCTTTAACATCCTTGTTAATCAAGCGATGTCTTTCATGGTAAGTGTTCTTGCTTTTCTCAGTCTTCAATGCGTGGAGGAGAAAATTTTCTTGTTTTTTATTCATGAATGGCGATCTTGCTTTTCTCATTCTTCAATGCGTGGAGGATGCGTGGAGGATTCTTGAAAATTTGCTTGTTCGTGTACTCATGGATTGAATGGCGATGTTTGTATAACCTGATATGCTTAAATTGCGTTTGCAGGTCGGAGGGGCTCGCCGGAGGTACAATGTACCGTATCCCACCATGTACGCTTCGGAGCAAGAACACAAGGATGCCAAGGCTTTCAACTGTGTTCAGAGAGCGCACCAGAACACCCTGGAATTCGCGCCGTCTATGATGGTGACGCTTCTCATCGGCGGCCTGCAGTATCCTCTAGTTGCCGCAGTTCTTGGAGCTCTCTATGGCTTGGCACGGATTCAGTACTTCAGAGGTTACGCTAGCGGTGATGCCAAGAAACGGTTCAGCGGCGGTGGCGTGCTCATCTTCCCTTGCCATTTCGGTCTCATCATCTGCACAATCTGTGTCGCTCTTCACCAGTTCTTCCCGAATCTCGTGTAAGGACAAGAGTGATGTTTCGTCAATCTTTTTTGGTCTAGCATTTGATGAGGATAGCAGCCAGGTTTCTAAGAGAGTATTCAACATAATTTATCTCGGAATAGATGTGATTAGGTCGTGTGCCAAACCGTGTTTCCACGTTCTAATAAAATAAACCGATCAAGAGATATGGTTTAATTAACCGGAAGGTTTTATAAGTTTTTTGTTGAAGCATGTGTAATCTGATAATTCAAATTACTAGAGCTAATTTAGCTTACGCATCTAAGTATTTGTGGCTGTTCTTGTGCAAGAGAGATGCCTAACTATGGTGCAAACATCATATGTGAATAAAAGCTTTTAATCACCGTGATATGTCGTTATGCTCAACCATGTTTCAGCTTTTTATTCTGTTGCATCTGTGGCAACACACACGCCGTGCTTATGACCACAGTTCTGCCAGTTAAAGCTCAGCTGATTAGGGTTTCTACACTGATGTCATCTTCCAGAATGTAACGAACGAATGAATTCCGTCAGAATCATTCAGGTAACATTCGTTCGGTTCAGCCCTAATTTCAACCTCAATTGTAGCAATTCATGTCGTTAGCAATTCATGTCAACCTCAGCCGTTTGAAAAAGAAGGAAGGAATGGGAATCCGAGTCAATGGAAGGTCTTGTCGGTAGAATTCATGTCGTTAGAAAATTTACTGAAGAAAAGGTAACTCGACATCCAGTAACTTGCAAGTACTGTACACACCTTCTCCGCCTGCACACCCTTCTCCGGAGCTTACTACACTAATTATCCCATTTAGTGAGGGAGGGTTTACAGTGTGTGGGAAATGAGTAAAGGTGATATTAAATATCATTATGAAGTAAAATTAGCGTGATATGAAGATTTTAGACACTCAGTCAAAATTTCAGCTTTCACTAATTTTGAGATTTGGCAAAATAGTGTGTGCCTTGGGAATTAGTATCACACGCACTAAATGGGATAATCGGTGTATTGATTGGAGGAAATTTGAATCCTGCTAATTTATCCCTCGTTCACCCACAAAACTGTATCTCACTTTGTTACACAATTTTAAAGAAATGTTAGATTGCTATGTGTTCCAATACAAGTCCCCAAGCTGTTGATCATTGTCGGACTTGCTAATCATAGTGGCAATTTGGTTTAGAGGGGTTTATTGTGACATTAGTATATTTTGCAAATTTCCTGTCATGAAGAGCACGTACATGTGTTGTCAGAAGCTTTTCATCCAAAACATTATGTAAAAAGGTGGATACATGCATAGAGTATGCATGCTATAATAATAGTAAATCGTGAACGAAGAGTTTGTTTAGGTACTTTGTCTATCTATGTCTCCAGGGCACATGTTCTGTATAGTGTATATTCATATCAGACACAAGTTATGTATAGAATGTATTCATATCAAGAGAAGCAATTCTATATGTACTTTCTTAGTGCATATAGGATTTACAGTGTAAGGTGAGTGGGCCAATAATTGACGCTGACCATAAAGAGACTTTTATAATTACTTCATGAATGGCACTTCACTGTGCCAAAAACCAACAATCGTTAAAATAATTGAGTGATTGTTGACTTTGAAGCACTATTTGGAGTCACCTCATTTGTAGGAACTATGTTTATTCTAAGTCACTTTATGATCCTTCAAGGCATATTCATTGTCAACTTCAACCCAAGTTTATTGTCAAAAATAGGCAACCTAGACCTTGGACTTTGAAAATTCATAACTTATTCAATATAACTCCAAAGATAATGATTCAATTTGGGGTAGATTTAGAATCAATTTGCTAATTCATTCAAACTATCACATTGCACCTCAGATTACTATAAATAGGCACAGTGCGTAAGGTGTTGGTTTATGGCCCACTCACTTTGTAGGACAGTCCTCTCCTACAACTTGTGGACGGTCCCCTCCTCTTAATAGAGTTAACCGAAAAGTCAGCCCAAAGAGGAAAGTTTTAGCAAACTCGTGTTGAATTCCTCTTGAACTCATATTGAAATATAAATAGACCAAAAACTAGTCTATAATGAGTTGGGAGAAAATTCAAAGCAAGCCACTGTCACTATTCTCCACACCTCGCAATGACTTCCATATCTTCCACCAAAGCTCAAAGCCCATGGCCCACAAGGGGACAATCTATGACACGACACTATTCAACCCAAGTATAGTTCAAGAAAGAGGTTAGAAGTAGAGCAAAAGGGAGGTTAGATGGGCTTCTTTTCGGTTAACTCAAATGGACCAAAGAAAAGCCACTGGCCCAACGTGCTATAGAAATACTGTCTCACTTCATGCCAAGATTTCACATGGTTGAGTAAGCTCCTCCCGCTTCGTTGGATAAAACAAATAAGCTAACTCTAGTCAGTTCCAGAGGCTTCTGCAGAACGTGTGACATGTAAGCTTACATCTCAGCATATGATCGGCAGCTTCGACCTCTCCTTCATAAAACACTGTACATCGATTTGGTCGTTTGCATTACACAGTCCTGTGACTGCTACCGGAACCTTGGAGCGCAATCTAATACAGTTGGGTGACTTACTATATAATGCAGGTGTCACACGAACGTCAAGCTCATTCTTGTGTGTAGCAACTTATGTTTGCCTTGTAATTTGAGGTTCTCTGTTGTGGAACTTGTCACTTTGTCATCAGAAAGCTCTGCAGTAACTGACTGAATTCTTACAGTCGACGTACTAGAATGGCGGTGGAAATGGTGGAGGGCTATGGCTGGGTGCTCATTGCGCTCGTTGCCAACATTATCTTAATACAATGGATGGGTGTTCAGGTACTTTCTACGACCTAGATCTTTGGAACTCTTAGAACTCAGTGCTGATTTCGTAACCCTAATTCGGTACTGGAATGTATGTTTTGTTCAGGTCGGGATGGCGCGCAGGAAATACAAAGTGGCCTACCCGACGATGTACGCTGTGGAGAGTGAGAACAAGGATGCGAAGCTGTTCAACTGTGTGCAGAGAGGGCACCAGAACAGTTTGGAGGTTTTGCCCAGTTTTCTGGTGCTGCTGCTGGTGGGCGGTCTCCAGTACCCCATCGTTGCCGCAGTTTGTGGAGCTGTCTATACTGTTTCCCGGCTGCAGTACTTCCGGGGTTACGCCTCGGGGAACGCCGCGGCCCGGTACCACGCCGGCGGAGGGTTCCATTGGTTTGCTCTCATCGGGCTCTTAGGCTGTACCATCGCGCTCATTCTTCACCAGTTTTTCCCCGCCTATGTGTGATCGTTCAAGTGATTTTGAACTGTCAGCATTGCCGGGAAATCCATTTACTATTTGAAATTAATAAAGTGGTTTGATTACTGTTGATGGTATTGGTAGCATCGATCTGTCAACTTGCTTGCATTCACCGTCAAAGGAGTATGGGTAGTGCATCACAAAAATGATCTCTCTTGCAGATGAAATGCAAGAAAAACTCTAGTCTCTTTCTGAGTCCAGACCAAAATGCAAGAAGATGAATTCTAGTCTCCCTTTAAGTGCAGACAGAAATGCAAGAAGATGAGCTCTAGTCTCTTTTTGAGTCCAGGGCATGTTTACAATACCCCTCAAGAAGGGAGTTCGCTTGTTCCATTTGTTTTGTCCTGTCACATTGAGATTTGTTGCACTGCACTACAAGGAGAAGGCGTCGCTTTTCACTCGGTAAGTGAGTCAAATGGCGCCACTTCACAGTCATTGTCGAGGCGCTCAAGACTAGGTGAGTGCGATTCGTCACGTAGGACAAGTATGTACAGTGAACTCTGACACTGTTCTGAGTGAGAAACGACGCCTTTGCTAGTAGTGTTGGGTGGTCTCTGAGCACGTGCTAGAACGTGGTGTCCAAAATCACTAATAGCACCAAGTTAGGGCCTCCTTCCATGCGACTAATAGTGGGTCCTAGAATTTTGCATTCACCGATGTTGGGAGTCCAAAATCACTTCTATGTGCACCTAGGGTAGAGCAATCCGGCATATTGTAGACTTGTTGTAAAGCATAAAACAAGATAAAGTTTTGGGATTCAATCAACCACGGAGTCCACCGATGCAATACCGAAATGGGTGAAGAAGAAAGTTTTCTTTCTGCGCACATCGATCACCGGTAGACATGTTTTTGTCTTCACTTGTTGGACTTTTGTTGTCTAGTGCAATTTCTGCCCAGCGGGAGAAGGCCCTTAGTATCCTTGGTGCCCAAAGACCACCTTTTTACTACTTGTTATTATTACTTTTACAATATCACTTTCTAGTATTTGCAAACAATATTTGCTATTATGTACACTTTCCACATGCCAAGTTCTAAATTCATGTACAGTACCCTACAATAAGTATCCGTCACCTTGGGTTTACAAAGGTTTGCCATTAGAAAATGATAAAATTGGAATTTTTGAGCCAATTTTGAATCATTTGCAAAAAACAAGATACACAACATATACTGTTGAGATTTCATAAAAATGATTTTTTTACCCATTTTCACTTGAAGTTTAAAACTCCATTTTTAAATCCTAAATTCAAACAACAATTAATACAAATTTTGTTACTTACCACGTATAAAACTCTTAATGGGAATAATGCAAATCCTCTATAGAATTGTATGCAAAAGAAATCATAATTTTTTGAGGCTTATTGACTGTAGAATTACTGATTGAGACGTCTTATCCTAAGTTACTTAATTTCCAAGTGAATTTTTTATTTTAAAAAAAATTCACCTCCAAAATGTCAAAAAAATGAAAAGAGTTATAAATGTTATATGAAATAAAAATACATGCTAACAAATTATTATTTTTATATTTTTGGGATGAAATACTAAAACATAAAAACTTCACTTGGAAATTGAGTAACTTAGGATAAGCCGTTTCAACCAGTAATTTTATAGTCAATAAAGCCTCCAAAAATCATGATTTCTTTTGCGTACAATTCTATAAAGGATTTGCATTCTTTCCATTACGAGTTTTATACCTGGTAAGTAATAAAAATTTGTATTTATTGTCGTTTGAATTTAGGATTTAAAAATGGAGTTTTAAACTTCAAGTGAAAAATGGGCAATTTTTTTTAATTTTTTTTTATCAAATTTCAACAATATATGTTAAATATCTTGTATTTTGCAAATGATTAAAATTTGGCTCAAAAATTCCAATTTTATCAATTTCTAATGATAAACCTTTGTAAACCCAAGGTGACAGATACCAGGATAGATACTTAGTGTAAGGTACTGTACATTGATTACCAAAGGTGTGATATAAAAAGGTTGTAAGCGTAGTAAACCTATTTTTTTGTTTCAATATTTTCTTAGTTACTTAGAGTCGCTTCACATTATAGACATGCAAGAAGTTGCAAAGGCAATTGGTCTTCCGGCCTATCAACATTTGAAAAGTGGTCCACATAATCAAGATCATGTGAAAACTCAAGCGGCAAGAAGTTGCACAAGAACTCAAGGTGTATAAGAATACAAAAACCTCCGAGAGAAGTGCCATACAACAAGCCCCTTCCAACTAAAAACCTCCGAAAGAATTTAGTTACAAGTGGCAAGATACATCAAAAAAAATTATCATCCATGTGGTTCCTTCTTACCTCTCTAGTCTGAAATCCCACTTGCATACACAACCAATCACAGTAGAAAAACGTATTTACCGCCCGTCTTTCTACCTCATGTGAAGTGGCTCTTATCCTTGGTAAAAATGGTTTGATATGGCCTTTGTTATTATCACAACTATAATAACTTGACTTATGCTAAATCTCCTCTTTTTATGAGAAAGATACTTTGAAATTGAATATCTAACTCCATAGGTCTAAATCTTGAAGAACTTTCGATGTACACTCTTCTTTAAAAATCTTCTCAAAGGTTCTAAAAACAACTATATCAATCCCATAGTAGCAAAGATCTAAGAGACATCTGCAAAAGAAAAACAATTTTCCAAAAGATTAATCTTTAATTTTCAAAATATTCCAAATACTCTATTTTTTTACATTTCATATCTTTTATTCGTGATCTTTTCTTTTTCTGTTTCCTTATTTAATAAAAAAAATCAATCATGAAAATGCTTTGAAATTCAATATTCTCTTGCCCATAGGTTCAAATTATGTAAAACCAAAAACACCCTATTTACTTCATGATTGTGGAGAAGTATGGCCCAATCACAGTACAAACAAAACAACCAAGACATCTACCTTGACCCTTAAGCGTCCACACTACAATTACCCAGTCAAACCTCATTATTTCTTCACATTTAAAAATGTATTATATTTTCTGGTATTTTTCTCATATAAAGTATTGTTAAACTGATTTACCCGGATTTTTCATAACTATTTAATTTTAAAAAATTATAAGATTTTTCAAAGCTTTTTTCTTGTAAAAATCAAAGAAATCACAAAAAAGTTTAGAATAGTATGAATTTTTAGGGAAAATGTAAATAATAGTGATGAACGACAAGATGTAGGTGGCATGCATCTTGAGCTTACATAAAAAGAAATTCAATAGACAAACATTTTCTGCAATGTGTCTTGGAATTTTAGGGTTTTGAGCTTTAAATTGCTATAGAAAACGCAATTTTAACAATTTTGAAGAACCGTAAGTTGAACTAACTTAGAAAGTAGAAGGTAGTCCCTACACTTGTTTAGTTGGAACCATTTTCATTTGAAATTAGGAACTAGGTGAAGATCAGTGTTTGACTGAAAAACGATCAAGTATGGCTCCACATGGCTCCTTGCACGCCTAAGGGTTAACCCTAAACGCCACAGCGTCCAGAAACTGGACGACTAACAGATTCAAACACTTCTCACGTTCTCATCAATGTTTGGATGAAAGTCATCCATTTTTTTGGAGATTCTTCACCAAGTTGTTGTCTTATCTAATGGTTGGATGTAGTCATACTTGATTACATATTTTTCTAAAATTACAAATGTAGAAGTATGTCAAGTCGTTGACCAAGCCAAAATTGCATTGACTATAGTTTAAAAGTGGCCTTGCAAAAATGAGGTCATAGATTTAAGAAACACAAAAATTTCCAAGAATCACCACGTTTAAGAGTATCTCATTTCAAACTCATTCCAACAAATTTTACTCAAAAAATATTAAAATTTTGTTTGTAATCGAATTTAGAAGGAATTTTTAATTTCAACTTTCAAAATTTATAATTAAATATTGGTGATAGTATTAGTGAATCAAACTGTACAGATGGAATCTGAAATTCAAAATCTAGAATTCATTTGTATATCAATTTCAAAATATTTTTCTAAATAGTAGTTTATGATGCTTTTTCTAAAATTGTCAATTCCAGCGACACCCTGGTACGTTTAGGGGGTAACACTAAAAAAAAAGCATAGGAGTCCCAAGTCAGGTTCTGTCACATAAGGTTTAACCCCTAAACGTCCCAGCGTCCAGAAACTGGATCACGAACAGATTCAAAGCCTTGCAACTTTCTCATACAACCTCGGATGACTTTCATCCAAGTCATCTTTGTAAGCCTATTAAATTCTCTACCAATTACAATAAATCTCTCATGATGGGGAGCTGTTGATAATATTGGAGAGGCCTCCAACTGCAAGTATGTCAAATTTGTTGTGTAGATTTTAGACTTGCAATGGTCCTGAGCCATGCTAATATCTACTTTTGAGGCTAGGATCTACTTCTGTTCAAAGGGTTGGTACGTTTAGGGGTTAAAAAAAATGTTTCTCTTGTTCTGCTGTAGTGGCGTTGTATTTTTCCCTTGCAATTGATTCCTTCAATTTGTGCCGAAAAATAAAACAAAAAATAAGGTTAAAAAATTACTCTGATTCTTTAAACATCGTTAGAAATATGGGTAGAATGTTTGTATTTTGGAAATGCAATTAATACCTACTTTAAAGGGTAAAAACTCAAAAACACTCCCAGAGTAAGCCCAGACCTGGTATCTCTATTTTCAAACCTGGAATACCAGCCCAGACCAAATTTCTGCCAGCAGCAAAGACTGGTATCCAAAAGCAGAATATCAACCTCAAGAAAAGACTGGTATCCAAAAGCAAAATACCAACCTCAAGAAAAGACTGGTATCCAAAAGCAAAATAACAAACCTGAAGAGCTCTAGTTGACAAAAAGTCTTCCTAAGTCACATTGGGACCTCAATTTAGCAAGAAATCTGAGGATAGCAGCATGCTCTCACAGATTACTGAAAGAGGATTCGTCTTGTAAGAGTTAATGTACAGATGTATATGCTGAGGGTGTCCTATCCCTCAAAATCAGACTTCAAAATCTCAAGCCAATACAATGACCAGTAGCAGCTCATGAAACAAAATTGTCTGTATATGTTTTAGTACAAAGACCTCCGAAAGAATGTCAAGAGTCCTACACCTACAACTACACTACGAAGTTTTCCGAAAGATATTCTTGTAACCACTTCCAACGCAAGTCAAAATAACAGTCCCAGTGGTAGGATCAGGCTTAATACTAAATTGCACACCTAGAATTTGCTTAATATGCCTCAAGGTCATAATTGCATGAGGCGAAAGCTTTCCAACTCGAACCTTAGAGATATCCTCAGGACACAAAGCACAGAGAGTGAACAACAGACTCTGGTGTGTGGAATCGACGACACCACCTTCCTTAATCTCTTCCAGCAATGTCATGGCAGCACGGGCGCCAATATCCTCGGGAAGAACGGGAGCCTCCTTGGTATCAGACTCTTCGTCCTGTCCATGCGTGATGGCTGCCCCTTCTGCACTAAGAAGACATCCCGTGGTCGTTTCAGCAACCAAGGAAACGCCATAGCCAGGCGATTTCCCTGACTCTGGACCTGACGAGTGGTCCGTAAAAATGTAAACGTCAGGCAGAAACGGGTTCAAAACACCGCGGGCCGAATCGACCATCCGGTTGGACATCTGCGGGGAAACCCTAGCGGAGTACGCCACACCTCGCACGCGCTTCACCATACCCTCGTCGATCCACGACACCGCAGTGAGGCTCGTCGCCACCATGGGCACCTTCAAACGGACCTCCCCGCCGCCAAGAGGAGGCGCGCCCCGGCGCACGATTTTGAGCTCCAGGCTCTCCGTGGGCACGCCGAAGTGCTTCAGAATAGGCAGCGTCGTGGTCCTGAACGTGTCCATGCTCGGATCCTTGCCGCCATTCGTAATCCCCTTCAACGTGATCGTCAGGGGCTTCTTCCCGAACAACCCTAACACCAGCAGCGACTCGAGAAAGTAGCCAATTGGTCTTCCCGTCCCGCAGTCGTGCACCACGTCGCGACCGCCGATCAGAATCCCTGGCTTGTACCGCAGCTTGGTTGCTGTTGGGAAAATCTCCACCACGCACCCGTTGCTCACCTTCTCCAGCAAGCGCAGAAACGAAACCTCGTAGTCGCGCAATCCGGGGCGAGAATCGTTCGCTCGGATGTCGTCGATGCGCAGCGTGGAGCCGGCCAGAGTCGCCAGCAGCAGGCGCTGCCTGAAGTGCTGCGCGCCCCGCAGCTTGATCACGTCCAGCCCCATCGCTGCTGCATCTGCAGAGCACGACGAACTCTAAGCTCGCAACCCTAAAACCCTAAAACCCTTGCGTTGATGAAGGCCAAAGTCCGAGCCTCCCTGTCCGAGCCTCTCTGTCCGGACCTACTTGCCCGAGCCTCCAGTCCGAGCCTCCAAGTCTGGACCTACTTGCCCGAGCCTACTCCTGACCGGGCCAACTACACGCCCGTCTTGGGTATGGCTAAAAGGTCACTGAAAAGTTAATTCACCCCTAAAGGACCAAGGATTTATAGTCTTAGAATGACAAAATCAATTGATCATTCTGTGGAAAATATGATGTAGATTGGACCAAATTTTATGTCATTAGAATCAATGAAGAACTTTGCATGTGTTGGTCAAAAAACAAATAAATTTGAACTAAAAGAAGTCCACATAGAACCTACTCAAATATGCTAAAAAAAATGAAGTCAAATTTGAACTTCTTGGTCCTTTACGGTTAGGTGTAATCCCTATTATTTCAAAACTCCACACTAATTTCCATCTTAACCTTTAATTACTTAAGACTTTTGAAAAAAATAAAATGTGCTATGATATATGACTTTAACATCTTTGTAGAAATAGATAGAAGATGTTAAGTAAGATGATTTGAAATTGTTCATATAGTTGAATTTGAAAAATCCTCATAGATGCTTGTCAAATCAATTTAGAAACATTTATTATTGAAATTTAATTAAAAATGGTGTTTTAGACTATTAATAGAATTTTGGTACATGAGGCTTAAATTTTGAAAGCAACAACATAATACAATCGAGAATACAATAAGTTTATTAATAATTTAATATACCTAAATCCTACAATTTTCTATATATAGTAAATTGCAGATAGACATGAATATTTTGATTTTCATCATTTGAAAACATGCAAAGCCAACTTCATTTTGGTTTTGAACATGTCGTATGTAGATTCGTAAAACCTTCTTAATGGATGAAAATAGAATTGTAATAGATGAAAATGACATATAATATATCCTCTCATGAGTTTAGAGGTTAGAGGTTAATTTCAAGACGTTATAGGTGAAAAGTTGTTGTATCTACAAACTTTGTAGAAGTAAGTTTTAGGAGCATATTAACCCCGAAACATCCAACCGTCCTAAAAATGAACGGTGTACAATATGAAACACAACTTTTTCATCTGTCATGCATTTTTTGCAGTTTTTTGCATGTTATGGAATTTATATGGGAAGTTAACTTTATTCATGTGTGATCCGATTAGAAAGGGGATGACTTGTGACATTTTTATGCCTCATTTCGTGCTACATTCTTCCACCAATTTTGTGAAAAGTGCTCTTGAAAAAGTCAACTCACAAGATTAAGCAACTCAAAAATCTCCAAAAATCACTACACTTAGATTATTACATTTCAATTCATCACAAAAAAAATTCATCCACAAATTGTCAATATCTTATTTGTAATCGAATTACAAAAGAATTTTGAATTTTAAGTTTCAAAATTTATAGAAAGATATAGGTGATAGCAATCATAGATCCAACCATATGGATAGAATCTAAAATTCATAATGTATAGTATCCTACAATAAGTATCCGTCACTTTGGGTTTACAAGAGTTTGCCATTAGAAAATGATAAGATTGGAATGTTTGAGACAAGTTTGAATCATTTGCAAAACACAAGATACACAACACAAATTGTTGAGATTTGATCAAAATCATTTTTTTTTACCCATTTTCACTTAAAGTTAACAACTCCATTTTAAAACCCTAAATTCAAATGACAATAAATACAAATTTTGTTACTTACCATGTATAAAGCTCTTAATCGAAAGAATGCAAATCCTCTATAGAATCGTATGCAAAAGAAATCATGATTTTTAGAGGTTTATTGACTATAAAATTACTGATTGAAACGTTTTATCACGAGTTAATCAATTTCCAAGTGATTTATAATTTTTTTCAAAATTTCACCCTCAAAATGTCAAAAAATTATAAAAACATTATATGAAATGATTATATATGCTAACAAATTAAAAAATTCAAATTTTTTTGGGATGAAATAGTAAGAATTAAAAAATTCACTTTGCAATTGAGTAACTTAAGACGTTTTAATTAGTAATTATATAGTCAATAAGCCTCCAAAAATCATGATTCCTTTTGCATATGATTCTATAGAGGATTTGCACTCTTTCCATTACAAGTTTTATACGTGGTAAGTAAAAAAAATTGTATTTGTTGTCGTTTGAATTTGGGTTTAAAAATGGAGTTTTTAACTTCAAGTGAAAATGGGTAAAAGAATATGATTTTATCAAATCTCAACAATACATGTTGTGTGTCTTGTGTTTTGCAAATGATTCAAATTTGGCTCAAAAATTGCAATTTTATCATTTTCTAATGGCAAACCTTTGAAAACCCAAGGTGACAAATACTTAGTGTAGGGTACTATATATCGGTTACCAAAGGTGTGATATAAAAAAGTGTAGTAAGCCTGTTTTTTTGTGTTTCAGTATTTTCTTAGTTACTTAGAGTCCCTTCACATTATAAACACGGAGGAAGTTGCAAAGGCGACTTGTCTTCCGGCCTATCAACATTCGAAAAGTAGTCCACATAATCAAGATCATGTGAAAACTCAAGCGGCATGAAGTTGCACAAAACTCAAGGTGTACAAGAATACAAAAACCTCTTGGAGAAGTACTATGCTACAAGCCCCTTCCAACCAAAAAGCTCTGAAACAATTTTGTTGCCAGTGGCAAGACACATCAACATTTTTATCATCCATGTAGTTCCTTCTTGCCTCTCTAGTGTGAAATCCCACCTGCATACGCGACCAATCACAGTAGAAAAACGTATTTACCGCCCGTCTTTCTACCTCATGTGAAGTGGCTCTTATTCTTGGTATAGATGGTTTGATATGGCCTTTGTTATTATCACAACTAGAATAATTTAACTTATGCTAAATATCCTCTTTTTAATGAAAAAGATACTTTGAAATTGAATATCAAACTCCATAGGTCTAAATCTTGAAAAACTTTTGATGTAGACACTCTTTAAAAATCTTCTCAAAGATTCTAGAAACAACTATATCAATCCCATGGTGGCAAAGATCTAAGAGGCATCTGCAAAACAAATCACTTTTCCAAAAAAATTAATCTTTAATTTTCGAAATATTTCAAATATTTTATGTTTTTACATTTCACATCTTTTATTCCTGATTTTTTCTTTTTCTTTTTCCTTATTTAAAAATAAAATAAAATCAATTATGAAAATGCTTTGAAATTCAATATTCTCTTACCTACAGGTTCAAATTATGTAAAACCAAAAACACCCTATTTACCTCATGATTGTGGAGATGTATGGCCCAATCACGGCACAAACAAAACAACCAAGAAATCTACCTTGACGCTTAAAGAAATCTACCTTAACCCTTAAGCGTTCACACTACAATTACCGGTCAAACCTCATCAATTCCTCACATTTTAAAATATATTATATTTATTTTGGTAATTTTCTCATATAAGGTATTGTTAAACTGATTTACCTTGATTTTTCATAATTATTTAATTGAAAACAAATCTTATAAGATTTAAAAGGAAACATTTTAGTGTATCTACTAATCTTTGTTTTTGCAAGGAAGTAAATTGAAGTTCTAAACGTGATTTCCAGTTTGGTACATTTGGCCCGAATTTGCATATGTGAACATCTGAAGCTCGACTTAGAACGCAGGGCAAGTGATACTTTTGCGAAATAGATAGATAGATAGAAACTCCGGACCTCTTTCGAGGCCGGCGTGAATAAAGTGTTTGTTCGTCTTGACAATGAGCCAGTGCACACTAGACAAAGGGTCATTGGTGCAAGACTACTCTCCCCTTTCGAGAATGGACTTTTTGCGAAATACAAGTAAATCAATGCACTGTATATCTTTTGTATCAATGCATTGCTACATTCATAATGTGATATATGAGGTCAGAGCGTTGAAAGCGTACTTTGCATTTCACCCACATCACCATGCCATCGGTAGGCTACGTGATTGGTTGTTTTGTGAAGAGTTTCTGATTTTATATGATGGATTGCTCTATCGAGGTGTGCATGAAAGGCTATGTGGTTTTTTTTATTGGTGGAGAGCAAGATTCCAGGATCGGCCCGACTCTGCATGGAAGGAGATCCTTAATCTAGTTCTTCAATTGAAGATTTACATTGTAGAATTTTTTTTCCTCTATAGTGCTAGATAGATAGAAACTCTGGACCTCATCTTTTGAGGCCGGCATGAATAAAGTGTCTGTTCGTAATGACAATGAGCTAGTGCCCACCGGACAAAGGGCTATTGGAACAACTTTACAATGCTACAGAGAAAGAAGGACCTCTTCCATCAACTTCGAGAATGTTATGTTGAATGTCGGCATATCAAGGTTTTAATGGAAAGCAGAAATAACCTTGGTCATTGGTGTAGTGCATTTACTTCCAAATCTGCACAACTTTTCTCTCATAGACAACCATAGCCTTGCTTCACCAAAGTAATATTCAATCTATGACTAAAATGAAGGAATCTAAAAAGTACATATCTTATCATTTTTCTTGAGAAGAGGTTATCAACTCAAAAGCCATGCCCTAGTATTGAAATTCGTGCAAGATTTCATACATAATCTACAAAAGTATTATTTTTTATCATTTTTTATTTTATTTTGAAACAAATTGATGCTTTATTTCCATTGCATAATAACAAATTACAAACATCACACTTTGAACAAAGAGAATACATTTCCAGTGCTCCCTCGCGGGTGATAGTATTATTTTTATTCAATGCTTGTCACAACAACTCATGTAAGCAAACTAAATAGTAGCTCTTAAAGACCATAAAAAGTGCACAACTCAAGTCTAGGTTCCACTACAAGTTAACCCGTAGTTTCTCATTCCCAAAAGTCCGGGAAAGTCACGTTTTTCACTCACGGGTTGACACTATGAATTGTAGATGCTTGTCCTATGTGACCTTCCACACTCACGTTCTCTAACATAGTGAGAATTGGTGCGGTTTTGCTTAAAAACCAAATGAGAAACAACACCTCCTTCCTGTAATGTTCCCAATGTCATGTCCAAGGTCATAAATAAAACTCCTCAATGATCAATGCCCAAGTTCCACCTTTATAACCCTTAAACATCCTTAGGGTACAAAAGGAGCAACCTGAAGGAATATTGGCCATAACTAAGCCCGTGGGCTTACTTTGACGTTTAACCCCTAAATGCCCACAACCCTCTCCAGATTGGGTAGTTTTGTAAAAATGCATTATAAAATGTAACTAAGAGGGATATTTTGAACTTGATGTATGAATAAAAGTTGTACGTTATGAATTTAAGCTTCTATCCATGCGGTTAGATCTATAATTGCTATCAACAATATTTTTGTATAAATTTTGAAACTTAAAATTCAAAAATATTTTGTAATTCGATTACGAACAAGATATTGATAATTTGATGATGAAATTTGTTATGATGGGTTGAAATGTAATACTCTAAATGTTGTAATTTTTGGAGATTTTTTGGTTGCTTAATTCTATGAGTTGACTTTTTCAAGAGCATTTTTGAATTATTTTGAACTGAGATTTTAGAAATTTTCGGTGAAACAATGCAACATGAAATGAGGCATAAAATTTATACAAATCATCTCCTTTCTAATCAGATCACACATGCATGAAGCTAACTTCCCATAAAATCTATAGTAAAAAATCCACACTACAAAAAGTGCATGAGGGATGAGAAAAATTGAATGAAATTTGTACATTGTCCAAAAAGTGAATGCCTGGGCAGTTAGGGGTTAAGGGTTAAATCCATATTAATTTGAAGAATATATTTAGGATGGGACTCCAAAGAGCTACTTCTTGCTTCTTTTCAGAGCTTCACCTCAAATCCTATTAAACTCTCCATTAAGTCCCACGTCCATGAGGAGTAGTGAGTCAAAAACTTTATTCACGATCTTCTTCAAATGGACCAACCTTACAATCATTATCTTCAAAACTCTTGTCTTTGCTCACTTCTTTGGTCCAACATCAATTTATGAAAAACTTTATATTTTTTCATGAACTTCATTTGTCAAGGTTCCGTCATCACGTTGTTGCAAGTGCAGACTTTAATTATGCTAAATCTACCACAAACACTCTTCCTCCTGAAAAAACCCTTTCTCCATGCCAACATCCAACACACTGAGGATGTTCGTCGTGTTGCATATCAAAAGTGAGAGCATCTCCACCAGCACTCTAGATAGCTCTTTGACTCCAGAAAAATGGGTTGGTACCAATTTATTTGGAGGGAGACACTGAATACAACAACCCATTTCAAGGCCCTCAAATCAATTCAAGCTAGTGTATCTTCTCTTCTTAACTGCACAATCCATGCATAGTGACTTGTGAGTGGCTTACTTATTCTTTGTAGAGTCTAATTGAGTGATGTTGGTGGCAATTCATGCGTACGTGGTGACTTGTGAGTGGCTTACTTATTATTTTCAGAGTCTAATTGAGTGATGTTGGTGGGGAACTACATGGTGAGGTCTCAATTTTTGAATGGCTTTCAGAGCGCAATTCAGAGTTGCTGGTGGAGGTCTCAAACTGAAGTATACGTGCATGCATTTAATTTTACGTTGAAGCAGAAATTGTCAGTCTTTAGAAGAGATTTGTGCAGACCTTTTGGTGTGTTCAAATCTGAGACCATGTTGGCTGTTGTTGTCCCAACAGCGAAGCTGTCTGGGTGGGGGAGCCTTGTTGTGTGGTGCCTTGAACTCAGGTGGGCAATTTAATCTTTAATGAAACAGACTGTTTGAAATAATAATAATAATTATTGTTATTATTATTATGATGCCCCTTCAGAAAGATGGGGTCAATTTTTTTCTGTCAACCAAAGTCTCCATCAAGCACAGGGTGTTGATGCAAGTGGTCTGGACCCTGTTGTATTCCACGATGGATGCCCTCTTTGCCTTCATACATTGCATGTTCAGATGCTTGCTTCAATTCAGTGCTAGAAGTGCAAAATATGATGCAATATCAGTCAAGTCAAACGATTCCACAGACTCACCCAATGCGGAGAGTTTGATAAAGAAAGAAAAGGAGATGCGACCAGGGAGATCGGGACCTCCAGCTGAACATTAATTTCAGTACGAATATTCTTTAATCGCTCTCTCAAAGCTGTGAGTGACTTTTCCCAACATTCTTGAGCTGCCTTAACCTGGTCCCTTTTTTAAGAAATTTTTGAATTGAAGGTGTTGAGTGCTACTATAGAGGTATGATTCCTCCCTGTTAGAAAAGGGACCAAGTGATGGCAATTCAGCTATGTACTGTACAAGCATTATTTTGTCTAAACCTCATATTTGTTAAAATGACAAATTTCAGTGAAATTGTTCCACGACTACGGCAGGTAGACATGCCAATAACCACACATGCAATACTCAAATCCTTCCCCACGACAATGTAGAAACTTACATTGTCTTAAATTTTGAAAGATTGTGGTATGTCAAGTTGGGATTCACCTTGAAAAAATCACACTCCAAAATGTTATGTACAATAACTTTTATTGCACACCAAACACATTGGGTATGATTTTTAATGAAAATTTTCTTGGAGCCCTTCACCACACGAATTGGACAGTACCTTACATTTTTATTGGAATTGTGCGGTCATTGGCATGTTTACTATGATTGGAACTTTGCAGTCATTGGAGCTGTGTGGTCATTGGCATGTCTACTATAGATCTATACCAAAGGACCAAACGATGGCAACAATTCATGAATGTTATGAGGTCTGTAGAAACATTATTTTTTATCTAAACCTCATATTTGTTAAAATGGTGAATTTCAGTTTAAATAGTTGCATGACTGCGACAAGAAATCTGAGAGATAGCAAAAAGGAGTACTTACTAACTTACATGGCAGCTGAAAATTTAACTCGCCAGTGTCACATGATGTAAAATTTGCCAGACAATCCAAGAGTGCCTGTAGTAAAATAGCAACATGATTGTGTTTGCAGACGGACGTGCATAACCCCATCATTTCTACTAACATTATTTACACCCAAGTTTATGATGATGTGGCATCTGACAATGGTCTTCCTGGCAGAGTTCACATGCTCGAAGAACCGCTTGGCAGACCCCAAAACCGACCCCTGAAATGAATGCGCACTTTGTTCATTTCAGGATATGTACAATTTTAGAGCATCGGCAAATTTGTGGATAAAAATTATTGGATACATGTGATAAATGTGCAGGCATGCTAATTATTCCTTTGGATGCTTACGGCATTCTATGTCCTCGGTCCCGATAATCAGAATAAATGCAACAGTGGCTTTGGATTTGGCAAGAATTTCCTCGAGCGCTTAACCAAACAATGAGGTGATGACAAACAGTCTGAAACAAGTTAGGGTGCACAATCATTCTCTTCAGTGAAGACACTACCGCACGCAAAGTGACAACGGAGTGAGTTAGAATAACCAGCTTTCTGAATTAATATTGGAATTTGTGCACTAGATAGTTAAGCACTACATAGTTGAGCACCTTTGTGCAGCTCACACGAAATATACTTTCAATGGGTAGTGCCAGTGTTCTCGGAATCCAAGAGTTGCACTCACTATCTCTGCCCATGTGGCATATTTTCTAGAACCACTCCAAGAGACTCACTACACTAATTATCCCATCACTAGTTTGAAATGTGTTGTTTTTCACTTACTATAAATGAAAAAGGAATGAAACCGCACCATGCACATGGGCTGTGTCAGTGCTGGTGAGTGGTTTTGGTCACAAGAAGACATAAATATAAGCATAAGATTCAACCATTGTTCACTATTTCCACAAAATGGGGAATGAAAAATGACAAGTCCTTTACTAGTGCATTTAGTGAGGGAGGGTTTATATTGTAATGCATGTGGGAAATTAGTGAAGGTGATACTAAATATCATTATGATGTAAAATTTGCGTGATATGAAGATTTCAACTCTCGGTAAAAGTTCCAACCCTTGCTAATTTTGAGATTTTACAAAATAGTGAGTGCTTTGAGAACTAGTATCAACATGTACTAAATGGGATAATGAGTGTATTTGAAACATTGCCTGCATAGACTAGAGAAGCATGCTAAAAAAGACCCACAATTAGTCTAGTTCGTCATGTGGGGTCTTTTTGCTAGTTTTTGCACGTAGTGTTTCTATTACTGACTCTTCATTCATATGCAACATTAAATACAAGCATTTTTCATCTACTTTTCATAGTCAAGTAAGAATTTAGTGGTAGGGTGTCAGGATGCTGTAAGAGGAGGCCCAACAACACCCATTCTCATAGACTATACATAATTTTGGATGATAAAGTGCATATTATAGTGTGGAGTTTGATTTTAGCTCACCAAATATTGTCCATATGATGAGAGTGATTCTCACATCAAACATTTTGTCCTATTCTCTAACGAGATCATGCACTCATTTTATGACGTTAAGTTTAGGAAATCTATTCTCCACCATTATGATTGTCCCAAGTAGTGACAAAAATGGTAGTATGTAATTGGTCACGATGCACTCTATTAACAACACGCTTAAGGGTTGTTGCTAGGAAAGATTTCACTTCTCACAAACCATCTTGCATGTAAATTTGGTGCACAATGAACATTTGCCGGGCATGCTCTAAGATTGTAGCAATTTGATATTAACCCCTAAATGTCAGAGGCCTCCAGAAAGTGGACGACTAACAGATTCAAACCCTTCTCACGTTCTCATCAATGCTTGGATGAAAGTCATCCATTTTTTTGGAGATTCTTCACCAAGTTGTTGTCCTATCTAACGGTAGGATTTAGTCATACTTGATTACATATTTTTCTAAAACTACAAATGTAGAAGTATGTCAAGTCGTTGACCAAGCCAAAATTGCATTGACTGTAGTTCAAAAGTGGAATTGCAAAAATGAGGTCATAAATTTAAGAAACACAAAAATTTCAAAGAATCACCACGTTTAAGAGTATCTCATTTCAAACTCATTCCAACAAATTTTACTCAAAAAATATTACAATTTTGTTTTGTAATCAAATTTAGAAGGAATTTTTAATTTTAACTTTCAAATTTTATAATTAAATATTGGTGATAGTATTAGTGAATCAAATCTTACGGATGGAATCTAAAATTCAAAATCTAGAACTTTCATTTGTATATCAATTCCAAAATATTCTTCTAAATAGTAGTTTATGATGTTTTTTCTCAAATTGTCAATTCCAGGGACACCCTAGTACGTTTCGGGGTTAATTTGATATTGAGAATTTGATGGCATGGCCCCTCACTGCTTTCAATATCCACGAAGCAGGTGAAATTTTTCTGGTGACGTGGATTAAGTGGAGGAATTAAGCAGTGGCCAAAACGGAACGGGTCATAACTTAACTCAGTGGTCCGGAATGACCTTAAACTACCTAGGTGATAGCTAGGAGGTGGGCTCCCTTTAGGAGTGCTTAGTAGCACCGAAGAGGGCGGCGGTTCGATTCCGGTCAGATGCACTTCATGAGGGCTAATACTTCCGAGCTTGATAGGAACCCCGGGCATGACGGGGATGTCTCCCGGGCCTCTTGTTATGGTGGGGGCGTCGCTCTTACTAGGAAATGATTAGGAACATTGGGTCTAGTCCAGATACTGTGGGAAGAAAAATCCCAAAAAATCACCCGCGGGGAGTACTGGAAACGTGCTCTCTTCGTTCGCAGTGTGATGTTTGTAATATGTTGTTGTGCAATGGAAATAAAGCATCCATTTAAAAATAAAAAATAAAAAAACTTAACTCAGAAGTGGATGTGAATGTCAGGAAGAGGCAGGTGACGTTGCAGGGGTGATGAGTGATGACTCATCATTTCTGCATAACATACAAACCCAGGCAGTTGGAACTGAACTGAAGCCCATGCCCGGTTGTTATAGGCTTAATATTATATAATTTGATTTAATTTAATTTTCTCTGTGCCTGAGTGGCTGGTGCGGACTCCGTCCGTCAGTCTGCATCTTACAAAATTTGACTCTGGATAACAGACAGTTGGCACAGTTGGCAACGGGTGTCAACACGAAGGTGGGTACCACATTCCTACTGCAATACATTCCAGTTCTATATTTCTGAAACCAAGACAATTTTTAAAATCTCAAAGTTGGTAGCATGCCTCAAAATTAAGGTAGGATTACCAAAACCCAACACTGTACCTAAGGGCCTCTTTACACTAGAGGTGAGAAGCTGTGAGGAGAGAAATTTCACCCAATGAGAAATTGGTCTTCTCGGTTTCTAAGCCTCCCATTGGTTGAAATTTTTCTTCTCACGACTTCTCGCCTCTAGTGCTTAGAGGCCCTAATGCAGATAGAATTTAAACCATACAATCATTTTAGGACGCAAGTTTAGGCACATCATAGAGCTCATGAGATCTAATTTGGACTTCTTGGTCTTTTAGGGCCTCCTTCTATGCTGAGTTAGGTTGGTTTTGATAATCAGCTCTCCACCAATAACAAAAGCACAGATCACTTCGATGCACACCTCGATAGAGCAATCCAGTTGATAAAATTAGAAACTCTTCACAAAGCAATCAATAACGTAGCCCACCGACGGCATGATGATGTGGGTGACTTTGCAAATCCACTTTCAACGCTCACTGTGCATGGATGAAAGTTGGGACCTCAATTTTTTGTCCTTTAGTTGTATCCACCGGCCCGATGCTCACATGGAAGCCTGCCCTTAGGGGTTAAGGTTCTATCACATTCTCGTATTGCGGGCTACGTTTCTGCAAAATGGCTGATTGACTGGGGGCCTGCATGGAAGGAGAGACACACTGACTTTTGGCCAAACGTGTCTAAGCTCCATGCCACCCAAGCCAACAACCCACATAATATGAAAACAGAAAGCAGCCAATCATGGCAAAGCTCCAAAACCATTTCACAACGCTTCCCATTCATTTTGCGCACAAGATTCAGCACTCTACACACTCCCTTATTATTAGAGTGTGATTGCTCATTCTATGTCAATGCCAAATATTCCGAGACAATTGGACCAAAAGGGGTACGTTACAAGGACAACGCGCGGGCTATCATTCAGCAGTTGAATGGCACTTGGAAGTACGTGACCTCGTCCATGATCCAAATTGGCATCTCATATTCTTTGTTCACTCATCAATGTGAACAACAGAGAATCCGTTGAAAAGAGTGACCCACCGGTCAGTCGGAAATGACATCGTGATTCAATTTCCCCGATGATCCCAATTGTTAGCTTGCTTGATATATTGGCTTTGAATCTTTGAGCACAAACTCTTTTGACCTTGAGTGTGTTTTGACTTCCTTCTATGCAAAGGGCTTTAGGTCCTTCTATTTCGAAAAAGGAAAGGAAAAGAAAAATGGAAAAGAAAAAAATCATGTGCTTTGAGAATTTCTTGATTTGTTTCCTAATGGAACTTGGCGGAAAATAAATAAATAAATAAATAAAATGTAACTTTTGATTGACATGAATTAGAACTTGAGACTTCCGTCATTGCAAATGCATTGAATCACTTGAAAATAGACACAAGTTTATCTGCATTACAAGCATTTTGAGGCCTCCAAAAGGCTACTAAAACTGTGAAGTAAATAAATTGATAAAATAATAAGAATAAGAATAAGAACAAGAATAATACATTAAATTAATAAATAATATGATGTGGCCGATGTTTGGCCACATCGGATTGGAATTTTTTTTTTAATTCTAATATTTATTTGCATGGCAGTTTGGCTAAACTTGGAGCCCTTCAGAGGCCTAAAATTTCTTCTGATGGATTTGGACATTGAATGATTGAGAAATCGTAGTCGGTTGTCAGAATCGACAAAAGTTAATTATAAAAGGACAAACCCAAATCTTTGAGAAATTATTTTTTCAAAAAAAATCTATTTTGTATAGTGAAAATGAGAATCTTGAAGAATATCCAAAGAATTTGGCATTTGTTGAAAATAAAAATTTCAAATTATTCAACATGATTTACCAACCCTGACGCCCGGGAACGGTAAATCTTCATTAAAAATACCATGTTTTAACATTTTCCAAGTTCACTTCGTGATGAAAAAAAAGGACATATATTTCTTGTGATCATCCAAATTAACACATGAATATTCTTT
This sequence comes from Pohlia nutans, assembly GCA_022496805.1. Classification (NCBI taxonomy): domain Eukaryota; kingdom Viridiplantae; phylum Streptophyta; class Bryopsida; order Bryales; family Mniaceae; genus Pohlia; species Pohlia nutans. Next base: position 25,875,259 of record CM040096.1, read on the forward strand.
TGGGGCATCAAAGCTTCAACCTTGGTTTTTTGTCAAGAAGTAACACGTTTATTAAGTGGCACTTTAAAACCTAAATCAAACTCCAATCTTGACGTTCACCAATTAAGGGGGGGGCCGCACAGGGAATCCAGTTCAGTTGAGTTGAACTTAGCCAGTTGAGATTTTCAACTATCAGTTGAAAGTTTTCAACTGAACTCGAGGCCGCACAAGCAGCTTAGTTTAATCAATCCAGTTGAAAATTTTCAACCCAAGTTTGAGTGTTTTTCAACTGTAGGCCGCACAGGAAATCCAGTTGAAAATAAAGCGATTGATGAGAATTCATAATCCATCAATGCACCTTTAAACTTTTTATTCATGAATTATTTATTTATAATTTTTTTGAAAGTCAAACGAATAAAAATGTATTGTTATAATTTGGCATATAGTTCATTATTTTAGTATGTTTAAAAAAAAATTAGATTGATTTTCATAAATTATAATATTTTGATACAAATTAATGTATTTTGTTATAAATTGGATTATTTTAAAGAATTAGATTATTTTTTTATAAATTATATTATCAAATAACTAATTGGATTATTTTTACACAAATTGGATTGTTGAAACATAGATTATATTATTTTGTATAAATTGGATAATTTTGACACAAATTGTATTATAAATAAATATATAAAATTTCAAATACCATTAAATGCACACACATATATACAAATATGTAATTTTAAATACACATCATGTATATGTAGTTTTAAATATATATAAATATATACTTAAAATAATTAATAATAATCTAAATACTTAAATACTTAAATAATTGAAAATTTTAATAATAGCCAGCAATTAATTATTTTGAAGATAGCCAGCAGATAACCATATAGTTCAATTATTTTGAAATATATATACAACTGAACCTTACTCAACATTTATTACTTCACCTTATATGAACCATACTGAAAATAATACATTTTCAGTATATACTAAATAATATTTTCAGTATGTATTTTTTTAGTATTATAATAATTAATTTTTTTATGTATATACCTATACCTTCAAAATAGCCAGCAGTCAATTTAAAAAAAACTGGATTACACCCCCCCATCCTCCCAAATTATTTATGAATTGTATTATGGAAAATAAGAGGAGGATTTTCCGTAAGCGTGGAGCGAAATCATCCAAAAACTTCACTCAACGGTGGGGGGGAGCACCATTGAGTTTCGTAGTGTTAATTTCAACCGTAGTGTGGGGGACCACGGTGGAGAAATTTTCTCACGTGGGGGGGACCACGGTTGAGAATTTTTCTCCCAGTTCAACTGGGCCTCCCTGTGCGGCCTCCGGTTGAAATCAATCTCAACCGGAAAGAGCCCAATTTTCAACTGAACGGCCCTGTGCGGCCCCCCCCTAAGTTGGGTTAGGGCTTCAAGTCTCTATAAAATTAGCATTTATTATTGTGATATTTATTCCATATCAACCACTAAATTTCTTTTGTATTTAGATACAAATTTTTTTTGAAGAAAATAGTGTCATCAGAGTTGAAGATTTTGAACAATAATAAATTTAGAAAGTAAGAAATGTAATTTTAGAATCTTTTTTCAACCTTTACATACTATAGAATATATTTACAAATGTTTTTAGACTATAATTCTTTAACATCTTCAAGATACCAAGTGCTTATTATTATTATTATTATTATTATTATATTTTATTTTTATTTTTATGTTTTGTTGTATACCGGTGAGTGTCTATCTACTTCCAAAAAAATCTAAAAATCAGATCATGAGGAAGGCTTGGAAAAAAAATGAGAGGGTGTAAATGCTTATATTGATAACCAATACACCAAAATTAGAACTTGAGTTCACATTGTAAAAGAATGATAAACCTCGCATTATCATGATCTTGTAGTAAATAATTCAATACTCTATGACATCAAATTGCGTACCAAAAATTAAAAATTCTTCACTTCAATTCAAACAATAAATTTGAGAAACATAACAAAATGAATGAATAAAAGATAAATAAATAAATAAACCAAAAATTGAAGGAATTATGGCCTACAAGAAATCACTTGTAAAATTGAAGCTTTAAACACACTACATCGAATGGTATTGATTTAAAATTGACACTACATAGAAGCTTTAAACACACTGTAGTCGTCAATTTTTACATTTAGATGTGTAACTATGCACATGCATAAGCTTTGATTCAAGTTTTAGTGGATGTAGATGTAAATCAAAAACTTCAATACTAGTGATCTTTAAAAAAGAATTGAAAAAAAATCCAAAACTTCATATTTAAATTTGAGCACTCACATCAAAGATTACATCACACTACATTGGCATGTAATGAAGCCTGGCAGAGCAAGACCATTCTGACAGCAAAATTGTTGTGGAAAGCATGTGTGTGTGCATCACTACGTGTTATATAATACATAGAACCACGTAGAAAAAAATCACAAGAAGTGAAAATCCTAAATTATGCGTAAAACAAAATTGTATGTTGGTATCTTGTTTTTGGGCCCTTGATAAACTTTGAGCCACATGGTTGCGCATAATAACTTTTCATTAAAGATAAAACAACAATTGAATTCTCAACTCATATAATGGAAAAAATTCATAGATTTCATTTGGAATTGGAATTCAACAAATTCTATAAATTTGGTTTGCTAATTAATTTTATTTATTTATTTATTAAAAGATAACATTGATTTATTTATTGATAATATTGATTTAATTATTAAAAGATATCATTGGTTTATTTATCTACACTCTATTTTTGTAAATTGTAAAAATTGAGTTAAAAATTGAACTTCATGTCATTTTTTTTAGATGATTCTGTGGGTACTTACAAAATGAAACATCTTATATATCTATCACTTCACTAATAATTATGGAATGACCAAATCATTTCTTGTATATTTTGACGTATTCTAGATAAGATAACTTTTTCAGTTTTACAAAAGTAAAATTAAATTTTTTTTAGCTCCTTGCATAAGACAAAATAATTATTTAAAAAACTTTATGAATTTTATAATACGTTTTGGAATCTAATGAAACAAAAAATTATATGTAGAACATAGCCTATATAAACTACTGTAGAAATCTCCAAAAATAATTCAAAAATATAAAATCACTATAACTTGTCCAAAACCACCTAAATCCTACTTCGACCACTTTAGTCTTTTAGGACTTAATCCCTACATATAAAAGATTTGAGTCATTTCTTATCTATTTAATGGTTGGTGAAGAATCACAAAATTGATGAGAATTGTTAAAAAACAATTTAGCTATTTATACTACAATTATTCAAACTTTGAAATTGAATTGTTTAAAAGATTCTATTTTCTCCATAGCTATTATCTAATTAAAATTTGTTTAATAAACTCATTTTACAAAGATTGACGTGAGTTTTAGATAAAGAATTTGATTATTTATTGTCAATCTAATGGTTGGTACAAAATCATAAAATTCATAGATATTTGTGAGTAAACAATCGAGTTGTTTATGCCAATGGCACAATGGCTTTGAGACAATGAATGGAAGGTTCTAGTCGAGTATCTAGTTGAATATTATTGTACTTGTTTGCTTTACAGAAAATGACATAACGTTTAGATACGATATGAATAGAAATATGGAAGATTGTTAGGACCCCACAAAATAACGTGTAGACTTGTACTGGAATAGCGACATCCTTCACTTATTTTGGAGAATGTTTGACAGCTTCGATAATTCTAGGCGCCGGTTGTGATTTTTTTTGAAACCGAGACAATCTTGAAATTGGTAAGATGCATTGTCCCCTGTTGACATTCTGGTTTATGGACAGAATGGCCTATCGTTATAGGTGATTCCTTGCATGAATTTTTTAAAATTAGAATACTCAATTATTGACAAGACTAGGAATGGTTTTAAGATAATTTGACAAACTTTACACTTTGAAAAATTGTATAAAATTATTTAATGTGAATAAAAATATGGAGTCGGATTGCATCTTTAGTCTCTATATGCAAAATAAGTCCATGCACAAACTCCCATATACAAAACTTCTTATTTTATCGATTTATTGTATTTCTACCTTATTTACCCAAAGTTTTGAATTTTGGCTACATTCAAAATATGAAGGAACAGTACAGTTTTCTTTTTGCAACGAAATTCCCTTTCATTTGTGCCCAAAACTATATATTTGAAAAAAAAGAGAAAAAAAACCCCTAAAAAACAAAAGAGAGTAATGGAGGCACCGGTTGATGATTGCGGCTGCCACCAATTACAAACCTGGGGATCTGGAGCCTAAGCTGGATTTCAGAAATCCAGCCATAGTTCAGCTGTAAGGGCCACCTTTTCACCCCAGCCCAGTCAGAGCCTCGCCTGTTATCCCCAGCGGGTAAACTGAACCTGAACACTGAACCCATGCATCCAGTCACCCGCTCGAGTGTTTGAATCCCATGCCCATGAATGCCCACACGTTCAGTCCGCTTCTTCCTCTTGCTCCATCGCCTTTCCTTTGCAAGCCTTTCCCTTTGCAATCCTTTCCTTGCCTTGCACCATCGCCCCCCTCTTCTGTCAGATCCCCCAAGCACCCTCAGGCTTTTCACTGATTGCGCAGAGCTTCAGTCTGGAATTTAGTGTTGGGTTCGAGGTTCAGTTTGTTGCAGGGGCCCGTCGGATTGTTGGTTGCTATGAGCGCTCTTCTGACGCCGAGGTCGCAAGGGCCACGCGATGGATGTCAGTGGCATTTAAGTAACTCGACTCTGCTCATTCCAGTGCGTTTCCAGTGCACGTGTCGGGATTCCTCCCTTGGTTGGCCATTCTTGTTTGTAATTGCGTAAGTTGCGGAACTGTGGGTTGTGCGCATTCTTGGTTAATTAGGCGTTGGATTCGAACCAGTTATGGTTCGCAATTGATCTTCCCGAACAGAGCCTTAGTTTGCGATCGGGATTTTTCTGTGTGGAAGATGAGTTGAATCTTGTTTTTCTTGATTCTTGGTTTTGTGTATGATCCCGTAGTCTTCTGAGATGTAAGGCGTTGACTCACGTTTTTCTTCGGTTTCGTGTCAATTGCGATTGAGTTCGTGGTTGAATTCATTGGCATGTAGTGAGGGTTGAATCGTTAGATTAGAGGAGGAGGGTGGTTTTGGGGGATTAGAGATGGGGCTCACTCCGTTTGCCTGCATCCCGAAACAAAATGATCTGCATCATTTCGTGCGCGTCGTCTACCCCGACGGCCACATCGAGAATCTCAGCCGATCGTGTAGCGTCTACGAGCTGCTGCAAGGCAATCCGGACTACTACGTGTGCGGAAGCACCGCGCAGACGATCACGAGCCGGATGGGGACACACGAGCAGCTGGAGAAAGGGTTCACGTACTTCGTGTGCGCAGAGCCGAACGCGCAGCCATTCCTGGAATTTCATGCCAAGACGACGCACGGATGGAGGGTGACGTCCCGACGCGAGACTCGCAGCCCCACGCACGGGCACGGAAACTCGAAAGTGTTCGATTTCCACTCCGCCACGATGCAAGTCGGGCTGCAACCGCGCGTTCATCCGGCGAGGCCCCTCAAGCTCGTGTTCTTCCGGCAATGCTTGCACTCGCTGCGTCTGCCCCATGGAAAGTTCGGCGAGCACACGGAGCCACCATCGCCGTCGTTGGAAACGGAGGAGACGGAAAATCACCTCGTGGACGTGCTGTTGAAAAGCGCGGCGAGGCAGGAGTTTTATTTGCGGAGGGCGCGCAAGAGGCGGAAAGCACCGTGGACGCCGGTGTTGCAAAGCATCTGCGAGACGACCACCGTCGTGGAATTTCTGCCGCCCGTGGTGACGCTGCAGCCGCAGCCAGAGTCGCAGCGATTCTCGCCTCCGCGGCCCACGAAGAACATCTCCCCGCCGCGGCAACAACAACCGCAAGCGCCGAGAGCTCCGCCGCGGAACATCTCGCCTCCTCGACAAGTGCATCTCACGCGAAACTCTTCCGCACCGCGTCCGCAACATCAACAGACGATGCGGAAACCAAGCAACCAGCGAGCTTTGTACATGGCGTAGCAGAATACTCACCATTGATCTCATCTCTCCATGGAGCTTGTCTACAACAACAATTTGTTGTGGAAGATCGACAAGCAACAGCAACATCAACAGGCTCAGCGGAAACCAAGCAACCAGCGAGCTCTGTACATGGCGTAGCTGAATACTCACCATCTCGATCATCTCTCCATGGAGCTTGTCTACAACAATTTGTTGTGGAAGATCGACAAGCCATAGATCAAGATTTTCGCTCCCTCATCAAGAGATTTTGCGCAACTCTCGTCTAGTGCTCGTGAATTTGTGGAGGCGTATGCTCATCTCTCCATGGAGCTTGTTTACAACAAAATTTGTTGTGGAAGATCGACAAGCCGTAGATCAGAATTTTCGCTCCATCATCAAGAGATTTTACGCGGCATTGCTTATGCCCAACTCTCGTCTAGTGCTCGTGAATTTGTGGAGGCATGTATTGATCATGCTGAAGCTTGCGATGGCACTTTCGTGTGTAAATATACTGAGTTAGATTAGCTGGAAGATTGATCAATTGATAGCGCGCTAGCTGTACACAGTAGAGATGAGATCCCATTGATCTAGAGGAATTGTTGGAATTAGTGTAATGGTTGACAAGCAAGCATGTAGTAACCAGTACTTTGATTGAATGAATTTGCAATTGAATGTGTGAGGACTTGATTAAGCTGTCGATCAACAGGTCGGTGTTCCTTGCACTGTACAGGAGCCTTGTTTGTTCTCAGACTAGTATAAGCTTTTGTGTAGATACTGTAGACTCTGTCCATACATTGATGCCGACCTTGTACAGCAGCACTTGAAACTCGTGACTTGAAGCGTGCCCACTAAGGTCGAGGCACCTATAACCGACCATTTAAGAGAATTCCCACCAAAATGGGAGGTGTATTACTGGAGGGTGATTTTTCCTTCAAAGACAAATAAATGTTATGAAGTATGCAACTTCAAAATTTATGTTTACTCCAATATGTAAATTACAATGAATTTTGAAAGTCAAAATGTTACTAATACATGTAACCAATATGTAGGTTCACCTAAAACCGATAATGAAAAAACTAACTTTTGTTCACTAATTTTTTCAAAACGGTTAAAGAATACTACTACTATTCCGTTAATGTATTTTCCTATAAACACCATCACTTGACAAAAACTCGACCATCTCCAATACTGTAAGCAAATCAGCCTTTATCTTCAAGCCAGCTGCACCAAAGTCTTGTTTTAAGATGGTGTTCACTGCAGCTGAATGCAGCACAGAAGCTCTTACTAGGAGGCTGGGCATATAAAAGTCAGTGACTTGCTTTGAGTACGGAACTCACAAGAGACTAAATTCGTTGCTTAGCAAGGAGGCTGTTACTTTTCGAACACACTCGAAGCTAAAACGCGCGAGAAGATCGATCGAAGATAGAAGCAGCTATTTCAATACTAACAGGGAACATCTAAAACCCTTGAATTTCTTCTCCGGGTCGTTGATCATCAGCCCCTATTCACGTACTGTACATCGATGATCTGGCAAGCCAAATGTATCCGCTCATGGAGAAGCTGCGACAAGCATTGGTGCAGGACGCGCTACAGAACCCCAACAACGAGAAAGTGACAGAAGCTTCCCTGTTCCACCTGACCAAAGGTGACACCAGTCGATGAAGGTGACGCTGCTGGTTGAGATGCAGTGTTCCCGATCAGCCAATACAGGGCCCACTTTAGATTACAGAGGGTGTACTTTAGAGCTTTTGTCCACTTTTCTTGCCGATTGAAACTCTGTGTAATGGTTAACCCTTCCACTTTGTCATTCTCAATCCTGCATTAACAGTCTCGACTTCAATAAGGAGTTTGAGGGAGTTTGATTAACAAAGGTTATTACTCATGTGAACCTCAATTTCTCAAGGACCCAGTTGTAAGTAAGGGACGTATTGGGAGCAAACAATGAAGAAAAAGGTGGGTACGAATTGCTAACTTGTATGGCAGCTTGAAGCATTTCTCAGCTGGAATATTGGCTGCCATGTCCCTGCCGTTTGCAAATTCAGCAAACTCCTTAAGACACGCAAGGAAGAAGGTCATAGCCTTGTCATACCGTGAGCTCCAGAACAGGTTCACTGGTCCAAACCTGTTTGCAGAAAGACATCATCATCATCATTCTTTGCAACGAAACATCACTCGCAGTTTGAATACCACAAACTATTCAATCTGCATTTACAAAGCATTTGCAGAATGACCACCTTAATTACTCCATGCCAAGTAAAAGTAGTAAAAAAAATTCTTAGTTCTTTGCTATATGTAGAAGAACGTTCATCCTAACTTACAGCGCATAAGTGTTTTTATTGTCTGCAACTTTTGGGTAGCTGCGCATTGGAATTATCCGGTATCTGTAACAGAACAGTTCAAACACAGAATCTTAGAAAACAGAATGTATTATATAGCAAAGAAACAGTAGCACCCGTTAACAACTTTTGCCATTGTCACGAGAAGCGCTCTCAATCAGACAAGGGCACAAATGCAGAGATGTTTACGAATAATTGAAACCACAATGAATAGACAACAACAAAATATATTGATCAAGGTCAACGTGCACTGTAAGATCAAGTTGGAAAGCGTACCAGAAGTTGAGGCGACAGTATTGAGCCATTGTATGCAAAAGCAAGCACGCCTGACCCCAGGCTGCTCCATTACCAGCCACTCACTCACTGATTTTAAGCACAGCTGCCTTCTAAAACCAGAAATGCATCAAACATGCAACCATGATATGTTTATTTTAATTCCAAGCTGCGAAATCACAGCTGACACGTCTAAAGCTGGCCACAGCTCATACCTGTGAGTGGATTTTGGCATAGTCTACGGGTTGGTTATGGGTGCCTGGTCGGGTATGGGTGTCTCCACCTTAGTGGCTGCTACTTCCCGTCCTAGAAGTCATAGACTTCCGCAATGGTCTCAAAATGCTCTATAAACCAGACCTGATCTGGTAAGTGCTCTTTGAAATAACTCTCCTTGCCTCCCATAAGAAGCCTTGCATTTGCCACTCCACGCCGGAGAGACTCTATGGTCCGATAGTGGGCGGCGTCATTCCTACCCACTACACACATGAAAGCCCTAGCACATAACAATCGCTTATTTAAACCAAGTCTTTGGGCAAGAATTGTAGTCTTGCCCTTGGACTTCCATGCAACAAAGGCCTTGCTAGGTTTAGGGTTGCTAGGCCTCTTCTCTGTCCCCACCGCCCATAGCACAATAGAACCTGCAACAAGTTTAATGAAGGCCTCCGCTAATATGGCCGTCCTCTGCTCTTGGGCTTGTGCGCGGGCTTCAAGAGCGGCCACCTGCTCTCCTTGGGCTTGTGCGCAGGCTACTAAAGTGGCCACCTGCTCGCGAAGCTCTAATACGGGCTCCTGTGGTGGGGGTCTTGCAGGTTGGATATCCCACCTGCTCCGTCGCCGCCGTTGGACTTCGCTCCATTCCGCATCGCTCTCAACCAAACGCGCCATCTCATTCCGAACGCTGCTCACAACCTGCCCGCACACGCCAACACCACTCCGTCACTTTCTCAACCACAACCAAAACACCTCACACCCATCACCCAGACCCTAAACCCTAAACCCATCACCTCAGACCCTAAACCCAAAACCAAAACCCAAAACCAGACCCTAAACCCTAAACCCAAAACCAGACCCAAACCTAAAACTGCCAGATCCGTCAGTTCTCCTCAAAAGCTGTCGCATCCGCTTGCTAGCTATCACCACCCAAAACACAAGCATACGGGAAGTATGGATCGTGACCCTGCTTGATGCGTTAAGCAAAATACGGAAAAAGCGAAAAAACAAAACTACTAGAGGCTGTGAACTTGCTCACCAGAGAGGAAGGGCGATGATGATGATGATGCGATCGGTGGCAAGGCAGGGAGGGCAGCGAGGTATGAAATATGAATGCGAACAGAGGAGCGATTCGCCTTTGAAGAAGGGAAGGGGCTCGGAGCGCTGTAGATCTAGAAGATGATGGAAGATCTTCGTTTCCCTCGGATCTGACCGGCTACAGAGCTCCTTCGACAATCGATCTAAGTTAGTAATCTTGCAATTGATAACTCGTAGCCATCCAGCCACAAACGCCGAGACTATGAAACCCCAATCTAGTCGAAATGGACAGGATCTAAGAAGTTCCAGCATCAAAAAAGTTGAGGAAAAAAAAAACACAGAAAGAAAGGGACGGCGTGCAAAGCGAGAAAACGTACCAGTACACCCTGCGACTAGGGCAGAAACGAGCAGCGGCGAAGGCGAAACCAACAGCAGCAAGCGAAGAGGGCAAGGCTGAGTGGGGATTCCAGGGTTTGGCTCTTTTCGCTTCTTCGGGGGCCGGGTCGTCCAAGCGAACGCCCCATCGTAGGGCCGAACGGGTCACCGGCTGCAGCCTGTAGTCTTGTGTGCCGGGAGTCTGGGTCACCGGTGATGAGGGCTGGCCTGTGGCCCTTGGATGCGGAGGAAGGGCTTGAACGGCTCACATTCTCCTCGAGCACCGTCCGTTCCCGGTCGCCCACCGTTCGGTCTATCGCTGGCTGGCCCCAATTGATTCTGTTCCCGAAGTTCCCAAACTCCCCTATTTTAGCTTCCAGCTGCCGTTTTCGGTTACCGTTACTTTCGGCGACGCAAGATTGTGAGAGCATCCGCACCGATGCACGCTAAAGCGGAATCGCTAAAATTATTCATCTAAAATTATTCAAGACCCCCTTGAATGTACACTCCCGCACCTTCAAACGTCCCTAAAACACAAAAAGTGGACATTCGGTAGTCAATGGACCAATCACAAGTAGAATGTGGGATATAGTCAACTAAATTTAGATTTGAAGGATCATCTCTTAATATGCTTTGATTGAGAGTCGAGTGGCATTTTTGAAGGGCGCTTAGCATTTTGCATTCAGATATTGTGTGTTTAGTTTCTAAATTTATAACATGTGACGGTTTTTACTTGTTTTTTTGGTGTAAGAGTTTATAATGTTGTATTTTTACACTTAAGTTTTTGTTGTGTTTTAAATTTGAGAATTTTCAAGGTTTTATTTTTACACTTAAGTATTTTGCTGTTTTAAATTGGACATTAAGTTTTGTTTTGGAGCTTTACTTTCTTCTTCACCTTTACTATATTTGATTGAACACACGCATTTCATTAAAATTAAACTACCAGAGTGGAATGGTGATGGGAGTGTTGCCCTTGACAATAGAGATAAGTTCCTAATTTTTCTGTTGTGCTCTTATTCCATCTTGAAGTTGGTGTTCTAGTTGTTGTGGACTCCACCCTCTTATTAACCCCTAAAAGCCCGAGGGGTGTTGGACAAAACATAGATGTGTTTTTATATGTGCCTTCCATATGTTTGATCAAGTTTGGTTCAAGAGACAAAATGTAGGGCATCATCTCTACAATTTTTTCCGTACCGTCAAACTTTCAAAAATAACTTTAGATCTTTTTTTAATGAATTTAAAAGCATTAACCTTTGAGAATTTGAGTAAATTATAATTTTCACTTTTAAAGTTTAATATTTATCATGATTGGTGAAATTTGATTTATCTATTGTAAACTTCAGAAAAGCAAAAGAAATGATAGAGGGAACATCATTACTTTCCCCAAATAGCAAATTTTGTAACACTAAGACAATGTTGAAGTGATTCACTTTGAAAATTTCTCCCGGGTGGAGTTTAACTTGGATTGACATAATTCAAATTGGGTTGGAAATTAGACTTGATGTAGTATTTTAATATATTTATTATTTTTCAAAAAAATACTTTTTTTTATTTTGGGCAGCCCGTTAGATTCAGGCAACGACCAGAAAATGGTCGTTTGGGCGTTTAGGGGTTATACAAGTCAAAGTATAAGCCTAAATAGCAAGGAATAGAAAGCCCACTAGAAAAAGGATTTAATCTCAGTGACCCGAGCACAGACGAGGTTGAGACGAGTCCAAATAAGTGAGATATCCATAAGTTTGCAAAATGAAAATTTACTTCATTAGGGCATTTGTATCATGGTCTACATGGCATGCCATGTTTATTGTAGTCATCATTGAAACACTACTGAATCAAGAAGGTTTTATCATTTAAAATTTTGAAGTGATCCTTTTTTTATAAGGATACCATATTTCCAAAAAGCCAAATGATGTGTGTGTAGTAACATAAATTCTTTGTTGAATGGAGACTGCAAGCAACCATACCTCTTCATTTTCGTGCAGTTTTATGATGTGATGTGTGTGAAGTGGAGTCTGCACCAATGATCCTTTGTTCAATGGACGTTAGAGCTAACCAAAAAGTGTGTCTCAAAGTGGAAAGAAACCTTAACCCCTAACTGCCCAAGCGTCCATTTTTTGGACGATGTGCAAATTTCATACAATTTTTCTCATCCATCATGCACTTTTTGCAATGTGGATATTTTACTGTAGATTTTATGGGAAGTTAGCTTTGTGCATGTGTGATCCAATTAGAAAGGGGATGATTTGTGAAATTTTTATGCCTCATTTTATGTTACGGTGATTCACCAATGTATATATTAGTCTTAGTTCAAATATGTTCAAAAGTACTCTTAAAAAAGTCAACTTATAGAATCATGCAACCAAAAATCTCCAGGAATCATAACACTTAGAGTAGTACATTTCAACCCATCATATCAAATTTCATCTACAAATTTTCAATTTCTTGTTCACAATTGAATTTCTAAATAATCTTGAATTATAAGTTTCAAAATTGATGCAAAAGTATTAGTGATAGCTATCATAGATTAACTGCATGGATAGAATCTACAATTCATAATGCACAACTTTTATTCATACATCAAGTTCAATATATCCCTCTTAGTTGCATGCATCTCCCCAATCTGAAGAGGGTTGTGGGCATGTAGGGGTCTATGGTGAGTTGGAGAATAATTAAAAGCAAGGCCCAGCACCGCCCATGGGAGTGGAACTCGTTACGTCCCCAATACTTGAGGAAAGTTCCCCCAAGTTCTAAGGGGCTATACATGATGGGACCAATTAACTATTCATGCACAAATTTGTGTCAGATATTCGTATTATTGGGAGAGAGTCTCCACATAGACTCAACAAAAGTCTCCTATTCTTTTCAATTAACTGACTAGAACCAAAAGTGATCCAACAAACACTTTATTCATGCCGGCATGAGGAGTTCTATATTTATTTATTTATATTTCTGTGAAGTGGACCTAAGTTGCCTGTCATCTCTGTACGGTACTCCTTACTGGTGCCAGTGAGGTCCTTACACTTTGCTGCCACCGGAGTGACTAGGAATGTACTTTCCTCACCACCAATAGAACCTTGGCTCTCACCATTTCCAAAGTCAGCTGTCACTCTTCCATGTAAATCACTTCTGAGCGTGGTTGGGTGCACATTACACAGTCAGTTTCAATAGGCATCAGTAACAAGAGACAATTTGAGCTCAAAACCTGAAATCCGGGGAATTAAAAAGAGGGAACCATACAAAACCTCGCAAGCAAGGCAAGAGGGTCCTCACGGTCAGGACACAGAAAGCGTCACAGAAGCCAAGGCAAACAAAGTCAATAAGACAAAGAGGGAAAAAAGAACAACATCAAGAGACAAAGAGATAATTTGAGCTGCACTAGTCGATGTATCCAATTAACCACCAAGTCATTGCAGTACCGTAGGTTGTTATCAGTTTTGCCACAAATTAATTCGAATTTTGGGAATCTGCCACGTGTCGCCTTTGATTGACTGTGACATCTGAAAGAGTTGACCTGGCAACCCAAAAAGCCAACGTCATTTTCCTAGAGTGCTCAAACTACTATCAGCTTACGGTACTTGTGACAAACCATTTTGAAAGCCTTTTTGGAATGCAATATCTTTTGTCCCAATTTCCATGGTGCACATTGCACATACCGAGGACATTGATCACAACGAGCAAGGCATGATTAAGTTTATCCCCTAAATGTCACTGCAGCCAAAATCTGCATGATTGATGTAGCCACAGTGAAGTGTCACAAAGTAGATGAAGGATTTTTCATCCAATTATTTTCGTGAACGCTCTTCGTTGATCATATCACCTCTTCAAGTTGACTTAAGGTCATTTAAACTATTTTTGGATTTTGCATGGGTCTCAATTACACAAAGAGTCATAAAAAGGTTCAACACGTAGTGTATTTTGGATTTTTCATGCTTGAACCAAATTTAAGCCATGAAAATGACTTCTATTGCATTTGAGCCTAACTAACAAAATGACGGTTACCAAGTCTAGTTTCTACTCCATATTGAATTTTTGAAAAACTCTAAAAATCGAGTGTTTTATTGGAGTTACAGGTTTGGTGGGTATTACCATGGTGTAGGGACTTTCTAAATTTAGATACACGGATTATTTTCATTTATTGTACTTTTCTTCATTATAAACTACACCTTTGGTAAAAAAATGAAATCTTTTAGTATATTTTGTAATTGAAATGAATTTTCTTTATAATCGCTTCAAAAATTATAGTGATTTTAATTTTTTACCAAAGTTTATGAAAATTTTATAATTTGTAGTAGACACATGGTTTCGTCTACTAAAAATATAATTTTAAATTCTTATATTATTTATAGTGGCAAAATTGAGTGTGGTATGTAAAGCATGATTCCATAGTCATAGGCCCGACATTCAGAGGGTAAAGAAGTTGAGGTTTCATAAATTTGAGCCATGTATTTTATACAAAACGTGCTGCAAACTTCTTGTTTGGAGATAATGTTCATTACACCATTTATCTTGTTTAGTCCAAGATGCTCTAATTGTTTTATAATGATTATATTTTTATTGTGTAGGATGAATACTTTTACTAAGTATGTGTGTGGATGTTCTCATGCATGAGTAGTACCAAAAATCTTCAATCTTCAGTTGGTAAAAAAAATTATTTGCGTAAAAAGTTATAACCTTGAGCAAATAGTTAGTGTGGATCAAACTAAAGAGGATAATGGGTGTAGTTGAAATTTTTGAACGCAAGGATGAAGCTATGCATTTTTGCTCCAACAAAAAAAAGAAAATTAATAAAAATAATAATAAATAAATGATAACAACAATAGTAACGCTCGGCTAAGAGACCATTTGTGAATGGAAAGTATATTGTTGGAGGTAATTTGTCTATCCATGCCTCAAGGACATGGGGTAGTAAGGTTTACCCTTGGTGCCTCCTTTGACAGGTAGACTCGCCCCAACTCACACACATACACATACGAATGTTGTTAGAGCATGCAAACTACTGAGAATATTATTTAAAGTTCTACGAATGTAAAGTACCTCTTAAACGAGGCTTCAGTTTTGTTAGCTTTGATATACTCACCGATTTCTATTTTACTCACTCCACCTCGAGGCTGCAGTTCACATCATCCGGAACAATATTTGAAAATCCAACAAAGTCGTGATTAAGTATATTTAACATTCTACATCACTACTCAATTCCACTCTCTTCAACTATATAGTCGAGAATCTTTTGATTCCTAATACGAGCTTTTTAATTCCAAATATGGATTTGTTGTTTTTGACCTCCCAAATTTTAATGCAATTAGTTTTCTACATAGAAGTGCCGTGTTCATGTTTTTTATATCCAACGTAAGTCTTCAAGTAATTTTTTTTTATTGCCATCTGCAATAGAGAACTCAAGAGAAAGATAAGCTCTTAAAATGACAAAGACTTTGCACTAAGTCCATCATTCACAAGAAGCATGATTTATAATATAATGCTTAGTGCCCATCTTCAATCATAGGCCAAGTTTAATCCTTTTGAAGACAATCCAATTTCAACCTTGATGATTAGGGAAGGAAAGCTCACCATCTTCAAAACAACTTGAAAAAGAGATAGTGTATAATTTATTCTTTCAAAGTAAAAATTGTAATTCAATGAGAAATAAATAGGATTTTGAAAATTCCATTTAAAGAATATTAACCAAATTCTAAGAATAATTTGTGAATATCCGTATTGCTTATAACTCCTTTCAAGAAATACCTTATTTTTGCACATAGTTTTTTTTTACCGAAATGAGTGCTTCCAAGCATTCATAATATTCTTAAGCCCTAGAATTTGTACCCCTACTAAATTTTCCAAGATTTTTTCCAATGCTCTTGGATGCTCTTTGTTTTCACATCTTAACCCTTAACCCCTAAACGCCCAAACGACCATTTTTTGGTCACTGCCCAAATCTAACGGGCTGCCCGAATAAAAAAAGTATTTTTTGAAAAATAAAAAATATTTAAAAATACTACATCAAGTCTACTTTCCAACCCAATTTGAATTATGTCAATCCGAGTTACACTCCACTCGGGAGAATTTTTCAAAGTGAATCACTTCAACATTGCCTTAGTGTTACAAAATTTTCTATTTGGGGAAAGTAATGATGTTCCCTCCATCATTTCTTTTGCTTTTTTGAAGTTTACAATAGAGAAACCAGGTTTAACTAATCATACTAAATTTCAAACTCTAAAAGTGAAAATTAGAATTTATACAAATTTTCAAAGGTTAATGCTTTTAAATTCATTAAAAAAATATCTAAAGTTATTTTTGGAATTTTGACCGTACGGATAATTTGTAGAGATGATGCCCTACATTTTGTCTTTTGAACCAAACTTCATCAAACATATGGAAGGCACATATTATAACACATCTA
Source organism: Pohlia nutans (assembly GCA_022496805.1). Taxonomy (NCBI): domain Eukaryota; kingdom Viridiplantae; phylum Streptophyta; class Bryopsida; order Bryales; family Mniaceae; genus Pohlia; species Pohlia nutans. Next base: position 25,891,892 of record CM040096.1, read on the forward strand.
TGTTTTGTCCAATACCCCTCGTGCTTTTAGGAGTTAAACGTCAAAAGGCCCTGGGCGGGGCAGCCCGGAAGGCATCTAAATTTTCAGAGGGAAAAAAAAAAAAAAAAAGGCTTTGCTGGCCACTACTGGCCAGCATTGTAGCACTGCGGCACTTTTCAAAAAACGACATCAGCTGCCCCAACCTCAACTCCTGCTCATTTTGATAACTTTAATTACTTGCCAATGTTTCCACAATCTCCCAAATGAGGCGCAAATTTGGAATCTAAATCGCTTTTTCAGTAGCTTTCTAACGCACCAATCCTCGCTTGATTTGGTTGAGAAAATCCACTTTTTTCTTCATTATTCTCTCATAAATAAGCCCATGGGGCTTAATTTGACGTTTAAGGGTTAAGTTTGTCTTACTTGCTTGACTCTTACTAAATTCCTTCGTATAATGGCAAGTGTCATCTTTCACTCTATCTTCTAAGAAAAGTTATTGTATGAGTAAAAAGCCAAACAAACAGTAGGTGGTACAGTACCCTACTGCTTAAAAATGTTATGTGAAAATAAGTTTTCCTTGCTTTAAATAAAAAAATGAATTTTATCAAGTTTAATTTTTAAAACACTTTTAAAAAAATGAATATTTTCAGATATTCAAAATTTTGTTGCATTCAAGCTCTATGGGTGAAGGCACAAACTGCACTACATAGCATATTCAACTACAATTTTTTCAAATTAAAACCTAATTATTGTATGGAAAATGTATCGTATGATTCTTCATTATAAATTGTATATCCTCCAATATATTATTTAAAATTTGAGGTTACTTATAATTAATATAGTTTGTAAAATTTTATTTGACTAAAAAAAATCATATTGATTACATTTCATTACAGAATTACATAACTTTGTTGGAGAAAATAAGAAACTTGTTACTTTATCCATGAAAAGTGTTTAAAAAGTTTTTACATAAAATCTTCATGCCCAAAGGGCGTATAAAAGTATGATTTGACATTTTCTACAATAGTTTGGAAAGTCGAAGAGTTTTGAACACCATTTATGCATATGTAGTTAGTAAACAACTTTCATGTGGTTTTATCATATGAGGTCACTAAGCATGAAGGTGGGGAAATTAGTGGTGGAATCACGAAACATAATTGCTTATTTTGTATAGAAAAGAAAAGAAATTACAACATTTGTAATACACTTGTTAAGTTACATTTTCCTCCAAGCATGCAAGCATGTAGTGTAAACCTTGACTACGTGAGATTCTATCTAGTTAAACTAATATAATTTTTTTTTTTGCTCCAATGTATATTCAATGAACCGACTTTATACTTGTGAACTTCACTCCAAGCAATGAGCCAGCGTAACCGATGGACTACCATTGTAACTCCATACATGCAACTGAAGTCACTTGTCCAAAATAGACTCAATCCTTTATGTTTGGAAAGCGACTATTGCTTGGCGTGAATTTATCGAAATAACTACCTTTATCATTCCATGAACCCACTTCAAGCAATGGTCTACCCTTTATAAAATACACTTGTGATTTTGAAGCCTCTTTGTGTTGCTATTTGGCACATCATTCTCTCTTCTCTAATTTGGTTAACTTGATTTAAAGAGATGATGTGTAATGATAGAAGGCAATCATGCAAAGCTATACAAAGCAATAGTTGCATAGGTACAACCAACCATTTTTGTATCTATATTAATTATTTTGCAAACGAGGTCCCTATTCATATATAAATGTATTCTTTTAAGAAATGGATATAGAATCTAAACCTCGCTTCTCAAAATAGAGCCTTGTTTTTCAAAAAAACAACGAGGTTGTATATTGTTTGCAAATAAAGCCGTTACCAACCATTTTTCAACTTGTATATAAAAAATAAAACAAAATACTATTTCAATTCTATGCCATGCAAACTTAGAAACATTCTTTTAATTTTTAGGTAGAATTCTCAATAGCAATCCTTGTTTACAAAAAAATTGACCATTTTTTAATCTCCATCTCAAACAAATAATCAAATAAAAATAAAAATTGAGCAATGACAGAAAAAATTTAGTACATGGTTGCATGCCTTTTTAATTTAATGATTGAGTTTCTTCTTTCATAAACAATACATGTAAGTCATGAACATGATATTCGTTTAATTGGGACTTTTCAACATATTGGGACTCTTTGAAATCTACAAGTGGTATAGATGCACAGGGCAATTGTGTTCATGGATTTGCAAGGTGTAATTGTGATAGTGAACATGCCTGGTTGCCACGGATGGCGGGACGACAAACAGGATGTCGTTCCGAACTGAAGGCCTCACAGGCCGCTATGAATGCACGGCTGTCAGTCGTGGGATTGCGACGCACCCTGGACGTCGCCAGATTTGCATAACAATCAACAGGAATTGGATCCACAGCCCTAAAAACCGAAGACCATGACATTCTTAAGTTGATGTACGAGTGCACCCATTTTACAATTCATCTGATAACATATAAAAAAACATAATGTGATTCTGCTAAGCATGGTGTCACAACACGCTACTATGCTTGCTCATCAACGTCCATCTTGGAGTTCCTGTCAGGACCTATTGAAGTGATTGATGTTACGGACTTCCTTCATAGTCAAGATTGGAGTATCTTGGATACCTCGATTCTTTCTTTGAATTGGCAAGTGGACCCAAGGTGTTAGGAGCTCCTTTCAAGAACAAGATATTTCAGCACCAATCTTCCTCACCACGTAAACTGTGCTGAAACATGATCCACAAAATTGCATTGTTAACTCTTTGAAGCGACTGTGTTCACTATGTGGACGATGAACAAATTCAAACTATTCTCCTGACTACATACATGGACTGTTTTCATCCATCCAAATTTCTCTTGGTTCTTGTGTTAATTGATTATCATTTGTACAGTATGGATTTTCAAAATAAGATATTGTGATTTTTTGAAAAACAACACAATTGGTTTATGTCAGGTTTCATTCTTAGTTCAAGAAGTGAGACCTTAAACATGATTTTCCAAAATAAGTAGAATCAATTAATGGAAACCATACCATCTTGTAGTGCATGTTATTCCTATTTCATTACAATATTTTGTAATTTATGTGTGTTAATTTGGGATTTTTAATTGAATTTCAAAAGAAGACCTTGCAAAATCAATTAAAAAATATTAACAAAAAATATAATGAATCCAACCATACAAATGTGATCTTCACATTGACTTTTTACAACGTTACTGTGAACATCAACTCCATTTTTGTTTTTCATCAAACATTTTATAACACAAAAGTGAGCCCCTCACTTCCTTCGTGTTATGTTGTGGCAAATTCCATTTTCATAATCAACAAACAAGTCAAATTATATTTCAAGGCAAATTACATTTGAATCATAATTGATAAACAAGACATAATCGACCCTAAAATCTATTAATGTACTGGAATGGTCTCGACGGACAAATAACGGAGGGCACAACTATTGGTCTCACCCTCCGGCCTCCAGGGTACAAAGATTTCACCAAAAATTCCTACAATGCCTTGACCCAGACCTCGGACATCACAAATCATAACACTTTCAACAGACAGTGCCCTTTGTTTATCTACATAAATTTGAAGCACTGAGTTGATTTGATAACCCTATCAAGGCGGCCACAACACAAAAATACAACCACCTCCTAATCAACATGCCCCGTCTCTAGAACCTGGTGGTCTTTATGCATGAGGACAAAATCGTCCCTTATTTTGTTTCGTGTAGGGGCCACCTATAAAAACAACCCCCTCCTCTTATGGTTTTTAATCCCTAAATAGGTCACCCCAAAATATTATTTGGGGCCAAATGTCCCAAATTTGCAAAACAAATTGCCAAAAAGTCCCTAAGGTACCCAAAATGAAAATTTCAGAGAAAGGAGGGGATGAATGAATAGTGCCCGCATTAACCCTAAAGGACCAAGTGTCCTAACTAGGACATTTCAATGTTCGGGTAGGTTTCCATGATGTCAATTTTATTTTTATCTTTTGAAATAAATTATGTGAATTCAGTCTATCAAAAGAAAAATGGGGATCTATTTTTTTTTATATCGACTTTTTAAGTGGAAGTTATGGAGCAAAAGGAGTTTTTTTGGGGAGAATGGGCAGTGCGAACATGGCTCAAAATAAACCTCAGAAATTATTATTTTTCAACTCTAACCGTATGATCTTGTTTTAGATTACCATGAGAGTGCATGGTAAAATTTTCATAGAATTTGACCATACAGATTGCAAGATTATAGCGTTTGAAGTGAGAAGATGAAATTGCAGTCTTTTTTGATATTTTTTGACCGTCTTTGAAGACATGGGAAAATTTGTTGCTCTTGAAAGAAAATACCAAATTAAACATTTAAATAAAATTTTAGAATTATTTTGACCAATTTCAAAAAAAAAATTCACAAGCAAATGAATAGAAAGAGGTGAAAATGATGCTCAAAAACAGGAAACCCCGTGTCCTTTAGGGGTTAAAGACCACCGGGGTTCTAGAGACATGGATCATCATGCATGCCTCTTGCTTCCATTCGGATACCGGTAGTGTGGAGTCTTCCCTCAAGTAGGGGAATGTATCCCCAATAAACGTAGCTCCCAAAATTTTGTAATGTGATTGTTTGGTAGACGTTGGTGTAGGGGAACAAACGGACGCTCAATTCATTTGCTGTAATAAGAGCATTCCCACCCATGCACGCTAGGATTAACTCGCTGAAATTATTCATCTACATTTAAAGGGCCCTTGCACTCACACTCCCCCACCCATGCACGCTAGGACTAACTCGCTGAAATTATTCATCTACATTTAAAGGGCCCTTGCACTCACACTCCCCCACCCTTGCACACCCCTCACATATCAAAAGTGCGCATCAAATAGTCAATGGACCAATCACAAGTAGAATGTGAGGATATAGTCAACTAAATAGTGATTTGAAGGCCCAATTTCTAACACGCTAGGATTGAGAGTCAAGAGGTATTTTTGAAGAGCCCTTGGCACTTTTCATCTACTTTTTGAGTGTGAGAGACTCTGGGAGGGCATGGGTGGCCATGCTCTAAGACCGGAGTGTGTATCTTTCCATAGAAAGCTTCTCCTTCATCTCAAAACCCGTAGGACATGATTGGATTCATATATATAGGGTGTTGAATATTTAATAATTATCTAAAATAGATTTGACACTTCTACTTTTTGAAAATTTTCTTCTTTAAATTTGTAAAAAAAGTAAAAAAAAAATCCTAAAATTTCGGCCCTTATTAAAATAATATAATTAGTGCCGAAGCCAATCATTTACTACACTTTCCTGTAAACACATAAAAAACACATGTTACTTGGATATCTTTTTGTACATCTCCTAACAATGACAGTCATCATGCATACCATCCAGGCTGTTGGTAAGTTTGTATCCTCACAATTTTCAAAATTCCCACAATCACAAGTGTAAGTGTATAATCTATTGAAATACGTTCAAATATCGTAGTCAGTCATCAAGATCAGGAAAAAATAAGTTATTAGAAGAGAAGTCTAAATCTTTAGGATTTAAAAATCAAGATCAAAATCAATTTTGTATGGTGAAAAAAATAAAATCTTGAGGAATATACACAAAATTTGAATTTTTTTAAAAAAATTTCTTTTCAAAAAATTTAATTATTAGGCATGAGATGCTGACCTCGACAGCCAAGTATGATAGCAACATTTTTAAATCCAAATGGCCAAAACTTACAAGAGGTAATATATTAAGGCATATTAATGCAACTTCTTGTTCTCAAGCATTTTTTCCGCAATGATAAGGATAACCTCTTCATCTCCGACTATAGAAACTTAGGATAGGTTTGACATGTAAGAGTGTAAGCAAAACCAACTAAAAAGATGATGCACATGTATACAACTTTCACCTATGGGCAAAGTGTCATTTGAGGCAAGAGTGCCTTCTAAACAAGGGGCTTTATGCCCTTTTATTTGAAATAATTGAGAATAAGAACAAGAATAAATCTATTATACAATGCAGGACGGTTTGTCTCACTTGACCGTTCCGCGCTGGAATCTAGCGAGGAGACAAACCGACCTGTCGTCATGCAATGGGAGCTTGGCCAAATCCTCCACACAGTGATGCACGGCGGACGGATATCAACATCTCTCTGCCTGGTGGATAACACAGTCTGTCTGTTTGGAAACACACACACGTGTACATATCTCCACTTCAATCTCTTCCCAACTCCCTTTTTTTTAGGGCTTTTGTTTTGCCTGACGTGAGAATTTCGCTCACAACTTTTTTCTTCAGGAGTCTTTTTCCAGAGCGTGTGTATGGGGCTCCAGGTAGGTAGGTAGGATTTTTGTTATTATTTTATTTTTATTTTATTTTTTGTAATTCTTGAGAGTTTAGTGGCCAGCAGTTGAGGCTAATTGGTCTTTGTTTTGAACAAGGCAGTGAGGGTTCAAGAAGAAGGATTTTCTATCGTTCTTTTTAGCCTGAGGAGTTCAGCAAAGTTCAGCTGTACAAGTGTGTGTGTATCTGATTCTTTGGTGTCTGTATTTCTCTCCTTCAGTTGCTGTGGTCTGTATTGATTATTTATGATAGATGTCTTTCTGTTCAATTCTGTTTTTTGGGGATGGGAATGATATGGTCACACACCATTTGATCAATTAACCCCTAAAGGACCAAGGATTCATGGTTTTAAAATGACAAATTCAATTGATCTTATAGTGAAAAAACATAATTCAGATAGGACCAGATTTTACATTACTGGAATCAATGAAGATCACTGCATGTGTTGATCAAAAGACAAATAAATTTGAATAAATGGAAGTCTACATAGGACCTATTCAAAACTGCTACAAAAAACATGAGGCCCAATTTGGGCTTCTTGGTCCTTTAGGGGTTAAGGTAGAAATGGCATCTATTTCATCCTTTTCATTACAGCACATGACGGACGGACGGGAAGAATATTGAGACTGCTATTTTTCTCATAAGGGATTCATAAAAATTTGGAACTATGAAATTAATTGGATTATAATGATGCCCACTTTCATCTAGAGAGGGCTTTTTCCATCTTCAATTGAACTCTAATTCGTCGGCTCTGTATTTTACTCCTTGCAATTGATTTCTTTCAATTTGTGCCAAAAAAAAAAAAAAAAAAAAAAACTCTAATTCATTACTTGTCAACTTAGATACTATTCGCTTTCTACTCCTTCCGCACTTAACCCTTTAGTGCTCACGTGATCTCATTGTGGTCTCTCATGTGTCGAAAACGCAAATAACGGAAAATTCGTGAAGAATTGGATTTTGAATTGTGAGATTATGATTTTGAGACTTATAATATACATCAAGTGATTAAGATTTAGGTTTCTCACTTTCTGACCTGTAGATCAAGTGTTTCTGGCAATGTAATAAAGTAGTGAAATTGTGAATCTGGCAGGACAGAGACGTTATGATAGGAAGCAGTCGGGTTACGGAGGTCAAATTAAGCCCGTTTTTCATAAGAAGGTACGTGTAGTTATCAACTTCTGAACTTTCATGTTTTGCTCCAACTCTAGAGTAAATATTGATCGCCAAAATGTTCACATTCAACGGTCCCAATTAGGTTTCCTTGATTTTGAGGCTGTGGTCCAGATTCTCTTTCTGTATTGTAGGGTTTCTATGTTTCTGGTGAGAAGGTTTTTTTGCTTGACTTGTTGTACTGATTCCTTTCATTTGTGACCTGAAAAAAGAAAAGAAAACCTTCTTATGAGACAGAGGGAGTAACTTCTATGCAGTGATCTCAAAACTCGCTAAAATTAGGTGGATTTCTACCAGAAAATAGGACTGCTAAACATACAAAGAAAGAAAATGATTTTTTTTCTGAAATGTAGCGAGAATGCTCATCATGATATAAATATGTAGCAACTACATGAGGTGATATCTGCGGATATCATCATTGTATCACCTTAATATATCGAGGGTATTGCTGGATATCATGAGTATTGTATGCATTGGATAGCAAAAGTAGATACCATTTATGTGGGAGGTCGCATAATTTTCTAAATGTCATAAAGTGGTTCTGAGATCATTGCTTATATGGTAGCGATATCTCTGTAGAAAGCAATCTGAGTGTTTTTAGTAAAAGAAATTGTAGATGGCCAAAAAGAAAGAAATGCTTCAAGTTTTAGGGTTTCAAGTTAGAAAGCGCCAATGGGAAAGATGAAAGTGGCAGCCAGTTATCTCAAAACTGTAGGGTTTGAATTATTCCACAACATGTTAATACATAGCTAATATCAAGGTAATAGGTATGTGCTACCTAGGTGCTACTTAGGCAATACCTGGGTGGTACCTAGGTTTAACCCTTAACTGCCGGACCCTACAGCCGTGCACAAAAGAGCGGTCATGACCTGTAACTGTGTGTACAACATCGGTGTCAATTTTGGGTCCTGTAAGCATGAGTAAAGGGTGCAGTCAGAAATGCAGAAGGGGGCCAAGGGGGTTGACTACGGCAGAGGGGTAGAAAAAATGGAGAATCATCATGCAGATTGATGGAATGACAAATTGAAATGCAGTAGGTGCAAAAAGTGAGTGTAGGTGCAAAAAGTGAGTGTTGGGCAGGTCAAAAAAATTCCACATCCAAGGCGACAGATTGTTGACACGGATCTTTGAACATTGTGAATAGCAGGAGAGTATAGTAGTAATCAATGTTACATAGTGCGAGAATAGTAAAGCACCAGAATTTTTACAGAAAAATCTTTGCATTGCAAAGAAGTCAAAAACTGAAGAAGGTCGGCCCTTCTGATAATAGGCATGAACTTCTTCACAGCCTGTAAACAGAGCTTGCACAACCCTGATGGGGATTGACTAAAATATACTGCTTTTGTGGGCTCACTGCCTCTCTGCCTCACTGATGAGGTGAAGCTAGTCGAGAGTGGCTTCCCAAGTTCTCCGTCCATCCGTCAGATTCATGGTTTCCGAATATTCTTGTGAGTTTAACCCTTAATCCTTTGAGTTCCAGATGATGCACTGATTTCAAAGATATGTTATAAAATGTCAGATGAATCACAAAAATGGAGTTGATATATAAAAAAAAGTTGTAAATCTCAATGTGTAGATTACATCTATACAGTTGGATTTATCATATTTTTTAATTGAATTTTTCAAGGTTTTCAAGGCCTTTATCTACTATGGGTACCTTTAGACACATGGGTTTATACCCAAGGTACCGGCTTGGTATGGGTACGGATGTGACGTATCACACTATGTGTGACTTAATATGTGTAACTCATATAATATGTGCTAGAAATTCTAATTTTAACACAATGTATGCAGCTGCAGCCATCCAATCTATAACACAATTTAATTTATGCAATTTTTCAATTCCTTTCTATTAGTGAAAGGATGTTTTTCTAAAATCACACTATTTTTGAAGGGGTTACCCATACCAGACCATTGCCCACATTGGATTCTTATGCCAAAACTGAGTGTGGCATGTAAAGCAAGATTCTATGGTCATAGGCCCAACATTTAGGAATTAAAGATGAAACCTTTAGTCAAAGACATGTTTGGTCAAAATCAGTAAAACCTTTTGATTTTCTCATGATGGAGTTGAAGAACAAAAGGTACATTCCGTGATAAGAAGAAGAGGATGGTAGATGTGGAGGCAGTTGTGGGGCCTCGTCTCTAGGACCATGGTGGTCTTCCATGTATGGGGACAAAATTGCCCTTTATTTTGTATCGGTTGGGGTCCACCTAAAAAAACAACCTCCTCCTCCTATAGTTTTTTATTCCGAAGTAGGTCCTTTTAGAGTAAATTGGGGCTGTAGGATCCAAATTTGCAAAAACAATTGCCTAAAAAATACCCTAGGGTGCCCAAAATGGAAATTCCAGGGAAAGGAAGGAATAGATGAATAGTGCATGCATTCAAGACCACCAGGGGTTTTAGACTTCCAGAGACAGGGATTGTGGGATTAGAAGACACGTGTTAGAGTGATTCAACGGGCTTGGCACTTCTTCAGCTATCTTTCACGGGCCTACTCTCACTTTTATTAGAGAAGATTGAGAGAAGATTCCACATTGAACCGGTTCTCTATTTGAGACAGAGCGGAGGCGGGTGCTTCATGGGGAGTGGCTCTCAGCTTCACAACACCAGTGTGCCCTCAAAAGTGAATCTTTGTCAACTTGTCCACATCAGCACCTCACATTGTTGCTCACTCATAAGGTTCTTTAACCCTTGTGAAATATACCTAGGAATAAGAATAGTTGCACAAGAATCACTATAGCAGATTCTAGAATATTAAACATGCCACGCAATTCTATACCTAAAGAATGATGGTGGAGAGTAGAAAGTCCACCGTAGCCCGCCTCAAGAATCACATGTTTTGAATTTTTTATCTTTCATACAGTGAGAGCAAAAAAGTGACCCTGTGCAAGGGCTAAAGAACCTAAATATGCTCGTGTGAACCAGACCTTTATTATTCGACCAGTTACTCCGCCTCAACCCAGCCTCAGTACTTTCCAAGTCCACTTCCCCCGACCCTAGAGTTTTCCTTCCATCCACCCCGCGTCTGGAAAGAACAGCATTCCCAACTCACGCACCCCCGACGACGTCTATATAATCCCTCACAACCGGAGGTGTTGTATCAACAACAATCAATACCAATCTCCAGCTCCCACCACCATCTTGAGCAGTCGACACTACTCTCAGATCTCTGATCTCTCATAGTGAGAGCTATATCGACTTGCATCTCAACTCCTGAACTCGCTTACTCATCCATCCAATTCCAGCAGCATCCACTAGCTGATCGATCCAGACATCATGGGCGTCATGAACAATCGCAGCTTGTGGGTGACAGTGGCCGTCTTGGTCACCGTGGGTCTCGTGCCCATGTTGGCCATGGCAGCGGATGAGGATCCCCTGCAGGACTTCTGCGTCGCCGACCCAACCAGCGGCCTCACCATCAACGGATTCGCCTGCAAGCCCGCCAACCAGGTCTCCGTCAACGACTTCAAGTTCGATGGCTTGGTGAAGGCCGGCAACACCAACAATCCCAACAACGCCAACGTCACCGCCGCCTCCGTCATTCAGTTCCCGGGACTCAACACTTTGGGGATCTCCGCCGCTCGCATCGACTTCGCCAAGGGCGGCATCAACCCCCCTCACACGCACCCCCGGGCCACGGAGATTCTGCTGTTGGCCAAGGGCGAGCTGTACGTGGGCTTCGTCAGCACCAACAACACGCTGTTTGCCACCGTCCTCAAGGCCGGCGAGTTGTTCGTGTTCCCCAAGGCGCTGGTGCACTTCCAGCTCAACGTGGGCAAAGGCCCCGCGTTGGCGTTCTCCGCTTTGAGCAGCCAGAACCCCGGCGTGCAGCAAATAGCACCGGCGTTGTTCACACCGGACATCAACGACGGGGTGTTGGAGAAGGGGTTCAGAATCAGCGAGAATACGGTGGACATGATCCAGAAGGAATTCCGCATGTAGATGTTTTGCTCATGAGATTGATTAGAGCTTGTGCAAACATTTTATGATGCAACCACAATTACAATTGATACATTTAGTTGGAAATAAGACAGTGTCGACTGACTACCAGTGAGAGTATGTAGTGTGATTTGATGGTTATCACTCAGGAGAGCTGCGAGTCTAGGACCCCAACTTGTATGGATTGTTCCCTTATTTGCGCTAGCTTGGCCATGGTTAAATAGCGTTTGGTGTTATGATTCAATAAAACCAGGGTCAGATGATATCTTCTGAATGTCATGATTCGGTGTACACTGTGGTGAAGGATGAGTCAGTTACAGTATCTGTGCAGTGGAATGTTTTTGGAAATCTGTATATTTCTAACTTATTGAGAAGATGAAGTCACATTTGGTGACCGCATTTCAGAGGTGTTGATGATTATTTGGCCATTATTGGTTTGTGTTTGTATGGCTAGGATGAATGAGGTGCTAGTTTTAAGCCTCATTTGTTTCTATGAACTAATGATTTGCATTTATTATGTATAAGAACTTGTATCTGATTTACTCCATAGTTTAGTATATGGGACATTTAACCCCTAACTGCCTGACTAGGCGATTTTGGTCTGACGTATAGAATTGAAATTCGTTTTCTCATTCGTCATGCACTTTTTGCAAGTAAAAGAAATACTACAAATATCCATGGCAAGATAGCTTCATGCATGTGTGATCCAATTAAAAAGGGGATGATTTGTGAAAATTATATGCCTCATTTTATGCCACTGATTTCCACCAGTTTATTTTAAGATCTTAATTCAAAATGACAGAACGAATCAAAAGTGCTCTATAAAAATCCAAGTCATATATTTCCAAATAGGTTTTGGGTACGCCTGAGTCTGGCACAACAATTAGTGGCAGAACCATCTTTTGCATGTGTGTGCTTGCACTTGTCTATCTAATACTCCCTCTGTCCCAAAAAAATAGCTTATGACACCCCTATTCATATTGTTCGAGAATAAGCTTCCGGTTTGCTCAATTTAACTACTCCTACTGGCTGAGGGTCCACACCATTGGATTGAAATGGCGGAGTTAATTATCCTCATTTTCCTTCAGCAAATAGCTTTTTATGAGTACTAACTAAATAGACACTGTGTAACTGTGGTTTCACAATATAATAAACATTGCCATACTCAAATTATATTTATACAAAGCAGATCATCCTGGATGGTAAATTCATAATCGGAGGGTATGTACCAGTCCTAGTAATTTGAGAGGAGGCTCTTGAAGGAGATAGGTAATGGCACTCGAGGAGGTAGAGTGCAGCCCTCGATGCCATTACCTATCGTAGCAGCAAATGAGGGCCCTACACGTAGCAAGCAACGATTGGTTACTTTTTGGCCTAGGAGGTATCTGATTAACAATTTAGGTACCTTGTTGCACTCCGTAGGTCTTGTGATTTCGACCACTTGACGTGATAGAAGCGTCGTCTTCTTTTGCAATTGTTGGCTTCGTTCTTGTTCTTGCATTCTCTGCTCAATTTGCACTCCCCTTTTAGCTTGATTTTTGAAAATTTGAGAGCCATGTGCAAGTTCCTTTTATGATGACGCCGGCGGAAGAATTGTTGTCGATGTGGCTCATTTGCTAGTTTCCTACCTCCCGAGTATCAAATCGAGCAATACAAATTACCATGGAATAGTTGTTGCGCGCTCTCCAAACCAGTTGTTTCCTGCCACGTGATTCAATGTTGTCCTCATTGTTGCTACGTCACAAATCTAGCACTCTAAAGTTACATGCCGTGTCGAATGATTAGCTTCATGTTAATTTGCTTGAACTAGTATTCCTATTGGTTGAGGGTCCACACCATTGTGCTCAGGGTACACACCATTGGACTAATTGATTCTTCTATTTCGAGGGTTGAGGAAGCTTATTATAAGACAAAGGAGTAACCATAAACGTAAATTCAATTAACTGAAAATAAATTAAGTTAAAAACTAGCACAACTATCTATATAGAACCAGCCTTACAAACACAAACATCTCATATCGGTCTCAGCACTCCTATGAAAGTCGATGCATTTGTGGATCTCACATCGTACACTACAGGGAGGGGGTGTCGTTTCTCATTTGGATTTTGAGTGAAACCACATCACTTCTCACAATGTCAGCGGTGAGTGCAGAACGTCACACGAGACAAGCATCTATAGTTCCGAGTGTAGACTTTCCTGAACTCTCCGGAATGAGAAACCACAGGTTAGCTTATAAAGCTCCATCTTAAGAAATGAACTAGAAATATGTACACACTCAGGTTTACTTACTGCAATAACTCCTAAATACTCCATAAAGGCAGGAAGTATGAACATTGAACCGCATGTGCAGTAGTAAAACTCACTTCACCAGAGTGTACAATGTAATTGAATCATAAAAAACACGAGCACTCTGAACTTTTCTTGATAAAATCAAATGTTGTTCAATCATGGCCTAACCCACGTGAAGATACAATTTACACTTTGGTCCTCATCCACCTGTTTAATTTAGGCTCTTTTGAGAACAGTCAAGTTGACTGATACTTGGAAATTATCCAACCTTGTCTTATTTCCAAATAAATCAATCATAAATAATACATTTCTATGATTTCTCTACAATCAGTGTCTACGAAGAATCAACATTTTGCTAAGAAATAGATCTACATGCGGAATTCCTTCTGGATCATGTCCACCGTATTCTCGCTGATTCTGAACCCCTTCTCCAACACCCCGTCGTTGATGTCCGGTGTGAACAACGCCGGTGCTATTTGCTGCACGCCGGGGTTCTGGCTGCTCAAAGCGGAGAACGCCAACGCGGGGCCTTTGCCCACGTTGAGCTGGAAGTGCACCAGCGCCTTGGGGAACACGAACAACTCGCCGGCCTTGAGGACGGTGGCAAACAGCGTGTTGTTGGTGCTGACGAAGCCCACGTACAGCTCGCCCTTGGCCAACAGCAGAATCTCCGTGGCCCGGGGGTGCGTGTGAGGGGGGTTGATGCCGCCCTTGGCGAAGTCGATGCGAGCGGCGGAGATCCCCAAAGTGTTGAGTCCCGGGAACTGAATGACGGAGGCGGCGGTGACGTTGGCGTTGTTGGGATTGTTGGTGTTGCCGGCCTTCACCAAGCCATCGAACTTGAAGTCGTTGACGGAGACCTGGTTGGCGGGCTTGCAGGCGAATCCGTTGATGGTGAGGCCGCTGGTTGGGTCGGCGACGCAGAAGTCCTGCAGGGGATCCTCATCCGCTGCCATGGCCAACATGGGCACGAGACCCACGGTGACCAAGACGGCCACTGTCACCCACAAGCTGCGATTGTTCATGACGCCCATGATGTCTGGATCGATCAGCTAGTGGATGCTGCTGGAATTGGATGGATGAGTAAGCGAGTTCAGGAGTTGAGATGCAAGTCGAGGTAGCTGTGACAGTACGTTCGAGAGATACGAGAGAGTAGTGTGTGGTCTGAGATTATGGTGGAATTGCTGGAGATTGGGAATGGTTGTTGCTGTGGCAATACCTTCGGTGGTGAGGGTCTTTATACACGTCGAGCGGGGGTGTATGAGTTCACTTGGGAATGCGTGTTTTTTCAGACACGGAGTGGCTGCAAGGAAAACTGTGCCGAAATCGTGCTCTGGAGTCGGCCGAAATGGAGAGGGAAAGTCGCCGAGGAGAAATCGTTGGCTGGGTTCAGTTAGGACGGAGTAAACTGGTCCAATGAAAGTCTGGTTCAGACGAGTGAGCCGCAAACGGAGGTGCTGATGTGGATTGACAAAGATTTGCTTTTGTGGGCTCCCTGGTGATGTGAAGCTGGTTGGCAGGGGCTTCCAAATCCTCCAAGCCGTGATTCGTGATATTTAATCATTTTATTATTGCAAGATGAAACGTTCGGCAAAGCCATGTTTTGTGAATGACTGAAAGTCATGAAGGCTTTTGGTTTCTATCGTTGATGTTATACTCCGGGATACGCTGGGGTCGGCCGAAGTGGAGAAGGAAAGTCTAACGTTGGCTGCCAGTGGGTTTGGGCGGAGTGACTGGTGACTGGTCGAATGAATTAATGTGTGATTCAGACGAGTGAGCCGCAAGTCCGCAACTGATGGGGATTGACTAAAATATATTGCTTTTGTGGGCTCACTGCCTCTCTGCCTCTCTGCCTCACTGGTGAGGTGAAGCTGGTCGAGAGTGGCTTCCCAAGTTCTCCGTCCATCCGTCAGATTCATGGTTTCCGAATATTCTTGTGAGTTTAACCTTTAACCCTTTAGTGCCCAGGGTACTGTAGCAGACAGCTCTGGATTTCAGTGGGTTTTTCCATTGTGGTTGAGACTACCAAAAATAGAATGGGTTAAATTAGGAAGTAACCGTACAATTCTATTCTCAACTCGAGAGCACACATTTTATTAAAATTTGAGAATCATCCGATGGTGGGATCGGAAGATTATAGTATGTATTTGAATTGTATAATGCACGCTCAAAAACGAGATTTTGGGGGGTGTGTGACTTCAAAGTTAAATAGAATTTGAGGTAAATTTTCAAAAATAAAAGCAAAGAAGTTCAGCTATGCCCTATGTCAACACCTCTCCGTTGCAATCTTTCATATCAAAAATAGACTCACACATAATTATTGTGAGATTTATAAGTGAAAGTGACTTGTCCATGTACGGTTTAGGACAAAATTTTATACGTTGAAAATTGACAAGAGTGGGTACATTAGTCAAGATCGGATTACACACACTAATGGAAGATGAAGAAGAGAACACAATCCAAAAAAATAAAACAAGATAACAAACTTCCAAACACAAGAAATACTACACAATACATATGTTGTATTTGTAAGTATTTACTGTATTTTCAAGTATTTGCAATATTTTTGCGTTTTGTTGATAGGTATTTTGATAGTTGTACAATTCCAAATTGAAAATTTCTTTTTCTGGAAGGTGCGTAATGTATGTGCACAAATCTGAACTTCAAAACTGAAGTTCCAATTCTTCACGGATTCTCTGCTATTTGCATTTCGGACGTTGTAGTGACCATAATGTGGTTTGCTGGGCACTAAAGGGTTAACCCTTTGAGTTCCAGTTGATGCACCGATTTTAAAGATGTGTTATAAAATGTCTGATGAATCACAAAAATGGAGTTGATATATAAAAAACAGTTGTAAATCTCAATGTGTAAATCACATCTATACAATTGGATTTATCATATTTTTTAATTGAATTTTTCAAGGTTTTCAAGGCCTTCATCTTCTATGGGTACCCTTAGACATATGGGTTTATACCCAAGGTACCGGCTTGGTATGGGTACGGGTGTGACGTATCACACTATGTGTGACTTAATATGTGTAACTCATATAATATGTGCTAGAAATTCTAATTTTAACACGATGTATGCAGCTGCAGCCATCCAATCTATAACACAATTTAATTTATGCAATTTTCCAATTGTTTTCTATTATTGAAAGGATGTTTTTCTAAAATCACACTTTTTTTGAAGGGGGTACCCATATCAGACCATTGCCCACATTGGATTCTTATGCCAAAATTGAGTGGGGCATGTAAAGCAAGATTCCATGGTCATAGGCTTGACATTTAGGAATTAAAGATGAAATCTTTAGTCAAAGACATGTTTGTTCAAAATCAGTAAAACCTTTTGTTTTTCTCATGACGGAGTTGAAGAACAAAAGGTACATTCCGTGATAAGAAGAAGAGGATGGTAGATGTGGAGGCAGTTGTGGGGCCCCGTCTCTAGAACCATGGTGGTCTTTCATGCATGGGGACGAAATTACCCCCTATTTTGTACCGGTTGGGATCCACCTAAAAAATCAACCCCCTCCTATAGTTTTTTATTCCGAAGTAGGTCCTTTTAGAGAAAATTGGAGCTGTAGGCTCCAAATTTGCAAAAAAAATTGCCTAAAAAATACCCTAGGGTGCCCAAAATGGAAATTCCAGGGAAAGGAAGGAGTAGATGAATAGTGCATGCATTCAAGACCACCAGGGGTTCCAGACTTCCAGAGAGAGGTGTTGTGGGGGCCAGGGAGATTTAGCCCCTTTGATGTCCTTTCTTGGATGAAAATGAGAGCTGGAGGGTCTAAATTCTACTCCCTATTTAATTTGGAGTTAGTAGGCCTTATTTCTTTCGATTATATATTAGTACCACTATAAATGAAGAATTGGTGCCTATAAACTCCAAAATAGGGGCTAATTTTCTCTCATTTCTATCCAAGGAAGGGGAAGCGTCATACAAACAATGGGGCTAATTTTCTTTGGCCATTGTGGGAACATTCTCTATTCCTTTTTTATCTTACCGCATGGGTTCCCAACTATTTACTATGATATGAAAAAAATTCTCGGAGTTTTTTCATGGCATAATTTTGTGAGTCTTATGTCAAAGTTTCATTAGAGGAAAAATAGGCTTGCAAAAGACCCTCAAAACAACTAATTTTCTTGTCATGGTGCCCATGAGCATGGCTAACTATGAGCTACCATGTCAAAATTCAAAAATTGTGCTACAGTGACGTTGATACCATTAAAAAAAATATAAAAATATAAAACCCTCGACTTGGCCCGCTACAAGGTAGAGCCCGGTACTTCAAAAAAAATTAATCAAAAGAAAAGAAAAGAAAAGAAATCATAGCACCAGGAAGTGTTGTGGCGAGCTCGGCGGGGTTTTTTTCATGTTTTTCATTTTGTATATATATAATTTTGGTTGCCTCTCCTTTTGCTTCTTTCCAAAGGACTTGATGCCTTCTATAGCCCCATATTTCCTCTAATGGTCCCTATTTTGTGATTGAACATTCCTCAAATTTATCCTTATAGGTCCCTTTAGGTTATACATGAGAATAAGTATATTCCAAAGTAGATATATCATATAAATTTCAAAATACATACATTGTGATTGAGTGGGTCCCAAAAGATCTCCATAAGAGTTTTAGAATGCCATTGTAAGGAAGGTCACAATAGAGGGACTTCATCTATTCCTAGGCCCAATGTTTTTTTCATAAAAAATGCACCTGGATTATTTCTTCAAATTAAAGTTGTAGATCCACATGCGATTAGTCACCAATTAGTCATCAATCAAGTTTTTAATTGTGTGTTGTGTTTAGGCCCTCTACAACTCTTCATCTAGTTACAATTATGCATCCTTAGAAGGTTGGATATAGGATCCAAATGAAGTATTTATGTTAGTATATATTTTTAAATAAATAAACGATTAATGATCTTTTTTAAGATTTCTTTTGTGAAGATCAACTACTCCTAACTTCCAACAACTCCTCAAATTGTCAAATTCATTAATTACATCAATTTTGATAGTTGAAAATTCTTAGAAGATTGGAATAAGGTAGGATGGAATTGTCAAGTCTCGCCAAATTGTCAATTTGGTGTCTTCTAAAATTCTAAGTGCAAATACAATACTTTTCTAGAATATTTCTTTCGACTAAATATCAACAGATTTCAAAATAAAGAAAATTGATCTAGGAGCATCTAATTAAGCCTATAAAAAGAAAATGAAATCATTTAATCAGGTTTCCGACCAAGAAAATGGTAAAATCCAAGGTTTAATTACAATTTGTATTATAGTTACTCAACTTACAAAAAAAATTATGCAAAACTCACCAAAATTAGAAGCTTGAACCAAATTTTTGGAGCTACCTAGCAAAAAATGAAAAGACGTAGTATTCTTGGCCTTGCTCTTGTTTTTTTACAATTCTTTAATTTTGAATCCAGCTTGGGCTTGGCTTCATCCAATTGGAAATTCTCTAGATGAGTGTTATTAATGTGGGGTTTTTTGGGCTCCTATCAAAATTCAAAAAATTATCCTCAATTTTCAACTTATGTAGGCCTCAAAATCCCATGAGGTGATTTTTTCAAAATTTCCAAATAAAATAAAAGCCATGGGACCTCTAAAATAAAAAAATCAAAAAACGGGACCCTCCCTCAAACAAGTAGTTTATAGAAATTCATCTAGTCAGGTTTGGTTGGGCATGACAATTCACTCTACTCCCGCAGTCACTGAGCGTGAATGAGAAGTATACCATAAGAAGAAGAAGAGTAAGAAAAATAACTTTGGCCCCAAGGGACAAACATGAATGAAGAGTCCATTGGAAAAAGTGTTATTACCTAAACCAACACGACCTAGCTAGTGCATGCTACCTTTAACCTCTAAATGATAGAGGAGTATTGAATAAAACGTAGATGTATAATGTGACCTCTTTATCTTTGATGAAGTTTGGTTCAATAGAGAAAATGAAAAGCATGATGTTTTAAAATTATCTATACAGTTAAATTTCCAAAAATAGTTTTAGATCTTTATGTAATGAATTTAGAAGCATTTAGCTTCAAAAATTTATCAAAATTACGATCTTTATTTTTAGAATTTGAAATTTGGTATGATTGGTTAAAACTAGACATTCTATTCTAAAATTAAAAAAGAAAATTTTCTAAGGAGAATACATCATTGCTTTTCCTAAATAGTAAATTTTATAACACTAGGACAATATTTGAGGTCTTTTTCTTTGCAAAACATTTCTCGGTGTAGAGTTTAACCCTTAAACATGCATACTATGGTTACCCAATCAAACCTAATTAATTCCCCATATTTTAAGATATATTGTATTCTTTTGGAAATTTTCTCATATAAATTATTGTTAACCCTAATTTTTTCATAACTATTTAGATAGTTATTTGAATTTTATAAGATTTTTTAAAGCTTTTTAAATATAAAAATCATAGTGATTACAAAATGATTAAAATAGTATGATTTTTTAAAGGAAAAATCTAAATAATAGTGATGAACAACAAGGTGTAGGTGGCATGCTTTATAAGCTTACATAAAAATAAATTTAATAGAAAAACATTTTCTGCAATGTATATTGGAATTTTAGGATTTTGAGCTTTAAAGTGCTGTAAAATTGCAATTTCAACAATTTTGAAGGATGGTAAATTAGAGTAGAAAGTAGAAGATAGCCCCCCACAGTCTTTTAGTTGGGACCATTTTTATTTGAAATTAGAAACTAGGTGAAAATCAACGTTTGACTTAAAAACGACCAGAGATGGCTCCACGAGGCTCCTTGCATGCTTAAGGATTAACTCGGACTGACATGATTCAGATTGGGTTGGACATTAGACTTGATTTCCTATTTGAAAATATTTTTTAATTTTTTAATTTTTTTTCATCGTAGGCAGGCAGGCAGTTGTAAAAAAAAGGGTAGTGACCATAAAATGGTTGTTTGGTCACTTAGGGGTTATTGCCTCCTATTGAAGGATCATGTAACTATTAACTATGAAGCAAATAAAAGCTCAACTGCAGAAGAAAGAATGATAATGCAATTGCCATTTTTTTATAGTGTAAAAATAGCCACTTCTAGAATTAGGTAAGATCCTGGTGAAAATTAGACACAAAAAATTTGGCTAGCCATGAGTATAGTTGTCCCTTT
Source organism: Pohlia nutans (assembly GCA_022496805.1). Classification (NCBI taxonomy): domain Eukaryota; kingdom Viridiplantae; phylum Streptophyta; class Bryopsida; order Bryales; family Mniaceae; genus Pohlia; species Pohlia nutans. The sequence continues at coordinate 25,912,732 of CM040096.1, forward strand.
CTATTATAACATGTTTGGGAAGCCCTAACTTCAAGGTGGCAGTCACAGAAATAACATATCACATATGTATTGCTTTCAAAAACAATAATATCATCATATTATGGAGTGTCATATTATGGAGGGTAGACTGTATGCCTAAGTTAACAAAACTACGATCAAGCATTGATCACGAGCATGCGCAAACCCAACCAACCTCCTTTTTTAATCTTTTTAATCTTTTTTTATTTTTTATTTTTTATTTTTATTTTTTACATATGGAACAAGTCTTAATTCCACCGCAAAAGTGAGAACAACATCCAAGCGGGGTAGCTCTGCTGGTCACCAAGTTTTCAAAATTTTCACATGTCAAGGAAAAATTCCAGAGGGGGGCAGAACAACCTCTTTTTAGCTGGCGAAACATAGTCAAAAAGCGAAATCATTTTTAGAAAGAGCTAAATTTGGACCCAAAACTCATTATTTTATCACCAAATATTCATCCATATTGACATATTTTCATCCATTTGAGCAAACTTTCATTCAATTATGACGACTTCATCTAAAAACTAAATGAAAGTGCTACAATGTTTGTTGGCTCTGAGCGTAGGGAAGAGGCATTGCGGGGACACCCATTTTCTTGGGCTAAAAACAACTATAGCAAATATATTCCGTCCATGATTCCACTAAAATGCATTTTCATCCTTCATTCATGCTATTTCGGTCAGAGCTCCTCATAGCCTAGCTGCTTGTTTCATTGGTGCTTGCACATGTTTGAAAAATGAAAAATTGCAGAAAAATCCTTAAATCCAACCATGGTTGAGGCAAGGCTAGTCCGTGGACACCCCATGACATCTATAATATTAAATACACAGTGTCACAATACCATGTCATTACCCTGACTGATATCCGTCACAATACTATGTCACAAAATCATCCACATTTTACATCCACATTTTACATCCACACTTTTCATCCAAACTTTCATCATGTTCTCAAATCATTCTCCACAATTCCCATGATGTTCCCCGGAGGTTCGCATCACATTCTCTAGCGTTCCCGTCATGTTCCCACCATGTTTCCTAATGTTCCCACGTTCTTTTATGTTCCCAAAGTTCCCAATGCAATGTTGGTGCATTGCAACAGGGTGTTTGCTAGTAGTAGATAGAGAGGGTTACTCTTCAGTTGATGGAGCCAGGCACCGGAGATCCTTAACAACACCCACTCTCTGCTGCATCACCATCACATCTTCAACAGCATTTCATTTGCATTGCCGCAGTTCGTTCAGTCTGCTCGCATGAATCGTTTAATTCGCCGCATCGATCGAGGTATGCATGCTCCACTTCCTTTCTCCACCTTGTGCTGCCGATCTTGGACTATCAAGGAATGTGTCGTTTCGACCTCTGTATGTCTGTTTAAATCTGTAGAATAATGGGGTCCATTTTTGGTACGATATATTTCTCTCTTCAATCTCTTCAGAGGAGAATGGAATTGTCTTTCTTCTTCTTTTGCACTTCAGCTGGAGACTGATGATCATGGCTCCTTATGAGTGAGTTTCTAGTTCAACGAGTGTTTACAGGTTTTGCTTTTAATTCCTGAGCTGATGCTTCGAAGCGGATATGTATCAACTTTTTTGGCCCAATGATTAGTGATCAATTGCTCCTTGGGGAACTTACAAACCTCGTTCAGCTGTAGCAGGTTAACCCTGATTTGAGTAGGTCATATGGGGACTTCTGTTTTTGTCCAATTTTGTTTGATTATTGAACAATACATGCAATGATTCTGGTGATATAAAATAGAATTTGAATTATGTTCTTTGCAGTATGCTCAATTGACTTGGCCATTGAATCCTCTGTCTTTTAGGGGTTAAGAGAGAGGTTGAATGTGGCGCTCCATATCTACACAAGCTTTAACTCCCTGTTTCTATGAAATAATATGCTTTGTCTGATAATGCCAGCAATCTATTCGTATTAGAATATGGATGATGTTTGTGTAGTCAAAGATCGTAGAATTTTTCGTTAGGAATTTGTGTGTCTTGACTCATATTTTGGATTTGCAGGTCTGGTTGTTGGGTGAGGGTGATGGTCAGGAGATCTTCACTCGAGTCACAAGCAAGGATATATATGAGAAACAAGCTGCATTGAGCTTTTCGTCACAAGGAACTTGTGTTTTTTGATCTCAGTGAACTTACAGCTGCAAGGACCGATGTTTCATGGTGTCAATGTTATAAATAAGGACAGATTTTCAAGTGGGCTCTGCAAGCATCTTCGTTGAATGTGATATTACACCGATTTAGGTAGAGTGTTTGCACGGCTTGAGGCCAAGTTTGTAAACGAAAATGGTGCAAGAGAGTCGCAGCTTGTTGATACAGCAGGTGCGTTACTTACTTTTTTCACTATTGCAATCTTTGGACCCCAAGCTCTTGAGAGGACGTATCGATTATCCCAACTAACTAGCTTACATAAGCATATTTTAATAGGACAGTCAGCTTTTCACTGTATTAATATTTCCACCGTATTTCCTCCATAGCCCAGTGCTTTTTGAGAGTATTTGAAATACAGTGATAATGTTCCTGATGGTTTGACAAAGTGCGTGTCGATCAAGGGTTTGGTGTTGTAAGTATGGTCCATAGCAATATTCACAAAGGTATCTTCACTTTGGAAGGAATAGCTGCAATACTTAGCGTCATGTGAGAAGATTGTGCTCAGTCTCAAGTTAGTCCAATTTTAGTCCAAATTGATATTTAATAAAAAAAACTTAACCTCAGAAATGACAGATGTTTTTTTCTGTGTATGCCTTCTTCGATCCGGTATTTGCTACAAGAACTTCATCAACTGGCAAGTAATGTGTCTCGTGGGAGAGTTTTGCAGCTATTTCAGGGCGGTTTCAAAGAGGACGATGACGACGACGAAGATGAGGATGAAGCCCAGGAGCTCATGAAGCGTCATCCCAGGTTAACCAATTTTTTTCTTGACAGATTTACCCACGTTGTTAAACCAACTGCTGCATAGCATTCTTGACAGGAGATCCCAACACCTTGGGCTCAGGTAGAGTCAGGGCATCCAAGTTGCTCTCATCCTCTTACATTTTTTTATTTTTTATTTTTTGTTTTGACACACATCCTCTTGAGTTAAGAAAGCCCCTTACATCAATCACTTCAAGAGCTCCCGAATTGACACTAGTGAATGAGAAGAAGTAGCTTACTATTACACACCATTGATTGCATCCAAACCATATCATGTTTTTATATATGAACAATAAGATGGGTGCACTCATAGAACAACTTAAGAATGTTATGTGATGAGATGGATTGCCCGATGTTTTTTAGCTTTGAATAGAAAGGGAAGAATAGCAACACAAGCTACGTCTACAGTGAAGTGAGAAAATTGTTTGAGTAGGTTCTTATGTACAATGTTTACAGTTGCTACTCAAAACTGAGCCCTAGTCCCTGACTACAATATGAAATTGTAGCTGTACTACAAAAGGAACAAAGCCTCTCATAGCATAGCTTCTTATTGTAGTGAGTCTTCTTGTATAGAATTGGAGTTAATTCTTTACTCAGTCTTAGGATTATATTATGGAAAGTGGTAGTTGATTAACTTGCAGCTCTGTGCTAGTTGCAGCAGTGACGAACGCCAAGGCTTTGGACGTAAGGTGCACACACACCAGAAGGAGTTGAGATATGGGGATTCTGAGGCAAGCAGGCACAATAATAAGGGTTCCAAGGATGACGCCACAAAGAAGCAGGTTGTGTTAGATTATGACAGCAATGCTGTGAACAGACACTGTAAGTTGTTACCACGGAAGGACCCTCAAGCTGAGCTTCAAGAAGATTGTTTGCAGCCAGAGAAAGATATCATTGAAGAAGGGAGCAAGAAGTTATTACAGATTCACAGCGAGTTTTTAGTCCGGCAATGTAATCCCCCACTGCAACCTATCAAAGAACCAGCCCAGCAGGAGCCTGAGACCACTCCAAGTCACCAGCAGTTGCAGGGAGGATATCAGGGCTTAAATCCTTCACTTGCTTTTACTCCTCCAAAGTTGGCTAGTAAAACCAAGCAAGAGTGTACTAATGATCACGTAGGTATGGTACCTCTGTTGTAATTGCTCCCTTGCATATTGGACAATGTGTTAAACTTGTGGACGCATCTTATACCCTCAATTGAAGGCCATCATGTTGTCTTTTCTGTCGAACAGACTGAGCAGTAGGTACGAAACCTCTTTGTCAACTTGTACTTCTCTCTATTCTTTTTCTTTTGAGTTTTGTGACAAGTCACTTTGATTTATTTTTTCTTCTGATTTGGAGGTTCTTTCTTGGTCATGCATTTGCCTCCAGTAGTAACTTACAACAGTAGCGTGTGGCACAGGACGAGAAAAAAGTATTGAATGAGGCTCATGTTTTGGAATCGAATAAGGCGATTTACAAACTGTTGAATGATCATGTAGGTATGGTACTAGGAGAGGCTCAACCATCTTATGGGTCTGTGGAAGACGCCTTGTTGTCGACCCAGAGGGATTTTACATCCCCAGTCTCTCCAGAGGAAGAAGAACGCAAGCAACGATGTTTTGCCGTTTTGAAGAATGCGAAAGTAGCTGCCAGGGAGGTGAATGCCAAGATTTCCATTCCTATTTTCTCGAGAGGGTTTGAAAAGAAGTCGTCCATTTCGGGATGCACGGAGTCACTGGCCAGTGACCGAGGCTCCAGCACTGATTCTGTGAATGGAGGCACTGATGAGGTTATCCAAGATGTCACGTCTGCGGAGAAATTTGATGAGCAAAACGGAGACAAGTTTAATGTTCAATTACGATTTTCCACTGACGAAAGAACTACCGGAGAGGCAACTCTTTGTATCACTCGGGTTGAGGAAATTTTCCAGCGGGTGGAAAACGTTCCGGCTATTCGACTGGATACCGCGAATCCGGGATCAGAAACTACTGATATGCGAATTGAAACGACTGCTGAACACAAGCGAACAGAGAATCAGACACCATTGCCTCATGTTGTTGAAGAGAATCATGCTGAGTTCTTCAGCAAAGTTCATGAACCAGGTACTTAGTACTACTTTTGCCCTCTATCACTAGTGAAAACCTCCTGTTTGAACCAACTGGGAGGTTGAAACAACATTCCAATATTGTTTCTGTGATGTTGGGATTTGCAGTAGCGTCTTGTTTTGTGCAATTTTTGAACGTGGAAGTGGTGTGTTGTCGACCTTTAACCCCTAAAGGACCAAGGATTCATGGTTTTAAAATGACAAATGCAAATCGATCATGTTGTGAAAAATATAATTCAGATAGGACCAGATTTTATATCACTGGAATCATTGAAGAACATTGCATGTGTTGGTCAAAAACAGATTAATTTGAACTAGAGGAACCCTAAGAAGGACCTACTCCAAATTGTAAAAAAAACATGGAGCCCAATTTGGACTTCTTGGTCTTAAGAGAGTTCCATGATCTCCTGATGAAGTGTAGGGTAAGCAACTAAGGCGAGGTGCTTCATGGGAATAAGCGTTCTGGGTGCTATTTCCCATGAAGCACCGTGCCCTAGTTACTTACCTTGCGTAAGAATTCTGAAAATTTTATAGAAAGAAATCTGGCTTGTAGTGCTGTTCATGAGGCATAACTCGCTGTTACGCAAGTGCACTCCAAGGGATGGTTATGCACGCAAGTGAGAATACCAACAGAAATTTTGCAGAGTTATTTGTAGTTCAGCACTATTGATACTAGCTCTATTCTTGATCGTTTGTTCCTTACTGCAAGATCTAACAACGATTGGTGCTTTGCTAGGGCAGCAGTTGAGTTCAAGAGTTCCGTCTTTGAACAGTCTCCTGCAAAGGTTATTGACAAGATTTCCACGTCGGTGCTCGACTCTTCAAACGTCGCAGTACAAGAAAGTCCATCAGCAGGTGCACGTTCATGTTCTAGGATGTCCATGAATGCAAGAAAGCATTCCGCATTGTTTGTGCACCTTAACATTAGTGAAGAAGAAGAAGAAGGAAAAAAAAAAGAAATAGAGAATTACAAAACAGCAGTGCCCTCGAAGAAGGTTGAGTGCCCTGTTTCCACAGCATTACATTGCTTTGCTGTCGCACATGGTGCTGCAGAGCCTGCAAGCCTAGGAAGGGCCGAGCCAACGGGTGAAGCAGGGAGTGCCAAGTTTGGCAAAGACATAGTGAATGCTGGAGGTGAGGTTTATGTTCAATGGTCATGTTAGTTAAATTGGCATGTTTCAGAGCGCCGCAAATGTGACATTCAACTCTAAAAACTTGGACAGATGTGAATCTGAGCTTTCAGTTGGATAATTAAAAACTGTCCCAATTCCACTGGAATCCGTCATTTAACAAATATGAGGTTAATTATGCACAATAAAGAAAAACTTTGATCATCTGCCTACATGAATATTGATAAACTCGGACTGTGTGTTATCATGCAAGCAGGGGTTACTGAGTTTTTGGTGAATGAGATTGGTTCAGTGGAGAAAGAGTTGCAGCAACAAGATGTGCTATCTAACAGTACATGTCACTTAGAGGAGACTCAACGAACTGAGTTTCTTCTGAAGCAATGTGCAGATGTAGCCTCACTGTAAGTTTATGTCTTTGTTCCACAACTCATTCTTAGGACCTGGTCTATTTCGTCAGATTGAATCTCAAGATTCTAAAGTATTTGACAACTACAAATATAACCAGTCTCGTCTCAGTACGCTAATAATGATATTTAGTGTTAGTCATCCAATAGTATTCTTTACCTTACTGAAAATCTATAATGTAAGTCACACTATTCATGAACATCCAATCAAGTTTCTAAAAGCTGTGTTGTTCAAGAACAAGAATACTTCATTCTTGGTGATATAGATTGCCTTCTTTGCAATTCTTCTTTATGAGATTGTGTTCTCAACCTTTAAGTACATAGATGAAGATTGGAAAACTTTGAAAAATGTTCAAAACACTGTTGAGAAAGAGATCGGAAATCACAAATTTTTTTTTCTTTAGACAACCTTGTCAAAAAGTATTATGTTGACATTTATTAGTGTTGGTAACATTAAGAGGGTAGTGAACAGTTAGTGTTAGTAATTAGTCTGTTTTTCCAACACTAAATATTAGAGTAGTGTATCTGGATTGAATTGCTTCAGCTGGTTTAAAGTGTCTGATGGTAGCATGTCTCGAGGCTATCTGTTTGCTGGGCTAGGCGTACGTGCTTCAGCGAGGAGGTAAATCGGGAAGATGATCCGGTTCTGCCTGTCGACAGTATCAATGGTGAGTCCCAAATGACTTCCTGCACTGCAAGATGTGCAAACTGTTTTCTGAATGTTCCACCATTTTGGGTGTGTTTCTGTCAATCAGAGTCTTGTGTTGCAAGAGTAGCTTCTAAGCAAGAGGATACTAAAACTGTTAAGGACCTGATCTCACCTCCTCTACTCACCCCTGTTACCAACAACTCATCAATTCATACACTTGGCTGGACTTATTTACACTACTAGGATCATACACTAATTGCTACGTCTATAAGGGAGTAGCTACAACCATATTACAGATCCAAAATGTTGCTTAACAAGGTTGCTTGAGTTACTCCCCTACGTTGCTAACACACTGTATGATCCCCAAGTAGTAGTGTAAAGCATGGCTTGGCTAATTAAATGACCATGGTCGTTAATTAATCTTTGAATGGAAACGGGAATTTCTGCTGTCACTAATAGGGGTGTCCAACCCTCCCACTTTGAAGTTGCATACATAGTGATAAAGTTCGATCTGCCTATTGTACCCAAAGATCTCTCCACAGCACTATGTATATATCTCCCAAACATCACTCCTAAATATGTTACCATTATCCTCTACCTTACACAGCAGTTGTCCTTTTCTGCAGGTGGAAAATCTTTGGAAAAAGTCGTTGCAGATGATACGTTCATGGCTTCTCCAAAAGAGCAATTGGCTGACGCCGTGTTTTCAGAAAATGAAACGGTCATGTGTACATCTTCTGATAGAAAGCTACAAAGTCCTAAAACCTCACCAAATGAAGCTGGGCCTTCACCGACAACACACAGAAGGAGCCTCATTGTGGAGCCCTCGGAAGCTGTTGTGATATTAACTCCAACAGCGTCCTCAACTCAAGCAGTTCTGAATCAAACGTCCATGAAGATGACGAGCCCAACAACCGAGTCATTGCCAACGAATTTAGAGGCATTTTCTTCCCCTAAAGCAGCAGCTGCCCCTTTGAATAAGAGATGCTGCAAGAAGTCGTCCAAAAAGTCTAAAAAGTCCAAAACGAAGAACAAGAAGGCTTGCGTGCAGCGTCAAGATGCACGGACGATGGTCTTTGTACGCAATGACACTCGGGTGGCATACAACAATGGGCCTCAGTTTGCTAATCCTGTAGATCAGAATCTACAAGCTCAAGAGAACGCAATGGCAAACGTTATGAATCCAGGCTCCTTGTTTGATTTTGCTGCTCAAGGAAGTACTCACTCTGCTGCTTTCACGCGCCATGAAACAGATGTGCATCTCATGCAGGCCCAAACCAGTGCCAAAGACGCTATGGTGGCTGCCACTTCGGCCCTTTCACAAAGCCACTGCGAATGGACTCGGATGCAAACTCAGGTATACCACTGAATTAATTCATCTGGAGTCATTTTCAAGAATGTTTCTAACTCTACAGGATTCTTGCATGAGTTCGCTAGAACTGGTTAACCTTGCAAAGTAGTGCGTTTCTAAGTTGTCTTTAACCCGATTCAACACTGTTTTCAAAGATTCGGTATAAAATGTTTGATGAATAACAAAAATGGAGTTGATGTACAAAGCAAAGTTGTAAATGTCAATGTGAAGATCACATCTGTACGGTTGGATTCATCATATTTTTTATTAATATTTTTAAATTAATTTTGCAAGGTTTTCTCTTGAAATTCAATTAAAAATCCCAAATTCACACAAAAAAATTAGAAATTATTGTAATGAAATTGGAATAACATGCACTACGAGATGGTATGGTTTCCATTATTGGAAAATCATGTTTAAGGTCTCACTTTTGGAACTAAGAATGAAACTTGACATAAACCAATTGTGTTGTTTTTCAAAAAATCACAGTATCTTATTTTGAAGATCTATACTGTACAAATGATAGTCAACTAGCACAAGAACCAAGCGAAATTTGGATTGATAAAAAACCATAGAGGATGTAGTGAAGAGAAAGGTTGCAATATGTTCATCGTCCATTATATGGACGCATGTGTGTCAAAGGGTTAATTTAGTTTTGTGTATGTCAGTACATATAAATGTTTACATGGTCCAAAAGGGCTTGCAAAAGGGCTTCGTTTGTGAGTCATTTCCGAGTTATTTAAGAGCATCACTGAACTGAAACCTTGCAAAGAAGCATGTTTCTAAATGATATTTTATGTCATGAAACATTGCTTCCATTGAAAGTAGATATGCAATGTGAAAAGTGCACTGAGCAGAAAATTATGAATATGAATTTGGGTTGTGACTTTTATGGGGTTGACGATCACCAACTCTCTTTTCAAATTATGTTGAGAATTGAGTTTATGTTGAACCTCCTTATTGTACAATTTTGTAAATTTGTTTCTGAAATGCAAAATTGATGTACATGTTGCATTTGCACTATGTAACAGAAGCGGTTGTCATTAACACTTAAAGTGCTCCAAGTTGTTCAAAAGCATTGATCAATGAGCCTGATATATGAGAACATGTATTTGATTTACAGTTGTTGGGTGAATTGATTTGTACGCAGGCGGCTCATTCACGTCTGACAGTCATGCGAGAATCGCAAATTGCTGCAATAGCGGCCAGCGTGGCAGCAGCTGCAGTGGTAGCCAAAGCTGCTGTGGAAGCTGCCAGGGCCATTCAGGAGGCGTCCAAGGAGTTTCTTGCTCAATTTGGTGGCCCATCTCAACCAATATTTCTTAACAGTGGATTTTCCAGATCAGCTGAAATGCTTGGGCATGGCCAAGGCAATGTCTCAGACTTGACAACTCGCCAACCTGTGCAGGTATTTTATCACCTCAATGGAGCCCATTTCTGCAGAGAATACGCCCAAACCAATGTGTAGGCTGACCCATAATGGTTAACCCCTAAAGGACCCAAGATTCAGGGTTTTAAAATGACTAATTCAATTAATCATATTGTGAAAAGTGTAATTTACATGAGACCAAATTTTATATCACTAGAATTAATGAAGAACATTGCATAAGTTGGTCAAACACAAAATTAATTTGAATTTAAAGAAGTTCACATAGGACCTACTCAAACATGCTGAAAAAAATACATGAGGCCCAATTTGGGCTTCTTGGTCCTTTACGGGTTAACAGCCAAACTCAATGCCACTTGTGTAGAAATTTATGTCAGCCAATCAACTTCTTGCACTATTATCTATGTTAGTCAATTTCAAGAAGCAACTTGGGCTGGTTTGTGGAATCATATGTTCATGGATTTGGGATAGTCTAGTTATCGGTTTTGGATGATGACTAACTTTTTACTTTGAAAATTTGTAGAAATTTCATTTTTTAGAATAAAATTCTGAAAAAAATTGCATTCTTCATGATTTCAATTTTCAGAATATTGTTCACCTTCTACTCCTACCGCATGTAGGTGAGAAAGCTTAAGTTATCGGTTATGAGCGTTTCTACCTTACAGATTGAACAAATATGTCAGCAACTTGGGATGCATTACTACACGTTTAACACTAGTTTAGGAGCTTCTGACAGTTTTCAAATCCAAGCAAGATAAACACTGCTGACCGTAAAGGAAAGAATATGAAGTCTAAGCCAGGAGCTCCGTCAGCTAATGCCAAGGATGAGCTAATTGTGAGGGATAGTACCGGTCGATTCATGAGGCAGGAGGTGGTTATGGATGACCAGAAAGGGGTGAAGGGGGAAGGGGTTCAAAAAAAGAGAAATTTTCATGAAATGAACCATGGAGTTTGTTCATCTCATGCGGAGCTGCGGGATCCTGACGACGGAGTTTTCGCATGTACTCAAGGAGCAGCAACTGGGGACCAGCCTGAACTTGTGGAAGTAAGACTTTGCTGCATTTTTAATTGTTGCATAATCATGTTACTTGCCTTACTAAAACATCCACCTGTAGGTCACACTATTTCACATCAGGAATTTAGGACCCCATGGATGTTAAACGATTTCTGTACGACATCCGATATTTCATGGGTTCATACATTTTTTGCACCGATTCTGCACAGGTTTTGTGCTAATTCCGCACGGATTCTGCACTTTGTTAAATAACGAAAAAAGTGAATGTAGAAGCTGTGCGGATTCAATGCAGAATTAGTGCAAAATATGTGCGGAATCCGTGCGAAAATTTCATGAACCCATGAAATATCGGACTTCACACGGAAATCGTTAAAAATCCCTGAGGTCCTAAATTCCTGATGAGTTATGAACATTTAATCAAGTGTCATTTAGTGATGGTAACATTAATAAGAGCATCTCCACCAATACTCTAGATAGCTCTTGGGCTCTAGAAAAATGGATGTGCATGGGTTGGTCAACAATTTTTTTGGAGTGTGACACTGAATACAACAACCCAAGACCCTCAAAACAACTCAAGCTAGTGTATCTTTTCTTCTCACTTGCACATCATGATTGCACAATCCATGCATGGTGACTTGTGAGTGGCTTACTTACTGTTTTCACAATCTATTTGAGTGATGTTGGTGGGGAACTACATGGTATGCCCTGTAATTTTTGAATGACCTTGAGAGTGCAATTCAGAGTTGCTGGTGGAGATGCTCTAAGGTTGTCAACATTTAGACACACATGGATTACATACAACTTTGAGGAAACTTAATTGACAAAGAAATAACTCCAATTCTTCATTAGAACTGGTGTATATTCTCTAATAATGTAATCTACAAAAGTGTTGAAAATGGTGTGAATTAAAATATGGGCTCCCAATAATTCTTCTTCATCTAAAATTTCTAATGCATTAAAATTATTTTAGAAATAATATATGGATGGGAAAAATTCATTTAGTGAATGTTACTAGAATATATCTCCAAAATAATATGGTATTCTTAAAATATTCATAAACTTTGGTGAATATTTGAAGAATATATGGAATTTTTGATACACCATTGAAATAAATAGGTGATGACTGAAGAGGTTGGTCTTCAAGGCGGATGGTTTGTTGCAAAAGTTCTCATGAAGACGGACAAGGAAGCATTCGTGCAGTACAATGAGCTTTTCAGAGACGATGGTTTGTCCCTTAATCCTTCTTCATTAGGAGACTTCATGAATCATCAGAGATTTCGTTTTATGATGTTATATAAAAGTTCCTAAAAAAAAATCTAATTTTATTGAAACTCTGATAGCAAATGGTACTATTGGTGTTGGGCAATGGTCTGATATGGGTTCCAAAAACGACTGTCTCACTAACACTAGTAGAAAAGGTGGCACTCCAAGGGAGATGCCCAGGCAAAATCATTGTGTATGCGTTTGATTGGGCACCACTTACCTGGGCATCTCCCTCGACAGTGCCATCTTTTCTACTAGTGTAAAACAGTCATTTATAACTCATTTAATGTATGCTAGTAATGCCGCCTAGAACACCATGTAATTTTTGTAATTTTCCAATATTTTTTTTCATTACCAAAATGACATTCCGTTGCAGGATGCACACCGTGTAGGAATTTGTTCCCTTTCTCCTCTTTTCGAGAAGAAGACGCTTATGGGAGGACACAAAAAGGTGACCGGCGGTGGTTGCGGCCATTGCACCCTTTCAGTAAACTATGTCGCAGTTCCATGCTACCTCAAACTTGGACACTGGGGAACCATGTTGATGCATACATCAATGGCGGGTATGTATGTTGAAATTTTTCATAAATTCTATTTAACCCCAAAAGGACAAAGACGCTCGAATTCGGCCTCAAGCAGTTTTGAGTAGGTTCAATGTAGACTTCTTTTGTTTAAGATTATTTTTATTTTTATTTTTACCAACACATGCGATGTTTTTCACAAATTCTGGTGATATAAAGTTTGGTCTCATTTGAATTATATATTTTCACAATTTTGATTGATTGGGTTTGTCATTTTAACCCCTAAAGGACAAAGAAGCCTAAAATGGGTCTTTGTAAAAAAATTGTAACATTTTTGTAACATTTTTGAGTAAGTCTTGTGGAGATTTCCTTTTGTTCAAAATTACTTGCTTTTTAACCAACATATGTAATGTTCTTCACTGATTCTAGTGATATAATGTTCCATCCCATGTGAATTATATATTTTACAATATGATCGATTGAATTTGTCAATTTAAAACCATGAATCCTTGGTCCTTATAGGGGTTAATACCTTTGAATTTATGTTGTGGTGTTGGATGACGTTCAATGTACAATTAGAGGAAGTGTTATTGAATATCTTGGAGTACGGTTATTCTGTTATTGGTCACTAGAGTGTCTATTCTCGAAAGGGGGGAGCAGTCTTGCACCAATGACTCTTTGTCCGGTGGGCACTGATTCATTGTCAAGATGAACAGACACTTTATTCACGCCGACCTCGAAAGATGACCGGAGTTTCTACCTATGTTGTTGAATATCCATAAATTTCATAAGTTGGTTCAGTCTGTGATACATATTTTTATAAAGATGTCCTTGCTTCACTAGATGGTGGGAAGGAACCATTGTAGAGATTGATAAAGCTGATGAAACAAACATCAAAATCAGTTTTCCAGGTTTGCCAGTTGACTCTCTAATTTGTTAATTTAATTGTTATTGGCATTTGCAGCTATTTTTCTTGAAATCTATTATATAAAGTAGCGAGCATCACAATACCATGTCTCTACCCTCCTTGGTATCCATCATGTTACCATGTCACGAAATCATCCACATTTCACATCCATACATTTCATCCAATTTTTCATCATGTTTTCAAATCGTTCTCCACAGTTTCCATGATGTTCCCCAAAGCTCCGCATCACATTCCCTAGCGTTCCCTTTGTGTTCCTTAGCGTCCCCTAATGTTCCCATCATGTTTCCTAATGTTCCCATGTTCTCTTTATGTTCTCAAAATTTCCATGTTCCTTTTGTGTTCCCAATTGATTCCCAAATTCCCAATGCAATGTTGGTGCATTGCAACAAGGTGTTTGCTAGTGTTATTTTAGATAGAATGGATCTCACACTTCTTGCTATATCTAGCATAGAAATACCAAAAACCGTGAAAATAAGGAGATTTGGATATTAGAAATAAAATTGTATCTTAGGACTCAATTTTTTTATATAGAAGAGAAGAAACCATAAAGTGGCAAAGTAATTTCATATTTTATCCCATATAGATATTTTTCTACAATTTTTCTAAGTGGGAAGTATTTCAAACCCATTAGTGGTTACATAGGCTCATCTCAAACCGATACTAGGACTAATCCAAAGTCAATATATGGGTTGACCCATCATTCTACCCAAAATAAAGAAAATACAAGAAGTCGATTGATCAACACTAATCTCCTAAAAAACAATTTATGGTCACATTTTAAACTGTTTCAATGTCAATCTACTTCACAACTTTTGGGCCTTCACAGTTTATGGTATTCCCACGTTATAGCTTCGATTGTTCAGTACGCAATTATCTAATTTGTTGGGTACCTGTTTCCAGGTGAAAAAGGCATCCAAGTGGTGAAAGCACAGGATGTTAGGCCATCTATGATTTGGGCAGGTGATGACTGGAGGCCATGGAAAGAAAATTCTATACAAGAGGTGCTATCATTTCCATGTCTGGCATGGATTCTGTAGGAAGTATTTTCTTGCCCATGGAGCTCTTTTAACCCCTAAAGGACCAAGGATTCACAGTTTTACAATAATCATATTGTGAAAAATAATTAAGATGGGACCAAACTTTATATCACCAGAACTAGTGAAGATCATTGTATGTGTTGGTCAAAAAACAACTAAATTTGAACAAGAGAAAGTTCAAATGGGACCTACTCAAAACTGTAATAAAAAATATGGAGCCCCATTTGGGCTTCTTGGTCCTTTACGGGTTAAAGGGAAATAGTGGAGGTTCTCATTTGTCATATGGTGCATTGTCTATGCAATCTTTAACAATTTTTAGTGTTTGGAAGTTGTTACTACAAGTGAGTGGCACAAGAGAAAAAAACTACATGTTTCACGGTGGGACACGGTGCAAGTAACCTCACTGCAATTGATTTTTGAATGTATAAACCATGTTTTTCAAGTTGGTAATCCATTCTTCAAACATTAGTTAATCCAAATGGGTGATGGCCTGATATGGTTACCCCCTCCAAAATAGTATGATTTTCGAGAAATATCTTTTTAGTAAGAAAAAAACATTAGAAAATTACAAAAATTAGAGGGTGTTATAAACATCATGGCTGCAACTATATACATGGTGTTAAACACGGAATTTCTAGCACACATAAAATGAGTTAGACATAAGTCACACTATCAGAGATGCGTAAAAGTGGTACCCATATTAGGCCATTCCCCAAATGCCAAGAAGCCAAACTAGAGAAGAGTGATGGCCTGATATGGGTACTCCTCCAAAAATAGTGTGATTTTCAAGAAATATCTTTTTGGTAAGAAAAAAAACATTGAAAATTCCAAAAATTAGGTGTTATAGGCACCATGGTTACAACTATATACATGCTGTTAACCCTTTAACGCACCAGTGTCCACTATGTGGACGACGTACAGATTGAACCTGCTAGATTCTCATCCAAATTGGACAGTTTTCATCCACAAATTTTTTCTTGGTTCTTGAGCAAGTTGACTATCCTTTGTACAGTTTGGATCTTCTAAATAGGTTATTATGATTTTTAGAAAAACAACAGGATTGGTTTATGTCAAGTTTCATTCTTAGTTCAAAAAATGGGACTTTAAATATGATTTTCCAAAATAAGTAGAATCAAATAATGGAAACCATACCATCTTGTAGCGCATGTTATTCCGATTTCATTACCATATTTTGAAAAAAATTGGTGCTAATTTGGGATTTTAAATTGAATTTCAAGAGAAAACCTTGCAAAATTGATTTAAAAATATTAAATAAAAATAGAATAAATCCAACTATACAAATGTGATCTTCACATTGACATTTACAACTTTGCTTTGACCATCAACCCCATTTTTGGTTTTCATCAAACATTTTATAATGCTTTTTTGAAAACAATGTTGAATCGGGATGTTAAAGGGTTAAAAGACGAAATTTTTAGCACATAAAATGAGTTAGACATAAATCACACTATGTGAGACACATAAAAGTGGTACCCATATCAGGGCATTCCCCAGAATCAAACCAAAAACATACTAAAACCTTTAAAATAACGTCATTTTCTCTGTCTTTTTTTTCCTCCCTAGACTGTGTGTGGCAATGGCATGTGCAGGATGAGCCTTGCTCCAAACGTGCAAAACTGGATGTTGTTGACAATGGGAAGATGAAACTGAGGGAGGAGCCTGTGATTGGAAAGTCTGAGAAGATGCAGTCGTTAAAGAAATTGGTTGAGGAGCCCTGCAAACCAAACATTTCTAAGGTTGAATGGTCTAAAACCATCAGCTTCTCCAACTCTGTATGTAGACTTTTCCTAAAGCCACCACAGTTGAGACTCAACACCACCAATTTCGCTATTCAATTCAACCAATGGCATGTCACGCATTGCAAAGAAGTAGTTGGTGGTTTTAGGTATCATTATGAGTGAAAATTAGTGCTCCCTCCGTCCTGCAAAAAGACCTTGTTTTCACTTAAATTCATGGATTAAACTTAATCCCATGATTACAGAGGGAATATGTTGACTGTGATGCAAATCCCTAGATTAAGTGAGTACAGAGGGAGTATTTTGACTGCCAGAAAGTGTACATATAAGACCAAAATCCATGACAATAATCCACGATCAGCATGATCAAAATCCTTGACCGGCATGATCAAAATTCATGGATTAAGGTGCCAGATTGTCTGCAATGCCATGAAGCAGTTGATAAGTGCAAATTGCTAGCAATGAATGAGTAGTACAATTAGAAATCATGGTTTTATTTTGGGACAAAATTGAAGTTGATATCATGATCTTTTGCGGGACGGAGGGAGTACCACATAGTGTGGTCCTCTATATTGATATTGAGTCTCGATGTACTTTCCACTTTTAAAATTTGTATCAGTTTCAATGTTGAGGATATAATTGTGGAAAAATATGCATTCCTTGTTAATTGTGAAAAAATATTTCATCAAAAATATCATTGCTAAAAATACATCTGATTGCTTAAAGGCAATCAACCTTAATGTTCCTGTTGGACCACGAGTCAGCCGTCGCTCATCAGAAGCTGCCGCACAAAAGAATGGTTCCAGTGGTAACAACAATGCCATGACAACATCATTGAATACTACAAGAAGGGTGGGTTTTACTGTCCCAACGGACCTGGGCCACAAGGTAAACCGGCCCCAGAAACAAACTCTGGGACGTCCGTCACGTCATGCCCCGCGAGCGCACCCTCCAAGCTGGAGCAGCCTTGCAACATCTCATAAGAAACCTGCAACTTGTACAACTCTGTCACCAACATCGTTTGCTGCGAGGAAAGGGACCATGTCCACAAGATTGCAACTCAAAATTGAAGATGAGAAGCGCAAAAAATTGTCCACTCTGGTGGTTTCAAAGGTACTAACTGCGTTTCTACACTGAGGCTCAATTTAAAAATTCTTTGATATAAAAGTAGTTTCATTAACCGCTAAAGGACCAAGAAGTCAAAATTGGGCCTCATGTTTTTTTTAACAGTTTTGAGTAGGTCCTATTTGGACTTCCTCTTTTTCAAATTTTTTTTTTACCAACACATGCAATGATAATCACTAGTTTTAGTGATATAAAATTTGGTCCCATTTGAACTATACTTTTCACAATATAATCAATTGAAATTGTCATTTTAAAACTGTGAATCCTTGGTCCTTTAGGGGTTAAATTTCTATAGGAGCCTCAAAATATGGCCGGGTTATATTCTTCACCGGAAGCAGGGAAAAATCAGTGGAAATAGAAATCAAGTGGATTTTTTTTAAAGAAAAAACGTGTATTTGTAAAAAAAATAGAAATTTATAGATGTAGAGTCTTATCCATGTGTATAGATTGTACTACGACCAACCAAAATTGGCTCATAATTAGGACTGGTCTTAGCTAGACACAAAATAATTCAAACTCACTAGGGCTCTGCTTCTCTCTGCACTACTAGTGACGAAATATGAATTGTATACACTTCTAGGCATGGGAAGACCATCTAAGGATGTGAAAAGGTAAGTTACATCATAGAAAGGTTACATCATAAAATAGTACCCTAGAACTGTCGCCGGCTCGCTTTCATACCCTATGAGCGTTGGAAGTTCACAAGTGAAACCTATAGTCATCAATACCATTTTTTTTAAACCAACTCCAACCTAAGGTCATCACTGGAACAAGGCAATGAAACAGCATTGATTAGTGCATAAATTGCTTGACATTGGTGATTAATGAACAATGTTCCTACTTTAACCCCTAAGCATCCCTAGCTTTTCTGGGCTTAAAAACATCATGACATTGCTTTTGATGTGTTATAGGTCTAAATGTAAGTAAGGTATAGAAATCTCAACCATAAAATCTTGTAGTATACATGTAGATGATGTGAATCAAATTTGGAGTCATTTGAAATCTCAAACATAGGTTGCAAGATCATAATGTTTCAGTGTTGAAATAAAGGATGCTAAAATTTTCCTAGCAAGATATTAGAGGTGAAATTCGTTTTCAAAACTATTCAAATGAAAAAACTTTAAACTATAAAGTGGTTCAAAATCATTATATAAACACATTAGTACCCAAGAAAAAACTCTTGAAAAAATTCGATGTGCCCTAAAATGGCCTTACAATGTCCAAAAGTAGCCAAAAAGTGACCCATTTGACCCAAAAAACCAAAGTGTCCAAATAGACCCGTGCACTAAAATGACTCCCAAACATTCAGAACAACATGGATTGACATGAAAATTTTACCATGATAAAAAAAACTTCAAGGGGAATCTAGCCTGACAGTGTTCATTGAAAACAGTCATTGAATGAAGGAGATACAAGCCCCCAAAGTTGTAGCCATCAAAATGCACAAAAACTGTCCCAAAAAAAGACCCATGTTTTCAAATGATTCCCAAAAATTCAATACATCTTGGATTGATTTGAAATTTTTACCACTCAAACTAGACATCATGTTGGGAGTTTTCCCAAAATTTCATTGAAATTTAACACTCTGTGAAAAAGTTACATATCTCCAAAGTAAGAGTAACTCAAAAAACGTCCCAAATATGGATGCCGAGACGGTTAGGGGTTAACCAATGTGTGAAACCAACATTTATCATCAGCAGAATTCCGCAAGATTGGCACTAGTGATAAAGGCTTATGTGTTAGAAAAGGGACTAGTGTAGTTTTGACTTTTGAGTTGCCCAATAAAAACCTCAAATCTATACCTATAACAAATTTAGAGTTTTGAGCACTTGAACGTTGCCTATTTTGGCACTCCAAAATTTGTCATTTTACTCCAGCTGTTCGAAAACAAAAGCATCTTTAAGAACTGGAAGCAACGTTCCCACAGACTTTTTATTTTGGAACAAGAGTAACAAGTATGATCATCACAGCTTAGATTTTGGATGCTCAGTCAAATCTTATGGCACTCTAAAATGCATCAATTTGTGTGTTCATTTGTTTCAGGTTATTCAGAAAGGAGCAAAGTCTGTTTCAACTAGGAGTGACACGATGAAGTTAAAATCAAAGACTATTCAAACAAAACTACTGAAAGCTCTTAAACAGAATTCAAATCGAAAACTACCACGTCTAACTCAGAAGGTACATATCAAACAATGAACTAACGGGGAAGTCACTCTACATATTTTTTTAGGTACCACTTGAATGTGATAACAAAGTATTTAAAGGTATCCTAAAATAAAAGTAATTCTTACTATAATTAGTATTATTTAAAGAATATTCTCATTTTAATTCTTGTAATCAATTTTGAGCATCCTATATTAATGTAGTTCATTTATAAAAATTATCTTAAAAGAATTATTTGCACCCTATATTTTTTTGCACGCCGTTTGTAATTCTTGGGAAGTGACTTCCATGTGAATGATATACTGTAGGTGGAGGGCAAGGTGGGCAGAAAATATTTCTAAGAAAGAAATAGTATTTTTGTATGGTGAAACATCTTGATAAATATTTGTGGATATTCCATGTGCTAAATCTTTATTTTTCAAAAACAATTAAATATTTGACAGAAATGTGCCAACCAAGCTCTCCATGTATGATAATGATCTTATCAACAAATGGTTCCACAACGCATCCATAGTTCTTGCTTTGATGGAATCATTGCCCACTTGTCATCATATTTGATAGGCATGGATTATGTCACTAGTAGAAAAGGTGGCACTGGCTAGGGAGATGTCCAGGCAAGTGTGCCCAATTTCAAGCATGTACAGTGATTTTGCTTGGACATCTCCCTGGGGAGCGCCACTTTTTCTACTAGTGTGTGTACATAGTACATAGTTTGAAATTCCCAATATTTCATGACTCTTGTGTTTGACGTTTTGCAAAAGTTCTAAGTCCGGTTGCAATGTTTTGTTCATATTCCATGTCCATGAAGCAACCTTTGCCACTGATAGAGTGATGACGTTCAAAAGTGCCTTTCAACAATATGGTTTTCACGACATTATTATGGAATGTTGTTTCATTCATAACATCCTCAAGTAGCTGTAGGAAGTCACCTTTTGCTATAGTTCTCCAATATTGAAGGCATTCAATAAAGAAATACTAAAATACTCACATTCATTATGGAGAGTATGCACATGACTTTCTTGTAGAAAATTAAACTAATCTTGGAGTTTTCTTAAGATGGACAAAAGCAAGAATAAGTGGGATTGTTGAAGAATAGTTTAGGCTCTTGGCACAGTTGAATATAGTGTTAGGAGGATGTTATAGCCAATGTTATGTTTGATGCTTACAACAACATCGTTTTAACCCCTTTAGGATGTGAGGACCCAACGTAGCCCCTATTTTGTGTATTCCTAAATTTTGAGGTTGTTCCTGTATGTGTTGGAATCTACAAGCGACATGAAAAATATGGGCATTCATGAGGTGGAAATCATGGATTTAAAATTAAAAAAAAAGGCTAAATGCGGAAATTGTGCCTACAGAAAGAGTGTATTCTACGTATTTTGAGTGATTAGAGAGGTTTCCTATGCAACAATTTGTCAACTTATGTGTATGTACGTGTCACGGTACAATGCCTTCCAAATACGCCGGTCATCCGGTGAGAAAGCGGTTACCCTAGTCACAAGCTGTGGCCATAGGATTAGGTCTTGATGGTCCTTGGATGTTCTTATGTGTTTGGCTTGCGAGGGCGATTGGCGAGAGTGGTGCTCTCAAGAATTTTATATTTTTGTAGAGGTCATTCTCGCTTGGGAGATGGAAGCGGTTGTAGATTGCGCTAACGATTTGCATGGAGGGGATGACATCACAAGGTAGAAAGGTCGTTTGGAAATATGCAGCTTGCATATAAGACTGAATCTATGGAATCTTCAGAAAATGCCAGAGAATGTTTTGTGGGAATTCGCCTTCGTGATTGGAAAAGAGGCAACCACTGCAAACGTCGAGATTGGTATGGGCGACATTGTTCACGACGAGGCTGCTGCAGTCACGTTGTTTGTGGAGGTGTAGTCGACCAATTGCACATCTGGCTGTGGCTAGGGTTTGGGGGAATAAGGCGCTGCGAAGGCCATACGCTTGCTGCAACGGGAGCAATTGCTATTATAGGCGAGGCCAAAGACTCGGAATTGGCAAGGGAATTTTCTGGAGGAGGAACACTGCCGGTACCTCTAGGAATACAAAAATCTTCTTGCAAGTGAAGTCTTTGATGCCCTTGGTTGAATGATTTTTAATCATAGATTCAAACCTCAAACTTACCATGTGTTGTGCCCAACAAAATCTTACAACTTGATCTTGTGATGCTCTTTTCACCTATAGTATATTCCCTCATACACTTTTTTCGTTGCAACTTCATCTTGCTCTTCTAGCTCTTGCAATAGCTTCATGATGGCGTGCTTAACCCCTAACTGCTTGAGCGTTCATTTTTTGGACGATGTACAAATTTCATTCATATTTTCTCATCCGTCATGCACTTTTTGCAGTGTGGAATTTTTACTGTAGATTCTATGGGAAGTTAGCTTCATGCATATGTGATTCGATTAGAAAGGGGATGATTTGTGAAATTTTAATGCCTCATTTCATGTTGTAGTGATTCACCCAAAATTTTGAAGATTTCAGTGTAAAAGTGGTCTAAAAAAAGTCAACTCATAAAATTAAGCAACCAAAAAATCTCCAAAAATCACTACACTTAGAGTATTACATTTCAACCAATCACAAACTAAGAATTTCATCCGTAGATTGTCAATATCTTATTTGTAATTGAATTAAAAAATAATTTTGAATTTCACTTTTCAAATTTTATACAAAATTATTGATAATAGCAATCATAGATCTAACCGTATGAATAGAATCTAAAATTCATAATGTACAACTTTTATTCATATATCAAGTTCAAAATATCCCTCTAGGTTGCATTTTATAATGCAGTTTTGCAAAACTGCCGAATTTGGAGAGGGCTCTAGGCATTTAGGGGTTAACGACATGCTTGGAAAAAAATATGGGAAGACAAAACTTCTTGGAAGTGAAGTCTTCATCAACCCTTGGATGAATGATGAGAGAGAGGGGAAAAAGTAAACGGAAAAAGTAAAAGTGGAAGCGAGGAAGGTGATCCTTACGGCTCAGCTACGAATGGCCACCACTCAGTCACCCGCATCAGCCACTCTGGGTTCCCGTCGCCATGGCCTCAGCTGCCATCACTCTGCGTCCCACCACCTCGCACAATTGCTCTTTCGCTTTCACCACGCGTCTCTCGCCCCCATTGACTGCCTCGCAATCTCGAAACAAGAATCTTCTGAATCCGTCAGTCGGTTAATTCTGGCGATGGGAAATGCGTCCGTCGCTTGCTGATTTTCCAATACCTTGATTTTCAGTCATTAGGGTTTGTTTTGGAATGGCCATGGCGATGCCGGGTGTGGCGATGGAGCTCATGGGAGCGGTGACGTTACCGAGGCCAGGCCTGGCATTGCGGGCGCGCTCCAATTCCGTTGTGCGCTGTAGTAGTAGTACTAGGTTGGCGATGAGTGAGCGGGCGGGATTGGCGACGGGGCGACGGGGCGTGCGAGTGAGGGCGGCGACGGGGAACAGCGATGGGGTGAAGTGGTGGGAGAAGGACGGGGGCCCGAATTTCCACGACTTGCACTCCACGCAGGAGTTCGTGGACGCGCTGGCGAACGCGGGCGACAAGCTCGTGGTGGTGGAGTTTTACGCGTCGTGGTGCGGCTCGTGCCGGGCGCTCTACCCGAAGCTGTGCAAATTGGCCGCGGAGCATCTGGACGTGGAATTCATGAAGGTGAATTTCGAGGAGAATAAGCCCATGTGCAAGAGCCTCAACATCAAGGTGTTGCCCTATTTTCACTTCTACCGGGGCGCCGAGGGACGCGTGGATGCGTTCTCGTGCTCCCTCGCCAAGCTGCAGAAGCTCAGGGACGCCATCGCTCTTCACAACACCGACAGGTGCAGCATTGGCCCCACTGTTGGCGCTGGCAACCTCTTCTCCAGTAGTAAGCCGCAGGATCAAGCCGCTGCCACCACGGCATCATCGTCTTAAATCATCAGGTAATGGAAACATTTTATGTAGGGTGTGATTCTGCATTGATTCCGCAAGGGGATTGCATTTCTTGGTGTCCAAAATTTTCCAAACGACCCCCTGGCGGGGTCTTTTGTGTAGGAACTTAATGCTTTGTAATCTATATGTACGCATATTGATCGACTTCCTGTAACCATAGCGCTGGATTCAGCGCACGACTTTTCTCATCCAATTTTTAGCACTTTCTTGTAATTGACTTCCTGGAGCTCCCTATTCTGGTCGAGCAATCTGTCCCTCTCATGCACCAGCTGCTTTGATTCAAGGGAAGTTGCCCAATTCAAGTGGCTTCTTAAACCACATACCGTATGTTTTAACCCAAAACCTCATAATGCTAGAGTTGCGCATGATGTGGATTGTAACGCAACGGTTTTGGACCATGATTACGATGCTTTACTTAGAAACTATAATGATTGAATTAATTGTGCCACACTCTCAGGGTAGTGGGATTGACACTTTGACGTGATCTTTACAGTTTCGGAGTTTTTGGCAAGTGGTTTTGTGTTAAGAGCATATTGGAATGAACAATGTACGAGTGGGACCATTAGTTATTGCCTCTTGCTTCATAATTTTGTTCTTGCTTGCAAACAGGTATACTTTTTACATAAATGGCCCTCCCACCAATGCAAGGGAAAAAGCAAGTTTCAAAGTTGAGAAATTCAGTATACCGGTAGTTCAAGATTTTTAGAAATGGCTGGGGTTTAGTTCCTTCTTGCTCTGGCTTGCACGGATTAAGGACACTTATTTTAGCTGACGCTCTGCCACTTGCAGTGCATTTTCGCAAAGCCGAAGACTGTAGTACCGTTGTGACTCTAGTTGAAGCTCATGTCACACGAACATTAAGCTTCAGTAGTAGTGTTGCAGAACATCGGTAGACCAGCAAATCGTTCAGCAAATTGTGTCAACTTCTCCAATTCAAAGTGAAATCAAATTAGTGCATGGTTCCAGAACATATCTGGCAGTGCAACACCACGACTAGTTACAGATGAGCTCAACTTAGGGTTGCAGCTCTTCTCATCTCTCACCCTCCAATTCGTGTGGCAGGCGACCACAACCCCTAACCTCTCACATCATGTACAAAATTGTTGTAAGCAACGCTCATACTTCGATACTGTTGCTGCACTTCACCCGATGCCGCAGAAGCGCGGCTCCGAATTTGAGATGCAGAGCGTGGCTGGCCTTGAATGCAACGACATGTGCAATGGGAAGCCCTGTGTGCCCCGGCAAAGCGCACAGCGCGAGGTCCCCAATGAGATCCAGCATCTTATGGCGACAGGGCTCGTCTTCGAACCGCAGCGGCGGGTTGAGCCATCCTTTCTCCATGCTACAAACGAGCGCATTCTCCAGTGATCCGCCCTTAATAAGCCCCGCGGCACGCAGCTCCTCGATTTGCTCCGCAATCCCGAAAGTCCGCGCTGGTGCAACCTCATGCTTGTATGAGCTCGAGCCTGTTGGACTCCAGCTGAACCACCGGCTCCCTATCGCTGGCACCTGCAGCACCTCAAGCTGCTTAATCCCTCAGCGTCTAAAACGCCGAATATGGCCATCTGCATCACGGAACTTTGCAACGGTGACATTTTCTCATTTTATCTCAGTTTTCTGATCGCAATTCATCATTTTAAAGCTCTTGTTTTATACTACAAGATCAACAGTGTCGATCGTGTCAAACGGAAGTTATTTTCGCACAAACAGATGATGGGGTCCAATTTTCCTACACTACAGAAAATACACTGCAAATTTAGCTCTGAAATCCCTATCGCTGGCACCTACGGCAGCTCAACGTCGGGAATCAAGCACAGCGATGCAGATGTGCGGATTGACCATGTCAGTTGCTCAAGCTGCAAAAACACTGCAAATTTAACTCACATTTTTTGCAGCTCTGAAATTTTTTAGGTAGATGTTTTGAGAGCACTGACCTGCGGGAAATCGATGCCGTAGGTGAGACGGGTGAACGGGGAAGGAAACGCAGCGACGAAGGAATCGCCGTGAGAGACCGAGATGGGCGCGTCGACGACGAAGGAATTTCTGGCGCTTTGGTTTCCCGTGGTGGCGTTTGTTGCAACGGACAAGCCTGATTCTTCGATGGCCTGGACCCAGTCGCGCGCGGAGCCGTCGAGCAACGGGACTTCGCTGCCGGGGCCGGAGATTTCGATCCGGCAGTTGTCGACGCCCAGGCCCTCTAACGCCGACATGAGATGCTCCACCGTGTGCACAGATTTCGTTTCGGTCCCCAAGCAGGTGCTCAGGCGCGAGTCTGTGACGTTGTGCACAAGCGCCGGGAGAATGGTCCCATTGTGCACGAAGTAGCGGCCCTCGTCTGCCCCCGCGGGGAGCAGCTGCACGCTAGCCCGCTCGCCGGAGTGCAGCCCCACGCCTTCTCGCATCACGGGCGTGGACAGCGTTTGCTGCCACTGGAACGCCGCGAACGTCGTGACGCTCCTCGCCCGGCAGCCGCTCCACAGACACGACATTGCGGCGAGATGCGGCATTGCACAATTCACTCACATCGGTGTGCCCTCATACCCTAATTTCCTCAACAGCCCTTCCATCCTCAACACCCGCGCCCTCATCAACCTTCGAAATCCACAATCCTACCAAAAAAATAATAAAAAAAAAAACCCCTCACAACGTCGGGAATCAAGCGGATTGATCATATCACTTACTACATCGAGTTTCAAATTCAAATCGCGAGCATGTAGCAGAATCGCCAAATTTTTAGTAACAACGAACACCAATAGAGGTACAGTACGAGTTCAAAGAACTTCAAACCCTAGAACGCACTCCGAATCTTGCCATTGTCGATCGAAGCTTTGCTTCAAACCTTGGGACAGAAACGAAATCCACGATCCTACCAGAAAAAAGAATGAAAAAAAACCCTCACAACGATGCAGATGTGCGGATTGATCATTACATCGAGTTCAAAATTCAAATTGCGAGCATGTAGCAGAATCGCCAAATTTAGGAACGACGAACACCAATGGAGGTACTTCAAAGAACTCCAAACCCTAGAAAGCACTCCGAATCTTGCCAATGTCGATCGACTTGACTTATTTCAACGTCATAAAAGAAACCCTAAATAACGGAGGGACCGCATTTCTTTATGTTGTTTGTGTTTCCGATATCAACGGTGTACAAGTAGAATAGAAAAGCATTTTTGAAGTCAAACGAAAAGCTTTTTCGTACTCAGAATTACGGAACCTGACTGTTAAGAGCCAGTGAAATTCAGTGGCACATGGTCCACGTACTGCGACGCTTCACGCACATCGACAGCCACCCGTGCAGCTCGATTACGACGCTGCTCAATCATTCTCGTGCAACAAGCTTCGTGGATCGATCAACAGCAAGGCTCCCAATAATTTTGCACAATCAGCCAGAATTTCTAAATCCATCTGTGACCACCCTAAATATGCAACAACCCGTGTGAACAGAGCCGGCATATTATTTTTTCTATTTGCGAGGAGCGTCTCCTTCCGTCGTCTTCGTCTTGTCTCTGCATCATCGTCGACGCTTCCGTGGTTGCGACAATCTCATTCCCTGCATCAGTGCGGAGTGTGTGTGCTCATTCGCTTACCAAATTGGCACAGACTGGTAGCGCTCTCTCTTGTCGATTCGCCTTGTGTACTTTAGGTCTAGTGTACGTTGTTGGAGCTTCGTCACTCGGTAGGTTTGTCAGTTTTCTTGAAGCTTGCTGTTGCGCTGGATCGATTTATTATTGCGTTCCGATCGATGGAAATTTCTTGCAGTCTTTTTTCGATTGATTGACGTGGTGTTGGCAGTGGCTGGATCCCGTCAGTCAGTACCGCTGGATTTCGCAGTGATTGTGTTCTAGGGTAAATAAATGTGTAGTGATTGATGTTGCGCCTTTTGCTTCAGGACCCCGATGCAAGCCGCGCTTCGGCGTTCTTGACGACTGTTAACGTTGCTGCTGGATCCCGAGATGCTCGTCGTCGTCGTCGACCTTTCGTGATTCAAATGGCAGCTGCCTCGGGGAGGGGGAAATGGGTAGTAGAAACAGGGGTTTGGAAGTTTGAGAGTAGCTCGAGAAGACGAATTGCGGCAGAGTAAATAAGCTGTGGGTACTCACATTATTTCTTGAAGAGAGAGAGAGAGAGAGAGCTGACTGGGGTTTGGCGACATTGGTGACGAGTATCTGATGCTGTGGAAGGGATCAGGGATCGAGAGGAGGAAACGATGCAAGCGAGTTTGAAAAGCCATGGCGAAGCATGCAGTAGCCGTGTCCCCGAGTTTTCTTCCCAAGGTGCGCTTCCCGCAGCGCTACGTGACGGTGCTGCTCACGTTCGTGTGCACGTGCGTGTGCTACATTGAGCGAGTGGGATTCTCCGTGGCGTACACGGCGGCCGCGAGCGAGGCGGGAGTAGGGGAGGCCGTGAAGGGGCAAGTGCTGTCCACATTCTTCTACGGCTACGCGCTCTCGCAGGTCCCAGGCGGATGGGCCGCGCAGCGCTTCGGCGGGCGCCGCGTGCTGCTCATGTCGTTCGTGCTCTGGTCGCTCACGTCCGCGCTCACGCCCACCGAGACCACGGCCATGGCGGGCACGGTTGTGGCGCGCGTCATCGTGGGCGTCGCGCAGGGCTTCATCTTCCCCTCCATTCACACCGTGCTGGCCCAGTGGGTTCCCCCCCACGAGCGATCGCGCTCCGTTTCCCTCACCACCTCCGGGATGTACTTCGGTGCGGCTGCGGGGATGCTCTTCCTCCCCGGGCTCGTCGCAATGCAAGGCCCGCGCGCCGTCTTCCGCGCCGAAGCCCTCATGGGAGTCTCCTGGGCCCTCCTTTGGTACCAATACTCGTGCGATCCGCCGCGCTCTGAGCTTCCTAAAGCCTCGGCGGCCGGGTTCGGGCACCCGGTGGTGGACGAAACCGGGGAGGTTCTGCACAGGAAGAAGAACGCCGCGAGCATTCCGTGGAAGCGCATTTTCAAGAGTATGCCGGTGTGGGCGATCGTGGTGAACAACTTCACGTTTCATTACGCGCTCTACGTGCTCATGAACTGGCTGCCGACGTACTTCGAGAAGGGATTAGGGATCAGCCTTCACAACATGGGATTCTCCAAGATGCTGCCGTACCTTGTGATGTTCATTTTTTCGAATGTGGGGGGCGTCGTGGCGGACCATTTCGTCACCACGCGTGTGCTCTCGGTGACCAACACGCGCAAGCTGCTCAACACGATTGGGTTCGCCACGGCCGCAGCCGCGCTCATGGTGATGCCCATGCTGCGGTCCGCGACAAGCGCGGTGATCTGCTCGTCCGTGGCGTTGGGCTCCTGCGCGCTCTCGCGAGCTGGATTTGCTGTGAACCATCTCGACATTGCGCCCAAGTACGCGGGGATCGTGATGGGCGTTTCCAACACGGCGGGCACGTTGGCCGGCATTGTGGGCGTCTCTGCCACCGGCCATATTCTGCAAGCGTCCGCGTTGGGGAGCTCGGATCCCAGCAGCTGGTTCATGGTGTTCGCCACTCCTGCTCTTCTGTCAGTTCTCAGTGCCTTCTTTTTCATTGCGTTTGCCACTGGCGAAAGAATTTTTGATTAGCTTGTAGATCACCCCCCCTGGCCACCATTAGATTGATATTGACTTCATGTGAGGCTCATTCCATCGGGCCTTGGCATATGGACTTCATGTTAATCTAACAGAGGTTGGCTCCCATCCTACCATTTTTTGGGCTCTTGCAATGCACACCCAACCGCTATGCATCTTGGTTGGAGTGAAACCAATTTCTATCAATCCAGAGCTAGAGTAGTCTACAGGCTGAGTCAGTAGTCATTTTGTGTTGGTTGAGCGAAGTGTCACCGCAACCATTGCAGGTGTCTAGCCTTCCAGATTTATATTCTTGGTCACGTGAAGATGTAAAGACATAGAATTTTGTTGATTTATTTGGAATGGATTCAAGTCCATGCAGGGCAATTGACATCGCCGTGTCTGCTTCTATTCTTTCCTTTCTTCTGGATGTTTTATAAGGCAGGGACAGTGCATGCTACTGAATGTTATGTTTATGTCACTTCGATGAGACCGCCATTTCTCACACACTATTTGGTATGTATTCTTCATCTCGATGTACGTATTATTTTGAGGCTGCAGTGTGCATTATGGTATTATGAGAGGAGTGTTTATACAAATGACGATCGAATTTCTGCACAATGTTGGTCTTGCGACTGTGCATACCGTATCTGAACTTCAGAACAGAAGTTCCAGTTCCATGTAAATTAACATTTATTGTAGATTACACATTTGCAGTGACCATAATCTGGTGCTGGGCACTAAAGGGTTAAATGCAACACCCTATGGGATATAATATTCTAGAACTCCATATAATCACATCACATACATTGGAGGTCTAAATTATGGCATTAACCCTTTAGTGTCCTCGAGGCCACAAACTGGTTGTTGTTGTGATGGAAATTCATATAACATATGATCTACAAGGAATTTGACTTCGGACTGAATGGTTCAGATGTGGCAATTTCCAATGTGTATGTAATAACATTCCATTTCAAGCATCCTAGCTTTTAAAATACTTGCATATACGAAGCTGTTTTGCACAAACTACTTGATTATACATAAAATACCTCAAAATACAGAAATTGTACATTGTGATATTTCTTGCTTTTAGAAATGAGTTTTTTTCAAAAATCTTCTTACTACCTTCTTTGTTCTTCCTACTTTGGTATGAACACCGATTGTCTTTTCTACATGTGATTCCTCTAAAATCTTGTATATGTGTTTATGTGCCTTCCAAAGAGATGAAGCATAGATGGTGGTTGGAAAACCATAGTAATTATGTACAAATGATCTTGGCATGTAATATATGTTTTGAAAAGCCCACAACATATCCTATAGGTTTACTCCATTTACTAGATTTTAGAAAAAACGTGATAGATGCTACTTAACTTCAAATCAACACCCCCCTAAAAACTAGCATTTTTAGGTAGCAACATATGCTTGATACACTACTTATAATCTCACACTTACAGTGTTGGATGGAGTCCATCTTTTTGGAAAACCTCAGGACACACCTTGGCTACAATATACGGTTAAATACCTCCTCTAGGACTCCAATTTCCATTAATACATATTAGATCAAAAATTCTATGAAACTAGCCTTCTTCCATAAACATGTCTGGACTGTAGAGGGTTAACCCCTAAACGTCAGAGCGTCCAGAAAATGGACGACTAACAGATTCAAACCCTTCTCACGTTCTCATCAATGCTTGGATGAAAGTCATCCATTTTTTTTGTAGATTCCTCACCAAGTTGTTGTCCTATCTAACGGTTGGATTTAGTCATACTTGATTACATATTTTTCTAAAATTACAAATGTAGAAGTATGTCAAATCATTGACCAAGCCAAAATTGCATTGACTGTAGTTAAAAAGTGGCCTTGCAAAAATGAGGTCATAGATTTAAGAAACACAAAAATTTCAAAGAATCACCACGTTTAAGAGTATCTCATTTCAAATTCATTCCAACAAATTTTACTCAAAAAATATTAAAATTTTGTTTGTAATCAAATTTAGAAGGAATTTTTAATTTTAACTTTCAAAATTTATAATTAAATACTGGTGATAGTATTAGTGAATCGAACCGTACAGATGGAATCTAAAATTCAAAATCTAGAACTTTCATTTGTATATCAATTCCAAAATATTCTTCTAAATAGTAGTTTATGATGCTTTTTCTCAAATTGTCAATTCCAGGGACACCCTGGTACGTTTAGGGATTAAAGCAAGTATCCAACCCCTGTTCTTGTGGAAGGAGAAAGTAACCTAATGGATTTCAAGTCCCTATTAGAATGGGAGTGAGGTGGCAATCCCTCATTACATACAAGCTTCAAGGTCTCATATCACCACACTACTACAATTCACACAAGTTTTTAATGACAGGAATTATACTCAATGCATTAACCCTTAACTACTTGAGCAACCATTTTTTGGACGATGTACAGATTTCATCCATGTTTTCTCATCCACCATCCACTTTTTGCAATGTGGATTTTTTACTGTAGATTTTATGGGAAGTTAACTTCATGCATGTATGATCTGATTAGAAGGGATGATTTGTGAAATTCATGTAGTGATTCACCCAAAATTTCAAAGATTTTAGTGTAAAAGTGCTCTTAAAAAAGTCAACTCATAAAATTAAGCAACCAAAAAATCTCCAAAAATCACTACATTTAGAGTATTACATTTCAACCAATCACAACAAATTTCATTCATTGATTGTCAATATCTTATTCGTAATTGAATTACAAAAGAATTTTGAATTTTGAATTTCAAATTTTATACAAAAATATTGGTGATAGCAATCATAGATCTAACCGTATGGATAGAATCTAAAATTCATGATGTACAATTTTTATTCATACATCAAGTTCAAAACATCCCTCTTAGTTGCATTTTATAATTGCATTTTATAATGCATCTTTGCAAAACTGCCGAATTTGGAGAAGGCTCTATTTGGAGAAGGCTCTAGGCATTTAGGGGTTAAGTGTCCAAATTAGGTGTGCTTAGCTTTGCATAAGCTGAATGCAAGGGCTGCAAACGATTGGACTAAGTGTGAGCAAACTGTTGAATCAGTCAAGTCCACTGAACCTTCTCATGGAGTGATGAGCCCTATTCACCCAATGGTCCAAGTTGTGCTTCTGGGAATATTGACCAACTGTAAACATGGATACTCACACGCCAAAAACCACAAAGCTTAGAGTTTGATCTTTACTATATTGAAATTCCTAACGAGCTATTTTACATCTGGGATGATTCCTTCTATTTTACAAATATTGCAGGTAACACAGTACAAACTGGCCAAAATAGAGAAGTGCAAAAAGCAGATCTAAAAATTTCACTATCAAATAATAACTGCTATTTAGCCTCACGACCTAAACCTCACTGACTCGAGCGAGGATTTGTGAAAGCGCGCATTATGTCAATTTAGGCAGCCTAATTAGGAAAGATGGTCTACCAAAAGAGGAATGGGAGGTGAAGGAGCCAAAAAGCCTCCCAAGCCCTCTTAACAAAACCTTTTTATAAACTAGGAGGATATCAAGATGTGCTCTGAATTCCTCTCCAATAGCGTTGGAACTCGTCTACTAATACCAACAGTAGAAAAGTTCACCTGATAAAGCTCGAGCGCAGACCCGGGACACGTTGCATGCTACACAAACCGCTTGGCTGCAGTTGGTACTTGATTCTTTCACAAGTTCAAGCATGCTCTTCCAGGGCTTCCGGAGCAGGCCGTTGCATGAACCATGGGGCGAAGCGCTGGTAAAAGCATTCCAAGGCTTTCTGTGGATGTACACTTGTAGTAAAACTAGGCATGAACTCACATATTGGATGTTCAAATTCAAAGCTCATTTTTACCACTGGCAGGTCGTAGATTACTGGGAACGAAAGGCACAAGCCTCTTGTAGTCACGCTTCCTTCCTGGGCCATATGTGTCCAACACCCGACCAAGAGCTAACTGTGTGTTTCGCAATGCTTTCTCCCTGCACACGAGAAAATGAAGTTTTAATGTCAGCGGATGTAGTTCCTAAAAAGTTGCAGCCCCATGTCATTGTGCTGAAGTACTCTCCCCACTGACAATGGGAGAAGCTATGGAAATATTTCTGGGGTCTCCAAAAACACTGATGATTTGACTAAAATTCTCCAAGTCTGTAAATAAACAAAGAACTGCACCCCTCAGATCACCCGCTCTGAGTTGCAAGCCAAACTGCAGCTTTTAAAACTATGGAACGTACTTAGCAGTGTTGTAAACGCAACAGTCAGTGCAGCTGCAACACTTTGCCAACTACTGTCGTAATAATGTGTACAAATATTAGGGAAAGAAAGAAAGAAAGAGAATGAAAACAAGAGGGTTGGGTCCCCGGACCTGGAAGGAAGAATATCAGCAGCTACAGGACTAACATTGCCACTAGGCACTTGCCCCGCTGAACCAGTCCATGGCTGTTGACCCAGTGCACCACTGTTACGTAACTTCAATGAGCTCTGAGGCAGCAGAACTCTTTGGGGAGAGCCCTCAAGACGCCGATTGCTCCGAGGAACATTGTTGGTTACCCCATTCTCCTGGAGACTACCTGTGGGCGGAGCCTCTGAATGCATGCTGCTGCTCTGTAACACAGCCTCCAATACACTAACAGCCTCCACGCAAAGCGGACTTTCCACCAGCTGTGATACAGCAGCATACACCTAGAACAGCCAATGATTTGACAAAACGACGTAACTCAGCATCAGCAATTCCAAATTGCAATAAAACTTGAATTGAATTCGGGACTCAATTAGCAAGTAATAGCAACAAACAGGGAATATAGAGCCACCTATCCTCAGAGGTAGTACAAAATCAAAGGATCCCAAATATACCTGGGGGATTCTGGCACTTTCCATAGGTGTGTACTGTACCAATGCCCGCAGCATGAGAAGAATAACTCGATGATACTCCACTGGCCCTTTTTCCAGCAGGCGGAGCAGATGACCAAATGCCAAACTTGAATGTGCAGGAAACCATTCAGAGCAGAGTAGGGGTGCTACTTGATCCAACAGATTCTCTGCAGTTATTGCTTGCCCTTCCGCATAAGCAGAGAATACTGAGCCGAGGTCATCCAGTTGTTTTGCAGCACACCATTGTGAAATATTCGCTGCTACTGACCTTGCTTTCTGCAGCTGCTGCTGTAAAGGTGATGTATCCAAAGTTCCGACACTCTTCTCTTTGCCCAGTTGCAAACAGAGCCACGGCAACAATCCCACTATATGCATCAACAATCGTGTGTCTGAGTTGCCAAAAATCTGGTCACAGGAATGTAAAGTTATTCTCGACAGAACCTCTATAGCGGATGCATGGCTCACTGTCGACATGAGGCCCTTCAGAATCAAAGGTTGGACGCCTTCAAATGGCGGAGCCTTGTCGACATCTGATTCATCCCTGTTTGCAGGAGGAAAGCTTGTTCTCGGTGGGGATTCGAAGGATCTATCACTGCTAAGATAAAAGCCTTTCGAGTCAAGACGACCTAAATCTCGGTCGTCCCTCTCTATTTCACTTCGAGGCATGTTAGAGATGAGTACATTTTCTGCTGTCTGGTCATTGAAAGAAAGCCGATCCAAGACTCTCGCAAAAAGCTCCAAGACCTGGGTGTAGACGTGAACAAAGTCTGTATGTAGCATAGCCACACAGCCCCAGAACACCTGGGGATACAGTATTACTTTCTCTGGCTCCATAATCTCAACCATCACCTGCAACACCAATGCTTCTTCATCAGACCAAGGTGCATAAATCTGCAGCAATAGTTTTACGATCCATTCACATGTAAAATCCACATAGAAGACAAGAAAAATCATGAAAAGACCTACTGTACCTGAAGGGTTAGCAAGATTTCCATAACAAAGCCCAACACTGGCTGTGAGGGGCTACTGAAGCAACGATGAAGGCAACGCAATAGAGATACACACGTATCACTAGTAACACTTGGTCGAAGAGCCCTGTAAATTTGATGTGACCGACATGCAAGATGCCTCGAGGTGCACTCCATTGCCCACTTCAGGGCCTCCTCTCCCCATTTTTCTCGTAAATCTCCCTGCAATGATAAGACACAATCAGTTCAGCGACGCTTAAATCGACCCAACCATTGATAAGCTGCTGAGTAAAAATTGCACCCAGACATATCTGAGCTGCAGCTTAAAACACAGCATATACCATCGGGGAACCGAAACCTACACTATGGAATTAAGGAACTTGACTTCAATCGTGACATGAAGAGGCTAGGATGAGGATGAACCTGGAAAAAAATCGCATCCACTACACTCAACACCAGGGCGGACAAAAGAGAAGCGCTAGGAAGCTCTGTCCTAGTCAAGGTCATGTCTTCATTTTCCCACATCATGCTACTCTTCTTCGACTGCACATACTTGATAAGGCTCACTACTTGTTGCTTGTATTCACTATCACCATCATCATATAGCTCCAGGTGCCGACCAGCGAGTGAATAGAGAAGATTCACCAAGAGCTGCTGACAATGCTCAAGTACTATGTCCTCTGAACTGTCCATGGACACAAAAGTAACATGGAAGAGCAGTGGGAGATGACCTCGAAAATCTTCATCATTCTCATATGCAATTTCAGCAAGCAATATAAGCGCGATGTCAGCACGAGAAAGCCAATGGGCATGTACTTGCAAATCTCCACCAGTTGTTGTTGGGGCATTGGACCGGATATCCTCCGCAGAAGGGGTGTCAAAGAAATAATCACCACTGTCTCGAGACATATGACGACTCCTCATGCTTCCTGTAGACGTCCTAACTCCCATCAGAGGACCTGAAAGGTTCATCAAGGGTCCAGAGTTTGTAAACAGTTGGCCAGAGCGTCCTGCGTGCACGTTGATCAATTGATCAGGCATCTGGCCCAGTTGGTTCAAAGGCCCAGATATGCTTCGCCCTGTGGCTGTTCGCCAGCTCAAATTGCCACTAACATTCCTTGTAGTGCCATCTACTGAGCTTCTCAAGCCAGTTGATTGGGCTGAGGGGTCGCTCTGTGATGCAAGTGGACCTTGTGAGAATTCCAATACAGCTACTTCATTATCAAAAGGATCGGGTCTTTTCACCTGCTCAGGTGTGTCCTGAAGCATACACTGCGCCAGTTCGTACACTAAGTGATCAATGGTTTGCTGAGGAGAAATACGGGCCAGGTACAGACTTATGCGTTTTGCGACCGAGAAATATGTGGCAAATGCACCGCTAATTTCCCCCGACGCATTGGAATCACAATCCTCGATGCCTTTCGTGATGAGGAAATTGAGCACTGGGACGATATTACGCCATTTCATAGCCACTGTACTCCACAGCTTCTCTATCTCATCAGGAAATTGATCTCCATGCCGCCAGGTAACATAATACAGGCTTTTCAGCAGGCGATCACACCAACCCGACTCTACAAGTTGGCCGAAGTTAAGGTTCTCAATCCAAGGGGCCATGCACGTGAGAACCTGATGCTGTGCAATAATGTCAACGGCGTCAAGCTGCCTCTGCATTATCTCTTCGCACAGTGATTCACTCAGCTCAGGGTGCTCCTTCGCTAGTTTGGCTGACAATTGATACTGAAACTGCTGATATGAATCAGGCAGGCTACCCACCACAGCAGCTCTGTAACGCCCTGCACCCTCACCCTCCTCGGCCCATGCACGAATGGAAAGTGTCTCCAGCATTTGCAATGCGTCATCCCGGATCTGTCTTGACTGATCAACAACCTTGTACAAGATCAAGCTAAGTAGGCGTTGGATATCACATTTGGAGACGTCTTGTCGCATGTAAACTTCAGCCAGGACTGTGAAGTACCCGTCTGCTATGGATGGATCTGATGAGTAGCACTGCAACAGAGAAGGATATTAACCAATATTTCAACAAGAACTTGGCCTGAAAATGCTCGGAAGACTCTTACACGCAATACGGCAAACAATATGGAAGACTTTTGATTGAACTGACAATCGTTCAAACAGTATCTCTCAATATTGTCGGCTTACCTGATCAATAAATGCAGGAAAGAGGTCCAGGTTACTTTGGAGCAGATTCATAAGAGCAGTCTTCGCCAGGAGAACTCGAGCTGGACTCCCACGTTGCTTGTCTCGACCAGTACCACCCCTCATTCCTTCTAAAAATCCAGTTATCCCAAACTTGGAATGTGGAGATATGTTTCGTGCATCTGCTGGTGAAAAACCAGCTGGCACCTTCCCAGCTGGTTCCAGAAAGAGCCCGTTGATCCAAGCTACTATACGACCACCCATTTTGCGGGCACTATCATCAAAACAGGGACCATAGAGAAGTGCTGCCATAGCATTCATTGCCACCCATTGAATTGCATCCACGCGGTCATTAATCTCTTTTTCAACTGAAATCTTATCAATGGAGTCTTTGACTCTAAGACTCTGAGCAGCTCTGTAGCGCTCAACTTCACGCCGATACTCACTTCCACCATCCTGGCCCCAACTACTCGTTGTGTCTTCACACCATGAAGAAAGAAGGTCAAACCATTTCTTGCGGCTGCGAGGATCAAATCTGCAGATACAGTTTAAACTTAGATATCAATTTGGAGAAGATTAGTGTATCGTGGGAAGTAGAAAGAAACTGCAGAAAAGAGCTGAGAGTTAAATTCTGAAACGATATAGAACAGTGCTGGCAAGAGGAGGCAAAACGCTCATCAAAATGTCCATGACCTGTTACGGTGCTATTAATGTAAACGGGAGCTATGTTCAAGGTTTACTGAAATCATTCGTCAAAACCCTTTCATGCTTATATAAAGCAATTGACTAAACACTCTTGTAGACAACTGCCCGAAAATTATGAAACAATTTTGAAAAGTCTGTTTCGCAAACTAGACACAGTAGCAACTACATCTGAAGTCAAACAAACAATTCGTAAAAATGGCACATGCACTCTACTTGCATATAATGCCTGGTGATTAGTATGTATAACGGGTAGGAAAACCCATTCAAAAGCAAGGCCAGGATAAAATGAGCTTATCATAAGTCAGTTCAACTACCTCTCCGATTGTGCCTTCACCATGTCAACTGAAAGGGATCTCAAAACGCAAGCCAACGCATAACGCAAAGGCTGAATATCTTGAAAATTTTCAAACGGTCCTGTTGAAACTTGTTTCGCCGTCTCCTCGATGAACTTCAGAAAGTGAATGCGTAGCACCGGCCTCCGGGTCAGTATTCCCGGCCAGACATTTTCTGCCACCATGCGATATACGTCCGCCACATGGACCCTAACATCCTCGCGCCTCCATTTCTGGCTCTGCGCTTATGAAAAATGTATGCTCAAACTCACAACTCAAACTCAAATTCACGATACAAATGATCATAAACCGTCTCTTTACAAATAAGTCATACCAATCCGCCACTCCAAGAAAAGTAAAAGCAAAGACAGGCATTAGTCAACTTATGATGGAACAAGTGTGTGAAAAAGACGTGAATTTTACCCACCTTCCACTTTGGTCGACTTTCCATTTCGGATGCGACCTCCTCGAGGAATGCGGAAAGGTCGGATAACATCAACTCACAAAGTTCCAAAGTCGAATGACCAAGGGCAAGTGTAGCTGCATACTACTCCCATCCAAACATACGTCCAAACATACGTTAAGACATGTAAACGTGATATTCAGATGTTCAAAGACATCAAGAGCTTAACGACATCAATTCGCAACAAAAGCATAGAGCCTCATTTGAAAGGTCTGCATGGGATTATAAACAGGAAGGTGGAACTCACAATTTGCCCATCATTTCCAGATTTGAGATAAGGAAACACAAGCCTGCATAACTCTTTCACAGAACGAAATCCACCATCACTGCTATCCTCCGGGGGACAGGAGCAAGCAAACATAGAGTACAAGTGCCACTGATCAAGCTTGCTATCACTCTCATGTGATTGAGCAGATTTACCACCCAAATCCACAGGCGTAATGTGAGACAGTCTTGTGATAACTTCCAATCTGTCAGACATTTGGCACAGTATCAGTTCATCAACAGTGCTGCAACTAAAGAACAAAATATCTTACATTGAAATACGACAATGATCTTCCCAGTTTACTTGTGAAACTCTGCAACTCTGTAACTCCAAACCATATACAAACGGATGGTAACTACACAAATGTTCAGCAGCATGTATACTAGAGAAATTACCTGGCTCCTTGTATCGCATTAGGGCACAGTTCGGCAACATACGTAACAAGTTCGCTCAAGCACCGTGCCCAACGCCCCTTATCAGAACTTTCTAATACAGACTGTAGGCTAA
Organism: Pohlia nutans; assembly: GCA_022496805.1. NCBI lineage: Eukaryota > Viridiplantae > Streptophyta > Bryopsida > Bryales > Mniaceae > Pohlia > Pohlia nutans. The sequence continues at coordinate 25,952,221 of CM040096.1, forward strand.
CATCTACAGGAGCAACATCCCATTCACGCCGAAGATCATACCATCGCCCTGTATCCCAGTAGCATCGTTGAACGATGTCGTCCTAGAAATATCAACAGCTTCAGCATTAGTCATGTTCTTATCAGTCTAGACTTCAAAGCACAGGGCCCTTCTCAAGGCATTCAGCTAAATCTGTACGCAGGTGCTTGCACGTGATCAGCAATTCTGACCAAAGATCCTCAATCTGGTTCTGTAAGAAGCTAACAAACTCCAACTCTGACAAAGTCCGTCGGAAACCATTTTCTTGCTTAACAAGAGACTTTGAAACTAATTAAAGACTAAGAGAAACTTCACAAAATCGGGACTTGTGCCATATTCCTAGTGGAATGGTCTGATCCTACTTTGCATGTCGACCCTCGGCACCAACATCCTAAAGCAAAATAAGAAGCATCGACTCAGCTTACCCCAGTTTCCTCGAAGACATCAATCACAAACGACGGAGGGTTCCCTGCTGTGTCATTGGGAGTGTAGAGATTGATATCATTCTGTAGAGCACGCACGCACCGCAAAAGCTCCAAGGCGGTATGTCGTATCTGAACCTCAACAGAACAGAGAAATATGAGACCAACAGCATCCATGCCAGAAGGATCAAAGTTGCTCCTTGCACCATCAACAACCCCTGACAGTGATGACGAAGTTGTCTGGTGACCTGCTTTTCCAGCCTTTCCTGGAGAATATTGGTACGAAGCTTCTTCTGCAAGACATGCGCGCCATGCATGCAGCAACTGAACTAGTCGGCCAAGTGATGCATTGATTAGTAAAGTCTTGTCGCCTGGAATTAGCAAAATGAAATTTGCCATCCCCCGCATGACAGCAAACCTGCTTTGAGGCAGATCTCGCACAGTCCTAAAAAGCACTTGAACGGCTTCTTCTCTAACACCTGGCTCTATACTAATAGCATACACTGGAATAATCTCTGTCAACTTCTCAGCTTGCCACTGCTCAGGAATAAGATGCGGAACGCACTTAAGGGCCCAACGAAACACAAGCCATCCCTGTGATTTCTCTTTTGTTGCCGGCTCTGTATCCAACAAAGGCACCACAACAATACTTAGACGTCACTACTAAGATCAAGTGTTCAGAAAATAAACAAACCAGGATGTGATGCTACTATTAATTCCCAAACTAGCTGATGTGACGCTAAGAAATATGAAGAAGATGAAACAAGCACTATGTTAGAAATCCAACCCGTTGTGGCTTTGGCAGAAATAAGCAACAAATTCCCAAAAGTTGCATGGCATGACTTGATGATAGAGCCCAAAGCTGCTCGGACTTTTGGAATATAAGGCCCAATGTCGTGTCCTAAGGCCCTGTCACCACTAAAGGAGCCTGAGCTCATATGACGAGCTTGAGAGGGTAAAGCTGCAGAGGAATGCGACCATGAAGTAGGAGAACCCCGAAGGGATGACGTAGCAGAAGAATGCAAATCTTCCACTCCAAATGTATCCGATCCATAACGATGATGTGATGGGCTAGAGACCACCGCCAGTAAAGCACGCAGACCAATAACTTTGGCTTCACTCATATTATCGATGCGCAACAGCTCCAATATCATATGATTCATTGAGAAATCAAGATTAACTTCAGCAATAGTTACGCAAAAGTCCACAAGCTTATCATGCTGAACATCTTGAGTGAGAGACCCTTTCTTCAGGCTGCTCAACAGCTGTGTGGAAATACTGTGAAGATAATCCCATACGTGCTGGGGTGGTTGGCTGTTTGCGTATACATTGAGATAAAATCGCAGCACCCTGTGCAGACAATCCAAGGCCATGGATCGAAGCATTTTGTCCTGCCACCGCCCACATGCCATAGTCCCTGACGGTAAGCAGAAGCTACAAATTTGGGGTCCGGCATGAACGAAACTGGTCCAAAGCCCAAGCAACAACCACAGAAGGAATTTCTTGGTTACACAAATCAACATACCACCAGGAAAATGGCTTGCAAAGCAAAAACGTGAAAATTGAAAGCTCAGTCGTGTTCAATTAGCTTGTTCACATTTGCAACCCCCGTAAACTCAGGGTTTAAATAATCATATGTAGGATTCATTGAGTTCATTGTGGTATATGTAGAGTGTGAATAAATTGTGAATAGGCAACATAGTTATCAGGCTAATCCCTGAGGAACACAATAAGCATTCATGCGGATGTTAAAGAGGATGAAGACTACCTTGAGAAGCTTATAAAGCAGATCAAGATGCGTAGTAAATGAGTCTTTAAATGTATGAGGGTCCCCCAGAGAAAGGAGCAACGTAACCAATGGGTAACCAACCTGCATCAGCCACGCACGTCCAGCGCCTTATATTACCATCTGCACTGGAAGGTAATAACAAAGCTAAACAACAATATTCAAAGGAATCCTCCAGTCAAAGGTGACCACTTGTATTAACAATACTAAACAACCGGCTTCGGTCGCTAACGTCAGCAAAGCACGTTCCTTAGGATCATAAAAATAGCACAATGCAGAGCATGTAAGAAAGCTAAACCTGTTCACTCACAATAACATGCTTGCTTTGCTTTTCCATCCATTGTGTGAGCTGTTGCCGCATCCGTAGAACTGCATCGTACCAAAGCTTTAGAGCGTGGTCACCTCCATTAGGTGGCCAAGCCCCCTTTTTGCACTCTGCCAAAGGAACAAGAATGCTCGACAACATGTTGCAGAGAGCATGATGAAGTTCAGTTTTTTTCTTAGTAGGTGTTCCATCTAGAGGATTAGCCTTGGATATGAAAGAAGTTGCAGCGTTAAGACCAGCAGCCGTAGTAACCTGTTCTCCGGTGCCAAAAATTACAGATATGAGGACAAGTTATTGAATACCAAGAGTAACTAAAAGACGTGACCAAAGAGGTCATTTCTAAGAACTTAAAACTTTCTCAAATGCGCACCACAAGTCTTTTCACCAGCGAAAACAAATCCATTTATCCCAACATTCATCGTGCTAAATGATAACATTCAAATACTTATTGGAACTTGCTCCATGGCCTGAGAATACAGACAAGATTAAGCCAGCTCCCAGGAAAACCCACAACCATAACCAGCAAGGCTACCAATTGATGTCAAATAACTTAGATTGCAGATTCGATATCAGACTATTCATGGATAGACAAAAAAGGAAAAGTACATACGTCAAGTTTGAGATAGCGCATTCCATGTATAATGCTGAGTGTCTCACTACGCACAGTTTCAGAGCGTCGTTTAATCAGCTCCGCAAAATATCGATCAGTAATAGAACTGAACCTGCACATATGAAAAATATGTGAGAAACTAACCCTGATTAGTATATTCAGCTTCCTAATAAAAACGTGAGAAACATAACAAGCAAGTAAGGCTGCCTATCAATTGCACAACAAGCCAAATATAAGACAAAGCACTACCATCATGACGTGAAATTGTCAGAAAAAGCTCAATTATACAGTTTTCTTTTCAAACGAGCATCAATGCAGCTAAATAGAGTAGGTTAACTTGGAGGCACGAAGGTAAGAAACATGTGTACAAAATGAAATACCTTACTCTAGAGAGAGCGCCCAGCAGCTGAGCAACAAGGTCTAAAAGAAGCCCTCGCAGGTCAACCAAAGATGGATACTCTGCATGGCTCACAAGTCTGCACAATATAAAAGCATGCCAGTTGTTAGGGCTCGTTCTAAGAATCACAAAACCAACACGAAACTTAAGTGCAGAAATCTCATCATAAAGAAATCAAAAAAATTAAGGCTTAAGATAGAAACCAATGAGGTACTGTCCCAGATACACTTCACAACAATGATAACTTACTATCCTGCCCAAGATAAGAAATGTATGGAACCAGAAGATAACAATGTATTGACAACATAAGAATCCATACGATCAACACAATTGGGAACACAAACATAAAATATTGACAATAAACTAGAACTCCAAGTCTCTATTTAGACATCTTTGTAACCGTGTATTAAATGATACCTGTCTGCATTGATGAGCCACTCAAACGCCATACTCTCAAGCATCGCCCAAAGCGACTCTGCAGGTTATTTGTTGAACACCTCAAATTAGAACGGTAAAATTACAGCAGAATTCATTACTTATTGCTGAACCATTTCAGGATTTAAGGATCAGCACACAAAGCTACTTAGAATCCACTATGTACATTCAATGCTTACCCGTGAGACCTTCTGCTGGGCAGCACTCTACAATTCGAATGCAGGCTGAGTTGAAAATACACTCCACAGCGAGCTGCTTCCAGAGATGTTAAATGAATGAGCGACGTATAGTCACGAGGTTTCAGGGACAAGATAGAACAGCAGTCTACGACAAACCTTGCAACCTAAAGACATCTTCTTTGATAAAATCATGAATCAGACAACCCAGGCGAGGCTCTCCCCAGGAGCTATCCAAAAAATGACAGTTTAGATGTCAAACAGATGGAAAAAGCGAAGATCATGAAGATCCCTCCGTATTCACACCGAGGTACACTTAGTAGTAAATCAGGAAACCAATGGCCTTTCATCCATAAATCCTTCTTTTGAAGAATGAAACAGTCTCAAACCCATATTTAAAGAAGAGACTTTGAATCTAATACACTCTAATTTTCCAAAATATATGCACGTTATCAAGTATACTGACCTTCCTCTGGTAAGTCGAGGCATCAGCTGGCCCCTTCGGTGTCGGTGCTTCACTGCAGTTTGTGAACCAACACTTGGGTGATCAATATTGATCCCAACATGTAAAACAAGTATACATACTCCCTCAGTGATACAGTAATCAGATTTTTTGAGGTTTGATCAGACACAGACACAAAGACCTAAAATTCTATGTGCTCATAGACGCCAAACGCAACTAGCGTGAGGTAATTTGACATCTTTGAAGCAGTTCAAATAGGCTACATTACGGACTACTCAAAACATCAATTGCCACTAGAAATCAGTTCCATAACCCCAGGAGACTAACAAGCTGCAGTAACACACCGAATAAGGAGAATTCAAAAATACCTCTCCCGCCATTTGAGAAGAGCCTCGAGAAGGGGGACAGGGGTATGATGGGCCACCATAGCCAGGGAATCAAGCACTTGCTCATAAGAAGGATCCGATGCTCGCAGATACTGCCCATCCTGAAATGCAAACCCAGTCCAACAATCAGCATCTCGAGTGAACTCTATACAAAAAAAACTCAACTGCGGTTGAGTAACATTAACAGCAACAATTTTTCAACTAAAACTACAAAAGCCAATTCTTGGTACTATCGATCAGGACGCCCGACAATCAGTTAATTCTGTCAATTGAGCCATTGCTCACCTAAGAATAAACAATATGCCAGCAATTCACTTCCTCTTCTAAATATTTTTTATAAAAGTTAGAAAAAAAGGTAGTACGAAATAATTCAGCACCTCATCGCTCAATCAACCACCTTAGAGCACGAAATTTGCAAAACCTCAACTGCAGTTAAGTAACATTAACAGCACCAAACTATCACCTAAAACTACAAGAGCGAACTCTTGTCCGACCATGGGTCAATTCTGTCAATTGAGAAGTGTAGCACCATTGTTCACGAGTAAACCACTTCCTCTTCTTCTAAAAGTTTTCAGAAAAGTAGAAGGAAAAAGAAAAGGTAGTACCAAGCAATCAGGCAATTCTTCCCCGATCGCTTAATCAACCACCTTAGGGCACGAAATTTCACCATACAAAAGTCTCAAATGCAGTTAAGTAACATTGACAGCAACAAGCTGTCACCTAAAACTACAAGAGCCAGTTCTTAGTACTATCAGTCAGGACGTCCGACCATCAGTCAATTTTGTCAATTGAGAAGTGGAGCACCATTGTTCATACACGAACAAATAGTCTGCAAGTCATCCACTTCTTTATCTTCAAAAACCTTTTTAAAAAGCAATTCAGCTCTTCCCCGATCGCTCAATAAACCACCTTAGGGTACGAAATTTGCAAAACCTCGCCATGCTAAATCCTCCACCAAATTGGCAGAAACCACCATACAAAAGTTTCAAATGCATTTAAGTAACATTGACAGCACAAAGCTGTCACCTAAAACTACAAGAGCCAGTTCTTAGTACTATCAGTTAGGACGTCCGACCATCAGTCAATTCTGTCAATTGAGAACCGGAGCATCATTGTTCACACAGTTTGCAATTAATCCACTTCTTTATCTTCTTAAAAAGCAATTCAGCGCCTCTTTCCCGATCGATCAATAGACCACCTTAGGGTACGAAGTTTGCAAAACCTCGCCATGCCAAATCCTCGCAGAAACCTAGGAGTTCAATTTTTTTTAATTTAAAAATACATATATACTCTGTTTAGGTAATCAAATCTAACCTGAGCTTGGGCAGTATCCACACGCCGACGCGCGAGAGGCAGGAAGCGCTGCAGGAGCGCATCCACTATCAGCTTGGGCGCGTTAGCTACCCGCATTGTGGCAGGCCTCAGTCTCCTCGGTTGTGCTCCGCCCTTACTAAATGTGCACCCTAAACAACAACCTGGATGATCTAGGCCTCCGAACCATGGCTGCCCTCAAGGCACAGGAATTAGCTCCTCCAAAACAAAAATGCTGCTGCATGCTCAAGACCTAATCGAAAGCTTCGCTGCGAAATCCGTCGGGCATGGCGGAATCGGTCGCGGTCTAAGCTCCGGCAGTAATAAGGAACTTCATTGTTGTTGCCGACGATGACGACGACGACGACGACGACGAAAGTTATGTCGCGAGTGACGGACTGACGGAAGGAAAGGAAGGAAGGTTGTCAATGATGAGGATTGCCGGCGGCCTTAGGGTCCCGACCGTGACCTATGACCAAGGCGTCTCCGTCTCGCTGGTCTATTGGTCCAATGCACACCCTATAGGTGGGGCCATATGAAAGAGGAAGTGACGAAATTTTGCAAAACTCACATAGGAATGAGAAAAGCATGAGAGTACCGTACCCAGAGGCAGTGTCGGAAAAAAAATTATAGAAAGAGAAGCTCAAATTTTTAGTAAATTCTATTTTTTTGAAACAAATATTATTTTATATGGTGAAAAATAGAATTTTAGATAATACCGTACGTGGAAGGCAGGGTCGGCAGAAAATAATTCCCCAAAAAAATGCCGAAAATTTTAATAAATTTATTAAGTATTTTGTCGAAATCAACAAAAATAAAGTCGACAAAAAGCCGAAAAAAAATAGAATAAAAACATAACACTCAACGAAAATCGTAGACAAAAAATAAAATAAAACGTTTAGCTGCCGGAATTTTTTTAATGTTACCTATTAATAGCCGATTTCTTAATAATTACTTTTGAAAATGCCGACCTTCATTGTTTCAACTTTTATTAATTATCGACATGAAAGTGCCGACCCTGCCTTCCACGTACGGTATCTATAGAATCTTGAAGAATATTTGTATCATTTCAGCAAATAATTAAATACTAGCCCCTAAGTGCATCAAATGTCGTTTTTTGTACATTGGATGATTGAAACTTCGAGGAGCCGTTTCTCCTTCATCCAGTGTCGGAATTCAATGAAATTTGTTGGATTTGATTCCAAATCAAGTTTAGTTTTTGCAGTAAAAATCTTGCTTTGATTCAAGGTGTTGTGAAGATTTGGCAAGCGTTTTAGTACAAGGGGGTTTGGTTATGGACATTTTTTTGCTTTGAAAAACTTCGACCATTTTTTGACATTGCAAGGCCATTTTTGAACACATCAAAGTATTTTCATGATTGTTTTTTGGTACTTATGTTTTCTTAAGATGATGTTAAAAAAATTTGTAGTTGAAAGATATTTTATTGGAAAAGGTTTAGAAATAACATTTGAACTCCAAAGTGCCAACAATCAAATTTTGAAACCAAATTTTGATATTAAAACATATGATCTTTCAATCCATGAGGCTTTAAATGAGTTCAACCTTGATCCACATCCTCAGTCTCTTTTGTAATTTCTTCTTTTGTAATGGGTTTTGATAAAAGTCCATTTGTCAACATTCCTCCAACTAAACAATCAGTAGTTCATTTTGTGGAACTTATTTATGAAAATCTATTGATTGGCTTCTATTTTATGCATGATAGACCTATTCAATTCACATTGATTGAGGATGGTGATCCAATACACCGTAGTAGATATCATGATGATTAGAGACAAGCCCATAGAAACAAAAAGATTATGAAGAAAAAAGATGAAAGGATACAAATCATTCAACAAGTATGAGCTCAAGTATCTCAAAGACAACTTCAAACACTCATTTTGATTTTTCTTGCTAAAATGGACACTGTAACTGAAGCAAACGGTGAGAGCACTCAATGATAGACAGTGTATATATTATTTTAAACTTGTTGTATAACTTTCACTAATATATGTGTAAATTTGTAATGGTATTGTAGTACACGCCGATGTGATTCCAACGCACTTTGCGATTTTCAAATCGGATCATTTTTGAGTACACACGCATTGTTCAAAGTTTCTAAAAAAAATTCCCTGCAGTGGGAATTCGTAAGCAATTCCTACGTGACTGTACATGAGGTGTCTGGAGCATACTACTACTTGTTATTGTATATTCACAAGAGAAAAAATCCAAGGTAACAAATGCAAATTGGAAAGCAATATATGATGAATGTTTCATACTAAACTTGTTGTTCATTACGCTATGACTCGGGTGTTATCGCTTCAATACTCCTGATTCACGTTCAACACAATTGGAGCATCAACAACTCTTCACAAACATGCAACTAGGAAAAGAGACTACTTGAGTACTTGTGGGCTTAGGATTTGCCTAAATACCTCAAGCAAGGCGTTGTTGTGGATTACATCACAGTTTTAGAGAAAAACCCTTTGAACATTGATTGTTGTTGCATTATGCATGTATGATATGTTTAAGGCACTAGAGCCCAACGCGCAGTCAATTTGACAATATTTGCGGAAGTGAATCTCATAACTAAGTCCTTCAAAGCAGGTTTTAAAACGTAGAGGAAAGGTAGGGTTCACTAGTAGGATTTTGGTCCTTTATAACTAGTCCTTTGTGACTTACATGGTCCTTTGTGATTCAATTCTTTAGAAAAGAAGTCATTTTGGACCATTTAATTCACAAAAGACTAGTTGTCAAGGACCAAAATTCTACTAGTGGTTTTTGTAACATCCCAATCTCATCTGTAGGAAATTGGTACTCAATAATTAAGCCCATAAAATGAACCCAATCATTCGGAGTCAGTCCACTTTAGCGTAGGTAAGTTCAGAAATTGAACTTATTAAGTAGAGTCACATGTACAATATAGTTTGAGCAACAAGACAAATTTCTAGGCATAGGTTTCAAAAACCAAAGCTAATTCAAAAACAAATTAAAAATTAAAAAATTAAAACCTTTGGTGTGAATGGGGGATTTGCGACTACACTAGAAGAGCCAAAAATGGAAAGAAAATAATGAAGAAAAATAGAAGAAAAAGAAGAAGACAAGAATAAAGACCAGAGGAAGACACGAAAGAAGAAAAGAAATAAAACAAGATAAAAAAAAAGACAAAAAATAATATAAAAGATAATATAAAAGAAAGGATAAATATTAGGATAAATAGATAAATAAAAGAATTTTTTGTTTACAATGTAAGGGATTGTAAAAAGACAAAAATCGTTGTTTTTTAGAGAACTTTTTAGACAAATTTTTTAATGTGCTCAGGGGCCAAGTGCATGATCATATGGCCAAGTGCATAATTAGCAAATTGCATGTTGGTTAAGATTCTTTGAATCTTTTTGGTTTCAATTCTTGCATTAATAAACGTTGAAGCTCTTGACATTATGTTGAAGAATCTAGTTGGGGATCAATGAAAAACAAAAACGAAAAAAAACACAATTTTTTTTGTTATTGACCATTCTTTTAAAAATCATGTAGTTGAAATAGGTATAAGATGAAAAAAAATACTAGTTTATTAATAGTTACACCCTCCGTTCTACTGAACACTAGTAGAAAGGTGGCACTACCTAGGGAGGTGCGTAGTTCCATGCATGCCCACATCACTTGTCTGGGCACCTTCCTTGGCAGTGCCACGTTTTTTAGTAATGAAAGCACTTGAAATCCATTGATTTAGCAATGTTTTCACTGAAATCAATGCATTAAGTTTAATTCCATGATCACAAAGGGATGTGTTGAAAGTAATACAAATTCATGGATTTAGTGGATACAGGTGCCAAAAAGCATATACACGATCAAAATCCATGACAATAATCTGTAATCAACATGATCGAAATCATAGATTGAGCTACCATATTGTCTACAATGCTCTAAAGCAGTTGTCAAGCACAAGCGAAGCTTAATTGTTGGCGGCGAATTAGTACAGTTGGAAGTCATGGTTTTATTTTGGGACAAAATTTAAGTCAATATCATGATCTTTTAGTGGGACAAAGGGAGTATAATATAATATTGAAACATACATGATACATCATTCTGGAGGAGTTACCAACCACTATTATACTATATGTCTATAGCATTTACCAATCAAGAAGTCAATTCTTTAATTAAAATGTTTAGTATATTTTCCTAGCATCTTTAGATGGTGTCTAATATGTGATGTGGCTATTTGAAACATTAAAGTATCTCTTCAAAATTATGTATGCGGCTTGTGACTTTTATAATTTATTAGTACCCTCTAGAACATCTCGTGCCCCTTAGGACAATCATGGAATCTCTTGAAAGAACTTCAAGACAAATTTGTAAGTATATATGCAAACCACATTGAGGGAAACCTCAATCTTGCCAACACAAGTCTTAAATCACTATTTAAGCTATGTACAGTACTATGCTTAAGTTTTTTACCCTAAGCTTCAATTGTATCAATCTAGCTTTGTACTTAAGTTATTAGTATTAGTTTGTGGCATTACATCACATTGTTCTTGATGATGTATAAAACTTAGTTGAGTACTTAATAATATGTATTGCAAAAAAAAAAAGATCTTGTGGTTGAATTCTAAAATTTGCTAAACATGAGAAATCAGAATCAGTAAATTTTAATGTAAGTATGATATCTTCACAAAAAATACAATTCCAAAGGTCATGATGTTCTAGTAAGCAACCTAAATCCTACTATCCTTTTTGTTTTAAAAAGTGTGAAAGTTGCTTTCAAAAACCAATTTTAAAAGTTGTTTTTAAAAAAAGATGCTTTTATAATCCGCAATTTAACAAGAATATTTATAACTTTTACATCACTAATCCTTTCAAAATGAATCAAAGTTTTTCATGTAAATATTATTCTATTCTATGAAAAGGAAAAAAAAATAGTTATTGTTTTTGAGTCTTTTTCGAATGAATTGATTAGTTGCTTGAATTGCCCAAAATGTTTTAAGTCATGGAACTTGTGCTTCCAGGCACTGATGGAAAAAAATCTTATATCCTCATAAAGCTATTGAATTTCCCTATCTTGAGTTCATTTTTTCAAAAGATTCATTACAAATTGACATCATCATAGCTTATCCAAATATTCAAATGTTCCTTTGAGTGATAATTGTCTTTTAGGGGTTAATTAGTTCTTAGAATTGCTTCCCATGGGCTCTTTACATTAGGCCGATCTCTAAGGGATTTGCTTGAAAATTGCTCTTTTTGAGTACGATGCCCCTTTGTCATGTCAAATTTCATATAGATTTTCATTCATAGATAATAGTTGAACTAAGGCCCCGATGTAAAGCAAAGGTGGAGGCCCAAGGGGCTCTCAACCAATGAATGAACAAGAATTTTTGTAAGCCAAGATTCTTTGTTTCCAGCATGAACCACTCCCAATGTATTTGATAGGCGATATTCAACAATATATGTCATTATATTGGTTGATTATAAGATATAATTTTCATGTCATTTGCTCAATCATTTGTAATGTGGAATTGTTAGAATCAAATTGTATTTGAATCAATTTTGGTGGCTAAGCTCTACTCTATCACAATGAAATCAAAGTTCATAATTTTTTTTATTGATTTATTCAATATTTAATTGAATGAAGTCACATATGATAATAAAAGGATTTTGATGATTCTCTTAACCCCTAACTGTACAAGTGTCATTTTTTTGGACAATGTACAGATTTCATCCACGTTTTTCATCCGACATGCACTATTTGCAAGGAAATATAATACTACAAAATTCTATGCAAAGTTAGCTTCATTCATGTGTGATGAAAAAAGAAAAGGGGATGATTTGTGCAATTTGTATGCCTCATTTCAAGTTGCGGTGATTCACTAAAAAATTCTAAGATCATCTTAGTTCAAAAAATTAGCTCATAAAATTAAGCAACCAAAAAATCTCCAAAAATCACTACACTTAGAGTATTGCATTTCAATCCATTACAAAAAAATTCATCTACAAATTGTCAATATCTTATTTGCAATTGAATTATGAAATATTTTTAAATTTCAGGTTTCAATTTTTATACAAAAATACTGGTGATAGCAATCACAGATCTAACTATATGAATAAAATCTAAAATTCATAATGTACAACTTTTATTCATGTATCAAGTTCAAAATATCCCTCTTAATTGCATCCTTGCAAAACTGCTAAATTTGGAGAGGGATGAGGACCCCCGTCTCTAAATCCCCGGTGGTCTTGAATGCGGGGCACTATTCATCCACCCCTCTTTTTTCTGAAATTTCCATTTTGGGCACCTTCGTTGCTTTTTTTGAAATTTTTTTTTGGTAATTTGGGGTCGTAGGCGCCAAATTACCCTAGGGGGACCTACTTAGGAATAAAAACCCATTGGAGGAGGGGGTTGTTTTTTAAGGTGGGGCATGAACCGGACAAAAATAGGGGGCACTTTTGTCCCCTTTCATTCAAGACCACCGGGGGTTCTAGAGAAATCCGGTGAGGACGTTTAGGGATTAACCATGGAAGGCATGTTTGGTAGAAATATTTCTAAAAAGAAATGCCAATTTCTTCGAGATATTACTTTTTCGAAAAAGTGATATTTGTATTTGTATTCGAAAAATGTTTTTTTGTATGGTGAAAAGGACAATATTAGAGATGTTCACAAATATCCCATATGCCAAACCTCATTTTTTGGTTTAAAAAAATATATACAACACGAACGTGCTGACCAGGTGCCTTCCACCTATGGTAGTGTAAGGACAACGAATTCTAGTCAACAAGCGCAAAATAGAAGGGACAAGATTTTGTTTATCATGACATTAATGTGGAGCCCTGGATGTCCTGAAGGGCATAAAGAGCGTAGTTATGATTCAGTAAGTGGGAAGTAGTTGTCCTATAACTGGTGCACAGGCCCTTCACGTAGAATTGAAGAGCGAACACTGACAATTTGATTTCTGACCATCCTTTACACTTACCATGCAAGGTGGCGAGTATGTATCTATTGCTCATCAATCTATTGCTCATCAATTCCACTTCTGAAGAGCCTGTGGTAATCGCCAGCTGCATCATAATTAGTCTTTGCTCAGTTTGGTGGCCTGATCACGGACCTGTGAACACAAGTACCATAAATTAAATGTAAGTTAAAACTCCTTCGATCACAACCGCCTCCTGAAATGCATTAAGTTAGAACGCATTCAGTGGTGCATGCTTCAATCACACCTGCTCAACACTGAACGGGGAGTTTTCCAAGGAAACCAGCTAAAATCCAATATTTTACAAAAGCAACCGCGGTTTTACACAAGAACCCATCTGGTTATTACCCATGTGTCACTTAGGTAGCACCCGAGTATCACAAATTTTATCCGGATTCTAGCCTAAAACTATGAGTTTCAACCGATAACTTGGCAATTCCATTCGGCTGATTTTACACTAACTGGCAGATCTCTATGTACATTGCTTCTCAACTCTTGCAAGTAAGGTATGTGCACCATTAATAATAGCAAATTGAAGATTTAAAGGAAATTTCGATTGTCGGTTTTTTCACCAAATGAAACAAACAGACACTGTATCTTGTAGTGAAATTCAAGAGGATTTTGAAGATTCATTACTTGTGCAATATGAGTAATGTGAAAATTGGATGGTTCAACAAGTACTTGAGAGGCTCCATCAATTTTTCATGAGGGGAATGTCCATTTCACTTGAGGGAATGTGCACTTGGTACGAAATTATGTGTATGTAGAGAAAATGGGATATAGAATTTATTTTATAATTGAACAGAGGTGAAATATTTCAGCAGATCTTTAATATTATGCTCCCAACTCAAAAGTGTCCAGTAATAGAGGACAGAGGGAGTAGTAACTGACAAATTCACACATCCCATTCATGGAGCAACAAAGACGCGAAATTGTCATGAGATGAAAAGAGCGACAAGCAATGGAAATCGGTCTTCTACAGTGGCGACCAGAAGTCTTCGCACAGTGGCCCATCACTTCAACAGGTGTTGACTATAGCTTAGTAAGTGGGTTTTCAGGAGATTTTTTGGGTTAGCATTAATTGATACACCACATGGCACCTAATTAACATTGACTCCCCAAAACTTTGCCACTTGTAGAAATTATTCATGCAAAAATCGTGAAGGGGTGTGTACAACTTAATATGCACATCAGTTGTACACACCACTATCTTCTCATTAAAATTGCACTTGTGAGGCTTTTTGTTTTGGATTTTTTTTGTATGATTTGGAGAGGCCTTTGGTGATTCACTATGGCTCCTAGAAGGTCTGAGAATCAACGTAGGGCAGTTCTTGAGATGTATGAGCGAGGCAACTCATATGGCCAGATTTCTGCAGTTTTGGGCATTCCTCGAAGCACTTATTCTGACATAGTGCGAAGGTTCCGTGAGAGAGAGAGTCTAACAGATAAAACTTCACCTGGTAGACCTAGAATTCTAGATGAACGCGGTGACCGTGGCATTGTGAGGAGATTAAATGATCCAAATACTAGCACAGCGGCAGCTATAGGAAGAGTGTTACGATCTGAGGGCTTCCAATTGAGTGATAATACGGTGAAAAGGAGTCTTCGGAGGCAAGGGTTGAGAGCATGTGTGAAGACCAAGAAGCCACTTTTGACAAAGAAACATCGAGCACGTCGTTTGCAGTGGGCAAAGAAGTGCAAGCATGCAGATTGGGAGTTTTGGGCTCATGTCATTTTTTCTGATGAGTCTAAATTCAATCTTTTTGGCTCAGATGGACGTCAGTATTGTTGGAGAAAGAGTGGAGATCGTCTTTTAGATCAGCATGTGCAATCTACAGTCAAACATGGAAGAGGAAACATAATGGTTTGGGGTTGTATGACTTGGGAAGGAGTTCGCAAGCTTCACCTGATTGAAGGGAAGATGGATAAATATGTATATCGCAACATTTTAGAGACGGAACTTATGGGTACTATACAGATGCAAGGTTTAGAAGAAGATGAGGTTATTTTCCAGCATGATAATGACCCAAAGCATACTGCACATTATGTTGTAGAGTGGTTGCGTGCTCAAAAATTTGAGCTTATTGGACACCCTCCACAATCACCTGATCTCAATCCAATAGAACATCTTTGGAATGAAGTAGATCGTCGTCTGAGAAGGTCTAAAAGGAAACCAACTAGTAAAAGTGACTTATGGGAGAAGATCCAAGAAATTTGGTACGGTATAGAGCCTGATGTTGTTAGGAAGTTAATACGCTCTATGCCTCAAAGAGCTCTTGATGTCTACCATGCAAGAGGTGGCCACACACGGTGGTAGTGTTTGTGAGTGCTTATGAGTTGAATCATTGAGTTATAAAGGTGTTTAGTAATTTTTAGTCTTATTTTCTATAGTTGATATGCAATAAAAATCAATTTGACCATAAAGAATTGTACAGGCTTGTTACACATTTGAATTATTGTGTGTTTTTCTAATTCATATTTTCATTGAAAACTTTGTGTTTTATGCCTGTTGCAACTATACGTGCTTGTGGTTGTGTTCTTGTTATTTTATGAGTTCATGTAGATTTGGCAAGTATTTAAAATAAAAAAACTCCTCTTGTACAACTATTTGTGGTTGCCACTGACAAATTCACACATCCCATTCATGGAGCAACAAAGACGCGAAATTGTCATGAGATGAAAAGAGCGACAAGCAATGGAAATCGGTCTTCTATGTATCAAAAAATTACAATATACATAGGGCGTCTTATCAACTGGCACAGGCGCCAATGCAGCGTAATAAACTTCAGTCCTCACCAAAGAAAAATCTGTGCTTCAAATTTCTAATTAATACTAACTCACACTGTCCTTGTAACATTTGTGAAAAATCAATCAACCAGAAACCCACATCATGCTGGAATACTTCTTTCTCTAGCAAAGCTCAGCCAGAATCTCCCTAAAATATACCACGTATGAAGAGCTCAGAGCTTAAGTACCTAAAAGAAACCACTAGGTCAAATGGTGCACCCATGGACAACACACATGGCATACGCACTGGGATTAAGCTACGTATCACTTAATATGTACAATGTTTCCCCTGCCAGGCTTCGTAACATTGTTCAGCTAAATGGGAATTCCTGGGGCTGATATGTTTGTAATAAAGAGCATACTAGAGGGAATCGAAATAGGATCATAATTGAGCACCCTCCTTACCATGTTTCATAACATTCTTTAACTGGGAATTTGGGGGAATAACATGTGAATGATCAGAATCAGAGGTGCATGTCAGATGAGCTATAGAATGTTATGTTACGTTTCGAGAAGGTAAATGATTAAACTTGGGTGCTAGAAAAGAAGTGAAGGGAATGAAGACTAACATTACGTTATTAAGCAAGAGCAGTCTGGTAATCTTGCTGAATAATGTTATGGAAGACGAGAGCTCACAGCAGGTCGACTTCCTTGTTGTGGATCCAGCTGAAAGCCTTTCGCTTGGTTTCATTTTTCGCAGCGCGGCTCTGGGTACGTTCGGCAAGCCTGTGAATGCGAGCAGGCAAACCGCACACAAACTCTTGGGCTCTCTGCGCTTCACTAGACAGACCTGTCAAGCTGGAGATATTCCAGAAGGTGATCAAATGGTCCATGATGCTGGCGTAGTCCATGGCCGTGTAGACGCCGCAGCGCTGCGCCACGGAGGAGTAGTCGTCGAAGAGGGTGGGATTCTCCCCGTCGTACATGAGGTGCGCGGGCATGGTGATCTTCTTCTTCATCATCTCCTGGAAGGACAGCATGGCGCCGTTGGGGTCCAGCTCGAACAGCTTGCCCACGATGCGGCTGTACGCGATCTCGTGCCGCTTCTCGTCCGACGCGATGATGCCGCAGATGGTCGCCAGCTTGTGCTCGCCCAATTGCTTCGCGTGACGCGCCGTGTTGCCGTGGGATATGAACGTCGCCCGCTCCTGAAACGACGTGTAGATGAATCCGTTGTATGGATTCTGATCAATTTGCGGCTCCTGCAACAATTCACACCAACAAGGTAAAGATAATGTGCACAAAAAGTACACAATGTTTATTGTGTGACTCACCATCCAACCATAGAAGGAAGATCTTGTCGATTAGACATTGTAATCTCCTTCACCCACCAAGTCACACTTATTGTCCTAGTATTGTCTATCTACATACTAAGAATATGCACAGACTAATTAGACTACTAGTTTCGTGATCAAACTAACTTGGAGTCATAGTCGCTCGGTGTAACTTAATTATCATATAAATAACTTAGTCATAGATGTTTAGTCTATTAGTTCCCTCATAAGTAGCTTAATTACCACATGAGTAACTTAATTCCAACAAAAGGATTGTTACTCATCCCAAGTTGTTCTATCAACATGGAGGTTTCCATTAGACACAACGACTTCCTATCAACATTCATACGAAATCTTCGCCATGCCGCCATCTACTCAAGGTTCATTTGGACTAGCTACCGACACAAAGACGCTCTGTAAATCCATTCCCCCTGTTTCTCGTGACAAAATCTTTGCCATGGCACCATCTATACAAGATGGCACCCCGACACACAGGCTTTCTATCAATAACATACAACAATTGCCCCATATTATCAGCAAGCGGAAAGCTTTGCCATCAAGCACCTGGATATACCATTGAGAAACATGATTGAGACACATGAGAAACACAATCCTGTTACACTAAATTCACTAGGAGGAATCCGGGATTCTACGACTACAAGTATATGAGCAAACATGAAGGGTTGTGAGGAGATGGGGTACCATGCCAGAGCCAATCAGGTACTGGGTGGTGCGTTCGACCATGCGCATGTCGACGCGGCCGGAAAGGTAGAGGTAGCGATTGAGCAAGTCGCCGTGGCGATTCTCCTCGGCGGTCCACGCGCGGATCCACACGCCCCACGGCGTGGGGCTGCAGCCCGTGGTGTCCCTGACGCCTTCGAACGTGTTGAACATGGTCTGGTACGTGGGCAGGGCCTCTTCCGTGATCATGTCGCCGACCAAGCACACCAAGTAGTCGTCCGGGAGCTCCCGGGCCCGCTCCCGGAGCGCCTGCACCTCGTCGAAGAAGCTGTCCGCGGACGCGTCGGGGAGGAAATCCTGCGGCTGCCACGACTTCGCCACGGGCTTCAGCATGGGCAGCAGGCTGTCGCGCGCCCAGTTGTCCAAGGAAGCTATCACCTCCAGCTTCTCCACCGGGATGTGCTTTTCTCGTGGCTGCCCCCGCGTCCATTGCTGGTATGGCGTCATCACCGAACGCAGCGAGCTGCTGTCCATGCTCACCTTCCGTTCCCTGCACAATTTCACACCTCATCAATCCATCCATTTCACTGCCTAATTCATCTGTGGTTGAACATGCTACCGATCAATCATAACATGGTAGAGGATCAATTGCAGCGTTGAAGAGCGATCAGCAAGAGAATTTGTTACCATGGACAACATGAAATGTGATGCACAACAATATAGATTCCAACCTTGAGGAATTGGCATTGAAAGAGAATGTGGTTGAGCTTGCTACCGATCAATCACAACATAAAAAAATTTGAGGATCCTTATCATATAAAACAGCAACAAACAACAATGTAGGTTTCAAACTTTGAGGAATGAGCGTTGAATATGGTGGAACTTGCTTACCAATCAATCAAAACATTAAAAAAATTGAAAATCCTAAATGGTACTTATCATATTAAACAATGATCAACAAAAGAGCTAGTTGTTGTGAAAAATATGAAAGATGATGCACAACAGCATGGGTTCCAGACCTTGAGAAATGGACGTGGTTGAACTAGCTACCGATCAATCAAAACATAGAAATTTCGAGGATACTTATCATAATGAAAAAGTGATCAAATTAGTAATCATGAACAACATGCACAAAGTTCCAAACCTTGAGGAATGGGCGTTGCAAGAGAATGTGGTTGAACTTGCTACCAAATTCACTATTGAAAGCATGAGCTCAAAACCTCTATACTCCTGGGTTAAAGTTTCAGTACCAACAAAGTCTCCTGCAACTATCTGAATTGACAAGCACTCTTCACCAAACTTTTAGAAACTCACTCTTTGAAAGTAAAGCTCGCCACTCAACAAACGTTATTAGGTGTGACCGTGACAGAAAGGAAACCAACAACAACAAAAAAGGAAAAAAAAAAAAAAAAAAAAAAAAAAAACTTGAGCTGACACTTGGGAAGAAACTTAATAGTGACACTCACCTGGGAAGCGAAGTGGTCATAACGACCTTGAGCACCTGACGTCTCACGATCTTCGTGCTCTCAACGTCGAGCCTCCGTCGTCCGGAGAATGAAGGCTGCGTCGAACGTTCCAGGAGCCCCATGGACCCCATAGCTGGAATCACCTCACAACAGAGAAACTAACCAAAACCAAAACCAAAAAGAAAAAAAAAGAGGAAAAAAGACAAGTCTAGTATTGATCACGCTTTCGTGCCCAGCACCGAAGCTTCATCACGACCTATGCATGCACATTGCACACAGGATCAAAGCAAAAACAACAACCAACTCTTTCCAATGCCAGGCCAGGGAGGGCAGCAGTAAATGCAGTACTGGTACTCAAATCGTTCGCCAGAGATTGCAGCACAAAACGAGATGGGACTGACTGAGCTAGTGATGATTGTCTGCGCAAAGGTGATGAATTGTCTGGACTGCGGGAGGTGAGTGAGTGAGAGAGTGAGTGAGTGAGAGAGTGAGAATAGAATGGATTGTTGCAGAAATGCAATGCAGTGATGGTGAACTATAAACCCGGGAGCCTTGGGGTCCATCGCGGGGCGAGCGGGCGGGAGCGAGGGAGGGCAGGCAGGCTGTGGACCTGCTCTACTCTGCGTATTCAATTCCGTGACAGAAAAGGATCCTTTTCACACTGTCAAGTACGTTGCGGTCGTGCAGACTTTTTCACTTTCCTTCCGTCATGTGCGGGATTCTCATGTGTGCCCAAAATAGAGATTTTCAGCCCCCTTTTATTTTTAAAGCTCAAATTGCTATGTAATCTTTTGTGAAGGGTGCTAAATTTCCCCCAAAAGAATCGCCACATGTGTTTTAGATAGTTTTATGAATTCGCCAAATTTGGATGAAAAAATGCTTGTTTGGATGAAAATTGCCAGATTTTTGTGAATTCTTCTGTGAAGAGAACACTTTTTGGTGCTAAATTTGAACACTTTTCCCACTTCTTCCCCAAAAAAATATCGCCACATGTGTTTTAGATATTTTTATGAATTCGTTAGATTTGGATGAAAATCACTAGTTTGCTATGGAAAATTTTGTGAAAGGAATATTTTGGTGCTAAATTCCCACTTTTTTCAAAAAAATTCGCCACATGTGTTTAAGATATTCTTGTGAATTTGCCAGATTTGGATGAAAAATGCATGTTGGGATGAAAATCGCCCAATTGCTATGAAAAAATCTGTGGAAAGAATATTCCGGTGCTATATTCCCATTTTTTTCCAAAAAGATATCACCACATGTGTTTTAAACACTCTTATGAATTTGGATGAAAAATGCTGCAAATATGAAGTATTGAATGAAAATACTCCAAAATACGTACATGAAAATATTTCTGGTGGCCACTCTAACTCCGCCACTCCAAAAAGGTACGTGAAATAAGAGAAATCTTTTAAAAACCCAGGCAGCCAGCCAGTTCCGGCACAATCAGAGCTTTTCCAGTTCAGTTCATTCCTTGAACGCCGTGATTCCCTCCCCCCTCCCAGCTTCCAAACTCCTCACAAAGTTACCCCTGTCGGTCATTCAGATGCTGACGTCACAGGGCACGGCAAACAATGTCACAAGTGATGCCAAATATCACTCAGCGGCTGGCATGCCATCACTCCTAAGGGGCCGTTTTACACTATGGTGGGGAAGTGCACCGGTTGGTCAAGAATTTCACCCCAAGACATGGATATTTGAGGCTGGGGATGGTATGCCGGAGAAGATGAAAAGATAATTAAAAAAAATGCCTGAAGAAGTCTTGATTGGCCGTAGTGTAACCACCTAAAGGAGAAGTGTATTGAACAGCTTTACCAACATCAGGAACTTCAAGGCATGTGAACATGGTGCCATGATGGTGCATTGAAATGCAATTAAGATAATTTGCAACCAACCTCCATACCAACCTAGTATGGAAAAAATGACACTAGAATGACATGTACGCGGCCTCTGGTGTCAAAATGGCACCAAAATAGTTTGGCCCAACTTTTATGATGAAGAGAAGAACTTCACAAGACAACTTCACAAAATGGTCATAGCCGGCCATAGTATAAATCTTACCCCCTAAATGACCATTGTATTGAAATTTGAAAAAATCGTATTGATCAAAAATAAAATGAGTTTGGCCATATTTTGGAACTTCTTTCACGATAAGAAAATTTTGAAAATTTTCCACCTCTATAATACATCTAAATTAAGGTAAACAAGTAGTTAACATAATTTTCTTAAAGATTTTTGAAGAAATTAATTGTTTGTAGTGCAAAAATTTCTTCCTTTGGAGATTCAAAGTGAGCTGACCTTGTAAAGAAGGGTCCAAAAAAATAATTCTCGTCACTTGAATTGCTATAATCTTTCAATCCGTGTCGTAAAAAAAATTCAAATTCAAAAAAAAATCCATAGATGTGTTCAATAATCCCAAAACAAGATCCTATGGTTGGAAATCGAGGGGCATGTTTTTTTCTCCTGGTTTTGCTCTTTGCACTTGTAAGGCAAATTTGGAGAGCCTTTGGAGAACATAGTCATGGTCTTTTAGGAGTGAAGAGGGGAAATCCCATATACATTGTAGGAAGCACTACTCTTCTCTACTATATAGTACATACATTATTCTTAATCATCTTCTTCAATTTCTCTCTCTTCTACATTGATCTTGAATCATGAACAATTGAAGAGAGAAAATTCTAGTTTCTCTTGCGATATTTATTGTTTTGAAGCTTGTTATTGTTTCGTTTAAATGTTTTCCATTTGAGTAGGTTTAGATAAACAATTTCAACTCTAATGTGTTGCTTGGCAAATTTCAACATCCATTTTTAACAGTAAAACATTGTAGTCTTGCAATCTATGTGGCCAAATTCCTCCAAATTTGATTCATGTCATTTACAACACGTACACTACAAAATTGTACAGTTGAGATTTCTATACCTCGCTAACATTTAGACCTGTAACACTTCAAGAGCAATGATGTTTTTAAACCCCAAAAAACTAGGAACGCTTAGGAGTTAAAACTAAAAAAATACTCCACTTCAAATGTTATAATCTCTCAATATGTGAGATCAAAAATTCTACAAAAAGTTGCACACATTCTTGTAGTAGTGCACGACAAGATCCTAAGGTTGAAAATGCAAAAATAAAAATAAAAATTGGACTTTTGTTCCTTGTCCTAGAAATGGCAGATTTGGAGTGTCCACAAAAATAGTATTTTAATGGCAAGTTGGAGTTCTTTGGAGGCCAAGTTTCTTGTCCGAGGCCTTGAGGTTGCCCAAGAATTTTGACCTCCGGAGAACTCCCCTTCAAAACTGTGTCGCCACGTTGGCAGCCATGTCATTTTTTCATCCATGTACAAAGTTCTCTACCGAACGACTCTTAGTTGTAGTGTAAACCACCACCGGACAAGAGTGTCACTCTTGGCCAATCATATTTCACAATTCCTCTAGACTTCATGACTGCTGGACTTTTCCACCGTAGTGTAAAGCAGCCCTTACTTTCCATTTCTTAACTCCTAAATGCCCACAGCCCTCTCTCCAGATTGGACAATTTAGTAAAGATGCATTACAAAATGCAACTAAGAGGGATATTTTGAACTTGATGTATGAATAAACGTTGTACATTATGAATTTTAGATTCTATCTATGCAGTTAGATCTATGATTGCTATCACCCATATTTTTGTTTAAATTTTAAAACTTAAGATTCAAAATTATTTTGTAACACAATTACGAACAAGATATTGACAATTTGTAGATGAAATTTGTTAGGATCGGTTGAAATGTAATAATTTCAGTGTTGTGATTTTTGGAGATTTTTTGGTTGCTTAGTTCTTTGAGTTGGCTTTTTCAAGAGCATTTTTAAACAATTTTGAACTAAAGATTTTAGAAATTTTTGGTGAATCAATGTAACACGAAATGAAGCATAAAGTTTCACTGATCATCCCCTTTCTAATTAAATCACACATGCATGAAGCTAACTTCCTATAAAATCTATAGAAAAGAAATTCATACTACAAAAAGTACATGACGGATGAGAAAAAATGGATGAAATCTATACATTGTCCAAAAAATGAACGCATGGGCAATTAGGAGTTAAAAGGCAAGCTTAAAAGCCAAGTGACCCTTTTAAGGTGCCGGACTTAGAATAGAATTATCTTAGTATAGATGTGATCATATAGTCTACTTTCGAAAGAAGACATCAAGGGTTGTATGCGCTATCTTGGTCCCAGTAGCCAAGTTAGCAACGCCTCCTCCAACATATCTTTCATTCACGTGGGCCTCTGAGCCATAGTTCCTCTCTCTCTACCAGACTCATGTTTTGGTGGTGTACATTCCAAACCAAAAATGTCTACCAAGGGTTTTTTTGGAGGTAGAATCGAACCATTTATATTGACATAGTGATTCTTGTGTAGGTTGTATTGCTCAAAAATGAAACACAGGATTGGAAACATCGGGATAGTAATAGCGAGGGTAATAGGTTGGTATTTCTTGACTGTTCAGGTTACATTCAACTTTGAAGGGTGCGGTTGCTTCAATTTTTAAATCAATTCGACCATTATTATCTACATCTTTTTATTGGAGGGAATGCCACACAAGACGTTTGTATGGTACGGTCCACTAGAATTTTTGTCTGTGTGCACTCTTTTGAAGATTTTAAGAATTTGAAAAATCCATTTGAAAGAGAAAAATATCTTGTGAAGTCAAAAGTAGTAGGATGGACTACACTGATAAAAGAAAAAAAATTGATAGAAAATTAAAAATTTGGCATTATATTTTAACGGATGATGAAACCAAGGGTAAACTAGTGTATTGTCCTAGTGCATAATATGCACTCTAAATTTTAAAAGAGAAGAAGAACAAAGGGTTGTGGATGGACTTTTGAGCTATAAATTTTTCCAATGTTTAAATATGCAAAGAAAAATATCTTCCATTTTTTCAATTTAATTTTTTTTTATGGATTTCTTTTTTTAATGTACTTTAGAATGATATTATGCAAGTTGGCTTATTTTTAAGATTTTTAATATAGAATCAAATATGAGCTATATTTACATTCAAGTCATGATCATGAATTGGTAAAACAGTTACTAAAATGGGAGTTTTGATACTCAAAATACTCAACATAAAATCTCTTAAACATTCTAAAATTTTATTTTTTGGATAATATGTACATAAATCTAGAAGTTGGTTCACTCATTTTCATTCAATCATTGCTACATAATTATCAAATTGGTTTGAAAATTAGCTTTTAAGACAAAATGCTCAGTGCACAAATGTGCACCAAAATGCAATTAGTTCATGAAGAGGAATTAGTGGACCGTACCATACAAATGTCCCAAAGTGGTTTATATATAGGTGTTATTGCCCAAAAAAGAAACACTAAGGAGAACATAATTGAAAACGTCGTGATGGTAACAAATTAGTGTATCTTAACTTTGATACGTTACATCTAACTTTGAGGGATTTAGTTGTTTCATTTTCTAAACCAGTTCGATAAATAAGAACTCCCGTCTGCTTTCAAAGCCTATATGAATAAAGTGTATTGTTCAATCGAAATATGGTAGAATGTCCACTATACATAGAACTAGTGATATAGGACTACTTCCCCTTCTTGAGGGTAGACACCAATGTTTTTTTTTGGCAATTTTTTAGCTTAGAAGCAGCTGCCAAAAGCTAAAAATCACTAGAAAAAAAAAAAAAACACACTAGTAGGCACTATAGATTTAACTAGTAACCAAGTAGCCAAGAAAACCAAGACTTTGGTAATTGAGTAATAAAGAAATAATAGGTTTGAGTTTTAGGAGCGGGTGGTTCGTTGTATGAGGTTTCTTTTCTCTTTTCGTGATCGCCAAGTCATGAGTTCCATGGTTGGTAGTGAGTAGGTATTTATCTCAAGTAGATGATCCAAGTTTGATTTCCATGGGGTCCGTTTGAGGAATTATGAAATATAATTGGCTTAGTATTGCCTAGTGAGTTATCGCAAGCAAGAAAGTTTTAACAACCAATTTGCAACGGGGTGTCCCCCAAATCTTTGATAAGAGCTTTCAAATCAAAAATTAAATATTGGTTTTGACCACTAGTTTTAGTTTTTGGTTTTGGTTTTCAAGGTGGGTTTAGGTGTATTGGTAGCGGTTGGTTATTTTCTAATTTTCATTTATGTAGGAGAATTGACAGGGGCATCGTAAATTGCAATGGTATTAAATTTCTAAAAGGTATTTTTGATATGAGTTTCAGGTATTTGGAATTTTTCTTCAATAATTTTCATTGAAGGAATGTGTGAGACTAATTTAGTACCTGCAATGTTGACTATGAGTGGTTCTATTTTCCATCCTCTTTTTAAAAGACATTAACCCTTAAAAATCCGGGAGGGGGGGGGGAGGGGGGGAAGGGGGCTGAACTTAGCTCTTGTTTTCTTGACTAGCTTTTGTAACAAGCTCAATTCTTCATTAGTGTGGGGTAATTTTGATGATCGGCACCGTTGAATTTAAAAAATACTTACGTAGCTTCTGTATAAAAAAAGGATCAACAAAATCGCACAATTCTTGAGAAAATACCATTGTTGAGAAGATTGATGGAACTCGTTTGGTGTATTTTGTACATATGCTGAAATTGGATTGTTTGAAAGTGCTTAAAAATTCTGAAATTTTTAGCGTGCGTAAAAGGTCTGAAGTGACACCTAGGGAACGTCCTTGCAATTCAAGAAATCACCAAAAATTGCACACTTCATGAATTTCTGATCATGAAGTACCTACAAATTCAACTCTCAATAGAGTCAAGGTCTTGTTCTTGCTCATTTTAGAATTCAAAGCCCAACAACTTGAATTACCTCACTTTTTAGTTCCAGAAGCAGCGTAAGAACCATATGGTTCTATAGAAGTTAAACTTGCTCGACCATTAATATCCACACATTTTTTCAAGTTTCATTTTCATACATCATCTATGACATAAATAGTATTTAGTTTGATTTTATATTTAGAAGTTAAAATTCAAAAAACTCGAGTATCAAAAAAGTTTTGAAAATCAAAGAAGTATAGTCCAAAGTTTGAAATAATCAATCTCAGGAAAGAGGTTTTTGAAAATTGTATTTACATCTTTCTTTTAATTGATTTTCAATCAAGAGATTTACGGGCATATTAACTTCTTAGAAGCCCAATTTGGTTTTTTGGAAATTTAGTTTTAGATAGGTTCGAGTGACTTCACAATTTTGAATTATCTGCTAAACTTTTTAAGGCAACATTCAATTGTCATTTTTCATTGGTGGGGTCATCATGGTGGGGTCTAATGACCTCGTTGTATGGATACCTTAAAAATGTCGAGGAGGGCGAGCATGTCGGTCCTAGGCAAGTCACTGTCGAAAATTAAATAACTACGTGAGTTAAAATTTAGGGTTCATCGGGGGGGTACTATTTCTACCTAATTACAAAATTTTAAATGTAATATATGATGTTTTAAATTCAAGTAAGGAATAGTTTGAAAATCTACCTCGAATACATTTAGCATATTTTGGAATATACCAAGAATATTCCAATTATGTGATAACGCCCAATTAATTATTTTATTAACGTAGTTGTCTACATTACTTTCAATAGAGTGACCTCCTAGGGATGTCAGTTCTTATCTAGAGTGATACCTAGTCATCTGCTAAGTACTTATAGTGTCCATCTTTGAAAGAAGGCATCAAGGGTAGCATGCACTGTATAGGTCCCAGTGGCATATTTAGTACGGAGTTTTACTATCCCCCAATAGACGCTTAAATCATGCGGGCCTATGACCCACATTTCTCTCTCTCATTTTTTGCATGTCAAGCTTTGTTCCAATTGATTCCGATATGTCTCCCAAAATTTATAAAGTTTTTGTGATTTTATTATGAATTCAAATGCATGCTCTTTTAGTTAACTTATTTAAGTATGTCTTTTAAATTTTCTTGAGTAAAAACTCCATTGATTGCAAATCATAATGTCAAAACTTCAAAACAAACAATTTATTTTGAGTGTTTTCCAAAAGTGAAGTTCATCTTATTACTCTAAAGTTGGTGTGTCCGACAACGTATGTAATTTAACCCCTAAATGACCAAATGACCATTTTATGGTCATTGCCCATTTTGTACGGGGCTACCAAAGATGAAAAAATACTTTTATAAAAAAACTCAAAAAATTGAAATAGGAAATCAAGTCTACTTTCCAACCCAATTTGAATCATTTCAATACGAGTTAACCCCTAAATGGACAATGCAAGCAAGGCTCAAAATTGGGAGAATGGACAATGCAAGCAAGGCTCAAAATAAACCTTTGAAATTATTATCTTTCAACTTTGACTGTAGGATCTTGTTTTAGATCACCAGGTGAGTGCATGGTAAACTTTTCATAGGATTTGACCGTACATATTGCAAGATTATAGCATTTGAAGTGAAAAGATGAAATTGCATTCATTTTTTATATTTTATGACTGTATTTGAAAACATGGGAAAAATTGTTAATTTTTTAAAAAATATTGAAAAAAAATTCTTACAATTTATTCAAATGATTTAATTTGGCATTATCTATCAAAAGCAAAAAAATCACAAAAAAATGAATATAAAGAGGTGAAAATGATGCTCAAAAACAAGAAAAAATCCGCAACCCTAGGGGTTAATGTGGTGATTCTTTGAAATTTTTGAATTCCTTAGATCTATGACCTCATTTTTGCAAAGCCACTTTTGAACTACAGTCAATGCAATTTTGGCTTGGTCAACAACTTGACATACTTCAACATTTGTAACTTTAGAAAAAAATGTACTCAAGTAACACTAAATCCAACCATTAGATAGAACAACAACTTGGTGAAGCATCTTCAAAAAACTGGATGACTTTCATCGAAACATTGATGAGAACATAGGGTGAGTTTGAATCTATTAGTCATCCAAAAACTAAACGATGTGACGTTTAGGGGTTAAACTCCACCGAGGAGAATTTTCAAAGACAAACAACTAAACATCGTCCTAGTGATATTAAATTTACTATTTTGGAAAGTAATGATGTTCTCTCCTTTGAAAATTTTGCCAATAACCATTTTAGAATAGAATGCCTAGTTTTAACTAATCATACAAATTTCAAATTTTAAAAAAAAAAATTGTAATTTTAGTGAATGCTCAACAATAAATGCTTCTAAATTCATTAAAGGAGTATCTAAAACATTTCAAAGAAGTTTGGCCATATGGATATTTACAAAACATCATGCTTTTCATTTTCCCTTTTGGACCAAACTTCATCAAAGTTGCATAAGTTACGTTTTATAACACATATAGGTTTTGCCCTTACTCTATGTCACTTAAGGGTTAAAAGCATGTTGGGAATTTGAATTCAAAATATACACAGGGTTCCATTTTTAAAATAAGTTTTATTATAAAATTAAAAAAACAAGTAAAACATTCAATAAAAGAAAAAAATTAAGACTACGTATGATAGGAAAAATAGAAACAATATACATAACACATGAGAAAATAGAATTTAAAACTATGACATGGAATCAACAAATGCCAATTCCAACGATGAGAATATTTTTTTAAAAGCAACCTACACCTTATTTTATTTTATTTTAAAATACTCATTAAATAAAACACCATGAATTAGTGTATTTATTAATTAAAACTATTTAGAAACTTTGGATATAATATTACGGTACCTAGCCATTTTTCGTGTGACTGACTATTCACTCAAAAGTTTCTTAATGGTGAACATTCAATCCCAAATTGTACAATTTATCTAAAAGATTTCATTTACTGTATAAAACACTATCATGGTGTTGCACTAAATTGTATCTGATTTTAACCAAAAAAAAACAACGTAACTTTTTCAAACATTGATTTTTAAAATTGTCCATGTTTAATTCTAAATTTGAAACTTCATTTAAAGTCCCACTTGAAAAGCATTATTTGAAAGAAAACAAAAAATTATTCAAAAATAAGGAGCTAAAAATACACAATAAACTATTTTAAATACTTAAGCTATTTTTAAAAATACTAAAAATGTTGAGGATGTTTATTTTTGCATGTTTGAACATATGGAAAATTTATAGCTCAAAATTGGATGGAATACCAGCTTTTTCATAAAATTTGAATAAAATTGGGGTGTACTTGTGCATTGCAACATGTAGTGTTTTTAATGGTTCTTAAAGTGTTATTTTATATTCTTGAAAAAAAAAAGTTAAAAGTTAAAATATAGAAAGCGCATTTGAGTGGTAAATTCATGTGACATGGCAAATTTAAAACTTGAAATCCCTTATCTATTTATATCTTAATATATACATATTATTTCATTTCTAAAATTAACTTTTTTCATTGAAATGTAAAAAAAATCATTTTTACCGCATACAGTTTTTTTACTATGATATTGTAATTGATTGTAAGGCTTCAAAGATGAACTTGTTTTGAAATTTTGTTTGCAAAAAATATCTTAGCTATATAAGAAGTAAGGTCTAATTGGGGAGCCATATTTAATTAAAGACTTTTCAGAATTCCCTTTCTACCACATTTATGGTACAGGTGTGGTCATTGAATTTCAAGACAAAGACCATATTCTACCGTGAAAACACTCCAAGATTAATGTTTTATAATCTATGGGTTTTTGAAAATTTGAAAATTGCCACTTCTAGTGCGCCACGGAGGGAAAAGAAAGGTACATTCTACCATACTTCCCTTTAATAATCACAAGTAACAATGATCCCTTCATACATTTAAAATTAAATTAAAATTTAGGAATTTTTGGTTGCATTGACAAAAAATCATGTAAAATGTAACATTTTCAAAAATATAGCTCCCTAAAATTTTTGGGAAAGGATTACATTCAATTCAACATCTGTCACACCTTGATTATTCAATTATTCCCAGAGAAGCATACCCTATTTTCCCTCCATTCCATATTTATAGTTTGGCACTTTTAGATTGTATCAAATTGTTGGAAATCTATTGCAAGATTCCACTTGCATGAAATTAGAGAAAGTTTATGTATCCAAAAAATCCAATAGTAGTGTGCATTGAATTTCACACCAAGTAAACATTCCACAAGACTTTAACGTGTGAGACATGAAAGGTTTTGATTTGCTTATTAGATTGATCAAAGAACAATTATTTCATAGCATACAAGTTTTATACATGAGGAATTTAGGACCTCACTGATTTTTAACGATTTCCGTGCAACATTTGATATTTCATGAGTTTATACATTTTTTGCTCAAATTCTACACAAATCTTGCACTAATTCTTCAATGAATCCGCACGACTTCTACATTCACTCTTTTCATTATTTAACATAGTGCAGAATCCGTGCAGAATTGGCGCGAAATCCGTGCAGAATCCGTTCGAAAAATGCACGAACCCATGAAATATCGGATGTCGCACAGAAATTGTTTAAAATCCGTGAGGTCCTAAATTCTTGATATAGTGTTGGAAGACAAACCTAAGGTCTTTGAAATAATTTCAAGAGATATTACAAGAATAGAATGTTTGTTTCTTTTCATCTGGTAAAAAAATGTAAAAGAAATTAAGGCTTGAAATTTCGACATGTTCTTTTGTCCCATCCTTGCAAAAGCAAAATTTGACCCTCAATATCTTGTTCATTCTTTCATCAAATGAAATAAACGAACATTCATTTTTTGGAGTGCATCTTCAAAGAGTTTCAACGAGGATAGGATCATCTTCTAACTCTTAGTGATTTACTCCCTCCGTCCTATAATAGATGACGGTTTTGAAGAAAATTAAAAAAATAAAGCAAACTATAATGATTTCATCAAATCTCTAAATACAGTAAGTTTGTATTTCAGAGTAGTTGTCTATCAAATCAGTAACATAATGTTTTGAAAGTATGTGTGGCATGTAGCAACATGCTGATGTTCGTTGCAATGTGTTCTCTGATGCGCCAATTCTGCGAATATTCTCTAAGATTATGTAAATATTTCTGAAGATTCAGAAATATTTACATAATCTTAGAGAATATTCGCATCATTTGGACCAATTTTTATTATTATTTTGCATAACCCGCTGACCGTAATGATGAGATATGGTAGTTGGGACATAAACTTGTCCCATTTTGATTATGTAGTAGAACTTTGAATTTATTTTTTAATATTGTAGTCACATAGCAGGGTCAAATGTTGAAGTGTAATTTTTTATTTATTTTTAATCATTCCTCATAATTCGTATTAAAGTTGTTTTGACAACCTAGTGTGAGATAGAAGGGGTGAAAGAACTAATCTTTAAATCAGATTCAATCTAAGTCATTCGCAAAGAATATGAGTTGGTTATGCTTCTTACTAAGGTAGCGGACCACATTCCCGTCCGGGTCCCAATGGCGACCCCTAGGGTTGGGGGCTGGGTCCAGAAATGTGGCCAATAAAATTTATAAAAGCGTCCAAGAAGAAGCCTGGCATGCTTTTTTTTGGGAAAGCTTCATTTGTTGACAGAGGATAAAGGTGCTCGGTTTTAGACTACCTAGTATGCAGATTTAGAAATCCAACCTGTAGACATACCACGTACTCTATGGTCGAGGACTGGTCACTCTACAAGGTTTGCTCTAAAAAATTGTAGGAAATCACAAACATGCTAAAAAAATTTGTTCTTTTTGGAGTTGCTCTGGCACCAGCCTGGCGGAGCACTCAAAATTTATAAAAAAATTGCTTCACACTCCCAACTAGCCACAACTGAAATTTAGTCGGGAATGTGGTCCGCTACTTTAGTCTTCAATGGATTTTGGTGTTCAATTGTATATAGGATATGACCTTGTTTTGAAAAGTCTTTAACTAAAAAAATTAGAAAAATCATATCACTGTTCACCCATAAAATGATCGTTTGTGATTTAAGGCTCTTCTCCATGAGATATTTCAGTAAAAGGTTTTGAAGGAGGAGTAGGAAGTTGAAAAGATAAAAATTGATGTGTTCATAATTTCTCCACCCAAAGTGTATACTAGATTAAATTATTTTAAATTTTGTCCAACTACAAAAAGTTTCGCAATCAAATAAATTTTCACCTTTAAAAAGAGTTTTTCTGTTTGAATTCATTTTGCTAAAGTTACGCATGATTGTGTAAAAGATATTTAACCAATGATTAAGAATGAGAGAAGTTTTCCATATTGCACATGCATTGTTGGCACTATTGCACTTTCTTTTATATAAACTAAAACGCAATTCTTCTTCTAAAACTTACAATATAACACAGTTTTAGGAATTATAATTCACATTCACAAATCTTTGATGGATCCTTTGGTATAAGCCAAATTTAATTTATTGATTCAAAAAAAATGTATGTTTTATCATTATTGTATTTTTATTTTGCTGTTAAAATTTATGAGATTTTAGTTAATTATTTGGTAGTAAAGTGTCGACCTTTCTATGTGGCTGTAGTACCCTAGCGCCTTTTGTGTTTTTCAACATTTTCTAGCAATTACTTGCATTTCCTAACCCTCAAATACACTTATCCACATTTAAATGCATTATTGTTTTCACAAAGTATATCAAGTTCTTTATTCATAAGTATTTCCTGACTCACTTTTATATGCAACACTATATTGTTATATCAATACTCTAGAATTCCATGTTATTACTATAAGCTTAATTGGCAATTTTTTCAAAAGGTAAAAGAGCCACAAAATGAAAATAAAGTTCTCCAAAATCTCTTTAACTTTATAAGCCTAAATTTTATTTTGAAATTGAAATCAATATAGTATCATGATATGATTGGCTCATGATTTGTTAGTTTTTTGAACTTGAATGTTATTAAGTATTCTTCTACCTCCTATTGCCTATAGGTGCTTTTGACCTATAGGCTTTAATGAATGTTTTGGTTTATATAGTGCTTGTAAAATAAATGTAGTGTTTGCATACATGTAAGAATGTAGAAATAGAGGTGAACAATATTGTTAATGCGTTTTTACTAAATATTTAATGTGGGCGTAAAATTCATTTTCAGAAAATTCATATTGTTAAACATTAACAAAATTAAAATTTGACAAGAAGAAGAAGAACTCCAGCCGTTTTTTGAGGACAACGTGAATAAAGTGTCAGCTCATCCATCCTTGATTCGATGCCTACAAGACAAAGGATTTAAATTTGACATATTATTATTATTATTATTATTATTATTATTATTATTATTATTTTATTTTTATTAATAATTTTTTTCTTATTAGAAACTAAAGGAAAAAACGATTGCCATCTTAATGTTTAACTTGCAGTTATGTTTAATTTGGAGTTAATTTGTACATTAATCATCAAAAACTTAATACATCTATTCTGTCAAATTATGGTAATATATATATATATATATATATATATATATATATATATATATATATATATATATATATATATATATATATATATATATATATATATATAATTAATTAATGATTGAGAATTAAATCATACAAAAATCCGTAGCATTTATCCCAATAGTGACTAAATAAGTTCATAAAAAGCATATTGGCTATTATTGATGCAATTTATAAAAGTGAACATTTTCCAAAATTGTACTTCTATCATTACAAAAACATTACATTATAGCTTGAAAATACCCACATATTGACTATTTATTGATGATAAATAACAACCTAAACCACTGCATCATTGATCCTATACCACTGGAAACCACCTCGGTGAAGATCTTGATCCTATCAGGGTGACTGTGACCTCTGTAGTAAACGTTATATATTCAAACACATAACTCAAAATATGTTATTTATGCATACTATATAGAGAGAGAAAGTCTCATATATACATACATACACACCTCATATATATACATATATACATTTACAATCACAATTCAATAAAAAAAAAAATGTAAGTTATTGAATTGTTTATTTATTCATATGTTTATTTGTTCAAGTTATGATGTTTGTTCGTCCATGTGTTAGAAATGGCAAAATCTATCTTATAAAAACGGTATGTAGTTCTTGTGCCACTCTCACTATCCTATTGTTTGAATTTTGATTCAGCTCTTTAAACAAATAGACTCAAAAAAGAATCAGGGTTAGTAAGTTTAGTTCTATTATTGATAATATAGCAAACATGCACTAGTAGAAATTTGAACTACTCTCATCCGGAATAACTCGTTTAAAACAACTTGATTTTTGTAAAAATAAGTTGTTTTTATACGGCGTCTGGAATAACTCGACCAAAACAATTTATTTTTCCAAAAACAAGTTGTTTTTGAACTGCGAGAGTTGTTTGTGACCGGTTGCAAAAGACTAAATTTCTACTAGTGATGGATGCAAACTTTATACAAAAACTTGACATAATTAGAAAAACAAATTCAGATTCTTGGAGGTACATGAGTAGGCCGCTATAAAATGTATGTTGATCCACTATTTCTCCATTTCACCCCTGAAACTGTGGTTTTTCACGGCTTGTTAATACACACAACTACACTAAATCACCGTATATTGTGGCCCACAGTATGTATGAGAGGCTTGACCAATAATTATTTTTCCAAAATATTGTGGTTAAATTCATCCAATTATGATGAAAATTTGTTCAAAATGAACGAAATTTTGTTTAAACACATGGGAATTTGTCCAAATGGATGCATGTACCCATGCCATTCACCTAACCGGAATATTTGGTGATTTCAGTGTACTTTCAATAAAGGAATATAATAATAATAATAATTTAAATACCACGTCAAGTCTACTTTTCAACGCAATTTGAATTATGTCAACCCGAG
Organism: Pohlia nutans; assembly: GCA_022496805.1. Classification (NCBI taxonomy): domain Eukaryota; kingdom Viridiplantae; phylum Streptophyta; class Bryopsida; order Bryales; family Mniaceae; genus Pohlia; species Pohlia nutans. The sequence continues at coordinate 25,987,386 of CM040096.1, forward strand.
TTAAACTTCACTTGGGAGAAATTTTCAAAGTGGATCACCTCAAAATTATCTTAGTATTATAAAATTTTCTATTTGGGGAAAGTAATGACGTTCCCTCCATCATTTCTTTTGCTTTTTTGAAGTTTACAATAGATAAACCGACTTTAAACAATCGTGCTAAACTTTAATCTGTAATAGTGAAAACTTTAGTTTATACAAATTTTCAAAAGTTTATGCTCTTAAATTCAATAAAAAAACTATTTAAAGTTATTTTTGGAAGTTTGACCGTACGGATAATTTGTAGAGATGATGCCTTACAATTCGTCTATTGAACCAAACTTCATCAAACATATAGAAGGCACATATTATAACACATCTATGTTTTGTCCATTACCCCTTGGGCTTTTAGGGGTTAACATTCAATGAGATGAATGGATGAATAATAAGGTGGAGGCACCAATACGTGTTAGTTTAAGGATTTCAATCTATTTAGAGCAATGGTTTTTAATGATGAAAAATTGCAGCACGTAAAGCTTTGGGTTTAATAAATTTTAATTAACTTTGTCAAAATGTATGATTTTGTTCTGAATTTTCAAACTTAATCTGCATAGACCACCGTTGATGTTAGTAGGGGGACCTATACTAGTCTTTCATTTATTCCATTTAGTTTGCCAATTTGGAATACATAATTGATCACCAAACTACTACAAATAATGATTGTGATAATTTGATTGGAAACTCACGAACTTGAAACAAGTGCTTGCATAGGCGACTGGAATTGGTCCCTAACAGGTTCTGGTGCTTCTACTTTAATCCCTAAACGTCCTCACCTTCCCCAAATTTGGCAGATTTGCAAAGATGCATTATAAAATACAACTAAGAGGGATACTTGGAACTTGATGTATGAAGAAAAGTTGTACATTATGAATTTTAGATTCTTTCCATACCGTTAGATCTATGATTGCTATCACCAATATTTTTGTATAAAATTTGAAAGACAAAATTCAAAATTCTTTTGTAATTTGATTACGAATAAGATATTGACAATCTAAGAATGAAATTTGTTGTGATGGGTTGAAATGTAATACTCTAAAATGTAGTGATTTTTGGAATTTTTTTTGTTGCTTGATTTTATGAGTTGAATTTTTCAAGAGCACTTTTACACTGAAATCTTCAAAAAAATTGGTGGAACAATGTGACATGAAATGAGGCATAAAATTTTCACAAATCATCCCCTTTCTAATCGGATCACACATGCATGAATCTAACTTCCCATAAAAAATTGCGTAAAAAATCCACACTAAAAAAAATGCATGATGGATTAAAAAACGGAGTTCAAATTTGTTCATTGTCCAAAATCTGGATGGTTGGACGTTTAGGGGTTAATCTCCACCGACCCAGAGAATACAAAATTAGCAAAGAATAGCAACGTGCCCGGCGTGTTAGGAATTATCAGAAGTGTCAAGAATAGATACTTGACCTGATCTGGAAGTAGCGTACTCCTTCAAAGTCAAGCAAATCTGAACGAAACTGACAAACTTAGTGTGCTGTACTCATGTCCAGTACAACATAAGAGGCACATTAACTTGGATTTTCTTATAAAATTTTGACACAATTTGAAGAATTCAATTGCAAGGAAGTAAAGTACAGAGCCACCACGACAACAACGACGAGTGGCAGAGAAAGGCTGGTCGAACTATTGTGATGACTTAGATCTCTTCATGAGTGCTACTGTAGCCAGGTCAGATTGAAATACGGTAGTTATTAACTGATTCTAGGCATGGCTCTAACTTAAAAATGTTGTGGGGGTACTGCACCTACAATTGCGACTGAGAATATTTACTGTTGCGACATATTAATTTTTGGGTCTCATTGACAAGTGATAGAGGATTTCAAAGCACTTTAATATGTCTTATTCAGACATTATACGAATAAGTTATGAGTATTCAAAGTCTTGCGTATAATTCTCTCATGTTCTGATTGTGTAATCAACGTTTTGGTTTAAGTGTCGCTTTTGAGTCCAACTGTAGGGGATCGTATTTGAAGCAAGGTTCATTACGGATGTACATACCTTAAGTTAATGGGAAGCACAATCGTGCAATACCGTAACTAGTCTTAATTTTATTTTTTGAGATGTGTAATTGTTTCTTTTGGCATGGACGTGTACATTCTTGTCCCTTTTGTTTAAGAGAGTGTTGGTTGTGACACTCTTTTCACCACTCTTATCAGCATTGTTTTTCGACAGTTTTGAGTAGGGCATTTTTAATTTTTATTTTATTTTATTTTATTTTCATTTTTCACGAGGTGCCAAAGTGGTGATATAAAATGTTATAGTGGTGCTCCGTATTTCAGCATTCATCCACATATTGGATAGAAAATATCACATTAGAAGATATCACATACATCCAAAATTTTGTTTACATCTATTATTTGGCGATTTCATACAAGATATTTTTTAATTTGAAAAAAAGAGGTTTTTGACCCTTTTTTTTTTTTTTCCTTGAAGTGCAATTTCGCACTATTTGCCCCCCCAAAGAATGCCATGTTTCTATCTCCTAGACAACCTCACCCTTTGCAAAGACTCATTATAAAATGCAAGTAGATATTTTGAACTTGATGTTTGAATAAAAGTTGTACATAATGAATTCTAGATTCTATCTATACAGTCAGATTTGCAATTGCTAACACCAATATTTCCTATAAAATTTGAAACTTAAAATTCACGTAATACTCTAAGTGTAGTGATTTTTGGAGATTTTTTGGTTGCTAAATTTTATGACTTGACTTTTCCAAGAGCACTTTTAGACTAAAATCTTCGAAACTTTTGGTGAAACACTACAACGTGAAATGAGGCATAATTTTTTTCACAAATCATCCCCTTTCTAATTGAATCACACATGATGCATGAAGCTAACTTCCCATAAAAACTTTAGTAAAAAAATTCACACTACAAAAAGTGCATAACGAATGAAAAAACAAAGTTTGCTTCTGTACATCATACAAAATATACATGGTTGGGCAGTTAGGGTTTAACCCTTAAGCGTGCAAGGAGCCCCGTGGTGCCATGTTTGTTTGTTTTTGAGTCAAACGCTGATTTTCACCTAGTTTCTAATTTCAAATGAAAATGGTCCCAACTAAGAAAGTGTGGGAGCTATCTTCAACTTTCTAGTCCAAATTGTGGTTCTTCAAAATTGTTGAAATTGCATTTGTTACAACACTTTAAAGCTTAAAGCCCTAAAATTCCAACATACACTGCAAAAAATTGTTTTTCAATCAAAGTTCTTTTTGTGTAAGCTCAAGAAGCATACCAACTACATCTTGTTGTTCATCACTATTATTTAAATTTTTCCTTTAAAAATCATACTATTTTATGCATTTTGTAATTACTCTAGCTATTACAAGAGAAAAACTTTGAAAAATCTCATAAAATTCATTTTCATTTAAATAATTATGAAAAAAATCAATGTAAATCGGTTTAAGAATAAATTATGTGAAAATGTATCCAAAAAAATTATAATAGATTTTAAAATGTGAGAAATTCATGAGGTTTGACCTGGTAAATGTAGTGTGGACGCTTAACCCCTAAGCGTCCCGGCGTCCATATTTTGGACGTTTTTGGGGGAACAGTCACCTTCGAAGAGCTGTAACTTTTGCAAAACGTGTCCGATTTTGCTGAAATTTTGAAAAACTCCCCGCATGATGTATGGAATGTGTGGTAAAAATTTCAGATCAATCCAAGATGAATTGAATTTTTGGTGATCATTTGAAAGTAGGTATGTTTTTTTTGGACAGTTCTGTGAATTTTGATGGCAGCAACTTCGGGGGCTTGTATCTCCTTCATCCCAAGTCCGTTTTCAATAAAACTTGTTGGATTGGATTTTCCTTGAAATTTAGTTATCATGGTAAAATTTTCAGGTCAATCCATGTTGTTATGAATGTTTGGGAGTCATTTTAGTGCACGGGTCTAGTTTGGACACTTTTTGCTTTTTGGTTCAAATGGGTCACTTTTCGGGCTACTTTTTGACATTGCAAGGCCATTTTAGGGCACATTAAATTTTTTCATGAGGCTTTTTTGGTACTAATGTGTTTATATGATGATTTTGAACAACTTTATAGTTCAACGTTTTTTCATTTGAGTAATTTTGAAAACGAATTTCACCTCTAACTGTGTTGCTAGGAAAATTTCAGCATCCTTTTTTAGCACTAAAACACTATGATCTTGCAATCTATATGGCCAAATGACCCCAAAATTGATCCACATGATCTACAACATGTATGTTACAAGATTGTACGGTTGAGATTTCTATACCTCACTTACATTTAGACCTATAACACATCAAAAGCAATGATGATTTTGAGCCCAAAAAAGCTAGGGACCTTTAGGGGTTAAGGGTTAACCCTTAAACGTCAAAGCAAGCCCCACGGGCTTGGTATAAAGGAATAATTGGAGAAAAAAGTTTCATTTCTCAACCAAATCAAGCGAGACTTATTGCGTTGGAAAGCTACTGAAAAAGCGATCTAGATTCCAAATTTTCGCCTCATTAGAGAGATTGTGGAATCGTTGGTAAGCAATCAAAGTTATCAAATTGAACAAGTTTTGAGGTTGGGGCAGCTGAAGTTCAGCAGTGCCGCAGTGCTACATTGCACTACAGAGCCGTTTTTGCCAAAAAAAAAAAAAACAAAAAAAAAAAAAACAAAAAAATTCCCCCAAAAAAGTTTAGATTCCTTCCGGGCTGCCCCACTCAGGCCCTCTTGACGTTTAAGGGTTAAGTCAGTGTGGAAACAACACGCTGTAGTTTTTTGGATGGTGGGATGGAGTGAGGTGGGGGAGATATTTGTTGGGGCGCATGACGACTGTGTCAGCACATGAAGCAGCAACGCATGACGCAGGAGTCATGAAAATTGTAATGTGGCTCCAGACATCAATGGGGCCACGTACCAATACAACTACACAAGAACACAAGCTCCTTGGTAGTACCTCTGGGACACGGAGGCTTGTATAATAGGGTAGGAGTACCCATAACTGATAAAAGAAGGTTTTTAGCACGGAAAATGTTGAACTTTCACTTACAAGAGAAACAAAGATACTACATGATGGTATTAACCCCAAATGCCTGCGACCCTTTCCAGATTTGGAGAATCGCAAAGATGCATTATAAAATGCAACTAAGAGGGATATTTTGAACTTGATGTATGAATAAAAGTTGTACATTATGAATTTTAGATTCTATCCTAATGTTCAACAATGAGATTAATACCCAAACATAAAGTTGTTTTGTGTTGGTTGCTTTGTGTTTACTAGTAGAAGACTTGTTGTTTTTCATTCCCAATTTCATGGGAACCGTGAACAGTGGCTAAATATTATGCTTATATTTATGTCTTCTTGTGACCAAAATCACTCACCAGCAGTGATACAACCCATGTGCCTAGCGCGGTTTCATTCCTTTTTCATTTATAGTAAGTAAAAAACGACTTATTTCCTACTAGTGGTTGCCTTCAAGGTAGCATTGTTTTGGCATTCTGGGTTTGTAAAACGCAGCTTCTAAGAGGTTTTGAGATTAACCCCTAATACATGCAAGAACCTCAATGTGCTTTATTATTCCTCACTACCACATTTGTACAGGAAATTCTTTCACGATTTTCCGCACAAGAAAAAAAATTGAAAATTTTATACCAATATGTCTTGTAGTTCTTACAAAGCTGACAAATTTTTTGGCCCCATAGGACACATTATGCTACAGTAAACGCTACCTGAAAGTGAATGTTCTTCCCTATATAAGCACCGTGTGAATAGGGGCAACCTCCTTAAGGGATTAATTATGAGGTACTTATCGACTATAGGTACCTCTACCATAGTGCACGAGAGAGTGAGAATATTCATTTTTCAGAGTGATAACGATATTGCCACCAATGGTTACTGGCAAGAGCCAGAAAATGAACAAAATTGTGCACGACGGGTCACCTTGGTACATTAACTGTATACCTACATCCTCTTCGTTCTGGTTACAATCATTTCTTGCTTCACATGGTCCTCTAATATGCCCCCAGGTTAGTACTCGCACCCCCCACGCATACTTCAAGTCTCTGGGACATGTTAGTAAATTGTGTCAGTACCAAATAACAACTTCACTTCCTCCTGTAGGTGCATGGCAGGGTTGAATATTTTTATTTTATTTTTGGAAAATAAGGTTTGGCAGATGGAATATTCAAGAATTTTTTTCAAGATTTCTATTACCATAAATATTTTATTTTTTCAAGAAAAAATTTGCAAAGAATTTAGCGTTAATTTTTAGAAATATTTTCTAACGACCTTACCCTCTACCTTGAAGGTAACTTAGTTTTTGTTGTTTGTGTTGAAATAGCCACTTTCGTGGATTTTCATCTTTATTGGATCAACAATTCTTTATTTAGGAGGATGGAAAATTGAAGACTTTTTTCTTTTTGCAAAGGTATACTTTTTTTTAATAAGTTAAAGTTCTATTCACCCGTTGTAATAATTTTCCTATCCTCATCATACAAATAAATTCTTCAATCTTTGAAAACAAAACTTATATCCATCTTCTGAATAGATTCAATTTTATTTTTATTTTTTTTAAAACATTTTCCTTTGAAAGATTATTTTAAGATTATTTTAGTGAAAAATTTGGACTAATTTTACATATGCGATTTTTAGATTTGGGTTTGAAATAGACAATAGACATGCGATTTAGATTTCAAAGTGATTAAAGTAAGTGTTAAAGTACTCATTGATAAGAAGTATTTTCAAATGATTGAAATTCTTCCAAAAATCTGAAAAATCATAATTTCTCTAATTTGTATCTCTTTCATTAAAGATGCAATTTATAAAACATACTTGTATTCCAAATTTTATAGCCATAATGTTGTTCATAAATTATAAAATTTTATGAGGTCATCAATGATTTATTTCTATATATGTTTTGAAATGATTATATGTGATATAAAAGTTGAGTTATAAATTTTACGATCTTTCAAGATCACAAGCTTCAATTGTGTGAATACTAATTTATGACTTTAAAAAACCAACGGTTGATTCCTAAGTATACTTTAAAATCATGTGAGTGTCATGTTACCACTTGGTTTTCATTATTGTTTTTTTTTTTTTTTATATGACTTTTAGAAGGGGTTTTAGTACTCTAATTATGGATTAAAAAACAAGTTAAAAAAAGAGATTTGTAGTGCCATTAAATGAGTATGGAGTTTAAATAGAGTGTGAGAGATTATGAAGGTACTAGATGATAGAAATTTGTAATTGGCAAGGTAATATGTGGTAATATGTTTCCTATAGGAGTTTAAAGGTTCTCAAATTCTACACGTAGTGGCCTGTTCATAAAGCCCCAAATAACCTTATGGATTCAACCAAGCCATATCTATTGTTATTTGAGCTAATTAGGATAATAGGAATCCAATGGACATGTTAATTTCTTGATTAAAATTTTAATTTTGAAAATTACAAAACGCACATATAATATTCTAAAATCCATAATTTAAATCTCAAACGGGTATGTCAAATAGAAAATTTATGAATTTCAAAGATTACATAGGATAAAAATATGCTTTCAAGTACAATTGTGGCATTCTTTTCATAAACTTTGGTTTAATCTTTAAATATTTAGAATAAACAATCTTAGAAATTATGGCCATAAATTTTAGAATTTTTTTTCTATGGAAACAGTGGAAGAATATTTAGAAAATATTTACAAATAATTTAATATGTTAAGGGAGATATAAATGATTGAGACATTAGGCTTTTTAATTCACATGACAATAATGCTATGTGGAAGTTAATACAAACCGATCACTACTAAATTTTCTAACTTTTTCACAAACTTCCTTGTGCAATTTTTTTACAATTGTTATATTGTTAAGTGTTGTTTTAATGCCAAATACAAAATAAAAATAAAAGTAAAATGAAATGATGGTGAATAATGATTAAAAATGATGTTTAACCCCTAAAGAACCAAGTGAACACATTGTGTCTAAGAATAATTTTATTACTTTAATAACGTATTTGGATTCTATAATTTTGATTCAATATTAACTAAAGAATTGTAAATGTTCGTTTCGAGAACATAAAATTCCTTCAAGATTGCAATTACGTTGATCGATCCACCAGGATAAAACTAAAATGTCAACGAAGTTGAACTTGGGACATGGTAGTTAGGGAGGTTGATGACTTGGAGGGCGTTTTCACACTAGGGTGTCACATTTGTCAAAATAAATAAGTTTACAATATGTAAAACATGTGCCATTACTATATCATGAACACTATTTAATAATTACGGAATATGTTTAAATATATTTAGGATAGAATATTCTTGGAATATTTGGAACCTTTTTACACATTTTATATTATTTTGGAATATTTTGGAATATTCCAAAAATAAATTTGAAATCTTTACAGGTTTATGCAATGTAACAATTAATAACCATCACAAACACTAGCTCAATGAGTCACCAACAAGTTACTTCATCCAAACATAAATCTTTGAGAATCTATCATTGTTGTTGTATTTAGTTTTGGAACTTCATTTTTTGTGAGCACCTGGATCAATACATCTTTGTATGTTCCTGAAATTTCAAATGCTAATCATGGTTCTAGAATTTATGAGAATGTTTGCTCTAAATGACTTGTTGATTTTGCTCAAATTTTTTAGAAACCAACTTGTGATTAAACCTTATAATTATGTAATATATACGGTAAATTGTTCTAAAAATTTATATACAGTCTCATGATTAAGTCCTCTTTGACCTTCAACAGTGACGTTTTCTACATGAACACCAATTAAGAGAAGTAGGTACGTTTTTGAAAGCATCACGAGAAGTTGTAAAATTTTAGGGATGATCATGGTCCTTTAGGAGTTAAGCACAATGCACAACAACACTATTTTAATATAAAAATAGTGTAGAAATTTGTGTAAATATATATCATGTTGAAATAATAAGGGGAGTCACTACAATGGTTGCTCTCAAAAAACTTGTTGAAAGTTGTGAGGTAGCATGTAAAGAGTAAAGGTAATAACATTGAATTTCACTCTTCACATGCGACCTCACAACTCTCAACCACTTTTCTGAAACGAGATCTCATAGTGGGGCGTTTGTATGGTACGGTCCACTAACTCCTCTTGGTGAACTAACTACATTTTGGTGCACATTTGTGCACATTGAGCATTTTGTCTAAAAAGCTAAGTTTCAAACCAATTTGAAAATTATGTAGCACTGATTCAATGAAAAATGAGTGAACTTACTTCTAAATTTTTGTACTTGTTATCCAAAAAACAAAACTTTAGAATGATAAAATGAAATTATGTTGAAGATTTTGAGTATCAAAACTCCCATTTAAATGACAGTTTTACCAATTTATGATCAAACTTTGAATGTAAATATAGCTCATGTTTGATTCTATATTAAAAAATCTAAAAATAAGCCAACCTGCAAAATTTCATACTCAAGTATATTAGAAAAAGAAATCCATCAAAAAAAATATTTTAGTTAGAGAAACAATTCATCCCTCCCAAAAATAACATATTTTAAAATTTGAAATTTAATCAATTAAAAAATTTTGAAATTTTTTGAAGATGTTTTTCTTCACATATTTGAACACTGGAAAATTCATAACTCAAAAGCCCATCTACAACCCTCTGTTCTCCTTTTCTTTTACAATTTAGAGTGCATATTATGCATTGTGACAATGCACTAGTTTACCCTTTGTTTCATCCTCCGTTAAAGTATAATGCCAAATTTTTAATTTTCTATCAATTTTTTTCTCTTTTATCGGTACGGTTCATCTTACCATTTTAGATTTCACAAAATATTTTTCTCTCTCAAATGGATTTTTCAAATTCTTAAAATCTTCAAAAGGTGCTCAAAGACAAGAATCCTAGTAGACCGTACCATACAAACGCCTAGTGACTCCCCCGAATGTGACTCCCCGAATGTTGTTGATAAAATTGACAAAGCAATTGAACATGGTGGGGAGGCTTAGATAAGAAACTCTAAAGCTAGAAGAGCATTAATTCTAATTCTACTTCAAATTGTCACAATATATCAAAGAAAGATAGAGTCTTGGAGCAATCATGATGGCGGAGTGGTTCATGCCAAGAGATATTAGAATAGACATTTTGACATTTATTAGTTTTTCCAGTATTGAAAGATGTTTGGAGGGAAGTATGTGATGTTTAACCATTCAAAGTGAGTTAGTTGTGGTGATTTGCTCCATTCTTCTTCAAAACATATTGATAACTTGCCTTAGCCATGCATGACTCATAATGACCAAATTTGAGCATAAAAAGGTGCAAAAGACTAAATGAGAAAAAAAATTGGATAATAAAGAAGTTATTGATAAATTCATACTTTTCAACTTGAAGTATCACTAGTAGAAAACATGGTAAAAAAGAACCGCAGCCAAAATTGGCTGCTGTTCTTTTGACCACCCTGATCTGCAATCGCTTAGCGACTGCAAATTTTTCTTTTTCAATTTACGACTGCAATTTTAATAATTTAGGGGCGTGCAATATACCGTTGGAAAGATATTTTCAAGACCTTTCCAATGGTATATTACACGCCTTGAAATTCCTAAAATTGCAGTCAAATACCCAAAAAAACAAATTTACAATCGTTTAGCGACTGTAGATTAGGCTGATCAAAAGAACCGCAGCCAACTTTGGTTGCGGTTCTTTTTTATCATGTTTTCTACTAGTGTATTGATGGGTTTATTGTAGAGCTATGAAGATGACTTGATTAATCCTTTAAGACCAATTGTCACATTTTGTTATTTTAGCTATCCTTGTTGCTATATTGACATTGAATTTCATTTTGATACATCAAATATTATGGTGAATGTTCAACCTAAAATTGCATCTTTAATTTTGAAGTTTAGACAATGATTATAGGCTTTCTGAATATGTCTATGCAAGAACTTTAAGTGGTCATGTAACTCCAAACACGAGGTTGCAAATATGGTAGCAAATTGTGTAAAAAATTGATCTCATTTTAGGAAGATGAGGGGTAACAGAACTTCTAATATTGGTTGTACACAAACAATAAAAATTTAGCAAACAAATCAAGAATGTGTAAAAAAAAAATCTGAGGTTTATTTCAAAGATGAATGGTCACTACCTCAATTTTACAAAGATTTATGAGTGATATGAAGGTTGAAAGCTTGCAGCCATTCACCACGCCATGTTAATTTTCCTACACATAAGAAGAATATAAAATAACCAACCACTACCAATAAACCTTAACCCACCTTGAAAACCATAAACAAAAACTAGTGGTTAAAACTACTATATATATATATATATTTCGAGCAATGAAATCATTTGTCACAAATTTTGAAGATGGGTCCTGTTGGTTGCTAAAATTGCCTACAATAACTCACTTAACAATACCAAACCATATATGTACATCACATAATTGCTCAAACAAACCCAATGGGAATCGAACCCGGACCACTTAATCGGGATAAAATACCCACCCACAATCAACCATAGAGCTCATAACTTAGTGATTACCATAAGAGAAATAAAGACCTTGTATAAGAACCCATCCACACCTAAAACTCAAAGATTTTTTTTTCTTTATTACTTGATTTTCAAATTCTTGGTTATTTTGACGGGTTGGTTAATGGTTATTGGTTCATGTAGTGTTTACTTTCAAAAGGAGGAGTAGTTTTTCATCACTGGTTCGTTGTCTGGTGGACATTGTACTATGGGTGGGTCGAACAAACACTTTATTCATGCAAGCCTCAAAAGAGGACTGCAGTTCCTATCTATCTTGAAAACCCATATCATTTCAATGCGTATTTTTTAGGAACCCTCAATTCTAAACATCTCAAATCTTTGCACATAATTTGTTCACTATCATATTGTCACAATTGATTGCAACTTCATGTTAAATAAGGGAGTGATAGTTACAATGTAGAGAGTTTTGAACTATAGAGTTTTTTTTGTTTGCGAGATTTTCTACTATACTAGTAGAATTAGCATATTAAGGTAGGAACACCCAAAGTTGCAATGCACTCAAAGGCATTATTCTAAAATCTTAAACAATAAATACACATAATGTGGAATCCTGATGAGGGCTCTTTTAAGTGAAGTCATTGAAAGTTATGAAGAGTGGCATGTGAAGAGTGGAAGTAGTAACATTGAGTTTCATGTTACTATTTTCACTCTTCACATGTCCTTTTACAATTTTCAAGAAGTTCACTTCAAGGAGCTCTTGTCGTAACTCCCCCTATTGATTTAAAGAATAGGGGGACCCTTGTGATGTAGCCATACTTTTACTTTTTGTTTATTTGTAGAATAATTTATACATGATATAATTTTATTTAAGGTGACAAAATCCGATTAAAATCCCACAACTTCTATACCGTAGGTCTAGAAGCTACTGAACAACTTTGGTGCACCCCTTGTCATCAAGAACTTTTCAACGACACCAAGAACGCGCCCAATGGCTGCATGGTTTCATTGGGAGATCTCAACATAACATACAAACAAAATAAACAAACTACCTTCCTTAATGTATACATACATAGCATAATAGAGCAATGGGAGGCAACACCCTTTAGCAATGGGACCATAGTCTAGTTACAATTAGAAACTGCTAAGTTTACGTGGCAATGACACAGTAGTCCCAAAATTCATGGAATATGAATGGCATTCCTTCATTACTTTAAAAATGGATCTAAGCGAAGATTCTCTTTTGATCCAGTTTAAAAAAGGGTGCCTCCATTGCACTGCTCTATTATGCTATGTACACCACCTAAAGGTATGATATATCTGAAGTGGTAGTTTTAGAATATACTATTTACTAATATAACTTTGATAGATCCTTTATAATGTTTGCATACAATATCCAAACAACGAAATCTTTTGTACGAGAGAATCCTTTTTCATTTGCCAACAAGCCAGAGCATGGATAGAAATTTAATCAGTTCAACCCCTAAAGGACCAAGAATTCATGGTTTTAAAATGACAAGTTCAATCAATCATATTGTGAAAAATATAACCCTGATGGGACCAAATTTTATATCTCTAGAATCAATGAAGAACAATGCATGTGTTGGTCAAAAAAAAAAAACAAATTTGAACAAAAGTAAGTCCACACAAAACCTACTAAAAATTACTAGATAAACATGAGGTCCAATTTGGGCTTCTTGGTCCTTTAGGGGTTAACAGGAAAGATATGGGAACCAGGTAGGTGACAGGGAGATCAGCCCTGCAGCTGGAGAGCCGCGAGCTGCTGGATATTGATGGGGTAAATATCAGCAGCGGTGCCGGAGAAGAAGCGATGCGCGAGTATAACATTGGCAGCGTCAGTGGGATGGTAAGGGTCCCAGAACAGATGGTCCCTCCGGTTGTTGCAGAATGGCACGCCAGCGAAGCAAGGGGCTAGCCCATAGTGCACCCCCACTGGGACCCCACAGCAAGCTTGATCTGCTGTTGCAAAACCTGCATGAACCCACGTGAAACTTAATTATTTCAAATTGTTTACTACACTCAAATCGTGATCTCACTAAGTTAGTGTCAGCCAGCAAGAATTGTTGTCTTCTACCACTGTTTGTTCAAAGGAGAAACAGTGTCCTTACAGTGCATAGGAGTTTGCCACTTGTCATTCCTACTTCCAATGACAGTGCCATGTTTCTCCCAGGTGATGAAAGGCATGAGCTGGCATGCCATGCTTATTATAAAGTTACCATTCACTAATAGATATGGTGGCGCAAAATCACTATGCATGCATCGAATTGGGCATCATATGCCTGGGCAACTCCCTCTGCAATGCCACCTTCTCTACTAGTGATTTGTCATTGGAACACTAAATTCATAAGGTTTACCTGAAGTATTTTTATCATTTAAAAATTCACAGTATTTTTTTTTACAAGGACACTATTATATTGATCTCCAAAAGGTAAAATACTGTCCGTACTGAGAAATAGTGTCCCGGACACAAAATCACAATTTCAATGTTGCTAATTAAATCATTTATAGACCAAATTGAGGACAACATATATTTGGAATTAATGGCCATATTCCATCGGAAAAAAATCTAGGTTGTCAAAAATTGGGACATGTGCCCATATCTTTGGGAGTGCCATAACATTCAGAAGCCTTTTAGTTTCATCCACCTTTATATATGGAGTGACCAATGATATGTAATTGAATGGGCTATTGAATCAAATAAACAATTACAAGACATTGTTGAATTGTGACTAAGTGAGTGCTTTCAATTACTATTCACCTTGGTTAATTGCTCTTGCTTAATACCACCTACCCCCATAGCTACTGATGTGATGTAGAATATCCCACGTCATTTCATTGGAGGGATAAAATGATGTGAAATATTCCACATCATTCTGTTGAGGGGAAGGCAGCAGTCACATAGGCTACTGAATGTTATATGCGCCTTAATTGCAAAATGTCCATTTTAATGGAATATGGCTATTATTTCCTAATTAGCGTTGGATATGAGAATGGCTGGGAGATGGTATGTACCAAAGCCTGGAGGGTTGTTGATCATCTCGCTGACGACATCATAAGAATTGGCCAACAAAAACTTGGCATTGGGGTATCTGGCATTGCATTCATCCACAAGTGACTTGAGAGCAGCATTGAAGCCCAGAACAAGGGCATTGTCTGATTGTACGCACTGGCCCTTTCTTGTGAAGTCTAGAGTCATTCGATATGGAATGCATCCCAAAGGCCCCACGTTTGATAGCACAAATTTTTGCGCACCCAAATTCATGAGAGCCTGCAATCCACAAGAGTCATAAAAAAGGATTATAATTCTTATCAATCTTTCACCTCATTGTAGGGAGGGGGTGTTGTTTTCTCATTCCTTTTTCGAGTGAAACCGCACCACTTCTCATTGTGTCAGAGGAGGTGAGTGTAAAATGTCACACATAACAAGCATCTACAACATTGTTAGACTTGTTGAGTGAGAAGCGACACTTTTTGGACTCTTGGGGAATGAGAATCGACGGGTTAGCTTTTAGTGTAAGCCCTTAGATCGACTCAAAAAGTACCAATCTAGACATTCTTGATTGAGTACAACGACTTGGCATTACATGTCCGATAAGGTAGCCACCTCCATGTAGGAGAATTTAATCTCATTGTACTACCTCAACACATGGTTGTCCTACTTGACCGCTGAACAAAGTATCAAAGAAACAGTCAACGATTAACAGTCAACGATTAACAGTCCACGTTAGATGTTTAATACAATGACAATTTAAAAATAGTATCGGACATGACAACCGTGCCTCAACTTGTGAAAAATAATATTTCATTGAAAGGTAAAAATGGCAGTGAAAGCCTTCATTTCTTGGAAAGTATGGAATTAATGCAAAATTTATGAAAGGCATTGTAGCATGTTGTCTATTAATGATAATAAGGCTGAATCATATATAAGTGCTTAAGATGGAACCCAACATCAACTTGATATGGAAAAAGATCACCCTTGTGCCTACTTCAAATTTATCCTAGTCCTGCTACCGGAACAACCCTTCTACTGCCTCACGTTGTATCCATAATAACCAACAAAAAGGTCGTAGAATAGCCACCAAAACGTCCAAACAAAATCAAGACGTGATGTGCGTTGAAATGGCCACTTCTATTCCATAAACAACTAGAGTTCTTAAGTTTTTATCTTCACCACAAGAATATCACAGTGGCACATTTATTGCACCTAATCCATAAATGACATTTGAAGAAAACAAAAGTCAAATGATGATTGAAGAAAACAAAAGTCAAATGATGATTAAAGAAAGATCATTTATTGACTTCATTAAATAAATTTATGATTGAAGAAAACAAATGAAATAGGTAATTGAATGAATGATGATTAAATAAATCAATCATAATTTATTCAACCAATCATTTAATGATGATCGAAGAAAAGAAAAGAAATAGGTGACCATAATAGGCGAGCACGAACCTCCTACCTTAACCCTTTAGTGCCTAGGTGGTTATAGTGAAATTAGAGTTTTTTGGTGATTTTTTTATAAAACTCTCTCTATTCAAATTGTAAATACTATTAATAGCATGTAATTGTATAAATGTAAGGACAGCTTAATTAAACAAGTGCCAACTAAACCTCGGTAAGTTCAGACTGTTGGATTGGAAGGTTATAGTATGTCTTTGAACCGTATAATGCACACTCAAAAATGAGATTTTGAAGGGTGTGCGATTTCAAAGTTAAATAGAATTTGAATTAAACTTTCAAAAATGAAAGTGAAGAGGTTCAGCAATGACCTATGCTAACACCTCTCCGTTGCAATCTTTCATGTCAAGAACGGACTCACACATAATTATTGTGAATTTTATAAGTGAGAGTGACTTATCCATATACGGTTTAGGACAAAAAATTATACGTTAAAATATGAAAGGAGGTACATTGATCAAGATCGGAATATATACACTAATGAAACATGAACAAGAGAAGGCAATCCAAAAAAATAAAACATGATAACAAACTTTCAAACACAAGAAATACCGCATAGTACATGTGTTGTATTTGTAAGTATTTATTGTATTTTCATGTTTTGTTCATAGGTATTTGGATAGTTGCACAACTCCAAATTGAAATTGAAATTTTCTAAAAGATGTATATTATAAATCTCTAACTCTAAACATCACAATTTAGAATCCAACTATTCATGGATTTTCTAATATTTGCATTTTCAACACATCAGTAACCACAATGTGGTCTTCTGGGCACTAAAGGGTTAATACTCTTGAGCTTCCCAAATTCTTGATGGAGCAAGTATCTAGTTTATTTGGTATAAGTGATAGAATGGATTATGAAAGTGTAATGTTGATATTTGAAAATAATAACCATATTATTTGGAAATTGACATTTCACATTTTTGAAGGAAATCACAAAGCGTGCCCTAATTGGTGAATAAAACAAGCTGACTCAAAACAACCCAAAAACGCTTTGAAACGATCCATAAACACTTTGAAACAATTCATAAACATTTCTAAATTAATGGTCACGTTCCTTAATACGCCATGTTTTAGAACGCCCAAATTATGATGTTTAAGTGCCTAGAGCTTAAAAACTGACAAGGATTGATATAGATCCAAGGTTTTGTAGAAACTACGCCAAGTTTCGTGAAATTTGTTGACTATTTTAGTGAATATGAAGTTATTACCTAGAACAACCCAAAACAACCTTAAGATATTTGATGCCCGGGGAGTGCACTCTACATTATGTTTGAGAATTATATGTGTTCATGACCCCTCTAAAAACCCCTTGAAGACAAAGGGTTATATGTTTAAAACCCTTTGTATACAAATTTGTCCTCTCCTAAATATATGTTTAATGTAAGTATACGTCAATATTTCCAATTCTAAATATGTTTGTTGAATGTCTTTGTTATAGGGGGAGTGTTCAAATTAATACCCCTTTCGTGCACACACGTATACTTATACGTGTTTAGTACATTGCACCTCGGGATTTGCTTTCATTTTTGTATGTTCAAGCGTCCTAAATTTTTGACCAACGGAATATGACCATCATTTCCAAATATCTCGGCTTTAACCCTTTGAGGCGCCTGCGTCCACTATATGGTCAATGAACATATTCAAACTATTCTCCTGACTACATGGACAGTTTTCATCCATCCAAATTTCTCTTGGTTTTTGTGCTAGTTGACTATTATTTGTATAGTAAGGATCTTCAAAATAAGATATTATGATTTTTTGAAAAACAAAAAATTGGTTTATGTCAAGTTTCATTCTTAGTTTAGAAAGTGAGACCTTAAACATGATTTTCCAAAATAAGTAGAATCAAATAATGAAAACCATACCATGTGGTAGTGCATGTTATTTCAATTTCATTACAATATTTTAAAAACTTTTTTGTGTTAATTTTGGGATTTTAGATTGAATTTTAAGAGAAAACCTTGCAAAATTATTAAAAAATTATTAACAAAAAATATGATGAATCCAAATGTACATATGTGATCTTCACATTAACATTTACAACTTTTCTTTGTACATCAACTCCATTTTTGTTTTTCATCAAACATTTTATAATGGATCTTTGAAAACAATGTTGAATTGGGACGTTAACCCCTAAACGTACTGACCCTTTGAACACAAATAGATGCTATCCTCAAAAATAGATATTAGCATGGCTTAGATGTACTTGAGGTGTACATGAGAGGACCATTGCAAGCATAAAATCTACCCAACAAATTTGACATACTTGCAGTTGGAAGCCTCTCCAATGATTATCAACAACTCCTCATTACAAGAGATTTATTGCAATTGGTAAAGAATTTAATAGTCTTACAAATGTGACTTGAATGAAAATCATTCGAGATTGTATGAGAAAGTTGCAAGGTTTTGAATCTGTTCATGATGCAATTTGGGATGTTTAGGGGTTAAAGGGTTAACCCTTAAAGGTCCTTGGGATAGTAGATACATTGCCGTATATTTGACATTTGTTGTAAGTAGAAAGTTCCAAATTGAGATTCCAATAGCTATTAAGATCATGTAGACATGAATTTTAACTTCACTTTTGATATGAAACTCATAGGAGGTGTAGAACCATTCCAAATACAATGAAATACGGCTGTGTAATACTGGCCAGAATGGCCAATCTGGACCTTTAAGGGTTAATATGAAAGAGACGGAATTATGTTGAGAGTGACTGACCGAAAGCTGTTGGCGATAAGTGTTGATGAGAGTGTCTTGGAACTGGTGAGGGGTGAGGAGCGTCGGAGAAGGAGAACCCACAATTAAGTAGTTGTTGAGGTAATCATTGGAACCCATGGTGACAGAGAAGATAGAATTTCTCATCAGTGCCGCTCCTGCTCCTGGCCCCAGCATCTGCATGATCTGCATGCTGCTGTTCCTGAAATTACTGATTTGTTGCCACATCGGAATTCGCTTCCCCTGAAACCAAATTAAACGTCCACACAACACATTCAAATATATAGTCAATAGGAACCGTGCTCATTGTCATTACAAACAGACACTTTATTTACGCTAGCCTCGAAGGAGGTCCAAAGTTTCTATCTATCAATTGGGGTGTCACGTCGCTTTCCTCCCATTCTCAATCTTCACAGAATGGGTACTAGCTAGGTGGTACTTTCTCCTTGAATTGTGAAGTCCGACCCAGTCTCTAAAGATTGAGAAGCTTCATTCTTCTCCTCCTGAGGTGAAGAATGGGCATGATGATTTTGATTCTCTATTGAGAAGTTTTCACCCCGGCACGTTGGTCTTTGTTGGACCAGTTTTGAGTGTGAACACAGATGACCATTCTTTTACCACGATTGATTGTCGCAGGTAAATTCCCCCAATTCGTTACCGTTTCTCATTCCTCACACGCATTCAAGGGGTGTCACGACTTGGTTGTGGAGAATGGCCACGATTGGCTCCTAAGTTCTCAATCTTTGAAGCTCAATAACTTCTCGAAAGCGCCGTGACACCCCCAGCTAATGGTACAATGAAATACAAAATGGTTATCGTCACATTTGATAAAATGACAAGATTTCATGTTAGGATTCAAACCCAACTCATCCATTAGAGATTCGTAGACTCCTTGCAAATATACTCCAGCCTAAAAGAGTGATCTTTAAGAGTCAAAGCACAATAAAGATTTACACATTAATCATAAATTAGTACACACTTTTTTTATTTATTAGTTACTAATCACTTATGTACAATTTAGGTCCATGTCATAGAGTCTATTTTCAAAAGGAGGCACCTGGAATAGACCTCGGCTACTTATTGGCAAGATTTCAAGAAATTGTCGGTTATCCAGACACTCCTTTAGAACCTCAGGTTTATAAAATGACTATGGTTGGAGTCGATGGGATAGCAACATTGATGAGTGTTTTGCAACTCCAAAAACACGAGAAAGGGATCATGGATGTGTTGATTCTTACGAAATTGAAGCCCGTTAAGTCCAGGATTCCTGCCCCTCCTGAGGCATAGTTCACCCCTTGGAGAATCACTTTGCCCTTCGTTGCAGGGTCCAGGAATACCGGTCCGAAAGGTATCCCTAGAAGCTCCCCTGCCATCACCAAATCACGCCAAACGATTTCAATGCCAGCCATGTAATTCATTCATTAAAATGACCTGTTTCAGAGCGCCCAAATCGTGAGCATTTGAGCACTAAAAACTATAAACGACTGATGTTCCAGACAGATACATATGGAAAAGTGTCAAATTCTGCCATTTTATCGAATATGACTGTTTAACCTGTAACAGGAATTGATCAATATAACCAATATGGCGTTGACAATTTCAACAATGTTCTTGAGTAATTGCCTTTAACAACTTTGCGAGAAGAATGTAAATTCTTTTGGAGCAGCATCAACACCCTTGGAAAATGAAGACAGATTACTCACTAATTAAGCAACATATAGTACGTGAATGGTTTTCTTTTTGGTTTCCATCTCATTACTGTTCAAGAAGGGTAAGTTCATGAAAAAGCGTGAGAAGTCAACCAAATGTCGGTAGTCTCACCGACAATATCTGCCACTGTTCGGCCATTACAAAAGCGGCCAGTAGCCTTGGGACCACCCGGAAAGTCAACGCCGTTGGCACCAAAGTTAGCCCTCGCCAAAGAGCCAATGTAGTTATTGTTCCCAGCGTCCACAAGAGAGTCTCCAAATATAAAGGACGCCGTTGGAAACGTAGAACTACTCACACCACGGAGCTGGAAACTGCTGCACAAAAGCGAAGTCCACATAACCCACAGTTTTAAAGATGCCATGTTAAGTTGGTCCTTCCCCCAAATCTTCCGTGTATTGTGAAGCTGAAGGCCTACAAAAAATAATTCCTGCACAGGGTCATGTTGCATTTGAATCAGGAGTTTTCAATCACCCCATGAGCACTAGTAAGTGAGCCTTCTCAATGAGGGAGGAATTGTGATCAGAGGAGGTTTGCAAGGAAGCCTGGGAGTTCATATAGTGAGCGTTTCTGTGAAGGCCACCAGGTAAAGTGAAAGTAGAGCCACGGATGTTGTGAGGGATGTTAGCACCATTGGTCCTTTGTCCGGTGGACATCGAACCATGGGTGGGTTGAACAAACACTTTATTCACGTCGGTCTGGAAAGAGGACCGGAGTTCTTACTACTACTACTACTACTACTACTAAGGGATGTTACTTCCATATTGTCAAATTGTGGTTTTGAGGCAACTTTGTAGTGTTTTGGTTGGTGGGTCAGATGAGGGTTATTTCTCACAGCCCTATTGTGGAATGGGAGCACACCCTAGGGAGAATCGGCAACTGGTTGGATTTGAAAATTTCTGATTCACATTTGAATCTTCATAGCATGTTAATGTATACAAAACCGAATGAGAATAACATGTCACCGGTTAGTCATGGGAAATCTTTGCTTTCTACCAGTATGAACCAAATTTCTCCCTGGACAATGAATGGGAGTCGTTAGATCAACCAAAAGTATAATGTCAAGTGGATATTTTTGATTCAATAAAAATAACTTGGTTATAGTATGTCCAATAACCTTCCCCTAGCTCCGGGTTGATATACTTAGGTTATTGAATTTATAGCAAGGTTTTATTTTCACAAATTTGGACATAACTTCAATGGTCGGATCTTGTTCAATCATGATTACTCAGAGGTCTCAAAAAAAGAACATCAAAATGCTAAAGGACAAGACTTGGTTGCCACCTCTAGATAAATGGACTCCATTTTGATTATACCGGTAGAGAGCATATGACATACTGAGCCACAAGAGCAACGAGAAATATTGTTTCCATACTGAAGCTATACTTTCACATTAACAAAGATAACCTCAATGGAAGGATCATTTCAGATTAGTTGTTTAACCCTGAAAGGTCTGGAGAGCCCTTTTTGACTAGTATTATACAGTAATATTTCATTGTATTTGGCATGGTCCCACACCTCCTATGGGTTTAAGATCAAAAGTGAAGTTAAAATTCACGTCGACAGGATTTTAATGAGCTATTGGGGTCTCAATTTGGAACTTTATATTTGCAACAAATGTCAAATATACACTACTGTATTTACTATCCCCATCAGCCTTTTAAGGTTTAAAAAGGATATTGTAAATAACGTTACAGAAGAACAAGATTATGAGATATAACCATGTTCAAAGTGATATTTTCTGTGTTTACTTTCTACATGCCTTAGTGTAGAGGACTTTGCTATTGGAAGCTAAGGTCTACTCAAGCACAAAATAGGGGCAATTTTGCAGTGTGAGCCTATGCACATTTGGAAAGTACATGTAGAACTATATCATCAGCTGGAATTGCAATAATGCTCGCCACTGAAGAGGGTTGCAGGCAGTTCATAGTTACAAAAGCTAAGGCTGGTTTTCAGTAATTGCATGGATGTGTCATATTACTGAGTATGAATAACTAAAAGTGTAAGGAAATCTATTATATTAAGTACAGAGTATCACAATACCATGTCACTACCCTGCTTGGTATCTGTCAAAATACCATGTCATGGAATCATCCCAAATTTTCATCCAAATTTTTCATCATGTTCCCAAATTGTTCTCCACAATTTCCATATGTTCCCCAAAGGTTTCCATCATGTCCCTTTATGTTCCCAATTGCTTCCCACGTTTTTAATGCAATCCTCGCACTTTCCTCTATTGTTGCATTGCAAGAGGGTGTTTGCTAGTGAGGAATTATGTACAATGAGGCTTAATTCCCCTTACACCCACTTGCTAAATGTTACAACAGACTGTCCTCATGAAGGTACGTATTGCATTCAAGCGGTTCTAAAACTTGCTCTAAACCTGGTGTTGTGATTTTATATTGCCTTCGTCATTATTTTCTGAATTTATGGGGTTGCAGGTTGATGGGTACAGCAATAATGGAAGTGCACTTAATATCACCATGGTGTGCAAAAACTACATGCTTTGCCAAAGCTACTGTGATGATCATGGGTCTCAACCAGCGATCCCAAACCTGGCTAATATTAGTTGTTTTTCTACCAAAAAACTTCTTCTGCTACTACTAGTGTGTAAAAAGGACCTCTTTATTTGGACATTTGAGCAAAGTTGCTGATGATGAAAATGTGAGGTGGCCACAACACTCTCTCATCCACATCTGCCATAGCATCAGTCAAATGGCAGCAAAATAATGAGTAGCCCGGGAACTATTGTCAGCCCTTGATCTGTGGCATGGCGGCGACTTTGGGGCCGTTGATTTCGCTCCGCCTATGACCGTTTTGGGGCTTGGGTAGCCTTGGGTTGGAGAGGGAAGGGGGTTAGGGTTAGCAGCCACTGCTGCTTTGCTCAGTTCCTAGGTTGCTTCAGTCGCTCAGTCGTTCCCTGCCGATCCTCTGCTGTTACCGCAGTTGCCGCCATTCCTCTCCTTCTGCAGTCGCATTGAAACCTTGTACTTCGCCCTCTGCTCAATGTTTAGGGATCGCTTCTTGAGATTGCTGCACTAAGAGTTTTTTACCTTCTATTTTTTGGAGGCTGCGCAGATTTTGAATCAAGGGAGCCACTTCTTTGCTGTTGTGAATGTTGGGGTACCACGTGTTGTGAGTTTGTGCATATCTTGCTTGCATTGTACTGCTAGCATTCACTGCGCTTGGAAAATGGTTTCTATGATTCATTAAGATCTGGAGGCTGCAGTTGTGGTTTGGACTTCAGCGGTTTTGGGTCTGATGTTGAAAACTCCAAAAGGAGGACGAGCGCCATCACTGGTATTTATGCTTCAGTTCCTTCACTCTTCCTTTGCATTCCAATGTTGTACTCCTGCTTTGAGCGACCATTGCCTGTGCATTGTGATTCTTGCGTTCTGCTGTATCGACAACCTGTTGGATCGTTCTGCTGTATCGACAAACTTCTGGATCAATCTGTTGTATCGACAACCTTCTGGATCGTTCTGCTGTATCGATAACCTCCCTGTGAATACCTGCAGGATCGACAACCTCGTGCGTGCACCACCTCATCGATCAACTCGTATTTGTGAGCAGGTAACCAAGTCCAAGTTTGCCATCTCTGAAAGTTTGTGAACTGCACCATTTGTAAAGCCTTGATATCGTTTTTGCTACAGCAATTTCATAGGGACTGATTGCCACATTATTGGCTGATCTACCGATATAGGACGCAAATCTTAATATCAGACTGATTTCACTTCTAACCTTGTAAATTTCTTATCTGCCGAACGTACTAAGCTGAAATATTTCTTTGACGAAGATTTGGTACCAGTGCTCAAATCTAGGTTCTGAGTTATATAACTTGGCTCGATCAGTTCGTTAATCACAAGTGACAAGTTCCTAGATCTGATCGAGCCAGATTCGTCAAATCTAGGAACATCGATCTTCCTAGATTTGACAAGTTCGTCAAATCGATGTTCCTAGATCTGGCTCGATCAGATCTTAGTTCGTCAAATCTAGTGAAATCGTACCAGTGCTCAAATCACAACTGTTAATTTTGTGAGGTTTCGATCTGCATTGCAGCTGCATTTCCAATTTGGTTTCTAGAGCTAGGTGCATGTGTGTGTACGTTGTTGGACAATCGCTTGACTGTAGGATTTTGAGACTGTAGTTCATCGTTTTGCATCACGTGACATTGTCTTGGAAAGACGGTGGTGTACGCGTGTGACTGGTGCATGCCAAGTTTTTGACTTGTTATGGGCTTGCTGCTTGGTTTGCAGGCTCCTTGTGTCCGTCGTCAGCCTTGTTGTGGACTTTGCGCAATTGTGTAAACAGCTTGCTGATCAGACATAGGGCTTGGTTGCTGAGGAGTGTCAGAATTTCTTCAGCTGAAGTCACGAAGTAAGTTCTTAAACTGCCCTTCTTAAATTACACTTAACTTCAACCTAGCCAGAATTTGAATTGAACCCCCTATGAACTGAAATTTTATGTTAACATAATGTTAAACTCAATCAGCTTAACTCAAACTTAACTTCAACTCAACTTAACTTAACTGAACTTAACTTAACTTAAAACTCAACTGAACTTGACTTAAACCGAATTAACTTAACTTAACATAACATAACTTAACATAAATTGAACTTAACATAAACTTCACATATACTGAACTTAAATCAACTTAACTTAAATTAAACTAAATTAACTTAACATAACAAAACTAAACTAAAATCAACTTAACTTAAACTAAATTAACTTAACTTAATAAAATTAAACTTAACATCAACTTAACATCACAAAACTGAACATCACATCGACTTAACATAAACGTAACATCAACTTAACATCAACTTCACTTAACATAAACTTAACATAAACTTAACATAACCTTAACATAAAGTTCTTAAGCTGCCCTTCTTAAATTACACTTAACTTCAACATAACCAGAATTTGAATTGAACTGAAATTTATGTTCAATTCCACTTATAAAATTGATATTCAATTCAACTTATCTTAACTTATGTGAAACTCGATTAACATGATGTTAAACTCAATCAACTTACTCAATTGACTTAACTTAACTCAAACTAAACTTAAACTCAACTCAACTCAACTCAAATTTAACTTAACTTCAGCTTCAGTTATCTTAACTTAAAACACAACTTAAACTCAACTGAACTCAAACTCAACTGAACTTAAACTCAACTCAAACTCAACTCAAACTCAACTGAACTTAAACTCAACTCAAACTCAACTCAAACTCAACTTAAACTCAACTGAACTTCAACTTAACTTAATTGAACTTCAACTTAACTTAACTTAACTTCAACTTAACTTAACTGAACTTCAACTTAACTTAACACTTAACATAAACTCAACTTAAATCAACTTAACATCACAAAGCTGAACTTAACATAACAAAACTAATCTTAACTTCACTAAATTGAACTTCACGTCAACTTCACATCAACTTAACATCAACTTAACATAATATAAACTTAACTCAAACATAATCATAAACATAATCATAAACATAAACATAAACATAAACATAAAAGAATTGAAAATAAACTGAACTTAACATAAAACCCAAGAGCCGACATCATAACTTGACATAAACTGAACTTAATCTTACCTCAAACTTAACTGAACATAACTTAACGAAAACTGAACTTAATTTTATAAACTTAACTGAAGTACAATTAAACTGTCACTAAACTTCACTAAACTTGAACTGAACTGAACTTAACTTAACTTAACTTCACTTAACTTAAACTTAACTTCAAGGAACTTAACTTAACTTCATTGAATATAAACTTCACTGAACTTAAATGAACTCAAACTTAACTCAATTGAAATGAGTTTAAACTTAAACTGAACTTAACTTACTCTGAACATAACTTAATATAAACTGAACCTAACTTAATTAACTTAATGTAACTTTTGTGGAACATAAATTTTCCTTATGTTGCACTAAAGTTCTGATCAGCTTATATGGAATTTAAATTGAATTGAAATTGGACTTATGTTTAACTTATTTTGAATTTATGCATATGAGTACTTATGCTATGTTGTGGGCTGTTGGGTTTTGCAGGCCACAATGGCACCACGCCCTCTACGACTTCATGAGGGAATGCGTGTGAAGTTTTTTGGTTCTTCACGGAACACCAACGGGATTGGCAAGTACTTGCCTCCAAATCCTCGTTTTGGTCTAGATGCTATTGCCAGCGTCCCTGTCACTGCAGGTGAGCGTGCCATTGAAGATTTGACACACGTTTTGGAGACACAGCTTGAAGACTCTTTGACTCACCTTGTAATTCGCCCTCCTGATTGTCCCGGTGAAGAGCCTACTGTCCAATCTGAGGAGCGGTTGGAAGAAGATGATGTTCCCAAGATTGCCAAGCGAAAGAGGAAGGGTCTCTTCACAGGGAAAGTGCGGGTGGACGGTGGGTCTTCCAAGAAGAGGATCAAGTTGGACAGCGGTGTTTCCAATGTCACCCGTCGTTGGCAAGAAGTGTGGGCTGCGAAGTACGTGTGGGCTGCGAAGTACGTGTGGGCTGAAGGTGTCTATGATGACGATGGAGAGGTTGTGGGAGTTTTGTGTACCACTTGTACAAGCGTGGAGGGGCGGCGCAAGGTATTAGTGCCAAAGGATGATAACTTGCAGAAGCACGAGGGCAAGCGTACATGCTATGAAGACGGAGTCCCTCACCGTGACTTGAAGGCACTTGACATTTACACCAAACTTGATTGCAAGCATTTGAAGAATTGCAAGGTTTGGGCGGGCCGGAAGCAAGCTATGTCCGTGGCAGATCAGCTTGTGGCGGGACTACAAGGTGAAAACAAGAGAAAGGGAGTTCAATTCTCAACCCTTTTTGAATTGTTGAGACACGGTCGTCCTATGTGTGATTATGAACGAACCATGACTTTGTTTTTGCACCTTAAGGTGAAGAATGTGCCTAAAAAGCATTGGTCTGAAACTAGTGGATGGGAGATGTCCGAACACATGCATGGTTGTGTTCTTTCAGCGTTAAAGTCTGCTGCCCAATCTGCTTTTTATATTGCCATCAGCGCTGATGAGGTAACAGCTGTGGATAACACTGGTTGGGTCAGTGTTCATGTGTATACCGTTGAGAGGTGGGAAATGATTCCTCATTTGTTGCATTTGTCTCTTCTTGGTGAGGATGGTGGAACTGATCACCTCACTAATGTTATTATGGATGCCCTTGTAGATGAGGGTGGGCTGACCCGCGAGGAGATTGCCTCCAAGGTTGTTTGTTTTGGTGCAGATGGTGTGAGCACGTTCCAAGGTGCCAAGAACGGGGTGACAACTCAAATCAAGGAGAAATGGTCACCTTTCTCTATTAACATTCATTGCACAAGCCATAGGCTTAACTTGGCTGTGCAAACTCTATCTAACTTCCCTATGATTTCTCGTTTGGAATCTATGATGGCTTCTGTGTACACGTATTTTTGCAGGAGTAACAAGAAGGGGGCTGAATTATAGAAGCTTGCTGCCCTCATGGAAACTAAGGGCAACAAGATGCTAAGGAATGTGACTACTCGTTGGATTTCCATGAGAAGTCCAGCGATGCGTGTGTTGGATGAGTACAAGACCCTCATTGTGAAAATGGGGCTGGACATGACTCCTAGCGGCGAGAAGCAAAAGCAGAGAGTGGCATCTATTGCCGCTGATAACTTTGACACTCTTGTTGATCTTGAGATGTTGCTCTCGTTGTCTGTCATTCAGCCCTTGTTATCTTGTGTGCATGTCCTCATAAAATTCTCACAAGCCCGTGATGTGTTTATTTGTGATTTCATAGCATCCGTGAAGGTGTGCCAAGAGGAACTTGTCTCTAAATACATTGATCCAGTCACCTCATGGAGCCAGAAGGACTTCAAGCAATACCATGAGCTGCTGGAGTTGAAGCATGTGCCCATACCGATGAATTGGATGGAATATGATAGAGATGGTGGGCGCAAGCATTTGGTCTTTGATTTTGGTGACAGAAACGTTTTTGTGCATTGTCATGATAAGGTGACAGGAGAGCTGATGTTCGTGACACCGGAAGAATTCTATCGCTGTCAACTTAACGTGGAGCGGCAGATCTCTGGTAAGTAAATGCCTCATTTGTTTTGTTAAACATTTTGTCCTTATTTTATTTTGGTTGAGCTTTGTATTATTTATATCTCTACATTTCATTGAAAGAATTATTTTGTTATGTTATCTAATATCTAAACATTTGTATTGCTTTGTTTTTTGCAGAAATTGCTCAAGCTCTTTGTGATGAGCTTGACCGCCGATTTCCACAGCATGAGCTCCTTGATGCCTTTGGGATCATCTACCCTCAGTATTGGCTTCAAGACGGGGCCATTGATACTTTCACACAACACTTATCAGTGCTTAAAGAGTTCTTTTGCTACTCGAGGCTGGTGAACAAGGGAGAGCCATCGCATGAGGGAGGGCAACCCTTTATTGCCGCTGAAATGTTGGATGGTGGAAAGTTGGACATGCAACAAGGATTATTCAAGGTGACCATGAAGGCCAACTGTGAGGTTGCATGCGCCCCACCATTTGATGTGAATCCTTTGGTGAAACTTTGGCGACAACTGTCAAGTTCTCGGCATTTGAGCAAGCTCATTTCCGAGTACTTGAAGCTTGCTGAAATTGGGTGTGCTCTTGTACTTGGATCGGTGGAAGATGAGAGGTGTTTATCTTCTCTCAAGTTTTTGAAGTCATGTCAAAGGAATAGGCTAGGCAAACATTTGCCTCTTGCGGTGTGCATGTACGGGCAACAGTACTTCACACTTGATAACTTTCCTTACAAGGATGCAATTCAATCGTGGAGAACTGCGGTGAAATTCCGGCGGCAAGGAGATGTTTGATTTCAGCGGACAGCAGTATCCTGACTCACTCATGTAGTCTTATATCCTTAGTTTTCATGAAGTTATGTTGGCTTTTGTTATTCATTGATTGAATGATGGGCATTTGGGCACTTCAGCTGATGGAGCTTGGAATGTTGGATTTAACTTTCAGTATTGCGACAATGGAATTGGAGTTGCATTTGTTTTACTATTGCAGCTGGAGTCACCAAGGCAGCTGAAGTCACCAAGAGGAGACACGAGGAGTGAAGGAACTTTGGCGAATTTGGTGTGGGATGTTTTTTTTTTCTTTTTTATGTTTGTACTAACCTTTTACTCTAATGTGCTTTGTTTGTTGATGTGTAGGACACTAATGCTGCAGTGGGCAGTGTTGTTATGCAACAAGGGTTCAATTCCCTCATTAGTGACTTTAATTCTTGTTGTCATTCTTTGAGTTTTGTATTGTGTATTATGAGTCATTCATTGTGTTCATTGAGGTATACATTGTGTTCTTTGAGTTATGCATGATTTGTGTTCTTTGAGTTATGCATGATTTGTGTTCTTTGAGTTATGCATGATTTGTGTTCTTTGAGTTATGTATATGTGTTATTTGAATTATGCATTTGTGTTATTTGAGTTAACCATTGTGTTAATTGAAGTGTACATCAAGTTTTTAAGAAAATGAAGACTTCAAAGCCAATGATATACTTGCAATGTATTTATATGTCATAAACAAAAACACTTAAGCGTATTTCTCACATGTTTATGAAATTCCTTCCGTGACATAGCATTCACGAATCGGAACTACAAATGAGAAGACACTTAGCCAATTTACTACGTTATTGTAAAATTCCCTCCATCACATAGCCTTATAATGTACAAATTTAGTTTGGAGGTAGTCATATGTCATTTACTGATTTTGAATCTTTGTCGCAAATTCCATTTACTTTGTGGAAAAAAATTATCCAAATTGCTACTACTTTAAAGGTATTGTATTTTTTACTTTCTACTGTTGTCCGTGAAGGTAGCACATTAACTCCCTCCATGGCCGGCCCTAGCATAATATGCTCTTTTTACAAAAGTAGTCCTGAGACCACTGGTCTCAACCTGTGTAAATTTCCAGAAAATCGTGACCGACTTTCAGTGCATCTTCAAGATTCATGTTGTACGTTGACTCGATCTCAGGTCTTAATACGTACTACAAGCTAACCCGTCGTTCCTCATTGCCGAGAGTCCGGGAAAGTGTCATTTCTCACTCACGTGTCAACAATATGGTAGGAGCAGCCAATTCGACAGTGTACCTAATGTCAATAATTTCTAATCCATGCATTCATTTTAGAACAAAAATCTAAGCACATCATAAAGCCCTTATTGTTTGTTGACCAAAATGATAAGCTATCTATGGTCTAGTTAGATCTACGTTTTAGAATGACTACCGTGTTTTGAAATTATGAGCATTGGGTACATTGTCAAAATTGGGTGCTCCTACCTTAGATGTTTGTCCTATGTGACGTTTCTCATTGCACTCACCTCCTCTTGACAGAGTGAGAAGCAATGGTCTCTGAGATGAGGCCACTTAGAGCTTCTCTTGCATTAGCCCCACAAAACACGCCCTGCACCAACATTTTGTAGGGGGGCACATGGGCCTACAGTGGTGCAAGGTCTTGGAGGTCCTCCATCTCCTATTGTTGCCTTCCACAAGAGCCTCTCTCTATACCACCTAGCCCAATCACTTGCACCGGCTCCACGACAAACCCTTGCAAAAGCACTTCTTGCCACCCTATATTTAAATCTTCGTTGTTTTTTTGCATGCAGTGAGCAAAAAAAAACATAAAATGATAGTTTAAATCTAGAGGGACAAGGCCATTTTGTAATGGCCCCTACTTAACAGCCCCTACTTTAGAGTTTTTCCCATATAGTGACTATTGGACTGCAATAAATGGCCCTCCAGACTCCCCCCCTCCAAAATATAAAATATAAAATAATGCAGCTACCATATTACCCTCGGGGCATGGATAGCGAGGTCTATCTTTGGCGCCCCCTCTCGGGATAGACTCTATATTTACTACTAATATCCTATGACTGCTATTAACACTTAGTAACCGTTACTAGTAGTGAATAATGGTCTCTCCAATATATGGATATGTTACTATCTAGACAATCTATGTACCCAACTTCCGTCGTGGTCACTCTAGACACAACATAATTATTTTTGTCAAGCGTGCCACATGTCATCTTATGATTGGTTTAGGGTCACATAGACCTCTCAAATTTTGTGAAGTGGAAAATTAATCTAATTTTGACGTCAGGTTCTTGAATCTGACCTTCACATATAGTACACCTCTTACATACTTAAACCTACCCCCTATGCTCTCTATGAATCCTCTAAATTAATTAACCTCTAAAGAACCATTTTCTATTTAGAGGACATTTAGGGCAATTTAGAATTTGAGTAGATATTTGCAATGTTAATTTTTAGTGTCATTTTTTGAAATGTTTTTAAGAATGGGAAAAATAATGAAAGAACTTCACGGGGATGTAAGTTGTTTATTTTTTCAATCAATTGGACTACTTCAGAGCAAGAATTTACATCATCTTGTTTTGTTTTGTTTTTATTTTTCGTTTTTGTTTTTAAATTTATTTATTTGTATTTTTCTAAGGTTGGAATAATAGAGCAAGCTGCTTGCCTTTCAATTGGCTTTCAAAGAGGGGTTGAAAAGAGATGTCCAATGAAATATTCTATCATCTCCACCCATTATTCTATCTATCCAAGTTGTATAGACATTGACATAGTGTTGTAAAGCTTATTTTATCCCTATATATTAAAGATGTTTAAAATTTAAAATTCTATAAATTATTTTGGAATTTTTTTAATAGAGTTTCTTTTGGCTTGTACAAGAAGGAGCTCGTTAATCACCTCCTTCAATAAACCGGAACACGCAAAACAAGCCTTAGGGTGGAGTCCATAGAAGACACCATATCTTAGAGGGCATTGGCTCCTAACCCATCGGGAGGGTGTCGTGCACTAATTTTGGGCTTAGAACACAAATTTGGAAGGAAAAAAAAACCTCTGCAAAATATTCAAAATAGCTTCTCAACTCTCCATGTTCTACGATGAACAATGTTTTACGCAGTGTTTTGTTTGGTTAAGAGTATTTTGTAGGAGCATGATTAACCCCTAACTGCCTAACCAGGCGTTTTTGGGCTGATATGAGGCCTCATGTACAAAATTAAAATTCGTTTTCTCATCCGTCATGCACTTTTTGCAAGTAAAAAAAATACTACAAAATTCTATGGCAAAATAGCTTCATGCATGTGTGATTTGATTAGAAAGGGGATGATTTGTGAAATTAAATGCCTCATTTCATGCCACACATTCCCACCAAAAATTTCTAAAATCTTAGTTCAAAACAAATCAAACAATGCTCTTGAAAATACCAACTCGTAAAATTAAGCAACCAAAGAAGCTCCAAAAATCACTACACTTAGAGTATTACATTTCAAACGATCACAACAGATTTCATCCACAAATTGTCAATATCTTATTCGTAATTGAATTACAAAATAATTTCAAATTCAAGTTTCACATTTTTATCCAAAAATATTGGTGATAGCAATCGCAGATCAAACCATATGGATAGAATCTAAAATTTATAATGTACAACTTTTATTCATACATCATGTTCAAAAGATCTTTCTTAGTTGCAATTTATAATGCATCTTTGCAAAACTATTGAATTTGGAGAGGGGTGACATAGGACGTTTAGGATTTAACCTCCTAAAGGACCATAAGGCCCCCACGCGGCTTATAGAATTAGAAAGTGAAGAAATTCAAGTTGTTGGGCCGTGAATTGTAGGGTGAGCAACAAAGAGACCATGGCTCTTTTTGAGAGTTGAATCCGTGGGCACTTCCCGATCGGAAATTCATGAAGTGTGCAATTTTTGGTGATTTCTTTGAGTTGTAAAGAGGCTATCTAGGGGTCACTTCATACCCTCATATCTTCCTCCTCATACCTCCAAATTACATGATTTATTTTTTGCACGTGTTCAAAATGATGATCTCTATGCATGGTAAAAATTTCAAAAAATTTGGAGCACTTTAGAACAATCTGATTTCAGCATATGTACAAACATACCGCGAACAAGTTCCATCAATCTTCTCAACGGTGGCATTTTCTCAAAAAAATTGCGATTATGTTGATCCTTTTCTCATACAAAAGCTACGCAAGTCTTCTTTAATTTCAATGGTGTTGATCATCAAAATTACCCCACACCAATGAGGAATTGAGCTTGTTACAAGAGCTAGTCAAGAAAACAAGAGCTAAGTTCAACACCCCGGGGTCTTTTAGGGGTCCTTTAGGGGTTAACTGCCCTTGACAGAGTCCAACCTTCTGCATGATCCACCCTAGTGCAGCCTTTGGGATTTGCTTGGGGATTATTCCCCTTATGTGTCAAACAAAAAAAAATTAAAAATTAAAAATAAAATAAAATACGGAGTATGTATGATCCGTCTCTCTGACCGATACATTCCATTTACACTGGGGCATGTTCGGTTCTGACTGGTGAGGGGTCGATATTTTCCATTCAAAAAAGTCCTGTAGGGGCCAGGTTTTTATGATACCACCACAGCAATGTTGCATGTGAGAGGCACAAATTCAACAAATTCCTGCACCGTGAGCCACCATAACTGTATGCGTTTGTCCTCTAGTTCTGGTTACAATCATTTCTTCCTTCACATGGTCCTGTAATATTGCCCCAAGTCAGTACCAGTACCTGAGTACTCTGGGCATCCTTCAATTCTCTGGGACATGTTAGTAAATTGTGTCAGTACCAGGTAACAGCTTGACTTCCTTGGATTCACGGTCACCCAATTTTTTTTGTTTTTCTGTTAGTAGAGCGACTCACACCCTGGAATGTAGCCACATAAGGAAAAAAAAGGATAGATTCATTCATATAGATAGATAGATATGAACTCCGGTCCTCTTTCGAGGCCGGCGCGAAGAAAGTGTATGTTCGTCTTGACAATGAGCGAGTGCCCACCCGACAAAGGGCCATTGGTGCAAGACTACTCTCCCCTTTCGGGAATAGACACTTTAGTGGCCTTCATCCATATACATATATGCTCATTCATAAAATTATCTGTTATGACCTCTGAAGGACCAAGAGGCCCAAATTGGGCCTCATGTTTTTTTTTAACACTTTTGAGTAGGTCCTATATAGTCTTCTTTTTGTTCAAATTTATTTGTCGCTTTGACCAACACATGCAATATTTTTCACTAATTCCGGTGATATAAAATCTGGTCCTATCTAACTTATATTTTTCACAATATGATCGGTTGAATTTTTCATTTTAAAACCATGAATCTTTAGTCCTTTGGGGGACAAGGCACTTTCTTCTAAATAGTGGCGGTTTTAGTAAATTTTTTAGAAGATTTTGGCAGTTTCATTCAATTTTTTGCCCATATTTCTAATGTAAAAAGTAGCCACTCCCAAAATCAGGTAAGATTCTAGTGAAAATAAGTTAATTTTTTCTTGGTTGTATAAACTAGACAATGGACACTACCAAACGAAGTGTTGGTTTTCGATACTTATTTTGACATTCTATATTTGACATTTTTCCAACACTTTATCATCAAAAACTTCAAGTGATCATTATGACATTTTTTCCGACATTGTATAGTGCGCGGATGGGAGGATTGGCTTGTTTGTGCCAAATATTTTATTATTTTCATGAAAAGGTTTGACAAATGAAATATTTATAAATATTATTCAAGATTCCTTTTTTCATACTATTTTACATTGACCCTTAAAACCCAAATGAAGTCCAGTCCAAGCTTATCCAAAGCAAGTGAGTAGTGCAATTATTTGAACCATTGTTGTATTGAAATTACAAGGTTTTGGAAATAAATGTCGTATCAAATAATCACTAATAGGAGATTAAATTCATATTTTGCAACTGTGTTATATTTTTCCAGCTCCAACATGTCATAATGGCAATGTTGACCTATGGAAGTCATGCCTTTATACATCGACTTATATATGATGTAATTCAATTTTTATCTTAAATGCCAATTTATCTTAAATGCCAAATTTTTTAATTCACTGCTAAAAATAAATAAAAAATAAAAAGTAAAACAATTGCATTTCTATATAGTGTCATGTGGCATATTGCACGTTTCATTGCTACAAATACAATATCCCAATTTATGCTCAAATCTACTTTAAGATTTTTGTAATTTAAAAAAAATAAAAAAAAATTCAATATCCAATGTCTCAAGTTTAGTAGGTTTAATTCTAGTGAATCTCTATTCATGCACCTCCTTCTTGAGGTCCTTTGTATATCATGTGTCATTGCAACAATTGCATTAATGGTTCCATAATACAAAGAATATTCAAATTAAATACTTTTAACTAATGGATTTTTGTTGCCACAACTACCAACTACTATAATTCACTATTCACTAATAAAAATTCTTCTCACACTCGCTACGATGGTTTGTCAATCACCAAATTTTTCCTACAATATAGTTTGTGTGTGACGTGTTTTTGTACCAAATTCGGTGTAGGAAAGACGATTGGAAGTTGAAACAATGTCAATTTACCAAATTTGATGTCTAATATGAAAAAAATGCATATCAATTGCACAAAAGCTTCCAAGGATCCAAGTTTTTGGTAAAAATGTACCAATTTTGATGTCTGATTTGAAAAAAATGTATATCAATCTATATAATAAAAGAAAAGGATGTTTTGTATGTTTGTTTAACCACAACAATTTATACATGGAAAAAGTAATTATTTGATGAAATTTCGGAACGTGCAAGGTTATTTCAAAGGTTAAATATCTTCTTAATAAATGATTTCAAAGGTTATTTGAAATGTAATTTCAAAGGTTAATTCAAAGATTATTGCAAAGGTTATTGAGTTTTCATTATTTTATTGATTTTATTTAGTTTTTTAATTATGATATTTATTTTGAATTTTTTATGTACCAGTGGCTTGCACAGGTCACGCTAGTTACACAAAAGCTTCTGAGGATCCGAATTTTTGGTAGAAGGTAGAAGTTGCAATAAAGAACAATATGGTGTCACATATTCTTATGCATTTCTATAGTGAGACTCGTGTCGTTAAGCACGTTGCCGCAGAAGGACACTACATGAGCATGGGTTGTGTCCTCAACTGGTTCCGGACTGAAACAGTCGAGTGAGACAACCCATGCTCAAATGTATACCACATACAATTCAAAATTAAAAAAATTACTCCAAATTTTAATTTAATTATATAATAAAATAAATGACCTACTTTTGTCACTTTTTTGTGACACCATATTGTCTGACTGAGGTATGAGCAGCCAAAATGTACATAGGGTATTCATTTTGGGGGGCAATTTTGGTTCCACGTACCTCCTAATTGTCTCCAGAAACCCTAAATTTCGAGGGCTGGTTCATTGGATGTATGTCGATCGTGGTAGCCCGATTTTGCGATAGCAATGCAGTTCACTTGTGAAATTGAAGCAGGACCGTGAAAGAAATCGATTGAATTTTCTGTAATGTTTTTTCTTGAGCGATTCTTGGATTACATAACTTAGTCGATGGCACATGGAGCAAAAGGCTGAGGGTGGAAGAACAGAGGAGGAGGATTGTCAATGACGTCGCAGGAAAGCGAGGCGCTTGAGCTCCTGCGTGCGGCGCTTGAAAATCCTCATGGCACGGCGCTCGAGAGGAGGCAGAGGTTGCTCAAGGCGTGGACGTTCCTGCGTCACTCGGCAGTTCCGGATTCCGGTGTAGACGGTACGGCTCTTGTTTTCTGCATTCAATTCTCATGTCTTTTTTTCCAGTATGTGATCGTGAATGATTTGGATGCTCTTTCTAAAATTTTAATATTAGTTGAGGCGGAGTGGAGTACGCCGGGGTTTTAATGTTGACAATTATTAATAGTTGCTGAGAATCCTGATATCACAGAGTTTCTTGATCACTAGTGAAATAACAGTTTGTTGATTTGGATGCTCTTTCTAAAAATTTAATATTAGTTAAGGCGGAGTGGAGTATGCTGGGGTTTCAATGTCGACAATTATTAATAGTTGCTGAGAATCCTGATATCACAGAGTTTCTTGATCACCAGTGAAATAACAGTTTGTTGAAATATTATTCACAGGACGCTATATGATTTACAAAATTTCGACAGCTTGTGTGGCGTGTTATTTTCCAGTATGTATTTGTCGATTCAAACAAACTAGTTTGCTGATATTGCAGTTTGTTTACATATTATCTCACAGGACGGTATATGCTTTACAAAATTAGAGAATTTGTATTGAACGTTAGTGATAAACCTCTTTCCCTGCAAAGTAAAGAGGCATTGGCCGATTGCTTACCTTGTGTGCACCTAGTGTGATATAGGTACCCTAACAGCCAAAGAGGAAAGGAAACGGTTGAAGGAGGAGAAAAAAGATCGAAGAAAGGCGAAGAAGCGGAGATTAAAAGTTGATACAGAGCATCGACATGGAGAAACTATCGAACAGGTGATTAATATTGTTGCTTTCATTTGAATTATTTTCTGCGAGACTGTCTCTTCATTTCAGTTCTCAATGTTTTGTGGTATCGTAGTTATGCATGACCTGGTGTTAGGCATTGCGGTTTTCAGTTACTTCTTTATTCGGGATAGCTCGTTTCTAGAGAGTTTGAAATATGTGTGGAAGTGATTATTTGAAGAAATGGTAGCTTGATGGTGATTGTGACATTATTTTTACGTCGACCAGGATGAGAGTGAGAAGTCACTTCTTGAAGCTGCTCGATTGGGAAACGTTGAACAGGTTGCTGAATTGATCAAGCAGGGTGTACGTATTTCCTGCAAAGACGATTCAGGCTATTCTGCTCTTCACTGGGCGTCGCTTTACGGTCATATTAATGTACATACTGTGACTTACCGCTCTTCAGTCAAGTTTTGAGTCATTTAACCAACCAAAATTAAGGCACTGGAATAATAAATTTCTTCCTTTTTGTACTTCCAGTCGGCCAGAGTTCTTGAGTTAGGACATGGCTTAGGATTGTATGTTCATCTGGCGCACATAATGAAGATTTTTTTAATGTGCGAGGAGAAGTAGTCTTTTCTTCGTGGTGCAAAAACCTCATTTCATGTTATTTGGAGTCTTCGTCAGCGTTTGGAGTCTTCCTTGAGCAAAAAAGTGGAGTGATCTTGAGAAGAAGTAGGTGGTGAGGGCACTTTTGGGTGCAGGAGCGGGTGATGGGAAGCGCATAAATAGGAAGACCAACTCTGGCAATACGCCTCTGCACTTTGCATGTACAGGTTAGTTGGAAGGACTTATCATGCGGTCGAATCTTAGCATTGTTACGACCAAGTCGCACTTCTTTATTTTAATTTTGAAATTTTGAACTGTGCAGTTGATTATCTACGTCTTTTCTTTTAAATTTTTCTCTCTTTCAAATTATAATAAAATTCTTTCCAATTGTGTAATTAAAACAAAAATGCTGCACTTTTCAAAGTTTTATTAACAGATGTCGATATGATTTTCTCAGGGCAGCATGCAGAAGTAGCAGATCTTCTGCAACTCTACAAACCTGATGTTTATGCTATCAATGAGTATGGTCAAACACCTGTATCTCTTGGTGAGTATTTTCTCCACTTTTATAACGGCAGGGGATGTCATTTTAATTTGGTGTCGTTAGTGGTGCCAAGCTTAAAGTTGCCACTACTTCACTTATTCTGTATCGGTTGTTAGAATTGAGTTTGTACAATTTATCAAATAACGATTTTTTTCAATTTTACGCCGCCGATTTACTTTATAACAAGACTTGAAAGATCTATAAGTATGAAAAGACTTAGGAAAGTATCCTAGGCTCGTCTAGAGATTTTCCAAGGGATTTCTTGTCCAATTTGACTGGCTCCACTTTGAACAGGGACTGAAATTTTTTACTTTCTATCAGGGCTCAGGAAGCTCGTGGGTAGGATTGAACAGGAAAGGAGACTAGCACAGATAAATGCTCTTCGCAATCAGTCTCGTTTGACGGTTCTCGTTCATGAGGGTGATTTCGAGCGAAAAGTTAATGGAGGTGAGCATGGCATCAGTTCGATAACAGAAGTCTGGCAGAAGTGGGAAGCGTATCAGAGCGCATGGAGTAATTTTCTACAGAAACATGGAAACAAGGATTCTGGTGCAACCTCTTCAAATTGTGATGGTGGAGACAGGGAGATTGACTTTCAGGATGTTCCATGGCCACTAATGAAAAGAAGGGCGAGCGAAGGTACTCTTTTGCTGCTCAAATAAGCCAGCTCTGCTCTTTAGGCATGTTCTATGTTGCATCTCACTTTGCTAGTTTGTAGGATGTTGTTAGGACATTCAATGTGCTACATCGTCACCTTAGCGTTGTCTATGTTCTCGTAAATATGTATGTCTATGTACGTTTATGATATTCTCAAGGATGCATGTTTGCCAAGCTCCGAATTTACTCATGATGTACTTTTGTTCCAGCTGTATCATGAAGAACTTGCTAGCAAAGTGATGGTGTACTACATCTTCATTTATTTATTTTAAATGGTGTACCATCTGTACCCTAAAAATGCTAGCAAGTACAGATGAATTTTTCAAAATAAGATCGCTAAATGCTGACCGGAGTAGTACCTTTTCATGTGGTTATTGAAACAGATGGCGAGGATCTTCTGCTTAGCCTTCTTTGTACATCGGGCGATGATCTGCACAGTCTTATCCAACAAGAGCGACTTCGGTGGTTAGTCTTCTGCATCGATCTTTCTACTTTTTTAGTATTTATTGTGCAAGAACTGGACTAGTCCTATTTTTATATAGAAAGTCTTTGTCTGTTTGGATGAATTGGAGGATATGAAGCTTGAATGACCTCTTTGTTTTGTCATTGCAAGCAGGCACCCTGACAAATTCATTCAGACATTTGGCAGCCGGCTTTCAAAATTGGACAGAGATGCCATCCTTTTGGGTGCAAAAACTGTCAGTCAGTTGCTGAACTCTTTGGCTAGCGAACAACGCACGACAGCGTCATAGTGCTGAGGTTTGCATGTGCAACCTTACAATGTGAAGCCTGGAATAGTTGTTCAGGCTTTTACGAGTTTTTCCCCTTCTGAGCTTCATGCAGGGATTTTGGACTATCAACGAGGCCAAGAAATAGTTTCGTGAGCTGGTAAGAGAGCGGGTTTATCTTGAGCTAATTTGAAGGATCTCTAGCTGAACCTTGAGGTAAGTTGTTAACTATGCATCTAGCTTACTGATTGCCAACCCTTTTGTCTGGTGGTTTCTGGAGTTTGAGCACATTTCTCTGCTGCAACTAAAGGTTAGGAGTTAGTCATTTGAACTGTCATTTGAGCTGGATGAGCGGAATATTGATTGTGATCTTTCTTGGATGGAAATTTAATCTGTGTCAGAACTTCCAAACACTTAGTTGCTCAGAGATTTGAATTCTCCAGTACGTTTTCTGGCGTTATCAACCAACTTTCGTCTGTTCAACTTTCAGAGAATATCTATTGTCAAACCTACTGCAATAGAATTACCACAGCTGTTTATCTGTTCCCCTTCCCAAAACTTGGAGCACGAGGAGCAACGATTGCAGGTGAGTAATTCGTTAAACGCCATCACCGATATGTTGCTTACCTGCGGCAAGAGTTTTTGAAGATGCGGTTTCTTACGCGACACTCAAATATTGTCCAATTTTTATCATATTTTAAGCTTCTTGCACTAAGGTAATAGCTGAGTCTCTGCAGTGGTGCGCGTTGGGTCAATTGGTCATCTGAGAAAACTTCTGATTATGTCAGAGAGTTTCAGGCAATAGGCTGGTGGATAAAGTTCATTTTGGGCGACTTGGTTGTTAACCATTAAATGCTAAATTTTCTAGCTGTCCCACTGCAGGGTGAACTTGGAAAAGCTGAAACAAACTGTGGAGTAGCTTAAATTTCACATGCTTCAGAGTTTTGAAGGTCTGGAACAATATTATGTAAAACTTTTGACAAATTCCTGACTCCTTAGCCTGTAGGATCTGTGGTGTACATTTGCCAGCGGATCTTTGCAGTGTGTTGCATAAGAATCACACTGCACATTTTCACCAAATGTATGTTACATGATAGTTACATGTCTACTAGCATGGTTTATATTTTTGGACTTTTGCACAGGTAACTCGAGCATGTTACATGCGAAAGGTTAATTGTCCTAAGCAGAGGAACGGCCAAGATTACCACCAAATTGAACTAATTTAAAGGAACTTACTGTCTAGATTACTGCTACCGGTAACCTTTCCAGCTTCATGGGCATCCTTTCCTACTTCATGGGCATCCTTTCCTACTTCATGGGCATCCTTTCCTACTGTAGCTTCCAAGCTGAACTTTCTCCCAAGAGCCAATGAGTTGTATTGTGTCAGTGGTGTACCAAATATTTGGAAGGTGGATAGAGTTGATTGACATCATACTTTTGTAAGACCTCTGTCAGGTTTCAAGTTCCTCTGCTGTTTATGCTAGTCAAAGTTGTCAAGTTCTTGAAGTACTATCTTCTGAGGGTATATTTGCAAGAATATGGGATTCACTTTTTACTCTCATTATGCAAATGAGTACACTGAAATCACCATATACTCTGGAAATTAATTATTGGTAAAGCCTCTTGTAAATACCGTGGGCCAAAGTATATGGTGATTTTAGTGTAGTGGAAAGAAGAAGTTTAGGGGGTTTTACACTACATTAAAAAAATCCAAAGTATTTTAAAAGTTAGTGTAGATGATAGGGAAGTAACTATGTAAATGACCATGATATTTTTTTAATGTGTTATTATAGTGCGATTATTGGTTTAAAAACAATAAATGGAAAAAGAATCATTAAAAATAATAAAATATTTAATTTAATCAAGAATATGCATTTCTAGTAATAAATTGTGTTCTTGTAGTAAAATTTTATGTATAGTAATAGAATGATTCTAAAATTAATAAATGCACCAAATTTTGCACCTTCTTTGGGAGTCTTGTTTGTTAGTTTTATTGTACACTTTGTTCATTTTTGTCCCTTGAGCTTTACATTTCTTCTCGTAGTTTAGTAAATCAATTCATGGCCTTGATATCTTTCCTCCCAACATTTGATTTGGGAGTAATTCTTTCAACAAAATTTCATTGGATAAACTATATATGTGGATTTTTAGCTTCAAATGGGAATTTCTTCATAATGAAAGGTTATTGTGTTTATTGAAACCAAATATAGTTATTTCATTTCTCTTGTACTCCCTTTGTCCCACAAAAAGACCATGATATTGACTTAAATTTTTTCCCAAAATAAAACCATGATTTTCAATTGTACTCATTCACCCCAACAATTAAGTTTTATTTGCGTTCGACAAGTACTTTAGGCCATTGCAAACAATATTGGTAGCTTAATTTATGGATTTCGATCAAACTATGGATTTTATTAAATAATGCTACATGTAATGCACCTCTAGTGCATTACATCCTGCGCCGCTCCCTTAGGTTGCCATAACTTGTACATTCAACTTCACATGTTAGTATTATGAGCTTCATAACCTCAACCCGAGATCCATAGGTTTTATTGAGTGTTAGTCCAACTCCTAGGGTCTCACTTAGTTCACATCTACGAGTGTCTGCTTCGTGGTGATAATACTATTCCGCGAGCGCGACTTTTCCACGCAATACCACGTGCTCCAAATCTATCGTTCTCACCGCGATGTTGCGGGCCAACACCCGTGACGCTACCCTTTCTGCCACTCCAGGCACAAGCCATTCTACCACTCGTACTCGTCCTCCAGTCCAGCACGAGTTTCCAACTAAATTCTGTCTATTACGCATTCGCAGGATTGCGGTCCCACACTTGGACCACAAACCTAGTCCCCGTGATGCTCTCCATGCTAGAGGGACGCTGTACCCTCTCTCACTTGGAACACTTGATGTCCTCATCAAGTCCTAGCACGACACTCCCTCCTGTCTCAGTCTAGTCAGACAGGGTTCTAGCTTCCACGCGTTGTGGAGTGACCAACTCCCACGTGGCTCCCCTTCCTAGTGAAGACAATTTTTTTTCTTCTCCTTTTGCGCTTGAAGTCCGCTCAGTACAATTATTGTTATGGATTTTGTTCATGTATACATTTTTTGGTAGTCAAAATACTCACTCTATGCTCACTTGATCCATGGATTTGCATCACAATCAACATATTCCCTCTTTATTTATGGAATTAAGTTAAATCAATGGATTTCAATGAAAACAACGATTAAATGTATGGATTTCACTGAAAACAAGGTTTTTTGGTGGGACAAAAGGAACATCTTTTTAGAAATATGTTTAATTTTAATTGAATTTAAACACAATCAGAAACATAGGAGTCATTTGCTTAAAGTCTATATAATTTTTAGTAGGACCACATGAACAATTCTATATATATATATATATATATATATATATATATACATAAAATTATTAAAATACAAGTATTGAAAATCCTTCAATGACATATTAATCTAGAAAAAAGTGTTAATTAATCACAATAGGAGTTGTATATAATGTCAATGATTTTTTTAAAATTATTAATAAAAGAAATTCGTGATACAATGAGAAAAAACCTTCGCAAGTCCAGTGATGACAAATTCTTTGTAA
Source organism: Pohlia nutans (assembly GCA_022496805.1). Lineage (NCBI taxonomy): Eukaryota > Viridiplantae > Streptophyta > Bryopsida > Bryales > Mniaceae > Pohlia > Pohlia nutans. The sequence goes on from CM040096.1 coordinate 26,031,194, forward strand.
ATTTCATGCTAATTCTATTATCTAGCTTTCTAGGATGTAAAGAATTAAATTATGAGTTATAGGGTGAATAGTAGTCGTTACAAAAAAACTTTATAGCACCGCAATTCTACTATGGAATTTTTTGAACTTTGTTGTTTTACATTAGTTGTTTGATGAACCAATGTAAAGTGGGGACACTCAAAAGTCATTTAACTATTACTAGACTTGACAAATTTTGATAATTTCTTGTTGGTAAATGAACATTAGTATAAAAGTCTAGATACTTGAGGGCCAGCTACTGCGTGGTACAGAATAGGAGGTGCAGGTGTGGAATATTTTTGAAATATTATGCCCCTTCAGTACTGCCACATGGCAGTTTAGGGTTAGGGTTTAGGATTTTGGAGTTAAGGATGTAGAATTTGGGATTTAACGTTTAGAATTTGGGGTTTAGACTTTGAGAGTTTGGGGTTTAGAATATGGAAATTTAGGGTTAAGAATTTGAGCTTTAGCGAGAGGTTTTAGGGTTCAGAATATAGGGTTAAGAGTTCATAATTTGTACATAGTTGGGAACAGCGATCCCAAACCTGGCTAATATTAGTTGTTTTTCTACCAAAAAACTTCTTCTGCTACTACTAGTGTGTAAAAAGGACCTCTTTATTTGGACATTTGAGCAAAGTTGCTGATGATGAAAATGTGAGGTGGCCACAACACTCTCTCATCCACATCTGCCATAGCATCAATCAAATGGCAGCAAAATAATGAGTAGCCCGGGAACTATTGTCAGCCCTTGATCTGTGGCCTGGCGGCGACTTTGGGGCCGTTGATTTCGCTCCGCCTATGACCGTTTTGGGGTTTGGGTAGCCTTGGGTTGGAGAGGGAAGGGGGTTAGGGTTAGCAGCCACTGCTGCTTTGCTCAGTTCCTAGGTTGCTTCAGTCGCTCAGTCGTTCCCTGCCGATCCTCTGCTGTTACCGCAGTTGCCGCCATTCCTCTCCTTCTGCAGTCGCATTGAAACCTTGTACTTCGCCCTCTGCTCAATGTTTAGGGATCGCTTCTTGAGATTGCTGCACTAAGAGTTTTTTACCTTCTATTTTTTGGAGGCTGCGCAGATTTTGAATCAAGGGAGCCACTTCTTTGTTGTTGTGAATGTTGGGGTACCACGTGTTGTGAGTTTGTGCATATCTTGCTTGCATTGTACTGCTAGCATTCACTGCGCTTGGAAAGTGGTTTCTATGATTCATTAAGATCTGGAGGCTGCAGTTGTGGTTTGGACTTCAGCGGTTTTGGGTCTGATGTTGAAAACTCCAAAAGGAGGACGAGCGCCATCACTGGTATTTATGCTTCAGTTCCTTCACTCTTCCTTTGCATTCCAATGTTGTACTCCTGCTTTGAGCGACCATTGCCTGTGCATTGTGATTCTTGCGTTCTGCTGTATCGACAACCTGTTGGATCGTTCTGTTGTATCGACAACCTTCTGGATCGTTCTGCTGTATCGATAACCTCCCTGTGAATACCTGCAAGATCGACAACCTCGTGCGTGCACCACCTCATCGATCAACTCGTATTTGTGAGCAGGTAACCAAGTCCAAGTTTGCCATCTCTGAAAGTTTGTGAACTGCACCATTTGTAAAGCCTTGATATCGTTTTTGCTACAGCAATTTCATAGGGACTGATTGCCACATTATTGGCTGATCTACCGATATAGGACGCAAATCTTAATATCAGACTGATTTCACTTCTAACCTTGTAAATTTCTTATCTGCCGAACGTACTAAGCTGAAATATTTCTTTGACGAAGATTTGGTACCAGTGCTCAAATCTAGGTTCTGAGTTATATAACTTGGCTCGATCAGTTCGTTAATCACAAGTGACAAGTTCCTAGATCTGATCGAGCCAGATTCGTCAAATCTAGGAACATCGGTCTTCCTAGATTTGACAAGTTCGTCAAATCGATGTTCCTAGATCTGGCTCGATCAGATCTTAGTTCGTCAAATCTAGTGAAATCGTACCAGTGCTCAAATCACAACTGTTAATTTTGTGAGGTTTCGATCTGCATTGCAACTGCATTTCCAATTTGGTTTCTAGAGCTAGGTGCATGTGTGTGTACGTTGTTGGACAATCGCTTGACTGTAGGATTTTGAGACTGTAGTTCATCGTTTTGCATCACGTGACATTGTCTTGGAAAGACGGTGGTGTACGCGTGTGACTGGTGCATGCCAAGTTTTTGACTTGTTATGGGCTTGCTGCTTGGTTTGCAGGCTCCTTGTGTCCGTCGTCAGCCTTGTTGTGGACTTTGCGCAATTGTGTAAACAGCTTGGTCAGACATAGGGCTTGGTTGCTGAGGAGTGTCAGAATTTCTTCAGCTGAAGTCACGAAGTAAGTTCTTAAACTGCCCTTCTTAAATTACACTTAACTTCAACCTAGCCAGAATTTGAATTGAACCCCCTATGAACTGAAATTTTATGTTAACATAATGTTAAACTCAATCAGCTTAATTCAAACTTAACTTCAACTCAACTTAACTTAACTTAACTTAAAACTCAACTGAACTTGACTTAAATCGAATTAACTTAACTTAACATAACATAACTTAACATAAATTGAACTTAACATAAACTTCACATATACTGAACTTAAATCAACTTAACTTAAATTAAACTAAATTAACTTAACATAACAAAACTAAACTTAAATCAACTTAACTTAATAAAATTAAACTTAACATCAACTTAACATCACAAAACTGAACATCACATCGACTTAACATAAACGTAACATCAACTTAACATCAACTTAACATTAACTTCACTTAACATAAACTTAACATAACCTTAACATAAAGTTCTTAAGCTGCCCTTCTTAAATTACACTTAACTTCAACATAACCAGAATTTGAATTGAACTGAAATTTATGTTCAATTCCACTTATAAAATTGATATTCAATTCAACTTATCTTAACTTATGTGAAACTCGATTAACATGATGTTAAACTCAATCAACTTACTCAATTGACTTAACTTAACTCAAACTAAACTTAAACTCAACTCAACTCAACTCAAATTTAACTTAACTTCAGCTTCAGTTATCTTAACTTAAAACACAACTTAAACTCAACTGAACTCAAACTCAACTGAACTTAAACTCAACTCAAACTCAACTGAACTTAAACTCAACTCAAACTCAACTCAAACTCAACTTAAACTCAACTGAACTTCAACTTAACTTAATTGAACTTCAACTTAACTTAACTTAACTTCAACTTAACTTAACTGAACTTCAACTTAACTTAACACTTAACATAAACTCAACTTAAATCAACTTAACATCACAAAGCTGAACTTAACATAACAAAACTAATCTTAACTTCACTAAATTGAACTTCACGTCAACTTCACATCAACTTAACATCACAAAACTGAACTTAACATAACAAAACTAATCTTAACTTCACTAAATTGAACTTCACGTCAACTTCACATCAACTTAACATCAACTTAACATAATATAAACTTAACTCAAACATAATCATAAACATAATCATAAACATAAACATAAACATAAACATAAAAGAATTGAAAATAAACTGAACTTAACATAAAACCCAAGAGCCGACATCATAACTTGACATAAACTGAACTTAATCTTACCTCAAACTTAACTGAACATAACTTAACGAAAACTGAACTTAATTTTATAAACTTAACTGAAGTACAATTAAACTGTCACTAAACTTCACTAAACTTGAACTGAACTGAACTTAACTTAACTTAACTTCACTTAACTTAAACTTAACTTCAAGGAACTTAACTTAACTTCATTGAATATAAACTTCACTGAACTTAAATGAACTCAAACTTAACTCAATTGAAATGAGTTTAAACTTAAACTGAACTTAACTTACTCTGAACATAACTTAATATAAACTGAACCTAACTTAATTAACTTAATGTAACTTTTGTGGAACATAAATTTTCCTTATGTTGCACTAAAGTTCTGATCAGCTTATATGGAATTTAAATTGAATTGAAATTGGACTTATGTTTAACTTATTTTGAATTTATGCATATGAGTACTTATGCTATGTTGTGGGCTGTTGGGTTTTGCAGGCCACAATGGCACCACGCCCCCTACGACTTCATGAGGGAATGCGTGTGAAGTTTTTTGGTTCTTCACGGAACACCAACGGGATTGGCAAGTACTTGCCTCCAAATCCCCGTTTTGGTCTAGATGCTATTACCAGCGTCCCTGTCACTGCAGGTGAGCGTGCCATTGAAGATTTGACACACGTTTTGGAGACACAGCTTGAAGACTCTTTGACTCACCTTGTAATTCGCCCTCCTGATTGTCCCGGTGAAGAGCCTACTGTCCAATCTGAGGAGCGGTTGGAAGAAGATGATGTTCCCAAGATTGCCAAGCGAAAGAGGAAGGGTCTCTTCACAGGGAAAGTGCGGGTGGACGGTGGGTCTTCCAAGAAGAGGATCAAGTTGGACAGCGGTGTTTCCAATGTCACCCGTCGTTGGCAAGAAGTGTGGGCTGCGAAGTACGTGTGGGCTGAAGGTGTCTATGATGACGATGGAGAGGTTGTGGGAGTTTTGTGTACCACTTGTACAAGCGTGGAGGGGCGGCGCAAGGTATTAGTGCCAAAGGATGATAACTTGCAGAAGCACGAGGGCAAGCGTACATGCTATGAAGACGGAGTCCCTCACCGTGACTTGAAGGCACTTGACATTTACACCAAACTTGATTGCAAGCATTTGAAGAATTGCAAGGTTTGGGCGGGCCGGAAGCAAGCTATGTCCGTGGCAGATCAGCTTGTGGCGGGACTACAAGGTGAAAACAAGAGAAAGGGAGTTCAATTCTCAACCCTTTTTGAATTGTTGAGACACGGTCGTCCTATGTGTGATTATGAACGAACCATGACTTTGTTTTTGCACCTTAAGGTGAAGAATGTGCCTAAAAAGCATTGGTCTGAAACTAGTGGATGGGAGATGTCCGAACACATGCATGGTTGTGTTCTTTCAGCGTTAAAGTCTGCTGCCCAATCTGCTTTTTATATTGCCATCAGCGCTGATGAGGTAACAGCTGTGGATAACACTGGTTGGGTCAGTGTTCATGTGTATACCGTTGAGAGGTGGGAAATGATTCCTCATTTGTTGCATTTGTCTCTTCTTGGTGAGGATGGTGGAACTGATCACCTCACTAATGTTATTATGGATGCCCTTGTAGATGAGGGTGGGCTGACCCGCGAGGAGATTGCCTCCAAGGTTGTTTGTTTTGGTGCAGATGGTGTGAGCACGTTCCAAGGTGCCAAGAACGGGGTGACAACTCAAATCAAGGAGAAATGGTCACCTTTCTCTATTAACATTCATTGCACAAGCCATAGGCTTAACTTGGCTGTGCAAACTCTATCTAACTTCCCTATGATTTCTCGTTTGGAATCTATGATGGCTTCTGTGTACACGTATTTTTGCAGGAGTAACAAGAAGGGGGCTGAATTATAGAAGCTTGCTGCCCTCATGGAAACTAAGGGCAACAAGATGCTAAGGAATGTGACTACTCGTTGGATTTCCATGAGAAGTCCAGCGATGCGTGTGTTGGATGAGTACAAGACCCTCATTGTGAAAATGGGGCTGGACATGACTCCTAGCGGCGAGAAGCAAAAGCAGAGAGTGGCATCTATTGCCGCTGATAACTTTGACACTCTTGTTGATCTTGAGATGTTGCTCTCGTTGTCTGTCATTCAGCCCTTGTTATCTTGTGTGCATGTCCTCATAAAATTCTCACAAGCCCGTGATGTGTTTATTTGTGATTTCATAGCATCCGTGAAGGTGTGCCAAGAGGAACTTGTCTCTAAATACATTGATCCAGTCACCTCATGGAGCCAGAAGGACTTCAAGCAATACCATGAGCTGCTGGAGTTGAAGCATGTGCCCATACCGATGAATTGGATGGAATATGATAGAGATGGTGGGCGCAAGCATTTGGTCTTTGATTTTGGTGACAGAAACGTTTTTGTGCATTGTCATGATAAGGTGACAGGAGAGCTGATGTTCGTGACACCGGAAGAATTCTATCGCTGTCAACTTAACGTGGAGCGGCAGATCTCTGGTAAGTAAATGCCTCATTTGTTTTGTTAAACATTTTGTCCTTATTTTATTTTGGTTGAGCTTTGTATTATTTATATCTCTACATTTCATTGAAAGAATTATTTTGTTATGTTATCTAATATCTAAACATTTGTATTGCTTTGTTTTTTGCAGAAATTGCTCAAGCTCTTTGTGATGAGCTTGACCGCCGATTTCCACAGCATGAGCTCCTTGATGCCTTTGGGATCATCTACCCTCAGTATTGGCTTCAAGACGGGGCCATTGATACTTTCACACAACACTTATCAGTGCTTAAAGAGTTCTTTTGCTACTCGAGGCTGGTGAACAAGGGAGAGCCATCGCATGAGGGAGGGCAACCCTTTATTGCCGCTGAAATGTTGGATGGTGGAAAGTTGGACATGCAACAAGGATTATTCAAGGTGACCATGAAGGCCAACTGTGAGGTTGCATGCGCCCCACCATTTGATGTGAATCCTTTGGTGAAACTTTGGCGACAACTGTCAAGTTCTCGGCATTTGAGCAAGCTCATTTCCGAGTACTTGAAGCTTGCTGAAATTGGGTGTGTTCTTGTACTTGGATCGGTGGAAGATGAGAGGTGTTTATCTTCTCTCAAGTTTTTGAAGTCATGTCAAAGGAATAGGCTAGGCAAACATTTGCCTCTTGCGGTGCGCATGTACGGGCAACAGTACTTCACACTTGATAACTTTCCTTACAAGGATGCAATTCAATCGTGGAGAACTGCGGTGAAATTCCGGCGGCAAGGAGATGTTTGATTTCAGCGGACAGCAGTATCCTGACTCACTCATGTAGTCTTATATCCTTAGTTTTCATGAAGTTATGTTGGCTTTTGTTATTCATTGATTGAATGATGGGCATTTGGGCACTTCAGCTGATGGAGCTTGGAATGTTGGATTTAACTTTCAGTATTGCGACAATGGAATTGGAGTTGCATTTGTTTTACTATTGCAGCTGGAGTCACCAAGGCAGCTGAAGTCACCAAGAGGAGACACGAGGAGTGAAGGAACTTTGGCGAATTTGGTGTGGGATGTTTTTTTTTTCTTTTTTATGTTTGTACTAACCTTTTACTCTAATGTGCTTTGTTTGTTGATGTGTAGGACACTAATGCTGCAGTGGGCAGTGTTGTTATGCAACAAGGGTTCAATTCCCTCATTAGTGACTTTAATTCTTGTTGTCATTCTTTGAGTTTTGTATTGTGTATTATGAGTCATTCATTGTGTTCATTGAGGTATACATTGTGTTCTTTGAGTTATGCATGATTTGTGTTCTTTGAGTTATGCATGATTTGTGTTCTTTGAGTTATGCATGATTTGTGTTCTTTGAGTTATGTATATGTGTTATTTGAATTATGCATTTGTGTTATTTGAGTTAACCATTGTGTTAATTGAAGTGTACATCAAGTTTTTAAGAAAATGAAGACTTCAAAGCCAATGATATACTTGCAATGTATTTATATGTCATAAACAAAAACACTTAAGCGTATTTCTCACATGTTTATGAAATTCCTTCCGTGACATAGCATTCACGAATCGGAACTACAAATGAGAAGACACTTAGCCAATTTACTACGTTATTGTAAAATTCCCTCCATCACATAGCCTTATAATGTACAAATTTAGTTTGGAGGTAGTCATATGTCATTTACTGATTTTGAATCTTTGTCGCAAATTCCATTTACTTTGTGGAAAAAAATTATCCAAATTGCTACTACTTTAAAGGTATTGTATTTTTTACTTTCTACTGTTGTCCGTGAAGGTAGCACATTAACTCCCTCCATGGCCGGTCCTAGCATAATATGCTCTTTTTACAAAAGTAGTCCTGAGACCACTGGTTGGGAATTTGTAAGTTGAAGTACTCTTCAAATTTAGATGAATAATTTTATCTGCAAGGGTGTAGATGCTTTAAAGAATGCATCATGAATTTGAATAATGGATACAAAAATTATGGATAGTAAAAAGAACTTTTTGGTAAATAGAGTTATCCATAAAATGAATGCGGGGGAACGTATATTTTGCATGGCCTTTTCATACTCGAAATACATTTCTATGACAATCTCAAACACGAATGACTAGACAACTAGCCATGGGAGAGTTTGGGGCCAGAGTGGGGGCACTTCTAGATTCGTCCATGGGAACTCATATGCGGTTTGGGGGAGATTCTCTTGCATTTGGAAAGTTCAAGGTTCAAATCTCTGTGGCAACGCAGAGCGCACTGATTGCTCTAAAAAATCGGAGGCAAAATTGGTTTTTTCTACCTTCAAAGCTAAAAGACCAGTTACACCTTGTCTTTCCACTTCCATAGCATTCATTAGCATGCACTGTACTTGCGTTGGCTCTAGAGTAGATGGTATGGAATATTCCACACCCAATAGTACTTCATTAGTAGCTAAGTGGACATGTGGAGGCTCAAGGTGATGAGCAGAGCGCACGAAGGAAAGGCAGTGGACACGAAGGCTACTGAATGTTATGTCTAGTAATGTTTTTCCAGACTTTACGAATAACTCTAATGTTCTAAAATTATTTCTTCAGTAGATATTGAGTAAAAAAGTATGTGCACTACACTAAATAGTATATTTAGTGTGAGATACACTAATTTACATAAACATGTTGTAAGTTTTTACTTTTGACCAATTTTTTTACCCTCTATATTGGTCAAGATGGGGATCTTTCAATAGTATTGGAATCAATGTCTTCGGTAAGTTTTTTTGTCGAGAATAAAAATCTATAACATTTTCAAATCTTATAATTATCTCACACTAAATATACTATTTAGTGGTATGCCTACCTGACAACAAACAACTGGACTGCACTTGCAATGGTTGTGCTTTCTCGTCATCAGGTGTGGGATTTTTTAATTTTTTTTGACACATACGACCTCAAAGTTGAGGGTCGCAGCAATTTTAATGGACTGACAGACACTAACCCACGCAACCGGTATTTTGGCCGGGAGAAATTACGCTATAGGTATCCCATCGGGGTGCAAATGAAGGCTGATCGAGTGGCTAAAGCCTCCAGGAGAATCGAACCGTCGACCTCGCGGGTCCAACCATAAGTGCCTACCACCTGCACCCGTCTTACGGGTAGTTTAGAGTCATTTTGGACTATCAGGTGTGGGATTTGAGCTGCAAAGATACCGCGGCCATTGTACTGCTCATGCACATCCGGAAAGATCATTTCATGTGTTTTTATTGTGGACCAGCCTTTCCTAGTACCTTTCGTCATACAAAAATTCATTTTTGTCAAAAGTGTCACATGTCATCTTGTGATTAGTTTAGCATGACGTGGACCTCCCAGAATCTGACGTGGAAATTCAAATTTAACTCTGGATCAGACCCTCAAGTACGGTACCTAAGTTCACTATTCAACTTAGAGCTTTTCGTGTTGTCTGTAAACTTTGCTCTGGCTTGCACTTGCCGGCCTTGCCCTTGCCAGCCTTGCCCTTGCCCCCATCACTAGACCACTCAGGGCAAAGGTACACCCATATACTATCAAAAAGGTGTTTGTTTTTACACTCTATTCAACATTGTTTTCGACACTTTTTATGTCGAAAAACTAATTGCACAAAAAAGTGGTCTTCATATGGGTGCAGTTTATCCCTTTAACCCTTCGACGTGCCAGCGTCCATATTCTAGACGTTGGATGATTACTGACGCGCCCCTTCACCACATATTGTGATGTTTTTCATCCATCCAAAATTCTCTTGATTCTTGTGCTAGTTGACTACCATTTGTACGGTATGGATTTTCAAAATAAGATAATGTGAATTTTGAAAAATAACAAAAGTGGTTTATGTCAAGTTTCATTCTTAGTTCAAAAAGTGAGACTGTAAACATGATTTTCCATAATAAGTAGAATCAAATAATGGAAACCATACCATCTTGTAGTGCATGTTATTCCAATTTCATTAAAATATTTTTTGATTTTTTTGTGTTAATTTTGGAATTTAAATTGAATTTCAAGAGAAAACCTTGCAAAATTAATTAAAAAGTATTAATAATAAATATGATGAATCCAACCGTACACATGTTATCTTCGCATTGACATTTACAACTTTGCTTTGTACATCAACTCCATTTTTATTTTCATCAAACATTTTATAACGAATTTTTGAAAACAGTGTTGAATCGGGACGTTAAAGGGTTAATGCCCAGGGTGGTTCTAGAGAAACCGCAATTTTTCGAGTGATATTTTTTAAAAGCTTTATGTGTTGAAATTAGGGACACTTTGATAGTATGAAATAGTATAAATGTAAGCATAGCTTAATGAAACAAGTGTTAGTTAAATGTTGGTAAGATCGGACTGTTGGATTGGAAGATTATAGTATGTCTTTGATTTGTATAATGCACACTCAAAAATGAGATTTTGGAGGATATGTGACTTCAAAGTTAAATAGAATTTGGCTTAAATTTTCAAAAATAGAAGTGAAGTTGTTCAGCAATGACTTGTGTCAACACCTCTCCATTGCAATCTTTCATGTCAAGAACAAACTCACACAAAATTATTGTGAATTTAATAAGTAAAAGCAACTTATCTATATACGGTTTAGGATAATAATTTGTACGTTTACATATATATATATATATGAAATGAGTTGGTACATTGATCAAGATTGGAATACATACACTAATGAAACATGAACAAGAGAACACAATCCAAAAAAATAAAACAAGATAAGAAACTTTCATACACAAGACATACCGCATATAGTACATGTGTTGTATTTGTAAGTATTTGTTGTATTTTGAGGTATTTGCAGTATTTTGGTGTTTTGCATATATGAATTTGGATATTTAAGAAAGTTTGATTCCAATTGGTTTTTTTACATTATGTACAAAATCAAAAGTCGCACATCTCAACTTCAAACACCGGATTGAGATGGTTTACAAATTTTAGAGCATTTCATCTTATGGTGACCTAGTGACCACTTATTGGTTAACTGAGCACCAAAGTGTTAACCCTGACCACATCATTGTCTACCATATTCCGTAAGTTTTGCATTGCATTGCCACCCTAGGATTTAGATTTCAAAAATTTCATATCATGACTCAAGGATGGGTTTATTAATTTTATATTTATATTAACTAAGGTGAGAAGAGCTTTTTTTCATTTCATTAATTTTTATTTTATTTTTCAATGTTCATTTTGTATAAACTTGGGGCATCCACAAGAAAAACAAGTGTTGGGTCTCAAATATCTAGTTGAAATGACAACAACTCGTACTTGTATGAAATTTATTAACAAAGAGTTGGCTTCTTTCTCAATTTGGAGTTTGGATGTCAATCTTATAACTCCAAGGCTGAACAAGGAACTAAATTTATTTATTTTTACCTCAAAAAATGCTAAAATATGCTTGATCCCTAGTTATTTTACATTAGTTTCTATTTTCCATAGTTTAGCTTTAATTCTATTGGTTACATGCATTTGAAATTAGGGGAAGAAAAAAAAAAACATCATCAAATACATCCTACCTTTCAGATACTTCTAATATCTTCTCAAAAGGGTACTGAAATTGTGCTTTAATAAACCATTATTTGACTTTTCATATAAAAAATTGAGTGAGTAATAATTGATTGAAAGGAAGAGCTAAGACATTGACTTTTGAAAATGATGAAGGGCAATTCCGTTTTAATTTATTAATGATTCAATTAATGATTAGAAGCGATAGCTTATATACTCATAATTGGGTTGGCGCAACATTAAATTGAGAAGCACTTAGAGTAAACTAAAACTCCAAAAATCAACATCATAATGAGTTAATATTGATTTAGTGCCTTTATTGTTGATCTAGATATGAGCACGGTGTGGTATATAAAATTTGTAAAGTTAAACTTGAATTCAACTTTAGCTAGCGACAACTTTCTTGTCTAAAGTCCAAATCTACTAATTCAAGTCTTGGGACAATATTTTATGAATTTTAGATTCTTCTTTGTTTTATAAATCCATTCAAAATATTTTTAAGTGATTTATTACTTCTTAAACTTTAAATGTCAAAGTCTAAAGAGTTATAGGTAAATTTTGACTTGAAGATTCTATCTAAGGGTGGTTTAGTTGTTTGAGATGTTCTTTTATAAAAAACAGTCATTTAATGAAAAAATTATAAATTAATTGAATCGAATTTGGTACCTTTCTTTATCAAATTTTCTTCATATTTGACTATGATTTTATCAATACTCATTACATTATTTACAAAAAAAATTCCAAATTTATATAAAAATATGCTCAACAAGATGCACTCTTTATAAAAGCTCATTATCAAGTTTGTTTATAAAGCTCATTTAATTCCATAGAGTAAAAGAATAAAGTTGAAAAAATTCAAAATTTTAATGGCCAAGTTGCACTAAAAATTAATACTTGATAATATAAAAACAAGATGAGAATTTTTGGAATTAAGGCAAAAGTTTGTTTCTTTTATTTTCTTTTACATCTTTATAATGGTAAGATCAAAGGTGATTTTTTTAATATTATAAAAGCCTTAAAAGAAAAATGTGCACATTGATGGTTTCTCAAAATTAGGACCAATGAAATATATATGTAATTAATTAAAAAGTATCTTTATCATATAAAATTATAGAATATACAAGAAATTTTTCCAAAATTGGAATTCTAGTATAAGATGGGTTTTTTGTGGTTGTAGCAAGTAGACATGCTATGCAAATTTTACAATAAAAATACATTGTAATATTCTTCATTACAATTTATGTCACTTTGACGAAATGGAAAAATACTTGAATGTATTTTGTATCAATATCATTTTCTCTCCTGGTTTTCTCTATACACCTTGTTACCTATGTATTTGACATGTGGATAGATTAACAAACTCTTTATTTACAATGGTCTTCTGGCAAACATCATTATTATTATCATTAATATTATTATTCTTATTTTATATGCATTAATTTATTAAAAACCATTATTATTTATTTCTCCTAACAAAGAATACTAAATATTTTATGTCATGGTATATAAAAAAACAAAAAAATTGTCAAAAAAGTGCCATGTGTCATCTTGTGATTGGTTTAGGATGACATAGACCCTTCAAAATTTGATGTGGACATTTTGATTTGATCCCATGCTATCTGAATCTGATCATCACATCGAGCATCACATACGTGTACTTGGAGAAAATAGGAAAAATAAAATGTAAAAACACTAATTGGTAGAGCAAAATGCACCCTATAATGTAGTCATGTAGGGGGAAATGGATAGAATATATGGATTATATATATATATATATATATATATATATATATATATATATATATATATATGCTCATTCATAAGTTATGTTTGATGAAATCCAAAAGCCAACACAATGCTACTCAAAAATCAACACAAATTTAGTCAATCATAATCCGCCAACACATAGCAATTTTATGTTCAAGAATTGATCTCATTGATGTCTGTTATAGGTGAACCTAAGATGAATGACCAATAATCGACAAGTATTATAAACCAACAATATTTCCAACATGTGTTCATTGAAAGCTTCTAATTCTATACCAGTACTAGATTTACGTGAAAAGCTTAAAGCGTTGGTTTATGGGCCATCTACTCTATATATTAGTCATGGATTTCAAAGAACATATTCACTTTTTTTTTAGTAAGTTTAATTTTGAGATTTTTAATTTTTAATTTTTAGAATTTCCATTCTACAGAATCTTTGTTTCTCTATGAAAGAAAAATATCTCATCACTGAAACTTCAACATCTTCTATGATAAGATACTTATTCTATAGGTTATAGGTACTTATGCCTTAGACCAAATTAGCCATGAGTTCAACTACACTAAATAGTTTTCTAAAAAATTTGGGTTGCCTTACTCCAAGAAAGTTACTCCACAAGCCTTCAGAGTCAACATATCATTTCCACAGATATTTCCATTAGTACACATGATTGGAGGTTCAGGAGTCCCAATTACAACAACATATAATTCAAAAGTATTGCATTCCTGTACAATAACAGTAAATATTTATATACCTTAGTACCATAGAAAGGTCACCACCCCGTGAATGACTATTTAATATTTTTGAAAAATAAGCTTCACTCCTTAAAAAATGAATTTCTTGGTTTTTGATTTTAGCATAAAATGATTTAAAATAGCCAAAAATGGCCCAACATTTCGTAAAATAGTTTAAAAAACAGCAAAATATAGCTAACTATAATTTTTTCTTTTTTCTTTTTCTTTATATCCTCATAATTTTTGATTTTTTACTCTTTTTTCCTTTTTGAATTATTTTTTGACCACCTTGCTATGGTACTACGGTAGTGTCAAATATCAAGAAATTAGTGAGGGACAACCTTAATTTCACTATTTAGTGTATGTTATTTTTGGTGGCAGATAGCCTGATACCTACCTGGCAGAGGAGAGCACAAATTGGACAACAGAAGTGGGCTTTGAAAGACAAGGAGTGTTGGTACAAGGACAAACGTATTTGCTTTGATGTAACTATATGTCAGAAACGTCGTCCATCTCTACCTCAAGTCCTCAACACCACAGTCCACACTCCACAGCATTGCCAAGTTACTCAATTCTACGTCGTCCTCAGCGCCCCAGATACATACCTCATGTGCATGATGTGCGATTGTGCGATTGTACATGCACATACCTCATGTGTACAAAGTTCGGCATTTTTTCCCACTGGCTATATGTAGCCGCTTATTATGAACTACCGTAGCTTCCTAGCAGCTTGGTCAAAAAATAAATAATTAAAAGGGTGCTTAAATTTATGGGAAATTATTGCCCTAATTTGCCAAAAAAATATTAAAAACATTTATAGGTCAATGGGTTTTAATATATATTATTTATGGGAAACTATTGACCTAATTTGTCAAAAATGATTAAAAATATTAAAAGGCCAATGGGTTTTAATATACATCATTTATTTATTACTACCCAATTTTAATATATCATTTTTTGTGTTGCCTAACTGTTTTTTGCAATCTAATTAATTATTAGGCAGACAATTGTCGAAGCTGCTAGGATGTTATGGTAGGTGATGTTAGATGTTATTGTTGCAAGACTGGTTCTAGGATGTAACCTATCATGAGCGCTCTCTTGCTGATCTGGCAAACTGTGGTTGGTTGGACATTCATTGGTTATTTTGCATAAAGTTATTGTGAGTGTATTTTAATTATTTGAATGTAGTAAAAGTAATATGTTTTTACTCATTGATTATTTTCATAATGTGTTTATAAAGTACATGTGTGTGTAAATGTAAGTGCAATTTCAACTTCTTTGAACACTTTGGTTTATAAAGAATTAAAGTCATAGATTCAGTTGGAGCTTGATGAAAATGTGACACTTGAAGTAGAAAAGGTTAGTTTTGACGGTAGGAAACTAGACTAGTCGAGTGCATGGCTTGGGGGCACCCAAAACATGTTATATAGTTTGTGATTGTGTTGCTCATGGACGAAAAGTGGCAAGTAATGTGATTCCAAGAAGGTGAAGGGACTTTGTAACAAGTGCACTTTTTCTAGTTCCATATTGCATGTGCAAAAGCAATTAAATCCATGGTTTACTTAAATGCTTAGTTCTTAGAGTTTTGCAGACTTTTTTTTTAATAGTTGATTTAAAAGATCATATTGAACAATTGCAAATTTATAATATCATTAAAATGTTGTAATTGGAAAAATTAAAGCTATTTATTCAAAAAATAAAATTCACCTTCTTCCTATATTCCAGTGACAACTCTTAGTTTGGAAGTGGCTTCATTTTAAATTGGTGACTACAGGTTCTCTTAGTTGGATAAAATGAGGCATGATATTTTTTATAAATGAGCACTACATATTCTTGAAATTTAAACATTTTTCATCATTTCTTAATATAGTTTAACAAAAACACGAGGAAAAAATGTTGTGTCAATGAAGCGTTGCTTTAGGGACCATGGTAAGAGGTATGTGAACATATACAATTGTGAAGAGGTACATTACATATAGAAGAGTGTAAAGGTAGTAAGAGATCATGGGAAAAACATGGTGGTTTCATGAATGATTATCATGCAGGGACTATCCTCATTAACTACCATAACTACCTCTATCTTAGCTACTTTGATTTTTTTATGTGAATACTTTGATGGACCATCAATGAAGATCATATTCATTAATGGAACTTTGTCTTGATTTGTGCACACATCTACATACTATTCGGCATCGACCCCTCTCAATCTCACTACAACATATCACAAATGTGCCACCACCTCCACACATGCATCTACCTATCAACAATGAGCCCATTCCCTAAACATTCCCTAAACACCCATACTAATTTTCTAACACTAACCGAAATGAATACAATAATTATATATATACAGACTATTGCTTTGCTTCTCTCCGCATCACTAGAGACGAAATGAAGGGTCATGAAATTGAAAAAAATGAAAGGCTAGGCTACTTTACATAATGATTTTCAAAGTCGAAATGGAACAGTCATAGAAAGACCATTCAAGAATGTAAAAGGCTAGGTTACATTATAGAAAACCCTACCCTAGAACTGTCGACTGACGGCTTATGACTCAATTGCATACTTTATAAGCGCTGGGAATCCACAAGAGCAACTGGAGCCAACACCCTTTTGCAATGGGACCACAATTAGTTACAATTAGAAACTAAGTAGACGTGGCAATGACATAGTAGTTCCAAAATCCATGGAATACAAATTGCATTCCCTCATTACTTAAAATAGTGAATCTAAGTGAAGATTATCTTTTGATGCAATTTTCAAAAGGTGCTCCATTGCATTGCTCTATAGTGCTATGCATTCTATGTGGGTTTTGTTTTGGCTTCGGAAGTCAAAAAATCTGCATTTGTAAACTGAAGTGTAGGAATACATTGAATGTGAGTCTAAACATGGACATGCATCAGGAACTTCAAGGCATGTGAGTATGGTGCCATGATGGTGCATTGAAATGAAATTAAGATAATTTGGTGCTAACCTCCATACCAACCTAGTATGGATAAAATGACACTAAAATGACATGTATGCAACCTTTGGTATCAAAATGGCACCAAAATAGTCTGGCCCAACTTTTTTGATGTGTGTATCATCATTCACATCATCATTCCATAATCATTCCATTTAACTTTCCTTACAAAAGTGATCCTAAATTTTTCCCTTCTTTGCCCTAGTGTATATGTGTAAACTTTGGGAAGAGCCTTACTGGAATTGCTACCCACGTTCTAGGAGTGAAGGCCCTTTAACCCTTTGAGGTCCTGGACCCCATAAAGATTCCTTTCCCGCGCTTTCTCACCAAGTGGGCTCTGAAAGTTGAGCATGCTTCCATGGCTTCGAAGAGTGTTTGGTCGTCGCCATTTTCAGAGTGGATCCAGCGAGGGCGAGCGGTGAACTGACATGCCGTGCCTCGTTGGGAGCTACTGCTGCAGTTCCTGAAAATTCAGGGCCACTTGATCAGGACCGGGGCTTGATCTAGCCACTTCATCCGCCCTTGTTCAGTGCCTAATCCGGGTTATCATCTGGAGATGCTATAAATACAGCAATCTAGTTCAGGTCCCTCAAAACGAGAACTCAAGCTAGTGTATCTTTCTCTTCTTATTAATAGCACATGATTATGATTGAACAATCCATGCATGGTGACGTGTGAGTAGCTTACTTAATATTTTCAAAGTCTAAAGTTGATGGGAAACTACAAGTATGCCCTATAATTTTTGGATGACGTTCAGAGTGCAATTCAGAGTTACTGGTGGAGATGCTCGGAGGACAGGATACTCCTGAAGTGGGGTTGAGTAGTTGAGCTGCTACTTCGTCTTACTGAAATTCCTTGGGCGTTGGAGGCAGCCGCCCGCCCGCCATGAAACAGTGCAGCTACACTCTAAGTATGACTGTCGTAGAGTAGACTGAGATGCAAGCGCATTGCCAAGCTTTTCAAGTTCCCATGGCAGGAGTCGGGGTTTCAAGGCTTGCGCGTTTGGGAGTCGCCATGAAGCCCGGAGTGAGCTTCATCCATCGCCATCACTGCCTCACTAGCTAGTTAACTTCACCGCTCACTTTCGCTTTACACTACTACAATACTCCTGTTCTGCATGCCGGCTAGCTGCCCCGTCTGCCTTCTGCTCTGCTCTGCTCACAGTCTGCCGCTGCCAGTCTTCTCACTTGCTTCATTAATTTGCTTTGCAAGTTTGTTCCGGGGCCCCTTGACATGCTGGCCCGTAGTCAGTCCTTTCTGTAGTCCCGCTCAGTTTCCTTGTGTGCCAACTGTAGCGCTCCTTGCCTGCCCAGTTTCTTTTCAAAATGGCGTCTCTGGCTGTGAAATGACGGAGCCTTACGCGGGATCATCTTAGCCACTCAGCAGTACTGTGGACGTTTTTGAATAAGCAACCCGGCGCACAAACCGCCTCGTTGAGAGTGCACTTTGTTCTTTGTCCGAACAGGAATGATGCTTTAAGCTTTTCAGCTCTATATCTCTCTCTCTGCTTTGGTCTAAGATTACGTGTGATTTTTTTATTTTCTTGTTGGATCTTCGCGAAATCAATACTCGAACAAATTGTTTTAGCGACATGGAGTATTTAATTTCGTTGATAGTTTAAATATGTGTGTGAGATTAACGATCGTAACGTTTGCTTTGGTTTGGCCGTTATTTTGAGAGGGAGCGGAACTCTGTTTTAGTAAACGGGTTTAGGTTTAAGATGACTAAAGAGTCTCTTTGAAGGTTTAGTGAAACGCTCTCAAGATGGCGAGTAGAAGCGTGGTGGATACATTAGATCTTTGCACGTCGACTCTGACCTCTCAGAGTGATTCTTCACCGGCGTCGTCTCAAGGGATAGGATGGCTGAGTCCGCGCATCTCTTTCTCAACTGGCGTTTTGGACAAATCTCCAGTGGAGAGGATCGGAAGCAGCGGGAGAGAAGGTTCTCGGAGTGGTGACGATCGTGCTCTGGACTTCGAGTTCTGCATGGGATCGTCCTCTCTGGATCCCGTGTCCGGTGAGGGTTGTATGTTATCAGCAGACGAGCTTTTCCACAAGGGCAGGCTTCGTCCGCAAACCATGCCTCCGGTTTCTGTAAGTTTCTCTGGCCCGCTGGATACGATGAAAACTCCTTGGCCGCCTCAGAGACAGGGTGTGAGTAAGTCGGGTCCTCTGGCTCGGGAAGAATCAAGGCCAGAGCCGAGATTTTCAGGGCCTCTGGATATGCGATCTGTTCCGCCGTCGCGGTATTCAGGGCCCTTGAGTTTTTCAGGGAATGTGGCTTCAGTTTCAGCGGAAGCGGCTGGGATCAAGCCCAAGTCTCAAGCTTGGGAGAAGGTAATTGGTCTTCTGCGAAGAGCTCGGTCGGATAGTCACAGGGACCTGGGCAGGGAACAGACTGTGCCTTGTAGAAAACCGTCTAATGGCCCAATGCCGAAGAATTCTGGATCAGCTGCGAGTTCCCTGCGCTTAATTTTTCGCAGGAACTCGTCTACTGAGAAAAATGCGAAACAGACTTGCTCTTCATCGCAATTGAAGAAATTCTCACCTTCGGAGGCTCCCGTTCTGTGGTCACCACCACATCCCTCAGCGTCCTTTACCGCCCCTGTGCAAGCCAAACCCGCTGGGTTACCTGCTCTGCGTGTAGCGTCCCCGGTATACCCGACGTCTTCAGCGGACAGAGATCCTGAATCTGACATGTGGAGTTCTTCTGCAACAGAGGTGGATTTGAGACCAGCTTCTGGAAGGGAGTCGTGGAGAATGCTGGAGACAGAGAGCTCTTTAGAAATTACATTCGATAGGTTTGAAAATAAGCCGGAAATGAAGAAGAAAAATGTGGACAGAACCGCTGCAACGAACCCTAGTCGAATCGTGTTGAAAAACCTTGAGCGATGTAGCAATCCTGCTTCCAAGGTCGGCAACAAAGGACAGCCTGATCAGCTTCGAGCGTTGCGAACACGAGAAATTCGGCGTAGTCCCGAGAGGTTGGCCTCGTATACTTCCAGTGTTAGGGTTACTCCTGTACTAAATGTTCCCGTCTGTATAGCTCCTACGATGCGGAGCTCCAAGGCAGCGAAAGGTCGCCTGGCCAGTTTACGGTCCTTATTGTCCTTCAAGAAAGAGAAGGATGAGAGGACCTTCTCTGATCCAGCGATGGCAGCATAGTTTTGGACCAAGGATTATGTGGGAGATTATGATATGATCTTCAACGTGTATAATGGTAATGGTCGGAGCCACATACAAGCCTCCTCCGTATACTCGTTGGATCCGGTCATTTCCGGTTAGTACACTTCCCCTCACTCGTTCTTATGTTGTAATCTATTTTACGAAAGATCCTGAAATTTTATCTGGTACATCTAATTTGATGTAGCAATCAAACTGGTCACTTCTCATTTGCTATTTTGAGCCATTCCAAAGTTGGTGAGTGCGTTTGGTCACGTAGGACAAGGAAAATACACCTTTTCCGCAATTTCAGTAAGTGAAAAGTGAGTGAGAAGCGACGGGTTTGCTTGTAGTGTAAGCTAGACTCTTATTCAAATTTTTGAATACGGCCTCGTGATTCTGTGTAGCGTTACTAATCTGCTTGACTTGTGATGCGTCAGGTTGTTTGAGACTGGAGAATGGATGCTCGATCTTCCTGGAGAAGAGATATATTTTTATCAAGTCTGCGCATCATCAAACCTGTTTTCTGAAGTGATGTGAGCACTTTTGTCTAAAGCGCGCTGTCGTATCTCACGTATTACTGAATATCATAGAATCAGTTTGAAGGTAGAGTGGGTGAAGTAGAAAGTATTTCACGTGCTGTTTCGGCAAGAATCTCTATTGCCGGTATGATCATAAGAGACATAGCTCTATAGTGTCTGTTCTCTCACTTGATGGTGCGCCATGGCTCTGATCGGCTACAGTTGGTTACAAGAGAATCCTTGGTGTAGATGCGTACAGAATTTTCAAGATTATGAAATGCGGTCCTGTAGATTTATCTCCTTGTACATGTTCTTTCTTCTATGCAATTGACGCACTTGATTATACTTTTAGTTTCTGAAATGCAGGCTTTAGCCGACTGTCGACGCAGTTATCGATCCCGTTGGATTTTTGCACGCCTGAAAACTTAATTGCAGAGCTTAGTGTGGTTTAATAGTCTATTCATGCTCATTTATGTGTGCAGAGCGTGCGAATTGCTCGTGTGGAATTGGGTTTGATGGCCTGACTTCTACCTAGTCTGAAATAAAGCGTGTCAACTGTCATAACCCTGATTCAGAATTTCAAGTTGTGCCAGCTGGAGTTTTCAAAACATTCTAAGTTATAGCGTAATCCTCACAGAATCATGATGGGGTCCGGCATTCAAGTTTTTTTAATGTAGTGTGCGGTGGCATGCCAGGTGATACAGTTATGACATATCATTGGTTTACTTAAGACCATTGGTTGCAAGGAAGAGGGTCCTGTTCTGGCCACTCATCCTATTTGGCCACCATGTACCAGTGGTGTTCATTGTAGACTAAAAATGTACACCACTGTACTAGGTGGAGGTCAGTAGGCCATCAAACCCAATTCCACGAGCAATTTGCCATTTAGTCTACTACAATCTTAAATTTGTAGCCATTCTAAAGAATGTCGTGATTAGTATCTATTGATATGCAAGGACGCCAATTTCAATATCTAAATAGTGAGCATCATGTATAATACTTGTTTTTTGGTTTGCAAATTCAAATTTTGACACATCTTTCTTCAAAAGAAAGAACCAAGGTTGAAGCTTTGACATTTCAAAAAACTTAATCACCAAGTTGCACAAAAAAAAGTTGAAGAAAGGGGAGGTGATAAAGTAGGAGCACCCAATTTCGACAGTGTACCCAATGTTGATAATTTCTATACAAGGTAGTCATTTCAAAATGCAAATGCAAAATGCAAAATGCATTTTGAAAATACAAGGTAGTCATTTCAAAATGCATTTCAAAGCCTAACAAGATACTCAAAATTTTGTTCATTTGGGAGGGTGTGTGAAAATCTCAAAAAATGTTGACCTTCCTCAAAAGTTCCTAGAATTCAAAAAGCTATAATTCAGAAAACAAGTTTGAGGATCCTATCCTGACGTTTGAGCATCTCCACCGTTTTTCCAAATCAGGGGCTCGCCAAAGGAGGTTTGGAGGGCCCAATTCGTGAACAGTGACTCGTCAAATTTTTCCGGCCTCACCGGGCCACGCGATTTCACAGGACGGGAGCGGTGATGCGTTGGATTCGAGAGGTGACTCCGCACATAGCAGTGATTTCACAGGACGGGAGCGGTGATGCGTTGGATTCGAGAGGTGACTCCGCACATAGCAGTGTGACCGGGCCTTTTTTAGGCTGTGCCAGGGTTGCTTGACATGAGGCAGTGGGGCCATGGGGCAAGAATAGCTCCAAAGCAAGAGATCTTTGTCTGAATCTCCGAGGAATGGGCGTGCTGGAGAAAACGAAGGACTCTGAAAGTTGGCGTGTCGAAGTCGTTTTTTGAGGAGCCCTGGACAAAAAAGGGCCTTGCCAGTGGCGCGGTGAGGCAGTTTTTTCAGCCCGGGCCCGCGAAAGGGGAGCGCGGCCACTTCTCTGGAGGAACGGTGAGGATGCTCTAATGAACTATCTCTTCTTCTCACTAGAGGTATAAGAGTCACCCCTTCTTTTTTATACTAAAATTAGACCATATCACTTTTTTTAAATATTGATACAAAGACAACAATCCCCCTTTCTACTCATTCAAATGTATTTTAAAATGAATGAACCTTGAATGAATGAACGTACTCATAGAGCTTTATTTCATGTGAGACCTATCCTTGCCCACATTTCCATTTAAATTCATAAATCAGTCTACAATAGTTTGTTTTGCAAGTTAGGTTGGGAAGGACTCACATTTTGGTAGACCCTTAACCCTTAAGTGCCCATGCGTTCATTTTTTGGACTATGTACGAATTTCATTCACGTTTTCTCATCCATCATGCACTTTTTGTAGTATGGATTTAAAAAAATCCCTTCTAAATATCCCTTTGAGTTGCATTTTATAATGCATCTTTGCAATTCTCCAAATCTGAAGAGGCCTGTGGGCATTTAGGGGTTAATATACCAATCAATACTTAGGGCCGCTTTACACTATGGTGGAGAATTCCACCAGTCATAAATTCTAGGGGAATTCTTAAATATGATTGGCTGAGAGTGACTCTTTTGTTCGGTGGTGGTTTACACTATGACCAAAGTCCTCCGGTGAAGAACTTTGTACATGGATGAAAAAATGACATGTCTGCCAACATGGCAACACTTTTTTGAAGGGGAGTTCTCTCGAGGTCAAGTTTCTTGGGCAACCTCAAAGCCTTGAAGAAGAAACTTGGCTTTCAGAGAACTCCAACTTCAAGGCATTTTTTATTTATTGTCTTTTCGTCTTCTCCGGCATACCATCTCTAACCTCAAATAACCATGTCTTGGGTTGAAATTCTTGACCGACCGGTGCACTTCTCCACTGTAGTGTAAAGCGGCCCTTAATATGTTCAATTTAATTCTCTCAAGGTCAAAGTTTTGATTGAAAGCCCTTAAAGAGTTAAAAGAACAGTATTAAGTGGTTGAAACACCAAAATGATATGACTCTCATAGCATTGAATTGTGGGGGTTTAAGGATTTTATTACATAATTGAAACAAGGGAACACTTTACTCACTGCAAATTATTGCAAGGCAAGTGAGGCTTTAGGTTTAAGGACCGTTGGATTTCTCAGTGACAAGCCAGCTCCTTGAACAACTCCGGCATGAGGACAACTGATTGGGCACATTTAGGATCCACCTGCCATGAAATTCAAGTTGTAAAGGAGGAGTTCAGTTTTAACTTCTTAATGAAGGTTTTAAATTAACTCTTAATGGGGCTTAGTTATGAGAGAATAATTGGGAAAAAGGTAGATTTCCTCAATCAAATTAAGAGAGGAGTGGTGCTTTGCAAAGGTATTGAAAAAACAAGACAAGATTATGAAGTTGCGCCTGATTTGGAAGCTTATGGAATGATTCACAAGCACATGAAGAAATTGAGGGGAGGGGAGATAAGTTAGCTTGTATGAAAGTGAGCTAGCGCAACGCTCTGTTGCAGAAAAGGCAGACTATGTATTTGGGCCAAAAATAATACAATAAATAAATTGTCCAAAAAAGCTTGCAGGCCAGCTCGTGCGCTCTTACAAGCCAACCAAGCTTTCCATTGGAGCTTCTAGCTCAGCTTAACCCTTAAACGTCAAGAGGGCCTGGGCGGGGCAGCCCGGAAGGCATCTAAATTTTTGGAGGCGAAAAAAAAAAAAAAAAAAAACGAAAAAATGAAAAAACGGCTCTGCTGGCCAGCAGTGTTGCGGCACTGTAGCACTGCCTCTACTGCCCAACCTCAACTCCTGTTCATTTAGATAACTTTGATTGCTTGTCAATGACTCCACAATCTCCCAAATGAGGCGCAAATTTGGAATCTAGATCGCTTTTTCAGTAGCTTTCCAACGCACCAATCCTCGTTTGATTTGGTTGAGAAAATCTACTTTTTCCCTCAATTATTCCTTTATAACAAGCCCGTGGGGCTTGCTTTGACGTTTAAGGGTTAACCCTTAAAGGACAACCCCAGCCCCACGGGCTTGGTTTAAAGGAATAATTGGAGACGGAGTTTCATTTCTCAACCAAATCAAATGAGACTTGTTGCGTTGGAAAGCTACTGAAAAAGTGATCTAGATTCCAAATTTTCGCTTCATTTGAGAGATTGTGGAATCGTTGGTAAGCAATCAAAGTTATCAAATTGAACAAGTTTTGAGGATGGGGCAGCTGAAGTTCAGCAGTGCCGCAGTGCTACAGTGCTACAGAATCAAAAAAATTTAGATTCTTTCCGGGCTGCCCACCCAGGACCCAAATTGTCCTTTAAGGGTTAACCCTGCTAACGCCCCTAGAGGTCCCGCTTGCGCTACGACGGAGGCCATTTTATTTTTTTGTAAAATTTTAAATTATATATATTTTAATAATTATATGCATTATACATATATAATATTTAAGTTAAATTTAATTTTATATAATTACATATATATACATATTATATATAATTATATATAATATAATTATAAAGATGGGAGTTTTTAAGATTCTGTTGGGGCTGCCCCTCTAAGGAGTCTTGTCCCTCTAAGGGTTAATTAAGAGAGGATGAGATTTCAGATCTAGAGTCTCAGATGCTTTGTTCTTAGGATATGGAAATCCTGTGCACTGAGTCAGTGTTGTTTTTGACACTCTTTCAGATATGGTTTTGGACACTTTATTGTCAAAAACAGTCAGTTTTTGAACACTAAAGTGCGAAAAGAGTGTCAAAATCACATTTTATTTTATTTTATGGGAAAGTAGGAAAATTCGTGCTAGTTGCTACCGCACCAGCATTTGACCATCCGCGTGTTGCTCCACAGCAGATTGACTCAGAGACAAGTGCCAAAGTCAAACGCCTATACCATACATTCTAGCTGTGGCTGCCAATTCTCTGCATGCACATGGGACAGCTGCCTTTAGTTACTATCCTACTGTTGTTCGACTATGGACTTCACAACCTACTGTGCACTCATTTAATAAGATCGTCCAATCTCTGTTTTTAGATTGATTTAGTGGTCCAAAAGAACAGCTTTGGTTATGAGTTCTAATGCATGAGTGAATAACCTATCATCTTGTGACACATCTGCTCAAAAAAGGGCACAATAAGTTATGGACTTCAGTTAAAAGTCTAACCCCATAACATTCTTAAGAAGTTGCCTCCACACCCTTGGAAAAGGAAACCAAATTCTTTTTGTGTAGGATTTTGAGTTCGTCTTAGGTGGGAGATACCAAAAGCTACGAGAATAAGTGCTATATATCCACTCAATGAGCACCGCACATACTCTTTGCAATCAGTTTTACACTCGTGAGTATTTTTCTGGTTACAATCAAGAAGTGGAGAAGGGTGAGTTTTCACAATATATGAACACTAGGAGCACAAATGCACAGATCAATTGACCGATGAATATTTCACTGACTTCTTACATTATCCAAAGCCACTGATTTACCTCAGTTATCCCATCTATCAATATTTCCAACTTTGATAGGATTTTAAAATTCAAATATGACTAGTTCCCTGTTCACTATTCCCAGAAAATGGGGACTGAAAAAAGACAGGTCTTCTACTAGTGCTACCCCAGAAGTTCAGACCTCAGGGCAGACTCTAACTTCGATTTGGACTCAGAATTCATGACAATCTTGCAGTACTTGCCTTTGTCACGAGGAACAAGGTTCTACGTTATCTCCCAATCTGTGCGGTTGCTTATGATTCGGACATGCCTGGCCTTTGCTCTGCCTAAAGTCAAACGTTTTCCTAGTACTGAAGAGAAATTATTTTTCTCTCTCAATTGACCAAACATAAATAAGAAACTCACACTGCTTAATCTGCCACACTGACTTCCATCCTGAACACCTGTGTCAATGTCCGGGAAGATCCGACTACTAATGTAGAGAGCAGTTGGATGGAATGCTCAGATTTTCAAATCAAACGTTAAGTTCTTGGGCCAAAAACTAGTCATAGTTGAATTTAAAAATCGAAAAACGACACATTTCCTACTAGTGTAGGTCTTTATTGTATAATACCTTTTTACAATAAAATTGCAGTTTAACTCCTTGAAGAAACTGCTTGAAACTTCTTAGAGCATCCTCAATGGAACTGGTTAACTGGTGCACCAACCCTACTTTGCAGGTGGGAATCGTTTTCTTTGACCCAATGTTGTTGGCATTCCACCCTTGATTTCCGCGGCCTCTCTATTTGTAATCCCTCGCACGTCACATTTGGTGATTCTACTCACCCCTCCACTTGCCTCTCTTTCTGTAGTCAACCTCTCTTTATGACGACTACTAATCAATTTTTATTCCAATCGCTTTTTAATTTCAACAGTTGTTACCGTATATTCCGACCTTTTTTTTATTCACTGTCAACTTGCCACTCAACTGCTACCACCTCAGCCAAGTCCTATTTACACTTGCGCCCCAATGTGGGCAATGACAATTTTTTAAACAATGATGACGGCTGACATTTGGGCGCATGAACCCACATCTCCCCCGCCAAAATCAAGAGCCCGTCACGAGACCCTCCCATTGCCGTTGCAATGGCTATTTTCTATGTAACCATTGAGGATGCTCTTAAAGCTTTGGACCGAATGAGTCAAGAAACATGGTCACTCTTTACTCTTTAGTCTTCAAATAGTTACTACTTAAGTTAAGAACATGGAGTAGAAGTTGAGGGATTGACACAATGACACTGCAGTAATATGACATGTTATTATTTCAAGCAATACACATGTGACAAGTCATTTCTGTGACTAATCCATGCTTACCACTTGGAAGTTAGGACTTCCCAAACATATCATAATAGAGAGGGAGAACTGTCGTGAAAGATGGTTTCTAGATAATAAGGAATAGTGCTTGAGAATGATGCCAAAAGTTGTTATTGACACTATCTTATTGCCAATAGTGACCTTGTGTACCATACGTTGGCATCAGTGTTAATTTTTGGCGGACATGAAGCTTGTCCCATGAACATCTTTTTAAGATGTGAATATGCCAAAAACTTGCCACTTGTATATACATAACATTCAGTAGCCTTCATGCTCACTGCCTTTCCTTCATGCACCATCTTGAGACTCCACCTGTCCGGTTGGCTACTAATTTGATCTTGTTGGGTGTGGAATGTACTGCACCATCTAGTGTGGGGCAAGGCAGAGCCAATATAAGCTACTGAATGTTATGTATGTGAAGATTTGAACCTGTCAAAAGCAATCACTTTTTGGCACTATTTCTTGATTCCTAAAGAGTAAAGACTACCTTTTCTAGGTTCTACTAGTGTGGATTAACATTGCAAAGCACGTGACAAGGTTGACATTACCTCACCAGTGCTTCAACTTTTCGTGATTGTTGGAAGCTTCTTGTTTAACTAACAGCGCCGTACGCAGCTGCCGTGGGGAACTTGCTTCAACCTTGCGTAATAAATATGCGGTGGTAGTCGTGCATTGAATGGACATTTTCTTCGCTTCCTTTTGGCTACCGAAAGCCTTTTCCATGACTAAATTAAACCAGTTTAATACTGTCAGTATGCTGCCGGTGCAACTTCCACACATTCTCAATAAGAACGATCACCCCTAAACGTCTAACCGTCCAGAATCAAACACAGATTTTTCATCCGTCATTGATTTTTTGCAGTGTGGATTTTCTACTGCATATTTTATGAAAAGTTAGCTTCATGCATTTGTGACATAACATTCAGTGGCATGTATTGTCACTGCCTTGGCTCTAGAGTAGATGGTGTGGAATATTTCACACCCAACAGTACTTCATCAGTAGCTAAGTGGACATGTGGAGGCTCGAGGTGGTGAGCAGAGTGCATGAACGAAAGGCAGCGGACATGAAGGCTACTGAATGTTATGGATCCGATTAGAAAGGGGATGATTTGTGAAAATTTATGCCTCATTTCATGTTGTAGTGATTCACACAAAATTTTGAAGATGTCACTGTAAATATGCTCTTAAAAAGGTCAACTCATAAGATTATGCAACCAAAAACTCTCCAAAAATCACTACACTTAGAGTATTACATTTCAACTAATCACAACAGATTTCATGTACAAATTGTCAATATCTTATTCATAATCAAATTACAAAAGAATTTTGAATTTGAAGTTTCAAATTTTATACAAAAATATTGGTGACAACAATTATAGATCTAATGGTATGGATAGAATCTAGAATTCGTAATGTACAACTTTTATTCATATATCAAGTTCAAAATATCCCTCTTAGTTACATTTTATAAAACATCTTTGAAATTCTCCAAATCTAGAGAGGGGTGAGGACGTTCAGGGGTTAACCCTTTAGTGCCCATGAGACCACATTGTGGTCACTGATGCGTCGAAAACGCAAACAACGGAAAATCCATGAACAATTGGATTTTGAATTGTTAGGTTCAGAGTTGGAGATTTATAATATGTCTTCTAGAAAAATAAAATTTCAATTTGGAAATATGCAACTATCAAAATACCTATGAACAAAACTTTAAAATACTGTAAATATTTGAAAATATAGTAAATACTTACAAATACAGCACATGTACTCTACAGTATTTCTTATATTTGGAAGTTTGTTATCTTGTTTTATATTTTTTGGATTGTGTTCTCTTGTTCATGTTCTATTAGTGTATATATTTTGATCTTGATCAATGTACCAACTCCTTTCATATTTTAATGTATAAGTTTTTGCCCTAAACCGTGTATGGATAAGTCACTATCACTTATAAAATTCACAATAATTATGTGTGAGCCCATTCTTGACATAAAAGATTGCAACGGAGAAGTTTTGACATAGATCATTGTTGAACCTTCTCACTTTTATTTTTGAAAATTTAACCCTTAAAGGTTCAAAGAGCCCTTTCCGACCGGTATTATACACCAATATTCCATTGTATTTGGTATGGTTCCACACCTCCTATGGGTTTAAGATCAAAAGTGAAGATAAAATTCAGATCAACATGATTTTAATGAGCTAATGGGGTCTCAATTTGGAACTTTCTATTTACAAAAAATGTCAAATATATGTCAACGTATCTACTATCCCCATTAGCCTTTTAACAGTTAACCCAAATTCTCTTTAATTTTGAAGTCACACACCCTCCAAAATCTCATTTTTGAGTGTGCATTATATGGTTCAAAGACATACTATAATCTTCCAATCCAATGGTCTGATTTTACCAAGATTTAACCAGCACTTGCTTGATTAACTCCTAAGCGTCCCTAGCTTTTTTGGGGTTAAAATCATCATTTCTTTTGATGTGTTATAGGTCTAAATGTAAGTGAGGTATAGGAATCTCAACCGTACAATCTTGTAATATACATGTTATAGATCATGTGGATCAAATTTGGGGTCATTTGGCCATACAAATTGCAAGATCATAGTGTTTTAGTGTTAAAAAAGGATGCTGAAATTTTCCTAGCAACACAGTTAGAGATGAAATTTGTTTTCAAAAATACTCAAATGAAAAAGCTTTCAACTATAAAGTAGTTTAAAATCATCATATAAACACACTGATACCAAAAAAAACTCATGAAAAATTTTAATGTGTCCTAAAACGGCCTTGCAATGTCAAAAAGTAGCCCGAAAAGTGACCAATTTGACCCAAAAAGAAAAAAGTGTCCAAACTAGACCTGTGCACTAAAATGACTCCCAAACATTCGGAACAACATGGATTGAAATGAAACTTTTACCATGATAACTAGACTTCAAGGGGAATCCAACCCAATAATTTTTTATTGAAAACAGACATGGGATGAAGGAGATACAAGCCCCCAAAGTTGCAGCCATCAAAATGCACAAAAACTGTCCAAAAAAAAGACCCCTACTTTCAAATGATCACCAAAAATTCAGTACATCTTGGATTGACCTGAAATTTTTACCACTTATTTCATACATCATGCGGTTTTCTTTTCCAAAATTTCATTAAAATTGGACACTTTTTGCAAAAGTTACAGCCCTTTGAAGGTGAATGTACCCCAAAAAACGTCCAAAATATGGACGTCGGGACGGTTAGGGGTTAAGCTATGTTTACATTTGTACAGTTAAATACACCTTTTAGTGGAAAGAGCCTGCTATTCTTGGATATAGTGCATTGGTCATCAAGAAGGGTGATGCAACTGCGGGTGCAACTGTTCCACCATCTCTCGATCAACTCATTGTAAATAACTCTGCAACGATGTTGTAAACGTGAACCAGACAAGATAACTGTTAAACTAGAGAGAAATGAGAATACAAAAAGAAGTGAGGGGCCCTTGCGGCCATTGCTTAAATACCCTCCGGGGTGGGTGGAATACAGTTAAGGAAGGGAGGCATAGTTAATGCCTTAACTATAGTCCTAACTACCTGATCCCGGGTGGGTGAGATCGCCCACCTAATCATTACTATTAGTCAACTAGATGTAAACCCGGGAGTCTAGGAGGATGGATGAACTGTCTCGTTATCTTCTAGGGTCGCTCCATCCTAACACTCCTCCTCGACCATAGAAGCACTTCATTAAAAACTCCTCCTCGGGCAAAACCCAATGGGAAATCCCGGGTGGAGAAAAGAGTGTGTTCTGTCTAAGACTAGTCGAGTTCTTGGAGAGTTCTCATGCCTGCTGCTCGTGCCAACTCGCGGTGTTTGTAAGCTGGTAGTGCCTTGGTCAACATATCCGATATATTGTTGGCGGATTCAATCTTTGTGATGGTAACCTGGTCAGTCTCCACAAGGTCCTGCATAAAACCGAACAAGGTTGGACTGATGTGCTTTACGCGGTCCGCCTTGATGAATCCCGTAGCAACTTGAGCAACGGCGGCCGCATTGTCTTCGTAGATGACAGTAGCTTGGTTGTTGTGACTGGTCTTGCACTGTTCAGAGATGGCCTAGACCATGGTTCGAAGCCAAACAGCTTCTCTCGCGGCTTCGTGTAATGCTAGCAGCTCGGCGTGATTAGTCGAAGTAGCCGTGATAGTTTGCTTGACAGATTTCCATGATGTGGGCGTCCCGTTCTTGATAAGATGTATCTGGTTTGGGACTTGCCGTTCACTTCGTCAGTTCGATAACCTGAGTCCGCGTATCCCACGATATTCGATTCTGCGTCTTTGGTGAACTAAAGTCCGAGGTCTTCCGTTCCTCGGAGGTAACGCAACAAGTGCTTGATCCCGGCCCAATGTCAATGTACTGGTTTGCGGCTGTGGCGAGCGAGTACGCTAGTTGCAAACGCGATATCAGGCCGCGTATGTGTTGCGAGGTAAATAAGAGCTCCGACCGCCGCGAGGTAACGTTGTTTGTCTATCTCGTCCTCCTCCTCCTCGCAAGGACGGTACGGATCCTCGCCAGTCTTGCTGCGGCCAATCATGGGTGTTGAGATGGGGTTCGCATCGGCCATATTGAAGTTCTTGAGTAGCTTCTTAACGTAAGACTCTTGGTGAAGTAGAATGCTTCCGTCTGGAAGGTGTTGGACCTGCAAGCCCAAGCAAAAACTAGTCCGGCCAAGTAGCTTCATCTCAAATTGTTTAGTTAGTATGAGTTCGACACGCTTGCTCAAGGCTGGTGTCCCGATGGAGTTCAAATCATCGACGTAAACAAAAAGAATCACAAATTGCTTTTCTTTCAAAACGAGGATGCAAGGAAAGATAGGACCTGATTCAGGAGTGATCGGGCCGCACCAATTACCTTGGAGGCGTTGCAGTGGCTGAGGGAGCTCCGTCGGGAGTCGCCACCGGGACGAGTGCTTTGCATACTTTCCTTGAATGCACGCCGTACAATCAGCAACCTTGTCCGCGTCGCTTATGCTCAATGTATGGCCGGTGAGAACGGGCAGCATGCGGCGAAATATAGTAGTGCCAGGGTGTCCAAGACGCCGATGCCAAAGCTGTGCCTTGGGGAGCACCGTGAGGTTACACGAGCGGCCGTTGGTCGCGGCGGCGGTAATCTTCAACTCATACAAACCAGTAGTGCCCGCTTTCACCGTAGTGAACACATGCGTTCCTTTGCGCAGTTCTAGTGCCTCATCATCATCTTCCCCATCACGGGTGGAAGCGTGGATGCCATTTGCACGCAAATAAGGCCTTATTCATTAAATTGAGACTAAATGCTCATTTTGAGACTTTCAAAAACGGAAACAAAATTCTAGTGACTAAATAGTTGTTGAACCCAACGATATGTTGAGCTCGGACATTAAACACCAATCGAGAATTGTGTAGAATTTGATTCAATGGACGTCAAACATGGTACTCCAGTAGCATCCATACATGAAAAGATGTGAGAAAGTGAATCGCAAATAGCACACGAAGTACAAGAGTACGTGGTCCAAAGAGAGGAAGTCTTTTATTTAACTGTGTTTTTAAATACTATATACTGTGGTAGAATCCCCCGCAGTGAATTTAATGTGAAGGTAAAAGAAATAGTGGAATTTAGGCTGCATTCTCTTCAATAGGAAGCAGTGAGATCCCGAAAGAATATATGTACGACTATTTACGATATCTATTTATAGTAAAAACACCCTTATGCTAAAGACATCACAAACATGACTTCATTGCAAGGCTAGCGTTGACACTACTTGTCGGATTTCGCGGAAATGACTTTTGCAGCTTCTTCCGCTTTGAGCTTGGCCAGTCCTCTCAAGATAACCTTTTGTCGTTCAGTGTAGTTGGGATTAGGAATAGCCGCCCAGGCATCGAATATGCTTAGGCTCTGAGCTACGGTGGCTTTTTGTTTTGACCTTCGAGTGGATTCCGGGGCCTGAGACGCGGAATGCGATCTAGACCCTCGAAGGGGCGGCTTTGTCATCGTCGCAGGGAGGTTCTTTGTGTGCGGAAGTGGGGTCGCAGTGGCTTTGGGCAGCAGAGAACAGGAGGGTTCTATGGGGATACGTTGCTTGAGGAGACCTTCTGCGGAAGGGGATCGCCTGGTTCCAGCAGATTGTGAGGGACGAGGTTGCCCACCCCTGAGCGGAAGCACCGTAATGCTAGTAGCGGCCTTCGACCTCAGGCTCCTTGTCTGATTCTCCGAGGCCACAGTGGCCTTCAATCCATCGATGACGACAACAGGAACAGCACACGGAGTCGGAATCGCGTCCTCGAGGCGAGGGTGCCCCGGCGCCTCGTCGAAGGGGAGGTTCAGTTTGCAACTCGTCGGGGAGTCCGTCCGCCGCTCAGGCGAGAAGCCAGACCGTCGACTCGGCGATGCCCGCTTCAACGGAGACGGGGACATGGCCAGAGTTCTGACGGGCCCGTGATCCGGGGGGCCGTTCACCACGCCGTCTTCAACGTCACCCTTGGAATAGTCTATGGCCGCGGACGTAGCGGTTTTAGCAGACCGCAAGAGGTAAGGTGTTGAATACGGAGCCGTGTCGCAACTCCCCCCTTCGGACTCGGATCCGGAGAGGAGACTATTGGTAAGCCGATTCCGCGGTCCGACAACGCGAACGCATCCTTTCTGCAGTAAGTAGATATACCACAAGCCCACGTTACCGGACGAAGAACAAGAGAAAAACAACATGCAATGGACAAGGGGGAACATGCATGGACCGTCGACGGTATTACAAATAGTCACGCAAAATTCAGTGGAAACGCGGTCAAACATGTAATATATTATTTACAAATGAACAGAGCATACACAATAGGGAACTACAATACGTTAATATCGTCATGGAGTAGCCGATGTCCGCGGGGTCTACTCTATAACGCGTCCACCCTCTATGACTACGCCTATCCCAGGAAGCCTGTATCGGGACCTCATGTTCCTGGAGGACTCTCTCATGCCGTCAATGATCCTGTCCACATTGTAGTCATTGGCAAGCAACGGGTCTAGACCAATTCGATTGTCCTCGACGTATCTCTGCAGCTGACCCAGTTGGCAGTTCGAGTCTAGACGGCGGAGCCACGGCAGAAGTTCCCCCATGAGGGCGTCGTCCCCCCGTTCATGGTGAGTCCAAGTGCGGAGGAATATGGCATTGCCATTCTCATTGCAGATGCTCTTGGGCGGAGAGTCGTCAATGAGAAGAGTATTGTCCGGGGAAAAGGATGTGCCGCCGCTAGGATTGGTGAAGAAGGTCTCGGAGAGGACTTTCATATACAGCACCTGCAGACCGAGATGAAAGAACTTCTCTGGAGAGAGCTCTATCTTTGTACACTGATCCTGACTCAAGATATCGTAAGGCCCCCTACAACCCCTGAAGAGGTGCCCTGCGATGGGCTCCGCGTTTCGCTTCGCCATGGAGGTCCAAACTAACACCCTATGCGCGAGGGAGGAAACCTCGCGGAGGAATTCACCTATGTTCTGCCTAGCGAAGACCGCCTTGGGACCGATGATGGTGGGATTTCTGTGGCTGAGAACATTGTCTTGCAGTCCACACGGACTGAATTTTTCTCCGTACGACTTCAGTGCCGTGTGACAGAGAATGCCATTCAAGTCGAAGACAATGTTCAGCCACTTCCTACACGGTGGGGGTAGTACGAGAGGCACGGTCCTCGGCACGATCTCTCTACCACCCTCGCATTCTACCTGATCAAAGCATCACAACAAAGAGATGGAGTTACCTGTTTGAATGCAGAAATGGGAGAGCCAGATAGTGTGTAGGAGCAATCTGCTGTCCTAAGCGACTGCGGTCTCCCATTAGAGACTGCTTCCATTGCTAGCGGACGGTGCACGCAAATATTGTTTGGGAGCTGAGCAATAGGCACATTGAGAGGCAAAGACAATTAGACAGGTGCTCAAATATTTGAAACTTCCGCACTCTTTATTTACAAAGTCAAAATATTACATCCGTATAATTTACATAAGTCTGCAGTGGACTAAAAACTACTCCGAACACTATGGTACACTAGAGTACAACGATGGCAGTCACAGACGGGATCGCCGTCAGCGCCAAGTAATCAAGGACCGGTGTTGACATCCTGTCAAGAAGCATGAATACAGATGAGATACGATTACTAGTAAGGAGTTTCTAGCCGTCCCCACTGAACACAGTCATGAATGACTCCAGGCGACTTGGAATCAATCAAAATCATAAGGGTCAGAGGGTTGTACCTGATCCGGTTCGGCTGAATCCTGCGGGGGCACTTCTGGCGCGGGCGGAAGATCGGCGTCGTTGAATTCGAGGAGGTCTTCTTCTGCCATCTCGTAGTCGACCCTTTCCTCCTCCATGGGGGGAGGAAACTGCAACTCCGATGGGTCCTCATGAGATGTAGTGCACACCAACGCCTCAGGAGCCCCAGTAAAAGTCAGCGGTTCTGCGACCTCCATGGCAATATCGTCGACTCGACGATCATGCTCTTGCGGTGACCCCTCCCCTGCAGACTGGGGAACCCGGACTTCGAAGGCGGATCCCTCGGGAGAGGGGGTCTTAGCGATCTGGGACGCTGGAGTGGACGGGACCCGATCCTGATGGGCCAAGGAGACGGAAACGTCTGTATCGTCGAGTCGACGATCAGGAGTCTCGACCGGCTCATGCTCGACAACCGGAGCAACGAGAGCACTAGCGGCGGGCAGAGGAGAGGGAGGGACGGCGTCACTGGGAATTGCATGAACGTTATCGTCGAGTCGACGATCGGGAGTGTCCTCCGATTGATGCTCCACGACCGGAGACACGGGAGCGGTAGTGGAGGGTAGAGGAGGTTGGGGTGTGGCGATACAGGGCGACGCAGCAATAACCGGAATAGAATCCAGCGGGACGTTTATTCTTGCCGCTAGAAATTGCAGTTGATTCTGCAACACGCTCATCTGCTCGGTTGACTGCGCCTGAATAGCGGCCGCTCTCTCATTGGCAGCTGCAGCAGCAGCAGCAGCAGTCGCTTCCCTTGCCTCTTTTAGTTCCCCGGCTCTATCCTCCTTCTCTTTTGCCCTCGCCTCCCTTCTAGCCAGCATTTCCTGGTGGATAGTGAACCAGTCCTTGTCCACCTTGACCTTCAACCCCGTTTTCTCATCGGTGGTGAGTTTCTTGTCTTCGCCTGGCTCCATGTCGTCATTATCGCTCTCGCGACGACGATCGTCTTCGCCATCACTGTCGAAGGTGATCACGTCCGCCGGATTGGGTTGAGGCTTTGTAACCTCTTTGGTTATGACCAAATCGTCGTCGTCGGCAGCCGTCGGATTCGTTTGCACTTCCGCCTGTTGTTCTCCAGTTTTCGGTAGGACCTGCTCCACAGCCTGCTCCATGACCTGCTGGTTGCCATCCGCTGGATTCGTTGGCTCCTCCGCCTGCTGCTCCACAGATTCGTTCAGGACCTCCTCGACAGCCTGCTCCACGACCTCCTCCATGACCAGCTGGAGCTCATGTTGGAGCTCAACATCCTCTGGAGCTTTAGGGTATGGATGGAGCTGCGGATTCTCCGTGTCTTGATCTTCCGGTATCTGTAATGGCTCGACATCTCGATTGTCAAACTCAGTGTCCGTCTCAGTGTCCTCATCAGCCCGTTGAGATGGCTCCTCACGTTGAGCCTCGGCGGGATGCTCCTCAGTCATCCCCTCCTGGCGATCGTCCAACTCGATTACGTCGTCATGATCCTCCATCGCCCGCTGAGGGTTGGCTTCGACACGATCGGTCTTGAGCCACTCACGGATCTGGAAGGTGTTCGTCCCGAATTGGTCGATTCCCTCAATGCTTGGATCGGTGGACACATGTGCACCCAGAGATTCTGTCCGCCGGTCTACCACGGGAGCGGGGTCTGCTGGAGACACTAATGTCATCGGTGGTGACGGCAGAGAGTCGGAGTGTACGACCACGGGGCTGCGGCTGGCAGGAATCTCGTACTCAAGGGCATACGGAGAATTCGAGAACATGAAGTCGTTCCGATCCAAATTGCTCACAAGTCTCGCAATTTTCATATCTGCCTTCACGTCCGCCCAATCCACGAAGCCGTAGTAATATGCTCCGAACATCTACACAGAAAACATATGGAGTTAGTATTCAACGTACTCAGCCATTCTACAACAACCAAAGGAGTATTATCGTTGACCCGACGATAAGGGTGAGCGTGACTACATTCTCATCGAGAACTACAAATTCCGTCCACACAACAATGTATAAAGGACTGATCTGACTCCTTTCTCTGGGTAGGACCATTATCGTCGACCCGACGATAAGACGGAGAAGTTGGCTATCTTGATTGGTATTCACAAGGACAACTTATATCGTCGACCCGACAATATCAGTGCGGGTGTGTATTTTCGATGCCAACAGGAATTTCGCCCCCGCATAAATCCCGAGAACGTTCTCATTGGGAACAGCGCACGCGTGCAAGAGCTTGAAGTAGAACTCCATGCGGAGTTCAGTGGTGTGAATTCTCCATTTCGCCTCCGTGTTCTTTGAGGCGTCCGCGTAGTACTGGCATAGAATTGGCATAGTGTATTTCTTCCTCACCAGCTTCCGCGTAGCTGCGGCGAATTCGTTCCCTTTCTTGAAAAGAAAGAGAAGTGTGGCGTCCGGGGCAGTATTTCTGCTGGTCACATTGTTGAGCATCTCTCCTCTGCTAGGGACGTACGTGGAGACCTCTTCTTTGTATTCATCGAGCTCGTCATCTGCAACGGTCCTTGCAGCCTTGATGTCTTCTTTCCCGGACAAAATTATAAGCCAAATGTTTGGTTCTTCAATATCAGGCTCCAGGTGATCAGAGAGGAAGTCCAAAAAGGGGTCGATCGCGCTCTGTCTATCGGTCGGCGCCGATCTGGGAATGACGCGGGCATCGAGCACCGCCAAATTTACTGGA
This sequence comes from Pohlia nutans, assembly GCA_022496805.1. Taxonomy (NCBI): domain Eukaryota; kingdom Viridiplantae; phylum Streptophyta; class Bryopsida; order Bryales; family Mniaceae; genus Pohlia; species Pohlia nutans. The sequence goes on from CM040096.1 coordinate 26,069,486, forward strand.
CGAGAAGTGTAGGAGTAATGGGAGCTTGTGACCAGAGCTTTGACACTCAAGTCCACTCCTCTCATTTGTACTCCTCCGGCAGGCTTCGGAAGACGGTACTTGAGCGTCATGAACCTCGTGTACAGGTGAAGCACCTCTGGAAACACCTGCGCCAGGTCCTTCGGACGCTTATGCCATCCTTTGTTGCAGAGCCGCTTCTGGAAGTAATCCTTACTCGGATGCGAGAGCAGGAAATCCCACGTTGCGGACGTCTACTGGTGCCTCCTCTTCCACGGCCTCCACTTCTCAGGAATGACATCGCCGCCATTGTCGAGGAACTTCAGGGTGGGCTTTATGGACATGATATCTTGGAGCACAATTTTCTTGCGCTTCCGCCGCTCAACCCAATCCCCGACTGACATGTTGTCGGCCACGAGAATCTTAGTCTTGGAGACCGAGACTTTCGGATATGGTGCATGTCGTCGAGGAGTATCTCCATTGAGATGCTGGGCGACCACACCAAAATCCTTATCCGTGAACCACCCAAATCGTTTGAAGAACTCCTTCTTTAGAGAAGAAGATCTCGGCTTCCATTTCTTTCCGTGATTGTAGGGCTCTAAGGTTACCGGATCTATCAAATCGCCCTCGGCATGCATAATAAGAAATTTTTGCCAATGCGCCCACAGATTGTCCGGAAGGGTGATTATTTGGATTTCGTTTTTAAGGTCTGTTACGCTCTTCACGGATGCTCCGTCCTTGTCCGGATTTATACTCTGAAATCTCTGCACCACAGCTTCCGTAAAGGCCTGCACAGTATCAAAAGGTAATATTAGAATCCGTTGGTATCATTAAGAGCGGGGGGATGTATCGTCGACCCGACGATAATGGGAAGGGAAAAGAGGTTACCTTGTAGCGGACCAAACTGAAGAAGGCGTTATTCTTTCTCGCCATTGCTTCATCCTTGTCGCTTGTGGGGCGCTTGTATGTGGTCCAAATGTTTCTACAGCTGATTATCTGGTTACCCCACGTCGGCTGGGCATGGTCTAGATGGTTGGTGCAGTTGTAGTACTTTGAGATGTTCCTCAGTTGATTTGCGTTCCGGGTCCACACAATGTACGCGCTCCATGTTTGAAGTTCATCTCGACGTGTCGCACTGCATCGTCCATTTTGTAGCTCCTTGGATGCAAAAATGCTATGCTGCCCGTTGATGATCATGAATTTTCCTCCCATGATCTCTTCCCAGGTCTCGGGTCTCTTTTGCAACAGCTTGTTATTTGCGTCAACGGGCGTCAAGCAGACGTTCTGTCTCTGCTTCACGTTGATAATCTGGATGAGACTCGCCTTCACGTCTTCGAGAATGTCCCTCTGCAGAGTTCGAATGACATATTCGTCCTTTGCCAGAATACACTGATCGATGTGAACCGTTTTTACTGCCATGTCGTGCAGAAATAACGATTCATGCTGTGCCCATAACGCTTGCTGTATCTTGGCAATTTTCTCAAACTCGGGAATCTTCTCTAGTGGTCTGCTGGGGTGGAGACTGTAGTCAGTGCCGATCCAGAACTTCCACCAGCAGCTACAGCACCAGAGACACCTGTCAGGCTCCGTTTTCGCTTACGGCTAGACCCTTCACCCTCTGCTTCGGTGGCGTCTCTCTTCCTGGTCGATGTCCTCGGCTCACTCGGCTTCGCTTTTCTGCCTCCCGATCCTCCACCTGTATTCTTCTTCTCAGCCCGAGGAGTTAATGTATTTTTTTGGGATCGAGTTGCGCCTTTCCCTACAGCGGGTCTCCTCTCTACGTGTTCCATCGCGTAGTGATCGAGTGTTTGGTAGATTCGCATGAGTCTATTGGCGTTAGACTTCGCAGTTCCGTTTAGCCATGGAACGTAGCCAAGTTTCTCAAAGTCATCGTTGAGACTGGCCATATCAGACCCCTCCTGGAATGCGATGAGGTTGTCGAGATCAAACTTCCCGTGGCTCTTATTGACATTGATGACAATTGAGTGACAATGATCCAAGACCTTCCCGTCGTCATCGACAACGCGCAGAACGATGACGACGTAGTCATCCCTTTGACTCTCAATGATGGAGACTTTCTCGTGTATATTCCACTGTAGGTAGTTCGTCCTCCCTGCAGCTCTGTAGCGGAGGAACACGTAGTTCTTGAATCAGTTCACACCAAAACTCCAGGTGTGGATGTGATCTTTGAACTCCCAGAGTTTCCCGTAGTTCTCTGGCATTTCTGTGATGAACGGCTCATCCGTGACGGGATACTCGAATGGGGTCAGGTGAGGTGCGGTGGCGGAGTAATCGTAAGTGTCTTCGTCTTCCATCCTTTACAATCTGTGGCAAGGTTCAAGGATCAAGCGTTAGAGGTCAATAATATTCTCATGTTGAGAATGTTAAGTTATCTTAGTTATCGTCGACTCGACGATAGCTCGGTCTGAGGCGTGAGGCAATGGTTTACGGATGTGGTCACATCCTTCCAATCAAGAACTACTCTAGCGGCTGTTGTATGCTTCATCACATGACATTTTATAGAGGTCATACATTTGACTATCTTTTAACTTATTGGTTATTGGCATTTATCTTATCTTTTGACTACTGCTTATGTATTGCGCATCAGGCGCTATCGTCGACCCGACGATATTAGCAGTTATATGAATTTGTTTCTTTCTTTTCTCGGGGTTCTATCACTAGTAGAAAACATGGTCGAAAAGAACCGCAGCCAAAATCGGTTGCGATTCTTTTGACCACCTTGATCTCCAGTCGCTACACGACTGCAGATTTGTTTTTTTAGATTTGTGATTGCAATTTTAATCATTTAGGGGCGTGTAATATACCGTTGGAAAGGTGTTTTCAAGACCTTTCCAACGGTATATTACACGCCCTAGAATTCCTAAAATTGCAGTCGTAAATCTAAAAAGAAAAATCTGCAGTCGCTAAGCGACTGCAGATCAGGGTGGTCAAAAGAACCGCAGCCGATTTTGGCTGCGGTTCTATTCGACCATGTTTTCTACTAGTGTATGGTTTGTCTTTGTTATTTGGTTGCGACGAGCGTCTGTTTCTTTCTCCGGAATTGTACACCAGGAATCGTCGACCCGACGATAAGTCCTGTTCCTTGAACATGGACATGGTATCGTCGACCCGACGATTTAGTAATCACGGCCACGTTCTTTGTTAGCGTGTTATATATAGGACTCGGCTGCTTAAAATCAAGTCGATAATGTTTATTTCTACTTGCTTTTAGTGAAATTTGTATTGAAGTGATCGGTTTGTTTGTTGATTCTTTCGGACGTCCGTAATGCACAGTACATGGAGATATCGTCGACCCGACGATAAGGGTCACCTTACATGTATGTTAAGTGTTTTTGCATTACTGTGTGGTGTTTTAAGGGAATTTAGTCTGCAGCTTTTACTGCATGTATTGTCAGCTTGTCATCGAATCGATGATATGCACTTTTTCTTTGCTTTTGTATATTTGGTATGAAAGAATTTGGTATTGAGGTATTGATTTTCCGTTCTTCATCTTATATGTGATGTATCGTCGAGTCGACGATAAGGCGCAGTGCTTTGGTGGTATCGTCGACTCGACGATAAGGGTCAGTTTACAACTAAGCTTACTGATTTTTCTGTTCTGTGTGGTCTGTGAAGTGACTTGACACTGGATATCTACTGCCATTGGGGAGTTGACTTAAATCTGGATATCAACTGCTGTATCGTCGACTCGACGATACATGGACTTGGAATATACATATGCCCTAATTCTTAAACCATAATTCTTAAATCCTAATTCATACCATAGAAATTGAAATTTTTACTTTGTATTAGAAGTTGGGCTTTGTTTAGTTGCGCTTCACGATGACAGATACAAGAAATTACGTCCAATACACAGCTGCCATGAGTATAATGCACGGTCAGTGCTTACCAAAAACGACCCTAAACCAAATTTACATGCATGACATACGTTACAAATGAGGCATAATTCAATATATCCATGCCTCAAGCTTGAAAACAATACCTCAATACAAGAAAAAACCCTAGAAATAGGGAAATTGTAGGACTAATATAAACGAACCTTAACCCTAAACCCTAGCGAGCAAACTAAACCTTAACCACCCTAAATTATGCCATTTGGAGACAAAACAAGTAGAACAGCGTTCACATACAGACTTAGAACTCACAGAACCGGACAAACGCTCCCAGGACTCACCACATCCAACGAAACATAGACATTTCAGCGAAAAACAGAGAATTCTGTATACCCAAACATCCAAATACAGAGAAAAACATAGAATTCTGTAACCCAGACAAAAACAGCCAAAAACAGAGAAAACAAGAGCATCATGTAACATTGACAAAACCCTACAAAACAATGATAAGCATAAATAAGCAATGCCAACAAGCAGAAATGGCAGGGTTAGAATTACTTGGAATCAAAGACAGGCGCTCCAGCTCGAATTTCCTCGACCGCCTTTGCTCCACCTCAATAGGCGCTCCACACCCCTAAACCCTAATCCTCGCCCTTATGTACACAGAAGAGAGCACCAGAACTATCCGGGAGCAAGCAAGGGCACGCATGAGACACACACGCGAGCTCCTCTGCCCGCGCAGCAACAAACACGCGCAACAAGAAACAAACACAGAAACGCAGCAAGGAACGCACATAGAAACCCCGCGTGAATTGCGCAGGAGGAGCAAACAAGGGCGAGCAAGCAAGGGCGTGCTTGCTAGGAGCAAGCAAGGGCGTGCAGCAAAATCTCAGTAGCAGCAACCCTAAACACGTTCAATCCGCGTTCAGCATCAACAGCAAGAAAAACCATATGAGCAAAACCCTGGAAATGCGGGGGAATGGCGAGGGAGACGACCTCCCGACCCTATTCCGAACCTAGGCTCGGCTCGGCTCTAGGCTCGGATCCGAAGCACACCTCCGAAGCTCGGCTCCCGGGCTTGGGTGGAACGAGCCTAAAAATATTCATTTACCCCTAATCGTTTGAACAAAAGTAGATGCTAGCCGGCTAGGCTCGGTTCCGAAGCTTGGCTCGGTTTCGAAGCTAAATTCTATGGGAAGTTAGCTTCATGCATATGTGATCCGATTAGAAAGGGGATGATTTGCGAATTTTTTATGCCTTGTTTCATTTTGTAGTGATTCACCCAAAATATTTGAAGATTTCAGTGTAAAAAGTGCTCTTAAAAAAAGTCAACTCGTAGATTTAAGCAACCAAAAAATCTCCAAAAATCACTACACTTAGAGTATTACATTTCAACCAATCACAATGAATTTCATCCGTAGATTGTCAATATCTTATTTGTAATTGAATTACAAAATAATTTTGAATTTGACATATCAAATTTTATACAAAATTATTGGTAATAGGAATTATACATCTAACCGTATGGATAGAACCTAAAATTCATAATGTACAACTTTTATTCATATATCAAGTTCAAAATATCCCTCTAGGTTGCATTTTATAATGCATCTTTGCAAAACTGCTGAATTTGGAGAGGGCTCTAGGCATTTATTATAGGGGTTAACCTGTAAATGTTCCCGAGTGTTACGAAAATTAACGATTCCAGAAAAACCATCATAAAGTACTATTTAGATGAATATTTTGGACTTCGTATACCAATGAAAGTTCTAGATATTGAACTTTAGTTCCATCCGTCTAGTTCGATTTGTGAATACTTTCACCAATTCTTAGTATAAAGTTTGGAAATTAAAACAAGAACTTCTTTCTAAATTTGATCATTATCAAAATTGTAATATTTTGTAGTATAATTTATTTTCATGAATTTGAAAATGAGGTAGATTGGTAGGTAGATAGAAACTTCGGGAGGTCCACTTTTAAGGCAACTTAAGTGTGAATAAAGTGTTTGTTTGTAATGAATAAGATTCAAAGCCCACCGGACAAACGACAAATGAGATATTCTTGGACATGGTGACTTTTTGAAGATTTTGTGTCCGTTAAATCTAAAAGTGGACGCATATTTGGAATGCCGCTTTTCAAGTACAGTGAATTCAGTTGTATGGCCATACTCATGAAATTGAGAGTTTTCAGTCTCAATTTAACCAATTGATATTAAAATTTACATCGGGTTACTATAAAGTGTTTGTTTTTAGTGAAAGAGACCCAAAGCCCACCGGACAAACGCCAAAGGTGATACTCTTAAACATGGCAGGTGACTTTTTGAAGATTTTACCACTTTTTACAATGCTACTTTTGGACGACAGGCAATGCAGTTTTGGCTTAACCATTGAAAGGTTGATGGAGATAGTAGATACATTGGAGTATACTTGACATATGTTGTAAATAGAAAGTTGCAAATTGAATCCCGAATAGCTCATAAAAAGCATGTCGACGTGAATTTTAATTTCAGTTTTGATCTTAAACCCATAGTCCGACTGAGGTGTATAACCATGCCAAAAAAAAAACAAATTCATTTGGTGTATAATACTGGTCAGAAAAGGCACTCTATACCTTTAAGGGTTAGTCTAGAATTTGACGTACTTCTATATTTGTAGTTTTACAAAACATGTACAAACTCTAGTATGCCTGAATTCAATCATTAGATATTAGAACAACTTTAGTCGGTGAGTTAAGTCAAAATAGTCAATTGACTTTCATTCAATCATTGACAAGAATATGAGAAGGGTTTGAATTTGTTAGACGTCCACTGTAAACCGACCTCATTCCAATAGAAGTTCTAGGGTTTAGGGTTTTAGTTCCTTTTGTACGGTTTGATTCATCGATACTATCACCAAATTTTTATTATAAATGTAGGAAATTAAAATTTGGAATGAGATATATGCTAGATACCAAACCAAGAAAGCAATGTCGCCCCAATATAATTCTCCAATAAATGCTGGAAAAGAAAAGAAAATTTTCAAGTATTTTGTCGAAATCAACAAAAATGAAGTCAACAAAAAGCGTAGACAAAATAAAAAAGAAAAATTCAGTATTAGTTATTAATAGCTGAAATATTTAATATTTATTTTTGAAAGTTTCGATCTCCTCTTTTTGAACTTTTATTATATTCGACAGGAAAGTGCCGACCCGGCATTCCTGGTGCGATAGATACAATCTCTAGTACCCTTTACCCTAAACCGTTGTGAACAAAGTGTTCGATTGGGTTGACAAGGATCGAATGCCACTAAACTAAGTAACAGCATCTGTTATTGAAATGAGATTCTGTTAAATCTGGTGACTTTTTGAAGGTTTTTCAAATAATTTTCTGAACATTCCAAGATGTTCCATAAAATCCCGATTTTAGGAAACCATCATTAAAAATCTGTATGATTTGATTCACAGATACTATCACGAATGTTTTATTATATAGTTCCTTTTAAAGTTAAAATAAGATATACATTATAAATTTGAATACAAACAAATTTATAATATTTTTTTAGTAAATTCAAAGTATGTTGCGATGAATTAATGAATATAATCCTAACATGGTGACTTTATTGAACTTTGTGTCTCTTGTTCACGTAACCCTAAACTAACTAGAAAATACACTAGAAAATTGACCCCAACTAGAAAATTGACGAGTTTTGGAATATAATCATAAGTTTCTTCATAGAAGATTTTCTTAGAATTGATATACCGAGCAGAGTTCTAAATAATATCTTTAATTTAAATAATTTCTTTAAATTCAATATTATCTTTAATTTTGGGTTAAAGTTTGGAAATTAAAGTTAGAATTTATTTTCTAGATATGATCATTACGAAAGTTAGATATTAGAATTAGCAGAAACATTGTTCAAAGGGGTATGTTTTGCACCGTCATTGTCTTGATTCTACAAATTGTCAATATCCTATTCGTAATCAAATTACAAAAGAATTTTCAATATCAAGTTTCATATTTTATACAAAAATATTGGCGATAGAAATCATAGATCTAACTGTATGGATAGAATAAAAAATTCATAATGTACAAATTTTATTCAGTCATCAAGTTGAAAATATCCTTCTTAATTGCATTTTATAATGCATCTTTGGAAAACTACCAAATGTGAAGAGGGTGAGAACGTTTAGGGGTTAAAACTACTAAGACTACTTTGACGTTGTTTTGAGGCAAACCTCAAAGCACCGTCAAAACACACACCTTACAAATATTTACTTTTTATTTGAACTATCATATGAATTATGGAATGATTTGTCAAAGGTACATAATGTACAACATTGAATCCTCTTTTGCATAATTTGCAATACATCAACCTATAAAATTATCCTTTTATTGCTTACAAAGAGATCTCAAGTCACCTCTATCAAAATAATTGAACCATAATAAAACTTATGTGAACAACTTCACCACTACCCTACGTCGTGGTCAGTTTCGACATTAATTAATTACTTTTTGTCCAAAAGTGCCACATGTCATCTTGTACAGTTGTAGTAGGTTTATGGTGACGTGGACCTCTCAAAATATGATGTGGAAATTAGATTTCAACACAGTACTGTCCGAATTTGACCCTCACATAAGGTATTAAAACATAATGATTTCAACCAATCCTAAGGAATTTGAAGATGAGAGTATTAAAACTGTAATTTTAGTGAATTTTCAAAGTTTTTTCTTGTAAATTCATTTGAAGATTATCTAGGCATTTAAAAATATTCAGGCATTTACATTCAACTATGTAGATGTCTTCTAATAAGGATGTTTACATACGCTCAAATTTTTTTTAAAAAAACCTCGTTTTATAATACACTTAATTTGTAGAGAGTGTGTGTATTACTATCAATCTAAGCAGGGAGTCCGGAAATCTAACAACATTTGTCAACGGTTTTCAGGTTTTCATCATGAGCGGCGGAAATCCAAAGAAGCGTGGCTTTTTAGCTGCCTTCCGAAATGCTGGTTCGGGGTAGCGTGTAGGACGAACTTCAAAGCGGGTAATATTAACACCGAACCTGTAGCTGTGCCTGTGGAACACGTGAATATTGCAGATGAAGACTCTCGGATTGTACCAGAGATTGCACCTGATCAAGTAGTTCTACTGAATCTGCCATGCGAAGCTGAGACCTGTGAGCGAAGAATCAGTAGAATTGTTGTTATTGGTAACCAGACGTCCAAATGACTTTAATTAGGTATTTTGTGTGTGGCTTGAGGACTTTCAGGACAATGTGAGCCTCATCAGTTGGCCGGCTTTAGAATCGTCAATGTAACATTGGCTTAGAACGATATATCATTTTGGTTCCCACGGTGTCAATTTTTATTTTTATATTTTGAAATAAATTATGTGAATTTGGTGTATCAATATAGAAATGGAGATCTATTTTTTTTAATTCCAACTTTTTAAGTGGAAGTTATGGAGCAAAAGGGGGTTTTTTGGGGAGAATGGGCAGTGCAGGCAGGGCTAAAAAAAAAACTTCAATTTTTTTTTTAAATTTATCAACTTTAACCGTAGGATCTTGTTATAGATTACTATAATAGTGCATGGTAAAATTTTCATAGAATTTGACTGTACAGATTGCAAGATTATAGCGTTTGAAGTGAAAAGATGAAATTGCAGTCTTTTTGGATATTTTTTGACCGTCTTTGAAGACATGGGAATTTTTTTTTATATTCGTCAAAAAAATTCTTAAATTTTATTTAAATGTTTGATTTGGTATTTTCTATTAAGAGGAAAAAAAATATTCACAAGAAAATGAATAGAAAGAAGTGAAAATGATGCTCAAAAACATAAAAACTGTGGTCCTTTAGGGGTTAAACCCTATTCTGACCCCTAAAACCTATCTTCAAGCCCTCTGCCCTAGACTCCAACGAATGGACGCCGAGAAAGACAACGAATTTGTGAAATTTAGGCTTTTAATAGTGAAGACAATAAACAGAATCCCATGCAGAAGTCATGCACAAGCATAATTCCCGCGACGAAAAGCTGAAAATTATACCGTTGTCAAATTTAACTAAATCTGGACGAGAACTTTTCGGTCTGCATTATTACATCGGCATCTTCCAACGAAGAATCTGTCAAAAAGACACATATTAATCGGCATCCAGCGCTGGCAAGGGATGTGAGCATCCAATGTTCATAGGCGCCAAAGATACCAAAGAATTTGAAATGGAGAATTCCCGCCCCATTTCTTTTGCCGCCCAATCGTTGGTGAAGGATGTGCTTGGTCTCGACGTCGACATTCTGCTCTTCGTGCACATCCGCGTTGCTTGTTCCTTCTTGTTTTTCTACTACTCGTCGCAGACCCGCACGGTGTAAGCTTGCTTTATTTTCCGCCAAGGTTTTTGGTCCTACTTCTACACAGCACTGGATTCTTCGCAAGGAGCAGATTAGTTCATCAATATTTCTAGTAAGATTTGGAGTCCTTCGGGTACTCCTCTCTGTAGTTGCTAGTGCCGTTCTTGCAATTATCACATTCAAATCGTTTGATGTTCGAGATTACAGATACAACTCAGCGAGTTGTCGAAGTCAATCGTTGTTCGACTCAGTCAGAGTATCCGTTTGCGCACAATCACAGAACCAACTATCCGACTTCCGATATTTATGGCGGAAATGGCGGAACATATTCTACATATTTGCTCAAGGCTATCGTCGACCCGACGATAAAGGGCACGTTTCAGTGAATATGATGATCTTCTCTTGGATATCGTCGGGTCGACGATAACGGACATGCCGCAGTGAAGAATAAACTTCAATCCAGGATATCGTCGGGTCGACGATAACTGAGAGCTGTCGCAGGATATGACGAAACTTCAAAATATCGTCGTGTGGTCGATAACAATGTGCTAAATCTCCTGTTGATTGAGATCAGGGAGTTATCGTCGACCCGACGATAACATTGCAAAAACCCTCACATTAAATAAGTTGGTCAATATTAAATTCGGTTGAATGATAACTTAGAATATGAACTTAATTAAAAGATGTGCAACATGTTATTGTCCGGTCGACGATAACTGTGCTTGAAAGCATGATATCAAACAAATTCAAAGTTATCGTCGACCCGACGATAACATCGTTAAGTATTTTGATATTGTCCTCTGCCTCTGAGTTATCGTCAGGTCGACGATAACTAAACTTTTAAGCACGATATCGAAATAATTCGATGTTATCGTCGACTCGACGATAACTTGTTCAGTGTGATAAAATTATCTTTTGCCTCCGAGGTATCGTCGGGTCGACGATAACTGTGCTTGTAAGCATGATAGCTGAAAATTCAATGTTATTGTCGACCCCACGATAACATTGTTAAGTATTTTGATATTGTACTCTGCCTCTGAGTTATCGTCGGGTCGACGATAACTAAACATGTAAGCACGATATCAAAATGATTGAAAGTTATCGTCGACCCCACGATAGCTTGTTCATTATCATAAAATTATCTTCTGCCTCCGAGTTATCGTCGGGTCGACGATAACTGTGACTGTAAGCATGATAGCTAAAAATTCAAAGTTATCGTCGACCCCACGATAACTTATTCATTATCACAAAATTGTCCACTGCCTTTGATTTATCTTCGGCCTCAGACGATAATTACATGCAATCATTGAAATTTATTATTGAGGTAATTGATGCAACGTAGTATTGCTAGAAGCCAAAGACGTACGGGTGCTAAATAATGGTGTGTGGGAGGAGGGGTTAGGCATGGGCTGATCTCTAGAGTGTCCTTGTGATGAGTTATCCCATATGGTTTGTCCATGGTGACCTCCTAGTGTACACTACTTAAGGTGGAAGGCCTTTGAGTAAAGATCATCTCTTTCTACGCATTCCTTGTGTTTGTGTGTGTGTGCCTTGTGCAATCTTCTCTACCTTCAATAGGTTATGGGCCCACTCATGTGTGTTTCATGAGTATTAGATTGCATTTGTGCAAGTATTTTGAGGTCGGTGCGCAACGGGCGGTTTTGGAGCATTGTTGGAGGTTTTGGAGCTTGTTGAAGCGTTGGTGTTTCTTGGAGGTGTGCATCGGCTGAAGTTACATGTTGGAGCACTCTCTTTGGTCAATTTCTTCCCTTGATCTCCTTCTTTTCTTTCTTCTATCTCTTCGTTGCGAGTGGAACTTCGTTTGGTTCAATTGTGAGCATTTGAGTAAATGCAAGTGATTTGTGAGGTGTGAAGACTCTCGTGGAGGGTCTACCATCTGATCCTAGTGATTAGGCACTTGCTTTGAGGTGTTGCATGTGTTTCATGCTCTTGGGGTGCTCAAATTTTCATTTGGAGCTAGTTTGTGCACAAAGGTGCGGTTTTGAGCAATTTCAATGCGATTGGGGTTTTGAGGGACTTGTGTGAGTTCATGTGCATTGAGTGAGTGCTCTTGAAGGACACAAAGGTGTCATTGACGTGCATTGAGTGTTTGGGGACACTAAGGCGTCGTATTGAAGCATTTGGAGTTGTTTTGAGCTCCATTGAGTGATTTGAGGGGTTTTGGTGAGCCTCTTTGCATTTTTGGGTGAGGGTTCTCACATTTGAGTGTTGGGAGGCGTGTGTGGAGCACAAAAGTGCTGATCTAGTGTTTGGGGTTGTTTTAAACCCATTGGGTGCACAAAGGTGCAATATCAAAGCAAAAAATCACAAAAACAAAGTTGTGTGTTTGAGTTTGAGGTTTCATTTGTGTGGGGAGGCATACGTAAGTGAGGATCATGGCATCTTTTGAGGGTGAGGGTCCCAAGGTCGTGGACAAGTTCGATGGGGTGAATTTCCACTTGCGGAAGTTCAAAATGGAGATGGTGATGGCCGAGAAGGAGTTGTGGGAGATTGTCGAGGGTAGTGAGGAACCTCCTTTCTCTTCTACGGATCCTAGGATCATGCAAGCGTACACGAGGAGGGAGAAGAAGGCATTTGCCATTTTGGCACTCAACCTCGCGGATTCGCAACTTGCGCACATTCGTTTGTGCAAGACACCCGCGGAAGCATGGTCCAAGCTTTGCAACATTCACGAAGCGAAAACATTGGCCAACATTTTGTTTTTGAGGCGCAAGTTCTTCACCATCAAGATGGGCGAAGAAGATGACATGTTGGCGCACATCAACAAGGTCAAAGCTCTCGCGGATCAACTCAACGGTTGCGACGTGTCGGTTACGGATGGTGACATCGTGATGACACTTTTGGAGAGCCTTCCATCATCATACGAGTACCTCATCGTGGCGATGGAGTCAAGACCCATTACGGAGCTCACATTGGACTATGTGACCTCACGGTTGTTGCACGAGCTTTCGCGGCGAAAGGAGAACGAGTCTCGAGAAGATGGAGCGGCACTCGTGGCGAAGCAATCCAAGAATGGAGGCGGTGGGAGCTCAAGCGACAAGGTGTGCTTCTATTGTGGTAAGAAGGGCCACATTGCCAAATTTTGCTTCAAACGCAAGAGGGATGAGAAAGGGGAGAGTGCAAACAACATTAAAACTCGTGACGATGATGAGTACGCATTTACGGCTAGATATGAGGCAAGCATGAGCGATGGCATCGAGGGTGATGCAAGCATGAGTGATGGTATCGAGGGTGATGCAAGCATGAGTGATTGGATTGAGGTTGGTGATGAGTATGCAAACATGGCAAGCAATGTATCGTGCAATGGTAGTACGAGTGATTGGATTGTTGATTCGGGGGCTACAAGCCACATGTCACCACATAAAACTTGTTTTCATTCGTATGCTCTCATTAATCCAAGGAGAGTGATTTTGGGAGATGATACGGTGCTTGAGGCCGTTGGCAAGGGCCAAATTGTTGTAGACACCGAGGTGAGGGGTCGTGTGAAGACAATCACTATCCAAGATGTCCTCCACGTTCCCAAACTAACGGCAAATTTACTATCGGTGAGGCAACTAGTGGCAAAGCACTTGAGAGTAGAGTTTAGTGATAAGGGGTGTTATGTGTTGTCACCGAGTCGAGATGAGGTGGCCATCATTGAAGAACACGAGGGCTTGTACCACATCAAGTTCTCCAAGGTGCATTCGAAGGAATCGGCGGCGTTGGCGCATTCAAACTTGAAGGACGACAAGTTGGCGTTGTGGCATCGTCGACTTGGCCATTTGAACATCAAGAGTGTGAAGACACTACGCGGCATGGTAAGCGGTATGGATCTTCATCAATTGAAAGTGGATGCTTCTACATTCACGTGTGAAGGTTGCATTGAAGGCAAGCAACAACGGTTGCCATTTGCGGGTGAAGGGGCGACACGGGCCACAAAAGTTTTGGAGATCGTGCATTCGGATGTGTGTGGCCCCATGAAGACCACATCGATGGGAGGTTGCAAGTACTTTGTGACCTTCATCGATGATTTTTCAAGGAAGATATGGCTCTACCCTATCAAAGCCAAGAGTGAGTGCTTTGAGAAGTTCAAGGAGTTCAAGACATTGGTGGAGAACCAATCCGAGTTGAAGATCAAGGTGTTTCGGTTGGACAATGGCGGCGAGTACATGTCCAAGAAATTTGACGAGCTTTTGAAGAATGAAGGCATCGCACGCCAAACTTCGGCCCCGTACACGCCTCAACAAAATGGAGTTGCGGAGCGCGCAAATCGCACCATTGTAGAGATGGCGAGGAGCATGTTGCACGCTCAAAACTTGAAGTTGGACCTTTGGGCGGAAGCGGTGGTGAATGCGGTATACACACGCAATCGGTGTCCAACAAGCGCGGTTGAAGGCATGACGCCGGAGCAAGCGTGGAGTGGGAGGCAACCATGTGTTGCACACATGCGCATCTTCGGATGCATTGCATATGCGAAGGTTCCCGACGAACGGAGGACGAAACTCGAGGCTAAGGCCTTGAAATGTGTGTTTCTTGGGTATTGTGAAGGTACCAAGGCGTATAGACTCATGTCGGTGGACACGAGGAAGATCATTCGGTCACGTGATGTGACATTTTGTGAGGAGTCTACGATGGAGGCTCCTTTGGAGGTTGGTCCAAGTGGGAGTAGTGGAGACGTTTTGGTGGACACACCCTCCAAGTCTCCTAGTGTTGTTGATGTAGGTGATGATGACGGTGATGACGAAGCTGGCGACACGGAGGTTGTTGAAGCGCCATCGAGCTCAAAGGCCAAGAATGGCGCAAAGGGCACGCAAGAGGAGCAAGTTTCTTCAAGCGAGCGGCGGTACCCCGAGAGATCGCGCAAGCCACCTGGAGAATGGTGGAAGAACCACATCTTCCCTCAAGTGGAGGACGAGCATGCGAATGTGGCATTATCGGATGGTCCATTGACCATTCGAGAAGCCATGCAAGGTGAGGATGCGGTCAAGTGGGAGCGCGCCATGCAAGAGGAGTACGACTCTCTAATTGCTAACGGTACGTGGCAATTAACTCCCATTCCAAAGGATCGCAACCCCATTGGTTGCAAATGGGTGTTTCGGACAAAGAGGGATGTTTCGGGTATTGTTGTGCGTCACAAGGCAAGATTAGTAGCCAAGGGGTTCGCGCAAGTGCATGGGGTGGACTTTCACGAGACATTTGCTCCCGTGGCCAAGTTCACCACCATTCGATGCATTCTTGCCATTGGAGCGGCCTTGGACTTGGAGATGCATCAAATGGATGTGAAGACCGCATTTTTGAATGGCGATTTGGAGGAGGACATCTACATGGTGCAACCTGAGGGGTTTGTGCAACAAGGTAATGAGCACCTTGTTTGTAAGTTGCAAAAATCATTGTATGGGTTGAAACAATCTCCAAGAGCGTGGTACCAAAAGATTGACACGTTCTTGGTTGCACACGGGTTTACTAGGAGCATTGCGGATCATAGTCTCTACTTCATGCAAGAGGGGCAACATGTGGTGATTGTGATCATATATGTTGATGATTTGATCATTCTTGCAAGCCTCATGAGTTTAATGAATGCATTAAAAGGCATGCTTGAGAGAGAGTACGAGATGAGTGATCTTGGAGAATTGCACTTTTGTCTTGGTGTTGAGTTTGTGCGTGATAGGGCTACACGCACTATCACCATGAGTCAAGGCAAGTATGTGATGGACGTGCTCAAGAGATTCGGGATGGAGGATTGTAAGCCCGTGGCAACACCATTGGATGCAAACTCCAAGCTCGTCAAGCTTTCGGAGGAGGAGTATGCGATGGAGGCTAAATCGATGGCGGAGGTGCCATACAAGCAAGCGGTGGGGTCGTTGATGTATGCGATGATTGCGACACGGCCCGACCTTGCGTATCCAATTAGCGTGGTGAGTCAACACATGGCGAGACCGGGCTCGATGCATTGGATGACGGTCAAGAGGATCATGCGTTATTTGAGGGGCACAAGCGATGTGAAGTTGTGTCTTGGAGGCAAAGACATTGTGTTGAGCGGCTATTGTGACGCGGACTACGCGGGAGACACGAGCGATCGAAGATCGACAACGGGCTACATGTTCAAGGTCGGATCGGGAGCGGTGTCGTGGAATAGCAAGCGGCAACAAACCACGGCGACATCAACGGTGGAGGCCGAGTACATGGCTACGAGCCATGCCACGAAGGAGGCCATTTGGTTGAGGCAACTAATGGTGGATGTGGGTTGCACACAAGGTGAGGCTACAACGATTATGTGTGACAACCAAGGGTGCATTTCACTTGCAAAGAACCCTACACATCATTCACGCACGAAGCACATTGATGTGCAATACCACTTCATTCGGGAGAAGTTGGAATTGGGAGTTATACATTTGGAGTATTGCCCAACGGAGCACATGGTGGCGGATGTGCTCACAAAGGGTCTTTGTAGAGACCGACACCAACGATTAGTAATAGCATTTGGACTTAGAGGCTTTGGCTCTACGCAAAGTGGGAGTATTGAGGTAATTGATGCAACGTAGTATTGCTAGAAGCCAAAGACGTACGGGTGCTAAATAATGGTGTGTGGGAGGAGGGGTTAGGCATGGGCTGATCTCTAGAGTGTCCTTGTGATGAGTTATCCCATATGGTTTGTCCATGGTGACCTCCTAGTGTACACTACTTAAGGTGGAAGGCCTTTGAGTAAAGATCATCTCTTTCTACGCATTCCTTGTGTTTGTGTGTGTGTGCCTTGTGCAATCTTCTCTACCTTCAATATTTATCGATTACACGAACATACTTATCGTCGGGTCGACGATAACCTTGTGCATGACATCTGTCTTACAATAATTTTAAAGTTATAATAGACCAGACAATATCATCTATTGAAAATTGAAGTAGTCGTCACAGTGAGAGATATTTCCAGGTTGACGATCACTATTGGCGCATAAGAGAATTTATGAACCACACATAGTTATAGTCGGGTCGACGATACCCTTCGATGTTGGGGTGGCCTACTCATGATCATGTTATAATTATTTGATGAGCATATCTAAAACCGAGACTTGTCAATCGTTTATCCATTATATAGTTATCCAGTATCGTCGACTCGATGATAGTTGTTTGAATGTCGTCAGTGATATGACAATCACGTCGTGTGGAATTTGAAAAAATATGTACCCGTTTCATTTCCGCACTATTTTTTTTCGAGCACCTGTACTGACTGGGGTCGTCTTTCTTGCAGAATGGATGCACATGATCCTACCGAGTTTGCTAAGCATGTGCCTATATTGCCTCCAGACGTCGCTATTTGCGGCGGGATTCCTCGCTCCAAATGGTATTTCAAGGCAGTCACTCTACGCAACAGTGAGGGTTTGGACGTCGCGAAAGCATTGTGCCAGAATGTTGATCCGACTGTCGTGGTTAACAATGACGACAAGCCTCTTGGCGATGATCGAGTTGCCGTCCAAATTGCGGAGTCATTATGCGAGGAAGAAGTTCCATCCGGATGGATGTGGTCAATTCACTCCTGGGACATAAAACAAGTCTTCCTAGATGGCGTTAGTCTCTACGACCATGACCAGACGCATGGGTACAACGTGGCCATAAAAGCTCTTAATCGTAGAGGTCGCAAAGGCGTGCGTTCATATGATACCTTCCGTGGAAGAGTGGAGACTGACGTCCCTCCCAAGAAGGAGGCTCTCCTTGCTCCTGAAACAATCACTGCAGTCTCCACTTAATCATGTTGTGAGAGGAATTGCTTGCAGCCCTTTCCGCGCGGGCAGATTCAAGTCATTCGCACTCAACTACATGTGAACGATGGAGTATATGCTCGGAAGAAGTGTCTTCTTGAGGTGCATAGGCAAATCCACAAGGATCTTGCTGGCAAGGAGTGGATAACCTTGAAAGGTAGGGAAGTTTGTCCCACTGCCTGGTGGACCATTCACGGGATATCAAAAGCTACCTTCTATAGGTACAGAGATATGGCCAAATGCGGGAAACAAGCTGAGGTGCATGGGAATGTGGGGTTGAAAAAACCGCGGCTACACACAATCCAAGCTACAGCCACACTTCGAACGCTAATAGTTTCTGATGCTGACAAAATGCCTCACAAATCGAGAACGCTCGAATCAGGCGAAAAGGTCCCTGCAATGGTTTTGCCGTCTGCTTTTCGTTGGAGTGACCACTTGAAACACATCAATGAGGCAAATGCAGCATTCGATTTGCAGCCTATTTCTTCAAGTGGCTTGAGCAACATTTGACGTGCCTCTTTGCCAGAATACGCTCCAAAGGCTCGTGGAGATAGTTTCTCTCGATGTGGCGTGTGTGATAAATACAAGCAATTGCGGAGCGCTTGCACTCCCCTATCATATGTACAAGAGAAATGGAACCTGGCTTTGGATAACCACCTCATAGCCCAAAGGGCACATAGGGAACTTTACTATTTTAATCGTACCATTTCCGAAGATGAGCCTCACAAGATGCTAATCATCATTCATGATAAAATGGATCACTCCAAGATCGCGTCTCCACACTTTTCTCACAAGTCCAAAGCTACAGACTCTTTCTTGAGGATGCCCGTTGCAGTTACAGGAATGATTGCTCACGGTCATGGAGATGTTCGATATGCGCACTATGGCCTTGATATCTTCCCAAAAAATTCCAACCATACCATCGGGTCAATTGCAAAGCTTTTGCGTGATCTTGAAGAACCACCAAGGAATTCCTCTCGTAAGCTCTTTTTGGAGGAGGATACTCAATCTGTATTAACCAAGGCGGTTCAGCAGGGTTCAGAATCTTGCTTGGACTCCCTTCTTCTTCTACCAGAGGTATTGGTCCCAGCTCAATCTTTGCCCCCTATATTGGTTTTGCAGCTGGATAATGCTTCAGGTGACAATAAGAATAGATGGGTCTTTGCCTTTTGCTCACTCCTTGTATACAAAGGCATTTTCCGCGAAGTGTACATCAACTTCCTCATAGTTGGACACACGCACGAAGACATTGATGCCATGTTCAGTCGATGGAGTGGGAAGTTGAAGACAAATAACTATCCGACAGTTCCAAGACTCATGAAATCCTTCATGGAGTGTGAAGCACACCCTGTGATTCCACATTTCATTGAGGAGGTTCCTGATTTCAAGCGTTTTGTTGATTGTTATTTGGGCTCAGGCGGCGATATCTTATCGGGTCATTCTAAGTCCCAGCAATTCAAGTTCTATATGGATTCTAGTGGGTGGCCTCTGATGGAGTACAAGAATTTGTGTACAGACAAAATCTGGTTGCCAGAGCACGGCAACGGGATTCGCTTGTGGTTTGAAAATGAAGACGGGCGACCAAGAGTTCCCAGCGGTGACCCTTTTCCTCTACTTCCACAAAAGATGCGTTCACTTGATGAGATTAAGAGAGGTTTGAACGGTTTTATTGCACACTGGAACGGAATGGCGGACGATGATCTCTCAGGAGAATTCAGGCGGAAGAATGATCCTTTAAAAGAATATTGGAAAGGTGTTAGAACTGCTCTCGATGCTGCACTGGAGCCACGTGAAGGATTACTGCAGGGATTTTGGCCGGCTTCAAGGATCATTCATGACGAGTCTGATCGGATGCGGAGGGATGGCACACTGCAAGAAGAGGATGCAGAGGATGCACCATTTGTTGGACGTAAACGTGATCGTCCACGTGCTTCATTCCGTGTCAATCGCGATATATTTGCAGGTTATTTTGTTGCAGTCCGTCCTGCTGACCGTGATGCAAGGCCATTCTGGCTTGCTAGAGCAATAACAAACCCGAGTCCGGATCCGGGTCATTTGCATATGATCCAAATTCAATATTGGACGCCTGCTTCAGAACGACACATCAATATGGAAACATATGATGGATGGGACACAAAAAGAGGCAACGTGTGGCGCGAAGATCGAGCCCTAAACCCAACGTGGTCTAGCACGGACTGTATCATGACTGCTTGGAAACCACGAATGCGAGAAGGAACTTCTGATCCGAGGGTGGCAATTCCAAAGCCACAAATTGACATCATCAAGGCATAAGTGGAAGCTTTTACGGTTGACTCTGGGGATGACGCATCTATTGCGGAGGGTTGAGTAATTCATAAGCATAGGACTTCTCTTCGTTGTAGGGTGTGGCGAAGATTAGACTTTTGAAATGGATGAATAGTTTTGAGATGGATGGATAGTTGATAGATAGATAGATAGAAACACCGACCCTAAAGAAAGGGCCGGCGTGAATAAAGTGTCCGTTCGTAATGTCAATGACCCAATGCCCACCGGACAAAGGGACATTGGAACAATACTACTCTCCTCTTTCGAGGATGGACACTACAGTAACCAAAGCAAAGTAACCATAACAGTAACAAAGGAAAAATGCGAAGTAATGATGGTTGAGTGCTAGTTTGTATAAAGGTATGTTTAGTGTTAAGTTTTATCACCAAGTCATGGATTCTTTGGTTGGTTGGTGAAGGGTGTTGTATCACATTTATGTGGTCCGAGTTCGAAACCAATTGGGCTCGTTGAGCAGTGGTGTGGTACACATGGCTTGGTGCTGCTAGTGAGTTATCATGGCAGGAAAGTTGTACCAACTAACCAGCCTTTCCTATCCCCTGAGACAAGTTGAGCTAGTTGTTGAAAATAGTGGCTAGCAGTGGTTTTCACCACTACCCTCCCTCTTTTAGTGTACTACGTCTGTTGGTATTGTTTGATTATTCTATATACATCTTTTATGTAAAAGTATAGATCCGGCATATTGTATGGCAATGGTATTTATTGCTTTGGACGTGTGTTTTATGGATGTTTCATTTATTGTCGCATGCGACTCTCTGTTTTTTAATAAATGTTGGAATTATTGACATTGCGGATTACTATGGTCTATCTAGATTTCGAATGAGATGGAATAATTCAAAGATTCATTGTTGGGTCATCCTACTCCCTAAATCTAAAAATAGTAATTTCAAAATGTGTCTTGGCATTTACAAGTCTCAATTTATTGAAATGTCTCAATTTAATGAACCCTTTTTTATGATCTAAAGTCGAAAAATAGTAATTACAAATGTATTTTGGCATTCAAAAGTCTCAATTTATTGAAATGTCTCAATTTAATGAACCCTTTTTTATGATCTAAAGTCGCAAAATAGTAATTTCAAATGTATTTTGGCATTCAAAAGTCTCAATTTATTGAAATTTCTCAATTTAATGAACACTTTTTATGATCTAAATATAGAAGGGATTAAAATGAGACTACAACTTGTCTCATTTTAACGAATAAGGCCTTAAATCCCGGTAGCTGATCAGACTACGGGGTGCGGCTGGAGCATACATGGCTCTTTCACACCTGAGGAGGAATCCCCCGGGCAATACTATCGTTGCCCGGCCCTCCCGGAACTTAAATGTCCGGCTTCCGGCTATTGTGAGTATATTGCACTCTTGCCAGGGTCCGCGCATACAATCAGACTCGAAATACTGGGGGTCCCAAAAAATCGAGTGTGTAGACGCGATGTCTAAGAGTGCCGTATCAGACGGGGTACTATGCTGGGACAACTGGACCATATAGTTTTCGGGGTCAATTTCATTGAAAGAGGGAGCATCGAGAGTGTGCACTTCTCTCTTCTCCTCTTTCAGTTTTTGGAGTTCTCTATACATCTCTACGAAATACTCAGGGGTGCGGCATTCGCGTGCGTAATGGCCTTGCTTGCCACATTTGTGGCACGCACCCCGGGTTTGTTCGGGTCTATCGGGATTGCTAGATTGACTGTCTGACTGGGACCCCCGCGACCGGGACCTATCATAAGGTTCATGGCGATCGTGGTTATACCTGGAGTAGTCGCGGCGGTCGTTGTTGTAACGCTGGTCTGGCCGGGTCGAGGTGTAACGCTGGTCGTCGCGGCCGTGATAGTATCGGCTGTCGCGTCCTCGGCCACGTCCCCGTCCGCCTCTCGGATTGCGTTTCGCTGCCTTAGTGCTGTGGGCTTCGCGCACTGGTGGTGCGAGTGCGGGTGGCGGGGCTGGTAGTGTGGGCGTTTCAGTCACATGGATCTCCCGTGCTGGTCTTGCCTCTGCGTTTTCAACAATATCTGCTGCTGCTTTTCGGCTAAGAGGAGATATGACATTAGTTCCGAATGACGTTTGAACTGCATGTTGCGATATTGTTGAGAAAGAATGGCAGTAGCGGGAGGAAAGGTAGAGAGTCTTATCAATGAGTTCCGCGTCCGTGATCTTGTCGCCACAGAGTCGCAACTGAGCTGAAACATGGTGGAGCTTCGCGTTGAAAGCTTGGGAGTTTGGAAAATCAAGAATACAAAGATTATACCAGTCGTTGCGAGCTTGCAGGAGGAAGAGCGTTTCTTCATGCTTGAATCGCGCTTTCAGTTGAGACCAAAGTTCCGCGGACTCACGCACTTGGAAGTACTGTTGGCGTAATGATGCGTCCATGTGGCGTCGTATAACGAGTAGGGTATGCCATTTCTTGGGTTTCGCCAGTGCTTCTGCGGTTTCGTGGGTCAATGTGCCATCAAGCTCTTCCGCACACAGGTAGGTGGAGATGTCGTCGTGCCATTCCATAAAGTTGCTGCCGTCAGCTGCTAAGGCGTCAAACATCAGGGTTTGCGTCCGGGTTTCCTTTACGGTAGTGGCCATGATCACCGGCTGTGACGTCATCTGAGGCTACTGTGATGGCGTCAAGAGACTGTTTTATGTCTATCTACTATTCTACCCTTTTATGTCTATCTACTTCGTGGATCTGTAGAGACAGCATTGAAAAGCACAAAAAAGAAGACGATAAGGATCGAGTTGAGAAAGACGGGGCAAACGAGTCGCGAGGAGGCTATAAAGCAATGGAAAACTAGTAAAAAGCAGTAGCGGAGAAAGCCAATCGCTGGCGTAGAGAAATCAGTAGCGAACTAATTAGAAACCAGTAGTGAGCTAAAACATCATATTCATTAAAATGAGAGAATGGGAACCTCTCAAAATAGTATTATGAAATTTCAAGTGGACGTATGGGAGTTAATGGTTAATATAAATAGTAAAAGAAACTCGAAGTTTTCATTAAATTGAGAGTTTTATATAAAAGAAGACATTCTGATCGTCAAACTTTTGATTTTTGTTTGCAAATCTCGTGTACAAGGTCTAAATTATTCGTTTACTGGACACCAAGTCATGAACTCAGTGGTTGGTTGTAAGGGGGTGTTTATCTCATGTAGGTGGTCCGGGTTCGAGTCCCGCTGAACTCGTTTGAGCGGCTATGAGATATACATGACTTGGTGCTGCTAAGTGAGCTTTGGCAGGCAGGAAAGATGTAACAACCAACCAGCCCCGTACCCTAAACTGTGACAAGTGCTTGACGCGCTAACAAAAAAACAATAAATAGTGGTCCTAACCACTACCAATTTCTTTTACAACTCAAAAGTTTTATGCAATCAAACATACACTACAAATAAATCATGTAAAGAAGTTACCTAAAACAAATGCACATGTACAATGAAACAATGAATATATTAACGTGATACGTAGAATGCACTTGCATATTTAAAACAAACCAAATACAATAGAATAGAAAAACACCATTCAAACAGATAACATCAAACTATTACACGTAACTTCTATACTATTGAATTTCGCAACACACAACACTAATACGTCTACTCATAGAGTAGATATGTAGAATCCTTTGCAATTGGGCCAAAAGATTATCTACGCAAGCAATGAAGACATATACGTCACTATATAGATGTAGAAATACTCAAATATGTCTTCAATACATGAAAGATCTTCAAGCACCAGAATATGCAGCTATGCTATCGTTGATGACTTCGATTTGAGCCACTGGGATTTTCAACATACATTCCGTTGTGTCCTTCTTGATTCTTGACTTCCACGCTGTCATCAGAGAATCCGTATGCTCCCACACCGGAGGTTGAATTTCATCAACCTTCCAACGCAATCCTCTGGAAGAATCCCACCTAGTGTAGCTCTCTTGAACATTTTGATCTCTAGATGTGGGCCGGAAATACTGAATGAGTACACAGTTCGGCTGATCTGGGTTCGTGTTTGGATCAGACAACGCTCTCGCAATCCATACAGGTCTCGAATCACCATCCGCAGGCCGTATAGCAACAAAATAGCCTTCAAAGACATCACGACCAACTCGAAAGGATTGCAATGGACGATCGCGCAACTCTCCAACGTACGCATCATCCTCCGCAAACTCCTCACGAAGCCCACCATCCTCAGCAAATTGATCCTCGACCCTCGCAGCAACGCGAGTGGATGGCCAAAATCCGTCTTTGAGTGCAATGGATGGTTCAATAGGCTCCTCCAATGCTGCCTTCACAGCTCGCTAGTAGAACACCAAATGTTCATAGTGTCTTCTATACTTTCCAGTTCTGTCTTCAGCGGACATTGTCTCCCAGTACTTGATAAATCCAGACAAGCCCTTCACAATGTCCTCCACACCTCTCATTGCGCGGTGTGTGACGGGTACCGGTTCACCACGAGGCCACAAACTACGACCTTCCGAATCCTCCCTCCACAATTTAATCCCAGTGCAATCCTTTGGCAGCCAATCGACATCAGTGCATGAAATCTTGTACTTCATCACGGGGCAACCAGTAGAGTCCACGAAGAACTTAAATTGTTGAGCCTTAGTGTGACCGACAAGAGCCTCATCTCCATCCCTGATAAAGCCTTCAATGAAACCTTTAAAATCAGGCACCTCCTCGACGAGATGGGGAATAGTGGGAACTGATTCTACATCCATGAAAGACTTCATGAGCAAAGGAATAGTAGGGAAGTTGTCTTTCTTCAACAAAATGCTCCACCTCCTAAATAGAGCGTCTATGTCGTCGTGCGTGTGACCCACCAACATAAAATTAACATACACTTCACGAAAGATTTTCTTGGCTACAAGAAGTGACCAAAAACAGAACACATATCTGTTTTTATTGTCACCAGTGGCATTGTCCATCTGCACATTCATGATGGGAGGAAGTGGAGTTGCTGGAACGACAAATTCTGGAGCAGGCCGAAGAGATGACTTGCACATGCCAGCTCCTTGAAGGACAGCATCGAAGATAGGAGCGGACTTTGATCCAACGAACAATTCCTTGGACGAGTATTTTGGAGGTAATTCAAGATCTCGCAATAACTTCGCAAACGAACCCACCGTGTAGTTCGAGTCATGAGCGAAATTATCAAGACCGTAATGCGCGTAGCGGACATCCCCATGACCATGTGCGATCATCCCCGTGACGGATACTGGCAACTTAATCAAACTATCAAGTTCCTTACTCTTGTGAGAGAAGACAGGAGAAGCGGTTTTTGCATGGTCCATTTTGTCGTGCATAATGGTCAGACATTCGTGCGGGAATGAACTGGATCTCTACCGGTTTGCGTAATATAACTCTCTATGTGCTCGGGCAGTAGACAAATGCACCTCGAGCTTCTTCGCCCACAGTAGAGCCTGCTGCGACCCTGCTGTGGCGCCACGCCTAAGAGAGTGCAATCTATCACATTTGGAGCATCGGGCAAAATTATCTCCCGGCTTCTTTGCGTCGTACTGAGGAAAGCTATGCCTCCGAATCCTGCTCAAACTAGAGGGGGACACTTTCTGCAAACCAAATGATGCATTTGCGGCGTTGATCTCCGGGATGGCATTCTTCCATTTCCATGTGGCCGGAAGAATCATAGACACGACCTTCTCTCCGGATTTGAGAGTGCGAGTTCGGTGTGGCATATGATCTGCAGAGTTCTCCAAGATGCACCTCAAAGTAGCAGTGGCCTGGGACGTATGCTTTCGAGGCTTAAACAAACTCGTGTTCCCATGAGGATGTGCTTGAAGACCTTCAGCAGCGAACCCTTGAAAGCGATGGAAAGTGGCTTCAGACACTCCAGCAATGTGCCTCCATGCAGGCATGCAGACGTCAATACCCTCGACAGTGGCGACCCTCCTACCCTGCGCGTCGCGATGAATCTGCCTATGGACATCCAGCTTCATATGGAATCTGAACTGAAAGGAAGTATCACGGTACATACGCTCTCGGAAAGCGCGAATCTTATCCCTAGGGAATGGCTGAACACAGTTCTTGGAATAACATACTTTGCTGGAAACAGCGTTGATAGACTCCTACGTTAGCAGACCTTTGGCTTTGACGGACGTCTCTCGAGGAGGGTTCCTGACGGTACTAGTATAACGCGTGCTTCGAGACGAACCAGGTTGCGAGAGCATTGCTACACGGCAGTTGTAGTTGTACCTAAGGTCGTGGTCACGAAGACTTGCACCATTACAGTAGACGTGCTCAATCGGCCAAGCCCGGACGGAATATCACCAATCGTCCGGCACATTAGCACTGGAGAGGCTCTTGGATATTTGTACAGCAACATGAGTGTCCCCAAGTGCACCGTTACAACCAAGGACAAGATCCGAGCTGACACTGTGACAAATTCCTTCAGCTACAAGGGAGCCACCGTCGTTGTATAGTGTAACGAGCTTGGTACTCCAGAGTCTTCGGGGAATACCCTCGCAATTTGGAATGTCAGTCGACTCTTCTAGTTGAGGATTAACCTCATCATCGGAGGAGAACTCATCCGAAACCATTGGCCCGTTTTGAACTTCCATCGATAACCTACAGAATGAAAGAGATGACATAATTTAATATCATTCTCAGGCCATGCGTTTATCAAATCGACTCGAGTTAAAATGAGTATAGGATATTATTGAGAAGGGTCAAATATTTTACATGCTTCATATGTATCATAATTGGTTCCTGAGTGGGATTGATTCTACAGGTGCGACATCTTTTGTCGGAATATAGATTTGATAATAGAGATCGGCCCCGGGTACAATTCGTTCAACTCGAATCGAGTTAAATAATCCCAGACAATGTAATAATTGTAAGTGAAGATGATTATATCATATATCTGAAGACTTGTTCAATTAGTTCATATATCAGCAGACTAGCTGATGATTAGTTCAATTTCAGTTCAGGTAGTTCAACTCGACACGAGTTGAACTGTACCCTGTAATTATCAGTTATTATATCAGCAGACAAGCAGACGATTAGTTCAATTACAGTTCAGGTAGTTCAACTCGACTCAAGTTGAACAGCACCCTGGAATGATCATTTCAAATATCAGCAGACTAGCTGATGATTAGTTCAATTATTGTTAAGGAGTTTTAACTCGAGTCGAGTTGAACTATACCTCGGACTGATCTGGGAGATCAAATTGCAAGGCAGTTTAACTCGACTCGAGTCGAACTGCCTTGCATGTATACAACATTGTCATTACAGTCCGGACAGTTCAACTCGAGTCGAGTTGAACTGACTTTCCGTATAATCTTCCTGGACACACCAGCATATAGTTGAATTGTAGTTGTGTTGATGTTACGGACACGGAAATACACACAATAAATCTAAACAAGAAGTTCAGAGAGAACATGCAAGAACTAGATTGATCAGATGAGTACACAAACAACACCAAGAGAGGTGAGCTAGAGCTCTAAGAAATGCGTTGTCGAGACTGAAGAACCCTTCAGCCTCGACTCCTATATATACTACTGGATAGGAAGCTTCTCGAGCTACTTCTGTGAACTAGGACGCTTCTCAAACAACTTCCACTAACCAGGAAGCTTCTCGAGCAGCTTCTTAGAATCTATTAGAATATACTAAGAATATTCTAAGAATCTTCCAGAACTTTCTAAAAGAATCTTTAAAGAATATTCTATAGAATCTTCAAGGAATCTTCTAGAAGTTTCTAATGTATGTCCGTGACATCACCTCTCCTTCTAGCTTCGAGGTCTTCGAGAAGCAATGTTGTCGCCGGTCAATACCATCGTAAAAAAATGAAGATTTGTCGCATGACGTCTGCAATGAACTCCAATTGTTGTTCACGAGGTAGGTGGTTCATTGGTCCTTGAAGCCAACGGTAGTGGCCTACGCCTTCCACTTCTGACCAAGCATGAACTTCCGTGTCTTCATTGTGAAATTGTCCTGCAAACACGCCTTATGGTAGACCATTGAAAGCAGGCTCTACCTCGAATACAATCACCAGCGATCGGTTGCTTGGTATCCTTCGTCGTCGTCGTGGTACAGGCGGTTCTTCATCTCGGGGTCGCCTTCGTGGGTTCGTTGGTTGAGATGACACGACTGGTATACTATCTATCTCTTGACTATCTATGACTGCAGACCAAACTATGACTACTTGAATAAAACTCTATTCTATCTTAGAGAAAATAAAAACATCAACTATGAGTTTTAGGTAGTGTCCTCCCCTCCTTTTATACTCTTGTCTAAAGAAACTTGAGAAAAAAGCTATCATCGAGATGGCTTCGGTTTATCAGGATATCGTTGATGAAATTCCTGTACTTTTTGCGGCGCATTTGTAAGATTTTCGGCTGGCTCCCACGTTCGCTCATTAATATCGTAGCCGTACCAATGAACAAGATACTCCAACTTGCCCCATCTTCGTCGTGAATCTAGCACCTTTTCGACCTCGTATTCCTCGTGGTTCTTAATTTCAATGCTAGGTGGCGGACTTTGCACTCTTCCAGAGAAAAATGATTTTCGATAAGGCTCCAATAAAGAGACATGAAAGACTGGATGTACCTTCATAACGGCTGGTAACTCCAGACGGTAAGCCAGGGGATTAATTTGCTTCTGGACGACAAATGGTCATAATCTGCGGTAGTCCAGCTTATCACACGGTCGTTTAGTCTTGATATTCCGTCGGAGAAGCCATACTTTATCTCCAATCTTGAAAGTAGGTGCCTCATTCCGGAATTTATCTGCAGTCTTCTTGTAAGATTCTTGGGCGGTCCGTAATTGAAGTTTCAACGTAGCTTGAAGTTCCGACAGCTGCTTCGCAAAGCCTTCTGCTGTCGGGTTGTTATTTGCTACTGGATTTAACAAATCGAGCTTTGGATGGTATCCATAATTGGCAAAAAACGGTGTTTGTTGAATCGACGCATGAAGGGTGTTGTTGTAAGCAAACTCGGCAAACGGTAGATACTTGGTCCAATCGTCTTGCTGGTAGTTGATGGTGCAACGTAGATACTGCTCCAAGACTTGATTCACCCGTTCTGTCTGACCGTCGGTTTGAGGATGAAAAGCCGAAGAAAGCTTGATATCCACCTTCAATATCTCAAAAAGAGATCTCCAGAACTTGGAAACAAACTGAGTTCCTCGATCCGATACAATATCATCTGGCAAACCATGATAACGATATACATTATCAAGAAAGAATCTTGCTGTGTCCTCACTTGACGATGTCTTCTTGCAAGGAATAAAGTGCGCCATCTTTGTGAGCCGATCCACCACAACAAAGATGCTGTCGAACGAGTTTGAAGGCGACAGGTCCGTAATGAAGTCCATGGAAACTGAAGACCATGGTCGATGCGGAATAGGCAATGGCTGTAGAAATCCATAGGGGCGATGCTAGGGTTTTTGGACCTTGAACAAATATCACAAGAGAGGACAAACTCCTTCACATCCTTCCACATTTTGGGCCACCAAAAGTCTCGCGAAATAAGCTCCAATGTCTTGTTGTATCCAAAATGACCTGCTGCTGGAAAGTCGTGGCGAGATTGGAGAACTCGAAGTCGTGTTGGTCCCTTTGGAATATACAGTCGCTCTTCAAAATACAAAAGATCTCCCTTTACCTTGAACTTGTCATTATCGGCACACTTCTTGATCTCAAGAGCTACAAAATCTTCAATTGTCGCAGTACGTACCTGGTTGAGGAAGTCCGCATCAATTGGTACGACAGCAGTGCAAATTCTAAAATGCTCCGATTTCAACAATGTAGCGCATTGTTGATCAAACGCTGCTTCTCCAGCTTTAGGCGCCATATACAATCTCCTCGATAATGCATCGGATAGTCCTTGTTGCTTTCCAGGCCGATAGGTGATAACAAAGTCAAATCGCGACAACGACATATTCCACCGAGCTTGACGTCGATTCAGGACTCGAGCCGACATGAAGTACTCTAAATTCTTGTGATCCGTATATACGGTCACCGGATGCGCAGCGCCTTCGAGAAAGTGTCGCCACTCTTGGAAAGAATCCACTATAGCAAGGAGTTCCTTATCGTGGATTTCGTAGTTGATTTCAGCGGCAGAGAACTTCCGAGAATAAAACGCATCTGGATGGAGCTTACTGTCTTCGCCCATCTGTGAAAGTACGGCTCCCAAAGAAAAATCCGAAGCATCAGTTTCCAAATAGAAGGCCTTTGCAAAGTCAGGGTGTACCAAGATTGGAGCCGTAGTAAACGTCGTCTTAAGATCTTGGAATGCCTTTTCTGCTTGAGGTCCCCATTCGAGCTTGTCCTTACAAGTCAACCGAGTGAGTGGAGCAGCGACTCGAGAATAATTCTTGATGAAGATCCGATAGAAGTTAGCAAAGCCAAGAAAACATTGTACGTCTCTAACTGTCTTCGGAACCTCCCAGGATACAATTGCTTCCACCTTCTTGGGGTCCATCTTCAAGCCATCCGTAGTTGCAACGAACCCTAGAAATTCCATCTCCGTTTGGTGGAATAGACACTTTTCTAACTTTGCGTAGAGTCCTCTTTCTCGTAGTTTCTCAAGAACCAAACGAACATGCTTCTTGTGTTCTTTTTCGTTCTTCGAAAATATCAGAATGTCATCCAGATAGATGACAACAAAGTCGTCAAGGTGCTCCCGAAAAATGTCATTCATCATATGTTGGAAAACAGCCGGAGCATTGGTAAGGCCAAAAGGCATGACGTTATATTCAAAATGTTAATACCTTGTACGGAAAGCTGTCTTCCACTCGTCTCCTTCCTTGATTCGTACGAGGTTGTAAGCTCCCCTAAGATCAATTTTCGTAAAGATCTTTGCACGTCCGAGCTGCTCCAAGAGACCAGAAATCAAAGGTAACGGATAACGGTTTTTCTTAATTATCTTATTAAGGCCTCGATAGTCCACGCACATTCGCAGAGAGCCATCCTTCTTTTTCACGAACAAAATCGGTGCCCCAACTGACGACTTTTAGTGACGAATAAAATTCTTGGCTAGATTTTCGTCAATATACTTCCGCAATTCTGCCAACTCTATTTGCGATAAGTTGTAGATTGGGCCAAAAGGTGGTTGCATTCTTTCATGAAGATCTATAGGACAGTCGTAGGGTCGATGTTCTGGTAGCATGTCAGCATTTTTCTTTTCAAAGACATCTTTGAATCCTTCATACTGCTTTGGAATAACGAAAGTTGGAGTCGCATCTTTACGAGTCGGAGTAGCAAAGATGACAAAAGGTGTATTTTGCTTGGCTTCCTTCATAAAAGCCCTTGCACCTATAAACAAAGGTTTGTTTCTAGACATTGTTTTGGCAGATTCCACCTTCAAGGAGTTTGTTGGAAATGTTACTTTCCGCAACTTCCAATCTATTAATGGATTATATCTATCAAGCCAAGATAGTCCCAAAATGACAGGACATGAAGGGGTCTTGATAACATTAAACACAATGTTGCTCTCATGGTTTTCAAGACGTATCTTCAACGGTTTAGTTTCATGGATAACATTGCCCGAAGACAATGGTCGTCCGTCTATGACCTCTACATGGACAGGCTTTGGTTTCTTCACAAGAGGAATATTGTGAAGCTTGGTAAACTCTTCATCTATGAAGCAAGCAGATGCACCCGAGTCTAATAAAGCATTAACTTGAAGTTCTTGAATACCAAAATGTAAAGGTACCATAAAACAATCTGAAGGTTGAGCTGAGAGGAAGGGACTTGGATTATTTTTGGATGTTGAGATGTCCAGCCGTACGGTCTCTATTGTGGCTGGGCGTCCTCGTTTTCCTGTATGCTTGTACTCCTCAGTCTTGTTGTTTGAGTCTTCTGTTTCTTCGAACAATTTGTAGCTTTATGGCCCGCCTCTCCACAATATAAGCACAAGTTTTGTTCAAACCGTCGCTTCTTTTCTTCAGCTGTGAGGGGCTTGAAACGTACCGCATCAATTTGCATAGGTTCAGGACCTGTGGAGTGATTTTCTGGACCTTTTGAAAATGCAGCAAATGCTCCCTCATTTCTCCAACCTGATCGTCTTTCTTGTCGTAATTCAAAAAGGCGGTTGTCACAAATAATTGCCTGAGATATAAGTTCTTCTAAAGTATCCACTTTAGGCATAGTGATCAACAAGTTTTTGACATCATCTCTCAGTCCATATCGAAATCGTGTCATAAACGCCTTATCGTTCCAATCAAGATCACATGTAAGTTGTTGGAATTCTGCAGCATAGATTGCAGCAGAACGTGATCCTTGTCGCAAATTTTGTATCTTTCTTTCAGCTACTCCTTCTCGATCGCTATCTCCAAATGCAGCAGTAAATCTTTCCATGAAAGCCTCTAGGTTATAGAGTATTGGAGAATCCTTCTCCAATAGCGGAGCAAACCAAGAGCGAGCATTTCCTGATAAAAGAGTACCTATGAAAGCAACTTGAGTAAATCCATCTGGAAAACGAGAAGGATATAGGCGTAGATAAAGCCATACTTGTTGCACAAAACCTCGGAAATTGGTTCTTGTTCCATCAAACTTGTCTGGCATACTTGCTTTTGGTTCTTTTGTACTAGGCCTTGAATTGTCTATTAGGGTCGTGGGTGATACATGTCTTGCTTCTCTTAATCGAACAAGCTCTTGTTGTAGGCCGTGAATTTCTCGTCTAGCTTCTTCAGTCATTGGATCAATTTGAGGCTCTTTACTTGGATTGCGAAGAAATGCGATCTCCTCCCGCACACTATTCATAAGAGCTTGAAGATCTGCAAGAGTTGCCACTCTATTCTCTATTTGTGGCGATGCACTATCCATGGCCTGATTTACTTCCATATTAAGGAGATAAATCGATTGAAATTTAGAAAAGAAAAAGTTGTTAAATCTTTGGAGAAGATGGTAACACTATCTATTACTAAAACTAATTTGGAGAAAAGAAAAAATAAAACACTAAAAAATCTCAGCTTTAGAGGAGGGTAATCCGCAACCTCTAAGAACGCTTTCAAGAAGAGGGGTAATCTACGCTCTATCAAGAAGGCAAGATTCTAAAATCGATGTTAATAGTCTTTTCTATTAGCTTTGCTAAAAAGAAGGAATTAATACCAATCCAAGGGAGACTAATCTGCAACCCTTAGAACGCTTAAGTATCTTTAAAGGAAAGAGTAGTCCACTCTCTGCCTTTGAAAAACTAAGCTCTGATATTAAAATTGAGAAAATATCAGTTTAGAGGAAAGTAATCCGCAACCTCTAAAGCGCTAGAATACCTTCAAGAAGAGGGGTGATCCGCTCTCAAGCAAGAAGGATCCAGCTCTGATATTAAGATGAAATCAGTCTCGACAAACTGTTACGGACACGGAAATACACACAATAAATCTAAACAAGAAGTTCAGAGAGAACATGCAAGAACTAGATTGATCAGATGAGTACACAAACAACACCAAGAGAGGTGAGCTAGAGCTCTAAGAAATGCGTTGTCGAGACTGAAGAACCCTTTAGCCTCGACTCCTATATATACTACTGGATAGGAAGCTTCTTGAGCTACTTCTGTGAACTAGGACGCTTCTCAAACAACTTCCACTAACCAGGAAGCTTCTCGAGCAGCTTCTTAGAATCTATTAGAATATACTAAGAATATTCTAAGAATCTTCCAGAACTTTCTAAAAGAATCTTTAAAGAATATTCTATAGAATCTTCAAGGAATCTTCTAGAAGTTTCTAATGTATGTCCGTGACAGTTGAACTGTACACTGGTGTGACCAGGAAGATTATACGGCCAGGCATTTCAACTCGACTCGAGTTGAACTGCCTGGCCTGTAAGGACCAGTGGGATCTCATGCCAGGCAGTTCAACTCGAGTCGACTTGAACTGCCTGGCCGTATAATGTGCCTAGGCACTCCAGGGTACTGTTCAACTTGAGTCGAGTTGAACTACCTGGATGTATTTCACTTGATTGCAGGTATATAGTCTCTGTATTATATAGGAAAATAAATTAATTCGATAAAGATGCAAATTTCCGGAATTTGCGGCGAAAAAAAAGGGAAATGAGAAACCACAAACGTTTATCGAAACGTAGAACTGCAAATCCCAATCTCTCAAATAATGTAACAAATATGTCTAAAACAGAAAATCTGAAACACACATAATCCTAACCTCATAAAGTATTGCAGCGTTACAATTGATCTGATGCAGAACAATAACATGCATCAATCGTACAAATTCGAAAACGTGTCCCACGAATTCATACCGGAATTCGGCGCAAAACTACCCCGAACGCGATGTAGAACCTCCAAGTCACAAAGCAATGAACGCTACTGCGGCGCAGTCGAGAACTTCTTCGGCAACAACTATCTAGTGATACTAACCTAATACTGAGCTCGCACAATGCAAGTACTGATCGCAAAACAATGCTAGCGCAACGAAGTTTGGAGGCGTAAGCGCAAGGGCATGAGACCGAATGGAGAAAAGGTCGCTCCCGGTTACGCAGAGGGACTTATAGGCGATTTGGCGGGAGAATTGCAGCGGGAAGGGGATCGACCATTTCAAACGGTCGATTTCAAATGTGTCGTTCGCTGCAAATGACGAGAACTCCGGAGCCTTTACAGTGAACGTGCCTATTATTAAGCCTTCATCTGTCATGCGCAGGCGACTTTATCCTGTTATTCTACACTGTCGAGGTAGGTGAGAGTAATTGCCCAATTACTGAAGAAAAAGTTATTATACGTGCAAAAATCAAAAAACATTCATATGCAAAATGTTCCTCTGAAACGTACGACAAATTATGTTTTTACTCATTTCATTGCGATACGATGGATTGTGTTCAGATTTAACCAAAATGCCGAAGAGGCCCAAAAAATCGTTCGTGCAAGGCATAAATTATTCAATTCCAACTAATGCCTTGATGATTTCCATCCAAATCTTTAGGTGAAGGACGTTTGCTCTGTAGGGTTGATTGTCCTATTATCAACCACTTAAGCAATCTGACCTATATTTGGCAGTGGTAAATCCGGAAAAAATTATGACCGCGTTCGAAATAGGATTTCATGAGGATTACAAGAAATTGCAACTTATAATTTGTATTTCTCAATTTCATACAAAATTCCAAAGTGCAAAGTAACCTACGACCCAAAACCAATCACATGCTCTAATGTACAAATGAGGTACATCTTCCCTTTCAATATCTAGAAATTAGGCAAGAATCAGGGTGGTTGGTTTTGGGTACGTGGTTGGTAATAGGACAATCAACCCTAATGCCACCCAAACTTTTCAGGTTTAACTCAAACTATTAAAGTTATTTCTAACTTTTACAATAGAGTGACCACTACATATAATGTTTTAAAAACGGTTTATAGCGTCGGTGCTGTACTTATAATGTTATTGCTTGTGCAACATACACAGAACTTAGCCTATAAAAAGAGTTTTGTCACATTTAAAAATATCTATCATAGTAAAGCTTGCCAACTCCAATATTCAAATGAATCCACTATTAAACAATAGAATAATTTGAATGTATGATGTTATACTGTAGCTACGAGGGTGGAATTAATCACTTAGCTGTGGCAAAAAATTGTCAATTTCTTTGTCATTTCTTATTTATTAACTAAAATATTTTTAGTTTTTAATTACGCATTTAGAAGAAAAATATGAATTTGTCAAATAAATATCGTACTAACTTAAGAATATCAATTTCATAGACAAAGACATTAAAAGCTTATTACCGTATTTGAAGTAAATGTATTGCATGAGAACCTTGAAATGATTCAAACATATTTAGCGTTCATAATTTTCAAAAAAATTAAAATTTAGCGCTAACTGTATTTTAATGAACCTAATTACATAATTGACTGAGCGCTATAGGAGTTTAAAGGAAAAAAAAAATCCCACAGGTTCAAAATATTTAGAATAGGTAATATTCATGAGAATATAATATTTTTACCAACGTATGTATGATTTATAACTTTCCCAAAAAATAAAGTACAGTGCTTGCGAGGATCTTATGCATTGAATTATTTTAATTAAAAGGTTCACATATTGAGTGCAATTAAGTCTATGAAATGAATTAACGCACAAGTTGTAAATATTTCACGTAATTGTAATTTATGAGAACCTTCAAATGATTCAAATATTTTTAGGATGCATAATTTTCACAAACATTAGAATATAGCGTTAACTGTATTTTAATGAACCTAATTACATAATTGATTGAGCGCTATAGGAGTTTAAAGGAAAAGAAAAATCCCACAAGTTCAAAATACCTAGAATAATTAAAATTCATGAGAACATTATATTTTTGCAAACGTATGTATGATTTATAAGGTTGACAAAAAATAAAGTACAGTGTTGACGATAATCATACGCGTTGAATTCTCTTAAAGGTTGTACTGAGAGCAATCTAGTCACTCTATGAAAAGAATTAACGCACAATTTGTAAGTATTTTAAATAACTGTATTGAATGAAAACCTTGACGTCATGCAAAGATTTTTTGGATGTATAATTTACAGAGAAAAAATAAGAATGTTGCGCTAGCTGTATTTTAATGAACACAATTAAAGAATTAATAGAGATTAAGTAGTTTTTAAAATAATAAAAAAATTCCCACAAGTTGTAAATACTTTCCAAGGATAAAATTCATGACAATATAAAATCTGTGCAAGAGTATCAAGAGTGCGTTCTATTAATATTTTATTGCAAGTCAGACATCAATTAAAAGATTATACCAAAGAGAATAAAAACTATGAAGCCAAAGGTCCGGGAAGTTGAAAATATTCTGAATACGTTGAAATCATGATAACATACGTCGAGCCATACGTTAAAATCCTAATAAGTCTAGCGTAACTTTTCACTACCAAGTTATAGTTAATTGTAACTCTATGTACAACGACTTATAACGAATCTTACAAGTTGCAAATAATGTCAACTACTAAAATTAATGAGAATTTTGAATTGATGCAAGCGTTTGTTCGCAATATAATGTTTTAAAACTTTAAAGTACGGTGCTTGCTGTAGTTAAGAATTTCATTAATGCAATCTTTCAATAGTCGTATGACAAGAAATCAAATCTCTGAAATGAGAGAACGTTCAAGTAGTAAGTACTATGAATACGTTAAATGCATTAATTTTTTGACAACATTAAAGTTATGCAAGGATTTGAATGAATGATGTGAAGTGCCAGAAACATATAAATTTTAACGATGCTTCAACATATAATGTCATTCCAGGAACATGTGTTAAGATCACTAAAAATGAAAATTAATCAATTTTATAATAAATAAAGAATGTTGGTTGTTCATGTTGCTGAAGCAACCTAAAAAGTTGTCAAATTTGCAAATGTTAGAAAACATGCATGATAATGCATAAATTTTGCAAAGACATACAATGTCTAATTGTAGATTATGAATTGTAGTTCATTTCTATCAAAAAGGATTTCAAAAATCCATCATAAATAATTAGATATATAATTTTTAAGCTATAAACTACCAAAATTCATGAAAAATACAAAATAAATGATTTTTTTATTAAAATTCATTATGATTGGCCAAAATTATAAGTTTAATAAGATGCTTAAATATTCATTAGAATTCATCTTGTTTAAAATGATTATTTTAACCAGTTCTTCTCTATAGATAATTGTTTAAATTGGTGTTTCTACAGAAAAAAATATCCTAAATCTTGTCATCTTATGATTATGTTATGAACATTATACTTTTAACCAATTCTATAAAAAACTATTGAAAAAAATAAAAACATAAATTTTTTTTATGAATATTCAAAAAAATTATTTTCAAATTCATTTATAAAAATTCCAAAGTGTTTTAGTGGAATTTAATTGTATAGATAGGATGTGAATGACAACTTTCATGTTCTATAGAACTTCTAAACAGTCATGAAACACATATTTTATAGCACATTTAGTTTATGCCAAAACCCCTCATGAACTTAAGGGATAAGTGCACATGTATATAGACACATATATGCAAATGTATATTTTTATACATGTATATGCTTGTGTGTGCATATATATAATATTATACATGTATGTACGTGTAGCAATATTATTTTCGAGGTCATTACGGTAAGTTTCTCGGTGATTTCAATTTTTCATTTTCATTATATGACTATATATAATTTGGAAAATTATTTTTTTGAGTTTCCTCTTGTGAAGTAAATAAAACTTGACTTGAACAAAGGCTGTTCCATATATAACAGAAAACAGAATCTTTTATTAGTAATACATAAATAAATTGTACTATATACATTTCACATTATTTGTATTATATACATTTCACATTAATTATATACTATGTACTAATAATTTGTACTATGTACATTTTCTAATGTTTTCGTTACAGTAAATCTACATGCATTTACTATCGACTATTCTCGAACTGCACCGTTTTACTACCACAATTAGAAGAGTTCAAAAAACTATAAATGTTAGTAAAGTTATACATTTTAAACTTCGATCAACTCGAACACTATCCATCACTTCACTTAGAACCACTTATATGACATTCAAAATATTCTAACATACATGGTATTTACCTTGCTACCCAAGACATACAATACGTCTAGTACACTCTAGAATGTTTCTAGGCACTCCAAGGAAAAGTGGATTGAATCATCTATAGTACAAATGTTCATCCAACGAATTATTAGGATAAAGCACTTTGATCTGAGTACTGGCGTTTTTAGGTTTAGGGTAACAAGACTTTGGCAATGTCATCCACATTACAGTGCAGTGTTCTTTATGGTTTAGGACCAACATTACTTAATTACACTCGAAAAAAATTAAATAAACCAGTCACAAATCTTGACACATGCATTGTATAATCATGATGTGCACTTAAGAGCATATCCAACATCACTTTGCAATACGAATAGACACTGCAGAGGACAAAGTTTTTTCAACAATAATCCCACCAAGAAATAACTATTTCTCCTTGCATAATTATTCATATTTATGTATTGTATTTGATGTTTCCCTTCAAATATATTGTTGACCAATCCATACATTTAATCGTGCAGATGCTCTCACAGGTATATATTCAATCGATTTTACTGTCAAAACTATATTTCTCTTGGGATTAAAGTCAATTCTATGAGATTTCATTTTATAGCATAGATATTAGCGTTATTTTTAAAACAAACACTACAATCTACACTACAAATCTACAACATGCTTTTAACCTTTTAACATCCCGATTCAACACTGTTTTCAAAGAAGTGTTATAAAATGTTTGATGAAAACCAAAAATGGAGTTGATGTACAAAGAAAATTTGAAAATGTCCATGTCAAGATCACCCTTGTACGGTTGGATGCATCATATTTTTCATTAATAAATTTTATTTAATTTTGCAAGGTGATCTCTTGAAATTCAAAGAAAAATCCCAAATCAACGTAAAAATCCCAAATCAACCAAAATATTACAGAAAATTGTGAGGAAATTGTAATAACATGCACTACGAGATGGTATGGTTTCCATTATTTCATTCTAATTATTTTGGAAAATCATGTTTCAGGTCTCACTTTTTCAACTAAGAATGAAACTTGACATAAATTGATTGTGTTATTTTTCTAAAAAACATAATAACCTATTTTGAAAATCCAAACCGTTCAAAGGATACTCAACTTGCTCAAGAACTAAGAGTAATATTTGTGGATGAAAACTGTCAAATTTGGATGAGATTCGAACAAGTTGAAACTATTCGTCGTCCAGTATATGGACGATAGCGCGCTAAAGGACTAATCTAGGAAACTAGTTTTGTTTCCGGGCAGCTAAATCCTTTTGGGTACCCCGGGCATCTCAACCACTGCCCGAGAATCTTGGGCAACCCGGAGATTATGGGCAGCCCGGACAAAAAATCGAGCACTGCCCGACCTGGTCGTCACTCCCAGCGTTAGGGTTTGGAGCCCAGTCTCCCCACTGCGTTTTCTCCTTGTGTTTGCGCTCCTGGCTGTCTCCACTGCGTTTTCTCCTTGTGTTTGCGCTCCTGGCTGTCTCCGCTTGTCTCGTCAGGTAAGCTTTTCTTTTCTTTTCTTCTGCTTCCTTGCTAGATGCACGCATGATGGCAATCTCCTCATGGGTAAGTTCCAAGGCAATGAACTCTACCTCCTTCTCTGTTGTAATGTTGCTGACTTGCTGCGCTCACTTGCCCGGATGCTTGCTGCTCACTACGCTCACTTGCCCGGCTTGCTGCTCACTGCGCTCACTTGCCCGGCTTTAGGGTTTCAACTTGCTGCTCTCACTTGCTGGCTTGCTGCGCTCACTTGCTGCGCTCTAATATTGCTTAGGGTTTGCATATTTTCCGCAGGTTTAGATGCTAAGATGCTTAGGGTTTGCATTGGGAAGACAAGAGGGCTTGCGGTTTCGTAGGGTTTCGTCCAACGCAACGCCGGTCCTGCTTTAGGGTATGGTCAGTGTAGGGTTTGTTGATCTCAAAGAGACGGGCTGAAGCTGCAGTTCAAAGACACGATTTAGGGTGGAGCTTAGACACGGCTGGAAAGTGATGAAGGTGGGCTGAAGGTGGAGCTTGAGGACAGCACGTGTTTCAGATTCCTTGAAGCTGGATTGAAGTCGCATTCAAGCTGCAGGGGCCGTCGTTTTTGAAGGTTAGTGTACATCTGCACTTTCATGTGCTGTAATTGTGTGTTTTTTAATTTTCGTGACTCATTTTAAGCCCCAGCATGTTCACAATTAGTTCCATGATGTAGAATGATCAGTTTTTGCTGCTGGGAAGGCAATTTTGGGACTTGTTATAATAATTCTCACACATCCGTAGGCTAAAGACAGATTTTGAACAATGACAGTCATTTTCTGAAAATGAAGCATTAGGAGCAGAGCTCTTTGGTGTAGTTATTGCTGCAAAATTTGGTGCATCATTCTGAAAATTTGTAGCATTGGCTTCAAATAGAATTAAATCTCTTGCACACTAAAATGTTCCTAGTAAATCTGAATTCACATAAGCTACGTAAACCCTAAATATTATGTGTTAAAATGCTAGCATTGAGAGTCAGAATAAGTCACGTTTTCATGCATGCACTTCCCACCCTATGTAGAAAGTCTGCTGTGGTTTGGTAGTCCACTATTGGCTTTAAAATGCTCATTATTGTTTGTTGTTGTTTTCCTTCAACAGTGTTCACTTGTTCTAGCGCGTTCGAGGGTAATACGTTGTTTAGAATATACTGCCAGCATTCCAGGTACATTTTGTTTCCTTCAATT
Source organism: Pohlia nutans (assembly GCA_022496805.1). NCBI lineage: Eukaryota > Viridiplantae > Streptophyta > Bryopsida > Bryales > Mniaceae > Pohlia > Pohlia nutans. The sequence goes on from CM040096.1 coordinate 26,110,876, forward strand.
CTAGTTTTGCAAGATAGATCTCTTTGTTTGAACATATTGTATTACGTACATGTATTGCAATGTTTTCTGAATCAAGTTTGCACAATGCAACTGATTGTGAATTTACGTTTGTGGACAATGGAAACACCATAGATTTGCTTGAATGTAGAATTTTTCTTCATGGATGCTGAAATGAATTCAGGTATACGATATCGTATACAACATTTTATCTCGATGTCAATTCAAGTCGACTTCAATTCAACTCAACAAACACTGAAATGACGAACAAACACACTAAATATTAGGTCGATTCGAGTTGAATTACACAACCAATATATAGCCAGATGGCAATTCAACTCAACCCGAGTTGAAATTATGGACAGACCACCATACAGAGTAGCCCAAAATCGATACATTAAACACAAAACAGCCTTAGATGGCTAAAATTCAACTCGAGTCGAGTTGAATCCCACTATCAACAATACGGTGCGTTAGACTAAGACACACTTTAAACGATGAGAGCATTAAAGTTTAGACAAAAACAAACACATTCCGTCAAATTCAACTCGAATTGAGCTGATTTGCAAAACCATAATTCAGAGGCCCATGACAATCAACTCGATTCGAGTTGAATTTTGCAGAATGGCGGTGCATAACACTAGTATCTGAATAGCAAGCGGATATTATGAACACAATTCAACCCGGATCGAGTTGAATTGCGAAACAATAATCCAAAGAAATACTCGACTCAACTCGATTCGAGTTGAGTTGTGAAAAGAATACCTTCTTCAGAGATTAGTAACTCATTTAAACAGAATCCAGGAGCCAAAATAGTTCAACTCCATAGGCCCACGCAAAACTTCACTAGCCCAAGCAGTTCAACTCGACTCGAGTTGAACTGCATATAACGCCCAGTTAAGAGGTCGACCCTCACAGAAGTCACAAGGAATTAGGTTGTAAGACCAACTGGCACAGGAGTCAACATTTTGCTAATGTGCAACAGGATACGAGTTTACCAACGCATAACGTCGCTAATTGATTAAACAAAACACATGCTACCTAAGCCAGTCAACTCGAATCGAGTTAAACCAAATGCCACTCAAACCGGATAATCCCTGATTGACCTGTATTCACATAAAGATAAACATAATTTATTCTAGAACCCAGTACAATTCACCAGGACCCGAGCTAGTTGAAATTCAACTCGAGTCGAGTTGAATGGATCTGACCCACGAAATAGACGCTAGAAGGCTGGAGAATATTTAACACGATTCAACACTACACCTCAACCAAGAGCTACCATAGCAATAAGAACTATAACAATTCAACTCGAGCCGAGTTGAATACGTTATCGTTGTTGAAACATAGTAACTGCAGATAGGCCAGAGTGGAGAGAATTCAACTCGATTCGACTTGAATTGCAACGCTAAGCTACACTCGTTTCTGAATGCAGATATGGATACTCATGATGCTGCGGTGGACGTTGAGAATCAGGAAGCTAAACTCAGCGTGTTCTACGAGAAATACATCACACCAGAAGTTGGTGGCGATGAGTATGGAGACACAGTAACGTTTGGTGATCTGTGGAAGTACCAAGATCCCGACAGTGTAGAGTACTGGAGCATTGTCTTAATCCCGAATGGTAGTAAGCTAGCTATAACGACAAAGCATAAAAACGGACCTGTAGAATTACCCGTCTCTTTATACGAACAAATAGAGGATGTAAATATGGGACCAGCAGGGTACGTGTACATCACATGCATCACCAACGAGCCTGGCACAGAAGAGTACCGCTTCACGTACATGATGGAGCCAGCCAGAACCCCATTTTCAATATCAGCCCATTTACGCAGCCTCGTAGACACCGACTACGAGAAGCTAATAAAAGACGTGGAGGCGCACGTTGACAGGCACATTTACGCCACCGAGACCGGCGAGCAACACCCAGCCAGTATCCTCGCACCTCGACTGAGAAAATTGCTTCATGGGTTTGAGATGTTCAAGATGAAACTCAAATTGACAAGACAGTCCATGAAACCCTTGAGCCTGAGAAGGGAAATGAGTAGTCAGGGGGCCAGTCAGGAGTCACGACTATATGAGACTCTAGACACGAGGAAGAGTGGAAACAAGAGGAGGAAAATCACTCCATCGCAGTCATCGAGACAGACGGCTACCGCTAGCAACACAAGGGCACATCAGGCCAGGAAGTCGCTCCTATCTGATGTAGTGGAGCCTGCCACACAGGAGAACATCAGTATGGAGTCCGCACTGATCGACATTCCTCGTGACTTTGACAGCGAGAATCTTGATTATGCAAACTCGCTAGAGGTGTACGAGAGGTACTGGGCAGAGTGTACAGACTCGTATATGTGGGGAATAGAGAAGTCATACCCTATTTCCATTGACCAGCTCGAGACCCCACCAGCAGACCTCAATGTCAGGAGCATGGAAGATAAGCTTGTTGAGAGCATCTTGCATTACCTTGTCAAAATGCCCGACAAGGATAAAAAGCTTACGCTGTGCGCCATGCCCAAGGGCTTATCGGAGAAGCCCAAGTCCTGGGAAGACATCCAGAATGGTCAATTCTGGATGATAAACGGGCAACATAGCGTCGAGGCCTCCAAGCGCATGAGGGGTAGACCTAGTATATCTACAAAGGTCCTAAAGAAGTTCCAGACTTGGGACTACTTTATTGTCTGGAACGAAGATCATTCCATACTCCGAAAAATATCAGCTTTCTACAATCGAGTCAACCACTTCCACCAGTTCAAGCCAACGTGGGCCACGAACATTATAGGGGCCCGGGAAGTCTGGAAGTCCCTTAATTCTCCAAAGCCACTGAAGGAGGCAACGGAGGTTGGAAGGTCCGTCACTGCGCGGAGATCAAAGAAACACAAGGAGGACGCGCAGAAATACAAGGTATCCAGCTGAGTCAACTCGGCTTGAGTTAAATTGGATATGTTCACCTAAGTTCAGCGCCGTTCAACTCGATTCGAGTTGATTCATTGCGTAAACGATTATACCACAGATATAATGCATTAAAACCAATATGAGTGAATGCTAGTTCAACTCGATTCGAGTTAATCTAATTCACTAACATGTATGGATTTTGAACACTGCAAGAGTTCGAAGACGCGGTGAAGCTCCGCTTTGGGATGATTGATGTCAAGAAGACCCAGAAAGCATTGAGCGCAAAGAAGATCAAGGAGCAAGACGTTGATATTCACAATGAGATCAAGATCATCACCGCCGCGGACGATGTCTACAATCTGTGGAGCGAGCTCATCGCGAGTCACTCGCAAGGCTTGCTCATCGATCCGGAGTCAGGGTTGGAGTTCAAGGAATTGAAGTCTTGGAATGCGGAGAGGGATGGTGTTATCTCTCGCGAGTTCTTCAAGTGGCTAGGGAACCTCTCTGAGGCTCAGTTAAAGAGGCTAGCTGAGCATCTGCTTAACAAGCCTGATCCGAAGCGGGAGGAGCCATATCCGAAGGTGACAATGAAGAAAGTCACCGGGGTCGTCGCAAATTGTTATAGCGCCAAGGATTGGCTAGAGAGATGCAAGAGGAAAATGATCATCAAGAGGCAGATCTACTTGATGGAACCGAATCTTGGTCTCTATAGCTCCAGCGGCGAGTTCAAGAAGGACAGGTGGAAGGAATTCAAGACGAAATACAGGATTACAAAAGCCACCCTCAATATCCTGTTGTCCGCACCGGGAGAGGATTACTTCACAGCAGCCAAGCTACCCCGCAACAAGAACAGGAGTATTGGGACTCTGTCACCGTACGCTGAGGAATTCTTCAAGGTCTTTCTCAAAAACAAGGGGAAGTTCGTTGTCCCCACAGGAAAGGCCAACTATCGGCCATACAATTTGGACAACGATATTATCTCGTCATGGAGTTCATCGGCATGGAATGAGAGAACTGCAGAGCGGATTACACTTGGCATAATGGACTTCAGGAATTTGCCTGGAGCGGCGGAGCAGGCTCCAGCTTTGACGGATGCTCCATACTTCTACAATATCCTCTCTGTACTGGGCGGGATTGATGATCCAAGTATCACTGAAGTTCCTATTTGGGTCTGGATCTGTGGAGATATGGAAGCGCAGGCCGTCATTGTGAACCACTTTCATCACTCCGATTTCGGGAAGAAGTACAACATGAAGCACGCGGATTATGTACCGGCAAAATACGAACTCCTGGAGGATGTTCCATCGAATAGTAAGCAGGCGCACATGAAAATGCAAATTCTCTACCTGTTTAAAAAAGGGATTAAGCGGACAGGAAAGACATACCCACCCGTCTTCGAGCCCCCCGAAACCACGGTCTTCACGACTCCAGGTGCATATAATGAGCTGGACTATCGCATCTACAACACCGAAATGCGGATGGAGTTCTACATCAAATTGCTGGAACTATTCTGTAAGAACGGTGATGCGATCCTGACAGTATTCGGGGGAGGCAAGCTCACATGCGCTGCATGGGTAACGACATGACTCATTCCATTTAACTCGTTTCGACTCAAATTGACTTGCATTAGATAATGTATTCATGGTAGCAGAACTTGTTTCTCTCATATGACGATTTCTGGCATACATATTTGGTCAGGTTTGTCTAAATCAATTCGACAATTGTAGATATTAATTCAACTCGACTCGAGTTGATTAGTCTTCACAGCAATCTGTGCCATTCAACTCGGGTCGAGTTGATTAGACAGCAGAGTATGCTGGACCCATTCAACTCGGTACGAGTTAAATGGGCAACATTTTGTTATGTAGCATTTCACTCTGCTCACAAGCTGTTCCACCGTTACTGCAGATGTGTTCCCTAGAGAATTACATCATCGGAGACAACAATCAAGTCGAGGACTTCATTCGTATTTCGAAGATGGCAAAGAACCTCGACAAGGCTGATTTCATTGATGTTGGATACATTGTTGATGAGACTCTGTATCCAAAGTACGGGAATAAGGAGGGGCAGTCATCTCGGAGAGTGACGAGAGCACGTTCAGCATCCGTTACACAGCACGGGACAGATATCCCTCAGCTGATTAAACTCATTGATAGTGACGATGAAGATGATGACGACCTGGAGGACGAAGATGATGACGACCTGGAGGACGAAGACTTCGACCCAAATTTAACTCAGACACCCAGGACTGGACACGACTCCAGTGCGCAGCCAATTCCCAGCGATCACACACGAGAGACATCGGAAACCACAATTCCAGAGAAGTCTCCCCATTCCTCTCGCGGTAAGAGAAAAATGAAAGAGGACAGTCAGAAGGATTTCGCTACGAAACTCTACTCTGATTTGTCGGACAGAATGCTCGAGCTTGAGGAGCGGCAGGCCAAACGTTTCCATGACGCCAGAGAGAGGGATCGGGAAGAGCGTGAGCGGGAGAGAGAGGAGAGGGAGCGGGAGCGGGATCGCAAGGAGTTCGAGCTGCGGATGGAGATCATGTTTGAGAAGATTCCCGCCCTGGTGAGAACATATGTGGAAGTGGGCACTGGGCCTAGGCCCCTGCAGATGATCGATCCAGCGCAGGGTCAGGCGGGTAACCTACTACTCACCAATCGGGCAGAGAACTCTTCCGGCAGTGGTGCAGCAGTTCGCCCATCCGGTTCAGCCTCAGCCACTCGGGAGGCATCCCTTGAGACCCCTGCTCCTCGTTCAACTGCAGATCAGACGTAGCCTCCGATGGCCGGAGAAGTACATCAGTCAAAACCTGAATCCCCGTCCGGATCTGCAGAAGGAAGTCGTCAGGAAGGAGTGGGAGCAGATGCGTCGGATGTGCCACCAGGTTCATCCCCATGATTCTTTTTTTTTTATTTAACTCGACCCGAGCTGAATTGCTGTCGCAGTATGGCGAAGTATTTCAACATTGGGATTTTGGTTGTTTTCCTAGTAGTATAGTCTTAGCTTAGAGAACCACTGTAAAGACTTTTATTCTATACATTTTTGTAAATGCAAAAATCTCTATTTTTGAGAGTGAAATACATAATTGCCTTCTTACCGGATATTATCTTTTCAATCTCGCAACGCGTAGGCTCTGCCAATGTCTTCACAATCAATTGCGCACATACGTATGCTGCCGCATCTCCGAAGCATTTGATTAGTCCACCGAGGTCTTCAGGGTTCCCTGAGATCCAAGAACCAGATGTAGAACATCATCGTGTAGAAGTAACTCCTGCACTACAATCAAGTGATTGTGACGTTGTTCCTCCGGACGTGAGGACTGAATCTGATATTCCTGACGCTGTTCTCTTGGAGGTCCACATCCCGCTTCCGACCACCGTCGTCGACCAGGATCCCACATCACAGTTGGTATCGTCAGACATGCCTGTAAGTCTTGCTTCTGTTGTCCCCACTTGCCATTAATTGGAACATTGACTGTGAGTCCGAGAACTGTTTTCTTCTGCATTCTTTGCCATTTCGGATGGCTTGGCGCCGGTATAGACATGAGACGGTGCAGTCCTTAACTGTCTGCACATTCTGTCTGTCCCCTTTCTTTATAGGGGACCAGTGTAGCGCACAGTCCAGTAGGTGCTGCTCAGGAGCCTGTCAATCAATCGTTCCTACCCAGGGGGTTCCGCAGGTGGCTGAATGTCGTCCTGGACCTCAATGGAATTCTTTGTGTTTGTTTGGAACGGAGATGCATGTCGAAGCACCAAGTGTACAATGATATCTCTCAGCCGCATTCGTCAGTCCTGCCGGCGGTGGTTGGTCCTAAGGCTGTGTACGTACGACCGCACTGCAGGGAATTTCTCCGCGAGTTAGAGCTCGTTGCATATGTCTCCATTTGGAGCTCCATGGCTGCGCCCACTACTAAGTTGATTACCGAGTACCTGTTCCAGGGCCTCCAACCCCCATTGCATATCTTTGGCCAGGATACCTGCGATGTTATCAAGTGTCGTGGCTCTCGCAGGAGAATTTCTAACCTCAAGGTCAAAGGAACTAATAAGGACTTGTTCTTGAAACCGTTGGACAAACTATTTGAACCCCCAAATTAAAAATTCTCTATTTCAAACACTATCATTGTAGACGATAGCCGGGAGAAGCATGTTCTCAATGAACCTGAGAATGTCGTACTCCCTGTTTCGTGGTCCACCTCTGAGAAGAGGGATAGGTTTTTAGTGGACGACCTTCTTCCTTGGATTCAGCGGCTTCACCGATGCCGGGGCCAAAGCTTGTTGTCGTTCCGTAGAAATGATAACATTGGGCGTCGGATGCTAATTGAAGAGCCCGATACACGCGAATATGATGAGCTCATCGTCGCGATTGCAAGTTCCGAGGCTATAAAGCTGGAACAGTCAAGTTGTCGCTGATTTCTAAATTAACTGATGAATGAGTGAGTGCCTACGATGTAATTGTTCCACTGTAACATCAGTTCTCCATTCAACTGGACTCGAGTTGATTTATTTGAACTATATATTCCACACCTAGGAATGTTGATGACTTCCTCTAAACTCTATTCGTATCCAGGTGTTGCGCTCTGTTTCGGTTATGGACAGTGATCTAGATTGTCGTTGCACTGCTTCAACTGATTCGATTTTGGACTACGGACAATACACGATTTTGCAGAGTGGCTTAGGGCATATTATGTATTCAGCAGCGACCGCGCAGTCGACAATGGACTTCTCAATCAAGCCACTTGCCCATGGAGTTGTGGATAGTCCACCCAAGGGTGTGAAGAGATTGCGTCCAGTTAGTTCGCCGTCACCACTAAAAGCTCAAGCCATTTCAACGTTGCCGCGGAACCGCGATTCATGTGAGGGAGTGGCTCCAAGAAAGCTCTACGATGACAATGGACTCACGGCAACGGCTGACAAGGTCCCCGATACTACGGTGCCCCTGAGAAAGATTTCTGAAGACGCCGCATGTGCAGCTAATTCTCTAGAGGTACGAATACCTCCTAAAACCGCACTTGTATTTCTCATCGTCGGACATGCATTACGGTATACTTATTGTTTTCGTTGTACATGCAGCTTTCCGACTTGCCAAATGGAAGGAAGTCCGTTAGTACTTTAAATGCCGCCCGAAAGACCCCTCCGAACCCGCCTTCTGTTATCCAAGCCCGTGTTGATGTGCCTCCTCGTGCACCCTTGCGTACTCGTCAACGTTCATTGAAGGAGGGTCTTCGAGAGAGTCAGTCACACGACAGATTCAGAAGAAGATCCGCTCCTGTTCGCAATGAGTGGGAGGAACGGATGTTGGCGCAAAGAAGGCGAGAGATTGCGCAACAACGATGTTCGATGTTTACCTTCCATAGTCATGAGATGTTGAACGCAGTAGCTGAACTTCATTTGAAGGCAGATGCTAAACTGAAGGCCGATCGCATTCATGATGACGCTAGGCATTCTATTTGAAATTACTATTCGGACTTACGAGGAGCATACAGATTATGCACCACTACAAAGAGAGAGACACTTGATATAGTCGAGGTCTTGAGATTTTGAAGGCGTTAGAAGAACTCAAGAGTAGATCACATGCTTCAGGGTAGTCTACTGTCATGTACAGATCCGTAGTCTAGATGTGTATTTTGGACCTAAATGCACGCTTTACTGTAGCTCGTACTTATAATGTAGAGCAGTTCTTTATAAATTGTATATTGCTCTATGCGGTTATTATAAATAAACATATATTACGTTACATTTCTGTGACGAGTACCATAATTCTCTTGCAAAGTAACTTGTTCACTCGATTTTAGTTGCATAATGGAATCAATTTCATGGATAATGTGACTCATCGGAACTCTCATTTTCAGAGTATACTCTCATTTTAATGAATATGATGTTCTAATTGATCGAGCTAAAAGCAACCGGAAGAAATCCAGAGATCGGGAGCAACTACGCTTCTACAGTTCGGAAAAGAAATCAGTAGAGAGAGATCCCTAAAAAGATCGAAAAGCAAAGGAAAAGAAAAAATCTGCCGTGCTATGGAGTCAAGAGCTGGAGGGAAAAGAACAACAAAATCTGCAAAAACAAAGAGCGGCGGGAGCAGGCAGTAAAAAGCAAGCAGTGGGGAGCGGTCGTGCTGATAACGTGTTAAGCTAGAGAGAAATGAGAATGCAAAAAGAAGTGAGGGGCCCTTGCGGCCATTGCTTAAATACCCTCCGGGGTGGGTGGAATACAGTTAAGGAAGGGAGGCGTAGTTAATGCCTTAACTACAGTCCTAACTACCTGATCTTGGGTGGGTGAGATCGCCCACCTAATCATTACTATTAGTCAACTAGATGTAAACCCGGGAGTCTAGGAGGATGGATGAACTGTCTCGTTATCTTCTAGGGTCGCTCCATCCTAACAATAACATTCAGTAGCAAAGCTTGGCTTTGTTCTCGGCTCCCAATGAATCTACAGCATATTCTGCATTTTTGGATAGAGTAAATGAGTAGTTACCCATGTTTACAAGGAGTTGCAAGTATTAGGAACTTATAGTTGTAAGTGAGTAGCACAATCATGTGCCGACCATCTCATTTGGAGGCATGGGAGTAATGAATGTAGTTTTTTCTTTTAAGAAACGTTGATGTATCTTATGTTTGCCATGTGTCCACCATCTCATACCCTCCCCATCTCATGTTCATCCACTTTACTTATCTTATTGGATGAAGCTAAAAGGCATACCCAACACATGCTATTGAATGTTATGGACTCCTTAATCACAATATGAGAACATTACAGCAAGACATCATGGCAAGATGCCATGATCAAGGCTGTTATAGCGAGTTCGGAGCCCCAAATCCACCTCAAATTTTCCGTGCCCGGAAGATAATCTTTCTGAGACTTTTCTTGGCCCTCCTTATACTATGTTGCGACATGGGAGTCGATCTAGCACCTCTGCTATTTTGGAATGAAACATTCCCATTCGGAGTGATGTCCAGTTGTGACTAAAGTTGCTCTTAATGTGGGCTACACTTGAAATTTACATCATTGTTTTACATCCACTCATAACTCTTTTATATCACCCTTTTTTAACAAACGTACACAAGTTCAGAAATTGACATGTGAAAAGTTTCCAATCACAAGTTCTGTGCAGATATTAGAATGTGTTGTTGTTATAGTGTGTTATAATAACGTTCAAGTTCAATGGGTAAATCTTTTTACACGTAACAAAAATTCAATGTATTAAGGATTAAATGATACATGACTTTATATCAACTCATTTTATTTTAAATAAGTTGAAAATCATGCTTTTAAATTCAAACTTGTAGCAAACGGTAAAAAAATTCTTGTGAGAATGATCTTGACCCACAATAATTACACAAAAGTGTAATGAGGTAATGTATGATGTGGTAGTAAGTTAGTACCTGTCATTTTATTGACTTTGGGCTCAAATGTGAGAATAGACTGTTGAGATCACAGGAAATTTACTCCTTTTGCTTGAGAGAACTGTGACAGCCCTGAGTAAGTTAACCCCTAAACGCCGCCGAGACCAAAAAATGGCTTATGAATGAAGTCAACTGTTCAATTCCAACTAATGCGTGGATGATTTCCATCCAATTCTTTATGTGAAGGGTTTTGCTTGCTATGCCACCCCTTCAAGTTAAATTCAAATCATTCAATCTATTTTAAGATTTTACATGGGGTCCCAACTACAAAAAGAGTCGTAAAAACGGTTCACCGTGTAGTGTATTTTGATTTTTTTTGCTTGTTCTACTTAAACTAAATTTAGGCCATGAAAATGAGTTCCATTGCATTTGAGTTTAACAAAATGAAGCTTGCCAAGTCTAGTTTCTACTCCACTTTGAATTTTTGGAAAAATTTGAAAATTGAGTGCTTTATTGTAGTTACAAGTTTGGTAGGTATCACCAAGGTGTAGCAAAATTTTCTAAATTTAGATACATGGATGATTTTCATTAACTAAACTTTTCTTCATTGTAATTTACACCTAAGGTTAAAAACTCGGAATTTTCTAGTACATTTTGTAATTGATATAGAATTCTTTTACAATCACTTCATAAAACCATTAATAGTAATTTCAAATTTTCACCAAAATTTATGAAAAATTCATGACATGTGACTTCATCTACTAAAAATATAAATTTGAATTCTTGTATTATTTCTAGTAGCAAAATTGAGTTTGACAGATAAAACATGATTCCATGGTCATAGGCCCAATCTTTAGGGGTTAACCCTTAAGTGTCCACACTACAATTACTCGGTCAAACCTCATCAACTCCTCACATTTAAAGTTATTTGTTTTATTTATTTAACTTTTTTTTGTATTTTTCTCGTACAAGGTATTGTTAAACCAATTTACTTTGATTTTTAAAAATTATTGAAATAAAAGTAAAATTTATAAGGTTTAAAAAAAAAAATGCTTGTAAAAATCATAGTAATTATAAAAATGCTCAGAATAGTATTATTATTATTTTTAGAAAAAATGTAAATAATAATGATGAACAAAAAAGTGTAGGTGGCATGCTTTTTGAGCTTACATGAAAAGAAATTTGATAGCAAAACATTTTTTGTAGTGTATATTGGAATTTTAGGATTTTGATCTTTAAAGTGCTATAGAAAACGCAATTTTCACAATTTTGAAGATTAGTGAATTGGACTAGAAAGTAGAAGATAACTCTCACACTTTCTCAGTAGAGACCATTTTCATTTGAAATTAGGATCTTGGTGCAAATCAACATTTGACTGAAAAACAACCAAACATGGCCCCACGGGGCTCTTTGCACTCTTAAGGGTTAACTTTGTCTTCAAACAAAGCCTGTCTTATTAGACAAGTGAAAGTGCTGAAAAGGGTGTAAAAAAAATAGTTCACCATTCTTCCATTAAAGAATCTTTGTTCTGGTTTGCGCTTTTGTATTTAATCCTTAAGCGCATTTGCGGATGGAATACTATTTGCATGTTTGACTGTTTGCAATTTGAGATGTGGGTAAACAACATTTCGTGGTCGTGGATTTGAAAAATATCGGTGTAGAACACGTTTTTGCATATCGCTAAATTCCTTGGCCCAAACCACTGGGTGGACCGTTTACACACATGTTTTGGGCCGTTTCTAGCAGCGGACATCAACCGGGCCAAGGCCAAACAAACATTGCCAAACGACCGGTTGGGCAAGTGGGTGGTTTTCCATGCGAGCTCAAAGGTCGATTTTGATTGATTAATTTATGTTGACTTCTTCTCAAAAAATTTGAAGGATTTTAAATAAAACTAACCCTAAAAGACCAAGAACCCAAATTGGGCGTTATGGTTTTTTAGCACTTTTGACTAGGTCCCATATAGACTTTTTTTTGTTCAAATTTATTTTTTCTTTGACTAATACATACAATGTTTATCACTAATTTTGACGATATAAATTTTGGTCTCATCTTAATTGTATTTTTCACAATATGATCAACTAAGTTTTTATTTTAAAACCATGAATTTTTGGTCTTTTAGGGTTAAAGGGTATATGCCTTTATTTTGGGGTTGCCCTTTCATTTTTGAAAATCTTATCTCATACCAACCCTTCAAAGATGAAAAATGAAAAGGTCTTCATACCAACCTATCAATATAAAATTTGGTTTCATCTTAATTATATTTTTTCACATGATCAATTGAATTTTTGTGAACCATTCCAACGGTAAGCAATTACCGTGGTAATTAGTAATAATCCTTGCATCTTTATCGATGAACTGATGTTTTATCGGCTGTGAATACTTGGCCCCCTTGAGAGAATTAATTAGTAGTCTTATTTATGCTGGGTTGTGAATTGGAGTATGGCGTGAATTGTGAGTAGTTAGCAAGGTTTTTTTGGCTAACCGTGGTTTTTGGAGTTTTTTGAGTGAGTGGATTTTTCTTAATACCTTCGATGGGAGTCCCGTGGTGGAGAATTTAGGGCTAGTGTAGACTTGATTTTACCACAAAGTTTTACTACTAGTTGACTAGGAGTAGACAAGGGATAGAGTAGAGTTAATTTGTGTTCTAAATCGGATGTAGAATCCATGGATGAATTTGAAAGGATGAATGAAGCTTCCTAGGAGTTTCAAATCCTGTGATCTGGAGAGGGAGAAGAGTAGTATATTCATGGAGCAAAGGCGAAGCCCTGTGGGTTAGATTAGCAATTTTTGAATAATCTTGTGGAAGAGATCAAACATTGTTGTTACGTCATGGTAGTGGTACAGAGAGTGAGTAGAGGAGATCACGACATAGCCGTAGCCAAAGTAGTGCCGCCGCAAGTGTGGGTCAGAGAGCACGACGTAGTCCTGGAGCTAGCCACGACGAGCGCCAGGGGATCATAGTAGCCAAGCACGCAGCGGCGAAGGATACGAGAGGCATCGACGGGCGCCAGCGACCACCGACTTCGAGCAGGGCGTCGAATCTGGAATACCAAAGCCACGACCAAACGACCTCGAGTGTGGTGGCAAAGTCACAACCAAGCAACGGCACGTGAGATCGAAGTCAAGACCAACGTGGTGCGACGGAGGTGTGAGCGGTGTCGGCGTGATGGGGACCAGCGCGTAGCGACAAAAGTGTGGGCGACCATCTTGGGGACCACGAACCAGAATGCAGAGTGACCGCGACGGAGGAAAACCAGACACCACGAGGCGCGCCGGAGTGACGAAGAATTGAGAGAGCAGATGAGTCAGGCGACTCTGGACGTGGAGACGACATCGACGGGGTGAGTGGCGGAGTCTGCGGAATCGGCAACGGCGATCGCAGTGGCAGTGGCAACGTGAGTGGTGGCGGCGACATCATGGGGAGCAGATCACGAAGTTCACGACGAGGTGACGAGTTTGAAGAAGTTGGAGCGCGGCGAAGGAGATCAGGCGTCGGAGCGTGATGAGACTAGGCAGCGTCCTGTGGCGACGACTTCGACGGCAGTGCGGGGTGAGCTGGTGGCGCCAGTGGCGTGCGGGGGAATTAGGGAGAGACGTCGGCGGGGGCAAGAGAGCTAGCGGCGATGCGATCTGCATCTCGAACCGACCTCACGAAGGAAGGCCGCAGTCACCATTACCCTGTCTATTCTCCCGTAATATTATGGAGGATTGACAGGGTGATATTATAAAGGAACACTACAATAAAACAGTGTCCAAATTGACACGTCCTAATTGACAAAAACTGTCCGAATTGATAGAAATTTGTCCAAAGTGACAGAACTTCGTCTTAAAGCCGAGTTGATTCGACTATGTTTCTGTCAATTCGGACACTGTTTCTTGTAGTGGAATGATTGCACCAACCTCTTCTCTCCAATTTTGTGCTATTTTGAGTAATTTTGCCTTCTTAATGATTAGGAGAGAACATTAGGCATTTTTTACATAGTGTAATAGCAATTCTAATTGCCCTTGCCTTAAGCGTTGGATTGTCTTTGCTTTGTTAAATTCTACAAGTATTGGGTTTGGTGCATGATTGTTGTGACGTATTGTTCAAGTAGGTAGTAGTGTTGGTTTTTTTTGTGGTTACCGGTGTTTGGTACTGCGCAGAAGCACTGCCAAAAATTACCCGGAATTAAGTCTTTGGAGTGATAGGAATTGATTACTTAGTGGGTATTGATGTGTAAGTTTTGGAGTTTTAGCAAAACGCGGAAGCGCTGCTAAATTTTTGGTAGCATAATTTTTTCATTTGAAAGTGGAATTTCCCCTTTTTGCTCAATGTTTGGCTAATCAACTCCAATTGAGGTACCTTGAGTACCTAGGGTTAATGGTGTCGAATTTATGACAATTGGATAGGGTGTGAGGCTCATTTAACATCATGTTTTGTGCTGCCATTTAAGTGAAGGTGCAATTTCCCTTCACTTACTTAATTTTGTCATCAAAATTAAGCCCATTTTGGAGTACTTAGTACCCGTGGGAAATTGGTGTGATTTGAGACAAGGTGAACCTTTTTAGGTAATTTTTTAGGTAAGCTTTTGTGCTGCCATTGTAATTTAGGGCTGCTTTTTTTCATCCCAATTGTTCCATTAGTGCTATATTAGACTCCAATTAGTAGTATTGTGATTGTATGAGATTTTTGGTGGAATTCTACGGTGTATGGTACTTTTGGAACCCGATTTACTGTCTCATTGTATGCTACCATTTTTTGCACACATCAAAATTGTCCACTCTTGTATTACTTTCATCAATATGATGTTTTGTTGACTCATTTAATTCATCACTAGCTAAAAGGAGTCCATTGCTTGGTGTCGTGTTGCCCCACTCCTCAGCCCAACTATATGGATGCGTTGACCGGGCAACCGGTCAAAGTGCTCATAATTTTTCATTTCTAAACTTTAAATTTTTGGTCCTTTAGAGGTTAAAGGGAATTTGCCTTATATGGGTCTAGTCTCTCATTTATCTTTCAAATCTTATACCAACCGTTCAAAAATGAAAGGTAAGAATTATTTGAATCCTTCACATTGAAAAGCATTTTCATAACAACCCATTTGAAAATATTTGTAAAAGTAGTATACAAAGATCCCCTCAATGAACATACTCTTAATTCCTAAAGGACCAAGGATTTATGGTTTTTAAATGAAACATTCAATTGATTATATTGTATTTTTTTTTAATTCCAAATTTTATACTAGGGCTCTGCTTCTCTCAGCATCACAGTGACAAAGTGAAAGGCCATGAAATTGAATTAGACGTGAAAGGCTAGGTTACTTCACATAATGGTCTTTGAGGGAGGAATGGAACAGTCATGGGAAGAGCATTCAATGATGTGAAAGGCTAGATTACATCATTGAAAGGTTACATCATAGAAAATCCTGCTCTAGCATTGTCGATTGCCGGCTCGCTGGCTCGTTGGCTCATTTACAAACCCTACAACCGTTGAAAAGCCACAAATGGAACCTATAGTTGTCAATATCATTTTTCTAAACCAACTCCAATCTACGGCTGTCACTGAACTACATGAATCAATGAAGAACATTATATTGCATGTGTTTGGTAAAAAAGAAAAAAAATGAAGTCCAAAAGATAATTTATAGACCTGTTGAAATATTGTACATATTTGAAGTTAGATTAGGAAAAAAAATCAATATTCAAAAAATAATGTTTTAATGCGCATTTTAAAGCTAAAAAATATGAATTTTTTTTTGTTGAAACGAAAGTTCATATAGAATGGAAGGACCTAGTAAATTCGATTTTAATTTTTTTTTTTTCCTAATTTGACTTCATATGTATGTGCAATATGTCAATCTATAAAATTATTTTTTGATTGCTTACAAAGAGATCTCAAGACACCCCTATTGAACCGTAGTAGAACTTATATGAACAACTTCACCACTATTGAAGCATAATGATTTTAACCAATTTTACTACACTTGTATGCACTTTGATTGGTTGAAATCGTTATACTTCAATGATGATGAAGTTGGTCACGTAAGTTTTATTATGGTTCAATAGAGGTGTCTTGAGATATCTTTGTAAGAAATCAAAAGATAATTTTATAGATTGAAATATTGCACATTATGTAAAAGATGATTCAATGTTGTACATTATGCACTTTTGACCAATTATTCCAAAATTCATAAGATAATGAATATTTTGTATCTTTCATATAATTAAGACGATAATTCCTCTTAAAATCAAATTTAAACATATTTCGACACTATTACTTAATCCAACCATATGGGTGTCATGAAAAAGTCATCATCTACAACTTTCATTTTCATGTCAACCTCAAATAATGGATTTAGTGGGCATTCAAAAGCTCAAAACTTTGGGATTGTATTTGTTGAAATGGAAGCTCAGAAAGAATAGAAAGACCTAGTAAATTCAATTTTGATTTTTTTCTAATTTTACGTAAAAGAGGACTTACATGAAGGTGACTAGTAAATTCAATTTGGATGGTTAGGTAGTTAAAGGTAAAATGGGGGCTAAACGATACATGTTATAAATTTATATTTGTTATGTAAGTGTACTTCTCTAATTGTTGAAACGTTAACGGTTAGGAAATATTTCTCTTCTTAGGGATAACATTTATCTAGGGTGGATTGGAATATTGTGAGAAAATATGGAGAAAATTAAATAGATGTGGAACTTATATCACATGCATATATTCATTTTACTTTAAGTGCTTCACATTCATTTTACTTTAAATGTATCAATAAAAAATGACACAAATTTAACAAATAATATACGCAAATACAATAACCATAATAGAATTTGTGACCGCCCAACCAATTCACGATCCATGGTAAAAAATTAATGTGGTATTTGGTAATCTTTTCTATATTCCTATTGTTATTTGTGATGTTTTATTAAATAGGAATGATTGAGGTATTTTTATAGATTATTTTGTGGCCATATTTATGTTTGACCATGGATCGAAATTCTTGCTTTTAGAGTGGTGTAGATTAGTTGGTTTTGTCTGCTTAATCGTGAGTTTTGGTATTCTATTGCCGTAATTTGGGTTTTTAGAAGAGCGATGTTAAGTGGTACTCTCGATAAAGGTTTAGGTGTGTTAGAATTTAGAAGATAGAGTAACTCATAGTTAACTAGGAGTAGAAGGGAGTTTAGCTAGAATATAAAATTAGATGGATGAGTTCTTAAATGGATGCATTCTTGGATGGATAAGATGGTGGAGAAGAAAATTCAAACTTTCTGGCATTGTTGTGGGAGGAAAGTGTGTTCTTTTGAATTGGTAGAAAATAGTGTGATATTACGAAGGGTTGACATGGGGATATTAGAGAGGGAGGGATTGATATAGGATGATGTAGGCTTATTGGTGTTAAAAATTATTGGTGTTTAATTAGGATGATATAGGCTTATTGGTGTTAAAAATTGTGATTTTAATTGCCATCTTTGTTACTTCTTGGATTGACTCTTGTTTTATGAATTCATGCAATTGTTGATACTTGGGTTGGAATTGGTTGTTACTCATTTTATTCAATTAGTAGGGTCGTGTTTGGGATTTGCAAGCACCGGTGTTTGGCATAGCGCGGAAGCGCTGCCGAAATCACACGAGCGCGGTTCTAAATAGATAGACAATGAATTGAATTAGTAATTTTGGTTATGCAATTGTTAGGGTTTTTTGGCATGACGTGGAAGCGCTGTCAAAATCCCACTACTCCATTTTATTTCATGATCAATATGGGATACTAGTGGGCAAACCCCGTTTCATGGAATTTTTGGTGTTTTGGGGCTTATTTTGTGTGTGATTGTGTGCTGTCATTTTCCAACAAGGGTGCAATTCTCCTCATTATGATGGTTATATGACTAATTAGGCCCCAGTTGAGATACTAAAAGTACCTAGGGTCATTTAGATGCAATTCATGGAGTTTTTGGTGATTTAGAGCTCATTGAATGTTTTGCCTTGTGTTGTCCCTTTTTAGTAAAGGCTCAATTTACTTATTTATGCATTCCATTCATCTCTCTCCTTGCACACAACCGTGATTGCATTCCCTCTCATCATTACATAGGCGTCCATTGCTTGGATCTTCTCTAGACCGCAACCCCTCATCCCAATGCTTATGACACCTTGACCGTTCACGCGGACAAAGTGCTCATAGAATGGTGGTTAAACCGCAATCACATGAATCGTTATGTATCCTACGTTAAGGTTCATTTTGTAAATAATTAAACAAAAATCGGAGTATGTCTAAAATATGAAAAATTTGTAAAACTATTTCTGAAAATCTTAGAAAATTTTATTTCGATGCCTTTAGTTCTTTGTGAAATTTGAAACGTCATAATTAGTAAATTTTCCAAAATTAAAAAAATTTAAGGAAAGGAATTTTGTATGGTTTGAATTCTAAAATTAAACTATTTCAACACACAAGTGTTAAAACTGACATTAACTTACGATATGTACAAGCATTCTTTAACACTTAACCCCTAAAGATTAGAGGGTGCCCCTAGAATTGACGATTTGAGAAAAACCATCATAAAGTACTATTTGGAGGAATATTTTGGAATTGATGTACAAATGAAAGTTGTAAATTTTGAATTTTAAACTCCATCATTACAATTAAATTCACTAATGCTATCACCAATACTTTATTATAAAATTTGAAAGTTAGAATTAAAAATTTCTTCTAAATTTGATTACAAACAAAATATTAACATTTTTTGAATAATATTTGTTGAAATGGATTTAAAATGAGCCCAGAAGATGCACTATATGTTATACTGGTGGATCACGTGCATTCAAAGGGTATTTTAGGGGGGCTATGAAGTAATGCGAATATTCTATTACAAAAGAATATCCATAGTATTTTCTATGAATATTCTTTAAAATTATTTTTTAGGCACCCTATGTTATTTATAATGGAAATTTTCACATTTAAATTATGCTAAAAAATTCAAAATTTTCTCTTGAATGAATTAAAATACCCTTACTTTTGATTGCACGTTGCCAACAAAATCTTAGGAGTGCATCCCCTAGGGAAATGAAATAATCTTGAGATGGTGATTTTTTAAATCTTTTTTGTTCCTTAAATCTATGACCTCATTTTTGCAAGGCCATTTTGGAACTATAGTCAGTGCAATTTTGGCTTGGTCAAAATTTCACATACTTCGACATTTGAAATTTTAGAGAAATAAGTACTTTAGTTACACTAAATCCAACTGTTGGATGGGACAACAACTTGATGAAGTATCTCCATAAATGTTTCATGGTGAAAACGTTCACGAGGAGTGAGATCTAGAAGAAAAATAAATGTCATGAATCCAAATCGGGTTGATAAAATGTTTAGGGGTTAAAGGACCAAGAAGCTTGAATTTTCAAAAATGAAAGGGTAGACCCCAAAATAAAGGTATATACCTCTTAACCCTAAAGGACTAAAGGTTCATAGTTTTAGAATAACAAATTCAATTGATCATATTGTGAAAAAAGTAATTAAGATGAGACCAAAATTTATATTGTCAGAATTAGTAAAGAACATTGTATGTGTTAGTCAAAGAAAAATAAATTTAAACAAAATTAAGTCCATATAAAAGTGCATTGAAAAAAACATGACGCCCAATTTGGGCTTCTTGGTCCTTCAGGGTTAGTTATATTCAAAATCCTTCAAATTTTATGCGAAGAAGTTAGAATGCATTAATTGATCGAAACCGACCTTTGAGTTTGCATGGCCAATTGCTCGCCCGCATGCTCGCTTGACTGCCCGCATGGGAGCGCCTGTTCAGCCTTCAAGCCTTGGCTCGGTGGTGGTCGATGTCGACCTGTTAGACAACGTCCGTTCGGCCTTGCCCAGTGTCAATCAATGTAGACCCGTTCGGTAGCGTCCTTGGTGTCGATGTCAACCCGTTCGGCCATTTCGTAGCGTCCATTCCCCTTGGACAGACCCCGAAAACCCTATAATCGCATGCTTGGTGCAAACGTGCAAAGGCAAACGGTACACCAACAAGCGCCTACGATCAACGATTTTGAGGGTTGGAAAAATGGGTTCTACACCCCAAAAATCCAAAAATTGAACGGCTAAAGGTATTTGCGCAATATT
Organism: Pohlia nutans; assembly: GCA_022496805.1. Lineage (NCBI taxonomy): Eukaryota > Viridiplantae > Streptophyta > Bryopsida > Bryales > Mniaceae > Pohlia > Pohlia nutans. Next base: position 26,131,210 of record CM040096.1, read on the forward strand.
CTTGCACCGTAAATGCTAGCGTGTACAAAGTCTTCCATACATGTGTCCACATAGTCAACGGTGAACAGACTATAAACCATTTTTTGGACAAACAATCTCATTTTTCATCCATCCAAATTTCTTTTGGTTCTTGTGCTAGTCGACTACCATTTGTACAGTATGGATCTTCAAAATAAGATATTGTGATTTTTTTTAAACAATGGAATTGGTTTATGTCATTTTTCGTTCTTAATTCAAAAAGTGAGCTCTTAACCCCTAACTGTCACAGCGTCCACATTTTGGACGCTTTTTGAGTTACTTTCACTTCGAAGAGGTGTAACTTTTGCATACAATGTTCGGTTTCAATGAAATTTTGGAAAACCCCCCGCGTGAAGTCTAGTTTGGGTGGTAAAAAATTTCAGATCAATCCAAGATGTATTGAATTTTTGGAAATCATTTGAAAGCAAGGGACCTTTTTTTGGTCAGGATTTGTGCATTTTGATGGCTGCAACTTTAGGGGTTTGTATCTCCTTCATCCAATGTTTGATTTTGCTAGACATTGTTGGGTTAGATTCCCCTTGAAGTTTTGTTATCATGATAAAAAAATTCATGTCAATCCATGTGGTTCTGAATGCGCGGGTCTATTTTGGACACTTTTGATTTTTGTGTCAAATGAGTCACTTTTTGGGATACTTTTTGACATTGCAAAGGCCAATTTACCTCTCATGTTACGAAAATTTCAGCATCCTTTCTTAACACTAAATCATTATGATCTTGCAATATATGTGGCCAAATGATTCCAAATTTGATCCACATCATGTGCAACATTTATACTACAAGATTGTATGGTTGGGATTTTATACCTCACTTACATTTAGACCTATAACACATCAAAAGCAATGATGTGTTTAAGCCCAAAAAAGCTAAGAATGCTTAGGGTTTAAAAACGATTTTCCAAAATAGGAAGAATCTTATAATGGAAATTATACCATCTCATAGTGCATATTATTCCAAATTTGTAAAAAAGAAATGGTTAATTTGGGATTTTTAATTGAATTTCAAAAGAAATCTTTGAAAAATTTATTTAAAAAAATTAATAAAAAATATGATAAATCCAACTATACAGATGTGATCTACACATTGACAATTACAAGTTTTCTTTGTACATCAGCTCCATTTTTGTTATTCATAAAACATTTTATAACACATCTTTGAAATCAGTGCATCATTTGGACCTTAATCCCTAAAGGTCCTCACATGTTTTGTAAAAGTCAAAGCCTTACAATCTGCATATTTTAAATATCACATTGTATAATTTATAATTTTTCATAGATAGTCATCACTATTTTAGAGGTATGACAAAATTTTCAACATGATTGGAAGATATTTGGAATGTTTACAAAATATTATAATGTAAACAAGAAAAAATTTAAATAAATATATTTTTGACAAATTTAACATCAAAAATTATATTTGAGGTAGATAAAAGTTATGTTTGCAAGTAATTACAAAATGAAAGTGAAGAAATTAAAAGAGACACATGATTAGAGCATTCTTAAAAAGCCCTTTGTATTTAGACACTCAAATTTCAAATTTCTCGACAGCATAAATACTTCAAATGAAGTCTATTCTCCAATACCAATGGTTAAAAGATGTATCATAAGTCAACTTAAACACCTAATGAAAAGACCAACTCCAACAAAGCTAAAACATTTGATTTTTGGGACTTTGACCAAAAACCATCTAAAAAATGGATGGTTGGTCCTTGGAGGTTAAAGGGTTAGCCCCTAAAGGACTATAAGGCCCCCATGCGGCTTCTGGAACTAGAAAGTGAGGCAATTCGAGTTGTTGGGTTATGAATTGTAGGGCGAGCAACACAGAGACCATGGCTCTTTCTAAGAGTTGAATCAATGGATATTTCCCGATCAAAAATTCATGAAGTGTGTGATATTTTGTGATTCTTTTGAGCTGCAAAGAGGCTATCTTGACATCACTTCAAATCCTCATATCTCCCTCCTCACACCTCCAAATTAAGTGAATCATTTTGCACATTTTCAAATGATGATTTTTACTCATGGTAAAATTTCAGAAATTTTGGAGCACTTTTGAACATTCCGATTTTAGCATATGTACAAAATACCTTGAACAAGTTCCATCAATCTTCTCAATGGTGGCATTTTCTCAAAAACATTGCGATTTTGTTGATCCTTTTTTCATACAGAAGCTACGTAAGTCTTCTTTAATTTCAATGGTGCCAGTGATCAAAATTACCCACACCAATGAGGAATTGAACTTGTTACAAGAGCTAATCAAGAAAACAAGAGCTAAGCTCAACACCCCCAGACCTTTAGGGGTTAACCCTTAAACGTCAAAGCAAGCCCCACGGGCTTTTTTATAAAGGAATAACTGAGGAAAAAAGTAGATTTTCTCAACCAAATCAAGCGAGGATTGGTGCGTTGGAAAGCTACTGAAAAAGCGATCTAGATTGCAAATTTGCGCCTCATTTGGGAGATTTGGGAGATTGTAGAGTCAATCATTGACAAGCAATCAAAGTTATCTAAATGAATAGGAGTTGAGGTTGGGCAGCAGAGGTCGTTTCTTGAAAAGTGCCGCAGTGCTACAGTGTCGCAACACTGCTGGCCAGCAGAGCCATTTTTTCATTTTTTCGTTTTTTTTTTTTTTTTTTTTTTTTTTTTTTTTTTTTCGCTTCCAAAAATTTAGATGCCTTCCGGGCTGCCCCGCCCAGGCCCTCTTGACGTTTAAGGGTTAATGAAGGTTGCTGAAAATGTTTGTTAGTGAGTCATTAGTTGATGTGCCAAATGATGAGAAAATAAAAAATATACTTTTATATATTAACTGATTCGGGAATAGTAATTAAAAGTTTGATGGCAAATGGCAAGGGCAATGAAGCTTTTGGAGTATCGAATTTCGTAAGGAAAGGGGGATTTTAGGTAAAGTACTAAAATTTTCTATTTGTAGGAAGTTTTTATGGAAAAGAGAAGATCTAATAAAGATTGCAGTGTTTATAGACGAGAGGACGTGGTATTGTTGCTAGTGCAAGCAATGTCACCAGGTTCTTGATCCTAGACCATGTGATTTAGGCGCAATGGAGGTTGGTGATATAACAAAGCGGAGATCAAACTTGGGGCAAACCACAGAAAGTTAAAGTGAAAGCCGTTGCTTGGAATACTGGATCTATGACCATATTTCATATGATAATGATATTTTCTTGTAGATCATGTGGTTCTGCACATATGTTGTTGACATTGATTTTCGAATCGCAGTTTTTTATGATAGAAGATGTGTTGGCGTTGGATTGTGCAAAGGAAGAATGATCGATGCATTAGGGGCTCAATGAGTGTAAATGATTCTACACAATGGAAAGTGGAGTGTTCATTCATTGGATGTCATCAGTCTATATATGAGGTGAAGGGTGCAATTTATATACATATATATGTATATGTGGTAGTATAGGATAAATTGTACATTGTGAGGTGTTTTCTAAGTATGGTGTATTGTACTTAGGAATGGAATTATGGGCATGTAATTGGGGACATTCAAAGTGAAAGACTGAAAAGTACCAATTCTACCAGAAAGTAAGGAATTGTATGGAGAGCTAAAAGGGAAACAAATCTTTATGTTCTATAGAGATTAGGGAGAATGTATTGAGAAGTCAGTGCTTATAAAACAGTTTTGAGTTTATTATGCACTAGTTTTTAGCCATGTAGTAGCTGTTTTGAAGGGCTAAAATGTGTAATACCTCATGTTAACCTTGGCATATGTTAATTACTCATGACATGTATATAGTTCTGCATTTATATACCATTAATTTAAGTAGATTTGAAACACCCATTTCGTTAAAAGTGCACATGCCCCTCTAAAATTGCACATTGTAAATTTTTGGTAGAACAGTGTATGAATGAGAAAAGCATAAATATGCTCTGGAAATATATGCCAAAAAACAATGTAATTCTTGAATTAAACCATTGGCAAAGTTTGACCTCCATGCAGTTATTTAAGTTTTTTCAAATTATGTTTTTAGATTTTTTAGAATTTAGGTTTATGCTTTTGGAGTGTTGTAGATTTTATATGTTTTCATGTATATACTATATGCCTAACCCTCCACTAGTACAAATTCTGTCTGATGTGACATTCATTAATGACTAAATGTTTGTTGTGACTTGTCTGTAGTGATTCAAAATTAATTTTGAGTCACTAAAGACAAGTCACTAGAACGGATATTTAGTTATAAAAGACTTATCACATTGAACAAGATTTCTACTAGGGTCCATCACTTGCAATTATTGTGTAAACTACTAAGTGATGGGGCTAAACATACGCCCAACTTCTATCACTTTAACTGATTTTTGAAACACCAAGTAATGGGAGGTTAATAGGTTATGCGTATGTCCAACACTCCAACACTTGGAATTAAAAATAATTATTATAGTGATTTAGGGGGTTAGACATATGCCTAATCCCCCCAAAACTGCATCTAATAGCAAAACATAATATCAGAGCCGAGGTATACATATGCTAACTTTGAAATACTTGGATGTCATAGGAAAATAAAATATCAGAGGGTTAGGCATATGCCTAACCCCCCAAACACTTACAATTTTCAACAAAATAAAATGTCTGAGAGTAAGGCACATGCGTGATTCCCAACACTTATAATTTCCAACAAAATAGAATAATTAAAGGGTTAGGCATAAGCCTAATCTTCCAACACTTAAAAATTCCAACAAAATAAAATGCCAGAGGGTTAGGCATACATCTAATCCACCAATGCTTCCATTATATAGCAAAATAAAATATGCAAGAGTTAGGCATACGCCTAACCTCCTATCACTTGAATTATTTGTTAAAATATCAAGTGATGAGGGTTATGCATATGCCTAACCCTATGAGCGTGGCGGCTGTGACGGTGGACGGGCGAACGATCGTCCAAGAAAAATGTGAGAAGAATTTGAACGTGAAGAAGTTTCACGGCATGTCGCCTCTACTGAGGGCCAAGCCAGGGGAAGTGAACAACAAGTACTTCCCAGGGGAGTTTCCTGAGGGGCACATCGGAATCAAGGCCTTCACGGCGGAGCTTGTGGACGAGAGCGGGGCGTCGATTCCGCTCTCGGAAATCTACCTGCACCAAACTCCGACAATGAAAACCGGTTCCGTAGAAAAATAGCACCTATTTAATACATTCCTGGTATCTTCGCATTATGATTCCCGAGACTCCCAAAAATCACGATGACTAAAACCCTGGATTAGCGAAAGAAGTGTCTAAATGCACCCAGAAAAACGAAAGTTTCTGCCTCAAGCTCAAAACCCTAATATCTGTCACCCAGACAACCAAGGCTCTCGGTTATGAATGAAACAGGGACGATGATCCTGATCATTTAGAATGCATCATTTTTTTTTTTAAATGTCACCGATACCCTTCCGTCCAGGAGCTCCGTGTACTAAATGCTTCTCTTCCCTCGCAAATGTATTCAGTAAACCAAAAAAATTCTGTCCTGCGACGTTCCTAATTCTCATCTCCGTCTCCAATTATTTGCACATACCGAGGAGCGTACTATGAAAGACACGTGACTAACAAATAATCCCTGTGTAGAACATTCGAGAATGCAGCCCTTAGCAAAAAGAGCCCCAACGATGTTATAACGCCCGCCGAAAATCAACACCTCGGGTTGATTCCCTCAAAACTCAAGAAGTACAGAATTATGAGAGCGATAAAGCCACACCGCCATTAAAACCCCGGAACCACACCCTTAGGGTTTCCGGAAGAAGACACGGCATTGATCACGGCACCAGGGATTCAAAATTTCACGCGCGCACAGAGAGGTGCAATCAAAATTTCCTCGTTCTGGTCTCAGCACCATCCCTAGGGTTGGACGCGCAATGACAGCTTTACCATTCGATGAAACTCGCGCTCTGTGCCATATCCCTAGGGTTTGGAGAGTTGGCCAAACGACTGCATTAAACTCTGACAGCAGCAATTGCGAGAGTACTAGTCCCCCACCTGTTGAAACATCTGCGCCGATGGCAGAAACTGCGCCCATGGCGTGGATGCCGCCGCACTATTACTACCAACACTCGAATTACTCTGGCTTTGCAACCCCTGCGTCTGCGCACCCTGACTCTGATTCGACGACGCTACCACGGGTGCGGCTGTAGTAGTAGTAAAAGCAGTAGTACGTTCCTCGGACGAAGACGTTGGAGGTGAGCCTGGTGGATCTGGAGCGATGGCGGGGGGCCGGCTGCTTGCCGGCTCCTCCCCAGGCCCGGCGCCTGCATTCAAAAGGCAGTGGGTAATATCCTATGCTTCCTACCAGGCAGAGACCCTTTCCCGGTTCATTTTTCTACGGAACCGGTTTTCATGCACGAGGAGGAGGTGACTGTGATCCACGGCGAGCTTTCTCCGGACTGCATCCTGATCAATCCGGTGAGCTTGACGACGCGGGTGGCGGATTTTGGCTTGCGGAGTTTCCGGAACCCGCCGCTCAAGTGGCAGCCGCGCTGGTTCCGAGCCGCGCCGGAGCAGCACCACGCCCAGTCGCCGGAGTTGCACACGAGCGTGGACGTTTTCGCCTTCGGCATGATTCTGTACAAGCTTCTGGAGCGTGAGAAAGCGCATCACTTCTGGAAGAACAAGAAATCGGCGGAGATGCTCAGGAAGGGTATTCGCCCGCCTCTCAACACGGCCAAGAACTATCCCAGTGGCATGAAGACTCTCATTGAGCGGTGCTGGTCACAAGAGCCTAAGAAACGACCTGATTTTGGATATATTGTTGCAGAGTTGCAGAAAACGGCCACCAAGCTCTCACGATTCAATAATCAGTTCTCAAGATCAACGAGCTCCAGCAGTAGCAGCCATTCCAGAAACGGAAGACGGCAGGTGTAAAAGGATTAGAAGGTGTGGATTCTCTTCTTCATAGTTTTAAAAATAATGATTTGGTAGCTGTATTTTGTATCGGTTTGTCTTCCCGCACCACTGGGTCATGGCGGAATAGTTTCAACGTTGTTCTTTGCATTGAAACGTTGCTATACAGCAAAGCCTATTGATTCAATAATGATTCAAATTTGAGATGCTGATTGATTGTGACTAAACTGTTCAGGTGCAACTTGTACAATGCGACCGCCGATGAGGACGGGAAGCCATTGCCAGAGGGTTACATTGGAGGATTGCGATGCTGTGGAGACGGAAACATGTGCGCTCTATGAGGGTTATGCATATGCCACTTAAAGGGTTAGGCATATGCCTAACCCCCAACAATTTCATTCTATAGCAGAATATAATATGGGAGGGTCATACATATGTTAACCTCCAAACACTTGGATTTTATAGAAAAAAAAAATATTAGAGGGTTAGGCTTATACCGAACCCCTTGGCAACACTTACAATTTCAAACAAAATAAAATACATGAGGGTTAGGCATGTGCCTGACCCACTAATACTTCATTATTTTAAAAAATAAAACATGGAAGGTTTAGGTATATGCCTAACCCTTCAACTCTTACAATTTCTAAGGAGAGTATAATATAGGAGGCTTAGGCATATGCCCAACTCCTAACACTTGCAATGGACTTCAAATAAAATTCTAATTTGATTGTAAATCCATAAGTTTTACACCATAGGTCCAAATTTTGTGAAATGACTTTTCTGCACCTCTTGTTGTTAAGCATATTCGAGTAAGTTTTGTCATTATAAATTTATCTATGTTTTAGTAAGTTTTGTCACTATAAATTTGAGTAAGTTTTGTCATAATAATGACATACTTTTACATTGTATGTCCAAAAGCATCAAAACAATTTTGTTGGTCGGGCAGATCTCAAGTTCTCAACGTTACATACAAACATTTCAAACAAACAAACAAATACAAAGAAACAAATCACCTAAATCCTCATTCTGAATGTCACGCCCAATAGCCGCATTACAAAGCACAACTCATATTACAAATTAAGTTATAACTCATATTCATTGCTCCGTTGTGTATAAAAAATTAGATTGTAATAAATTCTAATACTGAAGATGAATGTTCAAACACTACACTTGGATGAATGTACTAATTCTTCAACCCTAACATGAACCCTAACATTGTACACATTTTCTTACCTAGTTAGGGTTTCCAAATACCACTCTGCCATCGCTAATCTGTGTCCATGCTAGAGCATTCCTCGTGATTACAGGCGGACAAGTAGAGTATTGCTCCCAGTGAGAGATTTTCAAAGATATTTCAAGCGCAGATTGCAGGCGGAGAGTCCAAGCGAACATTGAAGGGGGAGAGTCCAGGTTGAGATTAGAGGCAGAGAGTACTTGGGTTGAGATTGGAGGCGGAGAGTAATTTTTGAAATTGCAAGTAATGAGGGTTAGGCGTATCCCTAACCTCTATCACTTCAATTAATTTTTGAAATTGCAAGTAATGAGGGTTAGGCATATGCCTAACCCCTATTACTTCAATTAATTTTTGAAATTGCAAGTAATGAGGGTTAGGCATATGCCTAACCCCCCAATCATTTGCAATTATTTTTTAAAATATCAAGTGATGGGGTTAGGCATATGCCTTATCCCTATCATTTTGATTATTTTTTAAAATTCCTAGTGTTGGGAGTCAAGCACACGCTTAATCCCTATCATTTGTATTATTTGTTAAAATACCAAGTTATGGAACGGTTAAACATATGCATAACCCCTATCACTTCAATTATTATTTAAAATTGCAAGTGATGGAGGTTAGGCAAACGCCTGACCCCCATTACTTTGATTAATTTGAAAAGAAATAAACAGTGGAAGGTTAGGCATATGTCTAAACCCCTCCCCCCAATACTTGGAATTTTCAAAAATAATTGTAGTGATAGGGGTTTAGGCGTATGCCTAATCCTTTTATGTTTATTTTCTTGAAACATTAGCGCGATGGTTTCAATGCACATGAATGTAAGTATTTCCCAGAGTTTGATCTATGGTTTGATGGAGAAGGTTGGAATACACGTGAAGAAGTTCCAAATATTGATGTAGAAGGGAGGAAAATGTATCAATTGGACCAGGTGAAAATTTTGGTGGCCCTTCAACAATTTCAAATGCAATAGGTCTCGATGATCAAGCTCATGTTGAAGTTATAGCTGGGTTAAATGCTGCTTGAGGAGTTTATCAATAGATCATCTTTTATTCCATTTGGGAAAGATGTATTTAGCTTAGGTTTGAGAAATACTAAATCACAATCTTAAAAGACTACTTGGTAATAGATTTTATGTAGTAGTGAGATGTAATTATTTTGTAACGTTGCAAGTTATGAAAGGTTATGCATATTTCTATCCGTCTCAAAAACTTAATTGACAATTACAAGTGATGACAATTAGGCATATGCCTAACCCTTTTATTTTATTTTATTAATTAATTCATTTGGAATAAGTATTTGTCGTATTGAAAATGGTAGCATCAATTCAATGTAAAAAAAATAAAAATAAAACTTATAAAAAAACTTGCGAATCATTTTCACTAGTATTTTTAGGTATTCCAATTAACCAAAAGCAAATTTTGACCAAAATTAAAAGTGCACATGCTCTTGTGCACTTATAATGAAATGGGTGTTTTGATCGCATTATAGCATGATAATTTTGCAAAATAATAATTGGTTATAGTTTTGGTAGCTCGTAGTATTGTAAATCCAACCAGTTATTGGTAGACACTTGTTTTTTCATGGTTTTTTTAATTTATTATTTATTATTTATTATTTATAAATGGAAATCAAATGGAATGGATGATAGTACCGACTGAAAAATTGTATTGGTTGTTTAGATAGGAGAAGGAGAAAAAGTCATATTGTTGTACAATTCAATTGGTATGTAGGCAGGAAGTCGGAGTAGAGCAAGTACTTGAGTTAGCAGCATCCACAAGTTTCATTTCCGCTTAATACCGGAGGGGTTCCTAAAGATTAATATCCATTAAATATTAGACATAACCGCTCCATTGATGGTCTCGAATGAGGAAGACAACCAAATACTGTTAGCAGATGCTAGAGCCTCTAGTGTGATGTAGAGCGTGAAGCAAGTCTAGCGCTTTGTGGAGTTGTGAAAAGGACCCTTGTATTAAAGGGCACTGCAGAGATTATGAAGGTATATTTATGAAAAGCCATTCTCTATAATGGAAAGAAATTGTAGTTGTGTACGTACATTAGAGGCATGAATTTGTTGTTGTGAAAGTGCTACAGAGAAAAGTACTAGGATGTAATCAGTCAATTGTGCACAACATTTGTTAATGTAAATTGCAGAAGAACTTGAAATTACGACGATATTGCCTTGTGAAGCACCTTCTGTCTATATACAATGGGTAGTTGTATACATGTCAATATTCTAGGAAGATTATGGGACGACATTACACTTACAAGGAAGTACGTCCCCGAGAGTACGTTTGGAACTGTGAATTGGCCCAAATTTTTTGGCTACTACATCGAATTTGAATTAATATGACGAGGATCGACTTCAATTCCGTTAAATTTGCAATTTTACCAAATTTTTGTGGGTCGTCATGTGATTTTCTTTTAACTCTTTATGTACATTCTAGGACCAAAGCAAACATATGAACTGAAGTTTTCCTCTACACGGTGTAGACACTTGGCGATATGCAACCCCGTGCACAACGCAAAACAAATGTATAATGCATTGGCTACAAGTGCAATTAAATTGAAGATGTCTGGATTATTACATGTTCACCGAATGAAGATGTTCGGTCATGAAAGATTGCACATACGTTGTTAACTTGAAAGATTGCACATACGTTGTTAACTTGAAAGAATGACAGGACATGTGTTGCATTCACATCAGGTTTACATAATTACCTTTCCAAGGGTAATCACCTTTCATGAATAAAGCATTGTGTCCAATGCGACTAGCATGTCCGTTGTCATTGAAAGTCTTTTACAAAGTCACTAATTTTCAGAATTGTCCGTTGTGTCAAAATACGTAGCCACAAAGACGATCAATATGAACCAATTTTTACTAGTGGTGCACTTAGTCTTGCAAGTTTAAGCCATATATATGGAGATGACTTACATTGATTTTGATTACAAAAATAGCTCCTTCTTCATTTTTACGTTACACTCATTCAAGAAATTTTAAGAATCGTAAAAAATGGTGTTTTTTTCCTATAGTTCAACAATATTGAAATATGATTTTTGTGAATTTTTGGCAAAAGTTTTCAATAATTTGATCATACTATTAGACTACAATATCACGCTTTATGTTTATGTGATTAGTACAAGGTGAGGCATACAGCACAACTCTTCTATTGTTTCTGAAAAAAAACATTAGTGTACTCTTTTAACAAAAACAATGTTTTAAAAATAATAAAAGCTTTTGGAGAAGGATCGTACAAAGGTAGTATACGAGATTTAAACCTATGAAGTTCAAGATAATTAAAATATTGAATTTTAAAGGATTTTTTGTCATAAAAAACATAAAATAATATATCAAGAAAAAAACTTAAAAATTGATAATTATTTGGGCCATTATGGTTGTGACATTCAAATTAGCCTTTGAATTTTAATTTTTTTTTTTAAAACTCAAGTTTATTATAAAAAATTAAAAGCAAGAAGTGATTTTACAACGGTAGCCTTTGAATGACAAAAATGAGATTCAACTTAAGAAATAGTCTAAATTTTGAGCTAAATTTTCAATTCTTTTTTAAAAACATATGGAATGTTGTTAAATAGATGTAAAAATACTTGTGCCTTTTCACATTACATGATTTTGTTAGAGGTGGCCTTTTACCCATAAATTTTGGGACTTAGCTCCAATTGCCTTGGGATTCTTAATCATAATAATATATTTTATTTTAAAGAATTTATAATAGTTAATTTATTATAAAAAGGTCATTGATCAAATATTAGATTTTTGGACTTTAAAGGGTTTTAAGTACTACTTTAATTTCTAAAGGATCATGGGTTTGTCTTGTATTTTGAGCATTGTTTTCTCTTTTTTCTCTTCGTTTTCTTGTGAATTGTTTTTGCTCTTGGTAGCTTATACCAATTTAAACATTACAAAAAAAATTAGGTCTCTGCTTCTCTTTACACTACTAAGGAGGAAGTGAAAAGCCATGGAATTGAATAAGACGTGAAAGGCTAGGTTACTTCACATAATGGTCTTTCACGGCGGAATGGAATAGTCATGGAAAAACCATTCAAGAATGTGAAAGGCTAGGTTACATCATAGAAAACCCTACCTTAGAACTTTCGACTGCCGGCTCGCGGCTCGTCGGCTCATTTATAAGACCTACAACCATTAGAAAGCTATTAGTGGAACCTATAGTCATCAATACCATTTTTCTAAACCAGCTCCAACTTGCGATCGTCACTGTAATTAAAGAATTTTTGGACCAATTTAATAAATTTTCTCGTGTCTCCAAAGATGGTCATAAAAAATCAGAAAAGGTTGTTATTTCATCTTTTTACTTCAAACACTATAAACTTGCAATTTATACAGTCAAATTCTATGAAAAGTTTACCGTGCATTCTTTTTTTCTAAGGTTTTTTAAAGCCCTGTCCGAACTGCCAATTTTCGCCAAAAAATCCTCTATCTCTCCATAATTTCCACGTACAAAGCCGAAATTAAAGAAATTAGATCCCCATTTTTGTATTGACATACCAAATTCACATTATGTTTTAAGATAAAATAAGATAAAAATTGACTGTGTGGAAACCTACCCAAACATTGAAATATCCTAATTAGGACACTTGGATTAAATCCTATATTTGAAATCTAAACTTGAATTTTGGGGCCAGAAGTCATGTAATAGATTCACACAGAATTCATGAAGAGCTTGCAAATTCTTTTTTAAATATATATATTTTCTAAAATTACCAAAATAACACATGCATTGAACATCATATAAAAATTGATTATGAGAATTGAAATGGTGCTTCAGCAACCCCTTTTAGTTGGAACAAATGGTAATTTTTCAGTTTATTTATCCTAATTTATCCTCTTATTTCTAGAACTTTTAAAGGTTAAATGTCTTGTTTCGAATGAAATACAACTGCATAGTTTTACTACTAGTGGGTGGTGGTTAGTACTAAATTCAACACATAGCTATTTATAAGAAATTTTATTGAATGATTAATAGTTGAGACTTACCTTGTATTTCTGTTGTCCAAGTATTAATATTGTAAGCAGTTCCGACACTCTTGGGAAATGGCGTCAGCTTTTTAATCTGTCACATCAACTCTTTTAGATGTTACAATTAATTTGAATGCGACACGTGGCAAATTCCTAAAATTTTGAATTAATTTGTGCCGGAACTGATATCCACTTATAGTAGTAATACTTGTAGTAGTTCAAATATTGAGGTTGTAAACCAAAAATAAAGACAAAATGTGAAGTCTTATTCAACATATATTCAAGTCTAGAACCAACATTTTATCTCTCCATTGACATCTAAAATTAACTTTTTTGTGCTTCAAACAAATAAATTACATAAAATTAATGAAGCATATTACTAAAATTTCTACAAGTTATTGCCATTACATTGTAATACTCTTTGGATTGGCTTTTGTGCAGTAATCTATTAAAAACATTGTCTCCTCTTTTACTCACTAATGAAAAAATTGATCTAAATTGACATGAAATTGGTATTTTATAAAATTTTCAATGTATACTCTTATCTAACACTACTATAATCAATCATACTAAGTTTCACTTTTCAAAAGTAGAATGTTGATTTTTGGTGAATTTTTAAGGTATTTTTGGTGTTTGACCTTATAAATTCATTTAAAAATCATTTATGATAGATTACAAAGTTTCAATTGGACTTACCAATTAAAAATATAATAATAAACAACTTTCTAAACAGATTTTTTTTTTAAAAGTTACAGATTTTCATGTAAACGCAATGTCATATTGATTGTCACCTATTACATTTGACAACTTCAAACTCTTCAACTACTTGATTGTCTGTACTTCCCCTACACACAAAAGTGATGTAATGATCACCAAACAACTTGACCAATCTACCAACGTATGTGTCCACCTTTTGCTTTGATCACTACTTTCAATCTAAAAGGCATAGAGACACAACTCGTGTAGATTGTTTCCAAGAATCAAATTCCATTGCCATTCAAGAATTTGCCTCAATTCCTTCAAATTTCAAACAATACTTTAGTCATGCTAAACGGAATCTTTGAGGATTTTCTAAACATTCTCAATTGAATTAGTATCACATTTGTTGATTTAGTGATTAGTTCATCAAAATATTGTTGATATTTCTAAATTCACAAGATATTTACTATGGCCATGTCAATGAGTCATTAATGGTTGATGGCTCACTGATTATGAGTCATCCGTACTTGTTAAAGTTGACCATGGTAATCTTTAAATTTCTTCTTTTGTGATTTTTGAGGTTTCAATGAGATTAAAAAAATCATTATAACCATAAAACAACTTCAAACAATCTAATTTTTTGGTAGATGGTGAATTTACAATGGGAAATTGTATTGTGCAAAAATAATCCTCCAAAGAAAATTTATTTTGAAGATTTGATAGGTTTTCGTGTTATAAAATGAAAGTCAAATATTGACCCACAAGGTTTGAAAATGAAACAAAGTGCTCAATATAAGGAATTTTTAAAATAAAAAATTAATCCAAAAGCTAGACCTAATGTTCTTGAAGTTTGAAAATTTTCATGAAGAGATCACAAAAATTGGTGGCATAGGTAGCTTTGGAATAAGTACCAATTTTATGGTTATAGGTGACAAGAGACAATGTTTATGGTCGGGTATTGTACTAAAGGTTTTATTTTAGTTTTAAAAAAATTACGAAAAAAATTCAAGTAATTTTTTCATGCAGTTAAAATTAAATTTGATCTTCTATACTTTTAAAAAATAAAATAATTTAAAATACTAACGTGATTCAAATAGTCATAAACAATATGATGTAATTTTGTGTTTACCACTTTTAAAGAACAATTAAGTATTGGGTTTTGATTGAAGAAGTAAAAAAGTTGATTAATAAGTTTAATAAGTTGTGTTTTTTAAAACACAATCAATTTGCAAGTAACGTCAAATTTTTTCTTCAAATTTTTTTTCATATTCATTGTTTGAAATATAACTAAAAATAAAATTCTTTAAAAGTGATGTTTTTATACTCTTGAGAAGTGATACTATACAAGAATTATATGGTGGGGTGGAGGATTTTAGGTTAAATTGTCGTATCAAGTATGTTGCAACAATATTTATTTAGAGATTATTATTATCATTATTATTATTAATAATTAAATTTTCAACCAAATTATCACCAATATTTTTAAATTTTTTTTGCTTTAAAGCCCCTCTACGTTTAATTATTATTTATTTCGTACACTTGATTAATGCACCCTATATTAGTTATAAATATTAGTATTAGGTGAACATGTTTGGAACATGTCAATACTCAGAACAAAAGCAAAAGTAATCCAAAACATACAACCTATACATTATACTCACATTACAATATTACAATTACATCAAAGCCAACAAATGCTCACGTAAATGCATTTGCATTTATATAGCATAACTTTGGACTTTCTTAATTTCAACCAATCCATTCATTTTTACAAAAGTTGATGATCACAACCTCTCACTTTGAGTGCAAATGGGGTTTTATGCAAAGGACTCTAATCCGAGACTCTAGTATACTAGTGATCTATGTGCACCCATAATTGCCACTAATAGCAACTAAGCATCTAGTGACTATCATTAAACAAATTTGTTTCATTGGGGTTTTATTGGAAAGTCAAAGAGAATTCCAATGCACAAGTTATAAATTTCATCTATATTATATCATAAATTTATGAGTAAGCTATGAATTTTCAAAGTATTTCCTAAATTAACTCAAATTTTTCAAAGGTTCTCATGTTTTAATCAAAATGTTAGAATCAATATCTAGGTTTAAAGTTGCTCTTGGATCTACATATAGATCACTTTTGAGATAGGGACAATTATGAGTGTACGTTACTCTAGCACACACTTTGAGGATCAATATTAACACTCAATTCGCTATTTGTGCACTTGGACAAGTACGCTCATTTCATAAGCATATTTGGTTAAAATTTTTTTGGCTAAAAGGTTCTTTTAAAAACATCGATTTTTGTCTTTCTACAATCACTTACATTGTAAACAAACAATTATTTTATTTAATTTTTATTCTTATCTTTATCTTTTCTTGTATCTTTCTTTTACCTTTCTTTTATCTTGTTTTCTTTCTTGTCTTCTTTCTTGTCTTCCTCTTGTCTTTCTTCTTGTTTTTTTTTTTCTTCTTCTATTTTTTCTTTAGCTGTGGCTGAACCCTACACGGCGGCTGCCCAAAATATATATATACATATATTATAATAATAATAATTTTTAACTGTTGGGTGCGCGGCTGCGCACCCAAAGTCTCTCTCTCACTCCCTCCCCTCTCTCCTCTCCCTCTTCATCTCCCTCCCCTCTCTTCATATATATAGAAGGGAGAGAGTCTCTCTCATTCCTTCTCTCACTCCCTCCCCTCTCTCCTCTATATATATATATATATATATATGAGATGAGGGGAAAGAGATGAAGAAGGAGAGAAGAGAGGGGAGGGAGATGGAGAGGAAGAGAAGAGAGGGAGGGAGTGAGAAAAGGCATTTTGGGTGCACGGCCGTGCACCCGACGGCTACAAATAGAAAAAAAAATTATTTTTAAAAAAAAATCTTTATTTTGGCGGCCGCCGTGCGGGGTTTAGCAGCACCCGGCCAAATAAAGTAAAAAATAAAAATAAAAATAATTTTTAATTTTTTTTTGGATGGTCGCCGTGTAAGTTCAGTAGTATCGAACGGCCATATAAAACACGCAATTTGCTATTTATGCACTTGTTTAAGTACGCTCATTTCATGAGAAAATTTGGCTTAAAGAAATTGGCTAAAAATTTCTTTAAAAAAACAACAATTTTTGTCTTTCTACAATCACTTACATTGTAAACAAACAATTCATTTATTTTTTTAATTTATTTTATCCTTATCTTTATCTCAGTTATTTTGTCTTGTTTTCTTTCTTATCTTCTTTCTTGTCTTCCTCTTGTCTTCCTTCTTGTCTTTCTTCTTGTCTTCCTTCTAGTCCTTATTCTTGTCTTTTTTATTTTCTTCTATTTTTTCTTCATTCTTTTCTTTCGATTTTTGGTTCTTCTTATGCAGCCGCGAATCCCACACTCGCACCAAGGTTTTCTTTTTCTTTTTCCTTTTTTTCCTTCTTTGTTAGGGTTTAGCTTGCCATTTGTGGTGCTGAACCCTACAAGGAAAAAAATAAAAACATAAACAATTAAAAAAATAGGAAAGAAAAAATAGTCAAATACTTAGGAAAAAAGTTAAGTGAGTAGCCAAATTTTGTCTAGGTAATACTCAGGTATCATCATGGTAATATCAAGTATCACCAAAGTATCGTGAAAAAAGCTGGCCACTTGAGAAAATTGAAAAACATAAATGGTTGAACCATCTATTTTGGCATGTATTACTTTGTTCTTCTTCTCTTTTAGAATTTAGAGTGCCTATTATGCGCTGTGACAATGCACTAGTTTACCATTTGTTTCATACTCCATTAAACTATAATGCCGAATTTTTAATTTTCTATCATTTTTTTTTTCTTTTTTATTGATATGGTCCATTCTATCACTTCAAATTCCACAAAAATATTTTTTTCTCTTTGAAATGGATTTTTCAAATCCTCAAAATCTTCAAAAGAGTGCAAATGGACAAGAATTCTAGTAGACCATACCATACAAATGCCCCATAGCTCTTTGCATCATGACTTAGAAGATGCACCTTCTGAGGATCAAAATTGTGATACTCATTAACTATATACGACTTAAAAAACTAGGATTAGTATAGATTTAAGTTTCCCAAATGCTTGTTTAGAAAAGTGTCATAGTCATAAATTTCCATCAATATAACAAACTTGACATTTGGACTTTGGAACCATAAAAATCTCCTCTGGGGAGTTTTTGAATTGATAAAATTTTATAAAAGATTCTTGTTGGCATTTAAATGAGGATTTTCAATGCACCAAAAAACACACCATTTGTATATTGTTTACAAAAGTTATGAAAGGTCAATGTTTTAATGGTAGGCATATGACCCACCGTCTCTGCGAAGGGGCGGAAATCAACTAAATATAACACACCCAAATCACGCGGAAGCCAGTAATGATTATCCACACATATCAAAATATATTTACCAAAATCAACACCACCCATCACCTAGAATACTATACGCTCTTATCATTACAATCAGTCCATCAAAAGAAACATGTGACCAAATCCTAATACAAACTTCAAATCCTGATTGGACAACATTACTACTAGAAAAAATGACCATACTACAAAACCCACCTGAAAGACATATCTCAACTACACATCCATACACAGAATTCACAAATAATAATCAGAATTTAATAAACCCGCCAAATACCATCCACAAAGAAATCTATACTTTTATTCATCAACATAATGGCTCAATAACCCTTCAAAATATGATTGACAAATTTCCATTCCTCCCTATAAACCTGTTAGAAGAAACCTTAAAAATACAAGAACCATTACATGGATATACTCACCCCCCACCACTTCCAAACATACCCACAATACAACCACAGGAAATACATACAACAAATCATAATACAAGATTTATTACATGGAATGCCTCATCACTGAATACGGCCCTTCCCAATTACATGAATTAATTACCAACACTCCCAATGAACCCGCTATCATCACAATACAAGAAACTAAATTAACCGCTACAAAATCCACCAAATATATACAAAACATTTTCCCAAAATACAAATTACTTTTTAACAACACACATGCTTTAACAAGATGCATGCAACAAAGAATGCCATACTCTCCCACAAGAGGTAGTCTCCTCACACTAATAAATAAAAAATACGTGTCACGGACATAGAACCTTGAGATGGGTATTGCAAAGACTAGGCCTTGAAGCCAGAGATATGTTATTGTTCAAGACTAGTTCGTGATGGGTATTGCCGTAGTTGTCCAGAGATAAGTTATTGTCCAAACTAGTTCGTGATGGGTATTGCCACCGACATAGAACCTTCTAGAATACTTCTAGAAGTTCTATAGGTCCTTTGACTTTTAGGATCTTTCTAGATACTTCCTAGGGACTCTCATAGTCTCTAGGAAGCCCCTTCAGAAGCTTCCTTAGTACTAGTATATCTAGGGGACGAGATGAGGGACTCCTCACTCTCGTCAACACAAGTTTAGGAGCACTCTTGAGTGTGCCTTGTCTTGTATCTTGTTCAACTATCGATTAGTTCAATATACTTTCTTGAGAACCACTCTTGTGTACTATTGCACTTCTTGTTCTTGGGTCCTTGTTCATGTTCTTGCTCTTGTTCTCTTGTTCTTGAGTTCTTGTGTCCCTGACAGTTTGACGAGAGTGACATTGACAATACTAGAGCTTGGTCTTTCTTGATAAGAGTGGATTACCCCTTTCTTGAAAGTACTAGAGCATTCTAGAGGTTGCGGATTACCCTCCTCTAGGCTAGTATTGTTATATGTTGTAAAATTCTTTCTTGATCAAGAGCGGATTACCCCTTTTTCAAGATTGGGTTTTAACATTTTTTGAAGGTTGCGGATTACCCACCTTTAAATTGTGTCTACTCATCATAGAACTCTTTAGTTTCTTTCTCTAGAGTGATTTCAAGATGTCGGGAGTTGTAGATACGAGTATAGTAGACTTAGCTGAATCAAAGCTAGACACCGTTCTCAAAGCCATCGAAGCCTTGTCTATCAGGACCAATGAGATCGAGAGCTTTGTTTCTAGACTTCACAACGACCTCGGGGCTGGACCTTCACAAACGAGTCCTGCGCCTCAAGTTTTTCCATCCGGAGAACCATCAATTCTTCCAATTCAAGAGGAGAATCCATCTACTCAACATGTCGAGACTTTGAGGATCAAGGAGCCTCGAATCAGCCTTCCAGACAAGTTCGATGGCACACGCTCAAAGTTTCGAGGGTTTGTCAATCAAATCCAACTTATTACATTTCTTCAACCCCAACGCTATCCGACAGACGAATCGCGAGTAGGTCTAGTTGGAACCTTACTTACGGGGCAAGCTCTATCTTGGTTTGCTCCTCTATTTGAAAAAAGATCACTGATCTTGAATAACTTCGAGATGTTCTTAGCTGCATTTGGAGAGGCTTTTGGAGAACACGACAAGATCCGTTGGGCAACAACCAAGATTCGTTCTTTGCGACAAGGATCGCGATCTGCATCTGTGTATGCATCAGATTTTCGACAATTAGCATGCGACATCAATTGGGACGAAGAAGCACTCATGAGTCAATTTCATTGGGGACTACGAGATGACGTCAAGGACCTGTTATTATCTTTGTCTGATCCTCAAACACTCAATGAGGCAATAAGTCAAGCCGTGAAGTGTGACAATCGATTATTTCAGCGACGTCAAGATCAACGTTCTTGGACTTCATCAAAACCATATAGAAGTCCTTCTCACTCGGCTGCTTCAACAAATATTTCAGGGAGTCATTCAGAAGTAGAAGACATGCAAATTGATGCGGTACGATTCAAGCCACTTACGCCACAAGAGAAGAAACGACGATTTGAAGAAGGTTTATGTTTGTATTGTGGAGAACCAGGCCATAAAGCTGACAGTTGCTCCAAAAAGCAACACCGCCATACTTTCAAGACACGGAGCACGTTCGTGGGGGACCATCAACAATCAAAAAACGAAGAGACCCAGCCACAATAGAGACCGTGCGGTTGGACAAGTTCAAATCACAAGGTCTCTTCCTTTCCGGTCAACCCTCTCGTTGTTTTAATGTACCTTTATCTTTTATTTGTTTGAACCTTCAAACATCCGCCTTGATAGATTCAGGAGCCTCTGCTTGTTTCATAGATGAGGATTTCGTAAAACTTCACAATATTTCTTTAGTTAAAAAACCATATCCTGTTCCTGTAGAAGTAATAGATGGACGACCCTTAGCCTCAGGTCATGTCACCCACGAAACTATTCCTTTAGAAATAGAGTTAGAAGGTCATAATAGTTTTCTTGTTTTTAATGTCATTAAAACCCCTACAAGCTCTATCATACTAGGACTATCTTGGCTTAGAAAATACAATCCCAATATAGATTGGAGTACCCTCAAAATCAAGTCATTTCCTAGCACTACGATTCCCCCAACACAACCAACTAGGTCCAAAATTCGTCACCCTAAACCATTGTTCATTGGAGCAAAGGCTTTTATGAGAGCTGCAAAACACAGCAATCCGTTTGCTATTTATGCAACTCCGGCTCGTGATGAAGCAACTATAGTTACGAGTATTCCAGATCAGTATAAGGAGTTTCAAGATGTTTTTGAGAAGAAAAATGCTGATATTTTACCGGAGCATCGACCTTATGACTGCGCGATTGATCTGCAAGACGGCGCGCAACCACCTTTTGGCCCGATTTACAACCTCTCGCAAAACGAACTCGTAGCGTTGAAGGAATATATTGAAGAAAATCTCGCCAAAAACTTCATCCGTCACTCGAAGTCTCCAGCTGGTGCCCCAATACTCTTTGTCAAGAAGAAGGACGGCTCTTTACGAATGTGTGTTGATTATCGCGGCCTGAACAAGATTACTGTGAAGAATCGATACCCGTTGCCGTTGATATCTGGACTTCTAGATCAACTTGGACAGGCCAAGATCTATACGAAGATTGATTTACGCGGAGCTTACAACCTAGTACGCGTTAAAGAAGGGGACGAATGGAAAACTGCATTTCGAACAAGGTATGGTCATTTTGAATACAATGTCATGCCTTTTGGACTTACAAATGCACCTGCCATATTTCAACATTTGATGAACGACGTCTTCCGGGAATTTTTGGATAAGTTTGTCGTGTGCTATTTGGATGACATCTTAATTTATTCCAAGAATGTTGAAGAACATGAAGAACATGTGAAGCTTGTATTACAAAAATTACGAGATGCTGGATTATACGCAAAAGCAGAAAAGTGCGTATTTCATCAACCGCAAGTGGAGTTTCTTGGGTATATTATTTCCAATGAAGGCTTATCTATGGATCCAAAGAAGATTGAAGCTATCACGAATTGGTTAACTCCCCAAACGGTACGTGATGTACAATGTTTTCTCGGATTTGCTAATTTTTATCGAATTTTCATCCATAATTATTCTCAAATTGCTGCTGCATTGACTCGATTGACATGCAAAGACAAGCTCGATTGGGGACTTGAAGCGGAGAATGCTTTTCAAAATCTGAAGACTGCTTTTACAACGGCTCCAATTTTGATTCATCCAGACTTCTCAAAACCATTTTATATGGAGACTGATGCATCAGACTTTGCATTAGGTGCAGTATTATCGCAAAAGGGAGATGACGCAAAACTTCATCCAGTTGCGTTCTATTCTAGAAAATTCTCTGCTGCAGAAATCAACTACGAGATCCATGACAAAGAACTACTTGCTATAGTGGACTCGTTTCAAGAATGGCGTCATTTTCTTGAAGGCGCTTCGCACCAGGTGACTGTATACACAGATCACAAAAATCTTGAATATTTTATGTCAGCTCGTGTATTAAATCGTCGGCAAGCTCGTTGGAACATGTCATTATCTCGTTTTGACTTTGTCATCACATATCGACCTGGAAGACAACAAGGATTATCAGATGCTTTGTCTCGAAGATCCTATCTTGCGCCTAAAGAAGGAGAAGCTGCGTATGACCAACAACGAACAATTCTTTTGAAAACCGAGCAATTTCGAGTTCACGGAGCGACTATGGCAATGCCAGTTGACTCATCATTTCTTGACCAAGTTCGTGCAGTATCAGCAATGGACCCTCTTGTTCTTGACATTCAGCGTCGCCCTGCTACTGATCGCGACAATTTCAAGTTTGTGGATGACCTCTTGTATTTTGAGGAGCGCTTGTATATTCCAGAAGGTTCTACACGCCTTCGAATTCTTCAAGCCCGTCATGATTTTCCTGCAGCCGGACATTTTGGGTTCAACAAGACGTTAGAACTCATTTCTCGAGATTTTTGGTGGCCTCAGATGTGGAAGACTGTCAAAGACTATGTCCTTTCTTGTGACACTTGTTCTAGATCGAAAAATCCACGACATCGTCCGTATGGACTCTTGCAGCCGCTGCCTATTCCAAAGCAGCCATGGTCTTCTGTTTCTATGGATTTCATCACCGATTTACCTCCATCGAAGTCATTTGACACCATATTCGTGGTTGTTGACCGATTGACAAAAATGACACATTTCATTCCTTGCAAGAAGACAATCACCGGAGAAGAGACAGCAAGATTATTTTTGGACAACATTTATCGATATCATGGATTACCAGATGACATCGTTTCAGATCGTGGACCGCAATTTGTCTCTAAATTTTGGAGATCTCTTTTTGAAATCTTGAAGGTGCAAATCAAACTCTCTTCTGCTTTTCATCCTCAAACTGATGGCCAAACGGAGCGTGTAAACCAAGTATTGGAGCAGTATTTGCGTTGCAACATCAACTATCAACAAGACGATTGGACTTTGCACTTGCCATTGGCTGAATTTGCATATAATAATACCGTTCATGCATCGACTCAACAAACGCCATTCTATGCCAACTATGGATATCATCCAAAGTTTGACATGTTAAAACCGATAGAGAATGAGAATCCGGCAGCAGTCGACTTTGCAATAAGATTATCAGAACTCCATGCGTTGATGAAGATTCATTTAGGAGAAGCCCAAGATC
Organism: Pohlia nutans; assembly: GCA_022496805.1. Lineage (NCBI taxonomy): Eukaryota > Viridiplantae > Streptophyta > Bryopsida > Bryales > Mniaceae > Pohlia > Pohlia nutans. The sequence continues at coordinate 26,154,954 of CM040096.1, forward strand.
GCTACAAAGGCGCCGCAGATAAACTTAGAAAGGAATCACCGTCATTCCTAATTGGCGACAAAGTATGGCTTATTCGGCGCAATATCAAGACTACAAGACCATGTGATAAGTTGGACTATCGTCGATTAGGACCATTCCTTATTCAGCAACAAGTCAATCCGGTGGCTTTTCGGTTGGACCTACCAGCATCTATGAAGGTACATCCTGTTTTTCATGTGTCACTGTTAGAACCATACAAAGAGTCGAATATACCAGGAAGAAAGCAACCACCACCGCCCAGCATTGAAGTTGATACCCACGAGGAATATGAAGTTGAAAAAGTACTTGATTCGCGGCGAAGACGAGGCAAATTAGAATATCTTATACACTGGCGTGGTTACGACATCAATGAACGGACGTGGGAACCAGCAATAAATGTCGTTGGCGCGCCTCAAAAGGTACAGGAATTTCATCAACGTTATCCTGATAAGCCACGACCTATTCGATGATAACTTCAACAAGAAGCTCTTCCGTTGAGAGCTGTATATAAAGAGGGGAGAGCAATCAAAGAGCAACACAGCTCTCAACCTCAGAAACATCTTCTCTTGTACTTCTTTTCTTCTCAATATGTCTAATTGGAAGGTATTCCAAGACTCTTTAGATTCTGAATCGCAACCGGAGTCTGAGCGTGAGCTGTCTTTATCACAATTGCCGAACCAGCCTGTAGATCCTTTGCCACCACAAGAGCCTCGAAACGAAGCTGGACCTTCTCAACAACGAAGACGGCCTCGAAATGAAGAACCTCTTGAACCACGGCAACGTCGAAAAATACCCAGTAGCAGATCGTTGGTGATTGTCATCGAAGTAGAACCTGCTTTTGAAGGTCGCCCGGAAGCAGTATTTGAAGGACTTTTTTGCAACGAAGACACAGAAGTCCAAGCATGGTCTCAAGTAGCGGGCGTCGGTCACTATCGCTGGTTGCAAGGGCCCTTAAACCACTTAACTCGCGCTAGACAACTTGAGTATGTCGGAGAAACCATGAGACATATTTTTGATTTTCTTCGCCTCTGATCGAGAGTCCACAACAACACTCCTCGTGAAGACTCGTCGCTAGAGAGGGAGGTGATGTCACGGACATAGAACCTTGAGATGGGTATTGCAAAGACTAGGCCTTGAAGCCAGAGATATGTTATTGTTCAAGACTAGTTCGTGATGGGTATTGCCGTAGTTGTCCAGAGATAAGTTATTGTCCAAACTAGTTCGTGATGGGTATTGCCACCGACATAGAACCTTCTAGAATACTTCTAGAAGTTCTATAGGTCCTTTGACTTTTAGGATCTTTCTAGATACTTCCTAGGGACTCTCATAGTCTCTAGGAAGCCCCTTCAGAAGCTTCCTTAGTACTAGTATATCTAGGGGACGAGATGAGGGACTCCTCACTCTCGTCAACACAAGTTTAGGAGCACTCTTGAGTGTGCCTTGTCTTGTATCTTGTTCAACTATCGATTAGTTCAATATACTTTCTTGAGAACCACTCTTGTGTACTATTGCACTTCTTGTTCTTGGGTCCTTGTTCATGTTCTTGCTCTTGTTCTCTTGTTCTTGAGTTCTTGTGTCCCTGACAATACGCATACCCCGACAATATCACTAAAATCCCAACTCCTAAAGAAATATCTCCATATCTACAAATAATAAAAATTGATAATAAACCACTACAAACTTGGCTAATCGCCCATATGTACATGCCGTCACATGCAGACGACATACAACTTATACCAATGATTCAACACAACATAACACAACACATAAATGCACACCCAAATGCCACACATATATTATGCGGTGACTTTAATAGAGATATAACACTTATTGGAAGACAAAATGCAACCGACACAACCCCACCACAAATAGAAGATATAGAATGGAGAACATTTACAAATAATCTCCAACTAGAATACATCCCAACAGATTGCCCATTCACCAGACAAGGGGGACTAAACTATAATCAAACCAATCTAATCGATGGATACTACATCAAAACACCAGATAACACTTTATACACATCAACTACAAATAATGACCATAACCTTAATTCTGACCACTCGCCAGTAACGCTACACATACCACCAAACACACTATTAGCAAGACCCATACCAATAACAAATAAAATAACGAGAATTCTAAACCCCATACCACAAGAAAACATGGAAAAATTCAAAATAAAATATTTTGAAGAAAATGCTCTACAAATAAATGAACTTATCACAACACTATCAAACGACCAACTAACAGAATTGCAATGGCAAACATCCTGTTCAAAACTAGACCAAATGATACAAAACATATCAGATAAAATACAAGAAACTTGTAGTGCACCACCGCTCCCAACATTAACAAACCATACTTCCCAACAAGTAGGCTTCCTACCAAGAAAACTACAAAAAACATGGAAAAAACACCTATCCACCTACCATTTAATTAGAAAACCAATCTACATAACAAAAAATAATCATAATTGGCAAACACATCTAATAATCGAAGAATTAAAAACTCACACAAATGTCACCATTCCACCACTCCCAACCCAAGAACATAATCAACAAGAATGGATTCAATCACTAGTAGAAATAGCCAAAACAACAAAAATACAAGCCCGTAAAATCACCACAAAATATACCCAAAGTTGTATAAAAAAGGCAATATCAAAATACAGACAATTATACGACAAAAGCCCAAAGAAAATAAACAAAAAAGTTTTCAAAAATCAAGAAACACCACCTTTAGACTCCATTATAGACAGAAACAACAACATACTAACAAGTCCAGAAGACATAGCTAACGAAATCCACATACAACAATCAATTAGTAATAGACCTACAATACCAACATGTTACTACCAACCCGAACACCCAGCACAATGCACTTGCGGAGTTAGACAATACCCATGGCACGACCTTGATGGCTTTGTAATATAAAAAAGAGGAAACCTACATATTCCACTTTATAAACACTTTGATAAAGAAACATACGACATGTGTCTTAAACACCTATCAAACAACAAAACACCAGGCCCAGACAAAATCCCCAACTCAATACTAAAAAACATGCCCGAAAGCTTCCATAAATTACTCTTTTTATTTTTTACTCATTGTTACAAACAAAAACAAATCCCAGCCTCATGGAAAATAAGCCTAACCATACTATTATACAAAAAAGGAGACCCAACACAACTGCCAAACCACAGACCAATTGCACTTGCAAATACAATATACAAATTCTTCACCAGCACACTAACATACATATTATCAGCATATGGTGAAAAATTCCAAATCCTACACAATAGTCAAGAAGGATTCAGAGCAGAAAGAAGCACAACAAGACAACTACAACTCCTCATTGCAACACTAGAAGACGCAAAATTTACAAATCAAGACATATATCTACTATATATAGACTTCAAAAATGCATTTGGCTCTTTAGATCATGCAAGACTCTTAGCTATAATGGAAGATCTTGGATTCCCGGCAGATGCAATAATGCTAGTAGGAAACATATACTCCCACTCAAACACTGTATTTATCGGAGAACACTTTGGCAAAACAAAACCAATACCGATTCAAAGAGGAACCATACAAGGAGACACACTTAGTCCATATCTCTTCTTAATTTTTCTAGAACCACTCTTGAGGTGGTTACAAAGAGGAGAAAATGGATATACATTTGGTACATCAAAAATTAAAATCAACTCCGCAGCATATACAGACGATCTAGCAGCTATATCAAATAATACAAAATCACTACAAATACAACTAAACAAAATTGACAAATTCTGTGAATGGGCAGGCATGGACTTGGGAGTCACAAAATGTGCCGTCACCGGTTGCCCAAATAAATCCAAAATGCAACCAAACAAATTCAAAACCCACATGACAAACCAAAAAATCTGTTATAGAGACCAAACACTACCAGTACTCCATCAAAATGAACCTTATGTCTACTTGGGCATACAATTAGTTCCATCACTAAAATGGAAACTCCAAACACATATCACCACTACTAAAATAATAGACCAATGTAAACAACTGTCAAAATGCCTTGCCACTATCAAACAAAGAATCAGTATGGTGGATACAGTAATCAGAGCAGGCATAACCTATAGCTTCTTTGCAGTCCCATATTCACTACCAACTATTAAAAAACTTGATAAGAAAATTATTGCAATCTAAAAAAACAATATGTGGACTACCTAAAAGCACTGCAAACATAATAACACAACTACCTCATGATTTATTTGGACTAGAAGCCTTCTCTCTAAAAAATGCCTACCTTAGATGCATTGGTGAACAACTTCAAAATGCATTTAACGACAAAGGGAGACTAGGAATAATATATAAAGGACTAATACAACACATACTTGCTAAAGCCGGTGGTGCCGAAGACATCCCAAGAATTAAACGCCAAGATTGCATTACATCACCTACAACACGAACACTATTCCTTCTGAAAACAGCAGGTGGTATACACCTAAAAAGCACAGAAGAAAACTTCCAACTCCACATGACCGAACTAGAACGAGAATGGCAATCCACAGTCATAAACGAACTACCACACTTAGATCCAAAACTCTCCATCAAATTATTATATAAATTAATGGCACACAAAATTTACAATATAAAACAGATCATCCTTCCCAACGGCACAGAACTAATGTCACCAGAAGAATTTAAAATATACTATCAAAATCCAACTAAACTAGACAAAAGTGCACTAAACATAGCAGAACAACTCTTCTGTGAACCAAAATGTACCCTAGATTGCCCAAATCCATGCCAAATACATTTACCACCCCGCACACTAAAAGAAAAATATAAAATATATAACCACAAAATAATACCAATAACACCAATAAACCCCGTGCAATTCCCTCAACCACTTCAACCACAACAACCAGCCCCACCACAAAACATAAAAAATGACCCCATAAGATTCCCCATTAGCACAATATTAAACCACAAAACAATTACAACAAAAGACAAATATAAAATATCTAAAAAATACAACACCTATTTATGCCAATGGATAGACTCAAACCACATAACATACAATAAATGGTTACAACAACGCGAACTATTCCCACTAAACCTACCAACAGTAATACACCACAATCTAAACTTACTTACAAAATACTACACAGAATATCAAAATAGACATTATCAAAACATGACAAACCCACAATTTACACCCGCACAAAATAGAGACACAAGATACATCCCATCTCCAACAATAATTCCCTACGTTAAAACATCCACAATTGAATGTAACCCAGAAAGAGATATAAACACAAACAAGTGCACCATTCAAACACAAAATGACAAAACCCACATATACAACGACACCGAAAAATACATCACCACCATTCCGACTACAAGAATTAAATGGTTATGGCAACGATATAACAACAACAAATACAACATCCACAGACTAATACCTATTGAGGTAATTGATGCAACGTAGTATTGCTAGAAGCCAAAGACGTACGGGTGCTAAATAATGGTGTGTGGGAGGAGGGGTTAGGCATGGGCTGATCTCTAGAGTGTCCTTGTGATGAGTTATCCCATATGGTTTGTCCATGGTGACCTCCTAGTGTACACTACTTAAGGTGGAAGGCCTTTGAGTAAAGATCATCTCTTTCTACGCATTCCTTGTGTTTGTGTGTGTGTGCCTTGTGCAATCTTCTCTACCTTCAATAGGTTATGGGCCCACTCATGTGTGTTTCATGAGTATTAGATTGCATTTGTGCAGGTATTTTGAGGTCGGTGCGCAACGGGCGGTTTTGGAGCATTGTTGGAGGTTTTGGAGCTTGTTGAAGCGTTGGTGTTTCTTGGAGGTGTGCATCGGCTGAAGTTACATGTTGGAGCACTCTCTTTGGTCAATTTCTTCCCTTGATCTCCTTCTTTTCTTTCTTCTATCTCTTCGTTGCGAGTGGAACTTCGTTTGGTTCAATTGTGAGCATTTGAGTAAATGCAAGTGATTTGTGAGGTGTGAAGGCTCTCGTGGAGGGTCTACCATCTGATCCTAGTGATTAGGCACTTGCTTTGAGGTGTTGCATGTGTTTCATGCTCTTGGGGTGCTCAAATTTTCATTTGGAGCTAGTTTGTGCACAAAGGTGCGGTTTTGAGCAATTTCAATGCGATTGGGGTTTTGAGGGACTTGTGTGAGTTCATGTGCATTGAGTGAGTGCTCTTGAAGGACACAAAGGTGTCATTGACGTGCATTGAGTGTTTGGGGACACTAAGGCGTCGTATTGAAGCATTTGGAGTTGTTTTGAGCTCCATTGAGTGATTTGAGGGGTTTTGGTGAGCCTCTTTGCATTTTTGGGTGAGGGTTCTCACATTTGAGTGTTGGGAGGCGTGTGTGGAGCACAAAAGTGCTGATCTAGTGTTTGGGGTTGTTTTAAACCCATTGGGTGCACAAAGGTGCAATATCAAAGCAAAAAAAAAAAAAAAAAAAAATCACAAAACAAAGTTGTGTGTTTGAGTTTGAGGTTTCATTTGTGTGGGGAGGCATACGTAAGTGAGGATCATGGCATCTTTTGAGGGTGAGGGTCCCAAGGTCGTGGACAAGTTCGATGGGGTGAATTTCCACTTGTGGAAGTTCAAAATGGAGATGGTGATGGCCGAGAAGGAGTTGTGGGAGATTGTCGAGGGTAGTGAGGAACCTCCTTTCTCTTCTACGGATCCTAGGATCATGCAAGCATACACGAGGAGGGAGAAGAAGGCATTTGCCATTTTGGCACTCAACCTCGCGGATTCGCAACTTGCGCACATTCGTTCGTGCAAGACACCCGCGGAAGCATGGTCCAAGCTTTGCAACATTCACGAAGCGAAAACATTGGCCAACATTTTGTTTTTGAGGCGCAAGTTCTTCACCATCAAGATGGGCGAAGAAGATGACATGTTGGCGCACATCAACAAGGTCAAAGCTCTCGCGGATCAACTCAACGGTTGCGACGTGTCGGTTACGGATGGTGACATCGTGATGACACTTTTGGAGAGCCTTCCATCATCATACGAGTACCTCATCGTGGCGATGGAGTCAAGACCCATTACGGAGCTCACATTGGACTATGTGACCTCACGGTTGTTGCACGAGCTTTCGCGGCGAAAGGAGAACGAGTCTCGAGAAGATGGAGCGGCACTCGTGGCGAAGCAATCCAAGAATGGAGGCGGTGGGAGCTCAAGCGACAAGGTGTGCTTCTATTGTGGTAAGAAGGGCCACATTGCCAAATTTTGCTTCAAACGCAAGAAGGATGAGAAAGGGGAGAGTGCAAACAACACTAAAACTCGTGACGATGATGAGTACGCATTTACGGCTAGATATGAGGCAAGCATGAGCGATGGCATCGAGGGTGATGCAAGCATGAGTGATGATATCGAGGGTGATGCAAGCATGAGTGATTGGATTGAGGTTGGTGATGAGTATGCAAACATGGCAAGCAATGTATCGTGCAATGGTAGTACGAGTGATTGGATTGTTGATTCGGGGGCTACAAGCCACATGTCACCACATAAAACTTGTTTTCATTCGTATGCTCTCATTAATCCAAGGAGAGTGATTTTGGGAGATGATACGGTGCTTGAGGCCGTTGGCAAGGGCCAAATTGTTGTAGACACCGAGGTGAGGGGTCGTGTGAAGACAATCACTATCCAAGATGTCCTCCACGTTCCCAAACTAACGGCAAATTTACTATCGGTGAGGCAACTAGTGGCAAAGCACTTGAGAGTAGAGTTTAGTGATAAGGGGTGTTATGTGTTGTCACCGAGTCGAGATGAGGTGGCCATCATTGAAGAACACGAGGGCTTGTACCACATCAAGTTCTCCAAGGTGCATTCCAAGGAATCGGCGGCGTTGGCGCATTCAAACTTGAAGGACGACAAGTTGGCGTTGTGGCATCGTCGACTTGGCCATTTGAACATCAAGAGTGTGAAGACACTACGCGGCATGGTAAGCGGTATGGATCTTCATCAATTGAAAGTGGATGCTTCTACATTCACGTGTGAAGGTTGCATTGAAGGCAAGCAACAACGGTTGCCATTTGCGGGTGAAGGGGCGACACGGGCCACAAAAGTTTTGGAGATCGTGCATTCGGATGTGTGTGGCCCCATGAAGACCACATCGATGGGAGGTTGCAAGTACTTTGTGACCTTCATCGATGATTTTTCAAGGAAGATATGGCTCTACCCTATCAAAGCCAAGAGTGAGTGCTTTGAGAAGTTCAAGGAGTTCAAGACATTGGTGGAGAACCAATCCGAGTTGAAGATCAAGGTGTTTCGGTTGGACAATGGCGGCGAGTACATGTCCAAGAAATTTGACGAGCTTTTGAAGAATGAAGGCATCGCACGCCAAACTTCGGCCCCGTACACGCCTCAACAAAATGGAGTTGCGGAGCGCGCAAATCGCACCATTGTAGAGATGGCGAGGAGCATGTTGCACGCTCAAAACTTGAAGTTGGACCTTTGGGCGGAAGCGGTGGTGAATGCGGTATACACACGCAATCGGTGTCCAACAAGCGCGGTTGAAGGCATGACGCCGGAGCAAGCGTGGAGTGGGAGGCAACCATGTGTTGCACACATGCGCATCTTCGGATGCATTGCATATGCGAAGGTTCCCGACGAACGGAGGACGAAACTCGAGGCTAAGGCCTTGAAATGTGTGTTTCTTGGGTATTGTGAAGGTACCAAGGCGTATAGACTCATGTCGGTGGACACGAGGAAGATCATTCGGTCACGTGATGTGACATTTTGTGAGGAGTCTACGATGGAGGCTCCTTTGGAGGTTGGTCCAAGTGGGAGTAGTGGAGACGTTTTGGTGGACACACCCTCCAAGTCTCCTAGTGTTGTTGATGTAGGTGATGATGACGGTGATGACGAAGCTGGCGACACGGAGGTTGTCGAAGCGCCATCGAGCTCAAAGGCCAAGAATGGCGCAAAGGGCACGCAAGAGGAGCAAGTTTCTTCAAGCGAGCGGCGGTACCCCGAGAGATCGCGCAAGCCACCTGGAGAATGGTGGAAGAACCACATCTTCCCTCAAGTGGAGGACGAGCATGCGAATGTGGCATTATCGGATGGTCCATTGACCATTCGAGAAGCCATGCAAGGTGAGGATGCGGTCAAGTGGGAGCGCGCCATGCAAGAGGAGTACGACTCTCTAATTGCTAACGGTACGTGGCAATTAACTCCCATTCCAAAGGATCGCAACCCCATTGGTTGCAAATGGGTGTTTCGGACAAAGAGGGATGTTTCGGGTATTGTTGTGCGTCACAAGGCAAGATTAGTAGCCAAGGGGTTCGCGCAAGTGCATGGGGTGGACTTTCACGAGACATTTGCTCCCGTGGCCAAGTTCACCACCATTCGATGCATTCTTGCCATTGGTGCGGCCTTGGACTTGGAGATGCATCAAATGGATGTGAAGACCGCATTTTTGAATGGCGATTTGGAGGAGGACATCTACATGGTGCAACCTGAGGGGTTTGTGCAACAAGGTAATGAGCACCTTGTTTGTAAGTTGCAAAAATCATTGTATGGGTTGAAACAATCTCCAAGAGCGTGGTACCAAAAGATTGACACGTTCTTGGTTGCACACGGGTTTACTAGGAGCATTGCGGATCATAGTCTCTACTTCATGCAAGAGGGGCAACATGTGGTGATTGTGATCATATATGTTGATGATTTGATCATTCTTGCAAGCCTCATGAGTTTAATGAATGCATTAAAAGGCATGCTTGAGAGAGAGTACGAGATGAGTGATCTTGGAGAATTGCACTTTTGTCTTGGTGTTGAGTTTGTGCGTGATAGGGCTACACGCACTATCACCATGAGTCAAGGCAAGTATGTGATGGACGTGCTCAAGAGATTCGGGATGGAGGATTGTAAGCCCGTGGCAACACCATTGGATGCAAACTCCAAGCTCGTCAAGCTTTCGGAGGAGGAGTATGTGATGGAGGCTAAATCGATGGCGGAGGTGCCATACAAGCAAGCGGTGGGGTCGTTGATGTATGCGATGATTGCGACACGGCCCGACCTTGCGTATCCAATTAGCGTGGTGAGTCAACACATGGCGAGACCGGGCTCGATGCATTGGATGACGGTCAAGAGGATCATGCGTTATTTGAGGGGCACAAGCGATGTGAAGTTGTGTCTTGGAGGCAAAGACATTGTGTTGAGCGGCTATTGTGACGCGGACTACGCGGGAGACACGAGCGATCGAAGATCGACAACGGGCTACATGTTCAAGGTCGGATCGGGAGCGGTGTCGTGGAATAGCAAGCGGCAACAAACCACGGCGACATCAACGGTGGAGGCCGAGTACATGGCTACGAGCCATGCCACGAAGGAGGCCATTTGGTTGAGGCAACTAATGGTGGATGTGGGTTGCACACAAGGTGAGGCTACAACGATTATGTGTGACAACCAAGGGTGCATTTCACTTGCAAAGAACCCTACACATCATTCACGCACGAAGCACATTGATGTGCAATACCACTTCATTCGGGAGAAGTTGGAATTGGGAGTTATACATTTGGAGTATTGCCCAACGGAGCACATGGTGGCGGATGTGCTCACAAAGGGTCTTTGTAGAGACCGACACCAACGATTAGTAATAGCATTTGGACTTAGAGGCTTTGGCTCTACGCAAAGTGGGAGTATTGAGGTAATTGATGCAACGTAGTATTGCTAGAAGCCAAAGACGTACGGGTGCTAAATAATGGTGTGTGGGAGGAGGGGTTAGACATGGGCTGATCTCTAGAGTGTCCTTGTGATGAGTTATCCCATATGGTTTGTCCATGGTGACCTCCTAGTGTACACTACTTAAGGTGGAAGGCCTTTGAGTAAATATCATCTCTTTCTACGCATTCCTTGTGTTTGTGTGTGTGTGCCTTGTGCAATCTTCTCTACCTTCAATAATACCTGCTATACAAACATTTGAAACAAAAGTAGTTTGGTTATACCAAAGATACGAACACAAAAACAGCAAAAAAGGTTCAATAAAAGCACCACACCATACCATTCCAACTAACATTCTAGACACACTAATAACAACATTTAATATAACACACTCATACTTTTCTTCACCAATAACATGTTCCATGAAATCCACCCAATTCTACTCAACATTTGCCAGAGACAAGATTTTTGGCTCACTAGGGACAACCTTTCAATACAAATGGAAAGGTATCGGATATGCACACCCAAATGATACCGAAACAGCACAACAAGCAATACATTGGGCAAGACTAGCAGCAATACAAGACCCTGAAACTGTCACCATTTTAGCAATCCCAGACACCAACTGGTACCAAAATCTATCACCATACAACGGACCCTTTCCGGATACGCACGCCATTATACATTTCACCGCGGACACCATTACATATGACGAACCAACAATCCCACTAGAACCCAACAAAATGAGAAACGAACCACTTGCAATGCACATATGGTTTATTCACCATCAAAACAACAACATTGGCACAATAAACCAAATAGACACCATAAACACAACAATAGAAAATCTACAAATTTCGCAATACCATACACAAACAGCACCACCCACACCGCCGAACACAAAAGTTAACAAAAGCACAAAATGGAACAAACTAATATACCCACCATACAATAATCCACAAAACATTGACATAATACCCCTACCAAACTTCGAAATAAACAATACACTAAAATTCCTACCGGAGTACAGCTACTACACAGATGGTTCCTTTTTACCGCCAAAAGAAGCAGATGATGGCCATTGGAAAAAAGAAAAAGCTGAATATGGAATATACAACCCATCTAAACCAGATGTACAAATATCAAAAAGACTGCCTGGACTACAAACATGCTTTAGAGCAGAACTAATGGCCATACATGAAACACTTTCACTGATCACCACTAAAAATGCTAAAAAAGCGAACACAAACAACCACAATATACAAAGTTAAAGCACACGCTAAAATCAACGGGAATGAACACGCTGATCAACTCGCAAAAGAAGGAACCATGAAAAGAGGTTATCAATTTGCAACAAATCCACACGAATTTGCACATACCACACCTTACTACTTCCAAAAAGACACATGGCCCGGTCGTATCAAACGACCAGACAAAAGACCAGTTAGATGTTTGGAAGAATACATAAAGAAACATGACCGAGAAAATAACCTAGAAATATTGGCAGAAGACTTTCCCAACATTAACAAATGGACAACAAACTCCATCATAGATAACGAAATGTCCAATGACTTTTGGAATAATCCAGAAATAACAGACTCATAAAAAACAAGCATACTAAAATTTAGAACCGGTCAATACATGGGAAATGCCAGAAAGCAATTAATTTTCGGCATACAAAGATTCCCCTCAAAAACATGTCCCATCTGTAATTCACAAGATGCAGATACATGGCTACATGTACTTTTACTATGCAAACAGCACCATATACACGCACTAAGAACCAAAAGACACAATAAAGTGGTATGGGAATTAAGAAAATTAATAATATCCTCAAATAAATCAAGATGCTACACTCTCATGAATGCGGGCACATTCAACAATAATCCACAGGAAAACACAGTTCCTCCATGGTTATTACCATGTACTTGTAATCAACAAAGATGTCAATGTAATGCCAGATTCAAACCAGATATATTATGCATTAAAGGCCTCCCATACCAAAGCCCACCTCCTCTAAACCCCGATGATAACCTAACCATACAATTCATAGAATTCACATACACAAACGACAGATTTTCACCAGAAACAATCGGCAGAATTTTTTTTAAATACCAACCTCTAATTAATAACATCATACAACAAGGTTGGAAAGTAGATCCTATCATAGTCATTACAGCCGGAGCTAGAGGAACCACACACGTCCCCTCAATGAAACAACTAGAAACAAAATTCAACATTTGCGAAACCTCCATAAAACACACATTCAAAGCAATAAATACCATTGCCATACAGTATGCCGGATCTATCCTTCTACATAAAAGACGTATAGAGAATAATCAAACAATACCAACAGACGTAGTACATTAAAAGAGGGGGGGTTGTGGTGAAAACCACTGCTAGACACTCTTTTCAAACAACTAGATCATCTTGTCTCAGGGATAGGTAGGGCCGGTTGGTTGGTACAAACTTTCCTGCCATGACAACTCACTAGCAGCACCAAGCCATGTGTATCACACCACTGCTCAAACGAGCCCAATAGGTTTCGAACCCGGACCACATAATTGTGATACAACGCCCTTCACCAACCAACCAAAGAACTCATGACTTGGCGATAATAATCAACCCAAAACATGCCTTTATACTATCTAGCACCTAACAGTCATTAATTTGCTATTTTTTGTTACTGTTACTGTTACTTTGTTTTGGTTACTATAGTGTCCATCCTCGAAAGGGGAGAGTAGTTTTGTCACAATGTCCCTCTGTCCAGTGGGCACCGGGTCATTGACATTACAAACGGACACTTTATTCACGCCGGCCTTGCATAAGGGTCGGTGTTTCTATCTATCTGGTAGGCATATCACATTGGTTGATATTATTAGTTGGACTATGGTACATTGAATGGAAATTTCATTCGTGCTTGAATACTTTCCTTCTAAAAAAAGGATCACATCCCCGGGGAAGTCACTATCAAAACTTCAGATAACTATGAGAGAACAAAAATAGGGCGTCTTTTATTCATTTGATATTAAATTTTAAAAATTTAAAAATAATATAGGGTGTTTTTAACCAATTTGAGAAAATTTTATGAATATTCCTAGAATACACAATGAATATATCCTAAATATAAAATAAATAGTAGAATCTTCCAATTATTTCATAGCCTCCTATTGAATGCCATGTGTTCACTCATGTATCCCAAAATTCACACTAAGTGACTTCCCCCAAATCAGATCCTAATGGAAAATGGGCCTAAGTTCATGAGAAGTCACATTTTCTGCCCTAAATCTACAACTTGGAACTTGAGTACTTGAGAATCAACTTGGAAAATGGTGGCACTTGGAATTTGGACCTCTACCTAGTTCGAAGCTTTTCAATCAAAACCCAAGCACTTCTTCCAAGAGCGCATCAAGCTCTCAATCAAGCTCTTGTTTCCAAATTTGGACTAGTCTTGGAAGTAGGTATTGATTGTAGACTAAATTGTTTGTGTAGAAAATTTACTAATACATACACATACTTGAGGACACAAGATGAGCTCGGTAGGAGCTCGCATAATCCTACCACCGAGGCTTGAACTTTGTTCTTATAAAAGGCAATGAGCTAGGATGCCAAAGGCACTTAGAACTTTCATTTGGCAAGGTCGGTAATCTGTGGCCTTTCTATATATTTGTTTAGGTGGATTGGTTTGCTCCCTAAACAAAGTAGCAAAGTCCTGAGTTATTATAGTCTAAGGTTGATATCACAGTGCCTACTGGCGTGGAACATAACCATGGGCGGGAGTTTGCTTTCAAGCGGGTCATCAATTAACAACAACACCAACAATAACAACACTAGCGACTACAACGCCAATAGCAAATGCAACAACAGCAACAGCAACAACAACAGCACCAGCTACAAAAGGAAAAGAAAAAGCAACATCGACAACAAAGTCAACGTTCTCAAACGCAAACATTGTAGATCATTGGAAAAACTTTGTTTTCCGAAAGAGCCAAATGTAATGGAGGAAATTGAGGATTGTATGAGTAGCAACATCTCGGTGCCAAGGCCTCAAGCTTCGAATCAAGTTGCGCATGAAGAGGAGAGTGAAGAGGAGATATATGAGGTTCTTTTTGATAGAGGGACCGAAAATTTTCGTCATTTTATCAAAAGGTTGCAGAGGCAAAGGGATCAAGAAAAGCACCAATTGCACAATTCAAACAAGAAGACAACAATTGTGCGAGTTCGTGAAGAGCAAAACAAAATTCTTGAACATATAGAGGGATTGCAAAAAGGGGTGCATCAAGCAAAACGCCTATTGCAACTCCAATTGAAATGTGAGTTAGTATATTTTGGAAGGTGATTGTTGATTTTAGTTCAAAATATCTTGCATGACTAGTACTCATAGACGAATACTTGCGGTCAATGAATTGACTTGTTACAATCGTTGCAAGACTCCAAGGCCATTATGCAATAAATTTCAGTTCTATTTATAATGTTGTCTATTAGAGGGTTCTAGAAAATGGGTACCCTAAGGGGTGTAATGTAACATCACACGGGACATTACAAGCTTTAAATTTTCTACTTGCGCCAGGCGGGAGGTTGTAGTACTTATAACTAGTCAGAAAACATTGTTTAATACTATTGTTAGTACATTGAAAGAACAAAAGAGGAGCCAAATTTGAATGAAAACAAAGACAAAATATATTAGAAAGGACATAGTAGCTTTTGATATATGAACAAAGGGCAACAAAGGAGATTTGTTGAATAAAACATGATGAATTGAAATACAAGCAACAAGAAACATAGCTACAAAATAGATTCAAACTTTGAATGTTACACATATACCAAAATTGAACCACACAAAGCAAATAATTGGCCAAAAGCCTCCATCATCCACGTCATTGCAAGGAAAAATTGCGTTTTTTCATCCATTTTTACTTTCTCAAATAGCTTTCTCTCATTATATTATTTACTTATTTTCTACTCTTTTTTACCTACCACTAATTTTAAACTACTTTTTTTTCAAGATCGTTTATATACGCGCCCCTATTTTTTAATAAGAAAGATTTGACCATTTCCATGCCCCTAATTTTTTTATTTTAAATTTTAACCTTTTCCCTCCAAAGAATAAATATGACCCTATTTTTTAACACATGTCGTTTTTGAAATGAGCGTTGAGTGCCCCTAGGGAGTTTCTAGTACTAGAGAATTTCAGAGAAATAAATGTTATAGTGCACTCCCATTTATCTTTCTAGATACACCCTCCCTAAACCTTGTGTGTGATATACTAAAAATTTTGAGTGGTGTTTGTTTGCTTATTCTTTAAACTCTATCTTTAATATTAAAGCAATTAAATTAACTGTATGTATGTATGTATGTATATTCTCTAGGTTTTATTTATTTAGAGTTAAACTATTGATAGTGCATTAGAGATTGGATACACTATTCTTTAAATCCACAAAACATGACCATTATCAATCTCATTTAAAAATCTTGTAATTTTAAAAATCATGTGTATACATTTTTTTAGAGCTTAGAATTAGCTAACAATATGTAAACACAACCATAATTGAGCTTATGAAGCCTTCACATAGAAATACAATTAGACTAAACATCCAACAAATCCCTTGTGTATCTACATAACTATGAACTATCTTATAAATAACATATATATACATCATGCAACGATGATTCAATTAACCCCTAAACGTACTAGGGTGTCCCAGGAATTGACGATTTGAGAAAAATCATCATAAAGTACTATTTAAAAGAATATTTTGGAATTGATTTACAAATCAAAGTTCTAGATTTTGAATTTTAGATTCCATTCGTACAGTTCAATTCACCAATACTATCACCAATATCTAATTATAAAATTTGAAAATTAAAATTAAGAATTCCTATTACAAACACAATTTTAATTTTTTTTTAATGAAATTTGTTGGAATGGATTTGAAATGAGATACTCTTAAACCCTAAATGCCCAAGCATCCAAATAGTGGATGGTGGTTGGTCAAATTCGATTTCAACCTTAAAGATGATTATTTTTGCTTTCAAATCTAACTAAAAAAATGGAGATTATCAAGTCTAGTTTCTACTTCACTTTGTAAATTTGAAAAAATCATAATATTAAGTATTTTATTGCACTTGCAATGTCAAGAGGTCATAATCCAAACTACACTACAAAGCATGTCATTATCAAATTTCCAAATTTAGAAAATATATTTTAAATTGAATTTTCCCGTATGATTCTTCATTGTAACCTGAACCTTTTATATATTTTTTTGGTAATTAGGAACAATTTTGTAATTTATATGAATTTCTTTGTATATTTTACTTCAGAAATCATATTAAATTTATAACGCATTAAGAAAATTTGAAAAATTGAGGATCAATAGGAAACATATGTTTACATTTATTAAAAATATTTCAAAAAATATATCAAAGGCTATTGATGAGCAAAATCCATATGAAAGTGTTGCTTGAATTTTTTGTGAATGCCTTGGGCATTTAGGGGTTAAACGTGGTGATGCATTGAAATTTGTGTCCTTTAAATCTATGACCTCATTTTTGCAAGGCCACTTTTGTACTACAGTCAATGCAATTTTGGCTTGATCAACAGCTTGACATACCTCTACATTTTTAATTTTAGAAAATATGTACTCATGATCACTAAATCCAACCATTAGATAGGACAAAAACTTGGTGAAGTATCTTTAAAAAATTAGATGACTTTCATCCAATCATTGATGAGAACGTAGGGTGAGTTTGAATCTATTAGTCTTTCAAAAACTGCACTCTCTGACGTTTAGGGGTTAAAATGTTTTTTAGAACTCACATAGAATACGCAATTCGCTATTTACGAACTTGGCTATATCATCATGCACTTGGCCCCCGGATGCATTAAAAAATTTGTCTAAAAAATTCTCTAAAAAACAACAATTTTTATCATTCTACAATCACTTTCATTATAAACAAACAATTCTTTTATTTAAATTTTATCCTTATTCTTATCTTTTATTTTATCTTTTCTTTTATCTTGTTTCTTTTATGTTGATTCTTTCTTGTCTTCTTTCTTGTCTTCTTTCTCGTCTTCTTTTTGTTTTCCTTCTTTATTCCTCTTATGGCAGCCGCAAACCCTACACTCGCACTGAAGGAAAAAAACACCAATTTTATTTTATTTTTAAAATATTTTAAAATATTTTAAAAATAAATTTAATTTGTCTTATTTTTTGTTTAGGGCTTATGAACTCTAAAATAAAAAATTTAAAAAGATAATTTAGAGTTCTGCCATCGGCAACTGAATCCTAAACAACAGTATATAAGGGAGAGGAGAGAGGGAGAGGAGTAAGGAGAGAGGGAGAAGAGAGAGGGAGAGGAGAGGAAGAGAAAGAGGGATTGGATGCGCGGCCGCGCACCCAACAACCCTCAACGACTCAAAAATAGATTTAAAAAATAATAATAATTAAATTTAAAAAATCCTCCTCCGCTGTTTAGGGATCAACTGCCGACGGTTGAACCCTATTTTTTTTTTCATTTTTTTTATTTATAGGGCTTATGAGCCCTAAACAAAAAAGAAGACGAAATTTTTATTTTTATTTTATTTTTTATTTTTTATTTTTGCTTTGGTGGGGGTTTAGGATTTGTAGCTACCACAAGAAGAGAAAATGAAAATAAATGAATGAAGAAAAAATAGAAGAAAAACAAGAAGACAAGAAGGAAGACAAGAAAGAAAACAAAAAGAAGACAAGAAAGAAACAAGATAAAAGAAACAAGATTAATGAAAAGATAAATAAAAGATAAAGATAAGGATAATAAATAAATGAATGAATTTTTTGTTTGTTTACAATGTAAATGATTGTAGAAAGACAAAATCGATGTTTTTTAGAGAACTTTTTACACAATTGTTTTTAAGCAAGATTTGCTCATGAAATAAACGCACTTGGCCAAGTGCATAAATAGCAAATTGCGTGTTATAAACTTTTTTTTTTCCATGTAGGGTTCAGCAGCACTCGACGGTCAAATAAAGTAAAATAAATAAAATAAAAAATAAAAAATAAAAGATTAATTAATTAATTATTATTATTGTATTTTTATTTTTATTTTTTACTTTGTGGCCGCCGTTTAAGGTTCAGCAGCCATAGCTGAAGAAAAAATAGAAGAAAAAAAAAAAGACAAGAAGAAAGACAAGAAAGAAGACAAGAAGAAAGAGAAGAGGAAGACAAGAAAGAAGACAAGAAAGACAAGATAAAGAAAAGATAAAATAAAATAAAATAAAAATTGTTTGTTTACAATGTAAAGGATTGTAGAAAGACAAAAATTGCCGTTTTTTTATAAATTTTAAATTGGACAAAAAAAATTATGCACATGGGGGCTGAGTGCATGATTATATGGCCAAGTGCGTAAATAGCGAATTGCCTATTTATTGATGTTGTTAAGATGATGAGAGGCCTTGTTGTTTTTGCCATTGAGGCTTAAGGTAGAAACACCTAAAAGCGTCAAAATAAGTCATTCATCGTACTTGGGGGAACCTTTTTTAAGATAGAATATTTTATGATATTAGAAATTGAAATTGGTGATGTTATAAAGAAAAAAAAAATAGAATTTGTGGATAACTATGAATTTTCAAATTGGAGGTGGCCAAGATCACTCAAACCGTCCCATAGACTTGTCATAAAACCAATTTAAAAAAAAATCCAAACTCAACCAATGAATTTTCAAAGTGGAAGTGGCTGAGATCACTCAAACTGTTCCATAGACTTGTCATAAAACCAATTTTAAAAAAAATCCAAAATCAACCAATGAATTTTAACTGTGGAGATGGTTTAAAAGCACTTTATGGGATACTTTCAATGCAAATCTACATAGCAGGAATGGACGCAAGGACAAAATTGGATGTTTCTACCTTCCATAGTTGAACTACCCCACCAGAATTGAATCTTTACACATGATAGTCTTTGGGCCAACATATATTACAATGATTATTATGGCGGATTGAATCATCACATAACAAAATGACTCATTGATATGCCTCTTGGAGTGTCACAAAATTTCAGAAACATTTTGTATGATACACAGATGGAACGGATGGTTGAGGTCATTCAATGGCTAACTCTTGAAGATCGTCATATTCGTTTAATTGGGAATTTTTGCCATATTGGGACTATTTGAAATCTACAACTGGTATAGATTCAGTGAGGAATTTTATACCAATTGTAGATTTCAAAGAGTCCCAATATGGCGAAAATTCCCAATTAAACGAATATGGCGATGAAGGTTTGAAACGAAATGGAAGGTGACTTGTTAACGAAGCTCGTTGCCATTTGTTTAATTGTATTTGCTTATTTAAAGAAATTAAAAATTAAAAGAAATTAACCCCTAAACGTACCGACCCTTTGAACACAAGTAGATGCTAGCCTCAAAAATAAATATTAGAATGGCTCAGATGTACATGAGGTGTACATGAGAGGACCATTGCAAGCATAAGATCTACCTAATAAATTTGACATACTTGCAGTTGGAGGCCTCTCCAATATTATCAGCAACTCCCCATCACAAGAGGTTAATTGTAATTGATAGAGAATTTAATAGTCTTACAAAGGTGACTTAGATGAAAGTCATCCAAGATTGTATGAGAAAGTTGCAAGGCTTTTAATCTGTTGGTGATCCAGTTTCTGGATGCCGGGATGTTTAGGGGTTAAAAGAAACTAAAAATAAAAAGTAACTGAATGTAAGGACTTGGGTAGAGCCTGTCAGACGGAGACAAAGCTTACCCAACCACATGTGTGAAGCTATCTTGATTAGTTGGTAGAAGGCTAATTTCAGAGGACGTTTGAGGTGTGGAAATTGATTGATTTGACAGGGAAGATCACTGTCTTGCGTTGTGGACCCTCTGCGCCTTGATCATCTCACAGTTTGCACATTCACCATATCAACCAAGTTAGCACAAAAGGGTCAGCCAGTCCTTTTTAAAGTGTCTGACTCCAGTGATGTACCACATTTTACCAGCCAAGTCCTTTTTCCTTGGGTTGTGTTTGAGCTCAGTGATTTTTGGATTGTTGATTGACAGATGTGCTTAGTAAAACCTTCTTTTTCAAAATAAAAAATATCTGTCTGATTGATTTTTAGATTGTTGATTGAATTTTGTCCATCAGGTGGAGACACCCAAAACTGCCACTTTTTTTAAACATAGCTAAGGTAGGAGGACCCAATTTCGACAATGTACCCAGTGTTGATAATTTCTACACATGGCATTCATTTAAAAAAGTAAATCTGAGCACATCATAGAGCTTTTATTGTTGGTTGACCAAAATGATAAGCTATCTATTGTTACCCTAGATTTGCATTCTAAAATGAATGTTGTGTTTAAAAATTATTGGCATTGGGTACACTTGGGTTCTCCTACCTTACTGTTGTTCGGGGCATACCTCCAACTCAACCCCACCACCTCGTGGCGGGGCCTCATTTTCGGTAACCACGTCACTCAGGGGGCTTACCATACAACAAAAAGAGAGAAATATCATGCCTCACCACATGCATATGAACATGAGATAATCCACAACACACGCATGAACCAATCAAGCACTCAGCTGTAAGTAAAGATTTAGCACAAAAGTCAAGCGATGTGCTAAAATTCATAGCGAACCTCTTACAAGCTTCTGCAAAGATACTCGGATTGCAGGTGCCTCACTCAATAGTAAGCCTGAGCCTGAAACTGCAGCATGCATCAAAGACAAAAGAAGGCATCATTCATGTACGTACACCAGAGAACTAGTAAGTTACAAGTTGTTAAAAACCCCTGTCTTTCTCTTGAGCGAAATTGTCATATGTCATACCACCAAACGGCCTACTCCCAGTCGTTCTGCACAGTTTGATTATCCCTAGCATAGGCCACACCTCTGTGCCTCGCCTGGCGCAGTCTTTGAGCAGCCTCCTCGCCCTCCCACTGGTCAACACTCGCGGGGCATTTTCACCTCTCTTATGTTACCTCACCATGTCATGATACCTTCGCACGCATGAATGGCAAGCCAGCTTGTGCGACTACTGCCATGGATCATCACTCCTCGCATTCCATGGAGTCCACCACTGATGAGGAAAATGGCTACCACTCCAATATTATTGTACACATGTGACAAGTCACTAATCCATGCCGGCCACTTTGAAGTTAGGGCTTCCCAAACATGTCATAATGGAGGGGGACAACTGTATTCATTTTTCGGACTAATCCTATTGTGGAATTAGCGGACTTTTGAAGTGCGGAGATTTTAACGATGAGTGCTCACACAATGGTGAGCAATGGATCCGCTGCCACTGTCAGTGGGTGTGAGCTTGTGTGAAGAAGGGCAATGACAGGGACAGCCCGGGACCTGATGTTATAGGCAGGCATATTGCACCCACCATGTGTAAATATGGCATCTCAGGTGCTGCTGCATTTCTGATCGACACCTCACTGGCTTAGCAGACTCGACTAGCTCTCTGTCTCAAGTGCAAGTCTCGAGTGTCTCTCTGTCTGCAGTCTTTGCCCAGTTCACCGTCTCTCTCAACTCATTCTCAGTAAACGAACTCAGGCTGTTACAGTTTCAAATCTAGGATCGATGCAGCACCACCGGTTTCTGCTTTACCGTTCTCTGAATGCCGTTTCTTAAAGGTCTCTGATCGAGGCAGCTTGTTGTGAGGAGTTCGTGTAGCTCCCCTGCAATGTGGGTACGTCTCCCGAACTGGAGGAGAACAATGAATTTCCTAGTGTTTCCGTTTGTTTGTTTGTATGCACACTGACAGCATTCTTCGTAGCTTTTGGAAATGAGGGATGAATTTCTGGATATCTACGCGCATTTTTGGCTTTTTCGATTTTTCTCGAACCGAAGTAATGTTTTCTCTTGCCAGGAAACTACTGGTTACTGCAATGTGGGAGTAAGGAAGGGCGTCATGGCTAAGTTGATCAATTTTTGGGTGGAGTGTTGTTTGAAGTCGATCCGTCGTTGTGATGAGAGTCAGCTAGGGAATGACCATCATTTAACTGCATTGCAAGAGATTCTGTTGCTAGTAGAGGTTCCGATTTTAATAACGGAACCGGTCCAACATGTAAATTCATTCTAGGCTCACTTTTTAGGACACATGAAACGGATCATATATACTGATTATGGTATCTCAGAAGCTGTTACCAAAATGATTCGAATGTGCTGTTGTGATGTGTACATCAGGGAGAGAAAAATGCGCACTAGAATGCACCAGACCGGTGGGAAAATCGATCACCTGAATCGTCCTGAAGGCGCATTAATGGCTGCCTAATCTTGAGGAGATTTATGAATCGTAGAAACGTTTGCAATTACTAAGAGATTTGGCTGGCTGGCTGGCTGGCTATGAGGGGTCAACAGAAGATGTTGTTGTGCAACTGCATCTGTGCATGGCAACCGGTGCGCGTGGTGCACGGCGATGGCCACATCCGGAGGCTCACTCCGCCGGTGACCGTGGAAGAGTTGCTCAAATGCCACCCGCATCACTTCGTGTGCGAACCCACGTCCACGGGCCCTCTGTATCACAGCGGAATGCTGCCCTTCGACATGGAGCTGGAAGAAGGGCGCATCTACTTGCTCCTTCCCCTTCCTCGCCTTCTCCCTCACCTGGCCAGCACGCCTTCCTGCCCTTGCTTCGCCCACCGACAACACCTCAAGGTACTCATCATCTTGCAGTGTACGTACGTATCAGACAGTGCTTTTGTGCAACTCTAGTCAGGCTGTCCTAGTCGGAAGAACTTACTGACCTTCAATTTAAAACACACAACTGGGAGCACTCCAGGTGCATGTTTAGAAACAACATTGTAACAACGTCGACACTGTTTCAATGCTGTTGGACAGGAACGACATCGAAATTAAATGTTGTGTTAGAACCACGTGGTGACTGTGTTCAAACGACATTGGAATGCTGTTCCTACGTGTTAGAATGACGTGGACCTTTGAACGACATTCCAATCATGTTGTTATTCAAGTCATTCTAAATTTATTTCTCTACCCACTTGTGTGAAGGTAGACGTAGCCATAACCAATAAAATAAGGTTTTTAGCATGGAAAATGTTGATGATATTTTATTTTTTCCGTAGAGAAACAAAAATACTGTAAAATGATAATTTTTTTGGAATTGTTCTCTCAAAATTAAATTTATTAAATAAATAAATAAATACATGAAAAGTTGAAATCATGGATAGGTTCACCTATAATTGACAACAATGAGATCAATTTCCAAACCTAAAGTTGCTCTATGTTGGTTGGCTAGCATTGTGCTGGCTTTTGAGTCCATGAAACTCAACTTCAAGGAGGTTTACAAATTAGTTATGGGGTAAGTCTGGGCATCTCTACCTTAGATTGGCATTTCATAAGAGGGAGCAAGTGGTTTGACCGACACGACAAAAACGAAATTATTCTAGATTGCGGTCGAACGACATTAAAATGTCGTTTTGGCGCGTTGAAACGACTGGCATTAGAATATCGTTCTAACGATGTGGTTATCACGCACATCCCTCTGGAGGTTGTTCTAATGGTTCTCCCCACTACAGTCTTGTGTTTTAATGATGAATTGTGGATGCAGTACTCCACCTCGGATGGAGCTTCAAAGGATGAGCAATTGCAAGGGAAAACAGAGGAGCAGCTGCATGATTATGCAAGCCTTGAATTCCAGGGCGGAGAATTTCTGGTGGTAGCCAAAACCATGCGGCAGCTGAGACACAGGGTGACCAAGTCTTGGCTTGTGAGATCACTGGTTCACATGAGCCACAGAATGTCGTTCTTTCGATTCTCGAAGTTCTTCCGGAGACTGGAGAGTAGCAATAATACTAATAATGATTTTGAAACCAAAGGGGTGAATGCCAAGTCAGTGCAATACAGCTGCTCCAGGAACAGGTGGAGTCCAGGCTTGGAGTGCATTTCGGAGGTGGATTTGCTCACCGGCTTGCTGAATCGAGACTCTGACGTCAGTGACAGGTGAATCAATTTATGGCATAATTTATTTATTTAGCGTGTATGATACACTATAATTTTGTAAGTTTACTGTTGATTCAAACATCATCGTGTATTCGTGTACCTGTTTGATGAGCATCGTTTAGTGAGCTTTGGATCTCCTCATGTTGGTTCAGTGACTCATAACATTCAGTAGCCTTCATGCCCACTGCCTTTCTTTCATGCACTCTGCTCATCACCTTGAGCCTCCACGAGTCCACTTAGCTACCAATGAAGTATTGTTGGGTGTAGAATATTCCACACCATCTAATGTTGAGCCAAGATAGAGATAGTGCATGCTACTAAATGTTATGCTATTCTATGGAAAGCTTAGACTTGATGGTGGTCCCAATGTACATTATTTAATCCCCTGAAAAATGTATTTACTCTTTGGCATGCTATTTTGATGTTATGTTAATTAATGGATGACACTCAATGGTGGCGTTAGTTTTGTGTTGGTCATATTGAGAGGGGCGAGTAGTCTTGACCACGGATCCTTTGTCTTGTGGGCATCAAATCAAGGGTGGGTCGAACAAACACTTTATTCATGCTTGCCTCACACGAGGACCGGAGTTCTTCTTCTTGGTCATATCATTCAACCTCCTCATGTGTTTGTAATAGTAAGGTAAGTGGACCCATCACCAACATTGTTCCTATTTCCACTAGAATGTACTCGGAACCTTCATCTTAAAAAGAGGATGTAGGTAGAGTGTACATGGCTTGACTTTTTCTTGGAAACCGTTTACGCATGTACAGTCGCCTTACATTGCTTTTCAAAATGAAAGCATTAAGTACATTTTGGTGGCAATAGAAACAATGTTGGTAATAGGTGTTTCTAATTTAGGTGTTTCTAATTTAGGTGTTTCTAATTTAGGTGTTTCTAATTTAGTGTTCCTAACAATGCTTTATCAAAAGATCCATCCATTACTTTTGTAAAACCAATTACCGTACTTGATAGATTGATCAAAATTGTGAAGAATATTAGCCCTCTCTATTTTTAAATCCTCTAGAGGGGGCTACTATTCTTCCCAAATATAAGGGGGCTAATTATGTGCGTCATGAACTCTAAACTTTGTACAAAAAATTTTAGACCAAAAAACTGCATCGTACAACTCTAATATATAAATTGAATGCATTCTCCTATTCAACAAGTATTTCAAACGCAAGGGCATAAGGATGAAACAATGGTTCATGTTGCAACCTAATATGCACTCTCTACAATGGCTAGTGCAATCCCATGCTCTCAAGTCCAACAAAATATTCAAATATCGTGAGAACCAACATCATTTGCATGCTCGTTTCAGTCGTTTGCATGTTTGTCAAATTGTGAATATTTTAAATTCTATAAATGTCAACTTCCTTTAATTTTTGTGTACAACAATCTAAAATGATGTATACCAACATGCCAAGGCACAAAAAGTTTTTTGAAGCTCTAAGAAAAAAGTGACAAAATTTAAAGTAGTTCTCAATTATAGCGCACAAAACCAAGTTTCAAACATAGCTAACTTTGAAATTCATTTTCTTTCAAATCACAATTGAGTTTTTCTTCAAACTTCCATAGTAATGTGTTATATGTTGCATACTCCAACTTTTGCATATCCACTTTTGGACTTTGCCCATTGATGCTCATGGTATGGTTGTTTGAATGAAAAAGTTTCAAATCAATAATGAGTTTTGTTCATCACTATAGGTCATTGTTGAACCTCTTCACTTTCATTTTTGAAAATTTAACCCAAAATCTATTTAACCCCTAAAGGACCGAGGAGTGTTGAACTTAGCTCTTGTTTTCTTGACGAGTAACTATTCGAATATTCGGATATTTTTAGTAATTTTTTAATCCTATAAACGTGGAATATTTAGTACCTATAACCGTAGAATTGGGTCATTGGAAAATGTTCAAGGCATATGAAAGGCAAACTCAATTTATCTATAACCGTGAATCAAAGATCTGAAACCATTTCAAACAAGATGAAATCATTATTTGGCCATTGTTATACACCATTCAAGCATGTAGAGATAGATTTCCTACATCGATTTTTGTGAAATGAGTGCTAGGCTGTTGATATAGACCATTTACGGTTTAGGGTGCAAAATAGAACAAATTCCATAGATTAGGGTTAATTATAGAACCCGAGTTTAAAAACTGCAATAGTGGCCCTTTTAGTCTCACTACTATTTCATTGATATGAAGAGTATGCAATTGCCAACAATGGAACTAGGAATAGTGAACTACCCTAAGATGTTGGGTGAGTCAACAATCCACTCTCAAAAACTAGCTTAACTTCATTGAAGCTAAGAGTAGGTGCATGTATGAAGGCACCGACCTCAGCATCAAATCCACATATGACGGTGAAGACAAAATACAAATGTTTGCAATAAGCCCACATGCTACGGCCTCCCTTAGCCTTAGTCAACATCTCCTTGAAATAAGGGCAGGAGCAGTTTGAGAATTGCAAAATTGTGAGATGGTATTGCTGAATCGTTGGATGTGTGCCGGAATCCAATGTAACAATGCATCCAAGGGACTGGAACCATGTTCACCTTCACTTACCAGCTGCATAAAACCTCCTCACTGGCGGTATCGGAAGTGCTAGAAGGCAAGCCAGAGGTCAAGACGTCGCAAGCCATCTTCAATTGTAGCTCCGGATGACAGTCACCAGGCTCGAATAGCAAGATATCGGGTATCAGCATCCGATTGCGTTGAGGCGTTCTTGTATTGCTTGCACAGGAGGCGATGACGTGATGTTGGTCCTAGAGGTAAGCTCGAATGTCAGCCTTGGTGTGCTTCTCCAGGGACTGCACCCAATGGAATAAAGAAGTTCGTTCCTTATTCGGCATTGGAATTGATGCATCTCTACTTCCATATACAATGCGTATAGCATTCCAGTTTGCTTGTGCACTATCGGCCATGAAGCCTTTGAAATTTGGATTCTCAACTCCGTGGCAACCGACGACAGCGTTGAGATTCTTCCAAACGACCATTTGGGAAGAATCTCCTCAGACTGCATATTGCAAAGTGCGATGGTCATGACACGACAATAAGTGGGGTTGTAGATGTGGCAGCCCATGGTGGTCCACTATTTGATCCTTTTAACATGGTCAAACATAAGCGATGCGTTTTGGAGGTCTCCACTAGGCTGCTTGCGCTGGACGTGGTCGACTCTGCTACCCGTCCAACTTCAGACATTTTGAACACAAAGACTTTGTCTGACTCCAATCCTTGATTAGGGAACTTGTTCTCTTAGACAAAGGATCACTTACTCGAGCCGCGAAGCTTGGTGATGCTGTCCATAGCTCCAAACGTGCGAAAGTATTTGAAGCCGATCACTTTATTGCGAATACAAGGCAAAGTGAGCTCCTTACATCTATTGAAGAGTGAAAAGAGCTAATTGAGCTCTAGTGTCTTTGATTGCACACCTTCAGCAACAACGAGCATGTCTCCGACCATCTCCTTTGTAGCCTCCAAAACAATGGCAGAGTTGGTTGCAGTAGGAGTTCGCTCTACTTGCTCCTCGACTATGCTCTCGCCTCTTGCAATATCGTCACGATAAGCACCGATCTTGATGGGGTCGTTGTGATTGCCAAAATGAACATAAGCTCTAATCATGTTGTCTTTAGCTAGAACATAATAGATTTTGGCATTGTAGGTTGCAAGACACGAAGAAGGAACCTTACAACATTTGCAAACTAAAGTGGATCCTTTAGGAGGATTATATCGTACGTCAAAAACGAAAGAGGAGACTCCATCCCACTCAGTTTCATTAACAGCAGCCGTCCGATGCACGCAGGTTAGAAAATCACATTCGACATTCTCACATTGTAGATGACCACAGTAAGATGAAGTACGGAAGATCAAACCTAAATTGTTTACAATGTTTGACGTGTGGATACGAGTCCAAGCCTGCCCGTCATAGTGTTTGTCCATTCCATAGAGTTGCTTTGCTCTGCAGTCGGAAAATCATTATGGGATTTAGGAGTCCATAATTGCCACTGCAAATTCAAACATTGTTGTTTAGTAGTACCAAATCATTGAGTTCTAAATTATTGAGCGAGAAGGATATTTGGAGTATGCGTCAATTCTGAATTTTACTTTTAACTTTGAATATAGTAGCCAAAGAACGCCAAGCTGTTGATTGACAGCCTAGAATGAAGTTGTGTAATATATACTTATAGAAGTGTTTACCTAAGAGTAGTGTATATTGCTTATGTCTGGAGTATTAGAATAGCATTAGACCCTGCAAGCGCATGGAGATGAGGGAGAGAAGGTAGAGGAAGATGAGAAGGAAGAGAAAGGAACTATATTTTAGTAGTTCAAAAACTCTAAGGAGAACTAGAATGTTGAGAAAGGAAAAAGTGGATGTCGTGGGTGTGGGCCGAGATGAGCAAACAAGAAGTTCACCCACAGCTTTGGTATTGATTTCAATTGCAGAGAGCCACGGATTAGGGGGGCAGCTAAGTCTTCGTGAAAGCGAAGAAGACAACATGAAATCCTGCAACTTGGAGAACAAAGAAAGTACTAACATATAGTATCAATTGTGAATCTTTCAGGGATTTGAGTAAGGAACTTAGTGGATATATTAGAATTAACTCTATATGAAGCTTGCGACAATTTGTTGTACCCAACGCTATAGTAGTGAAGACAACGCAATAGAAACTGTATGGACTCCAATATAGGGTAGGTTGCACCAATGCAGTGTAGCACCAATGCAAAATTCCTATGGCGGAACCGTGTCTTATGTAGAATCTTTAAGACTCTTTTGTCAAGCACTTTAAGTATCTGTTCTTGTCGTGCAAATGGCGGACTTGGAGGTCGAAGGTTCACTATTTGGGATGGCTTCAAAGCAGCAGATGGAGGTGGAGAGCATCGGTCAGGGAAGCGAAGATGACTAGATGGAGACAAAGTGCACTGAGGATGAAGGTAAGCCTTGGGGTCTTGTTTCACCTTCCTCAATAGCTAGGGTTTTGAGTATTTGGGGCATTCAGATTCTAGGGTTTCAAGCTCTGAAGTTTCAAGTTCTGAGTGCTGGCTCTGACCTCATAGGTCAGGCTCGTGAGCTTCTGAGGGTTTCAAGTTCTGAGTGGTGACCATGTTTTGCTCGCCTTTTTGGTCTGTCGGTACCGGTACTACAATTTTGGTTTCCTTAGGTGTTCAAGTTATGCTCGCGCTTTAGGTCTGCCGATACCGGCACTGCGATTTTAGTTTCCTCAGGTGTTCAAGTTTTGCTCGCGCTTTTGGTCTGCCGGTACCGGCACTGCGATTTTAGTTTCCTAAGGTGTTCAAGTTTTGCTCGCACTTTTGGTCTGCCAGTACCGGCACTGCAATTTTGGTTTCCTCCAATGTTCAAGTTTTGCTTGTGCTTTTGGTCTGCCGGTACCGGCACTGCAATTTTGGTTTGCTCAAGTGTTCAAGTTTTGCTCGCGCTTTTGGTCTGCCGGTACCGGCACTGCGATTTTGGCTTCTTCCTTTCGGCAATCTCTTTAAAATTAGTGTGGCCAGCATAAATTGAACTGAAAAGTATAAATACACATACATATGTAACCTCCAGCAGAATCAAACTTAGGAATTTTCAATTTTTTCATGGCCGATTCGGGACCCCATCGGACTGCCGGTATCGGCAGTCCTTTTTTCACAATTTCAAGGGCGCATAATATACCATTGGAAAGGAATTCTCAAGATCTTTCCAACGGTATATTACACGCCCCAAGATTCGGAAAATTGCAGTCGCTACACCAAAAAGAAACTCTAGCAGAATCAAACTTAAGAATTTTCAATTTTGTCATGGCCAATTCAGGACCCCAATCAGACTGCCGGTATCGGCAGTCCTTTTTCGACAATTTCAAGGGTGCATAATATACCATTGGAAAGGTATTCTCAAGACCTTTCCAACGGTATATTACACGCTCCAAGATTCCAAAAATTGCAGTCGCTACACCGAAAAGAAACACCAGCAGAATCGAACTTGAGAATTCTCAATCTCGTCATATTTGGGTCCCCTTGTATTCAAGTTTTGCTTGTGTTTTTGGACTGCCGGTACCGGCACTGCCATTCTGGGTCCCCTTGTGTTCAAGTTTTGCTTGCCTTTTTGGACTGCCGGTACCGGCACTGCGATTTTGGGTCCCCTTGTGTTGAAGTGTTGCTTACCTTTTTGGATCGCCGGTACCGGCACTGCGATTTTGGGTCCCCTTGTGTTTAAGTGTTGCTTGCCTTTTTGGACTGCTGATAGCGGCACTGCCATTTTGGGTCCCTTTGTGTTCAAATTCTGCTTGTGTTTATGGACTGCCGGTACCGGCACTGCAATTTTGGTCCCTTAGGTGTTCAGGTTTTGCTAGTGTTTTTGGACTGCCGGTACCGGCACTGCCATTTTGGGTCCCCTTGTGTTCAAGTGTTGCTTGCCTTTTTGGACTGCCGGTACCGGCAATGCGATTTTGGCTCCCTCAGGTGTTCAAGTTCTGCTTGCCTTTTTGGACTGCCGGTACCGGCACTGCGATTTTGGGTCCCTTAGGTGTTCAGGTTTTGCTTGCCTTTTTGGACTGTCGGTACCGGCACTGCCATTTTGGGTCCCTCATGTGTTTAAGTGTTGTTTGCTTTTTTGGACTGCCGGTACTGGCAATGCCATTTTGGGTCCCTTTGTGTTCAAGTTCTGCTTGTGTTTTTGGACTGCCGGTACCGGCAATGCGATTTTGGCTCCCTCAGGTGTTCAAGTTTTGCTTGCCTTTTTGGACTGCCAGTATCGTAAAAATAACACAATCGGTTTATGTCAAGTTCAAAAAGTGAGACCTCAAACATGATTTTCCAAAATAGGTAGATTCAATTAATCGAAACCATACCACCTCATTGGGCATGTTATTCCAATTTCATTACTCCCTCCTTCCCAAAATTATTGTCCTAGTTTTTGGCAAATTCGTTTCTACAATATTTGTCTTATGTTTTATACTTCAATCGTGAGCTTTGTCCACTTCAAACAGAGCGGACGACAAGAGTGACACAAAAACTACATGCTACTATTGAAGATAGACCATTTTTCAAGTACTGAGACGGTTTTTTTGGTAAAAAAATGTGTTAAATTAAAACACACCAAAAACTAGGACAATCATTTTGGGACGGAGGGAGTCATAATTACTGTCGTTAACTGATGCCAGAATATGGTATTGTAATTGATTCTCAGCTAATCTCAAGGACAAACTGACGAAACTGTGATGTGAGTTAAAGTAATGTACAGTGTGTACACCACTTAATATTAACCTCAAAGAGCATGGTTTGTATTATTAGACTTCTGAGCATAGTTGAAATATAGTTGAAAGATCATCGTTTGTATTATTAGAATTTTGCCAGTAGTTGAAAGATAATCCAATCTGAGCACCCAATCTGGACACTTGAGCTGCCGAGCATCCAGTCTGAACACACCGAGCTTCTAATCTGAGCATGAGAACTTTCCCCGTGTCCTTGCGCTTGAGTGTCCTCGTAAAACGTATGAGCTGCCCCCGCATGAGTACAGCCGGTACCGGCACTGCTTTGGTCAACTGCGTCTTGATCTTCACAACACCTTGATTTTGCACTACCGGTACCAGCATTGGTTTTTCTCTCTTTGATTTGTGTTTGCGGGTGAAGGCTGTTGCATACGTGCTGGGTGTGTCCAACACCATGTGCAATTTTGGCCACTTCAAGGCCACTTCAGATTTCGATTTCAAGCTCTTCAGGTGACCTCGTTTGTTCTTGATTTTAGTCTGCCGGTACCGACACTTGTTTTTCACTGCGATTTAGTCATCGAATTTCTTGTGATGCACTCTCAGATCCGGAATTCTCGCTCAATGAATATGTCGATATGAACTTAGCTCTCTTGAATCACGAGTATCACGGAATTCTTGTTGCTCTCAGACTCGTGGCTGCTTCAAGTTTTGGATCGAACAGTCTTTCGCTCCACCCTGGAGTGCTTAGATTTGGCCATATCATGAAGACATTTTGAGTTGTAGAAAGTTGTGCGGGTACCGGCAGTTAATAATCTAGGGTTTCTGAATCCAATGCAAGGGTTCATGACAGTGTGGATTCTTCATCATCCGAGCAAGGTTTGATTGTGTGCACAAGTTATAGAACCAAAAATAAGGATTGAATGTTGAATATGATGCACTATATATGCAATGCCGGTACCGGCACTAGATCTGCTTGGGGTTTGTAGGTGACATGGTTGAAATCCGGTGCTAAGTATGTTCACAGTACCAAAAAAGTTCTACTTATGTTGAAGAAAGCAATTATGCTTGTACCTTGCAGGATCAATCATTTGATGACCCTCAGTTCTTCACAAATTTCATCAAACTTTGGCCGGATATGGAAATTTCCATTCCAACATCTTTTAATCAAACACCCCAGCCGAGGAGGATATTCTTCCTTTTAAAAATATGGTTTCGTATCGTTCGCCTTCACTTTCTTCTTCATTTCCTCGACATTGCCTAGGTCCAGAAAAGCTCTCCCAAGCTTTGAGTTTGCAGTAATGGGAGGAATGGCCGGGTCCTTCGGTACCTTCAGTGTGCACATGAGTTTCATGTTGGCCAGCTTGAACTTGAGCACATGGCCTTTGAGCACAAGGTTTCTTTCCGCCTTTGAGCACAGCCTTTGAACTTGAGAACAAGGTTTCTTTCCGTTGACGGGGGTACTACCGGTACCCACAGTTGATCTAATACTTTGTTCAACAGCACGTGTTCACGATTTTGTCATTAAATTTATGCTCGGCTTTGGAGCTCCTAGGAGTAAAAGAATAATGAAATCATGTTTATGACGTTGGTTTTCGATTGACTGATGTGTTGATAGACAGTTGTGCATTGTCAATTAACTCTCCATTTTGTGCATGCAGGAGTGACAAGCTTTAGTCTCACACGCACTGTTGTCCCATTAGCTGCACACGAAGGCTTCATAGGTACACATGCAACGTTCATCATTGAACCTAGTGATATAAGATTTGGCCCCATTTGAATCTTATCTTTCACAACATCAGTTTCAACTAATGTGGAGGTCTGCTGGTTCGTTTCATTTGCTCAATGCATCATTTATCTATTTCTGGAATGACCCTACTATAGAATTCACAAACTCCAGAAATCAGCGAAAATTTCTAACGGAGGATATAGAAGGATTTTGGCCAACGGAGGATCCTCCGATAGAAATCACCATACTTTCCGTCTATGGAGGATCCTCCGATGTGCTCCATTATGTTCCACATACAGTGTTCAACACATACAATGCTCTTTGCACAGTAAGTAAACTTTGTAAATAGTCCCCAAAAACAAGTACCTCTTTACTTAGCGACTGCCAACATATTAGAAAAACAGTAAGGACTTCTCATATGCACAAAGCTGAATACTGAGGACCTAAAATTGTGTCGGGAGATCCCCCGATGACACATGAAGTGCTAAGTGCTCGTAGGCCTCTATTTGCACCTAATTATCATGCTAAATCCACTCCTTCACTAGACTTCTAAATAGACAAGTGACTTCCTAAGTAGTAAGTATATTATTTGACGGGGGATCCTCCGATGAAGTATGATGTGCTGACTCTTCATCACTAACTATATTCACTAAGGAGTTCACATATACTAACTAACTAAAGGACCTAACATATTGATATCGGAGGATCCTCCGATGAAGTATGAAGTGCTGACTCTTCATCACTAACTATATTCACTAAGGAGTTCACATATACTAACTGACTAAAGGACCTAACATATTGATATCGGAGGATCCTCCGATGTCACATGAACAGGTAATTTCTCTAAGGCCTCCTAACCCATAGATCATGCTAGATCCACTACTTCACAAGACTTCTAAACATTTACGCCCTAAGAAGTCTGACGGAGGATCCTCCGATAGAGTATGACGTGCTCGCTCCTCATTACAAACCATTCATTGAAGAAACATAGAACAGCTCTTAGGGAGGTTCAAGATTAAGGATCCTGCTTGTTGGCTTCAATAAGATTGGCTAAAGTTGCAGTTCTATCCACCTTTGGAATTTTGCGAGTTGTAGGACTCTTCAATTTCGACCACGATGCAAACAGTACACTGCTATAACGCTCCCAACGTGGAGCACTTCGTTCTGGGACCCACGTCGCAGACCAGTAATCCTTATACTTTGCAGCGGGGATTCGCGCACAGTTCATCGGTTCCCAAAATTGCAGCAAGAAATTCTCGAAGTTTGGATCCGCAACATCTCTGCACACATCAGTCAATGCCCTCCCTAACCAGACAGGGTATATGTCTGGGTCAGAAGGCCTGAGAAGGACCCAAGATCCCTCTTTAACATCTCTCCATGGATTAAATGCATGCTTGGGCCTTTCATTGTATGGTCCACAATATGGTTCAAGGACCTCGTCTTCAGGAGTGGTGTCACCTTCTGTACCTACAAGTTGAAGGACTGGGACATTGCCTAAGTTGTGGGTAGGCCAGAAGCCTTCCATTAACCTGGACGGCGTAGTGGGCAATGGCTTGTCAAGTTCTCCAAGCAGGACTTTCCAATAATCCACATACGGACCGAACTGCTTCGCAAATCCCTCGCACTTGGTCATTCCGTGCTCCCAAAATTCAATATACTTCTGTAGGCCAGTTTTGATGAATGACCGTTTCTCAAGCGCTTTCTTCACCCTCTCTTGAGCCTTGTCTTGATTACCGACGGGCAAAGCAACCTCATCACCCCATACGCGCTTGAACGGAACAGGACGAGGATCACCTGTCGGAAGAAGAGGGCGTCCACTTCCGTCTTCTTTCCAGAGGCGCAAGGGAGGCTTGTTACGAGGGCACCAATGTTCATCAGTTGCGGACTCTTTGTACTTCATCACTGGCCATCCGTCTGAGTCCACGTAGAATTTAAAGAGGTGCATCTCCCCAAGGCCTATCAGTCGTGTTGCACCGTCACACAAATACCCAGAAATATAGGATTTAAAATCAGCCACCTCTTGTATAAACTCCGGCATAAACCTCATCTCCTGCGATTCCATGAAGGATTTCATCAAATTTGCCAACACAAATGTGTTCTTACTCTTCAATGTTTTCGAGAGATGACTGAAGTACGCATCAATATCCTTGTGCGTGTGTCCAACCAACAAGAATCCAACTTGAATCTCTTTGAACACTCCACGATGTGTAAGCAAGGAGAGGAATGCCATCAAAAATTGGTTCTTGTTATCCTTTGCTGAGTTGTCTAGCTGCAAGAACAAATTTGTGGGCAATGGAATTGGAGCTATCGGAGGATCCTCCGATACAGGGGGCAAAACGTCCAAGCATCTCGATTTCCCTCGAAGCATTGCCTCAAAAAGTGAATTTGCCGGAGGGTATGGGAAAAGACCCCTGCTCTCTCTAATAGGTTGTCCCTCCAACCTTCGCAGGAGTCTTGCAACGGATGATATCGTGTAATTCGAATCTGCTGGCCAACAGTCCGTCGAGTAGTGCGCATACGCTCCATCACCATGACCGTGTGTGACCATACCGGTGACGTTGATTGGAAGTTGCCCAAGAGACGCGGTATACTTCGTGGTCACACGCATTCGAGGAATGGCAATCTTAGCAGTATCTATCTTATCGTCAATGATACAAAGAATCTCCGCCTTGTTACGTTTTGATTCTTCTCTCCAAGAATGATAGATTCGACGGCACGAACTCTGGTGGCTTAAATGAGCTGCCCTCTGCTTCACAAATCCCACGTACTCGGCGCTACCTTTGATGGATTTGCCGATGAATTGTTGAAGCTGGTCGCAAACTGTGCACTTCGCAAACGAACTCCCAACTGGTTTGATGGCTACGTTGTTAAACAATTCCTTCTTAATCCTGCTGACCGCCGATTGGGATACCGCCGGCAAACCACAGCTTAGATTCATCTGCACACATCACTATCAAAAATAAATGTCTTTCTGAAATATATCGGAGGATCCCCCGTTGGGATTCAAGTCCAAAGTAATAACTGAGGTTGAAACAAATCTTTACACTGCACTGTATCCTTACCTCTGTGGCCTCGGCTTGAATTTGTTTCCAGTTGTGGCCAGCCGGAAGGAATTTCAAGGTATCCATTCTTCCGGGGACCGTGCCCCGCATTTGGTGAGGCATGAGATCAGCATTCTCCTTCACAATAGCAGCAATTGTCCCGATGGCTTGAACTGTGCCTAGGCGAGGACGTTTGATCCCTCTGTTTCCATGTGTTGATGATTGTACTCCCTCCTTGAACAGGCTCTTGTACGAAAAGAATGTTGAGGACGGGATACCATGAATCATATACCACGCAACACTACAAACCTCGGTACCAACGAGCGTCACATACTTCCTCTTTCCGCCAATGAGATCTAAAGAGTGAAGTTGCCCTCCTACGCTTATCCCATACTCTCGGCGTTCATCAAATGATTTGAGGTAGAATTTCTTCCTCAAAGCCAAGGTATCCTCTGGCTTGAAGTAACGGCAACAATGAAGCTCACAACACTTGATTAATGTCACTGCGTGAATGGCTGTATCAGTGGTCTTCAGTGCATACTTTGATAATTTCTGCTCCACCATTGGCTTCCTATGGATGAACCTATACGGAGCCTTCTTTCTCCCACCAAGGTGTGTATCCGGGTCGCATTCATCAGGGATCATGGAGAGGTACTCAATTGTTCCGCTGAGTGAGCGCCCGTTCGGAAATCGACATTCCAGTGTGGACCACCGCTGGTGGGTCATTAAGTCATGTGCGTCTCCTTCAAAGATATCAAGGACGGTCACGCCCACACATCCTTCTCCAAGAAGGCCGTCCTTAAATGGTTCGTCCGGAGAAGCACAATTGATCCTACCAATTGCTAACACAGCGCCATCAGCACTGCAGCGCTCAATGGCCATCCCAATCCACTCCTCCACAGGGATGTAGGGTGCTCCGTTGTTTGCAGCATCAATAGTCTCGTCATTGGCATCAGGGATCGGATGCTCCCCTATTGAATCCGCAATATCTTCGACAGGCCAGAGTAGTGTCCTATAAACAACATCTCCCAAAACAGTAAATCCTGTCTGGGATGGAATAACCGGTAGAGTCAATGCCGACAGTTTGATGTCTGTAGGCCTCACTAGAATAAGTGAAGTCATGGTGCGCGCAATATCCACTCCAAGCCAGTGTCCCACTGGAGAGGATTCAATAATGATTCCCTTTCCAACGACTCCAAATCCACGGCGATGTAGGGACACAGTTGCACCGGCTTCAAACGAGATGCGACGCTCACAAGAACCATGCCTGGTGTCCGAAGGTGTCGTCCTGTGGTCCCACCCCGATGCGGAGTCCCTCTGGAAGTAATCCATGTCCGAATAACTGCCCACATAAAACAACAAGTAAGATAATTATCCAACTGAGAACAGCTCAATTACAAGACACTTGTTCTATCGGAGGATCCTCCGATAGAGACCACCATCAATGCAGGGCAATAGCTCCATCAGGGGATCCTCCGATGGACGACGCATCCAGTTCAAGTCACTAGCACCATCCGAGTATCCTCCGGTACAGCTCGCCTGATTTTAGTCCACTACTTCTATCGGAGGATCCTCTGATAGAAGCCCCTGCAGTGCAAGACACGAGCTGTATCAGGGGATCCTCCGATAGAGCGCAACTTAGTTGGAACGCAGTACTTCTATCGAAGGATCCCCCGATAGACCACGCCAAAATTGCAATGCACTAGTTCCAATCGGAGGATCCTCCGATAGAACGCCCTGTAGTGCACGACACGAGCTCTATCGAAAGATCTTCCAATAGAGAGCGACTTAATTGCAACGCAGTACTTCTATCGGAGGATCCTCCGATAGAGCACGCCTAAATTGCAATGCACTAGTTCTATTGGAGGATCCTCCGATAGATCGCCCTGCAATGCACGACACGAGCTCTATTGGAGGATCCTCCGATAGAGAGCGACCTAATTGCAACGCAGTACTTCTATCGGAGAATCCTCCGATAGAGCACGCCTAAATTGCAATGCACTAGTTCTATCGGAAGATCCTCCGATAGAAGGCCCTGCAGTGCACGACACGAGCTCTATCGAAGGATCTTCCGATAGAGAGCGACTTAATTGCAACGCAGTACTTCTATCGGAGGATCCTCCGATAGAAGGCCCTCTAACGCACGACACGCGCTCTATCGGAGGATCCTCCGATAGAGCGCGACTTAATTGCAACGCAATACTTCTATCGGAGGATCCTCCGATAGAAGGCCCTCTAACGCACGACACGCGCTCTATCGGAGGATCCTCCGATAGAGCGCGACTTAATTGCAACGCAATACTTCTATCGGAGGATCCTCCGATAGAAGGCCCTCTAACGCACGACACGCGCTCTATCGGAGGATCCTCCGATAGAGCGCGACTTAATTGCAACGCAGTACTTCTATCGGAGGATCCTCCGATAGAGCACGCCTAAATTGCAATGCACTAGTTCTATCGGAGGATCCTCCGATAGATCGCCCTGCAATGCACGACACGAGCTCTATCGGAGGATCCTCCGATAGAGAGCGACCTAATTGCAACGCAGTACTTCTATCGGAGGATCCTCCGATAGAGCATGCCTAAACTGCAATGCACCAGTTCTATCGGAGGATCCTCCAATAGATCGCCCTGCAATGCACGACACGAGCTCTATCGAAGGATCCTCCGATACACTACTAGAGAGTGCGTAAAAATCAAGACAAAACCAACACACATCTGTTGAAATCAACAGAGAATGAGTTTAACGTAGCAAACATTTAGTCATCTGCACAGAACCAACAAGTTCCTGTTGATTTCTGTTGGAACCAACAAGTTCCTGTTGATTTTCCTCTTGGAACCAACAAGTTCCTGTTGATTCACTACTAGAGAGTGCGTCAAAACAAGACAGAACCAAGACAAATTTTGTCGGAAAAAAAATAAATTCAAAAAAATTTGAAATTTTTTCTAGATACAGAAAAATCCCTGCATATAATACTGCAAAAAAAAAATTTGAAAAAAAAGTTTTTTTTACATCGTTAAAAATATTCAAAGACTGCTGGGAAAAAAAAAAACAGCTCCAGCCTTCAAGATTTTGTCGAAAAAAAAAAACATTCAGAAAAATTTGAAATTTTTTGTACATACAGAAAAATCCCTGCATATAATACTGCAAAAAAAAAATTTGAAAAAAAAGATTTTTTTACATCGTTAAAAATATTCAAAGACTGCTGGGAAAAAAAAAAACAGCTCCAGCCTTCAAGATTTTGTCGAAAAAAAAAAAAATTCAGAAAAATTTGAAATTTTTTGTACATACAGAAAAATCCCTGCATATAATACTGCAAAAAAAAAATTTGAAAAAAAAGTTTTTTTTACATCGTTAAAAATATTCAAAGACTGCTGGGAAAAAAAAAAACAGCTCCAGCCTTCAAGATTTTGTCGAAAAAAAAAAAAATTCAGAAAAATTTGAAATTTTTTGTACATACAGAAAAATCCCTGCATATAATACTGCAAAAAAAAAATTTGAAAAAAAAGTTTTTTTTACATCGTTAAAAATATTCAAAGACTGCTGGGAAAAAAAAAAACAGCTCCAGCCTTCAAGATTTTGTCCAAAAAAAAAAAAAATTCAAAAAAATCTGAAATTTTTTGTACATACAGAAAAATCCCTGTATGAAATAGTGCAAAAAAAAAATTGAAAAAAAAAGCTTTTTGTACATGGCAAACGAATCGGCAATGGTTAAGTTCTCTTATAATTAACAAGATAATTCTCGCACTTGCATGAGCGTGTGTATGTGGTGTGGTGGTTTAGTTAGTGGTTGGGGTTTAGAAGGTCGTGTGTTCGAATCCGGCCGTTGGCAATTGGTCTTCGGTTGGCCGTGGTGGGCCCTACGGTGGTGGGTCGGGGCCTTGGCCGTGGTAGTTAAATTTTTTTCCGGGCAGCCCAAAATTTTTGGGCAGTCTAAATTTTTCCGGGCAGCCCAAAATTTCCGGGCAGCTACTTTTCCTCGGGCAGGCCAGAAAAAATGAATGCTAGATTAGAAACTTTCTTTATCTGTATACTTGGACATTGAAGCAACACCGAACCAAGACATTTCTGTTGATTGTGATCCGGAATCAACTGTTCCTAAGCCGCACACGAACCAGCAGAATTTCTGTTGATTTTCTCTTACACCGGAACCCCATTTCTCTAGTAGTGATAGAGCGCAACTTAATTGCAACGCAGTACTTCTATCGGAGGATCCTCGGATAGAGCACGCCTAAATTGCAATGCACTAGTTCTATCGGAGGATCCTCCGATAGATCGCCCTGCAATGCACGACACGAGTTCTATCGGAGGATCCTCCGATAGAGGTTCCTCCAATACTAGACACTTGCCCTATCGGAGGATCCTCCGATAGGAGGCACTCAAGCTAATTCATTAGTACAATTAATAAGCCGTACTAATCTTTAAGTACGTGTAAATAATAATATCCACCTGTAATTAATTCCAAATACGCATAATGAACTGTAATTACGTGTAATTAATAATATCCACGTGTAATTAACTTTAATTACTCGTAATTAACTTTAATTACTCGTAATCAACTTTAATTACTCGTAATTAACTTTAATTACTCGTAATCAACTTTAATTACTCGTAATTAACTTTAATTACTCGTAATTAACTCTAATAACTCTTAATTATTTAACTTTAATGACTTGTTATTACCTCTGATTCACACCAATGTATCCTAAATAATTCTAATCAACATGACTCTGATATAAATAATTGTAACTAACTCTAATTCACTATGATTTACTCCTGTTCACTCTAATTCACTGTGATTTACTCCAATTCACTCTAATTCACTGTAATTTACTCCAATTCACTCTAATTCACTATGATTTACTCCAGTTCACATACTAACCTCATACTAACTCTAAATCACTGCGATTTACTTCAATTCACTTTAATTCACTGTAAACCATTATATTTAATTGAAAGGGAACTTAACACTATGTAAGGACAGAATACTTACAAGAGATTGCTGTCCTCCAAGTGCTCTCCTCCAGACAGTGCTCCCCTCCAATGCTCCAAGAATCCTTCGTCCGCTCCAAGAACCACAGATTGAAATGAAAGAGAAAAGGATTAGGGAGGATGGAGCATATTGAACATGTGAGGAGGAGGGGGGAAATTTTTGAATGAAAGAGGGAGCCGTTTGGGAGGGAAAATCAAGGCCGGGTTCCAAGAATGGGAGGGACGGGATCAAAAAGGACGTAATCATAATAAGCATAGGTGCCTAAGTACATGGGGTGAAGAGGGTTTTATTCTAACTTAGTGGTGGGAGGACGGTACTACACCGAGTGGGGAGTGATGAGGGTGTTACTCTAACTTAGTGGTAGGATCTCAGTAGTACTTAGTGGTGGGAGGACGGTACTACACCGAGTGGGGAGTAGTGAGTGGCCCTTCAATAGGGCAGTACCATGATAGCGTGAGAACCACTTGAGGATTGAAGTACCATAGGGTTTGGGGAGAGTATCCAAGGATAAAATAGAATCTCTAGGGTTTGAAGAGAGTATCTAGGGTTAGATGAGAATCTGTAGGGTTTGGAGGGAATATCCATAGTACTAGGAGAATCTTAGGGTTAGGAGGGAATATTATGCTACATTTAACCAATGTTGTACTCGAAGTAGTCCACAAATAACATATCGATGGCTCCCCCCATAGCTTTGTGAACAAAATAAAAACCCAATTGGACATGTAAATCGGGGGATTTCCCAATACCAAAAATATACTCAAATCCTCCAAGGTTTAGGATTTCGGTATATATATATATAATATTAGTAGCACTTATTAATTGTCTTCTAAAAGTTTATATATATATATATATATATATATATATATATATATATATATATATATATATATATATATATACATACATACATACATACATACACTATATTATATATAAATTATTAATTGTTTACTAAATGTTAATATATAATTATAGAGCGTCAAAAACGACTCCTATATTTAATTCTATTAAACTATACAACAATAAATTCACTATACGATTATTATATATATAGTTCAAATTGATGTATCCACTTTGTGCTTGGATATAACTGCGTAAAAACTTTATTATAGATGAACTTTTTATGTATAAACAGTCATAATTATACTATTATTTTAATAGTTTATATACCTATAATTAGTTCACAGAGTGTATACATTTGTGAATTATTTTGTAATAGATAGTGCTAAAACATATATATCAAATAGTTAAAACACATAGTGTTGTATATATTTGTATTATATATATTTATGTTTACATTTTTATATAGAGAGTTCATATGTTCAAATACGAATGAACTTATAATATTTCATAATTATATAATCTAATCAGTAAACTATTTATATGAAATTTTATTTATATATATTTTAGCACTTACTAACTATTCATAATTCTTATATAGTGTTTTAATAATGATTCTAATATCTAACAGTATCATACTATGTATAAAGTGAAGGTTAATTTCTAGAAATATATAATTATAGAATCATTCATATATAATTGTATAATACAATTCCTATATAGTAATATAATATATATTTACTATATATTTTCCATATACTTAGTTTCATGTGTAATATATATTGATTATATAGTAACTAATTGAATTTATGTGCAGTAAACTAAATAAGAATATATATAATCATGTTTAGATGGATTCTAGCACCTAAGTATAAAATTAATTATAGTACTATATTAATTAAATAATATACTAAAACTAATTTATTTATTTACCTATATACACTAAACCATAGATCGTTCATATTTATACATGTTTCATATATATTAACCGTGTATATTAACTTTATTTCATATATAGATCATATGTATTAAGTGTATATATTACATATATATTATATATAGTTAATATGATTGTATATACAATTGTGAATTAATAATAGTTCATATACAAATACATATATTATATATTAATTCTATATATTATTGGTACAAAATATATTTCAAATTAATGTGTTAAATGTATATATTAATTGTATAACATATATGATTGCATATGAACTGTACAAAAAAGTAATTATACCATAATTATATAAATGTATGTGTATATATTTATATACGAGGTTGCAGAATAAAGTTCTTTTATCTATAGTTCTTATATATAAATAATTATAATAAACTATAAATTTATAATTAACTGGAGTTCCTATGTGTATATACTTGTGAACTTATAAAAGTTCATATAAAATTAATTACATCAAAAAAGTGTATATATGTATATATTTGTATCTGTATGTTTTAGCACGTATTAACCCCTAAACGTCCCATACTAGGGATAGTATAGACATTGTCATAAAACCGGGATTTGCTATCAAGGAGAAACTGTAAATTGGAATCTCAATAGCTGACTAGAATCGTAGCGATTTAAATTTCAGCTTATGATTTAAACTGAAACCCATAAAGGTCAGTGTGGATTCAAAATACAACGTATCCTATTGGTTGCAAAGACACGTTCAGACGTTAGGGGTTAACTACTATTAGTTTAAATATATGTATTGACTAAAGATTATACAATCATAGATATACATATATATACCTATATCTACAATAAATATATACATACATACATACATATATAAATGAATACATATTAAATATATACATAAATATATAAGTATATACATAACTACATCTCAAAAATGTAGAAGTGTAACATGCAATATGGAAAGCATGTAGATGTTACAAGTTGTAACATTTACAACAAAACAGTATATAAATCATGTAACATCTACATGAAATCTCCATTGTGATTTGCATATACTATTTAGGAATGTGCAATCTACTCCCAAATCATGTAAATGTTACAAATATGTTACAATTGGAAAAAATATGTAACTCTTATATAAAAAGTATAGATTTTTTGTGTAGAATTTATAAATGAACTTTGCACATGTTTTTTATGCAAACTTTTGCTTGTATACTTTATATGACATCTACATAAATCGTTCAAATGTAAATATCATA
This sequence comes from Pohlia nutans, assembly GCA_022496805.1. NCBI lineage: Eukaryota > Viridiplantae > Streptophyta > Bryopsida > Bryales > Mniaceae > Pohlia > Pohlia nutans. The sequence continues at coordinate 26,199,593 of CM040096.1, forward strand.
TAACAATTTTGATTGTTTATCATAATCTTGTTGAAACATCAACATAAATTTCATGTAACAATCTTACAATTGTTTTCATAGAACATCTACATGAACATTATGTAAAAATTATATAAAATATTCCTAAATTTTTTGTAACATTTATATTCAAAACATTTAAAAGTAAATTACAATGGAAAGCACACATGAAAGTTACAAGTGTAACATTCATGTAACTTTTACATAACACGCAATGTTGCAAGTTACAATGTGTAAATTATGTAGATGTTACATGAAAGTTACACTTTTACATTTTTGAGATGCGATATACATAAATACATAAATATATACATATATATACCTATAATTAATTGTATGTATATTATATATAATTTTTATATACCTATCCATACAATAAATATATGAGGTTATACAAGTATATATATACATAATAACAAATATAGCCTAATATACATAATTGTATAATATAACCTAACTGTATACATATATATATGCATATACATATACATACATATATATATATATATATATATGTATGTACATATCTATAACATAATTGTATAGTACTTATATATATATATATATATATGTATATGTACTTATATATATATATATATGTATAGTACTTATATATATATATATATGTATGTCAAATACATGTCATATATATGTGATATATATATAGTGATATCAAATTATATATGTAAATATATGTAAATCATATAATTATATGTAATATATATGTACATATACATGTTTATATAATTACATTACTATATATATACAACTATTACACAGTTAGGTTATATATATGTACATACATATAAACATTTATATGTCTGTATGTATATGTATATGTATATGTATATATATATGCATATATATATATATATATATATATATATATATATATTATACAATTATGTATATAAGGGTATATTTATTATTATGTATATATATACTTGTATAACCTTAAATATTTATTGTATATATAGGTATATAAAATTTATATATAATATACATACAATTAATTATAGGTATATATAATATATATATATATATATATATATATACTAGCAAATCTCATGTTGCAATGCAACACAAAACTAAATAAACATAATAAGAAACATGGACTCTAGTGCAAAGAATATTGATCGAAAAAATTGAAAATTTTGAGTATAGATTAAAATAGTTTACAAAACAGGCAAATGAATGAAACTGGATGAAAATGATACATACTGAGATGTTGGAAGATGCTCGATGGATGAAAGACTTGGATGAAAACGAGACAGATTTCGTGACAGGGGTCGTGATACTGTGTATTTAATATAATAGATATACAATTGTATATACATATATATGTATGTATATTGGAATAGACAAATATATACCTATATATACAGTTATATACATATGCATCATACATAATTATATGTACAATTGTATATCTCTTATATTAAATGCAGAGTGTCACGACCCCTATGTCACGAAATCCGTCACGTTTTCATCCAAGTCTTCCATCCATCCCTTATCATCCAATATCTCATCATATATCATTTCATCCATTTTTATCCATTCGCCTGTATTATAAGACTATTTTCATCTGTACTGAAATTTTTCAACTTCTTTCGATCAATCTTTGCAATGGACTCCATGTTTTTTATCATGTTTATTTAGTTTTATAATGCATTGCAACACAAGATTTGCTAGTACGTATATATATGTGTATATATATGTATATATACGTATATAATATATATACATATATATATATATATACAATTATATATGTATATATATATATATATATATATATATATATATATATATATATATATATATATATATATATATATATATATATATATATATATATACACATTTATATTAATTGTATAATATAACCTATATTCAATTGTATAATTGTATATAATTGTATTGTATGAAACATATATATATTATACAATTGTAATTGATCCAGATATATACTATTATTGCATTGTATAACCCAATATGTTTATTATTTATAATAAATAATAATATAACCTAATTGTATTGTATGTATAATTATGTATAACAAAATTATTTTAAATTATACATATATATATATATATATTTGTTACAATATGTACGTATATATACATCTATATATATATATATATATATATATCTATAGATATATATATATACGTATGTATATGTATATCTATATATATATGTAGTAAATTTGTTGATATGTTAAAATTAGTATATATATTAAACCACGTATATATACGTACACGTATATTGACTAATTGGATTTAGTCCCAGGGAAGTCACGGTCAAAAATTTAATTAACCATTAGACGCGCCTGCGTCCAGAATCTGGACGATGGATGATTCTGGACGCGTCCCTTTACCACGCAGGGGATGTTTTTCATCCATTCAATTGTTATTTAAATTCTTGTGCTAGTCGGTTACCATTTGTACGGTACGGATCTTCAAGATAAGATATTGAGAGTTTTTGAAAAATAGCAAAAGTGGTTTATGTCAAGTTTCATTCTTAGTTCAAAAAGTGAGACCTTAAACATGATTTTCCATAACAAGAAGAATCAAATAGTGAAAACTATACCATCTTGTAGTACATGTTATTCCAATTTCATTACAATATTTTTTAAATTTTTAATGTTAATTATGGATTTTTAATTGAATTTCAAGAGAAAACCTTGCAAAATTAATTAAAAAATATTAATAATAAATATGATGAATCCGACTGTATAGATGTTATCTTCACATTGGCATTTATAACTTTGCTTTGTACATCAACTCCATTTTAATTTTTTATCAAACATTTTATAACGAATCTTTGAAAACAGTGTTGAATGGGGACCTTAAAGGGTTAACTATGAGAGAACAAATAGGTAGATTAGTGTCAGATAATTATAAGATTTGAAAACATTATAGATTTTTACTCTCGATTTTTTTTTTCCAGAGACATTGATTCCAATACTATTGAAAGATCCGGCCATTTTGACCAATATAGAGGGTAAAAAAATTGGTCGAGAATAAAACCTTACAACATGTTTACGTAAATTACTGTATCTAACACTAATCTACCTATTTAGTTTAGTATGAACTAGCATTATTCTAATATATTAGTATGAATATCAATTAGAATAAAAAATATATTCAAAAATTAGAATTAGTACTATATTCCAAAGGCAAGGTTCGTTTCGCAATTAATATTATTTACCAGTGGTTTAGGAGGGTATAGGGTTTAGGGTTTAGGGAACGAAATCTGCCAACAAAATCTCTAAATCATGCCATGCATGGATGGATGATGAATGCAGGTCATGTCAATTGACAAGTACCTACAGGTCATGGCAATGGTGAATTACCTTGGCGGCGCACGCATTCATAATTGTACCCCCAACCCGTCTCCGTCAACGGGTCGGGAGGCCTCAGCCGGGATTTGCCCAGCCTGGGAGGGGTGGGGGGGCGGGGGGTAGTGGTCCAATTTTTTTTTCTCTGGCCTCTCTTTCCGCGCGCGCCTTCCGCCTTCTGCCTGCTCTATTCCGCTGCTCCTCATGTGTTGCCTCTCTTCCGCTACTCATTCCCCCGCTCTCTTCCGTGTGCGTGCGCTGTGTGTGCTGTGTGTTGCGTTTGCGCGATCGTTGGCTTTTGCGCGTCTGTGTGTGCTGCGTGTGCGATCCTTGGCATTTGCGAGATCCCTGTGCAGAACCTGCTCGGCCGCTGCACCAATTCATCTTCATCTGAAGCTTTGGTATGTTGTAAAAACGCATAGACTGTTAGGCTCGGTACTTGCACAATCCTTGTTTGGTGCGCATAATTCTCTAGTGCCCAAGTACTCTCTCTTTTCTGCGTGTTAGACCTGCTTGGTGTTTGTAACTAGCTATGGGGAGAGCTGCTTGGTGTTTGTTAGAGCTGCTTGGTGTTTGTAACTAGCTGGGTATCTGAAATTGTAGTACTCTCTCATCTTGAACAGTACCTGAATTTTTTAACAGGACCTAAATTTCTTACTAGATTAGTTTGTTAGCTACGGGGAGAGCTGCATGCTGGGTATCTTATTGCGTAGTACTCTCTCATCTTGAACAATACCTGAAATTTTTAACAGGACCTAAATTATTCTCTTAGAAGCTTAGTTTGTTAGTTTCTGGATCATTCTTGCCATCTTTCTGTACTGCTTACTGATAGAGCAAGTTTTGGTCCTAGCTTCAATTTATTTTGCACTGTAAGCCATTTAGGGCATTTGAGGTCGTCTCGATCTGAATGTGCGTAGGGTAAATGCGTTTTCATGCTTCTGGATCGAAATACCAGGTAATTTAGGTCGAACCAATTTAGGTTAAGCACTACTATGGTGCACGCTAGATATTTATTGTGCATCAGGTTCACTAAATCTTTTCAGGTTCACAGGTCTTGATCCCCACAAGAAATGGAAGCGCCTACTGACGCAGCCCGGAGGAGACAACGTCGCAACGGCCGGGCAAGTGAGTAAACAAATCCCTGGAGACTAAAATTAATTAGACACTAAACCTAATTAACGCTAATTAAACCAAATCGCCACTAATTAGAAGTATGTAGTGAGGATTAGGGCTTTAGTGAATGCGGTATGAGGTTCAGGGTTTAGTCTCTGCGGTTGTACGGCTTAGGGTTTTAGTGAATGTGGAATGAGGTTCAGGGTTTAGTCTCTGCGGTTGTACGGCTTAGGGTTTCATGGGGATCTCTCCAATCAAGGAATCCCCCAATAGAGATGAAGAATGGCTACAGCGGTTTTGGTTTGCTAAGTAGACAGGGCGTGTTCTATCGGGGGATCCCCCGATAGGATGGATTGGCATAGGTGCTTGGGGGATAGGTCCTATCGGAGGATCCCCCGTTAGACATGATAGATGTATACAACGAATGCGCTCCTGTCACCTGTGAGTTGGCAGCGCGTCTTCTATCGGGGGATCCTCCGATAGGACCAATTCCTACTACGTGTTGTGAGGATTAATCCTATCGGGGGATCCCTCGATAGAGATGTTAGATGTCTGCAGCAAACGCGTTCGGTATGCAGACAGGGCGTTTTCTAACGGGAGATCCCTCGATAGGATGGATTTTCATACGTGCTGCGGGGATTTTTCCTATCGGAGGATCCCCCGTTAGATAGTTTAGAAGTGTTTAGCCTGATTGTTATCCATCAGGGAGCCTAACATGTTGATCCTCTTGGATGTTCCAGGAAGCCGGCTGCTAAGCTATCGGATTGCCCCATTGACAAGAGCCCACTGCAATTAGACTGTATTGTGAGCACTTGGCTGGAGGCATACGACAGCCCCTTTAAGAAATCCGCAGAATTTGAGCAGAAACCTGTTCCTGAAGTTTTTGATGGCGGTGAGGCGTTGAACTGGGGACTTCATTGGAACGAAATGGACGGCGAGCATCCTAGGATCTGCCTTGTTGCTACTTATTTGGATGATGATGGGGTTGTTAGCCAGACCCCAAGCAATGGGATCGACGTCTTGGACATGGAGTGTGTAAATCCGTCCCGTGTCCTTCTCGTGAAAGAGAGAGGCGATGTGCCCCTCGCATATGGTCTTCTTATGTCATCAAAGACATTGTCTAGAGGATTGTGCAAGAATGTTGTTGGTCATGGGTTCTTCCTTGGGAAGTCGGAGCCTGACGCAAGTACTGTGCATAGAATGTGGCAGGCTCTGAGTAAGGATAGGGATGATATTGATGCGCAGCTCCAAGCGCTGGTGCGAGTTATTGCTCCAACACCCAAGATGCCCCCAAAGAAAAGGAAGGCAAGAGCCGTGAAGGGTGCACTCTTAGATGTCGTCGAGTCGGGACAGGAGCCTGATAAGAAGAAGAGGCGGAAGTCTGACATGTTGACATTGGGTGATGCTGTACACTTAAAATCGACAAATCGAGAATCGCTGAGCACGGAGAAACAGCTGGCTATCAGAAAGCTGTACGAGACTTCCTTCAACCCCGTGTACATATTTGGTGGAAATCCTTTCCAATCGGATCCCAAGTCTGGTAAAGAGATGCTAGTAGACATCAGTAAACTGTACAGCGCACCTCCGGGGGAAATTGTATATAGGCCAATTCTCGAAGAGCGGGTGGAGGCATTACAAGCACAGAAGCGGCTTATGCCGTCACTCCAGATGGGTAGGCAACACTTGTACTTGCTACCATTGAAAAAGAAGCCCATCAACAGGCAGGGGAAGAAAGACGAATTCCCACCAGCCACATTTTTTGAGTTGCCTCCACAAAGGCACGAGATCAATGCGGAGACGAGTTTCTACATAATTGGAGGGCAGCATAGCGTTGAAGCTCACAGACGACTCATAGCGGAGGGGTGCCTCTCGAAGCCTGATTCGGAAGCAGCTGCCCAATTCAAGTTTACTCTTGTTTGGGCACCGACGTCGAGGCACGACACCTTGCTGCATTTGTCGAGGGTGCTGAATCAGGATATCGCCGGTAACCGCACCGAATCGACCTTCCTTGGGCAACTAGGCACCGCGCGCAGAAAATGGAAGGAAATGGGCTCGCCACAGCCGGCTTTGCACGGGCAAAAACATACACATGAGTACCTGGTATGATTCGGATCCCGGATGTCATTGAATAGTTGCAGTCCACAGTTCTAGTAGTCATGTGTGAATGCTGTATCGAAGGATCCTCCGATAGGGAGTGCGTGCTCATTTTTGATGTTGGTATTCTACTGCACCTTTGACAGTTGAATAACGAGGATAATACTCTTGCAGAATTTTGTCGATGCGTTGGTGTCGATAATGACCGACACGAAAGTGAAATCCGTGGGCCTGACCGAGGATGCTCCTAAGATCCCCTTGCTACACGCGGGCGACAAGGAGTATCAAGTATGGGTGCACATTCAGGACAATTGGTTGGAGGGCCATCTTCCGGATTGTTTTGGCAAATACCTTCCGCTTAAGACAAGCCTTGGGGACGGGACGCCGACTGCAGCCTCAGCCTCAGGTGATCATGCCGTCGTACGTACATCCAAGTAGGCGGGTCCCTTCACGCAAGCTGATTTTCAGCCACTTTACGGATTGAGGGGGTCCGAGATACTTGATCTTGCCACGAGGGTACAGAACAAACAGATCTCTATAAAGTCAACTAAGGCTAAGAACCAAAAGCCTTCGATGGAGAGCTTGAAGGATGCATCGGCTCACGTCAAGGAGATCCGACTGCTGAAGAACGAGCTGATGTTTTGGAAGGGCAATCATCCTCTCCCAAGCAAGGAGGGATCTTACATCCCATACTTGGATGATGAGTACAACGCTCTTACTCAGAGGCTGAATATCACGGATGCGGATCTGAATTTGTGGCATGGCAGATTTATCAAAACTGACGGTGGAAGGAGCTTTTTTGCTGCGCGTGGACGAAACCTTAACAAGTCCACTAACCCAAAGGATTGCCCGCAACTACTACACCATCTTTGGGATGCCAAAGAAAGTGCTACGGCAAATGTGAGGATGGATCAGGGTAGTGCAGATTCCTTATCAGAGAACTACTTTCTGAAAGCTTTGGGAAGGGGCACAGGAACCATTGGCGACGTCCTCTATGATGTGGACGTAAAATCTTGGAGAGGGCAGGAGCGGAAAGTTGTTATAGTCTGTCCCTTCATTGATAGAGAGCGCCAGAGTCCTATGGTTGTAGAATCTGCGTATCTGAACACGCTGCTTAGCGCCATGGAAAGCGGAGAGGGCAATTCTCGAATGGCCCATAACCCAAGAGTTTTTATCGCAAACGAGGAGGGATACCTGAGTATCCACACTTACTTGAATTGGCGAGCTAAGCATCTGGGGTTACTTGTGTGGGACGTTGTGTCCGTCATCTATCTGTGTGCAGCGAATGACAAATTCTGCGATGACGCTATGCACAAGACGACGGCACTATACATAATGTTCTTGTTTGGGCAGGAGAAGGATCGGACACAATGGGCAAGATTTAAGCACTACTTCGGTGACGCAGTTCCATTTCCACTGCCGAATGTAATTGACACTGAGGACTTCCCAGATTCAACCCGTCAGTTCCTTGACCCAGATAAGGTCGATCTGAACATGGAGGCCATAGCGCACGCATTAGGATTCGTCTTCAATGATGCAACAGTCCTTGTCAACATCGGTGGAGGACCCACATTCACACATCTTGAGTTGGTACGTTTGAATCCCCTCTTATCCGCCCAATTTTGTTATAGTCATTTTCGTTCATTAGATCAGATGGTGCCCATTTGTTTCATGTCAGTTATTACTCACTGCGGAGTCATTGTGATGGGTTGATCCTATCGGAGGATCCCCCGGTAGGATGTTGCTATCGGAGGATCCCCCGATAGGATGTTGCTATCAGTGGATCCCCCGATAGGCTTTCGCCATGCCTGCATTGATTGTTATTACGACATTATATGACTGGTTCATTGCCTGTGACAGACTCGGGGATCCAAAGTGCTGGAGGTGGTGGGAGATGAAGGACATCTTGATTCAGCCCAGAAGACTGCTAAGCTCATATAGGCTAGCCGAGACGTCGACAGTGTTCCTGATGAGACGGAAGAACCAAGCAGCGATTCGGATGGGCAAGAGGATATAGTACGAGCAAAGAAGACTTTGTCCTTCGCTGGAGTCCCTCACGATCCCCCTAAGAAGCTCAAGAGGCAGAAGGTTGTGGAGCTGTCTCCAGATGTAGGAGAGCTTCAGGACGTGCCAGGTTCTTCAATTCAACCTGATGCTGGGACCGCTAAGAGGCCTTCAAAGAAGGAGAAGCCAACAGTTGTTCCTCAGATGGATTCTGTTAAGAAGAGCACAAAGAAGAAGTCGACAGTTGGTCCTCCGTCTGGGCCTGAAGGCGAGCGTGGAATGCAGCAGAAAGCAAGTGCGGATCGTGGGAGCGGGGCGGATCGTGGGAGCGGGGCTAACGAACTGCGTAAAAAGAAGAAGAAGTCGACTCCTGGGACTGAGGCTGAGGCTCCTGGGACTGAGGCTGAGGCTCCTGGGACTGAGGCTGAGACTAAGAAGAAGAAGGAGAAGAAGAGGAAGGCGAAGAGGAATAAGACTCCAGAAGTGTCGCAGGAAATTCTTGATGACATACCCTCGATCCGCTACGAAAATGAGGGCGAGGGTGATGACGATGAGGTTGACACAGGAGAAGATCAGCACATCACGGGTTGGGGTGAGGGTGAGGGTGAGGGTGATCAGGGTGAGGATGATGACATATTGAGGGGACATCGTAGCTCACGAGATACACAAGATGATTTCGATGAGAAGAGTGCTGAACTTGATAGGGAGCTAGGCATGGAGCCCATTGTAAGTGTCAGCGTGGGTGGGCAGGATGAGGGTGTGCAAGATGAGGATGGGCAAGATGAGGGTGGACAAGATGAGGTTGCGCAGGTTGATGGTGTGCAAGATGAGGGTGGGCAAGATGAGGGTGGGCAAGATGACGTTGCGCAGGATGAGGGTGTGCAAAACGAGGGTGGGCAAGTTGAGGATGTGCAAAACGAGGGTGGGCAAGTTGAGGGTGGGCAAGATGAGGGTGCGCAGGAAGAGGGTGTCTAAGATGAGGGTGCGCAGGTTGTGGGTGCGCAGGATATGGGTGCGCAAGATGAGGACCTCGAGGCAAATCCGATGGACATAGGACAAGCCAAGGAGGGCTCTTTCGGCATTGACGCGCTCAAAATCCAGGATGTCTCTGGTTTAAGTCCAGTTCAACATATCGAGGTTGGGGTGCTGCAAAGCCGAGCGGAGTGGCGTGAGATCTATCGGAGGATCCTCCGTTGGTGGCATGGGCACGAAGGAGGACAATGATCACAAGGGTCCTGGTCATGATTGTGAGGGCAAGGTAGGTCATAACTAGCGGTTACCCAAGACATCAGGCGTGACTTGTAAATTGTGGATGGACAGGTTTGTTGTGTGATATTTGTAAGCTTCACATGCATGTTTTTCCCATCATGCAGGCGTCCGATACTGATATGTAGGTAGCATGTACAGTAAATGAATAATTTGAACACTACAGTGTAGTGTATATAAATTAGTTTACTTGCGAACAAGGTATGAGAATTCTAATAATTCATTGTCTTCCCTTAGTAAACGCTTAATATTGCAGTGACCAAAGCATACTCTAGGATACAGTTGATGTGTTCTATCGGAGGATCCCCCGATAAGATGCTATGTCTAATGCCTCTGAAGATATTTTGAATTCTCTAGTCTGTGCTCATTTCAGGGTACACAAGTATCTAACAACCAGTACGTCTCCAACGATCCGCGGTTCCTCCGATCAGTGGAGTATTTCCCGGTGTTGAAGGGGTCTAACACATCCCTATATATAAATCCAAGGTAGACTCCTCAATTGACTGATGAATGTTCCTACTCGCAGCTTCCAGGATCGGGGTTTATGGAGCAACAGCCCGAGTTTTTGAATGAGGCCTCCGATGATCTTATGAAAGCAGCGAGCATATTAACCAGTGTAAGGAAGGCGCGCCCATCACTTCTTGACTTCCGTGACGCATGTGCGCCCGCAGTCTTTAAGGCTGGGCTTTCTGTTGGTCCTGCTGTAGTCCAAGGTGGTAGAAGTGTGGTGACTGGAGTCTTCCGAACGAAGGGTGGCAACAAGGTTATGAAGACTGCGCGATTGGTGGGATGTGCAACGCCCCAACCACAAGAACCACTAGAGTGCGTCAGTTTGTCTGGTGGATTTGAGTTTCCTGATCACGTTGCGGAGGAGTCCAACGTAAGCGAGGTGATGACGGCATTGGCAGCTCTTACGCCAGATGTTGTCCCCACTCCAGAGGTTCACTTATTGACACAGGCTTCACCAAGTCAGGCCGTGCAAGTCGGAGTCCCAAACTATGGTGAAGGCGTGGAGGCCATTCTTCAGGATGCGGCTACTGATCTGGGTGCATTGAGTCCAAAAAGAGGTACTAGTCAATAGTGTTCTAGTGGGTAGTACCCGAACTAATAGCCAATCTGTACCCGAACTGTTGATGTGGGTTTGAAGACACCATTGACAGTTCATATGTTCAATTTTAAGAAATTCATCGGACGTAGTCATTCTCTTTCTTTATGACTAACACGGAATGTCTCATCGTATGTGAGTCCATCTGTTCAATGAATACAAGGAACGCCCATTGTACAATGCTCTATCGGGGGATCCCCTGATAGGGTATTTTTATTCTACAAGCCATCCACATAGTTTGCGGTATGGGTCCGATAATTAGCTACCTTAGTTCTAACTCATGTGCACTGATTGTTCGCAGAGAAGGCGAAGACGGTTGTTCCTAATACGCGGACATTGCGGAGTCAAAAGGTACATCCTAAATACTCAGTTGTGGTTGATTTGAATGGCCTATTAGTTCACAGGGTTTTAAGAGAGGAAACCCAATACAGGCCTGGCTATGTAGAGTTCTTAAACTGGCTGCATGAGATTGTTCACTCTATCACAATTTGGAGTGCGGCACGATCGAAGAAGGTTGATGACATGGTAAACCACCTTATCTGGAATACTAGAGTAGAGAGGGGTAAAATTCATGTAATGAGTCAAGAAGCTTGTACGGTGTCATCGGCGAAACGTCAGAGCAATCAACATAAGCCATACTTCTTGAAGGATGTTCAGAAGGTCGCAAGGCAAATTGGACTAGAGAGCACGGATTATATCCTACTTATTGATGACAGCCCAGAGAAAAATCTTTTGAATTCTGAATTCCAAGCCATTCACCCTTCCACGTGGTCTGGAGACGTTAAGGACAAGTTTCTTAGTGCTGTCCCAAAACCTTGGCTGCAAGGCCTCTTCTCGTCTGCCCAGGTTGTGCCAACGTATGTGGAAGCCAACCCCCTGCCCGGCGGTCAGTGTCCCATAGGAAAGGACAGCCCGTTAGCCCAACACATCCTTGGAGGGATAGCATCTTAGGTTAGTTTAAATTTTACTGAACAAAGCAATAACTGTGCATAGACTACCTTCCGGGATAATCTTTCCTAGAAGATTTTACTTTTCATGACACATTTGTTTGTTTCTAGGTAGTACCGAATTTATGTTTTGTTTGATGTGATATGGTTCATTGGTTTCTAGTGGAGGATCCCCCGCTAGAGTCCCATGGATGAAGACAGCACATTACTCCAATCACGTCTTCAATTGGATAGCATCTTAGGTTGGACATACATTGCAATCACAGCTCATTGTCTTCGTTTCGGGTAATTTCTAGCCTTAGAGTTTATGTGTTGTTTGATGTGATATGGGTCATTGGTTCCTATCGGAGGATCCCCCGTTAGAGTCCGATGGGGGAAGACAGCACATTACTCCAATCACGTCTTCAATTGGATAGCATCTTAGGTTGGACATACATTACAATCACCGCTCATTGTCTTCGTTCCGGGTAATTTCTAGCCCTAGTGTTTATGTGTTGTTTGATGTGATATGGGTCATTGGTTCCTATCGGAGGATCCCCCATTAGAGTCCCATGGGGGAAGAAAGCACATTACTCCAATCACGTCTTCAATTAGATATCATCTTAGGTTGGCCATACATTACAATCGACACCCTCAACCAGGATACTCCCTTCCTGGAAAGTTAACTACTCATGACAGATTTGATTGTTTGTAGCCTTGTCAGTGATTTGTTTTCGGATGTAATATGGGTCATTGGTTCGTATCGGAGGATCCCTCGTCAGCATTGCATGGGGAAGGACAACACATTATCCCAAACACATTGGCGAAGGGAATGCATTCTAGATTGTTACCGATTTAACTGAACATCACAGATTCACAGTATCCGTGCATGAACTTCCTTCCAGGATACTCCCTTAATATTTTTACAAAATATTTCTTTGTTTGTAGCTTTTGTCTTTATTTGTTGTTGGATGATATGGTTCATTGGTTCCTATCGGAGGATCCCCCGTTGATGTGTGTAGTGTTGTTTTTCATTAAGCAGCATTCGGTGGGGAAGCTCAAGGACAATGCTGTGGATGAGGTCAAGGAGGATGTCGGCAGTAACATGAAGATGGTGATCGTTCTATCAGTGAATGGATTGCTATGTTATGAGGAATACGACAAGTTCACGCCACCCCCTTTTAATCCGAACAACATCAAAGTTCGACCTGGGCTAATACAATTCTTTCGTCTTTTGTTTCAATTCTTCCATGTTGGAATTTGGTCTTCCATGCTTCCAATCCGTCTGAGAAAGGTCATGCAATATATCCTACCTGAAGACATGAGGAGGCAATTATTATTTGTAAACGGAAGGAACAAGTGTGGGCAGCCCGAGAGCTATCCCTATTGCTTTAAGATGCTCAGAGATCTCCTACGCCAACGAAATGCAAAGGAGTACTGTTTACCAGATAAAGTTCTCATGGTAGACGATTGTAGGCACAGGAATGTATATAATGGTGACTTGGCATGTTACTTTCCTACTTCATGGATGGGGGAGAGATCGCTACCCAATCAACGTAATGTTATTCCCAATATTTGTACCGCATTACTTCCTTTCATCTTTGGCCTTCGAAGATAAAGCTCAGTGAGAAGATTTCTTGAGGAGAATGAGTTGGATGGAAAATTCAAGCGGAAGTTCTTAAAGCCATGGCACATTAGGCGGGTTTGCATTAGGTCTGATCATTTAGTTGGACTCCCTGTACATGATGTGAAGAATGGTTGACGCAGCCTTGAATGCAGCGTTGTACATTGTATGATTCATTCTGTGTAATAAAAGATTGTTCCATATACTTTATCTACCTCCGATCTGGACCCATCGGAGGATCCCCTGATAAGATGGTGCTTGTAAGTTTCAATTGAATTCTTCCTCAGTTTAGTTACAGTTTAGTAGAGTCACTCCTTGAGGAAATTGCACATGATAGATTGTGGATTCGATTGGAGGCCTCATCACTTAGTTGTACTGGCAATACTTGATGATTTGATTAGTTGGCTCAGCCTGTATCGTCAGAGGACGGGGGGTCAATCTTCTGGGAGTTGCTACTCCTAGATGGCGTTCTATCGGGGGATCCCCTGTTGATTTCAGCTTACAGGGGTCCTGATTCTCCCAAAGTTAGATATCATCCAAGTTCTCCCATTAGGGAAGGTGTTCTATCGGGGGATCTCCTGTTGATTTCAGCTTACAGGGGTCCCGACTCTCCCGAAGTTAGAAATCATCCAAGTTCTCCCGTCAGGGATGGCGTTCTATCGGGGGATCTCCTGTTGATTTCAGAATTCATCCAAGTTCTCCCGTTCTATCGGGGGATCCTCCAATAGGATCTGACTGTAATCCCCCCGTGGTCCAAAATTCAGCCAGAGTCGCCCGTCTTATTTTGATTTTTGTCCAGAATTAGACAGTCCATATTTGAGCCCTTTTTCCAAAACTAGATAAATGATGCATCTCAGAGCTTGGCAGGATTATGGAGTCTTTAGAATTGCCGATTTCAAGAAGCGAAGTGGAATGTCAAATTCATGACATTTTGAAGAGGGACCATTCAAACTTCAATCTGATAAACATTTCATCCTCTGTTGTGAAGGTGCTTCTATCCGTGCAGCCAGGGCCTGCAATCGTCACATTGTAGCTCTTGAAAGTGATTCATAGCTATTTAACGAGGTCTTAAAACCACTCGTAGCTCCCCAAATTCGTACAACTCCACCTCTCACTACTCCAATCCAGCTCGATGATGACGATGAAGACACATTTCCTGACGAGCCCTTTGACAAAATATGTGAGTAAGTTTTATTGGTCAAGTAATGCAAATTGCAAGTACAAGTTATTACATCTACATGTGCATGATGTTTTCTAATAGTTGATGTCCTCTTATTTGCAGTTTGACAAGTACGTCTCCAATAAAACGACGCCATTTGATTTGTAAACGCGCGTTCCAGACTTTGCTCACTCCTGACAGTCACTACTAGGAAAACAGTCGAAATATGACTACGGCCATATGACTAGATATGACTATCGGGAGGATATGACTCACCAGTAACTACTTTGGTGACTAGAGCAGTCCATAGTCATCACATGACTATGATTCTAGTCATATTTCCACGGGACCTCAATGGGAACGTAGTTGGGAACGTATTCTTCCGTGGGCAGCCATATAACTTTCTGCATGGGCAGCAATATGACTAGATTTAGTAGTTATGTGACTATAGTTTCGGGCAGCCATTTGTAAGTGGGTTTTTGAGTGTGGCCTTCATGGTTTTAATTCAAATTTTTATCCTTTGTTTAATGATCTATTTATACCCACTCAATTTGACTTTCCTTCATTCTGATTAGGGTTTTCTTTTGAATTTATTTTGTTCCTTTGAGGTTTTAACATTTTATATATTCTATTTTTTAACTTTTTATTCAAAAACAAGCTGGCATGTTTTGCTTTTGTTTTTTATATTTTTCATTCCATAATTTTTTTGGAAGTCATACATTTTTATATCATTTTTGCAATTCATCTGTCATGGATATTTTTTCCAGATACCCTTCTTACTGTCTACAGTCTTTGCAGTTCTCTTTGCACCTTGTTCAAATACTTGTCATTTATCGATTTTGCATTGATGTATTGTTTTTCTCATTTTGACTATGATAGTTTTATTTTGACTACAACGCTTCTTCCCCTCATGTATTCTTTCCACTTTTGTTTACTCTACCTCTCCTTCTTTTTTATTAGCTTTTTCTTTCAATTTGTGCCCGTTTCACGTCCATGCTGACTTTTTTTCTCAATCATTGGTTTAGTGTTGCTTTGGTATTCATCTTGAATTATAATTTGAGGTAGTGCCTTGGAAAGTGCACTCTACATTATGTTTGAGAATCACGTGCGTTCATGACCCCTTCTAAAAACCTTCTCGTATACGAGAGGTTATATGTCTACATACCTTTATATACAGATATATTTTGTTCTAGACATATGTTTAGTGTAAGTATACGTGAATATTTTCAGTTCTGAATGTGTTTATTGTATGTATACGTTACACGGCAATATTCAAATTAATACCCCTTCTGTGCACTCACGTATACTCGTACATGTTTAGTACAGTGCACCCCACGAGGGTAGTGCGCATGCATGTTCTAGCGTCAATTAGTGATGTTGAAGATATTTATATGGTAGATCCCTTTGTATACCATGGCAATGTAGAATTAGCAATGTGGAATTGGCCATTTGCTGCAGTTCAAAAAATACTCTTACGCACTGTAGACAGTAATGTCGAGCGACTGACTCATATTAGTCGTGCATGTAGAATCACTGACTAAGTGTAGTCATCAAGATTACCAAGACCACAGCTACTGCATATCATGTTTCGTACTTGGTTTGCTAATACAATGGGCTATGCCATGCATTTGACCTCATATCCTACTGTGATGGCACATCATGTCCCACCTCTAGATCCTCCTCTGCAGCGACCAAAGCTTGGTTTACATCTTTTGTGGTTAGTCTCCTACATCCTCTCAAATCAGGAATGTCCAGTTCCCTTTCCACCGTAGTGTATTCAGGCCGTAGGCCTACATGCTCCTCGTCTCTACCTAACTGTACACTCTGCAGATCATCTCTTCGGCCATCACTTGACTCGACTCTTGCGCCACGCGGCTGTCGTCGTAACGTAATCTTCCATCCACTGTTGTCCTCGTCGTCTACATAAAAAACTTGCTGTACGTGACGAGAAAATGCAAAGGAGTCCGCTGAATATGGAATCAATCGATCAAATCTGAACAATGTGAATCCATATTCGTCACATTTCCGACCGGTTCCTTCCTCTTTCGCCCCTCCTCCGCTAATGGGCTTCTTCCGCCCGGTTGTCTTCCTTCCGGGTCTTCCCTCTTCTTTCTGCGCTCCTCCGGTCGCGGACTGGTACCTCCCGGTTTCTCCTGTTTCTTCCTTCGCTCCTCCGGTTGGTTCCCATCCGGACGGGTTTTGCGCGCTTTGCCTGGGCTCCGGTCCGCTGGAGTCGGGGTTGGTTTCTCCAATCTTGCCTTCTCCCTTTCCGTGAGACATCCGTGCTTATCATACAAGTGGTAAAGGAAAGGGGTAATGGGGCAACCTTTTGCTCCTCCGATCTTCATGGCTTCCCGGTTGACAATTTCTTGTATCACCACTCCCCATCCGATTACCCTTTTGTAATGGAGCGCGGATAAGATACCCTTTGCCAATTTGATCGTGACAGTGGTGGGCTTATCCGGGTTGAGGATTGGTACCAGAAATTGCAGCAGTCGCTTCTCCCGGGGATTCCGGCAATGGTCCACCCGGAATCCGTCCTTCTCCGAGATCTCGGAGAAACGCTCTTTCACCCATTCCGAGTCTCCCTTCTGACCCGACTCGAGTCCGTACCCGCAATCCGGAAGGCTGTAGGCATAGCTCCAGTGCTCCCAGGTCCAATTCTTGCGCTTTCCCCGGATGCAGTTCTCACTGGCTGCCCTTGTACTTCCGCCAGTATTCCGGTATCCTGGATATCCCAGTTCTGGTACAGGAGCTCCTCGCATTGCATGGTCGCGAGGTCGCAGCGCAACATCTCAAAGTCGCCCGGATGCTGGGGCACTACCGGAATCACCTTCTTCTCCGTGATTCGGTTTCGTGCAACGCTCTCTCCTCCCCGTGCCATTGCTACAGACTCCGGGCGCACTCTCTCCCTCTTCCGCGAACTGCACCTCAGTGTCTGGCGCTCCTTCTGCTCCGGTCCCACACTATCAACTCTACTGCTATCCGGAAATACGAAATTCTGTTGGCGCGGAAGATTGGAACTGTAGAAAGAGAATGAACAGTGGGTCGCCCAATTTAAAGCGGCCCACTTCAATGCTCGGATCGTGGCCGGGTCCATCGGAGACCCGTCCTCGCCTATCGGGTCGCCCATCCGGTTTCCACTCGGAACCCGTTGTCTAGCTAGTCCTGCAGTAATTCTACTAGGCTGCGCACGGACGCCGCTCTCTCTCCAAATAAATAACTGGGCCGTTATGGCCATTACTTCTCCTATTTATGGCGGAAAGGCTACTCCTAGTTGCCCTAGAAACCCTAACTAGCCGCTTTTGGGAAAACGAGGTTTGACAGTGTTAGTGTAATATCTAATGAAAAAGTAATTGCTATACCAGCTATTATATATTTGAACAAAGCTAACTTATGGCATCTTAGACTAGGCCACATCAATCAACAAAATTGAAACAATTACAATCAATGTCCATAGGCATTGATCCTTTTAATATACAAGACTTAACATTATGTCAACCTTGTATTGAAAGTAAACAACATAAAGAAAACATTTCAAAAGAAGGAGCCCTAAGTCTATAGAGATTTTAGGGTACATTCACAGTAACACGACCCAACCCCGCCCAATTATAACGACTCTTGATGAGTGCTTAGAAAATAATATCTTCAATTTATGTAGATATTAGAAAAATTTAAGGACATTTTGCGACATATTTTGAACATTTTAGCACATTTTAGTCATTATTAACGACTGGTTACAACCATATTTTAGTCGTTTTGGAGTACCAATAACTTCCCAAACATTGCCAAACTTTAGTATATTGTATAATGACATATATTATATGTAGTTACTGATTTATATTGCATTATCAATTCATATGATAAGATTATTGCTTAACAATCCGTTAAATTAATCACTGGTTATAGTTTCCTTGGGTCGTGTTACTGGGTACATTCACAGTAACACGACCCAACCCCGCCCAGTTATAACGACTCTTGATGAGTGCTTAGAAAATAATATCTTCAATTTATGTAGATATTAGAAAAATTTAAGGACATTTTGCGACATATTTTGAACATTTTTGCACATTTTAGTCGTTATTAACGACTGGTTACGACCATATTTTAGTCGTTTTGGAGTACCAATAACTTCCCAAACATTGTCAAACTTTAGTATATTGTATAATGACATATATTATATGTAGTTACTAATTTATATTGCATTATCAATTCATATGATAAGATTATTGCTTAACAATCCGTCAAATTAATCACTGGTTACAGTTTCCTTGGGTCATGTTACTGTGAATGTACCCTACTGTGAATGTACCCTTTAGGCCTAATACATTTAGACATTTGTGGTCCCATGCAAGTGGATACACACTCTGAATGGAAATATTTTATTACATTTATAAACAACTATTCTAGATATTACTTTGTCTATTTAATGAGACATAAATCAGAAGCTTTTGACAAGTTTATACAATACAAGACGTTTGTAGAAAAGCAAACAAATCACAAAATCAAGATTTTAAAGACTGGCCGTGGTGGGGATTATATATCTCGAGAATTCAATGACTTTTGTATTAAAGAAGGTATTAAAAAAGAATTTAGTACATTATATACACCTCAACAGAATGGAGAGGATAAGAGGAAAAATAGAACTCTAGTAGGGGCTATGTTGGCTATGCTATCACATTCCAAATTACTTAAAGTATTTTGGAGAGAAGCACTTCAAACAACATCTTATCTCCAAAATCAAAGTTCCACCAAAGCCAACATAGTTAACAAAACTCCTTTTGAATTATGGTTCAAAGAAAACCCAATTTATCTTACTTCAATTTTTTTGAAAGTAAGGCACACGTTCTTATTCAAAAAGAAGTTAGAAAGAAACCGAACTCCCATTCTATTGAAGCTATCCTTTTGGGCTATAGTGAAGAGTCTAAGTATTATCGCTTAATGAACATTCAAAATCAAAAAAATAATCATCTCTTGAGATGTTATTTTTAATGAAAATATTCATTTTGACAAACCTATTGAAATTAATGAAGAAGAAGAAGATTTAATAGATTTTAATTCATTTAAAAATCTATCTATAAAAAATCTTAAAACGGATTTATTGCCTTTGACAACAACTTCTCAACATCTTATACCACCTTTACAATCAATCAATACAAATAAAAGGGAATTGAAGAACCCTTATTCACACAACAACCATTAAAAAGCTCCAATAATATGGATAATTCACAAAATTCACCTTCTCATGATGATGTTGTTGAGGCAATGCCACATTTATCTTTGGAAATCAACCGAGAAGACACTACAAGAATCTGGGTGTCTAGTTTGACAGGAATTTGACACAATGGTGTCAATTTTATGTTGTATTGGACACCTTGTTTAGGACCACCTCTTGACACAAAAATTAACACAAATCCGTCAATTCATACTTGTTTTGTAACCTAGTTTTCATTCAAATGAGAGAAGGGCCACGTTGGATTTCACTTTCCATGTCACATCACCTTTTCTACCTTTCCACACTAGAACTAGGAATTCACTTTACTTTATGCTGTAATTACTGAATGTAATATAGAGTAATTAACAAAATTACTGTCCACCCTCCCCATTACTCAATAAAACTGCAGAATTCCAATCAAATGCCCATGCCTGTGAATGACATTGATAAAATAAACCTCATGAGGGAAAACTGTGGTAGCCTGATCACAAAAATGAGAAAAAACGAAACATTCAAATGATTTCTATCTTCTGTTCAACCATTCTAATATGTATCACCATGACGGGAAGCCACATAAAACATTCCACCCAACACCAGGGTCCTTCTTGTGCCATGTTATGTACAGTACCCACCAACAAGTTTATGTTCATTCAAATTTTCAGAGATTTGCCAATAGAAATTACAAAAATTATAAGCTTTCAGCCTAATTTAGATAAGTTGTAGTGCAGAAGATGAACCACGCATACAATTGAGTTTTGGTAATAAAAGATTTTTTTAAATTTTATTTTTATTTAAAATTCAAACCTTCATTTTTTACCCTTAATTCAAACAACTATGAATACAAATATTGTTACTTATGGTTTATAAAACTTTCAATGGAAAGAATGCAAATCCTTTGTAAAATCACGTGAAAAAAAAATCATGGGTTTTGAGGTCATATTTACTAAAATATCAATGTTTGAAGTTTTCAGTTCAAAAATGTTCAATTTGAATATAATTTTTTTGTTTTTTTAATATCTGATCCAAAAATTGTCCAAAGAAGTAATTTTCACACTTCAAATGGTTTAATATTTTTTAGTATTAATATTGATATTTTTTATGAATTTTACTATTTGATTCAATTCTTTGAAAAGCTAAATGAACGTAAACTTATTGGTGGGTACTGTACTTACAGTACTTCACTACATCATCTACAAAGGCCTTATTCGTTAAATTGAGACAAAATGGTCATTTTGAGACTTCAACCCTAAAACAATTATAGTCATTTATTGTCGAGTCGACGATAAGATGAGACTGTAACCTTTGGGCAATCAAAGGTTTTTATATATATTAATATATTAAGGTCTCAAATTACCGAATAGTCGCAAACCTGAACAGTTATAATGGTTTATCCTCGAGTCGACCATAAAATTGAGACTACACTTTGTCTCAATTTAACGAATAAGGCCTTTACATAGGTATAATATTGTTGTCGCTACATAGAGATTATTCAACTCTAGAGTTCGCCGGTTCGCCCTCTCGAATTACTAACGTCTCTGCAAACATAATCAAATTCAATATCAAAAACCAAAAAGGAACTCCCAATTTCAGCTGAGAAAACATGCAAGCTCAAACAAACTTATATATCATTGAAGTCTGAATAAATCCAATAAAACAAATGCATTCTAAAAATAGTATTTCAACTAGAAAAAGGAAAGAAAACACTCTCAGGAATTTGCCTTTGGAACAATCTGTGACATGAGCTTCAGAAGAGGTCCATGCACTTTATTACCGTTAGCCAGGAATAAGGGCTTTTTAGTTTTGCCTATAAACCAATGTGAGACAGAAGGAGCTCCCCTCTCAAGTGAAACCAGTCCAAACAAGAAAGGCAATTGCAAAACAACAACATAAAGAGGTTATTTAGATACTCGTTTTCCTTGGAAATAGCTCATGCATAAAGACACTTTTTTCAAAAGATTTCCAAATACTTTTGTACCATATAATATCCATCTAGTCAAGAAATCATTCTCACATGTTGATTGTCTCTGCACCCTAAATGAGGTGTTGCAAGTGTAATAAATCGATCGATTCTAGCCCTACAGTAGTGGCCTTCTGATGAGTGATCGATGATCGATGCAACTAGATTGTGATCCCTTCCACTCCCTCAAGCTTTACTATCAATAATAGAAGCTTCTAACCTCTCTTGCCAAAAGCTCCGTTCACCCACAGAACGATGTACATTATGAACACACACTCACACAAATTTTAGTCACACTAGGGTTTTTCTCAACCTCTTGCATGACCTAAAATTGGCAAGTAGACAGAGTAACTACAAGGGCTTCTAAAGCAACTGGAAAAACTGATTCGAAAAGAAATTAGGGACGATATTCACATTATTTGCGAGACGCTTCTGGGGTTAACGCCATCGAACAACTTCCAAAAGGAATTCGAAGCACTACTTGGGAAAACATTTGTTCAAAACCAACCCCTAAATCAAACTCCAAGTATATTGCTACCACCACGGGATCTAGACGATGATTATCTATTATAAAAAAAATTTGAAGGACGGGAGAAGTAACGAACAATACACAACTATCTCATCAGGCACACGTTGCACACCGTAGCACTTGAGGTGCTTCACCATAGCCAGGTGAAAGCACGAAAAACTGTACCAAAAAGTTAGTCTGCTATATTAAAATCATAATTGTTTTGGTCAAAGGCCATAAATTTATATCAAAATATATTGTATTTTGGTTTTAATTTTATGAAGCCCTCTAGAGTTCTTATAGATACTTGAACTCAAATTTTAGATCAAAATCTTCAAAAAAATTACAAAAATTAGTGTTTGAAAATGAGTGTCTAAATCCAATCTCGGTTGCAAAATTGATGGCCTTAAATACACTCAACATAAATATAATTTTTATGACCTTTGAGATAATGATAGAATTGAGGTTCTTGTCCAAAAAGAAAGTAGAAAAAAATGTGTTTTGATATACATTTTGCTTGTTTTATACCAACTTTGTTGATTGGTACATAACTACTTTTTCAATTTTGGCCACTTTACGTCAAGAAAATTTTTATAACTACTTATTGAAGATCATTTTTTCAAATTTTTTGGTAAACTTCATAAAACAACATATATTTTATTTCATTGATATTATTTTATTACGAAATTCAAATTTATAATGTATTTTTGAACCCTGCATTGTTGAATGGTCATAAGAGTTAGAGGTGGTAGACTTTTTCGTGCTTTCACCCAGCCTTGAACCCTAATTTCTACGCATTCGTCAATGGCGTGTGGCTCCAACAATCCACACGATCCACGAACACGCCTGCGCGCAGCAATGGTACCACTTAGAGGCTGTTGTGTGACGCCACCATATGTAGTGGAGTGCGCGTATCATACACTACTAGAGAAATGGGGTTCCTAACCCGCACAAAATCAACAGAAATTCTGTTGGTTCTGTATGGGTTAGGAACAATTGATTCCAGAAAATCAACAGGAACTTGTTGGTTCCAAGAGGAAAATCAACATGAACTTGTTGGTTCCAAGAGAAAACTTGTTGGTTATGTGCAGATGACTAAATGTTTACTACGTTAAACCCATTCTCTGTTGGTTCCAACAGATGTGTCTTGGTTTTGTCTTGGTTTTTATGCACTCTCTAGTAGTGATAGTCCGCGGCTTCAAAAGCCCCAGTCTGTTTGATTCTTTCCACAACTTGCATAGCGTATTGACGTTGTCGTTGCGAACCACCTTGTGCACTTGTGCCAACGCTCGCCCCTTCTCTTCTTCCATCTCTTCAAACCCTCACATAAGAAAACGTCCAAAAATTCTATCAATCTTTCGTGACCTGCGTGATGAAAATGAAAATCCTTCAAGAATGGGAATTTCTCAAACCCTCATGACTTGCTCCAATCGGGTTAGAGCAGGTGAGAATCTAACTGATTAGGATGAATGTAGTTTAGGATGAAAACATTTATCCATCTTGCATGTTGGCAGTCGTTATAACATTCTCTTACAATTTGCAACCTGGGCTTACTGAATTGCCAAGAAATTGACACAATGTGTCTAATTTTGTCAATCTAAATCATGTGCATACTAAAGACTCTGGATTCCAATGTTTTAAAAGAAAATTGACATAAATGTGCGAAATTCATCAAATTCGTGTCAATTAGGACCCAAATTTCTTGTAGTGAGACTTATCACACGAAGATCTTGAAGTTAATTCTACTAGAAGAGATCCAAGTCTTCTCCAATTCAAAATGCACCAAGCCCTTCAATGGCTAGTTCTTCCCAACCCAAAAGAAAAATACAACCTACTAAAAAGGTTAATAGAATCTATTGAAGGTAAATCTTCTCCCAAACGGCCATGTCCTTACCATAAACAATCTAATCAAGCCAATGTCGTACATGTTCCTTTAGAAGCACCTTTAACTATAGCCAAAGCTTTGGAGAGACCTGATAAAGAAAAATGGCAAGCTACCATAATCGCAAAATTTAATTCTCTTAAAAGAAATCAAACTTGGAAATTAGTACCTCTTCCTCCTAATAGAAAACCTATTAGTTCTAAATGGGGTTTTTTAATTAAAACCCTTGTTGATGGTAGTATTGATAAATATAAAGCCTGCTTAACTCCTACCAATCCTAATTTAGTATGTAAATTAGTCAAAGCATTATATGGGCTCAAGCAATCATCTCAAACATGGTATAAACGCCTTAATACTTATTTACTACAACAAGGCTATACACGGTTAGAAGCCAACGCTAATATCTATACCAAAAGAGAAAGTGACAGAAGTTTTACCATTTTAACCATTTATGTAGATGATAATATTATAGTCAGTAATCAAATATCTCTTGTTCAAAAATAAAAGACACTCTTTGCAAGGAATTTTGCTATGACCAATGAAAGAGAAATCCACTTTATATTAGGCAATGCTATTATTAGAAATAGATCCGAAGGTTGGGCTGTAACTTTCAAAACTTTACTTTCAAAACTTTAAGTATTTACTTTCAAAACTTGAAGAGTATAATATGCTAAATTGCAACCTTTCTTCTACACCTCTGCAATCTAGAATTTGTCTTTGTGAAGATGCTTCTGACCCAACTCCAGAAGAACAAATTATTCTCAATACTTATCTTTATTCTTTTTTGGTTGGAAGTCTCATACATGCTCAAATAATTCAAGGCCAGATTGTGTTTATGCCATTAGCAACTTAGCCCAATATCTTTTTAATTATCGCGTTTCCCATATTCACACTTTAAAACGGACTATGAGCTACATTAAACATACGCACCATCTTGGCATTAAATATCAAAAACTTCTTAATGGCGATATTTTTCATGGTTTCTCAAATGCTGACTAGACAAGGGATAAAGATACCTGTCGATCTACTTTGGGTTATTGTTTTATTTTAGCAAGCGGCATTATATCTTGGGGAAGCAAAAAAGCAACAAAGCGTTGTTCAATCCTCTACTGAATCTGAGTATATGGCTTCAGCCAAAGCTACTGCCGAGGCAGTCTGGCTTCGCAATTTATTACGAGAATTGGGCTTTCCACAAGGTAATCCTACTGTTATTTATAATGATAGTGAAAGCGCTATTGCTCTTAGTGAGAATCCTAAATATCATTCCCATAGTAAACACGTCGATACCTAGTACCGTTTTACGACAGAAAAGGTCCTTGCCAATGCAATTCAATTAAGATATATTCCTACCTTAAATATGACTGCTGACATCTTGACTAAATCTTTACCTCTTGATAAACATAATCAATGTATGATGCATTTAGGCATGTGTCCCATTCCTAAAATTCACGCTTTAATGGTCTCTACTTCTCCCTTATGTGGGAGTTCTAATTTCCATTCTTGTCTCCCTTTTCTTGAGCCTTTCTTACATAAGCTTGCCCTTGCCATAACCATTGCTTGTCCCTTTGATCCGTCTTGGAGTAGGAGATCTCAACCACACATTGGTCAAATGTCCAAGACGTCTCAAAAGCATGATTTTTTGACTCATACAACACGTAAGAATCACCCACAAGCTTGTACATATTGTGCCAATTATGGATACAAACATAGACTTTGCACAAGACCAGGTAAAAGAATGATGTTTCGCCAACAAATAGTACAAAAGACAAACAATCATGGATGAAATCATCACCGCCATAACGAAGTCCATGAATTTCTATCTCAAGAAAATACTTTAAAAGATACAAATATATCTCAATTGATTCAAAGCATAAATAATGAACTTAAGGAAGTAACATACAATGTTCGTGTATTATCAATCTATTTAAAATTAAAAGATGAGTGGGAGAACTCAAAGCCAAAGACAAAATGGAAGACATTAAAAGTTTCAAATCCAAAACTCTATTGAAATAAATGATATACTTAGAACTAGTGTCCTAGTGGGAGTGTTAGACATAGTATTAAAAATTAATAGTACATTAGTTCATTGAGATCCATTGAGTTGCCATTAAGCTCCAAATAGTTATGACTATTGGAAAAAAGAACAATGAATAGGATATAAGTTGATTGATGTAACAATATTAATATTATTAATACATATAAAATTATTTATATATATATATATATATATATATATATATATATATATATATATATATATATATATATATCTCACATATTTGATACTCTCTTGAACTTGAACATTATAAATTTTTGTTTTCTGAAATCTACAATGTTGTGTACTCTCCTCTTAGCTATGGCATGGTTGAGTCCTGCATGCTGTAAAGGCTTGTCAATTTTTTACCTTCACGTGGTGAACTTGTTGTAACAAATATTTGACAAATCAACAAAAAAACTATCGGTGTTTATTGATGGTGAAAGAAGTTCAGAAATGTGTAAAATGAAGGGACCTTCAAAAATCTGCTATAGTAAAGCATGTGCACCCATGAAACTTAGCATTGTTACTATTATTATACATAAATTATGTTTATTGAATCTTATTGACAAGTGAAAGAGGATTTCAACGCACTTTAGCATGAATTATTTGTGCTAAATATACATATATCATGAATTGACCTCTGCTATTCAAACAATGTATATTCTTAAATTAACATCTTCATCCTAGATAAGAATCTAGGTTGGACAAATTTTGAGTGGGATGAATGTAGATGCACATACTTTAAAGGGTGTCAAGAATAGACAATGTTAGTCACGTTAGAAACAACCAGCTACATTATAAGAGGCTTTGTCTCTCAAGCATATACATTCTAGTTTATCAAATAAGATGCTACTCAAAACTTCCTCTCATTCAATGTAGATTTAACTTCTCTTGATACAAAGCCTTGTCTCTTCAATTTAGAGCCAACAATATCTACCAAGTTAGAAACAAATAACTACACTACAAGAGGTTTTGTCCTTATAACAAATACACATTAAAATTGACTTGTAGACTTATTAAGTAAGATCCTATCTAAACTTCCTCCCTTTAGCATCTGTCTGTGGAAAGCCTCTTGTCAATATAGCACCCTTTTGATCTAAACAGCTAAAACACTTGGTACAAGAGAAACCACAAATGCTCTTTCTTTCTTTAGATAGTAGTCAAGGAAAGGCAAACTACTCAAGAATGTTATGTTTGGATTGAGGGCAGCTTTGCACAATGTGCAAATGCGGCTATAATGTTGATTACAATGTTGATCACTTGTTTTTTACACTACTAGAAACCTTGTTGCATTTCACCCCCTAAAATGGAGAAAAGATGGAACTTTTGTCCCTTTGTGACCAACACGACTAAGTAGAACCACTAACACTCTTGTTTTAGCCAATTGTGGCGCCACTAGAGTGCGTGATGACACCATGTTCTACTAGTGTTAGCTTCTTGTAATGTTATTTTTCAGAATTGGATCTCAGTGCCAGACACAATGTATTCCAATGGTAGCAAACATCTCGTTTTCACAATTTGTAGCAGCTCCATCAACTACTCATACTTATCACCAGCTAAAGGAGGATTTCTATGAGAGACCGGCGCGTGCTCTACAAAAAGAGAATAAACCGTAATTTTACACCATGCTTTGGATTAGAGGATGGGTGCTAGAGTGATAGGACAGGCTTGGCACTTTCTCAAACTAAGGCCATTGTCTTTCAGAGACCCGCTCTCACTTTTATTAGAAGAAAATCAGAAGAGATTGAATAGTGGAGTGCTTGTCTATTTTCTACAAGAGGGGGCCGGGTGCTTCATGGAGAGGGACTCTAACTTAATTGCATGGAAAATGGAGAAAAGCAAGGATTTTCAGCTCGGGGAAGTCACTTAGTGTAAATTTTGGGTACATATGAGCATACAAAGGGTATTTAATGGGGGGTATGAAATAATTAGAATATTCCACTATTTATAGTATATTTAGGATATATTCCATATATATTATAGGAATATTTCTAAAATATTTCCAAATTGGTTTTAAAACACCCTATATTATTTCTAAAAAATTATAATTTTTATCTCAAATGAATAAAAGACACCCTATATTTGTTCTCTCATAGTTATTTTAATTCTTGACAGTGATTTCCCCGGGATTTTCAGCAGCCTGGAGAGGTCAATCATCACCTGTTACAGTTGAATCAGCAAGGATTACTAATGAATAATTAAATGAAGTAAGGTTTTTCTTATCACCATATCACATTCTATAGATCTTAAAACATTCGATAGCCTCTGGGACTGCTACCTTCCCTTCAACAAAATGATGTGGAGTATTCCACACCATTTCATCCCCCCAATGGAGTGATGTGGAATATTCCACATCACATCAATAGCTATAGGGGCAGGTGGCATTAAGCAAGAGCAATCAACCATGGTGAACAGTAATTGAAAGCACTCACTCAGTCGCAATTCAATAGTTGAGTTAACCGAAAACAGAAGAGGAGTTGAAGAGGAGTTCCCTCTCTATGATTAAGTTTTCTAACAACCATTGTTCATGAATAGTCCCTATAGTCAGGGCTCTTAGCTTGGGGAGCGGATGGAAACTCTCCTCTAGCACTGGGAGGTCACGAGTTCCACGTCCTGTGGTGGCGCAGGGTCTTGTTTTAGATTATTCTTCAACTCACCATAGACTAGTTTTGCTATCTTTTTGAACTGAAAACGAGTTGAAGGTGAGTATGAGGTGAGTTTCCACTTTGAGACATTCTTTTCGGTTAACTCTAGTGCCATGTAATTGATCTGTAATTGAATGGGCTCTTGAATAAAATAAACAAACTACCGTGAGTGATTATTCATGTTTAAACTAAATGCAATGTTCATGATTTGCAAAGTGCTTCAAACGAGGCAACAGTCAATAGTGTTCATGATTTACAGATCATTTGATTCAATAGCCCATTCAATTACAGATCACTGGTCACTCAATCCATAAATGTGGATGAAACTAAAAGGTAGCCTTCTTGAAGGCTACTAAATGTTATGCAAGCTTTGTGCAGATTCTCGCTGGCAGGTTATTCCTTTTAGCTGCATCAAACCTTATAGTGCATTAGAGAGGTCAACTTTGTTTGGCTTTCAGGGTCTGGCGAGTATCTACGTATTATGGACATTTGAATTTTGGGAAGTCAACCATAGCTTAAAGGTTAACAATATTCTACGGGCACAACTTCAAGTGTCGCATTACAAGGAGAAGACATTGCTTTTCACTGGGTAGGTGAGTCAAACAGCGCCACTTCTCACTCATTTGTCATGTAGGACAAGTGTGTAACTTGTTCCTGACACTGTGGTTGTTTAGTACGATTTGTAAAGAGGCCTTGAGTCTTTACAAATCTTTGAAAATTTGTATAAATTATAATTTTCACCTTTAAAGTTTAAAAAGAAGTGATGGAGGGAACATCATTACTTTCCACAATTAGCAAATTTTATAACACTACAACAATGTTGAGGTGATGCACTTTGAAAAATTCTCCTAGGTGGAGTTTAACTTGGATTGATATAATTCAAATTGCGTTGCAAATTAGACGTGGTGTAGTATTTTTATTTCATTTTTATTTTTTCAAAAACATAATTTTTTGTTCTGGGCAGCCCGTTAGATTTGTGCAACGACCAGAAAAAGGTCATTGAACGTTTAGAGATTAAAGAGGCTACACATCTTGACTCCATGTAGGAAATTTGGCTATTATTCACAGGTATTTTAAAAAATCCTTTGTATCAATTTGTTAGCCTAAATTCTATCAATGCAACTATTTGGCTAAAATCAATAACAAAAATGAACTGTAGACAGGAGTGACGTACTCATGGGGTAAAACCAATGATTTTTTGTTGCTAAACTTAGCCAAATTGCTACACTGCATAGGGGTTTTAAAGGGACGCATAGTAATTTCTCGACATTTTA
This sequence comes from Pohlia nutans, assembly GCA_022496805.1. Classification (NCBI taxonomy): domain Eukaryota; kingdom Viridiplantae; phylum Streptophyta; class Bryopsida; order Bryales; family Mniaceae; genus Pohlia; species Pohlia nutans. Next base: position 26,229,764 of record CM040096.1, read on the forward strand.
CAATATTTAAATATTTACCATAACATAAGAAGATATGTATGCATTGTGTTAATTGTGCTCTCAAATACTTAAAGTGTTGTGAGACACTAGCTTAATTGGAGTTGCCACGAATAAGTGTGCAATTGTACATTGTGTTACATATGTCTTGTAAAACATATAATTGAGTTGCAATAGACATGTGTTCTCTCACAGAGTTACATGTGTGCTGAGATACTTAATTGGAGATGTGTGATGTGATATACTTAATTCGAGTTACATGTGTAAGTTTTCATTTAGTGTAACGTTCTTCATTGTAATTTATACCTTTGGTAAGAGAATCGGAATTTTTTACTATATTTTATAAGGGATATGAATTTTTTTTACAATCACTTCAAAAAATCATAGTGATATCAAATTTTCACCAAAATTTATGAAAAATTCATGATTTGTAGTAAACACAATCATTCATCTACAAAAAAATATAAAACTGAATACTTCTCTTCTTTATAGTGGAAAATTTGAGTGTGACATATAAAGCATGATTCCATGGTCATAGGCCCATGCATCATTAGGAGTTAAGATGTACCTACTTTAACCCCTAAATGACGGAGGGGTATTAGACAAATGTAGATGTACTATAATATGTGACCTCTTTGTCTTCAATGAAGTTTGGTTCAATATAAAAATGAAAATCCTGATGTTTTAAAATCATCCGTACAGTTAAATTTCCAAAAATAGATCTATATCTTCATGTAATGAATTCAAAAGCATTTAACTTCAAAAAATTATGAGAATTACAAATTTTATTTTTAGAATTTGAAATTTGAAATGATTGGACATTCTATTCTAAAATTTAAAAATAACATTTTTTTCAAAGGAGAGAACATCATTAATTTCTCCAAATAGTAAATTATGTAATTTAATATAAATGTAAATGTAGAAGTGATTGTCTTTGAAAAAATCTATTTGGCAGAGTTTAACTTGGATCAATATGATTCAAAGTGGGTTGGAATGTAAACTTGATTTCCTATTTGGAAATATTTTTTATTTTTTTTTAAAATGTTTTTTTCATCTTGAGCAGCCTGTAAAAAATGGCCAGCGACCATAAAATGGTCTATCTGTGACTTAGGGGTTAATTTTTAAGTGTAGTGATTTTGGAGAGTTTTTGGTTGCTTAATTTAATGATTGACTTTTTCAAGAGCACTTTTGAACTATTCTGAACTCAGATCATAGAATTTTTGGTGAATTGCTACAACGTACACTAAGGTATAAAATTTTCGCAAATCCTCCTCTTTCTAATTGGTTCACACATGCATGATGCTAACTTCCCATAAAATCTATAGTAGTCAAAAATGCACTCTCGCAAATCGAGAATTCATAACGAATGAGAAAACATGGATGAAATTTGTACATCGTTCAAAAAATAGACGCCTGAGCAAGTAAGGATTAAAGGACATTTCCTAATTTAGAAAGAAAGGAGTATTTGAGTTTTAACCTCAAAATATAGTAGTAATTTACATTCTAAAACTGTAGGTACATACTATTCTTGTCACGGATGATACCTATAAAAATTCATAAACGCATGTTTTCATAATCAACAATTCTTGATCAAAGTCAAGTTTGAAAACTAAGAAAATTAAACCCGAGGCGATTAAAACTATGTATACAAATGTTGTTACTTATGGTTTATAAAACTTTGAATGGAAAGAATGCAAATCCTGTGTAGAATCATTTAGAAACAAAAATCATAAGTTTTGGGGTCATATTTACTAAAATATCAGTGTTACAAGTTCTTAGTTCAAAACTCTTCAATTTGAATACAAACATTGAATTATTTTAATATTTTATCCAAACATTGTCCAAAAAACTAAATTTTCACACTTCAAATGGTTGAATCCATATAAATATAAATATAAATATTTATATAAATATCAATATTTCTAAAAGTTTAATTCCGTGCAAAAATGTACGGACCCGGCCCGGGCCTGGCCGGGTATCGGGCTGGGCCGTCCCCCTTCGCGTCCCGGGCCTGGCCGGGTATCGGGGTCGCCCTCCCCCTCGACCCCCCCCCTCCTCATTTTGCGCCGCCTTTTTCCTCTCTCTCCCCTCCCGCTGTGCTACCGCGCTCTGCAATTTTCGTATGCACGCGTGATTTCGTGGTGTCCGTGTGTTGTCGTGGGATCCTCCTCTCCGTGTTGCTGCTGATGTTCGCGCCCCCACAGTGTAGTTGATGCGCGCTGGGTTTTTTTCTCGTTCATGGGTTTTGTTGATGCACTCTAGGTTTTCAAGATGGGCGCTGGGTTTTGTTGATGTTTTGCTGCTCTCCTGGGTACTTGTCGTGCGAGCGTACTGTCCCTGTTCCTCCTGCTGTTGGCGCGCGCCGGGTTTTGTGGATGCGCGCTGGGTGATGTTCATGCGCGCCTGTTGGTGGACTGTATTGTGGAACCCCTGTGCGCTGTGACGTGCTTCTCACCGTGTTGGCGACGTGCGCGTGTTGTTGCGCGACAACGGCGTTCCTGTGTCCCTGTAGCGTGTACTTCTGGGCCGTCTCCTACATTGGTGGAGCTCCGCCAGCTGCAACGTGCCTCCTCACTCAGGTAAGCGAACTGTTTTTCCTCTGTACGACATGTGATGCTTGAAGTCGACGTCACTGTTAGGACGTAAACGTTCTGAACGGTAGTGTTTTAGAACTCCATTTTGCCAGAGCCGCATTGTGAGGTTTTGGAACTCGATTTTGCCACAGCCGCATTCTACAGTGCTGCAGCGCTATGATTGTGACGTCAGTTTAGAACTGCGGGAAGCATATACGGTGCCAAACTATCCTTTGTTTGTTGTATGCATGATGGCGTTCTATGAATCAAAGTTTGGTGTTTTTATGTAGATTCAGAGATTGCGGTCACTGTTCTGTTGTGCACGACCTCCCAGAGTTGTCGTGGACTGCGACGGCTAGATCACAGTATTTGTTTAGTTAGGATGTAGACAACATATTGGAACTGTGTGAAATCTACAACTGCCATAGATCTGGTGGGCAGTGGCTTACTAGATCTATGGCAGTTGTAGATTTTAGACAATCATACTATGGTGGAAAACTCCTAAGTAAACGCTTACTTTGTACTAGAAAGTCCGGTATGGGAGCGTCGTCTTGCATGTTGCGGTTTAGGAAATGTAAAACAGTGACAGATCCAGTGAGCAATGCCCAGGTGGATGTATGGCAGATGTAGATTTCAAAAAGTCCTAGGACGGTGGAGAACTCCAAAGTAAACGCGTATGGCAATATTTGTTTAGTTGGGATTTAAAGTGTACAAGCGCCATAGATGCAGTGGGAAATTGCCCACTGGATCTGTCACTTGTAGGCTCAGAAACAGTCAGAAATTGATCCAAAGTGCCAAGTATACGAATATTGCCATGGCTCACTTCGTCTTGCAAATTGCGACTGTTGGATCCAGTGAGCAATGCCCAGCTGGATGTATTTTGTACTGTATTTCTTTACTGTATTTCTTTATTGTGTATTTCTTTACTGTGTATTCTTTACTGTATTTCTTTATCCGAAAGAAATACAGTATAGTATTTCGAAATATTAAGCCGTATATACATATTTTGCTAACACCGTAGAATACAACGGCAATACAACAGCGGGTAGCACTAATATACGAAACGAGAAGAGGGATCATGAAATTTTTGGCTTGGCCAATGGGCAATTGCCCACTGGGAATGCGTTGTTGGGTAATTTTCTTTCCCATTGGAGGCAGTGATTCACCTGCCCGGCTGCACAAAATCTGGTATAACTCATATGATGTGGGCCTTTACTGTCGAAGTGGAAGGGAACTACGGGTCCCTGCAGGACTGTAGTGCACATTATATTGAGTAGGAGAAGTGAGGCAGCAGAGTAGTTCAGCTGCACAGTAGGATAACAATGGACAGAGAAGGCAGTGAGCTATGCAACATGGCAGCAAGAGCAAGTGCACTATCGTGACAGCATGACACTGACTATTGATGGTCAGGTCCGAGTCCCTGTGGGCAATTGCCCACTGCATTACAAACTCCACACTACAGTGCCACTTAGTACACACGTCTAGGTCTAGAAAGGAGATTGCAATTGCCCAGTGGAATACCAGCTTAAGTAGCACAGTGGGATTTATGTTCTGTAGGATGCAGTGGGCAAGTCCCCAGGGTATAAGAAACTCCTGCGACTGTAGTGGCAGCTAGTACAACTTGTCTGTAACCTAGTGGGCAATTGCCCACTGGATTACAATGCTTGCATGTCACCTTGTGGCGTATCGTAGTGCGGTAGTAACTCACATGTATCGAGTGCGCACTTGACCACTGGCACTGGCCAAGCACGCAGCCTGGTCTATACCAGTGAGCAATTGACCACTGGCATTGATCAAAATAGAAGGCACGGACTAATCCAGTGGGCAATTGACCACCGGCTGTGCACAATCAGATTGGGAAACTTTAACATGGTACTGACAACCGTCACGCTCGGCTGCAGGTGATCACACAATGGGAAACGACCGCATAGTCGAAGTTCCGTACGCGGGTGTTCTGAAGAAGATCTTCGAACTGGAGCGGAACGAGAACATCAAGGGCGACTTCAACGTCGGGAAGAAGTACAGACTGAAGAGCTCCTTCATACCACCAAGGCAATGGTCGGTAACGCTGCAGAAATTACCAACTGACTCAACATATGTGCTGAGACCCTGCGCAAAAACTATCCAGCCGCCAAACACAGAGCCTCAATTGAACGTCCTGGCTTCGTTGGTAGTAACAGAAATAAAATTCTGTAAACCACACATCATTATGTGGGTGAAGAACGCATCCGGAAGTGTGGCTAATTTACTGTTTGATAACTTAGACAATGAATTCATACCCAAAATTTGTGTAGATAGTGTCAATGTACATACGCAGGCCATGTCAGAAGTGTGTAGAGATGTAATACTAGAGAGCAAGGAAATCCCGGACATGCAGAAAGAGTACCTGCAACTGAGTAGAGTGCTGAAGCGACTCCTGAAGGGCATTGCAAAAGTGAACAAGGCAATCCTGACGAAACCGCCGGAAGCACCGGCAGGTGGAAAGAGAGCGGCACCTGTCACGCCATGTCCACCTGCGCCCAGCCGGGACAAACCGAGTCGCAAGACAGAGACAACGCCTGGAGAAGAGCAGACAACAGCTGAACAAGAAGAGGACACAACTGAACAAGAAGAGCAGACAAGAAGAACAAGTCCGCGTAAGCGCCTGGACCCTTCAGCGAAGGGCAAGGCCAAAGCCGTGGCCAGTGAGCAATTGCAAACTGGCGGGAGTGACAACGATATTGAGGATGTAACTCCTGCGCCGCAACCCGCGAAGCGCAAGAAGATGACGAAGACGCCGAAGAACGGCCGCAAGAAGGACCTGGCTAAGGTAAATGTCCAAGCATCGCCAGGGACAATGGAAGGGCTGGAGGATCAATTCCGTGAAGACTGTGGAGTTGAGGTCGTCGCGAAGAAACGGGCGCCAAGGCGCTCGCCCAGGAAGAAGCAACTCCGGCATCCCATGCAGATAAAAGACGGGCAAGACGTGGATATCGCAAAATGTCAGTCGGAGCTGCTGGAGTTCAAGGCCAGGAGCGCGTCCATGTACCCATTCGGACAGGAATTCACAAAAATTGTGCACGTGGATAACATGGAGATTGCCCCGCTCGGCTACAAGTACAGGCCACTTCATGAGAGCTTAGTGGACTCGCTGCTGCAGGTGCTGCTCACCTAGCTCCACGCGAACAAGCAGACGCTGACCCTGATGCCCCAGACATCATCCTGTCCCACGTCATGGGAGGAGGTCAAGGACGGGAAGTTCTACATCATCAACGGGCAGCACACGTGGGCGGCCGCGAATCGACTGCTCGACAGTCCCGCTGCCACGGATGTTTTGAAGGACGATTACATGCACTGGTAGTGCAATTTTGTCTGGACGACCGACAAACTGGCGCTCTCAGAATTGGCGCGACGCATCACAACACGAACCAGTTCTGGTGGGATTCGCCCGAGTACCTCTTGCACATTCAGTACGCGCGGGACTTGTGGGTGCAGTACGGCATGCCATCGCCACTCAACAAAGAGGGCTTCAAGGTACATTTCCATTCTTGCTCATATGATGATTGTGCTTAGTTAGGTGCTTGTGCGGGATGACGCTGTCGTCCCAGTGGGCAATTGCCCACTGGCAATCTCAGCTGTAATGCCGAGTCAGGTCGAGCGCAATGACGCTATAGACAAGTGGTAGGCTCTTGCCAATCAGGTCGGGCCATGCGGGTACTGGCCCATGACATTGGTGTAGTGCCTTGTGCAAGTGCGCAGTTTTGACGCTTCCGGTAATCCAGTGGGCAATTGCCCACTGGGAGTGGCCACGCAGTAAAACTGATCGTGGATACGCTGTGCTGTTACAGGAATTCCAACAGAAGGCAGTGGAGACTCTGAACGCAATGGCGTGGAAGAATTTGTACAAGACGTTCAAGCAATATCCTGGGGAATTTCATGTTATCACGTCTGCACCCTCGCTGTACGCGACCATCATGCGCGCCTTCCACTGGTACGAGAGTGGCGACTTGATCAACCCAGACACGGGGGTCAAGTATAAAGACGAAACCAGCGATGAGAAGTGGGGGAGGAAATACACTGTGGCCTACACATTTAAGTGCCTGAAGGGACTGGGGCCCAAAAGCCTGGCTGTGCTCGTGGAGAGAATCACGAATGGTCTAGATTTTGACGGAAACTACACTAGTCCGGAAAAGAAGGACGAGACTCCGAAGGTGTACTTGGGATAGCCGAGGCCAAAGAACAAGTTCACGTCGAGCCTGAAAGAGTGGACGGACAGGAGAAAAGCGAAGAACGCAGTGATCCGCTTCTTCAACAAGAGGTGGGCCGGACAAATCTGGGAGGACGAGGACGTCAACATCGACGAGTGGAGGAAATTCAAGTTCGACGTCGGTTTCAATGCGTGCCACATGGACGAGCTGATTCGGAGGGGCACCAAGAAGTACCTACAGAAGTTCATGAAGGTGAGTGATACTCCCAAGCGTGAGTAGGAATCCCCACCTGAGGCCTTCTCGGCAGAATTCCTTTGAGTTCTCAAGAAGGAGAAGACATATGCGCGTCGCCCCCTGCTGTTTCCACCAATGTCCGTGTACAGGACTTCTGGGAAGCTCTCCACATTCACCGCGGCCAAGGACTGGGAGGTACCATTTGACCCTGATCCCGAGGAAGACCGCCGGCACTGGGCGACGGCGGACACGACGGAGATGTCATTCCAGGGCGGGATTTTGGATTTCCGTGGCCTGGACGAGTTTATGGAGCAAGAGGATGCTCCATTTGACCCAGCACTGGGCAAATGTTACTTGGCAATTATGAAGCCGTTCCTGGAGCCCAAGAATTTCCTGACGGCGACGCCGTACTGGCTTGTCATCTGCCACACGAACAAGAGGTCAGAGGCGTTGACGACGATGCGGAAGTTGCTTCCCGAGTGGTCCCATGTGGAATCGCGGTACGTCCCTGCCAACGCCGAGACGTACTTGTTGTCGCCGGCGGCAACAAAAAAAGGAAATGGAGTTACCCTGTTCGTCATGCACAGGCCCAAGGCAAGTCCACTAGTCTGGCAGGAGCAGGTGCGAAGCGCCGAGCGATACAGAAAAGTGGGTTCCGTGAGGGAGTACGGTATATATGATTTTGAGTTGCGCATAGAAGTGTACATGGATTTCATCAGCCAATTGCCGCGGTTGAAGGAAGGCATGGAGAATGTCATGTGCATAACCGCCGGCCGCAAATGCATGATTGCGGCTTTCATAAGTTTCGAGCACTCTACCTTGGTCATTGAATTCTCAGCCAGTGGGCAATTGCCCACTGGGGTCGACAGATTGTAAGAGTTGTTGCTAATCGGCTACACTGGTCTCATTGTTTGTGCGCAGATGATGGACAGACGGCCAGTGGCGGTGGTGACGGATGCTATCAACCTGCCGGGGTACCAGCAGAGTCACTCCATCGGCATCCAGCTGCTCGGCTTCGAGCATCTCTTCCACACCAGTGTGGAAACCGATGACGTGATTCCCGCCACTGATATGTGGGCACCAGCGAAGGCAGCAGAGGAATTGGAAGAGCCCGAGGGATCATTCTCTGGAGAGGAGTCAGACGTGGATACCGCGGAGATACGGAGCAAGATGAGGGAGGACCGTGTCGACGAATCCGACGAGAACTCGGGAAGGTCCATGAATCCTGATGAGGTGGACAATAGTGATGAGGAGGTGTCCGGATCGGGGGATGAGACGGACGACCAAGTGCCTATCAAGAAGGAGAGGAGTCCCAGTCCCACTATTGAAAGCGCTCCGTGGCTGCATAAGGACGACCAGTACGAGCGCAGGACGGAGGCAGCGCAGGACACCGGGGAGGTGCCCACATCTGAACATTCCAGAGGCGCGCACGATATGGTGCAAGACGAGGCGGACGAAGGTGAGACGGACAATCTCAGTCTGCCGATGGACATTTCTCAGTCGTGCCAGAATGAGGCCATCCCTTCTCCGACACGGTCAGCGCCATCCCCGACGGCAATGGAGGAGGATACAAGTAGCGGCCCACAGCAGACCTCGGTGGCTGGTCCTGTTTCAGCCACGACTGAGGCAGCAGCTACAGGGGACCAGCTTGTCAGCCTGCAGCCCGGCGCTGAGGGTCCTGGATTGGACAGTGGCGAGGTGGAGGTCATCCCAGTGGGCAATTGCCCACCGGGGAGCCCGGTGGACACGACCCCAGTGGGCAATTGCCCACTGGCCAGCACGCCCGAAGTCGTCGCACATGTTGCGGAGGAACACGACACGATGGAGGTACCTACCCCAACTGTCCACGCAGAGGTGTCGGTGACGACGGAGATGGCGCCCGGACAGCACGCAAGTCCGACTGACCCGATTGTGGGCGTGACTCCGGGCACGGTCACCGTCAAAGTCGAGCAGACTTCGGTGCCACTTGTGTCCAACCGAGACGATCCAATCTGCATCGACAGCGATGAGGAAGACGCGATGTGGAGGGAGGTGATGCGGCGCAATCCATCTCCCGCGGTGTCTGACCTGTCTGACGGTCCGGATGAGCTTGCGGTGCCTGAAGGATCTGAGAGGAAGATGTCAGCTGCCAAGGCCTTGCGAGTGCAGCTGTCGAAGATTTCCGCCGACAAGCTCTCCATCAACAAGGACACTGTGCACTATAACCGGGAGCTTGAATTTCAGAACCTGCAGCTGAAGAAGGAGCTGGAGATGGAGCGAGCGCTCCGAGAGAAGGAGAGGAAGCTACGGGAGGAAGCGAACGAGTCCCTCCGAGGCGCTGGCATGGCACAGGTGGAGTGTTTATCCTCCCCTTCGGCCCCTCTCACACAACTGACAACGTCCGTTGCATCCGCTCCAGAGCTGTCGGGATCAGAAGCGGTGGAGCTCTCACAGCCAGGAGAGGTGGAGGTGGTACCCTCCACGCAGGTACAAAGGATCATGACTCCCATCATTCCCTCCCACATGCGAACCCAAGCATTAGACTAAAATCTCAGTACCTGGCTGTGCAGGAAGGTGACATACTAGAGCAGTTCGCGGCGATGCGCACCGATGCGGATGTACAGGTCAGTCTATCAGCATAGCAACTACAACTGCATTTAACTGCGATTCAACTATTGTCCAGTCGGTTCGGTAGTGTCTTGATTGATGAATTGGTGGTCGAATTAAAGGAAAAGGGCGGGGTTTGTCTACAGGGAAAGTGATCGTCTTTGTAGGGAGGCGTGAACCTGAAGACAAGGACTCCATCCTCAGCACTGTGAAGACATCCGTGTAGCAGTCTTTGTAGATTTTTGTAATTACTTCTTGTAAAGACTTGGACATAGTGTCTGGAAGACGATTATATTCGGGAGTAGAAGCAGGCAATAACATTTTGGATTGGAGCTCACTTATATTGAGCCTGTTACAGTACCAACATTTTCATGAGTGGTAGCCTTTCAGCAAAGCTGAAGGCAGACTTATAATTCGGAAATAAGAAATATCCGTTGTATTCATAAAGTGTGCACGCCTTGCATGACTGACACATGTTTTCGCAACCTGTCTTCGGAGTTACAGTACACGCACGTCGTTAAGCTCAGTTTTGATAAGTTCCACTGTCATTGGCAATGCTCAGGGAAATAGGCTAAGTGTGGATCGTCACCGTCCTCTGAAGGTAAGCTGGTCTGTCGAGAGTGTCCATAACTTCATTTTCATGTGCGAACTAGAAGCAGACATCTTCCGTAGCTTTTTTTGTGACCATGTCGTCAGAGGCTTGACATGATAGCGCTGTCTGTGGATATGAATCCTGCAGCGGGGAAGAGTGTGTGTGCCGGAATGCAATCCGCGTAGTTGGCGAAAGCTAAATAGGTACGTCCCTGATACGGCGTCGTCATCGTAAGGACTGTCAAAGTACAACTTGTATCGCGGATGTCAGCATATTCGTCGCTCAAGATATTTGTCGCTGCCGAAATGTGATCCGAAGCACTGCAGGCCCCTACTTACATACACTACAGCTGTAGTCGCCCTTTATCAGTACATCGACGGTAGAATAGTATTGATGCATTTATTAGTACAGCGCTGGTATAAAATGGTAGTGCGAAGCACCAGCCGTTGGTGCTCCGTGGCAGTGCTCTACAATTATAATTTATAGAAGTAAAGTCAGTCATGTCAATTTATTATTGAATTCATGTAATTATTCAAAAAGTGAACTGCTTCCTCTGGTGTGCAGTATAGTACTCTAGTACTGCGCTGAGTTGGAAAGACTCCCGATTGAGGCGGACAGTACAGTAGTGGGCAAGTCTGCTGTGGACATGGCCTGAAGATCCAGTGGGCAACGGCCCACTGGGTCTATACCGAATCCGCCTAAAGAAATCTGAGTATAGGGCCACCTGCAATGATGGCTTCATGAGGTACAAGTCAGACCTCTCATGATGCCTTCCATGGGGGCAATGATGGCATACGTGGAGAAAGAGTGGAAGTTTACACATCGTCTACTTTGAAGACAGAACGGGTTGGAGATCAGAGCCACTGTCGCCGGGGTCGGTATTCACCATGGCCGGCAGACACGTCAGTCAAGGTTGCAGGCTTCCCGACGCACAACCTTCGTCGGAAAAGTCCAGCTCCATTTGCACCGGACGAACCTCCGGATTATGACATTGAATGGAAGTCTTGATGTCTTGCATATTGAGGGCCTGGAATTCTAGGATTTCCGTAGAAGATTCAATACATGCTTTCTATGTTTATCGGGGTTGTAGGACTAAGAGAGGTGAACGATGTTAGAGAAGGCTGACTACGACTGTACGGACGTTGCTGTTTCTATTCAATAATTGTGCACGGGGACTGTAGCAGAGAACTAGAGAAACCATGAAACAAGGATGACACTGAAGGAATGGTTTGTGGTTGACAGTGCAGCAAGATATTGGAACCGAAGAGGAGTGGGAGGCTGGTGCGGTACAGAGGCAAAACGTGAATCCCGTAAGAGAGCGGACTCTCAATCACAAGGACGACGTCACAACGTTGTGCACAGGTGATTTTCACCCTGCAGTATACAATCGTTTGCATAGTTTCTGCAACATGTTGACCCTGACATCGTGTCCACCCCGGCGGCATGCATTGCAAGAGTGTTGACAATGTATGAAATATTGCTAAGAGCATGAACTGTCCAGATGCTGCCCAGTGGGGTGGGCAACGGGACGTGGGGTGAACATTGTTTCCAATACTATGCAGACAATTGTATACTACCAGGTGGCAATCACCTATGGACAACTGTGGATTGTAGTCGTCTGTGAATGAGAGTTTGTTCTTATTCGGCTTTCACGTTTTGCATCACCGCCGTACCAGGCTACCACTCTTCTATTTGGTTTCCAATATCGTACTGCAATGAGGCAATCACAGCTGACTCCTTCGCTGCCATAATTGTTTCATCATGTTCATAGTTCTACCAGACGCACTCGAACTAGCAGTTTGCAATAGCAGCAAGAATGTACACAAGGAAATATATGTTTCATTGGGAGTTGCAAGCGGTTGGGACGCGTTGAAAATGTCCGATAGGCATACATGCAAAGGACCATTATCCACGAGAACATAGGGGAGTGTCCCAATGAAACAAGTATGCCCGTGGACAATACTAGGTAGATTTTTATGAACTCGACAAGCTCCTGAGAAGTCCTACAGCCACCATGAAGCCAGAGAGTGTGTATTGAATATTCTACGGAAAGCTTAAAACTCCAGTCCTTCAATATGCAAAACAACGAGACTTTCATACACTGTCTTGATGTGGAGGTTCGTATTGAGGCACACGAGCAAGCTCTCAGAGATGCAAAAGAAGCACTCAGTTTCGTGCCCATCGCTTTCAGTACTGTGAGCGTCGGCAATGTTACTGGCTAGTACACTGAGTAGTATTTAGTACAAGGACAGCTATGAGCACAGCTTTTTTGTTCCATATATGAACAACATTGTTGCAATTGCCACAACATTGTACGGAAGAATGCATGTTGAAAAGAATGTGAGTATGATGTTTGACGAAATATAGAAATGCCACTCCAACAATAGATGTGACAAGTACCACGGAACACTGCACAGACAATACAGTCATCATATAGAAAGAATGATGTAGTGCTACTAATGCTGCTGATGTCTATTCTGGTGTGCCATTTAGAGGGTATAGGACACGAGTATGGTGTGGATTGAATGAGCATAGTCATGCTACACTGTAGAGCTATAGAAATGTAACAGTGTCATGAAAAAGCTGCCTCACCTCTATGTACAGTCACTCACACATATAGCATGTGCTCATTCGAACCGCACCATACAGACTGAAAATAGAGAACGATGAATCTTCACTCCAAATTTGGTATGCTGTAGTAGCAACTGCCTTCCTGTGGGTGATACAGGTGCTGAATTTTTGTAGGAGGGGTCCAATCAATTTTGAAGGTGGCCAACTACATATGTTCATTCCAGTGGCTTTTTGCTTGAGATGTTGTTTCCTATGTGCATAGAGATATTTGAGAGGTTTTACATGTTGCAAGCCTTCACAGCTTGGACTGGTCAAGATGACAAAAACTACTTTTTATAAGCGTTCACAAGTTATAATACCTATGAGTGGGCAAAGATTATTTCAATGTTTCATAGCAGTTCATCTTCACATTCCTCATAGCACAGTTGGAGGCACTCTAGCACGATACAAAGAAGATAGACAGGTGCATGATCGTGCACGATCAGGAAGACCACGTCTAATGCAGTAGTTGTAGGTCGTTGTGAAAGCACGATATTGCTGTCTTGTTTTGTTATTGTTTATTTGTTACTTTTATGAATATAATGTTAACAAACAATGTCATCTTGAAGTAATTTGACGAAATTTAAGTTAATTAAGTTGTGAATACAATATGCATGTTAGACGATAGTTGTTGCAAGGCCTTGGGTAGGTCGTTTGGCACTAATTTAAGCTTTAGGTTAGATTTAGTGTGGAAGGACTCGTGAAGGTTTAGCCCCCTAGTGGATCCAATGAATGATGGAGAAAGACTAGAGGAGGGAAGATCCCCCCTAGTGAATCCTAAAATTAGGAATATGGTTAGTTGCTTAATTTAGAGTTGAGTGTTTTACCGTGGGCCTTGCGCAATTAGCTTTTAATGTTCATGTTTGTGTTTATGGCGTGATTGTCTTGGTTTCGTTCATTTAACTTCGTGGTGGTATGTGAGTTACATTCATTCGTGGAAGTTCTTCAAGATGGAGCGCCGTGGAGGTTGGAGCTTCATTCATTCGTCATTCCGTCAACGCGTTAGGTTAGGGCTTTTAAGCCTTAGGGTTAGGGTGAGCCGCCTCTTTGGCGGCTCCTTCTTTTGTACTTAAGAGCTTGTTTTCAAGCTTCAAAATAAATCCCTCTCATTGTTTATTGATTCATCTTGTTTTTCTTTCTTCTCTCTTTGTGATGGCTAATTGATAAGAGAAGGAAGGCCTTGGGCCTCCTTCTCACGCCTCTTGATCTCCTCCATTGTGTTAGTAGTTGCTTTGAACTCAAGTATAGTGTAATGTCTTTTGTTAATCTCCATTGAAGGTTTCTCAGTTTTTTCCCCATCAGTCCCTCGTTTCTTGTCCAAGTTATTTGAAATTTCTAGGGTAGGTAGCTTGTAAGTAGAGTTTTCTATCGGTATATGGCATGTCCAATTCCAAGTTATAGGGAGGGAGATATTGCCTCCCAAAGTTGGGGGTGTCAAAGGAGTTTCCCCCGCCGGCAGTAGAAAAAAGAGCCCAGTTCTTTCACAATCAGTCCTAGGTCTTGAATCCTATGCTGTTGAGATTTTGAGGGTAGATGCACAATGAAGTTGGCTTTCCAAAAAGCCAAGGCACGCCCAATCCCGAGCTAGGATGAAGAAATGGCAATCCAAAAATTGGAAGGGGCTCAAAGGGAGTCCGGCGGGAGGTTTTCTTCTTCTTCTCTTCCTTGTTCCCTATGTTCTTCTTGTCTTCTCTTCTCCCTTCTTCTTCTCTTCATGTGATCTTGTTCCTTTGATCTCTTTGTGATCAAAGGCCACCTCCATGGTGGTTTTTGAGCTCACAGTCGTAAGATGCAAGCTCAGGGTCTTTGTTTCTGTAAGGAGACCGTCAGTCCATGTTCGACGGCAAGGGCTTCGATCTAGAGTGAAAAAGAAGAAACCATTGTTGACAAAGAAGCATAGACAGAAGCGTTTACGATAGGCAAAGGCTTCAAAGGAAAGTCAATTAGAAGATTGGAGCCATGTCATATGGTAAGAGGAATCAAACTTCAATGTTTTTGGTTTAGATGGCCGACAGTGCTGTTGGACAAATCCTACAGAGCCTCTTCGTGATTGTCATGTGCAGCCTACGGTTAAACATGGTGGTGGTGGCATTCTGGTATGCAGGGATGCATTAGTTGGGTAGATATTGGAAATCTGTACCGCATTCATCGCATCATGAATCCGCAAGTTTATCTTGACCTTTTGGATTCGCAATTACGGGATACCATTGGGAGAGAAGATTTTGATGAAGCGCAAGTGATCTTCCAGCATCAGAATGACCCAAAGCATACATCTGGTCTGGTTCAACGATGGTTGGGGAGGCAAGAGTTTTTCTTGTTGGAGTGGCCACCGCAATGTCCTCATTTAAATCCTACCGAGCACTTGTAGAATGAAGTGGATAAACGCTTAAGGTTGTCTGGCACATTGCCAACATCCAAAGATGACTTGTGAGAGAAGATGCAAGTCGTTTGGCAGAACATTGACCATGAATATGTACAGAAGCTAATTCACACAATGCCAACAAGGGTGGTTGCTATTCTTGCAGCTAAAGGTGGATACACAGGTTGGGAGACTTGTAGATAATGTACCATCCGCTACTTAGTAGCTTTCAAGTTCATTGCATACACTTTGATCAAGTGTAGTTTGTGTTTTCATGATTTCATATCAAATCAACAAAAGTTCTTGGCCATGGTTGTTGCACAGTTGTTTTAATTTTTCATTTCTATGTAATTACAGCAAATGTGCTCTCTATGACTAATTTTACCAATTAATTCTCAGTAGTCTACAAGATAATGTCTACTTTTTATGTTCACAAAGGGTGGCCTTTAAATTTTGTGAGTCACTGTAAATGTATGCCAAAGACCGCAACAATATACACCGAACATAACAAAGTGTCGAACTTCTATAGAAGCAGCGAGCAAAATAAGCGTAATTAAATTTATTCAGTTTGATAATGAAGCAATGGTGGCAATATGACTGTAGTTGGGACTTTACATCAAATTCTGAATTTCTGAAGCAATTGCCCACTGCATCTATGCTGGTTGTAGACTTCAACAAGTCCCAACTAAATGAATATTGCCGTTGTTTCTTTTGAATCTCAGTATGCACATGAAAAACATGTTGTACAGTCTATGGGAAAGACCAATTGGAATGAAAATGCCGGCAGTCACTCCCTCCTTGATAAGTGAACAAGTAATGGAGAAAAATGTGTACCGGGTATTGTTTTTGCAACTATGGAGTATTATGTACGATAGAAGTAACAAAAATAGGAATAGTACAGCTCACTTATATAGAATATGGGACAAAATTCCGTAGCATGAACACTCCTAAGAATATGACAAAATTCCGTAGGAAATAATTATAGTGATTTTGTACCGCATTTTGGAGCAGCCAGTCCAGTATGTGACTTGTATTTCTGCCGTGTTCACATACGGTACTCATTGTATTAGGTGCCATGACGTTTGCAGGGATGTATGACGAACACTCTAACCAAATCTTTTTGGAACAACACATATATGACAGAGGTCTTGTATGCAAATGTACGGGTGGTAGGTAAGCAAAGTGAAGAAATTGTTTCACACGTTGAACAGGAACTGTGAAACTTCAATCTGTCTACTTTGACCACATCGACACTCAGGATGTATATTCATGGGAGAGGACGTATGGCAATATATGTTTAGTTGGGGCATATTCATGAAATTTGGACTTATTGAAGTCTACAAGTTGCACAGATGCAGTGGACAATGGATAATATGCCGTATATAAACAACGATAGGGAATTATAGGTCAGAACCGCAGTGTTCTTTCAAGCAATGTTTGCAAGTTCAGCATCCGAACATAAGGAGCAATGATCACAACATACAATAATATGCTTGTTCAAAGTACTAAATGTAGATACGAAGGATGGCATCCTTATCATGTTGCCGGAGTACGTGGGTAATGTACACGCAGTGCATAATATTTGCAGATATAAAGGCAATATTTGCGGAATTTTTGTAGTGGGGCACATACATACTGGGAGGACTATAAACGGACAGTGACGAAACAATCCACAACGAACTGGCTGTACATGAGATATGATTTGCATCAGCGGAACAATATTCTCAAGCACTTGCATTACCAATCCCAGAGCTGAAGTAGGAGTTCATGAAGATATAACAGATATTAACAGTATTATGTCGTACTAAGACTAGGGCTGTACAACTTTGGCAAAGCCAAGGGCAGAGGTACCAAAAACATTTCATTGAAAATAATGAATACAATCAGTCCAGACGAGTGTCCAGTTCGAAGTTTGGTGTTCTACAAATATTTTCCTTTATGATGAAGAATTAACCAGGAAAGTACACCACTCAAAATGGAATGACAAAAATGTGAGTGTTTTCAGGGAAGTCAGTGAATCGCACAATTTGATAGTTTACAAGAAATGAAAAAAATTGCACGTGTTTGTCACCAACCAAGCCGCTGTTTGAGAATCTGACCATTATTGAAGTTCCTAAAACACAAACTACAATGCAGGGCTTGAACAAACAACCTCAGGCATGAATGATTGAATGCGAAACAAATGATTTTAGGTTTTCAACTTCGATACCTCATTTGAAGCCGAGTTCACCGCTTCAAAACGGTAGAAATATTTTTCTCAAGGGTACCACGAAATTCCATTTATGGATGTGAACTATAACTCTGTCCAACACAACATACAATATCATGAAATCAAACATTATAGCATGCAGCGAAACCTCTGTTACCTCTGAATATCAAAAACTGTGAAGACATCTTCAATTGTGTATAGGCTGCATACCATCAATAATGAATCTACCGCTTGAACCACAACCTAAATCTCACACGTTATTCAAATTCATATTTTTAAGTAAGTGGGACGTAGTGATTGATTGCTAGCGTGCTATAGATGCAACCCAGGTGATTTGAGTCCACGATAGTGGGAGTAGGAAAACATTTTTGTAACGCAGAATTGAAAATGACATTCTCACATGACAGGGTAGCAACCTCACGAAACAGAGGATATTATATCATCGCAACAATCAAGGCTGTCCGTGCCACTCGTGCTCATCATTTATGCCACATCTCCAATTGGTCACCCCCAACCAATAGAAGCTGACAGTGTGTTAAAGAACATTCAACGTATGCTTGAGAAAAGAAACTTCATGATTGTCTGCATTATTGTCCAACTATTGACCACCAAGATTAGTTGCTGTACATCTCATGCAAGAAAAATAAAGCCAAGCTCGTGTGAACGACTATATAGGTGGCCCATAATACTCAAAATTCTTGATTCTGGTCTTCCAGTTTTGTCCCAACTGTACGGAATAGTCCCAACTAAACGAATATAGGGTTACTCATTTATTTAAACCAAGTCTTTGTGCAAGGATTGTAGTCTTACCCTTGGACTTCCATCTTACAGAGGCCTTGCTAGGTTTTACATTCCTAGGCCTCTTCTTTGTCCCCACCGCCCATAGCACAATAGAACCTGTGTTAAGGGGGTTTTTCTAGGAACCGACTTTAAACGAATGAGACTACTCCTCACAAGACTACTCTACGCTAGACTAGTCGCTAGAGATTGAGGAGAGTAGTAAGAGGTTTCTACAAAGGAGAACGTGCTGTCAACTAGGAAAAAGCACTAGTATGCTAGAGAGTCCACTCCTACATACCCACAGACTACTGCAACTAATCAAGATATAACCACAAAGAGCGATACAAGAGCTAGAAACAGCAGTAGTCTAACAGCAGTAGTCTAACATACTAGTGCACACAAGATGAGTTAAGACAAGAACGAAGTATAACTGAGGCTGCCAAGAAGATGTACAAAATATATAGCAACAACCTTCTCAACGAGAGGGGCAGTACATATAGGAGACTAGTCTGACATTGTGTCAGACTGGTCGACCGAAAAAGTCGGGTCGACCAGTCTGTGCCAATCTGTACTACCGGGTATTGCCTGCCGAGTCTATACCTGCCGGGTATAGACTAGCCTATACTTAGCCTAAGGGAATATCCAACAAATATTCGGTTAACATTGCCCTCCCTCTGAGCTAAGTACACTCCTGTGGACTTTAGTCTACCCCAGTTGGCGACTAGGGAAAACGGTCACGAGGAGTGACAAATTACCCGTGGTTGAGACATCTGCGAGTAGTCGACCCGTACTATTGTCGACTCGTCACTGGTTGATGTCGTTGGAGTCTTGGGTCATGATGGGGGAGGTGATTCCTGCAGGCATCCCTGAAAAGTCGAAGCCGGGGGACTGCTGAAGAAAATGTGGTGGGTGAGTCGACTCGAGTGTCGACTGCTGTTGGTGTGCTTGCTGCTGTTGTCTGGTCGGGTGCTGGGGGCTCCTCGCCTTGCTGCTGCTGTGGTGGAGGCTGTCGCTCCTCTTCGGTGGTTGGTTGCTGCTGTGCTGGTGGTTGTTTCTGCTCCGCTTCTTGTGGGTCGGCTAGTAGTGCCTGCTGTTCCTCCTGCTGCTGGTCTCTGTCCTCGTCTTCGTTGGTCGACTCACTATTGTCCGCGTCCTCGTCTTCACTCAACTTGACATCGGTAGTCACTACCTCGTCGTCGTTAGTCGACTGGTTCTCCCAGAGTGAATGGTCAGGTTCGTGGTGGCTCTTATCTTCGTCTTCTTCTTCGTCGACTGGTGGAATCTTCAAGTCGGGGTGGTCGAGCTGTAGTTGGTCGAGGGAAGGAAAAACTAAGGGAAATGGCAGTGAAGCAAGAGGGGGAAGAAGGGGCGCGGCCATAGTGCTAAATACTTGCCCTATTGGCCTCGCATTCAAAACTGATGTGACAGGTGAGGTCGGCACCCATAAATGTTGCGGCTGGTCTAGGGTTTGACTAGTCAGGTTGACCAGTTGAGTCGACCAGTCGAGTCGACCGACTAGAGCTACAGCTACAGAGGGCGGCGCCCATAAATATGGCGGCTGGTCTAGGGTTTGACCATTCGGGTTGACTAATGGAGACAACCAGTCGAGTCGAGCAACTGTGGCTACGGCTACAGATGTCGGTGTCCTTAAATATGGCGGCTGGTCTAGGGTTTGACCAGTCGGGTGGACCAGACGAGTCGACCAGTCGAGTCGACCGACAGTGGCTATGGCTACAGCAGTCGGCTTGTGTCGGCTAGGCTCATCTTTATTCTGTACTAGCATTGACTGGATGTCAGATTTACTAGTGGGTGGGCTTGACAAATCCGTGGGGAAGCTATCGTGTAAGACTTGGTAGGGTTTAAGTTTGTTGACATTGACTACTACCGGGTCGGGGTCAAAGTGTTGGAGACTGACTAGGAGGACAGTGTTGTTGGGGAGGGCGTACTGTACTCGATACGGGCCGAACCATTTGCTACGGAGTTTACCGGCATGGACATTCGTACCTTTCGGGTGCCATAGGACGTAGTCGCCTACGTTGTACAGAGTCGACTGGCCCTAGGTCTGGACCCACTGTGCTCGGTTCCACTGCTTTTTGCTATGCTGGATGGCAGCTGCTAGTCGACTCTCATCCAATTTTTCCAGGTCGGATACGCGGGCTGCTAGTACTCGCCTAGGTGTGAAGTCGGTAGTCGCTCTCGACCGTTGAGTCGGGATGATGTACTCGGTAGGCATCAATGGTGTCAGACCATAGACCAATTGGAATGGGGTGTGACTAGTGATGACCTTGTATGCCGTCCGGTACGCAAAGAGGACTGTATGTAGCTGTAAGTCCCAGTCGGTTCGATTCTCGTTGACTAGCTTCTGCAGCATCCGGACTATGATCTTGTTGGTCGACTCTGCCTGGCCGTTACCTTGTGGGTAGTAGGTTGTGGAGGTCGTATGTCGAAGTAAAAAATGTTCGGTGAGGGTGTGGACTGTGCTATTGATAAAATGAGCACCTTGGTCGCTTACTAAGTGAAGTGGACAACCAAACCGGGTAAGGATTGCCTCGTACAGGAACTGTGCGGTTTCCCTGGCGGTGTTTCCTCGGAGAGCTCGAGCCTTGACCCATTTGGTGGCATAGTCGGTAGCCAACAGAATGTATCGACAAGCTGTATGTCGGGTCTTCTTGACGGGGCCGATGAAGTCGAGTCCCCATTTCATAAAAGGTTCGGCGGGTAGTTGGGTGACGAGCTTGGAGGAGACGGTCTTGGGTAAGCCGCCTATCATCTGGCATTCATGACAAGACTGGCAGTACAGTACAGCGTCTTGGTGTAGAGTCGGCTACCAGTAGCCTGCGTCTAGTATTTTTCGTATAGTGATGTCATGAAAAAAATGTCCTCCAGCGTTGCCTTTGTGTAATTCTTGGAGGATTGTTGTAGGCTGACTACTGGTTAGGACTTGTCGGAGCTGGTGGTCCTTACCGAGTCGGTATAGTCGGCCGTCGAGTACTTGGTACGGGATGGCTTTGTGAGCTATTCGCTTGCGAGCTTCCTTCGTCATGTAGGCTGGAAAGGTCCCGGTAGTCAAGTAGTCGACTATCGGGTGTAGCCAGTCGGGTTCGGTGGAAAAGAGCTGCGCGTCGACTGACTGGTCGGGTATGTCTATGGTTGGCTTGTGTCGAACCTCGTTCGACCTAGAAGTAGAGAGTTAGGGTTCTAGAGTGGCTAGGAGTAGCCCGGATCCCAATAAAGGAGTGTGGTAGTGACCATAATGGCACATTTAGTTATTTATGTAGAAGAGGCGCTCGCGCGCGCTGTAGAGTTATTGCTAGGGTCCGGTTTTGATGGCTGGTGTCCGGATTGGGCACAGGATCCGGACTGGAAACCGGGTAGGGAATGGACGGGTCAGGGATGGACCCGGCCGAGTTTCGCGCCTTGAAATGGGCGGCTTTAATTAGGGCAGTTCATTGTTCATTTTCGCATAGTGTTTCCAGTCCACCCCTGCGCCAGATTTTTGTGTTTCCGGATGCTGTGAGAGATCAAGAAGAGCGACCGGGTGGTGAGAAAGTAACCCGGGAGATTAGGCGGAGCGCGCGCGGTAGAGTGAAAGAAGTTTTGGAGCCAGCAGCGATGGGACGGAAGGACGATTGGAGGCTCGGGCTACCGGTTCCAGATAAGTTGGTGCGCCCGGTTGCTCCGGCCAGTACGGAACATAGAAAGCAGCTGTGGAAGGATTTGCGCAAGATGGGTTGTGAGGAATTGCTGTACCTGCCCTGGGATCTCCACAGTAATACCATGTTGCAGGAGCTAGGTGGACAACCAGTACCGGAGGAATTCCGGAACAGCGAAATCCGGGGGCACTGGACGGCGTGGAACTCGATACATTGGCGCTTGACGCACAGGTTTCCCAACCGTCCGTTTGCGTACGACAAGACCAAGACGGATTCCGGATGGGTGAAGGAGAGATTTTCAAAACCGGTTTCAGAGAAGGACGGATTCCGGGTGGAGGCCTGCAAGAATGACCGGGAGAAGCGCCTGCTGCGGTTTCTGGTGCCCATTTTTAGCCCGGACAAACCCACCACCTGCACAATCAAGCTGATGAAGGCCATTTATGAGGCCTACCTCCATGACCGGGAAACCGGATGGGGAGCCATCGTGGACGAGTTGGTGGTCCGGGAAGCGAAGAAGCTCGGAAACAAGAAGGGATGTCCTCTAACCCCTTTCTTGTTTCATTTGTATAACCAGTACGGATGTCTCACGGCCAGGGAGAGAGAGCAATGGGAGAGCTGCCGGAGGATCATGGACCGGGAGCCGCCAAGGGACCGGGAAGAGAATCCGGATGAGAGCGAGGACGAGGACAGCCCGGACGAGGAAGAACGGGAAGGGCAGGAAGGAAGAAGAGCAGACACGCAAGCAACGGTCGATCCGGACACGGAGGAAGGCCAACCGGGACCCTCGGGGACCCGAGAAGAAGAGGAAGAACCGGGTCAGAAGACACCGGTGGAGGCGGCCCCATTTAGGGCGCGCACCCGAAACCAGCTCAAGCAACTCTAGCAGACTCCGAACGAGGCGGAACCAGAAGATGAACCGGACCAGGAGACACCACCCCGAGGGCAGGTGAGGAGGCGCCTGAAGATTCCGGAAGAAGAGGAGGAGGAAGAGGATGAGGACCAGGACACAATTGTGACCGGAATGAGGATTCCTCCGAGGAAGAGGCACCGGAAGACGACTCCGGTGGATAGCAGAGGACGGGCACCGGAATCAAACGGACGTCAGAAGAACGTCAAGGTGAAAACCAAGAGGGCGCGAGGTTCAAAACCGGGGCGGGATGAAGTAGAGTACCAGGAGGGGATCCGGACTTACGGGCGGGCTCCCCGGGGTTTAGAACCGGAGCTGGAGGACATCCCCCTGCGGGAATCCGAGGAGGATTTTCTCAAGCTGGTCCGGGAGGCATTAGAGACGGTGGCAGGTAAGTACCACCCCATCTATACCTCTATGAAGGAAGTTGGACGTGTCATCCGGAGTACACAGGTGGAGAGGTACCCGGAAATCGTCCGGAAGATGAGAAAGGAGCTAGACAAGCTCCGGAAGGAAGCCTCAGAGAGGAGCCTGGTATTGCTAAAGCAACAGGATGAGATCCAGACTCTGCAGAAGCAGAAGTCGCCCACTTACCAGCTCCTCGCGTCACTGCTCAAACCGGATGGGGAGGCCCAGACGAAGGCCCGGTTGTACGAAGAGAAGGTGGTCGAATCCGGATTGGACGGTGCTGCCCGAGTGACGAACGTGGTAAAGAAGTATGCCGCGAGGGTCGAGGCAGGGGTGGGGGAATTCCGGAAACTACTGGCGGAGAATCAGGTGAGATTCCCATCCGGGTCCGGACCGGATGAGAAGGTGGCACATCAGGGAGGTATGAATGCACCCTTAGCTAGTAGTGAATTGTTAGCCGCATTCCATGTATCACGGGATGCGCCCGGAATGGAGGAATTGGAAAGGATGATGGCAGGGGGTCAATCTACCCCGAAACAGACTTCGAGACCGGCTGCAGGTCCAATAGTAAGCATGCCGAGGGGGAATCCGGATGCTAGTACCGGAGGGGACTAGTCGGAGGCCAGCCTAGCCAACTTGGCAGACCAGGCTGCTGATTTGGTGGGGACCGGGGTCACTCCGGGTAGGGAGTCAGAATCCGGAGAGGACCAAGAGGTGGACGGCCAACCGGAGACGGGTGGTCAGGAGGAGCGAGAAGGGGAAGCCAGCAAACTGGAGGAACACGAGACCCAGGAGGACGAGTCGGACGGGAGTCAACCGGAGTCCGAGGATGAAGATGGCCAGGGAGAAGTCCGGGAGTGCCGGTCCAAGATGAAGGAGGATGCTCCCCCGCAGTCCAACCAGGAAGAGGAGGGGAATTCCGACGGCGACCGGGCCAGTAGCCCGGAGGGGCAGGAAGATCAGTAGGATCCGGGCTGCAGTGAGAACCGGATCAGGCTAGGGAGTAGGCTTTTAGGCTTGGTAGGCTAGCCCGCATGTGTATAGGACTATTTTTGTGTGGTAGGTAAGGCGCTTTTTGCCAGTGGGTAGGATTGGATCTTTTGATGTGATTTCCCTTGATTTCCGGATCCCGGGATTGTAGGATCTGGGCGGGAAATCTGGTCTGGTGGTTGAGGGCCACTATTTTCCCAGGAATGCTTAGCATTCTTGGGGTCTTCTTGTATTACTGTTTCCTTGAAAGCAAACTGCTGTAGGGCATTATCCGGAAATTGTGTATGAGCTGTGGTGTTGTTTGTGGACTGGTACAGTGGTCAAGAGTCCCTTGGTAACCGGGTAGGTAGTCCGGGTTCTCGAGTGATTCGGGTGGGAAGTCTGAATGTGGTTATTGGGTGGTTTGAGGACTGTTTGAAAGAGTGGGTTCTAAGTTCCGTACGCTAGGTAATCCGGGTTAGTGGCTGGGCAGTCAGGAGGGGGTACTCCGGGTTGCACAGAACTCCTGGACGGGTAGTCCGGTTGAGGTGCCAACACTCGGAAGGTCCAGGCGAGGGGAAATACGGGGTTCACGGGAGTAAGACAGGGCGCTAGAATCCCTAAAGACTTAGTTTCGGACTCCCCGGATAGTGGCTGTCCCGGTTAGTAAGTCGTTGTAGTAATTGGGAGAAGGGGGAAACCGGATTGCACTTGCGTGACACGGCTGCCGGTTGTGTAAAACTAGCAGCTGAAGGGCAGCACGGTAAGTACCCGGGATTAGGAGTTTTGAGAGTTAAACCGGAAGGTAGTGAAGTTCCTATCACTTGAATCAGTAGGGAGCGGTGTGTCTTTCAATCCAGTACCACTAATGTGAATAGAGAACCCTCTGAGGGGAAACAGAGGTTAAACGAAACCGGATCAGGACACCAAGGTAGACCGGGGAGAGGAGGGATAGTGAAGAGTCCTCCCCGGAAAGATACCGGATCTAGTTGCAACCGGGTCAGTTAGTAAGGGAAGACCCGGTTCAGTAGGAGAGAGGAATTCAGCTGGTGACGAGAGAGAAAGAGATCACCAGTCCGGGACCATCTCCGGAAACTTCCCACTTCACAGAATCTCCGCGGAACGATAACCCGGAAATCACCTCTACGAGCGTTCTTGACACGAAAAAGTGCGCTCTAGGGGAATATCCGGTATCACGTGCTACGACAGCTTGGCCCCTTCATTTCTTGATAGTGCGTCGGCTACTCGATGCGTTTTTCCTGGTTTATAAACCACAGTGAAGTCGAATTCAAGAAAAAGTAGTAGCCAGCGTGCCAGTCGACCCGATACCTGGGGTTTGTTGATCAAGTACTGGAGCGCTGGGTGGTCGACATAGAAGACAAATTTATTACCGAGGAGGTAATGGCGGAATTTGTTGATGGCGTACACCTTTGCAAGGGCTTCCTTCTCGGTTGTTGTATAGTTCTTCTCTGCTTTGTTGAGTAGTCGGGAAGCGTAGGCTATCGGTTGGTCGATGTTGCCGGTCGGGTTCTGTGCTAGCATCGCCTCGACTGCTATGTGGGATGCGTCTATGTGTATGTGGAAGTCGAGGGACCAGTCGACTCCGATCAGGATTGGTGCAGTCTGGTATCGATCCTTGATAGTTTGGTATGCTGTCGCACAAGCCGGCGTCCAGTCGAACGGTTCGCCTTTCCTGGTCAGCTTGGTGATGGACTCCATGATGGCAGCATAATTTTTTATGAAGCATCGGTTGAACTGGGCTAGTCCGTTGAACGTCTGAATGGCTTTGACGTCCTTCGGTGGTGGCATGTCGACTAGGGCCTGGATCTTCTTTGGATCCGGAAACTTGCCTTCCCGCCCTACAATGTAGCCCAAAATTACACCAGAAGGGACATAGAAGATACACTTTTCTGGGTTGAGGCTTACCCCGTACTGTCGACATCGGTTGAAGACTAGTCTGAGTTTCGGTAGGTGGGAGTCGATGTCGCTGTAGACACTGAAATCGTCTAGGAATAGCTTCATGAAGTCGCCCAGGTACTCTTTGAAGATCTGGTTGACGATGCGCCGGTAGGTAGGCGGGGCGTTCTTCAATCCAAACGGCATCACGACCCATACGTACGCGCCCCACTCGGTGATGAAAGCTGTTTTCGGGCGGTCGGTCGGGTCGATCAGTATTGAGGTAATTGATGCAACGTAGTATTGCTAGAAGCCAAAGACGTACGGGTGCTAAATAATGGTGTGTGGGAGGAGGGGTTAGGCATGGGCTGATCTCTAGAGTGTCCTTGTGATGAGTTATCCCATATGGTTTGTCCATGGTGACCTCCTAGTGTACACTACTTAAGGTGGAAGGCCTTTGAGTAAAGATCATCTCTTTCTACGCATTCCTTGTGTTTGTGTGTGTGCCTTGTGCAATCTTCTCTACCTTCAAAAGGTTATGGGCCCACTCATGTGTGTTTCATGAGTATTAGATTGCATTTGTGCAAGTATTTTGAGGTCGGTGCGCAACGGGCGGTTTTGGAGCATTGTTGGAGGTTTTGGAGCTTGTTGAAGCGTTGGTGTTTCTTGGAGGTGTGCATGGGCTGAAGTTACATGTTGGTGCACTCTCTTTGGTCAATTTCTTCCCTTGATCTCCTTCTTTTCTTTCTTCTATCTCTTCGTTGCGAGTGGAACTTCGTTTGGTTCAATTGTGAGCATTTGAGTAAATGCAAGTGATTTGTGAGGTGTGAAGGCTCTCGTGGAGGGTCTACCATCTGATCCTAGTGATTAGGCACTTGCTTTGAGGTGTTGCATGTGTTTCATGCTCTTGGGGTGCTCAAATTTTCATTTGGAGCTAGTTTGTGCACAAAGGTGCGGTTTTGAGCAATTTCAATGCGATTGGGGTTTTGAGGGACTTGTGTGAGTTCATGTGCATTGAGTGAGTGCTCTTGAAGGACACAAAGGTGTCATTGACGTGCATTGAGTGTTTGGGGACACTAAGGCGTCGTATTGAAGCATTTGGAGTTGTTTTGAGCTCCATTGAGTGATTTGAGGGGTTTTGGTGAGCCTCTTTGCATTTTTGGGTGAGGGTTCTCACATTTGAGTGTTGGGAGGCGTGTGTGGAGCACAAAAGTGCTGATCTAGTGTTTGGGGTTGTTTTAAACCCATTGGGTGCACAAAGGTGCAATATCAAAGCAAAAAAATCACAAAAACATAGTTGTGTGTTTGAGTTTGAGGTTTCATTTGTGTGGGGAGGCATACGTAAGTGAGGATCATGGCATCTTTTGAGGGTGAGGGTCCCAAGGTCGTGGACAAGTTCGATGGGGTGAATTTCCACTTGTGGAAGTTCAAAATGGAGATGGTGATGGCCGAGAAGGAGTTGTGGGAGATTGTCGAGGGTAGTGAGGAACCTCCTTTCTCTTCTACGGATCCTAGGATCATGCAAGCGTACACGAGGAGGGAGAAGAAGGCATTTGCCATTTTGGCACTCAACCTCGCGGATTCGCAACTTGCGCACATTCGTTCGTGCAAGACACCTGCGGAAGCATGGTCCAAGCTTTGCAACATTCACGAAGCGAAAACATTGGCCAACATTTTGTTTTTGAGGCGCAAGTTCTTCACCATCAAGATGGGCGAAGAAGATGACATGTTGGCGCACATCAACAAGGTCAAAGCTCTCGCGGATCAACTCAACGGTTGCGACGTGTCGGTTACGGATGGTGACATCGTGATGACACTTTTGGAGAGCCTTCCATCATCATACGAGTACCTCATCGTGGCGATGGAGTCAAGACCTATTACGGAGCTCACATTGGACTATGTGACCTCACGGTTGTTGCACGAGCTTTCGCGGCGAAAGGAGAACAAGTCTCGAGAAGATGGAGCGGCACTCGTGGCGAAGCAATCCAAGAATGGAGGCGGTGGGAGCTCAAGCGACAAGGTGTGCTTCTATTGTGGTAAGAAGGGCCACATTGCCAAATTTTGTTTCAAACGCAAGAGGGATGAGAAAGGGGAGAGTGCAAACAACACTAAAACTCGTGACGATGATGAGTACGCATTTACGGCTACATATGAGGCAAGCATGAGCGATGGCATCGAGGGTGATGCAAGCATGAGTGATGGTATCGAGGGTGATGCAAGCATGAGTGATTGGATTGAGGTTGGTGATGAGTATGCAAACATGGCAAGCAATGTATCGTGCAATGGTAGTACGAGTGATTGGATTGTTGATTCGGGGGCTACAAGCCACATGTCACCACATAAAACTTGTTTTCATTCGTATGCTCTCATTAATCCAAGGAGAGTGATTTTGGGAGATGATACGGTGCTTGAGGCCGTTGGCAAGGGCCAAATTGTTGTAGACACCGAGGTGAGGGGTCGTGTGAAGACAATCACTATCCAAGATGTCCTCCACGTTCCCAAACTAACGGCAAATTTACTATCGGTGAGGCAACTAGTGGCAAAGCACTTGAGAGTAGAGTTTAGTGATAAGGGGTGTTATGTGTTGTCACCGAGTCGAGATGAGGTGGCCATCATTGAAGAACACGAGGGCTTGTACCACATCAAGTTCTCCAAGGTGCATTCCAAGGAATCGGCGGCGTTGGCGCATTCAAACTTGAAGGACGACAAGTTGGCGTTGTGGCATCGTCGACTTGGCCATTTGAACATCAAGAGTGTGAAGACACTACGCGGCATGGTAAGCGGTATGGATCTTCATCAATTGAAAGTGGATGCTTCTACATTCACGTGTGAAGGTTGCATTGAAGGCAAGCAACAACGGTTGCCATTTGCGGGTGAAGGGGCGACACGGGCCACAAAAGTTTTGGAGATCGTGCATTCGGATGTGTGTGGCCCCATGAAGACCACATCGATGGGAGGTTGCAAGTACTTTGTGACCTTCATCGATGATTTTTCAAGGAAGATATGGCTCTACCCTATCAAAGCCAAGAGTGAGTGCTTTGAGAAGTTCAAGGAGTTCAAGACATTGGTGGAGAACCAATCCGAGTTGAAGATCAAGGTGTTTCGGTCGGACAATGGCGGCGAGTACATGTCCAAGAAATTTGACGAGCTTTTGAAGAATGAAGGCATCGCACGCCAAACTTCGGCCCCGTACACGCCTCAACAAAATGGAGTTGCGGAGCGCGCAAATCGCACCATTGTAGAGATGGCGAGGAGCATGTTGCACGCTCAAAACTTGAAGTTGGACCTTTGGGCGGAAGCGGTGGTGAATGCGGTATACACACGCAATCGGTGTCCAACAAGCGCGGTTGAAGGCATGACGCCGGAGCAAGCGTGGAGTGGGAGGCAACCATGTGTTGCACACATGCGCATCTTCGGATGCATTGCATATGCGAAGGTTCCCGACGAACGGAGGACGAAACTCGAGGCTAAGGCCTTGAAATGTGTGTTTCTTGGGTATTGTGAAGGTACCAAGGCGTATAGACTCATGTCGGTGGACACGAGGAAGATCATTCGGTCACGTGATGTGACATTTTGTGAGGAGTCTACGATGGAGGCTCCTTTGGAGGTTGGTCCAAGTGGGAGTAGTGGAGACGTTTTGGTGGACACACCCTCCAAGTCTCCTAGTGTTGTTGATGTAGGTGATGATGACGGTGATGACGAAGCTGGCGACACGGAGGTTGTCGAAGCGCCATCGAGCTCAAAGGCCAAGAATGGCGCAAAGGGCACGCAAGAGGAGCAAGTTTCTTCAAGCGAGCGGCGGTACCCCGAGAGATCGCGCAAGCCACCTGGAGAATGGTGGAAGAACCACATCTTCCCTCAAGTGGAGGACGAGCATGCGAATGTGGCATTATCGGATGGTCCATTGACCATTCGAGAAGCCATGCAAGGTGAGGATGCGGTCAAGTGGGAGCGCGCCATGCAAGAGGAGTACGACTCTCTAATTGCTAACGGTACGTGGCAATTAACTCCCAATCCAAAGGATCGCAACCCCATTGGTTGCAAATGGGTGTTTCGGACAAAGAGGGATGTTTCGGGTATTGTTGTGCGTCACAAGGCAAGATTAGTAGCCAAGGGGTTCGCGCAAGTGCATGGGGTGGACTTTCACGAGACATTTGCTCCCGTGGCCAAGTTCACCACCATTCGATGCATTCTTGCCATTGGAGCGGCCTTGGACTTGGAGATGCATCAAATGGATGTGAAGACCGCATTTTTGAATGGCGATTTGGAGGAGGACATCTACATGGTGCAACCTGAGGGGTTTGTGCAACAAGGTAAAGAGCACCTTGTTTGTAAGTTGCAAAAATCATTATATGGGTTGAAACAATCTCCAAGAGCGTGGTACCAAAAGATTGACACCTTCTTGGTTGCACACGGGTTTACTAGGAGCATTGCGGATCATAGTCTCTACTTCATGCAAGAGGGGCAAAATGTGGTGATTGTGATCATATATGTTGATGATTTGATCATTCTTGCAAGCCTCATGAGTTTAATGAATGCATTAAAAGGCATGCTTGAGAGAGAGTACGAGATGAGTGATCTTGGAGAATTGCACTTTTGTCTTGGTGTTGAGTTTGTGCGTGATAGGGCTACACGCACTATCACCATGAGTCAAGGCAAGTATGTGATGGACGTGCTCAAGAGATTCGGGATGGAGGATTGTAAGCCCGTGGCAACACCATTGGATGCAAACTCCAAGCTCGTCAAGCTTTCGGAGGAGGAGTATGCGATGGAGGCTAAATCGATGGCGGAGGTGCCAGACAAGCAAGCGGTAGGGTCGTTGATGTATGCGATGATTGCGACACGGCCCGACCTTGCGTATCCAATTAGCGTGGTGAGTCAACACATGGCGAGACCGGGCTCGATGCATTGGATGACGGTCAAGAGGATCATGCGTTATTTGAGGGGCACAAGCGATGTGAAGTTGTGTCTTGGAGGCAAAGACATTGTGTTGAGCGGCTATTGTGACGCGGACTACGCGGGAGACACGAGCGATCGAAGATCGACAACGGGCTACATGTTCAAGGTCGGATCGGGAGCGGTGTCGTGGAATAGCAAGCGGCAACAAACCACGGCGACATCAACGGTGGAGGCCGAGTACATGGCTACGAGCCATGCCACGAAGGAGGCCATTTGGTTGAGGCAACTAATGGTGGATGTGGGTTGCACACAAGGTGAGGCTACAACGATTATGTGTGACAACCAAGGGTGCATTTCACTTGCAAAGAACCCTACACATCATTCACGCACAAAGCACATTGATGTGCAATACCACTTCATTCGGGAGAAGTTGGAATTGGGAGTTATACATTTGGAGTATTGCCCAACGGAGCACATGGTGGCGGATGTGCTCACAAAGGGTCTTTGTAGAGACCGACACCAACGATTAGTAATAGCATTTGGACTTAGAGGCTTTGGCTCTACGCAAAGTGGGAGTATTGAGGTAATTGATGCAACGTAGTATTGCTAGAAGCCAAAGACGTACGGGTGCTAAATAATGGTGTGTGGGAGGAGGGGTTAGGCATGGGCTGATCTCTAGAGTGTCCTTGTGATGAGTTATCCCATATGGTTTGTCCATGGTGACCTCCTAGTGTACACTACTTAAGGTGGAAGGCCTTTGAGTAAAGATCATCTCTTTCTACGCATTCCTTGTGTTTGTGTGTGTGCCTTGTGCAATCTTCTCTACCTTCAATAATCAGTACCTGGTGGTAGCCTGAGAAGCAGTCAATGAACGAGTAGGCTTCATAGCCTATGATTGCGTCGAGTACCTCGTCTGTGAACGGGAGGGCGTACGGGTCTTTCTTGGTCGCCGCATTAAGTCGACGGAAATCCACGCATATCCGTAGTTTCCCATTCTTTTTGGGAACCACGACTATTGGGGATAGCCATGTAGCCTGGTCGACTGGCGCAATGAACCCTGCCTTTAGAAGCCGCTCCAAGTCGTCCTTCACGGCTTGTGCATTGTTCGGGTTCATGCGGTAGCGTGCCTGGTGACTAGGCGAGATGGTCGGGTCGAGCTCGATCCGATGAGTCGCTATGTGTTCTGGTATGCCTCGCAGATCTTCGTAAGAGAAGGCAAAGATGTCTATGAACTCCTTGAACAAGGATTCGGCATTGGCTCTGAGACTAGGGCTCAGATTTGCGTTCAGTTTCAACATCTTGGGGTCGGTAGAGGTACCGACGTTAATATGGTCGAGTCGATCCTCCTCATTGTGATTCCAATGGGCAATGTCCATGAATCTCAGCTTGTCTTGTATTGGTGTCTCGTCCACCAACATTGTTCCTGGTGTATGCTGAATACCCTAGTGTCTAGTGGTACTGGCCGTCGTAGTCGATTCTGTCCTAGTCTGGTCGACTGTCGACTCTGTCCTAGTCTGGTCGACTTTTAACTCGGTAGCTAGGAGGTTCCAGTCGATTGTGCCCACTGTGTGGAGGGTCGGGTCAAAGGCCATCAAGATTTCCTCCTCCTCATCGGTGATGCCTTCCGCAAAGTTATAACATACTAGCGCATGTGGAGTAACCGCCTCGTATTCTAACTGTCGATTTATCTTGACAGTCTTGACGGTGCCGTTGCCCATGATCTGCACCTCGTTGTTGCCCCAGTCGTGTATGACTTTGGCGTGTCGAAGCCAGGGTCGACCGAGTAACAACCGGTAGTCTGACTTGACTGTCGAGCAATCGATGACTATAAGAGTGACTATGTAGGGGATGCCATGAATATGAATTTTGACATCCCTTATCAATCCTTTGGGCCGTGCTATGGTGCCATTTGCCATCTTGAGGTTGAATGGTGCAAGTGAGGGCTTGGATAGTCCCAGGCGTCGGCGTTCGTCTTCGGTGATCACATTGACGCCGGATCCACCATCAATCAGAACGTCTTCTACCATATTTTTGCCGACTGAGACTGTGATGACTGGCAGGTGTTTGTCGATGACTGCTGCAGCGGCGATCATCACCTCCTCTGTAGTCGAGTCGGGTGACTCTGGAGTTGACCATAGGTCAGGATGAGTCAGTCGATCCCGAACAAGTGTGGTGACGGTCGGTGATAACTGTAGTAAGTCGCGGACGGACACTTGCAATTTGCAGTCTTGCAGTTGATCGAGGATCTGCTGCTGGACGGCGCCAAATGCAATGCTGCCCTGGTCGACTGTGGCCCGAGTCGGTTGGTCTGGGTCGTCTCGAGGGGTGATCGTTTGTTGCGGTAATGCATCCGCGTCCCAGTCAAGTGAAGGCGAGTCCTCAGTCGATTTTGGGTCTTTAGTGGAAGTCGGTGTTTCCAACTCGGCTTGGAGTTGACGAACTTCCTGCATCATTTGATCACGTAGTAGTTCTTGGGCAGTCCAGTCGGTCGTCTCCGTGGTCACGTCTGGAGTCGACTGCTCGGGGGTCGACTCGTGCGGAGTCGAGTGCTCGGGGGTCAACTCGTTGGGGTCGACTCGTTGATCTAGGTATAGAATATTCGGCTCATGAGTATGAGTGCGAATATTCGGGAGAGTGGGTCGAGTTACAACCTGGTCGACTCGTTGGTTAGATTGATAGATCTGTCTGATCCTATCGACTAGGTCAGTCTCGAAGTCGTCTGGGCCAGTCGGATACTGGTTGGCGGTTCTAGGTGTCCCGAGTCGACTATTCATTTGACCAGGAGAACTGGGTTCCTTATTGAGGTAATAGATGCAACGTAGTATTGCTAGAAGCCGAAGACGTACGGGTGCTAAATAATGGTGTGTGGGAAGAGGGGTTAGGCATGGGCTGATCTCTCTAGAGTGTCCTTGTGATGAGTTATCCCATATGGTTTGTCCATGGTGACCTCCTAGTGTACACTACTTAAGGTGGAAGGCCTTTGAGTAAAGATCATCTCTTTCTACGCATTCCTTGTGTTTGTGTGTGTGCCTTGTGCAATCTTCTCTACCTTCAATATTCCTGGTGAAATGTAGTCGACTGGTCTAGTCGACCTGGTTGAGATTCCAAGTGTAGTTGCTCAGACGTCGGGTTTTGGCTTGATAAGAGACCGGCAAGGCGGGAGTCTAATTCGTCCCTACTACGACGTAGTTGATTTGTCTCTAACTGTCGTTGATGCGAAATGATGGGAGGGTCGGTAGTGTACCTTACTAGTCGTTGATACGCACTGGAAGGTCGTTCCGGTAAGTCGAGTGGGTCGTCGGGGACCCTTCGTGGAGAAGACGGGTTGGACATCGTCTGGAACGCCACCGTCGGGCGGGTAAACTGATGAGCCGTGGTATACGTGGTTGGTAGTATTGCCAAGGGTCGGATCAGGAGAGTTGGGATGCCTCGTCCCATCGGTACAGAAGTTTCGTGAAAACTGGTACCTTTCGGGGTGTCCATCATTCTTTGTGTGAACTCCATGTAGTGTTGTAAGGACGGGTCGGTAGAGGTCGATGCTAGGACTTGCCGCTGAATCTCGTATGTCGGTCGGAGATCCATTCCCGTGGTAGTATCGTGTACTACTGTCGGTGGGATGGTCTTTGACTGTAAGTTTCGCCACTCTCTGTGAAAACGGGGGTTAGAGAGCTGGTCGGTAGTTACTTCTAGTGGTAAGGGAGAACCGGTAGCTCGTGTACGCGGTCGTTCCATACTGGTGACGCGGCAGTTATCCGGTCTAGATCTGGATCTGCTAGGTAGGTCGGGCTCTGAGATCAATTTGGCTAGTCTTTTGTGCTGGCCTAGTCGGTTGCTCTTTGGCACCGTAAGCCTTGTTCACAGACTGCTCTTACAGATTCCTGGTCAATAGCATTATCGACTGTTGACTACCCTGGTCGACTGTCACACACAATGATCACCGAGGCTCTTTACGGCTACTCAGGCTCTGGATTTTTCTCAAGACATATGATGTTAGTGTAAGAAGCAGATGGCTGCTGTTTCCCAGAGACGTATAGCGCCAAGCGATAGTCGACAGGATCGACTAGGATCTAGATCTGGATCTGGATCGACTAGTATCTAGATCTGGATCTAGATCTGGATCTGACTAGCCCAACAAAAAGACTGGTGTCTGAGCTGAACTTTGCATGGTCGCCAAATGTTAAGGGGGTTTTTCTAGGAACCGACCTTAAACAAATGAGACTACTCCACACAAGACTACTCTACGCTAGACTAGTCGCTAGAGATTGAGGGGAGTAGTAAGAGGTTTCTACAAAGGAGAACGTACTGTCAACTAGGAAAAAGCACTAGTATGCTAGAGAGTTCACTCCTGCATACCCACAGACTACTGCAACTAATCGAGATACAACCACAAAGAGCGATACAAGAGCAAGAAACAGCAGTACTCTTATAGCAGTAGTCTAACATACTAGTGCGCACAAGAAGAGTTAAGACAAGAACGAAGTAGAACTGAGGCTGCCAAGAAGGTGTACAAAATGTATAGCAACAACCCTCTCAACGAGAGGGGCAGTACATATAGAACACTAGTCTGACAATGTGTCAAATTGGTCGACCGAAAAAGTTGGGTCGACCAGTCTGTGCCAATCTGTACTACCGGGAATCGCCTGCCGGAACTATACCTGCCAGGTATAGACTAGCCTATACTCAGCCTAACGGAATATCCAACAAATATCCACTTAACAACCTGCAAGAAGTTTTATGAAGGACTCCACTAATATGGCCGTCCTCTGCTCTTAGGCTTGTGCGCGGGCTTCATGGGCTTGTGCGCGGGCTTCTAGAGCGGCCACTTGCTCTCGAAGCTCAAATACGGGCTCCTGCGGTAGGGGTCCTGCAGGTGGGATATCCCACCTGCTCCGTCGTCGCCGTTGGACTTTGGCAGCCCTCGATTCGGCACGGGCTTCGTGAGGCTTGCAAGAATGATCAAATCATCAACATATATGATCACAATCACCACATGTTGCCCCACTTGCATAAAGTAGAGACTATGGTCCGCAATGCTCCTAGTAAACCCGTGAGCAAGCAAAAAGGTGTCAATCTTTTGGTACCACGCTCTTGGAGATTGTTTCAACCCATATAATGATTTTTGCAACTTACAAACAAGATGCTCTTTACCTTGTTGCACAAAGCCCTCGGGTTGCACCATGTAGATGTCTTCCTCCAAATCGCCATTCAAAAATGCGGTCTTCACATCCATTTGATGCATCTCCAAGTCCATAGCCGCACCAATCGCAAGAATGCACCGAATGGTGGTGAACTTGGCCACGGGAGCAAACGTCTCGTGAAAGTCCACCCCATGCACTTGCGCGAACCCCTTCGCAACTAGTCTTGCCTTGTGACGCACAGTATTGCCCGAAACATCCCTCTTTGTACGAAACACCCATTTGCAACCAATGGGGTTGCGATCCTTTGGAATGGGAGTTAATTGCCACGTACCGTTAGCAATTAGAGAGTCGTACTCCTCTTGCATGGCGCGCTCCCACTTGACCGCATCCTCACCTTGCATGGCTTCGCGAATGGTCAATGGACCATCCGATAATGCCACATTCGCATGCTCGTCATCCTCTTGAGGGAAGATGTGATTCTTCCACCATTCTCCAAGTGGCTTGCGCGATCTCTCGGGGTACCGCCGCTCGCTTGAAGAAACTTGCTCCTCTTGCGCACCCTTTGCGCCATTCTTGGTCTTTGAGCTCGATGGCGCTTCGACAACCTCCGTGTCGCCATCTTCGTCATCACCGTCATCATCACCTATATCAACAACACTAGGAGACTTGGAGGGTGTGTCCACCAATACGTCTCCACTACTCCCACTTGGACCAACCTCCAAAGGAGCCTCCATCGTAGACTCCTCACAAAACGTCACATCACGTGACCGAATGATCTTCCTCGTGTCCACCGACATGAGTCTATACGCCTTGGTACCTTCACAATACCCAAGAAACACACATTTCAAGGCCTTAGCCTCGAGTTTAGTCCTCCGTTCGTCGGGAACCTTGGCGTATGCAATGCATCCGAAGATGCGCATGTGTGCAACACATGGTTGCCTCCCACTCCACGCTTGCTCCGGCGTCATGCCTTCAACCGCACTTGTTGGACACCGATTGCGTGTGTACACCGCATTCACCACCGCTTCCGCCCAAAGGTCCAACTTCAAGTGTTGAGCGAGCAACATGCTCCTCGCCATCTCTACAATGGTGCGATTTGCGCGCTCCGCAACTCCATTTTGTTGAGGCGTGTACGGGGCCGAAGTTTGGCGAGCGATGCCTTCATTCTTCAAAAGCTCGTCAAATTTCTTGGACATGTACTCGCCGCCATTGTCCGACCGAAACACCTTGATCTTCATCTCGGATTGGTTCTCCACCAATGTCTTGAACTCCTTGAACTTCTCAAAGCACTCACTCTTGGCTTTGATAGGGTAGAGCCAAATCTTCCTTGAAAAGTCGTCGATGAAGGTCACAAAGTACTTGCAACCTCCCATCGACGTGGTCTTCATGGGGCCACACACATCCGAATGCACGATCTCCAAAACCTTCGTGGCCCGAGTCGCCGCTTCACCCGTAAATGGCAACCGTTGTTGCTTGCCTTCAATGCAACCTTCACATGTGAATGTAGAAGCATCCACTTTCAATTGATGAAGATCCATACCGCTTACCATGCCGCGTAGTGTCTTCACACTCTTGATGTTCAAATGGCCGAGTCGACGATGCCACAACGCCAACTTGTCGTCCTTCAAGTTTGAATGCGCCAACGCCGCCGATTCCTTGGAATGCACCTTGGAGAACTTGATGTGGTACAAGCCCTCGTGTTCTTCAATGATGGCCACCTCATCTCGACTCGGTGACAACACATAACACCCCTTATCACTAAACTCTACCCTCAAGTGCTTTGCCACTAATTGCCTCACCGATAGTAAATTTGCTTTTAGTTTGGGAACGTGGAGGACATCTTTGATAGTGATTGTCTTCACACGACCCCTCACCTCGGTGTCTACAACAATTTGGCCCTTGCCAACGGCCTCAAGCACCGTATCATCTCCCAAAATCACTCTCCTTGGATTAATGAGAGCATACGAATGAAAACAGGTTTTATGTGGTGACATGTGGCTTGTAGCCCCCGAATCAACAATCCAATCACTCGTACTACCATTGCACGATACATTGCTTGCCATGTTTGCATACTCATCCCAATCACCCTCGATGCCATCACTCATGCTTGCATCACTCTCGATGCCATCACTCATGCTTGCATCATATCTAGCCGTAAATGCGTACTCATCATCATCACGAGTTTTAGTGTTGTTTGCACTCTCCCCCTTCTCATCCCTCTTGCGTTTGAAACAAAATTTGGCAATGTGGCCCTTCTTACCACAATAGAAGCACACCTTGTCGCTTGAGCTCCCACCGCCTCCATTCTTGGATTACTTCGCCACGAGTGCCGCTCCATCTTCTCGAGACTCGTTCTCCTTTCGCCGCGAAAGCTCGTGCAACAACCGTGAGGTCACATAGTCCAATGTGAGCTCCGTAATAGGTCTTGATTCCATCGCCACGATGAGGTACTCGTATGATGATGGAAGGCTCTCCAAAAGTGTCATCACGATGTCACCATCCGTAATCGACACGTCGCAACCGTTGAGTTGATCCGCGAGAGCCTTGACCTTGTTGATGTGCGCCAACATGTCATCTTCTTCGCCCATCTTGATGGTGAAGAACTTGCGCCTCAAAAACAAAATGTTGGCCAATGTTTTTGCTTCGTGAATGTTGCAAAGCTTGGACCATGCTTCCGCGGGTGTCTTGCACGAACGAATGTGCGCAAGTTGCGAATCCGCGAGGTTGAGTGCCAAAATGGCAAATGCCTTCTTCTCCCTCCTCGTGTACTCTCGCATGATCCTAGAATCCGTAGAAGAGAAAGGAGGTTCCTCACTACCCTCGACAATCTCCCACAACTCTTTCTCGGCCATCACCATCTCCATTTTGAACTTCCACAAGTGGAAATTCACCCCATCGAACTTGTCTACGACCTTGGGACCCTCACCCTCAAAAGATGCCATGATCCTCACTTACGTATGCCTCCCCACACAAATTAAACCTCAAACTCAAACACACAACTTTGTTTTTGTGATTTTTTGCTTTAATATTGCACCTTTGTGCACCCAATGGATTTTAAACAACCCCAAACACTAGATCAGCACTTGTGTGCTCCACACACCTTCCAACACTCAAATGTGAGAACCCTCACCCAAAAATGCAAAGAGGCTCACCAAAGCCCCTCAAATCACTCAATGGAGCTCAAAACAACTCCAAATGCTTCAATACGACGCCTTAGTGTCCACAAACACTCAATGCGCGTCAATGACACCTTTGTGTCCCTCAAGAGCACTCACTCAATGCACATGAACTCACACAAGTCCCTCAAAACCCCAATTGCATTGAAATTGCTCAAAACCGCACCTTTGTGCACAAACTAGCTCCAAATGAAAATTTGAGCACCCCAAGAGCATGAAACACATGCAACACCTCAAAACAAGTGCCTAATCACTAGGATCAGATGGTAGACCCTCCACGAGAGCCCTCACACTTCACAAATCACTTGCATTCACTCAAATGCTCACAATTGAACCAAACGAAGTTCCACCGCAACGAAGAGATAGAAGCAAGAAAAGAAGGAGATCAAGGGAAGAGATTGACCAAAGAGAGTGCACCAACATGTATCTTCAGCCCATGCACACCTCCAAGAAACACCAACGCTCCAACAAGCTCCAAAACCTCCAACAATGCTCCAAAACCGCCCGTTGCGCACCGACCTCAAAATACTTGCACAAATGCAATCTAATACTCATGAAACACACATGAGTGGGCCCATAACCTATTGAAGGTAGAGAAGATTGCACAAGGCACACACACAAACACAAGGAATGCGTAGAAAGAGATGATCTTTACTCAAAGGCCTTCCACCTTAAGTAGTGTACACTAGGAGGTCACCATGGACAAACCATATGGGATAACTCATCACAAGGACACTCTAGAGAGATCAGCCCATGCCTAACCCCTCTTCCCACACACCATTATTTAGCACCCGTACGTCTTTGGCTTCTAGCAATACTACGTTGCATCTATTACCTCAATAGCCCTCGATTCGCCATCGCTCTCAACCAAACGCGCCATCCCCAATTTCCGAAACCAAATGATAAGAGTTCGAAGAAGCTCTTGTCCCTGAAACTAGTCCTGTCCGTCCTAGAAGTCATAGACTTCCGTAATGGTTTCAAAATGTTGTATAAACCAGACATGATCTGGTAAGTGCTCTTTAAAATAACTCTCATTGCCTCCCATAAGAAACCTTGCAGATGCCACTCCACGCCGGAGAGAGCCAATGGTCCGATAGTGGGCGGCGTCATTCCTACCCTCTACACACCTGAAAGCCCTAGCAGATAACACATGTTTATTTAAACCAAGTCATTGTGCAAGGATTGTAGTCTTGCCCTTGGATTTCCATCTTAGAGAGGCCTTGCTAGGTTTTACATTCCTAGGCCTCTTCTCTGTCCCCACCGCCCATATCACAATAGAACCTGCAAGAAGTTATATGAAGCACTCCGCTAATATGGCCGTCCTCTGCTCTTGCGCTTGTGCGCGGGCTTCTTGGGCTTGTGCGCGGGCTTCTTGGGCTTGTGCGCGGGCTTCTAGAGCGACCACCTGCTCTTGAAGCTCAAATACGGGCTCCTGCGGTGGGGCACCTGCAGGTCGGATATCCCACCTGCTCCGTCGTCGCGGTTGGACTTCGGCAGCCCTCGATTCGGCACGGGCTTCGGCAGCCTTCGATTCGGCACGCGCTTCGGGAGCCCTCGATTCGGCATCGCTCTCAACCAAACGCGCCATCCCCAATTTTCGAAACCAAATGATAAGGGTTCCAAGAAGCCCTTGTCCTTGAAACTAGTCCTGTGCGTCCTAGAAGTCATAGACTTCCGCAATGGTCTCAAAATGTTGTATAAACCAGACCTGATCTGGTAAGTGTTCTTTGAAATAACTCGCGTTGCCTCCCATAAGAAACCTTGGAGACGCCACTCTACGCCGAAAAAACGCTACCGCACGAGCCTAGAGAGGAGAGCCCAAGTCCGGAGAGCGGGGATTTGGAGAGCCTAGAGCATAGGATCCATCTAAATTTTAAAAATGACATTAATTTTCGAAAATAAAATTCTTTTTTTAGGTTTTTTATTAATAATAGTAAATTTTGGTACCCTATGACCGCTGCACCTATAACCGTGTGTTAGTACTTAGAGTAGCTCAAGGTTAAAGTTTTAGGGTAAAGAGGTGGAAAATTATAGGGTACAAGGGTGAAACTGAACCCCATCATGTGAGCTTTTTGAAAAGAGACAAAGAACGGAAAGATAACATGTGGATCTATATGTAGTATTTTATTTTTTGCTTTTTCCCAATACATAGTTATAGTGGACAAAGTTATTTACCAATTCGAAATAGGGCATCAGCTATTCTAAATAGGAAACTATTGCTTCTAGTTCTAGTTTCCCCGTCTAAACATCGACTGATCCTCATTCTTCATTCCTCGGTCTTGATGATCCCAGCTGCCAGCAGAATATTTTTAACCTCGTCCAAGCTGAGAGTAGGGGCATGGATGTACGTGTCAACTTTATAGTCCAGCTTGCAAAAGAAACGAAAGATATAGTATAGGTGTTTGCAGTTGACGTACTGGCCACGCCTTCCAACAGCTGCAGAATTCATGCTCGCATAATGTGGCCACGTACATGACGGAAAATTGCACAATGTGATATTGTACAAATTATCATCGGGCTCCACCCCGGACTGGAGCACGATGATGGCACCAAGCTCGAGATAGGGGAGTAGGTTCACGTGGATAATATTCGCTTTGACGTTTCGTGCACTCTCCCATTGATTGCGGTGAGCTTCCGTGGGAGCCTTGGTGTTCCATCGCACGTTTTTGCCGTTTCGAGATGACGGAACTCTGTCAGCATGCAATGGCCGTAGGTGAGTCCAGAGCACCGGCTCAAACACTTTCGAGGTCGTAAAGAGGCGTCGAGGCGAAAGGACTGTAGTGGACTGCAGACAAAATCCGGCCTCCTGGAGCTCTAGGATCTCCGAACGCGTGAGGTTCGTACCAGAGAGGACGAGCCAAACGTCTGGGAATTCCGGGCGGTCTATGACGAAGAAGTGCTTCGGTCCCATGACACATCGTGCGATTTGGTCAGGACAGAACCAGAAATCAGCTGTTTAAGGTTTAGTTCCTTTGTACTCCGTCCTAGTGTCTCGATAGGTTAGGGTAGCTGTGGCCTTACTGCCCTTCGCAATCAACATCTTGCATTTGTTGCCATTCCCCGCTTGTTCTGCGTGACACTGCTTTCTGGACTTGTGCGATATCCTTGCAATGTGCCATTTCCAGGTGTCACAGTTAGTCTCCAACATCCTAGTCGTGAATGGTACCGGAGAAGTAGATCTTGGTGATTGCTCCAAGTTTATTCGAGCAGCGGCAGATTGTGTTTGTACACGGGGATGCGAGAAGTTCACCTTGTTGGGGCGATGAGAATCTCCCTTGCAACCAATAGGCATGTCGAGCTTTCTCTTGACCGACCCAAACACCTCTTCTCCTTCCAAATGTGGAACTCGTGTAGAAATCTCTGCAGCCCCCGGCATGTTCTTTATTGCATCGGCGATCTTCTTTCCGTCATGGGATGCTTTAGCCCTCTTCAGTTTTAGATTGTGTTTGGAAGGACCAGTTCCAGATGGACCGTCACAGAGGAATGTTTTGTAGTTTGTCATTTGCATAAAGGCACGGGCCCAATCATCAGTGGTCGCGAAGAGGTCCGAGCCTCGCTTCCCGGAGGCTTGCATCCACTTATTGTGAACAGTCTTTGCCAGATTGCAAGTTGCGATGTCCGCGAGTTCATCGGCAGTAAGATTCTGCAGTAATTGTAAAACAAAATTTAGTTTTCATGCGATGACTATCGACACCGAGAGACCACAACATATTCTGAATATCCACGTGAAGTAAAAGTGAGATTTAGGTTTTTACCGTTTCCATGAAACTGCCCCATTGACGGTAGCGAAAGTGCCAAAAGGCCAACCAATCCTCAAGCTCTCGAATCGCATCTTCAGATGCAGCACCCGAAGAGTACCACCTGTCACGGACATAGAACCTTGAGATGGGTATTGCAAAGACTAGGCCTTGAAGCCAGAGATATGTTATTGTTCAAGACTAGTTCGTGATGGGTATTGCCGTAGTTGTCCAGAGATAAGTTATTGTCCAAACTAGTTCGTGATGGGTATTGCCGTATTGTCCAGTGATAAGTTATTGTCCAAACTAGTTCGTGATGGGTATTGCCACCGACATAGAACCTTCTAGAATACTTCTAGAAGTTCTATAGGTCCTTTGACTTTTAGGATCTTTCTAGATACTTCCTAGGGACTCTCATAGTCTCTAGGAAGCCCCTTCAGAAGCTTCCTTAGTACTAGTATATCTAGGGGACGAGATGAGGGACTCCTCACTCTCGTCAACACAAGTTTAGGAGCACTCTTGAGTGTGCCTTGTCTTGTATCTTGTTCAACTATCGATTAGTTCAATATACTTTCTTGAGAACCACTCTTGTGTACTATTGCACTTCTTGTTCTTGGGTCCTTGTTCATGTTCTTGCTCTTGTTCTCTTGTTCTTGAGTTCTTGTGTCCCTGACAGTTTGACGAGAGTGACATTGACAATACTAGAGCTTGGTCTTTCTTGATAAGAGTGGATTACCCCTTTCTTGAAAGTACTAGAGCATTCTAGAGGTTGCGGATTACCCTCCTCTAGGCTAGTATTGTTATATGTTGTAAAATTCTTTCTTGATCAAGAGCGGATTACCCCTTTTTCAAGATTGGGTTTTAACATTTTTTGAAGGTTGCGGATTACCCACCTTTAAATTGTGTCTACTCATCATAGAACTCTTTAGTTTCTTTCTCTAGAGTGATTTCAAGATGTCGGGAGTTGTAGATACGAGTATAGCAGACTTAGCTGAATCAAAGCTAGACACCGTTCTCAAAGCCATCGAAGCCTTGTCTATCAGGACCAATGAGATCGAGAGCTTTGTTTCTAGACTTCACAACGACCTCGGGGCTGGACCTTTACAAACGAGTCCTGCGCCTCAAGTTTTTCCATCCGGAGAACCATCAATTCTTCCAATTCAAGAGGAGAATCCATCTACTCAACATGTCGAGACTTTGAGGATCAAGGAGCCTCGAATCAGCCTTCCAGACAAGTTCGATGGCACACGCTCAAAGTTTCGAGGGTTTGTCAATCAAATCCAACTTATTACATTTCTTCAACCCCAACGCTATCCGACAGACGAATCGCGAGTAGGTCTAGTTGGAACCTTACTTACGGGGCAAGCTCTATCTTGGTTTGCTCCTCTATTTGAAAAAAG
Organism: Pohlia nutans; assembly: GCA_022496805.1. Classification (NCBI taxonomy): domain Eukaryota; kingdom Viridiplantae; phylum Streptophyta; class Bryopsida; order Bryales; family Mniaceae; genus Pohlia; species Pohlia nutans. The sequence goes on from CM040096.1 coordinate 26,274,074, forward strand.
ATCACTGATCTTGAATAACTTCGAGATGTTCTTAGCTGCATTTGGAGAGGCTTTTGGAGAACACGACAAGATCCGTTGGGCAACAACCAAGATTCGTTCTTTGCGACAAGGATCGCGATCTGCATCTGTGTATGCATCAGATTTTCGACAATTAGCATGCGACATCAATTGGGACGAAGAAGCACTCATGAGTCAATTTCATTGGGGACTACGAGATGACGTCAAGGACCTGTTATTATCTTTGTCTGATCCTCAAACACTCAATGAGGCAATAAGTCAAGCCGTGAAGTGTGACAATCGATTATTTCAGCGACGTCAAGATCAACGTTCTTGGACTTCATCAAAACCATATAGAAGTCCTTCTCACTCGGCTGCTTCAACAAATATTTCAGGGAGTCATTCAGAAGTAGAAGACATGCAAATTGATGCGGTACGATTCAAGCCACTTACGCCACAAGAGAAGAAACGACGATTTGAAGAAGGTTTATGTTTGTATTGTGGAGAACCAGGCCATAAAGCTGACAGTTGCTCCAAAAAGCAACACCGCCATACTTTCAAGACACGGAGCACGTTCGTGGGGGACCATCAACAATCAAAAAACGAAGAGACCCAGCCACAATAGAGACCGTGCGGTTGGACAAGTTCAAATCACAAGGTCTCTTCCTTTCCGGTCAACCCTCTCGTTGTTTTAATGTACCTTTATCTTTTATTTGTTTGAACCTTCAAACATCCGCCTTGATAGATTCAGGAGCCTCTGCTTGTTTCATAGATGAGGATTTCGTAAAACTTCACAATATTTCTTTAGTTAAAAAACCATATCCTGTTCCTGTAGAAGTAATAGATGGACGACCCTTAGCCTCAGGTCATGTCACCCACGAAACTATTCCTTTAGAAATAGAGTTAGAAGGTCATAATAGTTTTCTTGTTTTTAATGTCATTAAAACCCCTACAAGTTCTATCATACTAGGACTATCTTGGCTTAGAAAATACAATCCCAATATAGATTGGAGTACCCTCAAAATCAAGTCATTTCCTAGCACTACGATTCCCCCAACACAACCAACTAGGTCCAAAATTCGTCACCCTAAACCATTGTTCATTGGAGCAAAGGCTTTTATGAGAGCTGCAAAACACAGCAATCCGTTTGCTATTTATGCAACTCCGGCTCGTGATGAAGCAACTATAGTTACGAGTATTCCGGATCAGTATAAGGAGTTTCAAGATGTTTTTGAGAAGAAAAATGCTGATATTTTACCGGAGCATCGACCTTATGACTGCGCGATTGATCTGCAAGACGGCGCGCAACCACCTTTTGGCCCGATTTACAACCTCTCGCAAAACGAACTCGTAGCGTTGAAGGAATATATTGAAGAAAATCTCGCCAAAAACTTCATCCGTCACTCGAAGTCTCCAGCTGGTGCCCCAATACTCTTTGTCAAGAAGAAGGACGGCTCTTTACGAATGTGTGTTGATTATCGCGGCCTGAACAAGATTACTGTGAAGAATCGATACCCGTTGCCGTTGATATCTGGACTTCTAGATCAACTTGGACAGGCCAAGATCTATACGAAGATTGATTTACGCGGAGCTTACAACCTAGTACGCGTTAAAGAAGGGGACGAATGGAAAACTGCATTTCGAACAAGGTATGGTCATTTTGAATACAATGTCATGCCTTTTGGACTTACAAATGCACCTGCCATATTTCAACATTTGATGAACGACGTCTTCCGGGAATTTTTGGATAAGTTTGTCGTGTGCTATTTGGATGACATCTTAATCTATTCCAAGAATGTTGAAGAACATGAAGAACATGTGAAGCTTGTATTACAAAAATTACGAGATGCTGGATTATACGCAAAAGCAGAAAAGTGCGTATTTCATCAACCGCAAGTGGAGTTTCTTGGGTATATTATTTCCAATGAAGGCTTATCTATGGATCCAAAGAAGATTGAAGCTATCACGAATTGGTTAACTCCCCAAACGGTACGTGATGTACAATGTTTTCTCGGATTTGCTAATTTTTATCGAATTTTCATCCATAATTATTCTCAAATTGCTGCTGCATTGACTCGATTGACATGCAAAGACAAGCTCGATTGGGGACTTGAAGCGGAGAATGCTTTTCAAAATCTGAAGACTGCTTTTACAACGGCTCCAATTTTGATTCATCCAGACTTCTCAAAACCATTTTATATGGAGACTGATGCATCAGACTTTGCATTAGGTGCAGTATTATCGCAAAAGGGAGATGACGCAAAACTTCATCCAGTTGCGTTCTATTCTAGAAAATTCTCTGCTGCAGAAATCAACTACGAGATCCATGACAAAGAACTACTTGCTATAGTGGACTCGTTTCAAGAATGGCGTCATTTTCTTGAAGGCGCTTCGCACCAGGTGACTGTATACACAGATCACAAAAATCTTGAATATTTTATGTCAGCTCGTGTATTAAATCGTCGGCAAGCTCGTTGGAACATGTCATTATCTCGTTTTGACTTTGTCATCACATATCGACCTGGAAGACAACAAGGATTATCAGATGCTTTGTCTCGAAGATCCTATCTTGCGCCTAAAGAAGGAGAAGCTGCGTATGACCAACAACGAACAATTCTTTTGAAAACCGAGCAATTTCGAGTTCACGGAGCGACTATGGCAATGCCAGTTGACTCATCATTTCTTGACCAAGTTCGTGCAGTATCAGCAATGGACCCTCTTGTTCTTGACATTCAGCGTCGCCCTGCTACTGATCGCGACAATTTCAAGTTTGTGGATGACCTCTTGTATTTTGAGGAGCGCTTGTATATTCCAGAAGGTTCTACACGCCTTCGAATTCTTCAAGCCCGTCATGATTTTCCTGCAGCCGGACATTTTGGGTTCAACAAGACGTTAGAACTCATTTCTCGAGATTTTTGGTGGCCTCAGATGTGGAAGACTGTCAAAGACTATGTCCTTTCTTGTGACACTTGTTCTAGATCGAAAAATCCACGACATCGTCCGTATGGACTCTTGCAGCCGCTGCCTATTCCAAAGCAGCCATGGTCTTCTGTTTCTATGGATTTCATCACCGATTTACCTCCATCGAAGTCATTTGACACCATATTCGTGGTTGTTGACCGATTGACAAAAATGACACATTTCATTCCTTGCAAGAAGACAATCACCGGAGAAGAGACAGCAAGATTATTTTTGGACAACATTTATCGATATCATGGATTACCAGATGACATCGTTTCAGATCGTGGACCGCAATTTGTCTCTAAATTTTGGAGATCTCTTTTTGAAATCTTGAAGGTGCAAATCAAACTCTCTTCTGCTTTTCATCCTCAAACTGATGGCCAAACGGAGCGTGTAAACCAAGTATTGGAGCAGTATTTGCGTTGCAACATCAACTATCAACAAGACGATTGGACTTTGCACTTGCCATTGGCTGAATTTGCATATAATAATACCGTTCATGCATCGACTCAACAAACGCCATTCTATGCCAACTATGGATATCATCCAAAGTTTGACATATTAAAACCGATAGAGAATGAGAATCCGGCAGCAGTCGACTTTGCAATAAGATTATCAGAACTCCATGCGTTGATGAAGATTCATTTAGGAGAAGCCCAAGATCGCTACAAAGGCGCCGCAGATAAACTTAGAAAGGAATCACCGTCATTCCTAATTGGCGACAAAGTATGGCTTATTCGGCGCAATATCAAGACTACAAGACCATGTGATAAGTTGGACTATCGTCGATTAGGACCATTCCTTATTCAGCAACAAGTCAATCCGGTGGCTTTTCGGTTGGACCTACCAGCATCTATGAAGGTACATCCTGTTTTTCATGTGTCACTGTTAGAACCATACAAAGAGTCGAATATACCAGGAAGAAAGCAACCACCACCGCCCAGCATTGAAGTTGATACCCACGAGGAATATGAAGTTGAAAAAGTACTTGATTCGCGGCGAAGACGAGGCAAATTAGAATATCTTATACACTGGCGTGGTTACGACATCAATGAACGGACGTGGGAACCAGCAATAAATGTCGTTGGCGCGCCTCAAAAGGTACAGGAATTTCATCAACGTTATCCTGATAAGCCACGACCTATTCGATGATAACTTCAACAAGAAGCTCTTCCGTTGAGAGCTGTATATAAAGAGGGGAGAGCAATCAAAGAGCAACACAGCTCTCAACCTCAGAAACATCTTCTCTTGTACTTCTTTTCTTCTCAATATGTCTAATTGGAAGGTATTCCAAGACTCTTTAGATTCTGAATCGCAACCGGAGTCTGAGCGTGAGCTGTCTTTATCACAATTGCCGAACCAGCCTGTAGATCCTTTGCCACCACAAGAGCCTCGAAACGAAGCTGGACCTTCTCAACAACGAAGACGGCCTCGAAATGAAGAACCTCTTGAACCACGGCAACGTCGAAAAATACCCAGTAGCAGATCGTTGGTGATTGTCATCGAAGTAGAACCTGCTTTTGAAGGTCGCCCGGAAGCAGTATTTGAAGGACTTTTTTGCAACGAAGACACAGAAGTCCAAGCATGGTCTCAAGTAGCGGGCGTCGGTCACTATCGCTGGTTGCAAGGGCCCTTAAACCACTTAACTCGCGCTAGACAACTTGAGTATGTCGGAGAAACCATGAGACATATTTTTGATTTTCTTCGCCTCTGATCGAGAGTCCACAACAACACTCCTCGTGAAGACTCGTCGCTAGAGAGGGAGGTGATGTCACGGACATAGAACCTTGAGATGGGTATTGCAAAGACTAGGCCTTGAAGCCAGAGATATGTTATTGTTCAAGACTAGTTCGTGATGGGTATTGCCGTAGTTGTCCAGAGATAAGTTATTGTCCAAACTAGTTCGTGATGGGTATTGCCGTATTGTCCAGTGATAAGTTATTGTCCAAACTAGTTCGTGATGGGTATTGCCACCGACATAGAACCTTCTAGAATACTTCTAGAAGTTCTATAGGTCCTTTGACTTTTAGGATCTTTCTAGATACTTCCTAGGGACTCTCATAGTCTCTAGGAAGCCCCTTCAGAAGCTTCCTTAGTACTAGTATATCTAGGGGACGAGATGAGGGACTCCTCACTCTCGTCAACACAAGTTTAGGAGCACTCTTGAGTGTGCCTTGTCTTGTATCTTGTTCAACTATCGATTAGTTCAATATACTTTCTTGAGAACCACTCTTGTGTACTATTGCACTTCTTGTTCTTGGGTCCTTGTTCATGTTCTTGCTCTTGTTCTCTTGTTCTTGAGTTCTTGTGTCCCTGACACCACCACGCTCTCAGCTCAAGGTACATCCTGTTGGCTTCGTCCATCGTTTGGGCGTCTTTATATTGCCTGCAAAGCCTGATGTGTTGATTGTGGAAGTTCTTGGCGATCAGCTTCTCTGTGTGCTTGTGCATACTCGTTGCCCAATGGAACTGAAAATATTCATGTATACTTACACTAAACATATATTTAAAACGGAATACATTTGTATTCCAAGGTATTTAAACATATAACCTCTCGTATACAAGAGGGTTTTTAGAAAGGGTCATGAACGCACGTGATTCTCAAACATCATGTAGAGTGCACCCCTTGAGTGTGAACTGTCCCTACTAAGTTGCAAGTAGGGATGTTTGCCAGTTCATCCGAAGTAAGACTCTGCTGATATTGTGCAACACAAATAATTATACATATATGGAGATTTGGAATTTGACAGTACTAAGGAATCTTAAAGAAATTACTCTGTGAAAAGATAACAAATGATACTACAAATTTTTTTTTCACATCCACTAGTAGGATTTTGGTCCTTTATAACTAGTCCTTTGTGACTTACATGGTCCTTTGCGACTCAATTCTTTAGAACAGTAGTCGTTTTGGACCATTGAAGTCACAAAAGACCAGTTGTAAAGAGCCAAAATCCTACTAGTGATTAGTGAAATAGTTTCAAGTCATCAAACTGTTTAGGGTCACGAGGGTAGTTTCTCTCATATGCTGATGTTTTGAAAATCAGTTCAACTATTGGAACTCGTGAAACAACCCTTTGGGCCGAGAGTTGTTCTTCACTACTATAATTTCAAACATATCAAGCATACACATCAAAGTCAACAAACAACCGTCGGCCCCGAGGGTTGATTTAGGACTAAAGCAATTTCACAAAACTGAGCCCAGTATGTGGGGTCATCAATCAACCCTCGGCCCCGAGGGTTGTATTTTCCCGTCAATTTTCAGAATGATCAGCCCTTCAATGGCAAGTCAAACAACAAGCATTGGGCCCGAGAGAAGAGCTCCACTGTGGACATGAAACGTATCAAGGAATTTCTTGCTCGCCGCCATCGCAGTGTCCAAGTTCTTGGCAGTGGGTGTATTAGCTACTTCAATTGCAATCAATCGAGTGATGGTCTCCAAAGATTCTCTGGATTTTCCTTTTGCAACTGGGTGTCGATGATAACCCAAGTGGATACAAGCACGAGACATGTTGCCAATGTTGAGCACGAAATACACCGGCGCTGAGCAAAAGTCTTGGCATAACGGGAGCTTCTTGCAAACTTTTGGCTTCAATGTGAGGGCTCAAACGTGCCCTCGGCCCCGACGGCATGTTGTAGGTACATGGGGTTGCCCAAAGTGCTTGTCAGGGTTTGTATCATGCGCTCGTGAGGTCACCATTGCTCCGCGCACTCGCATCCGAAATTGCCGTCATCAAGGCTTTAGTTGAAACTTTTGGCTTCAGTGTGAGGGCTCAAATGTGCCCTCGGCCCCGACGGCATGTTGGAGGTACATGGGGTTGCCCAAAGTGCTTGTGAGGGTTTGTATCATGCGCTCGTGAGGTCGCCATTGCTCCGCGTACTCGCATCCAAAACAGCCGCCAAATCAAGGTTTTAGGTGAAACTTTTGGCTTCAATGTGAGGGCTCAAATGTGCCCTCAGCCTCGACGGCATGTTCTAGGTACATTGGGTAGCCCAAAGTGCTTGTGAGAGTTGGTCATTTACAGAATTATGGATACATCATTTAGTTGGAAGGTGACGCGCAAGCACAAATTGCATAACTCGCGCGCTGCCCTTGTATGCAAACCCTGGGCCCTCCCACATAGCCGTCGGCCCCGACGGCTCACCCATCACTCGCTAAACCAGAACTCGTGACGTCCAAAATTGCACTCGACAACCTTTTTCAGAATTTTTTTGGAAGTATGTCTCGTCATATGTTTTTGGAAAGCTCTTGTCAAAGGCTTTTCAACGGTGTATAGCACATTCAATTTGGACATATACTTCAAAAGTTATGCTCAGTTGAAATACTCAGGCTAATATTCTAGGCTGTGAAGCTTTCAATTGACCATAACTTATGGAGTTTTTGTCCAAACTCAATATGTCTTATACCATTGAAACGCTCTTTGCAAGAGCTTTCCAAAAACATATGACAAAGCATGCTTTCAAAAAAAAGTCGGAAGAAGGTTCTCGAGTGCTATTTTGGGCGTCACGAGTTCTGGTTTGGCGAGTGATGGGTGAACCGTCGGGGCCGACGGCTATGTAGGAGGGCCCACGGTTTGCTTGCAATGTGAGTGCCGTGGTGTGGAATTTGTGGTGGGCAGCCCGAGACCATTGGCGTCACGAGTTCTATGCGTGATTGTGAAGGGACCTTCCACGCAAAACCCTGGGCCCTCCCACATAGCCGTCGGGGCCGACGGCTATGTAGGAGGGCCCAAGGTTTCCTTGCAATTTCAGTGCCATGGTGTGGAATTTGTGGTGGTCAGCCCAAGACCATTGGCGTCACGAGTTCTCTGCGTGATTGTGAAGGGACCTTCCATGCAAACCCTGGACCCTCCCACATAGCCGTCGGCCCCAACGGCTATGTAGGAGGGCCCAAGGTTTGCTTGCAATGTGAGTGCCGTGGTGTGGAATTTGTGGTGGGCAGCCCGAGACCATTGGCGTCACGGGTTCTCTGCATGATTGTGAAGGGCCCTTCCATACAAACCTTGGACCCTCCCACATAGCCGTCGCGGCCGACGGCTATGTGGGAGGGCCCAAGGTTTGCTTTCGATGTCAGTGCCGTGGTGTGGAATTTGTGGTGGTCAGCCCAAGACCATTGGCGTCACGAGTTCTCTGCGTGATTGTGAAGGGACCTTCCATGCAAACCCTGGACCCTCCCACATAGCCGTCTGCCCCAACGGCTATGTAGGAGGGCCCAAGGTTTGCTTGCAATGTGAGTGCCGTGGTGTGGAATTTGTGGTGGGCAGCCCGAGACCATTGGCGTCACGGGTTCTTTGCATGATTGTGAAGGGCCCTTCCATACAAACCCTGGACCCTCCCACATAGCCGTCGCGGCCGACGGCTATGTGGGAGGGCCCAATGTTTGCTTTCGATGTCAATGCCGTAGTGTGGAATTTGTGGTGGGCAGCCCGAGACCATTGGCGTCACGGGTTTTCTACATGATTGTGAAGGGCCCTTGCATGCAAACCCTGGGCCCTCCCACATAGCCGTCGGGGCCGACGGCTATGTAGGAGGGCCAAGGTTTCCTTGCAATTTCAGTGCCGTGGTGTGGAATTTGTGGTGGTCAGCCCAAGACCATTGGCGTCACGAGTTCTCTGCGTGATTGTGAAAGGACCTTCCATACAAACCCTGGACCCTCCCACATAGCCGTCGGTCCCAACGGCTATGTAGGAGGGCCCAAGGTTTGCTTGCAATGTGAGTGCCGTGGTGTGGAATTTGTGGTGGGCAGCCCGAGACCATTGGCGTCACGGGTTCTCTGCATGATTGTGAAGGGCCCTTCCATACAAACCTTGGACCCTCCCACATAGCCGTCGCGGCCGACGGCTATGTGGGAGGGCCCAAGGTTTGCTTTCGATGTCAGTGCCGTGGTGTGGAATTTGTGGTGGTCAGCCCAAGACCATTGGCGTCACGAGTTCTCTGCGTGATTGTGAAGGGACCTTCCATGCAAACCCTGGACCCTCCCACATAGCCGTCTGCCCCAACGGCTATGTAGGAGGGCCCAAGGTTTGCTTGCAATGTGAGTGCCGTGGTGTGGAATTTGTGGTGGGCAGCCCGAGACCATTGGCGTCACAAGTTCTCTGCGTGATTGTGTAGGGCCCTTGTATGCAAACCTTGGGTCCTCCCACATAGCGGTCGGCCCCGACGGCTCACCCATCATTCGCCAAACCAGAACTCGTGGCGCCCAAAATAGCACTCGAGAACCTTCTTTAGACTTTTTTTTGGAAGTATGTCTTGTCATATGTTTTTGGAGAGCTCTTGTCTAGGGCTTTTCAACGGTGTATAGCACATTCAATTTGGACATAAACTTCAAAAGTTATGCTCAATTAAAATAGTCAGGCTGATAGTCTAGGCTATGAAGCTTTCAATAGAGCATAACTTATGGAGTTTTTGTCCAAACTCAATGAGTCTTATACCGTTGAAACGCCCTTTGCAAGAGCTTTCCAGAAACATATGACAAGGCATACTTCCAAAAAAAAGTCTAATGAAGGTTCTCGAGTGCTATTTTGGGCGTCACGAGTTCTGGTTTGGCGAGTGGTGGGTGAGCCGTCGTGGCCGACGGCTATGTGGGAGGTCCCAGGGTTTGCTACGTGAGGTCGCCATTGCTCCGCGCACTCGCTTAGTCGCATCCAAAACTGCCGTCAAATCAAGGTTTCTGTTGAAACGTTTAGCTTCAATGTGAGGGCTCAAATGTGCCCTCGGTCCCGACGGCATGTTGTAGGTACATGGGGTAGCCCAAAGTGCTTGTGAGGGTTGGTCATTTACAAGATTTTGGGTACATCATTTAGTTGGAACGTGACGCTCAAGCACAAATTGCTCAACTCGCGCGCTGCCCTTGCATGCAAACCCTGGGCCCTCCCACATAGCCGTCGGCCCCGACGGCTCACCCATCAGTCGCCAAACCAGAACTCGTGACGTCCAAAATTGCCCTCGAGAACCTTTTTCATAAATTTTTTTGGAAGTATGTCTTGTTATATGTTTTTAGAAAGCTCTTGTCTAAGGCTTTTCAACGGTGTATAGCACATTCAATTTGGACATAAACTTCAAAAGTTATGCTCAATTGAAATAGTCAGGCTAATAGTCTAGGCTGTGAAGCTTTCAATAGACTTATGGAGATTTTGGCCAAACTCAATGAGTCTTATACGGTTGAAACGCCCTTTGCAAGAGCTTTCCAAAAACATATGACAAGGCATACTTCCAAAAAAAGTCTATAGAAGGTCCTCGAGTGCTATTTTGGGCGTCACAAGTTCTGGTTTGGCGAGTGATTGGAGAGCCGTCGGGGCCGATGGCTATGTGGGAGGGCCCAGGGTTTGCATGCAATGTCAGTGTCGTGGTGTGGAATTTGTGGTGGGCAGCCCGAGACCATTGACGTCACGAGTTTTCTGCGTGATTGTGTAGGGTCTGGAATCGTAGTGAGCCGGGCCTAGGGTCGTGAAGCGCGTGTTATTGTGTGTGAATGTTGGGTCATGACGCGCATTTGGGTGGGGAGGTGCTGGCCCCTGTGGGTGACACGAGTTGTAGTTTGCGAGTGCTGGGGGGCGTCGGGACCGAGGGCTTCCTTAGAGGGCCCAGGATTTGCTTGAGTGGTCGCCACGCGTGGTGTGGAATTTGTGCTTGTGTGTCACGAGTCCTTGGGCGTCACGAGTTTGTAGCGTGAATGTGATGGGTAGGGTTTGTAATGGGCTGGGCCTAGAGTCGTCATGCGCGTTGAATTGTGTGTGAATGTTGGGCAATGGCGTGCATTTGAGATGTGAGGGCTAGCTCTACTGGGCGTCACGAGTTTTGGTTTGGGGAGTGATGGTTGGGCCGTCGGGGCCGAGGGCTATGTGGGAGGGCCCAGGTTTGTTTGTGTGGTTGCCACGGGTGTTGTGGAGTTTATGCTTGGGCGTGACGAGTCCTTGGGCATCACGTGTTTGATGCGTGAATGTGATGGGCTGGATTTGTAATGGGCTGGATTTGTAATGGGCTGGGCCTAGGGTCGTCATGCGCGTTGAATTGTGTGTGAATGTTGGGCTATGACGCGCATTGGGATGTGAGGGCTCGCCCTAGTGGGCGTCACATAGCGTGAATGTGTTGGGATATATTCGTAATGGGCTGGACCTAGGGTCGTGATGCCCGTTGTATTGTGTGTGAGTGTTGGGCCATGACGCCCATATGGGAAGGGAGGCTCTTGGTGTGTTGGAGTCACGAGTTGTGGTTTTGCGAGTGTTGGTGGGCCGTAAGGGCCAAGGCCTAATATTGTAGGTCCAGGGCTTGCTTGCAAGCACATCACGCGAGTTGTGGAATTTGTGTGAGTGTTGTGTTGGGCTGGATTCGTAATGGGCCCGGGCCTGGGTTGGTGATACTCGATGTTCAGTGTGTGAGTGTTTATGTTGGGGCTGGATTCATAATGGGTTGAGTTAGGTTTGTAATGATCGTTGTATTGTGTGTGAGTGTGGCCCAGGACACGCACTTCAGAAGTGAGGGGCTGGCCCTTTTGGACGTCACCAGTTGTGGTTGTGCAAAGGCTGGGTGGGCTGTCGGGGACAAGGGCACCTTTAGAGGAACCAGGGTTTTCTTACAAGGTCAGCGTGAAGTGTGGAATTTTTGCTTGCTCGTAGTGGGCCTGGGCTCGTGATGCTCGTTGTATTTTGTGATAGTGTTGGGCCATGACGCAAATTTGGGAGGTGCGGTGCTGGCCCTTGTGGGCGTCACAAGTTGTGGTTTTTCATTTGGGAGGTGAGTTGCGGCCATGTGGGCGTCACAAGTTGTGGTTCTGCGAGAGCTGGGTGGGCCGTGGGGGCCGTGGGGGCCTCTCAACACACAAATGGAAGTAAGCCTTGGCGAGGCCCTCGTGAGAAGGATAGTCAATTCATTCAAATGTTGATTGAGGCCTCTTCTCAGCCCAACGATGTTGTCTTGGATTGCACCGCCATGACAGGTGTATATTACTAACATTCATTCTCTCTATATTTCTTGGATTTCAGTTCTTCCATTTATTTCTATTCTATCTAGTTTTTGTAATTTCTCATACACTTTCTCGTTCCAAATGTTCATGTTTTTTTGTTGTTTGCATTCTTCCAGGTGCCGTGTTGTTGGCATATCGCCGTGTGCAACGCCACATTGTGGCACTCGAAGAGGACCAAGCGCTATTTGATAGCCTCTTGTCTATGCGACGTGCCCGCAAACCCGAACCCGAGCCAATCGTTGCATCATCATCTGCATCAGAGGGTCCAGACGCAGTTCCGTTAGCGGTCGTTCGAGTGTTGAAGAAATCTCAATTCAGTAAGTAAGTTTGAATTCAATCAAGACAATTTCTACTTTGTTTGATGGATAAATTCTTGATCACCTTGTTCTCATGTCTATTTGCTTCTTTTTGTGCAGAAAAATGAAGCCCACGAATCCTACCGTATAGAGGCCATTTTTTGCGAGGCCAGAGTTTTTGAAGAGCCCTTCTAAACCATTTTAGTTGCCAGTCTACATTGAGCCTGTTGCACAGGCTCTTGCACATCAGGGTATTAGAGATCACGTTCCAAGGCCAAAGGTGTTGAACTTGGACGCACTAGTATACTTTGATGTTGAGGCCGAGGAGTCTGAATGTGAGGGTTTTAGTTCACCACTACGCTCTACATCTAGCTCTTGCTCAGGGTCTACTAGTACCGGTAATTCTAGTGATGACTTAGAGGAACTTTGATGTTCTCTCCACATCTTTGTACTACTTTCGTTATGATATCTGTAGTAAGACTAAAAGGGCCACTACTCATGATATTTGACATCCGTGTTATACTTCACACCGCTAAACCTTTTATTCTCAAACCTCATTGATTTGTCAACTCTATTGTTTATGTTTTATTTTTCCATGTTCACTCCCTAAACCCTTGATTCCAAAACCATTAAGTTTTAATAAAACATTTGGAAAAATGTAGTATGTGAAATAATTACATTTTACATTACAGTCCAAATACACTAAAAATTCCATAAATATTGATCCCACGGTTATAGGTCCTTTACAGAAAAATTTTAAAAAAATTGAAAATTTTCTAGGCTCTCAGGCTCTCAGGTCCTCAGGCTCTCCTCTCTAAGCTCACATCCTAGCATTCCCGCACGCCGCAGAGAGCCAATGGTCCGATAGTGGGCGGCGTCATTCCTACCCACTACACACCTGAAAGCCCTAGCAGATAACACTCGTTTATTTAAACCAAGTCTTTGTGCAAGGATTGTAGTCTTGCCCTTGGACTTCCATCTTACAAAGGCCCTGCTAGGTTTTACATTCCTAGGCCTCTTCTCTGTCCCCACCGCCCATAGCACAATAGAACCTGCAAGTAGTTTTATGAAGGACTCCGCTAATATGGCCGTCCTCTGCTCTTGCGCTTGTGCGCGGGCTTCTTCGGCTTGTGCGCGGGCTTCTAGAGCGGTCATCTGCTCTCGAAGCTCAAATACGGGCTCCTGCGGTGGGGCTCCTGCAGGTGGGATATCCCACCAACACCGTCGTCGCCGTTGGACTTCGGCAGCCCTCGATTCGGCACGGGCTTCGGCAGCCCTCAATTCGGCATCGCTCTCATCCAAACGCGCCATCCCCAATTTCCGAAACCAAATGATAAGGGTTCCAAGAAGCTCTTGTCCCTGAAACTAGTCCTGTCCGTCCTAGAAGTCATAGACTTCCGCAATGGTCTCAAAATGTTGTATAAACCAGACCTGATCTGGTAAGTGCTCTTTGAAATAACTCTCGTTGCCTCCCATAAGAAACCTTGCAGACGCCACTCCACGCCGGAGAGAGCCTATGGTCCGATAGTGGGCGGCGTCATTCCTACCCACTACACACTTGAAAGCCATAGCAGATAACACTCGTTTATTTAAACCAAGTCTTTGTGCAAGGATTGTAGACTTGCCCTTGGACTTCCATCTTACAAAGGCCTTGCTAGGTTTTACATACCTAGGCCTCTTCTTTGTCCCCACCGCCCATAGCACAATAGAACCTGCGAGAAGTTATATGAAGCACTCCGCTAATATGGCCGTCCTCTGCTCTTGCGCTTGTGCGCGGGCTTCTTGGGCTTATCCACGGGCTTCTAGAGCGGCCACCTGCTCTCGAAGCTCAAATACGGGCTCCTGCGGTGGGGCTCCTGCAAGTGGGATATCCCACCTGCTCCGTCGTCGCGGTTGGACTTCGGCAGCCCTCGATTCGGCACGGGCTTCGGCAGCCCTCGATTCGGCATCGCTTTCATCCAAACGCGCCATCCCCAATTTCGGAAACCAAATGATAAGGGTTCCAAGAAGCTCTTGTCCCTGAAACTAGTCCTGTCCGTCCTAGAAGTCATAGACTTCCGCAATGGTCTTGTCGTAGCATGTGATACCGGATATTCCCCTAGAACGCACTTTTTCGTATTAAGAGCGCTCGTAGAGGTGATTTCCGGGTTATCGTTCCGCGGAGATTCTGTGAAGTGGGAAGTTTCCTTAGATGGTCCCGAACTGGTGAATTCTCTCTTTCTTGTCACTAGTGAATTCCTCTTTCCTCCTGGACCGGGTCTTCTCCTACTGACTGACCCGGTACAGACAGATCCGGTTTTCGTCCGAGCTGGGAATTTATCCAACCCTACTCTGTCTGGTCTATCCAAACAACTCAAACCGGTTTACATTAACCTCTGTTTTCCTTCAGAGGGTTCTCCATTTACATTTAGCGGTGCTGGATTTAAAGACACACCCTTCATGCTGATTCAAGTGATGGGAACTTCACTACCTTCCGGTTATTCTAACTCAACTCCTCAATCCGGGTAATTCCCGTACTGCACTTCAACTGCAGGTTCATCCCAAACCCACAGCCGGTCACTTAAGCGCAACCCGGTTTTCCCCCTCCTACAAATACTACAACGACTTGATAACCGGGATGGACCTTTATCCGGGGTGTCTGGAATCGGTTGGTCTCCTCACAGTTCGTTTTACTCTGATCATTCCAGCTCTTCGGATTGCATGGTCTGCCCGGATGCTGGAACCTCAACCGGACTACCCGTCCAGGAGTTCTGAGAAGACCGGAGTATCCTCCTCCTATCCACTCAGCCACTAATCCAGTTATACCTTGTAATCAAGCACGCAACAACCCACCTTCAAACGATCTCTGAGTTTTCCCAATACCGGGACTCTTAACTGGATCTACAACAGAACCCGGTTACTCTAGCCATTCCGGACTTCGTCTGTCACACGGTCTTCCCAGGTACTGGCACCTCAACTGGACTACCCGTCCAGGAGTTTTGAGAGAACCGGAGTACCCCCTCCTGCCCACTCAGCCACTAACCCGGATTATACCATGAAACTAAGCACGGACCAACCCGATCAGTCCTCCCGGTCACCAAGGGACTAGTTGGACCACTATCTCAATCAATAAACACACACACACATATACAAACAATCCGGTTCGTAGAAGAGTATGCCTATGATTATTCACAAAGAGAAAATGGTACACAAAAAGACCCCAGGAATGAGGAACATCCCTGGATAAAAAGAAAACTCAAAGCCGACCAGATCCGGGGAACCCGCAGATCCTAAAAACTCGGGATCCGAAAAAACCGGGGGACTACCCCACGATTAGTTCTCTGCCTACACTGCAACTAACATTAGAATCCTAACAACCTAACTCCCAAACGGAGTCCTACCCTACTCACAAGGGCCCACAAAGCCGGATCCATCAAACCCGGAACCCTAACTACCAAGCCGCTCCCGAGCAGCTGTTCCCGATCCGATCCCTCCAATCCGCTTCCTTGCTCACCACGTTCTCCTGTCGTTCGCCTACCGGTTCGCGCCGTTACGCGCCACCCGGTTGACCGTCCGGGTCGCCTCCTGGCCCACCCTCTAGCCTTCCATCCACACCCTATTGGGCATCCGTCTCCGCCATCTCTCCTTCCAGGTTCTGAAACCCGGTCAGGCTTGCTTCTCCTGGCTCGACTGCCAGAACCGGCTCCATCCCGCCCATCATCCGGGAACTCCGATCCGGAGTGGAAAGTCTCCCTTCCATCAACCGGTCTAGTTCTACTTCCTGAGGCGCATTGTCAAACATCCGGAAGTTCCCCTACAACTCACTTCCGGATAGGTGGGCCCTCCCATCCCTGTGGCTGGTCTCCACCGCTTCCGGTTCAGGAACGGTTGAACACCTTGTCAGCACCTCTGTTGCCAACGCCTGGAATTCCACCAGTGCCTCTTCCACCCGGGCAGCATATTTGTTCACTATGCCTTTTACCCGGTCCGCGTCTTCCTCCTCGGAATCACTCATCAGCTCATCGTACAGCCGTGCCTTGGTCTGTACTATTGAGGTAATAGATGCAACGTAGTATTGCTAGAAGCCAAAGACGTACGGATGCTAAATAATGGTGTGTGGGAAGAGGGGTTAGGCATGGGCTGATCTCTCTAGAGTGTCCTTGTGATGAGTTATCCCATATGGTTTGTCCATGGTGACCTCCTAGTGTACACTACTTAAGGTGGAAGGCCTTTGAGTAAAGATCATCTCTTTCTACGCATTCCTTGTGTTTGTGTGTGTGCCTTGTGCAATCTTCTCTACCTTCAATAGGTTATGGGCCCACTCATGTGTGTTTCATGAGTATTAGATTGCATTTGTGCAAGTATTTTGAGGTCGGTGCGCAACGGGCGGTTTTGGAGCATTGTTGGAGGTTTTGGAGCTTGTTGGTGCGTTGATGTTTCTTGGAGGTGTGCATGGGCTGAAGTTGCATGTTGGAGCACTCTCTTTGGTCAATCTCTTCCCTTGATCTCCTTCTTTTCTTGCTTCTATCTCTTCGTTGCGGTGGAACTTCGTTTGGTTCAATTGTGAGCATTTGAGTGAATGCAAGTGATTTGTGAGGTGTGAGGGCTCTCGTGGAGGGTCTACCATCTGATCCTAGTGATTAGGCACTTGCTTTGAGGTGTTGCATGTGTTTCATGCTCTTGGGGTGCTCAAATTTTCATTTGGAGCTAGTTTGCGCACAAAGGTGCGGTTTTGAGCAATTTCAATGCAATTGGGGTTTTGAGGGACTTGTGTGAGTTCATGTGCATTGAGTGAGTGCTCTTGAGGGACACAAAGGTGTCATTGACGTGCATTGAGTGTTTGTGGTCACTAAGGCGTCGTATTGAAGCATTTGGAGTTGTTTTGAGCTCCATTGAGTGATTTGAGGGGCTTTGGTGAGCCTCTTTGCATTTTTGGGTGAGGGTTCTCACATTTGAGTGTTGGAAGGTGTGTGTGGAGCACACAAGTGCTGATCTAGTGTTTGGGGTTGTTTAAAATCCATTTGGTGCACAAAGGTGCAATATAAAAGCAAAAATCACAAAAACAAAGTTGTGTGTTTGAGTTTGAGGTTAAATTTGTGTGGGGAGGCATACGTTAGTGCGGATCATGGCATCTTTTGAGGGTGAGGGTCCCAAGGTCGTGGACAAGTTCGATGGGGTGAATTTCCACTTGTGGAAGTTCAAAATGGAGATGGTGATGGCCGAGAAGGAGTTGTGGGAGATTGTCGAGGGTAGTGAGGAACCTCCTTTCTCCTCTACGGATATGCAAGCGTACACGAGGAGGGAGAAGAAGGCATTTGCCATTTTGGCACTCAACCTCGCGGATTCGCAACTTGCGCACATTCGCTCGTGCAAGACACCCGCGGAAGCATGGTCCAAGCTTTGCAACATTCACGAAGCAAAAACATTGGCCAACATTTTGTTTTTGAGGCGCAAGTTCTTCACCATCAAGATGGGCGAAGAAGATGACATGTTGGCGCACATCAACAAGGTCAAGGCTCTCGCGGATCAACTCAACGGTTGCGACGTGTCGATTACGGATGGTGACATCGTGATGACACTTTTGGAGAGCCTTCCATCATCATACGAGTACCTCATCGTGGCGATGGAGTCAAGACCCATTACGGAGCTCACATTGGACTATGTGACCTCACGGTTGTTGCACGAGCTTTCGCGGCGAAAGGAGAACGAGTCTCGAGAAGATGGAGCCGCACTCGTGGCAAAGCAATCCAAGAATGGAGGCGGTGGGATCTCAAGCGACAAAGTGTGCTTTTATTGTGGTAAGAAGGGCCACATTGCCAAATTTTGCTTCAAACGCAAGAGGGATGAGAAGGGGGAGAGTGCAAACAACACTAAAACTCGTGATGATGATGAGTACGCATTTACAGCTAGATATGATGCAAGCATGAGTGATGGCATCGAGAGTGATGCAAGCATGAGTGATGGCATCGAGGGTTATGCAAGCATGAGTGATTGGGATGAGTATGCAAACATGGCAAGCAATGTATCGTGCAATGGTAGTACGAGTGATTGGATTGTTGATTCGGGGGCTACAAGCCACATGTCACCACATAAAACTTGTTTTCATTCGTATGCTCTCATTAATCCAAGGAGAGTGATTTTGGGAGATGATACGGTGCTTGAGGCCGTTGGCAAGGGCCAAATTGTTGTAGACACCGAGCTGAGGGGTCGTGTGAAGACAATCACTATCAAAGATGTCCTCCACGTTCCCAAACTAAAAGCAAATTTACTATCGGTGAGGCAATTAGTGACAAAGCACTTGAGGGTAGAGTTTAGTAATAAGGGGTGTTATGTGTTGTCACCGAGTCGAGATGAAGTGGCCATCATTGAAGAACACGAGGGCTTGTACCACATCAAGTTCTCGAAGGTGCATTCCAAGGAATCGGCGGCGTTGGCGCATTCAAACTTGAAGGACGACAAGTTGGCGTTGTGGCATCGTCGACTCGGCCATTTGAACATCAAGAGTGTGAAGACACTACGCGGCATGGTAAGCGGGATGGACCTTCATCAATTGAAAGTGGATGCTTCTACATTCACATGTGAAGGTTGCATTGAAGGCAAGCAACAACGGTTGCCATTTACGGGTGAAGCGGCGACTCGGGCCACGAAGGTTTTGGAGATCGTGCATTCGGATGTGTGTGGCCCCATGAAGACCACGTCGATGGGAGGTTGCAAGTACTTTGTGACCTTCATCGACGACTTTTCAAGGAAGATTTGGCTCTACCCTATCAAAGCCAAGAGTGAGTGCTTTGAGAAGTTCAAGGAGTTCAAGACATTGGTGGAGAACCAATCCGAGTTGAAGATCAAGGTGTTTCGGTCGGACAATGGCGGCGAGTACATGTCCAAGAAATTTGACGAGCTTTTGAAGAATGAAGGCATCGCTCGCCAAACTTCGGCCCCGTACACGCCTCAACAAAATGGAGTTGCGGAGCGCGCAAATCGCACCATTGTAGAGATGGCGAGGAGCATGTTGCACGCTCAACACTTGAAGTTGGACCTTTGGGCGGAAGCGGTGGTGAATGCGGTGTACACACGCAATCGGTGTCCAACAAGTGCGGTTGAAGGCATGACGCCGGAGCAAGCGTGGAGTGGGAGGCAACCATGTGTTGCACACATGCGCATCTTCGGATGCATTGCATATGCCAAGGTTCCCGACGAACGGAGGACTAAACTCGAGGCTAAGGCCTTGAAATGTGTGTTTCTTGGGTATTGTGAAGGTACCAAGGCGTATAGACTCATGTCGGTGGACACGAGGAAGATCATTCGGTCACGTGATGTGACGTTTTGTGAGGAGTCTACGATGGAGGCGCCTTTGGAGGTTGGTCCAAGTGGGAGTAGTGGAGACGTGTTGGTGGACACACCCTCCAAGTCCCCTAGTGTTGTTGATGTAGGTGATGACGACAGTGATGACGAAGATGGCGACACGGAGGTTATTGAAGCGCCATCGAGCTCAAAGACCAAGAATGGCGCAAAGGGCGCGCAAGAGGAGCAAACTTCTTCAAGGGAGCGGCGGTACCCTGAGAGATCGCGCAAGCCACCGGGAGAATGGTGGAAGACTCACATCTTCCCTCAAGAGGAGGACGAGCATGCAAATGTGGCATTATCGGATGGTCCATTGACCATTCGTGAAGCCATGCAAGGTGAGGATGCCGTCAAGTGGGAGCGCGCCATGCAAGAGGAGTACGACTCTCTTATTGCTATTGGTACGTGGCAATTAACTCCCAATCCAAAGGATCGCAACCCCATTGGTTGCAAATGGGTGTTTCGTACAAAGAGGGATGTTTCGGGCAATATTGTGCGTCACAAGGCAAGACTAGTAGCCAAGGGGTTCGCGCAAGTGCATGGGGTGGACTTTCACGAGACGTTTGCTCCCGTGGCCAAGTTCACCACCATTCGGTGCATTCTTGCGATCGGTGCGGTCATGAACTTGGAGATGCATCAAATGGATGTGAAGACCGCATTTTTGAATGGCGATTTGGAGGAAGACATCTACATGGTGCAACCCGAGGGCTTTGTGCAACAAGGTAAAGAGCACCTTGTTTGTAAGTTGCAAAAATCATTATATGGGTTGAAACAATCTCCAAGAGCGTGGTACCAAAAGATTGACACGTTCTTGCTTGCTCACGAGTTTACTAGGAGCATTGCGGATTATAGTCTCTACTTTATGCAAGTGGGGCAACATGTGGTGATTGTGATCATATATGTTGATGATTTGATCATTCTTGCAAGCCTCATGACTTTAATGAATGCATTAAAAGGCATGCTTGAGAGAGAGTACGAGATGAGTGATCTTGGAGAATTGCACTTTTGTCTTGGTGTTGAGTTTGTGCGAGATAGGGCTACACGCACTATCACCATGAGTCAAGGCAAGTATGTGATGGACGTGCTCAAGAGGTTCGGGATGGAGGATTGTAAGCCCGTGGCAACACCATTAGATGCAAACTCCAAGCTCGTCAAGCTTTCGGAGGAGGAGTATGCGATGGAGGCCAAATCGATGGCGGAGGTGCCATACAAGCAAGCGGTGGGGTCGTTGATGTATGCGATGACTGTGACACGGCCCGACCTTGCGTATCCAATTAGCGTGGTGAGTCAACACATGGCGAGACCGGGCTCAATGCATTGGATGGCGGTCAAGAGGATCATGCGATATTTGAAGGGCACAAGCGATGTGAAGTTATGTCTTGGAGGCAAAGACATTGTGTTGAGCGGCTATTGCGACGCGGACTACGCGGGAGACACGAGCGATCGAAGATCCACAACGGGCTACATGTTCACGGTCGGATCGGGAGCGGTGTCGTGGAATAGCAAGCGGCAACAAACGACGGCGACATCAACGGTGGAGGCAGAGTACATGGCTACGAGCCATGCCACGAAGGAGGCCATTTGGTTGAGGCAACTAATGGTGGATGTGGGTTGCACACAAGGTGAGGCTACAACGATTATGTGTGACAACCAAGGGTGCATTTCACTTGCAAAGAACCCTACACATCATTCACGCACGAAGCACATTGATGTGCAATACCACTTCATTCGGGAGAAGTTGGAATTGGGAGTTATACATTTGGAGTATTGCCCAACGGAGCACATGGTGGCGGATGTGCTCACAAAGGGTCTTTGTAGAGATCGACATCAACGACTAGTAATAGCATTTGGACTAACAGGCTTTGGCTCTACGCAAAGTGGGAGTATTGAGGTAATAGATGCAACGTAGTATTGCTAGAAGCCAAAGACGTACGGATGCTAAATAATGGTGTGTGGGAAGAGGGGTTAGGCATGGGCTGATCTCTCTAGAGTGTCCTTGTGATGAGTTATCCCATATGGTTTGTCCATGGTGACCTCCTAGTGTACACTACTTAAGGTGGAAGGCCTTTGAGTAAAGATCATCTCTTTCTACGCATTCCTTGTGTTTGTGTGTGTGCCTTGTGCAATCTTCTCTACCTTCAATATGTACTTCCCCATCCGGTCGGAACAACTGGGATACAACCTCGAAACAGGTCCGGTCCTGTTGTTCCCTGATCCGGATAGTCCATTTTGCCCGTCTCAGCTCCTTCTTCTGTCCCCGTAAGAGCTGGGTCACTCCACTGGCCTCCTTGCGAGCCCGGATTCCCTCCCGCTGGAGGTGCTTGACCATTTCCGGGAACTCCTTCACATCCGTGCTCCGGAGGACGTTCCCAATTTCCCTCACCGCGCTGTAGAGTAGAGTGTACTACTCCTCTACCATCTCCAATGCCGTCCGGATCGGTCCGAGCATAACGTCCGCTCTTGCCAGGATTGGTACGTCCGGTCGTGCCTCCCGGTTTGGCTCTCCAGCCTCCGATTCCGGTTCTGCTCCTACCTTCTGCTTCCCCTTTTCCTGCGCACTTGCCCTCCGGTTGCTGGGACCGGCTTCTACAGTGTCACGGTCACCTCTACTGTCCACTGGAGTGGTCTTCCTCCGGATCGAGGTCTTCTTCCGGAGGGGTGAAGCATCCTCCCGGGGAGGAGAAATCTCCCGGAGGTCCGAATCCTCCCCATCGTCACTCCGGATGACCCGCTTCCGCTTCTACGGCTACTGTCCCCGCGCGTGCGCGGCGCAATCCTCTCCTTCCGGTCTTGCGTTCTCCACCGGTTCCGTCCTCTCCTTTCGCCCTTCCTCCGCTAGTGGGCTTCTTCCTCCCGGTTGTCTTTCTTCCGGGTCTTCTCTTCTCTTCCTGCGCTCCTCCGGTCGCGGACTGGTACCTCCTGGTTTCTCTTGTTTCCTCCTTCGCTCCTCCGGTTGGTTCCCATCCGGACGGGTTTTGCGCGCTTTGCCTGGTCTCTGGTCTGCTGGAGTCGGGGTCGGTCTCTCCAATTTCGCCTTCTCCCCTTCCGTGAGACATCCGTGCTTATCATACAGGTGGTAAAGGAAAGGGGTAATGGGGCAACTTTTTGATCCCCCGTTCTTCATGGCTTCCCGGTTGACAATTTCGTGTATCACCACTCCCCATCCGATTACCCTTTTGTAATGGAGCGCGGATAAGATACCCTTCGCCAACTTGATTGTGACCGTGGTGGGCTTATCCGGGCTGAGGATGGGTACCAAAAATTGCAGCAGTCGCTTCTCCCGGGGGTCCCGGCAATGGTCCACCCGGAATCCGTCCTTCTCCGAGATCTCGGAGAACCGCTCCTTCACCCATTCCGAATCTCCTTTCTGTCTAGACTCGAGTCCAAACTCGCAATCCGGGAGGCTGTATGCATAGCTCCAGTGCTCCCAAGTCCAATTCTTGCGTTTTCCCCGGATGCGGTTCTCCCGGAAGATTGCCGGTACTGGCTTCCCTTGTACTTCCGCCAGTATTCCGGTATCCTGGATATCCTAGTTCCGGTACAGGAGCTCCTCGCATCGCATGGTTGCGAGGTCGCAGCGCAGCATCTCAAAGTCGCCCGGATGCTAGGGCACTACCGGAATCACCATTTTCTCCGTGATTCGGTTTCCTGTAGCACTCTCTCCTCCCCATGCCATCGCTACAGACTCCGGACGCACTCTCTTTCTCTTCCGCGAACTGCGCCTAAGTTTTTGGCGCTCCTTCTGCTCCGGTCCCACACTATCAACTCTACTGCTATCCGGAAACACGAAATTCTGTTGGCGCGGAAGACTGGAACTATAGAGAGAGAATGAACAGTGGGTCGCAAAATTTAAAGCGGCCCACTTCAATGCTCGGATCGTGGCCGGGTCCATCGGAGACACGTCCACACCTATCCGGTCGCCCATCCGGTCCAACCGGAACCCGCGGTCTAGCTAGTTCTGCGGTAATTCTACTAGGCTGCGCACGGACGCCGCTCTCTCTCCAAATAAATAAATGAGCCGTTATGGCCATTACTTCTCCTATTTATGGGGGAATGACTACTCCTAGTTGCCCTTGAAACCCTAACGAAACGCCTTTGGCAAAACGAGGTTTGGCAGGTCTCAAAATGTTGTATAAACCAGACCTGATGTGGTAAGTGCTCTTTGAAATAACTCTCGTTGCCTCCCATAAGAAACCTTGCAGATGCCACTCCACGCCGGAGAGAGCCTATGGTCCGATAGTGGGCGGCGTCATGCCTACCCACTACACACCTGAAAGCCCTAGCAGATAACACTCGATTATTTAAACCAAGTCTTTGTGCAAAGATTATTGAGGTAATTGATGCAACGTAGTATTGCTAGAAGCCAAAGACGTACGGGTGCTAAATAATGGTGTGTGGGAGGAGGGGTTAGGCATGGGCTGATCTCTAGAGTGTCCTTGTGATGAGTTATCCCATATGGTTTGTCCATGGTGACCTCCTAGTGTACACTACTTAAGGTGGAAGGCCTTTGAGTAAAGATCATCTCTTTCTACGCATTCCTTGTGTTTGTGTGTGTGTGCCTTGTGCAATCTTCTCTACCTTCAATAGGTTATGGGCCCACTCATGTGTGTTTCATGAGTATTAGATTGCATTTGTGCAAGTATTTTGAGGTCGGTGCGCAACGGGCGGTTTTGGAGCATTGTTGGAGGTTTTGGAGCTTGTTGAAGCGTTGGTGTTTCTTGGAGGTGTGCATGGGCTGAAGCTACATGTTGGAGCACTCTCTTTGGTCAATTTCTTCCCTTGATCTCCTTCTTTTCTTTCTTCTATCTCTTCGTTGCGAGTGGAACTTCGTTTGGTTCAATTGTGAGCATTTGAGTAAATGCAAGTGATTTGTGAGGTGTGAAGACTCTCGTGGAGGGTCTACCATCTGATCCTAGTGATTAGGCACTTGCTTTGAGGTGTTGCATGTGTTTCATGCTCTTGGGGTGCTCAAATTTTCATTTGGAGCTAGTTTGTGCACAAAGGTGCGGTTTTGAGCAATTTCAATGCGATTGGGGTTTTGAGGGACTTGTGTGAGTTCATGTGCATTGAGTGAGTGCTCTTGAAGGACACAAAGGTGTCATTGACGTGCATTGAGTGTTTGGGGACACTAAGGCGTCGTATTGAAGCATTTGGAGTTGTTTTGAGCTCCATTGAGTGATTTGAGGGGTTTTGGTGAGCCTCTTTGCATTTTTGGGTGAGGGTTCTCACATTTGAGTGTTGGGAGGCGTGTGTGGAGCACAAAAGTGCTGATCTAGTGTTTGGGGTTGTTTTAAACCCATTGGGTGCACAAAGGTGCAATATCAAAGCAAAAAAATCACAAAAACATAGTTGTGTGTTTGAGTTTGAGGTTTCATTTGTGTGGGGAGGCATACGTAAGTGAGGATCATGGCATCTTTTGAGGGTGAGGGTCCCAAGGTCGTGGACAAGTTCGATGGGGTGAATTTCCACTTGTGGAAGTTCAAAATGGAGATGGTGATGGCCGAGAAGGAGTTGTGGGAGATTGTCGAGGGTAGTGAGGAACCTCCTTTCTCTTCTACGGATCCTAGGATCATGCAAGCGTACACGAGGAGGGAGAAGAAGGCATTTGCCATTTTGGCACTCAACCTCGCGGATTCGCAACTTGCGCACATTCGTTCGTGCAAGACACCCGCGGAAGCATGGTCCAAGCTTTGCAACATTCACGAAGCGAAAACATTGGCCAACATTTTGTTTTTGAGGCGCAAGTTCTTCACCATCAAGATGGGCGAAGAAGATGACATGTTGGCGCACATCAACAAGGTCAAAGCTCTCGCGGATCAACTCAACGGTTGCGACGTGTCGGTTACGGATGGTGACATCGTGATGACACTTTTGGAGAGCCTTCCATCATCATACGAGTACCTCATCGTGGCGATGGAGTCAAGACCCATTACGGAGCTCACATTGGACTATGTGACCTCACGGTTGTTGCACGAGCTTTCGCGGCGAAAGGAGAACGAGTCTCGAGAAGATGGAGCGGCACTCGTGGCGAAGCAATCCAAGAATGGAGGCGGTGGGAGCTCAAGCGACAAGGTGTGCTTCTATTGTGGTAAGAAGGGCCACATTGCCAAATTTTGCTTCAAACGCAAGAGGGATGAGAAAGGGGAGAGTGCAAACAACACTAAAACTCGTGACGATGATGAGTACGCATTTACGGCTAGATATGAGGCAAGCATGAGCGATGGCATCGAGGGTGATGCAAGCATGAGTGATGGTATCGAGGGTGATGCAAGCATGAGTGATTGGATTGAGGTTGGTGATGAGTATGCAAACATGGCAAGCAATGTATCGTGCAATGGTAGTACGAGTGATTGGATTGTTGATTCGGGGGCTACAAGCCACATGTCACCACATAAAACTTGTTTTCATTCGTATGCTCTCATTAATCCAAGGAGAGTGATTTTGGGAGATGATACGGTGCTTGAGGCCGTTGGCAAGGGCCAAATTGTTGTAGACACCGAGGTGAGGGGTCGTGTGAAGACAATCACTATCCAAGATGTCCTCCACGTTCCCAAACTAACGGCAAATTTACTATCGGTGAGGCAACTAGTGGCAAAGCACTTGAGAGTAGAGTTTAGTGATAAGGGGTGTTATGTGTTGTCACCGAGTCGAGATGAGGTGGCCATCATTGAAGAACACGAGGGCTTGTACCACATCAAGTTCTCCAAGGTGCATTCCAAGGAATCGGCGGCGTTGGCGCATTCAAACTTGAAGGACGACAAGTTGGCGTTGTGGCATCGTCGACTTGGCCATTTGAACATCAAGAGTGTGAAGACACTACGCGGCATGGTAAGCGGTATGGATCTTCATCAATTGAAAGTGGATGCTTCTACATTCACGTGTGAAGGTTGCATTGAAGGCAAGCAACAACGGTTGCCATTTGCGGGTGAAGGGGCGACACGGGCCACAAAAGTTTTGGAGATCGTGCATTCGGATGTGTGTGGCCCCATGAAGACCACATCGATGGGAGGTTGCAAGTACTTTGTGACCTTCATCGATGATTTTTCAAGGAAGATATGGCTCTACCCTATCAAAGCCAAGAGTGAGTGCTTTGAGAAGTTCAAGGAGTTCAAGACATTGGTGGAGAACCAATCCGAGTTGAAGATCAAGGTGTTTCGGTCGGACAATGGCGGCGAGTACATGTCCAAGAAATTTGACGAGCTTTTGAAGAATGAAGGCATCGCACGCCAAACTTCGGCCCCGTACACGCCTCAACAAAATGGAGTTGCGGAGCGCGCAAATCGCACCATTGTAGAGATGGCGAGGAGCATGTTGCACGCTCAAAACTTGAAGTTGGACCTTTGGGCGGAAGCGGTGGTGAATGCGGTATACACACGCAATCGGTGTCCAACAAGCGCGGTTGAAGGCATGACGCCGGAGCAAGCGTGGAGTGGGAGGCAACCATGTGTTGCACACATGCGCATCTTCGGATGCATTGCATATGCGAAGGTTCCCGACGAACGGAGGACGAAACTCGAGGCTAAGGCCTTGAAATGTGTGTTTCTTGGGTATTGTGAAGGTACCAAGGCGTATAGACTCATGTCGGTGGACACGAGGAAGATCATTCGGTCACGTGATGTGACATTTTGTGAGGAGTCTACGATGGAGGCTCCTTTGGAGGTTGGTCCAAGTGGGAGTAGTGGAGACGTTTTGGTGGACACACCCTCCAAGTCTCCTAGTGTTGTTGATGTAGGTGATGATGACGGTGATGACGAAGCTGGCGACACGGAGGTTGTCGAAGCGCCATCGAGCTCAAAGGCCAAGAATGGCGCAAAGGGCACGCAAGAGGAGCAAGTTTCTTCAAGCGAGCGGCGGTACCCCGAGAGATCGCGCAAGCCACCTGGAGAATGGTGGAAGAACCACATCTTCCCTCAAGTGGAGGACGAGCATGCGAATGTGGCATTATCGGATGGTCCATTGACCATTCGAGAAGCCATGCAAGGTGAGGATGCGGTCAAGTGGGAGCGCGCCATGCAAGAGGAGTACGACTCTCTAATTGCTAACGGTACGTGGCAATTAACTCCCATTCCAAAGGATCGCAACCCCATTGGTTGCAAATGGGTGTTTCGGACAAAGAGGGATGTTTCGGGTATTGTTGTGCGTCACAAGGCAAGATTAGTAGCCAAGGGGTTCGCGCAAGTGCATGGGGTGGACTTTCACGAGACATTTGCTCCCGTGGCCAAGTTCACCACCATTCGATGCATTCTTGCCATTGGAGCGGCCTTGGACTTGGAGATGCATCAAATGGATGTGAAGACCGCATTTTTGAATGGCGATTTGGAGGAGGACATCTACATGGTGCAACCTGAGGGGTTTGTGCAACAAGGTAAAGAGCACCTTGTTTGTAAGTTGCAAAAATCATTGTATGGGTTGAAACAATCTCCAAGAGCGTGGTACCAAAAGATTGACACGTTCTTGGTTGCACACGGGTTTACTAGGAGCATTGCGGATCATAGTCTCTACTTCATGCAAGAGGGGCAACATGTGGTGATTGTGATCATATATGTTGATGATTTGATCATTCTTGCAAGCCTCATGAGTTTAATGAATGCATTAAAAGGCATGCTTGAGAGAGAGTACGAGATGAGTGATCTTGGAGAATTGCACTTTTGTCTTGGTGTTGAGTTTGTGCGTGATAGGGCTACACGCACTATCACCATGAGTCAAGGCAAGTATGTGATGGACGTGCTCAAGAGATTCGGGATGGAGGATTGTAAGCCCGTGGCAACACCATTGGATGCAAACTCCAAGCTCGTCAAGCTTTCGGAGGAGGAGTATGCGATGGAGGCTAAATCGATGGCGGAGGTGCCAGACAAGCAAGCGGTAGGGTCGTTGATGTATGCGATGATTGCGACACGGCCCGACCTTGCGTATCCAATTAGCGTGGTGAGTCAACACATGGCGAGACCGGGCTCGATGCATTGGATGACGGTCAAGAGGATCATGCGTTATTTGAGGGGCACAAGCGATGTGAAGTTGTGTCTTGGAGGCAAAGACATTGTGTTGAGCGGCTATTGTGACGCGGACTACGCGGGAGACACGAGCGATCGAAGATCGACAACGGGCTACATGTTCACGGTCGGATCGGGAGCGGTGTCGTGGAATAGCAAGCGGCAACAAACCACGGCGACATCAACGGTGGAGGCCGAGTACATGGCTACGAGCCATGCCACGAAGGAGGCCATTTGGTTGAGGCAACTAATGGTGGATGTGGGTTGCACACAAGGTGAGGCTACAACGATTATGTGTGACAACCAAGGGTGCATTTCACTTGCAAAGAACCCTACACATCATTCACGCACGAAGCACATTGATGTGCAATACCACTTCATTCGGGAGAAGTTGGAATTGGGAGTTATACATTTGGAGTATTGCCCAACGGAGCACATGGTGGCGGATGTGCTCACAAAGGGTCTTTGTAGAGACCGACACCAACGATTAGTAATAGCATTTGGACTTAGAGGCTTTGGCTCTACGCAAAGTGGGAGTATTGAGGTAATTGATGCAACGTAGTATTGCTAGAAGCCAAAGACGTACGGGTGCTAAATAATGGTGTGTGGGAGGAGGGGTTAGGCATGGGCTGATCTCTAGAGTGTCCTTGTGATGAGTTATCCCATATGGTTTGTCCATGGTGACCTTCTAGTGTACACTACTTAAGGTGGAAGGCCTTTGAGTAAAGATCATCTCTTTCTACGCATTCCTTGTGTTTGTGTGTGTGTGCCTTGTGCAATCTTCTCTACCTTCAATAGAAGGCCGAGCAGGTTGCAGACTATATGACACCACATTAGACGCCACACTAGGGGATGCCTGGGCTTGTCATCCCATATTCCACAAGGAACATCGTATTGGTCAAGAATGGATTTGTCCAACAAAATGACTGCCATGTCGACTAACCGATTATCAGAGTTGTGGAACTCAGACATCCAAAGCTCAATTGCTCCTTGGACAGACTCAATAGGGTATGCCATTTGAACCTTGCGGCCATGCATGATGTGCTCAGGGTGAACTTTGACATCACGACACCATAATGGTCCCCACATCGCCTTGTCTAAATCCATGGGTGATCCCTGCGCGTATGTCAAGTACAAAACAACGAACTCAAAAGTATGGAGACACCATCAATTCAAGTCACGGCAAAAATCCACCACATGGTGTGATGTTATGTACTCGTTCAGAGGTATGTAAACACAAATTAGAACATGATGCTTTCATCATGTCAGATGACATTCGTCACATTCATTTAGTATGGGTTAGCTGCACAAGTGGCTGTTAGCAGCTTAGAATTGGCGTGCAGAAGAAAATAGTATGTTGAGAGGATTAGTGTACTATGTCAGTCAACATAGGAGATATAATGGCCAGGATGTCCCATATGATCATAGTAAGGGCTCTGACAATGAGATTGGATTTTATTGTGTTCAAGTGAAGACGGCGTTCAAATACTATATAATTGAGAAATAACCCAACATAAGCTAAGTCATTTATCATGCCTTGGTGTCAACAGATAATAAAATGCAAGTAGGGCATATAATAGTTATTTATATTATAGACTCGCCAATTCAAATGGAAGGGACTTTAGTCACACACTTCTGGATGTAGGGTCTAAAACCGTACATAAGGGGACTACCAGGGCTTGTAAAGTCATATCAAATGTAGTTTTCCATGTCATGGGTTTTTGTCAGCACTATTTGATGTTTGCAGGTTTTGACAGATACTAGTAGTTAAGTTGGCGCTTTGGTTGATAATAATTCCTTTTAGACAGATGCTTGACAGAAACTGTCCTCTTCAGTCAGAGGGACCTAGTGGACCAAAGAAGAAAAAAAAAAGGCGTCGTTTATTGTTTTCAAGCAAGCGAGCGCTGGAGCGGTCAAAGATGAGACCCCCCAAGCTGAAGTCAAATTTCAAGGATATTAACGAATTCAAGCGCATGAGTATAGACTTTGGTGACGACGATGTGGCAGACCTCGCGAGCTCCCAAGATATGATGACATACAGCAACATGATAGAAAATAGGGAATCACAGCAAGACATCATAAGCGACGATGATCAGGGATGGCAATATGTAAGTGATTCATTTTAAATACTTTCTCTACACGGTGCACTATGAATGTATGAGTCTATCTAGGATGAATTTTAGATTAAGTCTACACGAAGTAGGAATAATTATTGTCTATTCAAGGCAGGATTATCTTAAGTCTATATGAAGAAGAGAATTAGTCTACACGAGGTAGATTAAGCCAATTGGAGGCGAGGGAAGGCCGACGGTCCCTCTACTGTTGAATTGACCTTGAATTCATCCAGACCGAGGATGCACAGTACAACCTAGGGTTTCGGAGTCATTTCTAGGGTTTCGAGCAACGCAAGTACATGAGGGTCACGAGCGTGTAGTGAGGTCCAGTTTGGAGCTTGGTTTACAGCGGTGAGTGCTTCTTGTATTGCACTGGCTTCCGCTACTGTACCACTGAATTCTCGTGGAATAATCGAGTTTTTTGCACATTCATTGTTTCTCTTTTTGCTTGCACACAGGGAATTTTGAGCGCGGAGGGCACTGGGATTGAGCAACCAAGCAACACGATGCGGCGATTGAAGCGCAATGGTGCGTCCTCAAGCGATGATCAAATTCCTGGAGCTTCAGGCCCCAGCGAGAGCATTCAAGAGGTCAGATCCCTACACTCCAACCCTAAATGCATGTCACGGCCTCGTCACGGCCTCGTTTTGATGCTTGTCACGGCTAAAATTTGCTCGTTTTGATGCTCGTCACGGCCTCGTCTTGATCACCACCAAGTCCATGGGATGAAGCCTCGGGGCCGATCCCCTTCCATCGGTGCTGGGTACTAGTGCAGTGGCCTCGTTTTGATGCTCGTTACGGCCTCAAAATTTTGCTCGTCACGGCCAAAATTTTGCTCGTCACGGCCCCGTCATGGCCTCGTGATGCTCGTCACGGCCTCGTCTTGATCACCACCAAGTCCATGGGATGAAGCCTTGGGGCCGATCCCCTTCCATCGGTGCTAGCTTCTGGTGCACAGGCCTCGTTTTGACCCCACAACTCATTCTCGTGCTCGTACTGGTACGCGGCTTCAAATTTCGTTTAGTACTCGACACGCAACTCCGTCTATGCTCGTCACCAGCGTCGTCTTAATGCTCGAATTGATCACCGCCAAGTCCTAGGGAATAAGCCTCTGGGCCGATCCCCTTCCATCGGCAGTGGACCGGTTTACTCATTGCTTGCCATGGTACATGACATAGTGCACGTATCGTTGCTCGTCAGTGCTCCTTTTGGTGCTCATATCGGTTATCGTAATCTTGATGCTCGTATTTGTATCTCGTTTGGGAACTCGTCATGATACTTTGCAATGCTCAAACTGGTGCTCGATTTAGTGCTAGTAATAGAACTCCCACTAGTGCTCGTCCTTAGTACTCGTCACGACAGTGCTTGTCACTAGTACTCGTCATGGTGTTCAGTGCTGGTATTGGTGCTCATTATAGTGTGCTTGCTAGAAATCCCATTGATGCTTGAACCCAAAAAACTAGTTTTGTACTCGTCACACTTCTCTACTTGATCACCCCCCAGTACCAGAAATTAAGCCTCGGGACCGATGAGCTTCCATCGGTAGTGGTCTATGATCTCTCTTGGCAATGAAAAGAATAATGGGGCTCGTAATGGTGCATGAATCTTGTACTGGTGGATCCTGAATTCTCTATTTAGCTATGTTCTTCAAGATTATCCATTAATATTTGTGATTGATCCCCTTCACACGTCACGGCAGTGCTAGTATTGATGAGACCAAGGCTCCTCTGTGGTGCTCGTATTGATCCACCCCCGTCACCTTGGGCTTAGCCTCGGTTCCGATGGCCTTCTCTTGGCAGGACTCTCTGATCTCGGTGGTCGTCTTGGCGATGCTCAAAGTCATGGCGTGCGTGATGACGTGCGTGCGTCATGGCGTGGTTTGTGTTAGTGGTCGTCTCGATAGTGCTCGTAATCTTGGTGCTCGTCATGTCGGCTGTATAGGCAGAGGGCGTGCTCGTCATGATCACTCCCCAACACATACAATTGAGCCTCTGGACCGATAGGCTTCTATCGGCGGGCTTCATTCTCGTCGTGCCTAACGTGCTAGTCTTGATCACTCTCGCGTACCCAGAGTTAACCATCTGGCCCGATGCTCTTCCATCGGTGGTACTTCTAGATCACAAGGACTTGGACTCGTCATTCTAGCCTTGGTGTTCGTTTTGCTTCTCACTCGTCATTCTTCGCCTTGGTGTTCGTTTTGATGCTCGTCACGGCCTCGTTTTGATGCTCGTCACGGCCTCGTGATGCTCGTCACGGCCACGTCACGGCCTCGTTTTAATGCTCGTCACGGCCTCGTTTTGCTCGTCACGGCCTCGTGATGCTCGTCTCGGCCTCGTCACGGCCTCGTGATGCTCGTCACGGCCACGTCAAGGCCACGTTTTAATGCTCGTCACGGCTTCGTTTTGCTCGTCACGGCCTCGTCGCGGCCTCGTTTTGATGCTCGTCACGGCCTTGTTTTGATCACCACCAAGTCCATGGGATGAAGCCTCAGGGCCGATCCCCTTCCATCGGTGCTGGCTACTAGATTAGGGTACGGCAATTGATGCTCGTTACGGCCTCGTTTTGATGCTCGTCACGGCCTCGTTTTGCTCGTCACGGCCTTGTCACGGCCTCGTGATGCTCGTCACGGCCTCGTTTTGATGCTCGTCACGGCCTCGTTTTGATGCTCGTCACGGCCTCGTGATGCTCGTCACGGCCTCGTCACGGCCTCGTGATGCTCGTCACGGCCTCGTGATGCTCGTCACGGCCTCGTCACGGCCTCGTGATGCTCGTTAGTGCTCGTCATGGACAGCGTTTTGGTTATCGTAATCATGTCTCTTGTCTTTGTTTCTTGTTTTGGTACTCGTCTCGGTGCTCATCTTGTTAATACTGGTGCTCATCCTAATGCTCGTAAGAACTTCTAATGGTACTCGTGACGATGCTGGTCACGGAACGTATAGGTGATCGTCGTCTTCGTGCTCTTTTTGCTAGTACTTTTGGTGTTTGTCGTCGTCATCGTCTTGGTGCTTATTATTGCTGTGCTTGTGAAGATCTTGCTCGTGATGGTCGCTATGCTCGTGATGGTCGCTATGCTCGTGATGGTGTTCATTCTGGTGTTGGTCTAGGTGATTGTCTAAGTGCTATTCCAGGTGCTCGTATAGGTACTTGTATCGGTGCTCATCTAGGCAGTACTCGTCATGGTGCTCGTGATTGCCATGGTCTCTAGGTTCTTCCTAATGCTCGTCTTCCTGCTCGTCAAGGTGTCTTAGTTCTTGATACAATGCTAGTGCGTTCATGGTTGGTCATCTGTGCTCGTCATGGACCTCGACTTTGCTTGTCATAACGATGTTGGGTTTAGTGATCGACTTAGTGTTCATCACGGTGCTTGTAACGGAGCTCGGCTTACAACGTTGCACAGGGTCCTCGTCACGGTGCTCTTTTTGCAGCTCATGGCATTTCTCTAAGAGATCGTTACGGCATTTCTCTTGGAGATCATCACAGTCTTTGTATTGGCAGTACCTTGTGTCTTGGTGCTGGTCTTGTTGCGTGTTACTGCCGAGGTCATGGTACTCAGCATGGCATGTTCTTTATGGCTCATTGAATGGCCTTTATTCTTGTAAAGCAATTAAATGTGTGTTTTCACTCGTATCATAGACTGTGGTGTCACAAACTCCCACGCGGCAGGAGGAGGAGGGGAGTCCTGATCTTCAACCCTCTTTAGGTGGTGGTGATGAAGATGCCGCGGATGTAGAAGCGGAGGAGGTTGATGATGACAAAGTGACGTTGGGGGCAAGCGAGGATGTGATACGCAGTCGTCAGAAGTTGAATGCAGTGGCAACTATTGCAAATCTTAGACTCCAACCCGTGCACATATCTTGACATCACATCCGATTATGCCGAATGGTATGTATGCCAATGGTGAGGCCAACTCTCTCGTGTGATTTAACCAAACTCGAGGAAGAATTCGTGCATGGCTATCGAGATGGAGCAGCGGTTTTCTATGTCTCTCTCACTAACGAACAAGGTGATAGTCAAGAGGTCACTCAGGAGGATATGGAGAAATGGGGACCATTGTGGAACGAGGAGAATGAAAAGTTCAACAAATACTTACGTGGTATTCCAGGGATGCAAGACTATGTCAATATGATGTTCTTTGTATGTGATGGCAACCATCGTAGACTTGCCTGGATGAACCATATTGAAAGGCTACATAAAAATGAGCCCTCATGGCACTACTCTGTTGATGCCATCGTTCTTGACACGAAAGGGCGAATTGGTCTTGTCATGCAAGTCATGCATGACATTAACAAGTGAGTCCTTTCTCACTCAACAATTGTTTGGTTATTGTTGGAGTTCAAATATTTTTATGTAATTGGATTTTTATAAATAAACGATGAATACATGTATTCAATTTATCTTCCATTCTATTTATTCTCTGTTTTATTGTGTGCATTTAGACACACAGAGGATTCCCATGTCAAGACCAGCTTGGTTCATACGTTATACAGGGTTAAGAAGTACGGCGTCATGCCGTTAGAAATGTTCAATGAACTTCTCTCTCCCATTGAGATATTAAAATGTCAAATGAACCATGGAAGGCGTTCATGGTACTCTTTGACAGTTGAGGTGTTCACTGCGTTCATTTTCCGGGTACGTATTTTATTTTTGTTTTCAATTCTTTCATGGAAAATTTCATATACGTGGAGCAAATGAATTGTACTTATTGTGTTTCAATCGTTTGTGCATGTGTAGCATGAGATAGTTGTGCTGCTGATCTTGCTGCTCGATTGCATCATGAGCAAACTCATCCTGACGACATCTTTGCTGGAAGTATTGCTGCCGCTATGCGTGCATCAATTAAAGAGAAGACTGCGAAGATGAGCATCAAGCTGGGAAAATTGGCAGCCGTTGCTAACCCGACAATTGGGGATGATTTTCTCAAGGAGGTATAGATGCATCTCATTCTTTTCATAACAATGATTTGTATATTTTTTATGAGTATACTAATTGTTATGCATTCCACGTCGCAGATTGAGAGACACTGGACAATGAACTCGACACCAGAACTAACTTTGGAGAAGTTACAATTGACTGCTACTTCAAATGTTGCCCCGATTCACAAGGTTAAGTGGATCAAGTTGTTCAACTCCTCGGTTGCAACCCGCGAGGCTTCTCGATTCCCTGCCAAACCGGCGAACGAAGAGAAACTTGGGAATTTTCTAGTCCGGGCATGCTGGTGGGCTGGGGTATGTGTTTGTTGTCTCATTTTATCTTGTTTATTTTGCATGATGAAGTTCTTGGTTGTGTTTGGTGTTTGATTTATTTTTTTGTTTGTGTTGATTATTGTAAAAGACTAATATTACTTGTTTATGACTATGCTTCAAATATTACAGATTGAAGAATAGGCACTAGAGTATTTTGATGATATTGTACGTGCTGATAACATTAGCATCTCTATGGACTCTTCACTTGAGCCTCTATCATTGAGTGCCTTCATTGAAGAGTGGCGAATTCGCCTCTGGGACCATGCCTTTCTAACATATTTCAAAGGCCATGATCATTTCAAGAAGTCTGAGGACTTCTCTTCATTCAAGGGATCTGAACTTGCAGTGAAGCGTGTGATTTTCAGGTGAACATGAATCATGCATTGAGTTTTGTTTTATGAATCTAATATGTGCATTGTTCTTCAAGGCTCTTTATTGATGTTGACTGATGAGTATGAATCTGAATATATCTAATTGAATGAATGTTGGTAATGTCCACAATGTTTTTTTATGCCAACTACGTTTTATTTCAAATTGTGAATTCAATTCATTTCATTGATGTTCTTTGCATAATCACATTACATTGGATTTTTGTAGGTACTTCAAGTTTGAGCTTCTTCCAAAGAAGGCAATTACCAAAGAAGATCTCCCGGTTTTCCTCAACACTTGGTTGGATCGGTCTTCAGATTCCTGCATGTTGTCGCCGTCTCAGCTGCGAACGTGGACTACTGCGCATCTGAACTCCGGCGCTTGGTACCTGGATTGCAGCACGTCGTTCACGCCAATCCAAGAGTTGGAGCTGAAGCGGAATCGGGAGGCTGCTGCAATTGCTGCAGAAGACATTATTGAGCTTGCAGATGTAGAGGATGACGAAGCCAGAGAGAAGGCGGTGAAGAAATGGAAGGAGTCCGATCGAAAGAAGGCACAAAAGGTTAAGGATGCTGCTGAGAAGGCCGCCTTAAAGGAGAAGGAAAGGATTGAGAAGGCGGCAGAGAAGACAGCAGAGAAGGAGAAGGGGAAGAAGAAGATTGTTGAACCTGCGAAGAACGAGAAGGAAGCTGCAGGCGCCTCTTCTTGCGTGGACGGTGGTTCTCAATTACAATCGACTCCTACCCGAGGTACAAAGCGTGATTCTAACTATGAACTTCTCTCTCAGGCTCCAATGGCGGTTGATCTTGGACGAGTGGAGGACTTCACCAATGATGAGTTCATAGTGAACACATCATTGGGCCAGATTCTTGGAGATGAAACTGGTCCATTGCCCCCGGTTTACGACGACTTGAAGGCATTTTTGAAGAAAGTAAGTGTCTTATTGTTTAATTTGTGCAATTTTGATTTCAAATGTTTTCTACAATCATTGTAATTAATAATATGAGCTCTTGGTACTAAATTCCTTGATTAATATGTTTGTGTATAATTTGTTCCATTTTGATTTCAAATGTGTTAATGTATAAATCAATCAAAGTATTTAAATCCTAAACTGTGCTTTTGAAACTAACGTCATTGATTGTCTTGTTTGTCTTCTAGCACAAGAATGACAAGTCTTGGGCTTTCAAGGGTGACCGGAACTCCAGGGGATTAGTGGACCTCATGATCGTGGATATGCCTGAGGGTTTGTCAGTCCCAGGCGTATCCATTCCTGCCTCCACAGTTCCTAAGTGGAACCTGGAGCCTCGAGAATTCTTGCAACCAATTTTCGATTTTGCAGATCAGCACCTATCTGATGATGGTGCTCTTATCATCATCTACCCCTTTCGATATGCTACAAAGTCTAAGATTCTTGGATATTGCAAGAGTTATGGATTCGAGGTGAAGAAGGACTGGTAGGGAATGAACCGTCTTCACCTCACATTGCCTACCAATCCTCTCTTGACGGTGAGCGATGTTTTTAATGCTAATGTTTTGCATTAATTTTTTTTTTTATATTTTTCAAACTGATGCAGTCGTTTTTGTTTTGCAGACCAATCGCTTTGGCATTTGTTTGGCGATCAGGGTTAAGGGTAATTGGGATCCATCCTCTTTTGCATTCCAGCCGGTCCCTACGCTTCTTCGTAACGGAGTAGATGTTGCACGTGACGACATCCTTCAGAACTACATGGGCAAAGATGACCAATTGATGAACGGGGAGGTGCCATGGCAAGGACCGCGAGAGAAATCTACCTTGTTCATGCAGATGCTGATTGAGACTTGTTCTTTTCCAGGCGACGTGGTGTTGGATTGCACTACCGCGACAGGTTTGTAATTTAATCTCATTCTAATTGAAATGTTTGAATTTTTGTCGTTCTACATTGTTTACATTTGTTTACTATCCCTTATGCATTTTGTCTACGTTTCTCTACTATCTTTCAATTTTTGTCGTTGTAGTTTGTTTACATTTGTCTACTTTGTGATTGTTTTCTGCAGGCGCCTCTATCCACGCTTGCCGCAATGTGGACCGCCACATCGCAGCGCTAGAGGAAGACAAGGCTATATTTGATGCGGTCCTTGCTCCTCTCATTCGACCCACGGTGACACCTAGGCCTTGCCAACCGAGGGTTGTTGTTGGCTTGGATGACATGGATGATGAAGACATTGTAGCGGAGCCGATTGTGAAGAAATCCCGATTCAGTAAGTAAGTCGGTTTATGTAATTGCTGAGCATTATGATTTGTAGATCTTTGCTCGTGGTTTATTTTTCAGTCTCTCTAATACTATGTTTTTTTTTTGCTTTCAGATACGGTGCTCGAGTTCACCAACCTTTCTTCTCTAATCCCGAGTTTTTTCCTAGTCCTCCTAAACCCTTCACATTGCCGTCTTATGCAGAAGGAATTGCTAGACAGTTTGCAGAGCAGTGTATTTCTGATCGTAGTCCTCGCCCCGTGTTTGTTTCTGCTCGTGTTTTAGAGTTTGTAGATCAGGAGGCAGTTGAGTCTGATGGTGAGGCATCCAGTAGTGATTGTAGTGACATAGAGGAGTCTATGTCCGGATCATCTAGTCCCACGGCATCATTTGAAGCTTCGCCATAGCGCTATACTCTTGTGTATTGTCTTTATTATGTGTTACTCGACACATTTGGTTTTATTGGATTGTAGTGAGACTAAAAGGGCCACTACCTCTTTCGTTACAATCGTTGTCTACTTGAATTTAGAATCATGGTTTTAACAATTTTCAATCACGCACCCTAAACTATAAGTAATTTTTTAAATTTCTAATACATTGTAATTTTTTATGCTCTTCCTTGTATTGCTCAGGGTTTAGGGTTGTGTTGGCTCGTGTTCGTGATGCTTGTGACCTTTTGCTGGATTCCTTGGATTGTCACAGCGGGCGCGTGGGGACTCGATATGGCTTAGTTTGTATAAGCACTTCTCGTGTTTGGCTTCACGTCTTGGAACTGGTCTTAGTGTTTGTCATGATCACCCCCCAACACTTACGTTTGACAATCGGGACTGATGGTCTTCTATCGGCGGCTATATTTGATGTCTTGTTGCTCATCACGGTGCTCGTCTGGTGCTCGCCTTGATGGTCGTCTCAGAAGTGCTCGTCACTACAGTGCTAACGCCATCATCGCTCGTCTTGGTTCCTGTCTTGTTGCTCTCACAGCAGGGCTCATCTTGGTGCTCGTCACGGCCTACCGTGAGTGGTGGTCTCGGTGCACGTAATGGCAGAGCTGGTCTTCGTGCGTGTCTTGGAGCTCTCACGGCAGTGCTAATCTTTGTGCTTGTAACGGCCTCTCGTGAGCGTTGAACCAGGTGCTTGTGATAGTGCCCTCACAGGAGTGTTGGTTTTGGTGCTAGTTACGGCTGAACATGATGGCAGAGCTGGTGTTGGCGTTTGTCTTGTTGCTCTTACGGCAAGGCTCACCTTGGTGCCCGTCACGGCCTACCGTG
This sequence comes from Pohlia nutans, assembly GCA_022496805.1. NCBI lineage: Eukaryota > Viridiplantae > Streptophyta > Bryopsida > Bryales > Mniaceae > Pohlia > Pohlia nutans. Next base: position 26,313,819 of record CM040096.1, read on the forward strand.
AGTGTTGGTCTTGTGGCACGTGATGGTGCCCTTACATGAGTGCAGGTTTTCGTGTTCGTCACGGCTACTCGAGATGGCAGAGTTGGTGCTGGTGTTCGTCTTATTGCTCTCACGGCAATGCTCATATTGGTGCTCGTCACGGCCTCTCGTGTGTGCTGGTCTTAGTGCTCGTGATGGCAGAGCTGGTCTTGGTGCTTGTCGTGGAACTCTCATTATATTGCTCATTTTAGTGCTTGTAACTGCTTCTCGTGAGTGTTGGTCTCGGTGCTCGTGATGGTGCCCTCATAGGAGTATTGCTTTTGGTTCAAGTCACGGCTGCTCGTGATGGCAGAGTTGGTATTGGTTTTCGTCTAGGTGATCATATGGTCGCTATGCCCGTGTTGATGCTTGTCTTTGTGCTCTCATGGCAGTGCTGCACTTCGTGCTGGTCTTGGTGCTCCTAGCTCTGATCGTCTTGCTTCTCTCACGGCAGTGCTGGTATTTGTGGTGTTCGTGCTCTTCTTGGTGTTCGTCAGAGCAGTGCACATCTTGGTGCTCGTGATTGAAGTCCTCGTCTTGGTGCTCGTCACGGCTGCTCGTGATGGCAGAGCTGGTCTTAGTGCTCGTCTTGGTGCTCTCACGGCAGTGCTAGTCTGGGTGTTCGTCACGTCCCCTTGTGAGTGTTGGTGTTGGTGCTCGTGATCGTCATAGTGTCAGCAGTGCTCATTCTGGTGATCGTCATGGTGCTCGTCTTAGTGCTCTTGTGACATTGCTGGTCTTGGTGCCGGTATTGGTGGTCGTCATGGCAATGCTGGTCTTCGTGCTCGACTTGGTCCTTGTCTTGGTGCTCTAAACGGCAGTGCGCATTTTGGTACTAGTCACAGCGCTCGTCACGACAGTACTCATCTAGGTCCTTGTCAGGTTGCTCGTCACGACAGTACTCATCTTGGTCATCGTCATGGTGCTCGTCATGGCATTACCCTAAACCCTAAACCCCTTCAAGTTTGAACCCTAAACCCTAAACTCACAAACGCTAATCATCTTCACCAACAATCTGTTTAAGGATCTCTCAATTCTTTCATATTGCCCCTAAATCGTTCTTCAATAATGCCTAAATCACAAAGTCCACGGTCATAGGTCCACCCAAAAAAAACCCAAAAAATTTAAAAAAATTTGTGGGCTCTCAGGCTCTCAGGCTCCCGGGCTCACGCTCCCAGGCTCACATGCTAGCACGCCCGTATCAGTCATGGTTTCAGTGTTGTTTCTTGTATCGGCCTTACGGTGAACACTATGATCGCTGTTTCTCTGCTCCACACCTTCAAGACTCATTCATTTCATATTACATAACTTAGTACTCTGCAATACTGAGGACACTACAGTCTTCATAATCAAATCAGATCATCACATTATTTAGCGCAACATGTTGCAGTGCATATATTCCATCAGAAACTTTGCTACGTATACATATCGTATACACTGTACCTGTCCAAAGATATCGTCACAAATTTTTATACTATGATATTACTTTTGTTCCACATAGCACACATCACTTTCTTGCAGTCATGCCTCTTTGCAACCCATTGTCATGCATGGTACGTACACAGATATTTCAATTTCACACGTACAATGTAGCACAGTCGCATCAGTCTGGAAATGAAATATTCATTGGCCACGCTCCTTTGGATTGCATACAATAACCGAGCATTCACAAGAACCTACTCACTATCAGAAGAGCTTGCTACATCGGGAGCATCTGGACATGCATGAATGCTATGAGCTATTGTCGCCAAGGCTTGAAGAATTTGGCATTTCGGAATGCTAACAGATGTTCCGTCTCCGCTTCTGGGCTTCCATGCTGTCAATATGGATGTTGTAGTTGTCATCTGCTCCTCATACTATGTATCAACTTCCCATTTGAAGTTCTCTGTGGTGTCCCACTTTTCGTACGGCGTGGACTCCATTCCTCGTCGTCGTGAAGGCTTGTACCACTGGACTTTTATCATCCTTTGATGTACATCACCAAATGTCAGCACTGGATCCGAACAGGCTCTTCCAAGCCATATAGGTGCATTGCTATCTATTGCTACACGCACTAGCAACATATGTCCTGCACGACAATCTCGAGCAACACGGAAAGAAGGTTTTGGCTTTTGGCTCCTGGGTCCAATGTAATGCTCGTCTTCCCCAAATTCATCGCGTAGAATACCTTCCGCATCATACAACGTTTGCACATCAAAGGATTGTCTTGTTCTCGGCCAAAATCCCATGCACAATACATCCACTGCTTCCATCTCTAGCTCTTCTAATGCTTCTTTCACTCGAATCCAGTATTGCACGAGTTGCGCGTGTTTCCGAGTGTATTCGCCTGTTACATCGGCATCCCCAACAGTCTTCCAATGTTGTATGAAGCCTTTTAGTCCTTTCACAATTTCCTCTTGTCCTCTCATTCTGCGTGGTAGCACCGCACGCGGAGTTCCGCTGGGCAGTACCGGCTTCCCTTCCGCGTCTTCCTTCCATAATTTTATGCCCTCCATTGGCCTCCACTTCTCATCGGTACAGCGCAATTTATATTGCATCAGTGGCCACCCAGTCCCATCTCTGTAGAATCGAAATTGTCGGCCCTTTGAATGTCCGATCAGGTCATCATCGCTTATATATCCAACGATGAAGGATTTGAAATCCGGTACTTCCTCAATCAATGCCGGGATGAATGGTTCGTCATCTAAATCCATGTACGACTTCATCAACAACGGAATGGTGGGATAATCACCCTCTCGCAGTTTCATGCTCCAACGTCCAAAAGACGCGTCAACGTCGTCGTGCGTATGTCCGACCACAAGGAAAGACACTTGAATTTCTTCAAATACGCCTTTTGCTACTAGAAGTGACCAGAAGCATTTCACATGACGGCTCTTGTTGTCCTTCCAACAATTGTCTAGTTGGACGTGTAGAATTGGAGGCAACTTCTGGAATGGCTCCGTTGGTACTGCAGGGTTGAATCGTACTGACGTAATACACTCTTCAGAACCTGCAAGTATTGCCTTGTATAGCTCCGTTGTACCGGCTCCTAAGAATAAAGTGCTTGGATTAACTGCCTTCGGGGGATTCTCTAGATCTCGCAGCAACTTTGCAATGGAACCAATGGTTTGATTACTGTCAGCTGCATATACGTCCAACGCATAGTGCGCATATTTCTTGTCCCCGTGCCCATGAGCCAACATGCCTGTTACCGATACTGGGAGTTTCATGAGCCCATCGACGGCCTTGTTCTTCGCTGCAAAACATGGAGATGCTGTTTTTGAATGGTCGACTTTGTCGTGCATAATACACAGAACTTGTAATGGCCGATTGCATGCTAATGCTCGGCTCAAGTAGTAGTATGCGCGCGATGCCTCTTGTTCCAGGAGATGCACTTGCAGTAGGTGGTCCGCATGTTTATACCCGGGGGACCCATGTGCATGAACATTACGCAATTTTGTTAGCTCATCGCATCTCCCGCACCGTGCAAAATTATCTCTGCGGCGCTTAACCTGGTACTCTGAGAAGTGCTCCTTCCATAGCTTACTACAAGAGGATTGCGATATCACTTTCTCTCCACATTGCATTTGCACCTGCCAAACAATGAAAATTATTTAGTGCTTCAGTCAAGCTTTTCATCCATGAGACCGACGTTATTTATGGCTCCTATTGTCAACAGTATCGGTACTACACCTTGTTCACTTCTTGTAGTATGCTCTTCCACTTTGTACCCGCTGGTAGAACTTTTTGCACCACTTTCTTGCCCTTCAATGCGCCCGTTGTTATCGTGCGTGTCCGATGAGGCATTGAATCTGCCGTTGTTGATAGAATCATTGACATTGTCTGGATTGCTTGGGTCTTGCTGTTACAAGTCTTCTTCCTCCCCTTACCGGCATGCGGTTGTGGACGACGACCGCTTTCAGCATATGCCCGGTATCAATAAAAATCTGTTTTCGACACACCATACACCATTCGCCAAGCAGACATGCATACCACCTTCCCCTCAAGAACACAAACTTGTTTCAATGTTCCCGGTACGTAGTGAAAGTTCCTGTGCACAGCCAATCTAATGCTATCTTTAGCCGTAGTATCCGAGTGGTGCAGCTCATATCGAAGAGTCTCTACTTGAGTATGGCTAAATTGTCCTATGCACTGTCGCTTGCAGCATGAGCTGCGCAACGTCTTCTCGATAGACTTCTTCTGCAGAAGAGTATCTTTTCGCTTCATTTGCACTGGCATTCGCGGATGACGAACTGAAAAGTATTGTCGATCTCCGCGGCCACTACCCAACCGTGCGACTTTTGCTTTCACCATCTCATTGTACTCCCGCTCGTGGTTGTACAAACTCACTCCTTCATACATTGTATTCTTTATTGGCCACCTCTGCAGCGTTCGGCACGCCAAGGAGCTGCTCCTCTCCAACACTTCACAAACCACAACTCCTACGTACTCTTTTCCAAGTGGTGAGCGGCCATCGATGGATTGCCATTCCTTTGCAAACTCTACGTATGCTGTAGCCAACGGCACTCCGCTGTCGTTCACAAGAGCCACTTCCTTCTTGCACCAATCCTCTCTGCTGAGGCCGATGCAATTGGGGATGGGCATTTCCTCCTCCGGAATGTTGTACACGCCATCCGCCTCCTCTCTCTCGGATTCCCATCCCTGAAGTTATACATACCCACAACGGTCATTCTATGATGGACCGTCCCATGCTACACAGTGCATCTGTTTTCGACTGTAAATGTAGGCACAAGCATGTTCACTTCTCTGCCTTACTCGACACTCTATATATTTTATTCATCATCTACTTTGAAGTTTGCAACTTAGACGGAGACATTGTGAACTCTATAATCTACAAGTTTGATCCATCCATGACGATGGTGCGCATTGCCTGTCATTCTGCTTCTCGTACATTTCAATCTCCAGTTTTCCTAGAGTTGGAATGATGCACACATATTTATCATTCTCTGGAATACAGCTCCTGCCGTTCATTCCATTTCGGTTCACTCTGCGTTAGTCGGAATGCCCAAAGTTTCCTACATTACACATTGCCGCTCACAGCCAGTGGGCAATTGGCCATTGGATTCATACACGACATCGTACTTGGAACCGGCTTCGGACCGACTGTGTTGAACGTCTGTTGCCCTTACGTACTCATAAGTTTACTTTAGTATGCCAGTGCATGGTATTGTAAACGACATCATAGGCGGCGTTCTCATACCATGTCGCTGGCATCCATGTCACTTTCCATCATGTCGTCACGGTTGTCCAGCACTATGCACCAGGCGTCAACGCACTGCACCACGATCTTCTCTATATTTTCACTGCGTCCACACCCTGTACAGAAGCGATGACTTTGTCAGTTCCACGGAACGTTCTTCTAATCCATGTCCATGACTAACAGTATTGTGTTCATTTCATTTCCTGCCCTTCGTCACCTTGCATCTGAGCAATGCTTACCTCTTCATATGCACATACGTCTGCATGGATGCAACTTGAATTACCTTAACTGAAGTCCGTTAATTCATTCACAAATGTCCTTTGCGTATTTTGCGGTTCCCACAGTGAAAATTGCACTTCACTGTCCTGGTTAGTATTCTCACCTTCACATTTCTCTGAACTACAACATTCTCTTCGCCTATGTCATGATATAGTACGGTTTATGCGCACTGTATAGAACGCAGAAACTGCACTCATTAAAATTCACACTTGAAGTCGGACTTCCCACCTCATCGTCGGCATGAGTCCTTCACAGTACAACTGGCATGACTCCAGTGGGCAATTGCCCACTGGATCTGTTGTATTTCCTAGAATCCCAGTAGGGTGCATACTCGCACTTACACTGTGTAAGCAATCATTACTACATAACAGGTACGCCTCCATCCTATTGAAATTACCACCGCCATGCCCACATGATTCTGTGGCCTCCGGTGAGTACCTCCGGGGCTGTGCAATTCCGTGGACATCATATAAGGCATTCCTGGCCCCCACGCCACGCTCGTGCAACTGTTCAATTCTGTTTTTCCTACTTCAGATCTACACTTGGCAGAACTACTACCGTTCATTCCTTCCTACACTGCAGTACAGTCACGCTTTCTATTCCGCCACTGGGCAATTGCCCACTCACTCTGCAAGTGGTTGTGACGTCTCAGCCATGTAACTTATAATGGGCTTCCCTACTCCCATGCATGCCGGCTGCAGCGCTTCAACGTTCTGTATGGTAGGGAGAGTCACATCCAGTACTGCGGATTTGCACCCATACACTGAGGGACTCATGTCCACCTGGTATTCCCCCACCGCGCATTTCGCCACCCACTATGTATACCATCCATTGGGGACGTCCCTCCGTAAGACTGTCCTCTTCGTAGTTCCCATGCATTGCAGCAGCACTTGTTTGATGTACTCAGTTATAAGCATACTATTACAGAACCTGCACGTCTACTGCGGAGTTTACAGTACCCCTGAAACGCCTCTCTATATGGCTCTATGCAACCGTGCCCACTGAATTTGTACCTCACCTGACTCCTTATCACTTTCTACTATAATGCTCTTGCTGCCATGTTGAATGGCTCACTGCCTTCTCTGTCCACTGTTATCCTACTGTGCAGCTGAACAACTCTGCTGCCTCACTCCTACTCAATATAAGGTGCACTATAGTCCTGCAGGGACCCGTAGATCCCTTTCACTTCGACAGTAAAGGCCCACATCATATGAGTTATACCAGATTTTTGTGCAGCCGGACAGGTGAATCACTGCCTCCAATGGGAAAGAAAATTACCCAACAACGCATTCCCAGTGGGCAATTGCCCACTGGCCAAGCCAAAAATTTCATGATCCCTCTTCTCGTTTCGTATATTAGTGCTACCCGCTGTTGTACTGCCGTTGTATTCTACGGTGTTAGCAAAATATGTATATACGACTTAATATTTCGAAATACTGTACTGTATTTCTTTTCGGATAAAGAAATACAGTAAAGAATACACAGTAAAGAAATACACAGTCAAGAAATACAGTAAAGAATACATCCACCTGGGCATTGCTCACTGGATCCAACAGTCGCAATTTGCAAGACAAAGTGAGCCATGGCAATATTCGTGTACTTGGCACTTTGGATCAATTTCTGACTGTTTCTGAGCCTACAAGTGACAGATCCAGTGGGCAATTTCCCACTGCATCTATGGCGCTTGTACACTTTAAATCCCAACTACACGAATATTGCCATACGCGTTTACTTCGGAGTTCTCCACCGTCCTAGGACTTTCTGAACTCTACATCTGCCATACATCCACCTGGGCATTGCTCATTTGATCTGTCACTGTTTTACATTTCCTAAACCGCAACATGCAAGACGACGCCCCCATACCGGACTTTCTAGTACAAAGTAAGCGTTTACTTAGGAGTTTTCCACCATAGTATGACTGTCTAAAATCTACAACTGCCATAGATCTAGTAAGCCAGTGCCCACCAGATCTATGGCAGTTGTAGATTTGAGACAGTTCCAATATGCTGTCTATAGCCTAACTAAACGAATACTGCGATCTAGCCGTAGCAGTCCACGACAACTCTGGGAGGTCGTGCACAACAGAACAGTGACCGCAATCTCTGAATCTACGTAAATACAGCAACCTCTGATTCATAGACCGCGATCATGCATACAAGAAACACAGGATACTCCGGCACCGTCTATGCTTCCCGCAGTTCTAAACTCACCTCACAATGATAGCGCTGCAGCACTGTGGCCCGTGCACACACGATTGCCGGCAGGTACCGTATGAGCGCCCCTCCCGCGACGCTAGCGTAGCGCATCCAGCAGCAGCACGCCACAGATCGACTGTCCCCGGCGCCCTTCAGCCTCCGCTCCGTTGTCCCTCACGCTTTCCTATGATCGATTCCCAAATGTACCGTTCATGAGGCAGCGATGATTACAGACACGATGCTCGACACAAGAGCAAGTACAGAGAGCGGAAAGGAGAATGTGGAAAACGCGGCTGAAGCCGCCTACGCCGGGACTGAGGGAAACAGCAGCGGAGGACAGACGGAGAGCGCAGCGGCAGCATTGAACACTGGCGGCCGGCGGCTCTCGGGAGTTGGGGAGCCTAGCGACAGCCCAGCATCCAGCTCCAGCGTGGGCTCGGCTGATGTGGGCCGTTCATCAAGATCGACGGTCCACGGCCGACCTCAATCTGACAGGTGAGGCGGGGCCGGGTGAGAAAGCGTGGAATATTCTGTACTACCTAAGTACATTCAAGTTACTTTCGTAAATAAAGAAGACAAAATTGAAGCATACATGTCCATCTTTTGATAAATTTACAAAGCAATATTGAAATTGCAAATCAAAAATTTATATGAATGTCTTGTGCTTGGTGATATCCAAAAAGCCATAATTAGTAAAAAAATTAAAATTGAAGAAAGTAAGAAATGGTATTTCGTACATTCTGAATTCTAAAATCATAATAATTTGACACACTAGTATTGAAACTCCCTGAACCTCTAAACGTTCATCATACATAAAGTGGACGACGTACAGAATCATACACAATTTTGTCATCCATCACTCATTGTTTGCAATGTGGATTTTTTATTATATAATTCATGGGAAGTTAGCTTCATGCATGTCTGATCCAATTAGAATGGGGATGATTCAGAAAAAAATTAGGCCTCATTTCATGTTCTAGTGATTCCCTGAAAATTTCAAAGATTTTAGTTCAAATATGCTCTTAAAAAGTGAACTCATAAAACTAAGCAACCAAACAATACGGCATAACTACCTACATTTAGAGTATTACGTTTCAACCAATCACATCAAATTTCATGTACTAATTGTCATTATCTTATTTGTAATCAAATTCCAAATGAATTTTTAATTTCAAGTCTTAAATTTTATACAACAATACTGGTAACAACAATCATAGATCTAACCACATAGATAGAATAAAAAATTCATTACGTACAACTTGTATTGATACATTAAGTTCATAATATCCCTCTTAGTTACATTTTATAAGACATTTTTTACATTCTCCAAATTTGGAGAGAGGACGTTTAGGGGTTCAGGGTACAATACATCCACATTCACAGGAACCCCGAAGCAAGAAAATGGATGCAACCATTATTAGTACAATATATTCATACAAAATGGATGCAACAAAATACTACTACAATTCAACCATATCAATATATCGGGCAATATAGAAATCAGTAGGCCCTTCCACATGCTGGATTGAGAAATGTGAAACAAGATGACATGCATCAACACAGTAATAACAGAATATCACCTACTTGATTTTATGAAAATAAATAAATAAATTAGCATTGCTTTGGGAGACATTTTTTTAAAAACAGTTTTTCGCGAGATGCATTCAATACATTATGGTCATTCAACCTATTATTGGATTTCTCATGGGTCTTGATTACAAAATTCGTTGTAAATATATATGTTTTACTTGTTACGGTCAATTTTAGTTGTAAAAATCTAGTGTATTTTCTATGTTTTTGTTTTTTCATACTGAAACTAAATTTAGGCCATACAGTTCAGTTCTTTTGCATTGCAGCTAAGGAAAAAAATGAATCTTCCCAACTTCAGTTTCTCCTGTATTTTGAATTTTTGAAAAACTCTAGAAATTCAGATATGTATTGGAGTTTCAAGTTCAGTGGATATTACCATGGTGTAACAAATATGTAAATGTACATACACATTTGATTTTCATGTACTGTACTTCTCCTTATTGTAACGTACACATTTGGGAAAAAAATGGGAATTTTGAGTATGTTCGTAATTGATATAAAATTTATTTACAATCAGTTCAAACGTTCACCAACATTTATGAAAAACTCATGGTATGTAGTAGACACATCGCTTCATCCATGTACTTAAAATAGAAAATAGAATGTTTATATTACTTATAGTGGAGAATTGACCGTAACAAGTAAAACATGATTCTATGGTAATATGCTACATGATGTTTAAAGGCTATTGTACACTTAAGAATCGAGCTTGTCGTTTTTGGGCCCACTGCAACAAAATTTTACCCTATATTAGCCTACGGCCCAACCTGAAGCACTCAATACTATAAGATTACAGTTGGGTCCATCGCTTTCTTACGTAAAGGCGTTGGGCTCAAGAGTTGGGCCCATTTCATACAGTTGTTGGACATGTCAACGCATATTAGCCTTGGATAACAGTTTTTTTTCCCAAATGACATATAGAATCAATGAAATGTGCTGTCATAGCACGTGATAACGGATATTCCCCTAGAGCGCACTTTTTCGTGTCAAGAACGCTCGTAGAGGTGATTTCCGGGTTATCGTTCCGCGGAGATTCTGTGAAGTGGGAAGTTTCCGGAGATGGTCCCGGACTGGTGATCTCTTTCTCTCTCGTCACCAGCTGAATTCCTCTTTCCTCCTAAACCAGGTCCTTACCTACTGACTGACCCGGTTGCAACTAGATCTGGTATCCTTCCGGGGAGGACTCTTCACTATCCCTCCTCTCCCCGGTCTACCTTGGTATCCTGATCCGGTTTCGTTTAACCTCTGTTTCCCCTCAGAGGGTTCTCCATTCACATTAGTGGTGCTGGATTTAAAGACACACCCTTCCTCCTGATTCAAGTGATGGGAACTTCACTACCTTCCGGTTATTCTAACTCAACTCCTCAATCCGGGTAATTCCCGTACTGCACTTCAACTGCAGGTTCATCCCAAACCCACAGCCGGTCACTTAAGCGCAACCCGGTTTTCCCCCTCCTACAAATACTACAACGACTTGATAACCGGGATGGACCCTTATCCGGGGTGTCCGGAATCGGTTGGACTCCTAATAGTTCGTTTTACTCTGATCCTTCCGGCTCTTCGGATCGCATGGTCTACCCAGATGCTGGAACCTCAACCGGACTACCCGTCCAGGAGTTCTGAGAGGACCGGAGTACCCCCTCCTATCCACTCAGCCACTAATCCAGTTATACCTTGCAACCGAGCACGCAACAACCCACATTCAAACAATCTCTGAGTTTTCCCAATACCCGGAATCTTAACTGGATCTACAACAGAACCCGGTTACTCTGGTTATTCCGGACTCATCTGTCACACGGTCTACCCAGGTGCTGGCACCTCAACCGGACTACCCGTCCAGGAGTTCTGAGAGAACCAAAGAACCCCCTCCTATCCACTCAGCCACTAACTCGGATTATACCATGAAACTAAGCACAGACCAACCCGATCAGTCCTCCCGGTCACCAAGGGACTAATTGGACCACTATCTCAATCAATAACCACACACACACACACACACAAACAATCCGGTTCGTAGAAGAGTGTGCTTATGATTATTCATAAAGAGAAAAATGGTACACAAAAAGACCCCAGGAATGAGGAACATCCCTGGATAAAAAGAAAACACGAAGCCGACCAGATCCGGGGAACCCGCAGATTCTAAAAACCCGGGATCCGGAAAACCGGGGGACTACCCCACGATTAGTTCTCTGCCTACACTGCAACTAATATTAGAACCCTAACAACTAATTCCAAACGGAATCCTACCCTACTGTACAAAGGCTCACAAGGCCGGATCTGTCAGACCCGGAACCCTAACTACCCAGCCGCTCCCGAGCAGCTGTCCCCGATCCGATCCCTCCAATCCGCTTCCTTGCTCATCGCGTTCTCCTGCCGTTCGCTTACCGATTCGCGTCGTTGCGCACAACCCGGTTGACCGTCCGGGTCGCCTCCTGGCCCACCCTCTGGTCTTCCATCCACACCCTATTGGGCGTCCGTCTCCGCCATCTCTCCATCCAGATTCAGAAACCCGGTCAGGCTTGCTTCTCCTGGCTCGGCTGCCTGAACCGGCTCCATCCCGCCCATCATCCGGGAACTCCGATCCGGAGTGGGAAGTCTCCCTCCCATCAACCGGTCTAGTTCTCCTTCCTGGGGCGCATTGTCAGACATCCGGAAGTTCCCCTGCAACTCACTTTCGGACAGGTGGGCCCTCCCATCCCTATGGCTAGTCTCCACCGCTTCCGGTTCAGGTGCGGTTGAACACCTTGTCAGCACCTCTGCTGCCAACGCCCGGAACTCCACCAGTGCCTCTTCCACCCGGGCAGCATACTTCTTCACTATGCCTTTTACCCGGTCGATGTCTTCCTCCTCGGAATCACTCATCAATTCATCGTACAGCCGCGCCTTGGTCTGTACTTCCCCATCCGGTCGGAACAACCGGGATACAGTCTCGAAATAGGTCCGGTCCTGTTGTTCCCTGGTCCGGATAGTCCGCTTCGCCCGCCTAAGCTCCCTTCTCTGATCCCTCAGGAGCTGGGTCACTCCGCTGGCCTCCTTGCGGGCCCGGATTCCCTCCCGCCGGATTTGCTTGACCATTTCCGGGAACTCCTTCACATCCGTGCTCCGGAGGACGTTCCCCATTCCCCTCACCGCGTTGTAGAGGGGAGTATACTGCTCCTCCACCATCTCCAATGCTGTCCGGATTGGCCCGAGCATGACGTCCGCTCTCGCGAAGATTGGCACGTCCGGTCGTGCCTCCCGGTTCGGCTCTGCTGCAGGGGTGGGATCCTCTCTCCGGCCTGGTGCATTCTCCCGGTTTTGATCTCCAGCCTCCGGTTCCGATCCTGTTCCCACCTTCTGCTTCCCCTTTTCCTGCGCACTTGCCCTCCGGTTGCTGGGACCAGGTTCTACGGTGGCACGGTCACCTCTACCGTTCACCGGAGTGGTCTTCATCCGGTTTGTGGCCTTCTTCCTGAGAGGCGAAGCGTCCTCTCCGGGAGGAGAAATCTCCCGGAGGTCCGAATTCTCCCCTTCGTCACTCCGGATGACCCGCTTCCGCTTCTGCGGCTGCTGTCCCCGGGCGTGCACGGAGGGACCCTCTCCTTCCGGTCTTGCGGTCTCCACCGGTTCCTTCCTCTTTCGTCCCTCCTCCGCTAATGGGCTTCTTCCGCCCGGTTGTCTTCCTTCCGGGTCTTCCCTCTTCTTTCTGCGCTCCTCCGGTCGCGGACTGGTACCTCCCGGTTTCTCCTGTTTCTTCCTTCGCTCCTCCGGTTGGTTCCCATCCAGACGGGTCTTGCGCGCTTTGCCTGGGCTCCGGTCCGCTGGAGTCGGGATCGGTTTCTCCAATCTCGCCTTCTCCCTTTCCGTGAGACATCCGTGCTTATCATACAGGTGGTAAAGGAAAGGGGTAATGGGACAACCTTTTGCTCCTCCGATCTTCATGGCTTCCCGGTTGACAATTTCGTGTATCACCACTCCCCATCCGATTACCCTCTTGTAATGGAGCGCGGATAAAATACCCTTCGCCAACTTGATCGTGACAGTGGTGGGCTTATCCGGGCTGAGGATTGGTACCAGAAATTGCAGCAGTCGCTTCTCCCGGGGATCCCGGCAATGGTCCACCCGGAATCCGTCTTTCTCCGAGATCTCGGAGAAACGCCCTTTCACCCATTCCGAGTCTCCCTTCTGGCCAGTCTCGAGTCCGTACCCGCAGTCCGGAAGGCTGTAGGCATAGCTCCAGTGCTCCCAGGTCCAATTCTTGCGCTTTCCCCGGATGCGGTTCTCCCGGAAGACTGACGGCACTGGCTTCCCTTGTACTTCCGCCAGTATTCCGGTATCCTGGATATCCCAGTTCCGGTACAGGAGCTCCTCGCATTGCATGGTCGCGAGGTCGCAGCGCAACATCTCAAAGTCGCCCGGATGCTGGGGCACTACCGGAATCACCTTCTTCTCCGTGATTCGGTCTCCTGCAACTCTCTCTCCTCCCCGTGCCATTGATACAGACTCCGGGCGCACTCTCTTTCTCTTCCGCGAACTGCACCTAAGTGTCTGGCGCTCCTTCTGCTCCGGTCCCACACTATCGACTCTATTGCTATCCGGAAATACGAAATTCTGTTGACGCGGAAGATTGGAACTGTAGAAAGAGAATGAACAGTGGGTCGCCCACTTTAAAGCGGCCCACTTCAATGCTCGGATCGTGGCCGGGTCCATCGGAGACCCGTCCTCGCCTATCCGGTCGCCCATCCGGTTTCCACCCGGAACCCGCTGTCTAGCTAGTCCTGCAGTAATTCTACTAGGCTGCGCACGGACGCCGCTCTCTCTCCAAATAAATAACTGGGCCGTTATGGCCATTACTTCTCCTATTTATGGCGGAAAGGCTACTCCTAGTTGCCCTAGAAACCCTAACTAGCCGCTCTTGGGAAAACGAGGTTTGACATGTGCACTCGGGCCCAAGCCCAAAGTGTGGGCCTCCATATTTGATGAACCATACAATGAAGTTGGACTTCTGTAAGAGCTTGTCAGTTTTAATGTAAAAAATGTTAGGTTGCATTGAATTTTTAATTGAATTTCAAGAGAAAGCCTTGGAAAATTAATTAAAAAATATTAATAATAAATATGATGAATCTGACTGTACAGATGTTATCTTCACATTGACATTTATAACTTTGCGTTGTACATCAACTCCATTTTAATTTTTTATCAAACATTTTATAACGAATCTTTGAAAACAGTGTTGAATCGGGAGCTTAAAGGTTTAAGGGTTAAATACCAGTTGTGCCTCCTCTTTCCAGTTGTGGAACTTTTTGCTCGACTTTAAGGATAACTCTAATGTGATTCTTTCTGAACTCAAAAATTTTAAGCATTTTGATCCAAATTGTCAACACAATCATTGCAGATTGCTCTTGAAGTAGGGCTCTGTAAAAAGAAAAAAAAATCTCCAGTCTCTATACAAAATGGAATGTTCAAGAGTGTACCCAATATATTAATTTTGATAAGAGGTCCCTAGTTGCTTGCAACATAAATATCCTCACAGTTTTTACTTCTCAAATGAGAATAGAATAAATCTAAGTTTTTTTGTGGACATGGATGTAATCAACCATAATCATTTTTAAATCTTCAAAAAGACATCGATTTTAGGGCTTCATTTGGGAGTTTTCAAAAATAAACTTTGTAACTTTTGACTCACAAATCAGCAATTGACCAAAATCTCTGAAACCAGTTTTTAGTGTTTGGAAAATTAACAGATCAACATCGAATTCACCAGTGCGACTCGCTTGAAAAAATTAACCAAAACCAATCATTGCTAACTTACAGTAGTGGTGGGCAATGACAGGTGTCAGTTCCGCTGGCCATTGTAGCCTTTTCTTCACGGCTAGTAATTACTCACTGTGGTCCTTCAGAACTGAAGCTCCTACAATACAGGACGCTTCTCTCCTCGCCGGATTCCATCGCGGAACGGTTGAGTGAGACAAACCGTCTTGCATTGTATAATAGATTGTTACTCCAACTTACAGTGGCTCTTAATAATTATGTAAATAGAAATGAGTATTATAAGAGTTTCCAAAAAAATTCTCATGTGCTAGTCTTAGTAATTACAACGAAGCCTACAATATTATGATTTTTGAATGAAAACTGTACATAAGAGTGATGAACAACGAGGTGTACGTACAATGTTTCTCTGACTTATATAAAAAGAAATTTCATTGACAACTGTTTTTTTGCACTGTATATTGGAATTCTATAGTTTTGAGATGTACAGTACTGTAAAAAACACATGTTCAACACTTTTTAATAACCGGAAATTGGAGTAGAGACTAGAGGATAGCTCCCACACTTTTTTAGTTGGGACCATTTCCGTTTGAAATTATGAACTATGTGAACATCAGCGTTTCATTGAGAATGTAAATATCTCCATGTTGGAAGAATATATTTTAGCAAGATTAATGTTCCTTAAATCCCCCATTATTAGCATTGTAGAAATGAAAATTCTATCAAAATTGAACCGCAATTGCTTGGGAACTGAAGGAGGAACCATACACTGTAGGATGATTATTGGTTTATGGGCCAAACATTCAATTGTTTTAGCTTTCATGGATTTACCGTTTTTAGTACATGTGAAGTGCAGTTTACATGCATTATGTGATCGTTGGGATGGAAGAATACACTTCCTTGGAAGAATTTACAGTGTTACAACTTGGACATTGGAGTGTTCAACAGACAAAGGTTTTCTAACCATGCTCCGATCATGCATCTCATTTGATTTCGTCAGTTCCATTTTTTCAGTTATTGTGAACACAACTTGTATGTACCTTGAATATGAATTTTGTCTCATTTCATATTCATATGATTCACCCATAACATCTTATGTGTCGGTTCAAAAGTGCTATTGGAAAAATAAACTCGTACATTTAAACAACAAAAAACTCACTACAACATCACTGCAGCTGTGGTTTTACATTTCATGCAATTGCAACAACTGTGCTTTGCAGATTGTCAATATCATATTCATAATGAAATTAGAAACGCATTTTGACTTTGACGTTCCAAAATTTATACAACAACATTGGTCATACCAATCGCAGATCTCATTTTCAGAATAAAATCTAAAATTTCTGATGTACAACTTTTATTCATCATTCTAGTTCAAAGTATCCCTCTTAGTTGCATGTTATCATGCATCTTTGCAATTGTCCAAATTGCAGAGGGATGTGGGCAGTTCAGGTTGTAGGCGCTTAATTTTATCAATTATGAAGTTGCCTTTTAAAACATGTGCGCTTCATTACAATGTACAATAGTAGAGTGTACACCCCCTACTGCTTTGGTTTATTTTTACCGATATAATACCCTGTACTGGAACGACAGTGAATTATAACACTTGCCATGGTATGAGGGAATTTAGTAGGAGTCCAACAAGGAAGACAAACTTTAGATGTGAACACAAAGTGCATTCAAGAGGATTGGAGACAAGCTTGGAAACTTCAATAGGAGTACAAAGTCGAGGACTTCACCCCTAAAAGCCTGAGGGGTCTTGGACAAAACATACATGTGTTATAATATGTGCCTTTCATATGTTTACTGAAGTTTGGTTCAGTAGACACAATGTAGGGCAACATGTGTACAAATTATGTATACAGTCGAACTTCCAAAAATTACTGTAGATCAATTCTGAATGACTTTAACAACATAAACCTTTGAGAATTTGTATAAATTCTTATTTTCAATTTCAGAGTATGAAATTTAGCGTTCTAGCTGTAATTTGCTTTATCTACTGTAAACTTCGAAAAAAAGAAAAATATGATGGAGGGAACATCGTTACTTTCTCCAAATACCAAATTCTGTAACACTAAGACAATGTTCAAGTGATTTAATTTGACAAATTGGAAATACTGCAGTTTAACTTCGATTGCCAAAATTCAAAACGGGTTGGAAAGTACACATGATTAAGTATGTTCATTGCCAAATATTTCTTTCAAACACGTATTTCTCGATTCAGTATTCAACATGCTCCGTGTCTTAAAATCATTATAGTGTAGCACATGGGTGCAAGCACGAAAAACTATGCCAACAAGTGAGTATGCTATACGAAAATCATAATTGTTTTGGTTAAAGGCCATAAATTTGTATCCGCGTATCTTGTATTCTGGTTTTAATATCATGAATCCCTCTAGAATTCATATAGGTACTTCAACCCTAGTTTTCAGAAACAAAATCTTCAAGACATTTTACAAAAAGTATTGACTGCAAATGAATGCCTACATCCCCGCTCCGGTGCAAAATTGATAGCCCAAAACACACTCAACATACATATAATTTTTATGACCGTTGAGAGAATGATAGAATTTAGGTCCTTCTCCAAAACAAAAGTACAAAATAAAATGCTTTAATATACAGGTTGCTTGTTTGATGTCCACTTCGTTGATTGTACGTCACTACGTTTTCAATAATGGCCAGTTCAACTTCAAAAAAAAAATTATAACTACTTATTGAAGTTCATTTTCTCAAATGTTTTTTGTAGACTTTATAGAAACGTAGGTGTTTTATTTTTTATTTATTTGTTTTTTTTACTAAATCCAAGTTCATAATGTATTTGTGAACCCTGCATTGTTGAATGGTCATAAGAGTTACATGTGGACAGGTACACTTTTTCGTGCTTTGACCCACAGTAACAGTGTGTCCATCATTATATATTTTAGTTACTTTTTCGTCCTGTATATAAGTCATAATATCAATGAATACTAAGAATCTCATATGGTACGTATACTTTGGTGAAATTTGAAAGACCGTAGAACCGCATAGCTGCTCCTAAAATATATAACTGCAATACGTTTTTTTAATTTTTCCTTCCAAACATTTTCCCTCCATCCCCATTCTCTTTGCACCATGATTTTTGACTAGGAAATTCATCCGAAGTGCACAATGCAGCCATCACCTCCCACTTCATTTCCATTTGTTTCTTTGCACTGTTGGGTGCCTAACATCATAAGGAACACCCTCCAGTTTTTGTTTTATTTCTGAAAAATATGTTTCCATCAGTGAGTGCAGTGAACTCTAACAATATTCTCAGTGAGAAGCGACGCCTTTGCTAGTAGTGTAGGTATTCTTGTGTTGTTGAGTCCCCGACTTTATGAATCGTGAGTAAAATTGCTCTCTCCAATAGCTATGCTTGAATATTTCAGAGAATGTCATCTGCTGTGAGTGTAGTAGTTTAGCCTTTTCAGCAATGTGACTCATGGTTTGGAGTTTGACTTTTCATATATTTTGTTAGTCTGGAAAATTGAATCATTTAAAAATACTTTAAGCCTTTGTATAGGTTAACCAGCTTATAATTTACTAGAAAATTTTCACAAAGCATGTGTGAATCCATTACATAGATGCACGCCCCAGCTTTGAAATCAGATACTAAGAATTTGAGTCTTATTAGTTCTGAAAATCCCAAAAGACTCTTAAACGTGGCATTTAATCAAGAGTTATTTTTCCCATGGTAGATTTACTTTCTTCTCAAATATAAGTGTCAAACACTCGGAAATAGGATGTTTTACTTCAAAATATAAATCTCGAGGTCTATGATCCAAAAAAACCACTCTAAAAAAGGCCTTTCTGATGAAAAAATGAAAAGCGATTCTTGCAATCATCCTCCATGCAAATTATTTTCTAGTCACTTTGCCCATATCTAGTAGGCTTAAATTAGTTCACTAGTTCATGTGGTCACTATCTTTATCTTGAAAGCTCATGTTAAAAGAGGTAAATGGTACACTTCAATTCTCACCCTTAGGGGGTGCACTGTACATTATGTTTGAGAATCACGTGCGTTCATGACCCCTTCTAAAAACCCCCTATATACGAGAGGCTATATATCTAAAATACCTTTGTATACAGATTTATTTTGTTTTAAAAATATGTTTAGTGTAAGTATACGTGAATATTTTCAGTTCTAAATGTGTTTATTGTATGTATACGTAATACGGTATTGTTTAAATTAATACCCCTTTTGTGCACTCACGTATACTCATACATATTTAGTACAGTGCACCCCCCGAGTTCTCACCTAGATAGGTTTGAGGATAAAATAAAGGCCATCCTCAAAAACCCCATGCCATAACATTCAGTAGCCTTCATGTGCTCTACCTTCTTTCTTGCACTTTGTTAATCATCTTGGAAATCCACTTGTCCAATTAGTTACTGAAGAAGGTCGTGTTGGGTGTGGATTATGTTGGGCATTCTCTCAGTTGTAGGGGCCAAGCATAACCACTGCAAGCTACTGGATGTTATGGCCTTAACAATAGACCATAGTACAAATTGAATTTGAATGTTGCTTTTGAGGCCACATAGAATGAATTAAGTCATAAAGCAGAAATAATCAAGTTGAAACTCATAGAAACTCAACGTAATAAACTCAATTCAAAATGTGCCCGCACACACAAGATTGAGATTACAAATGAACATCTGAGCCCAATTGTCTGGGCGGGGAGGGCGTTAGACAAAACCGGGATAACAAAGGCACGTGTCGGCACACCATTCGTTGGGACCCAAGCGTCCAGACAAGCTGGGCGAATGGCTCCAGCTCGAATCCTCCACCCCAAGGCTGCTCATGTGGAACACTCCATCCAAATCCCATATGGAAAACGCTGAAAACAAGGTAAATGCACATAGGAACCACAAACACAATACAAGCGCTTTGCATTCCTGAGAGCAAGCCCACCAGTGAGGCTAGTATCTCTATTTTCGAGTAAATTTTGCCAGTTAAGAAGAGTCTAAGTTAGCTGATATCCAAAAAGTTAGCTGATATCCAAAAAGTTAGCTGATATCCAAAAAGTTAGCTGATATCCAAAAGTAAAATACCAGACTCCAACGCTCTAGCTGGCAAAAAGTTTTCCCAAGTCAAATTAAGACCTCAATTTTTTAGTAAGAAATTTGCGTGCCCACTAGTGGCTTTAGGGACAGGAGCTTCTTGGAACCCTTATCATTTGGTTCTGTCGCTTTGGGGCTACGTTGTTCGTGTTCCCCAAGGCCGGCGAGTTGTTCGTGTTCCCCAAGGCGCTGGTGCACTTCCAGCTCAACGTAGGCAAAGGCCCCGCGTTGGTGTTCTCCGCTTTGAGCAGCCAGAACCCCGGCGTGCAGCAAATCGCACCGGCGTTGTTCACACCGGACATCAACGACGAGGTGTTGGAGAAGGGGTTCAGAATCAGCGAGAATACGGTGGACATGATCTAGAAGGAATTCCGCATGTAGATCTATTTCTTAGCAAAATGTTGATTCTTCATACACACAGATTGTAGAAAATTCATTTACAACCATGATAGAACTTTATTATTCATGATTGATTTATTTGGAAATTTGACAAGGTCGGAAAACTTCTGACTAGTCACTTTGATTGTTCTCAAAAGAGGAGGATGAGGAGTCCCACAGTGTAAAATCTACCTTCATTTGGCTTAGGCCATGGTTGAACAGCACTTGGTTTTATCAAGAAAAGGTCAGAGTGCTCGTGATTTTTATGATTCAATTACATTGTACACTACGGTGAAGTAACTGAGTTTTAACTATGCGGTTCAATGTTCTTACTTTCTGTTTAATATGGAGTATTTAGGAGTTATTGTTACCTGAGTGTGGAATTCTAATTCATTTCTAGAAGATGTAGGCAGTGAGGCCTGCACATGTACAAACTTTCATAATCTGAGACTCGATAAGACCGATAAGATATGTTTGTGTTTGTAAGGCTAGCTGGTTCTAGTCTTCTAGATGGTTGTGCTAGTTTTCAGCCTCATTTATTTTCAGTTAATGGAATCTTTACGTCTAGTAGGCGTCTCCATACCGGGGAAGTCAATCGATGTACTTTTTTTTAGGTACCACCTAAGATGTTAAGATAATAGGGTATTTAAAAGTACCCTAAAAAACTTTAGTTAGTGATATTCTCATTTTTGCTCTTATAATTAATTTTTAGCATCCAATATTACTATAATTCATTTATAAAAATTATCTTCAAAGATTTATTTGGACCATATTATTTGTTCGAACGTCATTATAATATAGATATTTCAAAGTGACTTCCCGTACCTCTCCATTTGTTAAACAAGTATATTTTTAGAATATTTGGAAATATTTTATCTAAGTTATTTAACATATTTGACATGCACCCATCTAATTAAACCGTTAACTTTAGATGTCTTAAATATGACTTGAACAAGTTGGAAAAATTGACACACACAACAACCCTCGCACGTTCAACTTGTTAAATTTTTTTTTAGAAGTTGAATTCCATTTAAAAGCCTAAAATTGACATAGTTTACACTTTACATTAGGAGATTCAAGTTTTCAGTGCACTACCACACTTTTCATTGTAGCAATGTGCATTAAGGCTGCCAATTTGCTATCAAAGTTCCACACCTTACAGATTATAGCATTGCTTGTTCAGCTAAGCAAACTCATCCTCTTGATGTTCAAAGGATAAATGAAATCAATGGTACATGATTGTACATAGGCTTCAAATATTGATATTTGATACATTCAAAAGCCTTTGGGCTTTAAGTCACGATTGACACTTTTGACATTGAGCATTTTATAACAATTGTAAGAGCCCATTCTTGTCCACAATTCTCTATTGTAGATGGCAAGGGGAAAACATACTTTGAGATTTGTTGTAGAGAGCATGTACAAGATACTCCCCTACATAAAACTGAATGCACTGAAATTTTGGAATTTAACAACAAATTAATGGTTGGAATAAAAAGGATCCAAATCTGTTTTCAAGAAATAAATAGGCTCTTGGCTCCTGGCACTGTTGTAGAGAATGTTATGGATTAGCATGTGCCACCGATTTGAGGTGTTGAGCTACAAAAAGCACATTAAAATTAACCGGATTTAATCAAAAAATTTGGAAAGATTCAAACCGTGATTAAAAAACGGTTCAAACTCAAGCCTCAAACTTAAAACAATGGTGTCGATAGGGCTTCACATCCTTGCCCAATACTAACTCATATACTTTGGCATCACAGACGACCTTGGACCGCAGCCAAGGCCCCGCTCTAGCTAGGACCCCGCTAGCTCGGTCCCTCAAGGTTTTGGAAGCGACACCGGTCTGATCGATCGAGCGCGTCCCAAGCAGCACCAAATTCCTTCGGCCTGCAATCATGCCCCGTCAGTCGGCAGGCCTCGAAAGGTCCCCATCCGCACAAACAGAGGAATGCCTTGCTCATGTCCGGCATTTGCTCTTTCGCTCTTCATGTCTCTGCGCACGCAGTGGCAGGTCGGAGCGGCCACAGCTAGTTACGTACTAGTCAGATGTCATGGTTTTGTCCCGCCGCTGCCTTTTCTCACATTGATAACTGTGCTATCGATCCAGTACTAACATTGATAAAGGTTCGCCCCCAGTACTCCTCTACCCGAAGTTGAAAGTCATCTACCCGAAGCTGAAATTCATCTACCCAAAGCTAAAAGACACGCTGCGCTTGGGGCGATCACGGATCCCAAGAGGCCACCACCCACTTCGATTGCAGTAAAGAATAATTGCTCGCGGCCTGACGGTTCCATCAACGTCGGTGGAGTCTGAGTCCGATGACGATCTCATATTTCGATAGCTCGCTGGGCAGGGGCGAGTGCCGCTGATGAGAAATCTTGCGCTGATGAGCAATCTGCACCCGCATGCTGGACTTGCTATGATCCATCGACTTTACTTTCAGGAGATCCATTATTTCGCTGCCCATGATAATTCACCTGTACTGAGGATTGTGTCGAACTACTGCGGTTAGTAGTGTGCCGGAGGAGCATATAATTGCGGATGGGCCAAGCTCTCGTAGAACGTGGTGTATCACAGATTTCGGAACCGAGTAGGGAGTTTTCGTGTTGCGGAGGATGATCGACTGTACTTGGTTGATATACCGATGAGCACTTGGAGTCTCCGCATGATCAGTTGACCTCAAATTACTACCTAGACTGGTATATTACTCCGATTTTGAATTAACCCATGGGTGATCCTATTACACGAAACAGTTGATGTTTCGTTTGAAATAGGATTCTACCAATTGTGCCTCAATCTTCTATTTGGATCAGAAATATAATATTCTTGTGCGGACACACTTTTGAGCTAGCGGCCTGATCAGTCAAAAATATCCGTTGTCTTTCTATGTGCGTCATCCTGCACTCGCTGATGATTTTCCTTCATTGAATTATGCATGAAACTTGCTTTTTGAACCATTTCATTATTGATCGGTTGATCATCAAAGGCACGCACCGCTTGCTTTGCGAATAATCCGAGGAGTCTTGCCTGCACCGACAGTGCCAAGTTGGCAAGTTCCATGTTTTCTCAGTGAGGTACGTGACTGTGGTCATGCAATATATCATGGTCTAGTTTAAGTTGGTGTTTCCGAATTAACATGCAACTAACAGTGTAGCTGTTTCCTAGCATTCTTAGCACTTTGTTAGTTAACTGCATTCCACATTCTAAATCTTGCATTCCACACAGAAATCCAGAATCTTACCCCAAAGCTGTGCGCGCTGGAGCCCTTTATTGAGTAGATGATCGTGCATAATTTTTTCCTATCCAACTTAGCAATGGCTAACTAAAGCCCCAAGTAATTGATATCCACCTCCGGGCCCTGGCTAGACCTGTTTTATGAAACAAAATCATGATCAAGCTAAAGTCTAATATAACTTCTAGTACAGTGAGAACTGAGTCTAAGACAGCGGACCTTAGCTGGAATCCTGTCTTATTCCCCAATTCAAATAAATGTTAACAGTAACTATTCAACTGTGCCTATGTAAATCAATTTGAATGCATTAATCATGCTTCCACAGATTGTACGTATAATTATGTTCAATTTGGGGTAAGTACTTATATGCGGCTCAATTGATTCATTTCATTAGATGCGGAACTGTTTCTGGATCAAGTCCACCGTCTTCTCGTCGACTTTGAACGCCTTCTCCAGCACCTCGTCCTTGATGTCGGCCCTGAACAACGCCGGGGCGATTGTTTGCTTGCCGGGGTTCGCGCTGCTCAACGCCGCAAAAGCCATCGCCGGACCCGTGCCCACGTTCATCTGAAAGTGCACCAGCGCCTTGGGGAACACGAACAACTCGCCCTCCTTGAGGACGGTGGCAAACAACGTTCCATTGCTGCTCACAAAGCCCACGTACAGCTCGCCCTTCTGCACCAACAGAATCTCCGCGGTCCTCGGGTGGAGGTGAGGGGCGTTGACGCCGCCCTTGGCATAGTCCACGCGCGCAGCCGAGATCCCCAAAGTGTTCAATCCCGGGAACTCCGCCACAAAGGCCCCCGTCACCACGGCCTTGTCTGCATTGTCGGTGTCGCCGGCCTTCTTCAGCGCATCGGACTTGAAGTCGTTCACTGAGACCTGTTTAGCGGGCTTGCAGGCGAATCCATTGATGGTGAGGCCGCTGTTTGGGTCGGCGACGCAGAAGTCCTGCAGGGGATCAGCGTCGGCTGCCATGGCCAACATGGGTAGGATACAGGGAGCTCATATCGTTCCCCTGTGTTGATTCCCCCGTGAGTGCCACTTTTCCCTGTGATTTCGAATTTTGACATGTGTACAAAATCACCTGCTTAAGCTTAGTCACCTACTTGTAGAAGGAAAGTTTTAACATGTGTCGAGTTCTGAAGCTCAGAGGGGAAAGTGGCACTCACAGGGGAATCACACAGGGAAACCATATGAGACCCCTGTGGGAGACCCACGGTGACCAAGACGGCCACTGTGACCCACAAGCTGCGGTGGTTCATGATGCCCATATCAGGATCGATGAGTCGGTGCTGCTGGAATTCGATGGATCGCCTCACGAGCTCAGTTGCATGTCGAGGTCTCACTCTGAGAGAGATATACAAGAGAGTTAAGAGCTCTAGCAGTTCCTATCCAGTGACTGCAGAATCGCTGGTGGTGGAAGCTGGAGATTGCAGTGACTGGGAGTTTAATGGTACGTTGCCGCTTCTCGTTACAGTAGCTATGGGGGGTGTGTGTGTGTTATATATGCAGCTCGGGGACCGTAGGACTTGTGAGGCATGTTTTCCAAGGTGTGGAATGGTAAGTAAAGTAGTAGGAACTGCGTCATATTCACCATATTCATTAAACTGGCCACTCAAAGTTATTTTGGACACTGAAAATTAATAGTGTGACTGTTTGAAGGCTCTGAGCCAGGCTGACACCGAGTGGAGCTGGTCCAATTCAATGATGTAGACCTGTGATGGAATTATGGTTTGAACAGACGTGTGATCGAGCTGCCGATGCACGTGGACTGAAAACTGATCGAGGATTTGTTTTGAGGCTGATCAGTATCTTGCCATGCTAGTTCGTACCCGGGTCCATTCTTGCTAACACGTACCATCTAAACTGTCAGCAGTGCTTTTTCAGTGCTATTTTGGAGGCATTTTCAATATGATGTTTTCAAGATTTAAAATTTAAAATTGTAATTAGAGAGGATAGTTATATGTCAATGTTTCCAACATGTATATAAAACACACAGTATAAAATGAAAGCAATATATTGTAAAATTTTGGCTATTAAAAGCACTAAAGTAGCTCTGCCATAAGTGGTTTTAATGACCCACTAAGGACTTTTCTAAATGATAAATAACACTTTTTTTGGTAAATTTTTGGGATACTCAAATGAGAATGATGATTACGTGAATGAAAATTGAAATCAATACATTAAAATTTTGTTTTTTAAATGTAAATCATGATTTTTTGTCTCTAACCACTCTCCAAATGACTCTCCAAAGGACTCTCCAAAGAACTCTCCAAAGCACTCAAAACAAGGTACCCTTGGCTCGTATTAGCTTGAATGGACCCAACCATGCTATTTCACCTGTAATGGTACTAAGATGACGTCCAGGAGGCCTTTATTGATCGAACACGCGGTTGTTTTTCTCTTCATCTGCACGAGGTACAGAACATACTACTGAAGGTCCCGCTGAAGGTACCCTGACTGTACGTACGTACAAATTTTTCTTATCTAGATAAGTGAGAATTTTAGATCTTTTTGAATTTGAACTATGCATGGAACTTTAGTCATACTGAAGGTTGACTTCCACTTTAATTTGCTATGGCTGGCGCACGTACATAATTGTGGGTATTTTATTTTTGTGCACGTTCATTTGGTGAAACTGGTGTGACGAACGTTGAAGAATGAGAACTATGATTGACCCCAGTAATTGGCATCCATTGGAGGACGGAAATATTCACGGAATCAGACACGGATATACTGTTTGAAAGTGGACAAGTGAAGCAGCAGTCATTTAACTGATTCCACTTCTCTTGGCATAGACTTCTTTTTTTTTGAAACAAATTGAAGTTACTCAATTGCAGGAGAGAGAAAAGAAAAAAGAAAAAAAGAAAGAGAGCGAAACAAGGAGGTCCCCAGCCGGAGCATTTGGGAGTAAGGGCCGCCCTCATGAAGAGCTTGTGCCCACTCTTACAAGTTGGGATCCACAAGGAATAAATTTATTTTAGTTCCTACTTTGGATTAGAGGACGGGTGCTTGACGGGTTGAACGGGCTTGAAGCTTCCTCATCCTCACTTTTATTAGAAGAGATTCAATAGTAAACCCGGCATCCATTTTTAGTGAGGACCGGGCCGGGTCCCTCATGGAGTCATGGAGAGGGGTTAAGATATCACAAGACTAAAGAATTGAAGGAATATCTAATCATGGCATTGACCGCACTTGGGTTTTCATAAATGACAAATGGACAAATAGACATCATGTTTGTCAAGGACGTCACATAGAGCTCTCAACCTATTCTGCATCATTTATTGAGAATATTGGAGATATTTTAGAGTATTGTATAATATCAATGGAATATTAAAAATGTTTCTAACATATTTCCCTAGGGTTTTGTTATATAAGGACATGTGCTATATGACCGACCATCTAGCCATTGACTTGGTAAGAGACAAAGTGAGAATTTGCCTATATCCGTAATTATTGATATCCTTGCTCAACAATTAACCCTTTAGTGCCCAGGGTACTGTAGCAGACAACTCTGGATTTCAGTGGGTTTTTCCACTGTGGTTGAGACTACCACAAATAGATTGGGTTAAATTAGAAAGTAACCGTACAATTCTATTCTCAACTCGAGAGCACATATTTTATTAAAATTTGAGAATCATCTGATGGTGGGATCGGAAGATTATAGTATGTATTTGAACTGTATAATGCACGCTCAAAAACGAGATTTTGGGGGGTGTGTGACTTCAAAGTTAAATAGAATTTGAGGTAAATTTTCAAAAATAAAAGCAAAGAAGTTCAGCTATGCCCTATGTCAACACCTCTCCGTTGCAATCTTTTATATCAAAAATAGACTCACACATAATTATTGTGAGATTTATAAGTGAAAGTGACTTGTCCATGTACGGTTTAGGACAAAATTTTATACGTTGAAAATTGACAAGAGTCGGTACATTAGTCAAGATCGGATTACACACACTAATGGAAGATGAAGAAGAGAACACAATCCAAAAAAATAAAACAAGATAACAAACTTCCAAACACAAGAAATACTACAAAATACATATGTTGTATTTGTAAGTATTTACTATATTTTCAAGTATTTGCAGTATTTTTGCGTTCTGTTGATAGGTATTTTGATAGTTGTACAATTCCAAATTGAAAATTTCTTTTTCTGGAAGGTGCGTAATGTATGTGCGCAAATCTGAACTTCAAAACTGAAGTTCCAATTCTTCACGGATTCTCTGCTATTTGCATTTCGGACGTTGTAGTGACCATAATGTGGTTTGCTGGGCACGAAAGGGTTAAAGGACTAATGGGGATAGTAGATACATTGGCGTATATTTGACATTTGTTGTAAATAGAAAGTTTCAAATTGAGAACTCGATAGCTCATTAATTAAAATCATGTTGACGTGAATTTTAACTTCACTTTTGATCTTAAAGTCTTAAACCATAGGAGGTGTGGAACCATGCCAAATACAATGGAATATTGGTGTATAATACTGCCATACTGGTCAAAAAGAGTTCTCTAGACCTTTTAAGGGATAAGGGTTAAGTGACCTTTTAAGGGTTAAGTGAGTTGTGATGCAAAATTATATGAATTATGTTCAGGATAGCTACAAGATTTTAGATCCTAAATGAATTGGGCTTTTGAGTCTTGAATGTGTCCTAATCAGGGCTATCACGGAATCCAATGGGCTACCTACCTATCCAATCCAATTTTCTGGGTCGATTAACCTTACACTCGCCTCATATTACAATATTTAAGCATATCCAAGCATATTCTTAGAATGCTTGAATATATTTTTTGTAATCTTATCAAAATCTTATCAAAATCTTATCAAAATCTTAAAAAATCTTAAAAAAATCTTATCAAAATCCTAATTTTTTCTTGAACCCTAACAAGACAAAAGTATGGAGATCCTCTTGTTTGCATCGGACATGTTACGGACATTTAATCGTTAAAGACATGTCACAATGGACAAGATTTCTACTAGCTAGTGTTAGTTACAGAGTATATGATTTCGAGAAAAATCAAAATTAGAGTCTAACGAGCAACTAAAAAAACAAGGAACAGCGACTGGGCGACCAAAATATGGTCACTAGCTGCCGACAATCCATCACTTGGGTCATTCTAAAGGGGTTAAACTCAGATACTTATTTGGTGCTTCCATGTGTGGATCCCTAATTTTACTCGGATGATCTTCCATCCACAGTTTCCATTTTTCAACACTAGTTCCACCAACACACAAAAATAAAACACCCACAATTTTGCATACATGTGCGCCAGATAAATGTAAAAGCTGAACACGTGGATTGTAGAACCTCAGTCCACTTCGACTCAGAGTCAGTCCATGGCCAAATAGGATCTCAAAATCTCAAATAGATAAGAAAATACTGTGCGTGTGCGTGAGGGAACCTTCAGCGGGACCTTCATTGAGTTCTGCAACTCATGAAAATGAAGAGAATCTAAACAACTTACCACGAGTTTCAAGAACAGCCTTCCGTCCTTTCTTCCATCACAAGTGAATTTGCAAGTTAACACCATACAGCTACGTATCATGGGTATACGAGAATGGAAAGCTAGCCATTCTCCGCCAGCTCAAATCATCAACCTCAAAAAAATTCATCAGACTTTAGTCCACATCAGCACACGTCTGAACGATGGCACAAGTCAACACACTACTATGTACTGGTAGAAATCTTGTCGATAATAAGACATGATGTCTTTAACTAAGGGCCACTTCACACTATGGCCGTCCAAGTCGAGAGGCCATGGGATTGAGAGTCCAAACTTTGTTGAGAGTCTAAAGAAATCAACTGAAAATAGCCAATAAAATATAGTTTCATTTTTTATGAAAAGAAATTGACGACCTCTCGACCATAGTGACGGGTCTTGCAAAATGTAGGACCCAAACTTCCTCTTGAGAGACCGTCACCTTGGTCAAAAAGTGTTGCCATGTAAGCATTTTGAAGGTCCACGGCCTTTGGACTTTGGCCTCTAGTGTGAAGGGTCGAGAGGCCGAAACCATGGTTTCTTGCAATTTGATTGGTGGAAACCTACGGCCTCTCGACCTTTGGCCATAGTGTGAAGCGGCCCTAAGTCCTAACTGTCCATAACAACATGTCCCTAGTGACTCAAAGTCTCAAAGACCACTTTGAGTCACTATGGACATGTTACGGACATTTAGTCATTAAAGACTTGTCACATTAAACAGTCAAGATTATTTTCTACTAGTGTGAATCGGACCAACTCTATTTAGTGTCCAAGTCTTCGGACAACGGAAGTACCATTCCACATCCTGATGGCCCATTCACATACACCAATATATGTTGCCGCATGCATGCATGCATCAAGTAACTTTGAGGGAATTTGTTGCCAACCAAGAAATATAAAATACGCAACTAGAAATTACTTTAATGCATGATAGAAAGGAACACAATGCAAAAAAGGAACCGAGTTCTACTTGCCGCATTGTAATGCAGTTGCACAGTGCTTGAACAGTAGTAGCAGCAAGAAAAGACAAGGCTTTGAATATATTTTTGTTACTCTGTTTTACCTTCCTCCATTTAGGGATCGCAGCTGCAAGTGCGGCAGGGGCTTGGCGTGAATGGGCCATGAAACAAATCCCTCACAAGTCATACCCCGGAGCTGCATATAACACACACACACAAACCTAACAATTCCAACGTACAGTACAGCAGCAACATACCATGAAAGTCCCAGACACTGCAATCTCCAGCTTCCACCACCAGCGATTCTGCATTCACTTGATCCACATTTTAACAAGTCTCTCTTATATCTCTCCTTCACTTAGAGACCTCGACATGCAACTGAGCACGTGAGGCGCTCCATCGAATTCCAGCAGCACCGGCTCATCGATCCAGACATGGGCACCATGAACCGCCGCCGCTTGTGGGTGACAGTGGCCGTCTTGGTCACCGTGGGTCTCCTGCCCATGTTGGCCCTGGCAGCCGACGCTGATCCCCTGCAGGACTTCTGCGTCGCCGACCCAACCAGCGGCCTCTCCATCAATGGATTCGCCTGCAAGCCCGCCAAACAGGTCTCCGTGAACGACTTCAAGTCCGATGCGCTGAAGAAGGCCGGCGACACCAACAATGCAGACAAGGCCGTGGTGACGGGGGCCTTTGTGGCGGAGTTCCCGAGATTGAACACTTTGGGGATCTCGGCTGCGCGCGTGGACTATGCCAAGGGCGGCGTCAACGCCCCTCACCTCCACCCGAGGACCGCGGAGATTCTGTTGGTGCAGAAGGGCGAGCTGTACGTGGGCTTTGTCAGCAGCAACGGAACGTTGTTTGCCACCGTCCTCAAGGAGGGCGAGTTGTTCGTGTTCCCCAAGGCGCTTATGCACTTCCAGATGAACGTGGGCACGGGCCCGGCGATGGCATTTGCGGCGTTGAGCAGCGCGAACCCCGGCAGGCAAACAATCGCCCCGGCGTTGTTCACGGCCGACATCAAGGACGAGGTGCTGGAGAAGACGTTCAAAGTCGACGAGAAGACGGTGGACTTGATCCAGAAACAGTTCTGCTGTTCTGCATCTAATGAAACGAATCAATTGAGCCGCATATAAGGTATGCTGCCCTAAAACCACCACACCCCCAAAATGGTTCAGTTGACTTGAGATACACCAACCTCCAGGAGATCTAAAACCGCATTGTCAGTCCTCATTTTCAGGACTAATTTGCTTACTGGTCACCTTGCTAGTGGGTGAACTGTGACAATCATAGTGTACGGTTTTGGGTTTGATGTTGAGCAAAATTAAGAACGAGTATTGTTG
The DNA here is from genome assembly GCA_022496805.1 of Pohlia nutans. Classification (NCBI taxonomy): domain Eukaryota; kingdom Viridiplantae; phylum Streptophyta; class Bryopsida; order Bryales; family Mniaceae; genus Pohlia; species Pohlia nutans. Next base: position 26,345,325 of record CM040096.1, read on the forward strand.
CTCATAGGAGAGTCAAAGTTAGAAATGGGTCACACATTACTTTGCACTTTGAGATTTTCTATAAAATTGAGAATTGCAAATTTCATGATGGAAATTTTTGCATTCCTCATGAAATCCTATTCTAAAGACTAGAATATTTTTGGGTGGATTTTTTAATTGCTTAATATAGGTCAGATTGCTTAAGTTGGTGGTTTTAGGACAGCATACCTTAAGTACCTACCCCAAATTGAACAGATACGTACAATCTATGGAAACATGATAATTAATGCGTTGAATTATACAGCTCTGCACAGTTGAATAGTTACTGTTAACATTTATTTGAATTGGGGAATAAGACAGGACTCCAGCTAGGGTCCACTGACTTCTCAGTTCTCACTGTACTAGTCATAGTAGTTAGCTTTCAGATTATGATTGATCATTTTTATATATAACAGGTCTAGCCAGGGCCCGGGCGTGAAATACATCGATCAGCGACTTGATCGACTTGGGAGCCATTGGCCATTGCAAAGTTGGATAGGAAAAATTATTTATGATCATTTATTCAGTAAAGGGCTCCAATTCAGACACACTGCTAGCTGCATCTGCGCATGCAATCTAAGGTTGCATGAACATTCGGAAACACCAAGTCAATCTACCAAATATTGCATGACCATACGTACCTCACCAAGCTAGAACTCAAACGTGGAACTTCTCACATTCAGTGCAGGCACGTGAAGCACGACTCAGACAACATACATTTCAAGTGCGGGTTATCATACAGGCTGGAAAATCAAAATGATTCGAAGGGCATACATTGTGTCCATACAGATAATATGTTAGCTCGGAAGCATCTTTCACTCTAAAATGTTCGGCATCCCTTTACTTAGAGTTGAATATCCGCCTGTGTACAGTACATGCCAGTACTTGCCCCTCAGCCTTCCCTTGAGCCATCTGAATTATTAAACCCTAGATTTCGGTTCTTGGGAACGATGACATCCATCCAGTACCACTGTTTCACTCATTCACTACCCAAGTACTTTAGCAAACCGAGCACTAGCATCGTCTACTTGTATGCACAAATCGAAATTCAATTATTTGACAAATGATGGACTACGGAAAAGACTCGGATAGGCCAAGAAAATTTCAACCGAAACAAAGAAAAGACCAAATTATAGTACCGTCCATTCCTTGCTTATGCAGGACGTAGTACTACGTACATCAAAACGAAAACCAAACTGTTTTGAGATCGAAGAGAGTCAGCTGGTCCTACTCCTGGTTGTAGAGCTCCCTTGCTCTGAAGTGAGGCTCCCTCGGTGGCTCAACAAATCCTCCCCTCCCCATGCCAATGACTGGTTCGCTGCAATTCTGCAAAATCTGTCAACCGTGATTGCATCAGACTCTAATAAGATCCACAAATCTCAAATAATGCGTTAAAATGGCGCATTTCAGAGTACGAGAAGGGCGGGAGTCAAAAAGAGAAGCTGGTAGGTTCCGTGTGTTGAGTCTCAGTTAGGCCAGAGTTTTTGGGCTCCGTCTTGGCCTGGCTTGGTGCTGGATCTCTCATAGCAATGAAGCTTCGGTTTTGTTGTTGCAAAAAAAAAAAAAAAAAAAAAATTGAAAAAAAAAAAGATAAGCTGAAATAATCGATGCCTTGAAGTAATCAAAACATGAATTGGAGCCGGATACGAAACAAAGATGCACAGTAAATATACCCAAGACCCAACAAGACAATGAATCGTCAAACCTCAAAATTTTGGTAGAGATTTGAGGTTCACCCCTGGAACCAATTTGAGGTTCACCCCTGGAACCAATTTGAGGTTCTGGAAACTCATCAAAACTGCTCCAGTTTCAGAAGGATCCAAGGGTACCTCGAAACTGCACCTGCCTGTTCCCTTGTACGATAGCCTTAATTCGCGCTTGAGAATGGGCTCCATTTACGTCAAATTCCGCAAGGAAACGAATACAACCATCGGAAGGTTGATATATGGGGACCCTATCCATTCTTTCTCAAACCGACAAAAATGTTACAATTATTACACAAATGATCCCAGGAGCAAACCAAGGACATGATCATCGTCTCGATCATAAAGTACCCTGTAGAGACAACATAACTATCTCAGGGACCGATTCATCACAGCCACAGCAGCTTGCTGCTGAAAAGAACGGTGCTAGATACTTTAAACACTAGAATCTCATGATGGCTCCTCGGATAGTTAATTAAAAAGCAAGCACTGCGTACAGGCCTATGATGATCAACTGATCAATATAGAAATGGTCCGAGGAGAAATCCAAGGACATGATCATCGTACGTATCAATCATACATTAAATGTCATGGACAACGTAACTACCTGAACCGATTCATCACCGTCATAGCAGCTTGATGCTGAAAAGAAGGAACGGTGCAAGATACTTCACTAGACTCTCATGACTCCTTGGATTAATTGAAAAGCAAGCGGTGCGTACCTTTGATCATCAACTGATCATGCGTTCGTAGACTTCAAGAGGCTCACCGGCATGTCAACTGAGCCCGCAATCGCTCCTCCGTAATACGAACACTCCCATCTTGGATTGGATGCGGGTGCAGACCTCCAGCTTGAACCTCTCGCATCAAGCGAATCAGCGCAAGATTGCTCATCAGCGGCACTCGCCCCTGCCCAGCGAGCTATCGAAATGAGATCCTCATCGAACTCAGACTCCACCGACGTTGATGGAACCGTCACTGGCCGCGAGTAGTTATTCGCCACTGCAATCGAAGCGGGTGGTGGCCTGTTGGGATCCGTGATCGGCCCACTCCATCTAGGCCCCAAACGCAGCGTGTCTTTCAGCTTTGGGTAGATGAATTTCAGCTTCGGGTAGATGACTTTCAACTTCGGGTAGAGGAGTACTGGGGGCGGCCCATCTGCGATCTGCTGCGGTGAGTAAAGGCGCAGCAAACTTTTGCGCGGCCGCTTTTGGACTCGCACAGTCTGCCTCAGTCGTGAGACGCCAGGAGTGAATTTGCGCCAGCATCCAATGCAGTGACGCCGTGTGCCTTTCATGGCGACGAAAAGATTGGGAGCGGGGCAGAAGGGCAGCGGGCACTTCGTCACCTTGCGGCCAGCAAACTGCTTCGGTTCTCTGGAAGGCATGGTTGCCATGAGAATGCTCGCAGCTTCAAAACCAAAAACAAAAAACAAATTCACGCGCTGGCTGCTATTAATAGCACCCGCAGCGCCGACACACTGTGGTAGTCCGAAATACTAACATGCAGCAAATCTCATTGAAAAGCACTAACGATATCAGATAAGTGACAAAACCATGGCTTCTGACTTGGGTAGCTATGGCCGCTCCGACCTGCCACTACGCGCGCAGAGAGACGAAGAGCGAAAGAGCAATTGCTTGACATGAGCAAGGCGTTTCTACATTAATGCAAATGGGGGACGGGAAGCTCCTCCCTTCTGTCGAGGCTTGCCCTGGGCTTGAGGGCTGCTGACTGACGATGGAGGCATGATCGCAGGCTGATGGAATTTGGTGCTGCTTGAGACCGACGCACTCGGTCGATCAGACTGGTGTCGCACCGAAAACCTCGAGGGACCAAGCGGGGGTCCAAGCTTGAGCGGTGCCTTGGCTGCGGTCCAAGGCTTCAAGGATGTCTGTAATTCTGTATGTGTGAGATGCGATAGCAAGTTACACTAGTAGGAAATGTGACGATTTTCACTTACTATAAATGAAAAAGGAATGAAACCACGCCAGATACATGGGTTGTGTCAGTGCTGGTGAGTGGTTTTGGTCACAAGAAGACAGAAATATAGGCACAATATTCCGCCACTGTTCACTATTTCCACAAAGTGGGGAATGAAAAACGACAGATCTGCTACTAGTGTTAGCTAGTACTGGGCAAGGCTAGGTAGATTTACAGTAACATGACCCACAAAAACTGTAACCGGTGATTATTTTATAAATTATTAAGCAGTAATTTTATCATTTAAATTGATAATGCAATATAAATTAGTAACTGCATAAATTATACATCATTCTATCATATGCTATATTTCGAGGATGTTTGAGAAATTATTGATTCTCCAAAACGACTAAAATATGGTCGTAACTAGTCGTCAATAAGGACTAAAATGTGCTTTAACCCCTAAATGCCTAGAGCCCTCTCCAAATTCGGCAGTTTTGCAAAAATGCATTATAAAATGCAACCTAGAGCGATATTTTGACCTTGTTATATGAATAAAAGTTGTACATTATGAATTTTAGATTCTATCCATACGGTTAGATCTATGATTGCTATTATTAATAATTTTGTAGAAAATTTGAAACGTGAAATTCAAAATTATTTTGTAATTCAATTACGATAAGATATTGACAATCTACGGATGAAATTTTTTGTGATTGATCGAAATGTAATACTCTAAGTGTAGTGATTTTTGGAGATTTTTTGGTTGCTTACTTTTATGGGTTGACTTTTTTTAGAGCACTTTTACACTGAAATCTTCAAAATTTTGGGTGAATCACTACAACATGAAATGAGGCATAAAAAATTTACAAATCATCCCCTTTCTAATCAGATCACATATGCATGAAGCTAACTTCCCATAGAATCTACAGTAAACATTCCACACTGCAAAAAGTGCATGACAGATGAGAAATTATGGATGAAATCTGTACATCGTCCAAAAAATGGACGTTGGGGCAGTTAAGGGTTAAAGCACTCATATGTTCTTCATGTTTTCTAATGTCTACATAAATTGAAGATATAATCTCCTAAGCACTCATCAAGAGTTCTTAAAATTGGGCACCCTGGATCATTTGATTGTAAATGCACCCGGCTGTCAAGGTCCCTTGTTCACACAATTGTATTAACCGCCTGTGAAAACCGTAGTTCGATCATGGTTTAATTATTTCAAAAATTGGAATAAAAACCGGGTATTCAAATTTACTTCTTGTATCTCAAATTAAATCCTCAAATAAATTACACATAATTTGCACATGCTAGTCCATAACATTCGACAGCACTCTCTACAACAATACTGTTAACCCTTTAACGTCCCAGTTCATCGTTGTTTTCAAAGATTCGTTATAAAATGTTTGATGAAAACCAAAAATGGAGTTGATGTACAAAGAAAAGTTGTAAATATCAATGTGAAGATCACATCTGTACGGTTGGATTTATCATATTTTTAAAAAATATTTTTTTATTAATTTTACAAGCTTTTCTCTTGAAATTCAATTAAAAAACATGAATTGACGGAGTTTTTTTTTTAAATATTGTAATGAAATTGGAATAACATGCACTACAAGATGGTATGGTTTCCATTATTTGATTCTACTTATTTTGGAAAATCATCTTCAAGTTCTCACTTTTTGAACTAAGAATGAAACTTGACATAAACCACTTCTGATGTTTTTCCAAAAATCATAATAACCTATTTTGAAGATCCAAACCGTACAAAGAATAGTGAACTTGCACAAGAACCATGAGAAATTTTGGTGGATGAAAACTGTCCAATTTGAATGGAATTCTAACAGTTTGAATCTGTTCAGCGTCCACTATGTGGACGCAAGCGCCTGAAAGGGTTAAGAGTTCATGAGTTGGTTAACTTTAAATTCCAAATAACAATTTCTATTTTCTTTCAAATTTCAATGCACTTAATTACTATCAATAATAATTTTTATTTTGTTTTTTTATTTTAAAGGAAAGTGTCATGTGTTTTTTTTATTTTAACGCAAGCCTTTATTTATATATATATATATAATTTTATTGCCATCTACATAAATTGAAGAGCAGATGAGCTCTTACAATTGCTGTGTAATGATGTCTCAACTTAGAGCATCCCCACTCCTACACGCTAGAGATGACTCACCGAAATTATTCATTTACATTTGAAGAGCCCTTGCACTTACACTCCCCCACCCTTGCACGCCCCTCACACATCAAAAGTGCACATGAAATAGTCAATGGACCAATCCCAAGTAGAATGTGGGGATATAGTCAACTAAATAGTAATTTGAAGGGCCATTTCTTGACACGCTAGGATCCAGAGTCAAGAGGCATTTTGGAAGGGCCCTTGGCACTTTTCATCTAGTTCTAGAGTGCGAGAGACTCTGGGAGGGTTGCGGTGGAGCTGCTCTTACGGTGATGTAAAGTGCAAAGGTTTTGGGGACAAGCACAATAAATGAACACAGAAAGTGAAATTTTTGATCTAAAAAGGTGTCTTTCAAGTGAGTTCATTTTTTAGTGATCTTTTTAACTTATAGTATGATCTTTTGACTTTTAAACTCATTATTTTAACTTGCAACGAAGATGTTTAACCTACTCAAATCCTTAAAATTGAATTCAAAATTATTTGACCTTTTAACCCCTAAAATTCCGAGCGACCATATTCTGGTCGTTTCACTTTTTGGGCAGCCTCCAGGGACTTCATACTTTTAAAAATTTCAATGAAAATTTCAGTGTAGCTTCCAAAAACTACACTCTACATGTCGCACTTCGTTTCATGTCATTCCAATAAGTATTGCAAAAGTTATAAGCATTTGAAGTTTTTGAAGCGAGATCGGGCAGTAAGAATTTTTTTATTTTTTACTCTTTTTCAAAATTTCTTTTTTGATTCATGATTGGTTGATCTTTATCTACAAATGAAGCTTTAAATGTACCCATTTTGAGCAATGGGATAAAAGTTATGAGGAGATCTGTTTTTTGGGCAGTTCAAATGGACAAAAAAAACTTTGAAGCTCATTTCTAAACTCAATTTTCAATATTTTTTAATGAAATAAAAGGCACTAGGTGAAGATTTCCAAGTACAACATTCTCACCGTTAAGATTGACATTTTACAATTCCATGTCAAACTTATTAATGATTTTCTTTTTCCTTTCACTTTGTACCCACTTCTAGTAATTGTTTTATGAAATAATTAATATGAGATTTTTTCTTACAAGATTTTATATTTGAAGACTTAACTCAATTGTTAACATGGCCTTGCCATTCATTGAATTTCTAACCCATTCAAAAAAAAGATATTAATTTCTAAAGTTCAAATTTGTCACCGGATTGAACCCCAAAAAATCTTCTTTTGCAACTTTGATCCTTATAATCTAAGAATCTAATGGTCATTTTGCTCTCAAATTTTGTGCTCACATGAAAATTCAAGTTGGGTATTAGATCTTACATTACAGAAAATGTAAACCCTCAAATGGGCCTCTAGAAAGTCTTGGAGGAGGACCCTCGAATTGATTTAAATTGTCTTGTCAGGTACAAATCCCCTATTTCTGCGCAGTATGGATGACATCAAGGAAATGGTCGCTTTCAAATATGGTTACCTTAATACTGCGTCAGTATTGAAATAATACTGACACAAACATCCTGAAACAGTAATGCTAATTATTACACCTACTCCTATTCTGTTGCAGTACTGCGGATTGATGCACTGCTATTGCATTAGGATTGCAACAGGTTTGCAACAGTACTGCGAATGTAAAAATGAAACATAACTGCAACACTGCTGATAGCAGTACTGTCGCAGTATTATACTGTCAAACCATTGCGGCAACATTGCAATAGTACTGACGCATACTGAAATTCACACAAGATGGCCACTGTTGCATGACAGAAAAGTTGTCCTTTGCCTACCTACACTAGCCCGGCTGATTTAGGGTCGCATGTCAACTCTTAGGGGCCCATTTGAGGGCTCACATTTTCTCTAATGCAGTTAAATGATGAAAAAACTAAAAAACATATGATTTCTTCTGCAACTTCCAAATGCTACGTTTTTCATGGTTTTTTGTGAAAATACGGTCAAGGAATTTTAGGGGTTAAAATAAAAATTCTAGTATAAATGTCAAAATTCAAACTATCAAAAATCTTAATTTATTTATGTGACGTACTCTAACGTCTAACTGCTTGACCAAACACATTTGTTTGATGAACTTATTCACTTTAGATTTCTCATCCATACTTCACTTTTTGCAGCGTGAAATTTTTATTGAAGCTTTTATGGGTAGTTACGCCTCTAATTCCAAAAACTAATCACATGTATACAATGTCAATTATGAAATTTTGGCAAAATGTTTACTGTCAAGTATGCTTTCATTTCGGCATGAATACTTTGCTTTCATTTCGGCATGAATATTTTGCTTCCATTTCAAAACGTTTTGTATGGCTTAGAGGTTGTCCCTTCTATGTGTAACTTTTGGAAGTACATCAGATTACAAGGCTCACCATTTGTATGTCAATGCAAACTTTTTAGATTTGTTTCATGAATCAAGACCCATATATTTCACACATTCACTTTAGTATTTTTACATGATTATTGGAAAAACTTGCTCCCTCTAGCCCACATTAAATGGGACTTTGAGATTGGAGCAAAATATTAAGGATTTATTACAGAATTTTGGCTACATGCAATTATAAAAGAAATTGTATCCAACGTACTAGAATCTCACACCAAATGAATGTTCCTTTAGACCGCATTATGTAAAAGATCAGATGCTTATTAGATTATTCAAATAGCACATTGCTCATAGGACGCAAATCGCTTGGAGTTAGAAGATGAACTTAAGCTCTTTGAAATCCTCTCAAGATATACTACAAGATAGCCTACACATTGTTTTTGTCTTTTGGTAAAAAATTGTAAAAATATTGAGGGTTGAAATTTGAACATGTTTTACTATCTTCCCTTTTAGAAACCAAATTTTGACTCCCAAAATCTTGCTTGTTCTTTAAACCCCTACAAGCCCGAGGGGTATTGGACAAAACATAGATGTGTTATAATATTTGCCTTCCATATGTTTGATGAAGTTTGGTTCAATAGACAAAATGTAGAACATCATCTCTCCAAATTATCCGTACAGTCAAACTTCCAAAAATAACTTTAGATCATTTTTTAATGAATTTAAAAGCATTAACCTTTGAAATTTTGTATAAATTATAATTTTCAATTTTAGAGTTCAAAATTTAGTATGATTGGTTAAAGTTGGGCAATCTATTGTAAACCTCAAAAAAGAAAAAGAAATCATGAAGGAATCATCATTACTTTCCCCAAATAGCAAATTTTATAGCACTAAGACAATGTTGAGGTGATCTACTTTGAAAAATTCTCCCGGATGGAGTTTAACTTGGATTGCCATAATTCAAATTGCGTTGGAAAATAGACTTGATGTAGTATTTAAAATAAATAAATAAAAGATTGTTCCGGGCAACCTGTTAGAGTCGGGCAGCGACCAGAAAAAGGTCGTTTAAGCGTTTAGGGGTTAACTAAATGAGCCAAATAAACATTCTATATTCAAGTACATCTTGAGAAGATTTCAACGAACCTAGGTTAATTTCTTGAATCCAACTGTCCAAGTGGTTTGTGTACTATGAACATTTAAAAATTGGTATCATTCCCGGTATCATTTAATTAGGGACAAAAGAAATCCAAAAGTGCCAAGTAATATTGGATGGAGAGAATAAAATACATTTTTTAGTTTATTCATGACAAAATACTCATGCCCAGCACTTTCAACGCCCCCAAAATAGTAGTCAATCACTAAAATCCGATCCATCTCGTTCTATTATAGACAATCGCCAAATGGATTTCTGGCTTCCCGCTTACTTAATTAGGCAGTTAGGCCACACATACAAGATCCTATGGTTACACTCTCAAAAGGATGTGAAATAGATGAGAAAAACCAATTTTAAAAGTTCAATAAAAATTGGTATAAAACAGTTTTGGAAAAGTGTAATGTCTTAAGGAGAGCCATACAAATTTATCGACATTTTACACTATAAAAAAAAATTACCATTGCCGTACAAAAACACAATAATTTCATTTTTATTTTTTGACACATATAGTCAAGCAATCACAAATTTTATTTTATTTTTGCCAAACTATCTTTTTTTTAACCTTGGGATAATTTTTATAGAGTAAATCACCTGCTTCCAAGGTCCCCCTTGCTCACCATGACGTTCAAGCATCATTTAGGAAGGGATGTGACACTGGAAAATGTCCACGGCAAGCAGCAGAAGGCCAAAGCGGAAAGCAAACAGCAAAGGTCGATAGCCACAATGAACGGCAAATTGCCAAACGCACAGCAGACGCCGAACTTTCAACAAAAATTTAACTTCTAGCTCACTTACCTAAATCTCAAGTGTGACTTCATTTTTGTGATTAAGGCGCACCATTTACTTTTCTCATTCAGACATGTATCGAGGAAATTGTGACCTCCCAAATTCACTAGTAGGATTTTGGTCCTTTATGATTGGTCTTGTGTGACTTAAATGGTCCAAAACGACTTCTTTTTTAAAGAATTGAGTCACAAAGGACCATGTAAGTCACCATTACAGAAAGCATGAACCCCCAAATAGGCCCTTTCAATAAAATCAACGAAGCCAAATACCAGAGACAGCCTTTTGACAGTTTTCGGACTGATTGCCTTGCCAGCTTGTGTGAATTTCAGAATCTGATAGGAGCTGGCCAACGAAAGAAGCCCACATCCCAAGTACGTTCAACCTCCTAGGGCAGGGATAGGGGAAAAAAATATTTATGACAGAAAATTAAACCTACTTACACCCCTCCTCTAGGAGCCTACTTGAGGGTTCAGACTTTCTGTAATGAAAGGACTAGTTATAAAGGACCAAAATCCTACTAGTGAAATATTCAAAAAATAAATAAAATTGGATTCTTCAGTTTATCTCTTGCAAACTTACAAGGTCTATGACATCACCTGTGGGATCCCCTTACTCACCATTATGTTCAAGCATCATTTTGGAAATTAGAAGGGATGTGCCACATGGGCAGATAGCGAGGTGAATGGTGAACAGCAGAGGGCCAAAGTAGACAGCGAACGGCCATAGAGACGGCAAACACTTGGAGCGGACGGCAAACAACAAACAATTAAACAAACAACACATAAACTCCCAAACTTCTAACTGACATAATTTCTAGCTCACTTATTCAAATCTCAAGTGCGACCACATTTTCGTGATTCATCCTCTGAATAGATCAAGAATGATGCACTATTTATTTTTCTCATTCCAACATGTTTAGAAGAAGTTATAGCCACGGTTTTCCACCAATTCACCAAGGTCATTGGATTTAAGTTGCAATTTTAAAAGCAATTACAACTGATATTATAACTTGCACAATCATTATTCAAGTTACGCATTGCAAGTTGATAGGATGCAATTTTACGTCAATACTAATGTTAGGCATCAATGACCGCATCTAACTGCAACTTAAAAGAGTGGAACAAGAATGAAAAATAAGCTTGCACATATGAGAATATTATATACATAGTCAAGCTAGCCTCGTTGAGATTCTTCTTTCTGCATAGAGATAGAGTTTTCTAAATGAAACATTAGATTCCTTGGTGGTCTTGACATGCACAAGTTAGAAATTAAACTTCCTATCGTTGAAGTGCATGTGTTGGCGTCCCGGAATGGCAATTGTTTTATTACTTGCAAGGAAGTGCAGTCCTAATAATTCATTTAATTCATTTTAGAGTGAGTATTGCACAATTGTAGTTATGATGATTATGAAAAAGATGGTTTTTTATTTTAAAATATGCTAAATGATTTTTAATATATTCTAGAATAAGTTTAATTATAAATTAAAAAATATCTTTCAATTCTTTTAAGAATATATCTATGATTATTTAAAGAATATGCATACTATTTTATACCCTTCAATACTTAAAATATTTTTTAAAAACACAGCTAATATTTATCATAACACACATGTAGGTGTAATTTATTGATGGATTAAATATTAATAAAACATGTTTTAAACATCCATTTTTGTTTTGGTAAATCAAATCATTATTCAAATGTATTATAACATATCATAATTACCTTCCAATATCTAAAAAAATGACTGGCTTGCCACTTCATATCCATGCCGATTATAGGTTTTCATATTTTAAACTCATGAATTCAATTATAGTACTTAAGAATAAATATTTACATTACAAATATTACATGTTCTAAATTAAAGCCATTGAATTTATTTTTTCCTAATATCGATAAAAGCTTGATATAATATAATATCCAAAGGCCACTCAACATGTTGGATAAGAGTGTAATAAGTACACCTTGATGAAAAGGGAATTGCCACCATGAGGTTGACATATGCACTTAAGGCTACATGGCTTCTAACAAAGATTATGCGTGCCATGAATGATATTGCCACCCAATATTCATTCATCATCATTATGTGTAGTGGCAAACAATACCAACAACACTATAGTACGTAAAAATTAAGGTGTACAAAGAAGGTTATCTTGTCCGAGATCTTGTTGTGTCCTAGATTGAGGATAATTTCTATCAAATTCATATACCGGTACTCAAGTGAGTGAAGCCTTTGCATTGTGCAATGGTATGGAAGAAGAGAGATTTTTTACTCATTATATTTTCTTTCAATATAGTAATGGATAACTTTGAATTAGGGAGATTTGCGAAAGTAGATTATTCAACAAATTCAGTGTTGCAATCTGACAACCAAATCCTATTGTTTCCTCCAAAAAAGGTATGCATCGTAATGTTGTGTATTAATTGTAGTAGAAACCGACCTTGAAAGTTAGATATTGATCCTTATTGTAGAGGCTTGTCTGAGGGTGGCTATAACACTAAGTTGGAATTATTGTCATACTATGTTGAGAAGAAATTTAGGACTCTTTATACAACTGAGAAATCATGGCATGTGCTCTAATGTTTTAGGGTTGTTTAAGATTGTTTTTAATGTTTTGGAGTTATATTAGAATGTTTTTTATTCAAACATTTTTTGGTTTATTGATTCATTTTAGCTCATTTTAACTTGTTTTTTATCCTTGTCATCACAAATTAGGTTGTACGTCCTAATTTCCCCTGAAAAATGCAGAATGACAATTTTAATCGATTATTACAAAAAATTCAGATATCCATTCTATGACTGATCGATAATCTATGATTGATTGTTGGTTGTCATTGATTTTTAGTTAGTCTTAATCAATGTTGATATGTTGGTTAATACACCCTCCCAACTTCCGCAAATTTTGCCGTCACAACTAACAACCATTTCTTGTAGAGTACCCTTCAATAAAGATACGTATACCATAGTACCATAGTAGGTTCACCACCTACTATGGTAATTAATATTAATTAAAATTGAAAAATAAGGTTTGTCCCAAGTTTTGAGATTTATTAAAAATTTGTCAAGCTAAACATTTCAAATGAATATTAGCACATTTTGGATGAATACTATCACTTTGGATGAATAATAGCACTTTTGGAATTTCATTACTTTTCTAAATTTTCGTTTTTTTATCAATAATTTTCGGTTTTACCCACATCCTAAAGAGCAACCAACCCTTATTGGAAAAAATAGAGTTTGGTGGTTTTGAAAATAGAAAAAATAACTAAGACATTACATGAGGTCCAGGGAGGGTTTCTCCAAGGGTAATGTAACATTAAGTATTGTAAGTGAATACTACTTGCATTGCTCCTATGTATGCTATACAAAGATGTTTGAAATCAGAAAACAAAATTAAAAACTTCAAATTTCAATGATTTCCAAATTTGTGGATTGTGAGAATCTGTTAAATACAAAATATTCTATATAGAATCATATAGAATCTACAAAATTTTGAGATTTCTATCCCTCAAAATTTCAAATTTGAATAAGTGTATGAAATCTATGGACTTAAACATTTCGTTTTAAAATTTTATTTCTTTGAACTTTTTAAATCTACAAATTTTGAAATCAAAATCTCTACATAAAAGTCCCACATTCCTCTCTTGAATAAGGGAAATGTGTCTTTTCTCTTCTCTTTTTCTTTTCTTTCTTTCTTCTTCTTTTTCTTTTTTCTTCCTTTATTCTCTTTCCATTTTGCATGTCGTTGCATTTGTGCTGTATTTCGGAAGAATCCCATGAAGGAGTCAACAGCAAATTGCCACCTCGGATATAGTCTGAGGATCTCGCTGTGAGAGTTGGATTTCATACAACTCCTTGGTCTTCAATTTCAATGCAAACTGAGTCCAGTCCACAAATTAGCAAATTTTCAGTTCAACTGTCTACGTACTCATGGCTCTGCAACAAGAGATTTTCGCAAGTGCTGCAGATTGCATCAATGGTGTGAAGTGTAACATAAAAAGTACATCAGAGCTGCCCATGAGGTAAGCTAGGAAAAAGTTGCACTTAACCCCGAAACGCTCAAATGACCATTTTCTGGAAAGAGAATAAAGGAAGAAAAAAGAATCTAACGGGCCGATCGGAACAAAAAAATATGTTTTTGAAAAAATAATATTTTTTAAAAAATATTACATCAAGTCTGCTTTCCAATGCAATTTGAATTACGTCAATCCGAGTTAAACTCCACCCGGGAGAATTTTTCAAAGTAAATCACCTCAACATTGTCTTAGTGTTATAAAATTTGCTATTTGGAGAAAGTAATGATGATCCCTCCATGATTTCTTTTGCTTTTTTGAAATTTACAATAGATTGCCCAACTTTAACCAATCATACTAAATTTTGAACTCTAAAATTGAAAATTATAATTTATACAAAATTTCAAAGGTTAATGCTTTTAAATTCATTAAAAAATGATCTAAAGTTATTTTTGGAAGTTTGACTGTACAGATAATTTGCAGAGATGATGCACTACATTTTGTCTATTGAACCAAACTTCATCAAACATATGGTAGGCACATATTATAACACATCTATGATTTGTCCAATACCCCTCGGCTTTTAGGGGTTAATCCCTAAGTGCCTGAACGACAATACTTTGTTTTCTGCATGATTGGGCAGTTAGGGGTAAACTACATTTTGAATGTCTTTATCTTTCAATGTTTAGTTCAAGCAACAATAAAAATTTATTGTAAAATCATTTAAATTTTATTTTTTGAAAATGGCATACACATAAAAGTTGTATACAATGACACTTTAGATGGCATCCAGAAAGTTGGATTAAATATCCATATTGAAATATTTTTAAATATTATTCTTTTTAAACATTATCTTTACAATTATGTTACAAATACAAAATTCTTATGAATTTTGGAATTAGTGGCCAAAAATATATAATGGACAATATTGAATTAAAATCATAATATTATTACCTATTAATATATTTTTTGAATTTCTTTTATAAAATCTCGAAACACATCTACCAAACCATAATAGTACTTGTGTGAACACCTTCACCACTTTTAAAACATTAATATGATCTTAACCAATTATAATGAATTTCAAGTTGAAAGTATCAAAAATGTAGTTTCGGTGAATTTCTCATGTCAAAAATTGTAAGTTCAATCGAAACACATGGAATCATTTTTTTTAAACTTGATTGTACAAATGTTTTCAAATCACCATGTCTTACAATTTTTCTATGGAATTGAAACCCAAAAATGCTTAAGAAACCACATCTTATAATTTATGCAAGTTATGTTCAAAGATACTAGGCATTACAGGTTAAGTTAGAAAACAGTTTAGCTAAGCTAGGGTTGGGTAGGCTTTCAAAGGTTTTTTTTAATAGTTTTTTTATATGTTTTCATTTTCACCTCTCTTTTTAAGCAGGTTTTCATTCATCTTTCTTGGTTCTTACTTAACTTTATTGTCATGTCATTTCTTTTACATCTTCTTTGTCATGTATTTTCTATCTTCATTGTTTTCTATTTTTCTTCCAAACATCTTTCAATTGATAAACAAGTCACTACCAATTTATTGCTTTATTATGTCTTTGCCTTGTTTTGAACAAACCATAAGACCATCAAGCAAGAAGGAGAAGAACTCCCATTTTTTTAGAGGCCAGCGTGAATAAAGTGTCTGTTTGACCCATCCTTGACTCAATGTCCATAGGACAAAGGGTCAATGGTCAGGACAAATCATCAAACACAATAAGCACACAAATACTAACTACTCATCATAGTATGAAGTGTAGGCTCCTACAACGATTAATATCACACAACGCCAATGTTAGTGGTTAAAATTTTTGATGATTTTTTCTAAGAACTAACAAGTCAGTGTTAACCCCTAAGCTCTTGAGAGACCATTTTTTGGTCATTGCCCGTTTTTAACATGCTTCCCGGCACAAAAAAAAAGTTTTTGAAAAAAATTAATTCAATTCAATTCAAATACAACATCAAATCTACTTTACAACACAATTTGAATTATGTCAATCTGAGTTAAACTCCACTTGGGAGAATTTTTCAAAGTGGATCACCTAAACATCGTTTTAGTGTTATAAATTTTCTATTTGGAAAAAGTAATGATGTTCCCTCCATCATTTCTTCTACTTTTTTTAAGTTTACAATAGACAAACCAATTTTAACTAATCTCGCTAAATATTAAACTCTAAAAGTGAAAATTATAATTTATACAATTTTTGATTCATTAAAAATATATCTAGAGTTTTTTTTGGAAGTTTGACCATACGGATAATTTGCAGAGATGATGCATTTTGTCTATTGAACCAAACTTCATTAAACATATGGAAGGCACGTATTATAACACATCTATGTTGTCCAATACCCTTCGGGCTTTTAGGAGTTCAATGCTTAAGTATTTTGTGCTCTCTCCAAAGGCCATGAATGGACGAAAATCATCCAATTTTGGATGAACTATATTCATCCGAGTTTGGATGGGCGACGGACGCCAAGTCTGAACGGGTCAGGAGACGAGGATATATTTGGGCCTACCGCCAGGCCGGTTTAGTGGGGAAAAGACATCTCCGTCTAGTTGGCATGGATTTTTTTTAATTTTTTTAATTTTTTTCCACGACTGCTGCCCCGGTAAGAGTAAAATATTTGTTGCCACAAAGAATTATGAAGAATGCTGCCATGCATATTAACCCTTAAAAACTCAAGGGGTGCACGTTTTTTTTAAATGTATATATAAATGTTTGATAACTCACAAACATGGAGTTGTAATACAAATCGAACTTGTAGATATTGATATGTACATTGCATACGTATTGGATTTACTAAATTCCTTACCAATAATTTTAAATTATTTTGCAAAAGAAATTCATTGAAATTCAATAACAAATTAAAAAATAACATTTTTTTACTTTGATTTTTTGTGATTGGTTAAAAAGCAAAGATACTTATGTGACCGCAAACCCGTAAGTGACCAATCGACCATTTTTGGTTGCAACCCAAACAACACTGATTGCCCATGGTCAAGAAATGACATTTTTCAAGTTTTGATTTTTTGTCGAAATTGGGGGGTAGCGATCATGTTAAAGTGTTATTTGATACATTTCATATGCAATATTGAGGTTCACTAAGGAATTTTTCAAAGACAAAGACCTCAATATTGTCCTAATGTCATAAAACTTACTATTTTCAGGAAACTAATGATGTTATCTCATTTTTCAACTCTTCTTTTTAAAATTTTAGAATAGAATGTCTAGTTTTAACCAATCATACCAAATTTCAAATTCTAAAAATAGAATTTGTAAATTTGATGAATTTTAAATGGTAAATGCTTCTAAATCCATTATATGAGTATCTAAAACTATTTTTGGAAATTTGACTATACGGATAATTACTAAATAGTTCAACAGCTGCAACTGTAACCACCTTGAATTTTTTTCCAATTTTTTAAAAAAAATTGTAGGGTTCAGCAGCACGAATGGCAAGCTAAACTCTAACAAAGCAGAAGAAGATTTTTTTTTTTAAAAAAAAACTACAAAATTAAAAAAAAAAAAAAAAAAAAAAAGGTTTTAGTGCCACAAATGGCAAGTTGAACCCTAACTAAGAATAAGAAGAAAGAAAAAAGAAAAAAGAAATTAAAAAATTAAAAAATTAACCTTGGTGCGAGTGTGGGATCCGCGGTTGCACAAGAAGAGCAAAAAATGGAAAGAAAAGAATGAAGAAAAAATAGAAGAAAAAAAAAGACAAGAAGAAAGGCAAGAGGAAGACAAGAAAGAAGACAAGAAAGAATACAAGATAAAAAAAGATTAAAAAAAGATAAAGATAAGGATTAAAATTAAATAAAAGAATTGTTTGTTTATAATGTAAGTGATTGTAGAAAGACAAAAATTGATGTTTTTTAGAGAACTTAAATGACTATTCACTAAAAAGTTCCTTGATAGTGATCCCAAGATAAAGGTCTAACCAAAAAAATCCATATACTCTATGTTAACCCTTAAAAGGTTAGACCGGCCTTCTCAAGGCTTTTGGGTGCCCAAATGAGCTTCCTCTTCATATTTTTAGCAAATGAAAAAAACATGCCCCTCCAAAATTTCCCAACTCATATATTGGAATTGTTTATTTCTTAAACTAGTCAATATTAAGTGAGATATACACATCTTTTAACTCTTCATATCTCAAAGTCAACAAAACATTGACCAAGCATAATTCCATGAGGTTTTGTTCAATCATGTTATTTTTATTTTTTTCAAACTTTGTCAAATAAATACTAGCGCTTTGCTTCTCTCCGCACCACCAACGACGAAGTGAAAGGCTATAAAATTGAAAAGACGTGAAAGGCTAGATTATTTCACATAATCGTCTTCGAAGATGGAATGGAACATGGAATGGAACAATCATGGGAAGACTATACAAGGATGTGAAAGGCTAGGTTACATCATTGAAAACCCTACCATAGAAGTGTCAACTGACAGCTAGTGTCTCGCCGACTTACAAGTGGAACCTACAGTCACCAAGACCGAATTTAAAATAATTTACTAAACCAACTCCGACATAAGCTCGTCACTGGAATTTCATTATTTTGATCTTTTAAATTTATAATTTTAGGTTCATCCCGTCATCCAAATTGAGGAAAACCAAAAAATCGTCTTAAGAGCACTTTTTGATAACCTATTTGGAATAATGATTTTTTTGCTAATTTGATCAATTAAGGTAACAAATTGCTTCATTTTGGTGTACGCTATAATGTACAAAAATAAACTAGGGCTTTGCTTCTCTCTGAAGATGAAAGGCCATGAAATTGAAAAGATGTGAAAGGCTAGGTTATTTCATATAATGGTCTTTAAGGACGAAATGAAACAATCATGTGAAGACCATCCAAGGATGTGAAAGGCTAAATTACATCATAGAAAACCCTACCTAGACTGTCGACTAACGACTTGCGGTTGGTTTACATACTCTATAAGCCTCGGAAATCCACAAGTAGAACCTATAGTCATCAATACCATTTTTTCTAAACCAGCTCCAACATAAGGTTGTCACTCGAATTTCTCAAAAAAATGAAAGGAAAGTTGTGAAAACGACCCTTAAAAACGAGAAAAAATGCATGATGTTCAAGGGTCAACTTTTAAAAAACAAGGGTTTTTTCCTCATTTTTGAGCACCATTGTATTCACAACTTTCTTTTCATTCTTTTGAGAAATTTCTTTTCATACATTATAAAGTGTAAATAGAATAAATAATGTACAAAGCGGAAACAATGATTTTTTAATTTTTTTAATTTTTTTTATCAAGAGAGAGTTTAGCATTTTTGCTACTTTTCCATGGCTTGAAGAGCAATCCTAGCTCCTTGGATGCTCTTTTCATATTAACCCTTTAATGTCCCATTTCATCATTGTTTTCAAAGAAGCATTATAAAATGCTTGATGAAAACCAAAAATGGAACTGATGTACAAAGAAAATTAGTGAATGTCAATGTGAAGATCACATCTGTATGGTTGGATTTATCATTGTTAATTAATTATTATTATTAATTAATTTTTGAAGGTTTGCTCTTGAAATTCAATTAAAAATCCCAAATTAACACAATTTTTTTTTATAGTATTGGAATGAAATTGGAATAACATGAACTATGAGATGGTATGATTCCCATTATTTGATTCTACTTATATTGGAAAATCATCTTTAAGGTCTCACTTTTTGAACTGAGAATGAAACTTGACATAAACCAATTGTTTTATTTTTCTAAAAATAATAATAAACTATTTTGAAGATCCAAATTGTACAAAGGATAATCAACTTGTACAAGAATTAAGAGAAATTTTGGTGGATGAAATTGTACAATTTGGATGGAATTAGAACAATTGTAATTTGTTCATCGTCCAATATATGAACACAAGCGCGTCAAAGGGTTAATATGGGTAGGTGATATCAATATAAAACACATGTACTACCTAAGTGCTACTTAAGCAATACTTGGGTGATACCTAGGTTTAATGAGGTTACGAAATCTGGCTATTATTATTATTATTATTTTTTCAAAAACTCTTTGTATCAATTAGCAAGCCCAAATTTTATGTAACAATTTGGGTAAAATTAGCAACAAAAAATCACTGAGCGGAAGTGCGTCCAGAGTGGAGACTGGACGGGCGGGCAGCCAGCCAGGCCCGGGCAGTCTCCCTCGTGGCGTCTTTAATAATTCACTAAAATCCCGCCCCGACAGACTACATCCCCGTTCACACGGCGCCCGGCCCTTCTCATACTTTCCTGTCAACCTCTGTTTCTCTCCCTCTTTGGCGTTCCTCCGTCTTCTCCGTTGGACCTCCATTGATGCAGGATGGCTCACTGCTCTTGAGTGCACGGAAGAACTAAGCGGACCTCATTATTCTTCGCCATTTCAAAGCTCAGCTCAGTCTGCATCTTCTAAATTTCTTTTTCCAGGTACAGTACAGCCTGCCTCTCCCTGGTTCTTGATTTTTGATTTTCGATCCCGTGACTTTCTTAGTTTCGGAATGCAATGCTCCCTCGGAGCTAGTGTTGGCGGCCCTGTTGTGTTGCGCCAGTGTGTCTTGAACCGTTCTATTTTTTTCGGAAATAACGAATTTGTCCTGAGAATTCTAAGAGATTCTTTGATGAGCTTTTTACTCCGTGAAATACGGCCGGGAGGAGTGAGGGAGTAGTAATGCGATGAGTGACTCATTAGGCTGTAACGAGGTACTCCCATGGAACGGAGCTTTCAACTCAAAATATGTTTGCCTCCAAGGTATTCTTGTATTATGAACTTTGATAGAGTCGGTAATATTTCTTAGGTATAGAGCAGACGATGTTTCGCGAGAAGACTCTGTATTTTGTTTTTGCAGCTGTCGTTTTCATTTCATTAATTTAAGATAGCAGTTTCGCACCTACTTGACCTAATATGTTTCGCGTCAGTTTAGATCTCAAATTACTGGTGGTGATTTTTACCTTAATTATTAGGGCTGCATCTTCAAGGGCGTGTTATTTGTTGAGGAAACTTTGTATCTGCTAGGAATGTGCCTCTGATGGTCACGTCCCGATTTCAGATTTTATCAGCTTGTGCCGCGATTTATGGAGACCGCAAGGTTGCTAGAATATCAATGTTGGCAACTTGTTTGCGTCAAGTTCACAAATATTAACCTGTAATTTTTGTTTTCCATTCTCGGTGGTACTTAGTGGCTTGGCTTTCTTGAATTCTTGCCTCTGCTATAGAAAATGGCACTATCATATAAATTGCAGCTGGAGTTGAACCACTGGATTCTCTTGAGAGTCTGCAGGACTTATGAAGTTGCGGACTGGTTTTGGACACAGTTCGCCTTTTTATTTTTGTGCGTGTATTGAAATATTACAAGCAACTTTTGGAGCACCGAGCTGTTGCATTTATATGATTAGTTGACCTACAGCTTTGCAAGTTCTTGCGACAGAAATTTGATAGATTTTCTCCAAATAGTATGTTACAGTCATTACCGAAGCAGGTTTTGATTTATGAGTTGAGATTTTGGCTGTTACTACTAAGTCGCCATGACATATGCTTGTGCGCATCAAGTGCCCACTGAAAAATGTGCACGGTTCACCTTGAAAGACTAATGGTACGTGTGCTGATTGTGCAGGACTCAATTTCTGGTATGGATTGTTTGTGCACCATTTGGACCGGTGAAAGCTGAGTTCTGTTTGGATCTGTGAGTTACAGAGCTGCTCATCTTGGCACGTACGGATGTTTGAAATTGGCAAGTTGAGGCTGGAGGCAATATGTGCCCATAGTGGAGCGTTTTCCTGCAGAGGAGGTACACTCTATTTCGATTTTGTGGTGCTCTTTAATTAATGGATGAGTAATATCTCAAGTGTTTAAGCCGCAAGTACACAAGCAAATTGAAATAAGGTAGATTTTTTTATAAAAAGTATTGGTTGTCGAAAGAGTGATTTACAAGGTCATCTGGTTATCTGGATGCCGTGCGTTGTTTTACAGATTCTAGAAAATCGAGTACTTGGCCCATTTTTGTATTACGCTGGGGACTCGGGTTTAGTGGAGTTAGCTGGTGTAGTTAAGTTTTCAAAGTGGTGTTGTAAGAGGGCGTGGCATGGCTGGAACGATTTCCCACACTTTGCATCGGTTACATATTGGGAGAAGGAAGACAAGGGATGCAAAAAAGGAGGAGAATGTTCAGGGTTCCTCTGCCCACGGATCTGCTGGTGCAGGGACTGATTCTCCAGCATCCAGCGGCTCGGGCATCACACCAAGTGGCTCGCCAGGGCCAGCCACTGTGTCCGCAAATGCCTGGGATGCCCTAGAAGTAGACGAGAAGACAGAAACTGAAAAGAAGAGCTCGTGGTCTTTTCACTTTCATAAGTCCAGGAAATCGGCGAAGCAACCTCCGAACGAATTTGTATGCCCGATTTCCAAATGTCTGATGGCGGATCCCGTGATTGTAGCTTCTGGAGAAAGCTACGAACGTCTGTGCATACAGATATGGCTCCAGCAAGGCAATCGGCATTGCTTTAAGACAGGACAAACCTTGGACCATCAAAACCTCACGCCCAATATCGCATTGAGGACTGCCATCCAAACCTGGTGTACAAAGCATAAGATATCGAATCCTGAGGTTCCAACTGTTCAAAACGCATCTCAATCGGTGGAGGCTGTTGTCCGAACGGCTTTTATAAGTGACGGTAGTGATCCACCGACTCCTACACGCTCTGTTGACGATGGTAGACCTGGATTTAGTAGCGATCCAGCAAGACCTGGATTTGGAAATTACGATGAAGTGGAGGGCGATACTCGGAGTGCTGTCAACAGTGGGAGCTATGGGCCGAGGCATGATGCGCAGAGTCCTGCGAATAGTGGGGGTTTTGACCAAAGAGAAGAGCATTATCCGAGCCAGCGGAGTCAAAGTGATGAGGTCGGGCCAGCTGAGCGTGCTGGCCAGCGCACATGGTCATCTCCACGAGGAGCTTCACAGGATGGACCTCTTTGGACCAGGAGGCCACAACCTTCTCACTCTCGAATGAAATCTTCGGGGTCAAGAGAATCCTCTCGTGACTTTGATAGGGGTCCCTCGTCGGCTGAGTACACTGGAAGTTCGGGCAATGGGAGATCCTGGCATGGATCCAGTGATCATGGTATTGATAGCAGTGAGTGGCCTTCTTCCACAGGTGCTCACGCTCCTAGGTACGTCCATTCAGCATCGGCGAGCACACTCAGAGAAGACGTGGAATCTTTTCACGGACGTGGCAGAACCCCTCTACCCTTAGAGACGACTCCTTCATCGTATGGGAGGGACAGAAGTGAAGTCGAACAAATCCATGAAGGCGATGGTATTGAGGGCGAGCTAATTTATAAGTTACAGCATCCTCAGCCGTTGGAGCAAGAGGAAGCTGCAGCAGAAATTAGACGTCTCACGAGAAATACTGAACCTGGTGTTGATTACAGGCTTGCACTATGTACACCTGGTCTCTTAGCTGCGTTGCTGCCCCTGTTACAATCACGGTATGTCGATGTGCAAGTGAATGCCGTAGCTGCAATGATGAACTTGTCCCTCGCAAATGAAAACAAGATCAAAATTGCACGAGCTGGAGTATTGCCTAGCCTCATTGAGCTTCTCAAGGGACGTTCCGATGCAGCACAAGAGCACGCGGCCGGGGCGCTGTTCAGCCTTGCCTTGAACGATGAGAACAAGATGGCCATTGGTGTGCTCGGTGCCATTCCTCCTTTGATTCATGTATTGCGGGGGGGACCTCCTGGCACTCAAAGGGATGCCGCCATGGCATTGTATCACTTGTCTTTTGCTCACATTAATAGGAGCAAGCTCATTAAGGCTGGTGCAGTTCCGATATTGTTGCAGCTCGTGCAAGATGCCTCATCGGGTTTAGTGAGTAGGGCCCTTTTGATTCTTTCCAACTTGGCCGCGACCCAGGAGGGTCGTTCTGCCATCAGCGAGGGACATGGGGCTTCTGTGTTTGTTCAGCTTCTGAGTGCAGGGATGCAGGGTTCGGTTGGTCCAGGTACAGGTATGCCTACATGGATTCCAGAGTAGGAAAAAAAGAGTAGAGAAGTTCAATATGCTTCCTCACGTGAATGTTGTCTACTGCATACCAATCCTCCAGCGTATTTTGCTAGTTGTTGTAGGGCCAGATGTTGGATGCAGAAAGTGGAACATTATGGTATTAAGTTCTTCGCTAATCAATGGTGGGTTGCAATCAGACGGTGATTCAGATTCCTCAAGTAGAGGGGGATCGGCCGACTGGGCTTCTGTACGAGAGCATGCTGCAGCTGCTCTTCTTCAACTCGCAAATCAAAATATTCGCTTCAAGGGACAGGCATTGCAGGCAGGCGCCATGGAACCTCTAGTTGCTCTGCAAGAGCATGGCACACAACGCGCGAAGGATAAAGCCACTGCATTGCTCAACATATTACGAGATGACCAGCAAAATGGTCAAGGTGAGGCTCTCTATACACGCGCTTCATACCAGCGTAGAGTTCCAAGGAGCGGCGACGGTCACAGCAGCGGCGATTATTCAGCTAGCCAAAGACCAGATTCTGCACAATTCTGAGTAGTTTCTAGATATGATTTTCAATTTGCTATCGAAGTCCATCTGTAACATGTACTGTTCCATGTACAGTACTGTACAGTGCGTGTGGTTTGTTGTCTCTTCCCCACCAGGGGAAAGACTACGGAAACGCATCGTTTTCAAGGAGTTACATGGCTGAACAGTATAAACAAGCCATAAAAGTAAATCTAGGGTAAATACCAAGGCAGAGACTATGCGACTAGCCGCTTGTTAGAGTATTGTTTCCTGAAGTCAATGCTGCTGTGTTCGTTTTTTGGCACAGTGCATACTCGTGTTTACTGGAAGTTATGCCCCTTTCAGAAGTTCAAAGTTGAGTTTGAGTCTCCAATGGATTTCATGTGTGCCGGTACTCTGTACAAGGGACCATGGTTTTTTCTTTCGGCTGAACTGCTAAGGCTGCATCATGGTTTTAATTGTCAGGATAAATCCTTGATCATTAGTTTATTGGATCACTTCGCTCTTTGAAGTTAGATCACATGCCTTCTTGCTGAAACACACTCCTTACTGAAATCAAAACTGGTAAGTCAAGCATGAATGCCAAAGAATTTTTCAATCAATCAGGGGTGTCAGCAGGGTGCGGTTCTCCTCTGAGGTTTGGATTCTTCTTGCTACATTGAATAAAGTCTTGCTCTTGGGTATAGTATTGATTCTGTTTTCCAAATCTCCTTTGCAGGAACCTCTTGTTGTAATATAGGCTTTAACCCCTAAGCACCCAACCATCCATTTTCTAGATGATGTGCAGAATCAAACTCCGTTTTCTCATCCGTCATACTTTTTATAGTGAAATCTCAGAAAGAATCTCACAAATCTCACAAACCTCACAAAAATCACAAAGAATCGAGACCCCGCTTGATCTGGGGCTTTTTGCTGACCAAATTGTATCTTGCTCTGGCTTTGCCTTAGAGCATTCACACCCACGCACGCTAGAGCTGACTCGCTGAAATTATTCATCTACATTTGAAGAGCCCTTACACTTACACTCCCCCACCCTTGCACGCCCATCACACATCAAAAATGCACATTAAATAGTCAATGGAGCAATCACAAGTAGAATGTGGGGATATAGTCAACTAAATAGTGATTTGAAGAGCCATTTCTTAACATGCTAGGATTGAGAGTCAAGAGACATTTCTTAACATGCTAGGATTGAGAGTCAAGAGACATTTCTGAAGGGCCCTTGGTACTTTTCATCTAGTTCTTGAGTGTGAGACTCTGGGAGGGCATGGGTGGCCATGCTCTAAGCACGCAAACCAACTTCTCTTTGAGTCTCTACGTCACAGTCCTGAAACATAATTGACTAGGTCCACCATCACCTCTTCTTCGCAAATAGTCACTTACAATTGAGTTAACCTTTAAACGTCAAGGTAAAAAGAGAATAATGAAGAAAAAAGTGAATTTTCTCAACCAAATCAAACGAGGATTGGTGCGTTGGAAAGCTACTGAAAAAGCGATCTAGATTCCAAATTTGCGCCTCATTTGAAAGATTGTGGAATCGTTGGTAAGCAATCAAAGTTATCAAATTGAACAGGTTTTGAGGTTGGGGCAGCTGAGGTTCAGCAGTGCTACAGTGCCGCAGTGCTGGCCAACAGTGCCCAGCAGAGCCATTTTTCGCATTTTTTTCGTTTTTTTCGTTTTTTTTTTTTTTTTTTCCCTCCGAAAATTTAGATGCGTTGCGGGCTGCCCCGCCCAGGCCCTCTTGACGTTTAAGGGTTAACTGAAAAGAAGCGCATCTAACCTCCCTTTTTGCTCTACTTTTAACGTCTCTATTGAACTATACTTGGATTGAATAGTATCGTGTCATAGATTGTCCCCTTGTGGGCCATGGGCTTGGAGCTTTGGTGGAAGGTGTGGGAGTCATAGCAAGGTGTGGAGAATAATGACAGTGCCTTGCTTTAGATTGTCTCCCAACTCATCATAGACTAGTTTTTGGTCTATTTATATTTCAATATGAGTTCAAGAGGAATTCAACACGAGTTTGCTTAAACTTTCCTCTTTGAGCGGACTTCTTGGTTAACTCTAATGTGCTTACCGTTCCTCGCCAATGATGCTCTGAAAATCGAGCGATCCTAGAGAGGTCAAGCCAGATTCATGAGCCTCAGAGATTGAAAGTTGCCAAATCCATGAGTGCCTCGATGAGTGCCCATGGATGAAAAAACCTCATGGGCTTTGCTGGTGTTCACCAACAACTCAACAAATGCAATCCTCTTCCCAACTTGTTCCTCCGCATCTTGAGTCTTAGCATTTTGAATTTCCACAGTTCGAGAAGTGATTTACATATTAAAATAGAACAAACACAAAGAAACCTTGCCGCATTAATTGTTTCCTCATGTTTGTAAATTTTTTAACTAGTTCTAGTAGATGTAAATTTCAGAGATTAATTGAAGGAAAAAGTTCTTATAAATAGTAATTATTATTCATTTGGTTAATGACTTCACTAGAAACAAAGTATATTGATATATGTCTCCTCTGAATTGTGTACATCAATACACAATACGAGGTGCTCATTATATAATAATCGGATACGACTGTAGTCGAGTCTTCAAACAATGGATTGATGTCAAATGCTTTCCAACCAATCTTGTACCATCAGTGGTGCCATAAATAACTATATATGATTATAGCGAACTAGGAAGCAAAGAATGGAATGATCCTAATTCTCGATATATCTGCACCGATGGACGTGACTAGTAACTAGTTCACGTATCGGCATTGTCGGCGGATCTCGCCAGAATTGCCCGTGAGCACGTCGATCTGGCTCAGGGCCACCATGGCCTTGGCGAAGTTAGCGTTGAATGTTGCACTGTCGGTATTGGCGCTCACCTGGAACGAACATTACAAGCCATGTAATTAGTCACATACCTTGACTATGCATATATCAACTTAATGCAGGAAGAAAGTTAAGAGTCACTGAGATTATCTGCTTGTAGCTTAGTACTATTATATTGTCTGTTGTGTTGAAGGAAATTCAGAAATCTACCTGGCCCTTGGTGCGCGAGTCCAGCCACATGCTCTGATCGGACGTGAGCAGGCCCCGTTTGTTGACGATGTTCTTGAAGTACTGCACGTCGAACTTCGTGGGAGACACCAGATCCAGGTTCACTTCGACGTCAGTGATGCCTGCCATGGGGCACTTCTTCTTCAAATCCGACGCAAAATTCTTCTGCATGGAGGGGTCGACCTTGCCCTCGTTGATCCGGTTGTCGAAGGTGATGCAAGGGGCCTTTCCGATGGTGTGAGCGCCGGCGAGCGCCACCATTTGCGCGGCGTTCAGTCCCTTCTTCTGGAACGCCTTCAGCAGCGCCGGCACCGTGTTGTTCGGCGTCTGGAGATTCAAGGCCACCTCGGAGGCCCGGGACACCTGGGTGCATTCACGATCAAAGGTCAATAGGTTTGAACTCCAAAGAATCTTACTCTTAGCAAGGGCACTACTCAACCCCTTCTAGCCAGACATGGATCATTGAATGCACAACAAGGTGAGGCATCTGAATGATGTGCTTAGTTGCAATAACAAATTCTTCCATGCTTATTCACAATGATTAGATTAAAAGTATTAGAGGATCATTTGATTCTTACCCAAGTTCCTAGTTGATTCCTCATGTGCTAGTTTCTATGTTGTGATTGGTCATGCACCCATGTCTGGCCTAAAAATATCAACCATATTCTTTCAGAGATTCTTGGGCTGCTCATTGAGGACCTAAAATGTTGTTTAAGGGTTAAGAACTCTCAACAAGTGTTTAGACAATGAAATCTTTAAATCGTGTAAATTTTAGAAAGAATTTAAGGAAATTTTAGTGTTTATCAAGCTCATTTTAACCCTTATCAAGGACTATTTACAAGGACTTTTCAGTCCTTAATTCATACCTAAAATTGACATTTACCAAAAAACACAAGTGGACAATGTAAAGTAACCATAGGGTTATTTTGGTATACAATATTGTTACCCAAAAAAACCCTATGGTTACTTTACATTGTCACTACTTTAGACTGTAATTTAGTGAAAGGTATTTCTTGAGTGAGATTTAAGCATTGGTTACATTTTGTATGAGACTTTTGACTGCGAATGTACCCACCTTTCCGTCGCGCCGACCAGCAGGTACGCTCCAGCCTTGTCCTCCTGTCAACTTGACAGAGTCGCGAACGGCGTACTGCAACACATCGGAGCAGGACACGACACCGGGGCAGGCCTTCTCCACGGCCTCCTTGGCAGCGTCGATGGCGTCGAAGCCGTGAAGACCGGCATTGATGGTGGCTGTTTTCTCAGTGTCAGATCCGTCCAGAAGCAAGGAAGCGTCGCATCCGCGAGCGAAGCAGTCATGGTACGCCAGGCGGAGGACACCGGGGGCCACCGTGCTGTCCTTCTTGTAAGACTTCAACATGGACTCGTAGATGATGCTTTCGACGTTGGGACAAGAATGCTTGTAAAAGCCTTCTTGGCAACCGCCATCGCTACTGCTGGAGTGTGCAGTTACGGTCAAGCTCAGAATCACGCACAACATGGCCAACCAGCTGCCCATTGCAGACCTCAAAACGGCCATTGCAAAGTTGGTCACTCTATGAATATTGAATTGGGGACTGAGCCTAGATCGTCCGTGCAGTTGGATGTTTGAAGCTGCTTGCTGAGTGAGAGAGAGAGTGAGAGCAGATGGAAGAAAGGATGAGGAAGACGGTTTCCTTTACAAGCTTATATAATTGTCGCAAACTGTCTCAAGTTTACAGTGAATCAGTGCTTCCACATGCACGAGCACTGATTTTGCTTGAATGTCTTGTCATTCACCATTCAACCAGTGAGACTTGTTGAATAATAAAGCAGCGCCCATGCATGCATATATGCACACGTTCTAGTTGAAAAGTAACTGAATTTCACTCGGTAGTCGGCAAGGAACTCTGAAACACCTGCACAGTTTCTGATCAACAGTTGCCCTCAAGTTTAGAATTTCATTTTCAACGTAAAATTTGCGGCTGGGAGTTTTGTTATTCTTGTTAAAATCCTCATCAGCTCCAGCATTGACGGCCGCATGGCTGGTGGGCCAGTGATTTCAGACCCACCTCTTGGTAGCAAATTCAGAGCAAAGTCTTAAATAATTGTGCGCACCACATTCTTTACCTATTCAACTGGGTACCTCTGGAAATCTGAGGCAAATGAATGTTTAAAGTAACACGTGTTGAGCTGCTTTTCAAGATCCCTTCTACATGTTTAACTTCCTTTTGAAAGATATAGTTGACTTGTAGAACAAATTTTTATTTTATTTGTTTATTTTGTGAGCGGAATAGTATAAATTACATGTCAAGAAATATGAGGTCTCAAAGGGTTGCGAGTTTTGCCACAACCTCATGAAAAAAATTTAATTTTAAAATAAAGTAAAAATTAGCCACGTCAGATTGTATATTTTATATTTTTGTATTTTCAATTTTTTCTTTTTTTCTGCATGAGATTCCGACAGCCCTTTGGAAGCCTCATATTTCTTGTAATGCCCTTTCAAATCCATATGTATTTAACTCATTTACACCGGACCAAACTCACTATTAACTTCCAACCTCAATATCTATTATTCTACACATCCAATGGTTAAATTGATTAAAGAAATTGAATCTATACATGTTCAATTAATTTAGAATGGTTCAATGTACTCCATTGATGATTGAATACACTAATTAATAGGAGGTCAAAGGAAAACCACAAGATGAAAGACTTAAAGGAGAACTCTATTCAATTCTAATACTAATACAAAACTTCTCAAAATGACCCTCCTATTCGTACCTCTAATCTCAAACCTCCATCACATTTGGGATTATTTTACCCCTCTCAATATTATGATATCACCCTACAATTTAACTTAGAGTAGTTTAAACTTGGCATGCTTGCAATAGTAGATTATACATGCACAGTGGAATGACGTTGACATTTTAATGAATATAGATGGTGCTATAGAAGCTTCACAACATCGTCATTTTAACTCCTATACGTCCAACCGTCCATATTTTGGATGATAAATAGATTTGAACTCCGTTTTTTCATCCACCATGCACTTTTTGCAGTGTGGATTTTTTACTGAATTTTTTATGGGAAGTTAGCTTCATGCATGTGTGATCCGATTAGAAAGGGGAAGATTTGTGAAAACTTTATGCCTCATTTCATGCCACATTGTTCCACCAATTTCTTTAAAGATTTTCATGTAAAAGTGCTTTTGAAAAAGTCAACTCATAAAATCAAGCAACAAAAAAATCTCCAAAAATCACTACAATCAAAGTATTACATTTCCACCCATCAGAACAAATTTCATTCTTAGATTGTCAATATCTTATTCGTAAATTTAACCATATGGATAGAATCTAAAATTCATAAATGTACAACTTTTATTCATACATCAAGTTCCAAATATCCCTCTTAGTTGTATTTTATGATGCATCTTTGCAAAACTGCCAAATCTGGGGAAGGTGAGGACGTTTAGGGGTTAATGAAAATGACAAGAGGGACACATTGGTAATCAAAAGTGCTCAAATGGTCACAAAGTAGGCCTCACACTAGAGTAAGGCAAATCATGTACCCTTTCACTAATCCCTTGACAAAGAGTATCCTAAACTCTTACATATTGACTTGAGAAGTTCAAAATGTAACCCAAACGTCAAAATTAAATTGGAATGGTGAGATTGTCCATAACATAATAGAGCAATGGGAGCCAACACTCTTAGACATGACAATGACACAATTATAAACTAAGTATACATGACAATGACACAATTATAAACTAAGTATACATAACAATGACACAGTAGTCCCAAAATTCATGGAATACAAATGACATTCCCTCATTACTTAGAAAAGTGGATGCTGTGTCGATGCAGGACAATTCTTTTAATTCGGTTAAATAGATAATTGTTTGGAGGTTGTTAGTTTGTTACCTGGTTTCATGCACCCACTTCAGGAGTGACATCAGTTAATTTTGCTTTTCAGTTCAGTTACGTCATATGTTTTCATCATGAACAGTAGTTGCATTGGAAATTAGGCATTACTCTTGATATTTCCATCCTGATGATCATTTTGATTTCAGGGGAATGATCCAGCAAAATGAATCTCACCAAATTCAATGGAGATCGACACAATGCTGGGAACTGATTGCATTCATGACTTATTCAATGCAATTGGAGCCACGTATTAAAGAATGCGCCATGAGAATAATGAGAGAGTACTGTACTGTACATAACGAAGAAAAATGATAAATAGAAGACTTAGTTCGGGCTCACCACTATAACCTGCAACTGCATAGATGCCATTGGTTTTAGTACCCCAGAGCTTCAGTCCCGTGCAGTATAGTACATAACATTCAGTAGTAAACGTAGGGACTGTCCTCCCCCCAATGAAATGATGAGGAATATCCCTCATCATCTCGTCAGGAACATCATTAGCTAAGGGAGCATGTGGCACGGGCATGCAGAACTCCAAGGATGAAGCTGAATGAAACCCCAAGGCAGTCTCAGCAAGAGCTACTGAATGTTATGTAATCAGCGACGGAAGGAGGCCGTCCTGTTGCCAGTTTGTGGGAACACTTGTCTCCTCTTGGCAGCAGGGATGCCTTCAGGCCGAGGCTCCTGCCGAACTCTTCGCAGAGGGTCAAAAGCTTGCACTGGACCCCCTGTGGATGGGGGCGCCACCTGCTTCTGACGTTTGTTCGGGTTCACTGGCCGTCCTCTCCCTCGTGCCCTTCCGCTTTCATTATCTTCTTTCCTAGAAACCAGATTCTCTCCTAACCCGGCCTCTCTTCTCGCTGCTTCATAGTCAAATGGCTGGAACACCGCGTCCTCAGCAGTAGTAGACTCCACATTCGCTTCAACACTCTTGTTGCCCTTCTGTTTCTTGTGTTGCTTCTGGTGAGTACTCAAGCCTGCAGGATGTTTTTCTCTTTCCTGATGTTTTGGTTGCCTTCGCATTTCACCGAGCGTTCTTGGAAATGGACTCTCCTCTTCAGTGGCGAACTCCTTCGACCAATCTGAGCTATTCTTGGTTGGTATGTCGTAGGCTAATATCCTTTCCGACTCTTGCTTCGTGTTCCCAATCCTCACATAGTCTCCTAAGTCTTCAAAAGGAGCGGCCTCTCGCCCAAAAGTAGCAGGTTGGGAGTTGACTGGCTCATTTCCAGGCTCAGCAGAAATTGGAGTGGTCGTCTCTTGGCCAAAGAGCATCTCCGTATCTTGCTCACCTGGAGCTGGGACTCGATGGAAAGGAAGTGCCACTGAAGCATGGATCCGGTTCGCTCGTAACTTTGCTGCAACCTGCATGGCGATAGGATTCGATAGATATCAGAAGTATTCATCTAGATGAGCCCTGAATCAGTATAGATCTAAATGAGCCTTGTATTGCTCTAGATGAGCAAGACACTGTTGTAGCCTTCTATGATTCATGAATTAAAATGTCCAGTACAGGCTAACTTTCTAGTCACCAACTTCGTTAAATCCGGAGAGAACAATTGAAAACTAGAATGCAACATATGGAAAGCTACTGGAAAAGTTTCAACTATTTCTTGAGCAGACAGACGAAAGAGGAAGCACATGATCAATAGCCGACATGTATAGGAGATGGAAAGATTCCCAAAAGCACACCATTACTGGTGAACTGAAACCCTTGCAAAGGTTTCCTCTACGTCTCTTTGACCTTAAGAAATACAGAAAAGAAGCACAAAATTATTACAAATCAAACAATATGGTAAGAGGCACACCATTTCCATGTCCTCATCAGCTCTTTTCTGGCGTTTCCGATGAGCAGAAGAACCAAGCATAGACCCCAAGCCCTGCCGTGCAACCCCAGAAACACTTCTCGAGTTAACCACAGCAACAGTAGGACCAGGAGATACTGCTGAGTTCTGAGCTTGTGAAACGAATGCTTTTGTCTCTTCCTCAGTTGAGTTCACGATTTGTCCATCGGATGCTTTCTCTCCCTCGGCAGCTACCATAACAAGATCTTCACCATTACGGCTACGACTTAAAGGTTCATCACTCTCACACGCTTCGTTACAACGCCCTGTATCTTGTGAAGGAAATTCTCCTACTGCCGCACATATACTCTCTCGTTCATGTTCAATTAAAACATCTGCAGCTGCAAGACTGGTATCCAAGATAACACTTGCCGTCTGGCCCTTAGATGACATAGGACTAGCAGGCCGCTCCTCGACTTCCACTGCCTGATCAGCGACACCAGCAGCACCCGTCATTGAATCTTTCTCCAGCAGCAACTCTGCACTTCCTCGTTTGCCGTCATCTGCACCATTGGGTCGTGCTGATACAATTACACCTTCAGGGATTTCTTCAACCACTGCATTTGAAAGCTTGGAAGCTTGAGAGGATTCACTTGAAAACTTAGCTAATTCCGAATTAGACATGGAGCTTGATGTAACAGGTCTGGAAGAAGTTTCAACAGCATTCGTTTCAACAGGTTCCGTGTCCACAGGCTCTGTTTCAACAGGTTCCGATTCAAAAGGTACCATTTCAAAAGGTCCCGATTCAACAGGTTTTGTTTCAACTGGTTTTGTTTCAACGGTTTT
Source organism: Pohlia nutans (assembly GCA_022496805.1). Classification (NCBI taxonomy): domain Eukaryota; kingdom Viridiplantae; phylum Streptophyta; class Bryopsida; order Bryales; family Mniaceae; genus Pohlia; species Pohlia nutans. The sequence goes on from CM040096.1 coordinate 26,379,508, forward strand.
TGATTCAATAGCATTGGTTTCTGTACTCGAGCCCATATTAAGAACAGGACCTTTCTTCTTTGAACTCCCTCCAAACAGAGCAAGAGATGGTGCAGAAGCTCTCTTGACCACTGCAGCATTTAGTTTGCGAATATTGATCGTAGATGCTGGAGTCGTGATTTCAACGGAAGAGCGTGTAACCATCACCTGAGGACTCATAGGGGGCCCTACTGTGATCTCTTTTATGCTTGTTGTTTCTCCTATTTCGGCCTTTGAATACGCAACAGGCTGCTCTTTTCCAATGCTCGGTTCAACTACAGAGGTGAATTTTGTATCAACATCTGCTGAAACAGATTCAACGTCTTCTTCCATAAACTCGGGAACCCTAAACTCGGGGACATCTGTAAAGACGTCTGATACCATCTTCGCTTCCTGAGGCGAGATTGTATTCACAATGTCCATTTCTGCACTCAAACCATCTGAAGCTTTGGTAACTGGAGTGCTCTTGGTTTCACTTTGCTCCGGCACTGACAATGAGGTATCAGGAGCCGCCATAACAGCCTTTTCCTTGGACTGTTTGATCACTTCAAGTACCTCAGCAGAATGTTGGCCAACCAGTGAGTGTGGTCCCCTAATCACATTATGCAACGTACGTACAGTGTCGGGCATCTCCTCAACTGGTGATCACACATGCAGATGCCATGTTAGAGAAAATACAGTGTTCAAACATAACAGCAAACCTCTAAATCTCGACTGTACACTTCTAAATTAGAATTCACAATATCAACTAGCATGCAGGCATGAAAGCTTTCATTTACTGAAAAATAGGAACTCCAGGAAAAGATGAAGAGAGATACCAAGTTTGTACAGTAGCTGATTAGGCAACACGAAACCAGTGCTTTCATCCAATTTACGTGCAAGCTTATCACGCCATGCATATAAACCCTAGAAACAGATGAGAAGGATGGGAGTTAAGGGAACGCTCTGATCACCTTAATACAGAACACCATAAAAAATTCACCAACAAAAGAATTTCAGTAAATCAAGCATATGCACTAATAAGTACATACGATAGGAACTAATGTAATGGACGAATGTAGGTAACTCACAGCAAGAACCGACAATTGCTTTGGATTCAAGTGCCTGTCTTGCAACCTGCACATCCATCATATAGCCACTTTTCAAACCTTTGCAACTTGTCTTTTCTTTGGTCGAACTCATAAACAGGACACATACAGAATCATAGTACGGCAGCGTGCTCACCCATATAAAGACAAGTATGTAGTCTCAGTCAGTATGTCTTTCTTATACATGAATAGGCAGATGTCACGACTGCGTTTATAGACCTGCAAAGAGTCAAAGTAGCATCTGTTAGGTTCAAAGCTATACTTAGATCTCTATTATCCAGGTGGAGGTTGATACCAATGCTTGATTGACCTGCCTACTCTGTTGATCGAGAAAACTGCCATGTAGCTCCTTCCAAAGAGAGGCGTATAACCAAAGATCAGGGATTGCTTATTCAGCTACGCGCAATTGCTAGCAAATATTTAGAAATATGTGATATGGGCGATAGAAATACCATAAGGGTAGATGGACTATTATAGGGATAATTGCAGTCAATTCCATGCAGCATAGGTAACCTAAATGTTAAAACTGCTGACAGATTCAAATATTCCTAGGTACAAATCTTCAAACACATTTCAGTTAACGTGTTGAACAAATTAAGAAAACTCATCCTGTATGTGGATACAATGCCTGATCATTCATAACCCAAAAAAAAGGAGGGGAGAGAAAATGTGCCTGAAGAAGTGGATCATCCACATCATTTTCAGTACTAGAGCGCATAGACACCAGCTGTACTCTCAGTAAGTCGTACAGATATAGTAGATAATGAGTGTCTTCCCTTGCATATCTGACATACAAAGAATCTCAAGATCAGCCTGGCAGCAAGGACACTGTTCGACACACAAATACCAGACATAAGAGCATTCTCAATTGCAAGCTACTAATCATAAGGCAATTATATTCAAGCACCAAAAGCTACGCAAATAGACGAAATCCCAGTGTCTTCCACAATTACTGTCAGGAGAATGCTAAGCACAGGATCGGACACACGTCAGATCATTCAAGGTGTCGAACCATCAATGAGCGTCATCTGCTGAGGCCAAAACAATAGGCTTGCCAAAATTGCCAAGCTGACTGCCAATGTCTATAATCGCACTTTGCGAAACAGCAACATAGATTTCCAATCACATAAAAAATTCAACAAGGGAAGTAGGTATGATTCAATACTTGATCATTTCAGCAGGAAGAGGTCGGATACGCCAGTCAGCAAGCTGGTACCTGTTCACCCATCGGTCAAGTACCAAAACACAAAGAGGATTCAATATCTTTATGATGTTGCCCGCATGCTATTTCTTTATGCAAAACCACCCGAAAAAAAACATTGGAAAATTGAGCTGAATCGGATACTCACCGCTTATCTGGGTTTAAATTCAAGAAGTGTTGCATCAAAAATGCAAGCCCAAATCCCTCCAATTGTAGCACTCTTGCTGCCTGCTCCCCTCACCACGTACAAGTGAAGTCAGTGCCAAGAATCTTGAGTTCCAAAGCAAAAAGATCAGTCTCAAAACAAGAAACCAACCTCTCCATCTTCCTAGCAATAATCAGTACATTCGACTTCCAACATCCTCTACAATGGAGCTCCCTACTCAGTCAAATTGTGTACAACGACAGACCTGGCCGGTATCAAACATGTTGCAGACGTATATGCTAAAGTCCCTCTGCAGCCACACAATATCACGATCTGCCCCATGCATCACCTGCACTCCAGAGATAATACGACTGTCCTTAGAAAGTATACTTTCCACAACTTCGTTGTCATAGATCTAATCGACGAAGGAAAAACATGAAAAGAAAAAAGACTGGATCATGCAGTGTAGTGAAAGACCTTTTTTATTCTAGCATCTGCAAAGATGTCCTTCAGGCAAGGGCTTATGTAACTGCGTAATGCAAGGGTGTCCACAATAAAGTCTTCTGAGCGTGTCGAAACTTGCATCAGACAAACAAAACCTTGGAAAGACCTGTAATGATGATTTTCCAGGTCCACCTGCACACATGAAACAAGACCATCAAGCACAATTATCAGGAGAACGGAACTTCAAAGTGCAGCAAGAGACATCAGCTACTCCATATTAGTGTCGTCGTTACCATACAACACATTAATAAGAATCTGCCAACAAACCTAGCACGAGGCAATTTCCAAGGCAGATAATTAATCAGCATAGGATGAGTAGCATCCCATTGCATTCAACTATTTCAAAGCAGCTCAAAACAATGAGTAAAGATAAGGACCAACAGCAATTTCTCCAGCAAGCCTGCACTTGGCAGCCATCTCATTCAGTTCCGACAATGTAGAAACCACCGTCAATGGCGTCTCCGCAATTGGTCGAGGCTCCTGCGGAGCTGGTTCTTCCAGCATTTTCGGGTCCACATACTCCATCCTCTTAAGTTCATCCTGCAAAAACAAAAAGGATAAAACATAGTGTACAAAGGTTACGATGCCACTTGAAAACACTATACATCAACTAATGTCGAATGCATTAGCTGGCTAAGTCAAATGCATTAGCTGGCTAAGTCAAATGACCAATCTTGACACCTAGCCGAGAAAGGGTTCATTATGCGGCAAAATCCCATCTAATTCTGTGATAAAACTGGGACTGATCTTACCTCCAAGGGGTGCATGTCTTCGAAGGTGACACCAAGCTTTCGAGCGTGTAAGTCCAAAGCTGATAGACCTGTAAACATGAAGAAAGTCTTTTATGTTGTCGATTGCCACCAGTGATTTTTTGTTGCTAATTTTAGCTAAATTACAAAGGATTCTTGAAAAAAAACAAGGAATAACAGCCAGATTTCCTACTTGGAGTCAAGATGTGTAGCCTCTTTAAACCTAGGTATCATCCAGGTATTGCCTAAGTAGCACCTAGGCAGCACATGTGTATGACGCTGATATTACATATGTATTAATATGAAAAGAGCATCCAAGGAGCTTGGATTGCTCTTCAAGCCATGGAAAAGTAGCAAAAATGCTAAACTGTCTCCTGACCAAAAAAATCACTGATTGCCACATCTCTCAAACTCATAAATTACACACCGTTTCTTCCACCGACTTCAAAATAAAACAACATAGAACCAAAGTAAGGCAAGCATGAATTGTGACATACCTTCTTTCTGAGCATCGGCCTTGGGTGCCTGCGGGTGCTTGAACGGAGTGTTGGAATTATCCACCGCAATCTCAAACTTGTTCTGCGGCCGCGGTATCGATTTCACGTGGAACGGCACAGGCCGCCGCTCGCTAGGGCTTCCTTTCGCAGCCACTTTCGCACCTTCGCTAGGGCTGCCAAATGACTTCCTCGTAGGCGTTTCAAAGCCGCCTCGCTTCCCAGCCGACGTTTCCTTGTTCAATTGATCAACTGCAGCATCGATTCCTTCCACGAGATCATCCTGGAGCGCCACGAGCCAGTCATACGACTCATCGGGATCACTTGGAAACGCGCCTGCCTTCTTCGCGAGCCCTATCTCATTCAGAAGAGCCTCCGTTTGCGATTGAATGCTGCGCACGGGGCTCTTGAATTGCGGGAAGTTGTTGTAGAAATGGAAGTCCTTGTCCGATGGAAAGTCTTCCGTGAGCCTCTCCACTCGCCGAATTACTTCCTGCAACGGTCCCTTCAAGGACTTCGCTATCTCATTCGCCTGCAACTGCGTTGCATCCTCCGCTTGCGCCATAATTTGGAAAATTGCAATAACCTAACTGGAATTCTCTCTACAACACACAAATTTCAAAGCTCTTCAATTCACGTAACCTCAACGTAACCTCGCATAACCTCGCGACGTTGAATCTCCACATCCTCCGAGGAATTTTCGGCAAATCTAACTGGCCCGGACCTCGTTATGATGCAGCCATGGTGGTGACCAAGGCGCTGTGATCACCACAAGACACGCTGTGCTCCACATTGAAAAAATCTCGAACCCTAAAACAGAGTATTGCTTAAACCCTAAACCCTAGTCAGATTGGTGGATGAATGTCTGTTTTTCATCCTGTGGAGATAGCCCCTAAACGTACCGGCCACAAGTAGATGCTAGCCTCAAAAATAGATATTAGCATAGCTCAGATGTACACGAGGTGTACATGAGAAGACCATTGCAAGAAGAAAATCTACCCAAAAATTTGACATACTTGCATTTGGAGGCCTCTTCAACATTATCAACAATTCCCCATCACAAAAGATTTACTTCAATTGGTAGAGAATTTAATAGGCTTGCAAAGGTGACTTGGATGAAAGTCATCTGAGATTGAATGAGAAAGTTACAAGGCTTTGAATCTATTCGTGATTCAATTTTTGAATGCTAGAACGTTTAGGGGCTAGTGTAGTAGGATGTCAGAGCTGGCCTACACAGGAAAAGCGACTAATTTCATAATTGTGTTCCTCTAAAATTCTATGAGTGAACTATTATTATTTTGGAGAAAGATGAATGGTGTTAGTGCATTGAAATCACCATATATTGTGGCCCACGATATTTATAAGAGGCTTTACTAATAATTATTTTTCAAAATACTGTAGTAAAATTCATCCAAACTGAATTAAAATTTGTTCAAATGGATGAATGTTCCCACAACAATTATGCACCCACAGTATATGGTGATTTCAGTATAGTAAGTAATAAGAATTGCGATCCTTTTTTGAGTCCACATGAATAAAGTGTTTGTTTGAACCACCCTGGTTTGATGTCCACCGTCCAGTGGTCTAGGGCAATGGGGTTATATTCAATTTGGCAATAACCTTGCAAATGAACATAATATCCTTTGTTAGTGAATTTGCCTGATCCTTTTTGTTTTGTTCTATTCTTTAAAAAAAAAATGGTTTTTTTTAATTGGATTGCATTATTTAACATACAAATATATAATAAAAACACTAGTAGAAAAGGTGCCAACCCTGTTGAGGGAGTTGCCCAAGCAAGTGGTACCCAATTCCACGCATGTACAATGATTTTGACTGGGCATCCCTTGGGAGCGCGACCTTTTCTACTAGTGAAACTCCAATTTCAATATTCACAACATGATTGCATAATAGAATTTCAAAATTATATTACATGTTGTAAATGCTTTTACAAATTAGTATGAAATGTCAAGAAATGTGTTTGGATTAACCTAAAGAGTACATCATGTGTATTCTATTTCTATATTCAATTTTTTTCCTCCATGCAACAGTCTTTTAACACCAATGGAAAGTACTTTAGAATTAAAATGTTTGATTTGGATTGCGTGCTAGTCTTCTGTGGGTACTGACCACTATTTGGGTTGGGTACATACATTCATGGGTATTTTAAATCTAAATACATCATAGATTAAAAATATCCTTACCCATGGGGGATACCATAAAATTGAATTATATGTAGAGTAGATTCTGCAAAAAAAATTCAAATTTGTCTTATAAAGGTGATGTGCCCATTGATATTTCCTACATGCAATTGAGTTTCAGACATGTCTATGAAATCAAATTTGAATAGTTCATCACCAACATTCTTTAATCAATTTCTACGTTATAAATTGAAAATTTTGAAAAAAAGTTCACTACAAATAGATTTTTTGTTTTGGAAAAGTGAAATTTGGCATGATGATTGTTGTTATAGAGAATAGTTAATGTGAGGGCTCCAGTGAGGAGACAAACACATTTTTTGAAAATGTTACTAACAATGTAGTAGTCTTAACCCTTGAAAGTCGAAAGAGCCTATTCCAACTAGTATTATACATTGGTATTTTGTTATAGTATTTAGAATGGTTCATCACCTTCGATGGTCTAAAATCAAAAAGGGAAGTTGAAATTCATGCCGACATGGTTATTATGAGCTACTAAGGTCCCAATTTGGAACTTCTTACTTTCAACAAATGCCAAATATACACCAACGTATCTACAATCCCTAAAGGACCTTTAAGGGTTAACTGCCAGGTAGTGTACCGTAAGGGGAAAAAATGTTTGGCGTATTTACATTCCAACTTGAAAAAGAAATCAAATTTACCATCTTTGTAAAAGCCCCAAAGGCATATAGATGGTCCCCTACCTACCAAATTTGGAATATAGGTTTTGTTATGAGTTAATTTCATGGTCTAAAGATTTATCAAAATGAAATTATTGCAAATTTACTAATGGGTACACATCTATACACAATGCTACAATTTTCAAACAAGAACAACAAATGGCTCATGAAAAAAGTTTGCAACTTCATATTGACACGTGGCTCATGTTTTTGAGAAGTACACATGTTAGAGAATTATGCATGATGAAAGATTAGATTTTAGAGGCACGAAGTGTCATATTTCCATCAAAATTAACTTGATGACCCTAAAAAAACATACCCATTAGTAAATTTGCAATAATTCCATTTTGGTAAATCTTTAGGTCACGAAACTTGCCACACATGTAATCAACTCATGCATAAACCTATGTTCCAAATTTGGTTGATAGGGGACAATTTATGTGCCTTTTGGGGGCCTTTCAAAGATGGCAGATTTGATTTTTTTCCAAGTTGGAATGTAAAAACATTGTTTCCCCCTCCTGTACTGTACATTGAGTCAACGGTCCTTTAGCGGTGCAGTAACTGCAGCTATCAGAAGCGTAACAGAAGAAATACCGGAAGCTGTACCGACAGTTAGGGTAATCAAAGTTAGTGGTGTTTATCACCACTAAGTTAGTTCAGTTACAGCTCAAGTAGTGGGACGCACCCACAGCGTTGTATAAGGTAGAGGGCTCCAAAACCAACATGGTTCTAATTCCAACAGAATCTAAACCATGCATTTATTTTAGAACACAAATCTAGGCACATCATAGAGCTCTTATTGGATGTTGACCAAAATGATAATCTATCTATGGTCTACCTAGATTTAGTTTCTAGGATGATTATCGTGCCTAAATTCTGTTGGAATTAGAACCCTGTTGGTTTTGGAGCCCTCTACCTTATATGCCCCAGTTCGGCATTACTTCAATTTATCTGATTTACTCGCTTGATCAACCAAACGATCTCCTACATTCTGATGTATGATAGCAGGGTGCTCCCCCTCTGTGAGTCTAAGTTGATTCGTCCTTTGAATGGAGCTTTCAAGTTTTGGTTTTCTTTCTATCAATGTCTTTCAGCAAGAATGGCCAATCAAAAATGAGCATAAAGAAGTTCTAAATACATACAATTTCTGCAAAGCTTCAACAACAAACCAAAGTGATATTGGTTTAATTTCGTACACCAGTAATTTATACAAAGTACCAATTCATCATTTACACTAACAGCATCCTTCACTCCTGATACGATCGTGAGCTTGTAAGTTTTGTACTGGATAACTGTTCAAGGGCTGGGAGGCCCAAGATTGTTATCAGACATAACCCTCTCCTCAAGAACTACAGTATTTTAGAGAGTGCAGGGATTATGACTCTAGACTCTTCTCTTTCCAACTGCAATGCACGATGTGGCGATGAAAGCAACAAGAGAGGGTTATGTAACTAGTATATCTGTATAGTTACTGACAAAGGGCAAGTAGGAGGTGATGGAACACGTGTCTCAAACGGTGAGTATAATTTTACCGAAGTGGGTGCTGGCTTCAAGGATCTCATGCGCTTTGGATGCCTGTGCCAAGGGAAACACGTTGTCAATCATCACTTTCACTTTGCCTGCCTCAATCTCCGGCCACACGTTCTTCACCACGTCCTGCACGATTTCCCCCTTCTTCTCTGTCACTCTCGCTCGCAGCCCCGCTCCTGCACAGACTCCACAACGCCATTCAATTCCTCTTTAGAAACATGCAATCTTGACACAGCCGAGTGAGTGAGTGCAAGCTAAGGTAGAGGATACTAAAGCAGTCTGGGGAGCTTATGCTATATCATTCAAGTCATCTATTTGTACAATTAAATTACAAAGTTGTGTAATCAATTCATGATGCATGACTTGGCTGAATTGCTCTACGGCCAACCAACCTTTGAATAGAAATGAGATTGTCTATTGTCACTTATAGTGGTCTACAACCTCCCATGTTGAAGTTGCATATTAAGAAATTTATGCATACTGATAAAAATTTGATCACAACCGACGCAAATAGTATCCTCTTCCTTATTCACAGAGTCGCAAATATACAAATGAGGTAGCAAATTGTGGGAGTAATAAAGGTAGAATGAGGGTGGAGGTGGAAACGTACCAGTAATGGTGAGGCGTCTGTAGATAACAGCATTTATATCGAGTTCCCCTACGGCACCCCCTTGGGTGGCGATGTGGAAAAGGCGGCCATCCATTGCTAGAGCCTTGATGTTCCTTGACAAATACGACCCGCCCATAATATCCAATATAACATCCACCCCTGCTCCCACAATCGTATACAATCAACCTTCACGTTTAGTTCCTTTCCATTCAACTGCACATCTGTGGTCACTGGCTCAGAAATTCACCAGTAGAAAATGCCCCCAGAGGTATTCTAGAAAACCTGCCAATCGTAATGCGGCTAAGTTTTATAGAGTAATTCTGGGAGGTGGATTTTCTAGAGGTTGATGCAACACTACTGACATCTTGCTACCAATTTCAGAGGACCTCGGGGGACCTCGACGTGAGTTAAAAATAGGGTATTTTTTTATTCATTTCAGAGGAAATTTTGAAATCTTCTGGAAATCAAATAGGGGCCTCAAAAATATTATTATAAATAATATATGGTGCATTTTTTTTAATTTATAGAATATTTTTAAGATTATACCATGGATATTCTGGTAATTGTGAAATATTCCTTTATATCCATAGCCCCAAATAAATACATGGTTAACGCATGGGTATACAGAAAATAACTATAAGTGCCCTCCCCATGCGGAGGAGAGGCAGGTTAGAAATCATGCACCTACCTTTTCCATCAGTTTCAGCTTTAGCACGTTCCACAAAATCCTCCTTCTTGTAATTGATTCCAACGTCGGCCCCGAGCTCCAGACATTTCTTCAGCTTATCGTCGCTTCCTGTCGACATGGCAACAATCAAAGAGAACCTCCTTCCAAACAAATGCAACCACACAGTCATCAACCATTTTCCAAGGGCACCCGGGAAGGGCACAGTGAAATGGACAGAACTGTCTTACCGGCAGTAACAAGCACTTTGGCACCTTTAGCTTTGGCAATCTGGATGCCAAATGTGCCAATGCCACTACCTCCACCATGAATCTACACCACCAAAAAACTGAATGAAAATTCAGTTTATAGAAGGTTTGATATGGAAAGTAGCCAAGAATAATTACTCAGATAGATGGTAAAAAACAAAAATTCGGTACTACCAGGAGAGTTTCGCCCTTCTTAAGGTTGCAGGTCATAAAAATTGTTGACCACACAGTGGATGTAACTTCAGGAATGGCTGCGGCATCCTGCAATTTGATTCCCTTGGGAATGGGAAACACCTGAACCGCCGGGACATTCACCTTCTCGGCATATGCTCCCCCTCCAAGCAACGCACATACCTGCAAATGCAATGGCAAATGGTAAGACCTCAGTTGTGACATAACCTACTCCAGGAAATGCACGACAGATGTATTCCACTAAATCCACATATGCACGTCACTAAATCAGTGGCTGCACACTCAAGGTTTATATTCCATAACTTCTTGACTTCGTTTTTGACTCCCACTTCTCTCCATGCAAGTGTTGCATCACACAACTTCTTACTATTTTGGTTCAAAAAGTGTTAATTCTATGTAGTAGGTTATGTCCCGTAACCGGGCCCGGACTTCCATCCCTCGCCGGTTATGTAGTCCATAACGTTCTAGAAATCGCCACTTCACATTGCTATTCAAGGAAGAATCAAGGTATCCAAGATTCAATGATCCCCTAGCATTCTCTTTCCGCTAATTATATCTTGAGTTCAACATTTGAAAGCAAACTTCCTGACTCATGACTCATCATGGTTTTTATGCTGCAATCTTACATGCCCCATGGTTCTAAAGTTGCACAATCTTGGGACCACATGCCTATTGCATTCTCACATCTATTTGTCTTTAGTGCTACAGTCGAAAGGAAAGCGTGCAAGTCCAAACACTACTCAAGATTGTTATGCAGCTGCGATCCGAATTGACACGACGCCGTGAGCCTAATTCACATGATGCCGAAACCCTAAATCTTGCACAGAAGTCTGCAGGAGCAGGTTAAGCAGTGGACAGTCTGAATTAGGATTAGCAATGGCCACTGGTGTGAAATTTCAGTTCAGGATTTGCTCGTAGTACCTCATCGCCGACTTTCCAGTGAGTGACGCCATGTCCGACGGATTCGATGGTACCGGAGCATTCGAGGCCGGGAATCAACGAAGCGCCGGGAGGAGGCGGGTAGTTGCCCTGCCGCTGCATCACATCCGCTCGGTTCAGAGCCGCGGCCACGATCTTGATCACCACCTCCCCTGCCCCTGCCACGGGATCGTTCACTTCTTTCAGCTTCAACACTTCGGGCCCGCCAGCTCCATCGATCACAATTGCCTTCATCTTGCCAGGGATTCTCCTCTACACACAGATACCACATCGGCATTACTGAAAAAAAATCTTTCACCTAAGTTGTTAAAGCTCAGTTGCAAGCAATTCGATGCTGTAATTTTATGTATGAGCTGCAGCATCAACAAAAGAAAAACAAATCTACGGTATTCTTAACACAGAGCTCCACAAGGCTCTACACAGAAGATGATTGATTTCAATTGCTCCCATTAATTTTCCATTCACAAACTAGGCAACGTACCAGAGATATATCACTAGATTGTTCTGCAACACTTGGAAGGTTCAATCTGTACGCAGAAAGTAGTAGCTCTGCAAGATCTCTTGTAGATTAACACAGGAGACGATTGAAAGCACTTGAGAGAGTGCATGCTTGGATTCACATGCATGGCTGACAACATTCCAATAGTCTTTCATGGGAATTTGACAAGTAAGCTTATTCTTCAGTTCTTGGCCCACTTTAGGTAGACGACGTCCGTCACCTTTTCACGTCAGTAGTGGCGTCGGCTTTGCTGACGTGGGTAAATGAGTTGGCATTAGGGGTTGTCACACCTTCTTCTCCCCCATTCTCAATCTTTAGAGAATGAGGACGTGGCACTAGGGGTTGTCACACTTCCTCGGAGAATGGAGAATGAAGAATGAGGAAAAAGAGGAGCCAATAGGATAGTTTCTCCATGGAGAAGGTGTGACACCCCTTTTGTGGTTTGTGAAGATTGAGAATGGAGAATAGAGGTTGTTAGTTGATTACTCATCCTCCAAGCATGGGCCATTCTCCATTCTCCATTCTTCACCCGTGGAGGAGAAGAATGGAGATTCTCCAATCTCCGAGAATGGGCCCTCCGCCATTCAAGGAGAGCGTGCCACGTCCCCATTCTCCATTCTTTGAGAATGGGAAGAAAGAGGTGTGACACCCCCTACTCTCTCCTTGAATTGCGAAGGGCTCATTTTCTGAAGGTTCAAAAGTTTTCCTTTAAGGACAAAGTATGGACTTGAAAAATGGCTTCGCGTGTGAAGTTTTCACAACGGAGCTTCTCAACCATTCCTTTACCAGATTCTCAATCGTAGGTAAATCCTATACTCCTTCTCCATTCTCATTATGTACATGGCAGAAAAGGGGAATTACACCTTCTTCATGGAGAAGGGCCCCTACTGGCTCATCTTTTCTCTCAAGACCTTCTCAATCTTCAGAGAAGTTTGATTCTAGGTGACGGTGTAACAACCCCATTAGAAGAGATATGAAGCCTTTGGAAGGCCGTTTCAATATTCCTGCAAGAATTTAATTTTTTATTGAATTTTTACGTGATTCACTTATTTGTAAATTTATTTGTTTGTTTCCATACACAAAGATATTATCCATAAGACTAATATAAAAATGGAAAGTAAATATTGTAAACAACAGTGTTAATGGAAAGTAAATGATTTAAGCAAGAGTGTTAATGGAAAATAATTGTTTTAAACATTTATATAGCGAGGACTAAACTACATGGAAATCCATTTAATATTTTTAATAAAAGTTTATTTTCATTCTCTTTCATTAAAATCCCTCTTAACCCCTAACAGCCCAACCAAGCAAAAAACGCCTGATGTATAGAATCACTTCCTTTTTTCTCATCCGTAGTGATCATTTTGCAGTGTGAAATTTTCATGGTAGATTTTATGGGAAGTTAGCTTCATGCATGTGTGATCCAATTTGAAAGGGAATGATTTGTGAAAATTTTATGCCTCATTTCATGTTGCAGTGAATATCGGTAGTCCTTCGCCAACAACTCTTTGTTTGGTAGGCACTGAATTCATTGGCGGGTCAAACAGATACTTTACCGTATTTATGTTGGCCTTGAAAGAGGAACGGAGTTTCTATTTAGTGACATATTTATATTGTTAATATGATGTAAGACATGATTTTTTTTTTCTTATTGATGTGTTTTATTATCTTTCTTGAAGTTTCTTAAATTATTTATATTAATTCCTATAAATATGAAACCAACAACTTTTGGGTATTCATGCATTTAGGAATTCTTGATAATAAAAAGTATTTGAAATTTGAAGAGGCAAAAAGGTGGTCTCATAACATTTAGTAGATAGTGTGTCTGCCTTTCCATCCATCCACAAGATGGGGTCTTCATGCATGAAAAAGGTGAATGTACAACACATGAATTCTCTACCTCCTTTGTTGCTACCATGCTAGTCACTTAAGTTTCCACATGTTTGGAAAAATGAATACCTATTGATGAGCTGTAGATGATGATGAGGAATATACTTGTTATTCTCCTTGGAAGCAAAGCAAAGGTAGCACTAGTTACTGAATGTTATGTCTTTTCACATTTGTCAAACTCGTTATCATCACATTTTCATACAAATAAAAATATGAAAATGTGATGATAGAAATATTAAAAATATAGAATGAGTTTTGGATTGCATATACCGGTAACTACTTGACTGCTATTTAGGGTTTGGTGTAATATTTGTAAAATGATTTTTGGTTCTTAGTTGTAATGGCAACATGAACTTTAAGTAAGTTGATGGACTTGCTAAGATGGTGAGAATTTTGAGATGAAATTGTTATTTAAAAATATTTAAAAATTTATCAAATATTTTATGTTACAATCTACAAGATTTTCAAGAAACAATTTGTGATTTACAAAAAGCTCAAGATCTATAAAGTAATTTAAAAATAAAAATAAAAATAAAATAAAAATAAAACCACATTCTTGCTCATCCGCTTTATTGCCCATGTTGTCAAGCCTTGACCACATAGATGCTTGAAAAAAGTATTTTCCATTAGCACTTTACTCTCATTGTTTACTTTCTATTTCTGCGTCATTTATGTTTTGATTATATCTTCATATTATTTTCACATTTGGCAATAAACAAATAATTTAAAGTATGTGAACTCATGGCTTCTTTGTGCCCTCATATTCTTTGTAATGCTAAAATCACATAATTTTTTTGTCAGATTGTTTTTGCTCTTATAGTAAATGTACCCAGAAGGCAAGGTCGGTAACTCCTGCCAAATATTTATTTATTTTGCAGAAATGATGCAAATATTCTTTAAGATTATGTGAATATTCTCTAAAATTCTCTTTTCACCATAAAAAGTAGACTTTTTTTTGAAAAAACATTTTCTTAAAAATTTGGGCTTCTCTTTTTATAATTTTTTTTTTTTTTTTGCCGACCCTGCCTTCCTTCCGGGTAGGGTAGCCAACATTTTGGTATAATGTTTTTTAATATTAAAAAAATTACAAAAAAACCACTTTCACGAACAGAGGATGTGATATTATACACGGTGATATTAGAGAAGGTGATATTAAACAATGATACTCTCCACGCTGGTTTTCTTTTCGGTTCTTGTTGTTCCGGTGGAAAGCTCTGCTCTGTGGTGGCAATTTTCTCGGCGATGTCGATGGCTGTCGCAGGAAATCCAATGCGCGTCCTCGAGTTCTACAGCGGTATCGGCGGACTGGTAAGTTTCACCAAAACCGCCCTGAATTTAAAATTCTTCGGGTTGGTTTTCTGCAAAATTCTCTCCAGGAGTACGTTATTTCTGCAATTATTGGCTCACAAGAGTTCCAAAACTGGAAAAGATATTTTCTTACTGTATTTTCCGGAACCATCGCGAGCCGAATTTTCATTGTGGAGTTATGCAAGGTCATGGATTCAAACTTAGGGTTTAGGGTTTAAGCTTGAAGGTCAACTGAATTCTGTCTTGTGCAGAGATATTCCTTGCAAGAATCAGGAGTGGAGGCCGTGGTTTTGGAGGCTTTTGATATCAACGAGGTAGCAAACGATGTATACGAGCACAACTTTGGGCATCGCCCAAGTCAGGTTAGTGTCTTCAGTGCAGACTTGAGGCTTGGCAGCTGAATTTGGTATTTAGAAATGTTGTAAAGATATTTCATGAGTGCAGGAGAAAATGCAGCATTTCAGGTTGATGAATGTTTCCAAACTTTTATTATTCACAATTGAGAGCTCTGTTCAATTAAAAAAAGAATTTCGGCAGTAGCTTGGCGAGGTTGCCCTACTATGCAATGGTCATATTTAAGTTGAATTATGGGAATAGAAGTATGTGAAAATTTAAGTGAGTTGACTTTTAGTTCAAAAGTAGCCTTAAAAACGAGTTCATAGATATAAGCAAGAAAGAAAGAATAGCATATTGAGAGTGTCATATTTGAAAATACACTCTTATAAATTTCTTTCACTCATAAATTGTCAATACTTTGTTTGTAATCAAATTTAGAAGGAACTTTGAATTTGAAATATCATGTTTTATATTAAAATATTGATGATAGCCATGGTTAAATACAACCCTAAACCTAAACCCTACGATTTAAAACCTACAATTTTTGTAGGTTTTGGAGTTGTATTAGCACGTCAACTCCAAAATATTCCTCCAAGTTGTATTTCACGATGGATCTTCGCAAATCTTCAAACCAAAAGACACTCTGTGACCTTGAGGGGTTAAATAGTAATGAGAACTTACTTCCCGTTTGTCAAATAGAGCAATGTCCGGAGCCTTGTATAAGATGGCATGACCGACGAGTTCTCAAAATTGTGCACTCATAGTCATCAAATTTGCCATTCAAGATGTAGTCTTTCTGTAATGTTTGTGTTATTGATGATGAGGCAATGTTTTTAACAGAGAAATATCCAGCGGTTGACTGCTCGTCAGTTAGATGCATACAAAGCAGATACGTGGATAATGTCTCCACCCTGCCAACCCTATACTCGGCAAGGTAAAAAAAGTTCTTGTTGTCGCATTTTGACGCTTCTTCTGCCCTATATCCAAGCAGATTTTGTATTGAGTTTCTGGCATGAATTGATGCATTATAGGTTATCTTTGATGAGTTGTCATTGAGAGTTGTAGTAGCTCCTTTGCCATGGTTTTCATCCCGGGGTGCACTCTACATTATGTTTGAGAATCACCTACGTTCATGACCCCCTCTTAAAACCCCATGTATACGAGGGTTTATATGTCTAAAAACCTTTGTATACAGATCTATTATGTCCTAAATATATGTTTAATGTAAGAATACGTCAATATTTTTTAGCTCTAAATATGTCTATTGTATGTATACTTTGTACATCAATGTTCAAATTAATACCCCTTTTGTGTACTCACGTATACTTTCACAAATTTAACATAGTGCACCCCCCAGGGTTTTCATGTGCTTTACAGCTCTGGGGCATTTTTGAGTTACTCCAGGATAAGTTTTACAGCTCTGGCATACGTTTGTAGCTTATGGTACAGGATGTATGGGAACAGACAGGGTGATTCTTCCCTTGATTTCTGTCATTCAGTTCATATGTCTGAACAATTCTCATCGCGCCTTGTGAAGGTTGCAGGCCTACGGAAGGATGCTGGAGACGCTCGCGCGTATTCGTTCCTTCAGATGCTTGAAATGCTTCCTCAAATGAAATTCCCTCCAAACTATATATTGGTTGAGAATGTTGTTGGATTCGAGGTCAGCACAGAATCACATTGAGTTTCATTATCTTCTTAAATTCCCAGGTTTATCTTTGGAGATTAAGCTTGCTGTAGAGAATCGATTAGTGGCATCTTGCTTCTCAAGTAGAGGAGTCAATGCTTTAATACGTCAAAGTGATATTCATTGATGTAGTGGTAACTGCATACATTTTTGTCCTATTTGTGCATAAGATCGATTTGCTGGGGAAGATTTCTAACGAGATTGATTTCGAGTTATTGTATTTGACATCTTGAAGATGCTTAATCGATCATATCTGTGTCTGCAAGCAGAACTCAATCACTCATGGCCACCTTATCGACAAGTTCAAGGACTTGGGTTTTACGACACAAGAATTCATAATGAGCCCTCAGCAATTGGGTATTCCATACTCTCGTCCGCGGTATTTTTGCCTTGTAAGTAGATTATCTTGGCTTAAATGGCGAGGTGTAGTCTATGCTAAGAATTTTCTATATCTTTCTATCATTCTATGTATTATTTACCGGAGAATCTGATGTGAACAGCTTGAAATGGTGCAGGCAAAGAAAGAGCCTAAGAGTTTTGTACAACCTGCATACAACGGGAAATTACTTTGTGATTTGGGGCCTCTTACTGATTTGGTCAAATTACAATCTGAGAAGAAGAGGAGCATACCTGATGCAAAAGCTATTGAAAGCACTGCTGTTGAAAGCAGCCATGGTGCAGATGAACCTCTTCGAAGGCAGCCATTGGTGAAGATGAACGAACCTGTTGTAGATCCAGGTGTTCACTGCAGACCAATTAGTGACTTATTGGAACAAGAACCGTGCACGTCAGATGACATTGGTACACCTCCTTTGTTGAAGAAATTGATTAGCAATGGTGAGGAATTTTTCGACAGTGAAACTGTGATGATCAGGTCTCAAGATGAAGAAAATGTGGCCAGGTGTACAGATAAGTGGGAGCTTTACAAGCTGCCGTCAACTGTTTTGGAGCGGTGGGGTGATTGCTTTGGTACACTTTCAGAATTTCTTCGATTTCTTGTTTCAATGCAATGACTGACCTTGTTATGAACGTGCTAGAGCCTCATTAAGTTGTGTGGTTAATTCAGCACCTCGTTAATGTAAAAAGAAGCAGAAGCTCGCTGTGACCATGTACTGCATAGGGTCTTGAGTTTTAAAAATGAAGTCATAGCATCAAATCTCAAAAACTGATAATTTTTTCTGATTCTTGAGTCTTAATAATGTGCACCAGATATTGTTACCGAGGACTCCTGGAGGTGTTGCTGTTTTACCAAAAGCTATGGCTCGTACGCCAAGGGCACCGGCTCCTTACTAGCTACGAAGGTACACGTCTGCTCAACCCTTAAAGAGCCCCATGAATTTTTAGCACTTTTGAGTGGGTCATATTGGGCTATCTTTTGTTCAATTTTTTATTTATTTTTAACCAACAAATGCAATGTTCTTCACTGATTCTGGTGATATAAAATTTGATCCTGTCTGAATTGTATTTTTTTCACAATATGATCAATCATTTGAAAACGATGAAATCTTGGTCGTTTAGGGGCAAGCTTGCAGGCAATTAATGCATCAATAAAAAGAACTGCTGTATTTAATTCGCCATTGATCAGTGCAGAATGTCTGGCGTGATGGAATGAAGTTTCGGAGGGCGCTTATTACACAAGACTTGCCAGAAGGGGTTTCTCTTGGGGATCTTGGACTGCGCTACTTTACTCCAAGAGAGGTGAGTTATGTGATAATAGGGGTTGTGCCTAACCTTGAATTTTTTTGCTTCAAATGTGGCCCTTTCTTCTTTGTGGTGCTGTCAGAGTTAAAGATGGAGATGAGTGAAACTTCAACTTTCTGAATGCTTGACACGTTATTTTGCAGATAGCTAATCTGCATTCATTCCCTCCAGCTTTCACATTTCCAAGCCAAGTGAGCTTGAGGCAGAGGTATGCTTTTTTCACCATGTAAATGCTGATCACCTTTCTCTCTCTAAATTTTACAGTTATGATGATCTAAGACCTCATTTTGTAAATATCTAATCTTGTCTGCTTGGGATCAGATACGCATTGCTGGGGAACAGTTTAAGTGTTGCAGTGGTGGGTGTTCTCCTGCGATACCTTTTCTCCGAACCCGATCAGCCAGCAGCCTAGGACAGCCTTGGAAACCCTAAAGTTATAGAAGGTGCAAGTATTTCACATTCTTTACCACAATGGTGGCATTAGTCAGAGAATTTGGAACCCCTCTAATTTCACGTTAGTTAACTGCATAACTTGAGGAGTTGTCTCAATACCCTTGGAAAAGGAATCCAGATTCTTTTCTGCACAATCTTGAGCTCACGTCAAGTAGTAGGTACCGAAAGCTACAGGAAGAAGACAGGCATTGGCCACTCACTGAGTGCCGTGCATGCTCTGTACAGACTTTTGAGTCTTTTTTTGGTCGCCATCTACAGCAAAGAAGGGTGAGTTCTTGGACCTGCTAAAGAATGTTATGTAGGGTAAGTGATGAACTTCATGAAAAAACTATAATGATCTTGATAATGAAGTCCCTCATGTTGAATCTTAGAAGTTGTCAACTGTGAAAATTTGTTCTGGTGCTCCAATTTACTCGTCATATTCATCGTCTGAGTCCCTGGGAGGAGTCGGAGGTGGAGGGGGTGGTTCTACCCAGAAACCAGGATATTCTTGAAGAGCCATGATTGTGAATTTCTCCTCTACAATTATCATCATTTCATGTTTTCTGCTTTTGATGCGCATCATGTGCAGGTCCTCTTTGGCGTCTATCTCTCGAAGAGCACTGCGGACCATCATTGATAAGGCTGGAATCTCAGTCACGTATTTTTTCGCATGCTCCTGTCAGTTACAAAGTGTGAAGGTTTAGTGCAACGTCTTAACCAAGGATTCATGTTTCTACAAAGACAAATTCAATTAACCATATTGTGAAAAGTATAATTCATATGGGACCAAATTTTATGTCACCAAAATCAGTGAAGAGCATTGTATGTGTTGGTCAAGAAACAAATAAATTTGAACAAGAGGAAATCCACATAGAACCTATTCAAAACTGTTAAAAAAAACAAAAAATGAGTCCTGATTTGAGCTTCTTGATTCTTTAGGGATTAAGACAGCCATGAATCTCTTTTTATGTTGAGTGGCTGTTGGGGTGACTCACCTCCGGCATAGTGTTGCGTAGGATGTTGCCTTCCCGATCAATAAGGAGCAACCCTATGACATCCTGCATGAATAAATAGGCCACAATGTTGTGTGAGTATTAATGTGGGGTGTTTACTTGTCCAAAGAAAGGCTAACATCATTTAAATGTTGTGATACCTCCAGGGCAAGAATGCGTTTTAGTGCTTTCTCCACATCTCCCTGCGCGGTAGTCATTCCAGCAATCAATATCCGACACAGAACAATCGCTGGTAAATGAGATTTGTTTTCAACTTGTTGAATGGCAACTTGTAAAGAGCTCAGTCGCCAGAAACCGACACATCCTCATTTTTTGGAAGTCATGTTCAAGTGGCGATACGGAAAAGATGCACACCATGTTGCCTCAAATTCGATGAAAATTCTTACGAACAAATTCATTGTTTTTGTCTTTTTAGCTTTTGGGAACAGCCCGGAGCAATTTCCGTTGTTTTTTGGATGTCAGAATGATTCGTTTTGAGGGTTCATAGAGACGAAAACAATTACTCGGAGCATCCTTAATGGTATTACAGCATAGTTGCATAGCAAATGGCATTTACTGACCCACTTACTAGTGTAATACAAGGATTGTGGCGGTTGGCATTTTGAGCATTTTGGTAAGCAGGGTTTTATTTTGGCTTCTTGGAGCCAGACTCCAATATTGTGGCAGTCACAATGGTCTAAATCTAGAAGGACCACCTTTCAGTGCAAAAAAAACCCTTGATGCTAAGGGGCGGTTCACATTATGATGGAAGGTTGAGAGTTCGTCAATGGGATTGCAAGAAAGCCGGAAATTGGTCTCTTGGCGCTTCACACTAGAGGCCAAAGTCCAAAAGTGGTCACCCTTCAAAGTGTTCACATGGTATCACTTTTTGTGAGTTTTGGTGCCAATGCGATGGCCTCTCGAGGAAGAATTGGGTTGGTTGAGAATGGAAAATGGAAACCCAATTCTCCCTCATTAAATTGTCAATTTATTTTTAATTTTACTGTATATTTTCATCCCAACACTTTGGACTCTTGGTATGAATTGGATTTGGATTGCAAAGGCCTCTTGCCATAATGTGAACCGGCCCTAAGAATAGGGCCATTCACGAGCCTCTATTGGATTTGCCATCCAACCATTTATTGGTCCTCTAAATTAGAACTTGTTGGATTTTCAACTATAATCTGCATCTCCAACACTCCTAAAAAGCTTCCTCACAACCTTGAGAGATTGATTCTCTTTCTTGGATGGTTGCATTTTTGCTACAGCTTCCTCCATAGTCAACGTACCATGGTCAACTAGGAATTCTTGCATGAGTGAGGAAAGAGATCATCCTCATGGGATAATGTTCACAAGGGACAAACTTTTGGGAAAAATCCACAAAGAATATGAACTAAGGGTCCTTCTTCCCGACCATAGAGGAGAGAAGATTTATCCTCACACCTAAACTATCTTTTTATACATATAGATATCGTCAAATGATGCATATCTTAATGGGATATCATTAGTGTTAAGGGTTTATTCCCTTTACCTTTCCAAGGTTTGACTAAGCCCAATGGTTACAATTGGGTTGAGTAAGCCTTATTCCTTCAAATCTTAACACAACCATGATCCATTATAGTTCCAAAAGTCACCATGTCTTTCATCCCTTTCTATTGGGCACGGTTCAATAGTCACAACCTAGTTTCATTTTTTTGAACGAAGGCACAAGTCCCATTCCATTAAAAAACCACATCCCAAATTTGCCACTCCATTGATTGCCAACATAAATTTGTATTTCAATGACACAAAAGCAACACAATATGATCATTGATTCAGTGCTATAACAACAATGATAGAATCAATGACCACTGATGTAGTGTAACAAACAATTTTTAATAGGCATATTTCATCGATATTGGATGGTTTTGCACATTTGCTAAAGAATCCATATCCAAGATTAATGAATGAATTGGAGTCTTTTCTACACTTTGTTTTCTAGCGTTTTTTCATCTTCAGCTACATATTACCTAATTTATTAGGAAACATGCCTATATTTTGATCTATAACCCCTATTTTCAAGCCATGCACTTGCATAAAGAAACCATGAACAAGCAAAAGATTATCTCCACGGAAAACAACTCTTAGACTTCTTGTATGGCCATAGTGGAGCCTTCTAGGTTGTGGAAATATGTAAGCATGGTCAACACATCTATATCAAATATTAAATTTTTTCTAAAAAATAGAGTTCAACATATATTTTTTAGGAGTCTCAAATATTTTTCAAGATTTTCTATTTCATCATACAAGAAACGCTTTTTAAAAAAAATATAAAAATCCCCCAAAACTTGAAAATTTAAGGTGAGTGGGGCAATAACCGACGTTGACCATAAAGAGACTCCTATATTTTACTTCTTCAATGACACTCCACTATGCCAATAACCAACGATCACTCAAATAGTTTAGTGATTGTTGACTTTGAAGCACTATTTGAATTCACCTCATTTGTTGAAATTGTGTTTATTCTAAGTTTTTTTATGATCCTTCAAAACATATTCATTGTCAATTTCAGCCCATGTCTACTGTCAAAAATAGACAACCTAGACCTTAAACTTTGAAAATTCATAACTAATTCAATATAACTTCAAAAATTATGATTCAACTTGGGGTAGATTTAGAATCAATTCAAACTATCACATTGCACCTAAAATTACTATAAATAGACGCAGTGCTTATAGTGTCGGTTTATGACCCACTCACCTTATTTCAGTTTAGGAATATTTTCTGCCACGCTGCCCTCCACGTACGATAGAGTAATAGGGGTGGAGTATACCGAGGCGGGCATCAACCGGATGTCAATCATAGAACCCCGCCATCACCGAACTACGCCCGTGCTCTCATAATTCAAGCTCTCACTCCATCGTCGTTTTGCTTTGCTTTGCTTGTTGCTCCTGTCCGGCTAGGGTTTGGGTTTGTTCATCGTCGATCTTCTCTTCACAGTCACGATGGTGGTTCCCGTGGTTGGCCGGCCCCTGACGCAGGTGGTCTTCAGCGAGGCCAAGCGCAACTGGCCGTTCGTGTTCGGCTTCGCCGTCACCTTCGCGCTCGTCGCCAAGCTCTCCGCCAGCCTTGACCGTCAGTACCTCACTCACGCTTAGGGTGATTTCCTGCATAAGTGGTGAATTGCAGCGCTTGGAACTTGTTTTCGTCAAGACTTTCTTCTAGTTGGAGTTAGACCAGGTTCATAGCGCATTGTGGCTGCAATAATCCTACGTTTCGCATTTTTAGGGCTACGATTAGTTTTTTTCTCTCTAGGTCAAGATATTGATCAGTAGATGCTCCCCGTAATGTCGTCTGGTTTCTTGCTTGAATTAGAAGTGGTTCTTGATTCTTGTAGAAGTTCTAGTTATAGTTGGCGAGTGGTTCATAGTGCGTTGTGGCTGCATTAATCCTACGTTTCTTAAATTTTAGCGCTACGATTAGATGAATTCTTTATCCCTAGGTCGAGACATTGATCACAAGATGCTCTACGTATTGTCATCTGGTATCTAGATGTGGCTCTTGATTCTTTAAAAGCTTCCATGTTCTGCATGCTTGCATCGTGCAGGGTTAAATTCGAGCGGTTTGAAGTTGTTTTTGTGAAGAGTTTCTTCTAGTTGGAGTGAGACTAGGCTTCTGGCGAGTGGTTCATAGTGCACTGTGGCTGTAATAGTCCTACGTTTCTTCATTTTTAGCGCTACGATTAGATTAGGTCGACACAATGATCACAAGATGCTCTACGTATTGTCATCTGGTATCTAGATGGAATCAGAAGTGGCTCTTAAGCTTCCATGTTATGCACGCTTGCATCGTACAGGGTTAAGTTCCAGCGGTTTGAAGGTGAAGGGTTTCTTCTAGTTGGAGTTAGACTAGGTTTCTGGGTTAATAGTGCATTGTGGCTGTAATAATCCTACGTTTCGCATTTTTAGGGCTACGATACTTAAATTTTTTCTCTCTAGGTCAAGCAATTGATCAGTACATGCTCCACGTAATGTCGTCTGGTTTCTTGATTGAATTAGAAGTGGTTCTTGATTCTTGAAGAAGTTCTAGTATGGGAATTCATTTCACGCAGGAAATCGTAGTTGATAATTGCAATCGATAATGTGTGTGTGAGAGTGCTGGGAGTGTATGAGGTTCTTCTTGCAGTTTTTGCTTGTGTCAGAATTGTTTAATTCGATTGCTTTCTACCAGTAGTATCTTTTTGTGTTTAGTGCTCTGTACTTGTAGTAGAAAGAATTGCTTGATAGGGCCCTTCGTTATAAATCTACTTTCGATTTTTTGGATGATTTGTAGTGCTTACGAATCAAAGACTTACTAATGGCGTTACTTGATAATATGTTCATCATTTCTTACAGCTGTTTGTTACGTTCATTTTGCAGCAAAGGAGGCTCACAAGTCAAAATTTGTTAATCCCTATGGACACCACTGGTATGGAATCTGAGTCCTCCCCTGTAGGTTATATGTTTTTTTCTTTCAAGTTAAGTATCCGTTACAAGTTGTGCTGCAAGATAATTTCTGTCGTCAAAAATTTCAGCAAATTCTTGCCTGTTTGAGGCGCAGTTATTATCACGCTATAAGTGTAAAGTACAGCTTGGGAACCTCATTCCTCGGCACTCTTGAATGGATGAGTACTAAAACCGCTGTGGTTGGCTGTGCAGATCATGGGTGTTTAGAGAAACAAGAGGCAATCCTGTGTTACCTGCGGTAACACTGGCTTTACAGAGCAAGCCAGGTTTGAACGGCTAGCGATCAGTATCATCAGTTGTAGTGTGAGGTCGCCAGTCTGATGTACACCCCTTTAGAATACTCTTACTATTTTCAGCTTTGAAGGTTGCGTTACTGAGTTTCATCATGCTCTTGCGGTCGGCATCTTAGAAGTATATGGATGCATGCAAAGCTGAAAGTCTCGAGTGCAATGCATTTGTATTGTCATGCATGGAATTTGTGCATGGAAGATTGCGTAGAATAAACTCAATAAAGTGACATTGTCACTTGCGGCTCTTAATTGCCATTTGTCAAGTGTGCAGTTGCTGTCTGATACCCAATCCAAATTCTGTGGTTTACCAGGACTTTCTTGCGTGGAAGAGCTATCTTGACCTAAGCAATCTAAATCCAGAGCCTACCAGGCGAATAATGTAAGCTGTCTTGGCAACCCAACACAGCATACATAGGTTATGTAGTATGGAAATGGTCACCTTATACAGATGTCTGAACTTCAGTAATGCACAACCGTCTGAATGTGAATGTTGAAGTCATTTATGCACCGTACCCAGTTTCAGATCATTTGTAGACGTAGTCAATGTTTGAGGATGCTGCTGAACAAGCATCTGTATCCACTACATACCGGTGGTCGAAAGATGGCTCACGCTGTAACCATTCCTGAATAAGACTTGCAAGTGTAGGATCATGAGAAGAATTCCTCCTGAGGATTTGTCTTAGCAGTGTGAGTGCTTTTCAGATCCGTAACTCACTGAAACCATGCGCATGATTACATCGCATACCGTAGCGACAATATCCATATTCCCAGTCTCTGCACAAGAGTGTCTTATATCGAGGAATAGTCTTGAACATAATATCGGTTTCTATCTCCTGCCGCTCAGTGTTCCTGCATCCCAAGAGACAATGTTATTTCAGGGTATTGTTCGTCAGAATTGATAATCGAGTGAAAGAGCACATGGAAAGCTTGCATCTACACGGGTTTGGTTGTGATGGTCTCACGGAAATGAAGCAAAAGCTATTTCATAATTCGTTGCATGGTCATACGAGCACTTGAGAGCCGAACTTGACAAATTCGGAGAGGAAAAAATTGTAACTTACATTCAGAGACCTGATCAATCAGGTGATCTGATGTGCCAACTGAAACGTGGCTCATAGGATTTGCTTCAGAAGCAAGCCGTGTGTAATCCTCACAATTATGGGTTGCCTTCTGCGTTGCAGTTTGGAATGCTTAGGCCTCAGTTCAAGGGAGGTTTTAGTACCAAATTAGTTGAATTTTGTAGAGAGTAATTTTGCAAAGGACTACTAAGTAGGTGGCAACAAGCACCGGCCTTCCAAGGCAATTATCTTACAGATGAGTGCAATATTGTCTTACAGGAGTACTAAATGCTGACGCAAAGGGGGTGGAGAGCACGCAACATTTTTTCATCTGGTCTCGGGGCAGTGGGTGCTGCTTCAATCGCCGTTTGAGGGCCATGAACGAAACAGGTGTGAAGCCCATTCGCCTTGCATCAATAAATAACCATTCTATTAACATAAAAAATGCTCACTCTCAAGCATAAACATGAAAAAGCCACATTTCAGCTAGGACAGCATCCTACCGGAGTGTGTTTTGCTTGGACCAAATGTTACGAGCCCGAAGTTTTTTTTCCCCAATAAGGTAGTGAGAGACCTTTTGTTGAGAATAGGCCATGAGTAAGTCAGACGTGGAGTAAATGTTACTGATACGTACTCCTCTGTCTCAGAAAAGGCTTCCTGTTGAAGTTGAAAATTTGAAAAATTAACTCCGCCATTGCAGTTCAATGGTGTGGACCCTGAGCCACCAGGAGTAGTTAATTTGAGCAAATCGGAAGCTTATTCTGGGACAAGATGAACAGGGGTATCGGAAGCTTTTTTGGGACAGGGAGTACATATTTAGAATCTAAGATATCCCAGTCGAAGGTCAAATTCAAATATAAAATGTGTATTTTTGGGATTGATTTAATTCTTAAGATATTTGAGTTAACCGAAAACAGATGATGAGTTTGACCTCTCTATAATCGTGGAAATGGATTTCTGTGTGGTGTATGAGGGCCGCTTCACACTATGGCCAAAGGTCGAGAGGCCGTCGGTTTCCACCAATCAAATTGCAAGAAACCATGGTTTTGGCCTCTCGACCCTTCACACTAGAGGCCAAAGTCCAAAGGCCGTGGACCTTCAAAATGCTTACATGGCAACACTTTTTGACCAAGGTGACGGCCTCTCAAGAGGAAGTTTGGGTCCTACATTTTGCAAGACCCGTCACTATGGTCGAGAGGCCGTCGATTTCTTTTCATAAAAAATGAAACTATATTTTATTGGCTATTTTCAGTAGATTTCTTTGGACTCTCAACAAAGTTTGGACTCTCAATCCCACGGCCTCTCGACTTGGACGGCCATAGTGTGAAGCGGCCCTGAGTGTAACCGAAAACAAAAGTGCAGTTTTAAAACTCCTGTTCTCCATGGACTTCGGATCCCATAATAGATAAAAAGCGTGGAGTTGTGAAAAGCGTGGAGGCCTCATGCCTTGATTCACACCTCGAGGTGTTGAATTTAGATCTTCACCTTATGAGATTTTTTTTGAAAATTCATAACTTTTTCATACTATACCCAAATAATAGGTAAATTTAGTACGTTGTAATCTTCAATGGGGACAACGTCCACATTAAAAGTTCCATTCTAATAGAAGAAACCACTAACCTGGCAACTGGAGTATTATCCGAAGAGGTGACAATAGCTTTCTCGGCAAGGCATTGAGCCTCTATGTTGCATTTCCGGGGAATGTAAAGCGCTCCACATGTTTCAAACTCGTTCAACAATTCTTCCACACGAAGTTTAAGTTCCAGGATGCTAGAATGGCATACATTCCACTTTCCAGTGACCTGTTGGATTTAGATCTCAAAATTAGCCTTTGTTACCCTGAGTGCAATCAAAACTATCTAACATCAAGCCTTGCATAAAGCTGGCATAGAGTTTTGATTGTATAAATGTGAGTGCAGTGCCAACCAAATTAATTCCAATACTATACATTAACTAGATTTAACCACTCATTCAGGGTTACTGTTTGTTACTAATATTTGTTATTGGTCACTAAAGTGTTTATTCTCGACACAGGAGAGTAGTTTTGTCCCAATGGCCCTTTGTTCAGTGGGTAGAGGGTCATTGACATTACAAACAGACACTTTATTCACGCCAGCCTTAAAAGAGGACCGGAGTTTCTATCTATCTATCTGATTGCAGTGTTGATTTGAAGCACGGATAAGGTTGAACTAATTTATGGAAGTCCTGGGTAATTTGAAAGTAGAGAGGAAATGAGATGTTGAGCTATGGAAGTGGCAAGGAATATTATTTTTAAAACGAGGTTCAATTTTCTCGTCATTGGACATAATCTCAATGGTTGGATCCTGTTCAGTCATGGTCAATCCAGGGTTTAAAAAGAAACACACAATAACACTAAAAAAAATTACAAGACTGAGATAAAGCTCTATATCCAAGGTTTCGTTGTCACCTCTACAAAAATGGGCTCCATTGAGCGTGAGGATATGGTGACCTTACCAACTTCTATATCGAGTTCAAAAGTTTTGTATCAAATTTGATTTGTTTATGTTTGACCTGGTTGAAGACATGTTGGGAGTCGCACATGATGGTGAGATGACGCACGCCATGTTGCAATGCAGTTTCCATTCCCATAATCAGAGCAGTGTATTCAGCTACGTGGATTGAGCAACCCCGGCCTAAATAGTGACTGCCTTTTGCAATTGTTAACTCCTGTTGTCACATGCATTCTTTTCACATGTGAGATGACTACCTCACAAGGATCACTACGTTGCAGCTTCATTAATCAAATTGTTGACAAGAGAAGGATACCATATACACATACGCCAAGGGATTAGGTACATACCTCTAATGGCAACACTTTCATTCTACTACTAAAGGCATTATTAACCCCGTTGCCCAATTTGTATCTAGAAAAGATAAAAGTTATTAACTTAGTTTGATTTGAGAATGTTTTCTTTTAGATTTTCAGCAAAACTCTGAAAAATGTATAAGATTTGCAGAAAATAGACCATTTTGTATCTATATCTAAAAATTTACCTTTCAAGTGAGGCTTGCGACCTCATTTTCAAATACAAATTGGGCAATGACTAGTAATCCCCAAAAAATGTAAAGATATGATCTTGATTCGACTTTGGAAGTATTCATTGATGATGTATGAATTTTCTTAGTTAGAGGATACGAAAATCATTGGAACGTGATCCTATCTCCTCTCTTACCAACAACAAAATGTTCTTTTCATATACTTGATTGACCTTCAATTAACAAGTAGCACTAGTGGAAAAGGTGCCAATGCCGAGGGAGGTGCCCAGGCAAGTGGCACCTGCATGCGTAGAATTGGGCACCACTTGCCTGGGCACCTCCCTCGGCAGTGGCACCTTTTCCACTAGTGTAGTGTAAACATGGCTTGGCAAAATATCTATGGTCATTAATTTACAACCTTCTCACTTTAAAATTACATAGAAATTTCATACAAAATAATTTAAAAAATTGATCTCAAGAGCTTTGGCTTTTGAATCCAAAGATCTCTAAAGTGGTCTCCCAAAAATCACACTCCTACATATGTTGAAATACTTAAAGTGTACCTTCAGCGGACTGACGATTACGATCCCAACTCCTGCTCGCCCTTGGACATGACCTGGCATTGGCCTTGCAGTTCCACAGAAATACAGCCAATACGGGAATTTTGGAGACCCTGTACAAAATACAAAGAAAAATATGACACCCAATGACTGAAAACCATGATGCTAATTACTTAGATATTGCAAGCTGAGATTTGCCATGACTGAAATAACTCTAGCGTTATTTTTATTTTTATTTTTATTTTTATGCTAGTGTACATTAAGAGTTTGTTCATTGAAGTTCCCACATCACAGCCTACAGGACAATGAGAGTTACATAGGAACTACATATCCCTTTTGGTGGGAGATTTGCTCCTTGATAATAATTTAACCCTTAAAGGTCCAGGGAGCCCATTCTGACCAATATTATACAACAATATTTCATTGTATTTGGAATGGTTCTACACCTCCTATGGGTTTAAGATTAAAAGTAAAGTTAAAAGTCATGTCGACATGGTTTTAATGAGCTATTGAGGTCTCAATTTGGAACTTTCTACTTACAACAAATACCAAATATACGCCAACGTATCTACTATACTCAATGATGCATAACGTTCTTGAAAGAAGCTAAATACTAACACCTTGAACCCAATTGCTTATTCAAAAAAGGATTACAACATTTGATATGCTATGATTTTCTCACTTCTTCTTTGGTGTAAAGTAATCACACCTTATTGCAACACCTATCTAAATGCGACACTCCAAAACCTTTTACACTGAGTACATACTCCCTTTGTCCAGAAATAATTGTCTTAGTTTTTGGCGTGTTTCAACTTAACACCTTTTTTGACAAAAATAACCCTCTCAATACTCAAAAAATGGTCTGTCTTTAATAGTAGTATGTAGTTTTTGTGTCAATGTCATTGTCCACCCCGTCTGAAGTAGACAGGGCTCAAGTTTGACAATTATGCCAAAACTAAGACAATTATTTCCAAACAGAGGAAGTTAGTATCACTTTAGAAGAATTTACACTACTTCAATGTTAGAATCTGTGTAAGTTTTAGATCATGTTCTAAATAAAAAATTGAACCCTTATAACTTTCACATACGGTATTCAAATAATGCATTCTTTGGTGCATTAGAATCATCTTTAATTCCCTTTTAAAAGCAAGCATTCAAAAATAAAATAATAAAAACTCTGCTCAGCATTTGAAAGCGTTACAATTAGGTTGTTTACGTTAGATAATCTCAGAGGCAGCATTGGTTTGTAGGCAATTGTAATCGTAGTGCAAAGGTGGCCAACATTGCTGCGGGGTGATGGCCTGATATGGGTACCTCTTTTTAAAATAGTGTGATTTTTGAGAAATATCTTTTTGGTAAGAAAAAAACATTGAAAAATTACAAAAATTAGAGGATGTTATAGACACCATAGCTGCAACTATACACATGGTGTTAAAGATGAAATTTCTAGCACACATAAAATGAGTTAGACATAAGTCACACTATGTGAGACGCGTAAAAGTGGTACCCATATCAGGGCATTCCCCTGCGGGCACTGCTGTTAAATGTTATGGAGTATTCAAGAAAAGAAGAATAATATTTACCAGGCCAAGGAGTTGGATCACCAGCAAATCTCTCACGGAACAAGCAAGCAAACTCCTTCCACTTCACCCTCTCCAAGTCCAAGTCGTGAGTCCATTCGTAAGCTCCACCAAACAACCCCAGATGCACCAGTTGGACCTAAAGAAATTTGCATTCCGGTTAAAATGGCAAAGATTTTTGCACCTTGAATCTAAACCTGTCCTAGATTTTGAAGGCAAAACATAACGTGCAGTAGCTTGCAATGGCTCTGCCTGGCCCCACAAGAGAATGTGGGGCCAGGTTCCTCACCCAACATGTTCTTCATCAGTAGCTAATTGGACAGATGGAGTCCCAAGATGATGAGCAGAGTGCATGAAGGAAAGGCAAAATGCATGAATGTTATAAATCGCTTGTGCATTTCACATACTATTGGCAATTGGAAATTAAACTGCCAGTAGTGTCAATGAGAAACCACCTGGCTTAACCCCTACAGGATCAAAGATTCATGGTTTTAAAATGACAAGTTCAATCAATCATATTGTAAAATATATAAGTCAGATGGGACCAAATTTTATATCACCAAAATCGGTAAAGAACATTGCATGCATTGGTCAACTAACAAATAAATTTTTATCAAAATAAACCTCCCATAGAATCTACTCAAAACTGATAAAAACATCACGAGGTCCAATTCAGGTTTCTTGGTCCATTAGGGGTTAATTAGTACCTTCTTTTTGGTGTTGAGATTCTCTTGCACTGCCCAAGCCTGAAACAGTCCTATCCACTTCTCAGCTCCCTGCTCATCTTCATCGCCGTAGAACGGAGGAATCTCAATGTCCCAGGGCCTTGCCGCAGGAAAATCCAGCCCGTAAGTTTGCTTGATGTTGTACCGAATGGAAGAGCACAAAGCATATCTTGCTGAATCTTGATAACACGTCGAACAGCCCATTGATTTCTTTCCCTCAAGTATATAATTATACTGTTGCTTTAATTGACAGAATGTTTGGCTTACCGTGTCGGTATATATCGTGACATGGAATTAGTCTTGCATCGCAGCCTTGTGAGTATCTTGAATGACCATCCATTTTTACACACAAAGATCATACTTATTTTATGCACTGTAAAGATATGCTTTTTTGGGCTTCTATGAGTTTCCCATTCCATTTTTTATCAATCATTTGATTGTTTTTACCGTTTGTTGAAATGACACATTTTAGTGTTAGTACCAAAATTATGACATTCAAGTACAAAGAGTTCTAAACACTACGATTGGTATAGATCGAAGGTCTACTTCAAACAAGCCGTTGAAAAAGAGCCAATTTCATGAAGTTTGGCAAATATGATTATTCTCTCGATCATTCTTACGACAATAACTTATGTATGATTTCTTCTCACATGGATGATCTTTCAACCGGCTTAAGAATATTATGTAACATTCTGCTATTACTCGAATGCTTTGACGGACATTCAAGAGCCGTTACAGAAGTCGCCAGGGAAAATTTATTATTATCTTTGTACCAATCAATTCAACATAAATCCTCAAAGCCAGTGAGATAACTCTTCAGGCTATGAGTGTTCCAAATAATCTGAAACTGTCTACCCAAATCATTCACTACTACTACAGACCTTGACTTTCAGTTACTAGTGACTTACCATTGAGGATCATTCAACAATTTTTTTGGCTAATTGTGAACCGGTGTGGGTTAACTGAAACTACCAATTGGGCGGGATACGAATGGGAATGTAACTTCCTCAAAGTCCTCAGCTTAACATTTGCAACAATTTCATTCAAATCAAATTCATCAAACGTTGAGATAATTATATTCTACAAAGCTGCAATAAATATAATGTTGGCCTGAAAGACCATCATGAATACAGAAGACCATCATGAACATAGAGTCTGTTGGGGTGTATGAACAAATCCTAAAATGCCATGCCATGTCCAAAATCAGTGAAAAAAAGTTGAATTCCAGCTCATGAACTTCAAATTCCAGTTCTGAGGGGGTTTCCAATGGATGTGTATTGTGTAGGTAAGTGATTTGGATGAAAAACGTAAAATGGATTAACTATCATTTACTCATCCAAATTATGTACATTCATCCAAAATGTAGCGAAATTGCTCTTACATTACTGACACCTGCATAAGGTTTTTTTAGCCCTTGCCAGGTTGACCTTTTTGAAAGATAAAAAATTCAAAACATGTGATTCTTCAGGCGGGGCTACTGTAGACTTCCAACCCTCCATCATCATTCTTTAGGTAAATAATGAAGTGGCATGTTCAATATTCTAAAATAACCTACAATGATTCTTGTGCAACAATTCTTATTCCAAGGTATAGCTCAAAGGGGCTAAAGAACCTTAATATGCGTTTCCACCAATTTGGACATTATCTTTTGGTTGAATTTCAATAGAACATTTTTGGAAAAATATATTTTATATAGCAATTTAGCGATAAATCATCCCTAAAAAAAGAAAACTGCTTACAGCAGCACAGTGCAGGGTTGCTCACAGAAGTCAACATGATAATTGGCCCCCATCTTGGTGCTAGAAGCACTGAATCGCCATATTCGTTTAATTGGGAATTTCTGCCATATTGGGACTCTTTGAAAATCTAAAACTGGCATAGATTCAGTGGGAAATTCTATACCAGTTGTAGATTTCAAAGAGTCCCAATATGGGAGAAATTCCCAATTAAACGAATATGGCGATACTGGGAGTTGGAATAACAATATTCATCCTCGTCAGTCAGTGACGGACTGACTGAGTACCAATTCTCTTCATTCGTCTAGATTTCATCCATGTTTGCTATCCTGCGTTGAAGCTTCAAGTCGGTTGCTCTTGGCAAATCATCACTTGAAGTGTTTGAAGAATTTTGCGGGGACGAATTTGCACATGCTGGTGAGTGTACCTTCTTCTTTTGGGTGCAAGGCATTCTCTTCTTACCCATAGCCTTCTAAACTGACTGATATTGTAGACCTAGCACAGAACAATTCAACATCGGTTGTGTGTAACGACTTTGCTTTGATGCGCACAGGAACAAGGGTTTCTGGGAGAACCAAACAATCTGCATTTGGAATTTTAGGGTTTTTAGGGCTTTTGTGTTTAAAAACGGTTTTTAGGGTTTTGCGAAGGGTTTGCTCATTGCTGTGGCTTTGGGGTTTTCAGAGTTGAGCAAAGAAATTAAACCAGGGACAGGATGTCGGCAGTGGGGAAGAAGAAGGGGCTGCTGGAGGTGTTTAAATTCGGCACCTACATTGCCATACCGATTGTCATGATGTACGCTTTTGCAAACAACTCCGATAATTTAGAGAGAATCATCCGCAACGTAAGAGAATTCTCTCTTTTCGCTACTTTCTCTTTCAGTTTTCTACAGTTTGATGTAATTATAGCTGTTTTATGAGGACCTTCTTCTTGCTGCGATTTGAAAATTGAGTTTATGTTTTTAACCCCTGAGGAACCAAGAAGCCCGAATTCGGCCTCATGTTTTTGTTTTTGTTTTTTTTAAGCAGTTTTAGTAGGTCTTATGTAAGCTTCCTTTTTTTCAAGTTTCGTTTTGATTTTTGACTAACACTTGCAATGTTCTTCACTGATTCCAATGATATAAAATTTGGTCCCGTCTGAATTATATATAATCGATTGAATTTGTCATTTTAAAACCATGAATCCTTGGTCTTTTAGGGGTTAATGATATTAACAGTATATACATAAACATTTTGTCTAAACACCCTTGGAAACAATGAACAGTGAGCCAAGAAAAAGAATCTAGCACAATCTTGAACTCATGTTATGTTGGCAAAGGTAAGCGTGGTTCACATAAGAATGAATGATTTCTTTCATCCAGTGAGTCTTTGGTTCACCTGATTGTATATCTGATAATGGAATATTATGCTTCAAAAGTGGGGCCAGAACTTTCTTGAATAGTTTAGTACTCCAGATTGTTTTTGTATGTGCTACAGTGAAATGGGTGCAAGCTCTATGCTTAACCATTTGTGTTGAAAGAACAATGTTGATAGACAGGTGTGAATTTGTTGCGAGTCTTTTTAGAGTCATGCCATGTATCTTCTTATTCTAACTGCAATGAATGAATGCTTGCTTTTGCCAGCGCTCGTACGTGGTGTACCCTCCAGAAGGACCTCGTCCTCCAACAGGGGATGAAATTCGGGACGCGATCAAGAAAAACAAGGCGGCAGGCTCATAGACTTCGGATCAAATACAGGTGCAGGTCAGCCTTCGTTATTAAAGCTTGATCCCGGGGGGTGCACTCTACATTATGTTTGAGAATCACGTGTGTTCATGACCCCTACTAAAAAACCCCTTGTATACGAGAGGTTATATGTCTAAATACCTTTGTATATTGATATATTCCGTTTTAAATATATGTTTAATGTAAGTATACGTGAATATTTCAGTTCTAAATGTGTTTATTGTATGTATACGTAATACGGCAGTGTTCAAATTAATACCCCTTTTGTGCACTCACGTATACTCGTACATGTTTAGTACAGTGCAGCCCCCGGGAGCTTGATTGGAAAGCGAAGAAGAGAACCAGAATTGGGTGTTAATTGTAGAGAGCCTGAGATGAATTACTGAACCGCTTGTTCCGCCTTTTGCTCCCCACTGGTCTGGTCGCTTCAATTGTAGATTCAATTGGCATGAAGATGTGAAGAAGCTGCCCTGACTGACTCTTGGTTCACCCTGGATTTAGGCTTCGAAGCTGAATCATGTTTACATCATAGTGAGCAGGTTCATACTGTGTAGGGAGCTGCTTTACTGTGAGCTCCAAGGTAACATCCATTTTAACATGCAAAGAGTTTGGAGATGTGTCTTCTTTGGGTCTGAATTTTATTTTATTTTATTTTGATTTTGGAATGAAAATGATGAGATTTCATTGCAAGAGACTGATGCTGGATTTGACCCTGACCTGGGTCTGAGTTTTCATATATTTTATGGTGTATTTAGTGTCCCGGGACACTATTTTAAAACCCGGACACTATTTAATTTTAGGGAGATATAGTGTCCTCATAAGAAAAAAATGTAGTGTTCCAATGACGGATGGCAACTTTATAACAAGCAGCTACGCTACGAGGAGCTCTAACCGGAATAAAACGGATGAAGGACGAGAATGCATTTCAGTGGAATCATGGATGGAATATATTTGCTAAAGTGGTATTTAGCCCCAAAAAATGAGTGTCCCCACAATTCCTCTTACCTATGGTCAAAGTCAATAAATATGGCATGCCACCTCGTGTCATTCTCATTACTTGGAAAGAACATGACACTCTCAATGAAAGTGAGAATGACAAGTGGCAAACTCCTATATAGTGTCAAGAGACACTATTTCTCTTCACCTTTGAACGAATTGTGGTAAAAGACATCAATTCTCCTCAGACACTAAATATGCCATTCAGTGTAGTCATTCTTGTGAATGCAAGCTACCCATCCAGTACGGATCCCAATGTCTTGAACAACCCACCATTGCTATCAATTAAGGTAGGATGTCCTAAAACCACCACCTCCCCCAATTATGACATGTAGATCTTTCTTGGGGGCACCTCAATTGAATTCAAAACCGCCAATTTCACTATTCAAATAGACCAATGGCATGCCAAGCATTGCGAAGAAATAGTTGGTGGTTTTGGGTATCATTATGAGTGAAAATTAGTACCACATGGTGTGGATATGGGGAAACCTAGAGGTCTGCTTTGGGTCACAAAGTTCTTTTCACTTCGAAAATTTGTATCAATTTGAATATTGGGAATTAAATTGCAAAAATTTGTGCATTCCGTGAGAAATCTTCTTCCAAATCACCGAAAATTATTTCTCATAAATAACCTTGTTAAAATGAGGCCATATTTCTTAAGTTGGTGGTTTTAAGACATCCTACCTTACATAACATTCTTTAGTAGCCCTATGGAATCAACATTGCAGGCCAAAATTATTACACAAATCGTAATCTTCTGGAGAGAATCAAAGCCATCTTTAGCTAAAGATGGCTTGGCAGCTCAATAAACTTATGTTTTCTTTATAGTTTCTACTTATTCCACATCATCAATTCCCTATTCAAATGTTGATTCTCTACACAAGCAAAAGGGTGTGCTGCAGTACTAGCTAAAGAATGTTATGGACTGTACATTCAAGGGAAAGTCGCTATTTGTGAAGGCTTGGGGGCTTTTGGTCGCAGGGATCCATGCAATGGTCAATCTCAATGCCCTTATTGCAGACAAGGAGAAGTGGGATCCAAAAAATGTCTTTCATTTTCCGCAGAGTACACCACTTATTAACCATTAAGCGTCCACACTACAATTACCCTGTCAAAACTCATTAATTCCTCACATTTTTAAAATATGTTATAATTTTCTGGTATTTTTCTCATATAAGGTATTGTTAAACCGATTTACCCTAACTTTTTCATAATTAAGTAAATAAATAATAAGTTTTTTCAAGGTTTTTTCTTGATAAAATCATAGTAATTACAAAAAAGCTTAGAATAGTATGAATTTTTTTTAGGGAAAATGTAAAGAACAGTGGTGAACAACAAGGTGTAGGTGGCAGACTTCTTGAGCTTATATAAAAAGAAATTCGATAGAAAAGCTTTTTCTGCAATGTAAATTGGAATTTTAGGGTTCTGAGCTTTACAGTGCTATAAAAATCGCAGTTTCAACAATTTTGAAGAAAGATAAATTGGACTAGAAAGTAAAAGGCAGCCCCCACACTTTCTTAGTTGGGACCATTTTCATTTGAAATTAGGAACTAGGTGAAAATCAATGTTTGACTAAAAAAAAGATCAAGCATGGCCCCATGGGGCTCCTTGCACGCTTAAGGGTTAATTTAGGAGTGGATCATGTCAATGAAAGGAATTCTTTATTGATTGTACGACAAGCTGACAAATTAATTAACACCTGAAAGCTCAAAAAGCCCAATTTTGAAATGGCGGCCTACATATGCTTCCTTTTGTTCAAATTTATTTGACTTTTTATTAACACACGTAATGTTCTTCACTAATTCCAATGATATAATATTTAGTCCGTCTGAATTTTATATTTCAAAATATGATCAATTGAATTTGTCATTTTAAAACCATGAATCCGCTTGGTCCTTTACGGGTGGGTGAAGATTGTAGCTCTTGAAGTACTTGGAAAACAGATAATTTTTGCGTGACAATTGGAGGCGTGTTCTCTAGGTTCCAATTGAATTTGAAAGTGAGGTTGCAGTCACTGCAGTGAATATCACACCCAGCTTATCTCCCAAAATAGACATGTGATCTCCTCCCGATTGAGCAGACCTAAACCTATAAAGGACATACCAAGCCCCACGGGCTTAGTTTTGTAAGAATCTTTGAGAAAACTTTTGATATAATGCACCATTTTTTTATTGGTAAATCACGTTGAGAAGGAAATAGAATTGCGCACTCAAATTCCATAATAACCCTCTCAAATTTACAATAAGAAGATTGTGATGATTGTCTGAAATTAGCCGAGGGAGGGGAAGCGGAACATGGGCAAGCCATTGGGCCAATTCAATTGTTGTGAGTGCATGCGTAGAGAGTCCAAAGGGCTCTGAGTACTTCAATGTCAGAGTATTGATGAGGGATTGTATTCTTG
Source organism: Pohlia nutans (assembly GCA_022496805.1). Classification (NCBI taxonomy): domain Eukaryota; kingdom Viridiplantae; phylum Streptophyta; class Bryopsida; order Bryales; family Mniaceae; genus Pohlia; species Pohlia nutans. The sequence goes on from CM040096.1 coordinate 26,418,184, forward strand.
GACTGATCATGAGTGCACAATCCCATGCGGAGCCTGATATGGAGTATTGCTTCAATTTTATTTTTATTTTTGAAACTCAATACAATTAAGCTTGGTAGGGTTTGTATGCTACCTAACTCATAAATGCAAGCCAGATTCCTCCAAGCTGCCCCAAATTGGGCCTCATGTCCTTTAGGGGTTAAGCTTCTCTAGCAGTACTCCATGGCCCTGAACTTTACATGATCTCTAAATAATTTCATTCCGTATTCAGGAAATGTTCTTGAGATTCTTCACTTTACACTAAAATTGGCGAGTGGATTAAGGCTTGGAAAATTTATGAACAAAATTTTGCTTTCTATTCAGATTCCGGGACTGACCGTTGGAGTTGCTCTTCTGAGTTACTTTACACTACACTACTTTTTGCTAATAGTGTGCACTACTAAATCCAAAAGCCAAAATTTATACCCAATCGTTTGCTTACACTAGGAACAACAACCCATTGTATTGACACACAATACAAGGTTCAACTATACAAGGCCACATCAGAGCACACACTAAAAACCCACCTTGACTATTAGCAAAAGTAGTGTATCTTTGCTAATAAGGTTGGATATCCTAAAATCACCAACTTAAGAAATATGGCCTCATTTTAACAAGGTTATTTATGAGAAATATTTTTCGATCATTTGGAAGAAGATTTCTCACGAAATGCACAAATTTTTGCAATTTAATTCCCAATATTCAAATTGATACAAATTTTCGAAGTGAAAAGAACTTCGTGACCCAAATCAGACCTCTAGGTTTCCCTATGTCCACACCATGTGGTACTAATTTTCACTCATAATGATACCCAAAACCACCAACTACTTCTTCGCAATGCTTAGCATGCCATTAGTTTACTTGAATAGTGAAATTGGTGGTTGAGTCTCAACTGTGGTGGCCCCAAGAAAACTCTACATGTCATAATTGGGGGAGGTGGTGGCCCCAAGAAAACTCTACATGTCATAATTGGGGGAGGTGGTGGTTTTAGGACATCCAACCTTAGTCAAGGTAGGAATAATGCCAACGAACATACAGTATGCCCATGTATTTTTCCGCCTATGCAAAATAACATTATTTTTATCTCTATGCTGGGGCCCTTGACTACTTCTGACATTAGTATTGATTGCAGTCAACATAAATTTGGTATTTCAAGAAAAGAAGCAAACCCAGAAATAAAACTCTAATACTTCAGACTCTCCTTTCCCGTGGAATGTGCTGTTCTTGCACTCTGTTTCCTGTATCTGGATTGAGGATGCTTAAGTTAATTGCTCACCATGAACTATTTCTGTCCAATTCAGTGATACACCAACAAGGACTGACATTCAATAAGAAAGTAACAGTACAGGAAATTCAGGACCTGCAAGGAAAAAATTGTAGAATCGCAGTGCATCATGGGATTTATCAATGATGCACCATATCACAAGAAAGGGTTTGCTTAAGAAAAATTGTGAAACCTTCGTTTCAGTCTTCAGACACAGATGAACATAATTCCAAAATTGGTGTACATGATTCTACAATCCTCTGGACAAAAGCTACACAACACCTTGAAAAACTTGCGAGCCTCAGCGTTTTTAAATCAACCAATGTCTATAAGGATAGATATATGTATGTATGAAGGCGATTTGCGACTACCTTCTAGATATGTCGACAATTACTAGTTTGTGGAAACAATTACTAGTAGAACACTGGATTGAGACTCTTATCCTGCAGACTAAGAGTCCGCAGCTTCACCTGAGGCATTTTGCTGGCAATGGATGATAATATGAGTACAAGCGTATCCTTGATGGACTGCAAAACACAACAACAAAACCACGGTGTCAAAGAGATTGCACAGTTTGTAAATAAAAACACTTATGTACAGCGTGGAGCCTTGAAATACAATACAAATTGGGACTATGCAAGAGTCCTATCTTTCCAAGTTCAGTGTAGAAGAAACTGAGGTTCATAAAACAAATTGTAAAATTTTAAAAAGTCGGACCCTAAACTCACCATTTAGATAGCTATCGACGATTCCGCCGCTTTCTCAGCTTTCTTTTCATATCCGGTTGCGGGGGTTCATTATCTGAAAAGTCTTCTGACCCAAGTTCGATAAGCTCTTCATTCTCTGACTTCGTCTCCTCCCTAAAAAATCCAAGTGTCAGAGAATTAAGGGCTTCAGTGTTTCACAACTTACGCATGGTTAGATAAATTCTCACGGTCAGTGAGTTACATTGAAATTTCCAATCATGCAAGCCCAACGTCAAACTGTGCACCGTCTGAATTAGTCCAGCTTTCTTCTTCCCACAACGAATTGAGAGGTCTTCAGAAAACGATCATATTAAAATTGACAATTTTATGTTGTAGTGAACTTCGCTGAATTTTCCGGACGTTTAACAATAATGTTGTTGGATGGAGCTCTCGTTAAATTGTGACACATTCATAAGTTTCCTATAGAGCGAACATCTGCATAACCTTGTGACCTCTTTCCTCCACGCCACTGCAACTTTGATCTTCTTGTGTATTTAAAAAAACTATGGAGGGTCCTTTTCCTGCTTAAATACTCTTCCAAAGTCTCTTCCAGGGTGGTTTCATCCCTGTGGCTTCAGAGAAACACCAATTAAACATTAATCGTACAAGGCATGAATAGAAGAATATTATTACAGATGATAATTGTTCCGTGACAGTCGAGTATAATTCCAATATTAGGCCCAAATTTAACAACTGTACATCATTATTATCATTTATCTTTACATCGTTTATAAGCTGTGTGTTCATTTATTACCCTCTTGACTCTTGCCGATGGGTTACCGACACCTGTTCTGGTTTTTCAGGTTTCTGTCTTTTTATTTCTTTACAAAACTCTCCCAATGTCTCGTCCCTGTGGTTATTCATTGATTACATAACGTCCTATATTGATATCCATAGAACTCATAATTCAAAGTCTGAAAAGAGGGCAGAACATCACATGCACCTTTCTGTAACAAACATTGTATGCAGCATACAATCGGGCGCTAGTTTAAAGGCTTGTAAAGTTACTCACTTGGGCCTGTCTAATTCGTTGAGTTGATCCAATGCATGTCTGGCTGTGTACAGCATCATTTTCTTCACCTGTCGCATCAAGTCATTAGTAAATATTCAACATACAAGTTCCTGACTGAACTTCAATAAGCTGGGAAGAACGCACCTAAAATCTACAAGAACTCTACATTGAATCACGACTTGAACTAGCAGGCTCCAAGGATCTCAGCAACAAGGACTCTGTGAGTACCTCAAGTTTATCTTCCTTCGCCCGGTGATCTGTAGGGAGTAGTCGAAACTCCTCCGTCAGGTCGACACACTGGCTCACATTCTCAGGAGAAACAAAGTCGAGTGCGACCTTGATACAGGACTGCAACAGAAAAATCCACAATACTGTCACAAAAGTGCTGAAACTCGAATATCAGCCCCATCAACCAAACATTTCTAATCATTGGCCACAACAAACGAGAAAATACCCGTATATAGAATCTGGCTCAATGAAAATGGATGAAAAGTACAAAAATTTACCTTCTGATTACGAACTTGATGAGGACATCCCGCTGGGATGAAGACTGCTTCTCCATACGCCTGCTCGAAAGTCCAGGCCTCAATTCCTGCAAGTCATTCAATAAGTCTGTAACGTACTTTGACACGTATAATCGCTCCAGATACTTATTGTAGCACATAGCACACTGGGGATCTAGAAGAGGCTGTAAACTTCACATAGTCCGGGCTTTCAAAGGGGAATTAATCACCACTACTACACATGGCCCCTGCAACCATATGGCTTGAATATTGTGAATGTTCCGTACAATTTCAACATTCCACGAAGCACTTAAGAGTTTCTCACCGTATTCCTTTTTCAACTGCCTCTTGTGCCTGACATCTAGGAAGAATGTTTGATCGTGGATGGGATGAATAATCTGCAGATCGAAGCATCCACACATTAATATATAATTGATACACCATAGACCTGCTTTTAAACATCACATTACTATTTGTCTTGGATTGGCACGTTTAGAGTCCAGAAAGGAATCAAGTCAAAGATTTTAGTTAATGATATGTGCATTATTTTTTCACAGTCGGATGAGAACTCACATCTGGCACAGGCAAAGAATCGACATGCAAAAACTCGTGCCAATGCTTTTGCAGGTATTCATGAAGCTTGGGCACATCCTCCCGTCGAAATATGTCCCAGAGAGCCCCGCCATATCCAGTAGTATCATCGCCATCGACTTCTAGTTTTACAGGACTGCATGGTTGATCTTGAATTTTGCTACCATTCTCCGTCTTGCAAATACCGTTTTCATCGTTTGGTAACCCATCCACAGTTGACAATTGCACCGGGGCTTTTAGACCGGAACTTCCAGAAGTGCTCGACATTTCTTCTTTCACAGCCATTAATGTATCCTCATCCTTCGGAATTTTGCAGAATACATCCGTGTCCATGTCCAGTGGTTTTTCTTCAACTTCCTCTTCACCTTTCTGCTTCTTGGCAGAAAAGCCTTTCTTCCTCCTTCCTCTAGTCTCTTCTTTCTTTCTGTGTTTTCCATACACAACCTTGCCTTCCTTGAATTCTTCAAGCATGCGCTTGATTCTTGGCAACTTATCCTTCGGAAACTTAATCTCTGAATTATGTGTCAACACATTAACCTGCAATTCAGCCAGTCAGACTATGTTCATACTCACTAAAATTTGCATCAACGCCGCTGTATTGCAGCTATACACACAGAAGAAGCACCTGTCTTGAGAAGGCAGAAGACAGGCTCACGTGAAAGAAGGTTGCAACCAAATTGACATTAACACTAATAACAAGCAAAAAACAAGACTAAAATTAGTTAATTTAAGTTTAAAAAAACCAGAGAAGAGACAGAGAAAAGCTTACTGCATCTGACATGTCGCAATGCAACTTGGTGACCGAGTCACCCATCCCCAGCTCCTTTCTCCACCCGTAAGCAATATACGTCTTGGGGCCCAAGTCAGGCTTGATGGCCTCTTTGGGCAATTGAGCAGCCAGATTGAGCATACCCTTGGCAGGGTCAGTATACTCCTGGAAAGGCAACGCCTGGAGAAACTCGGCTTCATGCCTTGGAAGGCGTTCTGCAAAGTAGTTCGAGGGCGGCCAATCCTTCAGTTTCAGCATTTCAGGCCATCCATCAGGTTCATTGTGAAGCCTTCCCTCTTCATAGCCAGTGAAGAACTGATGAATGTTGATCTCCACCTGAAAACACATACCCTTAATGAACATGATTCCTTGAAACATTATAAGAAGTACTACAGGAACACCACATACCACAGTAATTACGAGAGGCCATGGAAATTTATATCTTTCAAATTTAGACCAGCACTTTTGACCACCTGCTAAGTAGCTTACAAGCTCCACATAAAAATTTCGCTACTGCAATTGAACACCCACAGGATATGGTGTGTTCAGAGTAAGGAATGAATGACTTACCTCACGCCAATCAAGGCAGTCCAAAGCTTTTACAGTTTTGGTGTCTTCACTAAACTTGCCCTTGGTGGTCTCACGAACGGCACGCCACATTACCATAGGGTCCCAGCTGAGACCACTAGTGCATTCCAGCACGTCGCGAACAATGACAGGCTCACCACGCATCCAATGCTTCTGAAAGTGACCAAGCCCTTCCTCTTCCATACTCTGCCTTGTAGGGCAGAACAGGAAGTTGTCGCTTGCACCCTCCCTGTTTGCACAGTGGCGCAGGTCCTTCATGTCATTTGCAGCTTCTGCCTGATCACAAGTGGCACAATGTGGCACCTCGTTCCACAGTAGCCTTGCACAGTCACTGTACGCCAAAGCAGCAGCGTTCTCCACGTCCTGGCTGAGCTTGGCAGTCCAGTTTTGGTCGAAGAGAGTTCGGAGACACAAGGTGGTCTCACCGCAGCCACCTCTACCTTTTGGGGGGCATGGTATTGAGCCATCTGCGTTCGCAAACCAAGGTGGCAAAGGCTTTGGCTCTGGCTTCGGTTTAACATCCACTTCTTTGACGTCATCATCACTGTCCTCCTTTTTCTGCTTCGGAGGGTTTTTCCTCTTCCTGCCTCTCTTTTTCTTGGCAGGTTTGTCCTCGTCCTTGTCTTCCCCATCCTTCACTTCCTTCTTTTCTTCCCCTTTCACTGCCTCCTTAGTGTCTTCCTCCATAACCTCGTCCTCCTTCTCGTCCTCCTTCTCGTCCTCCTTCTCGTCCTCCTTGTTATGTGCCGATTCAGCCTGCGTTCCGCCAGGCTGAAGTCCACTACGAAGCTCGTGGCAGCATCGAAGGCAGAGATCGTACCCACATTTCTTACAGTTTCTGTGGTAGTCAACAATGGATGTGCTGCAATTGTTACTGCACACAACACGATGAGCCAACATACAATATTAGTCACTGGTTGACAGAAACGTATGCAAGTGATATGTGCTGGAATTCAGTGATGATGTACATCTTGACTTAGAGACAGGTCAAATGGAGTATTTGAGACGGTTCTCAATGCATTATGCCACTTACCAATAAAGACGTTCGTCCATGGAAATTGCTGCCTTTTCCACATTCACAGTTGGTGTTCCTGAAACAGTGCAACAGCATGGACACTTAACACATGTCGTTTATAAAGTGCACGGTACACATCTACGGAACTAGAGTAACGATAAGAGCACGTAAATCAGCACAGAAGACAGCCTATCAGTCTCGAAATTCACGTAACACCAAACCCACATCCAAAAATTCCTGGGCAACTTGTGTACTTGATGAAAAGATCTCATCCACCGTGAGAGGTAAGATTCTCCATCATCAATTCTCTTTACAAGTGCTCAATTAACAGGCTTTGTAGCTTGCCTTGTCTACTGCGCTCCACCTTCAGCTCCTCACGCTGCTCCTGGTGAAGCTTCTGTAAGCAAGGAAGTATTTTGTCCAAGCAATACAGCAGCAGCTTCCTGGTTTCCTCATCAGAAAGGGCTGGTTTTTCCTGCCAAAAGAGGCCATCATCACACACGAAAGTTAACATGCAGTAAGTCGAGACACAGAATCGTCCATGACCTACTGCAAATGTCCAGGTGATTGTTCTCTTGGGGGACATGATGACTCGCAAACTGATTACACTCAACCCTCTCTAATTGCACTGCCTGGCATGCGTTCACAGCTTGATATGGGGAAGCTGTCTGTTCCTATATGTACACAACTTGATAGATTCTCGGGATCCTATGCAACTAGAGAGGGTTGAGTGTACAAATGAGATCCTGTTATCCATCTATAACCCTCAGGCAGACTCACTCCCTATTCTGAACTTGCTCCTCGACCCCATCCTCAAGTCCATATAAAGGTGCTCACCACAACAGGCCCACTGCTACGAAGGCAGGCCTTGCAATTGCAGTTCCCGCGACACCATGGGCATTTCTCAACTACGTCTTCAAAAGTCATCAAAGGGTACCTGGAAATCAACACAAAGGGTCATGAATGTCCCTATGAAGAACATATCAAACGAGGACAGACATGGCTACTCATAAGAATACAACAATTACTACTACTACTACTACTACTACTACTACTACTACAGAGGTCGATCATTTACCAAGTCCTGATGCAATCGGCACAAAAGCGCTTGCGACTACACGTATTGCAGAAAGCCACCTTTTCCTTCTTGCTGCTCTGACACTGATGACACATTCGGTAGTCCGTATACGTTGACCTCACCTTTATTACCAGCAAAGACAAATCATGATCAGGAACAGGAATACGTATTTATATTACCGAGTTGCAACATAGAAATGCTAAACACAGTAACAGACAATCTAGTTCCTCTTCCGAGACTGTCAAGCAATAAAAATGCAACTTTCATCAATGACTGTGCAATACCTACCAGTATATATCGTGTAAGAAAAAGCACTAACCTGTTTCCCATTCTGCGACTTCGGATGATCATTTTCGGTATGGTCGGGATCCTCATCTTTGGCATCTGCAACCCGAGATATTCTTTTCCTTTGGGTTCTTGCAGATTCATAGGGAGTTTCAGATGCATTCTCGTCTACCTTAGGTTCCTTTACCTTAGATTCCTTTACTACCTTAGGCTCCTTTACTTTAGGCTCTTTTATTTGAAGCTCCTTTACCTTGGGAGTCCGGGGAGTCTTAGGTTCCTTTACCTTGGGAGTCTTAGGCTCCTTTACCTTGGGAGTCTTACTCTTGAGATTCTTACTCTTGTTGGAATTGTAATCTTTGTGGTGTTGACAAAATACGGAGCCTTCAAGGCTGGGCTTGGCACATTGCCAATTCTTCCCATCGCTTCGTCTGCAACGTTTTTCAGGACTACAGGGAGGGAGTTTTTCCTTTGTCGATGACTTACGTTTTTTGCTGCTGGGGACAGATTCGGATTCTTCTTCCTTACTGGCCGGGCTCTTCGCAGGCGGCTCAGCTTGTCCCACTTCAGATACATCGTGCTCCTCGGTTCCCAACTCACTCTCTTCGTCTTCATCACCACTCTTGTCGCTGGACAAATCTGCCTTTTCCAGACGAACTTGCGCCTCTTGTTTCGCCTGCCGTTGAGGCCTGAACTTCATGGGGCGATCAACCCCCCTGTGCAAGCAAGCCCTCGTTAAGAAAAAAAAAGGCTGAGAAAACACACTACAATAAACACACACTTACTACTAGACAGGTAGTACAAACTGCCCGTGAGAAATACCCAGAATACACCTCAGATTGCCAGATTCTAAGCATACTAGACTTGATGTGATCATGTCACGTACATGGTGTGAGCACACAGTTAATTAAAACCTTATGCCTTCAGTTCGCTTCAGATGGGGAATTCGCCTCGTTGCATTTGATCCCTGGCATTTGGAAAAACCAACCCATAAGAAACTCCACATACAAACTGGTCAACGTCAATGGCTCTGTATTTTCAGAGGAGCCACCGCTTACACAATCATGAGTATGACTCAACAAACAGCTGAGCTGCAAGGCCAGGAAATTTTTAATTTATTTTGAAAAGAAAGAAAAACAATAGAGCAACGGAACGTGAGTTCCAAGGCGGAAGTGCTGATTTCAGAGTCACTAAGTGCTTGCAGCAACTGAAACAACAAGCAAGCATCAACATATTAAGGTCTAATGGTCACAGAGGGAAAATACTTCATGAATGTGCCAAGAATTGTATTTTTCTGTCATCAGAAAAAAAAAACCTGTCGTTCAAGTTCATAAATCTGTCTCGCACATGATATCATGATCATCAACACATCAAACGAAAACTCAGCCCACTCAAAAAAGATGAACACTCTCCTTCACAGCTCAAACCTGACCGCACAGCATTAGGTTAAAACCTCGCACAGTTCAAACTGCCGACAATATGGAAGAAAACCACTGACCTTTTCAAGATCTCAACCGTGACCTAACCCCATTTGCTACTGAAAAAAAGGAAAAAAAAACCGCATTCTCACACATAAAAATTCCCCCTCTCCAATAAAAATAATAATCCCCAGTTCTCGATCCCAAACAATTTGTCAAGAAACACACAACAGGAATGCTCCTACACCCGTTTTTCAAACCTCACATCGCAAGATCAAAAAAATTAAAAAAATCAGAGGCTGAACCTAACGACGCCATGACCCCAAATGCCAGGAATTGAAACACTCCTTAACACCCACCTTGGTAACATCACACCAACAATGCCGGGCTCTCAAAAGACTGCGCAAGAACAAAGGAAGAAGAGGAAGAACGGTCCTCTGCTTCAAGACGTTCACAAAGCTGGTGGCGATGGTGACGCTCATGCAATAGAAAACCAAGTAACTGTGGGGACCTCCAAACAATGAATGAGGACAGGCATCTAGTCTGTCTTTTCTAAACCCACTCCGTCTGTCCTCAAGGAAGGGGTTCACTTACCAATCAACTCACGTACAACAACAACAAGTCCCTTCCACCAACTCCTGTTTCCTCCGCCGCAGCAGCAGCAACAGCAAGTGAAGAGAGAAAAGATGCGAAATTCTTCTGCGGCAAAAAGCAAGAATAAGAAGAAGATGATGATGAAGAAGAACTGAACCACCATCAAAGTTAAAAGAGAGGCGAGAGTAGGGACCTTCACAAGTTCATACTTGGGATGGAATTCCCGCGTCATGAAAGCCCGGGGCGTCCCCAACGATGCGTATGAAAAAACTATTTTTGTTTTTGTTGTTTTGGGTGTCATTTTCGTTTTTTCAAAATACAGTAATGATGATGATGATTCCTGTATTTCTGTTTCGTATTCTGTTTGGCAATTTTTATAACAATCATCACATTCTTCTTAAGCAGTTGTGACGGAGGCAACCCCACCCGGCCCCCAAAAACAAAATTTAATAGTCTCACATTCATATGGCCCGTTGAAAAAAGAAAATTACGGGATTTGTGAGGCCTCACAACGTATTAGCATGCACTCGCCATGTTTCGAACTCAAAACCCTGCACAAGCAACCGCATGATCTTATCAACCTTGCAGATGTAACTAGATCAGCGATGATTCCACTATAGAATTGAGTAAAAATCTCAAAGGGCCTTATGCCGGGACATGCCCTCAGGGCAAAGCCTCTCCCTATATGTAACATTCCATCTACTTTACACTCAAACCTTTTTAATCTTATCATGCTTACTTTCAATTTTTTTCACTTTGACATAGTTTGAATGTGTGACAAGTGTACTACATTGTGACAAGTATGCAAGTATGACTAATTTTTTTTTTTGCAATTTTTATAACAATCATCACATTCTTAGGCACTTGTGAGGCAACTCCACCCTCCAAAAAAAAAATTCAATAGTCTCACATTTGTAACGTTCCATTGTACTGTACATTCAAACCTTTTAAACCTTATTACTTATACTCTCAACTTTTTCACAATGACATAGATTGAATATGTGACAAGTCTACTACAATGTGACATTGTACTACACTATGACATTGTACTACAATGTGACTAATTATTGTGGGTGGATAGTGATAAGATGTGTTGCCCACTTTGTCATTAATTAATTAATGACAAGTGCATCAAGGATCCACATGGATCCCATTGAAGGGATGCCACATATTTATTTTTTATATATTTTTATGTTTTTCATTTTTAATTATTTCCAAATGACTACATTTGATACTCGAGAGGCTCAATAAACAATATAGGATAAAATTTTTTTAGAAATCATACAATATAGGTATGTGCAAACGACATGATAGACATATATATATATATATATATATATATATATATATATATATATATATATATATATATATATATATATATATATGTATACACACACATACAATACAATATACAATGATATGAATTATGGTATAATTATGTGTCGTAAAAGATACGATATATTATGGTACATAGTATAGTATATATACATACAACAAAAATATGTCAGCAATAATTATAGCTTTGTATCAACATTCAATTTTTTTTATATAAGTATAGGACTATCTTATGACATTTCGCTTCGTGAACTAATTCATGAATAGCAAGTTCTAAGTTCAATTTTGTGTATATAGTAACAAATATGCAAGGTATTTTAGAATGTCATAATAAAGCGATTTGTATGATTAGCTCATCTAATATGCACATAATATTTTTGAATTGTCTCGACGTAGTTCTTTTTCTACAATATATCTCTAAAAGCATCATTCTTTAGTAATGAAAAATGATGCATCCATAATAGCATTATATACCTTCAATTTAGGATTTATTCTTGGAGAGATGGAATCATGCTAAACCAATTAAAGAATGCTATGACCCTCAAAAGTCGAATCCCATTAATTATGATTTTTTAACCATATCCTCTTATCACGATACATAGAAATTCAAATTGACTTTCATTTAAATGTTCATTGTTATTTATATATATATATATATATATATATATATATATATATAATGTTTAGTGAATGACCAAGACTAACATTTGTATTATTTTGTAATTTAAAGTACCTCTCACACAAAAAGAAAACAAGATTTACAGTAGTCTCTGCCCTAAAAGTGGAAAGACCACGAAAATGCTTTGTTTTTTGGAGTTATACGGCTAAACAGTAAAAAAAGTTGTAAAAGTAAACATGGGATAAATCATACTCCCTCTATTTTACTAAAAAACCATGATTTATGGCATGTTTTAACTTAACACTTCTTTTGCAAGAAGAAAAAGTTGTCTCAATACTCAAAAAATGGTTTATTTTTAATAGTAGTATGTAATTTTGTGTCACTCTCATTGTCCATCACGTTTGGAAGCGGACGGGGTTCACATTTGAAGTATAAAATATAGGACAAATATTGCAAAAAATGATTTTGCCAAGAACCATATGTTTTTTGATGGGACAAAATAAGTAAGGACTACGCAACTAGCCACTTGTTTTTCAAAGATACCATCAAGGGAGCTCCATAAGGTTCTTAATACCTTGTTGGACCACACTCTTTACACTATAGCAGCACTGTAGAGAAACTGCTAATAAAATAATCCAACTCTCCAACTCTTTTGCTTGAACCAACTGAAGTTGGAGAAAATTCTTTATAATTCCTCCTCTCCTTTGACAAATGTTTGAGATTCAGAGGTGAACAGGAGGGAGGCTCAAAATTGTTATGTCCTCAAGAATAGAGTTATCCAAAAACAAACTTTGTGATTTCCAACTTGTAAGGTAGGTCTTTGTCCCAATAATTATATATTATGACAAGCATTGTTCATGAACAATCCCTTGGTCTATTCATGAATAGTCCCTTAGGCTTGGAGGAACTTGTGGGAACTGTCTCCTAGCATTGGGGAGGTCATGAGTTTCATACCCCACAGTAATGTAAGGCCTTGCTTTAGATTATTTTCCAACTCACCATAGACTAGTTTTGCAGTATTTTTGAACTCAAAATGAGTTTAATCCTTAAGCGTGCAAGGAGCCCCGTGGGGCCACATTTGATCGTTATTCAGTCAAACGTTGATTTTCACCTAATTCCTAATTTTAAATGAAATTGGTCCCAACTAAGAATGTGTGGGAGTTGTCTTCTACTTTCTAGTCCAATTTACAGTTCTTCAAAATTGTTAAAATTTCGTTTTTTTACAGCGCTTTAAAGCTCACAGCCCAAAAATTCTAATATACACTGCACAAAAAGTTTTTCAATCGAATTTCTTTCTATGTAAGCTTGAAAAGCATGCTACTTACACCTTGTTGTTCATGACTATTATTTACATTTTTTCTAAAAATTCATACTATTTTAGGTATTTTGTAATTACTATGGCTATTACAAGAGAAAAACTTTGAAACATCTTATAAAATTCAATTTTCATTTAAATAATTATGAAAAAAAATCAGTGTAAATCAGTTTAAGGATATGTTAGATAAGAAAAATACCCAAAAAATATAATACACTTTAAAATGTGAGAAATTGATGAGGTTTGACTGGATAAATGTAGTGTGGCGCTTAAGAGTTAACCCCTAAACGTCACAATGTTCAATTTCTAAACAACTAACAGATTCAAACTTACCCCACGTTCTCATCAATGCTTGGATGAGAGTCATCCATTTTTTTGGATATACTTCACCAAATTATTGTCCTATCCAATGGTTGGATATGACGATTCTAGAGTACACATTTTTCTAAAATTACAAATGTAGAAGTATGTCAAGTTGTTGACCAAGCCAAAATTACATTGATTGTAGTTCAAAAGTGACCTTGCAAAAATGAGGTCATAGATTTAAGGAATACAACAAATTCAAAGAATTATCACGTTAAGAGTATCTCATTTCAGATCCATTCCAACAAAATTTACTCAAAAAATATTAAAATTTTGATTGTAATCAAATTTAGAAGGAATTTTTAATTTTAACTTTCAAATTTTATAATTAAATATCGGTAATAGTATTGGTGAATTGAACCGTATGAATGGAATCTAAAATTCAAAATCTAGAACTTTCATTTGTATATCTATTCCGAAATATTCTTCTAAGTAGTACTTTATGATGATTTTTTCTCAAATAGTCAATTCTAAGAACACCTTGGTACGTTTAGGGGTTAAGGTGAGTTCAACAAGAGTTTCCACTCTTTCCGGTTAACTCTAATTGAGTTAACCAAAAACAGAAGGGGAGTTGAAGAGGAGTTCCCTCTCTATAATTAAATTTTCTAACAACCATTGTTCATGAATAGTCCCCATGGTCGGGGCTCTTGGCTTGGAGGAGCGGATGGAAACTCTCCTTTAGCATTGGGGAGGTCACGAGTTCCACGCCCCATGGTGGTGCAGGGTCTTGCTTTAGATTATTCTTCAACTCACTTTAGACTAGTTTTGCCGTCTTTTTGAACTGAAAACGAGTTGAAGGTGAGTATGAGGTGAGTTTCCAATTTGAGACACTCTTTTCGGTTAACCCTAAAGGACCGGGGGGTTGTTGAACTTAGCTCTTGTTTTCTTGACTAGCTCTTGTAGCAAGCTCAATTCTTCATTGGTGTGGGATAATTTTGACGATCGGCACCGTTGAAATTAAAGAAGACTTACATAGGTTTTTTATAAAAAAAAATGATCAACAAAATCGCACAATTTTTGAGAAAATGCCACCGTTGAGAAGATTGATGGAACTTGTTTGGGGTATTTTGTACACATGCTGAAATCGGATTGTTCAAAAGTGCTCCAAAAATTCTGAAATTTTTACTGTGAGTAGAAATCATCATTTTAAACATGTGCAAAAAATTTCAAGTAATTTGGAGGTGTGAGGAGGAAGATATGAGGGTCTGAAGTGACGCCCGAATACCCTCTGTGCAACTCAAAAAAATCACCAAAAATTGCTCACTTGATGAATTTCCGATCAAGAAGTACCTACAGATTTGGCTCTCAAAAAGAGCCAGGGTCTCTTTGTTGCTCATCCTACAATTCAAAGCCAAGAACCCGAATTTCCTCACTTTCTAGTTCCAGAAGCCGCGTGGGGGCCTTATGGTCCTTTAGGGGTTAACCCCTGATTGCCCAGAGCATACACTAAAAAGTCAAACAACACTTTCATATGGATTTTTCTCATCAATATCTTTTGAGATAATTTTTGAAATATTTTTGATAAATGTAAACATATGTTTCCTATTGGTCCTTAATTTTTCAAATTTTTTTACTGCGTTATAAATTTAATATGATTTTTGAGGTAAAATACACAAAGAAATTCATATAAATTACAAAATTGTTCCAAATAACCAAAAAAAATTGTAAAAGGGTTCAAGTTACAATGAAGAACCATACGGAAATTTCAATTTAAAAAATATTTTCTAAATGTGGAAATTTGATGATGACATATGCTTTACAGTGTAGTTTGGATTATGACCTCTTGACATTGCGAGTGCAATAAAATACTTAATATTATGATTATTTCATATTTACAAAGTGAAGTAGAAACTAGACTTGATAAGCTCCATTTTCTTAGTTGGACTTGAAAGTAAAAATAATCAGCTTTAAAGTTGAAATTGAATTTGACCAACCACCATCCACTATTTGGATGCTTGGGCATTTGGGTTAACTCTAATGTTAGAATATTTTCCAAATGAGATTGACAACTTATTTAATAGTTTTTCAATTTGAAATGAGATAGATGCATTAATGGTGAATTCTGTCAACAGTGGCAAAGAGAGTGAGGCTACTTAGTCTATGATGATTTGAAATTTTAGGCTGTTGGATGATGGCCTTGGAAAGGGGGGGTTGTTCCATTACCCATGGTACAGTACTGAGTCCACTCATGAACTGGAGCATTGAGGAATTTGATCAGTGAATTAATTTTTAAGGGAATAATCGTTTTAGTGCCAGTTAGTTCAGTTGCGCGCAAATTTTTGAATTGTGGAGAATTTTGATGGAAATTGAAGCTTGGCATGGGCCGTCACATTGACAATTATAAAACTTACAGTATGTAGTGGAGTTGATGGGTTGCTGGGGATGGTCCTGCACAAACCCTCTTAAAACCAAAAATGCAAGTGATATGTCCCATCCACCATCATTGGGTAACCCACACCATAACTCAGTTTTTAAGTACAGTATGTTTATAAACTACTGTACACGACCGTATCTGCGCGCATGTTCGAAGGGGAACTTTGGGTATAAAAGGGCATCCAAATGCCCGTGCTGATTTCACTAAATGGCAACTCTTGATGGGGCAAAACATATGGTATCTTATTCAAACACAATTTTTGTTTTAGGATAACTTTAATCACACCACTGGAAGTTGTCGCACTTGCACAAATGTAAATTGAGATATTCTAAAATAAAACTTGCTCATTGTTCACGCTTGTCTTCTCTGAAAGCAAACACTCTGAAAATTTGAAACTCATTTGAGTTAACCGAAAAGAAGCCCATCTAACCTCCCTTTTTCCTCTACTTCTAACCTCTTTATTGAACTATACTTGGGTTGAATAGTGTCGTGCCATAGATTGTTCCCTTGTGGGCCATAAGCTTGGAGCTTTGATGGAAGGTGTGGGAATCATTGCGAGGTGTGAAGAATAATGACAGTGGCTTGCTTAGATTGTCTCCCAACTCATCATAGACTAGTTTTTGGTCTATTTATATTTCAATATGAGTTCAAGAGGAATTCAACACAAGTTTGCTAAAACTTTCCTCTTTGGGTTGGCTTTTCGGTTAACTCTATTGCCCTACCACGAACTTCCAAGTGGTTTCTTTTTTTGCGTTTGTTTCATTTTCTACATCATAACATTCAGTAGCCTATGGAAAAAATTACGTCCACCTATATCTGAATGTAAAACCAGATTCAAGCTTTCTAACCCTATACTAGACTTCTTATGGTTCTTGGCAACTTCACTTAAAGATGATGTTGCCCTTCTCTCCATGCAAATTGTTCATGAACTCAATGCATTTAATTCAATTGCACATGAAGTGAGGCAACTACCAAGAACATGTGGAGACAAAAAAGAATTATCGATGCAAGACATTGTTCATGCTTAAGAGTTGCCTTGCTAACTTACAAATGTCCGTTGCTTGTAACTTGTAATCTCCTATCATCTTGAGTAGCTACTAATTTTTCTAGGAGGGCAAAGATGCATTCCATTTACTATAGAGTTTTAAATAATGTGTGGTTCTCCCTATCTAATTACCCTAACACATGCACATACTTGACGCACGCACATCCCGAGGCTGGTGTAAACTAGCCATGAGAGTAGGAGTGTTGAATTGTTGGCTTTTAACTGTTGGAAATTTGTAATTTCTACATTCATGAGGAGGTATCAAAGATAGCACTTACAAGTAGAAATTCCATTGTTGCAACTTTAAACTATTAAGTATATTTTCTACTATTAACCTCTAAAGTTTTTTGGTTGTTTAACACCAAAAATTGCCTCCATACACTCTTTTACAAATAAATGCTAAAAGAAATCTTTCTTTTTTGTTAAATTGTAATTTTAACTTCCTAATCTTTCAACTAACTTAGTCACGTATGTGCTCTTAAAATTTTAAAATTAAAAACCTCACCAATTTCAAGATTATAATGTTAGAGTTTCAAAAATTACTTTTTTTCAACCCTTAATGAAGTTGAAGTTTTAATTTTGAAACATTTTATAAAATAGTGCATATGTCATAGTGCCATACAATGTGTGCTCAAAAATCTCATGCTAAGGAAATAAGTTGAGGATTTACATATTGAGTGCAAAGAAGTACGGGTTGAAGAGTAACACTAAATTGCTAATAACTCAAACATAGAATTGAAAAATGTCAATTTTGATCGTGAAGATGTTCTAAAAAGCAACGTACACCACATGTTTTTAATTTTTTTTATGAATATACAAAAACTCACATTCAAAAAAGAAGTTCAAAGAAGTTCAAAGAAGTTATAGAATTATTTTTATGAAGAGATGCCATTATTGCGTGCAAGATAAAACACTTCATAACTTTCATTTCATGTTGGAATTATTCAAAGCTTTTTGTGTATGCAATTATAGATTTGTTCAACCAAATCCAGTTCATTTCAATTTTCTTTGTAAATAAAACCAAGAAATTGTGTTTGCACGGGTGCGTGCATTTCGACAAAAAGCAAAAAAAAACTTATAAATTTTGTAATATTTATTGAAATCACACGAAAGAAAGTTTAGCATGAAGATTATAATGATTAGAAGTTACACTAAAAATATCAAAAATAAAATTAAAAAATCAAAAGTCTTTAGATCGTGCCCCAAATTGCAAAAAGTATGTTTTGCGATTCAAAGAACTTTAAGGGTTAAAATTACTAATTCTTTTTATGAATTAAGTCCCCATTTTTAATAGGATTCTAATGCACAAATTTTTTTGGATATTGTATGAATAAGTTACAAATTTTTGAAGTTGTAAGTAAAATTGTTGACTTTTTAGTTGTTAAGCATTTTTATTGAATTTATGAGTGTCAGCAGGTTTTGGAGATACGGTAAACATTAGTTGTTTGTACCCCTTATTTTGTGAAAACTAGCACAACTTTTCATAATCCAACAACATGACCCTCTGCCCACAATGGAGTACATATACAAGGATCCAAACAAAAAAAAAATTAAAAATTAAAAAAAAATAATAATAATAAAATAACGTAAATATTTACACAACAAATTGAAAATGTGTACAAAATGCTACAATACCATAGAAATGTCATGTACTTTCTTTTTGGCCATTTATTTCATGGCCTTGGTGAAGCACATGTCCAATCTTTACCACAAACATCCGTGTATGTATGAAAGTAACCAAGGGCGCCCGAATGAAAAGCGGACATTCTAATCTCTTACCACGCATGCCATTTCAAATGACTTGAAATCCATTCATCCGTGACGAGCACCATCTTTTGTATGCTTTCGTATTGCTTTGATGCCTTTATACGCATGCGATAGTAAGAGCACTGTACTTTGCACATCACAATTGTAGTGGCCACACATATTCCACACCAAAAATCACCTCCTCATTGCTACAGTACCCAAAGTGTTAAGGGGTTTAGGGATTAAGGAAATATACCCAATGCATTAACCCTTAATTGCTTGAGCGTCCATTTTTTGAACAATGTACAGATTTCATCCATGTTTTCTCATCCGTCATGCACTTTTTGCAGTGTGGATTTTTTACTATAGATTTTATGGGAAGTTAGCTTCATGAATGTGTGATCTGATTAGAAAGGGGATGATTTGTGAAAAAATTATGCCTCATTTCATGTTGTAGTGATTCATCTAAAATTTCGAAGATTTCAGTGTAAAAGTGCTCTTAAAAAAGTCAACTCATAAAATCAAGCAACCAAAAAATCTCCAAAAATCACTATACTCAGAGTATTACATTTCAACCAATCACAACAGATTTCATCTACATATTGTCATTATATTATTCCTACAAAAGAATTTTCAATTTCAAGTTTTAAATTTTATACAAAATTATTGGTGATAGCAATCATAGAATCGTATGGATAGAATCTAAAATTCATAATGTACAACTTTTATTCCCCCAATTCTAAATCCCCCCCTCGACGTTAATGCAAACACTATTCACCCATGACCCATTTGGCCCCATTTTCTAAAATTTCCATTTAGGGCACCCTTGGGTCTTTTTTGGGCCTACAACTCCAAATTAGTCTAGGAGGACCCCCTCGGGAATTTAAACCCTTGGCAGAGGGGGTTATTTTTTAAGGTGGGCCCCTACATGCACAAAATTGGGGGTAGTCTTTGTCCTCTTGCATTAACGTCGAGGAGGGATTTAGAGTCGAGGCTTTAATTCATACATCAAGTTCATAACATTCCTCTTAGTTGCATTTTATAATGCATCTTTGCAAAACTCCCCAATCTAGAGAGGGCTATACGCAATTAGGAGTTAACCCCTAAACGCCGCCGCGACCAAAAAATGGCTTATGACTGAAGTCCATTGTTCAATTCCAACTGCTGCGTGGATGATTTCCATCCAATTCTTTATGTGAAGGGCTTTGCTTGGTGATGCCACCCCTTCAAGTTAAATTCAAATCATTCAAGCTATTTTTAGATTTTACATGGGGTCCCAACTACAAAAAGAGTCGTAAAAACGGTTCACCGTGTAGTGTATTTTGATTTTTTTTGTTTGTTCGACTTAAACTAAATTTAGGCTATGAAAGTGAGTTCCATTGCATTTGAGCTTAACTAACAAAACAATGCTTGCCAAGTCTAGTTTCTACTCCACTTTGAATTTTTGGAAAAATTTGAAAATTGAGTGTTTTATTGTAGTTACAAGTTCGGTTGGTATTACCAAGGTGTAGCAAAAATTTATAAATTTAGATACACGGATGATTTTCATTAACTAAACTTTTCTTCATTGTAATTTATACCTTTGGTAAAAAAATCGGAATTTTCTAATACATTTTGTAATTGATATGAATTTTCGTTACAATCACTTCAAAAAAACCATAATAATTTCAAATTTTCACCAAAATTTATGAAAAATTTATGATTTGTAGTAGACATGTGGCTTCATCTACTAAAAATATAAAGTTGAATTCTTGTATTATTTTTAGTCGCAAATTTGAGTGTGGCAGATAAAGCATGATTCCATGGTCATAGGCCCAACCTTTAGGGATTAAGACCCCTATTCAGTGTAGACACGGGGTTTGTATAGACGGGGTTTATTGGCTCTGACCCTAGGGAAGAGGCATTGCAGGGACACCCATTTTCTTCGGCTAAAAATAACTGTAGCAAATATATTCCGTCCATGATTCTACTGAAATGCATTCTCGTCCTTCCGGTCAGAGCTCCTCGTAGCGGAGCTGCTTGTTTTCAATGCAGATTCTAATTCTCGGTATACTGTGGACTCTTACAGGATACACTCTGGACTTTTGGAGTGTAGGGGTAACTATCTCTGACCCATACTAATATGGATAGTAGAATAATTAATATTGGCAAAGCCTAGCCTAATGTACTAATATACTCAGCTGTGGATTGCAAGTTTGCAACAGCCCTAAAATTTCAATCATTCCACTCCCAGAGCCAATTTAAGCCCCGCCGTCTTTTGACTCTGACTAACTATTATTTCCTCTGTGACAAAAAGGTTCAAGGACCTTCCACTGTACCGTTTTCAATACTGTATGGTTAGAGTATGTGCTGTACCGTATTATACGGTTCATGAGCACCAGAGCAGTCCACATCCATCCACAATCTGCCACCTCAGGGAAGAAAGAATCTTCTTAGTGGTTGTTGTGGTTATGTCATCGGTCATCTAATGATTTGTACAAGAGAATTGGGTCCACACACACTAATTTATTAAGAATTGGGCCTGCACACTAATTCACTTGAAAATTGTCCACAATGTACATTATACTTCAATTTCTATCTGCATTGTCATGACATTCAGTAGCATGTATTGTCTCTGCTTTGGCTATGCAGTAGATGGTGTGGAATATTCCACATCCAACAATATTTCATCAGTAGCTAAGTGGACAGGTGGAGGCTTAACCCCTAAAATTCCTTGACCGTATTCTCACAAAAAACCATGAAAAACGCAGCATTTGGAAGTTGCAGAAGAAATCATATGTTTTTTTAGTTTTTTCATCATTTAACCGTAAGATCTAATACCCAACTTGAATTTTCATGTGAGCAAAAAATTTGAGAGCAAAATGACCATTAGATTCTTAGATTATAAGGATCAAAGTTGCAAAAGAAGATTTTTTGGGGTTCAATCCGGTGACAAATTTGAACTTTAGAAATTAATATCTTTTTTTTGAATGGGTTAGAAATTCATTGAATGGCAAGGCCATGTTAACAATTGAGTTAAGTCTTCAAATATAAAATCTTGTAAGAAAAAAGCTCATATTACTTTTTCATAAAACAATTACTAGAAGTGGGTACAAAGTGAAAGGAAAAAGAAAATCATTAATAAGTTTGACATGGAATTGTAAAATGTCAATCTTAACGGTGAGAATGTTGTACTTGGAAATCTTCACCTAGTGCCTTTTATTTCATTAAAAAATATTGAAAATTGAGTTTAGAAATGAGCTTCAAAGTTTTTTTTGTCCAAACTGCCCAAAAAACAGATCTCCTCGTAACTTTTATCCCATTGCTCAAAATGGGTAGATTTAAAGCTTCATTTGTAGATAAAGATCAACCAATCATGAATCAAAAAAGAAATTTTGAAAAAGAGTAAAAAATAAAAAAATTCTTGCTGCCCGATCTCGCTTCAAAAACTTCAAATGCTTATAACTTTTGCAATACTTATCGGAATGACATGAAACGAAGTGCGACATGTAGAGTGTAGTTTTTGGAAGCTACACTGAAATTTTCATTGAATTTTTTTAAAATATGAGGTCCCTGGAGGCTGCCCAAAAAGTGGAACGACCAAAATATGGTCCCTCAGAATTTTAGGGGTTAAGGTAATGAGCAAAGTGCATGAAAGAAAGGCAGTGGGCAGTGGGCATGAAGGCTATTGAACGTTGTCGTTATAAATAATGCGACTTTGGTAAATTAGTGTCATATGCATAAATAGGATAATTTAGTATAGTAGAATCGACTCTTAAGTCAATTGAGAAAAAAACCAGTTACATGTCGAGTGATTGTAATGAGGCTCTTATTAATTATAGTACAATTAGGCATTCTAATGTGAGTGCATTATGATGCAACCACATATACCATGACTTGGTGCTTCTATTACTCATGAAATGAGACTAATGACACTCTTCACTTTGCTAATGCACCAAAATTCATATTTTGACTTTGGGTATAAATTAATTAGTGTTTGGTCATTGAGTTTTAATGCGGATGATAACGTGGAGAGTAGAATTATTTTTTTGGAGATGGAAGGTGATCATGGGAATTCTATAGTGGGAACCGATTTGAATGAAGGGAACTTCGTCTCTCTTATTCTGGAAGGGAGAAGTCTACATTGACGAACTTTGGTTGTAGTAATCCCACGCACAACAGCCACTGCATTTGGATTAGCTCTAATCCTCGTTTGTTGTGTACGTCACTAGTTATCTTTCGTCACAATCTTTTGAACGAGACCGCTTGCGTGTTTCTCGACTCTCGGAAGCGACTGTTCACCAAAATCCTAATGGATCATTAAGTGAAACGTATATGGTTCATTTTGGAGGCGTATCATGTAAGCGGAAATGAGAGTATAGGAATGATAAGGTTCAAATGTTGATAATGCTCAATTGGGAAGGTATTGCGCCAATTTTTTAAATTTCTGCTTTGTTTGTTAGTGAGCATGTAGATACAAGAGGTTTTGTATATGTGTTTGCTTTCCAATCAAGGTGTTTTTGTTTTGATTTCGATTCATTTTGTTTAGTTCTTGAGCTACTTCCTTGTTCAACGTCCTAATGTTCTGTTGATTTTCGTGTGTTCAATGCCTTGGAGCTTTGTTTTGTGAGGTCGCGCGCAATTTCGGTGTAAAAGAGCAATTTCCGGGGTGCAAAAGCAAGTGATGGCTGGCACCATGTGTATGTGTCATGTGTGGAGCTCATGACAAGTGTCATGTGTCGGTCTTGAACTAATTAATTAATTAGAAAACCACTCTTGTTACACTACTATGGTACTATGCACTAAAATGTCTATACAATAAAGGCCCCTTAGACTTGCTAATCTTCATATTCTCTACCATTAGTCTCGTCAAAGTATTGTTTCTACTTGCATCGATTCTTTGAAATGACAACACTTAGATATGAAAATGCATATCCAATAGAATTTCAAATACACTTTTAATTCCGACGTCGCCATTCATGCCAACACTCCAATCTAACAAATTTGATAAGAACATCACAAAAACAGCAAGCGTTCCAAATACAACATTACAAACAACAAAAATAACTCTAATGTAATGACTTTGAACATAAAAGCACAATGGCACTCACAATAAAGTATTATACTGCAATAGTTTTAATTTCCAAGTATATACACTGACTCAAAATACTGAATCAATGTTTCAGCTAGTTTTATTAGATCTACAATGCCATGAGAACAAATGAACAAATTGAAAACTTTGTATACAAAAGTTGTAAAGCATAAAGTAATAAACAACATCTAAGTGAAAAACACAAATTAAATTGATAGATTTTAAGATATGGAATTTAGAATTAGACATATACATTGACTCGGTTTTTTGAGCACTTTTTAGAATACACTCAAAAATTCGTCCAACTTCCTTTTGATTCCAAAACAGCTGCAATTCGAGCAGGCATGCTAGCATACAACTTCCTACACTCATCTACACTGATAGAAGCATAAACCTCTTCAATACGAGTCCACAATTCATGAAGATTCTTTGGAGCAGTGGGATAATAATTCAATCTATGTTTCACAAAAGCCCATACATTGTTAGGGACACAAGAACTCAAGAACAAGAGAACAAGAGAACAAGAGCAAGAACATGAACAAGGACCCAAAAACAAGAAGTGCAATAGTACACAAGTGTGGTTCTCAAGAAAGTATATTGAACTAATCGATAGTTGAACAAGATACAAGACAAGGCACACTCGAGGGTGCTCCTAAACTTGTGTTGACGAGAGTGAGGAGTCCTTCATCTCGTCCCCTAGATATACTAGTACTAAGGAAGCTTCTGAAGGGGCTTCCTAGAGACTATGAGAGTCCCTAGGAAGTATCTAGAAAGATCCTAAAAGTCAAAGGACCTATAGAACTTCTAGAAGTATTCTAGAAGGTTCTATGTCGGTGGCAATACCCATCACGAACTAGTTTGGACAATAACTTATCACTGGACAATACGGCAATACCCATCACGAACTAGTTTGGACAATAACTTATCTCTGGACAACTACGGCAATACCCATCACGAACTAGTCTTGAACAATAACATATCTCTGGCTTCAAGGCCTAGTCTTTGCAATACCCATCTCAAGGTTCTATATCCGTGACATCACCTCCCTCTTTAGCGACGAGTCTTCACGAGGAGTGTTGTTGTGGACTCTCGATCAGATGCGAAGAAAATCAAAAATATGTCTCATGGTTTCTCCGACATACTCAAGTTGTCTAGCGCGAGTTAAGTGGTTTAAGGGCCCTTGCAACCAGCGATAGTGACCGACGCCCGCTACTTGAGACCATGCTTGGACTTCTGTGTCTTCGTTGCAAAAAAGTCCTTCAAATACTGCTTCCGGGCGACCTTCAAAAGCAGGTTCTACTTTGATGACAATCACCAACGATCTGCTACTGGGTATTTTTCGACGTTGCCATGGTTCAAGAGGTTCTTCATTTCGAGGCCGTCTTCGTTGTTGAGAAGGTCCAGCTTCGTTTCGAGGCTCAAAGGATCTACAGGCTGGTTCGGCAATTGTGATAAAGACAGCTCACGCTCAGACTCCGGTTGCGATTCAGAATCTAAAGAGTCTTGGAATACCTTCCAATTAGACATATTGAGAAGAAAAGAAGTACAAGAGAAGATGTTTCTGAGGTTGAGAGCTGTGTTGCTCTTTGATTGCTCTCCCCTCTTTATATACAGCTCTCAACGGAAAAGCTTCTTGTTGAAGTTATCATTGAATAGATCGTGGCTTATCAGGATAACGTTGATGAAATTCCTGTACCTTTTGAGGCGCGCCAACGACATTTATTGCTGGTTCCCACGTCCGTTCATTGATGTCGTAACCACGCCAGTGTATAAGATATTCTAATTTGCCTCGTCTTCGCCGCGAATCAAGTACTTTTTCAACTTCATATTCCTCGTGGGTATCAACTTCAATGCTGGGCGGTGGTGGTTGCTTTCTTCCTGGTATATTTGACTCTTTGTATGGTTCTAACAGTGATACATGAAAAACAGGATGTACCTTCATAGATGTTGGTAGGTCCAACCGAAAAGCCACCGGATTGACTTGTTGCTGAATAAGGAATGGTCCTAATCGACGATAGTCCAACTTATCACATGGTCTTGTAGTCTTGATATTGCGCCGAATAAACCATACTTTGTCGCCAATTAGGAATGACGGTGATTCCTTTCTAAGTTTATCTGCGGTGCCTTTGTAGCGATCTTGGGCTTCTCCTAAATGAATCTTCATCAACGCATGGAGTTCTGATAATCTTGTTGCAAAGTCGACTGCTGCCGGATTCTCATTCTCTATCGGTTTTAACATGTCAAACTTTGGATGATATCCATAGTTGGCATAGAATGGCGTTTGTTGAGTCGATGCATGAACGGTATTATTATATGCAAACTCAGCCAATGGCAAGTGCAAAGTCCAATCGTCTTGTTGATAGTTGATGTTGCAACGCAAATACTGCTCCAATACTTGGTTTACACGCTCCGTTTGGCCATCAGTTTGAGGATGAAAAGCAGAAGAGAGTTTGATTTGCACCTTCAAGATTTCAAAAAGAGATCTCCAAAATTTAGAGACAAATTGCGGTCCACGATCTGAAACGATGTCATCTGGTAATCCATGATATCGATAAATGTTATCCAAAAATAATCTTGCTGTCTCTTCTCCGGTGATTGTCTTCTTGCAAGGAATGAAATGTGTCATTTTTGTCAATCGGTCAACAACCACGAATATGGTGTCAAATGACTTCGATGGAGGAAAATCGGTGATGAAATCCATAGAAACAGAAGACCATGGCTGCTTTGGAATAGGCAGCGGCTGCAAGAGTCCATACGGACGATGTCGTGGATTCTTCGATCTAGAACAAGTGTCACAAGAAAGGACATAGTCTTTGACAGTCTTCCACATCTGAGGCCATCAAAAATCTCGAGAAATGAGTTCTAACGTCTTGTTGGACCCAAAATGTCCGGCTGCAGGAAAATCATGATGGGCTTGAAGAATTCGAAGGCGTGTGGAACCTTCTGGAATATACAAGCGCTCCTCAAAATACAAGAGGTCAACCACAAACTTGAAATTGTCGCGATCAGTAGCAGGGCGACGCTGAATGTCAAGAACAAGAGGGTCCATTGCTGATATTGCACGAACTTGGTCAAGAAATGATGAGTCAACTGGCATTGCCATAGTCGCTCCATGAACTCGAAATTGCTCGGTTTTCAAAAGAATTGTTCGTTGTTGGTCATACGCAGCTTCTCCTTCTTTAGGCGCAAGATAGGATCTTCGAGACAAAGCATCTGATAATCCTTGTTGTCTTCCTGGTCGGTATGTGATGACAAAGTCAAAACGAGATAATGACATGTTCCAACGAGCTTGCCGACGATTTAATACACGAGCTGACATAAAATATTCAAGATTTTTGTGATCTGTGTATACAGTCACCTGGTGCGAAGCGCCTTCAAGAAAATGACGCCATTCTTGAAACGAGTCCACTATAGCAAGTAGTTATTTGTCATGGATCTCGTAGTTGATTTCTGCAGCAGAGAATTTTCTAGAATAGAACGCAACTGGATGAAGTTTTGCTTCATCTCCCTTTTGCGATAATACTGCACCTAATGTAAAGTCTGATGCATCAGTCTCCATGTAAAATGGTTTTGAGAAGTCTAGATGAATCAAAATTGGAGCCGTTGTAAAAGCAGTCTTCAGATTTTGAAAAGCATTCTCCGCTTCAAGTCCCCAATCGAGCTTGTCTTTGCATGTCAATCGAGTCAATGCAGCAGCAATTTGAGAATAATTCTGGATGAAAATTCGATAAAAATTAGCAAATCTGAGAAAACATTGTACATCACGTACCGTTCGGGGAGTTAACCAATTCGTGATAGCTTCAATCTTCTTTGGATCCATAGATAAGCCTTCATTGGAAATAATATACCCAAGAAACTCCACTTGCTGTTGATGAAATACGCACTTTTTTGCTTTTGCGTATAATCCAGCATCTCGTAATTTTTGTAATACAAGCTTCACATGGTCTTCATGTTCTTCAACATTCTTGGAATAGATTAAGATGTCATCCAAATAGCACTTGACAAACTTATCCAAAAATTCCCGGAAGACGTCGTTCATCAAATGTTGAAATATGGCAGGTGCATTTGTAAGTCCAAAAGGCATGACATTGTATTCAAAATGACCATACCTTGTTCGAAATGCAGTTTTCCATTCGTCCCCTTCTTTAACGCGTACTAGGTTGTAAGCTCCGCGTAAATCAATCTTCGTATAGATCTTGGCCTATCCAAGTTGATCTAGAAGTCCAGATATCAACGGCAACGGGTATCGATTCTTCACAGTAATTTTGTTCAGGCCGCGATAATCAACACACATTCGTAAAGAGCCGTCCTTCTTCTTGACAAAGAGTATTAGGGCACCAGCTGGAGACTTCGAGTGACGGATGAAGTTTTTGGCGAGATTTTCTTCAATATAATCCTTCAACGCTACGAGTTCGTTTTGCGAGAGGTTGTATATCGGCCAAAAGGTGGTTGCGCGCCGTCTTGCAGATCAATCGCGCAGTCATAAGGTCGATGCTCCCGTAAAATATCAGCATTTTCTTCTCAAAAACATCTTGAAACTCCTTATACTGATCCGGAATACTCGTAACTATAGTTGCTTCATCACGAGCCGGAGTTGCATAAATTGCAAACGGATTGCTGTGTTTTGCAGCTCTCATAAAAGCCTTTGCTCCAATGAACAATGGTTTAGGGTGACGAATTTTGGACCTAGTTGGTTGTGTTGGGGGAATCGTAGTGCTAGGAAATGACTTGATTTTGAGGGTACTCCAATCTATATTGGGATTGTATTTTCTAAGCCAAGATAGTCCTAGTATGATAGAGCTTGTAGGGGTTTTAATGACATTAAAAACAAAAAAACTATTATGACCTTCTAACTCTATTTCTAAAGGAATAGTTTCGTGGGTGACATGACCTGAGGCTAAGGGTCGTCCATCTATTACTTCTATAGGAACAGGATATGGTTTTTTAACTAAAGAAATATTGTGAAGTTTTACGAAATCCTCATCTATGAAATAAGCAGAGGCTCCTGAATCTACCAAGGCGGATGTTTGAAGGTTCAAACAAATAAAAGATAAAAGTACATTAAAACAACGAGAGGGTTGACCGGAAAGGAAGAGACCTTGTGATTTGAACTTGTCCAACCGCACGGTCTCTATTGTGGCTGGGTCTCTTCGTTTTTTGATTGTTGATGGTCCCCCACGAACGTGCTCCGTGTCTTGAAAGTATGGCGGTGTTGCTTTTTGGAGCAACTGTCAGCTTTATGGCCTGGTTCTCCACAATACAAACATAAACCTTCTTCAAATCGTCGTTTCTTCTCTTGTGTCGTAAGTGGCTTGAATCGTACTGCATCAATTTGCATGTCTTCTACTTCTGAATGACTCCCTGAAATATTTGTTGAAGCAGCCGAGTGAGAAGGATTTCTATATGGTTTTGATGAAGTCCAAGAACGTTGATCTTGATGTCGCTGAAATAATCGATTGTCACACTTCACGGCTTGACTTATTGCCTCACTGAGTGTTTGAGGATCAGACAAAGATACTAACATGTCCTTGACGTCATCTCGTAGTCCCCAATGAAATTGACTCATGAGTGCTTCTTCGTCCCAATTGATGTCGCATGCTAATTGTCGAAAATCTGATGCATACACAGATGCAGATCGCGATCCTTGTCGCAAAGAACGAATCTTGGTTATTGCCCAACGGATCTTGTCGTGTTCTCCAAAAGCCTCTCCAAATGCAGCTAAGAACATCTCGAAGTTATTCAAGATCGGTGATCTTTTTTCAAACAGAGGAGCAAACCAATATAGAGCTTGCCCCGTAAGTAAGGTTCCAACTAGACCTACACGCGATTCGTCTGTCGGATAGCGTTGGGGTTGAAGAAATGTAATAAGTTGGATTTGATTGACAAACCCTCGAAACTTTGAGCGTGTGCCATCGAACTTGTCTGGAAGGCTGATCCGAGGCTCCTTGATCCTCACAGTCTCGACATGTTGAGTAGATGGATTCTCCTCTTGAATTGGAAGAATTGATGGTTCTCCGGATGGAAAAACTTGAGGCGCAGGACTCGTTTGTGAAGGTCCATCCCCGAGGTCGTTGTGAAGTCTAGAAACAAAGCTCTCGATCTCATTGGTCATGATAGACAAGGCTTCGATGGCTTTGAGAACGGCGTCTAGCTTTGATTCAGTTAAGTCTGCTATACTCGTATCTACAACTCCCGACATCTTGAAATCACTCTAGAGAAAGAAATTAAAGAGTTCTATGATGAGTAGGCACAATTTAAATGTGGGTAATCCGCAACTTTCAAAAAATGTTAAAACCCAATCTTGAAAAAGGGGTAATCCGCTCTTGATCAAGAAAGAATTTTACAACATACAACAATACTAGCCTAGAGGAGGGTAATCCGCAACCTCTAGAATGCTCTAGTACTTTCAAGAAAGGGGTAATCCACTCTTATCAAGATAGACCAAGCTCTAGTATTGTCAATATCACTCTCGTCAAACTGTCAGGGACACAAGAACTCAAGAACAAGAGAACAAGAGAACAAGAGCAAGAACATGAACAAGGACCCAAAAACAAGAAGTGCAATAGTACACAAGTGTGGTTCTCAAGAAAGTATATTGAACTAATCGATAGTTGAACAAGATACAAGACAAGGCACACTCGAGGGTGCTCCTAAACTTGTGTTGACGAGAGTGAGGAGTCCTTCATCTCGTCCCCTAGATATACTAGTACTAAGGAAGCTTCTGAAGGGGCTTCCTAGAGACTATGAGAGTCCCTAGGAAGTATCTAGAAAGATCCTAAAAGTCAAAGGACCTATAGAACTTCTAGAAGTATTCTAGAAGGTTCTATGTCGGTGGCAATACCCATCACGAACTAGTTTGGACAATAACTTATCACTGGACAATACGGCAATACCCATCACGAACTAGTTTGGACAATAACTTATCTCTGGACAACTACGGCAATACCCATCACGAACTAGTCTTGAACAATAACATATCTCTGGCTTCAAGGCCTAGTCTTTGCAATACCCATCTCAAGGTTCTATGTCCGTGACACACATGTTCAATGGGATTCAGGTCGGGAGACCGAACATGCCACTTCATAACATCATATGATTGCTGGAGCCCAAAACCATTCTTGAACAATCTTAGCCGTGTGCACAGGGGCATTGTCTTGTTGAAAAATAACTTCATCGAGATCAAAGTCAAAATCTACCAATGTAGTATATAATTCCTTCTATAACAACTCAAGATAATTTGTAGCATTTATCCTCCCATCTAATTTCTACATATCTTCTACTCCTCTTGAAGTTAAACAACTCCAAAACATGATTGAACCTCCTCCATATTTCACAGTTTGTTTGACAACATGACTTGGAAAGTTCTTTTTATCACGAATTCAACACCAAGTTCTTCCATCAAAATTAAAACGATTGTCTCTTGTTTCATCACTAAAAACGACCCTCTCCCAATCATTAACTGTCCAATACTTGTGTGTTTCAGCAAAACCAATCTATCTTTCACATTCTTGGCAGACAAAGCTGGCTTGGTAATCTTCTCTGTTGCCCCTAATCCTACGTCTTTCAAGGCATTTTTCATTGTTTCAACACAAACATCCACTCCTGTCTCAGTCTTGAGTGCTCTCGTTGCTTGAACTACATTCTCCAACCTACCTACAGTCATTGAACGTACAACAGATCTCTTCTCATAAGTGTTGAGAGCCTTTGGACACCCTCCTTTTGACATGTCAATGTTCTCAAAGCATTTCTTTCTAATCCTATTCACCGTAGACTGCGACAATCCCACCGCTTATGCTACTTTTCTACTGTTGAAATTCTTCTGCAAATGCGCAACTACGTTCAACTCTTTTTCGTTTGAAATTGGCTTCGTTGTACCTCACAACTTCTCTAAACACACTAGAAACCTTGTACGCCCTCAGATGAACACCACCCACAAAAAAAATCACTCAAAACTGATCAAAATTGACAAAGTTTCACTCACCACAAGTTGCTTCAAAATTGCTCAAAAAACTGAGTCTATAAAGGCTTCCTCTCTTCCTGCTCTCTCTCAAAATCAACCACCTGTAATGAGATTAGGGTTATGTGGCATGAATCTACATAAAAATACCTTCAAATTATCACATTTTCTAAAATTAGATAGCTCTAGAATGCCAGATCTTGCTCTCTAAAGTCGACAAATTGAAAGATTGACTCAATATTTTGAATTAGTGTAGGTTTAGTGCCCCTAGATATAATCTTGGACTAACTATTTTATTTAGCACTTGGAATTAGACACACAACAATTAGTCCATATATATAACCTAACTACATACAACTATATACTTTAATTTTTGTATGGATTAATAAAAGCTTGATATTCATAAGAATTTCAAAAGTGTACTTTGTAGTGGGTACATTGTTTGATACGGAGATCTTTGCCATAAGTCATGAATGTCAGAAAGTATAATTTCGACTACAGGATTTTAGCGTGTGTTAAGTGCCACATAGATGCTCTCAATGAGAGAATATTTATTTAATCATAAAAATAATGTCGTGAAGGGAAATTATTAAATGCTGATTTCCAATGAGAATTCTTTTGCGATGAGGTTTACATTTGAAGTGAGAGGCACTTAAAAGGGTTAAAAAAAAGAGTGGATCTAGTGTGGCATCCAAACAAACCTAAGTGTTCTTGAATAGAAACACAACATTCATACTCTTTGCATTCTTTTGAGTATTACAATACCTAGCTGGATTGCCTAGAGGTTTTAAAAGGACCAAAAAGTTAAAGGGACCTATCCTATAAAAATTACCCCGTGGTAAAAAATGAAGATTGTTTGGCAAAAACAAAATAAAAATTGTGATTGTCTGACTATTTTGTGTCAAAAAATAAAAATGAAATTACTGTATTTTACTACGGCAATAATAAATATTTATATATTGTGAAATGTCGATAAATTAGTGTGAGTCCCTTTAAAACTGCTATTCAATGTAGTCTTTGGGGAAACTAATCAATTTGCATAAATTAATTTTAATGTAATCAAAAAGTATTAATAATAGGGTTTCATCTATATTATAGAAACGCCTAAAATATAACAAAAGAAGCCACCAAAAGCTTCACAAGTACTTACCTCTTTATTTACAATTTCCATCCAATTTTTTTTCATTCACAAATTTTCACCTTTTCTTTATATAAGAGTATGGTTTCAGAAAGCATCATCCCTTTATGTAAAAACCAAGGTAAAAGCATCATAAAAACCAAGGTATTATTCAAAATTACGCCCACGTTTTATCCCTACCAACCAGTTAAGGCTTGGATTCAAAAACCACAACTGTGTTTTGTCCTTTCTAATCAAGATATGGATCGAAAAGTCATAACCATGTTCATTCTTTCAAACCAAAGCGTGAATCAAAAATTCATAAACGGGCTCATCTCTTTTATTCAAAGCATGCGTTCAAAAACTATACACTAGTTTCAAAATATTACTAGGGCTCCGCTTCTCTTTGCACCACCAATGACAAAGTAAAAGGCCATGAAATTGAATAGGACGTGAAAGGCTAGGTTACTTCACATAATGGTCTTTGAAGGCAGGATGGAACTATCACGGGAAGACCATCGAAGAATGTGAAAGGCTAAATTACATCATAGAAAACCCTATCCTAGAACTATCGATTGCCAGCTCGCGGCTCGCCAGCTCACTTATAAACCCTTCAACCGTTGGAAAGTCACAAGTGGAACCTATAATTGTCAATACCATTTTTTTAAATCAACTCCAACCTACGGTTGTCATTACACTAGTAGAAAAGATGGCGCTCCCTAGGGACATGCCCAGGCAAAATCACTGTGCATGCGTAGAATTGGGCACTACTTGCCTGGGCATCTCCCTGGGCAGTGCCACCTTTTCTACTAGTGCTAGAATTAAAATATTTCTTAGTGAAGCTTTAAAATGGAAATTAATTAATTATTCTACATTACTAAGCTAAAATTGGATCGGTACTATAGTATCTTTAAGGTTCTTGAAACAAATGCTCCTTGACACATTGGATATAAGATCAACAAAAATTGTAATTGGGTGAGAATAGAAGGACCAAAAACAATAGCACTAGTAGGATTCTCACTATTTTACTTGATATAGGTTTTCACTTGGTATTAAAAGTGATATTAGCAAGGATCTTAAGAAATAATTTAAGTACACCTTTGGACTAGATTTATTTTACCAAGACCATGAAGTATAAACTTCCAAACAATCATGTAAGTTTTTTCTATTAGTGAAAACAAAGTTTTGTTCTAAAAGCATCTCTACCAGTACTTTGGACAACCCTTTGGCTTTGGAAAAATGGATGTACATGGGTTGGTCAATAATTTATTTGGAGGGAGATATTGAATACAACAACACAATTCAACGCCCTCAAAACAACTCAAACTACAATCTCTCATAAATAGTTGCACACCTCAAAAATTGCCATAATTAATTGGTGATTTAGAATCTTGCTACAAAATTTTCAGCTACGTATTTTTCTGCCTATTTTGAAAATGCTCCACTACATAAACTTGTCACTCTTCAATTTCAAAATCTACACAATGTTACTTACTTGTATACCAAATTTGAGAAGTAGGAGAATGATTTAACATATTGAAAACAATATTGCAAGTGGGGGAGGTCCAAACCGTTGCTAAACACAATTAATTTTATTGTGAACTTGGTTTTTTTTAATATTTCAATCCAAATGGTAAGACAAAGATTCTTATCTCGTTTTGAAGTAGAAAAAAATTACAAAAAATCACAATATCTCTAATTTTTATCTCTAAAAGAAGTTAATTTTTTCCCACCCTGCCCGACTAGATTAGAAAGTTTTGACTCTTCTTGGAATGAAATTTTGAACTACGGAGTTTTTAATTTTTTGATATCCTCCCAAATAATATCATGTCACTTGTTTCTGTATAGAAATTTAGAACTTTTGGAATTGTTTAGCATCTTGCCCAAGCTGCCCGACCTCGCGAAAAAAACTGCTTCTGGCAACATAACTTTTTCTACCGATGTCCGGTGGGGAAAAAAATTATAATCCCACGAAGCTCTTGAAGTTCCTCACATACACTAAAAATCTCAAAATAATAAACTCAAAATTGATATTGTGAGAACCTGCCCGGATTTGTAAATGTCCTAGTTAGAACACTTGGTCCTTTAGTGATTTTTGGAAGTTTTTTAGTTGCTTAATTTTATGAGTTGATTTTTTCAATAGTACTTTTGAACTAAGATCTTATAAAATTTTGGTAAATCACTTCAACATGAAACGAGGCATAAAATTTTCAAAAATGATCCCCTTTCTAATCGGTTCACACATGCATGAAGCTAACTTCCCATAAAATCTATAGAAAAAATATCATAAAAAATCCTAACTGCAAAAAGTGCATAACAAACGAGAAAATGTGGATGAAATTTGTACATCAGGCAAAAAATGAATGGTTAAATGAGATACGGTGTACACATCAAAAAATTTACATATTTTGAAGTCAACTAAAATTTGACCATGCATGAATCAATTAGATTTTTCCATGTATGTTCTTAATTTTTTCCAAAGTGTGTCTTATGAATATTTCTTTATTTTGGTCTTTTAAATTTCTAGTTTTATAATCATGACGTCATCCAAATTAAGGATAAACCAAAAATGGTCTCAAGAGCACTTTTGATGACCTACTTTGTAGCAATGGTATATTTTTTTAGTAATTTGATCAATTAAGGTAAAAAATCACATATTTTGCTTTGATTTGGTGTATTATATGATGTTCGGATAGGAATTTTTCAAAAAAA
The DNA here is from genome assembly GCA_022496805.1 of Pohlia nutans. Lineage (NCBI taxonomy): Eukaryota > Viridiplantae > Streptophyta > Bryopsida > Bryales > Mniaceae > Pohlia > Pohlia nutans. The sequence goes on from CM040096.1 coordinate 26,453,719, forward strand.
TTAAAGGAAAGTTGTGAAAATGACCCTCAAAATTGAAAAAATTGCATATCCTTTGACCCCCTAAATGCCCACAAGCCTCTCGAGATTTAGAGGATTGCAAAGATGCATTATAAACTGTAACTAAGAAGATATTTTGAACTTGATGTATGAATAAAAGTTGTACATTATGAATTTTAAGTTCTATCCATACGGTTAGACCTATGATTGCTACCACTAATATTTTTGTATAAAATTTGAAACTTAAAATTCAAAATTCTTTTGTAATTTTATTACAAATAAGATATTGACGATATGTGGATGAGATTTGTTGTGATGGTTGAAATGTAATACTCTAAGTGTAGTGATTTTTGGAGATTATTGATTGCTTAATTTTATAAATTGATTTTTTCAAAAGCATTTTTGATTTGTTCTGAACTATGATTTTAGAATTTTTTTGTGAATCACTGCAACATGAAATTTCACAAATCATCCCTTTTCTAATTGGATCACACATTCATTATGCTAATTTTTTTAATAAAAAATTCAGTAAAAACTCCACACTGCAAAAAGTGCATGATGGATGAGAAAAGTGTTTGTCATTTTGTACATCATTTAGAAAATGGACGCTTGGACAGTTAGGGGTTAAGGGTTAATTGCACATCTTGATTACACAATCTATGCATGGTGACTAGTAACTAATTTATTTACTATTTTCAAAGTCTAATTGAGTGATATTGGTGGGGAACTACATGGTATGCCCTGTAATTTTGGGATGACTTTTAAAGTGCAAATTAGAGGTTCTTTCATGTGACTTTGTTGTCACTCAAAACAAATGTATAGTATTATTTTTTGGGCTCTTGCACATAAAGACATGAATTTTGTTGTCCTTGATCTCTGTTATTACATTGTATCTGAGTAAGAGCCATTCTCCATGAGGCACCCAACCCCACTTTGTGTCACCTTGTCTTCTAATCCATAGCAGGAACTAAAATTAGTTTATTCTTTATGTTGATTCTAATAAAATAGAATTGGATGGTTATAAAGGGCTATAAAAATAAAAATAATTATAAAAATAAATGGTATGGTGATGATTAATTCTAGATGGAACTGGCGGATCCATCCATACATAGAGATAATTCTTTTCTGACAACACTCTAAACTAGAACCCCGTGGCTAGGGAAGGGAGTTCTAGATTTATTTGGAGATTTTTACAATTAAAAAAGTTTACATATAAATTAATAAAACTTTATAATATAAAAATAAAAGGTTATGGTTGATTCTAAATGGAATTGGCCGGTTATAAACGGTTATAAAAATAAAAGGTTGTGGTTATGATTAATTCTAGATGGAAAACTAACCGGTCCACCCTTACATACATAGAAATAATTTGTTTTTGACAACTTTTTAGATAAATCTAGAGAATAAATTTAGAGAATTTTTACTTGCTCCCTCTGTCCTACTAAAAAGTCGTGATTTGGACTTAAAATTTGTCCCAAATTAAAGTCGTGATTTATGGGACAAAGGAATATACAACTATTGCTCACCATCAAAATGAGCATTGCATATATGTACACTACTAGCGAAGATGTCGCATCTCACTCGCAAGAATCTGGAACAATGTCAGAGTTCACTGTACACGCTTGACGTCCTACGTGACGAGTCGCACTCACCAAATCTTGAGCGCCTAGGTAGTGAGTGCGAAGTGGCGACGTTTGACTCGCCGAACGAGTGAAAAGTGACGCCTTCTCCTTGTAGCGGGATCAGAATTTCACACAATTTCACACATTGATTTCATCCTGCAATGCCTCCAATCATTCTCTCAAGTTTGTGAAAGTGAATTCGAAGGCAGAGGTGTTGAACTCAAAGTCAGTAAGTGCTTGCAGCAACTCCCTCTCAAACAAAGATTAGGCAATGTCACATTATGTTTATATTCTTGCTGTAGCTCAAGAGGTCAAGCTGGTATCAAAAGAAAGATATGGTCTTGGATAACATTCACCAGCATGCATCATCTCTGCCTTGGCTCTACAGTAGATGGTGTGGAATATTTCACACCCAATAGTACTTCATCAGTAACTAAGTGGACAAGTGGAGGCTCAAGGTGATGAGCAGAGTGCATGAAAGAAAGGCAGTGGGCATGAAGGCTACTGAATGTTATGTGACTCCAGTGATGCGGTTGATAGTGTTGTTGCAGCTGATGGGTGGACAAATTGGCTTTCAGAGAGTGAACAAGCAAACATCAACACATTTTTGACATGAATTTTTGAGATGCCAGCTAATACCAAGATTGAGCTTCTACATGAGATTTGGACCACACAGATCTCATTTTGAAGGCTACCTGTGGCGATTTGAAACAGCAAAGAAATGACAATCTTCGATCCAAAGTATTTTAGGCTTCATAATCCTAGAAATTTTAATGGTGGTTTCATGGTGCACAGAGCTTTTATTTTTGATTTTGGAGCAAAAATTTCTCTATCATGCAACGTGGGCTTAATCCCAAAGTTTCAATAGAGTTATTTGAAAATAGAAGAGGAGTTCAAGAGGAGTTTTTTTTATATAATTATAATTTCTGACAATCATTGTTCATGAATAGTCCACATGGTTGGGTCTCTTGGCTTGGGGGAACTTGTGGGAACTCTCCTCTAGCACTAGGGAGGTCAAGAGTTTCACACCCTAAGGCCTTGCTTTAGATTATTCTCCAACTCACCATAGACTAGTTTTGCAGTCTTTTTGAATTCAAAACGAGTCTAAAGTGAGTTTAAGGTTGCCGTCGTCTCTTTTCAGAAGTAGAGTATAATGAATGATGTAGACTCATATCATGCAAACAAAATCTACTACTGTAATCAACAACCAATATGTAATTATGATTTAGTAGCTAACAAGCAGCCACACTACCAGGAGCTCTGACCGGAATAGAACGGGTGATGGACGAGAATGCATTTCAGTGGAATCATGGACGGAATATATTTGCTACAGTGGTATTTAGCCCCAAAAAATGAGTGTTTCCGCAATGCCTCTTCCCTACGGTCAGAGCCAATAAAGTCACACAGAGTGTAGTCGACTTCAAGGATTCGTATATATTGTGAGATGTAGAGAGAAAGTAGTCATGTAACTTCACCTTAATTGTTGGAGGTGAAACTGCCCAGTAAGCCCAGGCTCGCTCTGGGACGCAGTTGGAAGGCGTGAGGACCCACCAGCAAGCAAGCCTAAACCATCCGAGTCCAACTAGTGCAGCAGCAGCTGCTACTACTAACAAAGGTGTGGCTTCTCACTCAGAATAGTGTCAAAGTTCAATGCACACACTTGTCCTACATGACAAATCGCATTCACTAAGTCTTGAGCGCTTGGGCAGTGAGTGCAAAGTGGCGCCGTTTGACTCTGTCACCTAACGAGTGAAAAGCGACGTCTTCTCCTTGTAGTGTGCTGCCATTGTAGAAAACTAGACAGTCAGAGAATTCCTACACAAGTATTAATAGGATTTTCAAATTCACTGAATGCCTACTTCTGCTCACTCTAGCTTGGCTTTGTGACCACTCAAGCACAACTAAAATTATGCTTACACTGGAACTGGGATTCCACTAAGGAGAAGGCGTCGCTTTTCACTCCTGTGAGTCAAACGGCACCGCTTCACACTCACCAATCTTGTGGTTGGACTTGATGAGTGATTTGTCACATAAGACAAGCGTGTACAATGAAAAGCGACAATGAACACGATCCTCAAGAGTGAGAAACGACGCCTCTGCTTGTAGTGTCATGAGTCTCTCAAGTAGGTCTAGTAGGCACAAAACTCATTGTCAAAACGAACAGACGAACAGACACTTTAATCATGCCGACTTTTGTAAAAGGAGCGGAGTTTCTATCTATCTTGCAAGCGGTGGAGTAAAGGAACAATATGTTAATAATGATTTGATACTCAGCCTGTAGGGCATTGACAGCTTCTATCGATGTTGCGTCAGTGCTGCCGTGGCCCAAAGTAAAGATTCCTCAGCTTTTGAGCCTAGCTCGGAACGTACACTGAATTCCACAAACATTTGTCAACCTGGAATCATTAAAAAACACAATCACCTGGCAAATTGGCGGGGCCCGAGCAATGAGTGGGAGTTTGCGAAACTCACGCACAGAATCAAATGCAATGTAATTTATTCACCGAACATGGGAAAATTTGCGGATGAAGTACACAAAATCAAGTGCACTATTTGTGGAGGTGGTTCGCCCGTCACTGCCGTGTTCTCTGGAACAGATTGTGTGAGCTTGTGTGAGACTGTAAGCGTCAACATGTTATAAGTCAGAATTCTGACGGAGTGCATCAGAATTCTGACGCAGAGTTTCTGACGGAGTGCTTGAACATCAGGCTCGTCGTATGATTATGCAAGATACTCACGTTGGTTGTTTGCTGAGTATATCTTTATAGGGGCCTGACCCGGCCCTTGAGTCTAGAGTTCTTTATTCTCAGGCTGTGTTAGTTGCGGTGACGATGATGCTGCCATTTGCAGCAGACAGTTATGGAGCTTGGAGTGTATGCATCTCTTCCCCGTGATTCACCCAAAAATCCTCAGTCTCTTTATTCCGGATTGATAGCACTACACTAGACACTCTCCTCAACCTTCCAACTCCAGTACAATCTGTAACGATTATGTGTTGATGACGGGCGCTAGCTGTGCAGGTTGTTGCCGCGGTGGTGGTCGGTATCCTTCTTCTCAGGGTGTTCACAAGCAAGCCCAAGAACTTGCCTCCAGGCCCGCGTGGTCTGCCCATCATCGGATCCTTGCACCTCTTGGGCAAATACCCACACCAGGATCTTGCAAAGTTGGCGAACATTTATGGACCAGTTATGTCGCTATGGTTCGGACAGAAGCTCACCGTCGTGGCTACCTCCCCCGAAGCAGCAAAGGAGTTTCTCAAGACTCAAGGTCCCAATTTCTCATCGCGACTCAAAACAAGTTTCGGAGAGATTGTTTCCACTGGTGGTACGCGTCTCTCCTCTCTCCACTAGAAATTAGGGGACACATGTTGTATCGGGAACCTCACCTCGTGAAATGTCCCCCCGGCGACATTCTCCACGGGAGGTTCCCGATACTACATTCTCCTTGATATGGTTCTCGCAAAGTATACCTTGATCTCATACTTAAGAAAAAGCTGTGTTAATTTGAGAATCCGATAAATTTGGACTGTCAGTATCTGCGGACCAGTCAAGTCGAGTCTATTGATCTGGTTGATACTACATCCAACCCTTAAATTTTAAAAGTAGGTCACACTTGTACAGTCATGCCACACTATTAGCAAAGGCGTCACTTCTCACTCACAACAGTGTCAGAGTTCCCTGTACACACTTGTCCTACGTGACGAATCGCACTCACCAATTCTTAAGCGCCTAGGCAGTGAGTGCGAAGTGGCGCCGTTTGACTCACCTACCGAGTGAAAAGCGACACCTTCTCCTTGTAGTGCCAGTGCAAGCAATATTAATTCCATGCCATTTTATTTCAGATATAGTTATGGCACCCGACTCCCCGGCACGGCTGCACTTGAAGAAGATTCTACACATGCAACTGAGCACCGCCAAACAACTGCAACTTAGCGAAAATGTACGAACTGAAGAAATTGCCCATGTCCTCCGTGTGATACCCCAGGATGGTGCCACCGTAGTACAAGTGAGGACTTATGTTGAAGTGGTGGTAGTAAACATCTTATCTCGCATGATTCTGAAGAAGCGCTTCATGGCAGGCATTGGGAAGGAACATGAGGGACAAGAACTTGAAGAAGTGAGAAAGTTTAGAATGCTCAGCGAAGAGATCTCAGAACTTTCTGTTCATATAGATCCAAGTGACTTTATTCCCATTTTCAAGTTGATTGACATCCAAGGCTACAGAAGGCGTTTGAGGAATTTGAAAGCTCGAATGGATGCTTTTATGTCCAACATTGTGTCTGAGCATCTTGTGCAGCGGAAACTGAGCGGATCCTTGACTGAAAAAGATATGGTTGATGTACTTTTGGACCAAATGGAGGATAAGACGTTACGGTTTGACTTCACAAATCAAAATGTCACCAGTGTATTGTGGGTAAGTGAATACTTTTTGTACCCCTAACTTCTTTGTAGATAGTTATTGTGAGACGGCTAAACTAGTTTTGACGGTTAAACTAGTTTTTCATGAGTTTAAAGACCACCAAGCTCTTCCACACCTAATAATGAGAGGTCACTAAGCTCTTCCACATCTTATAACTATTTAGAGTGAACAAATAAAGAATATATTAAAGCAAAACACATGGTATCTTATTCAAACACAACTTCTCTTTTAGGATGACTCTAATACCATTTTTTTCCTTTTCTCTCTTTGAAGTTGAAGCCTCTTAAATTTGAAAACTCAATGTTGAAATGTGAAATGAATCCATAGCCACTTGAAATTTGAAGATACTTCCATGTTTCGGTTGATTGTTCTAAAACCCATGTGCTCAAGTTTCATATAGAAAAATTAGCACATTTTACAAGTCTTCTATTCTTATAAATTCTTACTATATATGATGCCACAAAATATTATTGTTGTCTTTTCAAACGTTGAAAATTGTTATAAATTACATCGTTTCTACACTTATATGTTTTAAGAGAAATTTGGACTAATTAACATTTGATATGATTAAGTGAAAGATGGTATGAAATTGTGCTTTGAGCATGTCACAAAATACATGATCACAGTTAATTCATAAATCTTTTTGTTTTTTGGAAACCAGGATGCTTTCGTAGCGGGCTCATCCACAAGTACACACACAACCGAGTGGACAATGTCAGAATGCATTCGCAATCCGACTATAATGAGCAAAGCACAAGAAGAACTTGATGTTGTTGTAGGCAAGTCTCGGAGAGTAGAAGATGGTGACATTCCAAAGCTCAAGTATTTACAAGCCATCATCAAAGAAACTCTTCGTCTACACCAGGAGACCCCACTATTGCTTCCCCATATGAACGAAGATGATTGCAAGGCCTTTGGGTATGATATACCTGCACAGACATGTCTTATAGTAAATGTTGGGGCCATTGCACGAGATCCAAGTATTTGGGAGGACCCTTTGGAATTCAAACCTGAAAGATTTCTTGATGGGATGCCGCATGCGAACATTGACTTCCAAGGCAATCATTTTGAATTACTACCATTTGGATCCGGGCGTAGATTATGTCCAGGCATCGTACTAGGGACTACAATGGTGCACATTCTAGTGGCAACTTTGTTGCATTCTTTTGATTGGACCCTTCCAAATGGCTTGCAACCCATGGATTTGGATATGTCAGAGGCTGAAGGGATGTTAAATATTCTAGCTAAGCCTCTGAGAGCTATTCCAAAGGCTCGTTTGTCCATCTCTTCCATTGTGAACTAATTGTCAAGAAGATACACCAAAAACAGTTAGCATCAAGGTTTGGAACATCTTATGTAGAATTGATATGTTATGTTATATTGACAAGTTGCATATATTGAGTTTTTGATCATTAGTGAAGAGTTGATTGGTAGTAGATGTATATATGGTTTATAGTAGATTTGTAGCAAACCTTTTCTATCTAGTGAATTTTGTCCAATGTATAGTAGATTTAAATCTTTTAGATTTGACTATTAATACAATCATGAAAAAATGAAAAAAAAGAAGATAAAATTGCCAAAATCATGTCAAAGAAGTAACAGATTTGGCAGACTTTTGATGAAGTTTACTTATAATGAATAATATTATGAATGAAAATGCATAAGTGGTGAATAGTTTATGCATGTACAAAAGCAAATGATTGTTCTAATGTGCCTGCATTCGATCTAGGGTGCGTGCCACTGTTTATAGTCCATGTCCAATTACCGTATACATTGGTCGTAACTCTTCACAAAGAGAGACTGATCCAACCCGTTGAGAATATTTTCTATTTGAGGCAAGTGAATACAAATACAACCATTGTCACTAACTCAACGACACACTAAATGATGACCTCATTTGCACCAGGCGTGTGTGCCGTCACGTGGTACATACAAAAACTATTGCACTTATTCTGCAGTGAATGTCCTTGTACCGAGCTAAACAACCAGTTATAAGGTTCTATTGTCCACTAGTAGAAATCTTGTCTAATGTGACAGGTCTTTAACCCCTAAATGTCCTCACCCCTCTCCAGATTTGGAGAATTTCAAAAATGTCTTATAAAATGTAACCAAGAGGAATATTTTGAACTTGATATATGAATAAAAGTTGTACATTATGAATTTTTGATTCTATCTGTACAGTTAGATCTATGATTTTTGTCACCAATATATTTGTATAAAATTTGAGATTTGAAATTGAATTTTTTTTTGTAATTTGATTACAAATAAGATATTGACAATTTGTACATGAAATTTGTTGTGATTGGTTGAAATGTAATACTCTAAGTGTAGTGATTTTTGGAGATTTTTTGGTTGCTTAATTTCATGAGTTGACTTTTTTAAGAACACTTTTACACTGAAATCTTCAAAATTTTGGGTGAATCACTACAACATGAAGCGAGGCATAAAAATTTCACAAATCATCTCCTCTCTAATCGGATCACACATGTATGAAACTAACTTCCCATAAAATATGTAGTAAAAAATCCACACTGCAAAAAATCAATGACGGGTGAGAAACATGTGTTTGATTTAGTCCATTGTCTACTTTCTAGACTGTTGAATGTTTTAAGGATTAATGACTAAATGTTTGTAACATGTCCATAATGACTCAAAGACCACTTGAACCTCATGATTAACTACATAATTGCTATAATGACTCAAACCTTGCTAGGCCTCATTTATGGTGACTTGAACTTGCAACTCTGTGATCCCAAACTACACATGAAGTCACAACCTCATGCTAGCTTAATACATATTGACCTCGGATTTATAGTTTTTGTTTAATAATTGTATGTAGCATGTATACTATTCAATCATTTATCATGCATAAAGATGAGAAATAAATAGATGAAAAAATTCAACATAAATGAAGTTTTTTTGGTTTTGAAAGTCAAATTTGGTATGATTGATTGGTCATCACAAAGAATGTCAATCATTTTTGCATTAAGCTCAATTTTTTGAAAAGGTACAAACCAATGTTATACAAGTAATAAGAGGTTTTGACAATAATGTTCAATTAGTGAACATGTTAGTGTAGCTACCCATGTTAATGGATATGAACAAATACAATTAATTAAATGAACTAACCAGTGGGGATGACGATAGTAAGAATATCTTACTACCCATACAACATTGGAGCAAACTAGTAGTTGAAGTGTACACAATCTTGAGCTCATTTCAAATTGAAGGTACCAAAAGCACTCACTAAGCACTCACTAAGCACTACTCATCAAGAATTTAGGACTCCACGGATTTTAAACGATTTCCGTGTGACATCCGATATTTCATGGATTCTGCACGGATTTTGCGCTAATTCCGCACAGATTCGGCACATTGTTAAATAACGAAAAGAGTGAATGTAGAATCCAAGCGGATTTAATGTACAATTCGTGCAGATGTAGTGCAGAATTAGCGCAAAATCTGTGCAGAATCCGTGTGAAAAATGCACGCACCCATGAAATATCAAATATCGCACGGAAATTGTTAAAAATCAGCGAGGTCCTAAATTCCTGATGTATGCATGCCATCTACAGTGGAGAAGGGTGAGAATGTTGTGTGTTGAGAGTCAGATGCATTACAATCAGGATGCTTTTGCATTGCACTGACGAAATGTGAAATTCAGGCGACCGGGCACCATGTGCAAGCCTGGAGACCTTGTTCCCGGTTGAACATTGCGTGTCCCATGGTACACCAACCTCGATTCTCCTCCAAAAACCAAAACATCTCCACTCTCAAGAATAATCCTCTTCTCACTGCACGTATATAATTAGCCATATGATTAATCAGGAATGCTATAATTACTTATCCCCAGACACCATGAAATGAAGGCCAGCTTTTAAAACTTCCACTGCCAGTCTGCCAGTAACCCATGTAACATGCTAATCACAAAAAGTGCAAGGTTACAGAAGATAAGCTTGAGGAATAATTATAATAATAGGGTTTGTACCTGTTATGAGCCGTATCGCCATCCTTGCAAGATTTTGCAGCAGATTCATCGACAATAATCTGGACTCCAGACTTGCGTCGACTTTGAGGTGGCACCCGCCTGTAGAAGAAAGTCATGCTATCTCCCACGCTCACACTGACCTGCGCTCCATTCACAATCGTGATGTATCAAATGACAGTTTTCTCAAACAATCCGGAGGATACTGGAGCTATCCGTATAGTAAACACAGGATAGCCTGTCTTCTGCCTGGATTTTTCATGCTACAAATAAACTTTACTGAATATGTTATACACCAGCAACCAAGCAACTTGCTTTGGGTGAGCATGTGAGATTCCAACATGGAAACTCAAGTGTGATTTGGGGGAGCTTCTCTTGCATTGGGAAGGTGGCATGTTCGAATCTTTCTGACAACGCAGAGTGTGGTGATCGGTCTAAAACAACGGAGGCAAAAACCAGTTCTATCTTGTCATTCCTCTACTAGTAAACTCTTGCTAGACTTTACGGATAACTCTAATACAAAGGATCACGGCATACATACCACAGGCATGTCGCAATAGTCATCTAGATCCTGATGACCTCCCAAGCCCACGACCCCAAGCTCCTCATCTTTGACCTGGAAACACATTTGTTATTGCTAAGGACATTTCAACGTTTTGGTAGACAGTTTCAAATCCCAACAGTCATAATTTTCCTCGTTAGGAATATAGTCACCAGGTAAAGTCATGATAACTCGTATGTATACACAAGAACGCTATATCAAGCTGATGATTGTAGAATCTTGCTACAATTCGCTAGTAGGCAATAATACCCATAGCATGCATTAGTGGAGAGAATTGACAAGATATAACTTACAGGGTAGAAGTTCACAAGCGCTACATCAGGTGCAAAGTCCGAACCATGAGAATAGACATGAGTATAATTGTGTGCATCAGACGCAAGCTCTTTTCCAAGATTGTACATCCAGGCTGGAAACCGCTGGCTCGTTGTTTGTGCAGCATAGCGCCTCGTTTTTGAATCCCACTGACAGCCGAAAGCCATCTAACAGCATCCCGCAAAAGTAACAAGCTCACAATTCAGGTGATACTTGAATTCATTCAAAGGAGAGCACAAATCTAAGCTTGAGGCCATTTGGGCACATACACAAAGCACAACTTGACTGAATTACTCAGAGAGGACGATGGAACAAGCGTATTTAGAATGCATCAAACAATGAGAATACCTGCCAGAGGTGATACTTGCCTCCACCAGCGGTTGTAGGACGCTTGAACAAGTGAGCAGTACTGTGGCTTTCATTTACAAATCTTTGTTGAATGTCCAGAGAGAGCCAACTCCGCAATAAGACCATCCTGTCGCGCAGATGTTCATTTTTAATTCAATCCACTCGAGCTTTCTACACTGTCAGTATCGCAAGATCTGCCAAATTCATAACAAAACAGACACATTAAACCCTAATTCACACTTGCCTTACCCTGGTTGAAGGACAGTTGCCGTGGGCTTCCGCTGCAATGCAGCTGACATTGGAAACTTGCACAGCATCGATAGCTTGGCTTGACTCTGACGTTGCACCTATGCACACATATCGTCATCACAGTCTACTGTTCAGCTCACCAAAGTTGCTGCAACAAGAAATTACATGCCGGAGGCTCTTCATCGATTGACACAATCCAACATTTAACCCCTAAAGGACCAAGAAGCCCAAATTGGGCTCCATTTTTTTTTCAACAGTTTTGAGTAGGTTCTATTTGGACTTCCTCTTGTTCAAATTTCTTTCTTGCTTGAAAAACACATGCAATGATCTTCACTAGTTCTTTCACTAGTTCTGGTGATATGAAATTTGGTCCAATCTGGATTATATTTTTCACAATTGATCAATTGAATTTGTCATTTTAAAACTGTGAATCCTTGGTCCTTTAGGGGTTAAAAAAACCATTGATCTTCTCCTTTTATAGATGATATTTGACACGAGAAAGTTGCACATTTTTACCTGGAAAATCTGCAGCCCATGTCCTGGATCGTCAGACACGACATCTTGAGGTAAGGCCATAGCTTCACCCTGAGCGCGTCCATCAACGCCTTCGTTTGCAAAACTACTCAGTTCACGAATCTCACTACTCGCGATTGCAGAACCTGGAAATGGAAGGACAGGATTGGTGCAATCCGGGGGACTCTGGAGACTCTCTTCCAAATTACCATCCTTCTCCACATCAACGGCACTAGTGCTACAAAATCGGTCATCATCTTCACCACTCAGATGAAGTCTCTGCGAAGTAGATGACTGAGTTCGGTCACTATCCAGACAAAGATGGACATGGTCATGAATGAAGTAGGCAGGAAACGATCGGTGACAAACAGGGCACGGTACGAATCGGCTTGGCTCCTGCTGCTTCTGCTTTTTCCTCAATGGTTGTAGCACGGATTGCCTCGAAGGCGGAAAAGAAGATCGATTCGGAGGCATGGCGATCAAAATTCTACACAATAGGCTCCTCCTCACCAAACCCTAAAACCTGCGCCCCATTACAAATCCTGTCGACAGCCATGCTCAACTGACATTACAGCAAACACTTCAGGAAAGAATTCACAAACCCTCAACCCCAAAAGCGATCATCATCAAAACCCTAGTGATGGAATTTTCTCTTCATCCATCCAAAAAGGCATATCCACTACTGTAGAGAAGATAGAGTGTGTGCAGTGGGACAATTGCGGCATGAGAATTGAGTAGCAGCTCGTATAACTCTGTGCGCATTGATAATGGCGAATCCAAGCCAGTTGTTACTGAGGCCAAGTCTTGTAGGGGCAGAATCACTGTTTCCGAGTCGAGCGTTTTTGCAATGTAGAATTGCCAGTAGACCACACAGGCGCATTCCTGAGTCGTTGAAATCGACAAGCTTACTTTCCGGTAGAGGGAGCAATTTCCGATGCCGAGCTGAGGTGGTTCTGCCCGAGAGCCGCGAGGAGGCCATTGCGCAAGCCGCGGGGTCGGTGTCGTCTCTTCTGGAGAATCTGCTGAAGCGGCAAGGTCCGTCAACAGTGAAGCAGCAACGGAAGCAGCAGAAACAAAAACAGGCGAAGCTGCGAGTGGAAATTCCGGTTCTGGACGACACGCCCGCGTCACTCGTCTCTCTCACGCTCGACTTCTTGTCGTCTTTGAAACGGGAGGATCTTACTGTGGCTGTTTTCTTCTCGGACGCATCCTCTGCTGCCCTTGCGAGGGAGCGAAACCCTAATCCTAACCAGAGCTTCCATGAGCTCGGAGACGTCGCCCCCGGAACGGGGGTCTCTGTCGTCGTCGTTGCAGGTGCGAGGGGTGACGGGTTGCAAGAGCTTGCACGAAACGTGAGCCCCAGGCCGATTGTCGTCCTCAATCCCGAATGGACTCGCGAAGACGAAGAGGCCGATGCGTTTCTGAGCTCGTTTGAAGCGGCCTATGCGTTCCTGCCGCTCGCCATTCAGGGTTTCTTAAGCAAAACGGAGGGGGCGGTGCTTAAGAATGTCTCGCCATGGCTCATCTTTGTCAAGGAAAACGGTAAGTTCACTCGCCTCGCGAGCCTCCAGCGTAGACCCGGCCCTGCAGAACTGGAATCTGCGTTGTACAATGCTATGGCTGCAAACTCCCCCGTTACCAAATCCATCAAGTTTCTCCGTGGACTTGTTTCAAAAGAATGACATGAAACTCCAATTCTTCTATCATCTGAATTCTTCGGTGCATTTGGTTTTCTTCTGTATGAATGGTTGTAATGATCGCTCTGTACAAATTGTGAACCTTGCTGGAGCGCTGAGAGCGCCATAACTACTCAGAAGGTTTACTGCACTATGCAACAGGTGCAATTTCTATCATTTGCTAACTCAAGCTGTGCATCATTGCAACGTTCTATGAAGCAAGCTGATGAGTGATCTGTAATCCAAAGTGATTAAATCAATTCCTTGGCATCAGCATACATTGCAAACAGCGCCATTTGCATGTTGTCAAGAGTTGAAATTGAAAACTACACTTTTGAATTCCATCGAATGGACCTTTTAGTTTTTGCAATTCCTTTACCATGCTGATCATCTTACATACACCAATTTAGAATCGAATGATTTGACGATAACACTTTTCACACTTTATTTCACTTCAGAACCAACATTAAATAAACCACTACCCAATGCTCATCAATTTCATATTTGACTTGTAGGGGTTGTCAAAGTGAGCCCCAACATCAGAGTACTACGGTAGCCTGCTGATAAGAGGTTTCAAATTGCAGAGTGCAGAGTCTACCCTCAAAAGGTATGTAGTTCATTGTAACTCGCTGTCAGTGGGGTCTTGAATGAATAGACTCTTAATGTACGCTAATTCTAATCGAAGAAATTGGAGTTTATCTCTCTCCTTTTCAAATCGTTTGGTCCAAGGAGCTTCATTCGAGGAGCACAAGTCTGGAGCGCCCAGGTGAGACTTCAATTAGAATTGGTTCACATCCTGCACTTGAAGATGTCGATCAAAGCATCGAAATCTGGCAAATCCTCAGGGAAGTCCGGTGGACGCTGCAGAACAAGGGAAGCAGCGTGAATGAGAACAGCCGCAGTGAAACCCCAGATGCTATACTTGTTGCCGTCCGGTGCAACAAACGCAAAGGAATGCACTCGGGAGGGCCCACCCAACCATTGCATGTCTTCATCATGATGCCCTTCATCCTGCTACCAAAAACACAATTGTATGTGAAAACTTCAGTGAAGAGATCATGCGATTTCAAAAATGAGACACAAAATTCTATGAGGGGTTTAGTACTTTGGGGAAAGAAGAATTACGTTGTGCCTAATTTAGTACCAAATTTGCAAATCGTGAAGCAGGAATTGCGAGGTTTGACACCCCCAGGTATGAGTTTAGGGTTTTGAGGAGTGCGTTTGCCTTGAGGAACATTTCTAGGGGGACGTCGAAGATGGAGTCCACCTCGCCTGCATTTGGTCTTGGTTCAAACTTATGCTGCTCGGGAAGTATTGCAACAACTGGGGTCACTGTGAGCATGTGCTGCAACACCACCACAACGAAGGAGATGAGTCTAGAAATGGTGAATAATATAATACAGACCGTGCATGCACGCATGCTCCCCACAACACTTGCACCTAGAATGTGTTGTTCCGGCACAAGCCAATATTGTAGAATGCAAATCCTAGTGATATGGGGTGATTACAAGAATGACTGGCTACTTTTGTATCACGCATTATTAGGTCTAATCCATTGTAATTTTCACACATCTCTGATGGACTACACATTTTGCTTTTCAAAAGGACAAGTGACATGGGGATACCTACACTAAACCAAGCAGATTAATTTATGATGCAGGTTATTTATGCACCCAGGCTTAACAAGTATTTTAGTGTACCAGTCTAATATACTCTTGCCATATAACTTTTGGAATTTTAAGTGACGCAAGGATGTAAACCCTAAATCAATGTCCCCATTTCAAACAACATGGTGCAGTTATTTTTGCCAAAAAAAACAAAGTGTAAGAAGCAAAAAGGGCCCCCGATCACATGTAATGCCATGCATTGTTGGAATCGGCCTGTGGCTCAAGCTGAAAGAGATGGAAAGAAGGCTCTTACTCTGGAAAGGAAGGGTTTGAGAAGGGTGACGATGTGGACGTGGGAGGGATGCAAGCCGATTTCTTCGTGAGCTTCGCGTAAGGCAGTGGCTGTGTCGTCCTCGCCTTCGTCCCTCTTGCCGCCTGGCAATGCCACCTCTCCTGAGCACACACACATGCATGGTCACAACCTTGATGGACCATTGAACACTTGCAACATAACAATCAGTAGCCAACACTGAATTCGCCCTGGAATGTCATCCACAATGCAATTTGTAGCTACCACTAATCCCTACATCACCGTGGCATATGTCATTTTGATGTCATTTTGACATCAAGATGACCCTTCCTAAGTTTACTCATGACCATCTTTCACTGGAAATTACAAGTGTATATTACTTGTGCATGTTTGATATTAGTGACATGGAAGGTTTTGCCAACTTTATTTATCCACAGCCCAATACTTTTGCCATTCTCAATAGTCACCTTGCAACCCTCTCATGTTTCTTCTTAGTGGATGAAGCTTCTTCATAGTGGATGAAGCCAAAAGGCAACCCCAATGATGGCTAATGAATGTTATGAAGCTCCAATTGAGTGCAAATAATTTAGAATACTCAGTTTTTTGTATTCATTAGCATAACCAGTTGTTGACTTTTCAACGCTAACGTGGCTCCATCCCATTGGCAACCCGTCACCATCACCATCACAAGTTGCAACTCATAACCTTCTCTCCTTTCAACATGCATCCTACGGCCTTGGATCATGAAGATCAACTGTTGTGATTGAATAGTGAACAACCGGTTATCTAATACATAAAGTCTACCTTTTAGTTTTAGTGTCACTCTTGGTGCCCAAAGATGGAGATGTGGAACTGTGAACAAGCAAAATCTTCTCTCTGAGTAACATTCTTGTGCAGCTGCCTTTTAACACTGCATCAACACCCTTGGAAAAAGAAGACATGCCACCCCTTAAAACCATACTTTCTACAATGAATATTAAGTCTCTTTTTGGGTTTCCATCTACAGCACAATGGAGGAAGGTAAATTCTCACAACTGCTCAAGATTCTTATGGAGACTTTCTTTTGTTTAATTTTATTTATTCTTTGATTAACACATACACACAATGTTCGGCCCCATCTGAATTACAATGATATCAATCAGATTGGTCATTTTGAAACCATAAAATCTTGGTTCTTTACGGTTTAAGATTGAAAGCAGAGAAACCTGAATGAGAGGATAAGGAGCTCGTCCGCTTGGTGAGAATCACACGAATCTCGCCCTCCGCGCCTTGGAAGAGACACACCAGCACCGCGGCTCGCTTTAACTTGGGCGCCACCTTCGTATCGTGCTCTTCCCCGTGAGTTTCTGATGCCCACGCACTTGGCGGCGCCCTGTAATTCATGTCCACATACGCAATTAATGTAGACAATGTGCAAACCCTAAACCAAAGTCAGCTTGAGAACTTGACGAGGGGCGCTTGAAGACCGGCGTTGTACCCAAGGCCAGCTAGTACTTACACTCAAACCTCTTTAAAACTTACCACCTGGGATCCCAACTTAGATTGAATGTGTGACAAATATCTTTAAACTTACTGTCAATGATTGATGCTGTGGAAAGTGTGCAAAATATCTTAAAATGCCATTTTAGAGGTCATATTAAAGAGGTTTGAGTGTACGAATTACAGTCTCTGATGTTTCTTGTTTGCAGAAAATTGAGAATTATCTCGGCAAGCAGACTGATCTTACGACACATTACATATGAGAAGAAAACGGACCTGTAATGGCGAAGGCATGTGTGACAAATATCTTCAAACTTACAGTCAATGATTGATACTGTGGCAAGTGTGCAAAATATTCTAAAATGCCATTTTAGAGGTCATAATAAAGAGGTTCGAGTGTACGAATTACACATTCTCTGATGTTTCTTGTTTGCAGAAAATTGAGGCTTATCTCGGTACTAAGCTTACGACACATTACATATGAGGAGAAAACGAACCTGTAATGGCGAAGGCGGTCAGCGAGAGCCGCGAGTTTGGGACTTCCCCAGTCCACCACGGCGAATGCGTCCAAGTGCACAGCCCGCGTGCTGGAATTCGTCGTCATGACGCCCACCAGAGCTTTCTTCCTTTGCACTCTCCAAACTGACGACCCCTTCACCTCTCGCCTTGCCTTCCACACTCGAACACTCGCCAGGCGACGGTCACCCGCCACGTGCAATTCAAGGTTCATGACAGCAGCGAAACGCCAAACCCCCTGCAAAAAGGACTGACCAATGACTGCAAGCTCCCAATATTGGTTGCGGCCCCCACTTACAGATTGACATGACCTCTCCAAATTGGCCACAATACGAAAGAGATGGCAAAGTTACGCAGCATTTTATATTCCAAACCGACCCACCAGACGCAAAACCTGGACGCATGGCGTGATTATTCCTTGCAATCAAGCATATGTCAGAAGGCAGGATGATGTGAGTACGGACAACAACTGGTTTTTATGAACTTTTATATAAGTCATGGTACATCCTGCAAGCTCATGCTTTCATGTGCTTCGAAAAAGAATGCGTGTTTCTTCAATAGTTTTCCTATGTACCGCGAAGGGAACGATTGTACAAGCGGTGTCTATCTCGGCGTCGCATATTGTACACCTCTAAGAGATTGTCCGTGCTAAGAATGACGAATCGACTATAATCAATATGCATACAATCAGGTCGCGGCTTCTAGCTTGGGTCCCTTTGGATCACTGCCCGAAGAGCTTGACCTGGGTCGTGGGCATGTCATTTGACGACATGAGGCGGAACTTCCGCAAATGTCCAAGAGCATGGTGACAGCTATGAGGAGCGCCAGTCGTCATCAGAGCCCGAGTTGTAGTACTTGTTGGGGAGGCCCAGCCAGAACTTGAAAGCCTCCGCGGCGTCGCGGCGCTCTTCAGACTTGTCGCGGCGCCTCTGCGACGCGTGCTTGCCGGTGTAGAGGTTGGAATAGAGCTCGATGAAGACGCGCTTGTACTTGGTCTTGTTGGCGGGAATCCCCTTCTCCTCCATGCACGCCACCACCTCCAGCGCCTTCTGGAAGTAGCCGGCGCGCACGCATGTGTCCACCAAGCAATTCAGCAGCACCTCGTCGGGTTGCAGTGGGTTCACCTCGTCGTCCGTGCGCTCCTTGATCTCCCTCCACAGCACCAGCACCTCGCCCGCCATCCCTGCCGCCGCGTACCCCTTCACCAGCGTCGCATAAGTGTACGCCGTGGGCCGTACTCTGCACCATCGCCATTCCCCCACACACACAAATTAGGGTTTCATGGACACAACCAAGATTTCGTGAACACAAACCTGGAACGCACATATCCAACAGACTCCCTGATGCACAAAGCTTGGAAATCCGTTGCATGCGCACTCAATGGAGATTCTAAAACTGGAGATGACAATGATAGTGATAGATTACTTTGCAATTACGGCACCATATCCAACAAACTCCCTGATCATGGTAGAACTTTGATGATGCACAAAGCTTGGCAATCCGTGCTCATTAGAGGTTGTCATGTTAACCCCTACAGAACCAAGAAGCCTAAATTGGGCCTCGTCTCTTTTGACCAATTTCAAGTAGGTCACTCATGTGTACATTCTCATTCTTTTGTCCAATTTTATTGATTTTTTGAACAACTCATGGAGTATTCTTCACTAGGGGGTGTCACACCTCTTTCTTCCCATTCTCAATCTCCAGAGAATGAGTCCGGGACACTTTCTCCTTGAATTGTGGAGGACCCATTCTCTGAAGATTGAGAAGTTTCATTCTTCTCCTCCGGAGGTGAAGATTGAGAAGCCGTGGAGAAGATTAACAAGCCGTGTCTAAATTCTATTATCGTTACTAGATATCACGGAATTCTATTATCAGAGTTCGATATTTAGAGTGGTGATAAAAAGTTGGACCCCATCTAAATACTATTACGATCAACCGAATTGGACATTTTCAACCTACGAATCCATGGTATAAAACTGGAGGTGATGATGGTAGGGAATGTGGAAGAGAATAGATACCTGTCCTCCTTCATCTTGAGGAACATGCGCTTGGCGTCCGCGGCGCGGCCGTTACGACAGTAGCTATCAAGCAGCACGTTCCACGCAATGGCGTCCGTCTTCATGGACGGGTCCAGCCGCATCTCCTCGAACACCAGGTGCACCTGCTTGGGCTGGCCGTTGCGGCCGAACGCCTTCATGAGTGTGGTGTAGCTCACGGCCGACGGGGCGATTCCAGCCTCTCGCATCTGCCTGAACCAGTCCAGCGCAGCAGTGTTGTCGTCCACTTCAACGCACCCATTGATCAGCGTGTTGTAAGACACCACGTCCAGCGCGATGCCCGCCTTCGCCATATCAGCCACCACGGCGTGCGCTTTCCGCAGCTGCCGCGACCCGCAATACCCCTTCAACAACACATTGTACGTCACCACATTCGCCGGGATATTCTGCACTGCCATCTCTTGCAGCACCGCACCCGCCTCGTCCATGAGCCCCAACCGGACGCACGACGAGATCGCCGTCGTGTACGTCACCTCGTTGGGCGCACACTGCGCGTCCTGCATCGCCAGCAACGTCCGCAGCGCGTCGCTTCTCCTCCCCTTCTGCACGTACCTGCAATTTTTTTTCCATTTTTTCAAGGGAGTCCCCATTGGCGATTTGAAATTTGAAACTTGAAAAATAGAAAACAGTTTTTGGCGATTTACAATGGCGATATACTCTATTTTTTTACCCAATTTTTCTTATAGCAACATAGCAAGCCCATTTTTCAGATAGCAAGTTGGCGATATATAGCCACAAAAAAATTCGCTGGCACGTACCCTTTCATCATGGTCGTGTACGTGCGCACATCGGGTTTCAAGTGAGCACCCCACCAGTTTATTTCATCAGATTGCACTCTGCGGAGCAATGCTTCAGCCTCGCGGAGGTCCCCAAGCCCAACATAGACTGCAATGAGAGAATTCAAAGTGGACTGGTCTGGCGTCACTCTGTTCTCCACCATCAGCTCCGGCACACTCTGCAGCAGCTCGCGCTGCTCGCATTTCGCGTACAGCTTGATCAGCGTGTTAAATGTGATCTCGTCGGGCTCCAATCCGAATTCATCGAGCTCTCGCAACAGCACCTCGCCTTTCGCTGCAAATCCCAGCGTGGCGCACGCATTCAGGGCCGCATTGAAAGCGCCCACGTCGGGTCGCGCGTCCGTCACGCCGTCGCGCACACGCTGACAGACGTCATCAAAAAGCTCCAGCGCCAGCCCGCAGTCGTCGACATGCCTCCCCAGCCTGCTCACCACGGCGCTCCACACCTGCGATTTTTTTCCATTTTTTCAAGGGAGTCCCATTGGCGATTTCAATTGAAACTTGATTAATAGAGAGTTTTTTTTGGCAATTTACAAGTATTTCAAATAGCAAGTTGGCGATGTATAGCCACAAAAAAAATCGCTGCTTCACACCTTCACGGACGGATGCATCCCCATGTCGAACATGAGCTTCAGAACCTCCAGGGCGTACCGAGCCGCGCCGGACCGCGCGGACGCCATGGCGAGAAGACCCAGCGCGTCCGCGTCCAGCAAATCCGGTCGCTCCTGCGCGCGGACGTTGCTCAGCACGCGCTGCGCTCGCGCCAAACTGGACGGCACGCCGCGGTGCGCCAGCTGCGCCACTAGCCGGCTCGCGCACTGGCGGTCCGGGAGCGCCCCGCGGCGCGCCAGCACTTGCATCACCTGCCACGCCTCGTCCGTTCGCCTCTCTTGCAAAAGCACCCGCATCTTCTCCACCAGTGCCGCATCGTCCGTCTCCTGCCCATCGCGATTCCAAAATGAAAATTTTACCCTATTTTTGGCGAGAAAAACGAGATTGGTGAGAGTGTTTGTGAGAATTCTTACCTCGAATTTGGGGGCGATGTACTTCTCCCGGGACGAATGTACTGGCAGCGAACGCGCTATAGCCGACGAGGAATTGCTGCATCCGTTGCGGATTGTGAGGTAGCTGGCAGTGGAAAGCAATCGAATGGCAAATGGAGCTCGCCACGACGGCTTCGCCACCACACCTGGCTCCAGGACTTCCATAAGACTGATCGAACTGCAGCAGGCCATGGTGGCCTCCATCGTCGTGCACCTCCGCCCTACACCACCGACATGGTTCTGCGAGTTCACACAATTGCCCAAACTAGCAACTGCAATCACCACGCGCTTGTACTAAACTCTTCCAAAACCTCTTTGCATTCAGCGTTGCCAGAATATACTGCGTGACGCTCAGTAAGTTAGGTTTATAGTGATGAGAGACTCCTCGTCCCGCATCACCTTTATCGAAAAGTGACAATCACCCAAAAACGCAAAGCTCGACAGCTTTTCAATCTGGTTGGAAAGCCAGCGGCCACCTTGACAGACGCCTGGAGTGGTCACGGAGCGTCCACACTCCCGTCCACTCAAATCTACGCCGCTAATAGATCGCCAGCTTCCGCACACTCATGTTGCCACAGCAGCGCCATCGTCTCATGTCCCCATTGGACCCCACGTTCCACGCAAAAGCGCGCATATCATATTTCCTCAATTTCATCCCAGTACTCTGAAATTCGTACATTTGGCCTATATTGGGCATGACCTTATCCACGGTCGTCGGCACCTGGGGCCCTTGTTGTATGAACGGACGCTCTAACTGACGACTCGAGATGCGTTGCAAATTCAGCCACAAATCTCACTGCCCCTGTCACCTCGTGGAGCCCAATCAATGGCCACTCATCATCACCCTTCGCATTCGGAAGCGCGCTGGAGTCGCTTCAATGGGTTTTCCATAGTTGAGCTTTCGAGTTGAGCGAGGACTAGGATGGAGGCCGCCACCATGGCAACAATGGGCGCTGCCCAAGCATTGGCATCCAAGCAATTACCTGCAACCTCGAAATGTCTCGGCGCGCTCACCAATGCTGGCCATCTCCCGATTCGAAACGCGCGTAATCCTGGCCGTCTTCCGATTCTTCGCAATGCGCGTAAAGTGTCGGGAGTGCGTGCGTGCATGCCATCCGGCGACACGCGAGGCGATGAAGGAGGCGTGGCGGAAGCGGGCGATGAAAGCAAGTCGACGAAGAAATTGTCGCAGCAGTCGTCGTGGGAAGCGAAGGACGTGCTGGGCGACGACTACCTGTACCGGCTGGGCAAGGAGGCGGACAACATGAACATCACGGTGGGCGCCAAGAGCGGCATGATCGACGACCTCTTCACCGGCAATTTCCTCGGCAAAGAAGGTACGTCAGGATCATCGCAATTCAGAGGAGAAGAACGCGAACCCTAGTTTGCAGTGACAAGGGATGCTGATGGTGAGGGATACCTCGCATTCTGAAGCTCATTTTTAGTACTAGAAAGCAAAATTGGGAAAGTGATGAATGGAAGAATGGTTGCCTGCAGCGGATTTCGTTTCCAAGTATCGACAGAAAGTGACACGCTCCTTTGAGCATTTGACGGGCGAGTACTACATCGCCCCCGCCTTCATGGTACCCATCTTTCTCTTTCAGAAACCACCATCCCTACCTACGTTTGGCACACTTTCTCTTCTTGCATGCATTCTAGGTTATGAATTCTAGGGTGATTGGCACCATTCCTCTCTTTGCATATATTTTAGGTTAACATGGTTGGTTGCAAAACGGGGTGTGAACTCTAAGGTGTTTCTCATGCATACACATTCTAATTGGATAAAGAAGGGTATGAACTCGAGGGTGTTTTCACAATTTCTCTTGCATATAGTTTAGTTTTCGAACGGTGTGAATTTTAGGGTATCATTTAGCATAATTCACTTGTATACATTCGAGGTTAAGATAGTTGGTTGCAAAATAATGTGAAACTCTAAGGTAGGGTATCTATTGTAGTCGACCTACTGAACAGTATACTAATATTGCGCACGTTTGTGTGAATGTAGGAGAAAGTGGGTGAGTTCATCAGCATTGTTAGTTCTATTTGCTTGAGCATCGACACACCAACTGTTACAACAGATATATACGATTGCAAGCATATGTGGGTTGGAGCTTCCTGCAAGATTTGCAACGTAATTACATAATTATAGGGAAGCAGTATGAACGCCCAATTGCAGGAAGGTGTCTGTATCATGGACTAGATAACAAGAGTCGGGAGGCTTGAAAAGGTTATTAGGCATAACGCCAAGTCATCTTGAATGTGGAGATTTACACTTTCTGGTTGATCAAATGGTTGATCAAGGGAGTGACTTGGCATTATGTTATTACAACCAATTTGTTATAGGATTGTATTTTTTCTTGACCAAGTTTGTGCGTGGGGGTTTTTCTGTTGTCACAGTGACGCACATTGCGAAGAACTATCTAGCAGATCAAATTGATGGCAAAATTCCACTCATTTTGGGTACGTACATCACCCCCCCTTGCTTGCATCTTCTCTTCTTTGCTAAAAGGATCATGCCAGGACTCTCCCCTAAAAGGAACATAACATATAGAAAATAGAGTGGGTGCCTCTATGATTGCTCACATAATAGTGATTGTGCACCTATGTCCTCATGCACTAGAATCAATTAGAAGCAGCAATGAAACTCCATGTTCCTATGAGCAATGAAATTAAACACCCTTTTGATCCATGTGCAGGACGAGACAATAATAAATTACATTTGCTTAAAAGAGACAATTTCAGATTACATTAGCTTGTAAAAGTAACTTGGTTCAATAATTTAAGTGAAAGTTAACTTGAGATTGTTGTGAAATTTATTTTGATCTGGGTATTGCAGGTGTGTGGGGAGGAAAAGGTCAAGGGAAATCTTTCCAGACAGAGCTGATATTCAAGGCTATGGGCATTGAGCCCATCATCATGTCCGCTGGCGAGATGGAATCAGAATGGGCAGGTTTGCCTCCTTTCCTTAACCCCTAAAGGACCAAGAAACCCAAATTGGGCCTCATGTTTGTTTTAGCAGTTTTGAGTAGGTCCTAAGTAGACTACTTTTTGTTCAAATTTGTTTATTTTTTGACCAACACGTGTAATGTTCTTCACTGATTCTGGTGGTATAAAATTTGGTCTCATCTAAATTATACGTTTCACAATATGATCAAGTGAAGTTGACATTTTAAAACCATGAATCCTTGGTCCTTTAGGGTTAAATAGTGTTGTACAATTTCTATCATGCTCATCAATTTTCTTCAGTTGTGACTATGGAAACTCTTCTGTCACTGTTGTTACATAATAAATCAGAAGAGAAGAGGTTTACATAAGGAGGATCATTGGGAGACCTCCCCATGAATGAATTATGAGGAAGGTTCTCTTTGAAAGTTCTTGAATCAATCTAATTTTACTTAAAAAAAAAAAGAAACCATGTTTATATGTTGCTGATTGTAATATCTGCATGATTTTGCTCAGTTTGAGTATGTTTAAAGTTTTCATAGCGTTGTCTGGCAGGAGCACCGGGTAAGCTGATCAGAGATCGTTACCGAGCTGCACATCTCGTCATTAAAAACCAGGTCATTCTGAGAGTGGCTTGAATAAAATAGGTGGCTGTTGTCAGCAGATTTTGGGCCTTTTCTGAAACTCAACAATTTTGTTGTTTCCAAATTTTTATTTTGTTTTGAACAACAAGCTCGCAAGAATGTATAAGTTGTTCCATTTTATTATTTTCTTTTGACTGAGGATCAATGTCTGCATGTTGGTTGGTTACAGGGGAAAATGAGCTGCCTGATGATCAATGACCTCGACGCTGGAATTGGTCGATTTGGTATGATTCTCGCAAAACATAACCCTCTCCCTGTTGCTTTCATTGCTTTCATTGTAGTTGGAAAAGAGGAGGCTCTAGAATCATAACCTTGTGCTCTCAAAGAGTCATAGATAGTCCAAAGGAGAGGGTTATATTTAATAACCATAGTCACAAGGTATGTTGCTACCAGTGGTGGGCGTGTATGGCATCTTCTGCATGAAATGAACCTAGCCTGAACAGTGTTCTACAGTGTACTGTACTTCCAGATGAACATTCATTTATTATTACTTATTTATATTAGATACTCGCCCAACTCTGGTTGCTACCCCAAGCTCAAGTAAGGTAGAGGGCTCCAAAACCAACAGGGTTCTATTTCCAACAGAATCTAGGCACAATAATCATCCTAGAACCTAAATCTAGGTAGACCATAGATAGCTTATCATTTTGGTCAACATTCAATAAGAGCTCTATGATGTGCTTAAATTTGTGTTCTAAAATAAATGCATGGTCTAGATTCTGTTGGAATTAGAACCCTGTTGGTTTTGGAGCCCTCTACCTTATGCCACAAGGCTTGGGGGAGTCATTGCCCAAAAATATTAAAAACCACGTGAGGGGAAGGAAAGGAAAGGGATTGTTTAATTCAATTCGAGGTAAAATTTGAAAAACTTAAAAAATAAGTAATTTCAAAATAGCCCCAAAAAATACCTTTTGAAGAATATATCTGGAATGTTCATAGAATATATTTAGAATATTCTGAAAATCGATGAATATTTTAGTAATATTCGTATTATTTCATAAAGTTGTCATTGCGTTTCATCCCTTTCAACATGGGCTCGATTTCCATCTTAAATCTCAATTTTTTTCTGTAAAGTGCACTCTTATTATGAAACAGGAGTAGTATATAACAATGTTGGGTTTTTTTTTTTGTTTTTTTTTTTTTTCGCAGAAAACACGCAAATGACAGTGAACAACCAGATGGTGGTAGGCACACTGATGAATTTGTGTGATAATCCCACACGCGTGAGCGTCGGGCAGGAATGGCGAGAGTCTGATATTGTGAAACGTGTGCCCATCATTGTAACTGGCAATGACCTCTCCACCATTTGGGCACCTCTACTTCGTGACGGGCGAATGGATAAGTTCTACTGGTGAGCCAAGTGCATTTCTTTTCTATCTCACGATGAAAACAGTCAACACACATTTTGTTAAAACTGAACTACCAGACTGAAAAAGTGATGGGGAGTGTTGCCCTTCTCAATAGAGATAGGTCCCCAATTTTTTTACAGTGCTCATATTCCACGAATAAGAGTACTAAAGAAAAGTTGGGGACCTATCTCTATTGAGAAGGGCATCACTCCCCATCACTTTTCCAGTCCGGTAGTCTAGTTTTAACGAAATGTGCATTCTGATTCAATTACCACATTCTCCAACACTTGTGAGAATTCACTTTTCTCCATTGTAAATAATTCTAAAAATAGAAAACAAAAAATTGGGAAATTATGTTTCAAAAAAATTTGTAAGGGAAATAAACAGTTTTCAGAGAATATTCAGGAAAAACGAAATCTATTTTTAGAAATAATTAATTATTCGTCCGAGGAAGGACAAACGTGCTATAAAGGTACGGTAGCATGCATGGTGCTCAGTGAGTGACTAGCACCTGTCTTCTTCCTGTAGCTTTTAGTTCCTCTCACGTGAGATGAGCTCTCAAAATGAATCAATCACGATCCCCTTTCTAGGGGTGTTGAGGCAGCTCCTCGAGAAAGTAATGATTACCACATGCATTACACTAAAATTGTGATCTAGTGTCCGGGACACAATTTCTCAACACAAACACTATTTGACATTTTGAAGATCAATAGTGTCCATGTAAAAAATTTGTATTGAAAAAATTTAACCCCTAGAGGACCAAGAAGGCCTCATGTTTTTTGAGCAGTTTTGAGTACGTCTTGTGTGAACTTTCTTTTGCTCAAAATTATTTGTTTCTTGACCAACACATGCCATGTTCTTCATTGATTCTAGTGGTATAAGATTTGGTCTCATGCGATTTATATTTTTCACAATATGATTGATTGAATTTGTCATTTTAAAACCACGAATCCTTGGTCCTTTAGGGGTTAAATGATAAAAACTTCAAGTAAACCTTTTGGATGTAGTGCTCCAATGAAGAATGGCAACTTTATAATGAATATGGCATGTCAACTCATGTCACTCTCATCACTTGTAAGGAACATGGCACTCTCAGTGGAAGTGGGAATGACAAGTGACAAACTCCTTCGTATTGTAGGGACACTATTTTTCCTCACCTTTGAATGAACTGTGGTATAAGACATCAATTCTCGTTGAACACTTAATCACAATTTTAGTGTAGGTAGTTTTGCTTGTGCTTACACAAAGTTTTTTTTTTTGCAGGCAGCCGACTAGGATTGATTTGATCAAGATTGTATTGCAAATGTATAAAAAGGATGGTCTAAGTGAAGATGATATTGCTGCAATCAT
This sequence comes from Pohlia nutans, assembly GCA_022496805.1. Taxonomy (NCBI): domain Eukaryota; kingdom Viridiplantae; phylum Streptophyta; class Bryopsida; order Bryales; family Mniaceae; genus Pohlia; species Pohlia nutans. Next base: position 26,481,497 of record CM040096.1, read on the forward strand.
TGACACGTTTCCTAATCAAGGTACCTATCAACTCTCTAGTTGCTCACAGTCATTTTTATGTTATGGTTAAGTGCTCCCGTGATTTCATAAAGAAAAGAATTCAAGTGTTTTTGAAGTTAATGAAATACCGCTAATACTAGTAGAAAGGTGTACTTGGGGCATAGTGCAAGGACATGACACCACATACCCATTTGGGCACCATCTTGGTGTCCAAATGAGCCTTTGACATCACATTCTAGTATTATAATTTGGCATCCAAAGTACCCTTTTTCTACTAGTGTGGACTAGCAATAATTGTTAAATTTTGAAGTGACTATCGTTACATTGATGAAGTTGTTATAAATTTGTTGCTCTTGAACTATAGTAATGTGCAATGGTGTTAACATATGTGATTTGAAAACAGCACTTGACTTCTACGGCGCTCTTAGGTCAAGGACTTATGATAAGCTTATCTTGGAGGTACTCTGCCTCTTGACATTTTCATGTTGAAATCACTTTTCAATTTGGAAATTTTCCCTCCAAAAAAATCCTTTTTGACTTGATAATTATCTTTTTGCAAATGTTGTGTTAACTCCTAAGTGCCTAAATGGTCAAAAGTGTTCAAATGGGACTTCAAATAAATCACTTGGACAATTTTAAGCAGAATCATTTAGTTTACCAATGGAAGAAGGAATTTTGCTTCACAATATTGATTGATGTAAATTTACTTTAAAAAAAAATCTTTTTAAATATTGAGCTTAAAGTACGTTTTCTATTTGTAACTCAAGCACTGAAAGGTGAAATTTGGAATGGCCGTTGGTGTTTGCAGTGGGTCAACAAGATTGGAGGAGCTGAACAGATAGGACCAAAGCTTGTTCGGCGAAAGAAAAATGATCCTCCTCTTCCAGAATTTGTTCCACCTGTGGTATGCATTTTCTTCCATTGACACTAGGAGAATTTTTCCTTTTAGTATGGGCTAATTTTGGAGTTAATCAAGACTAAAAAAAATGAATGCAATAGTCCCCTTTTTAGTACATTAGCTCTTCCTAGAATTTAGCCTTGGACTAAACTCTAAAATATTCTCAATGTGTTTACACACAATTTCTTTCTCATATGGATCTTTATTACAATAGCTTTGTAAAGGACCTATTAAGAACCTAACATCGTCTAAGTCAAATCCCAATAGTGATCCTAAAACTTGACATTATGTTCCACTATGAAGCCTTGAATATATGCTAATGGTACATAATGTTGGTTTTAGGTTCAATGTCAGTTCTAAGTATAGACGTATCGTGCAAGCTAATAGAGATTCACTAGTATAAATCATTTTCATACTCCCTCTACTCTAAATAAAAAGCACCTTTGAAAACTGAAAGCAATGTTGCCACTAGCTTTTTATTTTGGAACGGAGGGAGTATGAATTTGCTTGAGCAATAATGGAAATTTGTGTTAATTTTAGAGATTTAACACACAAAAATTATAGACCATAGGTAATTTTCTTCTAGTGATATTCAGTAATGATTTCAGAATTGATTTTAGCTTCTTTACTTCCCAACTCTGCTGTGTTTGGAGCTTCAGTGGGGTTTTAACCAGTGATGGGCATGTATAGCATCTTCTGCATGAAATGAACGCAACTTGGACAGTGTTCTACAATGTACTGTAACTCCAAATCAAGATTCATTTATTTTTAGTTATTTTTATTAGATACACGCTCAACTCTGGTTTTAACATCTGATACTGAAATACTTTGGAGTTGTGATTTGTCTCAGCAAAACGTGGAGGATCTCATCAAGGCTGGTTACGAACTTGTGGAAGAACAGAAGTTGGTGATGAAAATGAAGCTCTCGGAGGAGTATATGAAAAAACAAACAGGGCCAGGAATTGGTCTGTCTATGTCATAATCATCACTAGCACAATTGTATACTAATCAGTTGGTTTGCTCAGAGACAGCGTGGAAAATCCTGCTCTAGTTTCGCTGAGCCTTCTGGGGTTTTGAGATGAGAGCGTTATCTGCACAAGGCTTCAATGGAAAACTGTTTGGATCTTACCTCTAAACCCTTTGAGGCGCCTGCGTCCACATAGTAGACGATGAACAGATTCAAACTATTCTCCTGACTACATACATAGATAGTTTTCATCCATCCAAGTTTCTCTTGGTTCTTGTGCTAGTTGACTATCATTTGTACGATATGGATCTTCAAAATAAGATATTATGATTTTTTGAAAACAAGAGAATTGGTTTATGTCAAGTGTTCAAAAAATGAGACCTTAAACATGATTTTTCAAAATAAGGAGAATCAAATAATGGAAACCGTACCATCTTGTAGTGCATGTTATTCCAATTTCATTACAATATTTTTTTTATTTTTTTTGTGTTGATTTGGGATTTTTAATTGAATTTCAAAAGAAAACCTTGCAAAATTAATTTAAAAATATTAATAAAAAATATGATGAATCCAATCGTATAGATGTGATCTTCATGTTGACATTTACAACTTTGCTTTGTACATCAACTCCATTTTTGTTTTTCATCAAACATTAGAGTTAACCGAAAAGAAGGCCATGGAACCTCCCTTTTCAACCTCCTTCTAACCTCTCTTTTGAGCTCTCTTGAGCTATGTTTGGGTTGAATAGTGTCATGTCATAACTTGTCCCCTTGTGGGCCATGGGCTTGGAGCTTTGGTAGGAGGTGTGGAAGTCATTGCGAGGTGTGGAGAATAATGACAGTGGCTTGTTTTAGATTGTCTCCCAACTCATCTTGAACTAGTTTTCGGTCTATTTATATTTCAATATGAGTTCAAGAGGAGTTCAAGAGGAATTTGCTAAAACTTTCCTCTTTGAGCTGACTTTTCGGTTAACTCTATTTTATAACGAATCTTTGAAAACAGTGTTGAATCGGGACGTTAAAGGGTTAAAATGTAATAAGAACGGAAGAACATAACATAAAATTCTAGAGCAGTGTTAATGGCCCACCCTTTCGCTGTAATTGCACTTTGGTTGGCAGGTAACTACAATTGTCTATAGTACTTGGCTCAGTAGCAATGCTTTCATTCTTGAACTCCAGATGTAAGATCTTTGTGAAAGAAATATGTCACAGAATTGGAGTATCTTGAATACCTTAATTTTTCATGGAACTGGCAGTTGGGCCCAAGGTGTTCACAGCTCCTTTCAAGAATGTTATGGAACTTTCAGGTACCTGCAACGTTTATACTCTCCACTTTAAGAAATCACATTGTCATGGCACATTGAATTCCAGAAAGAGGTCTCTTCAGATTGCACTAAATAATTTATTGAGCTGTATGAAGTTTGAATTTGGAAGGCACAGATGGAGGACCAAAACCTCGAATCATATCATCTACTAGGAAAATGATCGTATACAGATTATAAATGCAATGAATAAACAAGTTGTGGAGTGCTCCATTAACCTCTGCATTGTGCGTTCCAAAATCTAATATTGAACAATTACAGCCAAAATTCGTGACGACCTCAGCCGTATGCTGCACTTTAATCATCTTTCGTGTATTTAGTACCTCACCAAGGTCATAGTCGCCAGATTTGTTCCAAAGGTAGTTGCTAAAATTCGCCAACGTCCAAGTATCATTGTACAATATGATCACAGAAACTGTAATCCCAATGTCTCTGGTATCAGGACCGACTGTTTTTGTAGTGGCCAATCCCTCTGACATTGGCCGGGTTCAATTCTCCAACACGCTCCAACCTGGGCGAAAGATTAGGGCATTAGAGAGCGATTTGAAGAAACAGTATATGTAAACCTCACAAAGAAAGACATGACAAGATATGTCTAAAAATTGCTAAGAACTCAAATGAATTTTTGTAGAGACCAATAAACAGGGTTTTCAGTAAAATTAGACTGTATCAGGAGCTTGACACATGATACATAGGGAGGCCTCCATGTGATCATTGTGACCATAGGGAGACCTCTCCCTGTATCATGAGTAAGATTTTTTCATGTTGTCTAAAAGTTCCTCAAAACAGTCAAATTTTTATTGAAAACTCTGTTAATATACTAATGCTTACTTCCATATATCCTGCACGGCCTTCATGACTTCTGCTGAGCTTGTCTCCACAACTTGACCACCCATCACAATCTCATCAAGGATTGTGTGGACCTGTCACAACAAAGAATGCCAAGGAATCAAAACCAGCTAAGCCAAAACAGGCATTGATCACAAGTTGAGCTTAGGCATGATATTACACATATGTTGACAAAACATACGGAAACTAATGATTGCACAAAAAGGTGCCAATTGCAACTAGATATGCACTCTAAACACCTGATCGTCGTTGGGACTTCAGACCCTCACGCTAAGAGATTAACAAACCAGAAGTCGACTCGGACTATTAGTTACAACCTGTCCATCCTTCATCAGCTTCAATTGGCGGTGACTATAAGTACCACTGCATTTTTCGTGAGATAAGCAAAATCAACGTCAAACGTACACAAAGGGCATGTCTACCTTGTTGAAGTTGTAGACAATGTCAAGCTCACAGACATTCTTGAAACAGCGGTCCAAAGTTTCCACAAACACTGCAAGATCCCAAAACAAGACTTCACTCAGAAAGCTTTCTTTATATGAATCACAAATTGATAAATTGAACAAAGTTTCACTTTGTGCAAAGTAAACAACGAGGATAAGAATTCTAGACCTGCATTCAGAGAGCATACCTTGAATTAGGTCAAGAATCCCCAGCTCACTTTCAGCACTATCAATGACAAACACAAAGTAGAGAGTGGCGAAATGCTTGTACACTAACTTCGTATCCTGCAATGTGGTCATCCGGTGCTCAGTACACAAATATTACTGACAAATAATACCAATGTAGGATTTTGAAGCTAATGTGGCAGTCTCAAAAATGCATTAGAATACATAATGCTAGCCGTTCTTAATTGTACTTTAAAACCCATTAAAGAATCTGACTTAGAAGATATGCAATCCATAAGATTCAAATGCACAAACTCAACTTCAAGTTCAAACTTTAATTGTTACAATCTTCTAGAATACTTAGAATCAACAGATGAAAATTTTCAAATACAACATCATCTTCAAAATCTTACATGTTTGATTTTGCAGATTAGGTACCAAAACAAAATTTGGATGGATCAGCTAAAAGTCCCATTGGCATTGGAATTATGTCCAGTCATGGCAATTATCAAAAAGAACTCTAGTACTGCCTAACTTGCAAATGATTATTGTTAACCATGTCCTTCATTACCAAGTCCGTAATCTGAACAAATTCCATGAACATCGGGCTAGAAAGATGAGGAAGGCGAAACTATAAACACGAGAGGGAACTCACAGGTCCAAAGATGTCATCGGCTTCAACAAAGCTGCATAAATTGTCCGCTCTGCTGGACAAAACTGCACACCACTTCGAAATGAATGAACATGGTTATCGCAAAGAACACCCCGCCCCTCTCGGTCCAGAAGAAAACGACAGATCAAAACACAATAAACCCTAATTACTAAGCATCACATCATCCTCCATAAATCGTAAGCAAGGACAGTCATTGCGCCATCGTTGCTTAGAAATAACCAGAAATTCGAGCTCACCTGAGTGCACGGCGCGCAAAACCTCTTGCTGCCGCTCCACACTCTGATTACGCCACAAGAATAACCAATTACTCTCCCCCCAAAAAAAACCTAATTACTCGGCCAACTGATTTGATAACATCGAAAAGAGCGCACGGAAGAAATTCCGAAACTAGAGAACTGATTCAAAGAAAGGGAGGTTTGAGAAAAAGAGCGCACCAGATAGTCGTAGAATTTGGTGATGCGGGGCTTGCCCTGTGTATTCATGATCAACGCCGCAAGAATCATGGTGCTCGGCTTTCAATGTCAGAAAATTAAATTCTGCAATTCGGGAATCACACTTGCACTCTTCAAGCTGCCAAATGAGACGGAAACAGCGTCAAGAAAATCGATGGTCGCATGAATATAATAAAGAAATTAAGTCTGGGTGAGTATGCATTCCAGGTTTAGATTAGGGGTTGTGAAATTGTTCGACACCCTCCCTACCAGCACAATCATCTTTCGTACCTATAACGGGAGGCTGAGCGTCCGGTCTCGATCGAACGAACAAAACCCTAGTCTAAACCCTAATCGATCAATGCAGAAAAGCTTTGACTACAATGAAATTCGCAGCTCCAGAGAGAGCGGCAATGCTTCAGCGGAGCACATCGACGTTCACAGAAACTTATGGCGAGAAAGACGAGCAGAGAGACGGAGCACCGAAATAGTGTGGCCTTCAAATTAGCGTGCTCGTAAAAGCTACTTTGACGATGAGTTTCTGGATTCTTTTATGATAACTTTCATTCTATCATGTTTTGATGTTTTGTGAATAAGATGTAGAGTTTAAAATAGTGTGCTTCATGCTAAATCACCTTTCCAATGTATGTGGGAAAATACCATATATTATTGTCCATGATTTTCACACCAATAGTTATCTTTCAAAAATATTGTGATTTAATTCAATGAAATTTGATGGAAAACTGTTCAAAATCAATTTATTTATCTTTCATATAAATGAGAATTTGTTTCAATGGATAGGGTTACCTACTACATTCATATAATCACGATTATTTTGTGAATCCGGTATAAATTAGTGTTGGGTTTAAAATAGTGTGCTTCATACTAAATCATCTTTTCTATGAAATGTGGACATCAAAGTCAAAATAATTATACCATATATTATTGTCCACAATATTCACACTAATAGTTCTTTTTCAAAATATTTTGATTTAATACTTTGAAAATTGATAGAAAGTTGTTCAAAATAAAATAAAAATTGTTCACAAGAACGAGAATTTTGTTTCAATCAATGAGTTTATCAATCCAAAATAACTTGATTTAAGTATAGTTTTCCAATCCAAAATTTAGAAGTTGGTAAGATTTTTACAAATTTTATGGAGGTGTTTTTAGTGCTATACAACTCACCATATTTGAATTATTGTGCCTTACATTGACTCATACAAATTATGCAATTATGTGACTTTGCACATTGCACTAATAAAAAATCCATAGTATCAATTGTAGGTAAAATAAATATAATGTGCAAGTCTATACTATTTTCAAACAATTTTAAACCATACAATTATAATCTGACATTAATATTAATTAGATTATTTCATCTAGGATAAAAACAAGTTGCCCTATTCATACTCTTGCATTAATTGAAATAAGTTGAATAATTAACAATAGTTAAAGCTAATCCTATAGTTGGAGTTACTCAATACAAACACATACTAACTAACTCTAACTAACTAATTGGCCTTAATAACTTGGTGCGGACATGGCCTAAGTATATTGTTTAGTGTTGGTCCCCTAATTACAAATTAGATATACTAAATATTTATCCTTTTATTATGTTATTCATAAGAAATGTTAATTACACATTTGGTTGAGTATTATTGAGTAATATGGCTTATTAATAGGTAACTTTTAGAATCTATCATTTTTCATTATCAAATTCATTAAATTCATTACTTTGAATTATTGACACATTATAGTTTGTTTCAATTGCATTGAAAAGATTTCTCATTGATGCATCATTCAACACATACTTTGAAGAAGAAATCATCAAAAGTGATACACAAATGAAAATGAAAACTTCAAAACCTTACAAAAGAACAAGCACTAAAGCTTTTATTTTATTTTTCATTACAATCTAATTCTTACAAATTATAGAACAAATTTTAACTCAATGTTTAAACTTTTCAATGTAGATTAGGATTTGATGGGAAAATTGTATTGGAATTTATTTAATTTGGTTCTATTTCTTTGTGTAATAGGACCTCATTTGGAGTTTAGGATTACCATGGGCCTTTTAAATTGGAAATAGCTTGAGAAAATCATAAAAAATTTCAAAATTTCAAAATTAGAAGAAAAAACCATACACACACCCTCCTCTGTCACACAAGAGGATTCTTAAATACATTCAAAAATTTGGGAATACTTTTAAAATGTATTTCAATATTCAGTTGAACGGGATTGTCTCATATACTCAAACACCATGACTGTGTGTGATTGTTATTAAGATAGATAGATAGAAACTCCGGACCTCTTTTGAGGCCAGCGTGAATAAAGTGTCTGTTTGTAATGTCAATGATCTAGTGTCCACTGGACAAAGGGCCGTTGGAACAAAACTACTTTCCCCTGTCGAGAATGGACACTTTAGATTGTTATTACTTATTGATTGGGAGCTAGATGTGGAAAAGTTGGCAGACACAGTGTTGAACCTCGTGTTGAACCAGCCATGGTACTACGACATTCAACTTGTTCGTGACATGAGTCATGTTTGGTAATAACATGAGAACCATGTTAGATATATCTGTAAGTATTTTGTTAAATTTAGAATTTGGAAGGCCCTTTTTGGAATACTCACTCACTCCTTAACATTCTTTTAGCTAGTGCTACAGCACACCCTTTTGTTTGTGCAAAGAATCAACATCTTTAGCTAAAGATGGCTTTGATTCTCCACAAGATTACAATTCCATGTGTTGATGATCGAAGAGGTTCCACCGACAACTTCTAGAGTCAACTCTATAACAAACAACTTACTTAATGAGATGTGATGGGGACTGCACTCCATTCCTGAAACATTTTTCTTACGACACGAGCCATGAAGCATCTGGATTGATTAAGTTAGTATTTGCAATGGTTCCAACAACAGCTTCTGGAGCCAACTTTATAACAAAAAAACCCTACTTAATGAGCAAGAGGTCCCTCTGATGGGGAGTGCACTCCATTCTCAAAACAGTTTTCTTACTACACGTACCATGAAGCATCTGGATAGACCAAGTTAGGATCAAGACTACACCCCATCGTGGGTATGACACCTGATCACCCTCTATTACAATCCCTATCGCCCACACTTTATAACCAAATGAACCCAATACGCTTCTAATTAAAACCCAGTTAAAAGAGCTCTTGTTATTTCAGAGGAACAGGTCCGCATCCAGCACTTCAAATTGCTGCATTTCTGAAGCTGAAGTCTGCGCAGCAACAATTAGTTAACGTCGGCGAGAAATCGGAAACACCACGGTTGGAAATAACAAGCCAATTATATATTTTCATTATCAGACTTGGTGTTTTCATCACAATTTGAACTCATTCAACTTAAATACAAACACGTGTCTAAGGGCCGCTTTACACCGAGAGGCCGGGCCAATTCGTTGTGTAAGAGGCTTGAAATCCTCACTTGTGATTGGTCAAAAGGCTGAAATCGGCCCCAATCCCTTTACACCTAGAGCCCGGGCCAATTTGGTGATATGAATTTTTTACTTTAAAAACGCATGGTATGACACGGCCCAAGCTCGTTGAATTGGGTGCACCAAAAATGGAGGGCCAATTCTTGGCCTTGGGGCCAATGTCAAATTTCAGTAAAAAAACCTTTTTTATATAAAAGATGATCCACTCCTACCTGCTACCGTATTCTGATACTCCGCATTGAAAGGCCACCAGGCCTACTTAATGACACTTTCTTAACAGGTTGTGGTGTTCCAAACACCTTCCAGAAGCGAAGTGTCTCATCACCAGCTCCAGAGACCACTGTTGTCCCATCCGGACTCTGCATGGAAGTCCATGGCTTCTCAGTCCACGAGAAATTGAAGACGGTTTTTAGCATTTTGGAAAGGTGGTTAGTCTCTAGCCATCCCTTTTTGAGCCCAGATGTACAACAGGTAGTAGAAAGATTATGTAAAAGCTGGAATGAAGAAATGTAAAATTGAACGAAAGGCAAACAATCCAAAGGTCAAAGCCAAGGATGGTAAGGCTTGAAACCTGCGAAAGGTGAAGAACACGAGCAGTATGACCGGTGAGTTCAGTTATTTTCACCATTGATGGATATTTCCACAAGCTTAGCTGGTTCTGGCTGAAACCATGACTGCTGAGAAGCTCTTTCTGATGTCGATTCCATTGCAAAGCACAAACCTATAAGACAAGCGCAACACTAGGATTTGAGTTGCTGTTTGGCCATCTGAGGCCTGTTTACACCAGGGCCCAAGCAAAGTATCCGTGCATGAAAAGTATCCTCGGAATCCTACCTTAGTAGAGATGGAAGGACATATCTCTTATCGAAAAAAGAAAAAATTCCACTTTGATCAATTATGCGTCATGAGACGTGCTGCTTTACGTACCTGGGAATTTGTGTCTATACTGTTCGTACAGTAGCCAACTTTCGTGTTCCAAAATTTGATGCAGCGGTCGGCAGTCCCTCCTCCAGAAGCCAAGAGATTGTTTTGATAAGGACACCAGGCCAAGGCTTTCACAGCTGCCTGGTGACCTTCGAGTCTAAACAGAGGCGCTGACTGCTCAGCGGATGAAGTCGAAACAGCTGCGTCCCAGATGTGTAGGAGGTTGTCATTGCCTCCGCTTGCCAGTTGTTGGCCAGACAAGGACCACCTAAGGCCACAAACTTCTTGACTGTGTCCTACGAAGGTTGCGGTTGAATCTCTTACGCGCACTGTTCATGCATCAAACAATAAACGAGTTCTTCATGCATATATAGCACCCCAAAAATTTCGATGGCATTTAGAATTACTTGTTATATATAATGTGAATCATTCCAGAGGCACTTTGAACAGAAAAACGAGATTCAAATATAAGATACCATCGTGGTTAATAATCAGGCTGTCTCGGCCCCCAGATGACAAGGTTGTGCCGTTCCATGCTAAACTGCTCACACGGGCTGTATGTCCTCTCAGCTTGCGCAGCTGCGAGTTCCATTATTCCAGAACTTCACCAGCTTCGTTAATTATGCCCTCGTGATAGCTTTCACGGTACAAAGATTACATATTTTTAAGGGTTCAGACGGAACGTTGAGTTCATTTCCAAGACACATGAATACTTAATTTCATTCAGTTGTAACAGTTAGTCATGCCATTATACCAAGAAGTCAAGCATTAAACGGTTCCTCATAAGTCTGCCAAATACGTACCTCCACGAAACATGGTAGAAGGCACATACCTTGCAGGCTCGACATGTATCCCACAGCTGTACTTCGTGATTGTTGAAACCCACAGCAATGGTCCTTCCATCTTCTGCCCAAGAGATACTGGAGATATAGTTATCTACAATGGTCGTTTTTAGTAGCTGCTCTATTGCTCCAGTCTCTGCATGCCACAGATACACGGCGGTGCCCAACGCCACAGCAACCACATTTTTGGAGCTCCAATCCAGCAGATTCAGGTAGTAGTCGTCTACTATTTCGGGCGCATCTAGAATTCTATCTGGAGTCTGCCATGCAATTTTCAAGTGCTGCCAAGTTAGTGTCTAGTTAGAATATTTCTCGTGTAAATTATACCATGGCTGATCGTCAAATGCCCATCCTCTCAAGCTCTATATTTCAGAGCCATCTTCAGCTGATTCCTCAGCAAAAGACATGCAGACTTAAACAACAATATATACGAACTTCCTGTAATTGGAGTAGGATTTCTTTCCTGTGCAGAAGCATTACGACCTAAGTGATGACTCCCGTGATGACATCATACTCCTAGGACAACCCTGTCATTCTCCGGCAGTAAACGCTGTACTTCGTATGACAATTTTGGCCAATTTTGCACCTATCCAGATACTTTCATCTTCATACCGTGAATTATGTTTTACTAAAAGAACAAGATGAATACCGCAGGAATATGTCGAACGCGTGTAAGATCTAAAGGGGCGGCAAGTGGATCTGAATAAAGGAGGCGCCTTTTAGACAGCACTGGTAAGGGCTGATGCTTAAACGTCAAGATCTTCGGCGATTCCAGCGACCCAGCAGCGCTTTGAAATAAGTTTTCTGCAAGCTTCTTCTTGTACTCTTCCTGCTCAAGGAACATAAAACCCTCCCAAGGCCATGCATCAATGTAAAGCACATTTAACGTCTGAGCATCACACTTTGGACAGGCTCTAGAAATCTAGATTTTGAACAGACTCCAGTATTGCAATGAAGCTCAGTACCGTTACGATATATGCTTTTCTAGTTGAAATATCCATATGCGGTGGGCCAAGCTTATAGAGTTCCAACCTTCAGAGGAGAGACGACTTTTAAATTTGAAACGGTGTTCCCCGTGGAGTCTCGCATCAGATTGAAGTGAGCAATATCAATATCCATGGCACCTCGGTTTGGAATAAATCTGTCCCCCTGTCGTGAAATATTTTCTTACTGTCAGTCTCGAACACTAATTTCGCCGTTCCACACTGAAGATAACATGGATCATTTGGTAAAGAACTTGCTGCAAAATTCCAATTTTACTTTGAAATAAATCTGCAAGAGTCATTGCGTATGAAATTGATTGTGTGAATCCTAAAAAAGACTTATGAGATAAAATATTTCTTGAAAAATTATACGAGAGAAGAAACTCGTGGGAAAAGCAAGGTCCAAGAAGAATAAAACTGTGCCTGTATCTTGGTCGGAGGAGCCTTGCTGGAAGGTTGTGTCGGACTACAACCGAGAGGTGGACAAGAGGAAAGCTCTGCCAGCTGTAGCCGAACGAACTCCTTTCCTATCCTCTTGACAGGAGGAAGAGACACCATTTTCTCTGGCCCCTCTCATGTCATTTCAGCTGAGCTTCACAGACAAAATCATTGGTTTACTACGCGTGAATAACAATCTGAGTGAATTTGCAAAGCTTCCATTGAACTTGATTGATGTTCTACAATCTATTTCACTTTACCATTACTAAGAAGTGAAGTTCTTTTATCAGCTGCGTTGTTTCAGATGTTTGTAGAGACCGAATGAACAGAACAATCGTAGTACAATCATATTTACCATGCAACTTAAAACTATGAATCAAAAACCGAGCACCGAGACGACAAAACTCCCTCCCTTCATTCTGCACATTATTCAAAAAGAACTGTCGCGGCGAGTGAAACCTCGTCGTTCAAATACAAACACCAAAACTCCACTCAGGATTATTTTTCAAGTAATTCGAAGAACAATGTGACGATCGAATATTGCATAACCTTCAGAAGCGGCTCAAGACGTACCAGACAAAACAATGTCGGAAAATTCGGCACATGAAGCTCTGAGTGCCCATCTTCTGAAATGACCGCTCTCCAGAATCATTCTCGACGGTTTAAGTTTGCTTCTCGTGTTCCGGACCCTTGAGTTTGCAAGGTGATTCAATCTTTCGAAATGCGTTACAGACCAATTTCGGTGACTGAGAAGAGCAGTAGCTCAATACGTAATCTCCTTCATTCTCACATGATCGCAACAATGTGTTTTAATTCAGCTCTATTGGCAGCATTCCAGCATTATTGACAGAATGCGTCACAACAGAGTTTTCTTCACGGCAGTTTAAAATTAGAGACAAGACCTAATTTCCTTCATTTTCACATGACCGCCACATTGTATTTTCAGCTCTGTCGGTAGCTAGCATTCCAGCAACATTGACAGAATGCGTGACAACAGAATTCTCTTCACGGCAGTTTCAAATCAGAGCAAGATCAAATTTCCTTCATTTTCACATGACCGCAACATTGTTTTTTGGTAGCATTCCAGCAACAATGACTGAATGTGTGGCATCAAGGAGGTTTCAAATTAGAGAATTCATAACTTTCATTTGTGTCAAAATAATAAATAAATAAATTAGAGGATTAGAAATTTCAATTCCTCATAAAAGGAAAATCTCGTCAGTGGCATAAGACTGAGGATTAGTCCAATTATAAGAACACAGCTCACTTATTCCCAAAACTAAACTTCCATGCAACAAACCCAGATTCGAAACCGGCGATTAAAACATGATCAGCTAAATAATTCGGAAACACATTCGGCTGCTGAATTCTGTGACAAGATCTCACGAGAAATTCCAAAAATGAAATTGAACGGGTTCACTGCATGAGCGCAAGGCCGGCCTCGAGAGGAAGACCAGGGGCCAGCAACGTGGTGCCCTAAACTAACGGTAATGTCAGGACCGAACTGGATGAACGGATTTGGACGTGCTCGATATTCGTCATTCCAGATGATTATCGTTATCCTCTCATTCGGTGGTTTTAGGGTTTAACATGATACCCACGGCGTACACTACTAGAAACCTCGTCACATTTCACCCCTGAAATGAGACAAAGACGGGGAGCTTTTGTCTCGTTGTGACCAACATCATTCATAGAGCCACTCATAGTTGTGACCAACTACCACTCAGCACAGCCACCGACAGTCTCATTTTAGTCAATTGAAGCACCTTTCAAAGTGCTTTATGTGGTGAAAAACGACACCATGTTCTACTAGTGGTAATTTGATGTCGCGACACCAAAGTACAATTTATTCTTGAGGTGCCTTGACTTGGTGCCCTTTCTACACTTCCCTTTTCTACACCTTCACTCTCAAATGTGAAATTTACAAACATTTATACACTAAACAAGAGGTTTAATTTCTTTGCAAGTACTCAGGACATCTGGGACTCACCACCACGGGACACTTGCATTGTGTCCGTCCTGTGTAATATCTGACAAATAATGTTGACTCCAGCTTAATGATTCATGAGCCCATTGCACAGCCACCGTGGGGCACATCTGTAAACAACCACCGTGGTCAGAAAACTGATTCTCTACTCTGGAATTGCAGTCTACATATGCACACATACTAAAGGAAGTGCAGCGTTTCCTTTGCAGAAGAGCGACAATGGCCTTCCTCTTTACTCCCACAAGCTTCAGCCACCACAAACCCTAATTATGCCAGGTGCCAATTCCATCCTTGTGGAACGCACCCCTCACCTCGCACGAGAAGACAACAAATGGTGAAAGCTCCATCGTCACTTTTATATTTCGTGTGTAGATTTTTTCCGATGCTCAGATCAGCATTGCTTCATCCTCGGACTCTGGACTAGAACCACACGTGAAAAGCAGAGCGGATCGATCCTTGGAACTTGGAAAAAGAAAAATCTTGAATTGAAAGTTCACAATGCTAATATCATAGAGGCATCGTTTCTAATGTTGAGAAATGATGCCTACAGTGAAATGACAAATGAAGAATATAAAACGGCAAGGTTTTTCTCTCTTATTAGAGTTATCCTAAAAGAGAAGTTGTGTGTGAACAAGATTGTTCGATTTGTTTCAAATTTCCAATTCAACTTAGTTGCAACTGTTGTCACTCCAGCAGCACTTAACCCCTAAAGGACCAAGGATTCATGGTTTTTAAATGATCGATTCAATTGATTATATTTTGACCAAAAAAATTCAGATTGGATCAAATTTTTACTACCAAAATCAATGAAGAACATTGCATGTGTTAGTCAAAACAAAATACAAAATGAATAGAATAAAATCTACATAAGACCTACTCAAAACTGCTAAAAAAACACGAGGCCCAATTCGGGCTTCTTGGTCCTTTAGAGGTTAATCATATTAAAAATTTATGTGCAAGCAAACATAGAGTTTCATTTAAAATTTCAAGATAATAATAATAATATTTTTTATGAATGTAATGTAAGGTTTGTGATTCTCATTTAGAGAATTTACTAAAAATGTGTCCAATTTTTTCTAGAATATTTATCGTTGCGGTGAGTTGCCTCTTTGATTAGTGATATTTATATATTTGAAATACACATGTTACAACACTATTGAATTGGGTGTGCAAGAGATTTTAGAAAAGGGTTGTATGAGAGTTCAAGTAATTGCAATCACGTGAACACTCATGCGACCCCTCCTACGATCTCTAACATATGTACTTTAGTAATATAGCACCTCGTTGTGGATTTAACTAATAATAGACGCACTTGTCTCGTGAACTCACAAATCATGTAGCAATGCTCTAAATTGCAAACATTGTTATTTTACTTCAAAGACAATTATGTGGCATCTCCATGTCTACATCCATCGATTCAAGGAAGAAAAAATGGTTTCACAACACTTGTCATTGCATAATTTGTCATTGAATTGTTGTTGCTAAGTTTACAATCTTGGAAAAGTGAAACACTAAAATCGATACAAGTAATAAGAACCTAGAGGATGACATTGTAAGATTTATCAACAAGTATCTATCTTATGAACATCATGCTTTTCAATCGGGTAACTATGTCCTCCACAAAAGATAATGCCCTCAAAAGCAATCAACTCTCGAGAGGTTTCTCGTCTTCTTAAAGTTGGAGTAGGGTATATTCTAGGGCGGTGACTACTGCATCATCCACTTTGGATATGGTATATATTCTATATTAATCTAAACTTTGTTTAAATGATAAATGGTTCAAATTCATTAAATTTCAAATAATTCCATCTAATTTAATGCAATAATCAATCAAAAATAAAATAAATTTGGTTGAATTTGGATTAAACCAAGTTAATTCAAACACTTACCTCTTTGTCAAAGACTATGTGATTTATAGTCCAATTGTACTGTACATTTCAACGGTGTTCAAATTTAGTTGCCAACCTTACCACCATGTATATATGTATGCTATAATTTGTGTGGTGATCAAGCCTAACAACTAACAAATAAGACCAATTTCACGAAAATCTATCACCGTGGCCATAGCAAGAAGTGTTGTTGGAAATTCTTGCACTATAAGTGTTTCCTCTCGTGATTGTGTGGCTTCTATTTACACCTTAGAGCACCTCCAGCGCAACCCTCAAAAGTAAACCGTGACTGTAGTTGGAGGGCCTATGCAGCGCCTAGAACTCCAACTCATGCAGCTTGAAAGGCTCGAAGTAAGCGGCCACGCCAATTTTTTAAAGATATTTGCCAATGTTGTGGGTCGCAGTTATTCTTCAGTGCTTCCTCATTCTACTCCTGATTTGGCATATTGTGATCTGTTTGTGATTTTTTGTGCTTTTATTTTGGTATGTCGTAATCTACGGTTTTGGTGTTGCATCGCCATCGCCATTTCAATAGCGAGATATTCGCTTTAGCCTTTTTTTTGCCCACCCAAGCAGCCAGTTCAGACCTGCGACCGGGCTTGCGGTGGAAGAACCAAAATAATGCGGCCCCATCAAATTATTACCAACCCCGCAAAAGGAGTTTGGCGAGCCTCGGCCTCCATCAACTACTTGCTTTTTATGGGCCCTTCGAATGTGTTTGACGATGTTTTATTATTTGCCTACTTTCAGCTATTTTCCTCTGTTTTTTGGTATGGGTGTTTTGTATGGACTTTGTTTGCACCAACTATAACATGCGTCCTCATCTCGTTGGTTTGACTTTGACGTTGTTTCCTCCCTCGTTCACGAGTATGGCCCACTTTGCGCACTCTATGATTCTTTGGTATCTGGGATCGCGGTCTAAAATAATCTATAACCAAAAATGGAGGGAGAGATTGAAAAACATTTCAGATTGCAAAATCATGTCCATTTCTATCAGAACTAAGTGCATCATTTGGGTGAATGTCATTGTGTACATGTGGCCAAAATGACGCATTCCTCTCCTGGGTCTTATTTTTCAAAGGAAACTCTGGCATATATGCTACAAGTTTTGAAGTTTCTTCAACCGCCTTGTAACTCTTCTCTATATTTATATGTCAAGCATTATGCCTCTCTTTCAATAAAATGAAATCCTCCAATGCCTGCAATTCCCTTCCATCCAGTTCTGTAACGCTTGCTAAATCTACTTGAGAATTAATACTAGGAATTCTTTGGAGACATTCATGTCCATGCTCTGGCTTCCAAGTTGGAGACCTCGAGTATGGTTTATATCAAACATGTCGCTTATTATTAAATTCATGTAGAAACGGAAGTGATGCGGTTGACTAATGTTGACAAATGCATCTGTTCTCAAATACGGCGTAATGAACTTCTTCCAATCCCAAATGTGTTCCAAATGTTTGACGTGAACAAAAATTTCATTATGTGTTGGACGCTCACGAATTTTTTCCAACAGCTCCGGAAGGGAATCAATATCTTCACGTTTCAATGCAAAAGAGATAAAACTAAATCGTTGATCAATGTCTTTGTGCGTATTACTATGATCTTCTAATCCTACGAGATTTAACCGGCACTTGTTTGATTAAGTGATGCTTAAATTCATACGGTTTAATACTATTAATAATATCTATAATTTCAACATAGTGTTTTTTTTAACCACTAGAAATAATGTGCTTTCTCTAGAATAGGGTTGGACGGTAAAGGATTAACCCTTAATAGACATAGGCCTTCCATGGCCCGAAAGAATTATTTTTAAAAAACTTCGTAACACACCTGTCCTCCGGGCAACACTTAAATCATTGTCCCTCATTCCGAGCGAGGCTGGCAAGATTAATGGACAACCCTCAGGACTTGATGCGCCTGAACCGTGGCCTGAACTCGAAACAAACCACCCATCCTGGTTCTTAAAAATTTGAGTTCTCTTTCAAATCCTCCATCAAGCAGGGAGTTTGATATTCTCTTCATATAACTTGTTCTTCCCACAAACAAAATTCTTTGGAATCCATGCGGCAATTGAGCCCATAACCTCGACATTCCTTGCAACTATAGTTTGATCCCTCCAAGTCAAATTTGGTTGACTAAAGCAAAACTTATGTTCAAGATTCTCTTACGAAGAAGCCCGAAGAATTCTCGGCGCCCACTAATCCTCAAATGTCCCTTGGGGATAGTAGATATGTTGAAATAGATTTGGCATTTGTTGTAAGTAAAAAGTTCCAAATTGAGACCCTAATAGTTCATTAAATCTATATCAACATGAATTTTAACTTCACTTTTGATCTTAAACCCAAAGGAGGTGTAGAACCATACCAAATACAATGGAATATTGTTGTATAATACTAGTCAGAACAGGCTTCTTGAACCTTTAAGGGTTAAGAGTTAGCAAGGTTAGTATCAATGGAAAAGCTTATTTGTTTGAAACCCCACACCAAAGCCAACGTGACTATTTGCTTTGACAATTTATTAAATTCAACATTTGAATGGAAGTGCATAAAAGAAAGTCAACGTTAGAGAAACATTGAATCATGGATACCTTGAATATCAAATGGGATTTTTCTGAATTCCAAATGATACCAAGTTGTGAGGAGATTGATTCAAGAATGTTATAATTCTTCATCATGAGCGCCAAACCATAGTCAAAATAGTAACATCATAAACGGTTACCTACGATGTAGTGGTGTAGTAGACTGCCATTGATATAAAGAAGTGAGTGACTTCAAACGGTCTTTTTGGAAAATCATACCCACCAATTGGTTTTTTGCATTTTTTGTATTTTTGGTAGAACGGTGGGTTATCCCATTATTGATTTAAGATCCCTTAGTAACCATTTGAGATGAGCCTATACAACCACTGGAGGATTTGCCAAACTTTCAATTTTGAAAAATTGTAGAAAAATATCTACAAGGGTTTAAAACATGAAATTACTTTGCTTCTACATGATTCCTTCTTCTCCATGTAGGAAAATTAAGTCTTTGAACAAACTCCCATTTCTAATATGCAAAACTCTTTATTTTCACTATTCATGGTATTTCTCCCTTATTGAAGAACTTTATAGAAGGAAGTTTATACGGTGATGGTTGGAAATATTTGTAATTGCAAAAATGAGGGATACAAATTGGTAGTGCAGAGGACCCATTGTGCAGACCTAGCACTCAATAGGGTATGTAAGGCCACTGAGCTCCAGACGTTGTTGAAGGCTGGATCATAACCCATTCACACCAAGCCCATGCCGCACTTGCATCTGCGTTCCCAAAAGGTAAAATCGAGAACAGAAAAATATTCAAAGCCTTGTCTTTTTTTGTTGCAACTACTGTTCAAGCAATATGCAACTGCATTATAGTGCCGCAAGTAGAGCCATGTTCCTTTTTTTTGCGTTTCATTCCTTTCTATCATGCGTTAGAGTAATTTCTAATTGCGTATTTCATATTTCTTGGTTGACAACAAATTTCCTCAAAGTTACCCGACACATGCATGCATGTGGCAACATTGGTGTATGTGAATGGGCCATGACACCAGTCACTCAACGCAGGTGTGGCAAAGAATATGCGTTCGACAAGTAAGTTTTTGGTAGCTACAGTGTACTCCTGTAAAAAAAAAAAATTTAACTTGACGCATGTAAGAAACTGCTTCAACGCATTATGGGTGCTGCAAGAAATTTGCGCTCCACCAATGTATATGCGTTGGCCAAAAGTAGGAAGAGTCAAGGCTTTGAAAACGCAATAAATTGTATATTATTTTCAAATTTTACCTTGTAGCATTCCAAGAAAAAAAAAAGAAAAAAAAGAAGAAGAAGAAGAAGTTAGAAATTTACGGCAAGGAACTGCATGCATTCAGAGAAGACAAGCTTCAACAATGCGCAAATTATATTTTAGTGTATATGAATTTACCTGCATATTGAACGCAAGTGCCGTAGCAAGGGCTGGTATGAAGGCCCGTTCACATACACCATTTCTGTTGCACGAATGCGTGCGTCAGATAACTTTGAAGGAATATGAGGTGAATTTAAAAAATCTAAAATAGGCAAAGAGTAATTACACTACCGCATGATAGAAAGCAACACAACGCAAAAAACGAACGTGACTATACTTGCGGCAGTGTATTGCGTGCTCAATAGTAGTTGCAGCAGGAAAAGACAAAGTTTTGAATATTTTTGTGTTTCTTCATTTCACCTCCCATCCTTTCAAGAACGCAAACGCAACAGTGGCACTAGGCTGGTGTGAATGGGCCATGAATGGGCCATCACACCACCGCACAATGATGTTCAACAACACAAGTTGTTAAAAAACAAGTGACAACTTAAATTACTTGTTTTGTTTTTAAGAATAGTGATGTTGAATTTTTACAACTAAATTTCCATTCCATTTCAAACTGGAGGTTCTTAGTGTTGACAATTTATATTTGTATGTTTGAGTCAAATGGTGAAAATTCCACTGCAAAAGTGTTGACAATTTGACTTTGTCAATTGACTGATTAGTAGAAAGGTCATACCGGTATTTAGCCAAGCAGGCACCACCGGCACATTTTCTTGTCCCAGTTTACAAAAATACATTTCTACTTTATTCGTTTCAGACTGCCGGCTGCTGCATGCAGGGCCTGTGAGTGTATGAAAGTTGTCGGTTCGTCAGCAAGCGTCACTTGCAATTCTCCACAGTGCAATCACACACATTCTGAACAACTAGGCACTGTACCGGTAAAGTATTATTGTGAGCAGCCAGAGGGTTTACAGGACATTCTTCTAATAATGCTTTGGAATCATGTACACAATTGTAAACTAAGGTACGATTCATTAAGTTAAGTGCAATTATATATAATAAGTTGTGACTGACGTCAACGATGTTTCTTCTCAAGTGACTCATCCTCAAGATTCGCCAATTGGGTGTTGAGTAAGAGCAAGCCCAACAGTTCCGTCAGTGTGCACCAAGTCTACATCCAAGATGGTGTAAGAGAATTAGGAACTTTCCCAGCAACAAACACCAAGCGTGCTTAGAATAGAGGTCATCAATCAATTTTAAACTATTACTTTTGTCACAATCATAGTGATGGAGAATAAGTTTACTAAAGTTAACTTCATAGAGTGAGAGCATGGTCTTGTCACAGAGTAGGACAAAGTGCTTGATGTGGAAACCACCTCCGCCATATGGACAATATTTGGCGTAGAAATATCAAACTCCAAACTATGAGAGGCACTTTATCAATCAGAAATAGCGTTGGTGAGTGAAAAGAGGATGTTGTTGGGCCTGCTCTAAGGTAACTAACCTAAGTGGGACACAATATTAGATTATACATTTCTTTCAAAATCCTTGTCAATAATAGAGTTAATCATAAAGAGTGTCTCAAAGTGGAAAGAAACCTTAAACTCACCTTAGACTTGTTTTGAGTTCAAAAAGACTGCAAAACTAGTTTATGGTGAGTTGGAAAATAACTTGAAGCAAGGCCCTGCACTACCTAAGTTGCAGAAGTAACATTTCATAATACATCTAGGTTTTGCCCTTACCTCCTCTATCATGTAGGGATTAACAAACTATGATTGACGCCCCAAATGCAATTTGGAAGGGCACTCATAATCTGTCCTCCAATTCTATTGTGTGTCAAACCGTCACAATTGATGATTTTGAGCTTAAAAAAATAGCCTAATTGCTACACTTGAAATAGAGTGGCTAATTTCAATGAAGGCTTTTTGAAAATATGAAAGGAAACATGAGAGGGAAATACTTAAGGGAAAATTTAGGTGAGTAGCCAAATTTTACGTAGGTATTACCCATGTATCATTATGGTAGCACCAAGTATCACCATAGTATCGTGAAAAAAATTGGCTACGTGGGAAAATTGAAAAAAAATCCATTGCTCCCAGTGCATGTGTGCGGATGCTCTATGTACACCCCATACCACTATTCGGGAAGAGCCACTGGTTAGTTTCAAGTGAACCATTTCAATTATCCATAAACCGATTCAAATTTGAACCCACAAGGCTAAATACTGCTTTAAAATTTAACCCTTGAACGGCCCAAAAGCCCTTGCGGCCGTACAATATTTTTGTATTTAGTGGTATTTTCATCAAAACAACAATGATACAAAGTAAAATCAATAATCATGACAACATGTATATAATAGTATATCACAATTCACATATTAAACCACGATCGGACAATTATAAGGCTAAATACGGGTTGTAATGAGAGACCACAAGGGCCTTTTAAGAGTTAAGAATGTTTCTATTTCTACTTATAAACAAAGACAAAAGCCAAAGTAGCCATGTGAAAAACCGGTTGAATGTTGACAATGGAGGAAAATTACTGGCATTCCTAAACACTGCCCCATAGTGACTGGGAACAAAAGTGAGAATTCTTCAACGCCAGACGTATGATGCCGCTGACTACAACCCACACAGTCTGCAGCAAATAATGGAACGCCATAAAAAGGGAGGGATATTTTAACCATATATATTCTAGTATCCGGCCGGACGGACTCAATTGTCAATTCTATTTCCAAAAGGTCCAGTTGATTATCATATGATTGCAAGTTTGCAACCCGGCAAAGGGCCGGCACGGTACGACTCAACCACCACAGCCTGGGAGAAGACTGTTACGAGGCGCTTTGAACCCGAGAGGCCATGCACTCGGCCACGCACGCCAGGGTTTCTGTTTCCTTTTTGTTTCCCAGTCTTGGTTCTGCAATTGAAAACTTTCATTCGAATGTCACTAGTATTAAAAAACACAAGAGCAAATGGATCATAGACTCCACGCACGCCCCTTTTGAAGTCCTTCAGGAGTACCTTCGTCTCCTGACTCTCCTCAATCAGTTGAGATCATGCTTCTGCATTGCCACAGTTGCAGCTTTAACGCACACCGTCGCTTTCCAACCCAAAATTACTTGTCACACAACACTCTCTCTTCTTTTTTTTAATAGACTCCATCAACTTTCAATGGGGAAAAAGATTTATAAGCCCAATAATAGTAACTTTGACCTTTTAAACGTCAAAAAAAGTCCCAAGGGTTTGTTTTGAGAGAATAATCAAGAAAAAAGTGGAAATTCTCAACCAAAATTGAAACGGATTGGTGCTTTCGAAAGGTGATGAAAAAACGAGGTTAAATTTAGCAGATATGCATGTTTTAGTAAATTGTACATTCTAAGGAGATTAGAGTTATCTGTAAACTAAAGGGTTGAGTGGGCTTTAGTTTGACTAAAATTTGGAGAAACGAAAACTATTGAGAGAAGTTCTAGGAAATCAAAAGAATAGGTGAGTGGGGACGGTCTAGGTATATATAGCGAGAATCTATTGTCAGAAAAGGGGCTAGCAATGACCTTTTTCATGTGTGAAGGTGAATAATAGAAACTTGGGTGAGAAGTATTTTAGCACCGATTTTGGTGCTTTCAAAGTTTGCATCCACAGTTTTTTTTTAGTGCCCGACACATGTTCTTTTTTGAGGATTAGTGTCACTATTCACTCAAACTACAGTCCACTCACCCACTTTTGAGGGACTTTACGGATAACTCTATTGGAAAAAGAATTAGTGGAGAGGGAGTCGGGCAGCTTGAGGGGCGGTTTACACTATGGACCAAGAGCCATGACCAAGAAAATTAAATCATTTTCATGGTCATGGCTCTTGGTCAAGAGCCGTGACCATGAAAAATCAAAAATGCAATTTTAAATGACTTGGTCACTCTTTGTTGTGTAAAGTGGATTTAGACCGGGACAAGTTTAAGCTCATCATTCTCTCTTTTATCCTCCCCTTTTTCCTCCCTTCTCTTTAAATAATTGAACACTAGCCAATCAATGATTTTTGAGCCCCATGGTCTCCTAGATTATAGTTGAGTCGAGGCATTTGCTTCGACTCAACTATAATCAAGGAGACCATAAAAACATTATCCATTTGGGAAATTTTAGCATTTTTGGGGACCTCAAAGTTAGTGGTCATTCTCCTTTTTTCAAGGTAGTGTAAAGCCAAATGGGACCAAGAGCTCTTTTTGGGCCAATCACAGATTTTAGAATTCCATGGTCATGGCTCTTGGTCTATAGTGTAAACCGCCCCTGAGATCTTGATGGATACTAGAGCTACAAGCGCTGTTCAACAAAAAATTTGTTTTTTTGTTTTTTTAATAGTAAATTAAAATCCAAAATTGCAAAGCTAAACCTCGTTGTGTTTTCAATTATTTTTTGAGTGACACTGTTCAATCCATTCATTGTTCATTGAGGACTTGAGGAATTTTCATTGGTTGTTTACGTCACTCAAGGGGCTATTGTTGGAGGCAACCATCTTAATTTATTTTTATTTCTTTGGCTTGCCCATCTAGGACCCTCTTGACGTTGAAGGGTTAACTCCTAAAGGACCATAAGGCTCCTACGCGGCTTTTGGAACTAGAAAGTGAGGAAATTCGAGTTGTTGAGCTGTGAGTTATAGGGTGAGTAATAAAAAGACCCTGTTACTTTATGAGAGCTAAATTTGTGGGTACTTCCTGATCGGAAATTCATAAAATGGATGATTTTTGTTGATTTTTTGAGCTACTAGGAGGCTATCTAGGCCCTGATATCTTCCTCCTCACAACTCCAAATTAAGTGAATGTTTTTTTGCACATGTTCAAAATAATGATCTTTACGCATGGTAAAAATTTCAGAATTTTTGGAGTACTTTTGGACAATCTGATTTCAGCATATGTACAAAATACCCTGAACGAGTTCCATCAATCTTCTCAACGATGACATTTTCTCAAAATTTGTGCAATTTTGTTGATCCTTTTTTCATAAAAAAGTCTTCTTTAATTTCAACGGTGTCGATCGTCTAAATTACCTCACACTAGTGAGGAATTCAGATTGTTACAAGAGCTAGTCAGAAAAACAAGAACTAAGTACTACCACACCATAATCTTTATTGTCTCTACCTCCCAAGGACAGGAACTACGAAAACACTTTGTTTTCAGGAGTTACACAATTGAACAGTAAAAACAAGCCGTAAAAGTAAATATGGAGTAAACACTAAACTAGAGACTATGTGACTAGTTGCTCTTTCACCATGGTCTTTGGGCCAATATAATGATTATTATAGACGCTTTACATGAGGATGAGGATGAAAGCCACGAGAATCTGAAAGCCAACTTGAATCAAATACATTTAAGGGTGAAGAAGGAAGAAAGCTCTGATACGTTCCAATGAAGGAGAATTAGGTTTCAGTTTTGGTCCAACTCTATTTTTGGAACACAAGCCATATTGGGATTTGTCTTTAGTGCATTAGAATTATAATTTCAGACTATTAAAATATAAATTTCAGGAAATGGCCTTGATTGTCACCTTCTTTTTAAATGAATGCCCATGCCTTGCAAAAGACACGATGGAAGTCTATGGTGAGCAAGAGGGACCCAACAAGAACCAAAGACAAGGTGAAAGTCCGAGGTGAGCAAAATCAGGCCTTGCTAAAAAAGAAAGACCCATTAGGAAAGAATTGGGGACTCAAGAAGGCCTCGACATTCATTCCTTGCCCAAATCCAAATTGATGAAGTGGGCATGGAAAATTATAGAGTCCTACGTGGAAAACCATCATCCACATCATCTTTCGTGGTTCACATTCTCCTTTCCATGCCTTTTCCAACGCACTTTAAAATTTTAAAATCCGAGTTAATATGCAAAAGTTACACATGTTTAAAGTTTGTGTATTAGGGTCCATTGAGTGTTGGCTGCTCAGTGGTCCACAATGCACAAACTTTAAACATGAGTAACTTTTGCATATTAACACCAAAGGGCATTGAGCTTGTTGTAGTTACAATGAATGTTGACTTTCTATGCCTCTTTCGATATTGAAGGGTAAAGAGTATCCTACCTCGCAAGGGTTTGTCTATGGGAAGCGTGAAGGGTTTGGGAACATAGCCAAGGATGCACGAGCATGGAGACTTGGAAAGAGAGATTCAAAGAAGTTTGGCTCACAAATGCCAAAGTGTTTTGTGACTCGTGAACTCCTAAAGGTTTTGTTACTCATAAGCATTGTGTTTTGTGGCTCATAGAATTTGTAATTGTCAATGTAAATTTTCAGAGAAATTTGTGTTTTACATATAAATATTTTGATGTATTTTAATAATTCAATGATTATCTTGTTGGAACACATTCTTTGTGGTTTTTCCATCTCCTTCACTATCTAGATTTGGTTTGTGTTGATAATGATTCACTTATTACATGCACCACTTTGCAACGTCGACCTGGCTACATGAAAGGTTGTTTTTTTGTGAAAACTTGTTTCTTTATGTTATCGAATATTCCACAATTTAATTGTTGTTCATCGAAGTTAAAAGAAGATGGTTTTGGTTCTTGCTTCAAATAAAGATGCATACTGAATATCATTACTGATCTCCCAATAAAAATCCATGTTGTGAGCTAGACTTTGGAGGATGCTAATAGCTGCAATCTTAATTACATATATTGCAAGTTGACTATATTAGGCAACCTCAATTCGAAAGCAAACATTTTAAGCACTTTGTTTATACATGCTTACTTGGAGAACTAATCCATGATCAACAAATTTATAACTTGCTAGAGTAGGAATATGTTGCACATATATGATTGAGATCGAATTCAACTAACATGTGAAGTCGGAGAGTCAAATTGCTTCAATTCAAAGTGAATGATAAGTGTCTTTAAGCGGAGATTTTCTTTAGGAGATACTATACACACATATGATTCCAATAGCCTTTTGTCCGGTGGGCACTGGGTCATTAGCATTACGAACAAACACTTTATTCACGCCGGCCTTGAAAGAGGTCGAAGTTGCTATCTATCTATCTACACACATATGATATTTAAGTATTGGTTTGCTAGTTCATTGAAGCTCTATTATGACATGTAGACCTGTGTAGCTCAATCAAGATGCATTGTTATACTCAAAAACTTGACGACAATTGTGACCTATTGGAAAACAAAATGCAAACTACTTTGATCACCTAGTTTTCAACCATATTTTCTATGATGCTTTAATGTGTTAAATTTACTTTAGTATTCTAATTAAATTTGAGAAATCCATAATGAAACTCTATGAAACATTGCAAGAAGATTTGAAATTAATTTGAATGAGGAACACATTTGAAACTAATAATAATATAAAGAGGGAGACAAAATCAAATAAGGAAAAAATGTTCCGACAAGACAATCATTGACTCATTGAAATGTTTCAAAATATTTACTTAAAAAAGACAAGTTTCTTTTAACTTAAATTCTAAAATGACAATAACAAGCTCCATGAACTACAAAACATTTAGGCACTCATAAGCTATAGAACACTTACTCGCCTATGAGCTAAGCTTCTTAAAAGTCCTTTCCAAATCTTCCTACTATCATCCTTGGCTACATTCCCAAAATCTTTACACCCTCTACAGATGGACACTTTCCGTGTAGGATACTCTACGCCCTCTGATCTCTAAAAAGGCATAGAATGTCAAAATTTACTTTGAGCCGGACAAACCCAATGCACCTTAGTAACGTGGTTGCAAGAAACACTCTGGAACTTGTAGTGAGCAAAAAAGACACAACAAGAGATTCAATAGGACTCTGTGGTGAACACATTGGAAGTTTGTGATGGATAAAAGGAATCCGACAAGAGACACGGAAAAAGTCCGTAGTCTAGTAAGTAAAAGGGATCCAACAATAGACAAGGTAAAAGTTTGTGGTGAGCAAAAACGAGTATTGCAAGAGATATAATTGAAGTCAATGGTGAACAAGGTGGAACACTATGGTGAATAAGGGGACCCCAAGGGTAACAACCCAAAGGACCTTACAAGAGACAAGGTGGGAAAAGTGAAAGGTATCTAAGAAATAAAAGACTCTTCGAACCAAAACGGATCGTAGTTGTACTAAGAGTTGAAAGGATAAAATAAGAGGTTTAGTGAGCCTAACATAGATTGCCAAACTCTAGACCCTTTAACCCCTAAAGGTCCCTGGCTTTTTTGGGCTTAAAATCATCATCGCTTTTGATGTGTTATAGGTCTAAATGTAAGTGAGGTATAGAAATCTCAACCGTACAATCTTGTAACATACATGTTGTAGATCATGTGGATCAATTTTGGGGTCATTTGGCCATATAGATTGCAAGATCATAGTGTTTTAGTGCTAAAAAAGGATGCTGAAATTTTCCTAGCAACACAGTTAGAGGTGAAATTCGTTTTCAAAATTACTCAAATGAAAAAACGTTGAACTATAAAGTTGTTCAAAATCATCATATAAACACATTAGTACCAAAAAAGCCTCATGAAAAAATTTAATGTGCCCTAAAATGACCTTGCAATGTCAAAAAGTAGCCCGAAAAGTGACCCATTTGAACCAAAAAGCAAAAAGTGTCCAAACTGGACCCGTGCACTAAAATGACTCCCAAACATTCATAACAGCATGGATTGACCTGAAAATTTTACCATCATAACTAGACTTCAAGGGAAATTCAACCCAACAAGTTTTATTGAAAACAAACTTGGGATGAAGGAGATACAAGCCCCCAAAGTTGCTGCCATCAAAATTCACAGAACTGTCCAAAAAACACATACCTACTTTCAAATGATCACCAAAAATTCAATTCATCTTGGATTGATCTGAAATTTTTACCACAAATTCCATACATCATTCGGGGAGTTTTTTCAAAATTTCAGAAAAATCGGACACGTTTTGCAAAAGTTACAGCTCTTTGAAGGTGACTGTACCCCCAAAAACGTCCAAAATATGGACGCCGGGACGCTTAGGGGTTAACTACAAAATCAAATAACCTCACTTATATTTCAACCTAATATCTAGAGTGACTACCAACATACAAAACTAACATATTATTAAATGCCAACAATTAACAAATATTGTTTATTGGAAACTGAATATTGGTTACTAGATATTGATTACTAATTTTAACTATAGAGTCTACCCGCAAAGGACATCAAGGATTAACCCGCTATTAATATCTCTAAGACATATATAGGTGAACTACCTCAATAGACTATTTATTCACGATAGTCCGAAGACCAACATTAGGATTGTCACACTATACTATAGCAAATTATCACTCAATTACAAATCACTACTGCACCCTTAAAGGACACGGTTTTCACGATTTATTCATCCAAAATCTCATTTAAAATTTATTTCAAGCATAATTCTCTTTTTTATTTACTTTGGTTTTTTTTGTTAATAAATATATAATTGAATCTCTCAAATATGCTGGATTTGGCATTTTAAAAACACCATTCGAATCAACATAGTAGAAGTTATGAGCAAAATTCTCCCAAAATACCAAAAACATGTGGTGTCTTCGAAGCATAATAGAGTTGACCAAAAAGAGTGTCTCGAAGTGGGAAGAAACCTTAAACTCACCATAGACTCGTTTTGAGTTCAAAAAGACTGTTATAGTGAGTTGGAGAAGAATCTAAAGCAAGGCCCTGGACCGCCGTAGGTTGTGGAACTCGTGAACTCCCGAAGAGAGTTCCCACAAGTTCCCCAAAGCTAAGAGACCCGACCATGGGGACTATTCATGAACAATGATTGTCAAAAATTGTAATTATAGAGAGCAAACTCTTATCGAATTCCTATTCTATTTTCAAAGAACTCTAATATAGCAATGGGACCACACTCACTTACAATTAGAAACTAAGTAAGTTATACTTAACAATGACACGGTGGTCCCAAAATTCATGGAATACAAATGACATTCCTTCGTTACTTAGAAAAATGGATCTAAATGAAGATTCTCTTTTGATCCAGTTTTCGAAAGGTGCTCCATTGCATTACACTATTATGCTATGTGAGGGTTGGGAACAAATATTTTTTTGGTATTCATGTCATTTAACTTTAGGCTACAAAGCTTGCATGCAAGTGAATGAGGTGGCTTCTTAATCCCTTATTTTTATTTTTATTTATATGAAAGACTTGGCTATTTTTCCATACATCCTATATTTTCCATCCATCATATTGGCCTTTGGCAAAACCCTTCATACATCGTGTCTTTTTTCATTCAACATCTTGGCCTTTTCATTCATTGCACGTGGTGCACTAAGGCTTAGGGCCGGCTTCCATGTATGGGTGGTCGATCCACAAACAGTGGAAGCTCCACCGAAATGGGTGAACATACCAGAATCCAGGAGTACATTTTTCAATTCTACCCAAATGGGTGGAGTATGGGTGGTTCTTGAGACCTCATTTCTTGTCTTGTAGTGCCTTTCACCCAACCGATTCTCACATGGAAGCCGTCCAAATCCGTGCAATTGACTACCTTGGTGGCTACATGATGTGGAATTTCTCTCATCATGATTCTCTCACTGGATTTTCTCACTGGATATAGTGATTCTCTCACTGGATTTTTGTTGCAAACTGGTTATAAAAAGCCAGAGAGAAAAAAAAAAACCCTGGTTAGGAATTAAAAACCCGTCCAATAGGAGGGCCTCAATTTAATTTTTGTTTCCCTCACGTTGATTGCGGGCCATGAGAATGGCATGCGGTGCCACTCAACACGGTACTTCCGGGCCAAACGGGCCGGGCGGAACGGACCGGGTGGGAAGGCGACGGACGGGCATGCGCGTTGAAATGGGCCCAACCCAGCCCGGTCTAGCCGGGCCCAATCATGACGGGGAAGTAGAAGTTCTCTTCTTTCCTTGATCGGCACGACGTGTGTGACTGTGGTGGTGAGTGTGTGGCGGAGCTTCACAGCAAGCACGGCCCGGCCCGGCCATGCCCTCGCTCCTCTACAAAGATTACACACCATCGCCATCCACCGGCATTGCCTCGCATTGCATTGTATTGCCTTGCCAGTCAACCAATTCGTCCCGATCCACACCCGTCGTCACCTCGTGAGCCAGCTCCATCCGACGATCTTGACGTTTCCGGTACGTTGTATTTGTTTGACCGCCATTTAGTTGCTCTGTTTTGCACCCACGGGATTTGAGTGCATTTGCAAGTGCGATAGTCACATTGCTGCCTCGTTCTGTTTTCTTTTTTAAAACCGAGGTAGGGGAATATAGGTCGAGGCGACTTGCGCTTCTTGCAATTTTCTTACAACTACGTGTTGAGAATGAGAGAGTATATTTTCTTATTGAGTATACACTAGAGCAGATTGGCGGAGGAGAGTGGAGAACACCTTTGATGTTTGAGATCTGCCTTTTTAATAAGGTTTTCGATGAAATATCTTGGAATTTTCTTGCAATGACATATTGAGAACGAGTGAGTTTTTTTTTGTTAACGAGGATACACGAGAGTAGGTTAGCGGAGGAGACTGAGATCTGTGCTTTTGGTAAGATTTATGAGGAAATAGCAGCATGAGCACGGCGGTTTCGCTTCTTACTACGGTTTTGACGCGTGCGGCTTGGTCAGCACAGTTTCGTTTGTGCTTACATATTTGCATCTGATATATTAGGAGAGCAAGCGATAATAGGAGTGAATTAAATAGGTTACGACGATTTGCTGGTGCTGGATGATCGAGACTTAGGTGTTAATTGAAGTGTGGATTTTATCTTTTAGAAGATGACTGTCAACGGAGGCCCGCATCCGGAGAGATGCATTTTGGTGACGGGCGGGGCGGGGTACATTGGTACTCACACATCGCTGCAGCTACTGCTGGATGGATACAAAGTCGTCATAATGGACAACCTTGTCAATTCTTGTAAAGAGGCTGTTCGAAGGGTCGTGGATCTGGCTGGAAAGCAAGGGCAGAATCTTGTTTTTCATGAGGTCAGTAGCTCTGTAAACCCCATCTTACGCGCTTCGCCATTTATGCCATTATTTTGTCTCCTTCTGTTAGTGGTGGGACCAACTTTTATTACAATGATTATTGGATTTCTTTTTCTATGATGTACAGTACCAGGTGTTTTTCTACTCTCGATGAGCAGAAATTTTCGTAGAGACCGTCCTTCTCTAGCCTAATAATGACGACATTGCCAATTTAGTTTTGAGTTTCGAGTTCCAGCATTCGCATTCGAGCAGTTATTTTTCAACTTGACTAATATGCTACCACGTTCTGCAGTAGGTAGCTAATTTGGACTATGTACGTTAGATTTACCACAATCCTCCGGTGCCAATTTACTTTGGCTATTTCTATTAGTATTTTTCAAGCACGAGGTTAAAAGCTGCTGGCTAATTGTTCAGTATTGGTTTGGTAATTTTTTTTCTTCGCCTAGAAATACAGCACACAAATTTCACTTTGTGAACGTTTTGTTACACCGGTTAATAATATCGATGTGGGTAAAAGTGGATGACAGAATGACAGCTCAATTAGCTTTCATTTGTTGTGGTGTATCATTCAATTTTCGAGCAGTAGCCTATCATCATACCAGAAGTTATCAATATTTCTGTACGCAGTTATGCAGTGTCCGTTCCCTGCAGTGAGATTTCATTCAGAAAAATACTTGGGAATTTTGAGCTATATGAAGCATACATGCTTTGTAGTGAAGATGTAATTCTGAAAAATGGGGTTCATTTGTTCTTGCAGGGGGATCTTTGTGACAAAAAAGCCATTGAAGCTGTTTTCGATCTCCACCGGTATGCTACTAAACTGGTCTTGGCACGATATTTCTGTTTTCTCTGGAAATCGATGTGCAACTCAGAATGCTTGAGTATCCGACCTCTGAAAGTCTAGTAGGTATTTACCAGGTACAGTCAATTCTTGCAGAGTCGATGCTGTGATACATTTTGCGGGTTTGAAGGCAGTTGGAGAGAGCTGTGCAAAACCTTTGCCGTATTACATCAACAATATCCTGGGAACTTTGAATCTTCTGGATGTTATGAACACTCGCAATTGCAAGAAGGTTTGAATACAAGAGAATTCTCCCTTTATTTTTTTATGACTTCGTATCTTGTAGTGTACCTTGGAGGTATGCGCATCCATTGTAAGAAGCTGCGATAAATGCTCGGTGTCGCGATTCTGGTTCTTCGCGCGCGATTGTGATTGAGGGATACATAAAATTCGATTACAGTTGATGAGTGTGTTCTATTTTTATGGGTGCTACCTGGTAGAAGCGCACTCTGTTCTTCTGATTTCTCTTTATATACATGCCTACTATATTTGTACAGATTCTCCAAATCAAGTTTCGGACATTTGGATCTTAGCATTCCACAGATGATGTAACTGAGTCTTTGCTTGTGCAGTTCGTATTTTCATCGTCTGCAACCGTCTATGGACAACCTGAGAAAGTCCCAGTTACAGAAGAATCTAATCTTTATGTTTTGAATCCGTATGGTCGCACAAAGGTAAGTGTAGAACTATGTAGCTTTAGTTTGCAGTCGTAATGAAGCAAGATGTGGACTTGTTCAAACTTGTATTACAACCGTCAACTGATGGTCGTTTCTCATTGAACTTATGCGTTTGGAACATCACTTAAGCGTATACTAAGATTATCTCGTGTGGGCTCCCTGCAGCTTCAAGTTGAAGAGATGATGCGCGATATCACCAATGCGGATCCAGAATGGAGGACTATTGTGTTGCGATACTTCAATCCCGTGGGAGCTCACTCTAGTGGCCGTCTCGGAGAAGACCCACAGGGCTTTCCCAATAATCTGATGCCCTTTGTGCAACAGGTGGCTGTGGGCAGAAGAAAAGAGTTGACGGTGTTTGGAAGTGATTACAACACAAAGGATGGCACCGGGGTAAGTTTCTTTTGTGTGGGCCTGGGTTGTAAGGTTTCTTATATACGTTCGTTTCTATGTTCTTTGCCTGTACCAAGTGATGTCTATAGAAGTCGTGTGTAATATTTCCTTTGGATGAATTTCACATTATCGCGATCTAATCTTAGTGTCTGGGTTCTGCAGGTCCGTGATTACATTCACGTCCAGGACCTTGCTACTGGTCACAGTGCCGCCCTTCACAAGTTGTTCACGACGCCTGGCATAGGTACAGTTTACTTATTTTTTAATAATTGTCAGATGTCCACCGTGAACGTGCTTGTATTCCGCTGTACTCGTCTTCACCTGACGATGATTTGTGGACATGCAGGATGCACTGCTTACAACCTGGGAACAGGGAAAGGGACATCAGTGCTAGAAATAGTTGCTGCATTTGAGAAGGCTGCTGGATTGGTAAAATTCTTTGGTTTAATCCTGGAATTTCTGTATGACACGGCTGCAAATTCTCAGTACCCTCAGCGTTACTATTTTGACTGGATTGTTATTAATCAAAGTTTGACTGGTTGAAACAGGAAATACCCTTGCGAATGACAGACCGAAGGCCTGGAGATTGCAGTACAGTTTATTGCACCCCAGACAAGGCAAGGAAAGAACTCGGTTGGACGTAAGCTCACTAATCCTTACCTTGGATTTCTATGAAACGGTGCCATTACATTACCTTGCCAAGATTTTGGTTTTCGTGAGTACAGTGCGTACAGTCAACACTTACGGGGTGAAATTAATGAAGAGACGAATGAATTTTTTCATAACACGAATGTATATTTTGTGGGAGCGTGAATATTCGTAACTTTTGTTTTTAACACTTATCGAGGGCATGAGTGTAATATTTCTCTTACCTATTTGGTTTTTCACATTGGTTATACTCGAGTTCTTGGTTCTTTGCAAATTATATTCTGTAGACAGGAACGTTTTATGTTTTGAGGTTGGTTTATTGGCATTTACTCCTTTTTTTGGCAGTTAATGAAATTTGTAGTTGTGCCACTGGGTCGGACTGCTCTCCTCATCTGTTCGTTCTGCCTTTCTAAGACTCCTATGTTTAATGGAATATTGCAGAGCAAAACACGGGATTGACGAGATGTGTCGAGACCAGTGGAAGTGGGCAAGTAATAATCCGAATGGCTATCGCTCTTGTCAAGAGCAGCCACTTGATTCCAAACCTATCGCAAATGGGAACCACCAAGCAGCCATCATCAAAGATGCTGCTACATGATGCCTCATTAAACTACACTTCCGACTATCTTAACCACTCTGTCCTATCTGCCACATTCATTATCAAAGGAGTCTTGGAAACAGAAATCATCGAGAGCGAAGCTAGCGAAAGTATCTTTTCGACGAATTCTTTTCCAAGAGAATTTCAGAGTATACATTATTGACTCGGCATAGGGCATAGATGACTTCTGATGTTCAGAAGAATCATTTTTACTTGACTGGAACAAGGAGCTGCCAGTCGCGACGGTTGCATATCAAGGTATGAAGGTCTTTGAGAGGTATTGTAGGCGATTATGTTTCCATCTTCTCGACTTGAGTAGGTTTACTGCGCGGGCAGGTTGTGTAGGATTAGGGTAATAGATGCACACTATGCCATTGTTATTCACAATTCATTGTACAGGATAATTCTTTGGTCTTGACGAGGGGCGTCACTGGAGCCTCGTCTGGAGATCTAATAACAATAAACTCTTCAAGTTTCATTTTCCAGTGTCTTTCTCCTCTTGATGCACATTGAAGTGATGTAGTGTTGGTCCCAATATGAGGACCTTCGGAGAACTGTCCAATTGATAAGTTATGAAGTGTTTCATTTCAGTCTCTTTTGGGATACTGGATTTGCAAGCATTCAGTTCTTTGTTATGCTCACTAAATTTAGTTTTTTATTCTTACCAAAATGTCACTCAAATACAAATAAATGGAAATTTTTAACTGATTTTAGTCCAATTTCACATCTTTAGACTTCGTAGAATTGGTAGATAGAATACAGCATTTTAACATTTTCATCTAAATCTTTTGATCATTTCAACAAGTCAAGCAACTCACTACCTGGATTGCCATTGTGACGAAGGATCGCAAAGTTGATTTTGTAATAGAATCAAGTGGCCAAACACATTTTGGCAACCATTGAGTTGCAAAATTTAGGGCTAAATATTTGGGGACTAAAATCCCAATTTGAATAAGGAATCAATTCATTTTTAATAGATTGCCTGCAACTACTAGTGGTCATTCCAAAAAATGTAAGTAACATCGTTGAAAAGGAATTGGCATGAGTTCAAAGTGATGACTAAGGACAACATTGTTAACCCCTAAAGGACCGGGGGGGTTTGTTGAACTTAGCTCTTGTTTTCTTGACTAGCTCTTGTAGCAAGCTCAATTCCTCATTGGTGTGGGGTGATTTTGACAATCGGCACCGTTGAAATTAAAGAAGACTTATGTAGCTTTTTTATGAAAAAAGATCAACAAAATCGTATAGTTTTTGAGAAAATGCCACCGTTGAGAAGATTGATGGAACTTGTTTGAGGTATTTTGTACACATGCTGAAATTGGATTGTTCTAAAATGCTCCAAAAATTCTGAAATTTTTACTGTGAGTAGAAATCATCATTTTAAACATGTGCAAAAAAAAATTCAAGTAATTTGGAGATGTGAGGAGGAAGATATGAGGGTCTGAAGTGACGCCTAGATACCCTCTGTGCAACTCAAAAAAATCACCAAAAATCGCTCACTTGATGAATTTCCGATCAAGAAGTACCTACAAATTCGGCTCTCAAAAAGAGCCAGGTCTCTTTGTTACTCATCCTACAATTCAAAGCCCAAAAACCCAAATTTCCTCACTTTCTAGTTCCAGAAGTCGCCTGGGGGCCTTACGGTCCTTTAGGGGTTAAGCCCTAGATTTCGTACCTCTGCTAAAGTTTCAAGATTCACTTGGATGTTCTTGGATGCTCTTTGTCTTTGCATCTTCAGTTTGTCTGACTTGCTTGACTCCTAATAAATTCCCTTATATAATGGCAAATGTCATCTTTCACTCTAGTTTTACTAATACTTATTGTATTAGTAAAAAATTAACCAAGCAGCAGGCATTGCAGCACCCTACTGTTATAAACTGTAATGAGGTACACGCCTTGACATTTACAGTACTCACAAAAGTACGTTTTGATTTATCTTTCCAAATGTCTAAAGCCATTGCAACTTCTATATCGATCCTCATTACCAAGTTCAGCTCATTTATTACCAAGTGGTCTTGGGCCACTAATTTTTGAATGGAAATAGTGTTGTTTATTCATATATAGTGACCTACAACCTCCTACTTTGAAATTGCATAAGAGATGTATGCTGATAGTAGGTAGTTCGTTCGTTTTGGATATAAAAAAAATCTTCTCATCGGGGTTACTAGAGTTATCCGTAAAGTCCATCAAATTTTGAAGATGTCATGAATTTTGCTTTATTATACTCTTATTTGTTCACTCCAAATAGTTAAAAGGTGTGAAAGATCTTGGTGGTTTATCATTATTAGGTGTGTAAGAGGTGTGTAAGAGCTTGGTGGTCTCCAAAAGTTTTTTAGCACCAAGAAAGGAGCTAAAAAACATTTGAAGACGACCAAGATCTTCCACATCTTTTAACTATTTGGAGTGAACAAATAAGAGTATAATAAAGCAAAATTCTTTTGAAGATTCATCAAATTCAAGGTGACTTTACGGATAACTCTACTACCCTTAGTTCAATGTGATGTTTCTTTCTTTCAACAGAATAAAGTGTCGCGTTATTTAAAAAAATAAAAATTTGTATATAGCCATAAAAATATGATTTCTATATAGTTGATTCTTGTACCCAAAAATCTCTCCAAAGTGGTCCGGAATGACCTTCAATTGCCTAGGTAATAGTGAGGAGGTGGGTTCCCCTTAGGAGTGCTTATTTGCACCAACGAGGGCGGCGATTCGATTCCGATCGAATGCACGTTGTGAGGGCTAATACTTCCTTGCTTGATAGGAACGCAAAGCATGACAGGGATCGCTCCCGGTCCTCATGTTACATATTACGGTGGGGGTGTCGTTCTTAGTTAGAAATGATTAGGAGCATTGGGTCTAGTTCAAATATTGTAGGAATAAAAATCCAAAAAAAATTACCCGTGGGAGACCAGTGGTTTCTGCTCTCTTTGTTCACAATGTGATGTTTGTAATTTGTTGTTGTTGTGTTGATGTTTTGAAACAAAACATCCGTTTGTTTCAAAATAAAAAGTAAAACATCTCTCCAATGCTCTATACACATTCTACAAAATCATTTTCCTACCTACAACTTCTACACTGCAATGTAAGGATGACTCTACTTGGTAGTTGCTTTCTATTGACATCTTTTATATTTCTCCTCTACATGCATTCTAGGACTAGGGGAGGGGGGGGGGGGTTTGAGAGGAATAAAATAACCCCTACTATAATTGACAGTTGAGATTGGAGGAATAATGGTTATGTTATTCTTTTCAAGATTAAGATATTATGAATATATGTATCCCAAGTAGTTTTATATGGGAGTTTTTCTCATTACATAAAATATATCTTATAGTTAATATACTTAGAATGTATCTAAAAATTCTCAATTTTGGTCAAATATGTTACGAATATTCATATTATTTCCAAACCACCCCTCCTCCTAATACTCATTTCTTGCAAAGAGCATTTGATTTACATGAAGTGATCCCCTAAGTCATTTGGTACTAGGGTTGAAGAGATGGATTTTTGTACCATCTTAATAATCTCAATGAGCTAGATTTTGTAAGGCTGCAAATTGCCATTCAATAAGAAAACTATTATACACTTTATAATCATGTTTTGCACTTGATAATAAATAGTGTTAATATGGGCATGCAACATTATGTTGTCAATAAGGAACATAACAATATAGAATTTAGGCTTTGCAAA
Organism: Pohlia nutans; assembly: GCA_022496805.1. Lineage (NCBI taxonomy): Eukaryota > Viridiplantae > Streptophyta > Bryopsida > Bryales > Mniaceae > Pohlia > Pohlia nutans. Next base: position 26,520,333 of record CM040096.1, read on the forward strand.
CCCTAACCTTCAATCACGTAATAGTTTTATTAATAATATGCAATATATTTTTATTATTACTATAATATTATATTATATGATGCAATAGAAAATAATATAAAATATCATCAATTTAATTGTAAAATTAAAATAAAAAAATTGTAATATGTTAAAATTAAATACTAGGTATGAACTATATGTATAACCTTGACATCATGTGACTTCACAATAGGAGGGTTAATTAAAATGTCAATTGAACAATTATGCATACATTAGACATGTTGAATTTATAAGGAGTAGAATTTATTAAAAAGATATATTATCTTTTACTTTTCTATTTTGACATTTATTTCATCATGTGTCTGATTGTCATTCAAACACAAGTAGAAAACCATTTTTTTTGGTAATGGTTTTCATGACGTTCATAACATTCAGAAGCCTTCACTGGCTCTACCTTGCTCTTGAGGAGAATGTGCAACATATTTTGCATTATCATCCAAGAACAATTAGTAGCTACCCATGTTTTTTCACAGATGGAGGTTTTGAAAAACTAAAAGGGAAGGTAACCATGCATGGTCTTTGCTGACACATCCCCACATATCCCTCACTTTTAAAGAGAGCAACATTGTAAGTAATAATATTTTACACCCAAGAATGTTATGGTGCATGGCTAACAAGTAGAAAATGGGCAACCTGAATAAAAAATTCTTTGAACACTGCGCCACTTTTTTTGTCCCTCCATTGACAATGGTTTATGACCTTCCTACTTCCTTTCCTACCCTCCCCACTCTCTAAAAAATGAAAAATAAAGGGTTGCACTTAATGCACTACATGGATAGAAATTACGTGATGCACAACAAATCACATGATGGATGAAAAGGCAGAGTGGTTGAATGCTAATGAATATTATGTTATTTTGTTCAAAAGTGGTTGTGATACTGTTCATAGCATAATAGAGTAGTGCAATGGAGCACCCTTTTGAAAACTCGATCGAAAGATAATCTTCACTTAGATCTACTTTTCTAGTTAATGAAAGAATGCCATTTGTATTCCATAAATGTTGGGACTACTATGCCATTGCCACGTAAACTTAGTTTCTAATTGTAACTAGACTATGGTCCTATTGCAAAAGGGTGTTGGCTCTCATTGCTCTATTATGCTATGCTGATGGCCGCATGCACAATGAGTTCTATTGAATGTGTCGCTCATGAGTTTTTGTGGGTACTTAGACAGAATTGTCTTTTATCTAGTGGTGTTTGACATTTGGCATTCAAAATATCAACTCGACACTACACTGGTTACTGCCATTACTGTGAGTCATAGTAATTCATTATTCTCCCAGTGATTGTGGCATTAAAACAAAAGTGTCGGTCACAGTAATTGAAAGTATTTGAGAATTCTTACAGTAATGTACATTTGAGATGTATATACTGAAATTAGTGTGAAGATTGGTGTAAAGTCTCATACTAATTGTGTGACTTACAGTAATGGCAATAATCGGTATAGTAGAATGGGTGGTTGTTGGACACCAAACAATAGTCTCATAGTAGAGTGTCCAAAGCGTGCCGGATTAATCCTTCTACATAAAAGACAAATAGAAAAAAACCAATCAATACCAATAGAATAAATAATAATAATAAAATAAAATAAAATAAGAAAAGGGGAGGGGGTAGTGGTGAAAGACCATTAATTATTTTAAACAATTAGCACAATATCACCACGTGTCTGAAGAAGGTGGGTAGGGGCCGGTTGGTTGGTACAACTTTCTTGTCTATGATAAACTCACTAGCAGCACCAAGTCATGTATATCACACTACTGCTCAAACAGACCCAATGGGAATCGAACCCTGACCACATAGTATGATGCATAGCCCTTCACCAACCAACCGCAACATTCATGACTTGGCGATCTTACAACATACCAAAAACCAACTTATACTCAAACAATTACCTAACGAACAGTTTATGGTTACTTTTATTGGTTACTTGTCACTAAAGTGTCTATTCTTGGGAGAGGAGAGTAGTTTTGTTCCAATGGCCTTTTGTTCGGTGGGCACTAAGTCATTAACATTACGAACATACACTTTATTCACGCCGGCCTTGAAATAGGCCTGAGTATCTATCTATCTGCCCAAAGCCACTACTGGCACCATCGTGGTGTCAAGAGTCTCATAGCAAGATGCCCAAGGCCACTATTAGCACCAACTTGGTGTCAATAGTCACCTTGGGCACCATGTTGTGACACTATTTATTAGTGCCCAAAAACCACCTTTAAACTAATACTAGTAGATAGGAACAATTTTACAGTGTTCAAATTGGTGCTCATAGCTTAAGGTGGTAAATTATTATTCTTTTCAATTTGAAAACTTGAAAACGGGCTGTAAGACAGCAAGATCTAAAATCAAGTGCGTATCCTAATGTTTGCTATGAAAAATCCAAATAATAAATTAATATCTATAAAAGAACGCACAACTCCAAGACATGATAATTAAAACATGGAATTAGAACATTTAAAAAATGAACTTCAAACTCTTATAGCTTCTTCATACAATACTCGAATAAAATAATTTTATTTAACCCCTAAGTGTCCCGACGTCCATATTTTGGACGTTTTTTGGGGTACATTCACCTTTGAAGAGCTGTTACTTTTGCAAAAAGTGTTCAATTTTTATGAAAATTTGAAAAAACAAACCACATGATGTTAGAATTAAGCGGAAATTTTTTCAGATCAATCCAAAATGTATTGAATTTTTGGTGATCATTTGAAAGTAGGGGTTTTTTTTTTGGGCAATTTTTGTGCATTTTGATGGTTGCAACTTCAGGGGCCTGTATCTCCTTCATCCCATGTCCGATTTCAATAAAAATTATTGGTTTTGATTCCCCTTCAAGTCTAGTTACCATAGTAAAATCTTCATGTCAATCCGTGTTGTTCTGAATGTTTGGAACTCATTTTAGCGCACAGGTCTATTTTGAACACTTTTTGCTTTTTGGGTCAAATGGGTCACTTTTGGGCTACTTTTTGACATTGCAAGGCCATTTTAGGGCACATTGAATTTTTCTTCATGAGTTCTTTTTTGTACCAATGTGTTTATATGATGATTTTGAACTACTTTATAGTTGAAGGTTTTTTCATTTGAGTAATTTTGAAAACGAATTTCACCTCTAACTGTGTTGCTAGGAAAATTTTAGCATCCTTTTTTAACACAAACATTATGATCTTGCAATCTATATGGCCAAATGACTCCAAATTTGATCCACATCATCTACATCATGTATATTACAAGATTGTATGGTTGAGATTTCTATACCTCACTTACATTTAGACCTATAACACATCAAAAGCAATGATGTTTTTAAGCCCAAAAAAGCTAGGAACGCTTAGGGGTTAATGTTTGCTCCCATTGTAGTTCCCTATTTGAGATGGAAGTCTGATTTTTTTATAATCAAATTTTGTGGTTGTTGTATAAATCTGCTTGGTTATAGGTGATACAACTTTAACCTAATCAAGGTCACGAAAGCATGGTTTGCACAACGGACATTCAAAGAACTTACATTCCATAGGCTCTTTAGTGATTTGAGTTTCATACAAGTAGAACTTACTTGTGCCAAGAGAGATGAGTCATCTCACCTATCGAGTTTTAGTATTATTTCAATATAATGACATGGCAAGAAGATGATTAATTTAAGATCTTAGAGAGAGAAAATTTCTAAGGAACTTTGCCTAAAAGTTCAAAAGTGAAGAAACTTCTCACTTTTTTTTATTCCAAAATGTCCATGAGCAAGCCTCGGGAAGTTGAAGAGCTTTCTCTGCTAATTGTAAGAACCGTACCTTAGCATGCATTGTTTCCATGAGTAGGCTCTTCGTTCAAGTAAGTGAATGTTTCCATGTGGAACCCAACCCAACATTGACCGACGGGTTGGGTGGCTTCTATGCTAATTTTTACAACCCATCCCGTCATAAACCATGTCGGGTTCTATTACGGGTCTTTGCCACAACTCTCAAACAAAAAACGGCTTGGAAGACATTAACTCGAAATGAAGCCAAATTATGCTATGTGTATTAAAGGTGATATTCAATCAAATCCGTGCAACATTGCAAAAGTTTAAGTTTAATGTGCTTTCCAAGTAAGCCTTGGTGGCATGATATTTGTTTTGCACACCCATCACTAGTAGAAAGGTGTAGTTACTATTCCTAATTGAAGAAATTATGTCATAATGTTCTTAATACCTTGTTGGACCACACTCTTTACATTGTAGTAGCACTGTAGATAAAATACTAATAAAATAATTCAACTCTCCAATCCTCTTCGCTTGGACTAACTGAAGTTAAAAAAATTACTCTATGATTCCTCCAATCCCTTGACAGGTGCTTAAGATTCAAAGGTTAGCATCACTATTGTTCAAGAACCTTATAGTAGGGTAGGGTGAACATGGTTGCACTCAATTTAATTTTTTGGAGGTTTTTTCCATAGTGGTCACCTGTAGTTGATGTAGGATTGGGTTCCACATGGAAACAGACCCTAACCCAGTACATAATCAGGCCAGTGGTAGAGGAAGATTTCGGTATTGAGGCCTGCATGTGAGTGGCAATTGCGGAGGAAACTCAAGAAACTGTGAGCATTGGAAAAACGTTAATTCAGTAGTCATGCACGTGCAAAGAAAATGGAAACAAAAGTCAGAGACCACGCTGAAATATTGTAAACTCAACCCCTAAAGGACCGGGGGTGTTGAATTTAGCTCTTGTTTTCTTGACTAGCTCTTGTAGCAAGCTCAATTCCTCATTGGTGTGGGGTAATTTTGACGATCGGCACTGTTGAAATTAAAGAAGACTTACGTAGCTTTTTTATGAGAAAAAGATCAACAAAATCGCACATTTTTGAGAAAATGCCACCGTTGAGAAGATTGATGGAACTTGTTTGGGGTATTTTGTACACATGCTGAAATCGGATTGTTCAAAAGTGCTCCAAAAATTCTGAAATTTTTACTGTGAGTACAAATCATCATTTTAAACATGTGAAATTTTTTTCAAGTAATTTGGAGTTGTGAGGGAGGAAGATATGAGGGACTGAAGTGACGCCTAAATACCCTCCGTGCAACTCAAAAAAATCACCAAAAATCGCTCGCTTGATGAATTTCCGATCAAGAAGTACCTACAGATTTGGCTCTCAAAAAGAGCCAGGGTCTCTTTGTTGCTCATCCTACAATTCAAAGCCCAAAAACTTGAACTTCCTCACTTTCTAGTTCTAGAAGCCGCATGGGGGCCTTACGGTCCTTTAGGGGTTAAGTTATACTTTGACACAACATAGCATTCAGTAGCTTATAGTGATTCTGCCTTGCTCCACAGTATATGATGCAACATATTCCACACCCAACAAGACCAAATCAGTAGTTAAGTAGACAGGTGGAGTCTCAAGATGATGCATGAAGAAAAGGCAGAGAGCATGAAGACTACTGAATGTTATGAAGTATTGATTCCCATTGAATGGCTCAACCCCGGCCCATCCGGGCACGGCGTTTTGGTCAGAATCTAATAGCCAGTATTGCGATGCTCCATAGGAATCTGCCATTACTTGAACATTGCAATTTGTCAATCCTCTTCTCCTGTTGAAGCCATCATCAGCGACTGTGCCCATTCACATTCCTACACTTGTTCGGACATCCTTAACCCCTAAAAGACCAAGTCCAAATTGGACCTCGTATTTTTTTAGCAAATTTGAGTAGGTTCTATGTGAACTTCCTTTTGTTCAAATTTGTTTGTTTCTTGACCATCATATGCATTATTCTTCACTGATTCCAGTGATACAAAATTTTGTCTCATCTGAATTATATGTTTCACAATATGATTAATTGAATTTGTCAATTTAAAACCATGAATCCTTGGTCCTTTAGGGGTTAATTACCTATTACCATGGTAATTAGCATCACATTCCACAATTTATTTCGGCACTGTAATTAACATTATAACTCAATATTATAATTTTAGTAGATGAAGGCATGTGTATACTACATGTCAAATAGTATCCATACGCTTTGGTGAAAGATTGTAATTAATATAAAAAATTTAAGTGAATGCTAAGGAAATTCATATCAATTGCAACATATATTCAATTACGCCAAATTTTCTACCATAGGTGTAAATCACAATCAAGATCATCATGGTGGAATTTTTTTTACTATGATTGTAAAATTAGTAGAAATAACCATCCCATGGTAATGGGTATTCAACTTGTGACTGTAATAAAAATAAATAAAAATCAAAGTGTAGTAGATACTAGATTTGGTAAACTTTGTATTGTTAATTATGCTCGAATTCAAAACACATCATTTTAATGGTTTAAATTGAGTTTTGGTAAAAAGATCCTCAAAACTTAAAATACACTGCACTACGGTGCATTTTTACTACTCAATTGGCAATTGATATCCAATATTGACACCTTGTACATGCAAAAGGTGTCAATATAGATAGCAACTACACCATTCATTTACAAAATGAATGAAGATTTGATGAAAACGGTTCCCAAAGCACTTCTTGCTCCTTTTTCTTCATGCATGAGACACTTAGTGTCCTTGCCGGCGTTACAGGGTTCAAGGACATGCAATTTTTCTCATTTTCAAAGGTCATTTTCACAACTTTCCTTTCATTCTTTTTAAATATTTTTTTTGGGGGTATATTATCATAACATTCAGTAGCTTGCAATGGCTTTGTCTGGCCTCATAAGAGAATGTACAACATATTCCACACCCAATAGGACCTTCATAAGTAATTAATTGGACAAGTGGAGTCCTAAGATGATGAACAAAGTGGAAGAAGAAAAGGTAGAGCACATGAAGGCTATTGAATGTTATGATAGTGTACACCAAAATGAAGCAAAATATGTAATTTATTACCTTAATTGATCAAAGTAGAATTTTTTATTCATTGCTACAAAGTTAGTCTGTTATCAAAAAGTGCTCTCCAGACCATTTTTTGGATTTTCCTCAATTTGAATGACAGCATGAACCTAAAATTAGAAATTAAAAAAACCAAACAAAAGAAATATTCATTTCACACTTTGAAAAAATTAAAGAACATGATTGAACAAAACCACATGGAATTATGCATTGACTTCGAGATATACAATTTTTTTGATGTGTACATTTCACTTAACCCCAAAAAGTCAAACCGACCCGTTTTGCACTATGTAGGGTTACTCCGCCCGAGGTAATGGCCTCCTAGGCCCATAGGTTGAGCTACACAATATGTTAGTAACACCAACACAAATCACAAACCAAATCTCAACTATCTTATTACACATTGTAGTGTCCATGAGAGACATTTCGTAAATAGTGTCTTCAACGAGTACGTGCAAAGTGATTCAAAACTACATATGATCAGACGGTTAAATTTAATTAACAATGTACTTCTTTGCCAATTTGAAGCCCTATACATGGATCCTCAAAAGACTCGAACATTCACGGGAGATCTCCAAGGCACAGAACAAAGGTTACAGTACAAAATTCAGCAACTAGAGCCATTTACAATCGATGATACATATATGTTCTTAGCATATATGTTCAGTGAATTTAGGTTCACGTTCATAGCTCTGCAAAGAAATTCGGCTTCTGATTGTGAACAAGCTCATAGAGAAACATCATCACCAAAAGTGGCATGATCCACAAAGATATTAAAAAAAAAAAGTGACAACTTGTGGTGAGCCAAAAGCATCAAGTGCTGATGAAAATTTTAAGTAAAAGCCCCGTCTCCAAGGACCTGAACTGCACACCGATCACCCAAAAACTTGCTTTCCTGTGATAATCACTCTACACTGCCTAAATTACAAGTAATTAAGTACTTACTAGTCGAAGTACTTGCACATGCATGATGGCAGCCTCAGTTTCTGAGTCCGTTCCACTATCATAGTCGTGTATACATGTTGGCCTGTTCAAATCCTCCACTGACACGAAGAGTTCGATCTTTCATAACAAAAGAAGAGGGGCCGCAAATCGATACATACAACTGCACAAGTCCTCTTCGATCTGGTCGGAGCCAGGCTGCGTTTGTGGCTTTTGCATTCTCCATTCACTCGCCATCTGTATACAAACTCGACAGGCTGGGCCCAAGAATCATCCTGCTGAAGGAATCATACTCTCGGTGTGCGTTCAAATTGATCAATTGAAATTCTTTCCCATCAGACTCTCTTGCACGACTTTCGCAGCACGGCAGCAGGAGTGGTGCCAGAGGGCGGCCGGATGCCCACATCACAGTTCACATGCACGTTGAAACCCGGCGTGGTGAGAGCGCCCACTTTGAGGGCCGCCTTGACATTCACACGAATCAGCAGCGTCACGTCCTGGTTCGCAATCTCAGCTTGCAACAACGGGCCCTTGACAGCGTCCAGGCTGAACCCGGTGACGGTGAAGTTCCCGGGAATGGAGACGTTGGCGCGGTGACCGTGGTAGAATCCGGGAATGGACTGGTGGTTGATCACTTGGCCCTGGTAACTGGTGTCGATGCCAATCGTGTCATACTTGATGCCGATCTTGCCGTTGCCGTTGTAACTTTGGATGGTGTAAGTTGCCGCGGCGTCCAGCGTGCGGTTGGGCGTGGGAGTGTAGTTCAGCTTGGAGACGGTGAGGTTGTTCATGTCGTAGGTGGGCATGTGGATGGGGCGGAGCACGAGCCAGATGATGAGCGCGGCGATGCCCAGCCCGATGACCGCCGTGATGAGCATGGAAATGCACCCCGTGAAGCAGCAGCAGCAGATGGCCATGCAGTTGCTGCGGCTGTCCTTCTTGGGCTTGGGCTGCGTGACCGGCGTGGGCAGCGGCGACATGTTGGCCTGGTGCAGCTTCGTGAAGTGGAACGGCTTCGGCGCCGACGAGTACGTCCGACTGAACCCGCTGTTGCTGAACGTGCGCGACATGTTGCTCATAAATTTCGTCGTCATGGCGAGCACTGGACACCACCTGCTTGCTTGCTTAAAGCCTGGAGTTCACCCTCTATCACAAAAATCCCTGACTCCTCTAGATCAAGGATCGACAAACCCCAGTCGAAACTCGTTCTCCAGATGAATCTGCCCCAGGTGCACGAAACCCTGCTTTCCAAGACAGGCTTCCAGTCAGAACAATTCGAGTCGATGTCTGCACTGACTCTGTCCACAACGTAGACAAGTTCAAGATGATGCTAGCAGTACCCGAAAGGAGGAGAAGATTCAGGCTAAACAGTGAAGGTTCAAAGATTGTTGAATGGAGAAGAGCAGGGAGATGTGGCTTACAAGTAGAAATATCTAGAACTAAACCCGCGGCTTGCCAAAGGAACCTAAAGGACACGGTTGTGAAGCCGGCACGAGTAGACTAGGACCAACCAGTCGGTACGAGAACAGGAAATCGAGCAAGTCAGCACGCTACGAAACTAGACACAGAAATGAGAAGAGGACGGAAGCTGCTGCAATACTTCACTCCTGTAAGTTACTGACCCTAATTGAGCCTGAGGGAGAGAGAGAACCCAGTTGAGAAGGTCAGAAGGAAATGCGGCGATTCTAGGATGGTGCGACCTAGTCCAGCAAACTTGTGGGACCTGATCAGGCTATCGCTTAAAACTTGCAGGAAACTCGGCGTTCTCGTGGTCAAGTTGGGCTTTGTTTCCACTGCACGCGTTGCTCAACAACTGAACACGTCATTTTGTGTGTGTCCGGTTTGACTTCGTTCCCACTCACCACTGCAACGAAAGGGCAGTTTGGTTGGTTGGCTGCCGTCCTGGCTGGCGCTACAGTAAGTGTATCATGATTCATGAGTGAGTTCGAATGAAAAAAGGTTCACTTTGCGTTGTATTGGCGTGGTTGTTGGCCCCCCGGAGCTGGATGTGGAAAAGCCAGGCGAATGATGCTTCGTGTTATTCACTCTCGGCCATTGAACCCTGCCTGCATTGAGAGTTGAGACCCGGTTAAAGCTTGACACCTGTGCTTTACCTGTGGTAAGATCCTCCTCTCCTCTCCACAAGAATCAGAATCTAACCCTTGACCCCTAGGAGAGAGCCAGCAGGATAAGGTGGACATACCCATTACCACCCAACCCTCAATTCCGCCCCTCATTCTAGTACTGGAATACAATTGTTACTTGTTAGAGCCCGTTTCCATTACGGACATGGAGGGCCCAGTTGGACCTCCAGGCTCTATCTTTGTAAAACTTATTAACCTTGTGTTAACTTTTTTTAGTTCTTGTTTTGAATTAAAGGTCGGGTGCTTGATGGGTTGGATGGACTTGTAGATTCCTCCAATTACATGGCCAATGTCCTTCACAAGACCCGACTAACTTTTATTAGTGGAGATTGAATAGTGAACCCGACATTTATGGGAGTGAGGACGGGTGCCTCATGAGGAGGGGCTCTAAGGGCCAAGTTCCATGGATAAAGTATCTAACCAAAAGACAAGTTTTTAAGGACTTCGGGAGACCAAATTCTACATTTCAAGTGAGTTTTTGAGAAAAAAAGTGATGAAAAAGTTATCATGAAGTATGGAGGGTTCTCAAGCCCAATACTTCATAGCGAGTCTCCCTAACCAAATTAATTTGTTCATGTTTAATTTTATGAAAGTCTGTGGAATGTGCACAACTTCATGGCCAGGTATGCCAAAAACCTAAGGCCCTCTTTACACTAGAGGCGAGAAGCCGTGGAGAAAACCTCACAAGGGCCATGGCTCATCCTTGAGAAGCCAACCTTTGAACTTGACAGCCTTTGGGTATAGTGTAAAGTGAGAAGGGCCACAAAATAAAGTGCTGATTTTTTAAAATAAAGTTCTTACATATTTCTTAAAAAAATAAAAAATGATTGGTTGTGAGAATTTTGACCAAATGGCCCCCGGATTTTGCGTTAGACCCACCTCTTGAGGTGGGCTTGACGCAAAATCCAGAGGCCTTGAAAAATGTGCACTTTTGTTGCCACGAAGGACAAAAGTGTTGTCCATGTCATTTTCTCCTCCTTCCGTCCCTTGGACTGAAAATTTCGGGTGTAAAGTGACATTCTTTGGTCTTCTCGATTTCTAGGCCTCCCATTGGCTGAAACTTCTCTCCTCACGGCTTCTCGTCTCTAGTGTAAAGAGGCCCTAAGTTCCACTTTTCCGCTTCCATGGGCAATTTCTCAATCTCATGGAAGTTGGCTCTTACTCTGCTGGGTACCGGTAGGTGACTGTGTGTTGACCACATAGGGTGAAAAGCACTTTAACTTAATTTCTCAGATTCAGGTATCACCAGGCCGGGCGAACCCACCAGTGCTCAACTGCATTGACCAGTTTACCACTCAATCAATAAGTTAAGCGGTAGAGACAAAATTTAATAAAATCCCTAGCCTGCATGTGCGAAATGGACCTCGTGGGGTCAAGCGCTGGTGCATTTTTATTTTTATTTTTATTTTTTATTTTTTATTTTTTATTTTTTTTGACACACAAATAAAGGGAACCCTTTAGTGCAAGAGGAAAAAAGGGACACAGAGCGCAAATACAAGCCAACCCCGCCAGGTCCGGCAAGGAAGGGGGACACCTAGACATTAAGGGAACTAAATCTAGGACCTATAAAATTCCAACGGGGATGATCGCCGTCCCAAATGGCGAAGATCCCCTTCCTGCACCAGAGAGTCTTGAAGAGGGTAATTCTTTGGGCAGATTTTTCAGGGTTGGTGCCAAGTTTCTTGGTCTCATTCTGCGTGCGCTCCCAAGCAAGACAACCGTAATCAACCATATCTGACCAGATTTTACAGCACAATGGTGCATTTCAGTTTTCCTTTAGGATGCCATTGCTTCTTTTTATATAACTACATTATATTAGAGAAATTCGTAAAGTCATGAAATATATGGGTTCCAATATTATGTCAGTCAAGATTCTGACCCGCAAGACAAGAAAAGTAGGGAGTGTCGGGTCTCAAAAATAAAAACCAGATGAGTTTTATTTCTGAAAAACAAACTTGGGTGATTGGATTTGGTCCCGTGTCAAGGCATGCCACCGAGGAAGGCACCGGAGCCTGTTTGAAAATAAACCACATGACCGGAATACTACCATCGTAAAGGTTTGAACCTTGCACCTCATGGCCTCAAGAGCCTCATAGGCTTTTAATCCTAACCCGGCATGCCCGACATCTTCTCTCTTCAGCTTGTGACAAAGACTTTGCAGATATCTATAAAATAGAGGATGGAGAGTGCAACTATGGATGGATGATTCAGAGACTTTGCGAATTTCTCTATTGAATGTTTAAAATGTTTTGGAACCCCGGACAAACATAGCATAATAGAGTAATGCAATGGAGCACCCTTTTGAAAACTAGATGAAAAAAGAATCTTCACTTAGATCCACTTTTTTAAGTAACGAAGAAATGCCATTTGTATTCCATGAATTTTGGGACCACCGTGTCATTGTCACGTAAACTTAGTTTTTAATTGTAACTATGTTAGAGTGGTCCCATTGCAAAAGGGTGTTGACTCCCATTGCTCTATTATGCTGTGAAGCATTCATGAGTGGCAACTGCAGTCCGTGGATTTGCCAAAGCGTCATGGAAGGGACTCCATGGGTGCCTCGTTGAAGGAACTACCTTGTTTGTTTCAGTTCTCCAGCATCCAAGATTCAGTACAGTTGGACTCTCACCGGTGAATCATTTATCCCACTGGAATATTCTCTCTCTAGTTGAGAATATTGGTTTATCAGATTCCGTCTCAGTTTGGTCAAAGGAATGAAAAAGTTTCGATGAAAAGAATCCCTATACTACCAGCATATTGGCCTGCCATATTAGGGTTCGCTCCAGATGTCCCTCTCTGTTTGGACATGTTCATAACATTCAGTAGCCTTCATGCCTAGTGCCTTTCCTTTATGCACTCTGCTCATCACCTTGAGCCTCCATCTATCCACTTAGATATTGATGAAGTATTGTTGAGTGTGGATATTCCACACCATCTACTGTAGAGCCAAGACAGAGACAGTGCATGCTATTGAATGTTATGTTTGGGAAGCTCGAACTTCAATATAGCATTCATGGATTAGGGCCGCTTTGACACTATAGCTGTCCAAGTCAAGAGGCTATGGGAGTTCATGGTCAAATTCATGTTGAGAGTCCAATGGCCTGGCGTTGAAATATGTAATAAAAGATAGAAATTGGAGCTTTCGGCCGACAATAGTGTGAAGCCCCATTTTGGAAGTGTGAAACCCCATTTTGGAAGTCTAAGGTCAAGCCAAAGGCTGGTCATAGTGTGAAGCTCCAAAGACCAAATTCAAAGTCCAAGCCTTCAATGGCCATGCCTTTGATAAAATTAAAAAAAATCCGATTAGTTTATTAAAAGGATTTGATGGCCTATGGAGGAAGAATTGGTTTTTCATTCCAATTCAACCCAATTCTCCTTGAAGCGTTCGTAACTTTGACACCAAAATGGTTCAAAAATAATGTTGCTACGTAGGCATTTTGGAAAGCAATGGCCTTTAGACTTAATTTGGTGTAATTTTTTTTATGATTTTGCAATTATTCTAAAAAAAAATAGTCCATGAATTAAGATTCTTTAGTGCCTTGTAAATATAAAATTGTTTATTCGATATTTTGATTTTTGACCTTAACATTAAGAATTTCACTTTGAAAATAAATTATTATGAAATGTAATTTTGAAATTCTTATATATGTAAATACATACACTTAGAACTTTAAAAAGTGAAAATTTCATGCTAAAAATTACTTTAAGGGGGACAAAATCAGATAAAAAAGAAAAAATAACATCCTTTGAAATTGAAAAAAGGACACAAAAATTGCACTTTTCTATTCACTTTATCTTGTTTGGTCCCTCGTGTCATCGAGTCCATACACGACAAAATGTAAGAACCACGTTGTTGACTTCGGATGTACCTATGAACCCAAACCCAGGGAAGTAGCTCAGTGATGAACGTTGAACAACTTGAAGTCGTGTAATACAATGGTCATGATAGCATTAATGTTCATTAAGGTCAGATGGACATCATTAATTCCCATCGAGGTTCTATCCTCATCAAGGGCGCAGGTTACCATAGGAATGAATAATTTTTCAACAACATTTTGCACCAGCACCACAAGGAATAGCAAAATGCGAGCCAGTTTGCCATATATAATTCTACCATTTGTCATAGCGGCAGTACTGGAACGCCCCAAGCAGAATTGCCCAAACCCTCGCAACCAAACATGACAAACCTCTAAACCTAACTGGGGCTTATGTAAAGTGTTAAGACAGGATGAATGTCATCCATTCACTCTCAGGTCTCATCTATAGTTTAGTCAGCCTACCTACCCTACCGGTACTTAATGACCAGGATCACAATAGGTAATTAGCGTTAAGGTAGATGGATGATAAATCTAGTCACACCCGGATCCATCCCGATCCCTTAACTTACCTACCATATTAGATCTTAATAAGAGTAGGTAACTAACCCGGGAATGGTTAGTTGGCATTTACTGCCCAACTAACGAAACGGATGTCTTCACCCCTGAATATAATCTCAGTGGAACACAGTTTCGGCTCATTCTTTTGATGCTCATACTTTGTGTTTGTGCTCGTCTCTTAACACGTTATCAGCACCATTAGATCTTCTACCATAGCTCTTCCACCATAGCTCGCCAACTTGTAGCTCTCCCTCTTGCTTTTTACTCCTTTCTGTTGCTTTTACCCCGCCCTCCTTCTGTTCCTTTCTCCTCCCTCTACAACATCTCTCCGCTAATTCTAGCAATCCATGAGCGTAGAGAACAAACTTAGGGTTTAGAATTAGCAACAGCTTCGCAAAAATTAGCGACAGTAGTGAAAAACATACTCAGAGACAGCGTTAGTAGTGAAAAGCAAACTTAGAGACGACAGTGAAAACGTGATTGTAGAGGAAAACTACTGTAGCCGCACGTACTGTAGCTTCATGCACTATAGCCGCATGCAATTGCACCCAAATTAGCACAGCTGATGAATATAGAACCGACAGCCATGGCCACGCAACGCCAACTTCGCGAGACTCGGATCCAACCACTCTTTTTCGATCCACTCGAGCTAAATGGATCCAATTACTTAGGGTGGAACATTGATATGCGTACATATTTGTGTGCAGAGGAACTCGACGCCACGCTTGATCCTGAACCGGAGGAGGAGATCCTAGCCCCGTACAAATGGCAGACCCTGCTCATCTTGCACCGGTACCTCGATTCTTCACTACGCCAGCAGTATATTCAAGTCGAGGATCCTGCCGAATTATGGGCGGCGCTGGAGGTTCGATTCAAGCATGAAGAGACCATTTTTCTACTACAAACACGGAGCAACTGGATCGGCCTCCGCGTGATGGATTTTCCCAATTTCCTCACATTCAACTCCAAACTCCATCGCATTGTAGCTCAACTCCGGCTCTGTGGCGACACCATCAACGACACCGAGCTGATCGATAAGACCCTCTCCACTTTTCCTCCTGCTTGTGCAATTTTGGCTCAACAGTATCGCAACATGAAGTTTACTACACATTCCAAACTCATGTCCTATCTTCTGTTAGCCGAAAAGCAGCAACAACTACTCTTTAAAAATGCACAGTCACAGCCAGTTAAGGAGATCCACAGCAGCGAAGTCCAGAACCCGCTCAAGACATCAAGCTCGGCACCTACGCCACACACGAAGCCAGGCAATCCCATTAGGGAGTCCTACATCTCCGACGCACCACGCAGGAAGCCAAAGGGCAATTGGAAGCCTAAACACACATGGAATCGATCTTCCAAATCCCAAAGGTACGCGCATCAGACCAAAACCGGCCGGTCTCCTCAATCGTCGGGAAAAATAGAGAAGGGAGCTTGTCATAAGTGCGGCAGAAAGGGTCATTGTGCTAAGGAATGTTGTGCTTCTCATTACGTCATTGCAATGTACAAAGAGCTGCAGTCACTCAAGGAAGGAAAGAGGGAAATTCACACCCTCGAGGCCCCTTCTCCCATACTCAGCAAGTTAGACCTCGAAATCTATATGGTTCAGAGTAGCGCGCCTGCAAACAAAGCTAAAATTGCTTAACTTGACAGCGCCTCCACTCATATCATTTTGCAAGACCAGACACACTTTGAGTTCAAAACTCGAAATGAACCATGACAAACTTGTGACATAGTCACAATTGCAGGAAAACGAAACTTCAAGTTTCGTGAGGGCTAGACAGTTGTGATTTTGCCCGGGGGAGCCCCCCTCATCTGTAAACGGGCCATGTACGCCCCGGACGCCCCTCGGAGCCTGATCAGCTACCGTGACCTAAGGGCTAATGACATCCACATTTCCACCGCGGAGGAGAACGATGAAGAGGTCCTAGAGCTTACGCGAGGGCTGCGGCGCCTCGCCACCGTACACGCGGCAGCCAACGGCCTGTATGAGCTTCGCATCTTGCGAGCTAGCCCCCCTTCTAAAGGTGAGGAAGAGGCTGGTGTACATCGCCACGAGTGTCACCCACGCCTACCCCTGGGGGGTGCCCAAGCCTCTTTTCTAGCCGCCAGCTCCAAAGCCAATATCTGGCATTGCCGGTTCGGACACCCCGGGACGACCATGATGCGAAAAATGATTCCCATCTTGACTGGTCACGACCTATGTACGAGTGATGCGGAGCGCGTGGAGGAATGCGTAGCGTGCATTCAAGGGAAGCTCATAAGGCAGCCATCACGGTGGAAGCTCTCGACCGAAATGCTAGCGGCGCTATATCCGCTCCATGGCAATTGGTGCGGCCCTATCACTCCCCAGTCAGGTTAGTTCAAGTACTTCTTTGTACTCGTTGATGCTTCAGGTAGACACGCCGAGGTGTCACTCCTTACACACACGTAACATGGTATTTCCCAAGACTTTAGCCATGCTACTTAGGTTCTGCAACCACTTCCCTGACAACCAAGTTTGTTTTCTTAGAATGGACAATGCCATGGAATTTAAATCACAGGCATTCGAAGACTTTTGCACAACCTCAGGGATAGAACTCACCTATTCCGTTCCTTACGAACATGCCCAGAATGGATTAGCTGAAGCATACATCAAGAAAATACAACTCATAGTACGCTCTCTCCTATTTCATGCTAATCTTTCTCCCACACTTTGCGGCCATGCCGTATTGCATGCAGTAGTTCTTCTTAGACTTAGACCCACACTACTGCACACACAGACTCCATTAGAACTCAGCTCTGGTAGAACACCCTACATAGCTCACTTGCGCACCTTTGGTTGTGAAGTATGGGTCCCAATCTCAGATCCCAAATAGCAAACCATGACACTCCCATAGAATTTGAGGAATCTACTTTGGTTATGACTCCCCTAGCATAATCCGCTACAAACTACCCCAGAGTGACGATATTTACAAAGCTAGATTTCAAAATTGTAAGTTCATAGAAAACAAGTTCCCCGGATCTCAAACTAAACCCGGCCAAAGCTTGAACTTTAAAGACTTAGAAACGCTCACTCTTAACCCAGACCCTCGCACAACATTAGCAGACTCAAAAGTTAGAAAACTCATCAATCTCCAAAACCTTGCTGAGAACATCCCTGACAGTTTCTAATCGGGACCACGCATAGTTAGGAGCCCCTTACCCGGCTTCGGCAACCCTGTTCCAGCAGCTCGAGCCAAGAAACAAAAGCTCAATACCACCCCAAAAACCCGAACCCATGCATCCATGCACACCCACTGTAACCCGGATGATCATCATAGTCAACCCTCTGATATCCCGTGGGATGACTTCGAGTCCTACCTCACCAACCCTGATGCAGATCCTATGACACTAGGTCAGGCCAAGAAGAGTGTAGACTGGCCACAATGGGAAAAAGCATTACAAGCCGAGTACCAATCCCTTAGAAAACGAGGAGTTTTCGGACCCCTTGTCACTGATCTCACAACCAAACCGATAGGTCACAAATTGATCTTCACTCGTAAGCGAGACAAACACGGTAACATTCTTAGATTCAAAGTGAGATTAGTAGCTCAAGGTTACATACAAAAACCATGAATAGATTTTGAACAAACATATTCTCATGTTATGGATAGTACATCTTTTCACTACCTATTGAGTCTAGCGGTTTAATTGGCATTAGAAACCCGTCTACTTGACGTAGTCACAACCTATGTCTACGATGACTTAGATGCCCAAATTCACATCCAACCTCCTCCAGATTTCCTACCAAACACTACACCTACACAGCCCGGGCGCTTCTCTGGATTGAAGATATGCAAAGCCCTCTATGGCCTAAAGTAAGCAGGCCGAGCATAGTACCACCACCTCAAGTCCTTCTTGATTTTTCATGAGTTCCAAACTCACCCCGCACTACCTTGTGTCTTTGTTCTCAAAGAAACCACACGTTTTGTCATCCTCGCAGTCTATGTGGATGACTTGAACTCTATTGGAACCCCAACCTTGAGCAAGCATGTGGAAAAACTACTAACAAAACAGTTTGAAATGAAAGTGTTGGGGCGTACATCCTATTGTCTTGGCCTACAGATTAAACATTGTGCAGATGGGAGCTTACTACTTCATCAACAAACATACGTGAAGAAACTACTCCGCACATACATCATGGACAACGCCAACGCGCTTTCAGCTCCCATGATTGGCAAAAGCCGTACTGAAGATGACCCCTACCGACCGGCAGGTGACGACGAGGAGGAGATTGACAAGCCGTAGTACTTAGCCGCAGTCGGAGCCTTACTGTATCTTGCCACGAACACCTGGCCCGACATCTCCTTCGCCGTCAGCGTCCTCTCGCACCACAGTCAAAAACCAACCTCCCGACATTGGCAGGGCATCAAACATCTCTTGCGCTACCTCCGCGGCACGGAAGATCTCGGCTTATACTTCCACAAGGATACTCCAAACGACATCATCGGATACGCCGACTCCGGATTCAAAACGGACCCCATTTCAGGCAAGTCTCAAACCGGCTATATCTTCATCAAAAATGGCGCATCGATCTCCTGGCGCTCCAAGCAGACCGTGACCGCCACGTCCACAAATCATGCTGAACTACTCGCCTTCCACGAGGCCTCCCGCGAAGCCGTTTGGCTACGCACTATGCAACAAGCCATCCTTCAAATGAGCGGCCTTACATCGATGGACAAGCCCACAACCATATTTGAAGACAACACGGCCTGCATTGAACAAGTTTCTTCAGGATTCATCAAAGCCGACCGAGTTAAACACATCAGCCCTCACCTATTCGGCTATACTCAAGACCTCACCGAGACCAAACAAATCGAAGTCAAGAAGACTGCATCGACAGACAACATCGCCGACGTCCTCACCAAGGCACTACCAGCCCCTCAGCACCGCAAACTCATCACCGCGGCTGGTATGCAGACACTCACTGAACTAGAGTGAATTAGATGGCGAACGATGACTTTACTCTTTTTCCTTCACAACATCATGAAGCTTTTTTAACGAGGAAGTTCATCGTTCGAGGAGGAGTGTTAAGACAGGATGAATGTCATCCATTTACTCTCAGGTCTCATCCATAGTTTAGTCAGCCTACCTACTCTACCAGTACTTAATGACCAGGATCACAGTAGGTAATTAGCGTTAAGGTAGATGGATGATAAATCCAGTCACACCCGGATCCATCCCGATCCCTTAACTTACCTACCAGATTAGATCTCAATGAGAGTAGGTAACTAACCCGGGAATGGTTAGTTGGCATTTACTGGCCAACCAACGAAACGGTTGTCTTCACCCCTGAATATAATCTTAGTAGAACAGAGCTGCGGCTCATTCTTTTGATGCTCATACTTTGTGTTCGTGCTCGTCTCTTAACATAAAGGATACCTTCATCGAGAACCCTCAAATTTATCCAAGCAAACCTTGTTCCCTCAACAACGGTTAAGAACCACCTGCCTCATAAACTTGCCATAACGAGTTGTACTTCCTTCGTGAAAGAGAGCGGACCGCAAGCATCACTTGCCATTTGACACCATATCTGGCCACCAATGCGGACTTGCTACCAAGGCTTGTCATTGTATGGTTTCCTACCTTCATTATCAAGAATTAAACCCTAGAAAACCAAAGATTGGAAATGACCAATGTGAAAAATCAAACAATTCAGATGGGGCCATATTTTACATCATCGGAAACATTACCAAAACATGAAATGAAATGAACTAATGAAAGTCCCCACATAACCTACTCAAAATACTAAAAAAAAGACAAACATAAGTTCTAATTGGTCTTCAATTCACTCGAACAATGAGATGACATCTTCCACATAATTCAAACAATAATACAAATCCAATGCAACATACGACTGTCATTCACATATTAAGTTTGCTAGTGTTGTTCAACTCGTTTGTATTTCCTAGAAAAATTCTAGCAAATTTCTTTTTGAATAAGTTGATCATGAGCACACAATACCACGTCTTGTAAATTTGCAAAAGCAATTGCTGGCAAGCCTCTTTACCACAAACTTAACAATATCGAAAGCCAAGAACAAAGAGATAGCAATCCAAATCCTATGACGTCATATTGTAAATATAGACAACATATAAGCGCAATTGTGCTTAATATGCTTAACCCTTAAGCGTCCACACTACAATTACCCGGTCAAACCTCATCAATTCCTCACATTTTAAAACATATTATATTTTTGGTATTTTTCTCATATAAGGTGTTGTTAAACCAATTTACCCTGATTTTTTCATAACTACTTAAATAAATAAATAAATAATAAGATTTTTCAAAGTTTTTTTCATGTAAAAATCATAGTAATTACAAAAAACTTAGAATAGTATGAAAATTTTAGGGAAAATGAAAATAATAGTGATGAACAACAAGGTGTAGGTGGTATGCTTCCTGAGTTTACTATAAAAAGAAATTCTATAGAAAAAAAAATTCTGCAGTGTATTGGAATTCTAGGGTTTTAACCCTTAAAGGGCTGATGGGGATAGTAAATACGGTGGCGTATATTTGACATTTGTTGTATATAGAAAGTTCCAAATTGAGACCTCAATAGCTCATCAAAATCATGTCGACGTGAATTTTAACTTCACTTTTGATCATAAACCCATAGGAGGTGTGGAACCATGCCAAATACAATGGAATATTGGTGTATAATACTGGTCGGAAAGGGCTCCCTGGACCTTTAAGGGTTAAAGTGCTAGGAAAAAAATTTGTGTAACAATTTTGAAAAATCAGTAAATTGGACTATAAAGTAGAAGGTAGACCCCACACTTTCTTAGTGGGGACCATTTTATTTGAAATTAGGAACTAGGTGAAAATCAGCGTTTTGACTGAAAAAGGATCAAGCATGGCCCCACAAGGCTCCTTGCACGCTTAACAGTTAGTGCCCAATGTAGGCAATAAGCATAAAACTTTGAACGCCGACAATTTTCGCATATGGTAATCAAATAATGCATTTTGTAGTGCATTGGAATCCTCTTTGAATTGCTAACAAGAATTGATTTGAAAATCTAACCAAACAATCCAAACCCTAGGCTATTGTTGTACCTAGAATCGAGCATCATTGAGTAGCTAGGCTTTGTCGTTTTAAGCTCTAGATAGGCTTATTTTATCAGTGGCACAAATGATGTAGTATCAAAGAACTTATTGTTGTAACTTCATGGATTTTACCAAATTCAACATCTCCGTAGTATGGCCACCTAAAGGAGCAACCAATTTCACATAAGTAATGCAAGATTGATTGGAACCTAGGAAACAATTTTAATTCAAATTGGGTGCTCAATTACCTCCGTCTCTAAATCCCCCGGTGGTCTTGAATGTGGGCACTATACATCCACCCCTCCTTTTTTCTAGAATTTCCATTTTGGGCACCTTCGGTGCTTTTTTTGGCAATTTTTTTTTTTGGTAATTTGGGCCTATGGACCCAAATTACTTTAGGGGGACCTACTTGGGAATAAAAAACCATTGGAGGAGGGGGTTGTTTTTTAAGGTGGGACCTGAACCGGACAAAAATAGGGGGCACTTTTTTCCCCATTCATTCAAGACCACCGGGGGTTCTAGAGAAATCCCTCAATTACCGGATCCCAATATAATGAGCGTGTGCTTGGACCAATCCGATTGGGGCGACAATGACCTCTCAAAATAAACAGGCTTTTTCAAAATGTACAGTAATAGGCAACTTGCGCAGAGGTTTCTATGTTCAAGTGCGAACATGCTTTTAGTGTTTTGTTGTCATCTAATGCATGACTGCACTAGTAGAAAGGCTCGTCTTCAAGCACCAATGAATAATGGCCTTGAATAGATAGATAGAAACACCAACCCAAATAAATGGGCCGGCGTGAATAAAGTGTCCATTCGTAATGTCAATGACCCGATGTCCACCAGACAAAGGGACATTGGAACAATACTACTCTCCCCTTTCGAGGATAGACACTATAGTAACCAAAACAAAGTAACAGTAACAGTAACAAAGGAAAAGGAAGCGAAGTAGTGATGGGTGAGTGTTAGTTTGTATAAAGGTATGTTTAGTGTAAAGTTTTATCACCAAGTCATGAGTTCTTTGGTTGGTAGGTGAAGGGCGTTGTATCACGATTATGTGGTCCGGGTTCGAAACCAATTGGGCTCGTTGAGCAGTGGTGTGATACACATGGCTTGGTGCTGCTAGTGAGTTGTCATGGCAGGAAAGTTGTACCAACCAACCGGCCCGTCCTATCCCCTGAGACAAGTTGAGCTAGTTGTTTGAAAATAGTGGCTAGCAGTGGTTTTCACCACTACCCTCCCTCTTTTAATGTACTACGTCTGTTGGTATTGTTTGATTATTCTCTATACGTCTTTTATGTAAAAAGATAGATCCGGCATATTGTATGGCTATGGTATTTATTGCTTTGAATGTGTGTTTTATGGAGGTTTCGCATATGTTGAATTTTGTTTCTAGTTGTTTCATTGAGGGGACGTATGTGGTTCCTCTAACTCCAGCTGTAATGACTATGATAGGATTTACTTTCCAGCCTTGTTGTATGATGTTATTAATTAGAGGTTGGTATTTAAAAAAAATTATGCCGATTGTTTCTGGTGAAAATCTGTCGTTTGTGTATGTGAATTCTATGAATTGTATGGTTAGGTTATCATCGGGGTTTAGAAGAGGTGGGCTTTCATCAGGAATTTCGGACCCCACTGATTTCGCACAATTTCAGTGCGATTTCCGATATTTCATGGGTGCGTGTATTTTTTGCACTGATTCCGCATCGTTGCATCAATCATCGCAATTGCACTGATATGACATCATGATCGTACAAGCGGATACAGTACTCATTCGACACGATTGATACATCTATTGAAAACGTGCGAATTCATCACTCTGTACAGTTGTCAAATGTTGTGTCTTAATCGTGTTTAAAGCCACACTGATTCGGTGTGTTTTTCGTGCGACATCATCTTTTCTATATATCTAGATTTTTTTTCTTTCTATATCTAAATTTGGTCAAAATAATTTTATTGAAAAAATTAAAAAAAATAAAAAAATAAAATTTCGGGCTGCTCAAACCAACTACCCGCGCTGCCCGAACCCACGGTGGGGTCCACCACGGTTTCCCAAGCTCTACCGCCGGTAGTCGGAATCGAACTCGAGACCTCCCAATTACAAACCATACTCTAAACCGGAAAGTTCCCACCGGGGTTAAAGTAAAAAAATAAAGTACATGCGTAAAAACGCTAGTTTGGCCCGGGGCCTGGACTCGACTGGTGAAACCCTATTCTGAGACATTCATCCTTCGCTCTGTCGTTTGTTGTCCTGCTTGGTTCCATTGGAGCGTTGTTCCTCGTTCTTGGTCGCATAGTGTGTGTGTCGTTGCTCCTCCGTGCCGAGACTTCCGAGTGATCGTTGTTTCCTTGCACCGCTGCGCCGTATGGTTGTTTCGCCATTGCGATTGCTCCGCGCGCTGGTGGTCTTCCCTGCGTTGCTGTAGTCTGGTCTTTGCTTCGTGGTCTTTGGTTGCGATCCTCCGTGCTCTCCTTCACCGCTGCGTCGTATGGTCGTTTCTCCATTTCGAATGCTGCTCCGTGCGCTGTTGGTCTGCCCTGCGTTGCTGTAGCCAGGCCTTGCTTCGTGGTCCTTGTAGACGCTGCTTGGCTCGTCCGTGCTCTACTGTCGGGCGCTGCTCTGGGCTCCGGGCGCTGCTTCAGGTATGTTGTCTTCCTCGTCTGTTACTCGTTTTTTTTTTTTTTTCTTCTCTCTCCTCAGATCTGCTCACAACTATTCGACTGCTATCCAAACCATACTCTAAACCACCAAACCACCTAGAAGTCTTGATGCAAGTAATTGAATTTTTTTGATAATTATAAAGGAATGTAACCATTGGCAATTTTTTTGCCATGTATATTTAATTCTTTTTTCAAAAAACAATTTTGCACTACAACACGCAGGCCTTTTTCTATATTTTGAATTTTTTTCTGAATATTTTGATTTTTTTTTTTTTTGGCCAGAATCGTGATGGCAGATCATGGCTGTGAGTTGTTTTTTTTTCAGCGGACTTTGAATGTTTTTAACAATGTGAAAAAAACATTTTTTCCAATTTTTGTTTTTGCACTAGATTATGCAGGACTTTTTCTATATCTAGGATTTTTTTCAGAATATTATGAATTTATTTATTTTTTGCCAAAATCGTGGTGGGTGTGAGCTATTTTTTTTTATGCAGACTTTGGATGCTTTTTTGCGATGTCAAAAAAAAAATCCAATTTTGTTTTCAGTAGATCATGCAAGCATTTTTCTATATCTAAAAAAAAATTCAAATTTTTTTGAATTGTTTTTTTGTTTTGCCAAAATCTTAAAGGCTGTTAGCTGTTTTTTAATTTTCAGTAGACTTTAAATGTTTTTAGCAATGTAAAAAACTCTTTCTATTCCAAATTTTTTTTGCACTCTATTATACAAGCTTTTTTCTATACCTAGAAAAAAAATTCAATGGTTTGAATATTGTAGCAAGCAATTAAAAGCTCTTGCAATTTTATTTTTTGAAAAGTTGCTCAAATTGAGTTCAAAGAAAGTCTGATTTTAAACTCAATTTAACTTGCAATGCTTCGAGAGATCATGTTTTGGTCGATGCCCCCTTATGAGCTGCCCGAGACTAAAAAATTTAAAAATTAAATCAAATTATAATTATTTTCTAATAGGAAATCAAGTATGCTTTCAAACCCAATTTGAATCGTGCCAATCCAAGTTAAACTCCGCCTAGGGAAACTTTCAAAAAAACAACACCTCTACATTGTCTCGTGTTACAAATTTTACTATTTTGAAAAAGTAATGTTGTCCTTTTCTGTACGATTTTTTTTCTCCCATGATGAAAAGTACAATGATAACCAATAATACCAAATTTGAATTCTAAAAATATAAAATGTAATTTCATTGAAATTTTAATGTTCATTGCTTCTAAATTCTATAAATGAAGATCTAAAAATGTTTTGTGAAATAGACCGTAAGGATAATTTAAAAATATTCTTGGAATATTCCAACATATTCCAAAATAACATAAAATATTTTGAAAGATTCCAAAAGATTCCAAAATATAATATTAAAATATTTTTGGTATTTTCTCTATTTATTATATTTCAGCAATAAATCAATATTTTAAAAACACTGTAAACTTTTTTTGTCGAGAAGTATGACATGCTACTGTAGTGCAAAAACACATCCTTGAACGTGAGTGACGTCAAGAAATATAAGTCACTCATTCTCAAATTGAAAACTTGTACGATAACTACACAGATGTCGTACGACAATAATGTGCATTATAATAGATACTGAAATCGCACGGATATAATAAAAGGCGTTAATATGATACGTATACGATACTAAATCCGCATTAACTAAAACCGCATGTTATCCGTGTCTTATTAGCTATGTAATGTAGATACACGATTAACGCACGAATTCCATCAAGCACGACTTTCGTGCGAAAAAAACACTTTTTTCATAATCATTGAAATGACACTACATCGACATCCTAGTAATGCATGTCACTTCCGTACCATAACGACACTTCTAAATGCACGTATGACGTGCGGAATCAGTGTTCAACGATAAACGCACTGAAATCGTGCGAAATCATTGGGGTTCAAAATTCCTGATGTTGGTATGGGAGGCCTTTAATGCATAGTATATCTGGTTTGAATCTGGCATTACATTGACATCTTTGTTGATTACAAGTACATGGTAGTAACCATGGAGGAACTGTGTTTTCTTGTGGATTATTGTTGAATGTACCCGCATTCATGTGAGTGAAGCATCTTGATTTATTTGAGGATAGTATTAATTTTCTTAATTCCCATACCGCTTTGTTGTGTCTTTTGGTTCTCAGTGCGTGAATATGGTGTTGTTTGCATAATAAAAGTACATGTAGCCATGTATCTACATCTTGTGAATTACAAATGGGACATGTTTTTGAGGGGAACCTTTGTATGCCAAAAATTAATTGTTTTCTGGCATTACCCATGTATTGACCGGTTCTAAATTTTAGTATGCTTGTTTTTTGTGCGTCTGTTATTTCTGGATTATTCCAGAAGTCATTGGACATTTTGTTGTCTATGATGGAGTTTGTTGTCCATTTGTTAATGTTGGGAAAGTCTTCTGCCAGTAGTTCTAGGTTATTTTCACGGTTATGTTTCTTTATATATTCTTCCAAACACCTAGCTGGTATTTTGTTTGGTCGTTTGATATGACCGGGCCATGTGTCTTTTTGGAAGTAGTAAGGTGTGGTATGTGCAAATTCGTGTGGATTTGCTGCTTTTTGATAGCCTCTTTTCATGGTTCCTTCTTTTGCGAGTTGATCTGCGTGTTCATTCCCGTTAATTTTGGTGTGTGCTTTAACTTTGTATATTGTGGTGGGTTGTGTTCGCTTTTTTAGCATTTTTACCATTTCTTCTAATATGGTTTTATCGGCGTGGTTGTTTTGTTGGATTGGATGTTTTAGTTGTGTGTTTAGAACATGTATACAATTGAGACAATCAGTAAAAATGTATGCAGGTTCGTTTATGTATTTAGTGGTGATTATTGAGAGTGTTTCATGTATGGCCATTAGTTCTGCTCTGAAGCATGTTTGAAGTCCAGACAGTCTTTTTGATATTTGTACATCTGGTTTAGATGAGTTGTAGATTCTATATCCAGTTTTTTCTTTTTTCCAATGGCCATCATCAGCTTCTTTAGGTGGTAAAAAGGATCCATCTGTGTAAAAGCTGTATTGTGGTAGAAATTTTAGTGTAGTGTTTATTTCGAAAGTCGGAAGGGGATCTACCCACATGTTTTGTAAATTGTTATAGGGTGGGTATATTAGTTTGTTCCATTTTGAGCTTTTGTTAACTTTTGTGTTTAGTGGTGTGGGTGGCCTTGAATACTATTAGGTTGCGCAAAAACCACATTTCTATGAATGTTGGCTATTTTAACCCGTAAATGCCCACAACCTCTCCAAATTTAGAGAACTGCAATGATGCATTATTAAATACAGCTAAGAGGGATATTTTTGAATTTGATGTATGAATAAAAGTTGTACATTATGAATTTAGATTATATCTATACGGTTAAATCTATGATTGCAATCACCAATATTTGAAATTTAAAATTCAAAATTATTGTATAAAATTTGAAACTTAAAATTCAAAATTCTTTTGTAATTCAAGTACGAATAAGACATTGACAATCTGTGGATGAAATTTGTTGTGATGGGTTGAAATGTAATACTCTAAGTGTAGTGATTTTGGAAGATTTTTTGGTTATATAATTTCATGAGTTAATTTTTTTAGGAGCATATTTAGAATAAAATCTTCAATTTTTTTGGTGAATCACTGCAACGTGAGATGAGGCATAAAATTTTCACAAATCGTCCCCTTTCTAATCAATTCACACATGCATGAAGATAACTTCCCATACAATCTATAGTAAAAGAATCGACACAGTAGAAAGTGCATGATGGATGAGAAAACATGGATGAAATTTGTACATCGTCCATAAAATGGACGCTTGGGCTGTTAAGGATTGAGGGTTAAAAAAATAGACTTTATCCTAAAAGTAAATAATATAATGGGTTACACCATATTTTGTTAGACTTTTTTACCCTATTGAATTCAAACTTTTAATCAAACTAAGCTAGAGGTGCTCATTAATCTCTAAAGCAATGTGAGTTTTTCTTGTTTTCAGCATCATTTTCTCCTCTTTCTATTCATTTTCTTGTGAATTGATTTTTTCCTCTTGATAGCTAATGCCAATTTGAACATTACAAAAAACAATTAAAGAAAATTTTGACCAATTTAACATTTTTTCCCATGTCTCCAACGATGGTCAAAAAAGGTAAAAAAATATTGTGATTTCATTTTTTCACTTCAAACGCCATAAACTTGCAATCTATACGATCAAAATTTATGAAAATTTTACCATGGATTGTGTTGGTAGTCTAAAGCAAAATCCTATAGTTAGAGATGTAAAAAAGTCATTTCTCTGGTTTATTTTAAGTCCTGCCCAAACTGCCCATTCTCTAAAAAAAAACCTTTTTCAATCCATAATTTTCATTTACGAAGTCGGAATCAAAAAAGATTGGATCTACATTTTTGTATTGACATACCAAATTCACATAATATTTTTTGAAAAATTAGAATAAAAATTGACACTGTGGGAACTTATCCAAACATTGAAATGTCTTAGTGAGGACACATTGTGCTTTAGGGGTTAACCCCTAAATGCCCAACCATGCATATTTTGCATGATGTACGGATTTGAAGTCCGTTTTCTCATCCATCATGCACTTTTGTAGTGTGGATTCTTTATTGAAAATTTTATGGGAAGTTAGCTCCGTGCATGTGTGATCCGATTAGAAAGGGGATGATTTGTGAATTTTTTATGCCTTGTTTCATGTTGTAGTGTTCCACCCAAAATTTCGAAGATTTTAGTCTAAAAGTGATCTTGAAAAAGTCAAGTACTAAAATTAAGCAACCAAAAAATCTCCAAAAATCACTACACTTACAGTATTACATTTCAACCCATCACAACAGATTTCATTATTAGATTGTCAATATCTTATTTGTAATCATATTACAAAAGAGTGTTAAATTTTAAGTTTGAAATTGAATACACAAATATTGGTGATAGCAATTGCAAATCTAACCGTATGGATAGAATCTAAAATGCATAATGTACAACTTTTATTCATTCATCAACTTGAAAATATCCCTCTTAGTTGCATTTTATAATGCATCTTTGGAAAACTGCCATATCTGAAAAGGGTGAGAGCATTTAGGGGTTAACCCCTATGCGTCTACACTACATTAACCCAGTCAAACCTCATCAATTTCTCACATTTTAAAATACATTGTATTTTTGTGGTATTTTTCTAAATAGCACACCGATACCTATTTAGTGAAGACCACATTATATAGAATAAAGAATGTAGCTTGGATGAAATTGCATGGAGGTTACAAAGTATGTAAAGTTGAATGTTCTAAAACCACCATCTCCCCCAACTTTACATGTAGACTTTCCTTGAAACCATCACAATTGAGACTCAAAATGACCAATTTCATTATTTAAGTAAACCAATGACATACCAAGCATTGTGAAGTAGTTGGTGGATTTTGGTATCATCATGAGCGGAAATCACTACCACATAGTGTGGATATGTTGAATATTGAATCCCAATGTACTTTTCACTTTTAAAATTTGTATCAATTTTTCAATATTGAGAATATAATTGTGTAAAAAATATGCATTACTTTTAAAACCTTATGTAAAAATGAAAGAATAACATTTCACCAATTATATCATTACTAAAAATACATCTGATTGCTTAAGTTGGTGGTTTAAAGGCAATCAACTTTATGAAATATTCCATATTAGACTGTTGAAGAAAGGTACCCAAAATTCTGTCCATCAATCAGGGAGATTCAGTGCCAGTAACTGAAAGGAACAGAAATAAAAATAAAAATAAAAATAAAACAGCCTACTGAGTTACAGTGTTGATTCTACTGTAGTACTCCAGACACTGAAGTACAGTACAGCCTACCGTATTATGGTAGTACAGAATGTATAAAAGTACATTATTACAGTATTTGAGACCAACATGTAAAAAATAAAATACCAGAGCAATTACTGTACATATATTGGTTTTATTTTCTTAACCCTTGAAGGTCCTTAGGGATAGTAGATATGTTGACGTATATTTGACATTTGTTGTGAGTAGGAAGTTTCAAATTGAGATCCCAATAGCTCATTAAAACCATCTCGACATGAATTTTAACTTAACTTTTAATCTTAAACCCTTAGGAGGTGTAAAACCATGCCAAATACAATGAAATACTGTTCTTAACCCTTAAAGGTCCATAAAACCCGTTCTGACTACAACAAAAATTAATCAAATTCCAAACGCATAGTAATATCAATTTTTGGTGTAGTTGCATCCAATGATTTTTTTGTCATGAGACAATTTAGCATTCTTGCTACTTTTCCATAGCTTGAAGAGCAATCCAGGCTCCTTGGATGCTCCTTTCATATTAATATATACGTATTATCACGGTAATACACATGTGCTACCTAGGTGCTACTTAGGCAATACATGGGTGATACCTAGGTTTAAAGAGGCTACACATCTTGGCTCCATGTAGAAAATCTGTCTATTATTCCCTCTTTATTTTTTCTTCCAAAAATTCTTTGTATCAATTAGCCAACCAAATTTTAGTACCAATTAGGATAAAATTAGCAACCAAAAATCACTGGTTGCAGCTAAAGTGTCCATAATTTTAAACTTTGTACCCCTACTAAAGTTTCCAAAATTCTCTTGAATGCTCTTGGATGCTCTTTGTTTTCACATCTTAAGTTTGTCTTACTTGCTTGACTCCTACTAAATTCCCTCATAGAATGACAAGTGTCTTCTTTCACTCTAGTTCCAAGGAAAGTTACTGTATAAGTAAAAATCAAACCAAGCAGTAGGGAATGGAGAACCCTACTGTTATAGAATGTAATGCAACTCACGAATGAAATCTATCGAGGAGGAATGAATGATCTCATCCATCCACGCCCAGCCTCCCATTCTGCGCCGGAAGCCTGTATGTTCGAAGTTTTTGGACGACGCTTTGTATTGCAAGTATCGCACAATGGCGGCCCTCGTAAGCCAATGATCCTCCCTTTTTATTCCCCCCTTTTTTTTTTCTCATTTCCGTTTCATTTTTCATGCATTGTTTTCGTGCAATTCTGCACTTACATCAAGATTTTGCGAAGTTGAATGAATCGTCTCCAGTTTAGGGTTTGAAAGAATTTGCATATTCTGGCTTGAGAGGTTTTAGGGTTGACCGGAAGAATGAAGTATCCGAGAAGTCTGAATGCAAGGAATTTCCATTATCATACTAGACGGCATGTTAAATCGCGATGCTGCTCAGGGTTTAGGGTTTTGAGGGATTCCTCACATTTTGAGGCGGCTGACCGTCGATTTTTATTTTGGACTTTATACACTCATTAGATTAAGGATTCATAGATCGTTTGATTTCATTTTTTCTAAGTGCTGCTCTTATTTGAGGTCACTACGGATTTTTTTAATGTTCGTCCTCTTGTAAGTTTTAGGCACTGATCTTTACTCCTACAAGTCTAAGGTAATGCATGTGTTCATATTCAGTTCAGTAATTCTGCATGTGTAACAAGTGACTATTCCAGTACGTGATAACGCTTTTAAAATTCATTTAACCCTAAAGGACCAAGAAGCTCAAATTGGGTCGGGGTCTCATGTTTTTTTTCGCAGTTTTGAGTAGGTCCTATGTTCAAAAGTATTTTTTGTTTGACCAACACATGCAATGTTCTTCACTGATTCCAGTGATATAAAATTTGGCTTCATCTTAATTATATTTTTCACAATATGTTCAATTGAATTTGTCATTTTAAAACCATGAATCTTTGGTCCTTTAGGGGTTAAGCTCCGAAAATTGCAAGCTCGTTCTTCATTTGAATTTGCCAATGTGCTCATGCTATATTAATCTTGTTTTGGAGCTATGTTAACATATAGCTGAATTTCTTATTCCATCCATCTTAGGTACTGCTGCCTTGCTGCGTATGTTGCTTTGGTTTGCTATGCCTTCTCATTTTAATTTTCATTGGTGATGCAGCGCAACCTCATGTCACTGCAGAGATGCAGCGCAGCTGTTTCTCGCCTCAGCGGCATGAACAACCCCATGGCAAGGACCACGCAGGTCCTTGGTTTCTCCTCCAGCTCTTTCGCGGCTGGTTCTCAGCAGCTGCGCATGGGGTCGGCATCAACAGACTTCAGCAAGAGTTTTCAGTGGACTACCACTAGAGCTATGGTATAGTGAAGAATTTTTCTGCTCTTAGCCTAGCACGTGATTCTGGGTGTTCAATGTCATATCAGTGTTATAAAATGTTGTATTTGGGGAAATTTTTGATCTTCTTGGTATTAATTTCCATTCAACAAAAACATAGTTTTTAACCAATTATGTCAAAATTCAACTCTTAAAATGGGATTTGTGTTTTTTATGGCTATTCAAAGTTTACAGCTCTTAACTTGATTTGACAAAGATTGAAACCATTGTTTTGAACTTTGACTGTACAGATATTTTCTTATCACTATATCTCACATTATCTCTCTTAGAACAAACTTCATCAAAGTTATAGAAGTCACATTATAATGCATCAAAGTTTTGTCTGCAACCCCAAGACCCTTTCGGGGTCAACTGCCATGTGACTTTATACTTATTGAATAGTGGAGTGGTTGGCAGAGTGGTCAAGCTACAGATGTCAAGACACAAGCGAAGGTTACAACCAAGTGCTACTTTGACATCAGCATTGGCAACGAGCCCGCTGGCCGTGTCGTCCTTGGCCTTTTCGGAGAAGAGGTTCCTGATACTGTCAACAACTTCCGGGCCCTTTGCACAGGTTTGTCTCGGGCTCATGTGTTCTCTGTGGATGATTTTGAATTATTAAGAACCCTGTTATTCACAATCAGAATACAACCAATTTGCTGTAGTGTTTGGTGATTGACTTGACTGGAGTTGTGGGCCACTTGGAGGCTGTGCTACCGCCTGTATGATAACACACTTTCGGCTTTGAATGAATTGACGAGTTTGTTCCTTAGAAATTTGGAAGATGTGTATTCCTTGTGCAAGTCTGATGGTATTTTGTGTTTGTGTATTCACTTGAGGATGGGATGATATATTGATAGTCTGTCTGTTGTACACTTATTATTGATAATGAATTAATAGCCGTAGAAATGTGTTTAGCTCCTTTCCTTATTCTGCACTATTCATTGTTTTGTAGGTGAGAAGGGTTTTGGTTACAAAGGCTCAGCTTTCCATCGTGTCATCAAGAACTTTATGATTCAGGGCGGCGACTTCGACAGGGGCAATGTACACACCTCAAAACTTGTTGCTTTCAGTAGTGCGGAATTTGCCCAGTCTTTTATTTTCGTTGAGCGTATGATCCGCCAAGCTTGTCTATGCTATCCCGGTCGTTACACCGTTCATTCTATTTAATGTCATGCATGATTTAATGTACACCAAATAGCGTGCCATAGAGTAAATGAATTCATTTTGTTAGGAGTAGCTTTTGGATAGCCTAGAAAATATATTAGGCTTGTAGGATAAGCCTGAATTAGGATAAAACTGGCTCGTGAGACACTTTGGAGTTATGGTAGGTTGATGTATGCAACGCTGTACAGGGTACTGGAGGCAAGAGCATTTATGGAAGAAATTTCAAGGATGAGAACTTCAAGTGTGAGTATTACCTTACATGTGGCTATTTGGTTCACATTCTGGTCAGCGGGGCAGACTGATATGACCTCCTTGTTGTACAAATCAAAGGCTGTGCATGCAAATTCTCTTCGTCTATTTTCTTTCATATGACTTCTGTTACATCCTTTTTCTTTAGTTTTAACCTAAAATAATGTTCATGTAAATAGATCATATTACGTTATCTCATGTGAAACGTTGGTTGAATATGCAGTGAAACATACCGGACCTGGAATCTTGAGCATGGCCAATGCTGGGCCCAACACGAATGGAAGCCAGTTCTTCCTTTGCACTATTGAGGTGAAGATTATTGCCAATCTATTGATTGTTGTTTACGTGGTTACCTTTGTACGAGAGGTTCAAATTCTCTCTGGGTGACTTCAGCCAGCTGGAAATTTTCTTTCTTTATGTAATGGAAAGAAGATTACCCATGAATCGCTTTGATCATAACATTATCAACTAGCTCTAGTTTGTCTCCCATGAGTTGCTATTTTAATTAAATCTCTCAACAATAATATTAGTGATATTCTATCCTTGGTGAAGTGTCACATAAGACCTAAAGGCCCATTTGCACCGGGATAATGAATCAAGGGTTTTAAAAGTGTTAAAAAGGAGGTAAACCTAGGATTCTCTTAGTGTCCACAATACCAAAAATGTTTATCCCTGTTTGCATTGGGGAGGGTTAACTCTTTAGATCGTTAGAGGTCAAGTTGCTCCTCAAAATTCATGTAGGATGTTTGAGATTTTTAGATTTTGGAGTTTCGGGGATTATCTTACCCCCTCACTTATTCTTTCCTAAACCTCGCTTTAATACCCAGTGCAAATGGACCTTTAAGGGAGGGAATCTGTGGGTGATGAGGCTATTATTGAGAATCCCTCTAATGGTTAATATGTGATGCTTCTGTTCAGACTCCATGGTTAGACAACAAGCATGTTGTCTTCGGCCAAGTCATTGAAGGCATGGATGTGGTAAAGGCGATTGAGAGCCAGGAGACAGACCGAAGTGACAAGCCCAAGGCGAAGTGTGTAATTACTGATTCAGGTGAGCTGTAGATCTGTGATTTTACTCTCGTGACAGATATATACGAGTTATCTGTGGTCGAACTTATGCGGAGCAGTCAGTAGACATATTTGGGTGTTCCACTGGAAGTGAAGAGAGCCCATGTTACTGCAAAATAAAGCAGGCTATCAAAGTCGAGGGTGAAGGGAATTTTCAGCCCCTTTTTATAAATCAGGTTCTGTGAATGCATTTCAGCCTTTGTTTATACTACAGGGCAGGTTTCCCAGGATTGAGACACAATAATTATTAATTTGCACCGTTGCACAATTCAACAGTCCCACAAGGAATGAATGGTAATATCTTACTCTCAGACCTGTCTGAACTACATTATTGTACACTTCTGTGGATGTCCCAAGCAGGCAGAATTGGTGGTAGCTTCACAATGGGGACTGGGCAGGTCACATTGTTTGAAATATAGTTGCTGACACTTCCCATGAACGTCCTGCAAAATAATGAACTTGTATGGTTAACCCTTAAAGTACATACTAAGCCCTGCGGGTTTACTTTTCTTTTGGGAGAATCTTGCTCGTAACTTCCTACTCCGTTGAACCAAATGGGGTTTTTAAATGCTAAAACAAACATATTTAAGGTATCTATACTTTTTTAGAATAGAACCAAAGTAAATTAAAAAGAGAATCATACGTAAAATGGAGTTTAAAAGAGATTTTGGAGGTGGGAATCATATAAGTCATGTCCTTTAAGGGTTAACCCTTAACTCCCTAAGTGTCCATTTTTTGGTCGATGTACAGATTTCATCCACGTTTCCTCATCCATCATGCATTTTTTGTAGTGTGAATTTTTATGTATAGATTTTATGGGAAGTTAGCTTCATGCATGTGTGAACCGATTAGAAAGGGGATGTTTTGTGAAATTTATATGCCTCATTTCATGTTGCAGTGATTCACCAAAAATTTCAAAGATTTTAGTCTAAATGTGCTTTTGAAAAAATAACCTCATAAAATTATGCAACCAAAAAATCTTCAAAAATCACTACACTCAGAGTATTACATTTCAACCCATCACAACAAGTTTCATCCATAGCTTGCCAATATCTTATTCTTAATTGAATTACAAAGGAATTTTGAATTTTAAGTTTCAAATTTTATACAAAAATATTGGTGATTGCAATTATAGATCTAATCGTATGGATAGAATCTAAAATTCATAATGTACAACTTTAATTCATACATCAAGTTCAAATATCCCTCTTAATTGCATTTTATAATAGATCTTTGCAAGTTTGTCCAATTTGGAGAGGGTCGTAGGCATTTAGGAGTGAACACGCAAGTAGCTCAATCCAATGTTTACTGCCAATGTGAAACCTTGTTTAACCCCTAATCGTCCTCAGCTCTCACTGCACGCCAATTTTTGCAGTTTTTGCAAAAGAACTCAAACACCTTTTGTGAATTTTTTGGGAATTTGTTTTGCATTTGATTCGTAAGATCTCAAAGGTAATGGAGTTAGGAGCATGTGGAAATTGAGAAAACTAAATTTGGTGCAATGGATGAGGAGATTATAGCGATTGACCATCGGTTTTGAGCGTTGACTTTGAGTAGGCAGTGGTGTTTTTTTCAACTATAATGTGAAATGTGACCTTGTTATCTTGGAAAAATCCAAAAAAATTATGAATATGAACTACACGAGATCAATCACATATTTCCACAATCAATTTCAAAAACCAATCATTGCAGCTGAAGTTGTGATCCTTGCATTGCGACACACAAGAATGAAGAGCTTTTGGTATAAGGTAAAAAAACCTACCTGTGCCTAAATTGTAGTAACAGCTCATCAGTCACACTCATGCCCAAAGCCTGAATTGCAACCCGGGCTTCCGAAAAATTTCCTCAGAAATGGGAACATATTAGCTTTGAATCAATGTGAAAAATTGAGATGAAGTTTTTTCATTATTTTGGCAATCAATAGAGTACATTCAATCAACAATCCCGCAAAATTTCAACACAGGAATCTAACCTCTCGCGCATGCCGCGCCTATCAATGCGAGGCCTTCCAGAAAGAATGAGAAGCTCCGAGAGTCTGATTCACTCCCCCTGCTGCATGTGCACCACTAGAAATCGGAACGTCCTTCAGTCGGGAAGTCTCTAGAACTAGTACCGTAGGAAGAAAGCTAAGACTATGGAATTTACCGTGAGGCTGCACTGTTGCGATGGGCACGAAGAATCTCTGCCGTGGTACAGTAACTGCCCTGCACTGAAGTGAGCAGGCATGCCTCGTTGAGAGAGACAACTGCTGGGCACTGGTGCCCATGTCCAGCTTTATTGGCTGCCGTGGTGACACACTTGTGCATGAATCCCGTCATCCAGATTCCAAGAGCATTCGCTTTGTATGAAAACATAAAGGCCACTTGGCAATCAATTTCCTCCATTTAAGTAACTTGGGAGTTCGATCTTACCCATCCAGTATTGCAGCAGAAGCAGGGATCAGAAGGTTTCGAAAGTGATTTGCCGGAATCTTGATCACTGACCCAGTCTTCCCAGGCTACAGTGTGTACTCCAGGCTGGCCTTCCAGAATTTGCAGCCGAGGTTGGCATTTGAGTTAAACAATGTCTCCCCGGTACTCCATACTTCTGAAGTACCGGTACTCTCGTTGACCTGGGTCCACATTCCACAGTATCATCCCTACGGTGACAGCGTGGTGGGGACAAAATAGATATACAGTAGGCTAAGGCAAGATGATAGTGCAACTGAAAACTTCGGCGCATTCACAAGTCTGTTCTTCAATGAAGTGCTGTTAGAAGAGTGAAGCATCTTTATTTCACGTTAAACGGATAGCTTCATCTGAGCAGCTTATGCCAATCCGTAGGGACTTGCATGCTGGCTTCTGCTATCCTAATACACAAATTTCCTACTACGTATTCCCTGGGTTGAAAAGTGAGTGGCCTTGCATCTTCATCAGGCATTTTCAGATACAACCCAAGCTACTTACACCAGGAAGCTGGAAGCCAATTGCAGGCAACCTTGGTCGATTCCTCTGTCCTGATTGTGGCTTGTTTTTTGCTTACTATTGATACCGCAGAAATAAGCGAAGGCCAAAAAGAAATCTGGTCTCTATTTTGGTCGTTTAAGGCAAGTTCTAGAGTTTCACCTCGGAAGGTTGTGTAACTTTGGGGAAGAGAATTGAGTGCAATGGGTCGTCTGCTTTCATTTGGGAGTCCAAGCCAGCTTTCACCCACGTGTAATGCATCGTCCCTGCAAATATCGTAATTTCGAGGTACACCCGTACATAATTGTCAGTACGACCGGAACTGCTCAATTATTCAAGTCAGTCTGCATACAGGGACCGATAGAAATTCCCGTATTATGAAGGTTCTATTGAAATACGAGTTAACAAGGTCCTGCCTCCCAAATCCAAGACAAAAACACTATCAACCATCTCCGTGTATTGACATGTATGATACATTGTTACACGTTAATCCACAACGTCAGGTGCAACAATACTAATTCAGGAATAAACTTTACGCCATGATTGAAACGACCCCAAAAGGCAACACAAATTTAAGTACCTGGGCGAGGATCAAAGCGAACATCTTCCCCGAACCAGCGAGTTGCATATGCTCTACGCCGTTCAGCTTGTGTAGAAATACCAGGAGCACCATGGACGGCAAAACTATGGTGTATCAAGCAGTCACCAGGCTCCATATCCCATGTCAAGAGTTCATACTTGCATCCCCACACAGTTTTAAATTTCATTTGGTATGCCCATAATACTTCTCAAGTTCGTAACAACCCATGAACATCCCACTCAAAAAACAAATGATCTAGTGTAACGATTTTTATAATCAGTTTTATCACATAGAAAGGAAGACTTGTCTTAATAATCAAGGAACAATGAAATTCTAAGAGTGATAATTATACCAATTTCTTAATTGTACAAGATCTAATAGGAGCGACTCAACAATGCATTGTTGGAAGAAGATGCAAGGGACATTTTACTGAACAACGCAAGTCCAGTGCATACCTCGTCGCGTTTACTTTCGATATCTGGAATATCAGGTAGAGAGGCAGACTCCTTGTAACGCTGCTCATCACCTGAGAAGGAGGAAATCCTAATTCGGAATGCAATCCAACAAACGTCAGTACTGCATCCATAGAATAAGCACCTGCTTCTTCTCATGAAAGCTACAATAGGAACAACGCTCACAAACAATACAACAATTTCCTAATAAAAATTAATGGAAATCGTATGTGGTTACAAGCATTTAAATGTAAGCCTCGCCTTTGCTTTTTACTGTGCCTACAGCTGTAAGCATTTGGTACTATGAAAACCTAAAACATGTAAAGGTTAAATATGGCAAGGAATTTAGAAAATATCCTGGATTGGGGATGTCCAGTGAATATGTGTTCAAGAACCTACTTGTGAAGAAGCTGCCACTTGTGCGATCCTCTGACATACTTGACACAGGAGGATTTTGGAACATGGTCCAGCGCCAGCCACAACGAGATGACTTGATTGCCCTTCAATTGCCAGTAGCTGTGGTCATTATGCCAGGGAGTAGCCTTGCGTGTGCCGGGCTCCTTCACAAACAGTTGATCATAGAATAACTGAACCTGCTTACCCCTACACCAAGTTGGCTTCACACCGATGAAAAATTTCTCAATTGAAGTTTACCTTGAATTAGTATAGGAACAACGACTACAGAAAAAGAAAGAATTATGTCTTGTAGTCTCAATTGTTTCCAGCACATGCCGAACCTGCCAGATTTAAATTTATACAGATAAGACATATTCGTGTTTGTCAGATTATTCGAGTGTGAAGCAAGCTGCACATTCCTAGTGCTCCACAGCAACGACTTGGTCTCCTAGTCAACGGACGCATTCACTAAAGCTATATCAACCCCTGCGATACGAAAAAGGCGACATTGCCCAAGTAATATAGCTTAGAAAGACGAAAAAGGAAAATGAGATGACAGATGAGATGACCAACCGCATCATGCGCCGAGCTATCTCAGCAGCAGGAGACTCGTGAATGAAGCGCCGCATCGTCTCATGACGTCTCCAAAGAAATTGATCATCATGGAAGCGCCCCGGCTGCCACCATATCCGTACTTAATGTATGAAGCCCAATTACAATTAGCGTACAATGACACGGTGATCATGAGCTATGAAGTGGTGTTTCATATTTCCGGTATTAAAATTTTGAGCATGGTAGTAACATCAACATGATCCAAGGGTTAAAGATCGTCACCTCGCCAGGTTTTACATGTTCATCGCACAGTACACCTGCAAAGAAATCGCAAGAACGACTGTCAGACGCCATACGTTCATAATCACGTTGATCGGAAACTTTCAATAAGTGGCAGATGAGAACCCGTGTTTATTAAGCCACTCATGCGAGATCTCTGTTCCTGTATACTTTCAGTGTAATCTCGCAACAAAGACGTGCATGGACTCAGGAAATCCAATGAAAACAGTAATTCCCACTCGAAACAGTATCA
This sequence comes from Pohlia nutans, assembly GCA_022496805.1. Lineage (NCBI taxonomy): Eukaryota > Viridiplantae > Streptophyta > Bryopsida > Bryales > Mniaceae > Pohlia > Pohlia nutans. Next base: position 26,560,462 of record CM040096.1, read on the forward strand.
CAGGAAAACAATACGACCTGGATTCTTCATGTTTTCTTCAGCCGCAGCACGGAGTTGGTCCAGCCATTCAGGTGGAAAAAGCTGACGCACCACGGTTGCTCCATCCTCCTCGAAACGCTGAATTTCTTCCTCCGAAATTCTGCGCTATTTTCCAGGCATTGTCAGTTAAAATAGTGTAAAATACACTTAGTGTAAAATACCTAATCTCACGACACCACTTCCTACTCTAGAGTCTGATTCGAGCTATACATGCTAAAGCTGTCCTAACGAGAAGCCATATCCTTACAAGTTAGAACGGATCACCTCAATTCCGTCCGTGTCCACGTAAGCAAAGATGCCATATATGTTTCAAAAAATATTCTCATCATCCTTCTTCTTGATCTGTACTTCGTTCTTGCCTATATGATTCGCTGCTACTTCGATATAATCAGAAAAGCATGCCCGATTGATCACCAAAATCCTAATCAAGCAATTACACTTCTAATCATCCCAACAACCTTCAACGCCACAGGCTATTTAATCAGCCGCACCACAAAATATCCTCGTTTTAATAAGCAAAGATAGTAACTCAAATTTTCTTGTTGAAGCAATTGCAATTTTCTTCAACAAGATCTCTCATCATCTTTGCCTAAATACTTCTCGGCTACAAACTAGCCCTTTCGGCATAATAAGGAAAGCATGCCTGATCAAGAAATTACACTTTCTAATTATACCAGCAACCTCGACGCCACATGCTATGTAATCCCCCGCAACAGCAAAATAAACAGAGCGTGACACGGTCGAAGATTCCCGATACGAGTTTTTTTAACTGCGTTTCTGCTAATTCTGCGTCTTTTCCCTGTTCAAGAAATAATTCTGCGTCTTTTCCAAACAATAATTTTGCGTCTTTTTGCTGTTCTCTATCGACATCCTGTGTTCTTGAGCTGTAACCTCTCAGATGTGATTGAGAAACGTTAAAATTAAGGCTGAGCTAGAAAGGGAGAACGGCAGGGGGAGAGGAGGGAGTACTTACAAGGAAGAGACAGATGATGATGAGAAAGCGCGATGAGCAGGCCTGATAGAGTTCGGAAGCGCCGCGCCATAGATCGATCCGAGCGCATGAGGACGGCAAAACGCAGAGCGCAGCGAGATCGCCATGGCCATGGCCATGGCCATCACCCGTTTCGAATTTCGCAAACGACGCAAATGATGACTGGATTACACACAAGAAGACATGAATTACATGAGAAAGTACTGTTCAAAATGAGCGTCGGGGGCCTGAAATCTGCGATTGATGGCTGTGAAAATTTTACTGTAGCAAAGCTGCAGCAGGACCGCCTTTGGCGGCGAGGAATCTTGTGTCGAGGAAGATGTGCCGCTCTCATTTCAAAGCCAAACCTCGATTTCCCATCGAATGGGAAGTTCGTTCCCCGTTCCCCGTTCCCATAATTGGGAGCGTAGATTGGTCCCATATAATTGATTCTCTATAAATAGAATACTTATGTATTTGGGGATTTTTTTTTGGATTTTTTTTACATTGAAAAAGAAATCTTAGAGAATATTTTCATAGTTTGATATTTGGTAAAATGGAATCTTTCAAGAATAATAATTGTTTGTGACAAACTACCGGTATACCAACTTGTTACATGGATATGATATTCTAGATGGTTTAATTACTTAAGTTAAAGCGTAGGTGATTAACATTGTGTGCTCTAAATGAATGAAAATATGATATTATATGTGCAATATTTTCCTCGTCAAACACAAATACGATGAAATGATTATATTTTTACTTTAGTTATGAGGAACTATAAATTCAAGGGGTCTTCAAATATAAATGAATAATTTCAGGGTGTGAGTTTTACTATACAAATACTCTTACTTGAGTCGTTTTGAGAGCACAGAATTGGATTGTTGAGCAACCCATGCACATCCATTTTTCCAGAGAATTATTGGAAAGCCCACTCAGATAACTCATTAGCCATTATAATGCCCACTCAGATAACTCATTAGCCATTATATTGCCCACTCAGATAATTCATTAGCCATTATAATGCCCACTCAGATAACCTTTGCTCAACTAAAAGAGGACGATGGCGCCGCCAAAAGAGCATCTCGTCGCCTCGTCGGTACTGGACTACGTCCGACGGACGAATCACTTTGTCATCCTCGTCAGATTTGTCGTCTTTGTGTTCCTCTTCGTCGATTTGTCTTCGTCGTCTCTGATCGTCGTCTTCGTCTTCTTCATCGTTTGGAAATGTATTTCTGTCAAGCAGCGATGCTTTCGTCGCCAATTGAAAGCTTGCTCATCAAGCCTCCGTCGCCAACCTTCCATTGTGCGGGGTTGAGCGGGTTTGTTCACTCACAGCCATTTTTATTTGCTGCTTGTTCGAGTTTCTGAGGTAGATTGACAAGTCTGTGCTTGGTTGCGCGGTTTTCGTTTTGTGTTTGGTATGTGATGGTGTTCAATTGAGGGATCGGAAGCTGGAAATGGAAAAGCAAGAGTATTACTGTGTATATATTGTGGCCGGTGTTAATGTGCTTCGCTTCGTAATCGTTCTTTGTGCAGAGTTTCTGGTTCTTTGATTTCTTGTGGTACTGATGTGTTGGTGGAGTGTTGCGCTTACGGGAATAACGGAAAGCGAAATCAGAGGCCTGACTTAGTTTTCGAAGTTGCATTACGGTCTTTGTGATTATTTTTGTTGAAGTTATTTTAAAAATTGTTTGTATCTCAGATCGTTCGAGAGGTAATTCAAGGATTCTTTGATCTGGTGTTTGATTTGGAGTTGGAAAGTTTTAAGTAGGAAGAAGGGAAGCAGTGTAGTGTTCATTGAAGTGGTGGCTGCTTTGTGAGCAGTGTGAGCCAGCGACGATGTGGACGTGCGAGTTGTGTAACTATTCGAGCTATTCTGAGTGCTTGTTGGACGAGCACATAGAGGAGAGCCATCCGACCTGCTACACTTGCCAGCGAATGTTCCGCAGCCATCATGGTTTACGGCAGCACTATCTCACTTCGCATCACCATAACTACTGCGGGATCTGCGAACGTGACTTTCAGTCACCCGCTGCGTTGCGAGGACATCAAGAGATACACCAGCCTAGAGACATTAGGTGCTCCCGCTGTGACCGCGGCTTTCCTTCTGCGTCGGCATTGGCGAAACACGTAAGACATCACATCGTTCTCGTTGACATCTTTTGCTTGAATGTTGTTCGTGTGTCTTCGGACAATGTACAAGTTGCGGTCGTATTTGGTTATAGTCACGAAGTGTGCAACGAGAAAGAAGAAACGTGAATGAGGTGGTAACGAAGTGCACTGACTCGCTTTGAATGTTTGCGTTGCAATGTGCTCCTTCACAGCTGTCCGCATAGTCTGCTTCTGAATTACTGGAAAATTCCTAACCATATCTCCTTCTAATTAACACACGGTTTCAGACTTTCTTGCTTGCCACCTGATGACTACATTGTTTGCTATTTCTCATTCAGGTGGAGTTGGGAAAGTGTTTCGGCCTCACACACTCGCAGATAGTTGAGAAAGTTCGGGATTGGGAAGTGAGATCCGGCAACCCGAACCTGCTCACAGTGCCTCGACTCGGCTTTTCGAGCAAAGATGAAAGGCAAGACCCTACGTTTGGACGGTTAGGATTAGCTTTGGCAAGGTTGTAGGATTTAAGTATTTTCTCTTGATAGCTTTTGTCCTCTTGAATATTTGGCTGATGATAAACTATAATTTTTGCAGTTTTGGGCCAATTAAGGCCACTGCAGCAGTATACAATGGAAGTGCATACGAATGCTACTTTTGCCCAAGAGAGTTCGGCAGCCTTAATAGCTTGAATCAGCACCTGAACTCCGGTGTTCACCACACCAAAGAATTCCGATGCAAAAAATGTGGCTTCACTGCTACCTGTAAGAATGATGCTGAGTCTCTGGATTGCGAAATTGTTCTGGGTCATGAAATTTAGCAGGCCGTCTCTTCAATGAGCTGTAATGGTGGTGAGGGGCTGCAATTACAGTGGAGGATTCCGGTAAAGCTGATAAGTAGGGATTTCTATAATCTAATGATGCTCTGTCTAACAATAATGAGTGGTTTATGTGCAGGGTTGTCTGGTTTGATTGCACACATGGAGTCTGAGAAATGTGGCTTCATGACCCGTTCACAAGTCCGAAACCTGGCTACACCCCTTGCACAACTGCGACTTGGAAATTGACAGACAAGGTGTCTAGTAACACATGGCATATCATGTTACCAAATGAATATGCGGAAGGGGGATCAGGCCAGGTGATTGTTCTCAAGACAGTCTCCAGCATCTGCTTCCTTCGACACCTGACAGTAGTGTGGTTTTTGCACTGAGCCATTTGTGGTTCCTTCGTCGTCTTCTACCGGCACATCTGCATATGTACCATCCAGTTCATTTAAATTTCATGGATGATTTACAAATTGCACATTCAATTCTCAGGTGTTTACTTCATATACGGAGTATCTTCTTTATAGGCACGAAGGATATCAGTTGACAAGAACTCAGCCGGAGTGTCTTCCATATTTTCACAGGGCATTGGGCCATGTAATTGACTTAATTACTGTACAGATGTGGTAAAATAATGATAATCACTGTACTGTACTTGATGTTCATTTCTTGATCTTTTAATCTACCATTTTTGAATGGCTCACTTAACGGCTCAAATTTTAATCTATTTTCATTCAGGGCAGTTGTAACTTAATTCTTAAGTGCCTATGTGAGTTGGCAACAGAATTTTAAAAAAATGAGTTTTATCAGTGAGAAATGATTCAATCAAATTGTTTTTGGTGTTGTTGTCTCATCTTTAACCCTTTAGCGCGCCAGCGTCCATATATTGGACGATGAACAGATTAAAGCTGTTTGATTTCCATCCAAAGTGGACAGTTTTCATCCACCAATTTTTTTTTGGGAACTTGTGTAAGTTGACTATCCTTTGTACGGTGTGGATCTTCAAAATAAGTTATCATGATTTTTGGAAAAATAACACAATTGGTTTATGTTAAGTTTCATTCTTAGTTCAAAAAGTGAGACTTTAGACATGATTTTCCAAAATAAGTAGAATCAAATAATGGAAACCATACCATCGCGTAGTGCATGTTATTCTAATTTCATTCCAATATTTTTCAAATTTTGTGTTAATTCAAGATTTTTAATTGAATTTCAAGAGAAAACCTTGCAAAATTATTTTAAAATTATTAATAAAAAAATATGATACATCTAACCGTACAAATGTGATCTTCACATTGGTATTTACAAATATTCTTTGTACATCAACTCCATTTTTGGTTTTCATCAAACATTTTATAACACTTCTTGAAAACAGTGTTGAATTGGGACGTTAAAGGGTTAACCCCTAAACGTCCTCACCCCTGTCCAGATTTGGAGTGAGTTTTGAAGATTTTTGAAGATTTTTTGGATGCTTAATTTTATGAGTTGACATTTTTAAGACCATTTTTACACTAAAATCTTCAAAATTTTGAGTGAATCACTACAACATGAAATGAGGCATAAAATTTTCACGAATCATCCCCTTCCTAATTGGAGCACTCATGCATGAAGCTAACTTCCTATAAAATATGTACTATAGTAAAAAATCCACACTGCAAAAAGTCAATGATGGATGAGAAAATTGTGTATGATTTTGTACATTGTCCACTTTCTAAACAGTTGGACGTTTAGAGGTTAATTGTTTGAATAAATGACTTACTTTGTAATCATTAGATAAGAATAAAAGAATATTGTAGTGGTTTTTTTTTTTTTTTTTTTTTTTTCCTTTCCAAAAACCTTGACTTTTCAATTTTGTTAAATGTGTTGTAAACTAAGGAAATTTTATGTTTTTTTTATGTTCACTTACTAACAAATTTTGTAGTTATTGGATTACATCTACATGGTTGAATTCATCATTTATATTATGAGATATGAATATTTCAATTCACAAGCAATTAATTTTCAGAATTCATTGTAAATACGAACTAACTTATTTTGACATGAATATCGGAATGATCTATACTATACAAATAATAGTCAACTAGCACAAGAACCAAGAGAAATTTGGATGGATGAAAATTGTCCATGTATGTAGTCAAGAAAAATAGTTTGAATCTATTCATTGTCCACATAGTGGATGCATGCACTTCAAAGGGTTAAAATCATGAGATTTTAGGATATATTTGAAGGTGTTATGTATAACTTATTTATGTATAACACTCTGGCCGTTCAAGTCGAGAGGCCGTAGGAGTTCATGACCAAAGGTTTAGCCTTTGGACTTGGGCTTTAGAAGCTTCATGCTATGCCTAGTTGAAGGCTACAATTTCTATATATTATTATATAAACTTCAAGCTAAGCTTTTGGACTCTCAACATCCTTTGGCCATGAACTCCCATGGCTTCTTGACTTGGACGGTCATAGTGTGAACCGGCCTTAAAAATGCAGCTCCTAGTAAAAGTTGTGAAGTATCCTACCAGTGTAATGGAATTCTCTTCAAATGAACTTCATACACCACTTTCAAATTTATAACTGATTTTACGTAATTTTGATTTTTAGTGAACCAAAGACCATAATATGGTCACATGGGCACTAAAGGGTTAAAGCCGTTAAAATCATGATTTAATTGTTATAAATTCAAAATTTGGACATTTCTATAAAAACAAAAATGATGAATTTGAGACTTTGAGTATGTCATATATCTCGTACTCTTAGTCGATCATACCAAAATTTAAATTCAAATTCAAAATGATATTCATATTTTTTAAAAATAAAGATTGATAAATTATTATATTTTCTTTCAAACAATTGTTAAAAATCCAATTGTATAAATGGCAAGTTCCAATTCATGAGTACAATTACACTTTAAAATTCAAGTGGAAGAAAGTTGTACAAGTCACATTACATTCTTAGTTTAGGTCAAATGCTTAAACATTTGAAAATTAAGGAGGCCCTTGTTAGCTATGACTTACATTTAAATTTGAAAAATTGAACAAGTTGGCTTGGGATAACCCTAAACTTCCAAAGTGATGAGTGGAGAGGTACCTAAACCAAATGGCGCGGTTGGCATTTTGATTACTAGCTTGTCTCTCTATTTGATAGGAAAACCCTTGCCATGGGTTTAAATCACGTTTAAATCATGTTTAAATCCAAATAGTAGTTTAAACCTAAATCAATATGAACGTGACTTTCAAATCTAAAAATATTTTGTTTATATTGTTTATAGAAATCCTAAAGCCTAAAATTTGGTCGAACTACATTTTTCCAAGGTTGCCTAAGCATTGGGCTAATGGGCTCCTTACCATAGGTGACACACAATTGACACTGAATTAAACAAAATTTTAAGGTTTTTTTAGGCTTATATATATTCTAATTTAAATCACGTTAAAATCAAAAGAATTATTCATTTAATTTTAATTTTAATTAACTATAAGTACCAAAATATAGTTGTAACAAGTATTTAGTTCCTTAACAAGTATTTAATTTCTTATTTTTTTGGAATGAACCTAAGTTTTGGTGTGCTCTATGCATAACTAAAGGATACCCTAAATGCACATGTGACCATATTATGGTCAAGTTAATGTGTTGTATTTGCAGATTGGAGGCACGAAGAGGTTGGAGATTGTGTGTTGTCTTGTGTTTGTGTTTCATTACCTCGCTTTGTGGGTGGGTGTTTTAAAGGTGTTGTTTGGCCTTGTGAAGTAGTTCGCCGACATTGCGTTCGATGAACGCCAAGGAGTGTCCAACCATTTTTGGGTTGGGTCCTCTTGAGTGTTGTTTAGTAGAATTCTTTATTAGTTGTGGTTTCCGTATGACGGTGAGACCGAGTTAATGGCTGGCGGGACCGTTTATGTCGTTTAAAATCATGGTGGTTGGCAGTAATGTCCCAACAACCACGATAGTTTGTGTTTGCAAGTTGAACACCTAGATGTCCTTTATCTCGTCCGTCGCGATTTTCGTAGTCATTCATGTGTTGAATCAATTGGAAAACAATTTAAAATTTGCTATATTCCTTGTAGACACCGTATGCAAGTGGTTAATTAGGGTTGAAAGGGTGAAACCACCACTTAGAGACCGCCACCTCCCAATAGACGCAACAAATTATTTGAGCACTTTGTCCGCATGAACAGTCAACGTGTCATAAGAATTGGCCCAAGGAATTGCGATCTAAGTAAACCCAAGTAATGAACTCTTAGAACTTTAAATCCACAGATTATTATAAATGAATGATGCAGCTAAATGGTTGAATTTAGATAAATAACTTTTCACTAAGATAGAAATGGCAACACAAGACAAGTATAACATGAATTGTGTACTAATTGAACATTAAATGAAGGCCAAATGCTCCAAAAGCATTACATATATTCAACTTAATTAACCTAGGTATTTATTGTATTTTTAAATGAAGCCGAATTAGTCAAATACACATGTAAAAAATGAAATTGCAAACTTGTGAGAAATATTACAACGCTTAATTTAACATCAATTGAGCACCAAAACCATCAAACTGAGACACCTACAATTGCCATCACAAGGCCAACCATTCACGCATCCAATGCAACAAGAGCAACTTCAAGAGAAGCAATAAAAATCATCATTTTAAACAATAAAAAGTGTCACTATTTCTTAACAACCAATACAAAATAAGTGATACCTCAAGTCATGCCAAGTTGTGGAAGATAAAAGGAATTGCACCCTCCCTCTATAATAACCTTCAATTAAAAGTTATGAGCCTCCCATGTTGATACTTTCCAATCCTTGCGGCCGTCAATTACCTTGCACTTGATCGGCTGCGTGTCCTCATCTTTGCTTCAATCACCATGAAACTTAGTGGATTTGCTTCTCTGCGCAAAAATCAATGCAAAAGTTTTTATCAATCAAAAGTTATGAGCCTCCAAAGTTGGTGCTCTCTTATCCTTGAGGCCGCCAACCTTCTCGCGCTTGATTAACTACCGTGTCCTCGTCTCCACTCTAATCACCACAAAACTTGGTAGATCTAGAGAACATTTTAATCCGCTTTTGCTTCTGCAAAAATCTACGCAAAATCCCTTACCAATCAAAATCCATGGGCTCTCAAAGTTGGTGCTCTCCAATCCTTGCGGTCACCTACCCTCTCGCGCTTGTTTAGCTATAACTTCGTTGCTGTTGTTTCAAATTCAACGTGTGATATGTGCTTGAAAAGATGAGAACTTGATTTACATTGTTACCATATTTCAATTTCAGATTCGCAGTAGACCGTGCGCCATAGTTCTTCAAAGCTCTGCTCTAAAATCTGGCGGTGGTGAAACTTCCTTTCACTCCAACGGCCGCCACAACTTCATTCTTGTTTCAAATTACTTAAATTTGGTGTCTATAGAAACTACACTCCCTGATTTACAATCTTCAACAAAAATCTGTCTAACATCTATCCTAGCTTGCAAGAAATCTCTTTTCAACAATGCGGTTTTTTCTCTTGAACTCTTGCCTACATCTCTTCTATCCCTCCCAAGAAAAAAATGAATTAACTCTCTCTCCTAAAAAAGACATAGTATTTGGTTCTTTTAAAAAAACCTCATCCATACTAGTCATCCATCCATTATTCCTTCATTCATAAATAAAACTCTAACTCAACTAACACTAAACTTCAAGTTACCGCTATGTTAAATCCATTAACACCAAGCCTAAAAACGAACCAATCTCTCACACTAAAAAACTCCCACAGAGCGCACTAATAAGTGTCACAAAACCAAAGATTTGTAAAAAACTCACGGTTAAGTGCAACGAAAACTTATTAATTTTGATAATTGCCTAATAAATTCAATTCAAGACAATCGAGTATACAGCCACGATATAGACCACAAAAATACGAAAGTCATTCCTTAATGCAAAATCGTCATAATTGAAGGAAATGGAAGAGTAAAACTTTACCAATCGCTACGGTATTTACTTTATTACTTACCGTAACTCATGAAATAGGTTAATCGGTTCACAACGTGTTTTCAATGGGATTTAGATCAAGTGAATTCGGAGGCCAAACCAACTTCTTCATACTATGAGCTAGTCTCTAATTTCCTGGCAATTTACTTCGATGAACAAGAGCACCATCTTCCATGAGTGTTAGCTTATGGAGATTATCATGTATGAAATAAAACCCGCTCAAAGTGCCTTCATACACATTTCAACAAAATGGACAACAATTCTTTTTTCTTGAGGCATAATGACTACTGGGTTTTTGTCAAAACTAGTAAACGCAACCCAGAACATCACAGATGTTCGTCCAAATTTGAAGGTAGGTGTCAAACCTTTCATGAGATTTGCGCTATATTCAAATCTGTAGAGAGTTTTTTCCAAGTTCAAATGACAATTCATCTATCCAAATGACCTTGTATCAATCATGTTTTGTTCAACATTTATATATATATATATATATATATATATATATATATATATATATATATATATATCTATATATATATATCTATATATATATCTATATATATATATATATATCTATATATATATATATCTATATATATATCTATATATATATATCTATATATATATATATCTATATATTGTCATACTTGCTTTATGTACTAAGGTACGGTTTTCTGAGTGCGATGTGATTTTCAAAGCCAAGCTTTCAAATATAATTTCGTATGGTATTTCGATGCACCTAATACTTTGCAGCAAGACTTGCAAGAGTTTGATGTCAATCTTAATTGATGTCATGGGCCAAGTTCCGTAGCGCGCGATTTGGTAATTTCCGAGGTCGATGTCCCACACTTTGAATTGTTATACAGTCGAAGATCTTCTATTTGGTAAGAACTATTGAAAATTTTGGAGGGGGAGGTACCTACATTCCTTGCAATGTCGGAAGGCTTCATGCCACCACAGTGTATCCAATTATCAGTGCCCGTTCCGCATTCGTGAGTGTGCGCATCCGCATTGTGAAGGGAATTACATAATTTTAACGGCAAGTAGAGTATTCAAAAAATACAGTAGAAAATCGCATCGCCTCATAGGAAGTAAATGTCGCACTTCAATAATCAAACTGTAGTTCATCAAATGCAGCTCAATTTATCAACGTTCAGCTCACCAAATTTGATTAATGTTAAGCGCGCACCAAATTCAGCTTAAAGTTTCACCAAATTCAACAGCTTAGCTGAACAGGCTCCATGTAGCTTAGCTGAACATGCTCAAATTGCAATCCAGCTCAAATGCTGAAAGTGCAATCTAGCTCAAACTTAGATCAAACGCTCAAAGTGCAATCTAGAAGAGAATCCAAGCTGCAGTTTCTGATCTCAGAAGATTGTCCCATAAGCAGTGCGACCTTACTGCTGGGGGGCTAGAGTAGCTGAGAGAATTTGATAGACTATATCCCCCCCCCCCTCCCTCTCAAAAAGAAATCTCGTCTGAAAAATCTGGAGCGCAAATGTCAAATGTCAAATTGCGGATGACAATGGTGGATGACAGCCGAATTTCATATCATTCCAAAGGCTGCCAAATGTGTGGTGTGTAAATTGCTGCATGATGTTTTCCAAACATGTAGAGCGTAGGAATGCATTTCTTATGAATGTGATTAATGCTCCACGCAGGAATGCTAATTATGTATTTCTCTAGATTTTACATTAAGTGGAGAACGTGTCCAAAAAAAGTTGGAGTGAGAAGTGCCTTAATCTTAGAGTTCTTAGACAAAGAAAACGCTAGAACTGCCGAAGCACAAAGACTTTAGAAGACAAAATTCGTAAACAATTCAGACCTGACTGTACAATGATGGGTTGTGTTCCACAGTGGTTATACCTTCCCGGGTACGCAACTCCTATATCATACGCAGGGGGCATCGACATTAAAATGGCTTAGAGGTTGGCTTTTGTAAAAATTATATCAAATTATATAAAAAAAAACAGATCAAAAGTTAGGTGAAGACCAAATTAAATAAAATGAGATGTAGAAAATGTTGGGTTGCATACTCATTAAAAAAAAAGCTCCACATTGTATATAAAGAATTGAAACACCTATGTATAATTATTAAAAATCCATACGAGAAGTTGCCTCCAATTAAAATTAAAAGTCATTTGCAGTGATTTATTTATAATAAAGCAATCTTGAATTTTTATTAAAAAGCCCAAAAAGTTGGGTAGCTTGGCCTATGCTACATGTATTAAAAAAACTCATATAATTAGGTTTTTAATGCTAAAATTTTCTTCAAAGAATATTTAGTTCCTATATATAATTACATTTTTAGATTCCTTGTTAGAAAGGCTACAAGAGTTTTTTACATTAAAACAAGTTATATCACTTAAGATTGAACTAAAATGCAATATAAGTGATTATAATTAAGGGCATATAATACGGGAGTTGCGTACCCAGGTATACCTTATTGTCTGAACTATATGAAAAGGAAAGGGACCTTGGAGAAGAGGCTCTTTGAGAGACAAGGTGATTCTCCGTAGTGGTTGTATTGTTGTGTGCATTAAACAATCACAAATTCATCCATTCTTCCTATAGCATAATCTTGTAAAGTTGTGTCCTGGACAAGGAACAACAATTCCATCACAACCTGCATGACATGACCACCTTTACTGTCGTTTGTCGATTTAAACTTCAATGGCGCATGTGTTCCAAAGGCACAATTCACTGCTCGAATGTGGAGTATTGAACGTGGCATAACTGGACCACAGACTTTGTTCAAGTATCAAAATAGATGTAGATTTATTGAGTTGTAGTGCGTTTGTCATAGCTTTGAATCAAAAGTGGTGTTTATGGAAACAAGATTTGCATACCAAGTGGTAGGACTTGTCGATAACTTGATATTGCACGTATACTAACGTTGCAATACCAGTGGTCACATTGGATGTTCTCTAGCTTGTACTAAGCATATGCAAACACGCAATCGCCCATTCACGTAGTGGCCCTAAAGTGACCGACGGTTGCCTTGTGACGCACTCGCCCAAGGACGCGATCACCCTCCCACGGTCATCTGAAACGCGGTCGACCTCTGCGTCTATGATGCGGTTGCCTTCCAATTAGGTCACCCTAAGCACGCAGTTGCTCTTAGACGAGGGTGCCTTCTAATGTGGTTGCCCTTATACGCGATCGTCCATGGTGACGTCTAATTTAGTTTCTACGTCATTGTTAGCCCCTTTTACCTCGTTGACAAAGGTAAAAATCTCAACTAATTTTTTATTTTGGCATGTCTTGGATAGACGACACCTGTCGGACAATTCAACATCTGTCGAACACGACAACTTGAGAGACATTTAGAAAAATGTATCAAAGAAGACAACTCTGTCTGGCATACAGTGTTTATAAGGGTTTATAAATAAATAACAAATTTTCCCTTTAAATTAAACACATGGATAGATCACAAAAGTCGAGATGGACGGAATTCAAGGCAACCTGTATGTTCTACCTGCATACACAACCTCTCGGAGTGCTGAGACATCAATGCCAATACACCCAATTTCAAACGACATACATAGTCTCGTCGGTCATCAATCCAGCTTCATTACAATATGAAATACATCTAATAAAAATGCAACTATACTACACCTTAGGGAATGCAACTCAAGAATGGTTGGATACACCCCTTGGCGTCCACCAAACACAATGTCAGTGGACTACACACAATAACAAACAACGCCCACAAAACACTCAACTCATTGTGCAATAAAAGGAAACACAAACACAAAGAACACCACACACTCCCGCTCCTCGCAAAGCTCCAAATCTCCAAAACCTGCAAATTATACCTCAAAAAAACTTTTACCACCACTTAGAACCAAACCTCATGGCAGACGCACCAAATTCTATAAGAACTTTGATCGCACGAGCGGTCAGTGTTTCATAGAATGGCCCAGAAATGATTGGGTGACCTAAATGCCTCTAAGCATAGACTCCTCAACTACATATTTCTAAATATAGACACTATGTGTGAACCGTCGAGACGGTCCACTTTAGCGGTAAACCTTTACTGCAAGGTTTTTTTTAATTTCTTTTGCATTCTTGATTTGTTTAAACGCGGCATTTTAGCCGATTAGACCATTTTCCATGTGGAGTGTTATTTGGTTTTGGTTTTGGTTGACCTTTTCTATGATGCCTTTTTGTCTAAGTAATTTTAGCTGCTTGTCGATTTTTAACCGATTAACCGTGGGATTTTTGGTGTTTGTACCATTTGGCCTATTATTTTAGTCTATTACTTTGGTCTATTATTCCGGCCTATTATTGTGGTCTTTTACTTTGATCTATTCTTTTGGTCTATTCTTTTAACCCATTCTTGTAGCCCATTCTTTTAGTCTATTTTATTAGCCCATTCTATTAGTTTATTCTAGTCTATTCTTTTGGTTTATTATTTTAGTCTATTGGTTGCCTATTATTTTAGTTTATTATTTTAGCCTATTATTTCGGTGTATTATTTAGTCTATTATTTAGTCTATTATTTAGTCTATTATTTTAGTATATTATTTTAGTCTACTATTTTAGTTCACTAATTTAGTCTATTATTTTTGTTTATTCTTTTAGCCTATTCTTTTGTCTATTCTTTTGGTCTATTATTTTAGTTGATTAGTTTAGTTTATTATTCTAATCTATTGTCTAATTGAGTTTATTATTCCCCTTGTAGATTAGTGGTGGGAAAATTAGAACTCCCGGTTTGCTATGAACAAAGTGGGAGTTTTGTGAAGATGAGGGGGAAATTAGCCTTGTCGGATGATAAATTGTCGGATGACTCTTACCTTGGACAGATGTAGTTTTGGGGTGGGATTTTGAATCCCACTCCTGTCGCAAGATAAGGCAGTTAGTTAGTTTGGTGTGTGTGCCGTTAGTGCTTGGTAGGAAGACGCTAGATCTGAATCGGGATTAGAGAGGAATTGTGGAGAGACTTTTCTTGGATTGGTGTGAGGTTCCGGATTGTGTAGGAGAAGTATTGGGAGAGGAAAAACTAGTTTTCAGCCGAGATCAGGTAAAGAGGGCGGAGCCCTGGACTTCTTAGAGGATTAGCGAAGTCGATTGGTGTGGATTTGAGAGGGGAAAACAGGGTGATATATGAGATCAGGGTAGAGATTTGGTAGTGGCAGTTGAATACGCGAGGGAGGACCCGGAAATTCGGGGGCATTGTGAGAAGGCGAAGTGGCGAAGGGCTGCAGCGTGGATCCGGCTGCGACGAGACGAAGGCGAGAACAACTCGCGGCGGCGACCTTCTTCGACGAAGATCAGCGCTGCCAAGACATCACTAGTCTGAGCAAGGCGACCGGCACCCGCGGTGAGGATTCAAGCCTGCGACGAGGGGAACCAGCGGAGGCAGCATGACGACAACAACGAGGCGAGCAAGGCGGCGAGAGGAGGTCACGGGCATCTGCGGAATTTGCGAGGGTAGACCGGGGGAGACGACCAAGACGAAGCACAACAGAACACGGGACGGCGAGGTCCAAGCACGGCGGCAATGTGTTGGAGGTGGATTGGTCAGGCTGCAAGCGCAGCGGGAAGTCGAGGCGGAACCAAGACGGCAGCACCCACGAGCGCAGAGATCACAACAGCTCGGAATCAAGGGACCGGTGCAAAGCTACTGAGGGGAGCGACCAGACAGCCGTGAAAGAAATCAAGCACCCTATCACCCTCGTGTGATATTACAGAGGGTGCACATGGTGATATTACAAAGGGAGCTTTCCCTCCTTTCTATTATTCATTTTTTGGGATTTTTTCTACATTATTTAGACTCTTGGAAGACTAGGACAATTGAAGAGGATTCTTTTTAGCATCAACTGGTAATTTTAGTTGCCCAAAAACATTGTTGTGCATTCCATGATTGTGGTTGATTATTGACAATTGTTGATGTTTTGAACTTGTTGTTGCCATTGGTGTTGTTGTGGATGAATTTTGGTCCGGTGAGGGTTATAGCGTGGAAGCGCTGCCCAATTTTCACCAGGCCAATTCACAATTAAAAGTCTAGAAAATTAGGAGTAAAATTAGGGTTTTTGGCACGACGCGGAAGCGTTGCCCAAATTTCCCAAAACTCCTCATTATTCTATGATTGTATTGTTTAATTGCAAAGGGTGCTTCTTGTAAAGTTTAGGGCTCAAGGAAATGCCCAATTATGGAGTCTTGATGTCCTTGTGAGTCTATACTTGTGTGCTGTAATTTTTGTTCATGAGTGCCAAAACCCTAATTTAAGGGTTTAATTCACCAAATTAACCCATTTTTATGGCACTTGGTGCCTAAGGGAGATTGGTGAGGTACTTGTGAGCATTCTAGTGCTTGTTATTGTTCATTAGAACACTTGTGAAGGTACAGTAAGTGGAAAGAACCTAGGGCTAAATCATAGGTCTTTTGGGATGAACAACAAAATGCAGTAGATTGAAGCAACTAGGACAAGAGGTAGAAAAAATGGAAGTGAAAGGTCTTAATGGTAGAACTAAGATTTTTGTTGGGATAAAATATGGTTACATTAAAAGTCTATGAGTGGGAAAGTAAAAGTATGAAGTTAAGAGTGACATACGAGGGTAAAAAGTATCTAACAGGGAAAAAGGCCTTGGGTAGTAAGAAATAAGCCTCAACAAGTAATGACACTATACTAGTAAAAATGGGTTTTTGTGGGTGAAAAAGAGATTACAGTGGTAAAAGTATTCTATGATAAGAGTAAAAAGGGTTGGGAAAGAGTGGTAGACTATAGAAACTACATGGGGCATATAAAAATAGAGTAGAAGTCTTGGAAGTAAAAAGGGACCTCCAAATAAATAAGGGTGGCTAGAAGGAAAGTAAAAGGTCATAAACAAGCTACTTTGGGTAATAATTGAAACAAATGGGGTAAGTTGGAACTAGCAATGGACTTGGGTTGGGTGAGGCTTTCAAACCACAAGAGCATATACACACCACTAATATGGGGTTTTTCTTCTAACCTTGATAGCAAGTGTGAGGAATGAGAAATGGTAATCAATCCTATTACAAGGCAACGGGGGTGCTAGGAGCGTGAGCAGAAGAGCCTAGGAGCCTGAGAGCCTAGGTTTTTTTGAGATTTTTTATTTTATTTTATTTGTTGAAAGGTACCTATGACCGTGGGACTAGGATGTGGGGTTTAGGAAGTACTTGGGATGAGGGTTTAGAGATTTATTATTCTAGATATTGGATCCATGCAGTATAAATTTGAAATTTGGTTTAGGATTAACAAATTCTATAGAGATTGGGCTTGGGGAATAGAAAAACAGTAGTAAATATAACAATTCGTGAAGGCATCAAAGAGTACAATAGACAATGATGTGAAGAATAACGCGGGTATGAAAATATAAGTGTAGTGGTCCTTTTAGTCTCACTACCGGTCATAAAAATTAAATAAATACATAATGGACTCTACTATGAAGAATCATCACATGAGTCCTCATGAGTAGAAGACGGTGTCCTAGATAAAGAGCTAGAACTATGCGTGCGAGAAGACTCTGCAGCTTCTACATCCATGAACCGTGAAATACCGGTATCAGCAGCTCCTTCTGTCATCTCCACGTCATCAACACTATCCTCTGCAAATGCCCTAGCGAGGGGCTCTACGTACACGGGGAGCTCATATAGTTTCGGTGGACCTGGGAAGAATCCGCGGGCAGCAAAAAAAGGCTTGTGTCGAGGAGGGCTCATTCGATTGAAGGTCTATAAGACATAGGAAATACATTAGTACTCCGAGCTGCATGTCATTGTTATCATCATGTAGCAAGCTAATTTCAATCCAAACAAACTTACTTACTTTGACGTCTTCTCTTGATCTGCGTCGGGACAATCTCCATGGTATCCGGATCCTGAGAGCGCTTCGATGCCAAAGGCCGTGGCGAAGAAGAGGTAGCCTTTGCACGCACTAGAGGAGCGATGAGTGCATCATATATAGCTTTGTCCTCCTCCAAAGCTACAATGTGGTGGTTGACATTCCTGCATGCATGAATTGAAGCATCTGGAACACACATAAAGAGTTTATAAGAATAATGTCTATGCATAAAAGAAATGACGTCAACAAAATAGAATGAATTCAATGCAAACGGATGGACTACAAGTTACCGGTCATGGCGTTGCAATCAACAACAATGTCTCCCGGTTTAGAGCAAGCCTCAACAAGAACTTACCAAAAGTCTTTGCTCATTTCCCAGGGTCCCTACCAGGGCCTCCTTCCGTTCATTGCCTGGTCAGATTTCGTGGTGTAGTTCTGCAGCCACTCGTCTGATTCAATGTCCACTCCGACTTCGTTCATGAACGAAACTTGATTGAATTTGAAGTTAGAGCCGTCTTTCCTCACTAGAAGGTAGGCTCCAAATCTCTACGTCTGAAACATTATAAGACAATACAAAATCAAATATCATGTGGTCAACGATATAAAATCGACATATAAAAGAAATGATAGAGTTTGATAGAAGAGCAAAGGAATAACGTACCGTCATCCCGTTCCAACCATATGGTCTCGGTTGACATAGATGGTCTCTACATTCAAAACATGGATATTACAAACCTCATAGTAAAACATAAGGCAGAAGTAGCAACTCAATGTGCGAGAGTGGCATTTCTAAGAACAAAACTTGTTGAGTTCGGTTTTAAGGAATATGTTTTAAATGTAGATTCAATGGTATGCAACTATGAGTTTGTAGTCTTCATCAATCAAGCCATTCCGAGTGTTCTACCACTAGAATCACTATACAAGGATAAAACTGAAATGATTCCATCGCAATTGTGGAAGTACGAGGAACGTAGGAACGATGCAACGATGCATCACGACAATAGATTGCAACATGATAAATTGATTGTAAATTCTATATAATACATGAAATTATCTAAAATAAAGTGAAAATAAATGAAATTATGTTGTAATGTGAAGAATATACAAAATGATTACTATAAGAGTTGTCATTTTATTTCTACAAAGAAACATGCGTTGAATTTGGAACTACATAAAAGAATGAAACCAAAGCTTTTTAAAAATAATCAATATGACAATTAAAATCTCCATATCATCATAGTTTTACATATGTGATAAAATCTATATACTAAATGAAATGCACACAAATAGAATGTGTGGAATTTTTTTGGAAATTATAAATAGTTTTTGCCGAATTTCACATAAATTATATTTTGAAATTGCCAAAACGTTGAAAATTACCATTTTTCACACTTCTTGATATTATTTTAGTGATCAAGTGTGAGTGTTTTGAAGGAAGAAAGAGTTGATCTTGTGATCAAAATTCACTCTAAGTCACTCCCAAATGATATGGGATAAGAATAACTTGCAAGACCATGTGAATTCTCACTACACTATATTTTTCAGTATATTTTGGTGCTCAATCAAGCATAGAAGATTATCTTATTTTTGAAATATTTTCCAACTAAGAAAAGTCAAAAGGCCAAGTCATCTTCCACCTCCAAAAAGAATTTTGTGATTTTTAATTTTATGCATGAGATGGACAAAATTTAGTAAAGTAGTGAAGAATGTGCATGAGTTGAATGATAAGAAAATGTGTTGTGATTAAACTTTCAAGGTTCAATTGTGCATAGTAGAATAACTTATTTTTAGTAATGTTCAACTAAGAAAAGTTCCATAATCAAGCAATATTTCACTTCCAAAAAGAATTTTGTGATTTAAAGTTTTTATGCTTGAGTTATGCACATTATTGTAAAGGAGTTTAACCAGTTAATTTTTAATCAATTGTCCCACTTTGTCCTATCCGAGAGTGAAACAATTTATAACGTGGAAAAGATAATATAAATTTGATGTACTTATTCAAAACTCAAAAGTTGATAAAGTTTAAAGTTTACACAATGAAGTCGATCACACCCACTCTTCAAAATCTAAATGTAGAATGCTTCACAACTGCCCATCCCCCATTTTAGTCATATACGTGCCTTCAACAACTATCACCCAAAGAACCTAAAATTGAACACTTATGATTCAATCAAGGGCTTCTACAAGTGAACAAAATTGGAACTTCTACGATGCAATTCATGATAATTTGTTAAAAAAAACACCGCCTACATGTCACAGGTGAGGAATAACTATCTTTCCACTTTCAAAATTCATATAATATACATTTTACCTGGAAGGAGAATAAATAAATAAAAAATACCATTTTAATTCATGAATCTTATCTATCCATCACCAAAAATAGGTCAAGGTCAATTTTCAAACTTTTCCAAGAACAACAAATCAAGTAGGCAGGTTAACCCCCTAACGTCCTAGTGACCCAAATCGGGTCTCTGGAGCACTATTTTTGCCTACAGCTCCAAAATGGTGCATAATTAATGATGGATCTCAACTAAGAAATTGTGCCTACTTAAGTTAGCTTTCCTATGTGCTTTATTTTATGCCAATCCAAGGTTTGAGTCAAAAGTTATGGAAAAAATAGTGCCAGGGGGTATGCAGATTTTCAGCAAATTTTGTAAATTTGTAGTGTTGTTGAGCTCTCAACTCAAAAAATTTAACACTGAAAATGGTGAATTGTCAATATTTGAACACACATAACTTTCAACATATTGGATGGATTTGAGCATGAATACATTCATTGAATGCGTAATGAAATTTACTATTACATTATGACAATTCCTCATTCATTTCAAAAAGGAAAAAAATAATAGTAAGAAAAAAGCCCAAAAAAGTGCAGATTTTAGAGCCCTGGTTTTATGATTTTCTATCAAGATGTGTTATAACCTTCCTCATTATTCAATGGATTTTCATGAAATTTGGCATGTAGACCAATTGGTAGGTGCTTAATCCATCCGTACGGTTTGATTTTCCAAAAATATCACAAATTTGAAGTTACAAGGCTTGCAACCAGCACACCTCCAAAACTGCTGAAAATGGTGTTGGACACTCGGTTGGACGTTAGGGGGTTAAGTGTAATTTTATCTTAAACAAATGCAAAAATGATACGAAACATCACAAATATCTCTTAGCCACTTAAAGAAAAATGCACAATACATAGCAACATTTACTGCCATGAACCTCCATGAATGAAGAGTCTACAGGGGGTAATTCTACTAATTCTGTCACATACATGTAAATAGCTGCAAAGAAGAAGAATAACTCTAGCCATAAGCCAATGTGAATGAAGACTTTAATGGAGTAGTCTACTAACAGTGACGTAAATAACAAGTGCTACCCTTAGTGCCTCCTTTCAAAGATAGACTCTATAACAGACTTGTATCCAGTAACTTAGTAGCCAGTAACAATACACAACAACATTGATTGCTGAAAAGAAGAATAACTCTAGCCATAAGCTAAAGTGAATGAAGAGCCTACTATTAACTGCACCACATGAACATTAATAGTGACTGCTAACCTTGGTGCCTCTCAGAGGTAAACTCTATGACACGGACTCGTATCAATAACTTAGTAGCCAGTAACATTCACTGCAAATTTAAAACGCCTGAGTCCATTGACGGCATCCACAGCGGCCGCTCAATCAACAACTTCACATTAATTCAGGGTGGCAAGAACTACATCACCACTGAAAAGCAGAGCATTCGGATAGGGACACCCAAAGTTGCAAGGGACCCAAAAGTGCCACTTCATCAATTTGTACCTATTCCCAAAGAAGAAATTTTAGAACTGCTAACAAAACTTTAATCTTTTATAACTTTTGCATAATTGAGAGTATCCAAATAACGCATTGTTTGGTGCGTTTGAATTCTCTTTCATTTTCCGACAAGAACATCCATCGAAATTTCACAGGTCGAATAATAGGAACTATGCTCCAATGGCGATTTTAGCTTAATTACCTTAATGAGCTGGGCGTGACTTGAAGCGGAACTCCACCAGCAGGGCGATATGGTCTGAGGACCACTCTGGCGACGGAAGAGCTGTGTCTTTACGTAGACTCTCCTCATCCAGAAGCTCCAGCAGTGACTCTACATCTAGTGAGTCAGCTGCAAGTTTGCAATCGCAGACAATTTTTAGTGCAATGCATCGTACAGGTGTCAGCAGAATATCACATTTTACCAAGAATGGCCACTCTGGAATGGCAGTCTAACTTGCTACTTCAGACCAAGAAGCTCAAATTGAGCCTCATGTGTTTTTTGGCAGTTTGGAATAGACCATGTGAAGACTTTCTTTTGCGCAAATTGTGACCAAAACATGCAGTGTTCTTCATTGATTCTGGCAATATAAAATTCGGACCCATCTGAATTATACATGATCAGTCATTTTAAAACATTGGTCCTTTGGGGATTGTTCAATTCATAGAGACGCAGAGTATGCTGACAAGATTTGTGAAAAGGTTTTGAGGACTCGTGCACCTGTGTAAAAGATGTAATCCAGGGTGCCAAGGAAATCACGGGTGCAGTTGGTGAAGAGAGGCTCATTGGTGGTGGAGTCCATGCGGCGCCTCTGTTGCTCCATCGCTGGACCCATGCCTTGCATCCTTGCAAACTGGGAGTAGGCACTGACCTGCGCTTTCGGGTCATCAATCATTTTGTAGCAGCATTCCAAGGGATTGATAAACTGCAGTCCACCAACATGAAGAGGGGTGGAATATGCCTAGTAAAGTTTTGTGTATACATGTAGAAGATGCTAACATGGGGCCAGGTTGATTACCAAAGGGAGTTGGTGGTAGAGCTTGCTAGCAGGGCGTAGAATACCCAGGGGGTCAGTCCCCAGCTCTGGATGTACTGCGTCCACTCTCCCTGTTGTCAGCAGTGAATGTGGTGCACTGCCACAATTCAGCAACACAGGGAAAATTAGCTTGAAATTCTGAGTCCAGTATTCCCATCATCGCTTTTCCAAAAGGGTTTCAGAACAAAAATGTTTAGTAGGCGAACCTGCCAGGCACAGCGTTGAAGTCACCAGCCACCAGCATTGGAATACTTGCACTCGATGCAATCTTCTCTAGTCCCTTCATTAATGTATGCACCTGCCAGACTTTAACGTCCTTGAGTTCCGGGTTTGCGTGGATGTGGGTGTTGGCCTGCTCAAGAAAGGCACAGTATTCTTAAGTTGTTCAGGGCACGAAAATTCACAAACGAAACTCACCTTCTTGATGATTGTTGTTGTTAGCATCATGAGTGCTAGTACATATTGCAAGGAGAGATGAAGAAAAAAAGCACTTACAACACATAAAAGCTGCCGTTTTCCAGCGTCAAAACTGGCAGCTGTGTCCCGCGCTTCCAAGACGATGATAAGAGCAACATTATCCTGGAAAACACATACAGCCGACGATTGGATTGTGCAGTGCGCAAACCTTCAACCATTAGGAGCAAAAGCCCCAGATTTACCTTCTAAAATCTCTCATAATTCAAAACTTTGAAGTGCCATCACTGCATTTCGAGTTCAAGTTTTCACGTAATTGTGAGGAAGAAAAGCAGAATCACGGGATCTGTAGTCGTGTATGATTTTGAAATGCCCAGACGCTGTACTAAGTTAAAGACTTCACACCGAATAAAGTTCAGCTGAAAATCAACTTCACCAGACCCCTTTTGCACAGGCCGGAGAGTTAAGACCTTAAGAAGACGACTCAAAGCAGCTTTTCTTGATGCAGACGGTGTGTAAGCATCCGAAAAGGACTGTGCAGCCTTGTTGAACTCAACCTGGAAAACAACCATGCGAACGGGCAATAAGATGTCAATGCAAGGAAGTTTTAGTTCCTGCAATTTTGGAATACAAAAAAACATTCCAGCGTTGTTTGAAAACATTTGACCCCTTGTTGTTTCCTATTCATTGCATTTTGTCCAAAGTCTCATACTTGGAGAATAACCTCGATTCCATTGGTTGCATGCATTCAAGGTGGGGGTCAAATGAGGGGTGACACATCATTACTTATAGGATTACTTCTCAAAGTTCAGAAGCTAGAATCTGAAATGACACCATGTTCCAATTTGGCTAGAACTCAGAAAGTATGATGCAACAATTAACAGGAAAATCTTCCAAAAATTCAGTTAAAAAGGCACAACTTGAATTTTTTTAAAAAGAAGTTTAGCAGTACCTCATACTTCTTGACCAGAGAAAATTGATCACGCCGAAAAAATGTCGCGCAGCCATCGATTGCATAAGAAGTACCTGTGTAAACCTGTCGAACTCGTCTAAATGTGTCAGGCTCACTCATGAGTCCAAATCCTCCTACAAGGGTAGGCAGGTTGCTCATCTGCTGGTGATACTTATTAGTGTTTACACTTCGTGAGTTTTAAAAATCTCCAGCATCACATGCTCATATGATAATGAACCGCAATACGTAAACTTTCAAACTGTTCACTTCTTGATTTATATTTCTCATACTTATAATTGCAGTAGCACTCTATTGTGATACAGGATGAAGCTTTGCTCTTCAACTTTACTTTCTCCAGTCCCTTTTAATGAATAACTGTGCTGGAAAGATGGCTGCTGTACTAGAGTCAGAGGACCTTGATCTCACCTCTGCGGTCTTCTTCTTATAAACCGCAGCATAGCCATGCTTCTCCAATTCCGGAGCAAAGAATTCTTCAAAGTGATCGCTTTGCACCTGCGAAAAATGTACCAAAACCATCTCACCTTACACTGATACAATAATGCATTTCCTCGACACCCACACAGCAAACTTCTATGGCAACTCCACACAACTTCATTTTGAGGGAGACAAATCAAGGAGTCAAATAAGTCAACGATGTAAGCGCCACGAACGCCCATTTTTTTTAGAGTGGCTCATATGGGGACTGTCTTTTGTTTGATTTAATTTACAAATTGACCACAAATGCATCGGTTTTAATGATATAGAATTTAGCCCTATCTGCATTATATTTTCCACAATAGGATCACTCAAATTGGTCGTTATAAGATCTTTGTCAGGCTGCAGGGATTGATATGAAAGTCGGTGCAAATGTAGAATATACAAAATATTACCTCTTGAAGACACAAGATATCAGCTCCATAGCTCACAATCTCCCGCAACAGATTTTGCTTGCGGTAGGTCCAGGAGAGCGCCCAAGGGGGGCAGTAGCTGTACATGTCACTAGTGGCATATAAATCAGCGAGCACGTTATAAGACAAGAGAGTGAAAGTGCCTCTGGCCGGTATGCGACCCTCAACGTCAATAGCAGACACGCCATCCATCAAGGGGTTGACAGAGATTAAGCGGCGAGGGGTGGGTGAGGGTGCAGGGATGACACGGGAGGTGAGCACAGTGCTTGCAGGGCCAACAGATCTTGCAGTGATGGCATCCACAGGCACACACTCCAGCTTCAACTGATGACCTACATCATCAACAGTTGGAGTATATGTCTTCCCAAGCCCAACCTCAAACCACGTCTCCCCACCCACATGCTCTGAGCCTGAGGATGATGAGATTCTGGCAGGATTTGGGTAGCCTGCAGTGCCAACCACAATAATATGATTCAGTTTTCCAACTTGGTCGCAGCGCAACTGATTTATCCTTCAAAACTGCATAAATCTTTGCAAATTTCCAATTGAACCCTTAAAGGACCAAGGATTCACAGTTTTAAAACTGACAAATTCAATTGATCATATTGTGAAAAATATAATTCAGATGGGACCAAATTTTATATCACTGGAACTAGTGAAGACAATTGGTCAAAAAACAAATAAATTCGAACAAGAGTAAGTCCAAATAGGACCTACTCAAAACTGTTAAAAAAAACATGGTGGTCACCGTGGACGCTTAGAGGTTAATGAAAATTGAATGCTTGCCATTGCTGTGAGGTGCTGGAGGTGGGATTCCACTGAGAGAACCATTGGTGGAAGTGTGAAAGCGGCCAAACAGCGGGTCTGAATCGTCTCCTTCCGCTCCATTTTCACGTGCAGCATTGGTGGCCATGGCACGGGCATGCATTGCCCGGTGATGGCGCCATGCATCTGAGAAACATTTTGGGGAGCAGTGGTAGCTCTTGGCTACTGCAAGCTTGGCTTTCACACATCCCAAGCATTGCAGTGTGGCAGGCTCTGAAGGATGAACACTGCAAACTGCCACCCTCTTGTCACTCTGGATCCTGTACCTGTTCACACATTCAGCGAAATTAAGGCAACTTCACATTAGGTGAAGGACCGTTGATTAATTCCCTTACATCTGATTCATCATCACTATGCTGAGCTCATATGTATATCAATCTCCTCGGTATGGCTAGCTGGCTCCATCATGTTCAAAGATCTTATGCCGATGAGTTGCTGCAACCCTAAGTTTTCCACCAGTGCCAAGTTACATTTTCAAGAATGAACTCAATCTTGACCTGATTTCAAACTACAACGATCTCTGCAGCTATGCATGCAAAAAACAGAGAATCGATCAACGCTGTATACATTTATCGATCAACGCTATATACATTTACCATCACCACCAAATCATGCTGCCAACATCAGAGCTCGATCACTATGGCCATATCAACCTCCTTGGTAACTACGTCTAAAGAGAAGAGTGTAGATTCAGGATCTAATGCCAATTTATGCGTTGCTGCAACCCTAATTTTTTCCAACACCAAGCTACGAATTCAATCTGGACCTTCTTCTAAACTAGGGTAGCCTCTGCATGGATAAAATACAGACAAATGAACACGAATCAAGTAACATACACAGAACAGAGAAGCGATTAACACTGTACATTAATACATCCGATTTTTAATCTACCGTCACCATTATCAGCTCCCTCCACAAGGTGATATGATATTCTGCAATGGAAAATTCCGCTGGGTCCATCTCAATTCGGATCATTCAGCTGTGTCTCCAGAAACCGATCTCAACAATTCTGAGCCTGGCTTAATTATTGTAACTGCAGAATTTAAAAGAAAGACAGATCGATCGACTGAGTCAATTCAAATGACGTAGTTACCAGCGGCAACGGAGGAAGTAGCCATCCACGGGCGAGACCTCGGGAATGTCATCCGTGGTGGTGGTGGCGTCCGGGCGGCGCAGCAACACATACGGCGACAACTCGCAGCCCGCAATCGGAATCTCGGACGGCAGATGCACCCTCAACACGCTCAGCATCCTGCCCCTGATCCAGAGCCCTGTATATCTCCCTCAACAACAGCCTCCTTCACAGGAGCACGAACAATACCTTCGTCACACAATACAGTTTCTGTTGCTTGCACACTCGCCATAATCAGGGGCACTCTAACCCCACCTCTGCGCCATGATCGATCGACCCCTAAAAACACATCCACCCTAAAAATAAAAACCAAACAAGAAACCAAACAAGAGGTTCACATCGACATAAACTTCAACTCATTCAATCAATGCTTGAGCTCTGCAGTCACTACTCATACAAAAACCATTCTCCGCGGAACCGAGGTTTTTGCACCAACAATATATGTATACATGGATCCTTTCATGTTCTGTCACTCACTTGCTAAATTTAAACGCACACAAAAAGCTGCTACTGCCGCTCCAATCCGATCCTTTAGTTGTAACAAATCTATCATGCAAAAATCTATCGATATTTATTTCTAAAGGCTCGATCGAATGCAAGTTGTGACGGTGATTTCGTTGTTGCTGTTGTGATTAAACAATGCATGCAAGGCAACAACGCATCGAAGTCGGAACCCATCATCACTCGAGATCTCTCTTCTTCTTCGCCATAGCCTCTGATCAAAGAGTGGCAACGACGGAAGGAGAAGGGGCTCACTGGTGATAGCCAGTCATCAGGTGGCGTCTATGCGAATCCCGGCTCGGGGCGAGGTCGTGGTGACCGGGATCTGTCGGTCATTCGGTGGAAGTCATTTTCTTGTCAGGACGGCAGCAGAATCAGGGACCCACTCCGGTCACTGGTTTTGTACCTTGTGCTTTAATTTATCCAACAGAATCATAACATTCAGTAGCCTTCACGCACACTGCCTTTACATTCATCCAACGGTATAGAAGTTCATTCAGAAAAGGGATGAACAGAGCCGGTTGTTGGAGTGGAGTGAAAAAATTGAAAAAAGAAAAGGAGAAAAAAAAAACCACAAAAAAAAAAAAAACAAACAAACAAAACAAAACAACACCCTCCCAGGGCTTACCGGCACGTAGCATAGCGCCTGTAGCGCCAACCAACTTTTCCAAAAAAAAAACTCATTTTTTATTTTTTATTCTTTTATTCTTTTACTTTTTACAATTTTTTAAGAAAAGTTGTCAACCAGCGTTGGTCAGCATGCTGCTAAAGTGATTGTGATCGAAGGTCTTAATTCAAATATCCAGTGGAATTTTGGCCACTGATTATGTTGTTTTGTTTTCATATTCACACTTTCGACATTGGAAGTTGACACTCTCCCTACTCTGCCAACTCATTTTGGTGCATAGTTGTACGTGCATGGGCCTATTTGCATTCTTTTCTCACTGTTCAATGCCATCCATTTCAACACTTCTTACTTTAACGTAACTTTCAACCCTTAAATGCTTAAGCATCACTTGGAGGATGATCAATGTTTTGAAAACTATATTTCATCCAATTGATATTTGTTAACAAAGTTTTCAAAAAGATCATGTAATATATCAATAGAAAGATAAAAGAATGTTGTATATGACCCAATGGGAGTATCATTTTGAGAGGGTTTATATTGTTCGTTAAAAATCTCATTATGAATTTTTGGTTCAAGTACTCAGAGGTTAATTGACACTTATTATGGACGTGATTAAACTGAAGGCATTTTGGACGACAAAATGTTGTCTCCTTTTCCAAATCAAAAGGAGGCTTCATCAAGTGGAGATAGAAAAACTCGTTCTATAAGAAGATGTTCAAATGAAGTTTACATTTGAAGTTGAATTTGGTAAAGCACAAATAAGTGTTAATAAGGTTAATTAAAACTAAAACACAACATAAAGATGTAAAGAATATGATGAGCACCCAAATGCATGACACAACTTGCTACATAAGAGCAAAATCTTTTCATCTTTGTCCATTTACTAATGTCTCATTTGCCATTTACAATAGAGGAATTATATTCACATTGGGTCATTTATATTGGATGTACTATACATACCTTACACATTATACCATAGTACCATAGCAGGTTTGTTGAAAGATAATTTTAGAAAGAATAAATAAATAAAGTGAAAATTATTGATCCTAAATAAAGAAAATTTAGAAAAGTAAAGAAATCCCAAAAGTGCTATTACTCATCCAAAAGTAATAGTATTCATCCACAATTTGCTAATATTCATTCGAAAGGTTTAGCTTGACAAATTTTCAATAAATTCCAAAACTTGGGATGAGCCTTATTTTTCAATTTTAATGAATTAATCGTTTCAAGGGTGGCGAATGTGCAGTGGTACTACAGTATAAGGTACCAACTTGTTTCTTTTATTATTATGGGCCACATTAACCTAATATCCTACACTAATTAAAATCACATGTGACATCTAGGAGACACAAAATTGTTTTAACCCTTTGAGGTCCAGATGGATGATGCACTGATTCCAAAGATATTTTGTAAAATGCTTGATGAATAACAAAAAATTAAAAAATTAAAAATTAATTGATATGTAAAGAAAAGTTGTAAATGTCAATGTGTAGATCACATCTATATAGTTGGATTTATGATTTTTAATTAAAATTTCAAGATTCATTTTTGAAACTCAATTTAAAATCCCAAATCAAAAAAAAAAAAAAAAATTATTGTAATGAATTTGTAATAATATGCGCTATGAAATGGTAAAATTTATATTATTTGATTCTACCTATTTCAAAACATCATTATTAAGATCTCACTTTTTGAACTAAGAATGAAACTTGATATAAACCAATATTTTTTATTTAAAACAAAACCCCAATAGGCTTATTTTGAAGATCCATACAATACAAATGGTAGTCAACTAGCATAAGAACCAAAAGAAATTTGGATGGATGAAAAATGTCACTAGATGTAAATATGAGAAGATTGAGTGTCTCTTCATCATTTAGAAAATGGACGTTGACGTGTCAGTTCTTAGGCCAGGGCCTTGCATTTTTGTAAACTTTTAATTTTCCAAAGTTTCAACATTTAAAAAAACAAAAAAAAACAAAAAATTGTAGATCCTACGATTTACCCTCTATCTAGGATACTGTAATATCACAAATATACAAATAATAAATTGAAAAAAGAGAAAGAGGTATCACAAATATACAAAAATGAATTTAAAAGAGATAAAGAGGCGACACTCTAAAATTTGACACTCAACACTAAAGAAAAATCAAGAGAAAAATTCAAGCTTAAATATTATCCCTGCAGTAATATTATCTAGAGCAATGGAAGAAGTAAATTCATACACAAATATTATAACACTAAGGTAACTATACCTTAACCCCTAACCCCTAAAAGACCAAGCGTCCATATTTAGCAGACCATGTACAGAAACAATCACAATTTTCTCATCCGTCATGCACTTTTTATAGAGTGGATTTTTTACTATATATTTTATGGGAAGTTAGTTTCATGGATGTGTGATCCGATTAGTCAGGTGATGATTTGTGAAATTTTTATGCCTCATTTCATGTTGTAGTGATCCACCCAAAATTTTGAAGATTTGAGTGAAAAAGTACTCTTAAAAAAGTCAACTCACAAAATTAAGCAACCAGAAAATCTCCAAAAATCACTGCACTTAGAGTATTACATTTCAACCAATCACAACAAGTTTCGTCTACAGATTGTCAATATCTTATTCATAATCCAAACAAAATAATTTTGAATTTTGAGTTTTAAGTTTTATACATAAATATTGGTGATAGCAATCATAGATCTAAACGAATGGATAGAACTTAAAATTCATAATGTACAACTTGTATTTATACATCGAGTTCAAAATATTCCTCTTAGTTGCATTTTATAAGACATCTTTGAAATTCTCCAAATCTGGAGAGGAGTGAAGACATTTAGGGGTCAAAGGATTGTTTATTGAAATGCATATGTATCTACTGCAGTTTGATATTTTTTGGTTTAAATATCACACTGTAGTAGATAGGGACGCATTTTGGTAAATGGTCACTTTAACCCCTAAATGCCTAGAACCCTCTCCAAATTCGGCAGTTTTGCAAAGATACATTATAAAATGCAACTAAAAGGGATATTTTGAACTTGTTGTATGAATAAAATTTGTAAATTATGAATTTTTGATTCGATCCATACGGTTAGCTCTGTGATTGCTATCACCAATATTTTTGTATAAAATTTGAAACTCAAAATTGAAATTTCTTTTGTAATTCGATTACAAATATGGTATTGACAATCTATGTATGAAATTTGTTGTGATTGGTTGAAATGCAACACTTTAAATGTAGTGATTTTTGGAGATTTTTTGGTTGCTTAATTTTATGAGTTGACTTTTTTAAGAGCACTTTTACACTAATTTTGGGTGAATCACTACAACATGAAATGAGGCATAGAAATTTCACAAATCATCCTATTTCTAATCGAATCACACATGCATGAAGCTAACTTCACATAGAATTTATAGTAAAAAATCCACACTAGAAAAAGTGCATGACGGATGAGAAAAAATGGATGAAATTTGTACATTGTCCAAGAAATGGATGCTCAGGCAGTTAGGGGTTAACCCCAAACCGTCCCAGCGTCCATATTATGAACGTTTTTTGGGTTGTTTTTACCTTCAAGGAATTCTAGCTTTTGTATACAATTTCCAATTTCAATGATAATTTCTAGAAACTTGGGTCTCAGTGTCTAGTTTCTATGGTAAATATTTAAGATCAATCCAATGTGTAATGGATTTTGGGGAATCATTTTAGTGAATGGGTCTTAATTTTGGTTCATGAAAGTGCATTTTGATGGCTGCAAATTTGGGGGTTTGTTTCTCCTTCATCCAATGTCTGCTTCAAACCTTTGAACGTTCAACTGTCCACAATGTGGACAATGTATAGAATCAAACACAGATTTTTTATCGTTAACTTTTTGCAGTGTGGATTTTTTACTATATATTGTATGGGAAGTTAGCTTCATGAAAGTGTGGTCCGATTAGAAAGGAGACGATTTGTAAAAAATTTATACCTCATTTCATGGTGTAGTGATTCACTCAAAATTTTGAAGATTTCAGTGTAAAAGTGCTCTTAAAAAAGTCAACTCATAAAATTAAGCAACCAAAAAATCTCCAAAAATTACTACACTTAGAGTATTACATTTCAACCAGTCACAAAAAATTTCATGTAAAAATTGTCAATATAATATTTGTAATCAAACTACAAAAGAATTTTCAATTTCAAGTTTCAAATTTGATACAGAATTATTGGGATAGCAATCGCAGATCTAATCACATGGATAAAATCCAAAATTTATAATGTACAACTTTTATTCATATATCAAATTCAAAATATCCTCTCAGTTATATTTTATAAGACATCTTTGAAATTCTCCAAATTTGGAGAGGAGTGAGGACGCATAGAGGTTAATAAACATTATTGGATTAGATTCTCCTTGAAGTTTAGTTATCACAGTAAAATTTTCTTGTCAATCCAAGTTTTTTTGAATGTTTGGGAATCATTCAAGTACACAAGTCTATTTTTATCACTTTTTGCTTTTTGGATCAAATAGGTCACTTTTTGGACTACTTTTTGACATTTCCAAGCCATTTTTGGACACAAAAAAGATATTTATTAACAAAATTGTACCAATGTGTTTATATGATGATTTTGAATCACTTTATAGTTTTAACTTTTTTCATTTGAGGAGGTTTGGAAATCAAATTTCTCTTACAGTGTGTTGCTAGGAAAATTTCTACATCCCTTTTCGACACTAAAACATTATGATCTTGCAATCTATGTGGCCAAATGACTCCAAATTTGATTCACGTCATTTACAACATGTATACCACAAGATTGTATCGATGAAATTTCTTTACCTCACTTACATTTAGACCTTAGGGGTTAAGGTACGGTCACCTTACTAAGTAGAAAAGGATTACTTAAGGCACCATGCTCTGGCATAATAATAATGATAATGATGATAATGATGATAATAATAGTAATTATATACTAATAATCTGAATGTTGGGCTTAAGATCATAGTGAGTGAAGAGTTTGTTGAAGGTAGTTCATTCATCAATTCCTTAAGAGCATAGGTCTTGTACTATAGCTTAATACTCCAAGTACACCTTTTTAGTAATGTAAGTTCAAAATTAGAATGACACAAAAATTACTATAACCTCTATTATCTTTAGTACATGCTATTTTCATTTTTTTTAATTGAGATTTTCTTCCCTAAGACAAATTCAACTCTAATAAATATAATTTAAAAATATATATTATGGCCTAGAGATTGTGCACAGTGTGGACCATACATGTAGATCCATCAAAGGTAAGTTGAAGCAATCTTTTTGAATTCCAGCTTGCGGATGGAATGACAATTCAAGCCTCCTACTAATGTTATTGTTGTGAGTTGGCAATGTGAACATACCTAATTTCGTCCAAAATTCAATTCCGCAACCTATCATTGACCTCCAATTCCACCCTGAAATTGATCCGATTTCACCTCACTTCAAGTGAACACTAAATGTAGTAAGTGATAGGTAGAATTGGGCATAAATGGGGCAATTTTAGATTCTTCAAGGAATTAGGATGAGATCAATTACAAAGTGATGTTTAAGTAATTAAGGCAATGAAAGAAGAAATTTAGCATTGGAAATCAAGCAATTTATTTGAATGTAAATGGGTGGAATTGGATGTAACTCATGGGGTAGTTACTTCTCTATAAACTATAGGTTGAATATGAATGACTACATAGCATCTTTCTTAGCATTTTTGAAATGCTCATTACTCTCACTTAACGACAATTTTGTATTTTTAGAGCAAACGACTTTGAAAATTCATTTACTAATTACAAATTTATTGAATAATTATGATGTCACTTGAAGTCAATTCCACCAAAATTTATCTTCCACCAATTTCTCAAAATTTTGTGACACATTTAATATCTTTTCCAAGCTATTTAGATTGCTTAAATGTATGGTAATTGTCCACTTTAAGTTATGTCCTCAAAGTTCCTACGTGGTGTGTACGTGGTGTGAGGTATGTTATTTGCTAGGGTACACCTCATTTGTAACAGAGTAGTTCAATGTATTTAGCAATAGAATTCTTCATTTCGTTAAAAAAAAATTATTAAAAAATTTTAAATTTTTAAAAATTATGAATTATAAGTGAGAAGGAACGTAACACTTTTTGAACTACCATGACTTGGTCCATTTTCTATATTACTATTGTAGATGTATTATTCCTCAACAATGAAAAATCATACCTTTATAGCAGCATTCAACATGTTGGAGTCAAAAAAATTTGGTGGGTGGGGGAGGGGGGGGGGGGGGGGGGAGGGCATGATAAAAGAAGAAAATGTTCCACAATGTAGCGATATTGTCCCACAATACACCCTTTTCTAACAATTTTGGCATAATTTTTGTGATTACATTGTGGATGAATGTACATATATAGAATTAACCCCTAAAGGACCAAGCATTCATTTTTTGGATGGTTTTTGGTCAAAGGTCTAAGAAATAAAGTATTTTAAGTTGGTGTTTTCATTACTATTGATGTTTAACCCTTGAAGGGCTGATGGGGATAGTAGATACATTGGCGTATATTTGACATTTGTTGTAAAGAGAAAGTTGCAAATTGAGACCCCAATAGCTCATTAAAATCATGTCAACGTGAATTTTAATTTCACTTTTGATCTTAAACCCATAGGAGGTGTGGAACCATGCCAAAACCAATGGTATATTGGTGTATAATACTGGTCGGAAAGGGCTCTCTAGACCTTTAAGGGTTAAGTTGAGGTATGATACATTTTTTGACTATTGATATTAGAGAATAGACTTCACTTGAAGATTTTACACCGTCGAGGAATTTGGAATTTGAGTGTCCAAAATACAAAGGGCTTTCTAAAGATGCTTCAATCATGTTCCTTTTTAATTTCTTCACTTTCATTTTTTAACTACTCGTAAATATAACTTTTATTTGTCTTAAATATAATTTTTGATATTAAATTTGTCAAAAAATATGTTTATTTTAAAAAAATCATGTTTATGTGATTAAATTTGTAAATATTTCAAATATAATCCAATCATGTTGAAATTTTTGTCATACCTCCATAATGTTGATGACTATCTATGAAAAAATATAAATCATACATTGTGATATTTTAAGTATGCAGATTGTAGGGCTTTGAATTTCACAAAACATGTGAGGACCTTTAGGGGTGAATAGATAATGGTTCATCCATATTTGACATGATTCGTCCAGATTATGGATATAAGTAGTTTAATCATTTTAGTGAAAAATGTGACTTGCACTACATAGAAATATTCAAAAGAAAAATCATTGAAGGCCATTGAAGGCCAACAGCTCACATAGTATAATAGCACCCTTTTGAAAACTAGATCAAAAGAGAATCTTCACTTAGATTCACTTTTCTAAGTAATGAAGGAATGCCATTTGTATTCCATGTATTTTGGGACCACCATGTCATTGCCACATAAACTTAATTTCTAATTGCAACTAAACTATGGTCCCATTGTAAAAGGGTGTTGGCTCCCATTGCTTTATTATACTATGCAAGAATGTTACTCGATAAGAAACAACCAGATTGTGTGGAAAAGGAATATCCGATCTCATGTTGATTTACTTTGGTGGAGGCAACTTTCATGTGATATTTACATGGGCAATTGCAAGAAGGCATAGGTGTGTTGTATAGTAGGAAGCCCTCACTTGAGGGAATACCGCGTAGGGAAACCCCGAGAGCGATGGCTTGCCCGAGGTCAAGGGTTTTCCTTGTGTAGAATTTGCTTTCCGTGAGGGAATTTCACATTGTGAGCTCCCTCATTTTATATTGGAGCAAACCTTCCGAGTGTTTTACGTCATTGCTAAAGGCCCTACATTACTAAAGTAACTATATCTTCAAGGGAGCACTTACCTTAAAGCGTGCGTATCTACTATAGTGTGACATTTCAGCCGTGAAATGTTACAGAGTAGTAGATATGCATGCGTTAAGGTAAATGTTCCCTTTAACCCCTCAAGGCCCATCACCTTCACAATGTAGTCAAACTTTGATCTGTATCTCAATTTCTCGTTTTAAATTTGAGAAAAATATTTTGAAAATATTGTTTATAGATGAAACTATATGTTTGCTATAAATATTGATTTTTTCATAATTTTTTCTAGAAAATTCAAATTATTATGGTTTTCTTAAGCTTTATGTCTTCAAAAAATCATATTAATTACAATAAGTATTCAAAATTGATGAATTTTTTATCTTGGGTGTAAATCACACTTAAAAAAGCTTTAGTATATTTAAAAGTCACAGAAAGTTTTCAATTTGAAAAATTTGAAAGGAAAACTATGTTGAAGAACAAATTGACCCTTAACCCATTGAATTGGTAATTGCTATAAAAGATTCAATAATTGAAATTTTGATGAATCGTAAAGTGGAGTAAAAACTAGACTTGATTACCTTTACTTTATTAGTTCAACTCGAATGGAAAAATGATTTTTTTCAGAGTGAAAACTAAGTTTGACCAGAGAAGGGACACTTTTAGGCCTCTTGGGCCTTTTTTAGGCCTCTTGGGCCTTGAGGGGTTAACCCTTTAAGGACCGCGCATCCAAATAGTGAATGTTTGTTGGTCAAAGCCAATTTTGACCTTGAAGATGAAGTTTTTTGCTATTGGTTTCAATTGAGAAAATGAAGTTCATCGAGTCTAGTATTCACTTCACTTTTTGGATCTTATAAATTTCTAGTATTGAGAATTTTATTTTGTTGCAAGCTATGTAGCTCAAGGTCTGAATTACACTGCATATGGATGTTCACCTTTTGAATTTTAAAATTTAAACTAAAAATTCTACAGAAAATATATCATGTGATTCTACATTGTCATTTG
This sequence comes from Pohlia nutans, assembly GCA_022496805.1. Lineage (NCBI taxonomy): Eukaryota > Viridiplantae > Streptophyta > Bryopsida > Bryales > Mniaceae > Pohlia > Pohlia nutans. The sequence goes on from CM040096.1 coordinate 26,597,170, forward strand.
CACTTGTTCTAGAAATTTTATATTTTTTGAAGATTTTTTGTAATTAATATGAATTTCTTGAAGTATTTAACCTAAAAATTTGTAAAAAGTTCATTTTGTATCAGAAAAATTGGAAATTTTCAGGACTAATAGGAAACATACAATTTCATGCATGAAAAATATCAAAAAATATATTTTAACAAATCTTGAAAGCTAAACTGTGTATAAAAGTGTAATTTGACTTTTCTAAAAAGAAATGGGACGTTAAAGGGTTAAGGTATAGTTACCTTAGAGCATCCCCACTCCTACACGCTAGAGATGACTAGCTGAAATTATTCATTTACATTTGAAGAGCCCTTGCACTTACACTCCCCCACCCTTGGAGGCCCCTCACACATCAAAAGTGCACATCAAATAGTCAATGGACCAATCACAAGTAGAATGTGGGGATATAGTCAACTAAATAGTGATTTGAAGGGCCATTTCTTAACACGCTAGGATCCAAAGTCAAGAGGCATTTTGGAAGGGCCCTTGACACTTTTCATCTAGTTCTGGAGTGCGAGAGACTATGGGAGGGCTGCGGTGGAGCTGCTCTTACTAACTAAGGTATTGATGAAATGGATCTGTCCATGACGGACGGACAGTTCCCATATCAGTCTGTTTCTTTGATAGTACACAAAATGTTTATGTAATCTGAAAAGTCATCAAGCTTCCAAAGTTCCAATGTGTCAGAAAGAGTGTCTGGAGAAAGGCCAACCAGTTGGCCTGTCACTTTTGCCCAGCTTTGTATGCAGCCGGCCTGCCTCGCACCCTACCACTGAAAGCAGGAGACTCAATGAAAACAGGATGAAAAGCGCTTGTATTTTGTGCTGAGAATTCAGGGTGAGTGTTGCACTAGCCCTTTAACGTCCCGATTCAACATTGTTTTCAAAGATTCGTTATAAAATGTTTGATGACAAATAAAAATGGAGTTTGATGTACAAAGAAAAGTTGTAAATGTCAATGTGAAGATAACATCTATACGGTTGGATTCATCATATTTTTTATTGGTATTTTTTAATTAATTTTGCAAGGTTTTCTCTTGAAATTCAATTTTAAAATCCAAAATTAACACAAAAAAATCAAACACTATTTTAATGAAATTGGAATAACATGCACTACAAGATGATATAGTTTCCATTATTTGATTCTACTTATTATGGAAAATCATGTTTAAGGTCTCACTTTTTGAATTAAGAATGAAACTTGACATAAACCACTTTTGTTCTTTTTCAAAAATTCACATTATCTTATTTTGAAGATCCATACCGTACAAATGGTAGTCAACTAGCACAAGAATAAAGAGAATTTTGGATGGATGAAAAACATCACAGTATGTGGTGAAGGGACGCGTCAGAAATCATGCAGCGTCCAGAATATGGACGCTGGCACGTCAAAGGGCTAGACAAGGGGTTAACTCCTAAACGTTCTCACCCCTCTCCAAATTCGGCAGTTTTGCAAAGATGCATCATAAAATGCAATCAAGAGGGATATTTGAACTTGATGTATGAATTAAAGTTGTACACTATAAATTTTAGGTCCTATCCATACGGTTAGATTTGCGATTGCTATCACTAATATTTTTGTATCAAATTTGAAAGTTAAAATTCAAAAACATTTTGTAATTCAATTATGAATAAGATATTGACAATTTTGTGGATGAAATTTGTTGTGATGGGTTGAAATGTAATACTCTCAGTGTAGTGATTTTTGGAGATTTTTTGGTTGCTTAATTTTATGAGTTTATTTTTTCAAGAGCACATTTAGACTGAAATCTTTGAAATTTTTGGTGAATCACTCCAACATGAAAAGAGGCATAAAATTTTCACAAATCATCCCCTTTCTAATCGGATCACATATGCATGAAGTTTTATTTTATTTTTAGAATGGTTCCTCACCTTCAATGGTCTAAAATCAAAAGTGAAGTTGAAATTCATACTACCATGATTCTAATGAGCTATTTTGGGGTCCCAGTTTGGAGCTTCTTACATACAACAAATGCCAAATATACGCCAACTTATCTACTAACCCCATGGAACCTTTAACCCTTTAGTGCCTAGGGTATTATAGCTTCGTGCACTGGATTTCAATAGTTTTTTCCACTGAGATTGAATCTATCGGAAATAGAATGGATTAAATTAGAAAGTAATTGTACAATTGTATTGTCAACTAGAGTGGAGAAAATTTGCCAAAATTTATAAAAATCATCCGATGGTGGAATTGCAAGATTATAGTGTGTCTTTGAACCGTATAAGGTGGTTACCCCATTACTAACTGGCTCCTTTCACCAACAGCTAGTGGCATTATCCACAATCAATGCTACAATGATGTTGGTTGTAGCTTGAATTACAGTTGGTAATGGGTTCTCTCTTGTTGGTTTTAGTATATGTAAGTGTGGTTATGAATTCGTTGTTATTGGTTTAAGCATCTTTAGTGTGTGCACAATACAAATCTTCTTTAGACAGAAAGAGGTGTACCTATATGACGTGAATGGGATGCGTCATACTTCAACTTTGAAAATTTATAACTAATTCATTCTTCATCCAAAAATTATGTTTCAACTTGTGTTGGAATCTATTTCTTCTTGCCTACCTCTAAAAAATAATAATACTAAATAATATCAATGCCTCATATCCGTATTTCTTATTCAGTTGGGAATGGGGTAACCACCTTAATGCACACTCAAAAATGAGATTTTGCCATTTTAGAGGGTGTGTGACTTCAAAGTTAAATAGAATTTGGGTTAAATTTTCAAAAATGAAAGTGGAGAAGTTCAGGAATGAACTATGTCAACACCTCTCCGTTGCAATCTTTCATATCAGAAACAAACTCACACACAATTATTGTGAATTTTATAAGTGATAGTGACTTATCCATATACGGTTTAGAACAAAAAAATTATACGTTAAAAATTGATCAAGATTGGAATACATACACTATTGGAACATGAACAAGAGAACACAATCCAAAAAAAAAAAAGCAAGATAACAAACTTCCAAACACAAGAAATACCGCATAGTATATGTGTTGTATTTGTAAGTATTTACTATATTTTCAAGTATTTGTTGTATTTTTGCGTTTTTCTCATAGGTATTTTGATAGTTGCACAACTCCAAATTGAATATATATATATTTTAGAAGATGTGTATTATACATATTCAACTCTAAACTTCACAATTCAAAATCCAATTCTTTATGGATTTTTTGTTATTTGCATTGTCAACACTCTAGTCACCACAATGTGGTCCGCTAGGCACTAAAGGGTTAAATAAAGAGTTAACCCCTAAAGATCCGACCTATGACCATGGAAACACGTTTTACCTGTCACACTCAATTTTGCTACTATAAATAATACAAGAATTCCACTTTATATTTTTAATAGATGAAGCCTCGTGTCTACAACAAATTATGATTTTTTCATAAATTTTGGTGAAAATTTGAAATTACTATGATTTTTGGAAGTGATTGTAAAGAAAATTCATATCAATTACAGAATGTACTAAAAAATTGTGATTTTTTTACTGAAGGTGTAAATTACAATGAAGAAAATTTTAGTGAATGAAAATTATCCGTGTATCTAAATTTAGATTTTTTTGCTACACCACGGTAATACCCACCAAATTTGTAACTGCAATACAACACTCAATTTTTAAAAAAATTCAAAATTTCAAAGTGTAGTAGAAACTAGACTTGGCAAGCTTCATTTTTTTAGTTAAATTCAAATGCAATGGAACTCATTTTCATGGCCTAAATTTAGTTTAAGCAGAAAAATCAGAAAAATCCAAAATACACTACACAGTGAACCATTTTTACAACTCTTTTTGTAATTGGGACCCCATGTAAAATCTAAAATTAGCTTGAATGATCTGAATTTAACTTGAAGGAGTGGCATGATAGTGAAATAATTGGATGGAAATCATCCATGTAGCAATTGGAATTGAATAGTGAGTTACATTCATAAGCCAGATTTTGGCCTCCTAGGCGTTTAGGGGTTAACACGATGTAGCAAAGTTTATCTGAGTGTATAAGCATGTCTTTGATTGTAGGGAGTCGGGCAAATTGATGCAAGTTGTTGATACTAAATTATACTTCGTCTACAGTAGTCGCCAATGCTATAGACCTGTTTACATGCTTTTTATTAAAGTTTATTTAATGAAATCAAAAGGACCATTTGTAATGAACAAGAGAATTGAAATCCGATTTCAGTAAGCCGGGGACCACAGACAAGCAGAATTGAAACACCAAAGTGAAGCGGGTACTATTCCGTAGTACCCATATATTCAACCGTACCTTCATGGCTTAACTTTTCAATGGGAAAGCTCAAAGCTCATGCCGTATGCAACTTGGCTACAAGCACTCAATCCAATTAGGGCAGCTTGCATCAATTTTGGCTGCCTTGTCTCTGAAATGTAAACACTGCCAGATATTTGAAGAACTCTGACCCTAAGGCCAGCATGAATGAAGAGTCTGTACGTTGGTTTAGCTAGGTCATCACACTACACTAAATAGTATATTTAGTGTGAGGCACAGTAATTGCGAACATCACTCTAAATATCAAAAAACCTACTTTTGTAAGAACACTAAATGTGAATTCTCACACTATTTATGAAGAATAGTAAGTTTTTGACATTGAGATCTTTTGAGATATGGATATTTAGTGTGAGTAAGGAATGAAACTTGAGAGGAAAGTTTAGATGGGGAAACTGAAATTTTAGAAATGGAATGAATGAAATTGGATGATAACTGAAATCATAGAAAGTAAAGCAAGGAACAAGTATTTCAAAATGGAGCAAATTTTTTTGAAAGAAGGAATAACAAAATGGAGGAAAATTGTAAATGAGAATGGAAAACAATGTAGAATAAATGCAAATGATTTTGAGAGATATTGAGAATGCAAATGAAAGATAATAGGACATAGAGAATGAGGAAACAAAATGAAATATATAAGAAAGTGAACATTGAATAACAAAATGAGATTGCTACAATCTGCTCTTGAAAATTAGATTGCTACAATGTGCCCTAGAAAATACGGTTCATGCTTTGCTACAAGAAGTTGAAGATGTGGAAATAATTGGTTTACATTCCAAATTCCATCAACTCCAAGTGACATTCCTGAACGGATCATGGCCTTTCTTGCATACGACATATTGTTAGGATCAAGCTCCCTGTTAACATCGTCCACGCTATCTGATGCCAATTGTAAAAAAAATTGCTTACCGGGATTTGTAAGCTTACCAGACCATTGACCATCAGCCCGAGCTTGATTCTGTCAAGCATTTGTAGCAATGAGCTCGGTTTTTTTGGCCTCCCATCGTTTGATCCAAGCATCCTTGATTTTCGAAATAATGAAGGTGTCTGCTGGTTGACAGAGATGGGTAGAACAAGGCGGAAGGTACTTCAGAAGTGCTCGTTTAGCTGTGAGAACAGCTGTCAATGCCGGAGTTGTGTTGTGGCTGCTACAATTGTCAACCCAGATGCATTTTTGTTGTCCATGTATATCAGGCTGAAAAGACCTAGGGTCGGCAAAAAATGCTGGAAAGAGGGATTGGTCCATCCAGCCTTTCGGACTTGTCCTGTAGCAAACACCTGGGACATTGTCTTTGAGACCGCGGATGGGGTAATTACCTCCCGGATTTGTGAATATGAGCATAGGTGTCTCGATCATAGATCGGCGCCCTCCTGAAATTCGAACGACCATGGTCATGGAATTTCCTCCAGAAACAACTTCAGCGTACTTGACTGTCGTATCTCCTCTGAATCCCAAAGTTCGGCCATCGTCCATATTAACCACAAAATGTGTTTCGTCAACATTTTCCATCAAGTTCTCGTCAAACAGTCCATCTCGAAATCCTCTATGCAGCACACCCAAATCGTGTGCTGTTTGTCTCTCAATCTGAAGTTCCTTTTCGGGACTACAAATTAATCGACCACGTTGGGTAAGTAGGACTAAACTATAAGTATGCATGAATTGCTGCGCCCAACTAGGGGTAATTTTGTTTGAGAGAAGGACATTGTCTTTCGGGTCTCTAGAGTGGACAGTGTAGGGTGAGGTAGGATCAAAGAGAACTGTTTCTGCTAACTCAATCAATAATCTAGCGGAAAATTTGACACCGGCTTTTTGGAAATGTTCGAAAGCAAGAAGAAGTTGAGGGTAAACCCACTGTACCCACGCGGACCGTTTGGGGCCACGTCCGGAAACCGCCTTTGGTCGTAGCTCTTTCCGATTGCCAAGACGACTTCGGGTGCAAACATATTGCAATGACTCAACGGGCTCCTCTCCTTCTGGACAGAATTGAGCTCGCATATTCCACCAATGGCCAACACGTATAAGGTTTGCATGACGCGTCACTCGAAAATGATCTGGAAATGCGGCAACAGTGCGCATGTAAAGGCCTGGAAATCCATGGAGTGAGTCGTCTAGCACCATCCAAGTGATTACGGTTTTGCGACTTGAGAGAGTCGACACTTGCTGCAGTGGTCAAGAAGAGCGTCCTAGGTTCTCCATCTACAAGAAATCGGACGGAATTATTTGTTTCGACGGAAAACTGAAATTACATCTACTCGGTCTACTAGACTTTTGGATGACGGACAGATGCCATCCATCCAGGTGCGCTCATACCCCATAACCCCATGTACATACCCCATAACCTTCGGTGAAAGGCAAACTGGATTAGGGTACAATCCCCCCCCCCCCCCCCCCCCCCCCCGAATTCTGAAATGAGGCACAGGGACAGAAATCGAGAATCACAGCAACAAAAATACAGGGAAGGCAAGCCAATCGGAGTGGAAATCGGTCACGTTACCAGGGACTCAAGTCCGATTCACACATCGGAGAATCCGAGAGCAATTCGACAATTCAACAAATTTCACAACAATTCAACGCATTTCACAACAATTCAACACCAACGAGACAAGCACCTGTTTCGATAGCCGAAGAAGCAGCGACGGGCGAACAGCTCCAAGCGACGGGCGGACAGCTCCAAGCGACGGGCGAAACAAATGCAAAACAAATGTGACTAGGAGTGTGTACAAAGCTAGAAGAAGCTGATAAGTGCAATTGGCGGCTAGGTCGAAAGATCTGAAGAGAGGTGGCGACGCATGCAGCCACCAACACTAATTGCCCACAAATTGATAATTAGTGTTCAACAAGTATTGACACTAATTGCCCACAAAATTGACAATTAGTGTTAGACAAGGAGTAGGGGTAAGCACATTATTCATCACCTCACACTAAATATACTATTTAGTGTAGTAGAAACCATGATCGCATAGACCAGCTTAGAAAAGACCTATGAGAAGACCTCACATGATAAACTAAACAATTGTGGGTCTTTTTGGGCACGCTTCTCTTGTCTACGCAGTCAATATTTCTACTAAGTTAGTGTTAGGACTTAGAGCGTTCCCACCCATGCACGCTAGGACTAACTCTTTAAAATTATTCATCTATATTTGAAGGGCCCTTGCACTCACACTCCCCCACCCTTGCACGCCCCTCACATATCAAAAGTGCGCATCAAATAGTCAATGGACCAATCACAAGTAGAATGTGAGGATATAGTCAACTAAATAGTGATTTGAAGGCCCAATTTCTAACACGCTAGGATCCAGAGTCAAGAGGCATTTTGGAAGGGCCCTTGGCACTTTTCATCTACTTCTTGAGTGTGAGAGACTCTGGGAGGGCATGGGTGGCCCTGCTCTTAGAGAATAAGTAGAAATTGGAATGTTTTGTACTCCTAGGGAAAAGAAGATGCACGATCTTTATGTGAGGTTGGTGCAAATACTTTCTTCACTCATTGTGCACCTTGACCCCTTTAACCCTCTAGGGACATCAATACAAATTAACTTTTTGGTTTTTCTATTGGTATATTTTTTGTGCATGATGACCTTTTTGGCATAATAAGTCCAAGTCATATGCGTATGAAAATGATTCACAATTGTTCATAGATAGATAGATAGAAACTCAATCGAGGCCGGCGTGAATAAAGTGTATGTTCGTAATGTCAATGATCCAGTGCCGAGAACTAAAACTACTCTCCCTTGTCGAGAATAGACACTTTAGTGACCAGTAACAAATAAAAGTAACCAAAAAACTAGTGGTTGGGTAACTGCTTGAATATAGTTTTTGTTTTGGCATAGTGTAAGATCGCCAAGTCATGAGTTCTTCGGCTCACACACACACACACACACACACACACACATATATATGTGACTTGGTACTACTAGTGTGTTATCATGGCAGGAAATTTGTCTCAACCAACTGGTTCCATCCTACCCTCTTGAGACAACTGTTTACATTGACCTATTGGCAAAAAAGGAATAAATAGTGGTTTCACCTCTACTCCTTTTCTCTATCTATTATTAGTGTCTGGTTATTTTCTATTCGTCTTTTATGTAGAAGGATTGATCCGGCATGGTGTATGGCAATAGTGTTTATTGCTTTAAATGTGTGTTTATGGAGGTTTCAGATAGTTTAAATTTTGTTCCAAGGTGTTTCATTGGGGGAGTGTGTGTAGTTCCTCTAGCTCTGGCCATGATGACTATAGGTGGGTCTACTTTTCACCCTTGGTGAATGATACTATTAATTAATGGTTGATATTTTTGTATTTTGTTGTCTATTTTTTTCTTGTGGGTTGTTGTTAAATGTACTAGCGTTCATTAGAATGAAGCATCTTGATTTTTGTGATGATAAAATTGTTTTTCTTAATTCTCCTACTGCTTTGTTATGTCTTTTGGTTCTAAGGGCATGTATGTGGTGTTGATTACATTTAAGGAGTACATGAAGCCATGTTTCTGTATCATGAGAGTTGCAAATGGGGCATGTGATTGAAGGGAATCTTTGTATGTTCAAAAATAGTTGTTTTTTAGCATTTCCCATATATTGGCTACTGTGGAATTTTAGAAGGTTTGTTTTTTGTGAGTTTATTATTGTGGGATTGGACCAAAAATTGTTGAATATATTGTTATTTATGACATGGTTCATTGTCCATTTGTTAATGTTGGGAAATTATTGTGCTAGTATTTCTAGGTTATTTTTACAACTGTATTTTGTGATGTATGTTTCAAGACATCGAACAAAGCCTTTGTCCGGTCGTTTTCTTGGTTCAGGCTATGTGTCTTTTGAAAGTAGTATGATGTAGTATATGCAAACTCATATGATTTGGCAGCAAATTGTAGTCTTTTCTTTTGGTGCCATCTTTTGCAAGATTGTATGCTTGTTCAATTCCGTCAATGTTGGGATGTGCTTTGACTTTGGATATTGTGGTGGTTTGTGTTTGGCTTTTTAGCATTTCTACCATGGATGGTAGTATGGTTTTGTCAGCGTGGTTGTTATGTTGGATATTTTATCATTGCGAACATGTCCCTTGGGTGCACCTTTTGTTAAAATTCTATACCGTAGTTTACTAGCAAGTTCAGCCAAAAATAATTCTACAAATAGATGCCTAAAATTTCGGAAAATTACTGGCATCTTTTGCCAAATATCATATAAATTATACTTCAAAATTGCCGAAAAGTGAGAAATTATACTTTTCACTAGGTTTTAACTTAGTTGGGAGGCATGTGAGAATTTCAGTGAAGAGAAGGTGTCGCTCTTGTAACCAATGGAGTTATCCTTAAAGTCAAGTGGTATTTGAGTAAAATACCATGTGTTTCGATTTAATGTACTCTTATTTGTTCACTATAAATAGTTCTGAAGTTTGAAAGAGCTTGGTGGTCTCTCACTATTAGGTGTGTAAGAGTTTGGTGGTCTTCAAACTCATGCACAACTAGTTTAGCCGTCAAAAAAGACGGCTAAACTAGTTGTGCATGAGTTTGAAGACCACCAAGCTCTTACGCACCTAATAATGAGAGGCCACTAAGCTCTTCTACATCTTTGAACTGTTTAGAGTGAACAAATAAGAGTATATTAAAACAAAACACACAGTATCTTGTTCAAACACAACTTCTCTTTTAGGATAACTCTATTAGTCCACAAAGAATATGGGTTAAGAAGTAGCAAGACTCTATGTGAGGCTTTTGGAATGTGTATTACACAAATTTTTGGAGTCCAATTTAACATAGAAGATGAAGTTTTATAAAATTGCGTCTAACTAACAAAAGTTGAGAAATCAATCCTTCTTGCACCTCCAACAAATTTTGTGTCAAAATAAGTCTTTATGCAAAAGATATGGACAAAACAACGCAACCATTTTAAGGTCAAAAAATCAAAATGCGTTCCTAATAGTTTTTTGGAGCTCATTTGTGCATAGAAGATCAACTTTTATGAAATATTGTTTGACCAAGAAAAGTTTAGAAATCAAGTAATCTTTCATCTCCAACAAATTTTATGTCATCTCAAGACTTTATGCAAAAACTATGAGTGTTATAAAAATGAAGACTAACTAGGTGCTTCACCTCAAAGTTTACATATCTCACATGCATTGTTCGGATACAACTCCACTCCACTTGTATAAAGCACATAGCATTCTACGCTCTCTACTCACATCTTACTTGTCAACCAATGAAAGAGAGTTGGACTTGACAACAAGCTGAATTTTTAAAAATTTAAAGAGAAAACTACCGAAATTATTAATATACTATTTTAAGGTGCTAAACTTACTTTTTTTAGCTTTAATTAATTATTAGGCATCAAAGTGCTAAACGTGCTAGTAAACTACGGTACTACGTGCATAGATCACTTTAAAATTAATATCCAAATATAATTATTAAGAGGAAAAAAAAAAGAATTATACATACATATGTATAGTTAAAAAATGGCAATCTTGAGGTATATACGTACCAATAGAAAAAAAAATAAAAATAAAAAAATATATATATATATATATATATATATATATATATATATATATATATATATATATATATATATATATATATATATATATATCATATGTTGAGTATACAAGAGAGTAGATGGAACATAAGTACCTAATTCCTATTATAGTTTGTATCATCCTTAATGTGTATATGCCCTTACTGTAAATTTGGTATTGGTGTTTCATGATATATAATGCATAGTATATCTACATTGTAAGTATACATTGTAACTCCAAGTCTCAATTGGAAATACTGATATTGTGCATCCACATAATATAGTACATTAACAAAAAGTGCACACTTAGGAAACATGTACACAATGATTAACCTTTCACTAAATCAATTCAAGGGGACTCTCAATCTACCAAATTACTTTAATTTTCTAAATGAAGAACCATTTTGAAACTTCTTGTAAGAAAAAGAGCTCTAGGTTTTTATTATAAAAAATGGACATAAATTATTAAAAGTATGTTTGAGATCCTAACCTATATGACATACGTAATGTCATTCACTTAGGCTTATAATGATAGTAGAGTTAACCAAAAAGAAGAGAGAATACATGTTAGGTAAGGTGATTTTGACCGGTATCGAAGGGAGCCAAGCAAACTGGCATGGTTTTCAAAGAATTCAAAATAGAAAGAAGGGTAAACTAGTTTTGCCGTCATAAAGGTGGCCAAACTCAGTTTAAGGTGAGTTCACAAAGAGCCAAGGCTTGGAGGCGCTGGCCCACATCCAATTTGAGATAATGGCAAAGCATGTTGCAATCTTGAGTGGCTCTGACAAATTGGAGTGGCTTGCAAAGCTCATGTTTAAAATTGAAGGTAGAGGGTGTTGGATTCACTATTTGATTTGATTTCAGTTACACTCATAGACGACATAGACTTTGGTTTTCTTATATTTTGAGAGTTAGATCACTTGTTCTAATTTCAATTAACTCAAAAGTGTATCCCATAATAATCATAACAATGACCTAAAGACCATCGTGAATAAAGAATGGATTGGGAGTAGTTCGACTACCTATGAATAGCAAGACCCCCACACCAAGGATTTCTCTAGAACCCCCAGTGGTCTTGAATGAATGGGGACAAAAGTGCCCCCTATTTTTGTCCGGTTCAGGGCCCACCTTAAAAAACAACCCCCTCCTCCAATGGTTTTTTATTCCCAAGTAGGTCCCCCTAAGGTAATTTGGGGCCTCCGGCCCCAAATTAGCAAAAACATTTGCCAAAAAAAGCACCGAAGGTGCCCAAAATGGAAATTCCAGAAAAAGGAGGGGTGGATGAATAGTGCCCGCATTCAAGACCACGGGGATTTAGAGACGGGGCCACACCAAGGTCCACCGGATTGCTTTAACTGCACTTCATCTTCCAGTCTTTCCCTTGTGCTAAAGCATCCAGAATTAACTTGTGTTACACAACACAACCTCAAAACTCGTGATGTGGGTATTGTCAAAGGGGTTGGTATCATCCATATTTTGGCTTTGGCATTCAAAAGCCATGGTATATTCTAAAAATGTATTGCAATGAAAAACTAGTTTGTTCATGTCGAATTATTATTAAAATATAAAATATAAAATAGCATATTCTCACCTGATTTGGGATCTGTCCATCTCCCTATCAAATTCATCCATGACAAGGATGTGGTCATATCAAACAGAATACATTTTTAGGGGTTTTCAGAATACATCATTTAGGAGTTTTCCTTCATCCAAGGTCCATGTTAAGGATGGATGATTCCAGCGCACGGCATGAGTCACTATATTCATTTTTTTAATAACATCCATAGTTGACACATTTGACCCAGAGTCACCGGCCACAGTGCCAGAGACTGCTTTTTGTTTACCTTGGCTTTAGAGAATGATTACTCATCACATCACTCCCGATGACACATCTCTAAGAGCCACTCCCCATGGAGCACCCGGCCCCGCTCTGCCTCAAATAGACAATTGGTTCAATGTGGAATTTTCTCTCAATCTCCTCTAATAAAAGTGAGAGCTAGTCCGTAAAAAACAACAGCCATGATTTGAAGAAGTGTCAGGCTCATCCAATCGCTTTAGCACCTATCTTTTAATCCAAAACCAGAACTAAAATTAGTATATTCTGCAGAGAGCGGGCACGGGTCTCTTATGGAGAACCTCCTTAGCAAGCCGCATCACTTTATTAACCCTTATGCGTGCAAGGAGCCCCGTGGGGCTATGTTTGATCAATTTTCAATCAAACGTTGATTTTCACCAAATTCTTGATTTCAAATGGAAATGGTCCCAACTTAGAAAGTGTGGGGGCTACCTTTTACTTTCTAGTCCAATTTACCGTTCTTCATAATTGTTAAAACTACGTTTTTTTATAGCACTTTACAGCTCAAAACCCTAAAATTCCAATATACATTGCAGAAAATGTTTCTCTATCAAATTTCGTTTCGTGTAAACTCAAGAAGCACGCCACCTACACCTTGTTGTTCATCACTATTATTTATAATTTCCTTGAAAATTTTATACTATACTAAGCTTTTTTGTAATTACTATGATTTTTACAAGAAAAAAACTTTGAAAAATCTTATAATTTTTTAATATAAATAATTAAAAAAATTAGGATAGTTTGGTTTAAAAATACCTTGTATGAGAAAAATACAAGAAAATATAATATATTTTAAAATGTAAAGAATTGATGAGGCTGACAAAGTAATTGTAGTGTGGATGGTTAAGGGTTAAGGCAAAAACACCCAAAATCGTACTTTTAAGCAATTGGGGTACTTTTTTTTGTAGTAGAATATATTTGTAGTATTAGAAATTGAAAATGATGATTTTACAAAATATAAATAAATAGAAGTTTTGAAAAAAGTCATATAATTGTTATGACTTTTCAAAGTGGAAGCTATCTTAAAAGACCAACTATCCTGTTTTTGGATGATTTTTTTTAGAGGCCCAAAATTCAAGTCATTTAGCTTTGTTGGAGATAATGTTTTCATTAGATGTTTAAGTTGAGTTATGATACATCTTTTGACCGTTGGGATTGGAGAGTAGACCTCATTTGAAGATTTTACACCGTTGAGAAATTTGAAAATTGAGTGTCTAAAATACAAAAGGCTTTCTAAGGATGCTCCAATCATATATCTATTTGAATTTTTTCACTTTCATTTTTTAACTATTTGTGAACATAACTTTTATTTACCTTAAATATGATTTTTGATATTAAATTTCTCAAAAACAAATTTGTGTTGAATTTCTATCTTGTTTACATGGTTTTCTTGTAAATATTTCAAATATCTTCCAATCATGTTGAAATTTTTGTCATACCTTCATAATGTTGCTGACTATCTATGAAAAATTTAAATCATACAATGAGATATTTAAAGTATGCAAACTGTAGGGCTTTGACTTTTACAAAACATGTGAGGATCTTTAGGGGCTAACCACTTAAACCATCCCGTGGAGTTGTCTAAGAAGGAATCCCTATAAAAATTCAAATTTAACCAATTAGAGTCAACCCCTAAACGCTCAAATGACCATTTTCTAATCGCTGCCCATTTTTAACAGGCTGCCTAGAACAAAAACATAAGTTTTTGAAAAAATAAAACATATTTTAAAATACTTCGTCAAGTCTACTTTCCAACCCAATTTGAATTATGTCAATCCGAGTTTAACTCTATTGGGGAGAATTTTTCAAAGTGAATCACCTCAACATTGTCTTAGTGTTATAAAATTTTCTTTTTGGAGAAAGTAATGGTGTTTCCTCCATCATTCTTTTGCTTTATTGAAGTTTACAATGGATACACCAACTTTAACCAATCATGCTAAAATTTAACCTCTAAAAGTGAATTATAATTTATACAATTTTTCAAAGGTTAACGCTTTTAAATTCATTTGAAAAATTTCTAAAGCTTTCTTTTGGAAGTTTGACTGTATGGACACTTTGTAAAGATGATGCCCTACATTTTGTCTATTGAACTAAACTTCATCAAACATATGGAAGACACATATTATAATACATCTATATTTTGTCCAATACCCCTCGGGCTTTTAGGGGTTAAGAAAGGAAATGGTTCCAAAAACACTTTATGAGACAGTTTTAGAGCAAGTCTACAACGAAGGAATGGGTCCATCGACGGAATTGGGTGTTTCTACCTTAGGGTGAGTCCCCATGGGTCACCCGTGCCCACTTTGGAGTGCGGTGCCGACACTCTTCCCCATATCCCTATGCATAGTTATTGAAGGGAACCCGTTGTTGGAGTGTGGTCATGCCCGCACTGAATGCGGGTTGGATCGAACCAGAAACCACACCTGCCTTTACGAGTGGGTTCACTTTTTTCTTTATTTATATTTTCACAATGAACATTATTGGCATACTGTGAAAAAAACATATTTCCACCATGAATAGTACTAGCATGTTTTGCGAAAAAAATATTTCCACCATGAACAATACTAGCTGACTTTGCAAAATATAGGTGCCACCATTTCAAGACTGGGTCACCATGAGGACACACAATATCCTTGAAATCCACTTTCCAATGAACAGTGTCCAAGTGTCCAAGCTCACTTGCTCTCACAAAGAAGGCACGGGTCTCTTATGGGGAGTGGCCCTTACACTTTCTCTATTTGTTCAATGAATACCCTACCTCTTCGTATGTTGTTTTCTTCCCCTCTTTTTTTTTTTTTTTTTTTTCAATTCAAATTTGTGCAAAAACCTTACTTTATAGGCAGAAAAGAATACAGTACATATGAAGACCTCTTTTGAGGTTATCATGAATCAAGAACAGAAAAGCCTCACCACACCAACCATCACGTACTCCACCAGGATTCAGTGGAGGCAGCAAGGTCAGAGTCTCAGAGATGTTATCACTGACCCAGGCTGCAAATTTTTTTACTGAAATCACCGTATACTGTGGCCCACCGTATTTACGAGAGGCTTTACCAATAAATACTTTTCTAAAATACTGTCATAAAATTCATCCAAATATGATGAAAAAGTGTTCAAAATGGATGATTTCAGTGTACCACTGAAAATGCATTATTATTATTTTACTAAAAATAAATGATCTTGTTTCACTGCAAAGGATTTTATTCATCCATTGGACAGAGTTGGTACATGCAAAGAGAATTGGCATAAAAAAAACTAAGCACCATGAGTTGGAGTAGAAAATTCTTGCTCAAGTTAGAGTTTAGCTTTAACCTGTAAAGGATCAAAAACCTTGAATTGGGTCTCATGTTCTTTTAAGCACTTTTGAGTAGGTCCTATGTGGAGTTCCTTTTGTTCAAATTTGTTTATTTTTGACCTAACTCATGTAATGTTCTTCATTGATTTCAATGATATAAAATTTGACCCCATCATAAATTTTTCTACATTTGTAACATAATAAACTTTGATTGTTTAGAAACAATATGGTTATATAACCAGTTAATTAGTTTGTGACAATGTTGTTTGTCAATCTAAAGAGGTTGCCAATGCCACCAATCAATAGTTGAACTCTATAATTGACCACCAAAACAATTTGTAAGTTTTATGCTATTCATACAGTTTGGGGTTTTTTTCCCTTTAATTATATGTAGCCATTTGTTACAAGGAGATTTTGAACATGGAGGGAAGTGGGATGCAAATATATTGTATTAACATTTCTCCAAGTCACCTAATCACCCCTTTCAAAATAAATTAAACATTCGACATGATGGTGCCCATTTTGACCCCAATGTCCGAGGAGAACCGACCTTTAGTTACACATTAGTTGGTTGAAATTTAGAATTATCTAATTGAGTTGAGAATCTTGGAAAAAAAAACTAATCATCTTAGGAGATTAGAGAATATTCCTTATTTTCTTAAGGCCTACTCGAGAGAATGCTTCATAAATTAGTTGGTTCAAGAAAATGTAGAATTTATATGATAAAGTAGAGTGTCTTTGTAAACCACCACCACCCCTAGAACCACAATGTACATTTTCTTTGAAACCACCCTTTATTAAACCCAAATCCACCACAATTCACTATTACCAAGGAGCAAGCCAACCAATGGCATGCCAAGTTTTGAGAGGAATTAGTTGGTAGTTTAATTTATCGTCATAAGTGAAGATTAGTCGAGAGATTAGTAACACATAGTGTGGATATGGGAGAACCTACATATTGATTATGGGTGGTGAAGTACTTTTTACTTTGAAAAATTGTGTTAATTTGAATAATGGGAATAAAATCATGGAAATATGTGCATTCCTCATGAACTATATTTTCCTGCTGAATAAAATTTTCATTCCAAAGATAGCACTACTCGAAATAGACCAAATCTCTTAACTCCTAAATGTTCTCACCCTTTTCAGATTTGGCAGTTTTCCAAAGATGCATTATAAAATGCAACTAAGAGGGATATTTTCAAGTTGATGAATGAATAAAAGTTGTGCATTATGCATTTTAGATTCTATCCATACGGTTAGATTTGCGATTGCTATCACCAATATTTGTGTATTCAATTTCAAACTTAAAATTTAACACTCTTTTGTAATATGATTACAAATAAGATATTGACAATCTAATAATGAAATTTGTTGTGATGGGTTGAAATGTAATACTCTAAGTGTAGTGATTTTTGGAGATTTTTTGGTTGCTGAATTTTAGTACTTGACTTTTTCAAGAGCACTTTTAGACTAAAATCTTCCAAATTTTGGGTGGAACACTACAACATGAAACAAGGCATAAAAATTTCACAAATCATCCCCTTTCTAATCGGATCACACATGCACGGAGCTAACTTCCCATAAAAGTTTCAATAAAGAATCCACACTACAAAAAGTGCATGATGGATGAGAAAACGGACTTCAAATCCGTACATCATGCAAAATATGCATGGTTGGGCGGTTAGGGGTTAAGTTGGTGGTTTAACCCTTAAACGTCAAAGCAAGCCCCACGGGCTTGTTATAAAGGAATAATTGAGGAAAAAAGTAGATTTTCTCAACCAAATCAAGCAAGGATTGGTGCGTTGGAAAGCTACTGAAAAAGCGATCTAGATTGCAAATTTGTGCCTCATTTGAGAGATTGTGGAGTCATTGACAAGCAATCAAAGTTATCTAAATGAACAGGAGTTGAGGTTGGGCAGCAGAGGTCGTTTCTTGAAAAGTGCTGCAGTGCTACAGTGCCGCAACACTGCTGGCCAACAGAGCCGTTTTTTTTTTTTTTTTTTTCTTTTTCGCCTCCGAAAATTTAGATGCCTTCTGGGCTACCCCGCCCAGGCCCTCTTGACGTTTAAGGGTTATGAACAATAGAGTTATCCATGAAGTAAGCAAGGCATGTCTTGTCTTTTGCCTCTTATTTGCTTACAGTGAGAAATAAAATTCACTGTATACAGTTTGACACCAACAACTTTGGGTGAGCTTAAGGCCGGAGTAGGGGAATGGTGAGATTCCACGGTCTTGGAAATTCAAGTGTGGTTTGGGAGAACTTCTCTTGCATTAGGAAGGTAGTATGTTCGAATCTCTTTAACAATACAAACTAAGTGTTGTGATTGGTCTAAAAAGATGGAGATAAAACTCGTTTTTGCATCCTTTGAAGCTAAAAAACTAGTTTTGCCTTGTCTTTCCTCTTCTAGTAAAATTTTGCTAGACTAAATCACCGATAACTTTGATAGTGTACCTTTATTTATTTGTTTTCCCCTTCCTTACTATATACAATACCCTTCAATAAGTATTGGTCACTATCCAAAATGACGTAGAAACTGAAAACTTTGAAATCGCACCGTTTATTCAAAAATCCTTCAATTCAAGAATCGTAAAGTGTATTGGATAGATAATAGAGTCTATTTTCATGGTATAACAAGTTTGAAAAATGAAAGAACATCTTTTCACATGAATAGAGTTTTTAGAGTAAAATTTCTACCACCACGGGCATTGATTACAATCTCCATACAAAAGGCATACTAGTAATGAACACATCTAAAGTCTTGAGAGATACTTCTTCCCATATCAATCGAAGCGTTTTGACCAATCCATCCCTATTTTTTGTTAGGGACTCTTTTGAACATCGTCTTTTAACATCTTCCTAAGCCCAAGGTTCTCTAAGGGTGTAATTAAGATAATGCAATCTTGAGAACAAAATGGATTGATATATGTTTAAGTGTTATTATGATGCCAACACTTGGTCTTATAATGGCAACACTAAATTTCACATCAATTTCTCTTCTAATGTGCATGCAAGCTTCCACTGAAGTCTCTTGCATTCGCAATTATTCATTTTGGGAATGAACAAATACTTACTTTAGGGTAAATAAGGATGAATTGGTCAAAACACTTCAATGTGCATGTGTATATTAACACTTTAGATGTGTTCATTGCAAGTATGCCATCTTGTATGAAGGCTGTAATCAATGTTTGTCGTAGTAGCAGTAGGTGGTAGATATTTTACTCTAAAAAATCTATTCATATGAAAATATGTACTTTCATTTTTCAAACTAGTTATATCTTGAAAATAGACTATTATCTATTCAATATTCTTTATGATTCCTAAATTGAAGGATTTTTGAATAAATAGTGCAATTTCAAAATTTTCAGTTTCTACATTGTTTGGGGTAGTGACCAATACTTATTAGCCCCTAAATGGCCGCCCAAACCAAAATTGGGCTCATGAATGTAACTCACTATTCAATTCCAACTGCTACATGGACGATTTTCATCCATTTTTTTTGTGAAGGATTTTTGTTGGTCAAGCTACCTCTTCGAGTTAAATTTAGATCATTCATGCTATTTTTGAATTTTATATGGGATCCGGAGTACAAAAAGAGTCATAAAAAATGGTTCACTGTGTAGTGTATTTTGGATTTTTTGTCTTTTCTACTTAAACTAAATTTAGACCATAAAAATGAGTTTTATTGCATTTGACCTTAACTAACAAAATGAAGCTTACTAAATCTAGTTTCTACTCCCTTTGAATTTTTGGAAAACTCTGAAAATTGAGTGTTTAATCCTTAAGCTCCCAAGAGACCATTTTTTGATCGTTGCCTGTTTTGAATAGATTGCCCGAAACAAAAAAATAAGTTTTTTAAAAATAAAATATATTTTAAAATACCACATCAAGTCTTCTTTACAACGCAATTTGAATTATGTCAATCCGAGTTAAACTCCACCTGAGAGAATTTTCAAAGTGAATCACCTCAACATTGTTTTAGTGTCATAAAATTTGCTATTTGGAGAAAGTAATGATGTTCCCTCCATCATTTTTATTGCTTTTTTGAAGTTTACAATAGATAAACTAATTTTAACTAATCATGCTAAATTTCAAATTCTAAAATTTCAAATTATAATTTATAAAAAATCTCAAAGGTTAATGCTTTTAAATTCATTAAAAAGAGACCTAAGTGTTTTTTGGAAGTTTGACCATACGGATAATTTGTAGAGATGATGCCCTACATTTTTTCTGTTGAACCAAACTTTATCAAACATATGGAAGGCACATATTATAATACATCTATGTTTTGTACAATACCCCTCGGGCTTTTAGGGGTTAATTAGAGTTATAAGTTCAACATGTATTACCATGGTGTCGGAAAAATATATTTAAATTTAGATACATGGATGATTTTCATTGTAATTTACACCTTTGCTAAAATAATCGGTTTTTTTTAGTAAATTTTTGGAATTGATATGAATTTTCTTTCACATCATTTCAAGAAATCATAGTAATTTCAAAATTTCACCAAAATTTATGAAAAAATCATGATTTATAGTGGACACATAGCGTCATTTACTGAAAATAATAAATTAAATTCTGATCTTATTTACAGTGGCAAAATTGAGTGTGACAAGTAAAGCATGATTCCATGGTCATAGGCCCAGGCATTTAGGGGTTAGAGGGTATTGTACATGTGGTCATATGTTGTTGTGACGTGTCTGTGGTGAGGTTTTGGAGATTTTTCTGCCACGTCACAAGGGCAACTTCATGCAATAATACTGAAGCCGGCAGAGAGATTGACGGAGAAATTGACACCCCGGAGATTAGTGTAAAACACAATCAATGATCCGTCTGGTGGTCCAGCTAGTAACGACCTACGAAGACCTGCTGATGGGTAGTCAACGGCATGGCGTGCAGAAACAACTTTAAGAAATTCAAAGAAGATGAAGCTCTCCGTCATCAAAAGGAAGGAACCTCACAGCTTGGGTCAGTCAGACCTCGTGGCTGAGGACCAACGACACCCACTTGAGCTCCAACCGTGCAACCTGCACCTTTGGATTCCAAATCGACCAAAAGAAAACGAAAAGAATTTAAGAAAAATTAAAACGGAAAACACAAAAACTGCAGCCTAGCTTAAAAGTCTAAGAAGTCTATCTACGTGCCTACTTGCAGCAGTACGTGGGTCCGTCCAATGGTGTCTGCATTGTTGCCGCACACATCCACTCGGTCCTCGATTGTTGCACGTAGCTTCCTCTGTACTCGTCACGTTGCGTCATTCATACATGTCAAGGTTCTATGTTCGATCCACGAGCTTCTGATCATTCCTTTGATCCATTCATTGCTCAGACACTTGCTGCAGCGCATCATGATCTGAGTGGTTTAGATCTATAATACTATTCCAGGTTCAGGTTTTTTGTTGTTTAGCGGCAAGGGTTTTGTGGGGAGGAAGTGGTGGCTGTTGCAGTCTGTTGAATGTTTCTAAGAATTTGAAGGTTCTACGAGCCCGAGGTCGATCTTGCATTTTTCTCAATTGATTGAAGTTGGTGAGCAGTTGCAAGACGACACTCACTCAGGCGCTTTTGTGCACACAATTTGAATGGAATAATGCTTGCTGTTGATACTCACACATCCATTATTGGAAGCGTTCGGCGGTGATTCGTGGAGTGGAAAGCTAGGCTCTCTGTGCATATTAATTGACACCAGTAGGTACAAGGTCGATTTGCACTCGTACGAGTTCGCTACAGTACTCAGTATTGGCCGAGTTTAACGTGTATTTGTAAAGACTTCCCTGAAATTGTACGTCGCCCACCGGCCTGCAACCACCAGTCTTAGTTTCAAGATCTTTGAAATGTTACGCCATTTGTGTTTTGTGTGTTTCCGAAAGGTTGTTGTTAGTAGCTTGTATAGTGTAAGCTACAGAACTTTCAGTTTTCTCGAGCCTTGAGCAGGGTCATCCTGTAGACCAAGTAGTAAGTCTTGACGCATGCGGTGACCAATTGTAGTAAAGGAGTATTCAGTTTATCGTGACAAATGGAGGGAAAATACAATAAAATGGCTTGTGGGTGCTGTGGCGTGATCTGTCCTAGCTAGCACTGTTGCAAATTCTCAAGAATGGTTACCATTCTGAGAGATCGATATAATTCAGAATCACGTTCTGAAGAGGCTTTTACAGGGTCAGAGAATCAATTACCACCGGCCTTCGTTATTGACGAATTCCTTTTCCTTGTACTTCTTGCATCGTGTGCAAGTGTTAGAACTTGAAAAATTCCAAGTGCATGTCTCACCATTCACTAGCTCTTCCGGTTGTGAGAATCCTTCTCCCTCCCGGGGTGCTGGGTCGTCAGCCTTTTGATGTTTCGAGAGGCAAACATTTTGTTGAGTTATGGCTTAGAAAGTCTCTCATTTTGGCTTCGTTTTCTGCAGGTGTTGGCCATAGCTGAGTGAGTGAGTGCCTGCAGCTGAGTTTGCGTTCACAGGATATACTTGACTTACTAGCTAGCTTGCACTGTTCAGTAGGGCAGCTGCGTTTTTCTTCGACCTGAACAAGACTTGGACCCTTTTCTAAGAGCAGACCTTTGTCAACACAGGAACTTACACGAGTTTATTAATGATAGGGTGACGAAATTGGCCGCGTCCTGACTGCATGGGGGAACAATCTAAAGCTTTCGGATATTGTGGTGGAAAAACTTGGACTCACTTCCGAGTCAGACTGTATACGGTCTATCCTGCGAGGTGAACTTAGTGAGGACAGCGGCAGGGTTTGGATATTCAGGAATCTTCTTCTTCGTTTCTGTGCAAGTTTGGCAAAAGGGAAACTAAGCGAGGAAGATGGCTCTGGAAACCCTTGAATCCATTCACGGTCGAGGAGACCTGTCATCGTTTCTGAGTATTCTGAAGTGAAACCAAAAGGGTCCTAGGCAGGAAGGTTGCAACTGTCGGTAATTTTACACCGGCCGCAAAGATGAAGGGGCTCAGCCTGAGGAATTCGTGGCTTCTGCTGCTAGCCAGCTTGATGTTGCTTTTTGCAAGTGGAAGTGCAGTTTCAGATCCTACCGAAAGTAAGACTTGCTACCAACTTCTGTTTAATTTGGGTTATGTAGGCTGTGGTGGAGGTAATAGTTTCCATATTGTGACCCCTTTCAGAACTCGTAGCTTTTCCCCATTTTGACGAGGAAGTTGAACATGTGAGGTTCTTTAGTATCGATTGAATACATTGTGCTTAAATTGTAAAGGTCGCCATGGCTTGAATGGAGCCTGTGTCACAAATGCGAACTCCCTGTTGGAAAAAAAACAAAAAAAACAAAATCATTGGAGTGTTTTTTCCACCAATGTTGTTTCAACAGGGGTTTGCACTAAGTGTGTTACCTTCACTTTTGCATGTTTGGAACTTTCACAGTATAGATAATGAAGGTCCGAATGTGTGATTTATTGGCTCTGGATCGAAGGGGAGGCCCTGCATTGACAAAAGTTAAATGTGAGGAAGGAAGTTTTGATCGAGAATGATGCTACATGAAAAGCGAGCTAGTGCTGCAATTTGTATATTTTTGTACAGGGACAGAGCCAATCTTGTTTCTGTTAAGGAAGGTGTAAATCTTCTGACTGGATAATTCTAGACTAAGACCGTGCGATTGATTTCTTGTGATTTCAGCGGCTGCACTGCTTGCTGTCAAGAAGAGCATCGGTGACAAACAGGGAAAGCTGGCCGATTGGCAAGGCACTGATCCATGTGGACCTCCGAGCTGGACTGGCATCTTTTGCATTCAAAATCTCACTGCATATGGAAACGTTTCTGTTGTCAGAGAAATGTAAGTGGACTCTGTTTGTAAACAATCTTGAAAGGAGCATTTAAAGGAAGTACCACGGTATCCTTGAAGCTGCTTAAATTATCCTTGGACATCTTGTTTTTTCTTTGACACATCATGTACATACCTTCTTAGAGCAGCATCAATCCAACACTGTAAAAGGGGCAACACAAATGAGGAATATGTGTCCACATTTCTCATTTTTGCTGCCCCTTTTGCAGTGTTGGATTGATGATGCTCTTACATCTCTCGAGAGTTCTTCTTACAATCAATCACTTCAATAGCTCCCTGTGCTCTTAGATTGACACTTGTGAACAAGCAAAAGTAGCATGCTATTGCATACCATTCTCTTCCAAATCATACTTAATTTTTAGAAGCTGTCAGATGGGTGCATTCATAGAACAACGTCAGAATGTTGGGAAATAAACATACTAACCTCAGATATCACATGATCAGTAACCTCTGTAGAAATAAGACATATGATTGGTTCTAATTTCTTCAATTGTGGGCTGATTTTTTCTTAATGGCTGGAGGTAAATTAACTATTGTGGGGATGGTGCAGTCATCTTCTAGGGTTTGGGCTTACAGGCACGATTTCACCTCAGTTTGGCAACCTCACTCATCTGAGTACACTGTAAGCAGAACTTACAACTTGGGATCATTTACATCCCAACTGTCTTGCTAGTTTGTTGACTTATTTATTATGGGCATTGCATTTCTGCTGGAATGCACGGAAGTTTTTTCTGTCCTGTGACCAATTTCTGATATTAAGCCATGCTGCATTTATACGAATGTAGGGATCTGATGCATAATCAGCTAACAGGCAACATCCCGCCAGAGCTTGGGAACTTGGAGCAGCTCTATCTCCTGTAAGTTGGCCAACATTGTGGATTTTCAATGTTTCATGAATCTAACATGAAGATGCTACTTGTCCATTGGGTGTTGAATGATCGGATTGATTACGTTTGTTAAATTGGCCTGTGCAGACTCCTGAATGGAAACAAGCTGACAGGATCTATTCCTTCACAACTGGGCAATCTGATGACCATGAATAGGCTTCAGCTGGACGAGAACTCGCTCACCGGCGAAATTCCCTCCAGCCTAGGAAATCTCACGAATCTCAGACATATGTAAGTGAGCCCTATCAAATCCTCACTGTAACAACAACGACTTAATAAATTATTTCCAAACAGTTCTTAGTTCTTACAAACTGACTGATTGTGGATGTTGTTGGTACAACAACAGGCATCTCAACAACAATTCCCTCTCTGGACAGATTCCCTCCGAAATTGGCCGCAACGATTCCATACTTATGCATGTGTAAGCATTCCTTACCTTCACCTTTTTGCTAAATACTCCGTATGAAACTCATCTTTAAACCTCTTTCTGGAGAATGTTCATAACATTCTTAGAACTCACCCAAAATTTAAATATACCTCAAAAGTTTGATATAAAGTGTATGCATGGCACTTACAACCTTTTGAATGTTTCAGGCTGGTGGACAACAATAACTTGACGGGTCCCTTGCCTACATCTTTTGAATCGCTATCTTACCTCCTTATCATGTATGTTTCTGTCATACTCGAATTCCACTAATATGTTTGAGCTTCGCTGTCTAATGAACATTCTTGTTAGGTTTAGGGTTGTTGTAATAAATTATGAATTTTATTGGATTCTGTGTGCGGTCCCTGAGATAAAATTTTGGTGTGAAAGTTTCCAACACCAATTGCTGTCCCTTAGTTTGCTTTTATGTGCCTGCAGACAGGTGGATAATAATCCCATTGGGGGAACTATTCCCAATGAATGGGGGCAGATACCGTCCCTCATAAAGCTGTAAGCACATTCTCTAGTTTCTTCTTAACTAAGGCTGAACATTTCAACCTCCTAATATTGGTTTTTTCAATGTAGAGGTTTTGCACTAGTGCTTTCTTTCTTTTTTCCTCTCTCTCTCTCTTATGCATAGCTACAATCAGCTCATGATTGGAGATTACTAAAGGATATGCTATGTCTATGCAGGAGCGCAAGGAATTGCTCATTAGAAGGCCCGGTTCCCAGCCTTGCCGCTTTGACAAGTTTGCACTATTTGTAAGTTATTGCAAGTGTAAGCTAATTAGTCCATTTAAAATTAGTTAATCTTGAGGATTTAGTCAATTAGCAATCATCTGAGCTGAATGTATCTTTCATTGCAGGGACTTGAGCAAGAACAAATTGGAGGGTTATTTCCCGACCAACTTTTCATTAGATCTCATAACCATGTAAGTCCCAGCCTTCTTTTTGGAGGTAAAAATTGAATGATTTTCCTGCATAAAGTTTCTTCAGTCCTATTCACATGCTAACTAGTCCAATAACTGTAGTATTACACCACTAATATTGATCATCACAATGTTACATAAAACTTCAACAGATGAGTTGGAGAAAAATATGGTCACCTGAAAGGCTGATCCAGATCTTTTAATTATTTTTTCAGTGACGTTTCGGAAAACAATTTCATTGGAGCAATCCCAGACGCTGTTGCTAGTCTGCAAGACATTCAGGCCTTGTGAGTGCTTCGTGGCTACAAACTCCTGTGACTGATTGTTCTGCATTAATAAAAGATTTGACTTCTCAGAAATTATGCATGAAATTTTCTCTCTTCATATCACCAAACCCAATAACAAATCAAGGTTGTCTATGACCTTGAATGCTTCTTTGAGTGTTATGGTGGAAGGGCCTTAAATTAAAATGTTGGGGACTATTAAAATGTTGGGGACAATTAAAATGTTGGTTATTATTATTGTGTGCAGGGAGTTTGCATTCAACGGTTTCAATGGGTCAATTCCTGAAAATCTGGGATCTGCAGCAAGCTTTAAAAACCAAACTCAGCAGACAATTGTGTAAGTTCCATGAACAGGCCATTTGTAGAGCTTATGTGCTTTCACAAAGAAACCTCCACAAATCAGAGCCCAAATTGGGCTCCATGTTTTTTTTAACAGTTTTGAGTAGGTCTTATTTGAACTTCCTCTCGTTCAAATTTATTCGTTTTTTGACCAACAAATGCAATGATCTTCACTAGTTCTGGTGATATAAAATTTGGTCCCATTTGAATTATATTTTCACAATGTGATCAATTGAATTTTTCATTTTAAAACTGTGGATAAATGATCCTTTAGGGGTTAGCCTAAGTTTGCTCATTCTGAGCCTTCAGAACAACTAAAAGTTACAGATATGGACATTCTTGATTGAGTAGAATGACATGGCAGAATGCCCAATAATGCTCTTTGAGCCTCTTGCCTTTTGAGCATTATCAAGTCCATTTTGGAAGGTCTACCCCTAAAGCAAACTTTGTGATTTCTTGCAGAGACCTTCGCAACAACACACTTACGGGATATAATATCTTGATCACAGATGCTGGTGAAGAAAATGGGAACGTGACACTCAGGTGAGGATTCCACTCGTAGGAATGTTTAGCATCTAAAGAATCAGAGCTCGCCTTCTTACACCCTATCATGGGCAAAACTTCAAAAATTCATAACTTATTCATACAAAGT
Source organism: Pohlia nutans (assembly GCA_022496805.1). NCBI lineage: Eukaryota > Viridiplantae > Streptophyta > Bryopsida > Bryales > Mniaceae > Pohlia > Pohlia nutans. Next base: position 26,624,463 of record CM040096.1, read on the forward strand.
CCAAATAAAACATATTATAGTGTGTTGGAATTCCCTAACTTGAAAATAGAAACAAATCATTTTCACGTACTTTAATAACAAGTACAGTTAGTAGCTAAAAGTCACGACTATGGTATTTCTACCTATCTTGACACGCACTACACGAATTTGTCCTATGACTAGTGCGTGGGACACTAATTTAACAAAGTCACACTATTTGCAACGTAGTGCCTGCAGGCAGAAATCAAATGAATGTATGATGTACAGTACATTTTCAAGTGACTCTAATTTGCCACGGTCCTTACTAATATATAGGATTTAACATAGTTAACAGTGAGAGTTTGATGATTGTTGATGGTACTGCAGGCTGTCTGGAAATCCCATATGTACAGAGAACTTCATACCAGACCGGCTGCAACTGAAATACTGCATTGATCACGGAAATGAAACAGTGGACGATAGTTCCGGGTCGGTGGGAAATGCCTGTGCAAGTTGCAAGGCGCCCAGCATGGCCGTGCTGGACTCGCCGCAAGGGCAGTGCCGGTGTGCGACACCCATTGAGCTGGAGATTCGACTCAAGAGCCCCAGCTTCTCGTTTTTCAACCGTTTCCAAAACGAGTTCTACTCGCTGGTCACAAGCGTGCTGCACCTCAACGACTCGCAAGTCCACTTGGGCAAATTGGAGTGGCAGCCTGGCCCCCGTTTGTACATGCTCATGTATTTGTTTCCTGCTGTGAATGCCACTTTTGACTCCTCGGAGTACAATCGCCTTTTCCAAATTGTTGCCAACTGGCAACTGTCCGCTGGCACCGAATGGGCTCTCTCTGTTATTGGTCCTTACGAGCTCCTCAGCTTCAGTGAAGGTAAGATTTCAAACACTTTCTTACCCCGGCATTTGATCGAGTCAGCACAGTTAACTTTTATCAGTGAGTGTTTTTGCACTTCATCGCTGTTTAACGGATCCACTCTAAGGTTACGTGAAAGTAGAGAATTAACGTACATGGGAGGGATGCTATTTCCATAATGACAGAGGCTGTACATACTGTACTTTTACGTTACTACCATATCAGTTATGATTGGATTCTGAGTCTAAAAAGCACTTGGACACTATAACGCCAACACAAGAAGGACAAGATTATGGTATATAATCATGCTCTACAAAAATGGGCTCTTTCAAGGTTATGAGTTTTAAATTTTTTTTGATATGATAGGGTGAACTTACCAGTTCATGTGGGCTTTAAAACAATATTTATTTAAAATTCAAATTGATATAAGACTGGTATTGATCGATAGAGTTCACCAGGTTATGGTTGCAATTTCTGGGACCTTAACACATCAGATGACCTTCGTGTATTGAAATTTATATGATCGAGAGGATTTGGATGGGTTTAGAAGTATCTGACTGTGGCGTCATGTTAAATGTTTTGGTACAATAACTAATTGTCTTCATGTGGGGAGCCTGATTTACACCTGAAAATCGATCCTTCCTTTAGAACTCAAGAAAATTTCAAACCTGTAGGGATAATTATATTATTCTACGTGCTTGTTACATTTTGCAGTGGCTAAGGCTCCTTCGAAGAGCTTTTCTAAAGCTGCAATAGCGGGGATCGCAGTGGGGTGCGCAGTACTAGCTGCAGCCCTTTCAACGTTTGTGTTCTTTTGGTGCAATCGCAAAAAGTGGAAGGCAGTGCCTCAAAAAAGCTTTGGTAAGCTAGGCTTCTGTGTGGTGGACATCACTGTATGGGCTTAGTATGCATTAGTTTAGTTCTTTGAATCTGTGTGACCCTGTAACCATATTTACATTCTTGCTATTGTGAGTTGGATAAGTGAAACAGTGACATAAGTATCTTAAAAGCATGTGATCATAGAGAGACCCCAGATGAATCATAGAGATCTCTTTATGAATTACATCGTGTTTATCTTGCAATCTCCAGGCTAGGATATTGTTTAATAATTAGACTTGACATATAGTCAGATAATTCAAATACAAAAAACCATGTAACTTCAGATTATTTAACGTTCGGAAGTCCTTCAGATTCTGAAACTTACGGTGCGCCGTACGTGCATGATATATGCAGCTGAGAGAAGCCTGGCATTGATGCCACCGGGTTTGAAGCTTGCTGGAGTGAAAGCATTTACGTTTGAGGAAGTTCAGAGGGCAACCAACAACTTCCACATCGACTCGACGCTCGGGCGAGGCGGCTATGGCCATGTGTACAAAGGCCTTCTTCCCGATGGAATGCTCGTTGCCGTCAAGCGAGCTGATGGGGGCTCTCTTCAGGGCTCTGAGCAGTTTTACACAGAAATCGAGTTGCTGTCTCGAGTTCATCACCGAAACCTTGTCCAACTCATTGGCTTCTGCAACGACCAGGGAGAGCAGGTAAGACTAATTAATATGACCGTCCCAACTGTCTTGTGGCTGTTGAACTTAGGGAGTTGAACAAGTCAGAGTAAATTATTTAAATTTCATGTCAAGAATTTTGGAACAAATGGATACGTCAAGCTCATCTTGGAAAAATTCTGGTTGCAGATGTTGGTCTACGAATTCATGCCAGGAGGAAATTTACGGGACCACCTCATACGTAAGTTTCTCGAATTTGGAAGATAAAAACAATGCATTTATATTGCAGGAATCCTTCAATAACAATTGACTTCAAAATCCCAAGTCTGTAGTCTTCAAATTTTACCAGTTAACTCACCGTTAGCGGAGTCTAATTATATGGACACTTTTAAAAGAAGTCCATATCATCTATGCCATGCCTAGATAAATGTGTGACATGAATGGCACTTCTAGACTAATTTTATTCGTTTTGGGTTCATGTTACTTTTAGATCCCAATACCTTAATGACTTGAACCAGTTGTCTTGAGATTCAAGAGATCAGACTTATAGTTGCTTTCATAATGACTGTTGGTAACAATTTGATACAATTTCACTAACAGTAGCATTCAATTAATTCGCTAGAAGCTACGAATGCCCATGTAGATGGGTTTATAACGCACGTTGTAACTACGGTTGCAATTACAAGAATCTTCTGATTTTGAAGCCCTGATTTTTGGCTGGTACGTGGCTCTGCATGCAGCGACGGAGATGTTGGATTATGCAACACGCGTGCGCATTGCATTGGGGACAGCCAAGGGCATTCTGTACCTCCACAATGAGGCTGATCCACCGATTTTTCATCGTGACATCAAGGCCAGCAACATCCTTTTGGATCAGAAACTGAATGCCAAGGTTGCGGATTTTGGCCTCTCCAAACTGGCGCCCACTCCCGAGATGAGTGGTAGTACCCCGGAAGGCGTCTCCACCAACGTCAGAGGCACGCCAGTAAGTCGATTTCTCATCCAGCTTCACATCTCGAAAATAATGCAGCTTTTTTTTCGAAAATGATTCTCCATTCATTACGATTGTCAAGCTTTTTGCACTTTTCCTCTCTGGAACATCGGATCTATTAATACCGATCCTAGTTCTTAGAGCTCTGAGCATTGGAATGTCAACTTTGGGGCAATGAAACATGCCAATATTAATTTAATGAATTTGTCCATTACTTGGGTGCTTTGTTTTTATGTTTAGGGTTTTATTCCTGGGTGCATGCAAACATCATTAATTTTGATGACTTGAGTCATTGAAACTAATAGCAGATATGATCTGTATTAATTCTGTGTGATTGGCTGTAGGGGTACCTGGACCCAGAATACTTCATGACAAACAAATTGACAGACAAGAGCGACGTGTACAGCTTTGGAGTGGTGTTGTTGGAGCTTATCACTGGCATGTTACCCATTGCTCATGGCAAAAACATCGTGAGAGAGGTACCCAAACGTACTTTCAGCCTCTCACTAGAGCACGGCTCTCAAATATTATTACAGGATAATATTTCAAAATATTGAACTGTACATTAATTGTAAGAATATGCTTACAGTTGAGTCTATTACATGTCATGTGGAACATACTAGATATTGTGTTTGTGTATCAAGGAAGACAATCTTGCTCGCTCTAGAAAAGAATGAAACAAATCATAATGCCAACTAGCTTGTTCATTAGTCGTCACCGCAAATTGTGTGAAGTTTTCTTTGGTTGCAAAACCCACATGTTAGGCCTTCGATGAACCAAAAATTACATGAATCTTGGTTGTCCAAGAATGCGAATATTTTGTTCCTGCATGAAGCACGTACTGATTCATTGTTGCAAAATTAATAACGTGGTACTGTAACCGAAATCAATTCATTCTGGAGAGACTGCTGCAGATCCAAGACGGTGTGAGGGATGGCAAGTTCTGGGACCAGGTGGATCCGTGCATGGGCTCGTACCCTCGCAAAGGAGTGGAAGCTCTGTTGGAGTTGGCGCTAGCATGTGTGGAGACGGACCAAGACAAGCGGCCGCAGATGATCGAGGTCACGCGTGATTTGGAAACCATCCTGCGCGACACCGTGGCACCGGAATCTCCCAGTTCTTTCTGGAACCGAGGCGACTCATCCAACGGCTCATCCTTCAACAAATCCGAGTTGTGGTCCGGCAAGAAACTGATCAGCCCCAGCTCCCTTGGCCTCATCAATCCCAACGACGTGTCGTGGGCGTCCAGCGACGAGCTCATGAACAACCATTCTCGTGATGTCACCATTGAGATGGAGCCAAGGTAGTACGTACGTCAAGCTAGATCTGTCATGTCATTTCTCGTGACATTCAAGAGGTTACAATCCATGAAAAACCTGGACTGAGTTTTCATGAAAATGGCTGATTGCTGCGATATATGTATCTCATGTGCTGCATGCTTTGATGTGGCCGTGCATGGCACAATGATCCTTAACGTGACAGTAGCTCTATAAAGTTGTGGCGATGGATGCACGACCGTCACAATCATCTCCTGCAGCTAGCTTTTGAATTCTAGCGTGAGAGTATTATTTACAGTCGTCTGTAGCATGCATGAAGCAGAACATCGATCTCCTGAAGATTTACGCAAGATTGTACAGTCACTCAAAAACTGAGTCTATGTTTGAGTCTGTCAACTTCGGAGTGCTACAGCTAGAGGTGTAGATGTGATCTATTTTTAGAAATTGTCCCATTTGAAAGCTACTTGAGTGTAGATGCATGCCACGTTGCCCTAATCTCACTTCACGTATTCAAACTTGAGAGAGAAGGGAAGAAGAGAGGCTGCCTTGATAGACTCGGTTCTCTGAGTACTTTTGTAGCAACCTCCTGTGAGTGAAACTTTGTCAATTTTGATGCGTTTGGAGTGAAATGTTTTGTAGGTGGTGTTGAATTGAAGCTATAGAAGGTTTAGTGTGAGTATAGAGAGGTTGTGAGGCATTATGAGGTCCATTTCTAAAGAGAAAGAGTTGAATGTTGTTGCTCTTTTGCGAAAAAAAATGAGAGCAGTAGAGAAGTTGCGCGAGCTACTGTTTTGTCACAGTCAACGGTGAATAATATTAGAAAAAAATGCTTTCAAAGCATAGACATGCCAAAAGGAGGGTGTCCAAAGGCTCTAACAAAGTATGAGAAGGGATATGTAGTACGTGCAGTCACTGTAGGGGAGTAAGAAAACGCAGTGGAAGCAACAAAATCAGTGGAGTGAGATAGGAGTAGAGGTTTGTGTTGAAACAGTGAGGGCTGTCTTGAAAGAAGCAGGTTTATGATCAATAAAGAAGGTTTCTAAGCCAGCTTCGTCTCCTAAGAACGTGAAGGATAGATGGGATTTTGCTAGAGTACACAAAGATTGGACAATTAGTGATTGGGAGATGATTGTTTTTAGTGATGAGACAAAGGTCAATCGTTTCAAGTATGATGGAAAGACTTGGTGATGGGTTCATGATAGAAAGAGCCTTTCAGTTCGTGTTGTTAAACAAACTTGTAGTGAAACCTGGTGGAGGTTTAATCATGTTTTGGAGTTGCTTAACATCAAAAGGAGTAGGTACTGTGTGCAAGATAGATGGGAGGATGAAGACTACATATTATTTGAAGTTACAAGGGGAATTGTTCTCTACATTGATTGATTTCGACTTTGATCTAAATGAAGACATTTTTCAGCAAGACAATGCTCTTGTGCACACAATTAGAGTTGTTCAGGATTGGTTTTGGGAGCAACCTTATGATGTTATAGAGTCGTTTGCAAAATCTCTTAACCTCAATCCCATTGAACAAGTTTGAGCCTCCTTAAACGGCGATTGAATTCCTATCCTATACTACTCCAAAGAATCTTCATGAGTTGTAGAATAGTGTGCAAGATGTCTACCCTTGCATTAGTGTAGATGAGTGTAGGAACTTATATGCTAGCATGCCTGCTCGAATTGCAGCAGTTTTGAATGCAAAAGGAAGGTGGACAAAATTTTGAGTGCTTTGTAGAAAGTGCTCAAAAAATTGAGTCAATGTACATACCCAATTTCGAAATCTTGTATCTCACAATGAGTTGATAAATTTTGTTTTCTATCACTTAGATGTTGTTCATTACTTCATGCTTTACAACTTTTGTTTAGAAAGTTTTTGAATTTGCTCATTTGTTTTCATGGAATTCTCAATCCCATGACATTGACTTAAACATAGACTCAGTTTTTTGAGTGCTATAGCATCCCATTACTGCACCGTTAACAAAGGTAACGCCGATATTCCACACTCCCGAAGCATGGGAACTCGTGCTCAACGCCCTGTTACGCATTGGAACGCGTGCATTCCCCATATTACTGCACCGGCACTCGGGCTGCTGCCCTCGAGCGCGGGTGCAGTAATATGGGGTTATGCACTTGTTCCAGTGCGTTATCCCTTATGTTTCTTTTGTGTGCTTGAGACTTAGTGAAGGAATTTGTCTGAATTTTCTGTGTTAATTCAAGATATGTAGGCTGTTGAAGTAACTAGCGCTGACGGATTGACACATCCCAGTTGACAAGTTTTATTCGTTGGACTGGTGGGTCTGAAACTGCATGCAAAGAACCGTGGATTATCGTCGTGGCGCCGGGGGCTGGACAAGCTCGGAATTTAATCTGGACTGTTAAATTTTCCCTTGGCTGGATAAATTGTCAACTCGGTTAAACGTGACTGGCAACCTCACTTCCATGGTATTATGCACAGTTGAATTATTTTTGGAAAGCCGGTGAACAGCGTTGAAAGTGAGTGCGACTCGGGCATCTGAGAGTAATTTTTTGAAACACGGGAACTCATAGTTATGAATAAAATAAATGGGTATAATCTACTCGCAGCTCAAGTGGACACCGAAGGTGCGTTTGGGAGAGTGGCTAATTGCTGCGTAATGCGAAGGCTTTGACGTTGGATCAACTGATCCATCTGCTTTGTTGACCCCAGCTTGCAGCTTTCCTTGCCAGTCAACATGTTGCAGCGCATGTGAATTAATGCTGACGTAAGTCATTTTAGCGACAAGACTGACGTTCATGAAAGCAGCTGAACGTACTTTTTCATAACATTCTTGAGCCATGTGGGAAGAAATCATGACTGGGCTTATGTGGAGCCATACAATAAGAAAATGAAAGAAGAAAAATGAAGAGTGATGTTAGCTAAAAATCATGGTGAATAAGATATGTACACCTATTATTTTGGTATGAAATATTAAATAAGCATTTGAGCATGTATTATTTATTGGGTATGTCCCTAGGACAGAGTGACTACCCATTGATTTCTCTTTTGTATTGACAACCCTTTTCACACGTTTACTCTTTCACCCCCAACCTCGATCTTCAGAAGACCCGGGCTATCCCCCCCTGCTTTATGCAGAACCCCCCTCCCCCCATGAAATCATTTAGCTAAATTGATGAAGCCATAATTGGACAAAGAATCATGAATGACTGCCGGTAGTGTCTCAATTTTGAATACAAATTATCAAAACCTAGGTACATTATAAGTGCCATTGAAGCCCAACAATCGTAGATTCCTTCTCTGAATTAATTACAGCTTTGTCGTACACGGAGTGAATACAGAGTGAATAAATGAATGATTTTCAGGAATGCAGAGTGTACACGAAACTAGCTCTCTAAGACATTTTTACTTGATTACCTGCAATTGAACAATCGTCCTTCGTCGGCTGTCCTTGGAAATAATTACAGTTTGCCCACGTACAAGTTTTGACGTGAAATTAATGATTTAGTAACGTCGATAATACATCTAAAAAGAATCATGTGGTGTCAAGGTACAACCAACATGGCCAGTTGACCACTGTGTTGTACAAGCACCGCTTGAACTAAGTTAAGCAGGGTTGTTCATCGTGTCGTGTCGGAGAGAAATCCCGACACAATGTCGTGTCATGCCGGCATTATGCCGGATCGTGTCGGGATCATGCCGGCCCGAATTTTTATCGGGTAATTTTTTTTTTGACTTTTACCCCGCATGTCGACACGTCAGTATTTGACGTGGACTACTTGATGATGTGGACTTCTAGTGAAATTAAGGTCCTTCAGTAAAGTCAAATGGTTTTACCCATGACTGCCCGTCTGCCCTCTCCGACTGCATCTTTCCCGTCTGCCCACGTCGTCGGCCCCCTCCCCGTCTGCCCGCCCCATCTGCCCCCACCCGACTGCCCAGTGCCCGTCTGCCCTCCCCGACTACCTCCTTCCCGTTTGCCCTCGCCGACGGTCCCTCCCCGTCTGCCCGTCCCGACTGCCCTATCCCGACTGCCCCCGCCCCATCTGCCTCCACCCGACTGCCCATCCCCGCCCAAAATTCCCCTCTCTCTGTACGTCTCACTGTCATGTTTCTTCTTCAGGGTTCTTGCATTCTTCAAACTCATGATTGCATGACACCTCTGAACTACAATTGCATTTCAAGTTCACTTGAAATTTCAAGGGTTTTTCCTTGGGTGGTAATGTTGTTTTCTTCAAAACAGGTCGCTTCAGCAATGACTTGTACGTACTACTGCTGGTGAATTTTTTACCGTGCGCCTTCATTAGAAAAGGAACTAGTTTGAATTGATGTGGCTTGGGTCCAAACCTCCCATGCTGTAGTTTAACAGATGGCTGCCATGGTTTCCAATATGAAACCTTAGACTCAACATTCATCACGTTCCTCATTGGGGATAGGAGCCCTCCCTCTTGCACCTCTTCCTCCAACTCCCCATTGCAAAAATGAAAACAAAACTTTGTTGCAATGCATATATATTAGCTTCTCAGCCCTAATTCCCCAACGGCCTTTGCCGACTGCCCCGACTGCCCCGTCTGCCCCGACTGCCCCGACTGCCCCGACTGCCCTTTCCCGTCTGCCAGGCCAGGACTGTCCTCCCTCTAACCCATTCGTGTGAAATGTATAAATGTCAGGAATTTTGCACCATTCACTGCCCAACTCATCATAGTGTTGTCTTGAGACTGTAGTTCTGTTTGAACTATTGCATGAGACCCATTGATTGAGTTGGGTCCACATTTTATTTTGGAGCATTCATTGCTCAACTTATCATAGTGTTGTCTTGAGACTATGGTTCAGCTTGAACCATTGCATGAGACCCGTTGATTGAGTTGGGCCCAATCTTTTGGAAGAGGTTTAGGTGATTCACATTAGCAATACCAAGGCGTACAGAGGAATGAGATAAGTGGTTCAGGGATTTAGATGTGCATCCGGGTACAAAGATTAGGAGAGTTGAATGCGTGTATTGCCAGAAGCAGATTCAATACAGAGCTGAAAGGATGTTTACTCATTTGGGGTATAGAGACGGACAAAACTCTGCGGATGTTGGAGCATGCTCCAAAGTTCCACCAAATATCACGGCACTCTTTGCTTCGTGTAGAGGAGTGCTTCCCGAGCCTCTCGAGATCATTGATAATGTTGGTAACGAGGAGCGTCGAATTGGAGAACTAGTACCCCTGAGATTGATTATTGTTCGGCAGAGGGTACTGAAGTAGCAAATGAGAACCCTCCATTGATTTCGTCGCAAAATTCTACCCACGGTGGAATTTTCCTTCCGAGTGCACAAGTTCGAGCTAGTTCTACGGGAAGGGATCTTCGTCAATTATCAATGCAAGAGGGGCTACAGTCATCTGCAAAGTTGACATTGGATAGAATTTGATCAACGGCGTTCTATGAAGCCAACATCCCTTTCAACGTGGTGAAACATCCGTCTTTTATCAACGCTGTTAAACAAACTGCAGCAATGAAGTTGCCGTACAAACCTCCTTCATACTACGCCATACGAACCTCTCTATTGAAGGCTAGACGGGCACAAATAAAGGTTGAGGTGAACGCTAAAACAAAAGATTCCATTCACAAGTACGGTGTAACGGTTTGTTCGGATGGATGGGACAATGTTCAGAATCGGCCCCTCTTGAATGTACTGATGTGTTGCCCCGCTGGTGATACGTTCCTCAGATCTATTGATACGACGGGCAATAAAAAAGATGCACCCTACGTTGCTGAAGAAATGTCGGTACATATCAATAGAGTAGGTCCCATCAACGTGGTTCAAGTCTGCACCGACAATGCTAGCAGTATGGTGGCAGCGGGCCGCATATTGACCCAAAGACATCCTCATCTTTATTTTCAAGGATGTTGTGCCCACATCATGAACTTACTTTTGCAAGACTGGGGTTCGGAAAGATGGGTTAAAAACTTGGTGAAAAAGGCTCGAAAGATTTGCGTTTTTGTCAAACGTCACCATGCTCCACAAGCTCTGTTTCGAGTGTACTCGCCCAACCACATTCTACGCATGCCAGCAGACACCCGTTTTGCAACCAATTTCATCATGATTGAAAGACTTCTTCAAGTTAGGGGGGGCTTTAGAGAGGATGATCATAGATGATCGATGGGGTGCATATTTAATAGAATTGCGTGGAAGAGGAGGCAATGCTCACGAAACAATGGGAAACGTGCGGCGTTCGATTCGTTCGGATGGGTTTTGGAATTCTTGCGAGAATTTTTTGTTCATGGTTACGCCTGTATTGGAGGTTCTACGTGTTTTTGATGGAAAACAACCTGCGATGGGAAAGACGTGGCTAGTCATGCATAAATTACAGAAACACGTTCAAAAATTTGCGGACCCTCCTTTCAATTTAGACGGTGAACTTGCAGAGCGTGCTTTAGACTCATTCGAAGCCCGTTGGGGTTTGATGTTGATTGACCTCCACTGGGCTGGTGGCCTCCTCAATCCTTTTTTGATAGGCAAAATTTTCCTTCACGAGAACCCCCGTGCACGGCCAGCATTGAACCGGGTATTACGGAATTTGACTCCCGATGAAGCCACTTACCTAGTGGCTATTATAAAGTACCAAGACTTTATTGAAAGTAGGGTGCATTTGAAGGAGTACCTCCAGCAGCAAGGGCCGATTTGCCTCCTCACGAATGGTGGGATGCCTTTGGACATGGGGCGCCGACACTCTCTAATATAGCACGACGGATATTAGCCCAAGTATGCTCAGCCTCATCATGCGAACGCAATTGGAGTATGTACTCCTTCGTTCATAACAAAGTTAGAAATCGTTTAACCCATTCGAGAGCCGAAGATTTGGTTTACATATACACGAACACGAGGCTCATGCGGCGGAGAAGAGGTGCAACCCCTGCACAATGGTACGTACGGCACATGTACTCTGACGACGAATCAGCAAATGAAGATTTTGAGGATGATCCGGAATTCAACCCCGATGACAATGACGATGGTTTAGGTCCTGATGATGACGACGCAAACGATGACCCCAATGACCCCCTCGGTGCACAACCTGACTGGGCGGACTTTGATCAGTTCGATGACCGTAATTCCGATTCCTCTAGGAATAGTAGCACTGACTCTGGTGACTCCGACGGCCACAATTTGGATGGTGGGCTTGATGGGATGAATTTCTATAATTTCAACGACGCCAACGACGACAACATAGGTGCAACACTTCCTTCTCCTCCTACCACGGGCGATAATGTAGTTTCTGTATCATTAGAAATTATTGTACCAGCCCATCCACCCACTGTGCCACATGGCGAAGGGTGTTCAACTCGTACGGAAAATATCCAACCTTTGGAAGACATTACCCACGACGGAAGATCTCTTCAGATACCATGTGAACCGTTACCAATGGAAACAGATACTCCCTTTACTGTCAGCACATCATCGACTCATACTACTGGAATTGGAGCCACATTTCTTAGTCTCAGTCAATCTAGGCGTAACGGACAAGCTAGAACGACTGGACCTCCAATTGCACGACCGAATACGAGATTACGGTTGCGTGCTGAAAATACACAACCCCCTAGTCCATTAGATGATCCAAATTCCCTTACCACCCAAGGTATTGGTATCATCAACACTAGAGCACAAGGCCAAAAGCGGCATTCTTGTAGGGCGCCAAGGCCTTTTGTGGGGCTTAATGATGACACGCGACCGGTGTTAGATGCCAATGGAATTAGAGACGTGTCAGGGTCACGGCCTACTAAAAAATTGGTCACTTCCAACCACGGTGCTTTAATTTTACGTGCCGTTTCACCCGGACCAGATGACGACATCAGTTCAAACGGCAATAGTCCTTCAAGAGCAGAGGCACCTAACGATGATGATTTTCAAGGTTAACATCTTCACAGCCATCCCCTGCTGCCTGTACTGGCCCGACTGCCCCGTCTGCCTGGAATGCCTTGTTTGTCCACATTCCGACTGCCCCTTCTGCCCTAAATCCGACTGCCTCGTCTGCCACAAATCCGACTGCCCCGACTGCCCCGTCTGTCCCGACTGCCATCATGATCTGCTTCAGCTGCCCTTTCTCAAAGTGGAAGACCTCATGGAGGAAAAATATTAATTCTAGTTTCAGATGACCCATTTTCAAAGTGGGAGACATCATGGACGACAAATATTAATTCTAGTTTCATATGGCCATTTGCACCAGCAGTGTTAGTGGCGCCTTTTTTTTTCTTTTGTAATCAGGGGAATATATATATATATATATATTTTTTATGGGAACATTGCAAGTGTTGAACTACTTCACAAGGACGTTAAACTATTTAAATTTCATCACATAGGATGCAATTTGTAATTGAACATTTCCAATTTAGTATTTCTTTACAATTAATTTATTTCATTCCATAAAATTTTACAATATTGCTTTTAAGTACTTGTTATATTTTGGTTAATTGGTTTAGTAATATTCAATATTTAATTTTGATTTTTGGCTTTAAGAGGAAATGTCATGACATTTCAATATTCAGGGATTTTAGAATTTGATGTAAATAATATTGGCTTTCCTATATGGCTTTTGAATCCATTCCTTTGTTGTAACAGTTAAAATTTGATTATGTTTTTTTAAATCCTTAATCTTGGGTGGAAGTGATAAAATACAATTGTGATCATTGGACTCAAACCAGTTAAAAGGAACAAAAACTGTGGCTTACATGAAAGTGCTAAAAGACGGTTCTGACTTTTATAGGGACTTTTGGAAGAGACAAAAATTGGTTAGAAGGGACAAAAATTGTGGCTTTAGTTGAAACCCTTCTCTAAAAAGTATCACATATGAAGGTTCAGAAATCAACTACTTTAACCGTTGAGTCTTGGGACTCCATTTTGAAATTTGTTTGTATCCATAGGCACGTTGCACGAGGAATCTTAATTCTTCGAGATTTTAATGTTTCTTTCAGACCGAATTAATGATGGATTGACTTAAATTATGTTTTTTATTACTTCCATCACACCCACATCCGGAGGCAGGCGGAGGGAAACATTGCACATACAAAGCTGGATTCTGAAATTTGAGCCCAACATGTCGCCCACCGCCCACCTGCCTGCCTCTCCCGTCTGTCCCCTCCGACTGCCTGATCTGCCCCCTCTCTTCTTCTCTAATCCTGAGCTGCCTCACCCGACTGCCCTATCCCGACTGCCCTATCCCGACTGCCCCCCTCCGTCTGCCCCCCTCCGACTGCCCCATCTGCCCTTCACTCTTCTTCCAGTCTTCCTAAATTGGCCCATATTTCCGACTACCCCATATTTCCGACTGTCCCATTTCTCCGACGGCCGAGTCTCCAAACATCATGAATTCGAAAATCAGAAATTCCTCTCCATACAAACTCTCTCCCTCCACACCTTGCTCAAGTGGCAGGTGAGAATAACAGGTGTAGAATTAAAACTTTTATATCCATAGGCACGTTGCACGAGGAAACTTAATCCCTCGAGATTTTAATGTTTCTTTCAGACCGAGTTAATGATGGATTGACTTAAATTATGTTTTTTATTACTTCCATCACACCCACATCCGGAGGCAGGCGGAGGGAAACATTGCACATACAAAGCTGGATTCTGAAATTTGAGCCCAACAGGTCACCTACCGCCCACCCGCCTGCCTCTCCCGTCTGCCCCCTCCGACTGCCTCATCTGCCCTCTTTCTTCTCATCTCTAATCTGGAGCTGCATCACCCGACTGCCCTCTCCCGACTGCCCCCATCCGACTGCCCCGTCTGCCTTTGACTTTTTTCTGTACTCTTCGTAAACCCTTCCTTATTGGTCCATATTTCCGACTGCCCCAGATTTCCGACTGCCCGAGATGTCCCTCTCCCTTAGACCGCCGGCGGCCTATCCTCTCAACACCATGAATTGAAACCATGAATTCCTTCTCTATCCAAGATTCTCCTACACAAGATTCTCCTAAACCTTGTTAGAACAGAATAGGAGCTGAAAATTGAAGGCTTTAATATCCATAATCATCTTGCATGTACAATAGATATACCAGAAGCTTTTAATGATTTTTGCAAACTAGATTAAAGATGAATTAATTTTTTCTTTTTTTCTTGTTAAGGGACATAACCATCCGGAACCACACCAAGGAAACACTATCAAAACTTTGGAGTAGTGAGCCCACAATATTAATATACGCCCATTGGTAATATAAAACACATGTGGCATGGCATTTGGATGATGGTAGAACATCGTGGAAGGCATATTATCATGTCCAGTGAGCCCACAATATTAATATACGCCCATTGGTAATATAAAACACATGTGGCATGGCATTTGGATGATGGTAGAACATCGTGGAAGGCATATTATCATCTCGAGTGAGCCCACAATATTAATACACGCCCATTGGTAATATAAGCTCTTCGGATGCATGACTTCCACCTTCATGTTTCGTACTATTATTTACGTTACTTGGGAAAAAGCACATCCTACATTAGGCATGTGTTTTTTATGCATTTCTGAAATTCTTATGTTCGTTACTATGTAAGAATTAATCCATGGACATCTTGAAATTATCTATGGGAGAGGAAAGAGGAAGTGCTATAATTTGACGATATAGACTTCGAAGTTGTATGAGATGTCATGATGAAGTATTTAATTTTCTTTAAACAATGTAAATTGAGTTTAGAAAGTAGCCAACCGGATTTTGGGATTAAGTTTCTTATTGTGTTGACTTCTTCCTGAAGTGTACTGGGTTCTGAACTTTTCTAAGTGCTATGCAGGCGAGGGCAGTCGGGTGGGACAGTAAAGCACGGGCAGATGGATGCAGCAGTCGGGTTGGGCAGTCGAACGGAGCAGTCGGAGATGGCAGACGGATGGGGCAGTCGGAGGTGGCAGACGGATGGGGCAGTCGGGGGGGGGCCAGCAGTCGGTGCAGGGGCAGTCGGGCCGCAGTGATAATCAAGAACCGTCGGATTGAGGCAGTCGAGTCAGCTGACGAGCCGTGGTCGTTGGATGGGGCTGTCAATGCAGAGGCAGTCGGTTTTGGGTTCAATGGCCGGATATATATAGGGGACAAGCTGCCTCATTTATCACATTTCTGACGTCCTTCGAGCACATCGACAGGCTTGCTGTATAGCAACCATTGCGAAGTGCTTGGGGGTCCGAAGAAGTGGCCTGTAGTGCGGGAAGTTCTTTCATTGGAACTGTCATTCGCAGGTTTTACAAAACATTACTTACTATAAAACCTCTTACTGGACTTTGAATTGTGTAGTATATTGAATGCACTAGTATTCTTGGCCATCATAATTGGACTTTTTGAAAGTGTTGGATTTAGAATTATATCTAGATGACTAGAAAATCCTCTTACTAGTGCAAATGACTTTTTATTGCAGTGTATTATAAAGATGTCAAAGGGATATTATCATGGTCAAAGCAGCAATTCCAAGCAGACAAAGCCCAAAGGTCAACCTCAAAAGCGAAAATGAGATATATACGACAATCCCAACATTCAAGCTAGACGTGGATGGGAAACAGAACCAACTCCATGGACAGCTTTGATAGCCACCCGTTACGTAGGGTAGGTCCACGTAGACCGTGCTTTTTGGCCCAGAGAGAGGCACGAGCGGAATTGTAACAACGCAGCCGGCAAGTGGACTCAAGTAAGCAATATCCCTATGAAATGGAGGATGTTGTGCGTGCTGAGGGCAATTTCCGATGATCGTGCGTACGCGAAGCACAACGTTCCGTTGGCGATAGCTGCGATGGTGTACGCGGAGAGTGTGTTGAACGTGGAGGTGGATTGGTCCTCCCTCCCATCGCGTCTTCGGGAATCGTACTTGGTTAGGAGGCCCATAGACATTCCCATGATGCCCATGCCGCAATGGTTTAGTGACAACCCAGATCTACTGGAGAAACCCGCCCCAGATGACGGTGATGATGATGACGACTCTGATGGTTTGGATGATGAGGAGCTCTTGGAAGAGGTTCAAGATGCAATACTGGGGTACCCGAGGCCATTATAAATGTTGTGTGCATAATGTATAGATGTATATAATTATAGTATTATAATTTTTTTGGACATTTTGTGTAGTGTATTGTACGGCTTAGTTTTATACGTGTTCTTATACAATGGTAAATTAGGATCAACGGTTTTAGGAAATAGATCTCAATTTTGATTAGCCATTATAAGTTTTAATGGGATGGAGTCTCACTCACAATATTATCATTTGCCATTGTTATTGGTATTTTGGTAACTTTATGTCTTTTGACAAGGATTTGCAATATGTGGAAAAAGCAGCCATGAGTCCCGGGACTCCATTTTGGAACTGTTTTACACAGACGAGTGCCTAACATCATTAGGAACACCCCCAAACTTTTTCAATATTTACGAAAAATCATTTTCCATATGTTATCGGGATTTTGCTAACTCTATGTTCTTTGACTAGGATTTGCAATTTCTGGAAAATGCAGCCATGAGTCCCGGGACCATTTTTTGAACGTTTCTTGCACAGTTGGGTGCCTAACATCATTAGGAACACCCTCAATTTTTTTATTTTTCTTTTTTTTGTGCAAATGGTGAGAATTTCATTGCAAGAGAACAGAAAATACACCGCCGCGAGACCAGGCCCATACAAGCCAGGCCGGCGAAGAAATTTTTGCGAATTTTGTGTATTTCATAACCTAACAACCTGCAATTACCTGACCAAGAAGTTTGAATACCTGAAACCCTAACCAAGTTCCTAATTTACATGAATCTACCTCGGAGACACCCTCAAATTTTTATTTTATTTATGAAATATAATTTTCCATATGTTATTGGGATTTTGCAAACTCTATGTTCTTTAACCCCTAAACGTCAGAGAGTCCAGAAACTGGACGACTAACAGATTCAAACCCTTTTCATGTTCTCATCAATGCTTGGATGAAAGTCATCCAATTTTTTGGAGATTCTTCACCAAGTTGTTCTCTTATCTAACGGTTGGATTTAGTCATACTTGATTACATATTTTTCTAAAATTAAAATGTAGAAGTATGTCAAGTCGTTGACCAAGCCAAAATTGCATTGACTGTAGTTCAAAAGTGGCCTTCCAAAAATGAGGTCATACATTTAAGAAACACAAAAATTTCAAAGAATCACCACGTTTAAGATTATCTCATTTCAAATTCATTCCAACAAATTTAACTCAAAAATTATTAAAATTTTGTTTGTAATCGAATTTAGTAGGAATTTTTAATTTTAACCTTCAAATTTTATAATTAAATATTGGTGATAATATTAGTGAATCGAACCGTACGGATGGAATCTAAAATTCACAATCTAGAACTTTCATTTGTATATCAATTCCAAAATATTCTTCTAAATAGTACTGTATGACGATTTTTCTCAATCTCTCAATTCCAGGGACACCCTGGTACGTTTAGGGGTTAACTTTGGTGGGAGGCAGTCGGATCGTGGGCCGTTGGATGAGGGCAGTCGGGATGCGGCCGTCGCATCTGGGCCGTCGGTTAAGGGCAGTCGGGATCGTGGACCGTCGGGTAAGGGCAGTCGGGATCGAGGGCAGTCGATCGTGGGCCGTCGGATGAGGGCAGTCGGGATGCGGCCGTCGCATCTGGACCGTCGGGTAAGGGTAGTCGGGATCGTGGACTGTCGGGTAAGGGCAGTCGGCATCGAGGGCAGTCGGATCGTGGGCCGTCGGATGAGGGCAGTCGGGATGCTGCCGGATGATCTGGGCCGTCAGGTAAGGGCAGTCGGGAGGGGGCAGTCGGAGGGGGGCAGTCGGGGTTCGGCAGTCGGATCGTGGGCCGTCGGATGAGGGCAGTCGGGACGCGGCCATCGCATCCGGACCGTCGGGTAAGGGCAGTCGGGTGGGGCAGTCGGTGAGGGGGCAGTCGGATGAGGGCAGTCGGAGGGGGGGGGGCACATGATATATAAGGTGGTCAACGTGGCTCATTTTCACACGCTTGTTCACCTTCTTGAGCACATTGACAGGGTGTGCTTTAAGCAACCGCCGCCACGTGCTCGTGGGTGAATAGGTGGCCTCTGAGGCGGAGTATTTCATTGAAAACTTTACCTCAGGGGTTCAAAATTATATTTATGTTACTTGTGACTTGTTACTTGTGACTTGTTACTTGTGTGTGGATCGTAAACCTTGAACTGAACGTTAAATTCAGCACTATTTTGAACTGCAATTTAACGTTTTTTAATACTAGTTGCACTATTTTGAAGTGCGAGGTTCTTTAAGTACGTTTTAGGGTATCGGAGACTTTAGAAGGGACAGGAAGTTGGTACTGTAATCAAATTTGACGATGGCGGAGGGTGTTAATCGACGACGGTCTAGATCCGAATTTGGTGAAGGGATTGAGGTAAACGAACCACGGAAAAGTAAACCCAAAGGCACACCTTAGGACGTCCAGTGGGAAATTTATAATAACCCCGACATTCTTGCGAAACCGGGATGAGAAGAACAAACAACTCCGTGGACTGCTTTGATAGCGAGCCGTTATGTGAATTGGGTCCATGTGGACCGTGCATTTTGGCCACGAGATCGCCACGAGCGGAATTGTGCGAGCGCCTCTGGCAAGTGGACCCAGATGAACAACATTCCAATGAAATGGAGGATGTTGAGCGTGTTGAGGGCGATTTCGGATGACCCTAAATACGCTAAACACAACATTCCGTTGTGTATCGTTGCGATGGTGTATGCGGAGAGTGTTTTGAAGGTGCAAGTGGATTGGTCCTCGCTTCCGTCGGCCGTACGCAAAGCATATTTACTGAGGAGGCCAAAGGAAATTCCCATGGTGCCAATCCCCCAATGGTTTATTGAAAACCATAATTTGCTGTATCCGCCAAGGAATTACAGTGGGCCCAGTACAGAGGATGATATGCAAGTGGACGCAAAATTCATGGACGAAGTCATTGCGAATTTAGGCAGTCCACTCTTTGTAGAAGTACCACGACAAACGCCTCCCGTACAAATCTTTGAGGGACATGACGATAACAGGGATGCAGTACAAGCGGAGGCAGTTACAACGGGGGCCCCACCTACGGAAGTGACGGATGCGGCAATGCCCGATTTTGAAACCGGAACAACGGATGTGATGATGGATGAGACCGTGGTACTAAGTACGCCCGTTTTACCGGGAGGGGAAGGATTTCCAATAATTCACGACGCACCGAGTACATTGGATGGGACCCACCTTCACAGCACGGTCATCAGAGACCTCGTTAGAAAACATGAGACAGAGGTCGCAGCTCTGCGCGCCAGGGTGACATTTTTAGAAGGCAAACTTGCTGAGCTGGGTTTCAAGGAAGATGCTTCAAACGCTGATTCCATGGTATGGAGTGACGATTTTGTTGTCCCCATTGATCAAAGCATTTCGAGTGTTCCACTACCGGAATGTATGGGGAAGGGGAAGGAGGCAATGACCTCATCGCAGTTGTGGAAGTACGAGGAACGTGTCGCAGCAATGAATCGCGAGGACAAACTGCAATATGAACGGGACGCTGCTCTAGATTGCATCGCGACCACGGAGTCTTTGGCCGGTGAAGTCATGTCAAGGAACCTCGCTCTGGAAAAAGAAAACGAGGATTTAAAAAAAAAATTAGAGCGTGCTCTTAGTTGCGGGAACTTTGAAAATCACGAAGAGCTTGCAGACTTGAGGTCCCGCGTAATGGTGTACGAAGTTCAACACGATAACTCGGTGGAGTTGGAGCGGCAGAATAGGAGTCTTAGAAAGGAGTATGCCGCACTTGCTACGCAATTTGATGACTGGGCAACTGTTGCCATTCTTGCAGCAACAAGAGTGAGGGCATTGGAGATGGAGATGGAGCAAGTTGTGATAGAATGGGGGAGAGACGGTAGATTGCGAAATCTGATACTAACATCTTGGGCTGAAGTTGATTCAATGTATGACGATGACTGGCCAACGACGGCTCAGGGGATTGATTGGCCTAAATTACCAATCCAACATCAATGGAATCCTCTCCAAGAATATAACTGCAGCGCATTAGGAATACAGCGGGAATGGCCTGCACCGAACGAAATGGTTCACGACGGTTCCCAGTGCATTATTTGCAACAACTATTTTGGACCGGAGGGTTTTTGGTCATTAGGAAGTTGTAGACATAGCTTCCACGTGCAATGCCTTTTACCACGAATGATTTCCGTCCGACGGTGCCCAGTTTGCAACAGCCCTTTCCACCGCCGGTTGTATGAAACATTTGGATTGCTACCGTTCATGCCAAGTCATTGGAGGTACAACGCAACAGATTTTGCGGGATTTGTAACTGCCCAAGAAATTGGGAAGACGGTGGAATGGAGCTGGAAGTACAACATGAGCATTCAACAACTGTACATCGGGAGGCAGCAGTGGAATTGGCACGAGAGCAAAGAGAACGTACTTTTGGCCGCAAATTTGTTGTACCCGAACAAAGCTCCAAACTTCGGGTTGAAACTCTTTTTTTTCCAAGTGTTCGGGTATTATTGGGACGCAAGAATGGGGCAGTTGGTGAAAGGAGAACTTCCCATTAGACAAAGGGTGAATCACATGGGCGAGACAATACGTCCGCAGCAAGATTTAGAGGCCAATATTCTTAGCAGGGGGGACAATGTCATAAACGAACAGTTGTACCACAAACCTAGACTGGAGAGGCAAGCCATCTATGTACTGTTGCACAAGGTATCTCCAGAGACATAGCAGTATTTGAAAGCCAGACAAGAGGGTAGAGTCCGACGTCCAAATCTGGTTATTACAGAAGACGCTGTTTGTTACCGCACTAGGGGCAGCCTCCAACGGATTCATCGGGCGGCCGCAAACGAAACAACTGTGTATGCGCCACCAAAAGTGATACAGGAGGGCGAAGGTTCAAGTGGTAGAACACGGGAGGAGAGCGCATTCGATGAAGCAAACCCCGTTATCAGTTTAGAGTCGGATGAGGAATAAGGAATGTAGCTTTATTTAAATAGACATGCATGTTTGCATCATTTTCCTCGAATACAAATGCATAGTAGAGATCCTTTTTTCTCATGTAATTACGAATACTTTTTTTTGCAGTACATTCAATATATATATATATATATATATATATATATATATATATATATATATATATATATATATATATATATATATATATATATATATATATATATATATATATATATATATATATATATATATATATATATATATATATCTAGATGTATATATGTGCGTGAGTGTGTATTTATTGTATGGCAAATACTTGTCCATAATTAATTGGCATATTTTTGCAAGTTTTCCTTTTTCAAATTTCATTCCTAGTGTACAAAGTGGGACTTTAACACCTAATTGCCCAAGCATGCAAATTTGGCTTCTAGTACGGATTGAATCCGTAGTTTCTCAGCCATCATGCAGTTTTTGTAGTTTTCGTGATTTCTATACTAAAATTTGTATGGGAAGTTAGCTTCGTGTATGAGTGTTCCGGTCAATAATGAAACAATTTCTAAATAAAGTATGCCTCATTTCTTGTTGAAGTATTTCAACCCAAAATTTTAATATTTTAGTCTGACATTGTTGTTGAAAATAATAAGTCATGAAATCGAGCATCTTAAAAATCTCCTAAAATTACAACACCTCCAGTACTACGTTCCGACCCATCTCAACAAATTTTAGCCACATACTATCAATGTATTATTCATGATCAAACTAAAAAATAATTTTTTATTTTATGTTCCAAAATTTATAAAAAATATATCAGTGATGGCAATCATAGATCTAACCGTATGGATAGAATCTAAACTTCAAAATGTGTTACTTTTGTTCATACACCAAGTTTGAAATATTCATGTTAGTTGGCTTTTATAATACATCTTTGCAACACTTCCTCAATGACACATAGATGAAGGTGTTTAGGGGTTATACATGATTTTCCAAAATAAATAGAACGAGTTAATGGGAAGCCTACCGTCATGTAGTGCACGATATTCCAACTGCACTCCAATATTTTTCTTTTGGTTTCTGTTAATTGTTTTTTTATAATTGATTTACCAGCCTAAACCTTACAAAAGTATTTGGAAATTATTCCTAACGAGTACAAATAATCGAATGGTACTAATATTAATTTAAGTTTTACTTTGACAGTTACAACTGCCTATCCCCGACTGCCTACCTTGACTGCCTATCCCCGTCTGCCTACCCCGACTGCCTATTCCCGTCTGCGTTAAACCCGACTGCCCTAAACCCGTCAGCCTGGATCCGACGGCTTCCCTCCGACTGCTCTAAACCCGTCGGCCTGGATCTGACGGCCCCCATCCGACTGCCTAATCTCGACGGCATGTATCCGATAGCCTGCACCGACTGTCGTGCCCCGACTGCCGAAATCCTAACCCGACAGCCGCCTCTATATATTGAGAAAACCGCCTCATTTACTGCTGCCAGAACACACCGGTCCCCACAGGAACCCGTGACCAATCCTGCGCACGCAGAGTTTGCTTGGGTTTCCGAGGCGATAAGTTTCTGGCCTTTCTGGGGGAGGAGTTTTTCAAATTTTTCTACAAAAATATGGAAAGGAACAGCGGGTTCAAGCAACCACCGAAGAGGATCAGGACCGTAGGACAGAGCTCTATGGCTACACCATCGTCTGGGGAACAAAGCCAAGGGTTGCAGCACGTGGCAATTACATCGGATGGCGGGGACCAAAGCCAGGGATCGCAACGCGTGGCAGGTATATCGGTAGGCGTGCAAGATCTTGAGATTTCTCCCACCGCGAGTGCTTCTATTGGGACTAGGGCCATGGACCCACCACAAAGCATCGAAGTGATTGGAGGGAGTAGTTCTCAAGCACAGAGTACCTCGCTGTCAGGTTCTACTTCTGGAGGCTCAGGGAAAAAAAGGAAGCATATGACACCGGAGGAGAGGAGAAACCGGCCCCATATCCCCTCAAAGGGTTGTCTGTTTCTAATTCAGCGTTCAACCTTGCAGTTCTATAAGAAGAAGTCGAAGGAGTATTTGGAAACCAAGTACTTGCACCACAGAGTGCATGGCCTCGCCGCCGTAATCGAGGACATGAAGGTGTATTTATCCGACGCCGTCCTAAATGATGAAAGGCATCATGATGCTCCCATTGCTGAGGGCTATGGACTGTGGTTCCATAATCAAGTGCAGCAAGGCGTGTACAATCCGACGCAGCTTTAAGAAACACTTCACTCCGGGGTAGAAAAAACCCTAACTACTACTACAATGGACCTAGAATATGAGAAGCTGGTTTGGTGGAAGAATTACGCCAGGCAGGTGAAAGCCAACGCAACACGTATGCCTCCATGAGCCGACAAGTTGCTGGTGGGTCATCTTTCTTCACACGGTAGAACCGGAATCATGTGGATTCCGAGGTCAGCTGAAATTGTGTGCAAAAGTGGTGAGCAATTTCAGGGGGCGTATGGCAAGGTGCGGCAAGTATCGATTCATAATTTTGCACCGATTCCAAGTCATATGGTTTTTGCTGAGAAGACAAGCAAGATCGCCCACAAAGACAAAACTAGGGCAAGAAAAGAACTTTCCATCGAGGCCCTAGTCAATCCCGTGGACCACCCGGGAATGATAAAATTCTTTACGTTATCGGCGGAGAACATGTCTGCATTCACCATATGGTGGAATGGAAATTCACTACTGTCAGTGAAGCGGATTGAACAGTCTTTCACCACGATACATCCCTCAACGTTGCTTGCGTTGGAAGGAATGGATTTAGAGGTCCGTCTGAAGATTGCGGCATATCGTAAGCAGCAGGCTTGGCTAGCTTGGGCCTTCATGAACATCATCGATGTGTTACACAAAAGCGGCGTGCTGCACAACGATTTGAGCCCATCCAACATCCTCCTACATTTTCCACCGGAGTTACCAGAAGATGTGTACATTGGAGTGTGCGACTGGGGCATGGCATCTTGGAGTGGTGAAGAACCTCTTTCATTGAACTGGACAAGAGACGAGGCGGACCTAGAAGCGAAAAAGATGGCGCGATGGTGGATTGCACCGGAGATGTGGTATATGCTGCCCCAGGAAGTTGATGGGGTGGTTGTCTCTCCTGGCACTAAACAGACAAAGAATACTATGAAATCAGAGGCATATGCAACGGGGAAGCTCACACGATATATATATAACGATGTGTCGTCATCAACACTCTTTAAAGGATGCGATACGACCCGTGTGATGTTGAATAGGGTTTTGGATGGCCTCACCAAGGACGACCCGAAAGAGCGTTGGACCGTGGCCCATGCAGTGAACTCGATGAAAGCGAACCCATACAATCTCAGTACTCCAACCCAATGTTACCGTTACAATATATAGTTCATAGTTTTTTTCCCTTAGTCCAGCATTGGATCCTAGAAGTTTGCATTTAGTTGAATTTTACAATGTAAGTCCTTTTCAAGGACAACTTTTCCATGTGTAAATAAATATTGTTTTCTGAATTTGCGTGTTGTGCATGTTGCATCCATGTTTGGAATCGTCATTTGAACTAGATGTACAAGTAAAAGTTGTACATTATGAATTTCTGATTCTATGCATACGTTTAGATATATAATTGCTATGCCCTACAATTTTTGAATTAATTTTGAAAGTGAAATCCAAAATCCAACCCTGCATTTCAGTATAAAAATGGCATTGACAATTTATGAATTAAAATTTCAGTATAAATATGGCATTGACAATTTCTGAATAAAATTTCCAGTATAAATATGCCATAGACTATTTCTGAATAAAATTTTCAGTGATTCGTTAAATTGTAATATTCTAAGTTTAATGAGTTTTGCATATCTTTTTGTTAATTAAAATCTTTTGGAGGGATGATAAGGAGAAGGGAGTCATTCAGAACATGACAGACGGGAAAGAGGGCAGATGGGATGAGGGGCACACGGGACGAGGGGCAGACGGAATGAGGCAGTCGGGTTGAGGGGTAGTCGGGTTGAGGGGCAGTTGGGTTGGGGCACACGGCCAGGACCAGGAGGGATGAGGCAGACGGGCTGGGGCAGACGGGATGATGCAGACGGGCTAGGACAGACGGGATGAGGCAGACGGGCTGGGGCAGACCGGATGAGGCAATTTGGTTGAGGCAGTCAGGTTCGGGCAGATAGGCCTACACTGTTGGATTGAGGCAGTCGAATGCAGCGGATGGATCTAAGCCGTCGGATTGGAGCAGTCGGCCGGGAAGGGGGCAGTCGAGAGACATGGCAGTCGGAGGGAAGGGGCAGTCCGGAGTGAGGCAAACAGACTGAGGGTAAAAAATTTACCCGGGACCACATAGCCACGTAGGACACGGCTTCCAAGGGGTCCTACGTGGACATGCCACATGTGCTGCTTCAGCCACGTATAGCTTGCAACGTGGCAGAAAGGTAACTGTTTTAACCCTACCTGGTGAAAAGACTAGATGCAGTCTAGGTTGACCCTATCGTGTCGTGCCGGAGGGGTCCGACACAACATGATCGGCACGACACGACACGACACGGCATGAACGGCATGATGAACAACCCTGAAGTTAAGTCTAACTGAAAGCATCGCCACCGGTTCTCCAGACTGGTGGCTGGAAGGAAGTTGCAAGGGCCCGTAGCGTATTTTGAGGGCCAGCGTTGATCCAACACGCGGCCACTTGACTCCGGGGTCCACACAAACACTTGTCGGCTCGCCCACCTGCAGAGTCGCGATTCACGGAACTGCAAGGTGGAAGCGGAGATATCTTTGGGTCTTCGACACAAGGAAGCAGCTCAAAACTGTAGCAAACAATAGAGTTAACCGAAAAGAGTGCTTTAACCCTTAAAGGTCCAGAAAGCCCTTTCCGACCAATATTATACAACAATATTCCATTGTATTTGACATGGTTCCACACCTCCTATGGGTTTAAGATAAAAAGTAAGGTTAAAATTCACGTCGACATGATTTTGATGAGCTATTGGGGTCTCAATTTGGAACTTTCTATTTACAACAAATGTTAAATATACGATAACGTATATACTATCCCCATCATCCCTTTAAGGGTTAAAGTGGAAACTCACCTCATACTCACTTTCAACTCATTTTCATTTCAAAAAGAGAGCAAAACTAGTCTATAGTGAGTTGAAGAACAATCTAAAGCAAGACCCTGCACCGCCTATGGAAGTGGAACTGGTGACTTCCCCAATGCTAAAGGGGAGTTCCCACAAGTTCCCCCAACCCTGACTCTATTCATGAAGGGACCAAGGGACAATTCATACGTAAGTCGTATCAGAAATCGCTTATATAAGATAGTTGACTCTACATAGACTTTGTAAAGAGCCCTTCTTGTTTTCGGTTAACTCAAATGAATCAAGAGCTCTGACCTGCTGCTTGCTCTGCTACAGTAGTACCCTCTTCCTATGCTTTGAGTCGGATGGAATAAGCATTTGGCCGAGTCAACCAAGTGACACGTGGCAAGGCGCTATGGGGCGGATGACATCGGGTGGTGTCGGGCCATCCGGTCTGGAGCAGCGTTTTTTTTTTTGGCGACAAAAAGTTGCTGGTAGATGCTTGGAAGCAGCTGCAAAGGAGCTGCCAGCAACTTTTTGTCGCCAGAAAAAAAAACGCTGGTCTGGAGCAGCCTTGCTGGATAATTTTTAGTTGCGCCGTGATGCCCTCACTAGTAGCAAACTTGCCGTTTTTCATTGCCCACTTCGTCGGAAAAGTGAACAATGGCGGAATATTATGCTTATATTTATGTCTTCTTGTGACCAAAACCACTCACAAGCAGTGACACAACCCATGTGCCTGGCGCGGTTTCATTCCTTTATCATTTATAATAAGTGAAAAATGACACATTTTGGATCGCCTGGAATGACGGTGCCTCCAATCAGATCCGATAGGACTGCGAGAAACTGAGGGGCAACATCTGGAGAGGTCTGTGTGACTATGCGCGGAGTGCCTGGGCTCTCGCCAAGAACAAGATCAGGAAATCCTGAGGCTCAGGAGTTTGATAAGTTTAACCGAACATAGGATTACGTGGATGCAATTCAATCCCAATAGCTTCATTAGTTAGCTTGGTCCTCTTCTTGCCCAGCGTCGCTCTGTCGTGGTGGCTCTGAATTTTATTCATTTCTCGCAATCCA
Source organism: Pohlia nutans (assembly GCA_022496805.1). NCBI lineage: Eukaryota > Viridiplantae > Streptophyta > Bryopsida > Bryales > Mniaceae > Pohlia > Pohlia nutans. Next base: position 26,652,091 of record CM040096.1, read on the forward strand.
ATTCGTTGGATTTGTACCCAAAAAAAAAACGACACATTTCCTACTAGTTAGTGCCTTGAGTTTCTTGGAGCACTCAAACATGCTGTCCTGGCCACAATTGCCGTGTACCGCTGGCCATGCTCTGAATCAGACATTCCTCATAAATGAATTGATCCTGAAAGCTGCATGTCCATCAGTTAGTTCAGTGAACCGCACACTCGCCGGATCTCGCCCGAAGTGCCCGTGAGCACGTCGATCTTGCTCATGGCCACCATGGCCTTGACGAAGTTGGCGGTGAACGTGGCGCTGTCGGTGTTGGCGCTCACCTGGTTGTCATGCCGGGGGTTACACCTGGTATTCAACTGGACGTTAACCGGCGATCACGGATATACACATTCCAGTTGACTGTATGTTTTATACGGTGGAAGTGAGGACATCTGAGAGTAATTAGATCTTGGAACATGGAGACCCATAAGCTTAATTAGTTATGAATCATGGGTACAATCTTCTCGCAGCTCAAGTTGAGACTCCGAAGGTGCGTTTGGGAGAGTTGCAATTAATTGCTGCGTAATGCGAAGGCTTGACGTTTGATCAAATCCATGTGTTTGTTGACCCCATGCCAGCAGATTATTTGCCTTGCCAGTTGTCATGCTCCACCGCATGTGAATGCTGACGTAAGTCATTTCAGTGACAAGAGTGACGTTCATGAAAGCACCTGAGGTTCACGTATAACATTCATTTGGCTTGAGCCAATTGGAAGGTCATACTTGTGGGGCCTAGGCTTTTGCGGAGCCATACCGTACTACGTGCTACCTTTAGAGTTTCGGCTATAATTATATCATTTTTGAAAATGCCTAAATTTTTTGAAAAATTACTTTGAATTCCAATTTTTAAATTTAAATTAACATGGATATTTTACAAAAAATTATAATATTTTGAGATTGCCAAACTTAAAAATCAAAATTAAAATAATTATTTGGGACAAGAGTGCCAAAATTGAAAAGGTCGTATTGTAGTCTAAGCAAATGAAAGAAAAAAAATGAAGACTGATGTTAGCTGAAAATTGACATTGTGAATATGGTATGTATTGTACTCTTGTTATTATGATTTGAAACTTTAAATAAGCATTTGAGCATGTAAATGTCTTTTATTTGATTATATATTAACCCCTCAAGGACCGGGGAGGGGGGATGTTGAACTTAGCTCTTGTTTTCTTGACTAGCTCTTGTAGCAAGCTCAATTCCTCATTGGTGTGGGGTAATTTTGACGATTGGCACCTTTGAAATTAAAGAAGACTTACATAGTTTTTTTATGAAAAAAGAATCAACAAAATTGTACAATTTTTGAGAAAATACCACTATTGAGAAGAATGATGGAACTCATTCGGGGTATTTTGTACACATGCTGAAATCGGATTGTTCAAAAGTGCTCCGAAAATTCTGAAATTTTAACTGTGAGTAGAAATCATCATTTTAAACATTTGATAAAAATTTCAAGTAATTTTGAGGTGTGAGGAGGAAGATATGAGGGTCTGAAGTGACACCTAAATACCCTCCTTGCAACTCAAAAAAATCACCAAAAATCGCTCACTTGATGAGTTTTCGATCAAAAAGTACCTACAGATTCAGCTCTCAAAAAGAACCAGGGTCTCTTTGTTGCGTATCTTACAATTCAAAGCCCAAGAACCCAAATTTCCTCACTTTCTAGTTCCAGAAGCCATGTGGGGGCTTTATGGTCCTTTAGGGGTTAACTCTTTACAGGCCACGCAACCACATTGTGATTGTGGTGGCAGAGGTATGCTTTTGCAAACTACACAACCATAAGATCTTTATAACATATTAGAGAAACTCGCAAATTACCTGGATCACCCATCCACAATTGCATCCCCCATCGTCTATTTTTTAGATATCTGCAAAGTCATTGTCACAAGCTCAAGAGACTGAGGTGTGTTGAGCTAGGATTAGAAGCCCATGAGGCTCTTGGGGCCACAAAGTGCAAGGTTCAAACCTTGGCGGTGGTTGTAATTTTGGTCATTTGGTTTAATTCCGAACGGGCTTCGGCACCTTCTCTGGTGGCGCGCCTTGACGGGACCAAACCTAGTCACCCAAGTTTGTTTTGTAAAAATAAAACTCATCGGGTTTTTATTTTTGGAACCCGACACTCCTACTTTTCTTGTCTTGCATGCTAGAATTTTGACTGACTCAGTACCGGAACCTAGAGATTTCATGACTTTACGAATTTTTCTATTGATTATACACAGTGGGTCAATGGGTTTAATTTGGAGTTTTAGCTCCTTTCTATTTCTTGTTAACTCCTGAAAGCCCAAGGGGTATTGAACAAAACATAGATGTGTTATAATATGTGCCTTCCATATGTTTGATGATGATTGGTTCAATAGACAAAATGTAGGGCATCATCTTTACAAATTATCCATACGATCAAACTTCCAAAAAAACTTTAGATATTTCTTTAATGAATCTAAAAGCATTATCCTTTGAAAATTTGTATAAATTATAATTTTCACTTTTAGAGTTCAAAATTTAGCATGATTGGTTAAAGTTAGTTTATCTATTGTAAACTTCAAAAAAGCAAAAGAAATGATGGAGGGGACATCATTACTTTCCTTAAGTTGAAAATTTTATAACACTAAAACAATGTTGAGGTGTTCTACTTTGAAAATTTCTCCCAGGTGGAATTTGACTTGGATTGACATAATTCAGGAAAGTAGACTTGATGCAGTATTTTTTTTTTAAAAATTGTTTTTCAATTTTTATTTTTTTTGTTTTGGGCAGCTTGTTAGATTCGGGTAGCAATCAAAAATTTGAGCATTTAGGGGTTAACACTTTAGTGCCCAAGACACCACAAAGTGATTGTTGTTGTGATAAAAACTCATACTCCCTCCGTCCCAAAGATATTGTCCAACTTGTCTTCAAACAACAAGATTAAGCTCAAAATATTTTTTTTGCATAATTTTGTGGTGCGAGTATGCAAATCATTGAAGCCTCTTCTACTTTTGAAAAGTTTGAACTTTGTCACCCTCTACAAATCTTAGTTTTGGTGCCAAAACCACCACCGTTATTGCACGCAATTTGCCAAGGCACCAATGGTCGTCAGAAATGTCGCAACGGTCATCGCGACCACAACGGCGATGCTTGGCCCGCGTCCCCACTCCAATCACAAAATAACAAAAGCCCACACCGAATGGTAGCATTTACACTTAACCCCAAAAGATCCTCAAAAACCGAAAATAGTTCTTTGGTTTCCGCAGGAATAAAATTTAGCCAACTTTGACTATTATGATCTCACAAATGAAGAAGAATCAACGGTTCAAATTTGGCAAGTTACTTAAACGTTAAGATAACTTCAAGATCCTAGGGTTGGATTTTCTAAATAATGCTTGGATTGAGGTTTAGATCAACAACTGGACGATATAAATGGGACGCAAAAAAATCGTGAATTGGACTATATCTTTGGGACGGAGGGAGTATAACGTAAGATATATGAGGAATTTGACTTCAATGTGAATGGTTCAAATGTGTCAATTTCCAACAAGACATACCGTAATCTGGCCGTACCTTGTTTGAATTTTCAACTACATGTCTAGTCGCTCTTTACATTCTTTAGAGCAGGTGCGCATTATCACAGCAAGAACTTCTTCAACATTCAAGAATTTGTGGACCATTTTATATGCACCATCAACCATTCCAGTATTCTATAATTACCGGTCAGCATATTGATTATGCATAGTGGATTAATGGGTTTAATTTCGAGTTTTAGCTTCTTACTATTTCTTGTTAACCCCAAAAGGATCAAGTGTCCTAACTAGGACATTTAGAGAACCGGGTAGGTTTTGGTGAACACATTTTTAATCAAATTCCAGAGAAAATTTAATGATAGATTACCCAATGTGCCATAAAGATGAGATTTATTTTTATTTTTTTCGAATTCTGACACTGTATGTGGAAGTTATGAGGGAAAATGTGTTTTTTTTCGGGAGAAAAGGCGACAAGGCAATAGGAAAATTGTTGATTTTTTTTGGGGGGGGGCAAACAAGAAGGGCAGACCGAGAGGGCAGAGTGTGGAAAACGGGGTGGACTAAGGGGGCAGCAGACTGCCTCCATTAAAACAATTTAAAATAATATTTTTAAAATTTAAAATTATTTTTGAAAAATTAAAATTATTTTTGAAAAAATTAAATTATTTGTAATATTAAAAATTATTATTTATAATTAAATTGAACTTTTATAATTATAAATTATTATTTTAAATTTTAAATATTAAATTATTATTTTTATAATTAAAAAATCAAAAACATTATTTTAAAAAAAATTAAAAATAAGCATATTGTTCAATCGAGGACTACCACGTGGCAATCCACCTTGAGAGTTAGTGGGGTCATGAACATTGGAATGGGTTGGTTGAGGTGGCACTTCGATTCCCTTCCTCCACCCTTTATTTCTCCCCTAACCCCCAAAATTCTTAGAAAATATGCTACATGTCTTCTAAAACTTGGAGATTTTTTTTATTTTCAAATTTTTCTTCGCCATTCTATAAAGGGTGGAATGTGATTATGTTTCATCGCTCAAATTTTTATTCTAAATAACAAAAGTCAAAATATTGCAATCCCAAAAACAAAGAGTATTTTCTAAACTTTTAAACCCCCAACAAGTGCAGGGTGCTTTTCAAGATCCTAAACATCTTTAAACGCAACGAAAATTAGTACACAACGAAGTAACATCATATAGAATGTGAAGTGAAGTGCGACAGGTTTCGGTAGTCAAGTTTTTTTGATGTAGCCACGGTTAAACACATCTGAAATTTTCGGGCAGGTGTTTTTTGGAGTGTTTTTTTCCATCAAACGCAATTATCTTGCAATCTATGCGGTCAAATTCAACAAAATTTGTTGAGAATGTTTTTCAAGTAGCATAACATTCAGTAATCTTTGAGGCTACTGCCCTCCCCTAGATGGAATGATGTGGAGTATCCCACATCATTTCATCCTCTCAATGAAATGATGTGGGATAATTATTCCACATCCCATCAGTAGCTATAGGGGCACGTGGCATTAAGCAGGAGCAACTAACTAGGAGTTGGTTAAATGGCATATCAGAATTTAATGTAGACTACAATACCTTGTTAAATCAATAATTGTTTGATTCAGAAAGCAACTCAAGGCTCACTGCTGGCAACCTTGATTTAACCCCTACAGGATCGGAGTGTTTTTCCTCCAAAATCACTCCAATGCTGCCATTTTTACTCCCCCATGCAAAAAATCCAAAAAAATGTTATTTTTTACCTTCTAACTGTAAGATCTTGTCCTAAACTATTTGAAAAACATACACAACAAATTCCGTTAATTTTGACCGCACGGATTGCAAGATAATTATGTTTAATGGAAAAAAACACCCCCAAAAAACACATGCCCGAAAATTTCAGATGCATTTGACCATGGCTACATCAAAAAAACCTCACTACCGAAACCTGTCGCACTTCACTTTCACATTCTATATGATGTTATTTAGTTGTGTACCAGTTTTCGTTGCGTTTGGAGATGTTTAGGATGTTGAAGAACACCTTGCACTTGTTGGCAGTTTAAAAGTTCAGAAAAGACTATATGTTTTTGGAATTGCAATATTTTCGACTTTCTTTACTTAAAATACAAATCCAAGCGGTGAAACACAAGTACATTGCACCCTCTATGGAATGGCGAAAAAAAATTTGAAAAAAAAAAAATCTCCAAGTTTTAGAAAACATGTAGCACATTTTCTATGAATTTTGGGGGTTAGGGGGGAAATAAAGGGTGGAGGAAGGGAATTGAAGTGCCAACCCATTCCAATGTTCATGACCCCACTAGCTCTCAAGGTGTACTGCCATGTGGAAGTCCCTCATTGGACGATTTTTGTTTTTCTATTTTTTATTTCTAAAAATGATTTTAATTTTCAAAATTTTAAATAATATTTTCAAATTATAAAATTAAACTTTAAGTTTAAAATAATAATTTTCAGTTTAAAATAATAATTTATATTTATAAAAAATTAGTTTTAAATTTTTTTTAAATATTATTTTAAAATTTCTTTAATGAGTTTGGAAAATGGGGTGGTCTTCTGCCCTCCACAGTCCACCCCATTTTCCACACGCTGCCCATCTTGTTGCCCCCCCCCCCTAAAATTCAACTATTTCTCTACTACTCCGCTGCCCTTTCTCTCGAAAAAAACACATTTCCCCTCATAACTTTCACATACGGTGTCGGTATTCAAAAAAAAAAAAATCCATATTTTTGTGGCACATTGGGGAATCTACTATTAAATTTCTTTCAAAATTCGATTAAAAATGTGTTCACCGGAACCTACCCGATTCTCTAAATGTCCTAGTTAGGACACTTGGTCCTTTAGGGGTTAAATGGCATGCCAGTATTTAACTTAATTTAATTCATGCAGGAGGAACTTGCATTGGTTTGAATATTAACTAGCACTGGAAGGAACTAGTGAGGAACGTGCATTGGTTTTAATATTATGATTAACACACAGAATAAAATCAATGGACAACCTTTTTACATGTACATCCATTGTAGTTAATTATTTTCCTTGTTCCTTGTTCCAATGAACTGAAGAAAGGCTCATCATGTGGTCATGTAGGCCAGAGTGACCACTGAGAAAGGGAGGATGTGCTATAGATGAAGTTGGATGAACCCAAACACGAAATCAAAAGGCAGCCTCAACGAAGGCTACTGAATGTTATGAGCTTAGGACAAGATCTTACCGGAAGTTGGTAAAAAATAACATTTTTTTGAAATATTTGCATGGGGAGTAAAAATGGCAGCATTGGAGTGCTTTTGGAGGAAAAAACGCTCCCGTTCTTTAGGGATTAATATTTCAACATGCACATGCGCTAGAACCGACATGTCGACTGGAACGGCAATTGCAAGCTGTTGGGGTCAACACCAACATGGATTGATTCATCGTCGGTCAAGCCTTCGCATTACTCGGTACGCAGCAATTAGCAACTCTCCCTAACGCACCTTCGGAGTCTTCACCTGAGATTATACCCATTTATTTAATTCAGATGAATCCCACAGTTCCAAAAAGTAAGTTCTCCAAGCTAATCATCCTCGCGCTCATTCTCAACGCTGCTCACTGGGTGACTGGGTTGCAAATAAAAAATCAACTGTACATAATACCGTGGAAGTGAGCTTGCCAGTCACGATTAACCGTGTTGAGTTGACAATTTATCCAGCCAAGCGAAAATAGAATAGTCCAGATTAAATTCCGAGCTTGTCCATCCCCCGGCCCTACGACGTTAATTTAATCCACGGTTCCTTGCAGTTTCAGACCCACCACCTGCCAGTCAACCGGATAAAAATTGTCCACTGGGCGTGTAAATCCGTAAGCGCCGGTTACTTCAACAAAGTTAATGTTCTTCCAGTTGAATCCTGTAACCCACGGCATGACAACACAAGGAAATTTAATAACATAAACAGTCACACTCTTTCCATTAATCGGCGAGGAAGTGGACTCGGTGTACTTGAGGCTGCCAAGAACTATTCCACTGAGAAGTATATATGCGAGGACAGTACCTCCTCTTCTCATCACATCTTCAACTCAGCACCCCTCAAGGTTCCAGAGCCCTCTAGATTCCTCCATTTAAGTCCAGATCAAAGGGTCTAGCTCTCAATCAATTTCTGTCATCAATTGAGAGGGTGGGTTTGACAACGACGCGCTAAGTACTGCAAAACTATCGAGTTTTTCAATTTGCACAAGTGATCAATTAGACGATGGCTACTGCGAGGTCTGAACTGAGCATCGGCTTGGCCATTTTGTGCACGGCAGCAATCGTTCTGAGCTTCATCTGCACCCCCGTAGCTGCTACTCGTAGTCTTTCCAGTGGCGGCAATGGCGGGCTTCAAGAAGATTTTTACCACCACTCTTGTCCCAACGTCGAAACCATCATCTACGAGTCCATGCTGAATTCTTACAAGAAGGACAGCACCGTCGCCCCCGGAGTTCTCCGCCTGGCCTACCACGACTGCTTCGTTCGCGGATGCGACGCTTCCGTGCTCCTGGACGGATCCAGCAGCGAGCAAACGTCCACCATCAATGCCGGCCTGCACGGCTTCGACGCCATCGACGCTGCCAAGGCGGCCGTCGAGAAGGCGTGCCCGGGCGTCGTCTCCTGCTCCGACGTCCTGCAGTACGCCGTTCGTGACACTGTGAAGTTGACAGGAGGACAAAGCTGGAGCGTACCCGCCGGTCGCCGGGACGGAAAGGTGTCCCGGGCGTCCGAGGTGGCCGCCAATCTCATGACGGCCAACAACACGGTGCCCGTGCTGCTGAAGGCGTTCCAGAAGAAGGGCCTGAACGCGGCGCAGATGGTGGCGCTGGCCGGCGCTCACACCATCGGAGTGGCGCCGTGCATCACGTTCGACGACCGGATCAACGAGGGCAAGGTCGACCCCACGCTCCCCGCCAGCTTCGCATCGGAGCTGAAGAAGAAGTGCCCCATGGCAGGCATCACCACCGTGCAAGTGAGCCTGGACAAGGTGTCGCCCACCAAGTTCGACACGCAGTACTTCAAGAACATCGTGAACAAGCTGGGCCTGCTCACGTCGGACCAGAGCATGTGGGCGGACTCGCGCACCAAGGGCCAGGTGAGCGCCAACACCGACAGCGCCACGTTCACCGCCAACTTCGCCAAGGCCATGGTGGCCTTGAGCAAGATCGACGTGCTCACGGGCACGTCCGGCGAGATCCGGCGAGTGTGCGGTTCCGTGAACTGATAGAGAGCCCGGTCAATTGGGATCTGATTCATTTCTTAGTTGGCACTTATTCAGTGACTTGCCATGCTAGCTGCATGACGGCACCACATGATTCTTTTTAGATATATCATCGAACGTGAATTCTAAATCATTGGTTTCACGTACAACAAACTTGTACGTGGGCAAACTGTAATTGTTTCTTTTGGACACTCAAGGAAGGTCGATTGTTCAGTTGCGGGTAATCGAGTAAAAATACCTTAGAGAGCTAGTTTCATGTACACTCTGTATTCATGTACGACGGAGCTGTAATGAAATCAGTGGTGGAATCTATGATTCTTTTGTTTGAATGGCACTTTTAAACCTTTGACGTGCTTGTGTTCATGTAATAGACGATGAATAGATTGTAAGTCTTCTCTTGCCTGCATCCCATACAGTTTTTTATCCATCCAAATTTTTCTTGGTTCTTGTGCTTGTTGACTACCATTTGTACAATATGGATTCTGAATATAGGATATTGTAGTTTTTTTAAATGACAAATTTGTTTGTGTCAAGTTTCATTTCTAGTTCAAAAAGTGAGTCTATAACCCCTAAATACCCACAACCCTCTCCGAATTTGGAGATTTGCAAAGATGCAATATAAAATGCAACTAAGAGGGATATTTTGAACTTGATGTATGAATAAAAGTTGTACATTATGAAATTTAGATTCTATCCATATGGTTAGATTTGCGATTGCTATCCCCAATGTTTTTGTATAGAATTTGAAACTTAAAACTCAAAATTATTTTGTAATTTGATTACAAATAAGATATTGACAATTTGGGGATGAAATATGTTGTGATGCGTTGAAATGTAATACTCTAAGTGTAGTGATTTTTGGAGATTTTTTGGATGCTTAATTTTACAAGTTGACTTTTTCAAGAGCACTTTTGAAAAATTTTGAACTAAGATCATAGAAATTTGTGGTGAATCACTACAACATTAGATGAGGCATAAAAGTTTCACAAATCATCTCCTTTCTAATCGGTTCACACATGCATGAAGATAACTTCCCATAAAACCTATAATAAAAAATCCACACTGCAAAAAGTACATGACCGAGTACATGACGGATGAGAAAACATCGATGAAATTTGTACATCGTCCAAAAAATGGACACCTGAGTAGCCCACTGGGTAGTTAAGGGTTAACATTGATTTTCCAAAATAAGTAGAATTTAATAATGGAAATTATACCATCTAATAGTGCATGTTATTCCAAATTCATCATAAATTTCTTTAATATTTTTTTTAAAATTTGGGATTTTAAAGTGAATTTCAAAAGAAAACATTGCAAAATTAATTTAAATCTATTAATAATTTGTTGATAAATCCAAAGATGTGATCTACACGTTGAGATTTACAATTTTTCTTGGTACATCAACTTCATTTTTGTGATTATTCAAACATTTTATAACACATCTTTGAAATTAGTGGTGGATCTAGATGTTAAAGGGATAATTATTTAATACCTAGGTACAAATCGTTTAATACCTAGGTACAAATTGTTTCTCTTTTGACCAACACATGCAAAATTCTTCATTGATTTTGGTGATATGAAGTTTGGTGCCATATAAATTATATTTTTCACAATATGATCAATAAAATTTGTCATTTTAAAACCATGAATCCTAGGTCCTTTAGAGGTTAAATGAAATGTAAGGGTGTTGGAATGACATGATGTGGCAATCATCCCAAGTTCCGAGTCTCTCACTATAGAAATGAGACTCAGTATGATTGAAATGAAATGAATGTCACTACTCCTTCCTGGTTTTGAGATTCTCTAATGGTCGGGATGTACTTTGGTTGTGTTGTGGTCCTGGTTGTGGTGCAGTTATCCTTGTCTATTTACGACAGAAGGTTTAGAGTAGAGATGTACCGGACGTTTGTATGGTATGATCCACTAGAATTCATCTCACTGTGCACTCTTTTTAGGATTTTGAGAATTTGATAAATCCATTTCAGAGAAAGAAAAACAATTTTGTGAAATTTAAAGTGGTGGGATTAACCGTACCGATAAAAGAGAACAACTTTTTTAGAAATTTAAAATTCGACATTATATTTTAATGGAAGATGAAACAAAGGATAAATTAGTGCATTGTCACAAGAAGAATATGCACTCCAAATTCTAAAAGAGAAAGAGAAAAAGAGGGTTGTGGATGGAATTTTGAGCTATAAATTTTTCCAGTGTACAAATGTGTGAAGAAAAATATCTTCAAATTTTTTCAAATTTTTCCAAACTGAATGAAGTTTCGAATTTTAAAATGTGTTTTTAATTTTGGGAGGCATTAATTGTTTCTCTATTTCAAAAAACTTTTTTGATGGATTTATTTTTTGAATATAATTGAGAATGAAAATTTGCAGCTTGGATTATTTATAGAATTTTTAATATAGAATCAAACTTGAACTATATTTACATTTAAATTTTGATCATAAATTGATAAAACTATTATTAGAATGGGAGTTTTGACACTCAAAATCTTTAACATAAAATTATTTTAACATTCTAATTTATTTATTTTTGATTAATACGTACATAAATTTAGAAGTTGGTTCACTCATTTTTCATTCAATCATTGCTATATAATTCCGTCGACAAGGTACTCGGAGAGGGTTTTTACCTGAGAAATTTATAAAGAAATTTCGTCGGCGTCGGAGTCAACGTAGGCGTTGGCGTCGGGGTCAAAGGGGGTCGTAGTCGTCGTAGTCGGCCTGGTTTTTTTTAGGGTTTCGTTAATTGGTTGTTTTCCACCTCAAGCTCTGATGTTCAATTCTCCGTCTGATGATCAATTCTTCGCACTGCTCCTAATCGCTCACTCCGCCGGCTCCTGCAAGGTACCTTGATTTCTCCGAATCTGAGTCTTCCGTGTGTGTGTTGGTTTTCTCCTTCAATTCATCCAGTCGTTAGCATTGAACCTTTGTTTCAGCGTGGGCTCCTTGGAATTGATGCGCGCTTGTTCGTTCTTTTGGGTTCTGTAACGAGCTTTCAACCGGCATTGAACCATTGTTTCAACGTGCGCTCCTTAGAATTGATGCGCGCTTGTTCGTTCTTTTGGGTTCTGTGACAAGCTTTCAACCGGCTTTGAAGCCCCAAATTCAAAGTCATTCTGAAGTCCAGGTATGCGTGGATTAATTGGAATATGTCCTTGACGCTTTCGATCGATAGCCTCGGCAATTGAGAAGCACATTTTTCCTGTCCATTATGAAGCTCTGTATCATAGGTCAACCTTGATATATTTTTCGAATTACAGTAGCAGTTGTAATCTTATTGGATTTTGGAGGTTCGAGCAACAAGAAACCAGTGTTGTTTTCATGGATTATTAGTTGCATTACTGGTGTTAAAACTATCTGAACGATAGTTCTTGAAATCTTTAGAGTGAGTCTTTGTGCAGCTAGTGCTTCTGATGTCTTTGTTCATAATGGTTTCTACTTCTTTTTTTTTTCGTTTTCCCAAATTCTTTTAAGACCTCACTCGAAATTGTCATGGAGGTTGCTTGAAAGTCCGATTTCTGTAGCTATTGCATACTTATCCCGATTTCAAATTGCTTTGCTGTGAGCAACATAGGATATTGCTTGTGTTTGTGAATAGCTCTAACCTGATTGTGAAATCTTACAGCTCGCAATTTGCTAAACAAGGTCTGCATATCCTCAAGCTGTAGAATGCATGCTTGTGTATGGCTCTCGGTAAATACTGGACCGTTGAGGGTGAGAAGTGAGAAGGCCAGGGAGTCCATGAAGACAGTATGTAAGGTAAACCACCCTATTTGTGCCATGTGAGTATTTGTGCCATTTTGTGACCAGTGTCTTACATTTAAAATTTTGATATGTGCAATACTAGTACATAGTGGCACAAATAAGAATTGTGGCACAGATAGGGCGGTCTTGAGCCTTGATCGTCAGTTCGAACAGTAGTTTTGTTCTGTAGCATCCTCTGTCAATTCTGTCAATGAGTATCGGAAAGGATTTTACCTGAGAAAATTTCAAAGTCAAATCGGCGTCGTTGTCGTCACGGTCCTCAACCTGGGCACCCTCAATTATCTAAGTTTTCTGCAAAACCTCAAATTTCTCGAGACTTGTGCATATTCAAAATCTACTCATTCAAGTTGAATTTTGGAATTGGACAACTCAGAAAACGCCTACGATGACCAACACACCGGACACTCAATTGTATGAGCTCTAATATTGCTCATCACTCTACTTGCGGGACAAGTGATGTGTCAAACCTTTACAAAATTTCGATGATTTTCTTGCACAGCGGGTTTATGGATTGCATTCTGGGGGTTAGACCTTTGTGCAAGAAAATCACTTTCTATATGAAAATATGAAGTACAATTTAGATGAAATTGAAATTCAACGTCAACTTGAAATTCATTAATTTTAAGGACCCTTCAACTTGAAGTTCATCCTCTCATATCAAGTGTGCTCTCCAAGTAGTGTAGTCATAGAGTAGGGTTGGCTTCCCTACCAAGTAAAGGGCATGATGAATTATGACTTTCATTTCGTCGACGGTTGTGCGTAGCGTCCCGTAGCCCTAGTTTTAAAATTGGTTTGAAAATTAATTTTTTAGACAAAATGCGCCAAGTGCGTCAAATGTGCACCAAAAGGAGTTGGTGGACCGTATCATACAAATGCCCTTCTGAACATTTAAAGCAATTGATGTAGTAATAAAAAATCTATGGCATAACTTACTTGGGTAGCTTATCCTCTTGTTACTTTTCTTGTTCAATAAATGGCTCCAGAGATGCCTATACATGATTTCTTCGCACAAGCATGACCCCAGCCTTTAAATTTCTGGTGATTTTCACTAAAATCTTACTTGATTTTTAAAGTGGCTACTTTCACACTCAAAAAACAGGGCTAAAAAGTGGATGAAATCCCCAAAGTCATCTAAATAATTCTAAAACCTCAAGTTTTTGGATGAAAGTACCTTATAAATTATAATAGATAATTTTATGGATGAGCAAACATATATGGATGATTCTATCCATTCTTCCTTACTTGGCTACATTCCACGGTGCATGTCCCTCTACCAACAGAAAAACAAAATTTATTTGGTGACGACCTCCAACTATCTCAAGAACATAAGGTTCTTGAGCAACAGTGATGCTCACTTCCAAATCTCAAGCATCTATCAGGGGATCTGCGGCGTTTGTATGGTACGGTCTACTAGAATTCTTGTCCCTATGCACTCTTTTGAGAATTTTGAGAATTTGAGAAATCCATTTCAAAGAGAGAAAAATATTTTTGTGAAATCTAAAGTGTCAGGATGAACCGTACTAGTAAAAGAGAATTACTTTTAATAGATAATTAAAAATTCGGCATTATATTTTAATGAAGAGTGAAACAAAGGGTAAACTAGTACATTGTCATAGTGCATAATATGCACTCTAAATTCTAAAAGCACAGGAGAATAGAGCGTTGTGGATGAAATTTTGAGCTATGAATTTTTCCAGTGTTCAAATATGTGAAGAAAAACATCTTCAAATGTTTTCAAATTTTTTTGAATTGATTAAAGTTTCAAAATTTTAAATGTGTTATTTTTGGGAGGGATGAATTGTTTCTCTATTTTCTTTGTAAATGATGGATTTCATTTTTGAATGTACTTGAGAATGAAATTATGCAAGTTGGCTTATTTTTAGATTTTTTAACCCCTAACTGCCTGAGCGTCCATTTTTTGGACGATGTACAAATTTCATCCATAATTTCTCATCCATCATGCACTTCTTGCAGTGTGGAATTTTTACTGTAGATTCTATGCGAAGTTAGCTTCATGCATATGTGACCCGATTAGAAAGGGGATGATTTGTGAAATTTTTATGCCTCATTTCATGTTGTAGTGATTCACCTAAAATTTTGAAGATTTCAGTGTAAAAGTGCTCTAAAAAAAGTCAACTCATAAAATCTCCAAAAATCACTACACTTAGAGTATTACATTTCAACCAATCACAACAAATTTCATCCGTAGATTGTCAATATCTTATTCGTAATTGAATTACAACATAATTTTGAATTTCAAGTTTCAAATTTTATACAAAATTATTGGTAATAGCAATCATAGATCTAACTCTATGTATAGAATCTGAAATTCATAATGTACAACTTTTATTCATATATCAAGTTCAAAATATCCCTCCTTAGTTGCATTTTATAATGCATCTTTGCAAAACTGCCGAATTAGTGGAGAGGGCTCTAGGCATTTAGGGGTTAATATAGAATCAAGTATGAACTATATTTACATTCAAAGTTTGATCACAAATTGATATTTAAAACTGTTATTAAAATGGGAGTTTCAATATTCAAAATATTCAACATAAAATCATTTTAACATTCTAAAATTTTATTTTTTGGATAATATGTACATAAATGTAGAAGTTGGTTCACTCATTTCTCATTGAATCATTGCTACATAATTTTCAAATTGGTTCGAAAATTAGCTATTTAAACAAAATGCTCAAAAAGCACAAATGTGTACTAAATTGTAATTAGTTCACCAAAAAGAATTAGTGAACCGTACCATACAAATGCTCTCTAAAGAATCTTCTCTAACTTCAGCTGGTTCAAGCAAAGAGGGTTGAAAAATTGAGTTATTTTATTAACAATTGCTCTACATTGTGCTAAAGTGTAAAGGGTGTGGTTCAGCAAGGTATTAAGAATGTTATGCTGTTATGAACGTGAGCTGCTTTCATGAATCCCCAAAATTACTTACGTGAGCATGCACATGCGCTGGAACATGTCGACTAGAAAGGCAACTGCAAGTTGCTGGAATCAACAAGCAATGGATACATCCACAGTCAAAGCCTTCGCATTACGCAGCAATTAGCCACTCCTCCACACGCACCTTCGGAGTCTCAACTTGAGCTGCGAGAAGATTATACCCATTTATTTAATTCAAAGATATCCCACAGTTTCAAAAAGTAACTCCATGAAAACGGAAAACCTCGCGCCCACTTTCAACGCTATTCGCCGAGTTGTCGATAAAAAATCCACTGTGCACATACCGCGGAAGTGAGCTTCCAGTGAGTCACGTTTAATCGAGTTGAAAATTTATCCGGCCAGGCAAAAATTTAACAGGACTTCCAGATAAAACTCCGAGCTTGTCCATCCCCCGGTCCCATGACGTTAATCCACGGTCCTTGCAGTTTTTTTTTTATTATTTACACAAATACAGAGAACTGTATTGCAAGTGCGAAGAAAAATACAACCAACCTCGGCCTGAGGGGAAGAGAGAAGTAAAATGTCCTTGCAGTTTCAGACCTACCACTCCACCGGATAAAAATTGTCAATGCGACTCAAGCGCCGGTTACTGCAACAAAGTTAACCCTTTAACGCGCCAGCGTCCACATAGTGGACGACGCACAGATTGAAATTGCTCGATTCTCATCCAAATCGGGTGGTTTTCATCCACCAAAATTTCTCTTAGTTCTTGAGCAAGTTGACTATCCTTTGTACGGTTTGGATCTTCAAAAAAGGTTATTATGATTTTTAGAAAAACAACAGAATTGGTTTATGTCAAGTTTCATTCTTAGTTCAAAAAGTGGGACCTTAAATATGATTTTTCAAAATAAGTAGAATCAAATAATGGAAATCATACCATCTTGTAGTGCATGTTATTTCAATTTCATTACCATATTTTACAAAAAAATTGTGCTAATTTTGGATTTTAAATTGAATTTCAAGAGAAAACCTTGCAAAATTAATTTAAAATTATTAAACAAAAATGTAATAAATCCAACCGTACAGATGTGATCTTCACATTGACATTTACAACTTTTCTTTGACCATGAGCCCCGTTTTTGGTTTTCATCAAGCATTTTATAGCGCTTCTTTAAAAACAGTGTTGAATCGGGACGTTAAAGGGTTAACCTTCAGTTGAATTCTGTAACCCCCGGCATGGCAACACAAGGAAATTTAATAACATAAATCGACACGCTCCTTCGAGTGCACGTGGACTTGGTGTACTGAGGCCGGCGAGTACTGATTCACTGAGAAGTATATAATCATGGACAGTGCTTTGTCTTTTCATCACCTATTCACCTCAGCAGCTTCAAGGTTCCATAGCCCTCTAGACTCCTCCATTCGCGTCAGATTGAATAGTCCAGCTCCCAATTAATCTCTGGTTTAGATTGAGAGGGTGCGCTACTCCAAAACTATCAAGTTACGTTGTCAGATTTTCACACTGGTGATCAATTTGACGATGGCCACTGCGAGGTCTGCAATGAGCATCGGCTTGGCCGTTTTGTGCACGGCAGCAATCGTTCTGAGCTTCATCTGCACCCCCGTAGCTGCTACTCGTAGTCTTTCCAGTGGCGGCAATGGCGGGCTTCAAGAAGATTTTTACCACCACTCTTGTCCCAACGTCGAAACCATCATCTACGAGTCCATGCTGAATTCTTACAAGAAGGACAGCACCGTCGCCCCCGGAGTTCTCCGCCTGGCCTACCACGACTGCTTCGTTCGCGGATGCGACGCTTCCGTGCTCCTGGACGGATCCAGCAGCGAGCAAACGTCCACCAACAATGCCGGCCTGCACGGCTTCGACGCCATCGACGCTGCCAAGGCGGCCGTCGAGAAGGCGTGCCCGGGCGTCGTCTCCTGCTCCGACGTCCTGCAGTACGCCGTTCGTGACACTGTGAAGTTGACAGGAGGACAAAGCTGGAGCGTACCCGCCGGTCGCCGGGACGGAAAGGTGTCCCGGGCGTCCGAGGTGGCCGCCAATCTCATGACGGCCAACAACACGGTGCCCGTGCTGCTGAAGGCGTTCCAGAAGAAGGGCCTGAACGCGGCGCAGATGGTGGCGCTGGCCGGCGCTCACACCATCGGAGTGGCGCCGTGCATCACGTTCGACGACCGGATCAACGAGGGCAAGGTCGACCCCACGCTCCCCGCCAGCTTCGCATCGGAGCTGAAGAAGAAGTGCCCCATGGCAGGCATCACCACCGTGCAAGTGAGCCTGGACAAGGTGTCGCCCACCAAGTTCGACACGCAGTACTTCAAGAACATCGTGAACAAGCTGGGCCTGCTCACGTCGGACCAGAGCATGTGGGCGGACTCGCGCACCAAGGGCCAGGTGAGCGCCAACACCGACAGCGCCACGTTCACCGCCAACTTCGCCAAGGCCATGGTGGCCTTGAGCAAGATCGACGTGTTCACGGGCACGTCCGGCGAGATCCGGCGAGTGTGCGGTTCCGTGAACTAACTGATCAAGGGTCACAGCCTAGCTCCAGGCCATCAATTAATTATTCCTAGGACTGTCTGATTCATTTGGAATTGACTTAGGTCCAATGGTCCTTATACAGTAAATGGTCAACTGGCCATGCTAGCTGTCGGTACTTTGATACCACATGATTCTTTTTAGATATATCATCGAAGGTTAAGTCTAAATCATTGATTTCAGTGCAAAACTTGTACGTGGGCAAACTGTAATTCTTTGGGCACTCGAAGAAGGTCGATCGTTCAATTGCGGTTAATCAAGTAAAAATTATGCCTAGTTTGGCGTGTACTAGAATCATTCATGTATGACGGAGCTGTAATTCAGAGGTGGAATCTCTCGTGGAATCGGTAGTTCTTTTGGAGCTTCAATGGCAGTTATAATATAGGTTTTCATTTTCATTCAAAATTGTGTTACTAGTCCTGATTCTTTGTCCAGTGGCTTCTTCAATTTGTGGCTGTTTGGCTGTTGTAGATTCATCATCGCAAAGCATAATAGAGTGGAGTTTCCAGTTTTGTCAAGAAAAATGAAATGAAAGTGTCGCAATGATACGGTGTGGCAATCATCCCAGGCTCCCGAGTCTCCCACTATATATGCATGTGGAAACGAGACCATGCTTCAAATGAAACTCCTCCTCTTGGGTCCTGCTGTGGTGCAGTTATGCTTGTGACTTTGTGAGGAAGGAGCTGTTTCAATTCACTACTGCAATCTAACCCGTCGTTCCTCATTGCTGAGAAGCCAAGTCAACCAGCTAGTGGCCTACAGTAATGCAGACTATGCAGATGATGTCAACGATCACAAATCCAGATCCGGGTACGTGCTCATGTTGAACAATGGGCCAATTTTTTGGGGGAGTAAGAAGCAGTCATGCACGGCGACCAGTACTACCAAGTCTGAGTATATCGCCACCTACACCGCAACAAACGAGGTGGTCTGGCTACGTCGCCTATTGACAAATCTTGGTTGCATCCAACATGCCCCGACCCCCCTCATGTGTAACAACCAGGCTGCCATACGACTGGTTAAAAACCCCAAGTTCCACAATCGTACAAAGCACATCAATGTGCAATACCACAACATCATGTGTAGAGGATGTCTATCCTCAAGCTTTCCCATTAATGCAAAGTCGCTGTAACATTGAGGATGATGCTGTCAGTTTGCACCTGCGGTATATTGTGATGCTGTCGTTTGCCAAGTGAGAATACTTGGATGTTGTTGGTGTATGCTTAACTTGACCTTAATAGAGTCGTCTACGATTTCCTTTTAATGCTCTCTTCAGCATAGCGAATGACATTACAATCCTAGCAAGCAATCTTTCACTGAACCTTCAAATCAACTTCCTACATTGTTACTTCACATTGATATACATGGCCAGGTTAATACTTAAGTTCTGTAACTAATTTTGTCGCTCCAAATGTTCATCCTCTGGAGCTAGCGATTGCAACACTTTCATTTCATTTTTCTTGACACAACTGTCCAGAAACTCCACTCAATCGCTCTTTGCGATGATAAAACTATAACAGCCAAACAGCCTCAAAGTCAAGAAGCCATTGGGCAAAGAATCATGTCTAGTATCTCAATTTCGAATGCAAATCAAAACTTATATAATTATAAGTGCCATTGAAGCAAAAGAATTACAGCTCCGCCGTACATGAATGATTGTACACGAAACTAAGCAAGGTTACTTGATTACCCGCAAACCATCGACCTTCGTCGAGTGTCCAAACAATTACAGTTTGCACCCGCACAAGATTTGCCGTGAAATGGTTTAGTAACGATGATATATCTAAAAAGAATCATGTGGTGCCGTCATGCAGCTAGCATGGCAAGTCACTGAATAAGTGCCAACTAAGAAATGAATCAGATCCCAATTGACCGGGCTCTCTATCAGTTCACGGAACCGCACACTCGCCGGATCTCGCCGGACGTGCCCGTGAGCACGTCGATCTTGCTCAAGGCCACCATGGCCTTGGCGAAGTTGGCGGTGAACGTGGCGCTGTCGGTGTTGGCGCTCACCTGGCCCTTGGTGCGCGAGTCCGCCCACATGCTCTGGTCCGACGTGAGCAGGCCCAGCTTGTTCACGATGTTCTTGAAGTACTGCGTGTCGAACTTGGTGGGCGACACCTTGTCCAGGCTCACTTGCACGGTGGTGATGCCTGCCATGGGGCACTTCTTCTTCAGCTCCGATGCGAAGCTGGCGGGGAGCGTGGGGTCGACCTTGCCCTCGTTGATCCGGTCGTCGAACGTGATGCACGGCGCCACTCCGATGGTGTGAGCGCCGGCCAGCGCCACCATCTGCGCCGCGTTCAGGCCCTTCTTCTGGAACGCCTTCAGCAGCACGGGCACCGTGTTGTTGGCCGTCATGAGATTGGCGGCCACCTCGGACGCCCGGGACACCTTTCCGTCCCGGCGACCGGCGGGTACGCTCCAGCTTTGTCCTCCTGTCAACTTCACAGTGTCACGAACGGCGTACTGCAGGACGTCGGAGCAGGAGACGACGCCCGGGCACGCCTTCTCGACGGCCGCCTTGGCAGCGTCGATGGCGTCGAAGCCGTGCAGGCCGGCATTGATGGTGGACGTTTGCTCGCTGCTGGATCCGTCCAGGAGCACGGAAGCGTCGCATCCGCGAACGAAGCAGTCGTGGTAGGCCAGGCGGAGAACTCCGGGGGCGACGGTGCTGTCCTTCTTGTAAGAATTCAGCATGGACTCGTAGATGATGGTTTCGACGTTGGGACAAGAGTGGTGGTAAAAATCTTCTTGAAGCCCGCCATTGCCGCCACTGGAAAGACTACGAGTAGCAGCTACGGGGGTGCAGATGAAGCTCAGAACGATTGCTGCCGTGCACAAAATGGCCAAGCCGATGCTCAGTGCAGACCTCGCAGTGGCCATCGTCAAATCGATCACCAGTGAAAATTGAAAAACTTGATGGTTTTGGAGTAGCGCGGCCCACCCTCTCAATCTAGAACAGAAATCAATTGAGAGGTATAGAATTGACTTGAATTGAGAAGTCTAGAGCTGGAACCTTGAAGTACGTGAAGAAGTGATGAGAAGAGGAGGTACTGTCTATGCAAGTTTATATACTTCTCAGTGAAGCAGTACTTGGCGGTCTCAAGTACACCAAGTCCACGTCCTCACGTCCTCACCGAGTAATTGACAGTGCGTGACGATTTCTCTGATAAAATTCTATATTAAATTATCATTCTGGGAGTTACAGGATTCAACTGGAGGCAGCGAATATTTTAAGTTTTTCCGTTTTTGCCCAGCTTTTAGCCAGCCCAAAAAACAGTGGCGAAAATTCGCCAGTAAGATTTTCACTGACTGGAGGTTTGTTGAAGCAACCGGCGCTGACGGATAATAAGTTACCATGCGTACCCTACACGTCCCAGTAGACAATTTTTCTCCGGTGGAGTGGTCGGTCTGAAAATGCGTGCACCATTGGGGAATTTCCTTCGCGGATGGACAGGCAGGCAAGCACGGAAATATATTATCTTCAATATGAAATTGGCGACTGGTTGTTTGGATTTTCAACTCGCTTCACTTCCACAGTGGAATTTGTGTTTCTTTTTTATTCTTTATTACATGGCACAGACGAACAAGTTAAATGAAGTTGAATTCTTTTTGGAGAAGCGGTGAATGGAGTTGAAAGTTTACGAGTGCGGAATCAGGCACATGTGAGGCCATCTTTAAGTTACTTGCAGTGTGTGGATATTATATAATTGTTGTGTAGATACATAAGAAAATGGTTATTCCGGCGAGAGTGGGCGACGAGGCTGACAATTGAACCCCCGACTCTACATAACATTCTCCAGTAGATGGTGTGGAATATTCCACACCCAACAGTACTTCATCAGTAGCTAAGTGGACAGGTGGAGGCACAAGGTGATGAGGAAAGTGCATGAAGGAAAGGCAGTGGGCACGAAGGCTACTAAATGTTATGTAAACCCCCCCTCGACGTTAATGCAAGCACTATTCACCTATGGACCCCGTTTTCTAAAATTTTCATTTGAGCACCCTAGGGTCTTTTTTGGCAAATGTTTTTTGCAATCTTGAAACCTATGGCCCCAAATTAGTCTTAACCCCTAAACGCCCAAACAATCATTTTCTGGTCACTGCCCGAATCTAACGGGCTGCCCGGAATTTTAAAAAAGTATTTTTTTTGAAAAATAAAAAATATTTTAAAATACTACATCAAGTCTACTTTCCAACCCAATTTGAATTATGTCAATCCGAGTTAAACTCCACCCAGGAGAATTTTTCAAAGTGAATCACTTGAACATTGTCTTAGTGTTAGAAAATTTGCTATTTGGGGAAAGTAATGATGTTCCCTCCATCATTTCTTTTTCTTTTTTGAAGTTTACAATAGATAAACCAAATTTAACCAATCATGCTAAATTTTAAACTCTAAAAGTGAAAATTAGAATTTATAAAAAAATTCAAAGGCAAATGCTTTTAAATTCATTAAAAAAATATCTAAAGTTATTTTTGGAAGTTTGACTGTACGGATAATTTGTAGAGATGATGCCCTACATTTTGTCTATTGAGCCAAACTTCATCAAACATATGGAAGGCACATATTATAACACATCTATGTTTTGTCCAATACCCCTCAGGCTTTTAGGGGTTAAAGGACTCCCTCAAGAATTTTAAACCCTTGAAAGAGGGGTTTTTTTATTTTAAGGTGGACCCCTACATGCACAAAATAGGAGCAGGTCTTGTCCTCTTGCATTAGCATCAAAGAGGGGATTTAGAGTCGAGGCAATTGAACGTAGTCGCATTGTTGATTTTCTATTGAATAATAGTCGTTCAATGATAAGCCAACCAGTCATAGTTGGATTGTTGTAAGTAAGCCTAATAAAGTCCATTTTACATATGAAATGGAACTTGTTTTTTTGGGACTGATTCAACCTAATTTCAGCCCTTATAGCCTTTAACCCTTAATTGTTGTTGCAGTCATATACTGGCAGATGGAGGTAACTTATCTAAAACGAACTAAAGTATCATAGAGTAAATGAAGTATTTTTCATCCAATTCTTTTTGTGAAGGCTCTTCGTTAATCATGCCACCTCTTCAAGTTAAATTAAGGTCACTCAAGTTATTTTGGGATTTTACATGAGGTCCAAAATACACTAGGAGTTGTAAAAAAGGTTCACCATGTAATGTATTTGGGATTGTTCTATATTTTCCTACTTAAACTAAATTTAGACCATGGATATGACTTCCATTGCATTTGAGCTCAACTAAAAAATGAAGCTTACCAAGTCTAGTTTTTACTCCACTTTGAATTTTTGGAAAACTCTAAAAATTGAGTGTTTTATGGGAGTTACAAGTTTGGTGGATATTACCACGGTGTATGGATTGTTTCTAAATTTAAATACATGGATGATTTCCATTTATTGTTCTTTTCTTCATTTTAATTTATACCTTTGGTATTAAAAAAAAATTAGTATATTTTGCAATTGATATGAATCTTCTTTACAATCACTTCAAAAAATCATAGTAATTTCAAATTATTCACCAAAATTTGTGAAAAAATCACGATTTGTAGTAGACACATGGCTTAATCTACTAAAAATAAAAATTTGAATTTTTATCTTATTTATAGTGGCAAAATTGAGCATGTCATGTACAAGTTGATTCCATGGTCATAGGCCCAATGTTTAAGGGTTAAAGTTGGCCTCAAGTACTCAATATAATAAGGCCTGCTTTATATGAAGGATGAAAGCTGCGTTTTAGGCCTAACAAGCTTAAATCCTTGTAGCTCATTGGTTGAATCTACAAAATCAACCCCAAGACCTTTTCATGATAAAGTCAAGGCCATTCCCTGAAATAAATATTTTAATGGGTTGAAATTATATTCGAATGCACTAAAATCAAATCCTAACACCATCCAAGCTCCAAAAATTGGATTGAACCAAAACCAAATGCCAACTCTCCTTCCTTGGGCTGTTTCACAACTTTCTTCCTTCTTCACCCCTTACTATATTTGATTCAAGTTGGCTTTCAAACTATGGTGGCGTCCACCCTCATGTAAAGTGGGCCTAAGATTATAACAGAGACCATTTATCCCATGTGTAATCGCGTTGGGGCCAAAGAGTTGAAGAGAAGAAGAAACCACAAAGAGCCTTTCAGATTTGCAAACAATCAAAGAGTACTCATTGTTGGAAAAAAGTATTTTTTTTACAAAAACATTAATGCTTTTTTATTGAACTTTGCTTAAGGCCCATTTGTGGGCCTTTCATTTTTGGTGCACCTAACTCTCTAAGTTTGGGTCTTGTTGTTTTTAAATTAAAAAATTGAGCTTCAGGTGATGGCTGACCAAGTATAGCATTAGCATGTCTTCATCACAGAATTATAAAACTGTTATATTATATTGAAAATTTGTGGATGAAATTTGTTGTGATTGACTAAAATGTAATACTCTAACTGTAGTGAATTTTGTAGATTTTTTTGGTTGCTTAACCCCTAACCGTCCTGACGTCCATATTTTGGACATTTTTTGGGGTACATTCACCTTTGTGTCTGATTTTGATGAAATTTTGGAAAAACCCCCCTCATGATGTATGGAATGAGTACTACAATTTTTAGATCAATCCAAGATGTATTGAATTTTTGGTGATCATTTGAAAGTAGGGGTCTTTTTTTTGGACAGTTTTTTGTGCATTTTGATGGTTGCAACTTCGGGGGCTTGTATCTCCTTCATCCCATGTCCGTTTTCAATAAAAATTATTGATTAAATTTCCCATGAAGTCTAGTTATCATGGTAAAATTTTCATGTCAATCCATGTTGTTCTGAATGTTTAGGAGTCGTTTTAGTGCATGGGTCTAGATTGGACACTTTTTGCTTTTTGGGTCAAATCACGGTCACTTTTCGGGCTACTTTTTGACATTGCAAGGCCATTTTAGGGCACATTAAATTTTTCATGAGTTTTTTTGGTACCAATGTGTTTGTATGATGATTTTGAACTACTTAATGATTGAATTTTTTTCATTTGAATAATTTTCAAACGAATTTCACCTCTAAATGTGTTGCTAGGTGATTTTCAACATCCTTTTTTTACACTAAAACACTATGATCTTGCAATCTATATGGCCAAATGACTTCAAATTTAATCCACGTGATCTACAAGTCTACAACATGTATATTACAAGATTGTACGGTTGAGATTCCTATACCTCACTTACATTTAGACCTATAACACATCAAAAGCAATGATGATTTTAAAGCCGAAATAACTAGGAACGCTTAGGAGTTAACCCCTAAATATCCTCACCCCTCTCCAGATTCAACAATTTTGCAAAGATGCATCATAAAATGCAATCCAGAGGGATATTTTGCACTTGATGTATGAATAAAAGTTGTACATTATAAATTTTAGATTCAATCCATACGGTTAGATCTATGAATGTTGTCACCAATTTTTATATAAAATTTAAAACTTGAAATTGAAAAATCTTTTGTAATTTGATTACACATAAGATATTGACAATCTCTGGATGAAATTTGTTGTGATTGGTTGAAATGTAATACTTTAAGTGTAGTGATTTTTGGAGATTTTTTGGTTGCTTAATTTTATGAGTTGACTTCTTTAACCCTTTAGTACCCAACGTGGTTCTCGAGAAACCACAGTTTTTTGGGTTATGTTTTTAACCCCTAAAGGACCGGGGGGGGGGGGGGGGGGGGGGGGGTGAACTTAGCTCTTGTTTTCTTGACTATCTCCTGTAGCAAGCTCAATTCCTCATTGGTGTGGGGTAATTTTGACGATCGGCACCGTTGAAATTAAAGAAGACTTATGTAGCTTTTTTATAAAAAAAAAGATCAACAAAATCGCACAATTTTTGAGAAAATGCCACCGTTGAGAAGATTAATGGAACTTGTTTGGGGTATTTTGTACACATGATGAAATCGGATTTTTCAAAAGTGCTCCAAAAATTCTGAAACTTTTACTATGAGTAGAAATAATCATTTCAAACATGTGATAAAAATTTCAAGTAGTTTGGAGGTGTGAAGAGGAAGATATGAGGGTCCAAAGTTTCGCCTAGATACCCTCCGTGCAACTCAAAAAAATCACCAAAAATCGCTCACTTGATGAATTTCCGATCAAGAAGTACCTACAGATTCGGCTCTCAAAAAGAGCTAGGGTCTCTTTGTTGCTCATCCTACAATTCAAAGCCCAAGAACCCGAATTTCCTCACTTTCTAATTCCAGAAGCCGTGTGGGGGCCTTACGGTCCTTTAGGGGTTGAAAAACGTCCTCTGTTGAAATTAGGAATACTATTAATAGTATTCAACCGTATAAATGTAAGCATAGTTTAATGAAACAAGTGTCAGTTAAATCTTGGTAACATCAGACCATTGGATTGGAAGATTATATTATGTCTTTGAACTATATGATGCGCACTCAAAAATGAGATTATGGGGGATGTGTGACTTCAAGATTAAATTTTCGAAAATAAAAGTGAAGAGGTTCAACAATGACCTAGATCAACACCTCTACATTGCACTCTTTTATATCAAGAACGAATTCACACATAATTATTGTGAATTTTATAAGTGAGGTTGACTTATCCATGTACAATTTAGGACAAAATTTATACGTTAAAACAAGAAAGTAGTTGGTACATTGAGCAAGATCGGAATACATACACTAATGGAACATGAACAAGAGAACACAATCCCAAAACCAATTACAAGATAACAAACTTCCAAACACAAGAAATACCGCATAGTATATGTGTTGTATTTGTAAGTATTTGTTGTATTTTGAGGTATTTGCAATATTTTGGTGGTTTGTACATAGGTATTTGGATATCTAAGAAAGTCAAATTCCAAATTTCCTTTTTGCATCATCTCCAAAATCAAAAGTTACACATGTGAATTTCAGACACCAGACTGAGATGGTTTACAAATTTTACAGCATTTCATTTTCTGGTGATCTAGTGACCACTTACCGGTTACCAAGGCACTAAAGGGTTAAGAGCACTTTTACACTGCAATCTTCAAAATTTTGGGTGAATCACTACAACATGAAATGAGGCATAAAACTTTCGCAAATCATCCCCTTTCTAATCAAATCCCACATGCATGAAGCTAACTTCCCATAAAATATATAGTAAAAAATCCACACTGCAAAAAGTCAATAACGGATGAGAAAACATGGATGAAGTGTGTACATCGTCCAAAAAGTGGTCGTCAGGCAGTTAAGGGTTATTGTACTGGAAATTATAACCGAGGAAATAACGTGGAAAACAAATTGAAATAACGTGGAAAACAAATTGTAATTTCTGCATGTCACTTTTAAAAAAGAGGCAAAATGGCCTGTCCTTTACGGAGTACGGTCGACCGGTGTGCCACCTCCGGTTTGAGCATAATGATAATTGTGAGTTTATAGAGTCAAGGGTAATCGATCCCCTGACCTTTCGGATCACAGAAATCGATTCCCCCGGCTGTAATCAGCCAACTAGTGCGTTAATCCAGTGTGTATCAGAGACAACGCTTGCTGATTATCACACGTGCAATAACAATTATATAGAGAAGTTCATCTAGAGATGCCGTAAAACTCTATCGGTAAATACTCCAGCTGAGGAAACCGTTTTCCTACCTCGTACTAAGGACACTGGAATATTTCATGAATTGAAAGTAGGACATTGCGTTACAAAATCTTCTGTCCAGTGAACGAAAATTCTGCGTGCACTGAAAATCTAAAGATTTCATGCAATTTTTATATTCCAAGTTAGAGCAACCCAACTGAAGAGAAATGATTGAAATGTACAGCCAACCACGCATACAAAGCACACAAAGTGAACCGGGCTACCGTATTCTGCTGCTGATTGAAAACAAGTTGCATAATGAAACTCGAAGCCGTTACGGAAGAAGGCCAACCCCAGTCTTCAAGAGAAGCGGCCAGCAACTGCACCTGAAAAGGTACGGTCTCAACAACCAAGAGGAACTTCCACAGAAAGGCTTGCGTGGAGAGATCAAAAGATTATAGTGGATGACTATGAAAATATACAAGAACCATGATGTCTCAACATTTCTTCTGAATCCAAAGACCTCATAATGTACCTGGAAATTGAAAACAGCCTGTACAATCTCTCATGATACAGCACCACTGCTTATCCCGGAAGACACGGAGTATTACTTCTTGATCCGAACTCTGCCGGGCCCTGCTGCTTGTCAGTTGTGTCCAGCTACAATTTACCGGCTTTAACTTTGCTTTTAAAAATCAATTCCTTGAAGCAGTGGTTTTGAGGTTGTCGTCCACAAGTATTGTTCTCTGATGCTCTTTCTATAGAGAGTAATCACGTATTTTGGAACATGCAATCCCTGCACCTGTTATACTTCAGTCTCCATCTCATCACCCTCCGGTTCTGCTTCATTACCAATATCCTCCTCTGCTTTCGGCTCTGGAATTGGTGGTAAAATTTCCTCTATTGTAGCTAAAAACTGATCAACGGCGTCACTTGACAACCGTTCATCACAATCCTCCACGATCTGTTGCATCACCAGAGTTGAAGTCAGCACATACCAGAACTTGTTGGCAGAGGAGAATGGTATTGAAGAGTGTTTATTCAGCCTGCTTGCTCACCCAAGGCAATGTGGGTTTGCACAGAGAATTGAGAGAAACATAGAATCATAACATTAAAACCTAATAAATACCATTATGATAATAGTGACAATCATATACGGAGTACATCCAAAGGAAGAAGGCAACGTACAAGGTGGACTTCAACAGCAGAAGCTGGACGCAAATTGCTGGCTTGTAAACACTCAGCCTGAGTAAGCTTGAACTGCTCGGTTGCCTGAAAGAACGCCACTATATTTTCTCTTGTCTGTTGGCCAGCAGGCGTCATCACCAAATAATCATAAACCTGCATTAACAATATTATCTCCATTAGCATGTGGAAAATATCTTCAACAACACTTGCAACCCTTGATTGTTGCTATAATGTTGCTGGATATCAACGTACATACAAAACCAAATATTTTAAGCACTAAACCCTAAACCCTGAACCCTAAACCCCTGCAGAAAGATTCCAAACGATCGCATTCAACACACAAAGGATTGCTCCCGAAAAAGACGAGACCTTCATTTCGGCAGCTGAGAGGCTGCCAGTAGCGCCCATCCCTCGATCAGCCCCACGCGACTTGAACAAGTCCATGGTCTCGAAATTGGTCAATAGCCCCGCATTTCCATTTTTTCTGAAAAACACGAGCACGCACACCTTGAAAATCACTCAACCTTATCGGCTTCCGTAACTACCGATTTCCAGGAAGTCATTGAAAGCGTAAACGCCCCTCACACACGATCTGTTGACGAGTAATTGTAATATTATTAACAATTCATCGTTCTCCTATGGAGCGAAGACGGGAAGGGTGGAGAATCTCACAACTTCATTGCGACAAGGATGTATCACACCGCAGAGATTTTTTTGGAATGAAAGGCGAGATGATACAGAAATATATATCTCCGAAACTCAAACCGCAGTCCTAGAAATAAATGGCAGGAACGTTCCACACCGGCTCAAGATGCCCTCACTTACAAACGGCTGCTGCTCCTCGCAAAACAGAAAACCCTAAACGCCCCAAGGAGACAAGGACCACTTCCTCACTTGAAAACTGGTTGCAAAAAGCTCTCGATAGTTGCAGAAGCGGTCACAAGAGTTTGATAATTCTGTGATAAGGTGGTTACCCCATTCCCAACTGAATAAGAAATACGGATATGAGGCATTGATATTATTTAGTATTATTATTTTTAGGGGTAGGCAAGAAGAAATGGATTCCAACACAAGTTGAAACATAATTTTTGGATGAAGAATGAATTAGTTATAAATTTTCAAAGTTGAAGTATGACGCATCCCATTCACGTCATATAGGTACACCTCTTTCTGTCTAGAGAAGATTTGTATTGCACACACTAAAGATGCTTAAACCAACAACAACGAATCCATAACCACACTTACATATACTAAAATCAACAAGAGAGAACCCATTACCAACTGTAACTCAAGTTACAACCAACATCATTGCAGCATTGATTGTGGATAATGCCACTAGTTGTTGGTGAAAGGAGCCAGTTGGTAATGGGGTAACCACCTTAGCAAGAATTAGCAAACTTGATAACTCCCAGCCAACCTTGTCTCTGATTAGCGTTGTTTTTTTTCTTGCTCTCTATTTCCCCATTTTATTCTTTTTCTTTTTCTTTCTCTCTTGCTCGGTTCTTGGCATAACATTCAGTAGTCTTTGAGGCTGGTACCTCCCCGGATGAAATGATGTGGAATATCCCACATCATTTCATCCTTCCAATGAAATGATGTGGAATATTTCACATCCCATTAGTGGGGCACGTGGCATTAAGCAGGAGCAACTAACTAGGAGTTGGTTAAATGGCATGCTAGGATTTAATGTAGACTACAGTACCTGGTTAAATTAATAATTGTTTGATTCAGAAAACAACTCAATGTTCTCGACTAGCGACCTTGATTTAAATGGCATGCCAGTATTTAACTTAACTTAATTCATGCATGATTGAGGAACCTGCATTGGTTTTAATATTATAGGTAACATACATAATAAAATCAATGGCCACCTTTTTACGTGTACTTCCACTATAGTTAATTTTTTCCTTGTTCCTTGTTCCGATGAACTGAAGAAAGGCTGGTAACACCCAATTCCCTAATTTTGCACTTGGCCACGTGCACTCATTCCATGAGCAAATTTGGCTTTAAAAAAAATTGTTTGAAAAATTCTTTAAAAAACAACGATTTTTGTCTTTCTACAATCTCTTACGTTGTAAAAAAACAATTTATTTATTTATTTTGTATTCTTATTTTTATCTTTTCTCTTTATCTTTATCTTTATATTTTCTTTTCTTTTCTTTTATCTTGTTTTTTTTTTCTTGTCTTCTTTCTTGTCTTCCTTCTTCTTTTTCTTCTAGTCTTCCTCTTGTCTTCCTTTTCTTTTTCTTCACCTTGCCATTTCTGGAGTTTAAACGTTGAAAAATATTTAAAAATAAATAAATCAGGGAGCAGCCGATGGCTGAATCCAATACCGGCAAAGATAAAAAATAAAATAAAATAAAAATTATTTTTATTTTTTATTTTTTTTGGTTTCTGCTTTTTCCAGGCAGAGAGGGTCCGCGCGCACGGACCCTTCTCTAATTTTAACCCTCCCTCCCTCCTCCCCTTTCCTTTTTTTTCCCGTCTATCCTACATAAACCCTCCCTCACTCTCCCTCCCTTACTCTTCCTCCCTCTTCCTCCTTTATATTGAGGAGAAAGGAGAAAGGAGAGAGGGAGAAGGACAAGAGAGGAAAAGGGGAGGAAGGAGAGTGTGAGGGAGGGAGAGTGAGGGAGGGTTTATATAGGGGAGAGGAGGGAGTGAAGGGGGGAGGCTGAAAATTAGAGTAGGGTCCGCGTGCGCGGACCCTCTCTGCCCAGAAAAAGCGGAAGCAAAAATAATAATAAAAATAAAATAAAATAAAAAAATTTGTTGGCCTGTATTGGATTCAGCCATCGGCGGCTCCCTTATTTTAATTTTTTTAATTTTTTTTAACGTTTAAACTCCAGAAATAACAAGGTGAAGAAAAAAAAAAGGAAGACAAGAGGAAGACTAGAGAAAAAGAGGAAGACTAGAAGAAAAAGAAGAAGACTAGAAGAAAAAGAAGAAGGAAGACAAGAGGAAGACAAGAAAGAAGACAAGAAAAAAAAACAAGATAAAAGAAAAGATAAGATAAAGATAAAGATAAAGATAAAATAAAAGATAAAGATGAGAATACAAAATAAAATTAAAAAATTGTTTTTTTACAACGTAAGGGATTGTAGAAAGACAAAAATCGCTGTTTTTTAGAGAATTTTTCAAACATTTTTTTTTAATGCGTTGGGCCAAGTGCATGATTATATGGCCAAGTGCAAAATTAGCGAATTGGGTGTTTGGTCAGGTGGTCATGTGGGTCAGAGTGACCACTAAGAAAGAGAGGATGTGCTTTTGATGAAGTTGGATGAACCTAAACATGAAATCAAAAGGCAGCCTCAACGAAGGCTACTGAATGTTATGGGGCGGATTTAGTTGGTCCCTTGTTGTATATGTATATGTTTCACAATAAAGGTTCTCTTTATTTGTGCCAAAAAAAATGTTATGCTTAACTCTTTAACGTCCCGATTCAACACTGTTTTCAAAAATTTGTTATAAATTTTTTGATGAATAACAAAAATGGAGTTGATGTACAAAGCTAAGTTGAAAATATCAATGTGAAGATCACAGCTGTACAGTTGGATTTATCATATTTTTTTATTCATAAATTGTAATTAAAATTTCAAGCTTTTCTTTTGCAATTCAATTAAAAATCCCAAACTAACAATTTTTTTTAAAAAATTGTTGTAATGAAATTAGAATAACATACACTATGAGATGGTATGGTTTCCATTGTTTGATTCTACTTATTTTGGAAAATCCTGTTTAAGGTCTCACTTTTTGAACTAAGAATGAAACTTGACATAAACCAATTCTGTTGTTTTTCAAAAAATCACTATATTTTATTTTGAAGATTCATACCGTACAAATGATAGTCAACTAACACAAGAACCAAGGAAATTTTGGATGGATGAAAAAATGTACAGGATGTAGTGTTGAAAAAGGTTGCAATTTGTTCGTCATCCATTACATGGACGTACGCGCGTCAAAGGGTAAAGGAGTAAGTATTTTTTGCCAGTTATAGTGATTGATGTTTTTACAATGAGAGTCTTAGACTTTTGAGTATATAATTTTTATAAATTATATGAAATTTCCCAGTCATTTTGATTCAATATTTCACATAGACCATTTATGTAAATTCAAGATTTTTCATTTTTTGAAAGATTTTACATATAATAACTACCAACATTGAGAATATTGTATTTTTAAGGTAAAAGTATCTATTACCAGCCATTTAAGAAATATGAACATCTTGGAGGACATAACAAGTATGTCATAAATTTTTGAAGGAACAGTAAATCTTAATGGAGTTGAATCAAATTGAAATTATATTTTTTTGACAAAATTTGTAATTTCTATGAATTTTCAAAGTGGTCTGCTTTGAAAATACAAAACCGCCTTAGGTCGGGGCTATGAGCATCCCAAAAAATGCTCTATACTAGTAATCATTATAAATCAACCTATTGTTGATAGGAGTTATCTTAACCCCTAAATGCCTACAGCCCTCTCTAAATTGGGCAATTTTGCAAAGATGCATTATAAATTGCAATTAAGAGGGATATTTTGAATTTGATATTTAAATAAAAGTTTTATATTATGAATTTTAGATTCTATCCATACGATTAAATCTATGATTGCAATCACCAATATTTTAGTATAAAATTTGAAACTTAAAATTCAAAACTCATTTGTAATTCAATTATGAATAAGATATTGACAATCTATGAATGAAATTTGTTGTGATGGGTTGAATATTGTAAGTGCTGTGATTTTTGGAGATTTTTTGGTTGCTTAATTTTATGAGTTGATTCTTTCAAAAGCACTTTTGAATACTTTTGAACTAAGATCTTAGAAATTTTCGATGAATCATTGCAACATGAAATGAGGCATAAAAATTTCACAAATCATCCCCTTTCTAATCAGTTCTCACATACGTGAAGCTAACTTTTCATAAAATCTGTAGTAAAAAAATCACACCGCAAAAAGTGCATGAACATTGAGAATACGAGTTTGACCCCTAAAGAACTGCGGTTTTTTCTTGTTTTTGAGCATCATATTCACCTCTTTCTATTCGTTTTCTTGTGAATATTTTTTTTGCTCTTGATAGAAAATACCAAATTAGACATTTAAGAATTATTTAAGAATTTGAGAATTATTTTGACCAATTTAAAAAAAAATCCCATGCCTTCAAAGACGGTCTGAAAATATTAAAAAAGACTGCAATTTCATCTTTTCACTTCAAACGCTATAATCTTGCAACTTGTACGGTCAAATTCTATGAAAAGTTTACCATACACTCTCTTGGTAATCTAAAACAAGATCCTATAGTTAGAGTTGAAAAATAATTTCTAAGGTTTATTTTGAGCCTTGCCCGCACTGCCCATTCAACCCAAAAAATCCCTTTTGCTCCATAACTTCCACTTAAAAAGTTGGAATCAAATAAAAATTAGATCCCCATTTTGTATTGATATACCAAATTCACATAATTTATTTCAAAAAATAAAAATAAAAATTGACACCATGGAAACCTACCCAAACATTAAAATGTCCTAGTTAGGACACTTGGTCCTTTAGGAGTTAACCCTTAAGCGTCCACACTACAATTAGTACCAGGTCAAACCTCATCGATTCCTCACGTTTTAAAACATGTTATACTTTTCTGGTATTTTTCTCATATAGGGTATTGTTAGACTGATTTACAATGATTTTTTCATAATTATTTAAATAAAAAGAAGTTTTATAAGATTTTTCAAAGTTTTTTTCTTGTAAAAATCATAGTAATTACCAAAAAGCTTAGAATTATATGAATTTCTCATTAGGGGAAATTTGGAGTCTCCAAAAGGCCCTCTAAGACAGCCCGGGTTAGGTGACTTGTCTACCCAAACGCCCTTCAAAAGGTAAAAATGTGAGTTCCCGTCGCTGCCCGCAGAGTTGATTGTGTGAACTGACACTGTTGGCAGCGAATTGTGTGGACAACGGGAGGCCTTGTTGGCACCGACGTGTCAACGGTGTTTGGCGAACGACCATTTTATTGTATTTATTGCTCTGTACCAGCAATAAACGATCTTGGCAATGTGAGTTACCAAGTGGAAGATTAGATTCTTGTTAGTCCACTTAGAATTGAATTTGGGAAGGAAGTTCGCTGATACAACGGTAACTTCGCTGGCACAACAGTAAGTTCGTTGGCACAACAGTAAGTTCGTTGGCACAACAGTATGTTCGCTGGAACTGAAGCGTGACTCTTAATTGCAAATGCTATTGCCAGCACTCAAAAGTGCTTGGGGTTTGTGAGCCGCAGGTGCATTATTGTCAGCCCTGACAGCATCTCTCTCGAGGCACACGCGCCCTTCCTCACAATGATTGGGTCGACCCACTCTCCCCGCAGTGCTGGCAACGTCGTGGCACCATTGGTGCCAACATCAAAAAGTGATGGGCATACCCCAAAATTTGTGGCATGTGAAAAATCTCAGGGCCTTTTGGAGACCCGCCACATTTTCCCTAATGTTGGGAAAATGTGAATAATAGTGATGAACAACAAGATGTAGGTGGCATGCTTCTTGAGCTACATAAAAAGAAATTCAATAGAAAAACATTTACTGCAGTGTATATTGGAATTTTAGGGTTTTGAGCTTTAAAATGCTATAAAAAAACGCAGTTTTAGCAGTTTTGAAGAATGGTAAATTCGACTAGAAAGTAGAAGGTAGCCCCACACTTTCTTAGTTGGAGCCATTTTCATTTAAAATTAGGAATTAGGTGAAAATCAACGTTTGACTTAAAAACAATCAAGCATGGCCTCACAGGGCTCCTTGCACGCTTAAGGGTTAACCCCTAAATGACCGATCGACCATTTTTTGGTCGAAGCACAAAGAGTAATGACTGCCCATAGTCAGGAAATGACAATTTTCAAGTTCTGATTTTTTGTCGAAATTGGGGGTAGTGTTGTTTGATATGTTTCATTTGCAATATTGAGGTTCACTAAGGAATTTTTCAATGACAAAGACCTCAATATTGTCCTAGTGTTATAAAATTTACTATTTCAGGAAAGTTTTGATGTTCTCTCCTTTGAAAATTTTGCCTTTTTTAATTTTAGAATAGAAAATCTAGTTTTAACCAATCATACCAAATTTCAAATTCTAAAAATAAAAATTGTAATTGTGGTGAATATTCAATGGTAAATGCTTGTAAATTCATTAAGCCCTAAATGCCTAGAGCCCTCTCTAAATTCGGCAGTTTTGCAAAGATGCATTATTAAATGCAACCTAGAGGGATATTTTGAACTTGATATATGAATAAAAGTTGTACATTATGAATTTTAGATTATATCCATACGGTTAGATCTATGATTGCTATTACCAATAATTTTGTATAAATTTTGAAACGTGAAATTCAAAATTATTTTGTAATTCAATTACGAATAAGATATTGACAATCTACGGATGAAATTCTTTGTGATTGGTTGAAATGTAATACTCTAAGTGTAGTGATTTTTGGAGATTTTTTGGTTGCTTAATTTTATGAGTTGACTTTTTTTAGAGCACTTTTACACTGAAATCTTCAAAATTTTGGGTGAATCACTACAACATGAAATGAGGCATAAAAAATTCACAAATCACCCCCCTTCTAATTGGATCACATATGCATGAAGCTAACTTCGCATAGAATCTACAGTAAAAATTCCACACTGCAAAAAGTGCATGACGGATGAGAAATTATGGATGAAATCTGTACATCGTTCAAAAAATGAACGCTCAGGCAGTTAGGGGTTAAATGAATAACTAAATTTTTTTTTGAAAGTTTGATAATTACTAAACATCATGCATCTTCTCTTTTGAACCAAACTTCATCGTAGTTGCAAAAAGTAACGTTTTATAACAAATTTAGGTTTTGCCCTTATCCCCTCTATCATTTAGGGGTTAAATAGTAAGGCAACACAATGAATGTGGATTCATTGGTCATGCACTTTTTCATTGTGACACTTACTCATTCATCGTGTTGCCTTCCTACATTGACTTCCTACGTTTTCCATCCCTTTCTATCGAGACACACAGTTCTGAAAAACAGATTGAGTTTTCTACATGGGCACTATTTCTATCTTAAATCTCATTTTTTTTTTCTGCAAAGTGAACTCTTATTATGAAACGGAGGGAGTGACATTTAACATCATAACCATTTTCAATTTGGAGAATAAAGTTTTCTTAATAAATATGATGATTTAGCATTCATATAAACAATTATCTAGAGTGAACTGAAAGTGCTCGGTCTGCATCTTTTCTAGGCGCTCCTAATCTATTGCTTCTGGTTGTTGAGATTTTGAGATACAGAGAAGTGTGATCTTTTGGCACAAAAAATCTCCAGAAATCACCAAAGAATTTCATCCATAGATTGTCAACATCTTATTCATAATTGAGTTACAAAATAATTTTGAATTTCACGTTTCAAATTTTATACAAAGTTATTGGTAATTGCGATCATAGACATAACCGTATGGATAGAATCTAAAATTCATAATGTACAACTTTTATTCATATATCAAGTTCAAAACATCCCTTTAGGTTGCATTTTATAATGCATCTTTGCAAAACTGCCGAATTTGGAGAGGGCTCTACGCATTTAGGGTTAAGCCAGTAAAATGCATGCCCGTTAGAAGCAGACACAGGTGTATTGCGTGTAAAGATCTGTCCTGATATAACCCTAAACCGGAGTAGCACACGGGATTAAAAAGATGGATAAATAAGAGCAGTGGGCGTCCTTAACGCACTACACATTGAAGCTCAACCGTCTACGTAAGTGAGGTATAAACGCCTCCCTCCAAATAACATGTGCAACGAATAAACTCGAAATTCATCGCTTCTTTACAGTGCTTATTTTGAGTCGTCGTATGGTTCTGCTGCCCTATTTGTTTCAAATACAGAGTGACCAGCTCAAAAAAAATGCGTGGCATAAATGGCATTTAGACCAGGATTATCATACACTGCATCAAGTCGCACTCACGACATGGAAATAGGCTTTTAAGATACACTACGACACAATCTGCTAGCACTTGTCGGGTGTTACACGGCGGAAATCCCGAAAACCTACCTCACACGAGACCAGCGCACTCAGCACAGGGACTGTTCCTTGAACGAGTGCAAACCTGTGCAATACGTTAATGAGATAAAACAGGACTATCAATATAAGACCCGAAAAAGAAATAATCAAAACAAATTCGACACATCTAATCACGCACGCGTTAGCCATCCCATCAGAGACACGCATAGCCTCCTTCGAAACAAAAGTACCTTCCATCTACGTTCAGAACCTGATACAACATCCTGAAATCAAGACAGCAAAGAAAAATAACCAAAATGCGAAAAGAGGACCGCCACCACTCGTCAATCACACATCAACAGAGACATTCAAGCTCAACGATCAAAGGGCGCTAGACTGATAAGGATTCCTTTGAAGAGGTGGTGTTAAATAACACCATTTAGCGACGAAGGGAATCCAGGAAAAGCCTAGCCTCCAAAACCATAGAGGGTTCTGCCCTGGCGCTTCAGAGCATAAACCACATCCATAGCTGTAACAGTCTTCCGCCTGGCGTGCTCAGTGTAAGTAACGGCATCGCGGATAACATTCTCCAAAAAGATCTTCAACACACCGCGAGTCTCCTCATAGATCAGCCCACTGATGCGCTTCACACCGCCCCTCCTGGCCAAACGCCGGATGGCGGGCTTCGTAATTCCCTGAATGTTGTCACGCAAAACCTTCCTGTGACGCTTGGCGCCACCCTTGCCCAGCCCCTTGCCTCCCTTGCCGCGCCCAGACATGGCGAACACTCAGAAGAGTACAATACAAATCACTGAAGGACAAAGCGACGCAAATGCTTCGAGCTCTCAGGGACAAAAGCAGAGAAATCGACAGAAGGTAAGTGATTTCAACAGTGGTGAGGGAGTACCTTATGATGGCTTCGGAGAGCGGGAAGATGGGAATTTGAACTCAAACGATATGGCGCCAAATTTGAGTTTCCCGCTCAGCTGCCGTTCTCGAGAACTTCAAGCGCGGTAGATTTGCATTCTTATCTTTTCCTAGATTCTCACTCCGATACTGTAATATGTACAGTTGATGAAGGTAGAATTCTCTCTTCACAGCCAGACCTCTCTAATATCACATCTTCTATTCTCTCACCAAATCTTAAGAAAACAAACATATTCAATATGAAACTCACTTTTTACTCCCAGTACCATATTTTGTTATGTCACAACAAGTTGCATATACATGTGATTGTACTCTCACTATCACACTTTATTATGCTACAAAGACGTTGCATACATATGTGATTGTATTTCTTACTATCATATTTTGTTATGTCACAAAAAATTGCATACACATGTGATTGTAAAGAGCTTGATGAAAGTGAAAATATCATAGATTAATTTTTTAATCCTATATATGACTACCATTGTTTCTTTGATATCACTTTTGGATGCAACAATATTATTGTTATAATGCATATTTCCATATATGACATGTATTTTGGACACCCAAACTTCAACCCGTAATATAAAATTTTAACTCCTATAAGTCTAGCAAGTCGCACATGACCCCTTTGACTCCTAAATGACAGAGGGGTATATGACAAAACGTAGATGTATTATATTATGTGTCTTTGATGAAGTTTAATTCAATAGACATAATTAAAAACATAATGTTTTAAAATTATTTGTATGGTTAATTTCCAAAAATAGTTTTAGATCTTCACATAATGAATTAAGAAGCATTTAACTTCAAAATTTTATCAAAATTACAAATTTTATTTTTACAATTTGAAATTTGATATGATTGGTTGATCCATAAAAGTCCGAGGGATATTGGACAAAACATCAATGTGTTATAATATGTGCCTTCCATATGTTTGATGAAGTTTGGTTCAATAGAAAATATGTAGGGTATCATCTCTACAAATTATTTGTACAGTCAAACTTCCAAAAAAAATTCAATGAATTTAAAAGCATTAACCTTTGAAAATTTGTATAAATTATAATTTTCACTTTTAGAGTTTGAAATTTAGCATGATTGGTTAAACTTGGTTTATCTATTGTAAACTTCAAAAAAGCAAAAGAAATGATGGAGGGAACATCATTACTTTCCCCAAATAGCAAATTTTATAACACTAACTTAAGACAATGCTGAGGTGATCCACTTGGAAAAATTCTCCCAGGGTAAAGTTTAACCCGGATTGACATAATTCAAATTGCGTTGGAAAGTAGACTTGATGTAGTATTCTAAATAAAAAATTTATTTTGTCAAAAACATATTTTTGTTTTGAACACCCTGTTAGATTTGGACAGTGACCAGAAAATGGTCGCTTAAGCGTTTAGGGGTTAAATCTAGTCATTATATTCTAAAAAAAAATTCAAAATTCAAAAGAGAGAAAATTATTACTTTCCCCAAATACTAAATTTTATGACACTAGGACAATAATGAGGTCTTTGTCTTTGAAAATTTCTCCTTGGTAGACTTTAACTTGAATTGACATGATTCAAATTGCGTTGGAATTAGACTTGATTTCCTATTTGAAAATATTTTTTATTTTTTATAATTATACTTTTTCATCCTTGGAAGCCTATAAAATGGTCATTTGGTCACTTAGGGGTTAAATGACTTCTTGTTTTGCATAAAAAGAATTTTTTCATATAGGTCATTTTTTTCATCATATTGTTGTCTTAGTTGTTTATCGTTTGTATAGTACACATTTTTCAATTTTGTTGTCTCGGTATTTGCAAAAAACTCTAAAATTAAATAAATGATAGTATCATTCACTTCGATTTAAAAACTCAGTTTAAAAAAATACTTCTACAACCATGTAATTAAGATCTTCAAGAAACATCACATTTATAATTTTACGCTTGAAATCTCTAACAAAAAAATTGAAATGAAAATCACTGATATTTATTTCATGATCATATTTAAAAAGAATTCTCAAATTTTGATTAAATGTTTATTCATAAACATTCGTCATTGCACTGATACAATCAATCATATGAATTTGATCTATGGACGAAAATATACAACTTATTTTAATAGCCTTGCTAAATTATAACATGTCTTCGTAATTTAAAAAAATAAAAATAGAACCAGACTTAGAACCCCATTTTGATTCTATAGATTAAGCATCTACTAAAGTACATTTTTGAAACAATGGACCGAGACGATAGACGTAATTAATATTTTTTTTATTCTTTTAAAAATGTATGTCTTATTCATTCAAATTCCACAAATTGTTGTCTTAATCAATAAACAATCAAACAATGCAAATATTTAAAATTGTTTTGAATTATTATTCTATGAAAAATAAATGAAAAGTATCCTACAAAAGGATTTTACCCCTATATAAATTTGAATTTTTTGGAATTGCTACAATGCCAAAAAAAAATTAAAAAAAATGTTGGAATTTTGTAAAACTTTGCTTAATATTGCAAAGGGAATTCCATCCATAACAAAGCCCTAACTTCTTGTATCAAAATGTTGAAAACTAAATTTTCAATTATTAAATAAATTGTATACTATTGTTTTACCAAAGCAGTCAAACCAAATCTTCAAATTTAGTATGTCAAGTCAAAAAAAAAGTAAATCTTCTTAGTTAAAAACGTGACCTCTAAACCTAAACTATGTCTTTTGATTTGTTATCATTAGAAGAGAAATGAGTCCTCTAAGGGGCTTTTTCGATGTTCGGGCCAAAATCTAATTTTTTATTGGAATTATTTTTTAAATGAAAATATTTTTAAAAATAAAATGCTAATAAAATAAAATAAAATATATTATTTAAT
Organism: Pohlia nutans; assembly: GCA_022496805.1. Classification (NCBI taxonomy): domain Eukaryota; kingdom Viridiplantae; phylum Streptophyta; class Bryopsida; order Bryales; family Mniaceae; genus Pohlia; species Pohlia nutans. The sequence goes on from CM040096.1 coordinate 26,693,562, forward strand.
TTTTAAAGAAAATGTTTAAAAAATGTTCAAAGATTATTTGAACAATTTTTAATATTAAAAATATATTAAAAAATATATTAATTTAAAAAAAAAAACCTTTAATATTTAAATATCCAATCTGAAATGTCGAACTCATGCCACATCAGATTTCATTCTTTTAATATTTTTATATTAATTAAATATATTTTTTTTAATTCAAAAAGTTAAAATAAAAATAAAAACTCGAGGCCTCTTAGAGGGCTCAAATTTCTTGTAATGTTTAAAAAAAATCACATTTAAAAATTTACCTTGAAATTAAATTTTTAATGTAATTTATTGTAGATTTAAAATTTAAATATCATAAATATTGGTGATAATAATAAATTTAATCATACAGATGTAAACAAATTTTAAAGTCTAAGACTTTTTATTTATATACCAAATCAAAATTATTATTTTATAATATTGTCATCACAAATTTTTTAAATTTCAAATTAAGAGATGAATCAAGACATTTAGAACTGAACTGTTTACATCTTAGAAATTTCAGCTAAATTGACGTGAATATTTTATATATTTTTTTGTAGGAATTTTTGGTAATAGAACTTTGTTAAAGAATTTTAACATCCAATCCTAACGTTTTCTGAAAAACTTGTAGGTTTACATTTTAATAAATTTTAGAGCAACATCCATTTCAAAGTTTAGATTACATTAGATTACATTAGAAATTCCGGCCCTAAATCTAGGCCGGCGTGAATAAAGTGTCCGTTCGTAATGTCAATGACTCAGTGCCCACCGGGCAAAGGGCCATTGGGACAAAACTACTCTTCCCTTTCGAGAATGGACACTATAGCAACAGTAACAAAATAACAGTACCAGTAACATAATAAAAGTAACAAAGTACTAATGGTTAGGTACTAGTTTGACTAAAAGTATGCTTTGAGTTAAGTATTCTCACCAAGTCATGAAGGGCGTTGTATTGGTGAAGGGCGTTGTATCGCATTTATGTGGTCCGGGTTCGATTCTCATTGGGTTCGTTTGAACAATGGTGTAATACACATGACTTGGTAATGCTAGTGAGTTATCATGGCAGAAAGTTGTACCAACCAACCGGCCCTATCTATCCCCTAAGACAAGTGTTTGTGTTAAGCTAGTGTTTGAAAAAGAGTAGCTAGCAGTGGTTTTCACCACTACCCTCCCTCTTTTAATACACTATTCTCTTGTTATTGGTTGATTATTTTCTATACGTCTTTTGTGTAAAAGAATTGATCCAGCATATTGTATGGCAATGGTGTTTATTGTTTTAAATGTGTGTTTTATGGAGGTTTCACATATGTTAAATTTGTTGCAAGTTGTTTCATTGAGGGGGCGTGTGTGGTTCCTCTAGCTCCAGCTGTGATGACTATGATTGGATCTACTTTCCAACCTTGTTGTATGATATTGTTAATTAGTGGTTGGTATTTTAGGATTTTTTTGCCAATTGTTTCTGGTGAGAATCTGTCGTTGGTGTATGTGAATTCTATAAATTGTATAGTTAGGTTAACATCGGGATTTAGTGGTGGTGTACTTTGGTATGGGAGGCCTTTAATGCATAATATATCTGGTTTAAATCTGGCATTACATTGACATCTTTGTAGTATGCAAGTGCATGGTAAAAGCCATGGGGGGACTGTGTTTTCTTGTGGGTTATTGTTAAATGTGCCCGCATTCATGAGAGTGTAGCATCTTGATCTGTTCGAGGATAGTATTAGTTTTCTTATTTCCCATACTGCTTTATTGTGTCTTTTGGTTCTCAGTGCGTGTGTACAGTGTTGTTTGCAGAGTAAGAGTACATGTAGCTATGTGTCTGCATCTTGTGTGTTGCAAATGGGGCATGTTTTTGAGGGGAATCTTTGTATACCGAAGATTAGTTGTTTTCTGGCGTTTCCCATATATTGGCCGGTTCTAAATTTTAGTATGTTTGTTTTTTGTGAGTTTGTTATTTCTGGTTTGCTCCAGAAGTCATTTGATAGTTCGTTATCTATGATGGGATTCATTGTCCATTTGTTGATGTTGGAGAAGTTTTCTGCTAATATTTCTAGGTTATTTTCACGGTCATATTTCTTTATGCGTGTTTCCAGACATCTGATTGGTCCTTTGTCAGGTCTTTTACTAGGGCTGGGCCATGTGTCTTTTTGGAAGTAGTAGGGTGTAGTATGTGCAAATTCATGTGGTTTGGTGGCGAATTGGTAGTCTCTTTTCTTGGTTTCTTCTTTTGCGAGTTGATCTGTTTGTTCATTACCTTGTATTTTAGCGTGTGCTTTTACTTTGTATATTGTGGTAGGTTGTGTTCGTTTTTTAACATCTCTACCATTTCTTTTAATATGGTTTTATCAGCGTGATTGTTGTGTTGGGTTGGGTGTTTTATTTGTGTGTTTAGAACATGTATGCAATTAAGACAATCTGTAAAGATATGGGTGGATTCATTTACGTATTTGGTAGTGATCATTACAAGTGTTTCATGTATGGCCATTAATTCAGCTCTAAAGCCTGTTTGTAGTCCTGGTAATCTTTTTGATATTTGTTCTTCTGTTTTTGTTGGGTTGAAGATCCCATATCCTGTTTTTTCTTTTTTCCAGTGTCCGTTGTTATCTTCTTTTGGTGGTACAAAGGATCCATCGATGTAGTAGCTGTATTTTGGTGGGAATTATAGTGTAGTGTTTATTTCATAGTTTGGTAGTGGTATTGTGTCTATATTTTGTGTGATGATGTTTGGTGGGTATATTAATTTGTTCCATTTGGTGCTTTTGTTGACTGTTGTATTAGGGGGTGTAGACGGGGCTATTTGTATGTAGTGTTGCGATATTTGTAAGTTTTTTAGTATTGGTGTTAATTGTGTTTATTTGGTCAGTTGTGCAAATATTGTGATTTTGGTGGTGAGTACATCAAAGTTTAGAAATAAAGACAAGTAACTAAATGGTATAAGGTGACCTCCATAAAAATGTATACTTTTTTTTTAATATTTTATATAAACAACAAATAGTTTACATTACAAAATAATTATACAATACCTTTCATTGGGCAATAAGCCTAGCCAAAAGAAAAGTGTTCTATTAACTTTGGCATCATTTGAAGTACACACCTCGGTAGGTAACATGTGCAGGAAAATAATTATGAATGGATTGTGTTGTTATAGATTTTAGAGTTGAATGTGCTTGCATTTATAAGTGTGAAGCATCGAGAGTGGAGGAGGATATTAAATTTCACATATTTCATTTAGAACCTTACAATATCAATTAGTTATATATAAGTGAACTAACATGTTTCCTTTGCAATATAATAATATATGCAACCATGTATATAATTGTATTGAGTTACATACTCCGTAAAAGATATGTGGCAATGGGGTATTTATGGGCTAAAATAGATGTTTTTAAGAAATTCTTAGATTTTGACCTTATCTAAATTTTATTATTTTAGTGATTTGCATGTTATTTATGGTGGGGTTCATCAAGAACTTCAAGGTATGTTAACATGGTGCCGTGATGGTGCATGGAAATGCAATTAAGATAATTTGGTGCCAACCTCCATACCAACCTAGTATGGATAAAATGACACTAAAATGACCTGTATGCGGCCTTTGGTGTCAAAATGGCACCAAAATAGTCTGGCAACAACTTTTTTGATGTTATCCTCGAAGCTATTGAATAATTGATAATCAATGTAAGTGTGGTCTCTTTATTCACAAATGTTTCTGAAGTTGTTTCACCACACTCACCATCTACATGATTTGTCACAAGATAAAATTTGAAAGATAGTATAGGTCCTTTATAGAGAGTGATATGTTGAAAAAGCCATATATTTTGTTTTAGTAGAAACAAGGTTTTGAATGGGTATGTTCGTATTTGTATTTTGAAAGCCAGTGGACTTTTGGGATTTTGTAATTTGGTGGGTTGATTTTTCATTTTTGTTACCTTTAACACCTACTAAAGGTCAGAGAGTACCTTAAAATTTGATGATTTATTTTAATACCTTATAAAATAATCCTTGAAAGAAATTTTTAGTGACAATGTCTCAATTAAGTTGTAGAATAAGAACCAAAAATAACATCTAAACATTGGCTAAATGTGAAATATCATTACCAATAAATTTACAAAACATAATTTAAAAAAAATCCACAATCAAATCTTGACATTGCAAAACAAATCTTTTTTATAATTGGCTTGAAATTCAAATACTACTAGTATGTATGGTGGTTTTTTTTAATTAAATTCGAAATTAGATATATGGTGGTTTTTTAATTTAAATAAAATTTAAGTGACAAAATACTTTCATTCCAAAATTTATAGAATATTTGTTCAAAAAAACAACTTGAAATATTTAAAAACAAATCTCTTCGTCTATCATGCTGGTTTAAGCCATTTTGACCGTTAGAGATTAACCCCTATTAGGAGCAATTCCTTATTTTTGCACTTGGCCAAGTGCAATCATTCCGGGACCTAATTGTGCTAAAAAAAAACTTTAACAAAAAATTTGACGAAAAAACATCGATTTCTTTCTCTGTTGAAACTTGTAGTATATTGCAATAAAACATTAATATTTAAAAATTTTCATAACAAAAATTTGAATTTCATTTATTTTTAAAATTTCAAGATTGGCTATTTAAAAACTATAACAGATTATGAATAGATTAAGACACTATAACACCGCTGCCAAAGTATATAGGAGAAGACATGATTTTTTTTCTTATTTTTTTATTCCTTTTTTTTTGTGTCAAAAAGTACATAAGGGTACATGGCTCCTTCCTCCATCTTTCAAAACAACGTCAAATGCCGCATACCCTCAGTCCCTCCGCCACACCAATTTTTTATTTTTTTTAAATTTTTTTTTTTTTTTTCCGGATTTTCCAGGACAGAGGGTCCTCGCGTGCAAACCCTCTTTTGTTTGTCCTCTCCTCAAGAGAACATAAATATGTTCTCCCATGCTCTCATGCCTTATATACTAGTGAGGCGGCTATGAGAGGGTGTAGAAGAACATATGCATGTTCTCTTGAGGGCTGGGTGTGGTGCCGCATACCCTCAGCTCCTCCCCCACGCCAAAAGAAATATTATTTTTTTATTTTTAAATTTATGTTTAATTTATTTTAAATTATTAAAAAATTCTTTTCTTTTCCGGGTTTTCCGGGGCTGAAGGTCCGCGCGCGAGGACCCTCTTACGTTTGTCCTCTCCTCAAGAGAACATCAATATGTTTTCTTATGCTCCCATAGCCGCGGAAGAAATCAAAGGGATGGCTATGCATCATTAGCAACCCGCAAAAAGTAGCAAGATATATAGATCGATGTTTTATGATTTTTTTGTTTTGTATTTTGTGCATGTGGTTAGGGGTGCATAGTTGTGCATTCTTTTTCCTCCTTTTCTTGATGCATTTGGAAGCCCCATTGGAGTTGACAATGAGGTTGTTCATGTGAGATCCCATGGACTCTGTATAGGGGAGTGAATCGCTCGAATTGTTGTTCTCACAAGTTTGTTTGAAGAGGTTGGACAATCTATTTTGATAACACAGTAAAAAAATGTCTTGGTGGAGTTGCTATTTGGAGGGAGGAAGCAACAACTACAACAATGGCGCTGTATGATTACGTGTGGATGAAGCAAATCACTATTACAAATGAAGCAAAGTTGCACATACTTGAATATGTTGCAATGCAGATTGAAGGCATGGGTGACAAGAGGTTGCAGAATGAACTAGATGCTTACTAGAGTAGATGAGTACATTACTATATAGTATGTGATTTTTTTTAGTTGTCAAGGTACTGATTTAAGAGCTTGTATTATTCTTATAAATTGTAAACTTGTAAAGTGTTTTTTGTGTACTAAAAAGCATATTTAAATATTGTGGCCTACTTCCAATTGCTTATAATATGTTTATATGGTTTTGTAAGATGTGTACTTAACTTGTTGTTTGAGAACTCCAACCTCCTGTATTTTTTGATATACTATGTATCAAGATCAATTTCAAAGGAGACTTTTGTCGCATATAGAATCCAATTTGAAAATATTCAAAGCACAAGTAATGGCTTTTTCAAAAAAAAGGCTCGACAATTTCCAAAAATTTGCAATTTATCCCTTTTGCAACCAAATCCAATGGGAGAAAAAATTTGGCCAAATGATTCATGCAATTTCTACCGATTTGAATTTTTAGTGCGCCCGGAAGCCAAGTGCATGATTATATGGCCAAGTGCAAAAATTGGGAATTGGATGTTCTAAGCGTCCCTAGCTTTTTTGGGCTTAAAATCATCATTGCTTTTGATGTGTTATAGGTCTAAATGTAAGTGAGGTATAGGAATCTCAACCATACAATCTTGTAATATACATGTTGTAGATCATGTGGATCAAATTTGGAGTCATTTGGCCATATAGATTGCAAGATTATAGTGTTTTAGTGTTAAAAAAGGATGTTGAAATTTTCCTAGCAACACAGTTAGAGGTGAAATTTGTTATCAAAATTACTCAAATGAAAAAACTTTCAACTATAAAGTAGTTCAAAATCATCATATAAACACATTGGTACCAAAAAAGCCTCATGAAAAAAGTTTAATGTGCCCTAAAATGGCCTTGCGATGTTAAAAAGTAGCCCAAAAAGTGACCAATTTGACCCAAAAAGCAAAATGTGTCCAAACTAGACCTGTGCACTAAAATGACTCCCAAACATTCACAGCAACATGGATTGACCTGAAAATTTTACCATGATAACAAGACTTCAAGGGAAATCCAACCCTGGAATTTTTTTTTTTATTGAAAACGGACATGGAATGAAGCAGATACAAGCCCCTGAAGTTCCAGCCATCAAAATACACAAAAACTGTCCAAAAGAAAGATACCTACTTTCAAATGATCACCAAAAATTCAATACAGCTCGGATTGATCTGAAATTCTTACCACTCATTTTGTACATCATGAGGGGGGTTTTCCAAAATTTCATTAAAATTGGACACTTTTTGCAAAATTTACAGCTCTTCGAAGGTGAATGTACCCCAAAAAATGTCCAAAATATGGACGTCGAGACAGTTAGGGGTTAATGTTAATATTCATGAACTTGTATTTTATAAGAGTGTGGGTAAAATCAGTGACTTATCAATTACGGAGGTTGATGACGCAGTAACAGGTGTAACATGGTAAGTTAGAGAATAATCTAAAGGAAGGCCCTGCACCATCCAAAGGAATGGAACTCGTGACCTTCCCAATGCTAAAAGAGAATTTCCATATGTTCGCCCAGGCCTAAGAGAGCCGACTAAAGGACTATTCATGAACAATGTTTGTCAAAAATTCATAGTATTGGGATGCAAACCCCACTACAACTTCACTTCAACTCCACTTCAACTTCTCTTCTATTTTTAGTTAACTCTAATATGTGAATAACATTTGTGAGTTCTTGTAGCCTTGTCCCTTTTTTCACAATCCCTTCCATGCCAAAAAAAATCTTGAATTCAAAGTGTTGAACTGTGTTATTGTAGAGATGTTATACTTGGGTGTTGAAGAATGACGTCTCTACAACAACTTTGTAGAAAAGGGATGAAGCTAAGGCGGTTCAAGAATGCTATATACCGAATCTGACTATCAAGATTGGCAACTCCAACATAATTTTATTTTTTGGCCAAAATGACGCAAATGTTCTTTAAAATTATGTGGATATTCTCTAAAACTCACTTTTTGTCACAAAATTTTGTTTTATTTCGAAAAATCAATTTCATAAAAATTTGGGCTTCTCTTATTATTATTATTATTATTATTATTATTTTTTGCTGACCCTCATGCCCAGGTATGCTATATATGAAGGGCTTTGGCAAACAAATAGATACATAGGGTCTCATGCAATATAATTATTTATCCGGATTCTATCATCATCATGTAGTAGTTACAACATCATACAATATTTTGTAGCCCATCATACAATGCAAGTATGAACAATAGCCACCACTCCAAAGGTGGTTCAGAGGCCTACTTCAATGCTCCGCTCATGGCCATACTCTAAACTCTAAGACAAAAATTGAATTTGTTGCAAGTGTCATTGTATACTCATCAGGATTCTGGTAAAATATCATGTTTATATTTGGAAAATTGATAGAGTAAACTTTTAGAGTGTTGTAATTGTATTAATCATATCCAACTAGCAAATACAATATAAATAAATAAAGATCAGTTTTAGGTATTTTTGATAATTGTAAAGTGAATTAAGAATTAGACTTGATAAACTTTCTTTTGTTGATGAAGTCAAATTCAATTGAAATTTTCTAAAATGTCACAATAGTTTGCCACAACAAGAAGTAAAAAAAAAAACTTGGAAAATACGCCAACAAATTGTTCGACATTTACAACTTCATGAAAATTTTAATAATTATCCAAATGACTTTATATTTTTACCCCATATATATATATATATATATATATATATATATATATATATATATATATATAGTGACCACACATTTACAATAAAATATTTAGCTCTAAATTTTCATTTCTACCATGTGATTGAATGGGGTTTGATTTTGAAAATGCCAAAATATGGTAGTTTAGCACTTAAAGATCATTGGATTCTATTATATTGGATGCGTAAGACGTGTGTCTTGCATCTAATTGAAACCATATATACTATTGGCAATGAACCATTCTAAAAGTAGTCTTCTACTAACACAAACTAATTCCAACATAATAATACAATTTTATGATTTACATACTACTATGACAAATTTTCAATGGAAGCCACAACGTAGGAAGAAACTAAATATTGTGCATTAATTAATCAACAACATACAAGACTAAAGATGGAATGTTGCACGACTATTCACTATCACATCCAAAGCAAGAATAGCCATAATAAATGAGCACATATTAAAATTACTATATTGAATCAAATATATAGTAGATCACCTATGACTAAACAATCAATCCTTTTGTTTACAATGAGACTCCACTTTGTAGAAAAAATTGAGATTTAAGACGAAAATAGAGCCCATGTTGAAAAGGATGAAAGACGACCAATGGTAACTTTTGGAAGTGTGTGTCTCCATAGAAAGAGATGAAAAATGAAAGAAGTCAATGTAGGAAGGCAACACAATGAATGAGTAGGAGTCAATGTGGGAAGGTGACACAATGAATGTGGACTCTTAACCCCTAAATGTCCACAATCCTCTCCAGATTTGGAAAATTGCAAAGATGCATTATAAAATGCAACCAAGAAGGATATTTTGAACTTTGTGCATGAATAAAAGTTGTACATTATGAATTTTAGAGTCTATCCATATGGTTATATCTATGATTTTTATCACCAATATTTTTGTATAAATTTTGAAACTTAAAAGTCAAAATTATTTTGTACTTCGATCACAAACAAGATATTGATAATTTGTAGTTGAAATTTGTTGTGACAGGTTGAAATGTAATACTCTTAGTGTAGTGATTTTTGGAGATTTTTTGGTTGCTTGATTCTATGAGTTGACTTTTTCAAGAGCACTTTTGAACACTTTTGAACTAGGATTTTAGAACTTTTTGGTGAATCACTCAAACATGAAATGAGGCATAATTTTTTTACAAATCATGCCCTTTGTAATTGGATCACACATGCATGAAGCTATCTTCCCATAAAATCTATAGTTAAACATCCACACTACAAGAAGTGCATGATGGATGAGAAAAATTGAATGAAATATGTACATCGTCCAAAAAAATGGACACTTGGACAATTAAGGGTTAAATTGGCACAAAAAGGAAGTGGTTTTGAATTATTATTATTAAAAAAGAGCATGTATAAAAAAGACACCAAGAAAAATACATAAAATGAAATAAAACACTTTTTACATATAATAATTAAAAAATGGAGATTAATAAGCAATCAGCCAATACCATAATTATATTAAAACACCAATGCAAAATAATCCTCATTTATCTCAAAATAAAAAAATGTCCAACAGTATAAATAGCGGTCATATAGGATTTATGTATTTTTAATTTCAAGTTCATCAATTTTCTAAACATACTCCAATCAAAAGGAATGACTATTCAAAAACATACAAAATAACATATAATTTGTTTTTCTTAAACACTTGTTAATAAAATTATTCACTAATTAATGGTTGTTGCATATTGACTTATTAGTCCAAATCATTTAATATACCTCTAAAACAAGACACCAAGGATGGACCTCGCTACCTATGCATTAGAGACATGGATAAATGACTTGCCCCTAAAGGGCTTTTTATTCACGATGGTCTGTGGGCCAATGTTGTGATTATTATTAAGCAAGAGAAACTCACGGCCTTTTAGTGATTTTAGATTTACTTTTAACGATTTTCCTTTTCTCTCATTAAATTTAAAAAATCAAAATAAAATGTTGATTGTAGATTTACATTGACTTGACCCATGCCAACCACAAGCACAAGTCATCGAAAGTGTGTTTAGGTTATTGGATTGTTAATTAAAATTGCAGAGAAAATAACGTAAACAAATCAAAAACTTCCATCATATTTTTGAATATGCATCCATCTAGGGATTGAGACTCCCTCCTTTACTAGGATGTTGAAAAAATTAAATTATCCTTCTATTGGAAAGTGCCTTTCAACATCCTTTCAACAAGTCAAAGAGTCAACAAGTCAAGAAGTCAATAAGTCAAAGAGTCAACAAAGTATAAGACAATTCTCTATGGAACCGCTATAGTGATCACAATCACTCCAAGCAAGTTTGAAAAGGGTACCAAACTTGTATATCTATTAGAATTAATTGTTAAATTATTCTTATTTTTCCATCTTGTGTTTTCACTTTCACATCTCAAAGGTTTGTGAATTTGGAAATTTAATGAAACGTTTCTACCCTTGTAATATAATTGCACCTTTATCTACCCAAATCTTTAATCAAATCAATTATTAGAGTTGCTAAACACGAGATATAGAGGTTAAAGAGAATGAAAAGTTAATTAAAACCTTGTTACAACTTGTAATTTTTTCACCTCTTAAATATGAGTACACGTATGAGTACTGATATAATTCAATCAAACGAGTCTCACCTTACTATACCAATTGCACCTCACAAACTCTAGTATTTAATCAAATTAAGTATGAGAATCATGAAACAAAAATTATGAAAGTCAAAAGATGAAAACATATGTAAAGATCATAAGCACAATTGAGGTCCAAATTTGACTTAAGGTGAAGGAAACTTTATCAATATTTTATCTCAAGTTATAATTACATTAAAGATAAGCTAGTGTGACCCTCTGTCATGGGCCTAAGTGTTCCCCTTGATTTAGTCATGATTTTACTTTATTTTTATTTTTAGACTTTATGTTACTTTATTTATTGTGACAAAAGCACTCAAAACTCTGCAAAACTTCTACATTGTAGGTCCAAAAGCCACAAAACAACTTCGGTGCACCCCAAAAACTTTATGACAATACCAAAAATGTGGCTGGCAGGTGCACAATCAAGGAAATCTCAACGTAACATACAAATCAAAACAAACAAACTACCTTTCTGAACCGCTAAACGTCCTCACCCCTCTTTAGATTTAGAGAATTTCAAAGACGTCTTATAAAATGTAACTAAGAGGGATATTTTGAACTTGATATATGAATAAAAGTTGTACATTATGAATTTTTGATTCTATCCATACGATTAGATCTATGAATGCCGTCACTAATATTTTTGTATAAAATTTGAAACTTTAAATTGAAAATTCTTTTGTAATTTGATTACGAATAAGATATTGGCAATTTGTACATGAAAATTGGTGGGATTGGCTGAAATGTAATACTCTAACTATGGTGATTTTTGGAGATATTTTGGTTGCTTAAGTTTACGAGTTGGCTTTTTTAATAGCAATTTTACACTGAAATCTTCGATATTTTGGGTGAATCACTACAACGTGAAATGAGGCATAAAAATTTCACAAATTATCCCCTTTCTAATCAGATCACACATGTATGAAGCTAACTTCCCATAAAATATAGAGTAAAAATCCACACTGCAAAAAGTCAATGACAAATGAGAAAATTGTGCTTGATTTTGTACATCGTTCACTTTCAGGACGGTTAGACATTTAGAGGTTAATGTACTAGAACCATGTGGCCGGGAAAAAAAGCTCTCGATTCACCAAAAGAAATATGTAAGTTACTGCAGTGAACACTTTTCCTCTACAACTCTAGATAGATAGATAGAAGATAGATAGATAGAAACTCCGACCCTATTTTAGGGCCGGCGGGAATAAAGTGTCCGTTCGTAATGTCAATGACCTGGTGTCCACCGGACAAGGGGACATTGGGACAATACTACTCTCCCCTTTCGAGGATGGACACTATAGTAACAGTAACAAAATAACAGTAACAGTAACAAAATGTGATAACAAAGTACCTATGGTTGGGTACTAGTTTGAATAAAGGTATGTTTTGGGTGAAGTATTATCACCAAGCCATGAGTTATTTGGTTGGTTGGTGAAGGGCGTTGTATCACATTTATGTGGTCCGGGTTTGATTCTCATTGGGCTCGTATGAGCAGTGGTGTAATACACATGGCTTGGTGCTGCTAGTGAGTTATCATGGCAGGAAAGTTGTACCAACCAACCGGCCCTACCTATCCCCTGAGACAAGTGTTTGTGTTGAGCTAGTGTTTGAAAAAGAGTGTCTAGCAGTGGTTTTCACCACTACCCTCCCTCTTTTAATGTACTATTCTGTTGGTATTGGCTGATTATTTTTCTATACGTCTTTTGTGTAAAAGGATTGATCCAACATATTGTATGGCAATGGTGTTTCTTGTTTTGAATGTGTGCTTTATGGAGGTTTCGCAGATGTTAAATTTTGTTTCTAGTTGTTTCATTGAGGGGAACGTGTGTGGTTCCTCTAGCTCCAGCTGTGATGACTATGATTGGATCTACTTTCCAGCCTTGTTGTATGATATTATTAATTAGAGGTTGGTATTTTAGAAAAAAATTGCCAGTTGTTTCTGATGAAAATCTATCGTTTGTGTATGTGAATTCTATAAATTGTATGGTTAGGTTATCATCGGGATTTAGTGGTGGTGTACTTTGGTATGGGAGGCCTTTAATGCATAGTATATCTGGTTTGAATCTGGCATTACATTGACATCTTTGTTGACCACAAGTACATGGTAATAACCATGGAGGAACTGTGTTTTCTTATGGGTTATTATTGAATGTGCCCGCATTCATGAGAGTGTAGCATCTTGATCTATTCAAGGATAGTATTAGTTTTCTTATTTCCTAGACTGCTTTGTTGTGTCTTTTGGTTCTTAGTGCGTGTATATGATGTTGTTTGCAGAGTAAGAGTACATGTAGCCATGTGTCTGCATCTTGTGAGTTACAAATGGGACATGTTTTTGAAGGGAGTCTTTGTATACCGAAGATTAGTTGTTTTCTGGCGTTTCCCATGTATTGGCTGGTTTTAAATTTTAGTATGTTTGTTTTCTGTGAGTCTGTTATTTCTGGGTTATTCCAAAAATCATTTGATATTTCGTTATCTATGATGGGGTTCATGGTCCATTTGTTGATGTTGGGGAAGTCTTCTGCCAATATTTCTAGATTATTTTCTTGGTCATATTTCTTTATGTATTCATCTAGACATCTAACTGGTCCTTTGTCAGGTCTTTTGTTACGACTGGGCCATGTGTCTTTTTGGAAGTAATAGGGTGTAGTGTGTGCGAATTCATGTGGTTTGGTGGCAAATTGGTAGTCTCTTTTTGTGGTACCATTTTTTGCTAGCTGGTCTGCTTGTTCGTTTCCTTCAATTTTAGCGTGTGCTTTAACTTTGTATATTGTGGTGGATTGTGTACGTTTTTTTTAGCATTTCTATCATTTCTTTTAATATGGTTTTATCAGCGTGGTTGTTTTGTTGGGTTGGGTGTTTTAGTTGTGTGTTTAGTACGTGTATGCAGTTGAGACAATCTGTAAAGATATGTGCGGGTTCATTTATATATTTGGTGGTGATCAGTGAAAGTGTTTCATGTATGGCCATCAGTTCTGCTCTGAAACATGTTTGTAATCCAGGTAATCTTTTAGATATTTGAGCTTCTGGTTTATTTGGGTTATAGATCCCGTATCCTGCTTTTTCTTTTTTCCAATGTCCATTGTTATCTTCTTTTGGTGGTACAAAGGATCCATCTGTGTAATAGCTGTATTGAGGTGGAAATTTTAATGTAGTGTTTATTTCGTAGTTTGGTAGTGGTATTATGTCTATGTTTTGTGGGTTGTTATATGGTGGGTATATTAGTTTATTCCATTTTGTGTTTTTGTTAACTTTCGTATTAGGTGGTGTAGGTGGTGTAGGTGGTGCTATTTGTATGTAGTGTTGTGATATTTGTAAATTTTTAATTGTTGTGTTTAGTGTGTTTATTTGGTTAATTGTGCCAATGTTGTTATTTTGGTGGTGAATACACCAAATATGTACTGCAAGTGGTTCCGTTCGGGTTTTGTTGGGTTCTGATGAATTTGTTGGTTCTTCATATGTAATGGTGTCGGCAGCAAAATGTATAGTAGCATGTGTGTCTGGGAAGGGTCCATTGTATGGTGAGAGATTTTGGTACCAATTGGTGTCTGGTATTGTCAGAATGGTGATAGTTTTTGGGTCTTGTTTTACTGCTAGTCGTGCCCAGTGTATTGCTTGTTGTGCTGTTTCTACATCATTTGGGTGGGCGTATCCGGTACCTTTCCATTTGTGTTGAAAGGCTGTACCTAATGAGCCAAAAAATTTGTCTCTGGTGAATGTTGAGTAGAATTGTGTGATTTGCGTGGAGCATGTTATTGGTGAGGAAAAGTAGGAGTGTGTTATATTGAATGTTGTTATTAGTGTGTCTAAGATGTTAGTTGGTATGGTATGTTGCGTTGAATCTTTTTTGTGGTTTTTGTGTTCATATCTTTGGTATATCCAAACTACTTCTGTTTCAAATGGTTGTATAGGAGGTACTAGTCTGTGTGTGTTGTATTTGTTTCTGTTATATTGTTGCCATAACCATTTTATTCTTGTAGTTGGGATGGTGGTGATATATTTACCGATATCATTGTATATGTGGGTTTTGTCATTTTGTGTTTGGATGGTACATTTGTTTGTGTTTATGTCTTTTTTTGGGTTGCATTCTATTGTGGATGTTTGGACGCAGGGGATTATTGTTGGAGGTGGGATGTATCTTGTGTCTCTATTCTGTTCGGGTGTAAATTGGGTGTTTATGATATTTTGATAGTGTTTGTTTTGATGGTTTGTATAGTGTTTTGTAAGTAAGTTTAGATTGTGGTGTACTACTGTTGATAAGTTTAGTGGAAATAGTTCACGTTGTTCCATCCATTTATTGTAAATTATGTGGTTTGGGGTTGTCCATTGGCATAGGTAGGTGTTGTATTTTTTTTTTTTTGATATTTTATATTTGTCTTTCGTTATAATTGTTTTATGTTTTAATATTGTGTGGATGGGGAATCTTATGGGATCGTTTTTTGTATTTTGTGGTGGGACTAATTGTTGTGGCTGTGGTGGCAGAGGGAGGTGTAGAGGGAGGTGTAGAGGGTTTACTAGTGTTCTTGGTATTATTCTGTGGTTATATATTTTATATCTTTCTTTTAGTGTACGAGGTGGTGAGTGTATTTGGCATATGTTTGGGCAATCTTGGGTGCATTTTGGGTAACAAAATATTGTTCTGCTATGTTTAGTGCGTTTTTTTCTAATTTAGTTGGGTTTTGGTAGTATATTTTAAATTCTTCTAGTGACATTAGGTTTGTACCGTTGGGAAGGGTAATGTGTTTTATTTTATAGATGTTGTGTGCTAGTAGTTTGTTCAATAATTTAATAGAGAGTTGTGGGTCTAAGTGTGGAAGTTTGGTTATGGAATTAGATCTCCATTCCTGTTCTAACTCAGTCATGTGTAGTTGGAAGTTTTCTTCTGTGCTTTTTAGATGTACACCTTCGGCTGTTTTCATAAGAAATAGTGTGCGTGTTGTCGGTGATCTAATGCTGTCATGGTGTTTGATTCTAGGAATGTCTTCGGCACCACCAGCTTTAGCGAGTATGTGTTGTATTAGTCCTTTATATATTCTTCCTAATCGTCCTGTGTCATTGAGTGCGTTTCTAAGTTGTTCACCAATACATCTAAGGTAGGCGTTTTTTAGTGAGAAGGCTTCTAAACCAAATAAATCATGAGGGAGTTGGGTTATTATGTTTGCTGTGCTTTTAGGGAGTCCGCATATTGTTTTTTGGATTGCAATGATTTTTTTGTCTAATTTTTTGATAGTTGGTAGGGAGTATAGAACTGCAAAGAAGTTGTAGGCTATACTTGCTCTGATTACCGTGTCGACCATGTTGATTTTTTGTTTGATGGTGGCAGGGCATTTTGATAGTTGTTTACATTGGTCTATTACTTTGGCTGTGGTGATATGTGTTTGGAGCTTCCATTTTAGTGATGGAACCAATCGTATGCCTAAGTAGACATAAGGTTCATTTTGATATAGTACTGGCAGTGTTTGGTCTCTGTAACTGATTTTTTGGGTTGTCATGTGTGTTTTAAATTTGTTTGGTTGCATTTTGGTTTTATTTGGGCAACCGGTGACAACACATTTGGTGACTCCCAAGTCCATGCCTGCCCATTCACAGAATTTGTTGATCTTGTTTAGTTGGATTTGTAGTGATTTTGTATTATTTGATATAGCTGCTAGGTCATCTGCGTATGCTGCAGAGTTAATTTTTATTTTTGATGTACCAAATGTGTATCCGTTTTCCCCTCTTTGTAACCATCTTAAGAGTGGTTCTAAGAATATTAAGAAGATATATGGGCTAAGTGTGTCCCCTTGTATGGTTCTTCTTTGAATAGGGATTGGTTTTGTTTTGCCAAAGTGTTCTCCGGTGAATATAGTGTTTGAGTGTGAGTAGATATTTCCTACTAATATTATTGCGTCTATAGGAAAGCCGAGGTCTTTCATTATAGCTAGTAATCTTGCATGATCTAGTGAGCCAAATGCGATTTTGAAATCTATGTAGAGTAGATATATGTCTTGATTTGTAAATTTTGCGTCTTCTAATGGTGCAATGAGGAGTTGGAGTTGTCTTGTTGTACTTCTTTCTGCTCTGAATCCTTCTTGGCTGTCCTGTAGGATTTGATATTGTTCACTGTATGCTGATAGAATATATGTTAGTGTGTTGGTAAAAAATTTATATATTGTGTTTGCAAGTGCAATTGGTCTGTGGTTTGGCAGTTGTGATGGATCTCCTTTCTTGTAAAGTAGTATGGTTAGGCTTATTTTCCATGAGGCTGGGATTTGTTTTTGTTTGTAGCAATGTGTGAAGAATAAAAATACTAGTTTGTGGAAGTTTTCGGGCATATTTTTTAGTATTGAGTTGGGGATTTTATTTGGGCATGGGGTTTTGTTGTTAGATAAGTGCTTGAGACACATGTCATATGTTTCTTTATCAAAGTGTTTATAAAATGGGATTTGTGGGTTTCCTCTTTTTTCTATTACAAATCCGTCAAGGTCATGCCATGGAAATCGTTTAACTCCGCAAGTGCATTGTGTTGGGTGTTGAGGTTGGTAGTAACACGTTGGTACAGTAAGTCTGTTACTAATTGATTGTTGTATGTGGATTTCGTTTGCTATGTCTTCTGGACTGGTTAGTATATTATTGTTTTTATCCATAATGCAGTCTAATGGAGGCGTTTCTTGGTTTTTGAAGACTTTTTTGTTTATTTTCTTTGGACTTTTTTCATACAGTTGTCTGTATTTCGATATGGTCTTTTTTATACGGTTTTGAGTAAATTTTGTGGTGATTTTGCGAGCTTGTATTTTTGTTGTTTTAGCTATTTCTACTAATGATTGGATCCATTCTTGTTGATTTTGTTCTTGGGTAGGGAGTGGTGGGATGTTGGCATAAGTGTGAGTTTTTAATTCTTCAATTATAGGGTGCGTTTGCCAATTTTGTATGTTTTTTGTTATGTAGATTGTTTTTCTAATTAGGTGATAAGTAGATAGGTGTTTTTTCCATATTTTTTGTAGTTTTCTTGGTAAGAAGCCTCCTTGTTGGGAGGTATGGTTTGTTAATGTCAGAAGTGGTGGTGCACTGCAGGTTTCTTGAATTTTATCTGATATTTTTTGTATCATGTGGTCTAGCTTTGTGCATGTTGTTTACCATTGGTTGTTTGTAAATTGTTCATTTAGTAGTATTGTGGTGAGTTCATTTATTTGTAGTGCATTTTCTTCACAAAATTCTATTTTTAATTTTTCAATATTTTCTTGTGGTATAGGGTTTAGGATTCTTGTTGTACTATTTGTTATTGGTATAGGCCTTGCTAGTAAGGTGTTTGGTGGAATATATAGCGTTACTGGTGAGTGGTCTGAATTTAGGTTGTGGTCATTATCTGTAGTTGATAACACCCAATTCCCTAATTTTGCACTTGGCCAAGTGCATCATTTCATGAGCAAACTTGGCTTTAAAAAAGATTGTTTGAAATTTTTTGTAAAAAAAAGGGATTTTTGTCTTTCTACAATCTCTTCATTGTAAAGAAACAATTATTTAATTTATTTTTTATCCTTATCTTTATCTTATATCTTAATCTTTATCTTATCTTTTTCTTTTATCTTGTTTTTTTACCTTGTCTTCTTTCTTGTCTTCCTCTTGTCTTCCTTCTTCTTTTTCTTCTAGTCTTCCACTTGTCTTCCTTTTTTTTCTTCACCTTGCCATTTTTGGAGTTTAAACGATAATTTTAGAATAAATAAAAATCAGGGAGCATGCTGAATCCAATATAGGCCCTGAAATGAAAAACGAAAAAAAAAAAAGTTTTTTTTTTTTTCCGGATTTTCCAGGCAGGGAGGGTCCGCGCGCGCGGACCCTACTCTTATTTTGACCCACTCTCCTTCCTCTCCTTTCCTTTTT
Source organism: Pohlia nutans (assembly GCA_022496805.1). NCBI lineage: Eukaryota > Viridiplantae > Streptophyta > Bryopsida > Bryales > Mniaceae > Pohlia > Pohlia nutans. The sequence continues at coordinate 26,712,424 of CM040096.1, forward strand.
CTCCCCTCTTTCTTATATAAACCCTCCCACATTCTTCCTCCCTCACACTTCCTTCCCCCTCTCTCTTCTTCCTTTATATTGAGGAGAAGGAAGAAGGAAGAGAGGGAGAAGAACAAGAGAGGAAAAGGGGTGGAAGGAGAGAGTGAGGGAGTGAGAGTGAGAGAAGGTTTATATAGGGGAGAGGGGGGTGAGGGAGGGAGGGTCCAAAATAAGAGTAGGGTCCGCGCGCGCGGACCTTCCCTTCCCGGAAAATCCGGAAAAAAAAAAAAAAAAAAAAAAAAAAAAAAAAAAAACCTTTTTTTTTTTTCATTTTTTTTTTCATTTTTCATTTCAGGGCCTGTATTGGATTCAGCCTGCTCCCTGATTTTTATTTATTTTTAAAATTATTGTTTAAACTCCAAAATGGCAAGGTGAAGGAAAAAAAAGGAAGACAAGTGGAAGACTAGAAGAAAAAGAAGAAGGAAGACAAGATGTAGACAAGAAAGAAGACAAGAATAAAATACAAGATAAAAGAAAAGATAAGATAAGATAAAGATAAAGATAAAATAAAAGATAAAGATAAGGATGAGAAATAAATTAAACAATTGTTTCTTTATAGTGTAGGAGATTGTAGAAAGACAAAAATCTCTGTTTTTAAGAGATTTTTTCAAACTATTTTTTTAATGCGCTTGGGGGCCAAGTGCATGATTATATGGCCAAGTGCAAAATTAGCGAATTGGGTGTTTGATGTGTATAACGTATTATCTGGTGTTTTGATGTAGTATCCATCAATTAGGCTCGTTTGGTTATAGTTTTGTCCTCCTTGTCTAGAGAATGGGCAGTTTGTTGGGATGTATGTTAATTGGAGATTGTTTGTGAATGTTCTCCATTCTATGTCTTTTGCTTGTGGTGGGGTTGTGTTGGTTTCGTTTTGGCGTCCTATAAAGGCTATATATCTATTGAAGTCACCACATAATATATATGTTGTGTTTGGGTGTGCATTAATTTGTTGTGTTATGTTTTGTTGGGTTATTGGTATATATTGTATGTCATCAGTATGAGATGGCATGTATATGTGTATAATTAGCCAAGTTTGCAGTGGTTTATTGTTTGTAAGTAAGGTGATATTTCTTTGGGGGTTGGAACTTTAGTAATATTGCCGGGGTATGCGTATTTTCTATTTATAAGTATAAGGAGTCCACTTCTAGCGGGTATGTATGGTATTCGTTGTTGTATACATCTTGTTAGGGCATGTGTGTTATTAAATATTAGTTTGTATTTTGGAAATAGGTTTTGTATGTATTTGGTGGATTTTGTTGTAGTTAATTTAGTTTCTTGTATTGTGATGATAGCGGGTTCGTCAGGCGTGTTGGAGATTAGTTCGTGTAGGTTTGGAAGGGCTGTATTTAGTGATGAGGCATTCCATGTAGTAAGTCTTGTGTTATGGCTTGTTGTATGTATTTCTTGTGGTTGTATTGTGGGTATGTTTGGAAGTGGTGGTGGATGGGTATATTCGTGTAATGGTTCATATATTTTTAGGGTTTCCTCTAGTAGATTGATAGGGAGGAATGGAAATTTATCAATCATATTTTGGAGATTTATTGTTTCGTTTTGATGGATAAAGTTATATATTTCTTTGTGAATGGTGTTCGGTGGGTTGATTAGATTTTGGTTGTTATTTGTGAATTGTATGTATGGGTGTATATCTGGGATGTGTCTTTCTGGGGGGTTTTGTAGAAGGGTCATTTTTTCCAGTAGTATTGTTGTCCAATCAGAGTTTGGAATTTGTATTAGGAGGTGGTCACATGCTTCTTTTGATGGGCTCATTGTGATGATGAGTGCATATAGCATTTGTGGTGGTGGGTGATGTTGATTTTGGTATATATATTTTGATAAATGTGGATAGTCATTAATAGTTTCTACGTGATTTGGGTGTGTTAGATTTAGGATCGGTGAAAATTGTTTTGCTAGGTGTTGGTATTCTGGTTGTAGTTTAATTGTGCATGGTATGAAATATGTTTTGCATCTTCTTCTATGTATAGGTGGGTGTGCTTTGAGTAGGTCTGGCATGGGTCCCTGGTTGGTTTCAATGTCCCCACATAGTAGTAGAATACGGTGTAGGAAGTTTCTTTTTAAGGGGGATTTCTGGGCTTTTATTCCTTTTTTTATATGTTGGTTTTGGACGAGGCCGGTAGGCCGAGTCCATTGTTGTTGTTTATTAATTTCTCTATTCTTTTTGAAAGATTTTTTTTGTTTTAAATTATTTGGGGTATTTTGTTTAGTTTTGTTTTGAAGTGTGATTTTGTAGTATTTTTGGTAGTTATAATTATGTGTTATAATGTTTTTATTAAGGGTTTTTCTTTGTATGTTTTTTAGATTTATTTTAGTGTTTTTTATTGTAGGTATAATTAGTTGAGTTGATGCATATTTTCATTTTCATTTTTTTGTTGATTTTTTTGGTATGTATGTATTTGTGGATTTTGGATTTTTGTTGTGGTTTTTTTGTTTTTTGTATTGGTATGTTTTGGGTCCTTTGTGGTGTTTTAATTTTGTGTGTTTGTATTTTGTATTATTTTTTGTGATGTATGTTTTTGTGTTGATTTTTACATATATCATGTGTTTTTCGGTTTTGGTGTTAGTATTTGAATTTTTAAGTGTGTGGTTTTTTGGTATGCTAGTTTTGTATATTTTGGTGTTTGTATTTTGGTTTGGTATATTGTATTTTTGTATATTGATGTGTATGTTGTATTTGGTATAAGTATGTATTTTTGTTTTATACTTCTTTAGTATATTATTTGGATACATACTTTGTATATAGATACCGTATATGGGCACGTATAAGCATTTAGTATTTGGTATATGTATATACCTTTTTATTATTATTTTTTGGTATTTTTTTGAATACATACTCTATGTATAGATACCGTGTTAGTATCTGTATTTTTTTGGTCTTTTTATGGAGGCATACTATACTGTATACGATGTATATATACGTGGTACAATACAAGTAGACTATTGAGTATACTATATTGTATAGTATAATATTACTATAGTATCTAGTAAATACTATGTATTCTACTATGAGGTCTTCAATCACTCCACGTTTTTTAGGGTTGCCTTTGCTCCTTTCATTTCTTTAAGGGTGTTGAGTGCCAACATGAGAGTGTCTTGAACTAAATCCATCTTGTTTTGCAAGTCTTCATGTTTGTGAGAACTACTGGTTTGGTACCCAGTATCTCTGTCGGGTATGATGCTACTGCTGTGTTTTGCACCTGCTAGGAAGACAGTTTCTACTAGTGCAAGATAAAATTTGGTGAACAAATGAGAATGCGTGGTTAGAGTTTGGAGAGCGTACCAGAGTGTGCAAATTAGCTTTGCGACTTTGGTGTTTCGATTGAGGCTGTTGGGGGCGGGGTTTTTGTGGTTGCGATTGGGCTTGTAGCTGGTGTGGCTGCAGGCCGGCGCTGGTTCAGTGTCTTTGCTATTCCATGGAAAGTTACTTGGCGTTTGCAGGTAGTTCTCCGGATTGGCAACGGTGGGCAGGCACGCTTCTACTGCCTCTGTTGAGCTATCTTGGGCGTCACGCTCTTGGTTGTGCTGGGACTGTGATATTGGAACCGGTCTTAGTATCAATGTGTCTGGATTGTGGCGTTGAGGCTCGTGCTGCTAGGCTGGGATGTTGCGCCTTTTACCCTGTTGTTGAGAGCTTGTGTCTTAATCCCGGACAATGTTGTTGGGCACAGTGCTGCTTCTGTGGTTTGCATCTGCTGACAAGGCAGTCTTTGCAAATTCGGAGCAGAAGCTATTGCGAGAATAAAAGTAGTAAATTAGGGTTTGGAGTACATACCTCTGCGCGTAAATTGTTTTTACGGCTTTTGTGTTGCAGCGCTGTTTGCTAGAGATTGCAAGGTTGATGCCACGATTACGCCTACTACATGATGGGTTGCTCATTGGCGTTTTTATCTGCATTTATTCTATGCAGCCGGCAGCTGAGTGGCAGCTGCAGGTGGCCTTCCGAGTAGGTTGCAGTGGGCAAACATTCGCTTGTTGGGCTCGGGCTCTCGTGAATGTTGTGCTGCTGACAATGCTGGGACACTGAGTTATCGATCAGCCTGGGTGTAGATGTTGTGGCATAGGTGTGAGGGACGCAGTGGAGTTGGTTTGATACCGTCGAGTGGCCGATCTGCATAAGATCAGTCTGCCTAGCTAGACTACATGGCTGTTAAAACTGCTGAGATAGATGCGATAGTACAGACAAAGGGGTCTATAATAGTACGTGCAATTGGTAGGGTAAAGAAGGTGGACAAAACGGATAATGATCAAGTGCGTATGGAATTCATAGAAGAGAAAGGTAGAAAGTGGACTTATGTGTGGAGGATGGGGTGGATGATGGTGTTGTTGTAGCACCCTTGGCGCCTGCGTTTGCGTCTTGATCTTGGATGAGGTGTGATTCGGTGGATCTGGGGAGTGCAGGAGGAACGAGCTGTATGCGGGATGATCACTACTGCAGGTGGGCGGAGAACTCAGTCGTGGAGGCACATACCACTGAGTAGGTGGAGAGGATGCTCGGATCTGGTTTGATCTGCCTCAAGTCTTGACTGTGCAAACTACCTCCAGTGTGTTGGATCCCCCGGGTTTGCCCCAACATGCTCAGAATTACAGATCCAGTGAAGTCCTCCATCACCTGCGGTGATTTGAAGTCGATCCGCCCCAGCTACGCTCAGTTCATACAGATCTGACTCCTCGTCATCGAGATGGACATCACATACACATATATTATGCGAAGCAGCCTCTCCTCGCACGAGATAAACGCTCCTCACGTATGAGTTCCACTACGCGCTCTGCACTCAATGCTTGCTCCACGATCTGAACTCAGCCAAAAATCCGACACCCAACAACACTATAGGTCGGATCTAGTTCTCGTTGCAACGATCACCACCTCATACAGCCGAACGCACTCCCCTCACCACCTCGCGCAACCTCTTAGTGGTCCATCCAGCTCCCCGTACCGTCCCAGCCTACTAAATTTTGTACACAAGAATGATTCTTCCCAATGGAAGTCCCTCTACAACTCTACTTATTCTAACACCTTCCATTCTCAACAAAGGCAAACTAGTCACACACATGTTTGGTAGGCCACTCACTTTTTATTTTTATATTTATTTGTTTTTATTTATACTTTATTTATTTACTTTACTTTGCGTAGAAACAAACAAACCCACCAACATACTAGAACCCCGTGGCCTGGGAAAATAGATCTTGATTCCTTAGAGAAAACTGTTTTATTTTATTTTACCTTAGTACCTTTATACTTTTATTTTGATTTCTTATGTTAATTTTTAACTTTTAAATTGAAAAACTTTCTTCTAAAAGTGACAACTATGATTTTGAAACTCTTGAGCTACTTTTGGTAATCACACGGTCGTCTCAAAATCAGCCCAATGCCTTCTTCTAGACGACGCCAATTTTTTTCGTAACCTATAGGTAGATGCAAAGAAAACTACAATGGGATAACTTTCCAACAAAAGATGTTGCATACAACACAGTTATTGAGGATGTATTTCAATAATCACAGTCAACAGTATTTTGAACAGTTAATATGTATTTTGATGTATTAGGGGTGTCACACCTCTTTCTTCCCATTCTCAGAGAATGGAGAATGGGGACGTGGCACGCTCTCCTTGAATGGCGGAGGGCCCATTCTCGGAGATTGAAGAATCTCCATTCTTCTCCTCCACAGGTGAAGAATGAAGAATGGAGAATGGCCCATGCTTGGAGGATGAGTAACCAACTAACAACCTCTATTTTCCATTCTCAATCTCCACAAACCACAAAAGGGGTTACTTCTCCATGGAGAAGCTATCCTATTGGCTCCTCTTTTTCCTCATTCTCCATTCTCCCATTCTCCATTCTCCGAGGAGGTGTGACAACCCCTATTGAGAATGTTGTGACTGTTGACTGTGGTTATTGAGCAACACAGTCATTGTTGAATGGAACACAGAGTCATTCACTGGTTGTTTTTAACACTGGTAGAAAATGCGGCATTCCCACGGAGATGCCCAGGCAAAATCACTATGCATGCATGAAATTGGGCACCACATGCCTGAGCAACTCCCTCGGCAATGTCACCTTTCCTACTAGTGTAAGTTACAGGGGCAGATATTGTGGGATAGGCCTAAGGGGCGAAACATACATTAATAGAAAAGGTGGCATTTGCTAAGGGAGTTGCCTAGGCATGTGGTGCTTAATCCTTTAGTGCCCAGCTGACCACATTATGGTCACTGCAATGTCCGAAATGCAAATAGCAGAGAATCCGTGAAGAATTGGAACTTCAGTTTTGAAGTTCAGATTTGCCCATTTACATTACACACCTTCTAGAAAAAGAAGTTTTCAATTTGGAATTGTACAACTATCAAAATACCTATCAACAAAACGCAAAAATACTGCAAATACTTGAAAATACAGTAAATACTTACAAATACAACACATGTATTATGCAGTATTTCTTGTGTTTGGAAGTTTGTTATCTTGTTTTATTTTTTTGGATTGTGTTCTCTTCTTCATCTTCCATTAGTGTGTGTAATCTGATCTTGACTAATGTACCCACTCCTGTCAATTTTCAGCGTATAAAATTCTGTCCTAAACCGTATATGGATAAGTCACTTTCACTTATAAATCTCACAATAATTATGTGTGAGTCTATTCTTGATATGAAAGATTGCAACAGAGAGGTGTTGACATAAGACATAGCTGAACTTCTTTACTTTCATTTTTGAAAATTTAACCCAAATTCTATGTAACTTTGAAGTCACGCACCCCCCCAAAATCTCATTTTTGAGCGTGCATTATACAGTTCAAATACATACTATAATCTTCCAATCCCACCATTGGATGATTCTCAAATTTTAATAAAATGTGTGCTCTCCAATTGAGAATAGAATTGTACGGCTACTTTCTAATTTAATCCATTATATTTCTGGTAGTCTCAATCACAGTGGAAAAATCCACTGAAATTCAGTGCTCCCAGCTATAGTACCCTGGGCACTAAAGGGTTAATTCCATGCATGCACAGTATTTTTGCCTGGGCATCTCCCTAGGGAACGCCACCTTTTCTACTGGTGAGATCGTTATTTCAGAAAGTGTTGTTTTTTCCATTGATGGCCCATTCACACGAAGAAGCTCCAGCACTTGCATTGGGTTCTTGGAATGCTGCAAGGTAAATTTCCAAACTAATATACAATTTCTTGCGGTGTCATAGCCTTGTCTCTTTTTGCTTTTGGCCAACTTATGTCCGTTAATGGAGCGCAATTTTTTTGCGGCACCCAAAATGCGTTGGAGTAGCATCTTGCATGCGTTAGGTTAAAAATATAAAATTTTTACAGGAGCACACTATAACTACCAAAAATTTAGTACTTGACGAACATAGATTCTCTACCGCACTCGCGTTGGGCGACTGGTTTGAATGGGCCATGAAAGGAAAAGGGGTCACAGTACCTTCGTATTTTACTTTTTATTATTTATTTTATTTTTTACTTTGATCTATTTCTTTTGATTTTTACTTTTGCGTACAAACAAACTTACACACACGGTGTGAAGCCTTCATGAATCAAGAGAACATACACAGACATACAAGGTGAAAAGCCCTCAGATTCTTAATAAATCAAGAGAGCAAACGTGAAAGTGAAAAAAAATTGTGTAGGAAACCAATAAGGAAACAAACAAGGATTTTTTCACCAATTTCTTTATCTCCTTTGTCTACTTTTTTGAATCCTATGTCATCAACTTCTTTGAATTTTCTTTGTTAAATAATCTTTTTTACATTTTTATTTAACAAAATAATCCTATTACGTAAAACACTATGAGATACTACATACTAGGCCGGAAAAGGATGTTTCTCACACTAGAGCAACAATGTAATATGCAATGTTAACTCTTAACCCCTAAAGGTCCCTAGCTTTTTTGGGCTTAAAATCATCCATCACTTTTGATGTGTTATAGGTCTAAATGTAAGTGAGGTATAGAAATCTCAACCGTACAATCTTGTAACATACATGTTGTAGATCATGTGTATCAATTCGGGGGTCATTTGGCCATATAGATTGCAAGATCATAGTGTTTTAGTGCTAAAAAAGGATGCTGAAATTTTCCTAGCAACACAATTAGAGGTTAAATTCGTTTTCAAAATTACTCAAATGAAACAACTTTGAACTATAAAGTAGTTCAAAATCATCATATAAACACATTGGTACCAAAAAAGCCTCATGAAAAAATTAATGTGCCCTAAAATGGCCTTGCAATGTCAAAAAGTAGCCCGAAAAGTGATCCATTTGAACCAAAAAGCAAAAAGTGTCCAAACTAGACCCGTGCACTAAAATGACTCCCAAACATTCAGAACAACATGGATTGACCTGAAAATTAGACCATAATAACTATACTTCAATAGGAATTCAACCCAACAAGTTTTTATTGAAAACGGACTTGGGATGAAGGAGATACAAGCCCCCTAAGTTGCTGCCATCAAAATTCACAGAACTGTTTAAAAATACGATACCTACTTTCAAATGATCACCAAAAATTCAATTCATCTCGGATTGATTTGAAATTTTTACCATACATTCCATACATCATCTAGTTTTTTTTATCAAAATTTCATTAAAATTGGACACGTTTTGCAAAAGTTACAGTTCTTCGAAGTTGAATGTCCCCCAAAAACGTTCAAAATATGGACGTCGGGACGGTTAGGGGTTAACCCTTAAACGTCAAAGCAAGCCCCACGGGCTTGTTATAAAGGAATGGGGAGAATGAGGATAGCGGTGGGCCGGAATGGGCTGAGCCTCCGACATTGCGCGCGCAGGGTCCGACGTGACGAGGACACCACTCGCAACCCCGTCACGCGCCCCATCACGCCCAGGCTCATCCGATCCATTTATATCCTAAATCCCTGAATCACTCTTCTGACCCATCTCCTCATCATCGCCTCATCAGTCACCAAACTCTCACCTGATCGTCGTGACATCAATCATCAAACGCTTAGCTAGGTTGGTGGCTCCTGCACGCAGCTCGTGGTCGCGATTTGGTCGCTGCAGGTCCTACTTGCTACTACTGGGAAGCTAGGTGAGGCCGCCCGTGAGGCTGGAGCTAGTGATCGATCGGTTGTTGTAGCAAGCAACGGCGGCGATGGCGATGGCGATGAGCAGGAACCGGAGTGGCGCTTTGGCGTCGCTCCTGTCGCGGGCGCTGCGAACCACTACCTCAGCCTCTAGCCGCCCCAGCAGCATTCAACGCAATTACGGGGCCGAGGCGGCCGCGGAGCAGTTGGAGAATCCGTCCAAGGCGCCCGTGGACGTGAAGCTCACCAAGCTGCTGATCGACGGCGAGTTCGTGGACGCCGCGTCGGGGAAGACGTTCCCCACCATCGACCCTCGCAGCGAGCAAGTGATTGCGGAGGTGGCCGAGGGCGATGCCGAAGACATCGACCGCGCCGTGCGCGCCGCGCGCAAGGCTTTCGATCACGGCCCCTGGCCAAAAATGCCTGCTCACAAGCGGGGCGAAATCCTCCTCAAGTACGTCCTACTCCCTTTTCCTTCTCAATCAGATGCTCCATTGAGTTTCACGCATCGCGCTTATTGCATCTGTGCACCTATCGCCCTCCTTGTGTCGAACCCCAAAAGATGAAATGAAGGAAAATCCTATGTTCAACTCTTTAGTGTACTAACAGTGTACATAGAGTTTACTTAGAGTTTAGAATAGTAGTGTACTTTAGAGTTTACCCTCACGAGAGGGGATGCATAGCTTTTGTGTCCCTGTGGGATTAAACGAACAGAACTCTTCAGCTATGCCGGTTCCACAGAGGAATCAAAGTTACCTTCTTTCTCTTTTGATGCAACCAACCCATCTTGTCAAGCAGGGTTTCTGGATCAACGATTGAAGAGAACACTAGTTACACGAGCTTCTACCACAATCATGGTAGACTTCACAATCATAATGGCAGGTTTAACTAAATGCCAAGGCAACTGTGCCTCTCTTCAATCAGATGATGTAGAATTCTCCTCTTTGTTTCCTCGCTGTGGTCCTTTTATCAACAAAAATAACAGTTCAAATCTGAACGTGACATTATGTCGCATAACCTACTCGCTCCTTCGATCGATCGCTCGTTGGTTGGTTATGTAGATCATAGTTCACAGGGGATAGCGTGATAAACGGTACGTGAAATCCACTATCGATACATCGCAAATATTCAGTGGAGGTCAAGGAGTTCATCGAAGTTTGTTGAACTCGTTGAACTCAGAAGTGTGAAGCCCACAATTGATACATGGCAGCAGCATCCTCGGGATGCAATACTGGGATTACATAATTTGCAGAAATGTCTTCCAAGAAATTTCTAGGTTTCTGTGAGCACTCTGTTTTCTAGCGTTTAGGTATGGTGGTAAGAATGTGTTGTGCATTGGTTGATGGACAGGTATGCTGATTTGTTGGACGAGCATGCGGACGAGCTCGCGGCGCTGGAGACTCTGGACTCCGGCAAGCCATATGAGCAAGCGCGGTTCGGGGAGCTGCCGTTGGTGTCCAGGCAGTTCCGGTACTTCGCGGGCTGGGCGGACAAGATCTTCGGCAGCACGGGCCCGTCGGACGGCGCGCACTCCGTGCAGACGCTGCACGAGCCCCTGGGCGTGGTGGGGCAGATCATCCCCTGGAACTTCCCCATTGTCATGTACTGCTGGAAGGTGGCGCCCGCGTTGGCGGCCGGCAACACTGTGGTGCTCAAGACGGCGGAGCAGACCCCCCTCTCCGCCATTCTTGCGGGCAAACTTGCGCTGGAGGCCGGCATTCCCCCAGGCGTGCTCAACATCGTCTCTGGCTATGGCCCCACGGCCGGCGCCGCCTTGGCCGAGCACATGGACGTTGACAAAGTCGCCTTCACAGGTAACGCCTCAACCATTTTTTCTGCCTGCAGAAATCCATCCCTCTCACTGACACTAGAAGAAATCCGGGATTTCGTGACTACAACTTTACGATTCAAATTGTCCGTAATGACTGAAATTTGAGTCGTACCGGACAATTTTCAGTCATTAAGAACATTTTTTAGTCGTAAAGGTGTAGTCAAGAAAGCCTGGATTTCTTCTAGTGTGAAGAATCTAGAACAAGGCACAGAATTCTAGAAAGAGACTTGCATAGAGAGAGACTTGCACCATGATAAGAAATTGGGCCATCACAGGTACAGGTACAGTCTACCCTGTCTAAATGTTACTTGTCTAAGTGTTGTTATGAAACTCATACTCCCTCTTATTTCACTCATTATTTCAATCTTAAATAGCTCAGGGAGTAAAGTAAAACGTTCCTTGAGTAGTACTTACATGATATGGATCCTTTGTAAAGGAGTTGGAAAAGTACCTTTTCTACGAGGAAGTAGAAAGAGGAGTACAACTTCTTTCCTTTACTTATCTCCATCTTGAGATGGGTTGGCTTTGCACAAAAGGGGAAGACTTTGCATTGACAAAATGCCACATCTACAGTGAATGTGAGAAAGTTGCTACCATGGCAACAGTGTGAGATAGAGCCTCTAGTGGTGTAGCTGCTTTTAGAATACCTGTATGAAAAATATATTGTGGCTTTACCATCCCTCTGTAAATGGTTAAACATTATTTCACTAGAAAATGTTGTTGCTCCTATGCTGTAGCAAATAGAGAGCCAGGGTAGACTTTGCAGTGGAACATATGCATTGATGGCGTTGTTTGTGCGTGGTTGTGGTCTGTAGGATCGACGGAGGTGGGGAAGCTGGTGATGGGCGCGGCGGCGCGCAGCAACTTGAAGCCAGTGACGTTGGAGCTGGGAGGCAAGTCGCCAATGATCATCTGCGAGGACGCAGACATCGACGCAGCAGTGGAGATGGCGCACTTCGCCCTGTTCTTCAACATGGGCCAGTGCTGTTGCGCAGGCTCGCGCACCTTCGTGCACGAGAGCCTCTACGACGAGTTCGTAGAGAAGTCCAAAATTCGTGCTCTGAAGCGCGTCGTGGGCGATCCTTTCATGACCGGCGTGGAGCAGGGGCCTCAGGTGGACAAGGAGCAGTTCCACAAGGTGCTCAGTTTCATCGAAAGTGGCCGTGACCAGGGTGCCAACCTCCTCACAGGTTAGAGCATGCACACTTTTCTCCCTTCAATTCATCCCATTGCAGTATAATCACATCTAAGATTTGGTGTCAGAAGCTATCCTCTTCACACCCTTGAACTGCTATAATCACCCTCTATATAGTGCGTGAACCAATCACAATCACTATACATGGGTAATCATTATTGTCCATCAACCTAGGATACCGAGCCCTTCCTTAAATTAGTTATAAAGTTCCTACAAAAAACATCACTGTATGTGGCCCAAAAGGCGTGGCTCTCTCACTTGCCCTGCAAAACAACATTAAATAAAAGGATATTGCATCCAATTTCCAGAGTCAAGGGTGGATACAGATGTAGGGTGCACATGTTCTTACAACATTCGCCACATTGTGCCTTGGAATTGCTTGTCCCATCAGGGATGTCAAACCTTTACAACATCCCTAGAGAACCCTTTGATTTGGCATGAAGAAAGGTAAAAATTCCCGACACATGAATGAAAATAGTGCAAAGTTGAGCTCACTTTGAACAAGGGCCTCATGTATGTCAAAATTTTTGAGCCTGGGCTTGGTCTGGACTGTGCAGGTGGAGGTCGTTTGGGTAAAAAGGGTTATTACATCAAGCCCACCATTTTCACCGACGTAAAAGAAGGCATGAAGATTTTCGATGAAGAGATTTTTGGACCTGTGCAATCCATCACTAAATTCAAAACTTTGGAAGAAGTAAGTGTCCCTGGCTCATAATCTTTCTCTCTCTCACCAATGCCACCGTTCGTTGATTGCAGGCAGGCTTGTTTTAAGGATCAGGATATTAATTTAAATCAGTCAGGGACCTAGTATTCCCAATTTCCAGATTCGGTACATAAAAATGTACTCCATGATAGATATAGGTGGTTTAGGGTTTTCAACTTTTTTATAAAATCACTCTTATTAGTGGGTATTAGAATGAATTAGTGAATGAAATATTTCATACTTTAATGCCTCTTTCAAAGAGCTACATCTTCTCAATCACCAACCAATTTCTTGTTGCAAGAAGTGTATGTTATCTTCAACCGGTGATTGGTGAGGTATCAAATTCTCTAAGTTTGAAGGAAACATTATTCTAATGTCCAGTTTTGGCAATAACCTAATCTAATTTCACTAAAATAGTGTAGACAAGGTCCTAAGACAGTTTTTGATGATGATTACATATTGAATTTAAGAATGTGCAAAGCATAGCATGTTAGGTCATGTACCGATGCTCAGTTATGCTAGAAATTTCATTGTAATTGCTAACAAGAAAGTTTAAAAATCTAATTAGTCTAAGAATAATTATGTGCATGGTGGGTGGGCAGGTGGTGCACCGAGCCAACAACACAGTGTATGGACTGGCGGCGGGGATCTTCAGTAACAACATCAACACAGTGAACACGCTGAGCCGGGCGTTGCGAGCCGGTACCATTTGGGTGAACTGCTTCGACGTGTTCGATGCCACCATTCCTTTCGGCGGCTACAAGCAGAGTGGCATTGGCCGTGAGAAGGGCAAATACGCTCTGGAGAATTACACCCAAGTCAAGGCTGTGGTCACGCCTCTTCACAACCCTGCCTGGTTGTAATTATCTCTACCTACACTAATTCCTTCATCATCGCCCACAACTGAACCAACTCTACCAGTAATCATCTTTCCCGACTTGTTGTGTATCATGCGGTGCTGAGGCTGGATCATGACGATACGTTGCAGTGCTAAGTGAGCTGCTAAGCTAGAGCTTGATATCTATTTGCTCAATAGTTTGAGTGCTTGTGCATACTTAAAAGCGATATGTAAGAGCATGCGCACATGAGCCCGTGACTCTGGAAACTAGATGAAATATGCTTGTATTTAATGTTGTTCAGGTGAGAGCCACATATAGTGATGTCTCTATTGTTCCTCTATAGCTAATTTAAGGAAGAACTTGATGGACAATACGGATTACTCATGTATAGTGGTTGTGATTGGTGAATGCACTATAGAGAGCGTGATTATAGCGGTTCAAGGATGTGGAGATGATAGCTTGTGACACCAAATCTTGGATGTGATTATATGGGTCAATGGGTGAATTGAAGGGAGAAGGGTGTGCATGCTCTAACGGTGGTTGTTGCAGGGATCCTGGTGGAATGTAATCCTTGCTTTTGGGGAGGTAATCTGACGCCGATATCGTTCTGGATTTTTGGTGTATCTCTTTGAGGAATGACTGTAGAATACTGTGTCGTTGGCTTTCTCCCAAGGAATGTTACTTTTTTTGTTTTATCTTGTATTGCTTTCTACTGTCCAGAGGTTGACTATGCTATTCGCAGTCATGGCGAGCTTGCTAGAAAGATTTTTGGCTACTGTACATGTTTTGTTCTGTGCACCAGGGTTGTCATTAACTCGTTCTACCGGCGAAATCTATTTTTGGCTAATTTAATCCAGATTTAGAGCATGCCCACCAGTGAGGTATATCTATTTCTGATGGCCCATTCACATACACCAATGCTGCCGCATGCATGCATGCGGCAGGTAACTTTGAGGGAATCTGTTGGCAACCAAAAAAATATAAAATACGCAATTAGAAATTACTCTAACGCATGACAGAAAGGAATGCATTGCAAAAAAGGAGCATGACTCTACTTGTGGCATATGCCAGTGCAGACCTAAATTTTGTCAGATTATAAGAGTCTACATTGAATGGTGTATTTAGAGTCCTTGGACACTATTTCTAAATCCGAACACTTTAATTTTAGGGAGATGTAGTGTCCTTGTAAGAACAAATTGAATGTAGTGTTCCAATAACATATGACAATTTTATAATAAATATGGCATGCCACCTCATGTTACTTGCATTACTTGGAAAGAACATGGCACTCAATGAAAGTGGGAATGACAAGTGGCTAACTCCTATGTAGTGTCAAGGGACACTATTTCTCTTCACCTTTGAACGAATTGTGGTAAAAGACATTAATTCTCCTTGCACTAGTAGAAAAGATGGCGCTCCCCAGGGAGATGTCCATGCAAATCCACTATGTATACGTGGAATTGGGCACCACATGCATGGGAAACTTCCTCAGCAATGTAACCTTTTCTACTAGTGTTGGACACTAAATATGCCATTCAATGTAGTTGGTATCCACTAGTAAAATACCTATCTTGAATGCTTTGGTTGGCAAAAAGTCTTCCCATATCAAATCCAGACCTCGATTTTTAGCAAAAAATTTGAAGATAACAGACACCGGTGGGAATGCTCTTAGATACCACTCTTTATTGGGTCTTTGCCTGGGACTATCCATTGTGTTCAAAAATCGATACTTCTACTAATATAACCCTTTTTACACTATAAGGTTTTGGTTTGAGATATTTGGATTTAAGGTTTAAGTGTTCTAACCTGGTTTTGTTGTGAATGAATTTAATTTAATTTACAAACTCCTCACTTTTTTTGGAATAGGTTATTTTTTAGTTTAGAGAAAAGAAAACCGTGAGGACAACAAAAAAAATACTACTAGGGCCCTTTGTATCTACCGATACCTTGTTCATTGGTTGTTTCTAAACCAATGTTCTAAATTTTTAGATCCAAATTTTAGATCCAAATTTGCACCCAATAGAATCTACTAATGCCAAAAAATTGTCACTACCAGAAGATGGCTAAGGATCCATTCCAACTTATACAAGATTGAATTGAGAATGATAATGAAAGTTTTTCAAAATATCAAATAAAAGGATATGAGAGTTTAGATTTCAAACTCTTCACCTATTTCTAAAAGTTCTATTGCCCTTGCAAGATATCTCTCATGATTGGTAAATAAATACTTAAACTTTGTAAAATTCTTCTATAATACAATGGTGTCAAGTACTATAGCTTCAAAGTCACCATATAGTCCCTCCAAGTGCAACTGCATGATTCTTTTTAAGTATTTTGTTGTCATTTAATTTCAAAACTTCTGCTTGGTGTAATTTTGCACACAAAAAAAGCCTTCTTACGTGCCACAATATTAATGCAATTGTGATCTTGCAATTTTAGCTATGATAAAGAAGTTGAGGGTAGTTGCATGGTATGGTGCACATTCTTTGGTCACCGAATTCACAATCAACATTTTTGTCAAAATCTCTCTTTTAAAAACATATTAAAACTCATTGGTGATATTTTTAACTACTTTTTTTTTAAATGGTGAGATTGATGTATATAAAATCTAAAGATACATTCTTTTTCTTGTCTAAAGGATTTATATTAAGTAATATGAAGTTTTGAAAGTACCCTTTTAAACACAAAACACGATGAACATGATGAAAGTTCAATGATGAATATTGTGCATCATTTCTAATTTTTTTGCTCAAACCCAATATGTAATATCTTATATAGATTACTATAATTATTTAAAATAAATCCAAATCATAATTTGCATGCTTAAAATGCCTAAATGCTAAAAGATGTTTATATTATGTAAAACTGCAATACCAAAAATATTCCTAAATCAAAAATTGCGGAAAGAAGTTCAATAAGTGAAATTCTATATGCACAAGAAGTTTGAAGTTTAAATTCCAAAAATAGCATTACAAATGGAGTGCATTTGTCAAAACAATGCATTGTGACCACATCAAAAATATTACAAATGCACAAGGTTCTCCAATCAAGCAACTTATTTTTAAAAATTGAACATCGTATTTGTTTTTTTAGTCATGGATATTATTTACTTTTTATAGTCCTATAAGTTTGTTTCTATCCAACAATCTTAAATTGAACTCGAAAGGTCAAAAAAGGCCAGAAACGACAAATGTGACTAGAAAAGAGGGACATAGTAGTGTGCAACCTCCCAAGGAATACTTCACATTTAAAGATGGGCTTTATAGAATGACAACTTACAATCCTCAAAAGGATCTAAATATCTACCCATTTTATGGATCCTTGCCCGGATCCTTGTAATTTAAATCCTAAATGTTGAGAGTTTTTGAACATAACTTAGATGTACTATAAGATGTGGTTTCTGAAACTTTTTTAAATTTCAACCTCAAGAACAATTATAATGCATGTTGATGAGAGGAAATCTATATGATCAAGTTTGAAAAAATAGAATTGAATATTTTTCAATTGAATTTACAAGTTTTGACATTGAAAATTCTTCGAAATTACAATTTTGATATTTAAACTTGAAATTCATTATGATTGGCTAAAATCATAATGTTTCAAAAGTGATGAATTTTTTCACATGAGTACTATTTATAGTTTCTTAGAGGTGTCTAAAGATCTTTCCAAAAGAGATCAAAAGACGTGTTAACAAGGCAATAATCTTAAAATTTTAATTCAATGTTTATTGATTATAATCTTTTGACCGATCATTCCAAAATTCATAAAATAATGAGCTATTTTTTATTTTTAACATAATTATAAATATAACATCCTCAAAAATATAAAACTGTATGTATGCCATCCAAGTTTCATTATGTGCAACATTCATTTGTATGTCAACTTCAAAAATTGAATTTTATATACATTTTATAGTCAATTTTCACATTTTCTCGAAATAGACATTGAAGGATAAAGACAAGTGCTTAAAATATGCTTTAATATGAACTTTTTGTTATTCAATGAATTGAAATAAGATTTTATGAAGTTACACTAGTAGAAATGTTGTCCAACGTAACAACTCTTTCATGACTAATGACATGTGTCTAATGTCTCTAATGACATGTCTTTAGTGACTTTTGAAACATTATGATTTTAGCCAATCACAATGAAAATATTAGCCAATCAAACATTTGACATCCAATATGAAAATGTCAAAAGATTTGAATCAAAAGATTAGCGAATCAAACATTTTGAAAATTTTAAGTCACTAAAGACATATCATTAGAGACATTAAACACATGTCATTAGTCATTAAAGACATGTCATGTTGAACAAGATTTCTACTAATGTTAATTTCATCATTTTGTCAAATTAAATCTTCAAAATCCAAAAAAATAAGTTTGAACAACTATTTTTAACCTCGAAATTTTAGGCCGACCAAATATGCTCACTTAGGCACTTAAAGGTTAAACGAAAAAAAATCCTTGCACACATGGCAATCTTGCACCATGACAATTAGTAACTAGACAAATTGTGCCCTGCCCAGCTAGTGACAACAAGGACAACCCATATCATTCATGCTCCTTAAGATGGGATGTTTATTTCACGAGGAGAGGCCCTAGAGTTGGGTTGTGGGTCTCTATGTGAAGATCCAATGGTTCATGCGCAGCTATGGATTATGGGTCTGGTTTGCTCAGAAAAAAACAATTTTCATTTATTGTCTTGTTTTTCATCCATCACGTTTTCATCTAATTCCCAAGGTCTCATCCAATACTTGAGTTTTTCATCCACTTCTTGTATTTTCGTCCACATTCCACATTCTCATCCATCAGAGAGTAATGTTCAATTTTAGAACTCCCAAGCTCCCTCAAAATGAATATTACTCTCTACTTAACAAGCAATCTTTGAGTTAACAAAAGAGAAATGACTAATTTTGATGATTCCAACAAACTTGGTTGAATTCAAAAATTGAAAATCCAAAGTGTGGTTTATATAATTAGATTATATACCAGACTAGAAAGTGCAAGCAATTTGGAATACAACAAAAGCTTCATTTTATTTAGAGATATAGCTCTCCAAAGTTGAGCACATTATAGAGTGGGTCATGCCTCAAAAGCTTAGTTTAGGCCCAATCATGTTACGTCAATGACTCAATTCAGTGCGAATTGGAATCTCATGTAAGGTAGATGACCCAATAACCGACTCGTACTGTAAACAAACAATATCTCCAACAGATATACATTGAAAGTTTCTCATTCTATACCAGTACTAGATTTGCGTGAAAAGCTTAAAGCGTTGGTTTATGGGCTATCCACTATAGATTGTATAGCTTGCTGATTGTTGGGTTTAGTGGAGGGAAAATAACATTTGAAGAGTACTTATTAAATTTTAGAAATATACTATGCATACGGGTAGTACTTATAGCCATTTAGAAAACATTCTATTTTTGCAAGTGGCTCCTTCTCCTGCAAGGGACTACTACTTCCTTCGGTTTAAATAGTCTATATTATGTTTAAAAAACATAGTTGTTTCATTAGAAATCACAAATATAGAGTTAATACTTTATATAGATTAAATTGGGTTTGGGATACCTAAGCGAAGAAGTTTATTTTTTGATGTACACTGAATAGGGGTTTCAAGGGGACCAAAAAATTAAAGGGACTTACCCTGTATAACTTATCTTGTGGTTAAAAAAAGACTATTTGGAAAAATAAAAATAAAAATTTGTGATTGTCTGATTATTTGTGTCAAAAAAGCAAAAATAAAAACACTGTTTTTGTACGTGAATGGTAAATATTTATATAGTGTGAAATGTTCATAAATTAGTATAGTCCTCTTAAAACCCCTATTCAGTGGAGCATTCTTATCAAGTTGAATCTTATTCATAGTGTTTTGAAGAGGGAACTTTGAAAAAAGATTTCAAAAATCTTATAAAATTTATTTTTATTTAAATAATTATGAAAAAACTAGGATAGATTAGTTTAACAATATTTTATATGGAAAATTTACCAAAAATATAATATATATATTAAAATGTAAGGAACTGATGAGGTTTGATTGGATAATTGTAGTGCGAACGCTTAAGGATTAAGGGTTTGTTTGAGGGTGATTGCATGAAACATTTGTAGTCTCCGTCTTGTAGTCACACGCTGCATGTACTGTACAACATGCCTTGTATCATAACTTTTGAAGTAATGAGCTAATAGAGCCAAAATTTATGTTGAAGGTGGATGTATTTTTTTTTTCTGGGGATTTAAAAATAATCATTCACTATTTAAATGCAATTTTTTTGACTTGTCACACTTTCAGTTTTCATGATCTTTGATACTTTTGAGTACATAAAATTAACAATCTAGAGGTCGCCTTTTTAGGGTATATTCTTCATATAGTCATACACCTATAGTGCAAAAGGAAATTAAAAATAGTAAATATCTTATCTTCCACAAGGGTGCAAACTAAGCTCCCTTGTGCATACATTTGTGGACATTGAAAACCATTTTGTTAAACCATTCTTTGATGAAATCTCCTCTTCAAAAAGTTCTACAAATAGACAATTTTTAGTATTTAGTTTTTCTATTTCCTATTTTTTTCTATTTTTAAAAATGATTTAAATGTTGTTGTATTAATTTTCTTGAGATTTTGTACTTCTTAGTTTTCATATTTGGAAAACTTTCCTAGGATATAATATTTTTAGGGATCTAAACATTGGCCTTTTGAATAATTAATAAAATTAAAAAATCAAAATTTTTAAGTACTCCAAAAAAAACCACTTGTACTAGACCAAAATGCAACAAAAAGTACATATGTTTCATGCAATCACCTTTGAATATGATGCCTTGCCATTGAATAAAGATTGTTGTTTCTTTTAAAATGCACTCTTGTACCTTTGGATTCCTTACTTAGTGGAACAAGAGATAGCTTATCATGTGTATGATTATATGAGATTGCTTTTCATTTTGCCAGAGAATGTTGGAGTTCGTGATATTTTTGCTTTTTAGTTTTGATGATGGCTATTAGCACATAATGTGTTGTGTATAGAAATTTATATTTAGAAAACAAAAGTTATCTTTTAAATAATATATTGTAGATTCTATACTAAATGATATTTGGAGCTGGTAATACTAACGACAAAAACAAATTCTTAGGGTAGTCTTTTTTCAAGATCTAAGAAGACAATCCAAAACTAAACTGCAAACTTTTGCTTATTTTGCTTGTAGACCTACCTTGTTCGCGTTTTCAAGCAATTAGTACCGCAAGGGCTAGTTTACACGAGCGTTCTTTTTTTTGGCGACAAAAAGTTGCTGGCAGATGCTTGGAAGCAGTTGCGAGCAACTTCTTGTCGCCAGAAAAAAAAACGATGGTTTACACTATGGTTGTTTGGTTGAGTGGACCTTGGACAACTCTACTTAACCCCTAAAGGATCAAGGGTCCTAACTAGGACATTTACAAAACCAGGTAGGTTCCCGCAATGTCAATTTTGAGTCTAATATTTTGAGTTTTTTCTTTTTTTTCTTTTTTTTTTTTTTTTTTTTCCTAGTGAATTTGAGGAAATTCAAGAGCTTTGTGGGCATATAATTTTTTCCCCACTGGACATCATAAAAAAAGTTATGTTGTCCGAAGCCTTTTCTTGGGACATTGGGTAGCTCGGGAAAATGCTACACTACTCCAATAGCTCTAAAATTTGATATAGGAGCAAATGACATGATGTTATTTGGGATGGAAAAAAAATAAAACTCTCCGTAGTTCAAAGTTTTCATTTCAAGAGGAGTAAAAAATTTCTAGCTTGGTCGGATAGGGTGGGAAAAAAAAAAATCTTTTAGACATTAAAATTAGAGATTTTGTAATCTTTTTGTAATCTTTTTTTACTTCAAAAAGAGACAAGAATCTTTTTTTACCGTTTGGATTAAGATTATATACAAAACCAAGTTCACAATAAAATTAAATATATTTGGACCTCCACCACTTGCAGTATTGTTTTCAATATGTTAATTCATTCTCCTAGTTCTCAAATTTGTTAAACTAGTAACTAACATTGTGTAGATTGTGAAAGTGAAGAGTGACAAGTTTCAGTAATGGAGCATTTTCAAAATAGGAAGAAAAACACGCAGCTGAAAATTTTGGGTGAGTTATATTTTTTTCACACATTCTCACTTCAATCGTATACATCTTCTAAATTATACGGTCAAAGATTGTGAATTTTTTGTGCACATTCCTTCAGTATTAAGGGACAAGTTTCTACAGTTGGATTGTGAAAAAGAAAGTTAATTTTTTTTTGCTATAGGGATTAGAAATGGCAGCATGGTAGTGACTTTTTGAGCAAAAAATCTTGGCCATTTAGGGTTTAACTCCTAAATGACCATTGTCAATTTGGTGAACAATTGAGAGTTTGGGTAGGTACCTATGATGTCAAATTCTAGTACAATTTTTTGAATTTTTTTATAAAGTGGAAGAATGAATGAGTTTTGTAACAATATATAAATAAATAAATAATATATACATATACATACACATACATACATACATACATACATACATACATACATACATACATACATACATACATACATACATACATACATACATATATATATATATATATATATTTTCAATCAATGTTTGGAAACAAAATTCATGTCGCCCTCAATAAAAATCTTGTCAACATTGGGAATTACAACAGAACATATAACCCTAAATAAT
Organism: Pohlia nutans; assembly: GCA_022496805.1. Taxonomy (NCBI): domain Eukaryota; kingdom Viridiplantae; phylum Streptophyta; class Bryopsida; order Bryales; family Mniaceae; genus Pohlia; species Pohlia nutans. The sequence continues at coordinate 26,734,759 of CM040096.1, forward strand.
TTATTTATTTTAATTATTTTCTATAGATTATACTTAGATGTATATAAAAAGCTATTATTCATCCCACTTGGATAAGTGATGTGAAAATTTTGAAGAGTCTTGTTTTGCGAGCATTTATAATTTCTTGAAAAAACATCTTATAGAATTTGTTTTAAAACTGAATCTTCACATTTTTTTACAAAAATAAAGTTCATAGGGATAGAGTGTTGGCTACAACATTCTCATTTTAAAGATTGACATGTTTCAATTCCCAATTCAAACTATTATTGATTTAGTTTTCTATTTCATTTTGTACCTCGGACAGGCCACTTCCAAATATTATGTAACAGTGTGCCAAAAAAGATAGGATCCAAATAAATCTTTGAATTTTTTTTTTTATAAATGAATTACATTAATATAGGATGCTCAAAATTGATTACAAGAATAAAAATGAGAATATTCTTGAAATATTACTAATTATAGTGAGAATTAAGTATTTAAGTCTTATATTGTTTAAGATACATTAAAATAACCTTTTTCACACGTGATACTCAACAAATACAAAGAGTGACCTCCCTAAGTCTTGTACTTATTTTGACTTTAGATTTTTTAAAGAATGAATATCAAGTTGATTTTATTGAATGAGGGATGAATGCAATACTAGATGACATCTAGAGTACTAGATTGATTACGGCGGGCCATTAGAGCAAGAATTGGAAATAGTTTAGGCCTCTTTGATTCAATCACGATAGATGCTTCCCACTGTATTTGTTTAATATATAATTGTCTTTAGTTGCTACATGTGTTCATACTATTATAGTTGTATATTTGAGAGACTTGTCTTTGTAGAAACTCCATAGTGCAAAAAAGTTCAATAAGGTAGAGGAACCTTAAACCACCACGATACCTAAAACCACTAACTTCTACACCCTTCTTTCATTTTAGGGAGGAAATGTAGGCTTTCATTACATGATTTATGCATTAATTGCTTAAAAGTTATGTCATGTACCGACAACCTACATTTTCTCCTTAAAATGAAGGAAGGGTGTAGAAGTTGATGGTTTAAGGTACCTCTACCTTAAAGAGAATTCAAAGTTTGCTGACCAAGTTTGGCAAGGTGCAAAAAATAAAATAAAATCTTCACTTCAAACATTAATATCTCACAATCTATACAGTCAAAGTTCTTGAAAAAATTTCATGTTTTTTTCTACAATATCCTATGCTTGGATGTGAAAATTAAAATAAATAAAATATTTTTGCACAATACGGTATACTAGAAATGGTAGTTTTGGTGTTTTTAAAACCAAAACACCTATGTTGCTTTAAAGGTTAAATTGGTTGAAAAGAAAATATAGAAGTCCATCAAAATATAATAAATATAGTTTTGTCCTATTATAATATAAAGGCCAAAAGACTTGAAATCCACCATTGGTTACACTATAATTGGATAAAGGCAATTGTTATAACTACCAAAAAGAATGCTATTGCTACTCTGTAGGCACTTTTGAACAAAATGACCTTTGACCATTTATTAGCCTCTAGTGTGAAGGCTCAAAGGTCGAATTTCTCGATATTCAATGAATTGATTGCTGGAAATCCTTTTGTCGTCTCTAGAATTGAGCATAGTGTGTGAAGTGACTAAAGGTTAGACTGTTAGAGCATCTACTCGAATCCTTTGTTGTCCTTGAACATCTATTAGTAGTGGACATAGTGTGTGAAGTAACCTTTAGACTTTAGAGCATCTATTGGAATCTTTTGTCGTCCCTGCAAGTGGGCAAAGTGTGTGAAGTGACCTAAGGTTAGACTCTTAGGCCCGCTTCACACTATGGCTGTCCAAGTCGAGAAGCCGTGAGATTGAGTGGCCAAACTTTGTCGAGAGTCCAAAGAAATGGGTTGAAAATAGGCAATAAAATACATTTTTGATTTTTTATAAAGTTAAATCGACGGACTCTCGACCATAGTTTGGATTTCCATTCCTGTCCGACCCAAACTTCCTTCGAGAGTTCATCGCCTTGGTCAAAAAGTACTGCCATGTAAGTATTTTGGAGGGTGACATGCCTTGGACTTTGGCCTCTAGTGTGAAAGGTCAAGAGGCCAAATCCTTGATTTCTTGCAATCTAATTGGTGAAAATCAAGGACCTCTCGACCTTCCGCCATAGTGTGAAGTGGTCCTTAGAGCATCTACTGGAATCAATGTCGTCTACTGGAATCCTTTGAGAAGAATGCAGATGCTCTTAGAGCATCTTCAATGCAACACGGTAAAGCTCACTGCAAACCAAAACCTATCTTTTGGCTGACCTAAAATTAGAAACTGAAATTACCATCATTAGACGCGCATCTAAATAAACGTGAGATCTTTCTCAAGAAAAAAATTGTAAAAATTTGACGTAGGTGAAATCCCTCATTGAAAACACCACATTTTCAAAATTTAGAGGGAGTGTGGTTAATTTTGCTTAAAAATGGAAAGATCCTCCTACACTCCCTCTAAATTTCAGAAATATAGAGGGAGTAAGGGAGGATCTTTCCATTTTTAAGCAAAATTTGGTGCACTCCCTCTAAATTTTGAAAATGTGGTGTTTTCAATGGGACATTTCACCTACGTCCCAATTTCACAATTTTTTTAATTTGAAGTGTAATTTCTGTAATATTAACTGCGCTCCTAATGATGGTAATTTCATAATCTCATTTTAGGTCAGTCAAAAGATAGGTTTTGGTTTGCAGTGAGCTTTACCGTGTTGCATTGAAGATGCTCTTACAGTTTTTGTTCTTCTTCAAAACTCACATATATACGGTAGTAGAGTCAAGATTCTCTGACAGCTCAAGTAGCACGTGGCAATAGAGCCTTTCCCTTCTCCAATTCTTATGACTGAATAGTTGGCGAGCATCGACAGCTCCAAGTTTAAATTAAACAAAGATGCTGTTTGAATTAAATAAAGATGCTGACTGAATTAAATAAGGTTGCTATTTGAATCTTCACCAAAAGATTCTGCACTATAGCCTGGAGCCTAACTTACTGGAAAATTCAACCCCTTCAACTTCGGGATTCCCTCATAAAATCTGCCAAACCAGTACATGAACACCTGGCATAATCTAAATAAACAATCTCCTTCTTTCCTGCAACATCCCATGATTCTCAAGAGTACATCATTTGAACATACATTGCATACAAATGAATGAATGAATGAATGAATGAATGGGGATGCAGCATACTGAAAGGGGAATCGAAGACTGCTTTCCGTCCAAATCTGGTGCATACATATATATATATGGGTAACACAAAAGTAGCAGATTTGACGCAAAAATCTGCCTATGGCAAAAATAAAATACGTAGGAATGGAGGGACCATGGTCAAAGCAAAATTGCATACGAGTACTATCATAGTCCCTCACCCACTTTCAGTTACACATGAGACAAGTCCATAATAACAACCGGATGAGTCTCACTGTATATATGTAAACTGAAATTGATGGGGCTCATGGATTGCGCTCTATTTTATCACACCCAACTGTTTATTGTAAAGTAAAAAAATAATGCGTATTCTATCATTCAGAGAACATAACATTCAGTAGCCTTCATGCCCACTCCCTGTCCTTCATGCACTTTGCTCATCACCTTGAGCCATCACTTTGCTCATCACCTGTCCACTTAGCTACTGATGAAGTACTGTTGGATGTGGAATTTTCCACACCATTTACCGTAGAGCCAAGGTAGAGACAATGCATGCTTCTGAATGTTATGAATGAGCATAAGTGGTAATTCAATAATATATGAACAAAAGTGTATTTAATGTGGACGGATTATTGCATGATCCTTGAATTACAAAATTAAGTAATTAATTATGGGAAATGCACAGCTGTGAGGATTTGCCAAACTTGCATTGGGAACATGGGAGACTTGGGATTAAAGGGACTTCAAGGTCTTGAGAGACTCTTGGCAGTGACGAGTTGAACCAAAGCTTTTTGACATACACACACACATATATATATATATATATATATATATATATATATATATCATTCATTCATTCATTCAGTTTGTTTGCTCTTGAGCTACAATTAAAACTAATTTCAAATCTCTCGATATGAAGGTTGTTTAATTTGGTAGGTTTGGGTTGTTGGACTTCGTAATCAGGTGCAGGTCCGCGCTCAACTGACCATTAGAGTGAATCAGTGAAACTAGTTGGACAAATTCTTTAAATATTCATTGAAAATATATGAATATTTTGAATGTGTTCAAATATGCTTGAATGTTTCCTTGTCAAATGGACTTGAAGCTAATTGGATGGGTGGTCTAGATGTCCCATTAGACGCACTGACAACCATGCTTTACATTAGCGTTGTCAAAATGACGCACAAAAGGAAATCACATAATCTCAAAAGTCATGTTCAAAGACTCTAAGAAAGTTTAGGATTAGGGTCTCCTTCCATATTTCATTGGTGGGCAAAGATAGCGCTAGAACACAAGAGTAAACAAGAATTTTTTCAACGATCATTGGTGAGCACAAAAACCGGGCAAAGCTTTTTGTCAATATCAATATGGCATTAGTGTTATATATATATATATATATATATATGTTGGTTTTAAAGAATTAATTTTATGTTTTAAAGTGTACCTGAAATACATTGTTGAGTGCACAAGAAAGTGCTTTGGAGATTCCGGCATCGATGAATGTGGCAATAACGACCCACCCATTGATACTTGTAAGGAGGCCCTAAGGGCGGGCTTCCATATAAGGATCGGGCAGGTAAAAGCTGCTAGAAGATAAGAATTCAAGTTTCAAGAACCACCGATGGTCCATCCATTTCGGTAAAAATGGAAACCATACTCTTGGGTTCACCCATCTTGGTGGTGCATTGATAGCTTTGAGCCACTAGTAGCAGACCTGTCGTTTTCCATTATCCACTTCGTGGAAACAGTGAACAGTGGCGGTATATTATGCCTATATTTTTGTCTTCTTGTGATCAAAACCACTCACCAGCACTGACACAACCCAGGTGCCTGGCGCGATTTCGCTCCTTTTAAGGTTTCATTCCTTTTTCATTTATAGTAAGTGAAAAACGACAAATTTCCTACTAGTGAGCTTTCCAGAACCTTGGCCCTTAGTACCACTAGAAGAAAGAAGAATTGCATTGTGCCCAATTAGGTAACAAACCAATTCAAGCGGCAAGCAGGAATCGTAAGGTCTGACAAACTAGCTGACACCTGTTAGTATTAAACAATGCTTCTTGTCACATCACATCTCCCAAGGTGCTACATTACTGTTAAGGAGTAGCATGACGATAAACATGAGTCTTATGAGTCATTATATGACATGACTTGAGCTCTATCCCTAGAGTCAGATCTCTTGGAGAAAAATCTTTAGCCGAACCTCTTTGACAGTGATCGAGCACTTGTATTGATATGGCATATCCAGAAACCATCACACATCAGGAAACAGTTAACAATGAAGATACTCGCTGGGCTCTGAGTGATTAGTGGAATTCCATTCTATAATATCAGACCTAGATACATTAAGAATAAGTAGTAGTCACAAGCAGATTGAGAAAACAGTACTGTCTGCCACAAAATAATGCAGTGTTTGCTCGTCAAATCCCACGGAACTAAAAATAAGTTACATAGCATCAATGTTACCATAAAAAAAGTAGCATACTTCCAGGCTTAGTGGTAGTAACGACCAGACTAGTAAGAGTCATTGTAGACCTGCAAGATGAGATCGCCTGCAATCTGGTGTGCCAGTATTGACAAACCCTCCATTTGGAAGGAATATGCCTAGACCTGCTCCATTCATTTCGGTAGCAAAACAAACAAGCAGCAATAATGCAATATATCCACACCAAGCGATATGTCCACATGCTTATACATCCACATATCCACATGCTTATATTCATGTGCTTGCTTGCTTGCCACCGTTGTTGTTTTAGTACGTGATCTGCAAGGCAATGAGAGTGAGCCTGTTCGATCTCAACTTGGCTCATTCAGAACTTGAATGTCTTTAGATGGCTTGGGGATGGGACCACATCTCTGGTTCTTTCATGGCTATGAATTTGCTTGATAGATCACGGACTTCATTAGACTCAAATGCAGCTTTGGCCACCCGCCTTAGCTTGATCCACTCACTAACTCACTTAGAAGTTAACACCACTTACTTGGTCTTAACTTTTAAGTGAAACGGATCGCAATAAAAGGCCGCTCATGAAATGGGGATTTGAGTGGCCAGATTTGAGTGCATTCGGGTCTCGTAAGTGCCTGAATGTTGAAGGGAGCCCCGCAAGAGATGATCACAAAATCTTCATGGAGCAGCTCTCGCTGCTTCATGGTGGTCTTATTAGTGCTGTCCCTAGTCAAGCTGGCGGCGATGAGAGTCGGCCCGTTTCATCACAGGTGCATACCAACTCTTTCACAACTTCTCTTTTCAAAATGACTTTGTTGATCGATTTGGATCGGATCAAGCTCCACATGCCTATCATGGGTTTCTTTTTTCTTTTGTTTTTCCAGCGAACAGGTTTCTAGTGTAGACTAGAGTAAGGTCATTCAAGTGCAGTGTTGACCTAACTGCAGGATTTTAAACCCCTTTCGACAATGGGTGATTTCGCTACCGAGCCATTTATTAGCTGCTGATTTTTGTTCTCTGGAGTCTGGACTAGTATAGTCCCAATCCAAGCTAGAAAATTACTCCAAACAACCCAGATGATATTATATCTGCTTTCGGTAGCACTGTAAGCGGTAAACACCTTTATGTGCAACGAACATACATCTATTCAGGCTAGTGGAACTCTGGATACGCGTGAGACTTTCATGACATGATTGAGGACATCATAACCGATTTCATATATGATCGTGATCGAAGTTGCTGGCCGGGTACTTACCCAGTGCACATATGAAACTCGTGATAGAAGCTAGCTTCTGATCGATCGAAGCAGGTACATCAGTCAATATTCCCTCCAAGCACCATAAGACAAGATCACAGTTTCTATATATTCGATTTCGATCATAACACCCTAGTGACCGTAAGGAAGGTGACAAAGAGAAGAGCCAAGACCGTGTTTCCTCCAATCTACTCAATCATGACTCCTGTGTCGGGACACCTCTCACCGCTTGTTTTTCGATCGGATCAATAATTTAGTACGTTACCCTTTCTTTCCATTCGTCCACATCACTAACGATTTGTTGCAGCTGAACCTATAAGAACACAATTATACCATTGGCAGCTCACAAGTCACCGGACGATCGACGCAAGTTGGAACTGACGTACAGTTTCACTCGATCGGCAGCCTAGCTACCGTTGCAGTTTTATAACATCAGTCCGTTGCTCGAGCAGGTATGCGCGATCTATCGAAACTAGCAGTGAGTTAATTACCGTCTGTATAAGTACCGTGAAATCAATTTGTTCACTGCAAGTGGATGAGCCACTTTGTTTTAAAATTATAGAGCCGCACACTAGTGGACCTTGCATTTCTAGACGGATTGTCCTCATGGTTGGAGAGATCACGGGGCTACGTTTGCTGCCACCGACCAGACAATTGTCGTTTATAAATAGTGTGTCATTCGTCACGAAGCTTTCGTCTTCTCTGACTGTCCTGTGCACTACTTAAAGTCACCGTGTCGATCTCAGTTTCTAGCTTCAATCCAATTCGAGGAGGCCAGTTGATTGCGACCGTGGCTTTGGTACTGGTTGTGCATGTTATATTCATTAATACAGAGTGTTTCAGAGCGTCAAAATCGTGAGACTCATGCTCTAAATGACTGAAAATTATGGCGGGTATAGATATGACGACATGTCGAGGTTTAAGGTTGGGCGGTTGAAAACTGCGCCAATGTCGCCGAAATCTGCCATTTTGATTCGGAATGTGTGTGTTGCTGACGTGACTGTTTTTTGCGCTTCTAGGTGTTCGAGACCAGAGCTCTGAAAACGTGGACTAGTGTAGATCTGAGGTTTCAGTTGGGCGACTGAAACTGCGCTAATCTGCCATTTTTCTGGTTCGGGAGGTTGTGTAAAGACTTGGGTTGCTGATATTTGGCTTGCGTGACTAGGTGTTCAAGAGCGGCGGTTGAGATCGACGAAGGAAGGCATTGCAGGTCTACGACAATGCCGATAGAGTGGTTCAGCTGGCTAGCGGAGGTGGGGATGCAAAAGCACGGGAAACTGATGGTGATGAACAATTTGGAGGAGGTGGACATCATGCACTTCGACCACGACCTGCTGCGCAGCATCGGCGTGGACAGCGCCAAGGACCGGCTGCTGATCCTGAGCCAGAAGAACAAGCACATCCGGCGGGCGAAGGGCAAGCCGTCGATGACGCGCCAGTTCAGCAAGATCACGGTGGAGGCGCAGTCCACCATCATCGACCGCGTGGCCGCGCGGCATGTCGACGAGGTGAAGCTCCTGCTGTGGATCAAGAAAACGTGGCCGCTGTGCAACCGCCAAGCGCTGCAGGACGAGGGCTACCTGTCCCCCACGGCGGCCTTGCCCGGCGCGAGCACCGTGATGACGGACGCCGAACGCACGCCGCTGGGGATCGAACTCCTCAACAGCGCCAAGGACATGCTGTGGGCCGCGCTCTACGGCTCCCTGGACACGAACGTAAAGATCCGGCGCGTGGAACGTGAGCTTTTGGTCATCACCATCCCCGGCCGGAAAGCCTTCGTGTTCAATTTCTTCCAAGCCGTCACGGAGGTCGGCGCGCTCGGCACCTGGCGCGACCCCGACGAGCGCTGCCACGACGCCGACGAACCCAACATGATGCTCCAGGTCCGTCACGGAACTAACTCGTCCTGCATGCTCTGGACGTCACTGGGATCCCAACTGAACTGAACTGAACTGATTGTATTCATTTTTTGCCTCACTCACTTTCTCAACGTAACACTCACGGTTCCTTTTCCAACCAACCCAAAAAAGCCACTAACGAACTAACTTGTCATGCAATTTTTAAATTTTTTTTGAAACAAATGTAACAGAATTCCATTGCAGAGTTGTAAAAAACCACCCTCTCAGCCACAGGTGGCCTGAGGAGACAAGGACCGTGTCATGCATTTTCAAAAGTAGCGAAACTGTCAAACCCTTAATTCTTTATACCCACTTCTAATGAGTGAAATATTTTGGATTCTTCGGTAATTTTGCAACCACTTACTGCATAGCATTATATTTATAGTAATTGTAGGGACTTACCTTCTCTAGAGTTCTCCACCATGGATGGCAATAAAAAAGAAGAAACACTTATAAGGCTTGCATTCACTGTAAAGAATATGCACATGCATGACACTCTCTTGGAGAAAACAAAATAGGCCAGCTATCACCCTCCCAATTGATCAACAATGTTTTTTGTAAATGGAACGAGGATTTAAGGAAATTCGTGAAGTCCAAAAATCACTCAGTCTTTAAAACTGCTAAAATCTTGGACCTCACTCAGTCTTTAAACTGCTAAAAAACAAACGTGAGTTCAAAGAAATTCACGAGGTCCAAAAACGTGAGCCTGACTAGGACTGGTACAAATTTGAACTCACTTTTTTTTTTAGCAGTTCTAAAGACTGAGGTTATATAGGGACTTCTTGAGTTCAACGTAATTTATTTTTTTGACCAACATAAATAAGCAATGTTCTTCACTGATTCTGATGATACAACCGATTTAACTCCATCTAAATTATATGCTTCCCAAAATGTTCAAATGACCAAATGAATTGGTCATTGTAATCGTTGGTGCTTTCCCGGTTGACCAAAGATCGAAATGGTCTCACTGGTGGTTAACATTTGTGGAAAAAACTGTAGGTGGAGTATGGTGAATCGGCGTCTGAGATCGTGGGCGACGCGATCATGGTGTCGATCCATATAATTAATCTCTTGGAAGTGAACGAGGTGGTGTTGTACGCCCGATCTTCCAACATCGAGCAGAGCACGCTGTTCACGGAGCTTTACTTTGAGAAGCACGAGGCCGCGTCCACCATGATTCGCTTGAATCAATCCGTCGAAGAGCAGCTCCAGATCGCAGGAGCCAAATGATCATATATAGTCAGCTAGCTAGCTAGAGCGACGATTGATCGTCAGCTCGCTCGTCCAGAGATTAATTGGAGCAAGGCCGGGTTGCGCACATCGATAGATATATCGATGCATGTATGCCGACCGGCTATGCCTGCGTGCCTTCAATTCCAGTGTAAATTACGAGTTGCTCCATGTGTCAATTGAATGCTGTACTAACAAGTTGACATGCCGCCTCATCTCATGATCTGCACAATTGACTTGTGGAGAATTTAATATTTAGAATGCTCCCATGCATTCACTGTACACGCTCTCTTCCAACGAACTACAATAATCGGTGTAGTACTTTTCAAGAAACCAATTCATTAAAAAAAGTAAAGCATGAATTTAACATGCCAAATGTGAATAAAGCATGAATAAAATATTCTGAAATTACTATTTTTATTTGTTTGAAAAATTAAATCAAATATTCTAAATCAAATAATAATATTTTATTATTGTATCCTCTCGGACTAATTTGGATAGTACTATCGGAATTAGTCCGAAGATTTGTAAAAAAAATCGGACTAATTGTTGGTCTCATACTAAATACGACAATCAGTGTAGTACTTTTCAAGAAACCAATTCATTAAAGTACACATTGTCTAGAATAATTTAATTTGTCACGAATCTCAATATGTGCCTTACACTAATGTTCACTTTTCATAAAAACAAAGCATCAAAGTACTCAGTGTCTAAAGTACTACTGAGCACTGGAAGTTTTCGAACTTTTAGCCCCCTGGGCTAAAACGGTTGTGGGGGCTAAACCACAACGTTTAGCCCCGGCTAAACCCGAATCTCCCTGCAACCATCCTTTTTAGCCCCGGCTAATTTGTGTTTTAGTCCTGGCTAGTGGTACAAAAAAGGGGCTAGTGGTACAAAAATTTAGCCCCCCCCCCCCCCATTTTTCACATAGTGGTAAGGCGGGTTAAAGAGGGGGCTAAACTGATCAAAGTTTCCGGTGGAGGGAGTGCACTCTACATTATGTTTGAGAATCACGTACGTTCATGATCCCTTCTTAAAACCCTTGTATACGAGGGGTTATATGTCTAAAAACCTTTGAATACAAATCTATTCCGTCCTAAATATATGTTTAATGTAAGTATACATTAATATTTTCAGCTCTAAATATGTTTAATGTATGTATACGTCATAAGATAATGTTCAAATTCAAACGGGATTCAACATGCATATTCAAGGAGGGTGAGAGAGCCACTAAATATGAGCACGATAGAGACACCTCAATATGTCTCTATAACTAGGTTTAGAAAGGCTAGATTGATAAACAATAATGATTTCCTATGTATAGTGATTGTAATTGCTTCACCGACAATATAGAGGGACACATAGCGGTTCAAGGATGTGGAGACGATAACTTGTGACACCAAATTTTGAATGTGATGATAGCACTTGGTCAAAGGCACCCCGAAGGACAACAATCCTATTAATGTGATATGTCTTTAACATGTCCATAGTGACTCAAAGTGGTCTTGGTGGGGTGAATTGAGGAAGAAACATATGCTCTTAGGCTAGGCTTCTGGGTGTTTGTATGGTGTGGTTCACTAGAATTCCTGTCCCTGTGCACTCTTTTGAAGATTTTGAGAATTTGAAATATCCATTTTAGAGAGAGAAAAATATTTTTGTGAAATCTAAAGTGATAAAATGGACCACATCAATAAAAGAGAAAAAAAATTGATAGAAAATTAAAAATTCCTCATTATATTTTAATAGAGGATGAAACAAAGGGTAAACTAGTGCATTGTCACAGTGCATAATATGCATTCTAAATCCTAAAATAGATGGAGAACATAGGGTTGTGAATGGAATTTTGAGTTGTGATTTTTTATTGTGTTCAAATATGTGAAGAAAAATATTTTTCAATTCTTTCAATTTCTTTTAATTGATTAAAGTTTCAACTTTTAAAATGTGTTATTTTTGGGAGGGATTAATTGTTTCTCTATTTTAAAAAACTTTTTTGATGGACTTCTTTTTTTAATGTACTTGAGAATGAAATTTTGCACGTTGGATTATTTTTAGATTTTCTAATATAGAATCAAACATGAACTATATTTACATTCAAAGTTTGATCATAAACTGGTAAAACTATTATTAACATGGGAGCTTTGATACTCAAAATCTTCTACATCAAATCTTTTTAACATTCTAAAATTTTATTTTTTGGATAATATGTAAATAAATCTAGAAGTTGGCTCACTCATTTTTTATTAAATCATTGCTACATAATTTTCAAATTGGTTTGAAAGTTAGCTTTTTAGACAAAATGCTCAAAGTGGACAAAATAATGTGCACCAAAATGTAGTTAGTGCACCAAGAGGAGTTGGTGGACCGTACCATACAAATGCCCTTCTATGTATGGGTGGTTGATTCCCAAAAGGTAGATGCTCACCAAAGTGGGTGAACCCATGAGAACTGAGGAGTATGTTTTTCATTTGTATCAAAATGGGTGGAGTATGAATGGTTCTTGAGACCTCATCTCTTGTTTTCTAGTACCTTTCACCTAACCAATCTTCACATGGATGCCTGCCCTTATTTATGTTGCATTTTAGTTCAATCTCAAGTGATATAACTTGTTTTAATGTAAAAAACTCTTGTAGCCCTTCTAACAAGGAATCTAAAAATGTAATTATATACAAGAACTATATATTGTTTGAAGAAGATTTTAGCATTACAAACCTAATTATATGAGATTTTTTAATACATGTAGCATAGGCCAAGCTACCCAACATTTTGGGCTTTTTAATCAAAATTCAAGATTGTTTTATTATAAATAAATCACTGCAAATGACTTTTAATTTTAATTGGAGGCAACTTCTCGTATAGATTTTTAAAAATTAAACATAGGTGTTTCAATTCCTTATATACAATGTGGAGCTTTTTTTTAATAAGTCTGCAACCCAACATTTTCTAGATCTCCTTTAATTTAATTTGGTCTTCACCTAACTTTTTGACCTGTTTTTTTTTATATATATAATTTGATATAATTTTTATAAAAGCCAACCTCTAAGCCATTTTAATGCCGATGCCACATGCGTATAATATAGGAGTTGCGTACCTAAGGGTCAACTTCAGTAAATGAAAACTCTGGTATAGTAATATGTAGATTTCCATGCAGTAAAAGTCAACCCCTAAATGCCTTCAGCCCTCTCCAGATTTGGATAATTGCAAAGATGAATTATAAAATGCAACTAAAAGGGATATTTTGAACTTGGTGTATGAATAAAAGCTGTACATTATGAATTTTAGATTCTATATATATGATTAGATCTATGATTGCAAGATTTCACCAATATTGTATAAAATTTGAAAAAGAAAATTCAAAATTCTTTTGTAATTTGATTACGAATAAGATATTGACAATTTGTGAATGAAATTTGTTGTGATGGGTCGAAATGTAATACTTTAAGTGTAGTGATTTCACGGGGAGGTTACATACTACATACTTTTGTAAACCACGTGCGGTCGAGAGTTAATTATAGGTGGGCTATTTATCTAAATTTCTTAAATAATTTGCACCCTATTAGTAGATAAAATGGTACTTTGAGGTTTTTTTCAAGACCCTATAGGTAAATATAATTTCCACCATTAAGTTATTTTGTAGACCCTATGTTATTTATAAACTGGATCATTTATCAAAATCATGAAATTTCAGTATAAATTGAACTTAATCGGACATAACAAGACGACAACAATACATGAACGTAACTTTCAAAGAATAACAATCGTGCTTAGTGCCTAAAATGTTCGATGGTAGGTTTAAATGAGAAATGCATGTTGTGAGAAGAAGCATGCGGCACTACCACCCCGCCCTAGCCTCGTGAATCTCATTGGTCACCTAATTCTCAAATTCATCATGAGGAGACTTTCCCATGAAGCCAAATAATTCAACCTTCATTTGTGGTTCATTCCTAGCCATTAGCTAACTTCGACGATTTTTAGTCAATTGAGGCGATTCTCATTCAATCCAAGGATTTTCATTAGAACTCACATAAATTCTTCGTTCCTCTAAAATTTGAGACCCTACTTTACTAATAAAAATAGAATACTACCTATACTTTTCCCCTACCCTATTTTAGATATAATACCGTATAGGCTATTTCATCCAGGCTATGGTATTTCTAAAATTTGTATAAATTTTTGCTCCAATGAATTAAATGTACCCTATATTTTTTCTCACGTGGTTTAATAAAATTTTGAACTAAGATTTTAGAAATTTTTGGTGGAGAACAATGGCATGAAATGAGGCATATATTCTCCCAAATCATCCCTTCTCTAATCGGATCACACATGCGTGAAGCTATCTTGCCATAGAATTTTGTAATATTTTTTTTACTTGCAAAATCGGCATAACGGATGAGAAAACAAAATTCGATTTTGTCTATGATCAGTAAAAAAAAGCGATTGGTTGTGCAATTAGGGGTTAATAGTAGCCACAATAATTGCACATTTTGGTGTAATTTGTGTGGATTAATATCAGTACCTTTATCCAATGAATGAAAGAATTATAGGCATAGAAATCCAAACTTTAACCCCTAAACGTCCCAGCGTCCAGTTTCTAAACGACTAACGGATTCAAACCCACCTTACGTTCTCATCAATGTTTGGATGAAAGTCATCCAATTTTTTGGAGATACTTCACCAAGTTATTGTCCTATCTAATGGTTGGATTTAGTCATACTTGAGTACATATTTTCCTATAATTACAAATGTAGAAGTATGTCAAGTCGTTGACCAAGCCAAAATTGCATTGACTCTAATTCAAAAGTGGCCTTGCTAAAATTAGGTCATAGATTTTAAGGAACACAAAAATTTCAAAGGATCACCACGTTTAAGAGTATCTCATTTCAAACTCATTCCAACAAATTTTACTGAAAAAATATTAAAATTTTGTTTGTAATCGAATTTAGAAGGAATTTTTAATTTTAACTTTCAAAATTGATAATTAAATATTAGTGATAGTATTAGTGAATCAAGCCTTATGGATGGAATCTAAAATTCAAAATCTAGAACTTTCATTTGTATATCAATTCCAAAATATTCTTCTAAATAGTACTTTATGATGGTTTTTTTCAAATAGTCAATTCCAGGGACACCCTGGTACGTTTAGGGGTTAATGGAGGTTCACTTTGATGATAAAAGACTTTGTTTTTTTAAATTGCAAATAACTTTGCCAAAAATTTCAATTCAATCCCATCGATTTAATAAGTTGTTTTTTTCTTTAATTTAATTTCCTGTTTATAACAAAATTAGTGAAAGTGAAAAATCAAGGTCCATTAAAAAACCTAGACCTTATGGGAGACCTTGAGTTAATCTTTTGCTCATATTTAATAATAAATTTCTTCATCAATCAATTAAAGATGAAAGTAAACTTCAAACTTCAAACCTGGGTATGCAACTCCCATATTATTCACAGGGGGCATCGGCATTAAAACGCCTTAAAGGACGGCTTTTGTAAAAATTATATCAAATTATATAAAAATAAAATAACCAAAAAGTTAGGTGAAGACCAAATTAAATAAAATGAGATGTAGAAAATGTTGGGTTGCATATTTATTAAAAAAAATCTCCACAACGTATATAAAGAATTGAAACACCTATGTATAATTTTTTTAAATCCATACAAGAAGTTGCCTCTAATGAAAATTAAAAGTCATTGGCGGTCTTTTATTTATAACCAAACAATCTTATAATTTTATTAAAAAGCCCAAAAAGTTGGGTAGCTTGGCCTATGCTACATGTAATAAAAAAATCTCATATAATTAGGTTTTTAATGCTATTATTGCCTTCAAGGAAGATTCAGTTCCTGTATATTATTACATTTTTGGATTCCTTATTAGGAGGGCTACAAGAGTTTCTTAATTTAAAACATATTACATCACTTGAGATTGAACTAAAATGAAATATAAGTGATTATAATCAGGGCCATATAATATGGGAGTTGCAGACCCGGGACTTCAAACAATAATACTAAAAACATTTAAATTGAATAATTTTTTTATCATGAAATTTCGTTTCTTAAAATTTTCTACAACCAAAATATGCCATTAGGATTAAGAGCCGTCAGAAATAGACAATTTCCATATGGTACTCTCTAAGTACATCAGTGCAACATAGCATAATAGAGTAATGCAATGGAGCACCCTTTAAAAACTGGATCGAAAGAGAATCTTCACTTAGATCTACTATTCTAAGTAATGAAGAAATGCCATTAGTATTCCATAAATTTTGGAACTACCGTGTCATTGCCACGTACAAATTTAGTTTCTAATTATAATTAGACTGTGATATCATTGCAAAAGGGTGTTGGCTTCCATTGCTCTATTATGCTACTCCCTCTGTTTCATAATAAGAGTCCAAACCCACATAATTTTTTGTGTTAATTTAAGAGTCCACATTCATTGTATTGCCTACATACATTGACTTCCTACATTTATCATCACTTTCTATCAAGACGCATAGTTCCAAAAGTTGCCATTGCGTTTCAACCCTTTCAACCTGGGCTCTATTTCTGTCTTAAATCTCAATTTTTTCTGCAAAGTAGACTCTTATTATGAAATTGGCTTCTCCATTGAAAATAGAAAGGCTTACATCAAGAATTTTGGACCCCACTGATTTTTAACGTTTTCAGTGCAAATTCTGATATTTCATGGGTGCGTACATTTTTTGCACCGATTCCATATCCTAGTGTTATACATTCCAACTGCACTAATATGACATCATGCTCATATCAACGGATATAATACTAATTCAACACAGTTGATATATCTGTTGAAGACTTGAGAATTCTTCACTCTATATAGTTGACAAATATCATGTCTTAATCGTCTTTAAAGCCACACTGATTCAGTGTGTTTTTCGTGCGACATCATTTTTTCTATATCTAGAATTTTTTTCTTTCTATATCTAGATTTGGTCAAAATAATTTTATTTTAAAAAAATTAAATAAAAATTTCATGATGAAGTAAATGAAATTTGCCCCAATTTTTTTCTGCCCTGCCCGAACATTACTTCGGGCTACCCAGACCACGGTGGGGCCCACCATGGTTTACCCGGGCTCCATCGCCGGTGGCCAGAATCGAACACGAGACCTCCTAACTCCAAAACATGTTTTAAACCACCACACTATATAGAAGTCGTGATGCAAGTCAATGATTTTTTTTGATAATTATAAATGAATGTAACCATTGGCGATTTTTTTGCCATGTATATTTAATTCTTTTTTTTGAATTTTTTTGGCACTAAATCATGCAGGCTTTTTTCTATATCTAGAAAAAAATTCAGAATCTTAAGAATTTTTTCTTTTTTTTTTGCCAAAATCGTGATGGCTGTGAGTTGTTTTTTTGTTTCAACGGACTTTGGATGTTTTTAGCGATGTTAAAAAAAAACAATTCCAAATTTTTTTTTGCATTAGATCATGCAGACTTTTTTCTATATCTAGAAAAAAAATTTAAAATGTTTTGAATTTTTTTATTTTTTTTGCCAAAATCTTGAAGGTTGTGAGTTGTTTTTTTTTTTAGCAGACTTTGGATGTTTTTAGCGATGTAAAAAAAACTTTTTTTCCAATTTTTTTTTTGCACTAGATCATGCAGGTTTTTTCTATATCTAGAATAAATTTCAAAATATTTTGAATTTTTTTTCTTTTTGCCAAAATCGTGAAGGCTGTGAGCTGTTTTTTTTCCAGCGGACTTTGGTTGTTTTTAGCGATGTTAAAAAAAAATTCCAATTTTTTTTTGTATTACATTATGCAGGCTTTTTTTCTATATCTAAAAAAAGTCTTCAAAAAAATTTGAACTTTTTTTTTTGATGAAATCATAATGGATGAGAGTTTTTTTTTTTTTTTTTTTTTTTTTTTTTTTTTTTTGAATTTGCATATTTTTAGCATCGTTAAAATACGTTTCTTTTCCAATTTTTTTGTAATTTTATGTTAGAGAAAAAAAATTCCATTTTTTTTTTTTCATTTTATGTTTGATTCAATCAAAAATCATTTTTTTCAGTGTAAGTTTTTGTATGTTTTTGCAACTTTTTACCACTTTATGACATTTCAACATATATGCCTTTCTATTTCAATTGAATTTTTTCATTGTATGTTAGAGAAACGAGTTGTAGGTCTAATAATAAAATAAAATAAAGTAAATCCTTGGATATTCACCTTGAAATGAAGTAACGAAAGAGAGGTATATAGAATGAAAGTAAAAAACTAAATTGGAAAGTGCATAACTTTGGGATTGAATGAAAAAAATTCAATGGTCAGAATGTTGTAGCAAGCAATTAACCCCTAACCGCCCAACCATGCATATTTTGCATGGTGTACGGAGTTGAAGTCCGTTTTTTCATCCATCATGCACTTTTTAAAAAGGGGATGATTTATGAAATTTTTATGCCTCATTTCATGTTGTAGTGTTCCACCCAAAATTTCGAAGATTTTAGTGTAAAAGTGCTCTTGAAAAAATCAACTACTAAAATTAAGCATCCAAAAAATCTCCAAAAATCACTACACTTAGAGCATTACATTTCAACCCATCACAACAAATTTCATCATTAGATTGTCAATATCTTATTCGTAATCATAATACAAAAGAGTGTTAAATTTTAAGTTTGAAATTGAATACACAAATATTGGTGATAGTAATCGCAAATCTAATTGTATGGATAGAATCTAAAATACATAATGTACAACTTTTATTCATTCATCAACTTGAAAATATCCCTCTTAGTTGGATTTTATAATGCATCTTTGGAAAAGTGCCAAATCTGAAAAGGGTGAGAACGTTAAGGGGTTAAAAGCTTTTGCAATTTTATTTTTTGAAAGTTTGCTCAAATCAAGTGCAAAGAAAGTCTAATTTAAACTCACTTTAACCCTTTAACGCTTTGTTTATTATAGCAGGGCTCACTGGTTTTCACTGGGTTTTTCCACTATGGTTGATACTGCCATAAATAGAATGAATTAAATGAGAAGGTAACCGTACAATTGTATTCTCAATTGGAGTGCAAACATTTTTCCAAAATTAGAGAATCATCCAATGGTGGGATTGGAAGATCATAGTATGTCTTTGAACCGTATAATGCACACTCAAAAATGAGATTTTGGAGGGTGTGTGACTTTAAAGTTAAATAGAATTTGGGTAAAATTTTCTAAAATGAAAGTAAAGATGTTCAGCAATGACCTATGTCAACACCTCTCTGTTGCAATCTTTCATGTTAAGAACGGACTCAGACATAATTATTGTGAATTTTATAAGTGAGAGTGACTTATCCTTATACGGTTTAGGACAAAAATTTATACGTTAAAATATGAAAGGAGTTAGTACATGGATCAAGATCAAAATACATACACTAATGGAACATGAACAAGAGAACACAATCCAAAAAAAAAATACAAGATAACTAACTTCCAAACACAAAAAATACCGCATAGTACATGTGTTGTATTTGTAAGTATTTACAGTATTTTCGAGTTTTGTTCATAGGTATTTTGATAGTTGTACAAGTCCAAATTGAAATTTTCTTTTTCTAGAAGATGTATATTATACCGCTCATCATCTGAACTTCACAATTCAAAATCCAGTTCTTCACGGATTTTCCGTTATTCGTGTTTTCGACACAGCAGAAACCACAATGTGGTCACTTGAGCACTAAAGGGTTAACCCGTAATGCTTCGAGAGATCATGTTTTGGTCGATGCCTCCTTTTATGAGCTGCCTGAGACAAAAAATTTAAAATTTAATTAAATTATAATTATTTTCTAATAGGAAATCAAGTATGCTTTCGAACCCAATTTGAATCATGCCAATCCAAGTTAAAATCCACCTCGGGGAACCTTTAAAAAAACAACACCTCTACATTGTCTCGTGTTACAAATTTTACTATTTTGGGAAAAGTAATGTTGTTCTTTTCTGTACATTTTTTTTTTTGCTCCTATGATGAAAAGTATAATTATAACCAATAATAGAAAATTTTGAATTCTAAAAATATAAAATGTAATTTTATTGATTTTTTAATGTTAATTGCTTCTATATTCTATAAATGAAGATCTAAAAATATTTTGGGAAATTAGACCTTAAGGATATTTTTAAGAAGATTCTAGGAATATTCCAAAATAATATAATTTTTTTTGAAAAGATGCCAAAAGATTCCAAAAGAAAACATTAAAATATTTTTTGCTTTTCCCTATTTATTATATGTCATCATTAAATCAATTGTTTTAGAACATTAGAATATTTTTTTGTTGAGAAGTATGACACCCTAGTGCGAAAACACCCTTGAACGCGAGTGACGTGGAGAAATTTAAGTCACTCATTCTCAAATTAAAAACTTGAAATAATCCTCAGCTGATTCTTTTTTTATTGATGCCACTGAATGGCAATGGATTTCATACACATCCACACGGATGTCGTACGATGACCACACGGATATCGTACGACAATAATTTGCATTATAAAAGATGTTGGAATCGCACGGATACAATAGAAGGCCTTGATATGATACGTATACGATACCATATCTGCATTCTAGGCAATCGCATGCTATCCGTGTCTTATTAGCCATCTAATGTAGATACACGATTAACGCACGAATTCTGTTAAACACGACTTTCGTGCGAAAACAACTTTTTTTTCTTAGACATTGTAAAGACACTTCATTCACATCTTGGTATTGCATGTCACTTCCGTATCGTAATGACACTTCTAAATCCATGTATAATGTGTGGAATCAGTGTTTAACGATAAGCGCACGGAAATCGTTAAAAATCAGTGGGGTCCAAAATTCCTCATGTAGTGGAATCCACCCTTTTCAATAGTAGCACTGTAGAAGCTTTAACATTAAATAAAATGTCTCACCATCCAATCTTTAGCTAAAGATGACGTGACTTGTCATGATTCAGGTATCTGCTACAGTGATTCGGAAATAGTGGTAAGGTTTTCCAGAGAGGGGCTAAAGAACCTTATGAACACAACCAATTTGATTCTCTCATGGGTTTTGTTCTCTTGTTTAAGAGCATCCGCACCCATGCCCTCCCAAAGCCTGACACACACAATAACTAGATGAAAAATGCTAAGGGCATTTCAAAAATGCCTCTTGACTATCAATCCTAGCGTGTTAAAAATGACCCTTCAAATCTAAGTTTAGTTGACTATATCCGACATTCTACTTGTGATTGGTCCATTGATTATTTGATGTGCACTTTTGGTGCTTAAGGGGCGTTCGAGGGTGGGGGAGTGTAAGTTCAAGTGTTCTTCAAATGTAAATGAATAATTTAAGCGAGTCAAGTTTAGCGTGCATAGATGCGGATGCTCTAATCCTTGAAAATGGGAGTGGGAAAACTTCAGTGACTGTGGACGATGGCAAGCCCGGATTGCTTTCCGCGAGGCCGCCGCTACTGTGTCGTTCTCCGAGCCCACGGTAGGGGGGCGAAAAGAAGCCCGGGCTCTGGCAACGAGGTTGTGGCCCTAAGTTTTGCGTTCCGGTGGCGATGCTCTTAGCACATGATGGCCTGCAAGAAAACTATAGGACTATTTTATTTTTATTTTTTTGAAATAAGCAGCTACACTACGAGGAGCTCTGACCGAAATAGCATGGATGAAGGACGAAAATGCATTTCAGTGGAATCATGGACGGAATATATTTGCTACAGTTGTATTTAGCCCAAGAGAATGGGTGTCCCCGCAATACCTCTTCCCTACGGTCAGAGCCAACAAATTGACAGGAATCAATTGCCACTGTAGGACGAGTTCCACAGTAGACACGTGAATAACATGCTGACCGTAACTCGCAAGGGAGGGGCCTACTAATTCAGGCATGTTCTTTGAGTGGAGAACTTGTGGATCTGTGCATTGAGGTACAGTGACTGCCAAAACCGAGTGCATGTTCTTAAGCATGAAGCATGTGCTATACATTAGAGTTATTTGTAATGTCGAGCAAAAAGATTCCACAAGAGGAAAGACAAGGCAAAACTGGATCTTCTGCTTGAAAAGTGGCAAAAACGAATGTGGGCTCCTTTAATTTCGACCAATAACAACGCTTTGCATTGTCACAGAGATTCAAACCTTGAACTTTTCCAATGCTAAAGAATCTCCCCCATACCTCACACAAGTTCCCAAGGGAGAATCTCCAAGTAGGGTTGATTGTCCTATTACCAACCACTTAAGCAATCTGACCTATATTTGGCAGTGGTAAATCCGGAAAAAAATTATGACCGCGTTCGAAATAGGATTTCATGAGGATTACAAAAAATTGCAACTTATAATTTGCATTTCTCAATTTTATACAAAATTCCAAAGTGGAAAGTAACCTGTGACCCAAATCCAACCACTAGGTTTCCCCATGTCCACACCATGTGGTGCTAACTTTCACTCATAATGATACCCACATTACAAGAAATTTGAGCCCTCTAAGAGGCCTCGAGTATTTATTTTTATTTTAACTTTTTGAATTTTTTTAAAAATATTTAATTTAATATTAAAATATTAAAAAAATGAAATCTGATGTGGCATGAGTTCGACATTTCAGATTGGATATTTAAATATTAAAAGTTTTTTAAAAAAAATTAATATATTATTAATATATTATTAATATATTTTTAATATTAAAAATTGTTCAAATAATCTTTGAACATTTTTTAAACATTTTCTAAAAAAATTAAATAATAATTTTTATTTTATTTTATTAACATTTTATTTTTAAAAATATTTTCATTTAAAAAATAATTCCAATAAAAAATTAGATTTTGGCCCGAACATCGAAAAAGCCCCTTGGAGGGCTCATTTCTCTTCTAATGAAACCACCAACTATTTCTTCGCAATGCTTGGCGTGCCATTGGTCTACTTGAATAGTGAAATTGGTGGTTTTGGGTCTCAACTGTGGTGGCCCCAAGAAAAGTCTACATGTCATAATTGGGGCAGTGGTTGGTAATAGGACAACCAACCCTACTCCCACACCAAGCAAGCCGAGGCTTCATGTCAGAGATGGACAAAGAAAGTTATTTACAGAACAAACACTCTGGTCAAGAGACAGGCTACCTAGCTTCAACTTTACGGATAACTCTAACAAGGACGT
The DNA here is from genome assembly GCA_022496805.1 of Pohlia nutans. Taxonomy (NCBI): domain Eukaryota; kingdom Viridiplantae; phylum Streptophyta; class Bryopsida; order Bryales; family Mniaceae; genus Pohlia; species Pohlia nutans. The sequence goes on from CM040096.1 coordinate 26,757,817, forward strand.
GAAACTGGAATGAAAAACTACAGAAGAAAAATAGCATTAACGCAAAGTTTCAAGCACAACAAACAAGTAATGAGATAGAAGCTTGAATTCATATATGTTGAATTTATTCACAGACTCAGTTTTGCACAGAGAGTATGAAGCTGACATTCAGTATTTAGTCCACCTCCCTTTGGATGCAATAACAGCTGTGATTCGTCTATGCATACTTTCATAGAGCCGTCTACACGTACTCCTGAGTAGAAATTGAGCACCAAATTTCTTGTACACGGTGACAGGGTCCCACATTTCCAATATATCAGAAGGTCCACTCTTATATTGATTCAATCGCCTTTTCACCAAAGCCCAAAAATGTTGTATTGGATTAAGATAGGGCGATTGAGCTGGCCAATGTAATAAGCTGAAAGGTTGATTTCTAAACCATTCTCTCAAAGTTCTAGTGATATGAACTAATGCAATATCCTGTTGAAAGATAGTGCAGCTTTTGAAAAATATCTTGTCGAAAATTCCTTGTATACGTGTTGATTCACCTTTCTGCCATTGATCTTGATAATGAGCCTGCAACCATGAATAGTCATACATCCCTATATCATTATCGATCCACCACCATGTTTCATCGTTTCTTTAGTGTATGCCCAGCAGTTGCTCATTGTGCACCAAGTTCACATGCAAGATGGTGTGTGAGAAATGAAAACTTCTCCAACAATAACCACCAAGTGTGCTTGGAATAAATTGCATCAACCAATTACATACTACAATTTTTGTCACTACATGGGACAAACATAATGGCAGAGAATGAATTTACTAAACTTAACTTCATAAAGTGTGACCATGATCTTATTAGAGAATAGGACAAAATGCTTGATATGAGAACCATCCCTCGCTATATTGACAATATTTGGTGTGCAAATATCAAACTCCACACCATAAGAGGTACTTTATCATCCAGAAATAAGTTTGGTGAGTGAAAAATGACTGCTGCTGGGCTGCTCTTACGAGTAGAAAGGGGAGTACAGACCACCAAACTTCACCGCCAAATGCAGTATGGTGGTGAGAGAAATTAGCTTTGGAAACATGATTGGTCTACATATTTATTTTATGCTTTGGGGGCTCTATGCATTCCAACAAAAGATGTTGAAGTCTGGAAATAGGTCGCATTGTTCCTCTTTTGATTCATTGGCCAATCATGTCATACCTTAACCCTTTGACACGCCAACGTCCATATTCTGGACGCTAGATGATTTCTGACGCATCCCTTCACCACATATTGTGATGTTTTTCATCCATCCAAAATTCTCTTAATTCTTGTGCTAGTTGACTACCATTTGTACAGTATGGATCTTCAAAATAAGATAATGTGAATTTTCAAAAAATAACAAATTAAAGTGGTTTATGTCAAGTTTCATTCTTAGTTCAAAAAGTGAGATCTTAAACATGATTTTCCATAATAAGTAGAATCAAATAATGGAAACCATACCATCTTGTAGTGCATGTTATTCCATTTTCATTAAAATATTATTTGATTTTTTTGTGTTAATTTTGGATTTTCAATTGAATTTTAAATTGAATTTCAAGAGAAAATCTTGCAAAATTAATTAAAAAATATTAATAAAAAATATGATGAATCCAACCGTACAGATGTTATCTTCACATTGACATTTACAACTTTGCTTTGTACATCAACTCCATTTTTATTTTTCATCAAACATTTTATAACGAATCTTTGAAAAAAATGTTCAATCGGGACGTTAAAGGGTTAAACAATCCCTTATTTAGTTTTGATGCTTTGGTTTAGCTTCAAAATTGAAAATACTTATGGAAGGTGGTTCCGGGGTGATGTTGGAGGTAGTCCCGGGGTTGGCCTCCGCTTAGAGTTCTAAGCTTGGTGTACTATTTTGAGCAAGATGTGGGCCAATCTCACTCACTCACTCATCTCTCTAATAAAAGCTTCTCTTTGCAGTCTGTTAAGGTTTGACGTGAGAAACAGTCACATGAAGGTACATGACTTTGCCCATGGGGGAGTGGGTTTCCACTAAAAGTTGAGTGCTTAGAAATGAGCACTCTTTGAAGATTGCAAAGCCAGGGAGAGGGTCACTAGTGCTGGATTTACAAATCATGGCCAAACACCTAGTTTTAGAAAATTGTCTTCAAAACTAAGATGCTACACTGAGTGCATGCGTTCATGATAAAAATAAGTTTGTCAAGCTATGATCACCAAGCCTGGTAATAGGCACCGACGAGCAAAGTATGGCCATCTACTGGTTCCATAGTGGGGTCCCATGGAGCAAGAGGCCAGTTTATGTTTAGTAAATTATGTGTCTGATACTCTGATTCCACCTAAATGAATTGTCACACCATCATAATGCAGTTTGACGGTCTTATGATGTTTTGGTGACAATAGAGTTAACCGAAAAGAAGGTCATGGAACCTCCCTTTTAAACCTCCTTCTAACCTCTCTTTTCAGCTCTAGTTGGGTTGAATAGTGTCGTGTCATAACTTGTCCCCTTGTGGGCCATGGGCTTGGAGCTTTGGTAAGAGGTGTGGGAGTCATTACGAGGTGTGGAGAATAATGGCAGTGGCTTGTTTTAGTGGAGAACAATCCCAACTCATCGTGAACTAGTTTTTGGTCTATTTATATTTCCATATGAGTTCAAGAGGAATTCAAGAGGAGTTTGCTAAAACTTTCCTCTTTGAGCTGACTTTTCGGTTAACTCTAATCTTGGTGGTCTTTCTAGTGGTATGGGGAGGCCTTTGCACTAGTGTTTGTACAAGTGAACTCAACTAACCATCACAAATCCAACACCATGATTACCTATCTGAGTTTAATAGATTGATTTTGCTCTCATTTGAAAAAATAACCTTGCTAATCACTCAGAGTCCAATGTTGATGTTTTTGGGAAAATCTAAACAATCTCTAATGGGTTTTTTGACGCTATAGTGTACCAAAATATGCAGTTACAGCTTGGAGATTTTTGAAATTTTGGCATTCATAATATTCTAGCATCTATTTAAAAAATATTTTTACAAAAGGGGCTTTATAATTGTATAAAACAATGTCAAAATAATTTTGATATAAATTATTTCAATTTTCTAATAATAGATTTTGAATCCAAGTGTGTAGTATTTATTGCTTGTTAAAAACCAATGTGTAGTATGTAAAAAGATTTTAAAATATTCTATAAAATTCCAAAGATTTTGAAAAGATTGCATTTTAAATAAATTTAAATATTTTTTGTAATTATTATATAGTGTAAATGATGTAGTAATGGCCAAGAATTGGCAAATGTTTTACAACAAGACACCTTTTTTTTTACCAACTAAGACATCCTTATCGTGATCCCTAATTCATTAGCTACGACGCGTTGACACAAGTGCTACAACCATAAAAGAGCTTCTCAATGACTACAATTTCAATATCTCTTGGTAACTTATGTATGTACTAATGAAGTGGCACTATGATGAGGAACAATGAAGAGAAGTGTCGCAAGGGTTGAAGAGCCATATTGAAGCATTAGAGCACTCAATATACTCCCAAAGTAAGGTTAGGGTTGCTCAATTGGATTTGAGAAGTACCACACAAGTAGAATGTACAAAAGTGAGTAAATGGAGACTTCAACTTTTGGGCCTCAATTTCTCCACTTCAAATTAGGTTTTGATGAGAATTCTTTTTGGAACTTGTCATTAGGAGAGATATGGAGCCTCAAGAAGGCCCCTTCCCTTAGTCAAACTGCTCTACAATTTGACTTCAGTTTTGTGCTTTAATGGAGCGAAGGTGTTGTAGTCTTGTTTAAATCAGGAACTTGCATAACATGCACTTGGTTTTGACAATTGTTTGTAATTCAATCCAAAAGTGACACCTCTTTCTTGAGTTTATTGTGATACTAACATGTTATACAAAATAATGTTTACAGTTGCTAAAATCAACAATATTTTTTAAACCAATGAAAATTGAAAAGTTTTTTGAGACAATTATGAAGTTGGAACATTTAGTGTTTCAAGGGTGTCTAATTAAGTTTAATTCATAAGTATCACATTCTCTTTTAATCCTTAAGCGTGCAAGGAGCCCTGTAGGGCCATAGTTGGTCGTTTTTTTAGTCAAACGTTGATTTTCACCTAATTCCAAATGAAAATGGTCCCAACTAAGAAAGTGTGGGAGTTATCTTATACTTTGTAGTCCAATTTATCATTCTTCAAAATTGTTAAAATTGCGTATTTTATAGCACTTTACAGCTCAGAACCCTAAAATTCCAATTTACACTACAGAAAAGAATATTTTTATTGAGTTTAATTTTATGTAAGATAAAGAAGCATGCCCCCCTATACCTTGTTGTTCATCACTACTTATTTACATTTTCTCTAAATAATTCATACTATTTTGAGCATTTTTTGTAATTACTATGATTTTTACAAGAAAACAACTTTGAAAATTCTTATAAATTTTATTTTATTTAACTAATTATGAAAAAAATCAGGGTAGATTGGTGTAACAATACCTTATATGAGAAAAATATTAGAAAATATTATATATTTTTAAAATGTGAGGAGTTGATGAGGTTTGACCGGGTAATTGTAGTGGAGACGCTTAAGGGTTAAATTATGTTTGAATACCATGGTGAGCAAAAGGGACCCCGGGGGTGACGTCACGGGTTTTGTAAAAGACAAGGTGAAACACCGTGGTTAGTAGTGGAGAAACCAAGAGGTGTCCCAAATGAAATGCGCACAAAAGCGTTTTGTAGGAGACCAAGATGGAGATGTGCATACATGGTTAAAAACCTTGTAAGACCACGTAACCATGGATCCAAAGAACGCATGAATTGGAGTTGTTAACCAAAAGTTATCGCTCTTCAAAGTTGGTAGTGTTTAATGACACATAAATTGGAATTAACAGGGTAGAACTCAAGGTTCCAATAATACCTTCAATAATGTTGAGCATGTCATATGTCTTTGGAAAGCTAAAGAGAAGAGCTCTCCAACTTGCTATGGCTCATAATGAACAAAGGAAGTGCTTAGAAGTTGTAGTTCAACAAAGAGGTAGGGAATTTGAAGTACTACCTCTTAGAGGCCGAAATTTTTGAGAGGCCAAAAATTCCTTGATATAGGTTGGAATGGGGTTTTCAAAAATAATCAATGGAAGTTGTAAAATCCTTTGAAGTAATTGAAAACCACTTACTGAAAACTTCATTATAGATTCTTTTGATTGACCGTAGATTTTGTTGGTACTAAATAAACAAGGTGATATGCATATCCTTGTAGGGTAGTCCAATGTCAACATTAAATCCAATATGACTTCAACTTTAAACCCTATGGAACTAAGACCTTTGTGGAAAAGTTAAACTACATTTTCATGCACAATTTAGCTTCAAGATTTTGTAATTTTTTCATGTATGAAATTATATGTTAACTATTAGTCCTAAAAATTTAGGTTTTCTTGTATCGCATACTAGAGCAATGGGAGCCATCTCCCTTTTGCAATGGGACCACAATCTAGTTACAATTAGAAACTATGTGTACGTGGCAATAACACAGTAGTCCCACGATTCAGGAATACAAATGGCATTCCCTCATTACTTAAAAAACTGGATCTAATTGAAGATCCTATTTCTATCCAATTTTCAAAAGGGGGCTCCATTGCACTGCTCTATTATGTTATGTGATTTAAAACAAAACTTTTACAAAATAATTTAAGACGAATACTTTAAAATTTCATATTAATTACAAAAAAGCTTCAAAAAATATAATTGTTCTGGAACACATGCAAGATACAATGGAGAATCACATTTTCCATAGAAATTTATTATTTATAATTTGAAATTTGAAAAGTGAACATCAATTCAAACCTTGAGCTAGTGTAATTCAACCTTAGTTTGAGCTACAAAGCTTGCAATAGCAATAAAACTCTCAATATTTGAAATTTTTAAGATTTAAAAAATAGAGTGCAAATTAAACTTGATAAACTTCACTTTTTTAGTTGGGTGTATTTGCAAGAAAATTCATTTTCAAGGTCAAAATTAGGTTTGACCAACAATCAACCACTATATCGTTGCTTAGTCCTTTCAGGGTTAAAACCCCATAGAATATTGTTGGAGTATCAAAACAATACAAAAGGGCTTGTATTATAATCTTCTCCCATTTGCAAATACATTGATCTACTTTGTTTTACTGCACTATGTGATCCGAAAAAAAAAAATGTTGCTCTGCTTTTAGGATTGGCTACCTTTACATTCTATACGGGGCATGGCGCCCATATGGTGATGGGGTCATTATCTCCATATGGTGATGGGGTCGTGATCCCCATGTGGTGGCATAGGCATGGCCTGTGGCTTTTGAGGTTGCTCCTCCTTGCTAACTTAGTGAAGCCCCGTGCTAACTTAGTGAAGCCCCATGCTAACTTAGTGAAGCCCCGTGCTAACTTAGTGAAGCCCCATGCTAACTTAGTGAAGCCCCGTGCTTACTTAGTGAAGCCCCATGCTAACTTAGTGAAGCCCCGTGCTAACTTAGTGAAGCCCCATGCTAACTTAGTGAAGCCCCGTGCTTACTTAGTGAAGCCCCATGCTAACTTAGTGAAGCCCCGTGCTAACTTTAGTGAAGCCCCATGCTAACTTACTAACTTAGTTAGCCAGGATTTTGTGAGAGATGGTGGAGGAGCGGGGCCGGACTTGCACGCAGAGGCCTTGGCTGAACTTGGGAATGGGGAAGAAGCTCATCTTCTCCGATGAATCCAGTTGTTGCAAATCGAACTTGGTCACCAAATGGTGCAGGAAAATGCAAAGCTCCACACGGGCAAGTTCGGAGCCGGGGCAGTAACGAGGGCCACCTCCGAAGGCCAAGAGCGGCGGCTTCTTCGCCGGGTTCATCACCTCCTGCTGATGCCGCCACGGATTGAACTCCGCGGGATGCTCGAAATACGCGGGATCATGGTGCGCTTCCCGGATCGCGCACACTGTCTTCATCCCTTTCGGTATTACGTATCCTGCAGCACCCAAACCATGGCCGGAATTAATTATTAGGGTTGCCATTTGTACATAAGAAATCATTTTCGCATTGCAATTTGCCCAGAAAGCATCATTTTCGCGTTTGTTTGAAACACTCACCATTCAGTTGCACGTCTTCGGTCGCTTCTCGCCATAACAGAGTGACAGGATTGGCAAGCCGTAAAGTCTCAGTAATGACCTGCATTCCCGAAATGAATCAGTCAGTGTAGGCGATTACATTCTAAACTGTTTCGTTCCAATCGTTGTCTCATTTCAAATTGCAAATTTTAGCGAACACTAAAACTCTGCGAACAAGCTATGACGAGGGAGGGTGAGAGCTTACAGATTGAGTGAAGCGCATGTTCTTGTAGTCGTCCCAGGTGAGCCCAGTTTCCTCGAATTTCGAAACCTTGATGTTCTCATGCTCAGCACGAAGCTCATTCAAGACGCGAGGGTGGTCCATGATATACTTCACAGCAAAAAGCATGGCGCAAGCGGTGGTCTCGTGTCCAGCGAACAGCATCCCGAGAACGTGACATCGCGTGTGCTCCAGCAGCATCTCTTCCGAAAGCCCACTTGAGTCTTTCCGCATGTGCTCCATGTAATCAACGTACTGGTCTTCATCACCAACAGGTCTAGGCTGGCTCACAACGTCACGCTCCAGCGTCTCCACAATACTTTTGCGCGCTTGCAGCGCCTTCGTAAAATTCGTACCAGGAAGCGGGATGGGCAACGCGAACAGCCCCTCGGTTAAAGTGTAGAAATCGTTTCGTAACGAATCGTTCACGGGGCCGGATTTGAGGCGCGACCCGAGCAGGTACTGCGCGACCACATTGAACGCCAACGTCTTGGTTTCCTCGCGGATGCTCACCGTGGAACCCCACGACTTTAAATTTTCAATCACCAGTTTCTCGATCTTGGGAATGCGCTGCTTCAGAAGCTCAACGCGCAGGCTGTTGACGAGGAACCGCCGCGTGCTCTTCCATTTCTCCCCGTGCGTGCTGAGCGCCGTGTACTCGCCCAAGACCTTCCGAAACGACTTCGGGTAGCCCGTGACGAATTGCTTGCCTTCGTGCGCCAGCACCCACTTGATCGTGTCAGCTTTCGTGGTGATAATACAACACGCGCCCATCAATTTTGACTTGAACATCTCGCCGAATTTCTGTGCACGCTCAGACATGAATGTCGGGTTGGAAGTCGTCATGCTCGCCATGTACTTCAACGTCTCCCCGATCAACGGCAACCCATTGGAACCCCCTGGCAAATTCGACTGCAAATTCTTCTTCCCCGGCCATAGCTGCGAAACGAGGCACAACGAAACGCAGATGAATGCCGCTATCTCCAGCCATTGCATCCCGGTTAGCATTTCCACCTCCATTGGAATGCTCTACAAAACTACTACGAAATGATCAAGTGCAGCTGTGAAAGCAAGCTTGTGAAAGCTTGTGAAAGCTGTGAATGAATTGGATGGAATGAATGGGGTGGCAGGGTTGGCGGTGATTTATAGTTCATGGGGACACGCATTAATGAGAGAATAAGTCGCATTATTCTGCTGTCTGAAAGATTGACTGTGATGAGAATGGAAAGTCGGAAACGGGGTGCCGGCTTCCTAAAAACCGCGGTTGGACCCACAATGGAGTTCTGACGAGTGACCACATGGCTTCTTCTCCGGGCTTTCCGTGGGGGCTTCATGGGCAACAGTGCTGCACTGGGCTTGGTCTACAACTCTACATACCGATCGGTGCATCTCCATACCAGAACTTCTACTGTGGCATAATTGTTTGTCATTTTCTTTTTTTGGCAAATGATAAAAACATGTGTAGAAAAGCCAGGGGGAAAACAAAACGGCTCCTACTGTTTTGACTTGTTTACCGATCGGTGCATCTCTAGTCAGCCTAGTATTGAAAAGTATCTCTTTTCAAAAGATTCCACCACTGTGCAAGAGTCGCGTTTACATCTGCCTTGTTTCGTCGGCAACTCATACCGCCACCGAACGTGTCAGTGGGTGTCTGTGGTTGTCGTGTTGCTCTGTCGTTTACGTTGCTCCGAAATCTGAGGTGGGCTTGACTGAGATGGGGACAGGGACGTTGCGTGTGGCCGTGGATTGCAGTATTGAGCTGTGGCGGTTCTTCTGGGGCGAGGTGGTGGCACCTGTTCTAAGCTTTTTAGGGTTTGATGGGCTGCTTCGGTCATGGTATGCGTTCGGTCACCGCATGCCACACAGGCTTTGGCTTAGTTTGACGGACTACTTGACAGTAGTCTAAGAGCCTGTTAAGAGCCTGTTTCCATGATCATCTGCCCAAGCAGATAAGCAGAAAATATTTTCTAAAAAGGGCTGTATATCAGGCTGGAGGAGCCCATGGAAACCGGCTCTAAGACAGAAACATTGTTAGTTTGTCACGATTCTCCAGTTAGAAACTGACTGTGAGTGACGTTTGACTATCAGTTTGAAGGATTTCAGGATTCAAGTGTAAACAGATTAGATTAAATCTTTTTATTATACTATTTCGAACGAGAAGTGGTCTGCCAGTCAATTTTTGTGACTCTGCCTTGCAGACAGAGAAGAGCCGACGACGCTTGACTGCTGAGAGCAGCACCCCTTCGCATCGTCCCTCTTCCAGACAGCAACCATCGACTCCATCCTGTCCGGTTACAAGAACTCTGAAGAAAACCCTAGTGTCGTCAAGGATCCATTGATGGGATCATGTCACGGTGAATTGATTGGCATCCTCCACGGTGGGAATTGAGGTGGAGGATTTGAATGTCGCAGGGGTTTTTAATCTGGACGGACTTCCACCCGATTTTGGTGGGAGCAGGGTGTTTGGCGTTAGGGTATGTGTATGGACGGCATTGCAGGTCAGTGATCTTGTTGTTCTGTTTCTCAAAAGTTGCAAAAATTATTATTCCAGCCTTTCAACGTGTGTGAGCCATTTTGTAGCCACTTGCTATCATATTTTGTACTCGTTTGACATTTTTTGTAGCAAAGCTCCTGCAATGAAATTAGCCAAGCAGTTTCTTTTCGAGCCATTTTTGCACAAAAAAAAGTATTCACTGTTGCAGGTCTGTCAGTGAGATTCCAGCCGATGTTCCACCCGCCTCGGACGATGTGTGCTGCGCTCAGAGCCAGAGCAACACCTATTTTGAGGATCTGGAACACCCCTGCAAGTGTTGCGTGTCAGCTCCTGCGGACTTGGACGCAATGGCCGTTGGAAAAGCAAGTAAATTCACAAGGAGTCCTTATTTGGTGAGCCAGCCTCAGCAATGATTTCTTAGCACTTTTGAGTGGATCATATGGGGGAGTCTCTTTTGTTGATTTTATTTATTTATTGACCATTACTTGCAGTATTCTTCACTGATTGTGGTGATATACGATTTGGCCCCATCTGAATTATTGTTTTGATCAATCAAATTAGTCGTTTTAAAACCATGAAATCTCGGTGAATCAGTGACCATCAGTTATGTTCTTGCATTTAGCACGTCATTTGCACTGTCAACTTGAATGTGCACTCCTGTTGCTCTTGTCAAGGTCCAGGATGCGGCAGAGGGATTTGAGCAAGCAGAGAGATCTACGAAGCGAGATCTTGCTCATCGCATGGTAAATGAAGATCTAGACATTCTGCTAGTGACGTTGCATTTCTACAGAAGGATTAGCATTCAAAGCTCCTTGCAACTCACATGAAGAATGACGCATTTTTTCATGTGATGAAGCAGGAAAAACTTGAGTACCCTGATGGTGAAGATCACGGGATGCGTCAGCATTCTAGCAGACCCTATTTGGAAAAGGGATATCAGGTAAATGAATTGATGCCGATATAAATTTTAAACGTCCCCCTGCTTCGAGTGATTTTGTAGCTGTGTTCCATTGTCTGTCAAGAAAACGAGTTGTTGTATCTAGTTGTTGAAATCTCTGTTGAAAATAGATACCATCACAACTCCATCAATAATATAGCTCTTCTTGCACAGATGCTAGAGGAAGAACGGTTTCTGCAAGCAAAGACGCCCTACAAGGTTCCTTCTTTTCTCCCACTTGGCCAGTTCATACATACTGTTTTACTCTCTTTTCATTATTAAAGTAGACGTCCTTGTTGTGTTCTCCTTTCTTTTGTGAGCATCTTCTATAGGGCCCCATTTTGGCCATGGAAAACTGTCACTCTTGAATAAATGAGATTTTGGGGTGCAAGTGGCACAAATGAAAGTTTTAAGTGATAATGGAGTGACTTAGTGGCCACAATAGGATCTTCTACCTTTTGAGTAGGGTCATAGTAGAAAGTTTGTGGTCACAATAGGATTTTGACGTTATGATGGTTTGAAGTAAACATTGTGGGCACAGTAGGTGAGACATGACTTTTTGATGCACTTTTTGTTGATTTTGGGGGTGACCTAGTGGCACTTGTGGGGCTATTAACCCCTAAAGGACCAAAAAGCCCAAATTGCACCTCATGTTTCTTTTAGCAGTTTTGAGTAGGTTCTATAAAGACTTCCTTCTGTTCATTTTTTTTTTTTTGGACCAACACATACAATGTTCTTCACTGATTCTAGTGATATAAAATTTGAATCCATCTGCAACGTCTTTTTCACAATATAATCGATTGAATTTGTCATTTTAAAACCATGAATCCTTGGTCCTGAAGGGTTAAAGCATCTCTAGTACGCTTTGGCCTCTAAAGAAATCAATGATGGACATTCTATGCAAGTTTTGTGGTGGAGCATCTCCACCATTGATTTTCTTTCCATACTTGATTGGAAAAACATGGCTCCACTTCTATTATTCCTCATTGTCATTTGCCGTTGTTAAAAAAGAATGATTTATGGTTTCTCGAAGTACTCAGATCACTTATTGTAGCCAAAGTCAGATCACTTATTCTGTTGATGTGCACATAATAATTCCATATATCCCTCTAGTGAAAGAACAAGAGAGTTGCTTGATGACAGAAACAAAAAGGTTCACTCAGCTGCAAGGGCAAGGGGGAGATGGGGTTTGACCCACTGAGTTCAGGAAAGGAGGACGCAGCAGCAGCAGCAGCGCCATGGAGTCGAGAAGTGCTGCATAAAAGAATAGAGTATTTCAACAACGTGTCAGACACAACGGCCGAAAGCGGGAGGTCGGATGAATCGAGGAAGCTCAGACTGATTAAGAAGAAATTTCTCAAAGTGCGCGCCACAGGAGAGGCTGCAGCATACAATAGCACCACCACAACTTCCAACAACATTGCTGGGGTGGTGAGGTCTGGATCCACTACTGGCCTGGTGCAGTTAGCCACACTGGATCAACCTGATGACAGTATCAATAATAACAGTAATAATAATAATAGCCCCAGCTCGCCGTACAGACTTTCTGGTGGAGGATGTAATATGGCTGCTGTCGGAGGGGAGACCAGTGTGTTGCAGAGCAAGCGTGAAGCTCCAGAATTCACTTTCAGCTTTGGGAATTCTCTTCATGGTCTGGAGGGTGATACAGACCAGGACGCACATACATTTCAACAGGGAAATGGCCCACTTGGAAATGCATTGGAATCAACCACCGAGGCTGTATCCTTGAGCGTTGCTCCAGAACATTATGGTTAGATACCCATCCAAGATTTGCAAGAGGTTTGGAACAATCCATTGCATTGTTGAGTCATTCGTATCATGCACAGTTTCGAAATCCAGTTTGCGTTCCATGGTTTTAATCCCTTAAAAGGACCAAGAGCCTCAACTGTTTTTTTTTAGCAGTTTCGAGTCGTCAGTCATATGAGGACTTTCCCTTTTGTTCAATTTTAATTTATTTTATTTTCTGCCCAACACACGCAATGTTCTGGTGATATAAAATTCAGTCCCGTCTGAATTATATATGGTCCGGGTTATCGTGATGTCTTGGGATCAGGAATGTGTTTCAAATCAAGGCTGTTTTGAACTGTGACAGAGCGGTGCGAGTTGCGGGAGGTTCCAGAGGATGATGTGGTGAAGACAGAAATTCACGAGCTGCTTAACGAGACAGATTGCACAAAGGTACTCTTTGTTCTTCAACCTGAACTGAGGATGATGATGATGTGCCCTGTATGCTTGTTGAATCTCCTTGTATTGACAAACCTTCGTTCTTCCGCAGGTTTCGTTTGAGGAGGTTGTCACATTGCTAGGTATGTTGAAACATATGGTCTGCTTCTGAATCCGGATTGTGCACTCACATTTCCAGTCTGTCTTGATACATTGGTTCTTATTAGTATGGGTAGACCACTTTGCAGGCATAAAGTGGTACATACGTCTTAAAATAATGTGTTTGTCACTATGCATGATGCAGAGAAAAGGCTGCAGACGAACCTGCAGGAAAGGAAAGCTCACATCTCCGAGCTTGTTGGTGAAGTTGTTGGCATTAGTAAGCTTCTGGAAAAGGAAGTCGAGACGGAACAGAAGAAAGTCCATAGTGACTTGAGCAGTTACGCAAGCTCTTCTAAGCAAGACCTTGGCAAGTTACCTTTCTCGTATGACTACTGTCCTTGAGGAGTAGTACAAGGAAAGATGTTAGTAGACATCAAGTTTTATGAAGAACACGGAAGTTTGATGAGACGAGGAACTTCTGTTTAGTTCAGAACAGGAATGCCAATGTGGAGAGAATGAGAAAGTTCTTTTCGAGCCCGGCCTTTTTATTATTTAACCTTATGCGTCCACTGTATATTTTCTGTAGTGTAGGAAAATTGGACCCCCTGCTGCAAATCATCTGTTTGTGTGATAATGACTTTAGTTTGACACGATCAACACTGTTGATCTTGTAGTTGAGAACAAGAGTTTTAAAATGATGTATTACAATCAGAAAACTGAGGTGAAATGAGAAAATGCCACCGTTGCACAGATACTGGAAATGATTGGTGATATCAATATGTTGTTTTGGTTCCCATCTTGGCATCACAAGTTCACTACATTCAATCAATATTCAATAAGGAAGTTTCTAAGAAGATCATGTAATATATCAATGAGAAAAAGAAAGAATCTCCAACATGAATCAATGGCATATCTATTGGAGTTTTTATTATTCCACTGACAACATTTAGTCAGAATTGGTTTTTCTCAATCTTTAGCGACCATAGGGTTCACTTGTTGGTTGGATGGTCGTTCTAGGAATGTTCCATTTTGTTGTTCAAGACCATTCCATTTCGTCTTTGTCAAAGTCTTCCTTTGTGTGCGGTAACTTTCCGTTCTTGTCCTTTCAAGTCGTCATTGGTTGTGCGGAGAGAAGCGCAACACTAATTATCTCCCTCTGTCTGGAAATAAATGTCCTAGTTTTTGGCGCGTTTTAATGCTCTTTTGCTAGAAAAAGTTGTCTCTTTACTCGAAAAATGGTCTATTTTTAATAGTAGTATGTAGTTTTTGTGTCATTCTCATTGTCTGCCCCATTTGAAGTGGACAAGGCTCTGGTTTAAAGTATAAAACATAGAAGAAATATTGCAAAAACAAATAGTCAAAAATTAAAAAATTAAGACAATTGTTCTTGGACAGAGGGAGCATGATTTTTTTAGGTTGGCCTTAATATTTTTGGTTGTGCACTGAGGGGTTACAAAAGTTAGGATATTGTACATGTAGACGAGGAGCACCGTTCACATATCCCTGTTGAATTATTTTTTCCAAATTTCTTTTCTCAAAAAATAAAGTTTGGTAGATGCTAAATTCATGAATATTTTTCAAGTATCTTATTTTCAATGTATAAAAATAAAATAAAATAAAATAGTCTTGATGTTTGTTTTTAGAAATTATTTTTACCAACCCTTTCATCTATGATATTCTTATAACTTAAAGAGACATTGAAAAAAAAAATGTTTCACCTTCAATGTTTCACATTGAAAAAAAAAATTGTCAAATAAAAGAGGATATGAACTAATGGCAATCAAGGCTATGGTTCTTAGAAGAAATTTGCAAATTACTATTGAGCTACCATGCAATACTAATTTACAAATAATTTTTGATAACCATGGCCTTGACTACCATTCCCAAACATAACGCCAATGCAAATAACAATTTTAACTTATAGTTGAACTTTTATCTTTCCAAAGTTCATTTTTCAGTACTACAAAATCCAACCATAGTTTCTTGAAGATCCAATTGAGTTTCTTATCTTCAAATTTTCAATCATTGATTCCAAGTATGCTAAAAATTCATAACAATGAAAAATTTACACTTCAACATTGCACTTCGACTGTACAGTCGGGTACAAGTTGCTTACAAATTTTTGACTCCTCCCTCATAAAAACGGATTCCCTTGATGTTCCTTCCCTAAATTGTAATGTGCCCGATATGGCATCCATGGACTTACAAATTGAAAGGAACATTCCTACTCTAGTCCTCTACTAGTAGGAATTTTTAAAATTCCTCAATTTTTTTTAATCCTCAAAGTTCCTACATACTATGCTGAAATTTCAAGCCCGAAAAAATTCGGAAGCATGTTGTACCCGACTCTACACTTAATCTCATTGGTTGCATATGAAGTGATTTGTACGTGCAATTAAGAAGGGCTAGCATCATCCTCTCATCTCAACCATTAAGACTATCATTATTCCACAATCACTATACATGGGTAATCATTATTGTCCATCAATCTAGGATATTGAGCCCTTCCTTAAATTAGCTTTAGAGGGAAGTATTTAGGTATCACTATATCATGCTCATATTCCGTGGCTCTCTCACCCCGAATATGCACAAAATAGTAATATCTTAGGTTCGTTTTCTGACTGAAGGCATGAGACACACCTTCATTCAGGAATCAGATACCAATGCCCTGAACTTGAATCCTATTCCCCTAGAGCTCCTAATTTCTACTTCCCAAGAAGTAAAATAATGATGTGATATGGGTTCCAAAAAAGACTATCTCTCTAAAACACTATCATTTATAACTCATTTAATGTGTGCTTGAAATGTCGTTTATAACACCATGTAATTTTGTAATTTTTCAAAATTTCTTTCATTACCAAAAGGACATTTTTCGAAAGTCCAGAGAGTCCGGGAAGGGGTACCCTGATCAAACCATTTTGAAACAACCAAACAAAACACGAGAAAAAATAAAATAGGAGTCAAACCTTGCAACTCCTGCTCCACTATTTGTAGGATTGTGACCAAATAGCAATTCTTCGTTCCGTCGAGCTCCTTTGCCTTCAAATGCCCCCCATATATATATGTATATAGGTATATCTCTTATATTAAGTACACAACGTCACGATACTATGCCACTACCCTACTTGGTATCCATCACGACAGATACCGTGTCATGAAATCATCCACATTTCACATCCATGCCTTTCATCCATTTTTTCACAATGTTCTCAAATTGTTCCTCACAATTCCCATGATGTTCCCCAAAGCTTCGCATCACATTCCCTTCATGTTCCCTAACGTTCCTCAATGTTCCCATCATGTTCTCATCATGTTTCCCAAGTTCTCTTTATGTTCCCGAAGTTCCCATGTTCCTTTGGTGTTCCCAATTGATTCCCACGTTCCCAATGCAATGTAGGTGCAACAGGGTGTTTGCTGGTGTAATATATATATGTAGTAGAAATGATCTTCAGCTGAGTGTCTGTTAGGTGTAGGCAGCCATGCCCACAGATGGGCCACCATGGTAAGATTTCCAGGCCTCAGGCCCTTGAGTACTCCTGGAGATGAGAACGTAGTACAGCTCAGTCCAGACCATGGTGATAAATGTAAACGCCGACGCCGCTGCAAACAGACTCTTCTGCACTTGCCTGCACGTCACATTGGGCCCCGTTGTCGAGAACAAACCCTTCGTTTGGATTTTGTTCACGCTTGCCCCTGCCACCAGCGCTGCCGACGCTACTATGAAGCACAGCCTGCACCCACACATACAACGGCAAAATTAAAGCTCGATCTATCACCAGCCAATGAAGATTCTCATACATTGTGACAATCAATAGTTTTACATTGTGTAAAATGTGACATTATTAAAAAAGCACTTGCTGGAATCAGAAAGGTGGATTGAGAATCCTTAACCCCTTACGGGCCAGGGATTCATGGTTTTAAAATGACAATTCAATTGATCATATTGTGTGAAGTATAATTCATACGAGACTAAATTATACATCACTGGAATCGATATGCTGCCATTTGATTCCAAAACAAACAAATTTGAACAAAAGGAAGTCCACATAAAACCTATTCAAAACTGCTGAAGAAAACATGAGGCCTAATGTGGGCTTCTTGGTCCTTGAGGGGTTAATTTCATACTTGTAAAACTCCTTATACAGTATATATGCAACTTCTTGTGATCTAACAAAGTCGAGTGAGTGAGTCTACAACTGGGTGTGTGCAGTGAGAGAACAGAGGATGTGATATAAAAGAGGTAGGATACATGACTGCTCCAGCACAGGTATGAAAGTAGAGGAAGAGGAGTGAAGAATGGTGGATCCGTTTACCATGAGAAGATGAAGAGTAAGACAGCGAGAGTGCGGGCAGCGCCAGGCTTGTAGCCATTGCCACAGCAGAGGCAGCGTGTGACGATCATGACAAACATCTGCGCTACCAGCAAGAACAGGAAAGCGCCCGCCGCTAATCCTGTTGCAATGTTGCTCGTGTATTGACATTCCAAGGTCCCCATGTCCTCATCCACCACCGTCAGATCCCCCTGCACCCAAATGCATGCATGCAACCTTGTCAAAATAACATGCTGCAAAAAAGAAAACATAAATTGAAAAAAACAAAAAAAAAAACAACGACATTGGACTGTCTTCACCAAAGCTGCAACAACACAATGGGGTATGTCACAAGGATGACCTCAGAGACACATTATCCGGGGTAGCAAGCACCTAAATTGTACATTTATTTCCGTGTTTTTTCTTTTGGTTATCAAAAAGCAAGTGTCAATTACTTAGTACGTAGGTATGTTAAGAAGTTCAGTGATTTTTCTTCTGGATACCAAAAATAAGTGCCACAGAAAGAGGAAGTGAGTATGGCTGACCTTGCTTCGTCTGGCCATAGCTCCGAGGGCCAGACCGAAGGCCACATTGTATAGCACGAGGCTGATGCCGATCACCAAGCCGGACGCAGAACCCATCTTGATGGATCCAGCAGCAGTGAGTCTTCAACTTCTTTCAGCGTCTGTCACCACACTGTCTGTTTCTATCAACACACAAGTTGTTACTGTTTTTTAACCTCGCAGTCAGGTTGTATTGTATTCAGGATCGCCATAAAAGAAAGTGAACCCCAAAATGCACGATCCTCACTCACTCAAATGACCTGGCCATGGTTACTGGAGCTTCTTGCAGCAACCACCGACAACTCCTGTTCCTAACGACCTAGTCTTCATATCTTGGAAGAAAACAATATCCTTTACCCAAATTCTTGGCTGGCTGCAGAAACACCGAGCTCGCTACAAAACTACAACACCCTGTAAGCTCCAAGAAGGACTGAAACTCACACGAGACTGACTCCTGCTTGGTCGGTCTTAATTAATTTCCTCCATGGAAAGATAATTGTACAGTACGTACACTCCAAGAAAGAACACGGATGCCGACATTGCAAAGGGGATCCGAGTGGTGATCAATCTCTTCAGCACCGGGAACCATATTGCTAAGTAAGAAAGAAACTGAAAACGGCAGACACAAGATCGAGCACGCATTGGTTGAAGGCATACATACCAGCAAGTGATAAAAGGTTTGATTACTTGGAGCTGCAGCAAGCGATCGATGGATGCAGGAACAAGAGTGAGAAACTCCGATCAGTTGAAGTGTTGAGAATGAGTGAGTGAGTGAGAATGTATTGCAATTGTGGTCAAGCTCTCCTGTCAGTCAGTCAGT
This sequence comes from Pohlia nutans, assembly GCA_022496805.1. Lineage (NCBI taxonomy): Eukaryota > Viridiplantae > Streptophyta > Bryopsida > Bryales > Mniaceae > Pohlia > Pohlia nutans. The sequence continues at coordinate 26,776,553 of CM040096.1, forward strand.
CAGTCAGGTGCCAGATGAGCGCAGCCTTCAAATTGCTGGGTTGCTCGGTCTGTCACCACAGTAATTAAGATTCTTGTCCAAATTAGTGTGACTTAATTCGTTCTACTAAGGTAGGAGCATCCAATTCCGACCGACAGTGTACCCAATATCAATAATTTCTAGACACGGCATTCATTTTAGAATGCAAATCTAAGCACATCATAGAGCCTTTATTGTTTGTTGACAAAAATGATAAGTTATCTATGGTTTACCTAGATTTACACAGATTTACGTTTTAAAATGACTACTGTGTTTAAAAATTATTGGCATTGGGTACAGTGTCAAAATTGGGTGCTCCTACCTTATATCTTCCGTGATTGTCCTCATTGGTTAACGCACCTCTTAGGGCCGCTTTACACTTAATAAGAGTTAGGCCAATTTTTTTCTTTTTTAAACAAATTAAATGGATGTTTTATTTCCGTTGCACAACAACAGATTACTGGGAACAAAGAGAGCACATTTCCAGTGCTCTCCTATGGGTGATTTTTTGGAATTTCTTCTTGCAATATCTGGACTAGATCCTATGCTCCTAATCATTTCCAACTAAGAGCAACGCCCCCACCGTAAACATAAGGCATGGGAGCAATTCCTGTCATGCTCGGGGTTCCTATCAAGTAAGGAGGTATTAGCCCTCACAACATGCATTCGATTGGAATAGAACCGCCGCCCTCGTTGGTACTAGTGAGTACACCTAAGGGGAACCCACCTCCAAGTGTCACCTAGGTAGTTTAAGGTCATTCCGGGCCAGTCAGGCTAGTCATACTTGGGCCTTTATGCAACAAAAAAAATTTAGCCCATATTTGACTTAGGCCCGGCCTCAAGCACTCAATATAATAAGATTATAGTTTTTAATGAAATGTGCACTTGGGCCCAAAGCTAATTTTTAATGAAAATTTTGGAATTTCATATTTGGTGGACCCAATGAATTGAGTTAGGCTTGTGTAAGAGCTTGTTGGTTTTAATGTAAAAAACGTTTTGGTTCCATTGGGCTCGGATCTTAGTGTAAAGGGGTTGGGCCCAAAGAATGGCTTTCAACCAATGAGAGGCGAGGATTTCAGCCTATTTGTTGGGGCCAACTCCTAGTGTAAAGCGGCCCTTAGAGCATGCCCACCCTATCACTGAATTCTTTCATGAATCTCAAAAATGAATGAAATTTAGCATGCATATTTAGGGAGGGTGAGAGCCATTGAATATGAGCACAATATAGAGACGTCCATCCATAACAGTAAGTTTAGCAAGGGCTCTGTATTCTAGATTGGTGGAAAATAATGATACATGATTGTAATTGGTTCATCAACTATATACATGGACACATAGCAGTTCAAGGGTGTGGAGATGATAGTTTGTGACACCAAACTTTGAATGTTATGATAGAGGTCAACTACACGAAATGGTGTATTTAGAGTCTGGAGATAATTTATGTCTTTTACCACAATGAAGATTCGGCTGTACCTGCTTGGTGATTTCTGTTACGAGAGTGGCTCCACAAGCTGAACGGTTGCGACACGGAAGACCACCAATAACCGTCAACCAGCCTCTCAATGAAACAAGACAAAACAAAACTCCCAATACTTGTTGTGAAATCCGACACCAGCATTGCAATCTTCCTTTCAAGGTCCTCGGCAATGTTCACTGAGTCTCATCAAGAGAGATTGATTTAAAGATTGTTGTACCTTGGTGGAGAAACGCACGAATTGGAACCCACTTGAGCATATTTTGATTTCACTTGTACATTTCCAAAGTTCGTTGATAGGGTTTCGGTAGAGCAAGTCTCGAGATGCCTAACACGAATGACATTCAAGGTGTAACAGAGAATCTACAGTATAAGGGTGTGGTAGACCACAAGACTGCGAAGGAAACCGAAAGCAAAGCAGAGCTCTGTCCAAAGCATACAGAGGCCGCACTGGAATGCTGTAAGAAGCACGACGAATCCTTGCAGATATTTGTGGATTCTCCTGCAGAGTTTTACTCCAAGTGCTGCTTTTTCATCACCTGCATTATGGCCCGGGTGTTCCTCATGCAGTGTGTCGCAGCTTCCAAGGCCAACTGATCGTAAGCCACGTACATGATGTAGCTAATAAAAGAGATCAAGAGGATGATTCGTAGCTTCAATTTCCATTATGGCCAGGTGGGCAACAGAGAACGTGAAGCCCCAACAACATTGAAGATACTACAAACTTGCCTTAAGAAAAACAATCTTGCCGTGCGATACATGCAAGTCAACTCCAATGAATTGAATTGAGGATAGATGAATCTGATAGCGATGTCGCAATTCGTTTATATAATTCATGGTAATTATTTAGTTCTCAACCACAAGGCTCCCAAGAATGACCTGTGAGATCGAAGCAGAGCACATTGGATGTAGCCAGCAGCATGATTCTTGGACAATTATGTGAAAGAATTCACAGTACAGTACAGTTGGTTGAGATAGAATCATGTAAAAAGGAATCATAGGCTGTGAGTTGCAACTTCCAAAACAACACTTTCATGAAAATGTTGTGGCCTCTCCAAACGTCTAAGTTCCTGACCTAATTCTCTTTAATCTGTGGCCCATAGCTACAAACAGATGGGAGTAATTACATGCTAGCAGAATTATTCATGAAGTCTGTTTCTCTCCAAAACAACCAAATTGAGTGTAAATGCCCCTTGACAAAATGCAATTGCTCGTCATTCCGCGCGAGACAAATTCCTCAGCCTGTGAATTCCATGTTAGTGCTCAGTACCACAACTATAAGACCATTCTAGCTACCAGACTCCCATCAACATGCATCCACAGTTGTGAGTATTGAAAACTAAAAATGCTACTTGCTAGTACATTATGCTACTCACGTGAACAAATGCGAGGAAAAGCTACAGCAGATCCCATCCCAAAATATTCAGGTATTCCTCAAAACTTACCAAGTACCAGAAAAACAAGGTCACAGAACCTGCAATTGGATCATCAATGTCAAGAAACTATACCCCACATGGCATTTGTCCCCGGGGAGTGCACTTAAAGTTAAGATTAGGAATACATGTGAGTGCGTTTTAATAGCATATCCCTTACAATACTTGGCCTTAAAATAGTTTTTAAATTAAGATTGTTTAGGTGCTAAATCATTACATATATATATCTATCATTTGGTATAAATTTTTGTCCAAAGAAAGCATGTTCAATAAATATAAGCTAAAGTAGACAAAAACCTACTAACCCCTAAAAGTCCTCACCCTTGTCCAATTTGGGCAGTTTTGAAAAGATGAATCAAAAATTGCAACAAAGATGGATATTTTGAACTTGATGTATGAATAAAAGTTGTACACTATGAATTTTAGATTCTATGGTTAGATCTGCAATTGCTTTCACCAATATTTTTTTTATAAATTTTGGAATATAAAATTCAAAATTATTTTGTAATTTGATTACGAATAAGATATTGACAATTTGTGAATGATATTTGTTGTGATGGGTTAAAATGTAATACTCTAAGTGTAGTGATTTTTGGAGATTTTTTGGTTGCTTAATTTTATGAGTTTTTTTTTTCAAGAGCACTTTTAGACTAAAATCTTTGAAATTTTTGGTAAAACACTACAACATAAAATGAGGCATAAAGTTTCACAAATCATCCCCTTTTTAATCGGATCACACATGCACGAAGCTAACTTGTCATAAGAAAATTCACTAAAAAATTCACACTGCAAAAAGTGCATGATGGATGAGAAACCGAAGTTTGATTCTGTACACCATGCAAAATATGCATGGTTGGACAGTTAAGGGTTAAGACACAGACTAGAGAACAAGTTAATCCACCAAGTCTCAACTGAAAGATACGAAGTGATTAAAAACGAATCTAGGCAGTTGAGCTTACATACTACCGTATGCATGGAATATGAGAGCACAAATGCTCCAAAAACCATCCTCTAACTATCCAACACACGATAACATTGATTATACCTCACACTTTAAGTTTCATTTACACGGGATGTGACAGCAACACTATAAGGTCTTAGACTGAGATTTGCAAGCAAAACAGATCTCCAAAACAACCACTCCATCACTTAACCCCTAAACGTCAGAGCGTCCAGAGAGTGGACGACTAACAGATTCAAACCCTTATCACGTTCTCATCAATGTTTGGATGAAAGTCATCCAATTTTATGGAGATTCTTCACCAAGTTGTTGTCCTATCTAACGGTTGGATTTAGTCATACTTGATTACATATTTTTCTAAACTTACAAATGTAGAAGTATGTCAAGTCATTGACCAAGCCAAAATTGCATTGACTGTAGTTCAAAAGTGGCCTTGCAAAAATGAGGTCATAGATTTAAGAAACACAAAAATTTCAAAAAATCATCACGTTTAAGAGTATCTCATTTCAAATTCATTCCAACAAATTTTACTCAAAAAATATTAAATTTTTGTTTGTAATCGAATTTAGAAGGAAAATTTAATTTTAACTTTCAAATTTTATAATTAAATATTGGTGATAGTATTAGTGAATCGAACCGTACAGATGGAATCTAAAATTCAAAATCTAGAACTTTCATTTGTATATCAATTCCAAATATTCTTCTAAATAGTACTTTATGATGATTTTTCTCAAATTTTCAATTCCAGGGACACCCTGGTACGTTTAGGGGTTAAACTAAATATATAACCTGACATACGAAGAACAATGACAAACTTGCTAAAAAATAAAAACACTGTACAGTGACAAAAGAAGCTAGGTAAGAATAACTGCAAAGGAAGCCCAGTTCACTTGAGTTGAACTTAGCCTGGTGAGATTTTCAACTCTCAGCTGGAAGTTTTCAATTGAATTATAGGTCGCACATGCAGTTCAGTTTAATCCATTCAGTTGAAAGTTTTCAACCCCAATTTGAATGTTTTCAACCATAGGCTGCATAAGAAAACCAGTTGAAAATAAAGAGATGGATGAGAAATCATAATCCATCAATGCACCTTTAAACCTTTAATTCATAAAAATCATTCAATTGCAATTATTAGTTAGTGTATGAACCTATACCATTTAATTTTTTAATTTGTACATAATTGAATAAATTATTTGAAAGTCATATTCAAATAAATGAGATTGTATTGTTATAATTTGGCATATAATATATTATTTTGGAATATAATGATTTTTTTTTTGATCAATTAGATTAAATTTAAAAAATTACAATATTTTGATACAAATTAAATTATTTTGGTATAAATTGGATTATTTTTAAGAATTAGATTATTTTTTTATAAATCAGATTATCAAAAAACTAATTGGATTGTTTTTACACAAATTGGATTATTGAGACATAAATTATATTATTTTGACATATTCTAGATTATTGACATAAGTTATAATATTTTGACACAACCCGGATTATTATGACATAAATTAAATTATTTCAACACAAATTAGATTATTGAGATATAGATTGGATTATTGAACTAGATTGAATTATTGAGACATAAACTGGGCTATTAATACATATACTAATATATATTAGATTAGATTGGAGTAATTGGAAATAATTGAGAAAAATCAATATATTTTTATAATTCTTTATTCAAAATCAAAGATAAATACAATCGTAGGAGACTTCACTCAACGGTGGGGGGAGGCATCGTTGAGTGAAGTAGTGTAATTTTCAACTGGGGTGTGAGGGACCATAGTAGAGAAATTCTTTTCCTTGTGAGGACCACAATTGAGTATTTTTCTCCCCAATTCAAGTGTGTCTCCATGTGCGGCCTCCAATTGAAATCAATCTCAACCGAGAAGCACTTCAAATCTCAACTGAACGGCCATATGCGGCTCCCTCTATATTAAATTGAATTGAATTGAATTAACCCTTAAAAGACAAAGGATTCATAGTCTTAAAATGACAATTTCAATCAATCATATTATTGAAAATATAATTTTAGGTAGGGCGAGATTTTATATCATTGAGATCAATGAAGAACATTGCATATGTTGATCGGAAGACAAATGAATTTGAATAAAAGGAAGTCTACACATGACCTATTCAATATTTCTATAAAAAAACACAAAGCCCAAATTGGGCTTATTCGTCCTTGAAAGGTTAAATTATGAATAAATTGTTCTAGAAATGAAATAAAAGTTAAATGCACATTTAAATCACATGAAACATTGGGCCAATGGCATAGGGCCACACTAAATTAGAGTAAATTATTAAGCGACAGACCTTCATTAGAAAAATTCTAAGGTCTCCAAAGCGTTGTGATAGCAACCAACGCCCTCATGCACATAAATGAATAAAATATATAATATATAAAATATAAAAATCAGAGAAATATATATATAAATAAATTGTTATTAAATTATTAATTCTAAAAAAAATTATTAAAAAAATTAAAATCAATAAATCCAAATTGACGTGGCCAAATTTTGGCCACGTTAGATTATTATTTTTAAATTAAATTTAAAAAATTTTATTTTTATTATTTTTTACATGGCATCTTTGGCCAAATTCGTAGCCTTTTAGAGGCCTCAAATTGTTTGTAATGTTTTTTTGGGTTCCCTAACATAATAGAGTAGTTCATGATGTCCCCCTTTTAGAACTTGATCGAATGAGCATTTTTTGATGTGATCCAGTTTTCACCTTTACAACAGGGCTTACCATTGGCAAAAGGTGGTTCTTCCTTCAAGAGCCATAGTGATGAAGACAATGATCCTGGATGCAAGTAACCTGCCAATTATGGAAAAGGGGGACTTCATGAACTGTTCTATTGTGTTGTGTCTATAGTGCTAGATTGCACCAATAAAAAATAATATGGCTACAAAACGACCAAAAACTCAATATTAAATCTCCAAAATATCTTCATTTTTTAATAAAAGATTGGATGAAATAATCAGATTTGGATGGAAATAACATTAACCCCTAAGCGTCCCGGCGTCCATATTTTGGACGTTTTTGAGGGACATTCACCTTCGAAGAGTTGTAAATTTTGCAAAACGTGTCCGATTTTGCTGAAATTTTGAAAAACCTCCCCGCATGATGTATGGAATGTGTGTTAAAAATTTCAGATCAATCCAAGATGAATTGAATTTTTGGTGATCATTTGAAAGTAGGTATCTTTTTTTGGGACAGTTCTGTGAATTTTGATGGCAGTAACTTCGGGGGCTTGTATCTCCTTCATCCCAAGTCCATTTTCAATAAAACTTGTTGGGTTGAATTCCCCTTGAAGTCTAGTTATCATGGTAAAATTTTCAGGTCAATCCATGTTGTTATGAATGTTTGGGAGTCATTTTTGTGCACGGGTCTAGTTTGAACACTTTTTGCTTTTTGGTTCAAATGGGTCACTTTTCGGGCTACTTTTTGACATTGCAAGGCCATTTTAGGGCACATTAAATTTTTTCATGAGGCTTTTTTGGTACCAATGTGTTTATATGATGATTTTGAACTACTTTATAGTTGAAAGTTTTTTCATTTGAGTAATTTTGAAAACGAATTTCATCTCTAACTCTGTTGCTAGGAAAATTTCAGCATCCTTTTTTAGCACTAAAACACTATGATCTTGCAATCTATATGGCCAAATGACCCCAAAATTGATCCACATGATCTACAACATGTATGTTACAAGATTGTACGGTTGAGATTTCTATACCTCACTTACATTTAGACCTATAACACATCAAAAGCGATGATGATTTTAAGCCCAAAAAAGCTAGGGACCCTTAGGGGTTAAGTATGGATGAAAAGTATTATATAGTCAAAATATGGATGAATGTATAAATATGTGGTTGTAGCATATTATTTTGTGACGCCAGTCTGATAAAAAGAAAAGAAAAAGGGCTGTTACACACTCTGCTGCCTAGTTGATTGCTTCCAGAATCTTCCTCCACGAAGCAGCTCAGAAGGATCCTGGCACAGCGGTTCCACAAAAGTCATCCAATTTCGTTTGGATGATAATTCGTTTTCATCCATACCCAGCCGGGTCGCACTGCCTTCCAGTTCCTCCCAAGCGCGAAGACAACTTCATCTCCATTTGCATGGTCGCTCTGAAAGCCCTGGCTGGCCCTCTATTTTTCTCGCCGGCGGGCTTCGTAGTTTTGTTTTTGTTTTACCGATTCCGGAGCTGGATTACGAGTATTTTTAGGACGAGGGTGCAGCGATAAATAGTTGGGAAAGTTCCAGAACTCCGACCAGGGGTTTCGATGAATTAGGGTTACAGGGGATGCATCAGTACGTGGAAAGGAGTGTTGCGATCTTTGAGGGAGCATCCGGCAGCAGTTTCCTGTCACCATGTGGCGCAGGAGAGCTCCTTGTGAATATGGAGCGACCGAACTTTTAGATCGTCTCCTGGAGTTTTGTGAATAGTTCTGAGGAATTCGAACTGCTGGTTAGCGGGTTAGCCATTAGGGTTACACAATTCTAAGCGAGGCATCGTCGGGCCTAAGAATACATAGGTTTTGGAGTTTTGTGATAGGTTGCGAGATATAATTTTTTTAAGGCTACGCGTGGTTTTTGTTGATTCATTAGATGACGTCCTTGGGAGTCACGTACTGGTGTCATCAATGTAACCAGTCTGTGCGACCGACGAGTAGGGATGAATTGATTTGCCCTCTTTGCAACGACGATTTTGTTGAAGAGATCGACAGCAACACTACTGCCGGAGGCGATTTCCATGCTCACGATGGCTTCGGATTCGGAATTGGAGACATGGACGGGGGAGAAGGCGCGCGAGGTCCAGCAGATTCGATGTTACCTGGATTCCGGCGAAGTCAATCTGAAGGGATGCGGTTTGCAAACCGACCTGGACAACCTCCTGCCTTTCAGAACCTCCATCGATTTCCGAGTCGGAGCGGTCATCCAGCAGCGCTGCAGGTGCTGGAGGCGATGTCGGCGGTGCTGCAGCAAATCCAGCCTCCGCACGGGGGCCAGGAGCCCGGCGAGTTGGACATGAGCGGGGATGGCACCAGGGGCCCCAGGGGTGCAGGGGGCGGCGGAGGCGGTGGGGAGGGGTTCAATCCGATGCTGATGCTGCAAGGACAGATGCAGAACTTTCTGGGAGGAGGGGGCAACGTGGAGGTGTTCTTTGACAACGGGACGGGGATCCCGCGGTGGCTGCCTGGGAATTTCGGGGACTACTTTCTGGGGCCGGGGTTGGATCAGCTGATTCAGCAGCTGGCTGAGAACGACCCGAACAGGTATGGGGCACCGCCGGCATCGAAGAGTGCGGTGGAGGCAATGCCAACAATCCAGATATCAGAGGAACATCTGGGGACGGACGCGGCGCAGTGCGCGGTGTGCAAGGACGAGTTCGAGGTGGGGGCGTCGGTGCGGCAGATGCCATGCAAGCACATGTATCACGAGGATTGCATAATGCCGTGGCTGGCGCAGCACAATTCGTGTCCGGTGTGTCGGTACGAGATGCCGACGGACGACCAGGATTACAACCAGAGCAGGACAGCAGGGTCACAGGCGGGCAGCATGGGCACGGCGGCGTCGAGCGCGGGCGCGAACAATCCAGCAGGGAGCAACGCAGCAGCAGCAGCAGCAGCAGCAGGGATGGAGGGAAGGGGTGCGTCAGGGGGTTTCACATTCTGGGGCTCACCGGCGGGGTTTGGGGTGGCGCCTGTGGAGGCTATGGGCGGTGGCAGCCGGGACGCAGGATCGAGCGGGCCGGCGAGCGGTTCTCAGAGTGCTCCAGCAGCGCCAGCGCCTGCTCCGAGCGGGGGTGGCATCGGGCGGCGATTCTCAATCCATCTGCCATGGTTCCGGTCGTCGACACCTCCTCCTGCGCCGGCGCCAGGGCCAGGTCCATCCGGTAGTGGAGGGAACCGGGGCAATGGTGGCGATGAGCCTCATCCAGAATCGGATTAGGAGGCATGGGCTTTTGTGAGAGAGCGTCTGTTGTCATTGATGAGCAAGTCTTATGGGGAAGCAATTTCTCCTTTTGTGGAATGTGTGCTCTCCATGGAAGGCTTGCGTAGAGAGTTGGATGAAAATGAAGAGCGGGCTCTCGGCAATGGTGTCGTTGTGAGTCGGAATGGTGGTCATTAGTATCCAGCTCTTTAGCGTACAAATGGAAATGTCTTTAACTCTTTTAGGTGCAGAGAGGGGTTGTGAGGATCCTATCTGTGGTAGTTCTTGTTGGAAGCGTAGAGCCGAAAAGCCCTGGTGGTTTGGTTGGTGCCGGTGGCAGGCGAGCTTGGGGGAGGGCTAGTGCATCAGGAAGCAGTGTCACTGAAGTGAAAATTGAGTGACAGAATGGTGCGCACGTAGATGTGTTTATAAAGATGAGGTAGTCCAAGCTTTGCATTATTTCATGGGGTAGCTCACAGATATGTATGAATGGCAAGGTTATAAAATTGTCTGCAAGCTGTTAGATTTCTTTTCATTTCGAGAGCTAATCTGATAGTAAGGAGTTTAGACCCCAAGGATCTAATGAACTCGCTGTTTAGTGCTACTTGAATCCTCGTTACTGTGTGTATACTGCATCCTCTACAATTTGTCTTGGACGGTGGTATGCAATTGTTTCACTAATTACTGGTGAGTGGTAGGCTTCACTGGTTTCTTGAAGTGCAGAGCTGTGATGGGCTGGGTTCACGTGTCTTGTTTTTGCTCACATTAGTTGGAGTTGGTTGGTGGAGGAGCGTTGTGAGGTCCCGTGCAGGTATCGGAAGGTACTAAGCCACGTGTTTTGCAGTTTCTTAAGTTGACCTTGGACGACGGTCGAGCTTGTCAGAGGTGTTGGCTTGAGTCGGCCGTTTCCCTGAGCTCTTATAAAGCTAGAGCGAAGGTACCGGAGAATGAACTGTTATGTGCTCCGTCTGTGTGGATTGAGTGAGCTCCTGAGGCAGAGGATGGTGAATTGCTTCTTTCTGTTGAATTAAAGGGAAGACTCGATCTTTCTTTCTTAAGGATTTGAAGGGAATACTCTTACTACGCCTTGTTATATTTAGGGTCATATGTAGTTATCACAGTGAATCTCTTTATGGGTGCTCGTAGGGGACACTATTTACATAATGTCTTGTTGAGTGTTGACATTTACCTGTACTGTACTGTACACAATTCGCGTTCATCGCTGGTGTAGTTCGGTATAGAGGATTATTTACATCGTTGACGGGTTCTTGTTCAAATACTGGCAGCTGGGGGTTGTGCATCATTCGTGTTGTAGGCAATTGCAATGGGCATCGATAGGCACTGTCCTGTGTACGGTGTACAATATGCTAGGGGACCTTGTTGTGCAGGTCAGATATTCTCAAAAAGAGATTGGAGTTTCTGTCCACATCGAAATTTCTAGCTACATAACTTAGATCCTAAGAAATAGATAATTGGTGAGACTGCATGTGGAGATTTCGCATGCTGTATTTTGTCTTGAAGTAATCAGTACACTTGGAACTTGTCTTATTGGATGTGAACGGTGGGTGTGAATATTTAGAGCAAACTTTCATGTGTTGACCAATTCCATTACAAGAAAACTATTTTCAAACTCTTCCATATGCAAGTGTGACAAATTGTTAACCTTTTTACGTCCCAATTCAACACTGTTTTCAAAGATTCGTTATAAAATGCTTGATGAAAAACAAAAATGGAGTTTATGTACAAAGAAAAGTTGTAAATGTCAATGTGAAGATCACATCTGTATGGTTGGATTCATCATATCTTTTATTGATATTTTTTAATTAATTTTGAAAGGTTTTCTCTTGAAATTCAATTAAAAATCCAAAATTAACACAATTTAAAAAAAAAAAAATTGTAATGAAATTGGAATAACATGTAGTACGAGATGGTACGATCTCCATTATTTGATTCTACTTATTTTGGAAAATCATGGTTAACCCCTAAACGTCCCAGCGTCCAGTTTCTGGACGTTTGTTGGTCAAACCCAATTTTGATCTTTAAGATGACTTTTGTTGCTAATACACCCAACTAAGAAAATGAAGTTTATGAAGTCTAGTTTGTACTCCACTTTTCAAATCTTAAAAATTCCAATTATTGAGTATTTTATTGCTTGTGCAAGCTTTGTAGCTCAAGGTTTGAATTACACTACATAGGATGTTCACCTTTCGAATTTCAAAATGTAAATAAAAAATTTCTATGGAAAACATATCATGTGATTCTCCATTGTAATTTGTACCTGCTCCCAAAAAAATATGATTTTTTTAAAGCATTTTGTAATAAAATTTATTTTTTGAAGTATTTGACTTAAAAATTTGTTAAAAAGGCCGTATTAAATCAAAAAAATCTGAAAATTTCAAGACTGATAGGAAACATTCAATTCCATGTATGAAAAATATTACAAAATATATTTTGATAAATCTTGAAGGCTAAATTGTGTAGTTTGACTTTCCTACAAAGGAGTGGTACGTTTAAGGGTTAAGGTCTCACTTTTTGAACTAAGAATGAAACTTAACATAAACCAATTGTGTTGTTTTTCAAAAAATCACAATATTTTATTTTGAAGATCCATATTGTACAAATAATAGTCAACTAGCACAAGAACCAAAAAAAATTGAATGGATGACAAACTATACAAGATGTAGTGTTGAGAAAGATTGCACGCATCCACGTTAAAGGTTTAAAGAAACTTTAGGAAGAAGTCTATGTTTGAAGGGATTGAATTGACTGCTTTCTTTGGTTGATTTTGGAAATTGGTTTTGACCCCCGCCTCTAAATCCCCCGGTGGTCTTGAATGCGGGGCTACTGTTCATGGGCCCCCCCTTTTCTGAAATTTCCATTTTGGGCACCTTCGGTGTTTTTTTTGGCAATTTTTTTTGCAAAATTTGGGACCTACGGCCCCAAATCACCCTAGGGGGACCTACTTGGGAATAAAAAACCATTGGAGGAGGGGGTTGTTTTTTAAGGTGGGCCCGTACAAGGACCAAAATAGGGGGCACTTTTGTCCCCATTCATTGAAGACCACCGAGGGATTTAGAGAAATCCGGTTTTGACTGGCTGCTGCTAAAAGTCACTGTTATGTTGTGACTGAATAATCAAAATTGCCCAATTGAGCATACAATATACTACCAAAAATATCTTGTTGAGATCTTTCCAACAGCATATTAGCATATTAGAATTAATTGAAAAGAGTGTCTCCGAATTGAGTCAACTCAGTTTAGTTCGAATTCTCTACGGTGGAGTCTCGTTGGAAGTGCCGTTGGTAGCCCTAGTTTATGTTGGTTTGGTTGTAGAGGTTTGCATTCTTAGTGGCTGGAGCTTGATGGATGCGCAGGGAGTGTCACTGAATGTGTATGGTGGTGCAGACGTGGTAAGGTAGAAGCACCAGAAACTTCAGCAGTTCAGGAGTTCCCAATCTAGTTATCACAAGCATTAATTATGAATACCAAGTTAACAATCTGATTGGACTAGAAATGAAAGACAGTTATTGGTACACCTACTAACATCAATAGTGGTCTATGCATATTAAGTTTGAAAATTTATAACAAAATCATACATTGTGAAAAAATTAATTAAAATTCGAGCTTGATTATTAAACCCAAAGTTTTATGTGATGCAATTTTTTATCATTGAAAATTAGCGCTCCATGTAGGTTGAAATGCTTAAACTGACGGCAACTGTACCCCTTACCTTAGTGTTCGCAGAGAGGAGGTAGTCCGGCCAAGATTTCCGTGATGGGGGTAGCCCACAGATGTGTATGAATGGCAAGGTCATAAATCTGTTTATAGACTGTTAAATATGAGTTGAGCAGAACTTTCTTAGTTTCAAGTTTATGTACAGTACAGGAGCAACATGTTGGAGTTGCTACTTTCTATTTTCTGGTTGAATTGCTATTAGAGTTTCTTATTGAGGCCTCTTCATTGCAAGTTTGGTAGTGGTAGGTGATGGAATCATGGAGAGTTGGAAATTTAGGGTATGGAGTAGGTGGTAAGGTGATGGAATTCCGTGTGGTGCTTTTGTGTTGGATATGCAGCATGACACTTCAGCCTCGTTTCTACCAGATTTTGTTTTCGTATTGTTTTATCCCAAGATCATGTTTGTACAGTCGGGTACAAGTTGCTTACAAATCGGCAAAGGGGGTAAGCACCAGATGGTAGATAGTATGTAGAAAAAATTTATAAATCTTATTTTCTTTCTATATGTACATGTACATATTTATCATAATTATAAAGCTTTCTTTTTTATGATTCCAACGCAACTTTCGGTTTCAAAATTGAATCATTTTTGCACCTCCTACAGCTCCTCAAAGTTCCTACATACTATGCTGAAATTTCAGGCCCGAAAAAATTTGTAAGCATTTTGTACCCAACTGTACATTACAACGTCTCAGATGTAAGGGTGCACGACCAAGACCTTTTTTTTTTATATACGTCATGTCAAGAATTGGCAATCGTTCAAAAATGTATTGAAAGTTCCCGCGTTCATTGGAACTCTTCATTGAGACATGTATTATTTTATAAAGCAATTGTAGTATGTTGGGGGGCTTATCATTCGAAAGAATGAATTCCTTACGCCAATTAGAACTGTGACATGTGATTTTAGAAATAGCGGCATCCTAAGGTTGTCAAACAGGGTTTTTGGAATTTTCAGTCTGAAGATAATCGTGAGGATTGTATGGAAAGAGACACGTCAAAATTCTACATTCCTTTTTGGGGCAGTGATAATAATGTATCTGCAATCAACTGCATAGTGTATTTGATTTTAGTGGATAGTGGTGTGCAATAAGAAGCTGTAGACGCAGAAGAAACCTTGATTTATATTATATATGTTTTCTACATGTACTGAGAATTCTTGGTGGCCACGTAATATTCAGTAGCCTTCATGCCCGCTACCTTTCCTTCATGCACTCTGCTCATCACCTTGAGCCTCCACCTGTCTACTTAGCTACGATGAAGTATTGTTGGGTGTGGAATATTCCACACCATCTACTATAGAGCCAAGGTAGAGACAGTGCATGCTACTGAATGTTATGTAGTTCCCTTGCAATCTCAAGTATTTCCAATATGGATTCTAATACAACACAACTTCAACCTAGAACCTGTGTTGAAGCCTTTGGATCTAGGATTGGGTTTACAAATGTAGTGCAGTGGAAGAATTTTCTACATCGTTAAGAGCCTCGGTGGCTAACTCGGTAGATTTCGAGGCTGCGTTAGGAAGCCATATGTGCTGCAGGAGGAGTGTGGCCGATTCTGCAACGGAATCCACTAGGTCGATCGATTCCAACGTTCCCACGATATTCAAATAAAGTTCCCTCGGCTCTTAACGCGAGGGAACGGGCAGCAACACATGGCCACATATCTCGCCCTCCGGGCTTGCCCAAGGCCGCTTGCTACTGCAGAATCCGCAGCATGTGGCCCGTTCCCTAGTACAGAAATGTTTGTATAACTGTGCTAATGAGGAATAACTATGGAACAGCAGCAAGCGAAAAGTGCCAGCGGTCACGACGAGCCACTGCACTTGCTGTAGAGTGTGTTTTAGTGCTTTGATTCTGAAGCCTCGTCAGGTCAAGAGGGTTTCATTTGAAGACAACTTCAAGGAGGCAAAAGCACAGAATTCTCTATACAAAAAGGTAGAAAACAGGGCTTGTCAAAGTTGGCCATTTCAGCTGTGCAGTTCAGTCGAAGCCTTGCCACGCCAAACCCTAATAAAATAATAATAATAAGGTCACTCGGTAACCTTTTTCCAAGGTTGGATCACAGCGACAACGAGAATGATGGCCGCAAGGAGCAGAAGGAAAATAGCAATGCACATGCATTTGCGGGTTCCTCTTCGCAACGTCTTCGCCTTCTGAAGTTGGCTTGTTCCTGCAGCAACATGTTCCACTGCTTTGCCAACCTGCACTTCCCAGACTCCACACATTCACAACTTACAAACTCCAACCTCTTTATTGTGTCAGCCCCACAAGGGGGACTAGTAGAAAACTATGCCAAAAAGAACCGCAGCCAAAATTGGTTGCGATTCTTTTGACCAGCCTGATCTACAGTCGCTAAATGACTGCAGATTTGTTTTTTTTGGTTTAGCGACTGCAGTTTCAAGTATTTTGGGACGTATAATATACCATTGGAAAGGTCTTGAAAATACCTTTCCAACGATATATTACACGCCCCAAAATTCTCAAAATTGCAGTCGCAAAACGAAAAAAATAAAAAATTGTGGTTGTTTAACAACTGCAGATCAGGCTGTTCAAAAGAACCGCAGCCGATTTCAGCTGCAGTTCTTTTTGGCATAGTTTTCTACTAGTGGGGAGAGAATATGAAAACGCTTCGTTTTCGGGAGTTACACGGCTGGACAGTAAAAACAAGCCGCAAAAGTAAATCTAGTGTAAATACGAAGGCAAAGACTACGCGACTAGCTGCTTGTTATTATTATGATTTTTTCTCAAATGACATTCTAGAATATCACACATTTGCTACACTATCATTGACTGTCACACATTCAAACTATGTTGTAGTCTAAAAGTACAAACCCTAGGTACACTATTATCCGATTTAGTGAGGGGGGGTTTATAGTGCGTGTGGGAAATTAGTGAAGGTGATACTAAATATCATTTTGATGTAAAATTAATGTGATATGAAGATTTCAGCCACTCAGGAAAAATTTCAGCCCTCACTAATTTTGAGATTTGGCAAAATAGTGCATGCTTCGGGAATTAGTACCACACGCACTAAATGGGATAATCAGTGTAGTAAGATTAAGAAGTTTGAGAGTAATTCTAAACACTCAGACCTCTTTAATGTCACCTATGATGCACGTGATTATGAATAGAATCCTGGAGTGTGTTGCATGTAGAAGTGACATTAAAATACTTGGGGTTGTAGGAGTTAGGAAGGTTTTCACAGTTGTCAGACTCCTTAATATCACAGTTTATGCAACTTCGCAATTTTGCCGAGCTGCTCATGTAGAAGTTACCAAATAGTACTAGGGCATGATTTAGTGAGGTTAAGGAACCAACCTGCGTTTCGATGTTATCAAGAAGCTCGCCTTGAGCTTCCACAAGGGTTGCCATGTCAAGAAAAATCTGCCAGTCACAGAGATCCATGTTAATCCACATAATAATTCAAGAGTTTGGGCATTCCAGGTGGCACACCTTTTAACCCCTAAACATACCGATCCTTTGAACACAAGTAGATGCTAGCCTCAAAAATAGATATTAGCATGACTCAAATGTACAATAGGTGTACATGAGAGGACCATTGCATGCATGAAATCTACCCAACAAATTTGACATACTTGCATTTGGAGGCCTCTCCAATATTATCAACATCTCCCCATCACAAGAGATTTACTCTAATTGGTAGAGAATTTAATAGGCTTGCAAAGGTGACTTGGATGAAAGTCATCCGAGATTGTATGAGAAAGTTACAAGGCTTTGAATCCATTCGTGATCCAGTTTCTGGACGCTGTGACGTTTAGGGGTTAACGGAGGTTGACACGTATAAGAGCCAAGTTCCATGGGTTTGAGAAGTTACCCATGAAAGTAGGCAAGAGGAGGGGAAAAGTAGAACTTGGGTTTGTCTCATACCTGGCCATGAAGTTGTGCATGTTCCATGGACTTGCTTGAGGTGAGACGTGAACAAATTTGATTAACTTAGTTAGGGAGAAGTTGCCATGAAGTCTTGGGCTTTCAGAACCTCCATACTTCATGACAACTTCTCGACCACTTTTTTCTCAAAAGCTCACTTGAAATGTGGAACTTTGTCCCCCAAAGTCCCTAAAACCTTGTCTTTTAGTGAGATACTTCACCCATGGAACTTGGCTCTAACAATGGTCCAACAACTGCGTGGACGTGATTCTAAGCATGACATTTGAAACAGAAAAGAGGGAGACCTGATGAAGTTCCAAAAGCTTCTTTTCAATATCCTTGACTGCATCATGCCGCTCTTGAATCTCAGCTATTGTGTCCAGTACCTGCACCACACAGTGCTCAAAAGTTGATTTGATTACAAGGTTAACCTGTCAGTGCCTGCTTCCATGTTAAAATAAATCTCATTTAGGAAGCCCAAGGAAGGTAACCAAATGTACCAATAAAGAAGACATCATACCCTACATTTTTGCCACTACACTGAAATCACAATATAGTGTGGGTACATTCATCCATTTTAACATTTTTTTCATCAAATTTGGATTAATTTTACCACAGTATTTTGAAGAAATAATTATTAGTAAAGCCTCTCGTGAATACCGTGGGCCACAGTATATGGTGATTTCAGTGTAGTAACATCTTCTTTTGAAAATTACTGTAACTGACTATCAGCTTCCAAAGTAGATTTTTTAATTTTTAGCTTGGGCACTTGGGGGTTAAGTCTTTGAGAGCTTGAGCTGATGACTTAAACCGCTTAAAAACGAGCACAAAAAACCAGAGGATCGAGTTATTAGAATGGCAGAGCTAAACAGGTCACTGAATCTAAAGATGACCCTAAAAAATTGCTTTCAAAGTAGCTCAAGGATCTTAAGCAAAAAGAATATACCTGGCCTCGGCCTTGCTCCTGAATGGCTTTTTGGAAAATTTGCTCACTGTCTCCTGTTTCAATCAGGCGTTCAATCACCTGCGAATACATTTTTATCATGTCTATGACACAAAGGATCAAAGGCCTTGAACCATGCAAAAGATGCTCATTTGAAAGAGCAATCAGAGAAGGAAAAAGAACAGATTCTGTGATTAAATGGAATTGAAAATTGCACTTGGAAGTGGATTTACATACGTACCGATTCATCAACTTTCTGCCCAGTAACTGCTCACATATCAAACAACATACAAAGATGGGACAGAAGTAAGATTCCCAATAATACTGCCCAAATTAAGTCCTTCCTAACAAACAGCAACAAAGGTCAGCTAAAGCAGGACTGATTGACATCAATTAACACATGAATGACTCACCAGTGAAAATACGTCTTTCAACTACCTCCCGATACTCGTCTTGAAATCTTTGCCTCAACACCTGCAGTCCAACTGTCTTCGATAAAGAGCAAGCTTGTACTCACAGCAAGGTACTTGGCACCAAACAAGTGATTCAGTTCACGTTACAAAAATTGCAACAGCAACGCACTCTGAGCTCAAGTCACTTAGTAACTTAACAACGGACCTGAAAATCAACCATGAGCTCCTTCAGCTTCTTCTTCAAGGCTCTGAATGCAAATGAAAAAATGTCGATGGTAAGAAAAGAACGAAAAACTCTCTTACCCATCTAGGAAAAATGCACTACTCTAATAGCAAATGATGTTCAGTCTCCATGTTTGAAGTTCACTACCAATAATGTAACGCAACTTCATTTCCTCCACATTGGCGTATCTTAGATCTCGTTATTTAATTTAAGTTGTTGTTCGATTAGATGTTGTTCTTCGATTAGTTGTAGTTGATAGATCTCGTTGATAGTTGTAGTTCTTCAATTAAAGAACTGCAGTAGCAATTTAGAGGAATAGAGTGTTCCTATCAAGCTTACTGTAGTGGAGGGTCCTTCCTCTTGCTATTCAAAAATGTTGTTGAATGTTTTTCTTGTTGTATTTTAATTTTAGGTGCACGTTGATTTTAGGTTAGACATATTGACTAGTTCAAATCGACCTGATTGGATGCACTTGGAAGTGAAAAAGAGTAGCTCAAAAAAAAAAATCACTCATATCAACAAAGCTCTAGATAAAAGCTCACAACATGGCTTACGAAGTTATCGCCATCCGTGTCCGATCAGTGCTGGACCCTTCATGACAACCCTTGATTTTCCGATTTGCAGCATTCTGCCAAACAAACAACCAGCAGAAAAGAAATTAAAAATCAATTGAAGAGAGGGAGAGAGTGAAATCAAAATGACAATCAGGTGCTCAAAAAGGGTCAAGGGCCAAAACATTCCACATACGGCTCTGTCCAATGCCTCCAATTTGCCCTTTAGACCTCCAGCGATCTTGCTGATTTCATCAAGATCCTTGTCCATTTTCTCCTTAATAACTGCATAGCAGATCTTGTGTCTTTAGAACAAAACCATTGCAGAAGCAGTTTTCATTCAATGCAAAGCATCTCATGATCCATATTACAACATTAAATAATGGTGCCTAAAGAAGTTATCTTACCTTTCATGGTTGCAGCTCTTGTCACCGTCCTGTAGTCCTCATTCGAATTCTGTTAAAGCAGCACTTGAGATCAATTTATTAAACATCTAAATGTCACCATTCAGATCTCTCGGTTGTTGGAAATAGTGGTTCCAGTCTTAGAGCCACTTGTCGTCGAAGCAACAAACTTAAAATATGAACCAACATCATGTGCAAATAGGGGTGAAATTACAAGGCTTAAAATAACCATTGCATTTATGCCACCTTACAATGCATGCATTTGAGGTAACAAGTGTCCAATCCACCTCAAAGAGGTAGATTGAAACCTTGTTATCTCAAATATTTTGAGCATGCCAGCGCCACCTCTTCTTCATGCTCATTCTTGTTACTTGGACTAATGCAAACTCAACAAGGCAATTTTTTTCAAAAAACGAAATCCTGCACCAATCGAGGTGTAGGTTTATTGTTTTCTCAAGCTTGTTGCTTCGACCTAGTAGCCCTTATTACACACAAACCTCACACATGCACAGTCGGAAGTCACTGTTACCCTGTCATTTTTAAAGGCCAAAGCAAACTTATTTTTATATCATTCAAGATATGATGAATATATAATTTATTTTTATTCTTTTAAAGAATGGAGAAGGAATCAAATTCAACGTACACACCTGCAACTTGTGAAACCTCTTGCGAATCTCGGCCATGGAGCTTTTGATATCATCGACCTCCTGGAAGAATTGCGTCATGTCTTGGCCAGCCTCCGGGACCCCAGCAGCAGCAGCAGAAGAAGAAGAAGAAGAAAGCGGCCCCGCCTCCAGGTCGCCATCATCCTGCACAATATTATTCACGACTTAGATGAGCAACATTCTCATTCACAAAGACGAAGAATGCTCCACATTCTAAGGATACAATGAAACCGACATTTCTGGACAATTTCAGTATCCAATCCTTCCATTGTCCACGAAGGTTCAAATTAGTATTGACGGAATCGACCCACAGAACAAGTGAAGACAGTCCTTCAACTCACACGTCGCGTGAGCACATTCTTACAAAAGAAATCATCAAATTGGTGAGAATGTGAAGGAAAAAAGAAAGGGATGATTTCTCTGTACATACCCCAAGGAGATCGTTCATGGCGACAACCCACAATCACTCCGCCACCCACCACTCGCTCACAAGCTACAAATTAATTAATGGACGCATACATGAACACTAATTGCCGATGCATGGTGTGAGTTCATCACGCTGGCTAGCCTTCGTACCAGACAGCGAAAGGAAGAATCAGAACTACTCAGTCCCGAAGCTAGCATGTGAATGATCCAATCCATGGGCGCCAGCGAGCGCTAGAGCGAGAATTTGCAGGCATGCTACAGGGTTCTTACGCGAGGGCGAGGGCGCAGGCGGAGGCGCAGGACGAGGGCTTGGCGCAGTACTACTGATCGAGTACATAGTGAAGAAAGATGCTGTTACATGGTTGCGTTCCAAAGCTTGAGAAATTGCTGCAAGCTACCTTGTGGGCTACCAATTGCGCACCACCATCGCTGCCGCAGCAGCTGTATGTTTCCCGAACGGGCCATGTCTGGTGTGCAATCGGTCAACCTCGGAGAGTCCGTGAATGGGCACACAGCTCTTCTCCCTTAGGGGAGGGAAGTGAACTAGAGACTCCAACGAACGAACAATCAACGAGCGAACGAACAATCAACGAACGAACGAATGCTTCAGTTTGCGTGCAACTCCCTCTCTTGTGAGTTGGGTGAAAGCATGGTAAACCGAACCAATAAAGTAATTTTTAACCCCTAAATCACATAGGGGTAAGGGCAAAACCTAAATGTGTTATAAAATGTTACTTCTGTAACTTTGATGAAGTTTGGTCCAAAAGAGAAAATGAGAAGCATGATGTAAATTATTTAGTAATTATCCTTGCGGTCAAACTTTCAAAAAATGTTTTAAATACTCATTTAATGAATTTAGAAGCATTTATCGTTGAATATTCACCAAAAATTTTCAAAGGAGAGAACATCATTAGTTTCCTGAAATAGTAAAATTTATAACACTAGAATAATGTTGAGGTGTTTGTCTTTGGAAAATTTTCCTCAATGGAGTTTAACTCGGATTGACATGATTCAAATTGGGTTGGAAAGTAGAGGTGATTTCCTATTTGAATTTTTTTTTATATATAAATAATTTTTCTATCCTAAATAGCCCGTAAAAAAAGGGCGTCGACCATAAAATGGTTGTTTGGTCACTTAGGGGTTAATGCTGAAATTATAATTTTTTGGTCAAAGGCCATAAATTACCACTAAAAAGTCATATATTCAAGTTCTAATTTGGTTGCGTCTTCCATTGTCCTATTAGATAATTAAATCCAAAGTTTTAATTAAAATACTAAAAAAAGGTTACTAGAAGTAAAGCTTGAAAATAAATGTCTAAATCAAATTTTGGGAGCAAATCTAATGAATTGAATCATGTTCAACATGAATATATATATATATATATATATATATATATATATATATATATATATATATATATATATATATATATATATATATATATATATATATGTATGTATATTCTATAACCCCTAAAAGACCGAGATGACACATTGTGTCCTTAGGGTTTTTTAAAACCTTAATATACTCCTTGGATTACACCAAAACTTAAATTTGTCAACTAGAAAGTAGGGGTAATTTGAATTGAGAACAAGAATGTGTCATTCGATCTGTGATGGAAGTTTCGATTTGTTTGGAAAAGAATTTGAGTGCAGCGGAGTCAAATCTGGGACACGGCAATTACTGTCACTTGCCAATTGATGAGAGGTTTTTCAAAATTCAAAGAGAAAATGCTAACCTTGTGAGATCTTCCAGAGTAGCATCGAGAGCAGCATGGATAATTATCTTGACATGGTCATCAACTCATCACTGGGCAATGCTCTCACTCTTCTTTTCAAGCCACCTTATAGAATTCTACATGCCTGCATGCGTAGTGAGTAGCAGTAATAATTCTCCAATTGCTTACATGCAGTATATGTATTGAGATAACCGACGAGCCATAGTAGTGGCGAGTAGGTTATCATACGTAATCGGTTGTTCACTTTTCAATCACAACTCTTGATCTTCATTATCTTGTTTTTATAATCACTTCAAAAATCATCGTAATTTGAAAATTTTCACCAAAATTTATGAAAAATTTGTAGTAGACACATAGCTTCATCTACTAAAAATATAAAGTTGAATTCTTATCTTATTTATACCGTAGTACCATAGCTGGGTCGCCAAAAAGTAATTCAAAAAATAAAAAATGTAAAAAAATTGGAAATTATGAGGACCCAAAAACAAAAATAGAAAAAACATTTTTAGCTACATTTTGCTATTTCTAAGCTATTTTAGGTCATTTTGGGCCATTTTAAATTAATTTTTTGCTCAAAAACAAAAACCAAGAAATTCATTTATGGAGGAACGAACCTTATTTTTCAAAAAATATTAAATATTCATTTCGTGGGGTGGCGACCCAGCTATGGTACTACAAAATTGAGTGTGACATGTAAAGCATGATTCCATGGTCATGGTCATAGGCCGAGGCATTTAGGGGTTAATTCCGAAACCCAAAACCCTAATTCTGAAATTCAAAGGGAGCAGAGCTTGATTCCTATGACCGCGCCCTCGCGCAGTTGCATATCCTTCACTTTTTGGCCGCAGCCAGATTCCAAGATCGACGACCTGCCCAATGCCATGATTGCAAGCGATCCATCGATCGATCAATCACTTATTCCGTTTTAAGAACGCCGTCGGGTAACTTAGTTTATTTGAATCGTCAAACTTGTCCTGCGTCGATCGATGCTCTGGTTGCGATTTGCGACGATCCATGGAAGCTTTCGTGCGCACGATTCCTCTGCAGCACTCTGCAGCAACTCCCTGCTGTTGGTTGCCAAGCAATGACCAACTTCCACGTTTCCCCACTACTACTTCCAGAACCGCCGGCTTTGTGCGATTCCACAACTCACGCATCAGCAGTAACAACAGCTTGAATGGATCCGCCTCACACTCCAGCCACGAAGACAACGGTCCTGATAATTCCGACCCTAAACCAATCCCCAACCAAGATCATACTACCCAAGTACGTCCGTTAGTTAATCTTCCACTTCTTTCTTTCTTTCGAGCCTGTTTTGGTTGCAACAATTGTGTGCCAGGTTCCTTTTCTTTCTTTCGACCCTGTTTTGGTTGCAACAATTGGGTGCCAGGGTTTGTTTCTGAGCTTTTTGATTATCAGAATGGCGGAAAGAAAGAGCGGTATCTGAACAACAGGGAGAAGAGCAGCGCCAAGAACGATGGACTTCCTACCACGCCGTCTGTCCTCCCTGCCAAAGAGGTTTTGCATCGTCTCAGACGCGAGGCTCAATTGAAGAGTATCATTGAAGAATTGAAATATAATAGCGCTGTGAGTAATTAACCTCTGCATATATGTAGTCCTTCCATGTTTGCGCAACTAGGGTTTTGCATCAATTCTTGTAAACTTCTTGTAAACTTGCCATTGACAACACACCCCACGTTTTAAATGGTTTGGCACATTCAAAATTATGTTACATGATTTGGAAACTATTGATGATGATTGAGTTTTAAACCTTGCACAAGAGAAGATCATGTGCTTTATGGTGCATACATTCAAAGTTTCATAAAGAACAAGCCATTGCACAGAGAGAGAATTAACTCCAATTGCACATGAAGAGTCTTTTCATTTAAGGTCCCATGACAATACTGACAAGATAATGAAAAGTTATAGCACATAGTTATTTTCACAAGAAGGGCATCTTTCTTGCAATGCAAACAAGAACTATTTCTGGCAGTTGGTGTGTGGTTAGTGCATGGAAAAAGAGGAAGTGTGTAATCAATGGCATGTAAAACAAATAAATAAATAAAAAATCACTAAGAGCGCGTGTTATACAGGTGAAGCCTCCTCCTTCACAGCAGCCATGTGCAGACCTGGACGTGCAAGAGAGAGAAGTTAGAGTTCCCTCCTGGGCAGTGACAGCTATAACAATGGCAGTTGCCTTTTCTGCTGGAGTGGCTTTAGCACAGTTCAGGGGGGGTCTCTTCTCAAGAAATAAACCTGGTATGATCTCTTTTCTTCTTTTGTGATCCATCTCAAATTTTTTGCTTCATTTATGTGACCAAAAATTAGTAAATGTTTTTTTAGGTCTATTTAGCTTAGATAGTAAACTACCCAACGGACTCTTTGTGTATGCGACCAATTTCAAGTCATATAATCTATTATGTGTTTAATTAGAGTAGCACTCTCTATCTAGGCCCATGACAAACTTTCTATTCCCGTTCTCTTTAGGACAAGAGTTATTTCTTCAAGGCTTTTGATCTGTTATGTGATTAATTAGGATAAAAATTGCTATCTAAGTCCATGTAGGAAACTGGCTTTGCTAGTAGAACTACTCCCAACATGCTCTTGATTCACGCTGGTCTTAGGGCCTGAGTTATTCTTCTTCTGTGACCAATCTCAAGTCCTTTTTATCAATTTAGAGATTGAATAGCCACCTAGGCAGACGAAAATGTGATGATTTCGCTGAAATATATCTGACTCCTACGTCTGTTCATATATTCAACAAATAGCCATCAGTTTTGTCAGATTAAATATAGAACACATTAGAACCAGGTCATTTCAGAAGGATTTTAGACCTCTCTGTTTTGGAAAAATTGAAGGTCTTGATTTGGTTTCAGCGAAGGAGATGCATATGACTGTCCTAATGTTTTGTGAATAACACCTCGATTGGATTGCTGCTAAAGCCGTTGTAGATTCAAGGGTGGCACCGTCTGGAACTG
This sequence comes from Pohlia nutans, assembly GCA_022496805.1. Taxonomy (NCBI): domain Eukaryota; kingdom Viridiplantae; phylum Streptophyta; class Bryopsida; order Bryales; family Mniaceae; genus Pohlia; species Pohlia nutans. The sequence goes on from CM040096.1 coordinate 26,802,353, forward strand.
CATCAGTTTCGTACCCAGAGCAGGTAGGTGAGTTGCATATCACTTGATGTGTTACTACCCAAAAAAATTCGGTTTACTGCTCCAGTTTTGACCTTGATTCTGTGATTATTGATCTTACTTTGCAAGTTATAAGAATGCTAGTGTAATTGGGTTCCCTGATGTGTTTCATTCTTCAGTTGTCATATCAGTTGAACTTGGCGTATATTCCAGCGCCAAAATTGTGACATTCAAGTGCATAGAGCTTTGAAAACTAGGACTGGTATAGATCTGAGGTTCTAGACAGGCGCCTGGAAAGTATATCTCTTCAGATTTTTGCCATTTAAACTAATATGACGATCTTGTGTTTCAGCTGCTGGGACACTTTCGAGCTGAGGAGGCTCCTGAGTCTGATATCAAAGCTGTCCTTGCGGACGGAAGGTGATTCTTATTTTTGCACTCATACACGTCCTTTAATTTCCATTTCAAAGCAACCAGAATTATCTTCTGAGAGCATAATCGTGCAGTACAAGGATTCAATTAGGTTTAATGTAGTTTTAATTTCAATTAGGTACGTAGCTTAATTTAGTGCTTTAATTTTGAGCAGGAACAGAGAAGACAAGCTCTTAATATTATCACTGTATGGGACTCTCGTTGATGAAAATACCAGTGAGATTTGTGAGAGAAATTGGTTCGCATTGAAATGATACACTGACCTATGATCTTGCAGTTAAAGGACCCATAGTGATTTTCTGCATTGAGAGCCTTTGAATCTTACTTTTGTGGTGGCATGCAGTGTGAGACTGAGGACTGCCGCTGCAGATGCCTTCCACAGAATGCAAGAAGCAGCTAGAGCAGAAGGCATCTGGTTGATCCCTCTCTCTGGGTGTGTATTGTAGCCCCATCCATGAATATATCAGATATACTGCAATCACAATAATTTTCCTTCTATCGATTGGATTTTAATGGGAAGATAACAACAGATGGGACAGAATTGTATCTTCTTTGATTTGAACGATGCAGAAGAATTTCAAATCATCCATAATATGTTTAGTGAGTGCACAACTTCCACTGCCCTTTCAAAGTGCTTTCTTTTTTATTTTCTTTTTAACTCTTTGACGTGCCTGCGTCCATATAATGGACGACGAACAGATTGTAACCTTTCTCTTGATTACATCCTGTATAATTTTTCATCCATCCAAAATTCTCTCGGTTCTTGTGCTAGTTGACTATCATTTATACGGTATGGATCTTCAAAATAAGATATTGTGATTTTTTTTAATTACCAAAATTGGTTTATGTCAAGTTTCATTATTAGTTCAAAAAGTGAGACCCTAAACATGATTTTCCAAAATAAGTAGAATCAAATAATGGAAATCATACCATCTCGTATTGCACGTTATTGCAAATTCATTACAATAATTTTTAAATTTTTTTTGGTCAATTAGGGATTTTTAATTGAATTTCAAAAGAAAATCTTGAAATTTTAATTACAATCTATTAATAAAAAACATGATAAAATCCAACCGTATAGATGTGATCTTCACATTGACAATTTCAACTTAGCTTTGTACATCAACTCCATTTTTGTTATTCATCAAACATTTTATAATGCATCTTCGAAATTAGTGTTGAATCGGGACATTAAAGCCGTCACTTTTCAAAAGAAAAAAGAAAAAACTTCCAATGCTTCTCTGTAGATCTTTGCGACTAGATCTTCATCATCGCAAGTTTTATTAACTTCAAATTTTGACTCTTAAATCATACTTGACACAGATTCCGTTCAGTCAGATTACAACAGGAAACGTTTTTCGACATAAAGGCAGAGCGTGGGCAATCTGTCTCTGAGCGTGCTAAAGTATGTGAACCCCACCCCCCTACCCTTTTGTTTTTTTACAATAGAGAATCTATTTCTACGATACCTGTCCAGATTGTCTGGTCCATATGAGTATTTGAAGATTTGTAGATGAGTCTAATGTATTCCTTTGCCATGAAGGAGCAGTACCGTAATAGGTTGGAGAGTGCTACGGGTTGTCATATTACGTAACCCTTTAATGTCATGCATTTTTTCTCATTTTTGGGAGTCATTTTCATCTCTTTTTTCTCGTATTTTGCCAGAAACTTCTTTTGAAATTTATAGATTATATCAATGTAAAGTCAAAATTTTAAAATTACTGAAATTGTCATTATACGGCACTAAGTTTGAGTTTTGTGACTACGGGGCGTTGTGCATTTAGGGGTTAATGTACTTGGTGACGTGTTTTAATAACCACACAGACAGACCCAGAGTATAATAATAAGCCGATGTATGCTTTAACTTACCAAACATTTACACGAGGTTTGCCACCAAGCTTATTTACTAATTAAGGATTTATTTGTTCTTAATAATAGGTATCTGCACCCCCAGGCTACAGCGAGCATCACACTGGCTATGCACTTATTGGCGATGCAACAGATCCCAAAACTTATTTTGAACAAGGTAACAACATACCGAAGATTTCTTAATTATTTCGTAATCACATGACATGTTTAGGGTTTTAGGGTTTAGGGTATAGTGGATGGCCCATAAACCAACACTTTAAGCTTTTTCACGCAAATCTAGTACTGAAATAGAATTCAAAGCTTTCAATGAACACTTCTTGTAGATATTGTTGGTTTATAGTATACATCGGTTATTGGGTCATCCACCTTATATGCAATTGCAGGCCACTGTACTTCCTGAAGAATATATCAAAAATACATGGTGAATTACATCAACCGGTGTACGTTTTCTGTCACTGGCGACAGAGTTTGAGGAGGGAGCAGCTTACAGGTGGCTTCAACAAAATGCGGCTAGGTAATTCTCGCTTATCCTGATTACCTGCTGCGTTTGCCAGTTACTCATGTATTGCTTGCTTAAGGACACAAATTTATTTATGAGAATATTCTGAACTCTGCATAACATTCAGTAGCCTTCATGCCCACTGCCTTTCCTTCATACACTCTCCTCAACACTTTGAGCCTCCACCTGTCCACTTAGCTACTGATGAAGTACTGTTGGGTGTGGAAAATTCCACACCATCTATTGTAGAGCCAAGGCAATGACAGTGCATGCTACTGAATGTTATGTGTGAGGCTGAAGTTTGACAAGCAATCAGTAGGGACAAGAGTAGTGTAGAGAACCCGGCATGCAGGCTCGGCATTCTATACCCTACGGAAGTTGACGAAGTCCTGTCTGAAGTATTATTTATAAATCCCATTTCCCTAATTTTTTAATTAGACCCTCAGGAGGATGGCCGTTGTAGCCTTATCACAAATCCTACGCCCTAGAGTTTGTGAATTAAGAGGGTCTTCAAAGAGTACTTTGAAGTGAAGAGTCTTCATCTATGAAGGTCTTCAATGTATTGGGCTTGGAGTGCAAAACCTTGTAGTATGCTTGATTTTGTTTGTCGGTTGCAGGTGGAGGGCAGGAAAATATTTCTAAAATAGAGTTATCCTCAAAGTCCTTCAAAGTTTGAATTAGATTTTTTTTTTAATATACTCTTATTTGTTCACTCCAAATAGTTGAAAGGAATGGAAGAGCTTGGTGGTCTCTCAGTTAGAACCTTTATTAAGGGCCTCTTTACACGAGAAGCTGTGAGGAGAGAAATTTCAGCCAATGGGAGGCCTAGAAACCGAGAAGACCAAAGAATGTCACTTTACACCCGAAATTTTCAGTCCAAGGGACGGAAGGAGGAGAAAATGACATGGACAACACTTTTGTCCTTTGTGGCAACAAAAGTGCACATTTTCCAAGGCCTCCGGATTTTGCGTCAAACCCACCTCAAGAGGTGGGTCTAACGCAAAATCCGGGGGGCCGTTTGGCCAAAATTCTCACAACCAATCATTTTTTATTTTTTAAGAAATATGTAAGAACTTTATTTTAAAAAATTAGCACTTTATTTTGTGGCCCCTTCTCACTTTACACTATATTCAAAGGCCGTCAAGTTCAAAGGTTGGCTTCTCAAGGATGAGCCATGGCCCTTGAAGGTTTTCTCCACGGCTTCTCGCCTCTAGTGTAAAGAGGGTCTAAGTATAGAAGAGCTCGGTGGTCTTCTAACTTAAAGAAAACTTTTTTGAGCTCGTTTTTTTGGTGGCAACAAAGGTTTTCCATGAGTTTGAAGACCACCAAGCTCTTACACACCTAATAATGATAGACCACCAAGCTCTTCCATACCTTTTAACTATTTGGAGTGAACAAATAAGAGTATACTAAAGCAAAAAGTTTGAAGGACTTTGCGCTTAACTCTAATAAATGCCAATTTTTTTAGGAAATGATTTCTTCAAAAAAGTCCTTTTATGGTGAAAAAGGAAACTGAAAGAATATTCATGATTTACTTATCTTAGTGAAAAAATTAATATTCGGTAGGAATGTGCCGAACGATGACTTGAGAATATTTGTCACCTGAGGGTCCAATTGGTTCTCAACTTCTCACGAGAAGGAGCACAGCTTTTGAGTCGCATATATATATGTATGTATGTATGTATGTATGTGGTGGGTGCCATGGAAGTTGTGCGTTTGAATCTCACGTTGCCTGAATTGATTTGATGGCTGTGCTGAGCTTGTGGGATGAATCGCTGGCAGGTTTCATTTTGAGTTGTCATTTCCAAAGGACTACGCACAAGGCGTTACGTACGAACCTTGGCATTGGCGATTTGTTGGAGATGACCACAGCCTTCATACCTTCTATGCGCAACACAGATTAAATTTTAATTCCTTCCCAAGTTGCAAGCCCTAGACAGCTGCTGGAAACACCGGGCGACAGACAACAAAGCTGTAATGGAATCTCGCTGGTTGCTTAGACTGTGATTATTTAAGGTCGTCTTCTGTTGGCATACAAGTAGTTTCAGGTACTGTTGGAAAGTAAGCCATTTGTGCTTGAATCTATTTGTCATTAGTTCCGATTTCACAGATTGAAAGTTTTTGTGCCTTATTCCACCCAACAGGGAGGAATTTCCACCCATTAGAACCGGTTGAATTTTCCAACACCAACTGGTTATAGATTAGTTTAATTCGGTTGTAGATTCGGAAATATTAATCCAGAAATGGGTAATCTTTTTCCTCAACTGTGAATTGGAAATTCTTAAATTCAACGCTTTTGCATACAACTTGTTATTGGTACTGCGTGTTGATAGCCTTATTCTACACATGCAGTGTTGGTCTGCTATGACAACAAGGTAAACAAGGTAAACTAAGGGCCGCTTCACATTATGGCCGAAGGTCGAGAGGCCGTCGATTTCCACCAATCAAATTGCAAAAAAATAAGAATTCGGCCTCTTGACCCTTCACACTAGAGGCCAAAGTCCAAAGGCCGTCGCCCTCCAAAATGCCTACATGGCAACACTTTTTTGACCAAGGCGACGGACTCTCAAAGAAAGTTTGGGTCAGATGGGAATGGAAACCCAAACTATGGTCGAGAAGCCGTCGATTTCTTTGCATAAAAAATAAAAACTATATTTTATTGCCTATTTTCAACCCATTTCTTTAGACTCTCAAAAAAGTTTGGCCACTCAATCCCACGGCCTCTCGACTTGGACGGCCATAGTGTGAAGCGGCCCTAAGGAATCTTACTAGAAAACAATGCTAGAGGGGGTTATTTATTGGAGGTAGTTTTTGATTAAATGCATTCCAAAACTTTAGGAGTTAAATTAACCCCTAAACGTCCAACCGTCTAGAAAGTGGACAATGTACAAAATCAAACGCAGTTTTCTCATTTGTCATTGAGTTTTTGCATGTGTGATTAGATTAGAAAGGGGATGATTTGTGAAATTTTTATTCCTGATTTCATGTTGTAGTGATTCACCCAAAATTTCAAAGATTTTAATGTAAAGTGCTCTTGAAAAAGTCAACTCATAAAATTAAGCAACCAAAAAATCTCCAAAAGTCACTACACTTCGAATGTTACTTTTCAACCAATCACAACAAATTCCATGTACAAATCGTCAATATGTTAATTCATAATCAAATTACAAAAGAATTTGGAATTTTAAGTTTCAAATTTTATACAAAAATATTGGTAACAACAATTATAGATCTAACTGCATAGATAGAATCAAAAATTCATATATGTTTAACTTTTATTTATACGTCAGGTTCAAAATATCCCTTTTAGTTACATTTTACAAGACATCTTTGAAATTCTTCAAATCTAGAGAGGAGTGAGGACCTTGGGGAGTGCACTTAAAGTTAAGATTAGGAATCACATGAGTGTGTATTTTTGACCCCCCTATGTATAGACTAAAAAATCACCTTAAAATTGTAAAAAAAATATATGAAGTTGTTAAACACAATTTAAAGTTCTTGTTGTATGAATTTCAAAAAATAATCACTTGTAAATATTTTTAAATTGATTTTGAAGTGAAAATCACATTTTATTTCATACTTCTATCATTTTTTAAAAATAAGATTTAAAAAAAAATTGGTCCTAAAATTTATACCAAACTATTTATTTTTTATTTTTTAATTTTTATTCTTTATTTTAATTTTTAATTTTTAAGGCCAAGAATTGTAAAGGTATGCTATTAAAATGCAGTCACGTGTATACTTAACCCTTTGAGGCGCTTGTGTCCACATAGTGGACGACGAACACATTCAAATTGTTCAAATTCCATCCGAATTGGACAGTTTTCGTCCACCAAAATTTCTCATGGTTCTTGTACAAGTTGACTATCTTTTGTACAGTTTGGATCTTCAAAATAGGTGATTATGATTTTTTGAAAAACAACAGAAGTGGTTTATGTCAAGTTTCATTCTTAGTTCAAAAAGTGAGACCTTAAAGATAATTTTCCAAAATAAGTAAAATCAAATAATGGAAACCACACCATCTTGTAGTGCATGTTATTCCAATTTCATTACAATATTTATTTTAAAAATTCCGTTAAATTCATGATTTTAAATTGAATTTCAAGAGAAAACCTTGCAAAATTAATTTAAAAATATTAAATATATATATCATAAATCCAACCGTAGAGATGTGATCTTCACATTGACATTTACAACTTTGTTTTGTACATCAACTTCATTTTTGGTTTTCATCAAACATTTTATAACAAATCTTTGAAAACAGTGTTGAACTGGGACGTTAAAGGATTAATCTTAACTTTAAGTGCACTCCCCAGGGTTTGAACGTTTAGGGGTTAAACATGTAAAAGGTGTACTACCATAGTCTCTTCAGTGTTTCATTTCTGGCGATTTTAACCCTTTATTGCCCAGGGTGGTTGTGGAAAAACCAGAGCTTTTTGGTGATTCTTTTTCTACAACTCTCTCTATTCAAACTATGGAAACTATTGATAGTATTTAAATGTAAGCATAGCTTAATCAAACAAGTGCCAGTTAAATTGTGGTAAGATCTGACTGTTGGATTGGAAGATTATAGTATGTCTTTGAACCGTATAATGCACACTCAAAAATGAGATTTTGGAGGATGTGCGACTTCAAAGTTAACCCTTTAGTGCCCAGGTAACCACTAAGTGGTCACTAGATCACTGGAAAATGAAATTCTGGAAAATCTGTGAACCATCTCAGTACAGTGTCTGAAGTTCAGATGTGTAACTTTTGATTCTGGAGATGATGCAAAAAGAAAATTTGGAATCCGACTTTCCTAGATATCCAAATACCTATGTACAAAACACCAAAATACTGCAAATACCTCAAAATACAGCAAATACTTACAAATACAGCATATGTACTATGTTGTATTTCTAGAGATTGGAAGTTTGTTATCTCGTTTTTCTTTTTGGATTGTGTTCTCTTGTTCATGTTCCATTAGTGTATGTAGTCTGATCTTGATCACTATACTAACTCCTTTCTTATTTGAACGTATAAATTTTGTTCTAAACCGTACATGGATAAGTCACTTTCACTTATAAAATTCACGATAATTATGTATGAGTCTATTCTTGACATGAAAGATTGCAATGAAGAGGTGTTGACACAAGTCATTGCTGAACATCTTCACTTTTATTTTTGAAAATTTAACCCAAATTCTATTTAACCTTGAAGTCACACACCCCCCGAAATCTCATTTTTGAGTGTGCATTATACGGTTCAAAGATATACTATAATCTTCCAATCCAACGGTCCGATCTTACCAAGATTTAACTGAGACTTGTTTCATTAAGCTATGCTTACATTCGTACGGTTGGATACTATTAATAGTACCCCTAATTTCAACAGAGATAGATTTAAAGAAACATCACCCAGAAAAAGGTGGTTTCTCCAGAACCACCCTGGGCGGTAAAGGGTTAAATAGAATTCCTGTTAAATTTTCAAAAATAAAAGTGAAGAGGTTCAACAATGACCTATGTCAACACCTCTCCATTGCAATTTTTCATGTCAAGAACTGACTCTCACATAATTATTGTGAACTTTTCAAGTGATAGTGACTTATCCATATACGATTTAGGACAAAAAATTATACGTGAAAATATGAAAAGAGTTGGTACATTGATCAAGATCGGAATACATACACTAATAGAACATGAACAAGAGAACACAATCCAAAAAGTTAAAACAAGATAACAAACTTCCAAACACAAGAAATTTCGCGTAGTACATGTGCTTTATTTGTAAGTATTTACTGAATTTTCAAATATTTGGAGTATTTTCACGTTTTGTTCATAGGTATTTTGATAGTTGCACAGCTCCAAAATTGAAATTTTATTCTTTTAGAAGATGTATTTTATTAGTCTCCAACTCTGAACATCACAATTCAAAATTCAATTGTTCATGGATTTTCCATTATTTGCATTTTCGACACGTTAGTGATCACAATGTGGTCTCCTGGGCACTAAAGGGTTAAGCTTCTCGCAACTACTTCGAAGCAGCTCAGAGAAGCTAAAAATCGCCAGAAAAGAAAATACTAGTCTACTTGGTGAATTAGCCTTGTTGTAGACTTGATATTCTTTGGTGCAAATCAGTGTGCTTGAGTATCTTCGGTTACCAATCAAGGAACTCAATGTATATTTTCTTTTTCTTTCGATGATTTGTACGTTCCTTTGATTTATAGAAACTTCTACTTCTGCCTGTTTAGATACCCCTTCCAGTATTTACAAAACACAATAGGAAGAGAATACAGTGAGTGCATGTTTCAGTTCACTCATAACATAATAGAGCAGTTCAAGAAGTCCCCCTTTTGGAGCTGAATCAAATGAGCATCTTTTAATGAGATCCAATTTTCACCTTCTACAAGAAGTCGTACCACTGGAAGCTGGTGGTTCTCCCTTCAAGAGCCATACCTAGAACTTAAGTTCTTTTCATTTTTGTAGGTCCCGATGGTAATTAACTTGCTGGAAGTTGACACTGCCCGTGCTCACAACAATGCTCATGAAGATAGTGACTCTGAATGCAAATAACTTGCCAATTGTGGAAAAGGGGGACTTCATGATCTGCTCTATTATGTTAAGTTATCATTTACGTTCTTTTCTTTTCAGCCCCCAACACCTGAGTTGAATTTCTGATTGAAGAACATGCTAAAAAAAATGACAAACAACACTTAGATACATGGCTACAACAGCTGATACACACACATCGCTACACTACTACCACTAGTAGCAAACTTGTCGTTTTTCATTCCTCCTTTTTGTGGGAATAGTGAATAGTGGCTGAATATTATGTTTATATTTTTGTCATCTTGTGACCAAAACCACTCACCAGCACTAACACAACCCATGTGCTTAGCACGATTTCATTTCTTTTTCAATTATAGTAAGTGAAAAACGACACATTTCCTACTAGTGTACTTTCGTTCAGTCACTGATACGTAATTATTATAGCAAGTGAACCAAAGTGTGTACGTCGTCGCACAATCAAACCCTTGCAATTGCATTTCAGCAAGTAGCCACATCTCCGTCTCAAACAAGCAGTTGATCTCAAACAAACACCATCTCTTCAAGTTCATCACAAAAACGACTCTAGTCTATCTACACATATAAAGGTAACTACAGAAAAACATGTATGCACACAAGGAAGATCATTCATTAAGTTTCTTGTACGTGATTTGTGATGCGTGATTGCATTCCCGGGGGTTGCACTATACTAAACATGTATGAGTATACGTGAGTGCACAGAAGGGGTATTAATTTGAACGTTGCCGTATTGCGTATACACACAATAAACACATTTAGAACTGAAAATATTCAAGTATACTTACATTAAACATATACTTAAAACGGAATATATCTGTATACAAAGAAATTTAGACATATAACCTCTCGTATACAAGGGGATTCATGGAAGCACGCGATTCTCAAACATAATGTAGAGTGCACCCCGGGATTGCACTACGTACATTACGTAGATGGAGCCCCTGGTCTCCGAAGACGAAAATTGCACATGCCACACAGACAGCACTACCAAACCCCGGCAGGAACTTCTTTCTCCTTCTGCCATGCTATTCCAAGAGCAAGTTGACAGCAAGAAAGTGCAGCCAGGCTCAGCCTTTTGATTTGTTTCGAACGCGACACAGACAAAAACACAAACCAGTGAGTGATGATTCAACGCAGCCCATCTCATACTCAGACCTTCAACCAGATCATGGGGAAGTGCACATACGTTAACTGAACCGTCGTCGTTGCGGTTGCATGTCGTCGTCAGAGTCGGATTCATCGGAGGCAGTGTCGAATTCTTCGGAGGTGGAGTTGGATTCATAGCCATTCTCTTCCAGGAAGACATCCAACTCCGAATCACTCATGTCATCAGCACCACTTGTAAAATACCGGTCGTCCTCCGGGTCCAGAAGTTCACTTCTGTATCCAAATCCCAGCACTGTGGACCAGAAATTCCGCGGCCGAACGAACTCGCGTTCAGACTCGTCGTCGTCGTCGTGGACTCCAACGCCCACTTTGCCCGTCGGCATTTGCAGCTTGTGCCAGTTCTTGGAGGCCATGTCGTACAAACAGAACCTCCCGGCTTCTCCCAAGCTGTAATTCCACGAGTACACGAGCACGAATTCGCTGCAAAAGCTGGCATGAATGGCGACGTGACCAACACGGGTCTTCCAATTGGATACTCGACGGAAGCCTTTGGTGGATCGAAGCCAAGCGTAAGTCGCTTTGGGCATGCAATCGAATCTCCTCCACTCTTCGTCAACAAGCTCCCACACCGCAAGGCGACCTAACCTCATTTTCGTTAAAATGATGAATTTCAGTAATAAAATTGGTACAGTTTCAGTTGACTGTCTGACTCAAACCTTACTTGAAACTTTGGACACACTAGAGTTATCCTTTATCTCAAAAAAAGATTCAACTTTCTCATCAAGAAACAGACAGTTATGAGTTTTTTTGAGTTAAGGAATAACTCTATTGAACGTCACGATTTTGGCACTACAAAACATATCAATTTAACAAGTATGACCTTACCTACGGATCGGGACGCACCGACATGCAAGTCGTAATACTCATGCGACGGGCTGGAAACAGTGACATCAAACACGCGGCCTTTCCATGCTCCCAATGTGTCCAGACACGCATGTTGTCGCTTCTTCACATTCCGCAATGCAACCCACTTCAGTGGACTCTTGATTGAGCTCCATCGCGCGGTCTCCAAATTGTACACGGAAATCTGGCGCTGGTGTTCCGTGGTGATGTACAGGCGTCCATTGCATTCCACACAGCCGGTGCTCGCTTGCGCGTCCCGAATCGTTGGTCGACATGGTTTCGTCTCACACCGCTTCGTCTGCGAATCGTACACTTGCGTGTCGAACTCCCGGCTACCCAGAACAATCTTCAACGAGCGCAGCCCATTCTCGCCCTGCGTTACACTCATCCCTATCATCGTCTTCGCATTCGGGTTGATCCGAGCAGGAGGCTGAGGCAACGAGACCGATCTCCTGTATTTCCAATCATAGAGACGGGATGGCATTCTGTAAACCACACTGTCGATTGAAACGAGCTGAGATTCAGAGTCAAGATGATTCGCCCGACTCCGTGTCCAATTCCACGACTTGGAGGCGTTGTTTTAAGTGAGGATTCCGTCCAGTCGACCGCGGGCGCCTTTCGTGGACAAGGCGAAAAAGGGCTTCCGCATGCGCGGATCCTGGAGCGCCAAGCGCTTGCAGGCCACATTGTACCAAGCTTTGCAGACTGTGCGCAGATTGAAGAAATCTTCAAAGGGGGGCAGCTTGGAGTACACATGGTGCGCCAAGTCGATGTGGTTCTGCAAGGTGCCCCACAGAGTCTCGTCCAAGCTGGTGAAGTCGATTACAGTGCTCGAACGAGCTACGGGGGGTTTCCGTCTCCTCGTCTGCCGATGTGCCTCCAAACATCTCGGATTCTTCAAGCTCGGATTCATCAAGGTACGTGTCGGATTCATCATCGGATTCCTCTTCAAAAACAACGACAGGGCGGAGACCACGAGAGCGGGGCACGACGACCTCCAATAATCACAAAGAAACTCTGATTCATGCACCAGTCAGTCAATGAGTGAGTATTCTCTTCATGATCTAGCGCTCAAAGAAAAATTAAGCCTAACGCACGCACTTACGCACATCCTACAACAAACGATCACCCCAAAAAGAACCAAATTGAGCCTCATGTATTTCTAGCCGGAGAAAAATTACCTGTCCCACAGTGGGACACAATGCAAGGTATCAACTATATTAGTTCAATTTATTTGCAAGTACCCAGAACATTACCAACACTTGCACTGCTGTCCCAAGTCAATGAATGTGCCTCCCTATTTTCTCGTATGATTTGCGTATGTCATATGTAGACTTTCTTCTGTCCAATTTCATTTATATTTTTTTGATGTCCTTCATTGATGTGAATTTGACCTCATTTGAATGATATTTTTGGCAATATCTACGATCAATTGAATTTGTCATCTTCAAACCATAAATCCTTGATGTTTGGGGTTAAATGAAGCCACTTGAGCATATGAATACAAGAGTGTTTGGAGCAAGAAGGGTACCGAGAACGTGTTCTCCCAGATCACGGAAACGAAGAAAGCGATGACCACGTCGATCGAAATGCTCCAAAACCCAGCGTGCTTCCAGCTCCCACGTCGATCGATATGCTTCCAGTTGAATTTCATCACACAAATGGAAGCAATTAATTAATCAATTAAGACAAGGATTCAACTGATCGACAAAGAATTCATGTACCACCAATGCAATTGGAGAATTGCTACTACTGCTACTCACCACGCATGCAGATCTTGCAGGCAAGACACCCAAAGCCCAAAACAATCTTGATAGAATTCTGTAAGTGAAGGCGACTTGAATGGAAGACTGAGAGCATCGTCACCTGCATTCAACGCGCCAAAGGCGGCCGCCTCCGTCTCCTCCATAAATGTTTATGGGTATTCACACTCCCAGATAGATAGATAGATAGATAGAAACACCGACCCTAAAGCAAAGGGCCGGCGTGAATAAAGTGTCCGTTCGTAATGTCAATGATCCGATGCCCACCGAACAAAGGAACATTGGAACAATTCACACTCCCACTTGTAGTTGTCCTCTACTTGTTGCATGAAAGAAAGAGGTGAGAAAAAAAATGGAAGTGGTCCCCCCATGGGGCCACCATTTTCAAGCTTTCATTATTAGTCCCTAAGTGACCAATCGACCATTTTCTAGTCGCAGCCCAAACAGCAGTGATTGCACATAGTCAGGAAATGACATTTTTGAAGTTTTATTTTTTGTCGAAATTGGGGGTAAAGATCATGTTCTAGTGTTGTTTGATACATTTCATATGTAATATTGAGGTTCACTAAGGAATTTTTCAAAAACCAAGATCTCAATATTGTCCTAGTAAGTGTTATAAAACTTACTATTTTGGGGAACTAATGATGTTCTCTTATTTGAAAATTTTGCCTTTTTAGATTTTAGAATAGAATGTCTGGTTTTAACTAATCATACCAAATTTCAAATTCTGAAAATAAAATTTGTAATTTTGGTGAATTTTAAATGGTAAATACTTCTAAACTCATTAAATGAGTATCTAAAACTATTTTTGGAAGTTTGACCGCAAGGATAATAACTAATCATCATGCTTCTCATTTTCTTTTTAGACCAAACTTCATCAAAGTTGGAGAAGTAGCATTTTATAACATATCTAGGTTTTTCCTTTACTCCCTCTGTCATTTAAGGGTTAAGCCCTAAACTTTCTACCCCTATTAACTCCTAAACGTCCTAGCGTCCATAAACTGGACGACGAACAGATTGTATCACATCATGTGTTCTCATAACAACGTGGATGAAAGTCATCCATTTTTTTTGGGCAACTGTGTAAACTTTACTATCATTTCATGTGAAAACATGATGAGTATGTGATTGTGGCTATTATTGTCAGCGATTTGAGCACGCAGGTGTCAAAAATGAGCAAAAAAATTTGGAAGCCCATAGTGAATTTCAGAGTCGGGTAGTACCCTGCAGGCTTTCCAGGGCAGGGCTCGGAAGTGGTAGTTTGAATTTTTTCAGGGTTGTGCCCGTTAGTTACAAAACCTGACCCAAAAAAATTCCAACGCTGGGTAGCGTCCAACATGGACACTGACAACATGGGTACGACCAATGACAAAAGAGTTAGCGGATAAGGTTAGCAACAGTGTGCAAGGAATGCAGTCCGCTGTGGCGGGCGTAGTGGCAGTTATTGAATGCAACTGAACTTGATACATTGTGTTCAGAATTTACTAAAAACGACGGCTACACGGACATGATCTCATCAACACAGCCGCAAGAAACATGCCATCATGGCTGTAAACTAAATTGAATTACATTTTTTGCCTTCAATTCACTTACATTTTCTACAGATCTATACCTGCAATGCATTGGCAGTAGCAATGGCAGTAGCATGACAGTAGCATTGGTTCATTGAAGGATGACATTGTCGTGTGGGAAAAGCGTACTCAACATTGAGCAAACTACAAGCAAACTACAGTGGTTGTCAAGCAATGGGCAACATGAAAGATATTGACATAGCCAGGTAGCGAAGCTTCTACAGCTTTTAGAATCAACAATATTGTAGCATTTGGCGTTAGCAAAATGTTTTCGTAAGAGTGATAGTCGTAGAGGATTTAGGTGGTTATTGTATCATGACGCTGCAAGATCCAGAAACGGCAGTGGAATAGACACATGCATGGAGTAGAGCCAGTGTTTGTGAAGCAAAGGAGTAGGCACAGAATAGTAACGGCCAACAAGGCAGAGGATGGGGTTGCGAATGCAGTCTCGAACAAAATGAGCAGCAAGAAGTTGAAGCAGGCAGCGCGGCAGCTACGACGTCCACGGAGCACATCGACGAGTCCGGCTCGAACGGCAGCTATCACAGACCGGAGCCAACAACGACGAGTACAACCGGCCAGACAGAAGAAAGTGAAGGCCTCAACCAGGCAGGAGAAGGCAGACACAACCTCAGAAGATCTGGAGACTCCGGATGTACAAACGCAGCAGAAGACATCGTTGCTGTTACCAGGAGCAACCTCTGAAGCTTGCAATGACACTGCCATACAGACGTGCGAGTCCCAGATACTGCCAGCACAGGTTGATCTAACATGCACGAGGCCCGAACTATATCAATCGAGTGATGAACCTATTCTTGTTAGAGTACCTAGATTTGCATTGTCTGATGATGCACCAATTACTACTCCGGACCCGGACGCATGGGTGCATGGTCGAGTTATAAGATCCTACATAAATGCAGAAAACATGCTGCTAACTTCTGAAATAGATTTTGGACAAAACTACGTCGTGCATCTTCCTTCTGGATCACTGGAGATCTGCATTGCACAAACAGAATTGCTCGTCACTATCAACGATGATGGAGTTGGAGATATCTCCGAAGATGGGCACTCCTCATCAGGCAGCATGACCTCGGA
Organism: Pohlia nutans; assembly: GCA_022496805.1. NCBI lineage: Eukaryota > Viridiplantae > Streptophyta > Bryopsida > Bryales > Mniaceae > Pohlia > Pohlia nutans. Next base: position 26,818,152 of record CM040096.1, read on the forward strand.
CAGTGAATTTGACACGCTAGACGACATGTTGGCAGCTGAAGGTCAAGAACACTGTGATGAGTATGAAAAACCTGATCGTCTGCAACTGTTACAACTCCCCCACTGCACTTCGTCATCCACCAAACCCCGTGCAGTCTTGCTTGAATCAGAGAACCAAACTGCAGTAGATGACATCGTTGAAGTCGGACCGTCCAACTGCGGTTCTGCATATGAGAGAGAAGTACATGGCGACCGAACAGGCGATGTTCAAGGAACCGGTAGAAGAACCCGATTGTCACAGAGGGGTCATGGGCTTTCGAGAGGAAGCCAGAAAGCTAAGCGGAACGAGGACGGCAATGGGTCCGCGCCATCAACGGATCCTGATCCTGAAAATCAGCAACGGAGTCAAGAAGGGCGACGTGGCCGACAGCGGAGATTCCGAGTCTGTAAGTTCTTCACGTCTTTTTCGTTCATTGGAACCTGGGACATCCTTTAACTTAACGGTCGGTCAAGATGGGCGTTGCCAATTCAAGCAAACAGGTGGGCAAGTTCAAGATGCAGTCAATCCTGTCTAGTTGCATCACACTGATTTGCTCCTTGATCGACGGTGTTGACCTCCGAGATCTACTGATTTCCAACTCACCTGCACTGCGATTAGTACAGTCCGAGATCTAGTTATTTGGAACTGCACTCCGATTGACAAATATGGAAATGCACGTGCAGGTCGTGGCCGTCGACGCGGCTCAGGAGGCACTGCAGCTCCGTTTATTCCAGACGCAGATGTCGGCTCCGAGGTCGGACTGCAGAACGTGGTTGTGGGGTCTCACTACGGAGTAGACACTGTGCATGCAGAACGGACCGAAGACCGTGCTCCTCGTGCAGCTCGTGGCCGTGGCTCTCGGCGGTCAGTGCGTACTCATCTCAAAAATGAAGAAGTGTAACATGCAATCATGTAGATGTTACAAGTTGTAACATTTACAGCAAAATAATATATGTTACATGACTTTATAAATGGACTTTGCACATGTTTTTTCATAAAAAAGTTTGTTTTTTATGAACAAAAAGTATACAAGCAAAAGTTTGTTTTTTATGAATGGACTTTGCACATGTTTTTTATGCAAACTTTTGCTTCTATACTTTATATGACATCTACTTAAATCGTTCAAATGTAAATATCATATAACAATTTTGGTTGTTTATCATAATCTTGTTGAAACATCCACATAAATTTCATGTAACAATCTTACAATTGTTTTCATAGAACATGTACATGAACAATATGTAAAAATTATATAAAATATTCCTAAAGTTTTTGTAATATTTCTATTCAAAACATTTATAAGATAATTACAATGGAAAGCACACATGAAAGTTACAAGTGTAACATTCATGTAACTTTTACATAACACGCAATGTTGCAAGTTACAATGTGTAAATTCTGTAGATGTTACATGAAAGTTACACTTTTACATTTGTGAGATGCTGTACACAGTGGGCGGGGAAGGGGCCGAAGTCAAAGACATGGTGGGAATATTATGTCTACATTGAGTGCAACGGACAGATTCAAACTACTATACGCAGATACTGAATGGAGACAAGATTCTTTTGTTTATGCCCATGACAACATGCAATTTACTGGGCCAGAATCGGGAATTACTTTTCCCTGTCGGAAATTGCCATCTTTTTCATCGTTATTTCAAAGATTTTGGACTCCGGCAACGCTACGTGCTATTTGTGATGATACAAATTCATATGCCTCCCAGTTAGACAGAGGTCAAAAACAAAGATACTGGAGCACTGCGAAGCGTACAGAAGCAGAAGCTCGGGAAGCGGTTGTCCATCCTGAAATATCAATTGTTGCACCTTCAACAGAGCCGGTAATTTCTTTTCCCATGTCTCATGCAATTAGTCATACGATACAGTGCAGAAATTCTGTCAGGCGATTGCTCTTCAACTTCCTCTGTCGAACACAGTTATACTAATGTTGCGATCACATGACTATGGAAAATATTGAGTATGTCAGGCACACGTGGGTATAACATGGAATGTATAGTCCATCATGCTATAGAAACCTCGGTATTTGCTATAAAGAATCGTATATAGTAAAATACTCTTGGGAATAGGAAATGGTTACAAGGAAAGCATGGCCAATCAAGAGCCCCTAAATATCCCACAGTGTCCCTAGAAATGACACATTCCCAACAATCAGTACAACGTGATATTTAGAATAATATTTTAGAATTGTCATACAGTACAGGTCATGACTGGATATTGAATTCTTGGATCCTTCCGTATGGTTCGATTTACCAAATCCATCACTTCAATTTTAGTATGACATTTTGAAGTTATAATTACAAATTCCTGCTACACTTGATTACAAACATCATATTCATTTTTGTGAGTACAATCCGTAGGAATACATTTGAATTCAGATACTCTGGAAACGGTGTGTCGTTCCAAATATTATGTTACTGCAAGGTATAACTCGGAAACGTCTGACGGTGTCCCCAAAATTGATAGTTTCAGAAAAAGCATTATAAATTACAATTTCGAATAATATATCTGAATTGTTATACAAATCAAAATTGTAGATATTGAATTTTAGATTCCATCCGTACGGTTAGATTCACCAATGTCATCACTGATATTTTGATTATGACATTTCACAGTTATAATGAAAAATTCCTTCTAAATTTGATTAGAAACAAAATATTGATATTTTTTTGAGTAACATTTGGTGCAATGGATTTAAAATTACATACTCTACAAATAGTGATTTTTAGAGAATTTTGTGTTACTTCAATTGATGGCCTCATTTTAGCAATCCCACATTTGAAATAAAGTCACTGCAATTTTGGCTTGGTCAACTGCTTGACATACTTCCACATTTGTAATGTACATAAAATATGGACCCTAGTAACACCAAATCTAATCATTAGACAGGACAACAACTTCATACAGTATATTTAAAAAATTTAATGAATGTCTGGACGCTAGGACGTTTAGGAGATAACCTCAGTCTATGAAGCCCACTGTTGACGTACAATCAATGCACATGTGGTTGCTTCAATGGCTTGTCACTTGACCTACTCTGACATTTGTAATCTACAAGACAACATGTACCGTAGTAACACCAAATCCAACCATTTGATATGACGAAGACTTCCTACAATATTTACGAAAAATTGAATGACTGTCATCCACGAAGTAATGAGAGTGTCTTGTGCATTGGAATATGGTTGTCGTCCAAGAAGTAGACGATGGGACGTTTTGTTGTTAGTATACACCAAATGTACTGGCTGTACATTTTTCTAACACTATTCTAATAAACATATCCATTACATAAAATAAATAAAACCAGAAAAGTGTGTATCACAATTGGAGTACATGTTTGGATATAGGATTTCTATAGAAATGTAGTAAATAGTGTAAATGAGGTAATTATAGCCTACAACTATATTGAAAGCTATGTATTCATCAAAATCAATATGTTGTATATATACTATAAACATGTAAGGAAATTGGCACATTAGTGGTATGAAATGCTATGTACTCCAAATTAGTATAACAATTTAGTATAACAATTTAGTACAATGTAGTACAATGTAGTACAACAATGTAGTATAACAATGTAGTATAACAATTTAGTATAACAATGTATAACAATTTAATATAACAATGTATAACAATGTATAACAATGTATAACAATTTAGTATAACAATGTAGTACAATGTAGTATAACAATGTAGTACAACAATTTAGTATAACAAAGTATGTACTACAATTATTGTATACAAAATTCTATGCAGTACAATATAGTATGTACCATATGAATGGTATATAGTAAAACCTCTAGGTTGACAAAAATGTAGATGTCGTTATCAATCAACATCGTATATGTCGTTATGAGTGAACAATGTCTATGTCGTTATCAGTGAACATGAAGGAGATATTTATGGGCTTTGTAGTCAATAAGTATTTCAAAATCTATGTATGTGTATTGAATTCCATTGTCCATAGGGAGAAAATCAAAGGTCGAATCATAGGTAATTTTCACTTGTACAGTTTGAAATGGCCATTGTTACGCTCTTGAGAACATTGATCAGAAATCTCAGGTATTGCTCAATTATTGGCAGGGACTGGGAGTACATGGGTGTAATGCAAATCCTACCATGCACGAGGACGTACCGGTTATAGGCAACGACGAATCGGGAGGACCTGTTGATGGCCAGGGTATGCGCCAAAATTATGCACCGGATATGAGTCTCACAAGGGGCGGCAAAAATTGGTGGCGATTGGAGGTTGTTGAGCTCTTGGCATTTTTTGGAGTCAATCTATTGATGGGTATCAACAGACGCCCGAACCATCGCCTATATTGGAAGAACACAGATCCTGCAGTGTATTGTGCATTTATATCCTTAATCATGAGCAGAAGACGGTATGAGGATATTACCAGATGTATTCACATCCTGGTTGACAAAATTGAGCAAGAACGTCGCGTACGTGGTGGCTATGATGCAGACAAAGTTGGCAAGGTTTGGTGGCTCATGACTGAGATTCGCAAACAATGCATTGCACATTGGAATTTGCATCAAATGATCACTGTTGATGAATTGATGGTGGATTACAAGGGAAAGTATTGTCCAATCCGACAGTACCTTCCCAAAAAACCCACAAAATGGGGTATAAAAATTTGGTGTCTTGCAGATGCGTCAACCAAGTATGTCTATACTTGGAACGTGTATACGGGGTCAGATTTGAAAGGAACAGTGCGCAGCAGCTGTCCTGGCGAAGCGAAGACAGGACATGCAGTTGTGATGAAGTTGCTGGAAGAACTCCATCATCGTGGTCATGTCGTTTTGACCGAAAACTTTTTCACGAGCCCAAAATTGCTAGTGGACATGGCTGCAAAAGGTACGTTCGGGACTGGCACGGTTCGTACCAATCGCATCGGCTTACCGTCACGTCTAGCGAATACAAAGTTGTGGACAAAGGAAGTGCAAGGAACAATTGGCTGGCGCATGCATAGCAGTAACAAAATTTCTTGTGTGGTCTGGTGTGACAAAAAACCTGTACTGTTATGTCCACTCATGCAACCCCCATCGTACCTGTCGGTTCGACACCTGTCACCGTGCCACGCAGAAATGCGGGAGTGGTTCTGCAAGTCCCAACGTCACCTGTTCACAAAGAATATACAACATGGATGCGGGGTGTTGACGTCGCTGATCAAATTCGAAGTTCTTATTCATCTCAGGTTCGATCGCATAAATGGTGGTATCGATTGCTATTTTTTTTGCTGGACACTACGGTTGGAAATTGCCATGTCTTGCATAAGGAATTATGCCAAAAACTTGGCCATAGACCGCAAGATCATATGAGCTTCCAAGAGGGTTTAGCCAAAGAGATTTGTGAACCGTGGTGGGTCCGGCGAGGTTGTGTATCACAATGGAATTTGGCTACACCAGCTTTGCATATGCTTGTGAAGACTGACAAGCGACGAGTATGTAAGTATTGTGGACAAAAGTCTCGTGCACGATATCAGTGCGTAGCATGTGGTGGGGCATTTTTACATCACGGGAATTGTTACTCAAAGACTCATTATCCTCTACGCAGGTGAATCATCAAGTCTTGGTAAGTGAACAATTTCTGACAGACCTCGTCATTGCAAGTTCTATCCATTCTCGTGATTCGCCTATTGTTCGTGTATCAAGGTAGTACAACTATAGAATCATTTCAAAATTTCTTGCATGTTGAAATGTAAGATTTTTTCCAAAAACATGTATTCAGTGTCTGTGGAATATGAATGATAGCACTTGCCATTGCGCTTTGGATGACTGGATGAGAGCTCATTCAGGGTTTGCAATTCAAGGACCTCGTGACAGTGCTGATTGAAATTTGAAAAACAAAGGAATGAATGAACATAGTAGTTTTTACTGTCAATTTTTTTATTCCAGGCATTTCTTTTTTAGGCACCTGTTCTAAGATCTAGTTATGAAATATCCAGTTTGAATTGTTATGAACCTCAATTCTTAGCCCCTAAACGTCCCAGGGTGTCCCCAAAATTGACAGTTTGAGAAAAAACATTATAAAGTGCTATCTAGGAGAATATTTCGGAATTGTTATACAAATGAAAGTTGTAGATATTGAATTTTAGGTTCCATCCGTACGGTTAGATTCACCAATGCCATCACTGATATTTTATTATAAAATTTCAAAGTTATAATTAAAATTCCTTCTAAATTTGATTACAAACAAAATATTAATATTTTTTGAGTAAAATTTGTTGGAATGGATTCAGAATGAGATACTCTTGAAATGGTGTTACTTCAATTTATGACCTCATTTTAGCAAGCCCACTTTTGAACTAAAGTCAATGCAATTTTGGCTTGATCAACTGCTTGACATACTTCCACATTTGTAATTTTTTTTTAAAAATGTACCTTAGTAACACCAAATCCAACCATTAGATAGAACAACAACTTCATAAAGTATTTTTAAAAAATTGAATGAGTTTCATCCATGAAGTAATGTGAGTGTAGTGTGAGTTGGAATCTGTTCGTCGTCCAGAAACTGGACGCTGGGACGTTTAGGGGTTAGTGAACGTATAGTACACTCTGTTTAGGGCACTTTCAGTTGCTGCGTTGTTACGAGGATCTATATTTTCACTCCCATAATGCCAAAAATGTATGGCCCACAGCTATGAACTATAGTAGACGAGGTTGGCTTACAGTTGTCATGATTGAATGACATTATCATGCTTGAAGCAGTGGCCACGTCAGTCCTCATTCTAAGATCATCCATTTTGTGTTGGCAGTACAGATGTCACTGGCGCGCACTTCATGACGTAGCTGAACCTGTGGACTTCATAGCACTGGCAGGGTTGTCAGTTAGACGGTCCAATCCTGGCAGCGCAGCTACAACCGGCAGCACATCTCTGAGCAGCCTGCAATTGCTCAACGCCGATTGCTCAACGCCTGTTCCTGTACAGCACGAACTTCATCTCACGGGCCAGCGCTTTCAGTATTTTTGGCCTCCAATGTAGCCATCGGTAGCTCCTGCTTTGCCAATTATCAATCTCAATTGCAAGGCAACAGACGCGGCTGCCTGTTTTTTTCTTTCCTTCTGTTTTTTGATTTTGCAGTGAAGACCGGATTCGGTATGCTTGTGCTCTGTGTACATGAAGTGAAGGGCGGAACATTCGGTGTACTGCTGCTCAAACCTGCTTTCTGAACTCAAGGATGCAGAAAGCGTCATCTTTTGCTCTCTGCTGTGAAAGACGGAGGATTCCATCTAGCTGTACTTGATTTTTTTTCCGGTGAACTGAAGGATGCCGTCTTTGCTTCCGCTCTGACTTTCCTGTTTACTGAAGTGAAGGTCGGAGCATCAGTGTTGCTTCTGCATGATGCCGGCTCTCTGCACTAAAACCTGGAGGATTCGATCTTCCTGCCTTTTTTTTCTTCTTCTCTGTGAAGTCTAGGACGGCTGTCGCTGCGTGTTTCTTTCTTGGTTTTGCAATCTCAAGTGAAACGGCGGCCGGATCTGTCGGCAACAGCAATCAATCCGGTGGATGGGGTTTGTCTTCCGCGGACACAAGGTCACTGTAATGAACTGTCTTCCACTTGCCTCAGACCAAGCTCAGCAGAGTCGAAAACTTTGGGAAGAGTACTTTGCCGATCCTTCCCACTGCTGAAACAGTCAAGTTGACAAGGTATCCCACGACTGCTAGCAAGTGGATGTCAGCCTTGGATGTCTCAACAACGACGTCAAGAATCGGTCCGGCTACATCTCTCAGCAACGACAGCAAGAATCACTCCGGCCATATCTCTCATCACCGACGGTCGATCCTTGCGTATCAGGAACGCAGACGTTTCTAAGAGATCTATGCTCGGCTGCGTGGCTGCTTTCTTCGCGATGAGCACAGATTTTGCGTATCAGGAACGCAGATGTTTCATGCATGATCTGTGCTCATCGTGAAGAAAGCAGCCATGCAGCCGAGCACCAGGGCGGCAGTTAGATTCCGTTTCAATTGAACAGCCACAAGGGCAGCACCTGCGCCATTCCCGCCACTTTTGATGATTTTTTTTTGTCGGGAAACAAAAATAGGCCCATGAGGCGCAGTTGCCCTGCCTTCAAAGTTTGCCCTGCTTTTAGACATTCGCTGTGGTCAATACCTGCCCAACTGCCGACAGCTATACTACACATTTTTGCAAAAGATTATGATGTATGTACATGTAAATCTCGAATATTATGCTCAAATTTGTATCATTTTTGTCATATCTTTGAGACCACCGACTTCGATTTCCAATCCACACCTTCTTTATTGAGTTATTGCGCCTGCCATGTTTTTTTTTCACAATCTCCATTTCCAGGCAGTTTTCAAGCTTCCTTGTTTGCAAGGCTACATTTTCTGCGGATTTTCAAGGTTTTCATGATGTTTTTGGCATTTTTGATAGCCTACAATGTCTTCATCACTATGCAAGTTCTTTCAAATTTTTTGAAAATTTATCGTGCTTGTAATGTGTGTTCAAAGTTCACGGTTATCACCTGCCCGCCTTGGTCAACGCCACAATTTCCATGGTCAAACCTTATAATCTTTCAATCCATTGTGCATTTTCTGCTCAATTTTTCACCATACTCAAATAAGGTAATAAGCACTAAGATCTTACGGATTCATCATCCAAACTTCAAAAAATTCATGTCCACAGCAGTCATTCTCGAACTCCTCTTTTTTGGCCACATTTCAACATCCTGAAGGATTGGTACGTTAAGGGGTTAAAGTTTCAAAGATTCTCTTCAATGCTCTTCAAGGATACTCTTGGATGCTCTTTTCTTTTCATTTAACCCTTAAAAGTCCAGAGAGCCGGTCCGACCAATATTATATAGCAGTATTTCATTGTATTTGGCATGGTTCTACACTTCGTATGGGCTTTAAGATTCATGTCGACATGGTTTTAATGAGCTATTGGGGTCTCAATTTGAAACTTCTACTTACAACAAATGTCAAATATACGCCATTGCTCTATTAACTTATACTAAGTTGTGTATGTTTGGACTTTGGCCATTATTGCATGAGTGGGCCCATGGAAACCTACTGAAAGCATGACCACTACTAAGACTGGTATCCCTATTTCCAAACCTCATAGACTTATATTTTGCTAGACAAGAGGAGTCTAACTTGTATTCATAAACAAAATACCAACCTCAAATGCTTTGGATGGAAAAAAAAATTCTTAGTCAAATCGGGACATCAATTTTTCCCATGGATACACTATACTAATCACATATAAGTATACGTGACTGCACAGAAGGGATATTAATTTGAACATTGCCGCACTGTTACCTATACATACAATAAATATATTTAGAACTGAAAATATTGATGTATATTTACATTAAACACATATTTAGGACACACTAGATATGTATATAAAGGTATTTAGATGTATAACCCCTCGTATACAGGGGGTTTTATAAAGGATCATGAGCGCCCGTGATTCTTAAACATAATGACAAGTGCACCCTGCGAGCAATTTTCAATAAGAGATTTGAGGATACTAGTCATTGGTGGAAATGCTCTTAGAGCATCTCCACCAGCAACTTTGAATTGCATTATGAAGGTGATCCAAACATTACATAGCATATCATATGGTTTCCTACCAACATCATTCAATTAGACTCTGAATATAGTAAATAAGCCTCACTAGTCACCATGTATGGATTCTGCAATTATGATGTGCAATCAATTCCTAAACACCGAGGGGGGTCTCCCATCCAAAATTGCCTCATTTTAGTCATTTTTGTTGATGATCTCTAAATTATTTTCAAAACATTATTTTCATATTCCAACCGTAGGATCTTGTACTCTTAGGCCTTATAAACCATCCCTCAAATTTTCAAAACATTTGACGGTACGGATGTCAAAATAATAGCAAGTGAAGTTGAAATTTTGAAATTTCAAGCCCTGAAAAATCCAAGAAGCCTTGCTTTGATGGGCTCCCAAACCAAAAACAAATAAAAATTGAAATGATGTGCCATTTTTGACCACCCTCAAGATGAAGTAGTCAACAAGATGCATGATTGGCTCAATTTGACGAGATGTTCAATTTGTTAGCATTTTTCAGAGACCTTGTAATGGGTGGGGGTATAAAAGAATGCAAGAGATTTTGGCTAAATTAGATTATCCCTTCAACTCTCCTCCAATTTGAAAAGCCCACAACTCATGGAATGCAACCCATGTGAGCTGGTCAAAAGTTCCTTTGAGGTACTTGATGAATCTCGTTGGCTTAGATTTTTTGGCATGCTTACCCGAAGTGTTGAAGCTACCTTCAACATTGAGGTGTTTCACTTTGAGAATTTCCCCTAAGTAGAGTTTTGATCATATGTACATAATTCCAATTGGGTTGGGAAGAAGACTTGTTTACTCGTAACATCAAACTTTTTGTTTTGAAAAAAAAATATATTTTTGGGCCTAGGCAGCCCGGGAAAATGGGTAGCGACCACAAAATGGTCTCTTGGGAGCTTAGGGATTAAGAAGAGAAAATATTGTAGCATGGAAGCAGGTTTGGTGGAAAATAATTCTTAAATGTCAAGTTGAAGAAATTAGAAAATTATCTTATTATTAGAGTTATTTGTAAAGGGAATCGGTCTTTTGTCCTCCTTTTTCATGGAAAAGAAAATCTAAATTGTATTTGAGTGTAGCCGCAAAGTAATCCTGTGAAATAAACTCAGGATTTGAGTGTTTTATGGAGGTGTCAGTTGCCACAAATAGTACAAATCTCCCCAAAAAAAAATCTCCACAAATGGCACAAATCTCTGCTTACTACCACTACCTCCCTCATTTAGATCTGAGATCTAACTTCGAAATTCAAGTCCCTCCCATCAACCAACGTCCCTGACACCACCACACAAGGAATTTGTGACTTGACTTGGCGTTCAGTAAAAGCAAGGACAAAACTGGTGTTTTGGAATTCTTGACGGCTGAATTGAGTCTTTCCTGAGTTCTATTTCTGGTCTACAGTGAACCCTGCCAGTGGCATCGGCGACCCTGTGCTTTTCAATTTGGAGGTTACAAACCCAAGGTTTGGGGTACTTTGCGGATAACTCTATTAAGTCAAAAACTTGAAATATTCAGGAATATAGAAAATCTGAGACGAAGTTTACATGGAAGCCTTCTAGGGTGGATGTGATCCCTTATAGAGGTAGAGTCTTTGTCTCTAATGATAGGATGCTACAATCTCACATGAACCAGGTGGGTTCGACGCCTCGTAATGGCAGTTTAGCTTAAAAAATTAAATTTTATATTAGATTTATTTGGTTATGCCAAATATGCAATAGTTAACTTTTACCATCATAATACAATAGATCAGTTGAGGATTTCCCCCTTTTCGAACTGGATCAAATGAGAATCTTTTAATGAGATCTAGTTTTTACTTTTTACCTTCTACAAGAGGTCGTACCACTGGCATAAGGTGGTTCTTCTTTTAAGAGCCATGCCTAGAACTTCAATTTTCCCATTTTTGTAGGTCCCCATGGTAATTCACTTCTTAGAAGTTAACACTGCCTATGCTCACATCTATGCTCATGATAACAATGACCTTGGATGCATGTAACCTGCCAATTGTAGAAAAGGGGATTTCATGAACTGCTCTATTATATTATGATGGCAAAGGTTTATTTGTTATTTTTATTAAATATATTCAGCAATGAGGCACCGAACTTGCTTCCAAGTGCTTCCAAAGTACCAATTACATTACACTAGCTTTAGTTGTTTTGAGGGCCTTGAATTGGATCATAACCCTGGATTGCCTAGGTCCATTGACTATTTGATGTGCACTTTTGGTGCTTGAGGGGCGTTCAAGGGTGGGGGAGTGTGCTCTTCAAATGTAGATGAATAATTTTAGCGAGTCAACTTTAGCGTACATGGGTGCGGATGCTCTGACAATATGGTCGAGCTGTCATTTCTAAGCGGGCCCTCAATATCAAAATTTTCTAAATCCCCCCCCCCCCCCCCCCCTGGACGTTAATGCAAGAGGACAAAAACTACCTCCTATTTTGAACATGTAGGGGCCACCTTAAAAAAGAACCCGCTCTTCCAAGGGTTTAAAATTCCCGTGGGGGTCTCCCTAGACCAAATTTGGACCGTAGACCCCAAATTTGCAAAAACAAATTGCCAAAAAAAGACCCTCTGGTGCCCAAAATGAAAATTTCAGAAAATAGGGCTATGGGTGAACAGTGCTTGCATTAACGACCGGGGGCTTTAGAGTTGGGGCTCAATATCCTGTTCCGGCCAACTTGGACGTGGAACAGTGGGAACGATCTGATTCTTGTATTCAGTGTCTCCTTCCAAATAAATTGTTGACGAACCCATACACATCCATTTTCGGAGAGGTAGAGGGCTATTCAGAGTGCTGGTGGAGATGCTCTGACACTGAAATTTTGAAAAACTACAACTGGTAGAAGTCCCCCCACTTGTGTACTGTACTGTACTGTAGATGCCTAAACCCTAAAAATAGCAAGAGTACAAGCGGATGCCCACAATGCTGATTACTGTGGGGCTCGATTGTCAATGCCGATGGTGTTTTACTCACTGGCTCTCTCTGATGAGTCTCTCTGTTTCTTCTGTCTCTCGTGTTTTAACAGGACTCTTTGCCGCGTCGATGTAGGAAAGCCCTACGCTATCCTTTCATGACCTTCAACTTCTCTGCAACTCTGCAAGGCATGCAATGCAGGCTTATTAACTTCAATAGCTGCTCTTCTCTTCTCTTGTAGCAGTTCATTGTTCGCTCCAGCTGCGTGCTGGACTCGGGGTACACTTTGGTGCTTTCTCACTGGCATCAATACTCTCCTCAATTGCATGAGACATCATCATCCTTGTGTCAGTCACTCGTGTGCACATCAGTGGAGAGTAGTTCAACAACTTGGTGCCTAACCTCTCGTTGGATATGAGTGCATAACCTAATCCCGGTCCAATTGTGTACGTGTGTCTGGAGCATTTCGAGTGACTGCTTTGGTTCGATTCAGCTGCTTATTCGCAGGTGGCATTCCAATTTGTTGAGGCAAACGAGGTTTGAATTCTGGGTCTTTGAATAACTCCCTGGCCTTCTTAACCTCGGTCGGTAGTATTACCGGTACTGTGAGCGAGGGCTTTAGGGTTTGGGTCTAGGGTTTGATATCTCTCTACCTAATCTACGGGCTCCCTTTACTTTGGGACATTGCATTGCTTCCTTTAACATTGGAACAGAGACATTTCTCGTATTCATTGATTGACTGCGGGAGTCTGAATTTCGGATCTGATTAGGGTGATTGTCCATCCGAGGGTTTAATTGTTGCGAACAGCTTGACTTTACTTGCAAGCAAGCATCCGTGTTTTGACGGTAAATTTTGCACCAGAGGGAATATGCTTGATATTCTGGGATTTGAATCACTTTTATTCAGCAGGACAGTGTGTGTTACATGAGGCTTGAAGAGATTGCCGACTGAGTTGGTCCAATAAAGTAGTAATTCTGGGGTTTAGGGTCTACGTTTGGTGGCGAGCAGAGATTGGAAGGCAAGCTTTTTAATATTATCAGCTGGAGATATCAAGACATCAGCAAGAGTTTGGGGATGTTCAGTATGAACAGATGACAAAGCTTTGAAGGTTTAGGTCGATTTTTATATAAAAAATTAGGTCTTGCAAATTTGAGGTCACCTTTTTGAGACGCTCAAATAGAAGCAAGGGCTAAGTCGTTACAGTGTGTATGTGTTTTTGGATGTCTCGGTTTGTAGGGTTTTAGAAGCTTTTGGCACAAGCCATTTATTCATTCCCTTTACGAGTTTGAGGTTCGCCCAAACATCTCAAGTTGTTTTGAGGTGGCTCATTTCATAGTGTACACACGTTAACCCTTTTTTTCTTCAGGCTCTGGTTTTTGTAAATTCAATGCCACCTTGCTGACAGGGGATAGTATTCTTCGCTAGAATCTCCTGCATTCAGTTTCCACATCAACAAGGAGTCTGTTTAGGTGTGTGTCGGTAGATATGGAGAAGAGGAAAGCACAGATCCCCCTCGTGTGCCACGGACACTCTCGTCCCATTGTGGATCTTTCATACAGCCCTATTACCCCTGATGGTTTCTTTCTGGTCAGCGCTAGCAAAGGTACGTGCAACTGACTCTTTTGCAGCCAATTTACTTTCTTTTTGCTCTAGTTATAAAATGAAGTTGCTGCCATTAGATTGCCCCAGTGTGTTCTTCGATATGTGAAGATTTTAGAGTATAGTGTGGGGCAACTGGCTGTTTAAGAAATTTACAAGCTTAACTTACCTTACTATTGCAATAGATTTATTAATTGTTATTTTGGTGTGCAGATGGGAAGCCCATGCTCCGGAATGGTGAGACAGGCGACTGGATTGGAACCTTCGACGGCCACAAAGGAGCTGTATGGGCAGCCTGCCTTGATACTCCTGCAATGCGCTGTGCCACTGCATCTGCTGACTTCAGCGCGTAAGTCATTTTCTTACAATCAAGTTGCATCTGTACAATTAGAAACTCCACTACAAGTTATTTCAAATGATGAAAAATTAAAATTCTCGTGCATGTCTACAATTTTATTTTTACTGTATATTAGTAAAATTTAGGATTTAGACAACTTATTATATCATGATGATACTTTCGCAATTTTAGCCTATCGTACTAATATCACGTGCTAAATTTTTAAAATCTATTTTTTGGTATAATGCTTCTAGATCGATTTGACTGAGATCTATGATGTTTTCTCCAATTCAATTGTTTAAATCATGATTAACACCTTTTCTTTTTTTAGACATCTTGGACTTTCAAAAAGTTGTAGGAGGGATATATTATAGCTCATTGATATGCTACTAGTGGCATTTGGCTCGGACTGTTCAATGAATTTAACTCTAGAAAATCATGGCCTTATGCCTTTACTCCTTTGCAGCAATTTAGAGTGCATGTTTAAAATCAAGTCTCGTCAGAGAAGGTTATGTTTAAATTTTGAAGCAGGTATCTCTGCAATATAGATGCATGCGATTTTTCACTGAATCCATTCATTGCGAAGTTCGAGAATTTGAGCTATGGATCATTTTCGATGAGGAGTTGGTTTGAGTTCTAAACATTAGGAGTTGGACTTGGATTGCAGGAGAGTGTGGGATGCTTTGACAGGGGACGAGCTTTGCTCTTTTGAACATAAGCATATAGTTCGAACTTGTGCATTTTCTGAGGTCTGCATTTTCTGCCCTTCCTTTCTCTTTACTTCAATTCACACTTTGAATGTATTTCTATGAGTATCCGTTGAGAAATAGAATGGGCATCGGATTGATATATATATATATATATATATATATATATATATATATATATATATATATATATATATATATATATATATATAAAGTCTTGAGTTAACCTTACCTTGTGTTTTTGATTTCTGATTGTTGTGTCAGAGCACAACCCACTTGCTGACAGGAGGTGCAGAGAAAGTGCTGCGGATTTTCGATCTGGGTAGGCCAGATGCACCTCCCACGCTGCTGGAAAGCTCTCCGGAGACTCCAATCAGAGCAGCAGTTTGGCATCACAGCGACCAGACCATATTGAGCTCATCGAATGACATTGGGGGTGTAAGGTATGCCAGCATTGCATACATGCGACTTTCTCCAGTTTCTAGTTCCGTATTGCAAACCTTGAGAATTTCAAGCTGACTCTTTAAAACAGTTAGAATTACAAAGTTTGAAATCCTAATGACTAGGCATGAATAACTTACCGGTAAGTTAACAATTTACGATGAGATTGATTTAGTGGACATTAATTGTTATGCTTCAAGGGGCACTGCCGTTATTTCTATAAGTCTCATGTTACACGTTTTTTTATGTTAAAATGACCAGAGTATGGGACGTGAGGACCAAATCTGTGGTGCGGACTTTGGATACAAAATCCTCTTGCACCAGCGTGGAGGTCAGCAGAGACGGTCGGTACATCACCACAGCTGACGGCAATAACGTGAAGTTTTGGGATGCTAATCAGTAAGTTTTTTATTAACCCTTCAAGGACCAAGGATTCACAGTTTAAAAATGAAAAATTCAATTGATCATATTGTGAAAAATATAATTCAGATGGGACCAAATTTTATATCACTGGAACTAGTGAAGATCATTGCATATGTTGGCCAAAAAACAAATAAATTCGAATAAGAGAAAGTCCAAATAGGATCTACTCAAAACTGTTAAAAAACATGGTGACCATTCTGGTCACCGTGGACGCTTACGGGTTAACGTGGTGGAATTGTTGATGTTTGGAGGAATATGCCCTTAGAATTGGTTATCTAAGAGTTTTCACAGCTACCACCACTTTTACGTTTTTAAGTTATTGATTGATGCAAGTACGTTGTACTCTCTAATTGCACATTCCCCCTGCATATCCTGAGAATCTGTACACATTTGATTGGACGAGGGTTGAGTGTAATATCTGACAAATTCATATATATATTTTCTGTGCAGCTTTGGGTTGGTAAAGAACTTCACAATGCCGAGGCCAGTGGAATCAGCGTCACTTTTTCCCTCTCGCGGCAAGTTCATTGCAGGCGGTGATGACATGTGGGTTCGTCTCTTTGATTTTGACACTGGCGATGAAATTGGTGAGTCCCTTGTTCCTGATCCTGGAATGAATTACTTTGCATGCTTTTTGGATGAGATTCCATCTGATAAGGGAGGAATCCTTTCTCAAGGGACCGTGGGTAGAAGACCATAAGTGGAGTAAATGTTAGTTACAAGTGCGTATTTAGAATCTACGGAGTAGTAAATATGATAATTTACAACAGCTGAAGAGTCAAAGCCTCCCTGTGAGCTAAAACCTTGAAAATCCATAACTTTTTCATGTGATATCCAAGTAACACGTATTTTAGTTGGAATCTTAGGGACAAGGTCCACATGAAAATTTCCATAGTAAGAAGGGAAATCACTAAAGGTTTGCATATCAAGCTTTTCTTTGCTTTGAATAGTGTGTCACTTGTTGCCTAGTTTTCCTGACTTCTTTTGCCGTGGTACGCAGAATGTAACAAAGGGCACCATGGCCCTGTGCACTGTGTTCGATTCTCGCCAGGAGGTGAGTCATATGCCTCAGGCTCCGAGGATGGCACCATTCGTATCTGGAAGACGGTGACTGGAAACGAGGAGGCTGAGGTGGCTGAAGCAGGGAATAATAACAATCAGATCAAGGTCAGAGTGGATGAGGTGGCAAGGAAGGTTCAAGGCTTTCACATCGCTCAAGAAGAGCAAGGCTCCCACTTCTGATCTTTCCTTCACAGCCAAAGACCTGCTCTTCTTGTCTCTCCTGTTCTAGTTCATATCAAAACGTCATGACTAGGGTTTGCTGAGACTGGTTCTTGTGGAGCTTTTGGGAGGCTACCCTCGCTTGTAATCAAGGGTCCTGTTCGTCATTGTTGCATGTACTGTACTGTACTGTACTGTATCAGGGCTGAGAGTCTGGAGAGGTTTTGCATGTACAAGTCTGCTTGTACAGTGACTCCAAAAACTGAGTCTATGCGTCAAACAAGGACTTTAGTGGGCCTTTCTCAAAAAGATAATGATATATTTAGGAAATGTAAAATGTAACTATAAAAGAACTATAAGTTAACTGTCAGATGATGTCATGGTGACGTCATCAACTTCACTAGGGTTTCAGTGAGAAGTAGAGAGACGTCGACGTCGCATAGACTCAGTTTTTGAGTTGCCGCTTGCTACCTTCTGTGAGAGCTCTCATTTTCTTGTTTCTTCATCGTTTTGAGTCAAATTTTTTTTGTGGGTTTCGTGTGTTTGTCTTGAATACTTCTTGTGGCTTTGTAGAAGTTGTATAGAAAGATGAGACCTATTTCACGAGAGAAAGAGCAAAATATTGTAGCATTGATAGAGAAAGGAAGGAGCAGTAGAGAGATTGCAAAGAGCGTGGGTTTGGCACAATCTACAGTTAATAGAGTGAGAATGAGGCTTTCTACAAGTGTAGCATTGTCTAAAGGAGGTCGTCCAAAGGTCCTAACAGAGTGGGAGAAGCGTTATGCTTCACGGCTAGTTACTGTTGGCGGTTTAGAAATTGCAACAGAGGCATCAAAAGTGCTTCGAAGAGAGACGGGTGTAAAGATGTGCGACAATACCTTGAGGAATGCATTGAGAGAACAAGGATTGTCTTCTTTTACAAAGGTTAAGAAGCCTGCTTTGAGTCAGAAGAACATCAAAGATAGATTTCGTTTTGCTCAAATGCACAAAGATTGGACTGTGAGTGATTGGGAGCGGGTGGTGTTTAGTGATGAAACTAAAATATGTCGTTTCAATTCAGATGGGAGGAGTTGGTGTTGGGTAGAGAAAGAAAACATCCCTGTGCGTGCTGTGAACCAAACTGTGAAGCATGGTGGAGGCTCTATAATGCTTTGGGGTTGTTTGACTTGTAGAGGATTGGGGTCATTGCAGAATATACAAGGGCGCTTGAATGCTAGAGGCTACATTGCAATTTTAGAGCAAGATTTGTGTGGTACATTGCTTGCATTTGGGTTCAATCTTGAAGAAATCATTTTTCAACAAGATAATGCTGCTGTGCATACAGCCAAGATTGTTCGAGAATGGCTTGGGAAGCAACCATTTTGTGTTTTAGAGTGGCTTGCACAATCCCCTGACTTAAATCCTATTGAACACATATGGGCTTTACTAAAACGGTGATTGAACTCATACTCTAGTCCTCCCAGTGGTATTATTCAATTATGGGCTCGAGTGCAAGAAGTTTGCAACTCTATTAGTCTAGAGGAGTGTAGAGGATTGTATGCTAGCATGCCTGATCGAATTGCAGCTGTTTTAGCTGCAAAATGGCGATGGACAAATTTTTGAGTGTCTTCTACACTCTAGTGCAAAAACCGAGTCTATGTACACACTTTTCTTCAACATCTATATCTACTTTGTTGTAATTGAAATCATGATTTTATCATTACAATGGTGTGTAGAACTTTATACTCTACAATTTTTGTTTTTATGGCTTTTCATTTCGATCACTCTTGTTTCCTACATTGTCATTTGAAGTTTCAAGTTCCTTGCATAGACTCGGTTTTTGGAGTCACTGTACATGCAGAAATGAAGACCTGGTTTCGGTCGACCCATGGAAATACAAGAGCTTCTGATGACCTTGAAGAATTGGACTTCTTTCTACTGTGCCTGGTTTGTATTTGTGAGAGAAGCAGATTTGTTTGGGTACGTGAATTGATCACACATGAATAATTATTCCAGATTTGCCTTTTATTAACCCCTAAACATACTGACCTTTTGAACAGAAGTAGATGCTAGCCTCAAAAATACATATTAGCATGGCTCCGTTGCACATGAGAGGACCATTGCAAGCATAAAATCTACTCAACAAATTTGACGTACGTGCATTTGGAGGCCTCTCCAATATTATCAACATCTCCCCATCACAAGAGATTTACTTTAATTGGTAGAGAACGTAATAGGCTTGCAAAGATGACTTGGATGAAAGTCAACCGAGATTGTATGAGAAAGTTACAAGGTTTTGAATATGTTCGTGATTTAGTTTCTAGGCGTTGGGACGTTTAGGGGTTAATAGAATAAATCAGCAAGTGCGTTGATGAACTCTTCCAGGAATCTTAATAAGCATAATACTCTTCCCGTAAACAAAGCTACATCCTAAAGACAATTTAGAGTTGGTGTGCTCATAAAGTTACTCCCTTTGTCCGTAAATAATTGTCCTATTTTTTTGCAGTTTTTTGTCCCAAATAGGGACAAAAAAAACCAAAAGAATATTGTTTTTCAATCCAACATTTCTTTGAGAGTATTCTATAGAATAAAACATTTAGCATGTTCCTTCGATAATTCGCAAATAGAAATGTACATAATCTATTTATATTACTAGGTGCATTATGTCATGACCTTGTGTTATATTCTCATCCAAAAAGATGGTCAACTTTTCATCTTCACATATTTCCATCCAAGCTTTGAAAGCGCTATTGAGTTCTATATGTGGTTTTAGGAAAGTTTTATAGAAAACATCACTTCGCAAGAAAGTTATTTCGCAATTGGCTACCATTGCAAGAATTTTCAATCGCAACTCTAGCAATTTGCCTATTGAATTTGCAGCTCCCTGGCAATTCGCAGCAATTCACAACAATTTGCATTTTTGGAATATTTTGGAATTAATATATAAATGAAAGTTCTAGATTTTGAATTTTAGATTCCATCCATTTTGAATTTTAGATTCCATCCGTATAGATTGATTCACCAATACTAACACTAATATTTTATTATAAAATTTGAAAGTTAAAATTATATATTCCTTCTAAATTTGATTACAAACAAAACATTAACATTTTTTGAGTGAAATTTGTTGGAATGGATTTGGAATGAGATACTCTTAACCCTTTGACGTACCAGCATCCATATTATGGACGTTGGATGATTTCTAACGCGTCCTTTCACCACATACTATGATGTTTTCATCCATCCAAAATTCTCTTGATTCTTGTGCTAGTTGACTATCATTTGTACAGTATGGATTTTCAAAATAAGATAATGTGAATTTTTGAAGAATATCAAAAGTGGTTTATGTCAAGTTTCATTCTTAGTTCAAAAAGTGAGACTTTAAACATGATTTTCCATAATAAGTAGAATCAAATAATGGAAACCATGCCATCTAGAAGTGCATGTTATTCCAATTTCATTAAAATATTTTTTGATTTTTTTGAGTTAATTTTGGATTTGATATTGAATTTCACGAGAAAACCTTGCAAAATTAATTAAAAAGTATTAATAATAAATATGATGAATCCAACCGTACAGATGTTATTTTCACATTGACATTTACAACTTTGCTTTGTACATCATTTCCATTTTTATTTTTCATCAAACATTTTATAACAAATCTTTGAAAACAGTGTTGAATCGGGACATTAAAGGGTTAAAGGGTTAACGTGGTGATTTTTTGAATTTCTTGTGCTAATAAAATCTACAACCTCATTTTTGCACTAATTAAATCTATGACCTCATTCTTGCAAGGTCACTTTTGAACTACAGTCAATGCATTTTGGCTTGGTCAACAACTTGGCATACTTCTACATTTGTAATTTAGAAAAATATGTATCTAGTATCACCAAATCCAACCATTGGATAGGACAACTTAACCCTTAAACGTCAACGTAAGCCCCATGGGCTTACTTAAAAGAATATAATCAAGAAAAAAGTAGATTTTCTCAACCAAATCAAGCGTGGATTGGTGCGTTGGAAAGCTACTGAAAAAGCGATCTAGATTGCAAATTTGCGCCTCATTTGAGAGATTGTGGAATCGTTGGTAAGCAATCAAAGTTATGAAATTGAACGAGTTTTTGAGGTTGGGGCAGCTGAGATGCCGCAGTGCTACAGGTTGCCAGCAGTGTCCCGTTTTTGCATTTTTTTCGTTTTTTTTTTTTTTTTTTTTTCCCTCCGAAAATTTAGATGCCTTCTGGGCTGCCCCGCCCAAACCCTCTTGACGTTTAAGGATTAATGAAGTATCTCCAAAAATTTGGATGACTTTCATCCAAGCATTGATGAGAATATAGGGTGCATTTGAATTTGTTAGTCGTTCACAAAATGGACGTTGTGACAATTAGGGGTTAAATTAGAAAGTAACCATACGATTGTATTCTCATCTAGAGTGGAGACAATTTGCCAAAATAAGGGAATCAACCAATGGTAGAATTTCAAGATTATAATATAACTTTGAACTATATAATGCACACTCAAAAATGAGATTTTGGAAGGTGTGTGACTTCAAAGTTAAATAGAATTTGGGTTAAATTTTCTACAATGAAAGTGACATAAATTACAATGGAGAGGTGTTGACATAGGTCATTGTTGAACTTTCATATTGTTTGGAAGCTTTTGCTATATGTTTTGATATTTGCAATATTTTGATGACTTGTACAAGTATTTTGATAGTTTCACTACTCCAAATTGAAATTTTATCTTTTTAGTAGATGTGTATTATAAATCTCCAACTTCACAATTCAATGTCTTCTAGGCATGTGGTCGGCTAGGCACTAGGGGTTAACAACCAAAAGTTCCAACATCCAACAACTGAATAAGAAAAAAAATTAAAAGCCTTGTAACTTTCTCATACAATCTCAGATGACTTTCATCCTAGTACCCTTTCCAAGCCTATTAATTTATGTACCATTTTCAGTAAATCTCTTACCACGGGGAGATGTTAATATATTGGAGAGGCCTCCAACTACAATTATGCTTGCAATCCTCCTCTCATGTACACCTCATGTAAATGTGAACCACGCCAATATCTATTTGAGGCTAGCATTTATATATTTTGTGTTGGAAGGGTTGGTACATTCAAGGGTTAAAGCATTTTGTATCCCAAGAATACATACCATTATTTCACTTCATTTCAGACCACAATTTCTTTGATTGATACTGGATAACTAGGCATACCAACTTCTTTAAAGACGATCCTCTAGAGAGGATGGTGATATCATCAAAATGAGCATGGAGATCCATAACCGTATGTTTCCTTCCTGGATGTTTCTGGAATCAGTGACTTCCACTGCATCAAGAGGTATAACCACATTAATAAACCCTCTGGTGCCGCAACTCCTTTAAAAACCCTCAACGAATCACAGTAGACATCGACATGATCTGTCCACAAAACACTCTGTTCCGCTAAACAGAAGTCCAGGAACACAGGAGTCAAATGCTCTCCAGAAACATCTTAAACCAAAGGTCTCGAAAGAAAACAAAACAACCGAAATGATGCCACATCTAGTAACTGCAAACTCACTAATGGTCATAGAAAGGAATAAGATTAGGGAGGCATGAAAAAAACAACTGGACTTGATAAGAGTACGTGCAAAAGGTGGTGTTCAAGAACACCGAGTTTAAAAAGAAGACGAGCCAGAGGCAGGCACACAACTACCTAGCCTCCGAACCCGTACAGGGTGCGCCCCTGCCGTTTGAGCGCATACACCACATCCATAGCCGTCACAGTCTTCCGACGGGCATGCTCAGTGTACGTGACCGCATCTCGGATCACATTCTCCAAAAATATCTTCAACACACCACGAGTCTCCTCGTATATCAGCCCACTGATACGCTTCACGCCACCCCTCCTGGCCAACCGCCGGATCGCCGGCTTCGTGATGCCCTGGATGTTGTCGCGCAACACCTTCCGGTGCCGCTTGGCGCCACCCTTGCCCAAACCCTTGCCTCCCTTGCCGCGCCCCGACATAGCTCCCAAACTCGAAACGCACGGTCGCAGCAAAACTCGTAAGCAGATGATACAACGACGCTTCAACAGCAACAAGAAAGCAGAGTAGTAAGATGAAGAAGATGAGTCGGCGGGGGTGTATCTATAGCGCCTTGGAAGGGGCTCCCCGAAATTAGCTTGAACGAGAAGCTTTGAATTGGGGTTTGGCGCCAAACTTGAAACTTGAATCTCCCGCCAGATGTTCAAACGGGGAAGAAAATGTACGTCGGTTTCAGTGCTGGAAGATATGTATTGAAATAGTAGATTTGTGATGGTGCTGGAAGTTATGTATTGAAATGGTAGATTTGTAATGGTGCTGGAAGATATGTATTGAATTGGTAGATTTTTGATAGCAGCAAGTTGCATGAAAGGCGGGGAGAGCAGTGTTTTTAATTAAGTAGCAAAAAAATAGCGAAATGGCAACATTTCATTTTGTTGTTGAATTGCTGAAGTTGGACAACATTTCATTTTTATCACTATTTTTCATACATTTGATCAATTTGTTTAGTTTTGCACGAGTCTCCATTCATTTATCCCTTTTGTAGTCTACATAATGATTAATGTTAATTGTTGCGTCCTACACAAATAACACTTTAAATTTAGAATTGTGTAATTTGTGAGGTTAATTAATACAAAAGTTTACAAAATTTTATATAAAGTCAATAAAATTGTAGTTTACACTAATTTCATCAGTTTCTCATATAGTGCAATTGTCATTCAAATTTCCACATACTTTGATAAATTCATTCAACTTTTATTCAATTTTTGACTTTTCCAGCCAAATTTTATCCATAATTCATATATTTACGAATCATTTAATTTGAAATTGTGTGAGGGTGAATTATAGTTGCTGTAGAAATTGACTCTAAGGAATAGTTGATTGTTTTTGTTTTTCCAAATTCTAATGCAAATAGTTTTCAATTGGAGTGCCATGTGCATATTTTCCACAATGTGCAATGTGAGACTTTACTATTTCTTCTTTGATTTACATATATAGTGAAAAATTGTAAGAAAAGGGTGAATTCTTACAATTGTCGTAGAATGTAATGTACATTCTATAATTTGTTATTAATATATATATATATATATATATGAATTACAAATAGATTTTCTTTTAGTAATAACAAATAATTTAAATTAGTAAGTTTATTTGGTTGAAATACTACTTCTTGCTAAGTTATCATTTATTTATTAGCACGCTCTTCATCTATTTAGTGTTGCTTCATAAATAATATTTGAGTTAACCAAAAAGAAACCCATCTAACCTTCCTTTTTGCTCTACTTCTAACCTCTTTATTGAACTATACTTGGGTTGAATAGTGTCGTGTCGTAGATTGTCTCCTTGTAGGCCATGGGCTTGGAGCTTTGGTGGAAGGTGTGGGAGGCATTGCAAGGTTTGGAGAATAACGATAGTGGCTTGCTTTAGATTGTCTCCCAACTCATCATAAATTAGTTTTTGGTCTATTTATATTTCAATATGAGTTCAAGAGGAATTCAACACGAGTTTGCTAAAACTTTCCTCTTTGGGCTGACTTTTCGGTTAACTCTATTGCCTCTAAATTGATACAACAGAGGTAAATCATAGAATTTTAAAAGACCACAACTTTTGGAGGGATGGGAAGAATTACAAAGCTACCATCACAATGCATCATCTCATATAGTGCAATGGTGTTTATTTAGTGTGAACTACACTAAAATAGAACAATTTTTTTTTTCATTCATTTAATAATTTTCTTCTAATTTGAACAAGTTATACATTTAGAACTCTTTTACGTCTCACCTCAAGGGTCACACCTTTGACAATAAATTTCCCAAAAATCAAAACGTGACACGTGGAGATTCTCCAATTAAATATCAAATATGCCTTGTAGATTCCAAAATGTGATACCATAGGTAGAAGAATGATCAACAACAAATATTTAATGTTTTTCAAAAAATGGTGGACATATAGAGTGTATTAACCAATATCTCTTGTTCACATACCGAGGGTCGCCAAAAAATAATTAAAAAAAAGAAAAAAGAAAAAAGAAAAATCAAAAAATCAAAAATTACGAGGAAAAAAAACGAAAATAGAATAAACTATTTAAAGCTATGTTTTTCTATTTATAAACTATTTTGGGCCATTTGGGCTATTTCTTTTTAAAATGCTCAAAACCAAGAATCAAGAAATTCATTTTTTGAGGGACAAACCTTATTTTCCAAAAATATTAAATATTTGTTCGTGGGGTGGCGACCCAGCTATGGTACTA
Source organism: Pohlia nutans (assembly GCA_022496805.1). Classification (NCBI taxonomy): domain Eukaryota; kingdom Viridiplantae; phylum Streptophyta; class Bryopsida; order Bryales; family Mniaceae; genus Pohlia; species Pohlia nutans. The sequence continues at coordinate 26,843,644 of CM040096.1, forward strand.
CGGTATTTTTGTTTTTGAAGAAAAGATTTTTTTTAGAAATATTTAAAATATATATTTTCCATCGACCGTGCCCTCCGCCTAAGATATAGTACTATAGTGGGATAAAAGCGTTCACCTTACCAACTGAGCCTATTTACACACATAAAACAAAAAATATTTTCAGTGGGTCTTAATAGCAAGTTCAAGAGGATTCCAACGCACTTTAGCATACATTATTTGGACACTGTATTATTAAGTTATGAATTTCCAAAGTGCTGACTATAGGTTGACCTTAAAGCAATTCTAAACTCTGATGTTTAGATTGTGCATATTCTCATCAACAAAAGGGTGTCAGAATCTACTTATTATGGAAGATTGAGCTATGGACGCTTTAAGGAAATGGTCGTTTTTAGATATGTCTAAAAAAATCTGATTACATGTGTATACAATAGTAAGTGTCTAATTACATGTGTGCACAATAGTAAATATTCTCTGGAAATATTGGAATGCGATATTTGAGTTAACCGAAAAGAAGCAATCATCTCTGTTGAGTCTATGTGGAGTCTATCACCCAATATTATCAATGTCTGACTCAGATTGTGCATGAATAGTTCCTTGGTCCCCTCATGAATGGTCCCTTAGGACGAGAGAACTTGTCGCACTCTCCTCTAGCATTAAGGAGGTCATGAGTTCCACTCCCACGGGCGGTACAGGGCCTTGCTTTAAATTATTTTCTAACTCACCGTAGACTAGTTTTGCTATCTTTTTGAATTGAAAACGAGTATGAGGTGAGTTTCCACTTTGAGACGCTCTTTTCGGTTAACTGTATGGGAAAGTGTAATAATAACGAGTTCAATGTGCACAATATTTTTACTAGCGTTTTTAGGCCACATGAGAGTTTAGGAAGGTTCAATTTTTTTGTTCTTTTCATTTTGAAGGTGTTATGGATTATTTTAGGAAAATTTGAATTAGGGGGTATCAGAGTTCACAACTTCTATCTCACAAAAGCAGGCAATTTGGAAAAGAGACTCAAATCTCACGGCTAGGGTTCTTACTTTTGCACATGATTGGTGGTTTAAAGATCGCGTTGGGTCTAATATAGAAAGTAAAATTGAACTCTTATATCACAGTCTTAAACTCTCACATCCCTATTCCAAATTGGAGCCAATAGTCACAATTTATAGAGATGCAATGTTTTTTCTTTTTTTCTTTTTTGGAAATTGGACCAGGTTTGTTATTGGTTCTTTAATCCAAAATGCTTATTTTTTGAAAAATTATGGAATTCTTTCATTATCCCATCTGGAATGGAGGTCATATGTTGATTAGGTATCTTTTTCCTTTCTTGCCTATAAACTATAGACGTTTAGTTGGAAATTTAAAGTCCTACTCTTCCAATGCTTTTATTACATGCATCAAATGCGCACAGTACATACGCATGTCTTGTTGTTAAGTTTTTTAATATATAAAAAATCTTACTCAAATGGTAATATGTGAAATATCACATGTGAACTGGGTACATGAGATCGATGTGGTGGAGAAACATTACTAGACCATTATTTGCATGCCATCTCTTTGAGTGAATCCATGAAATATTCTACCTGATGTAGAGATAACTATTATACAATGCAATTACTAAGAACAACTCAAATTGTGGCATTATTCAAAGAAGATCTTGGAGGACACTTTCAAATAATCAATGAGTTTAATAGGGAATTTATCATTTGAAGTCAAACCCACTCCACAGTTTGGTGCACACTTTCATTGAGTACGGAATATTGTGAGTGCGAAGATTGAGTTGCAATTTGCAAGCATTTATTAGCGGTACAAATATTATTGGATGGACAGTTACAACATTTAAAGAAATTACTTCCATCTCAAGAGCAACTATTGTATCATGACGTAAATGATAATTATGAGGATGAATCACCATCTTCTCTACATAGTCCTCTAACAAACATCTTGTGACCTTTACCAAATATATGAAATCCTCCACCAAACAATCTTTTTGAAGGTATTAATGATTCTAAACTACCATTTTTATGGTGTATATAGAACATGTATTACTTTAATGTATTATTCTATTATAATTTATCAGATGTTCTTATGTTTGTTGTTGTTTTTTTTAACTCATTTTTTATATTGCAGAATGTGATGAGGATACAAAACTTGAGAATCAAAACTTGGTGGTTGTTCCAATTTTTGAATAAGCGCAATCATCTATGTCCAATGCAAAATTAGTTGGTACCATTCAAAACAAAATCTAGGCATTGATGTCAAATTTCCTTTTCACTTGAGAAGATTTCAATGCTAACGGTAAAAGAGTTTCAAGCTTTGGATAAAGCAGTCAACACATTTTTTAGGTATATAAAACCTATATTCAATCCTCAAGCACAGCCAAAAACCATTCTTCTACCTCGAACTAGAGCAAACATAGAATTAGTTCAAGTACGTGTTATGATGACAAGATTTGGTTAACACCGAATTAGCAATTTTTGCACTTGGCCAAGTGCATTGTCCGATGGCCACGACGGTGAAAAATTTGCACTTTTTTGAAATTTGAACCCCTAAAGGACCAAGTGTCCTAACTAGGACATTTCAATGTTCGGGTAGGTTCCTACAGTGTCAAATTTTATTTTTATTTTTTCAAATAAATTATGTGAATTCGGTATATCAATACAAAAATGGGGATCTAATTTTTTTTTGATTCCGACTTTTTAAGTGGAAGTTATGGAGCAAAAGGTGTTTTTTTGGGAAGAATGGGCAGTGCGGGCAGGGCTCAAAATAAACCTCAGAAATTATTATTTTTCAACTTTAACCGTAGGATCTTGTTATAGATTACCAAGAGAGTGCATGGTAAAAAATTCATAGAATTTGACCGTACAGATTGCAAGATTATAGTGTTTGAAGTGAAAAGATGAAATTGCAGTCTTTTTGGATATTTGTTGACCATCTTTGAAGACATGGGAAAATTTGTTAAATTGGTCAAAAAAATTCTTAAATTTTATTTAAATGTTTGATTTGGTATTTTCTATCAAGAGGAAAAAAAATATTCACAAGAAAATGAATAGAAAGAGGTGAAAATGATGCTCAAAAACAGGAAAAAATGCGGTCCTTTAGGGGTTAATCCCCTAAAATTTCATATATTTCATTTTTTAAATAGCAACAATACATTCATTCACATCAAACTTGCCATGAATTAAAAGAAAATTAAACATAATGTGTAATATTGTTTTATTATTATCTGATAGAAAATCAAAACATAATGGTTTTTTTATTAATAAAAATGAAGGCACACACTATGAAATAAATAATATTTGTACTATCCTACTACATCAAAGGGTTCTTCCTTGAATACTTTCTCAATATGTACAACTGCTCCACTACGACCTGCTCATATGTGTAGTTATTTTCTTCTCTCAAACGACGATACTTCATTCCCTCAAGGTCATAGTATAATCCATCAACTCCAAACGTCATACAATGTCACTTGAACAAATATAAGTAAAATTTGGACTTCTTTAACTAAACAACTACATTTATCAAATCACTTTTATAGTTTAAAAAAACCCGAGATGAAATTTCAAGGCCAATAATCCTTAGAGACTGTAATGTTTTGTATTGCTTTCAAATCACATAAATCCGCAACAATTCATGTGTGCATTGCAAAATAAGCTAAATTTAGTTGCTTTTACTTATAAACTTTGGAACCCAACATTAAATTTGGATGCTCGTAACTTCTAAGGGTCTTAACATGGTGTTTGTTTTTTGAAAATGCAAAAATCTACATCTCATTTGAATATGTATGGCAAAATCTACTAAATTTAATAGCTTTTGTTTATAAATATCGGAACACAACATCAAATTTACCCTCTACAGACCCTAACATGGTGTTTGTCATTCGAATTGCGGAAATCTACATCGAATTTCAGCATGTATGCAAAAATATGCTAAATTTAGCATCTTTTCACTAAACATTTTGGAGCCCAACATGAAATTTGGGTGCCCCTAACCTCTAACGTGGTGTTTGTCTATCGAAATGCAAAAATCTACATCAAATTTGAGCATGTATGGCGAAATCTACTAAATTTAGCAGATTTTGTCTATAAATCTCAAAACTCAACATGAAATTTGGATGCCCTAACCTCTAAGGGCTCTAACATATTTTTGTTTATCGAATTGCGGAAATCTACATCAAATTCGAGCATGTATGGAAAATATTGCTAAATTTAGCAACTTTGACTTTAAATCTGGAAACCCTACATGAACTTTGGGTGCCCCTAACCTCTAGGGGCCCTAACGAATTTGTCTTTCAAATTGCGGAACTCTATAGCAAATTTGAGCATTCATGGCAAAGTTGCTAAATTTAGCAATTCTTGACTTCAAATCTTGGAACCCAACATGAAATTTGAGTGCCCCTAACCTCTCGAGGCCCTAATAAATATTTTGTCCTTCAAATTGCTGAAATCTATAGCGAATTTAAGCATTTATTTTGCAAATGTTGCTAAATTTATCAACTTTTGACTTCAAATCTTGGATTCCAACATGAAATTTGGATGCCCCTAACCTCTCAGGGTTCTAACGAATTTTTTGTCTTTCGAATTGTGGAAATCTACATCAAATTTGACCATCTATGGCAAAATTGCTAAATTTAGCAACTTTTGATCATAAATCAAGGTACCCAACATGAAATTTGGGCGCCCCTAACCTCTAGGAGCTCTAACAATTTTTTGTCTTTTGAATTACTTAAATCTACATCAAATTTGACCATTTATGGCAAAATTGCTAAATTTAGCAACTTTTGACCATAAATCTCGGAACCCAATATGAAATTTGGGTGCCTCTAACCTCTCAAGGCTCTAAAGAATTTTATGTTTTTCGAATTGCGGAAATCTACATCAAATTTGAGCAATTATGGCAAAATTTGCTAAACTTAGCAACTTTTGACTATAAATCTTGGAACCAAACATGAAATTTGGGTGCCCATAACCTCTAGGGGCCCTAAAGTAGAGTGTATTTTTCAAATTTTAGCAACTTATGAGAAATTTGAGTTCCTAGGACTACATATGCTAAATTTAGCATTTGATGCCTATATGTTCGATCCAAATTCGAAGTTCAAAACACGATTGTACTGTACATAACTATGTGTAATGAAAGGTAAGATTGAATGATTAAAGGTGAAAACAACATTTGAGTGACACAATTTAAAAAAATATAGATATATGAAAATAATGCTTACCTCGAGTTGTTATGCGTCAAGTTGTTCACTCCAATGAAGTATATAGAAACACCGGGCCCATCTACAAAGAGGCCGGCATGAATAAAGTGTCCGTTCGTAATATCAATAACCAAATGCTCACCGAACAAAGGGTTATTGGAACAAAACTACTCACCCTTTTCAGGATTGGACACTATAGAAGCACAAGACAAGGGACTAAAGAAACTAGAAAGGCTCTCTCTCTATTTACCACTTTCTCTTTTCTTTTTTCTTTTTTTTTATAAAATTTTAAATTTTTAATATTTTGTTGGGATTATTTGGTTATTTTCTATTCTTCTTTTGTGGAGGAGGATTGATCCGGCAAATTGTATAGCAATATCATTGATTGTTTTGAATACTCCAATGAAGTACACCTACATATAATTAAAGAATACAAGGTTAAAATCATTGACAATATGCATTTTTGAAATTTTAGGTGTAAAAAATATAACTTCTACGTCCTAGATTGCGCATATATTAAGTTTTACAACCCTAACTAGTGTCATTTGCAAAAGAAATTAGTAGAGAGAGCATTATCTTAGAGAGCAAAGTTGTGAAATGTGAAATATTGGGTATGGGGGTGAGCCTTATATAGTTGAATACATGTTGGGGCTTTTGAAAAAGCCAATTGATGCTTCGGTGTGTCCTTCCAAAGGACGTGGTTGCCAACCCTTCGGAGCTCCGCGGGGTTCGCTAGGGCCGATCAAAGCCCCTTTTACTTCTTAAATTTTAAATTTTAAATTTTAAAATTTTAAAATTCAAAAATTTTAACATTTAAAATCTTATTTTTTACATTTTTCAAATGTTCTAATTTTTTAATTTTTTTAATTTAATTTTTTTAAAACTTTTTTAAGTTTTAATAAAAAATTGAATTCTTTAAATTTTTAAATTTTTAAATTTTTTAATTTTTTAATTTTTTAATTTTTTTAATTTTTTGATTTTTAAAATTTTTAAAATTTAATTTTAAAAAAAAAAATTGAATTTTTTTAAAATATTAAAAAATTTAAAATTTAATTTTTTTTTAAAATATTAAAAAAATTTAAAATTTAAAATTTTTTTGATGATTTTTTTAAATTATAATTTAATACTTTTTAAAGTTTTTTGATTTTTTGATTTTTTGATTTTTTAAAGTTTTTTTAGTTTTAGTTTTTAAATTGAATTTCTGAATGAAATTAATTTAATTATTATTTATTGTTTAATGTTTTTCTTTTTATTTGTTTAAATATTGATTTTTGATTAATTGTTTGATTATTATTTTTGAATATTTTTTTTTGGTTAGATTTTTGAATATTATTGGCTGCAGACAGCACATATACTAAGTTCACGCAGGTAGAATCCTGGGTGTCTTCCCTCTGAGAGTAGGGCAACCATCATTGAAGTTTGTTTTCCTGAACTTCCAATAATTTATTAGTTTATTAGTTTATTTGTTTTAGAATATTATTTGTTTTAATATATATTTTTAAATATTAGTTTATGACTAGTATTTGTTTTTTAATATTATTTGTAATTGAATTTTATTTTTTGCTTTGTTTTTAAAATTTTGAAAATTATTTGTTTGAATATTTATATTTGTATATTTTCTATTTTTATTAATTTTGTTAATGTAATTTTAAAAAAAAGATTTTAATGTTCAGTTGTTTAGTGTTTGGCGTTATTTTATTTTATTTGTATAAATATAATATTATTTTATTTGTTTGTATATTATTTTTTTGAAGTGTTTTTGTTTTTATTGTTTTTGGTGTTTTGTGCTTTGTTTCCTTCACTTGGTATTTTGTAGGTCTCATCATGGAACCAATAGAAGTGCGAACTGGTGTACCGTTCTATGTGGAGAAGGTGTTGGAGTTTGGACAAGGCAAATGGGCTTTGAAGATGAAGATTGTGTGGTATTGGCCCATGAGAGGACGGGAAATGCAAGACGAGCCGGGGTCTAGTGGAGCGAGGTATACAAATTGTATAGAAGCATTTTGGGAGCCATTTAGTGAAGGACACGGATGGGTTGTCAAAGACACGGCTATATTCTCAAAGGAAAATGTGCCGGTAAGAACAAGGGGTGGGCTTGTACAAGAGAATAATGTGCGAGTGCATGACAAGCTAACGGATGCGAAGATCAAAATTCCAACAAGAGGCAGATTCACATTTGGTGGAGTATATTGCACTATAGTTGGAAGAAATGGACAATAAACGTTTGCAGAATGACCTAGATGCATATTAATAGGTTTAGTATGTCGTATGAGACACATGGTACTATGAGCTGCATTACGTAGCATCAATAGCCATATAGTATAGCGCAGTGTGTAGTATTGATGCATGGGTGCTTTGAATGACTTGATGTTTCGGTAGAAAATGCAGATAACTTTGTATCTATTATTTACTATCCCTTTAATACATTGTTTTGTAATAAATAAAGCACCAATGTAACATTTAATGCTTTCGTGACTAAATTTGCATAATTGGAGTAAGTTGAAACTCCCAAAATTCCCACTTTAACACTTCGTGAATTCCCGACCCTAAAACCTATGAATACCAAAATTTTACCCTCGCAACTTTAAAAATGGTACAATTCTGTTTGACATTGTCATACCCCCAAGTGCAAAAATTCCTAATTCAGTGTTGATTATGGAAAACCATGGAGAAAGAAAGACCGTATTTCAAGTGCTAAAGATGTAGATATTCAATAACCATCAGGTTTGATTTAATCTCTAGATGACCCAAAAATCAAATCGGGCTTTATATTTCTTTTAGCAATTTTAAGTAGGTTCAATGTGAACTTCTTTCTATTCAAGTTAATTTGTTGTTTGACCAACACATGCAATGTTCTTTGTTGGTTCTAGTTATATAAAATTTGGTCTCATACGAATTATATTTTTTACAATATGATGAATCAAATTTGTCATTTAAAAACCATGAACCCTTTTCATAAAAATAAAAATTATATATCATATGTATAAATTTATAAAATAGACAAATGATTTATTCTTTATAAGTTTTGTATATATGATTTTAAATTGTTTGTAGGCACATTGGAAACCACAAGTAAAATTGTGGAGAAGCCCAAGACTACCGTTGAAGTACGACGACGAGAAACCTATTTTCGAAAACGTAAGCGATTGTAACTTCCAAACATCTTCAAACAAAAATGTCGGTTGGGTCGAGACTATGTCAACATGCTTTTGATCGGTGAAAATACCATCGAATGTAGAAATTGTGAAACTTCCATTTCAAGAGGTGAACAACAATGCGGAACGATTGGAACTTATGGTTCTCTTGTTGGAAAGATGGTAGAAGTTTTTGATGAGAATATGAACAAATGGCATATAACAAGGGTTTCAAGCTTCAATGATGCAGTAGAAGGAATCAATGCTACATCATACAATGTAGAGCTACATAGTAGTGAGAAAGTCTTGAAAGGCATGACATTCCCACATGAGAATGTTCGGTTTGCTTGACGAGGTTTTTTTATGGATTTACTTTTTATATATTTTGATGGTATATTAAATTTATCATAAGTAATTGTGTGTTTTGATGATATGGTAACTCCTACAGAACCAAAAACTCCAAATGGACCTCATTTTTTTTAATTGAAATTTTATCGTTTTTGAGTAGGTTATATATAGAATTTCTCTTGTTCAAATTTATTTTTTCTTTTACCAACACATAAAATGTTCTTTACCGATTCGGGTGATACAAAATTTGATCCTAGGTATTTGAAATGTATTGTTCATAATACAATCAATTGCATTTGTCCTTTCAAAACAATGAATTCGACTTTAACTTAGGTGTTTTGGAGCAAGTGTGTTTTGCCTTGATTAACCCTTAAAGGACAAACTAAGCCCCACGAGCTTAGTTTTGTAAGAATCTTTGAGAAAACTATTCACCATTTTTTGATTACTAAATCACATTGAAAAGGAAACAAAATTGCGCTCTCAGATTCTTTGATAATCCTCTCAAATTTACAACAACAACTTCGTACTAATCGTCAAAAATTCATCGGGGGGAAGGGAAGTTGAATATGGGAAGCAGCTGGGTGTCTTCGATTTAATATTTTGTACCGAGGTCCGCGTAAGTCTATGTCAGAGGGAGAAGCTTGATGATACGAGTGTGACATATGTATGCAGAATATAGGAGGGGGCCACTCATGCCACCCACTGATAATTTTGTTTAATCAACTATAGCACTGTTCAGTGTGCCCATCTAAGTTAAGGCCTGCCATCTAATGCCATTCCCAAACGCATTAATTTAGCTTGCCTCCCTTGCCATCAATTTTGCATTTGACATGGGTTGTTTCAAATTTTAAAAAATTCCCACATGCTGCCCTAAAGGCAAGACAATGTTGTTGAAGGGCTAAGAGTAACATCTTGGTTGGCTGTGTTCTGGCTTGTCCATCCGATTGTCTTTTTTTTGTCCACCTATTTGATGCGACTTGCCTGACGTTTGAACACCGCCCGTCCTTTGCAACTACTCTCATGGCTCATTCACATCAGTCACCCAACGTGAGTGCCGCAGGGAATCATCATTCGTCAAATAAGTTTTTGGTAGCTACAGTGCTCTTGTAATTTATTTTTTTAACATGACGCATGCAAGAAGCTGCTCCAATGCATTTTGGGTGCCGCAAGAAATTTGCGCTCCACCAATTCACATGCGTTTGCCAAAAGCAGGAAGAGACAAGGCTCTGACATCGCAAGAAATTGTATATTATTTTCAAAATTTACCTTGCAACAATTTAAGAACGCAACGCAAGCCCCGTCTCTAAATCCCCCGGTGGTCTTGAATGCGGGGCACTATTCATCCATCCCTCCTTTTTCTGAAATTTCCATTTTGGGCACCTTCGGTATTTTTTTTGGAATTTTTTTTTGGTAATTTGGGGCCGTAGGCCCCAAATTATCCTGGGGGGGACCTACTTGGGAATAAAAAACCATTGGAGGAGGGGGTTGTTTTTTAAGGTGGGGCCTGAATCGGACAAAAATAGGAGGCACTTTTGTCCCCATTCATTCAAGACCACCGGGGGTTCTAGAGAAATCCCAACGCAAGTGTTGGGCCTTGGTGTGAATGGGCCATCATCCGCTCGCGTTACTTGCACTTGCGTCCGCTTGTCCAATCCCCGCCACGTTGGATGGCGCCCACCGTTGATCTCCAAGCTTGATCGGAGAGCCATGGGCTCACCGAGAGCCTGAGTGACGCCGGCGGGCGGCCGGAGGGCCTCGTCTCTAAGGGCTCTTCACCCTGGGACTTGCGCCTCCCATTGCCCGCCCTTTACCCTGCCCGTTCTTCACAGTCTGTTCCCTCGCAGCCTGTTCTTCACAGTCCGTTCTCGTCCGTTCTTGGACGTTCCCAAGCGTTCCCTCGCCCGATACCCGCCCTGATACCCTCGCTTGTGAGACCCAACTGATACACTCTGTTGGAAAAGTCACAAGTCCTTCTGACTGGAAGCAAACTGGGAGCATGTTTGGGGGCCACTTCCCTCAACCTTCTCCAAGTCCTCCAAGCACACTTAAGGTAGCATATTGATATGGGTTCTCTTTGTTGGTTTTAGTATATGTAAGTATGGTTATGGATTCGTTGTTGTCCGTGTAAGCATCTTTAGTGTGGATTACAAATCTTCTTTAGATAGGAAGAGGTGTACCTATATGACGTGATTGTTAAGCATCTATAGTGTGTGCAATACAATTCTTCGTTAGACAGGTGTATCTAAATGACGGATCTTGATTGCAAATTGTGTGTTTTTCTTTTGCATTGCTTATAAACTTGAAAATAGATCACAAAATTTAAGAAATATAATTAGGGTTCTCAAATTTTAGGATTTACTTATTTATTTGCATACATTGTTCTAAAATGTGAGTGTGTATGTGCACATGGGGGTTGTTTTTATAGAGCTTTTGTGAAGCTTTGGCGTCAAGGATGGAGGATGGAGGATGATGGAGACCATATGGAGGATGACAATTTCTACCCTTCCGATTTTGAGGATGACTTAAATGAGTTGGTGGGCGTGAAGGAATTTCTGCAAGGTGTGCATGAAAGAAGTAACACAGATACTGAAGGTTCAACAATCCAAGAAACTTACTTCTTATCATCAAATGGGGAGTCGGATATGGATGAAGAGGAAGGAGTTGAAGAGATTTTGGAGCCTTGGGAGGACTTGTTGGTGGAAGATGTTAGCTATATCAACATTGGAACTCCAACAACTCATGAGTTCTCTTCATCATCATTTGAGGACATTCTCATTGAAACGTTTCCAAAGTATGTACATTTCACCGTCAAATCCATTGCACTTATGATTGATTGCATAAGGGGGGAGATATTTTCCTTCGTTTCACCAAATCCATGAAACAAAGCCTCTTTTTTGTCCCCTCTTAAACCTTCATGGGCGTTCCATAATTAAGATCATGGAAACCCATACAATTGCGAGGTGGAAAAAAATTCAAGGGAAATTAAAAGTTATAGAAGTTTGTGGTGTCTTTGCATTGTCTCCTTTGAAAGACACAAAGGATAGACAAATCCCACCAATCGAGTATTGACGTTCGATTGTACACGAAGGACATGTTGATGGAAATGGAAAACATTTGTCAATCTCTTTGACGACAAATGTCATTCGTACTGAATGGAGTACGGATATCAATGTGGGAGGTATGAATTATTCGTTCATGCAAGATTGTGTCAATTCGTGTGAAGGGTGTCTAAAAAGTAAATTTTGGGGTAAGGTAGTAACGGTTCCATTAGAGGATTTAAGTGCAACCCTTGATGCACTTTGCACAAAACACATTGTGCTAAGAAGGGTTTTAGGGTGCCGTGTGCGGAAAACGAAAACGGTGACTTATTATCGTTGTCATCGAGGTAGCAACAAAAAGTGTCCTCATAGAAAAGGTGGTGATGTGAAACCCATAGATCAAAAAGAGTCTAGAAGAGATAAGACTTCTAGGTTATGTGATTGTGAGTTCCAAATGAAAGTAGTGGAACCCAATATTTCGAATTGCTCAAGTGGTTTGCGTCAGGCCACTACATATATTCATAGTAAACATGGTGATCACAACCCGGGATCCGATGCGGATCTATTTTTCTACCCGTGCACCCTTATGTGATTGCGTGGGTCATGAAGAATTTAAAATACATGCATTCGCTACGAATCGTAGAAGCGGCATCAGAGAGGGCACAAGACATGTTTAGAGAAAGGGTGACGGATGTAGAACGTGCGACATATAGGCTCTTCATCATAATAAAAGAAGTGCAAATTCTTGCATATTTTTTGAAAATAAACGGTATGTTATTTCCCGCTTTGACTTCATTTTCTTTCTTGTGATTGTAGTTGATGTTGCTTTTGATTTTATGAATCTATAAGGTTTTTTATTTTCTAATTTGCATAGGATTGTTATTTTTATTCATGTAGATGCACTTCGTAAGGACGATTGGGATGCGGCCAATATTGAGATTACTAAACTCCAAGCCTAAGGAAAAATTCTATACTACCAACCATTTGCACCCACGGACGAGGACCCACGAAAGAGACCATTTGTGGTTGTTATTCAAGATGAGTTCATGAAAAACTCGGCTCAAAAGTTTTCCGGTATCAATTATTGGGCCTTGGACTCCACTTTCTCTATTAATCAATTTGGATTGCCGCTTTATGCGGCAATTGTGCCAAATTAAGATGGAATAGGGATTCCGGTTTTTTATATGCTTTGTAGCAATGTCCTTAAACAAGGACATAAGGGTATTGCTATAGAAATAGCTTTAACTCATGTGTTTGAGTCGTTGGGGAAAATTAGGCCTTCCGCCATTGTTATTGATAAACACAAGACATCATTGAATGCAATTCAAAAAGTTGTAAACAATGATGTCCATTGTTGGACTCATGGGGGGTGCAAAAATACAAACCGGTGGAAGCGTACTTTTGTGTCACTTCGATGTTATGAAAGCATGGAGTGAAAATTTACTCACCCGGATCCCAAACGAGGACAAGGACCGTGTATGGAGAGCCTTACACGTCTTGATGTTTTGTCCTAATGAGACTGACTTTGATGAGAACTTGAGACGATTTTGTGTTGAATTTCAACACATTCCGTCATTTGCTACATACATTAATTCCGGATGGGCCGGAATTAATGTGCCTTGGAGAAGATTGTGGCCTCGATTTGGAAGGCTTTTTTCATATGGTGGCATGGACACTACGAACCATGTGGAACGACACTGGGAGTTGATAAAGTATACTCTCCTCCGAGGAAAGGTCAACCGGTCAGTTAGAGACCTAATTGTGACAATTATCGGAAGTGCCAAAGATGGCACTCATTTGGGTCAACCCACATTGTTGAGTCAATTCATACTGACTCAACGAATAAGAAAGTTCCTTAATCTCTTTTGTTTTTGTATAATTCATTTTTTTGTTTTTGATTATCATAATTTACACATGTGTGTCGTATGTGATATTAATTTGAATCTTATTTGTTTAACGTGTAGGTGATTCAGAACGATTCATAAGAAGGGGAAATGATAAAGCTCATCGACGTCGATTAAAAGGAGGAGAGAGGATTTTTAAAGCTTATCAATCCTCTCCAATGGATGTTTTGAAGGTGGTTGACAAGGAGCATCTTCTATTCCATATCAAAAGTGGGACAAACCCTACCCTTTGGTATACTGTGTCTTTAAAAACACACTATTGTAATTGCCCGGATGTAGTCTCTACGTGCAAACATATATTTGGGGTGCAATCTATAGTCAAGGAATTTTTTGACACTACAAGAAAACGCAGTCCGAATCAACACACAATCAACTATTTTGTTCTGGTTTCAACAGATTTGGGAAATGAAGGTTGAAAGTCATCCATTGTGAGTCCCAAATCAACAGAGTGAACATTTTTCTCTTGATCTCAGCAGAGGATGAGAATGGTGTAAAGTGAGAATGTACGTACACAGTGTTTTTAGATTTCACTGTACCTGTGTAGTCTTGTATGTGTTACTATCGGAAAATCATGAATTAGAAATGCCTTTATCATTTTTTACTTTCACGTATGACACGAAAGATGTTGCTAATTTGGATTGGGATTTGAATTAAGATGATAAAATTAGCATATTCACTGCATTGAGAGACCTTGTTTATTAGTTTTCATTATACTGAACACCAATTACAAACGAGTAAATGTTTAGAGTTGTCTTTAAATTCGGCTTTACGGCAAAAATGCTGTAAAAAATGCAACCTACTGAGATATTTTGAACTTGATATACGAGTACACTGTGTACATTTTGAATATTAAATTCAATGTATACGGTTAGATCTACAATTATTATTATCGGTAATTTTGTTACTAATTTTAAATTTGATATTAATGCAAATTTCCTTTCTAATAATATCACGTGTGCATGAAGCTATCTTCCCACAGCCTATACAATACAAATTCCACATTCCAAAAGAAGTATGTGGGTGATGAAAAATTATGTATGAAACCTGTACATCGTGCAATCCATGGACGCTCTGCCTGTTATAGACTAAGTATGAACAAGTACCCCTGGAACTTACAGTGCCTGCTGTAACTAACCATGCTCTCTGGCCCAATGACGTGCAAAAAAACGTGGCTTGTTCCCGGTGATGAATGCTTCAAACCTTGCATACATAGTGTCCTGGACCCTAATTCTACTGATTATCATCTAAACCTTTGCACCAACGTGAGTGATAGTCACGAAAACGAGATTGCCGTGTCATGAATTGTACAGAATTTGCAGGAAGTATAGAAGATGAAAAGCCAGAGATAGGCCGGTAATGGAAGAGCTGACACATGATACTCCTGAGCAACAGCATGCAGCTCTTGTACACGCTGTTTCCTGTACAACTCCCACTGTTGTCGATGCGGCATGACTCCCAATTACTCGTCCTCTGATGACTCGCCTAGATCTCTATTGAATAAGAGATTCTCCTCCTCTATGACGGGTTGGAAAATATCACGTCTTTGTACTTGCCTCCCTGTCGGTAGTGGTGCTTGAATTTCCTCCGGCAACATCACTTGGGCCTGGAGACCTTCATGTTCTGCCGTTCTCCCTAGTTCAAATAAACCATGAACATCCTCTCTGCATGCGTTTCTGTCAATTCTGCGTCCTCTTACCTCCGTCCTGCACACTATTTTCCATCCTGGATACAATATATCATTCGAGAAAAATACCTGTTGCACGTGGATGGGGAATGCAAAAGACTCCTTTCCGTATGGTATCATTCTATTGAAGTTGGCCATTGTGAAACCCATGCGATCCTTCTTCACTGTGGCATTGGTGCCTGCATAGTTTGCCTTCAGCCACTCGCATACTAGGATGATGACGCAATGGCTGCTGTAGTCCAACTCCAGAATCTCCTGAAGATGTCCAACGTACTCGACTGCAGCTTCAACCGGGTTCTGATCTCGTATTCCCGATCTCCAGGGCCTCGAGAATATTGCTGCCACGCCGGAATCACAGGTTCTGAGCGACAGTTCTGCAGTCTTCACCCTATAGTGGTTTCCATATGCATTTAGTGCACGGAATTTTTGGGCCACTAACGACGGTAGTTTGGAGGAGTCAATCACATTTTGTGGCACTTCTACGTGGTTGTCTTCGCATGACTTCACTTCAACTTCGAGCCAGTCCGCAAAACTCGGAAATTCTGACAAGTGCCATGGATACGGCGTACCACGACGACCATTTCGGCCAGTGTGCCTACTGCGAAATCTGCGCCTCTCTTCATTCCTTTCCTCGGACAATCGCTGGTACCGTCTGCCCACAATTTTTCCAAAAAAACGATTACAGCTTGGACAGTGACGACATGTTTCCCATTCTAATTCCTCACAGTATTTCCATGATACATACAGAAGCATAAATGGTGTTCATATTGACAGCATGAAGTTTACATTAATTTTTCATTCGTTTGAAATATTTTTTCTAATCGCCCTGGACCTGGTTTTAGGATTGAAGACCTATCAGTTCCGGAATGCCGTTGCCCCATTTCAGGAATACCTGTACTTCCTGCACTTTGGTAAATTAATTCATGCATCCAGAAACCCAAAGCCAAGCTATGCTGGAGAGCTATACAATTCCTCGTGAATCACGAATTCTTTCAAATATACCAGGTACGAAATGTACTTACAGTCTATGTTCTTCGAGATGCTCGGCGTTATCCAAAATGAAAGAGTGCATCCACTGTCGCTCTTCCTCTTGCAATACTCGTTTTCTGCCTTTCCCTTCGACTTCTTCATCATTCATATGTGCATCTTCATGGTTGTCCCATACTCACCGATTCGTTGCTCTGTAATCTAGGTTTTGTACTCTGTTACAAAACCTAAGGCTTCTTCTACTTCGTAACCCAATGCTATACAACCCTCGGGACGAGCGAGGTTGCGCACCATGCCCTTTAAATTTTTAAAGTATCTCTCGTATGGATACATCCACCTGTTAGTGACGGGGCCACAAATAAACAACTCCTGCACCAGGTGCCACGTCAAGTGAAACATGATATCAAAAAATTGTGGTGGCATCTCTTTTTCAAAGAGACACATAGTTTCTGCACAGTCTTCTAGCAATTCCGTCTCATCGGATGGCTCAATAACTCGAGCACATAGTTTTTGGAACACTCTACTGACTCTAACTATAGCTCCCACCAGCTTTTCGTTCCCTATGTTGCGCAAACACAGTGGAAGAATTTGCTGCATTAATATGTGATAGTCATGGGATTTGAGACCACTCAGCTTTCCTTTGCTGATCCTCTTGTGCGATGAGCTCATATAATTAGTTGGCGTCTTCAATGATTTCATCGTTATGAGAAACACAGCTCTATCTTCGGTAGACAGAACGTAGGATACATCTGGGATGTAAAATTTGTCTCTGTTTGGACCTGTGCTTTGCAACCACTGATGAGGCCGGATGTTTCGCACCTGCATGTCCACTCGTGTTGATGGGGTATCCTTTTCACCAAACAGAGTCTTTACGATATTTTCACACACGGTTTTTTCGCAGTGCATGGGATCTAGGCAGTGTCGTACAGGTAGATCCTAATGAACGAAAGCGTATTTGACAAAGCACCGTCAGAAAATTCAGTAAAATGTGTCCATATGCCGCAGCTATTCTGCTCATTGCAGGTACTCTACATACCAGTAGACCAGAAAAGAAGGCAGTAGGAAAGGAAAAAAACATACAAGTGCAGACATGGAATTTCTGAATGAGGCATAGGTGTCACTAACCGCACTAACAACCGATACTTTCCTTTCTGTAAATGAATAGTAATTTGAAAATTCATAATCCAATGTATCATGCTTACCTTCCAGTAAGGAAGTTCAAACAAAATGCTCGACCGTTTAACATCATGGACCTTCACGGGGTCGTCGTCGTCATCTTCTTCTCCTCCAAATTCTAAAAATGCAACACGTTCTTCCCCACGTTCCATGATTTCCAGTCCACTGGGCCTCCTGGGAGGTGGGTTCAACTCTGGCTCACCATTAAATGTGGCTCGTGATCTCCGAAATCTATGATCTGGACAGAGCAATCGCCTTCCTCCCATGTACAACATCTTTTTGAGCACGTTAGAGTACTCCGAGTACGTGTCAGGGCCACAAATTGGACATCCCACAAATCCTTTCACTTGTTGGCCTGCAATAAGGCCATAAGCCGGGAAGTCATTCACAGTGAATAATAGTGCCGCACGCAACCTGAAGTTTCGTTGTCCCTCTGGTTTTGCCATGTTCACAGCTGCAACGCCTTCCCAGAGCTTTATCAACTCATCTACTAAAGGGCGAAGGAATACATCAATTGTCTCTAATGTGGGAGCCTTCTCCCCTGGAATAAGTATTGTCAAAGTTATAAAAAACTTTTTGGAAGCCAACCAGGGAGGGAGGTTGTAGATAACCACCAAAATTGGCTATGTGGAATGCTTACTTGACACATTTCCGTATGGACAAATTCCATCCGCTACTAATCCAAGTCGCAGATCTGTTTCAGCACTTCCAAAATTACCTGGAAGATTGTTGAGAGCTGCCCACTGAGGACTATCGATTACTGACCGCATCTTCCCGTCTAGAGACTTCTGATCAACATGTGATGCTAACAATTTAGCAATCTTTGGGCATCTGTACATGCGACGTAGCCTGTCTATGAGAGAAAAGTAATGAACAACTTTCACTGGTATGTCGTTAGACCCAGGAATGTAGCGTGGTTAATTGCATGTAGGGCACTCTCGACAATCTTCGTAATCTGCGCCTTCGTACAATACATGACCACTAGGGCAGCAATGCACTGCTCTATGCCGCAGTCCCATCTTCAAGACCATGCGCTTCACATCATATGTGCTTCGTGGTAGACAATTTGAAGATGGCAATAAGTCCTCTCCTAAGTATTTCAGCAGAGCATCGATGAAGTTGTGCGACACAGAATATAGATTTACCAGTGTTAGGAGGACAACGCCGCTTTGCATTCTGGATTGGGTACATCCCTCGTAAACTGGTTCTCCAGATTCTTGTAGTAGATCAGCAAAATCTTGGACATTTACATCCAATCCTCCAAGGGGGTATCCTCTTTTCCATTGTCATATGCTGCAGCGTTCACCTCGTCAGCACGCGCATAAGCCTCTTGCAACATTTGTTCTATGTCAACTACTGTCCGTTGCGGCCAAACAAACCCACGTCCCTCTTGCTCAACTCCATCTCGCAAGTACAATTCTTCAGCACCTCGATTCGGTCTATTCACCGGTCCTCTGATATTTCGCCCATCTCGTGTCTGCCATCCATAGTGCAGTATACAATTATTGGACGTCTAAAACCGCTTAAATTCTAATACTACATTCTTCAAACTATGCTAACTGTTTCTTTTATTTAAAACGCAACAAACAATGGTATGGACAAGAGGCTTTGAGCAAAGACGCTTACAATTACAGGGTATGGCAAGAAAGGATCTCTGCCATTTTTTCTATGATGTCGTGTGATAGTGTCAAACTTTCTTATTCTCGCTCCACAGCAAGCTCGACATGCGCAAGGATATTGTGTTAATCCTTTTGTACTTGCAATGGACCTCTCTATATGATAAGCCGCACATTGTCTACGGGGCCTCATCTCACCTGGTCATGCACCGAGTTCATTAAAATTATAACTATATGAATGGAACACCTTCAACAAACAAGTGTGCATAATGAAGATGAGAGAAAAAATTGACAACTCCGCAGATTGCAATTTTTTTAATTAGTTACGCATGCAATAGACAAAACTAGTGAAGGCATATAAGCCAATATATGTGCTCATGTACACAGACATGACTTAAGGTGAAGGGAATGCATTCCGCTTACCAAACCAGGAAGGCTGAGCCGAGATGGATATGTTGATGGTCTTCACGTTGTGCTGAAGTGTCGCACTGTCGGACATCATCAGATAGCCCTGAGAACCATAGTACATACTGTTTCAGGCTTCTATAGCTTTTGTGAATCATGAAGGCCTCGGGGATATCCTTTGGTATACGGCCACGATAATTGATCAAGTTACAAGATTCAGAATCAAAGCACAATTTTAGTGAAAATAATCACCATAATATCAAATACAGATATTTAGAAAAAATAGCAGCTGGCAATAAATAATGCTGCAATCTCTACAAAAGAATAAGTGAGGAACAACTACTGAAAGATAAATTTACCAAATTATTGGAAGGCCCATGCAGCAGTACAATGTGAGGCTTGTTGAAGGTGATATTTGCGATGGCTACTCGTACACAGCAGCATCAAAATTGAAAGAGAGAAAATTAGACACGTCAAAGTCGACAAAATATCGGAGTAAACTAGACGATACAATATCCCAATGCCCTCAATCCTCCTATAACTTGGTACAAGCAGAGACGAGACAGAAGCCAGCAACTCCAGGTGTATCAATAATTACAACAGACACTTTAAATGCTGAGATGAAAATCTGATAGACATGCGAGCTTGGACAAATCACAAATGCCCATCAATATGCGCAGAGAATGCAAGTACTCAACGTATCCTCTGCAGATGCTAAAGAATGTCGGGAAAAAAAAAACCAAACCTGAGAGTGTGTACATAGATTGCAAAGCCAAGTTGCCTGTACTTCCAAGTGAACCTAGATGCGAGTGTAGACGTTGCTCCAATACACCCTAGAATAATAATAACCACCACCAATTCAGATTCAAGGTACTGACCATAAGCCACCGACACAGCCATGGATTTTCTGATAAGACCAACGTTTTTCTGATAAGACCAACACTAGTTGGGCACCCAGCTCCACAACATAATCGCCATAGAAATCAACCAAAATTTTCAACGCCTAACAAAGGTATGGTACTCACAGGGAAACAATGTGCCATATAGAAATCATATGTACTGTAATTAAAATAGGTGTACATGATACACAAATACAATCAGAAAGGAACCACCAAGTTTGGGCACATTTTCTGTTAAGATTCTATAATTTCCTAAGATCTCCAAAACTTGGTACTTCGAATTCACTGCAGTGATCGCTATCACGGTCCACAATACTGATCTGTACAGAATCAGTACTATCACTATCTTCATCAAAGTAATTACTAGTGCTACATTCGGGATCTGCTAGAACTAATTGAGAATTGTTTTTCTTTGGATTGTCGCAAAAGCAAAATTCTGGAGGGAAGATGGGTACGGATTTAGGCTCATGTACACATGCCATACGTTTTTTCCTAACTCTAGCGTCCAATGACAACCCATGGCGTGTGGAAGGTAGTTTGCAGTTGCAAGTAGGCGTTCGAACCCAACGTAATACTACGCATCGAATACATTTGCAGTCCTCACAGACGTGGCCATGATTTCCAAAAATGTACAGACGGGTTATAAATGGGCATGACGTGAACCTATATAAGGAATACATGAGCTCGGGAGAACAACTGGCATCCGCAGTCATATTGTGCCGAGAAGAAATTTGGCAGCAGGAGTTAGAGCTTGCACCTGGCAATCACGGAGACTCGAAAGTCAGGTAGTACGTCCGCCGTTCCAAATATTCTTCAACTATGATGTGTAGCGGGCACTATAATTTCTTCAAGAGTAACCTGCGCAAAACTAGAAACGCGAGTCACTGTTCTGTACAAGTAATGAGATCAAAATTTAATTTCAGGTCAATCAATAACCAAAGTGTGACGTTTCTGAAGCCCGCTTGACGTAGTACTTAAACGGGAGCATATGGATTATAGGAATTGCTTACTTTACGTACTGAAAAAAAATCTTGTAACGTACCTTTTGAGCTCACAGTGTGTACGTGGAGCACAAACATATGAGAATTTTTAATCTCTTCCACCGTCTTTGCGCGTACTAACAAAAACCTGCATTCCCAGCAGAAGCATAATATACCGTTACAGCTAGCCGTTATCACAAGCAAAACTCAAAGTGACACAAGGATTCACGATTACGTGAAGAAATTGTAGGGAAAACCAGTGTTTAAACCGTCTCTATATTTTAGAAACACGCACAGAATCTGATATGCGAAGTCAATAGTGTCTCCTGATCGAAGTCTTCAACTATCTTGGCAGAAATGAATCAAAGTCAAATGACTTTCTTGAGAGAAATGCAAAATCAATTTTCATTCGTTGTGTTCGTTTTGTTTTTATGTAATTGTCCTTCACTTTGATTGCTATGTTCTCAAGTGAAGATAGAGAATGGGCAAATACTGATGGCATTATTATTCACAACTCTATGATAATTTTGTACGGTTGATTTTCAAAGGGAAGATAAAAAGCAGATAAAGTCAAAAACTTGCATTCACAAAATAAACATAATCTACATATAAAAATAACCGTGATCACAAGCAACTATGCAAGTGACACAAGGATACCCTGTTCACTGACGAAATTCCAGGGATAACCATTGTAAGAAACAGTTGAAATAAATATTCAAGCATGATATGTGCTTCCGCACTTTGACTTTTATCTACACTACAGAATCAAATTCACACGTAATAACATAGCTAAAATCAATCTCCCGTCATATCTCTTCAGACAAATAAGAACATCCACAAGCAGTTTCTCTCGAATTCTGCACTATAATGTAACAAACCGTTCACCACTACACAACCCATAAGCACTGAGCATTTTCTCAATGAAGACTGTACTGAAATTCACCATGACTTGTGTGGAACCAATTCTTATAATAGTGGACTGTGCACAACAAACAACAAATAAAATAACACTCTCACAAGGAGATTGTCAACTAGTGTGAACAGTGGAGTCTGACTATGCACTGCACCCCACAAATTCAAACGCAAGTCCTCCCATTCACAGCTGTTGCCGTTATGCAACGTAATAATTGGTAGGACTAACCCCTTAATCATACCTCAGCACTGTGATGATGCTAGCTCTTCGAACTTGAACCCTAGATCGCCATATCATTAAATTGGCCAATCTTATTTATACTGGCCGCCACACTATTGAAATTATGAGAATAAATGAAGTAAATTCACACTATTTGAGCGGCCAATATAATCAAGATTGGCCACTTTCAAGAATATGGCGTTCCAGGTAGTCATTCCTTCTGTTCTAGCACTCTGTTTAACCGTGCAGAAGGAGTGACTATCCATACAATAAAAACTTCAAGTATCCACTAACTTGTACAAATCTGGATTGGAATGACTCTTGGAACCCTAATTCTGATTTGATTGGGAGGCACAGCGCACCAACGTCTGCAAGAAGACGACAGAGACTGCTCTCTAGTGACTTGTGCGAAGATAACACACGGCACTCACTGGAACAGTACAAGACAGAACACAATCTATTCTCATGCAAGCATCATCACAATAATAAAGAAAAAATAGCTGACATATCGGACCTCTGCCTTGTGAGCATACTTACAAGCATCGGAACAAAAGACTTCAAGTCGAGCATGCTGTCTCCGAAGTCGCTCAAGCAGCAGTGTAGCATCCGTGTCTTGAACCACGCGTTTCAGCGATTGGCAAGCGTCACGTCCTCCGCTATTATAACCATGAATTCTCAGTGACAACTGCGATCGTGGTGCATGTTCACTGCCGCACCGCAAAAGTCGAATACTAGTTGCCGGAAATCTCGACATGATAACGCTAAGGTTCTGCAAGCTCGGAAATTTTGTGCTCTCATACACGTATGCATGCCTATGCTGGGTGTGAAACAAAAAATAAACAAGGGTTTCATCCAGAAGTGACTCGACTTAATGGATGAATTTCATTCATCATGGCAATATGGGACGGATGCCTAGAACTTCACTGTCAATCTTGTCTTCAACCGCATGCAATGTCTGCCTCAACTTTCAAGGAGCGCACGTCCCAGTCTCCTCCCTCAGGTTGTTTCAGGCCTTCAGCGTCTAGCAAGGAGGCAGCGCGTCTGGATCTGAAGTCCACCAGCAGGGTTTCTATCAGTGTTGCAAGTGGTTCTGTGAGTCTAAACCCGTTTTGTAATATCCTACTGCATGTCTGAGTGCTCGTTGTGCCAAAGAATACGTATGTAGTGATATTCTCATAAAACTGCCGTGTAATTCTAGAATTGATGTGTGTCTTGGGCGGAGGTACTTATGCACTAGTTTCACTTGCGTGAAGATTACTGAAGTTGTCTGGAAGTTGTACACTGCGCCGCTGTGTCACCTATCTACAACGCTATTCTGTAACGTGTAATCTGTAGACGATGCAGAGGAAATCCACGTATTAGCCGTGGAGCCAACGGCAAAAGAAACCTAAGGTTGTTGGCAACAAGGAGATGTTGGGAACCAGTGAGCCAACAACGGAGAGTCAGGGAGAAGTGCGCCTTGCCGATGCCGACTTGCACTATTCTCAACCAAAGTCTTCACGCCAAAACCCGAAGATGAAATTGGTAAAGCTTAAACCGGCGGTTGCGGAAATGGAAGCAGGTTTTTCGGGTACTCCTGGTGGGAGGGCAAGGACGAAAGAAAAGGAGAGACGAGAAGAACTGGTTGCCGCTGTCATTGAGAAGAGAAGAGCACTTGTAGCAAGGCAATTCACGTCTCCAAATGTCGGAGCTGCAAACCCTGCAGAACACAGCGTGGAACGTGTCCGTCAATCAGGAGGAGAAGCTTCGCAGGAGCGCCACGTTCAAGAGGCCGAGAGAACAAGCGTTATAGATCTAGGTATCAGTGATTGTCTTGGTCTTTGCAATTTCCGTGAGTGCCATGTAAAGAATTAGTCTTATTGATGAAATTTTTGTGTTGTGGAATTTTGAGGTCAAAAGCCACGTTTGTTTGTCTACAGCAAAGTTAGAAATGCAAAATGTTGGACTCATAATATGATGTGTATATCTAATTTCTGCCAAACAAAATTAAGAAACACTATTGAAAGGCGGGTTTTTGAGGGCCGCATTGTAGGGAAAGAATGGTGTGTGCATACTACATAGACTGACTTCATGCATGTACCCCAATCGTATAATCGCTGTGGGAATAGACATATATATAAGGGTCACCCATATTTCTTTGGTTTTTTTGTAAACACAGAAAATAGAGGTGTGTGATACAGTTTAGTAAAACTAATGGAGACAATTCCTACACTAAATGCATACAGAAGGTGACATTCATACATCCTTGGAAGGGAATCCTGGAAGCGACGATCTGCTGGAAATGTCTCCCATGTATGTTAGGAAGAGTGGCATATTTTCAGAATTAAGGAAGAATTATCCAAGAGGAAGCACGAAAAAGCCAAAACACATGAAACAATTGCGAATAGAGTCCACAGATTCATTT
This sequence comes from Pohlia nutans, assembly GCA_022496805.1. NCBI lineage: Eukaryota > Viridiplantae > Streptophyta > Bryopsida > Bryales > Mniaceae > Pohlia > Pohlia nutans. The sequence goes on from CM040096.1 coordinate 26,868,545, forward strand.
GATAATAAAGGACGCAGTGACGGCTTCTGCACGGTAAGTTTAAAGCCCACCGTCGTCATAGGCGGGCAACTTCCGAGTCTTCCGACGGTGATCAATCTCTACAGGTGAGAAGTTGAACCCCTTTGTGAAGTTGATGAGGAATTTTGCTTATGTTATAAGTAGTATATCAGGTCATACTTCATCACTAATTTTAAAGGCTGGTCACCACAATAACTTACTGCTCAGACAATTCTACACCAACTATTGCATTGTTTGATGTGATATTAGATATCAGTGGTAACATAGATATGATCTATTCTTATAACAATCAATTGCTTACTGTATGGAAAATTTGGGATGGCCGGACAACAGGGATACAGACGATATGGAGAAAAACGGCAGAGGAGGAAATACAGCCGGAGATATGAATCCACATCAGATTCTGAGAGACCAAGTCCACCGCGTCGTCGGCACTCCCGAGAACGCACACGGAGATACCGTCCTGGCCGTCATGAACATGACACGGAGTCCTACCGCCACAGGCGAGATATTGCTCAGGGAAAACGCATCAAAGTACAGAGTTCAGAAGACGAGGATGAGCAGTACGGGAGTAGGCAGAAGTTCAGAGGCAGGGAAGATCATACAATGTCGCCAACACACAACAATTTGCAATCGAAGGCAACGTCAGGAGAGGAAACACCACGTGCTGGACGAATGTTGCCTCAGGTAAAATCTGAGACTTGAATGGGGAGAGCGGATGTGAAACAAGAAGCACTACCAGAATCAGCGCTCCGACGAGATCGCAAGCGAAAACAAATGTCCAGAGAGGCAGAAGTGGAGAGGAGGGAGAAGATCGGTCGGAAGCCCCATTTCTTAACAGTGGATGATAGGGGCAGGCCTTACGGACTTGGTGCGAAGTCCTGGAGAGCGGAATTGAACAAGCTCTGTTGCGCACTAGACCCGTCAATCATGGATGTGAAAAATCAACCGCACAAACCGATGATGACGTTGAAAAAAAGATTGACATCAAAATTCGAGTACAACGCTGATATAGACGATGACTGGCTACGTGGAGAAATAGGTAGAGGCGTATCAACAAGGAGGTTCCTATTAATGGCACTGATCCGCAACGGTGACCAAATTCCACCCGGATTCGACACAGACATTTGGTATAACCTTCAAAGGATCAGTGCCGATCCCAAATACAAGGAAAAATCGCAGGCCATGAGGCACACAAATTCTTGCAGACGGACGTTGGGCCGCACTGGTCCTAAAGGTGAGATGGGTGTTGTGGAGGATTTGCGTGAGCACCTCGGGCGGTCGCCGGACCCTGACGAAATCGAAGATGAGATGAAGAGGGATAAAGGTTATGGTAGAGCTAGTAGCAAGAAGCGCCGTGGATTGTCTCGGAAGGAGAGCTGCCCACTTGTAGAACAAAGTGCACAGGCGACGTCGAATATTGCACACGGAAGTCTAAGAGACGACGGCAGTGACGGCATAGAGCATGGCAAGGGGGCCAACACTAATAGCGAGTGTGACATTGCAGCAGAAGGCAGGAGTGCAGGCGTCCATGCTTCTCGTTCTGCTATTATCGATGCTCTAGAGCGAGAGTCTTACGTGCAGGCCTTGCTCAAACGGCTTGCAGATCTGGAGGCAAGGGGGGCCGCATCGAACCTGCTATCGACGCCAACAGAACTTCATGCCGAGGATACTAGACAGCAGATGCCTCCACATTCCGAGGACCCAGAAGGGAATGTTGAGGAAACTGTAAGTTTCCTAAGTCACAGACGTAGATGTTTCTGGTACATAACGTCTTGAACAATGAAGTAAATCCTGCGCTGTATCAATCTCAGAAATGTTCCCCGTAAACCGTAGAGTATGGGAAGTGTTGAATGCAGCTTTGTTCTTCATTGTCAAAGTTTTACGCAGTGCAGTGTAGCTTGAAGCCTACTCATAGAACTTGAATTACTTGCAGTCAATGGCAGAATGTTATCATAGGAGGTGGTTACGGAGTTGAGAGTGAGTGACGGTAAGAAACATTCACTCTGCTGTGCATGGCGGTGCAATAAGCCAGGCATAGCCAGAAGATCTATAAGAGATCTTGGAACAACATGGGACTGTGCATAATATTTCTACGGGTACTATTTCGAGATGGTCGGCAGCATCTTCATCCTAATCACGTATGCTATGAAGGTCTCTGCATGTTCTCCCATATATATCGACGTAATCCAGTTTTTTCATTGTACTGATTGGGGTACTCAATACTCGTATCCTTGTGACAGGAATCAGGAGCACGAAATAAGCATGACGAACACACTGGAGGAAAACGTGTGTTACGGACTAGATTGAGCAAGGGGAAGGGTGTACTGTGACAATAGCAACATGACATTGCGAATATTGAGAACATGTACGCGGTTCAACGCAGAACGAAGGATCAAACGCTGGGAGCACTGTACTTGGTTCGAAGGTGATGCAGGTAGCAGTACATACAGTTTCGGGAGAAGGGAATGAGGGTTTTTAATTTTTGAGAATGTGGATCACAGGGAACTATGTGCCCTGAATCTCCACCGGGAATACATTGTCATTCCAAATTTTGAATTCTCACGATGTGTCCTTATCGGAAAGTACCCATGACATTGGCGAGCAATTTTGTTGCCCACCATGATACACTGTTTTCTTGTTTTTTGTCCGTCATAATACAATGTTCTCTAATATGAACAACCCAGGTTTTAAATATTTCAGCAATGAGGTACATGATGTAATGTAAATTTTGTGGGTGAGTATCTGATAACCTCATTTCGTAATAAGAGTCACATGGTAATTGCTGAAACTACATACCAAGCACGTCATTACTGGTATGAGTGGACCCTAATCCCCGCCCCAATTTCCAGTACCCTACGTACACGTGGCAATCAATTTTACAGCATATCATTCGTGGAACACAAGCATAATTCTTAACAACTAAATGTAACTCTAACATTTACTATCAGTAAATGTAAATCCGACGCCAATAAATAACTCTAACATTTCCTATCAGTAAATGTAAATCCGAAGGAAAAAAAAAATTATACCGTCAATTTTTACTACATGCAGTGTTGTAAGACATGACAATAATCAAGAGAATAGTGTTCAAAATAGTCCGAATCAAGAGTTCCGAACCAACTACTACGATTAACACAATTCTGCTGGATATCTGCTGAAACGGAACCGTTTTCTCTTGTAGTGTGAAGAGGCTAAATACGATGAATTTGTGGAAGAAATAGTGCATATTGAATCCAACATGGAAAACATAAATGTTATGAGTCCACCTCAAGTGGATGAACCAATAGAAGAGGTTACTTCAAATGATGCTATGCGGGAGAAGGTGTTCCATTCATTGAGTAAACTCGATTCACTATGTAGAGCTTCTCTAGATGTTGATAATGAAGAGGAGATGAAATGGAAATTGCAAGCTCTTCAAGCTTGTATTGCCACATTTTTGGAGCCTTCAAGTTTTGAAAGGCCTATGACAATTGATCTCCCCCTCCGAGGTTCTATTTCTTCCATACAAGAGAATGTGAAGCGTACAAGGATGGGGCATGGGAAGAAACGAGTTATTTCCGAAGTTGGTGAAGGAAGTGCTCCACGGCCCCCTTTGAAACGGCCCCCTCATATGCTTGTATCACACTCCAAGCAAAAAAGGGCTATTTTTCGTAAATTGCCTAAGGTCACTTGTGATATATGCGCCACAAAGACATTGGTGGAAGGAGGAGTAAACTCTATTCATTGCAAAAATTGTGACCATGAAATGTTTGTGGAATAAAGTTTGAGTTTTGGGTTTTGCATTGACTATCTTATCACTTTGTATTCATATATGTTGATTTTATATGCATGATTAGTGGTTGTTGGATTAAGCATCTTTAGTATGTGCAATACAAATTTTCTTTAGACAGAAAGAGGTGTACCTATATGATGTGAATGGGATGTGTCATACTTGAACTTTGAAAATTTCTAACTTATTCATTCTTCATCCAAAAATTATGTTTCAACTTGTGTTGGAATCTATTTCCTCTTGCCTACCTCTAAGATATAATAATGCTAAATAATATCAATGCCTCATATCCGTATTTCTTATTCAATTGCGAATGGGGAATGAGGAATGGAGTAACCACCTTCAGTTGGGAATGGGGAATGGGGTAACCACCTTCAGTTGGGAATGGGGAAGTGGCCCCCAAACATGCTCCCAGTTTGCTCCCAGTCAGAAGGACTTGCGACTTTTCCAACAGAGTGCATCAGCTGGGTCTCACAAGAAAGGGTATCAGGGCGGGTATCGGGCGAGGGAACGCATGGGAACGTCCGAGAACGGACGGGAACGGACTGTGAAGAACGGGCTGCGAGGGAACGGACTGTGAAGAACGGGCTGCGAGGGAACGGACTGTGAAGAACGGGCTGCGAGGGAACGGACTGTGAAGAACGGGCTGCGAGGGAACGGACTGTGAAGAACGGGCTGCGAGGGAACGGACCAGTGTTGCACTGGTATCTGTCCTGCACACGGGTCTGTAAAAGGATATGTGTACTGGTTTGTGATACCAGCTTGAACTAGTTTGTGCTACAGAAATACCAGGTTCATACCCGGGCATTGGATGTACTTGCCAGTCCTCAACCTGGTCATTAACCCGTACCTTGCTCAACGATGATCTTGGAAACCCTTAAACATGCACGTCTTTGTTCATTATGCCTGCTTCCGGCGATGTACTGGTTTGTTGTGTGCACAACGTACTACAGGTAGTGGAACTTATTAGAGCTCTTGCCGTTTTGTTGTTGGAGTTAAGCAACGTTGATTAATGTGGGAGAGAGGTTGTTGCACCTTCAAGAAGAGGTAATTCTGTTTTGTATTTGCTTAATGCACCAACTTCATATAAGCTGTTCACTTGTTGTCCACTGTTCACGTTGTTTGCATGAAGAACTAGGGTTTGTGTTTGCTAAACAAGTTTAGTGATTTTGGGTTAGGAGATTGCTTAGGGTGTTTGTTTGAGTGAGATTTGTCGCCATGGAGTCAGTTGCGACGATTCAACTTTTGTCTGACGATGAGGGTGTTTGTGCTCATGAAGAGACAGTTGCGATTGGCAACGTGAGTCACTCTTGCGGAGGTACCGAGACGCACACTGAAGCAACAGGTTCAACTGTTCAGCGCTTTGTGGAAACCAATGCTCGCATCGGAGAGGCAGTTGCTGCAGAGGAAGAAGTTGCTTGGCAAGTCTTGCGAGAGAAGCTTGCTACGAACCATAAATTGTGGATGCCGCACCATCGAAACTCACCGGTGTGGGTGTTTTACCTGCTCAAAGACGGTACAGTGCAAAACCTTGACACAAGTAAGCCGCAGATGTTGCGATGCGTGGTGTGTCACCCAAGTCCTGCCGCGAGCAGCTCAAGTCAGACAGCGCCTCCGTCGAAGAATACTCGGAACCGTGTGGGAATTCTGAAGTATAATGCGGAGCATGGACTCACTTCAATGAAGAAGCACGTTGAGCGAGACCACCAGCAAGAGTTTGTGCGGTACTCCAAACACGCGAAAGATATTGAAGATGCAGCCCGTGATGAGCCGCAGAAGGGCAAGAAACGTAAGTCTCTGCCACCCTCGTCAATTACAGAGTTTTTTTCTTCCGCTCGGCCATACAAGAAGTGTGACACCATGCAAATCCGTTTCATCGAAGATTTAGTTTTGTTGATTGCGAAAGGCAGCGTTGCATTGTCGATGGTCGAGAACTCATGGCTTCGGCGTTTGGTGCTGCGATGTGATGCACGAGTGGTGTTTCCTACTCGCAACCAACTTTCAAATGAGCACATTCCCCAGCTGTTAGCAACAACAATGGAGCGCTACGTGTACCCACTCATCAACAACTGTGACACTGTAACTGTAACTTTCGACTTGTGGATGTCAAGGGCTGGTTACGATACTTTACGGTACCCATGTTGGTCAAAGTGGCTGTAATTTTTTCTCCCACTGTTGTTCCACAACCAGCCACTCTAACTGTCCCGCAGGTTTCCCAAACTTCCTTGTTCGGTGCTCCAGCTTCTACAGCTGAAGCAAGCAAGGGGCAGCTACTTGGTGAGCTCAGCCTCTTCCGGCGTCTTGTTGTTGAACCAGCTAATGTTCCTTGTCCGTTATTGTGGTGGAAGGAACACGAATCGCGTTTCCCAACTGTTGCTTTTGTTGCTCGACAGTTTCTAGGCATACCAGGTAGTCAAATTGAGTGTGAGCGGATATTTTCCATTGCCGGCATTCTCACATCCCTTCGCCGTTGTAGACTTGGTACGGAGAATCTCAATGCCCTTGTCATGATTCAAAAGAATTGGCCTTTTGATGCCCGCACAGATACACTTAGTCAGAGTGACATCACTCAGTTCTTCAATGATGAGGCAGAGCTGCTAGAAATTCATGAAGAGGAGCTGATTGCAGCAGGTGAGCTAGAGTGAGATTTAGCTTGAGGGCATTGTTTGATTGTTTTATTTGATCAATTCAACTTTGTTTGATTGAACTGATGTTGGTCAAAGTAGTCCATGTTGATCCGATTCAATACTTAGTCAAGCATGACAATTTGATAAATTCAAATCACGATTCAATTTGATCAGTTTGCTCAAGTTCATGCTTCATCTGTTTCAAATGGATTTTTTTTTAAATTTTAAATTAAAAGATTAATTAATTAATTTTTCTCTTAAAAACCCTTTAATGACATACCAGACCCTTGCACTGGGCACCCTGGTATATGAAAAAAAATCACACCATCAATACGTACACTAAAATTCAAGAATCCTACGAGACCACATACACATACCCTACCTTGAAAATACAAAACCTTTGTAATATCAGTACCTCGATGTTCTACATTTCGAAGAAATTTTCAAAAACCAGGCCTCCCCTGTATGCACTTTACAACATACCAGTGCAACACTGGAACGGACTGTGAAGAACGGGCAGGGCAAAGGGCGGGCAGGGGGAGGCGCGAGTCCCAGGGTGACAAGCCCTTAGAGACGAGGGCCGGAGGGGGTACTGCGGCCGCCGCAAACGCCGGTCGGATCCACGCCGTGAGAAGACGTACGGGCGTCTTGTGGCGGCTCCTCTTGAAGCCTCTTTGAAGACTATCGCTTCTTCTCCCCCGCAGTTCCCTTCCGCTAGTACTGACATCTTCTTCCACGGCAGGATCGTTGTCGGCGATCCTTCTTATTCTGGTGAGCCTCTGATTCAGACTGTTGTTTGCATTATTGCGATGAATTTTTCTCATAGTTTTAGTTTACTTTCTCTTGTGTGGCCTTCGATCGAGCTGGGAAGGTGACAGTGCGGATTACTCCATCGATTTGCATGCCGATGAATGAGAGGTATAGGCTGTTGCTCGTTAGAGAGCCTTTGCGATGCGAGTTGCTTCGTTGATGAGGCAAATAGTATAGCGTGCTTCAGTAATTCGAAGATTCGGCATTTGTATGTTACTGTGTTAATTCGGTCTTTATGGCTGACGTTTTGCGTACTGTGCCTTTGGAAAACGAACACAACGTAATGAAGAAAATTTTAGTAGAGTTTTTCATTGTTTTGGTGAAATTGTATAAATAAGCTAACGATGCGAGGTGGTAGGGTTTTTATTTTATTTTATTTTTCTGTGTTGTCGGAAATGTCTAGTTGTGAGAGTTTAGTATTCTACTTGATTATGTCGGAGACTTTCCCCTGCCAATTCGCACATGGAGCTACAGAGAGTGTTGAAACAGAATTCCTTGCTTCAGAAAGATTACACTTGTTCTGAAACGATTTAGGGTCACTGTAATTCCTATCCCTACATTGTACCTCAACAAACAGAGTCTCCTCACATTCTGGACTCAACTGTAGGATGAATGAACTGAGGGCGAAACCCTAGCATCTGGAGCCACGCTTATTGTTCGCACTTCTTCTGGTTCACGCTCCATGTGTGTCGGTTTGAGGACATTTCTTTTCTGTAGTTCCGTTTTTTCGGATGCTAGCAAGAGACCTCAGAGTTAGGGTTGTGAATTGCGTGCAGAGAGGGTGCTAAGGATTAGTCTTAAAGTTAGCGGGGTATAACAGTCATGCACTTTCAGATACAATTCGAGTCGTGCTAATGCACCGGAGTGCATAAGGGCGGGGGAGGCGTGTGTCTCACTGGAAGTCAGGGTTCTCTCTATTTCCTCAACACCTTCTTGTTGGTATTAATCTATGCTTGGCATGACTTTTTTTTACTCAGCGAAGTGACATACGAAGGCAGATCGATCTAAAAGTCATGGCCTCCGTGCCTAAATCTGCACCTAAAGATACAGCCTCAGCACTCTCTGGTATGTCTTCCAGGCATTCATTTGCATCAAAGTTGTTGTATATTTTGTGGTTCTCTCCTTGTTCTTTTCTTGCATATCATTGGTGTTGTAATTCTTTGTCTTTGATTCCAGATTGCTCATGTCATCAATGTAAAGTCTCCGTTAATGCTTATAATGATTCATTTTTTCCTGCTTTATTTCGTGTCGTCGTAAATGTTGAGCTTGTTATGGAGGTAGTACCTGTCGTGACTTGATATTTGTGCATTTGAGTGGTTTTACAGCTCGCGAGAGTGTATCAAAGCTGTTAAGTGCTGCACGTGATGGCAACGTTCAAGCATTCAAAGGTGTGTCTATATACGAGTGAGGTTGTATCTTTCGTTTATACTCTTATCGTAACTTCCATCTGCAAATTTTCTCCTGTTAAATTTTCAGTTTAACATGGTTTACGTGTTATTGGTTTTCAGAAGATTTGTTTTTTTTGTCAGCGAAATCCTTTCTTATCTGGGGTCTACTTTGTTTACAGAAATTTGAACCTTTTCAATGTGTGCCATTGCAGTAGCAAAGTTGATCACTTGTATGACTGGGATAAGATGAGGTGGTACCAAGTTAAATCATGAAAATAATTGCGGTAACTTTTTTGTTTCGCAGACGCGGCCAAAGTGCTGGATGATGGACACGGAGAATCTGAAGCGTTGTCTGCTGTAAAGGATGGAAATGGACGTGGTCCCTTGCATTTTGCTGCCCGCGGTGGGTGTGACGAGCTTTGCAAGTACATGGTTGATGAGCTCAAGCTTTCTGTAGACGTCAGAGACAATGATGGTACGTTTCGTTAGTCTTGGTTCCAGCATTCGCCGTATTTTTTTGTGATGTTTGTGTAATTGATGAGCAGTACTTGGCAACGACAGTTTACTCAATGTTCACGAGTGTGAATTTACGGTGTCTGCTTATGCTATGAAAGATTCATTACTTATGCATTTAACACCTTGTTATGTTCTTCGTAGTAGGTACTACTGCATGTCGTGTTCAGTGACCTACCTGTATTCAATTGTACTTCCCAAGAGGAATCTGGGTAACATCGATTAAGACATGGTTATAAGAGTTATTACACGTCGCTGTGAATTTTGATGCAGGCGATACTCCTCTTATACATGCGGCCAGGCAGGGTCACTCCTCAACTTCTTTGTATCTGCTTGAACATGGTGCTGATGCCTTTGCCACTCCCAGTGAAAATCAGCCAAGCGTATTACATCATGCTGCTGGAACAGGTTTACTTCTACCCTCGCAGGATGTTCTGGAAATATGTCCATGATCTTGATGTCCATAATCCGCCAAGAGCGTTTCACTTGTACAGTCAAGTTCTTGCTTATGCAGCAATTCTCAGGTTCATCCACGTTTTGGGGCCATAATTCTGGTCATCCCTTTATTTTCATTTTAGGGTCTTTGGAGTTGATTAAGGCCCTGGTCGACAAAGGAGTGGATGTGGACTTTCCAAGTGATGCGGGTTCTCCCCTCATCTGGGCCGCTGGCCATGATCACCCTAAAGCAGTCAAACTCCTCCTTGACAGTGGTGCCAACGTAAGTCTCTTGAGGCCGTGCAAGTGATGCTTCAGAATTAATCCCGTGATTGGAATCACGACAACTCTGACACTAAACTTCTTCACATTGTGGAGCTTGATTTGTCCCGTTTAAGATGATGTGCTAGCTAGAAGATAGTTCTTTAATCTGCACTAGGCCACTCAAATTGGAGAAATTGGTGGAACTTGATCTTTTTTATGCCATTCGTTTGACATTGCAATGTTTTTTTCTTGTTTTTTCCGTTTTGTTTTGTTGCGGTGGTGTCTTCTTTGGTGACAATGATCTGGTTCCGTTTGTTTCATGTGAAATGATACGCTTGTTTTCTTTCGCTATGAAGCCTAATGCAGCTACAGATGATAAAGTGACACCTCTGGTGACAGCAGCTGCAGCGGGGAGTTCAGAGATTGTGGAGCTTTTATTAAAGGTATTTGAATTCATCTATGTCTTAGGGTTCTACTTGTCTTCGAAGCAGTGGTAAACTACCACGTGCAAGACTTGAAAGGTTGTGGGAAGAGGAAGATGGTATTGTGATACTTGGTATTGTGCATTTAGGTGCATTGCAACTCAACAGCATGAAAATTATTTTCTGCAGAATGGAGCAGATGCGAATGCAAGTGCTGTTGGAGGAGTCACTGCACTTCATATTGCTGCAAATCACAGTGATGAGCGGATGGTGGACTGCCTTTTAGCTGCTGGGGCGAATCCTGATGCTGTTGATGACGTGTGTAACATTTTTGTAACCATTATGAGCATGCGTGCAGTATGCTATATTTTCCTTTTCTGCATTGCCTATTTTCTTTATTACCTGATAACACCGTGCAGGTGATGTACTCAATGCACTTTTGTTGGTAATATTATTGAATGAGTTGGAAAAGTTCTGATACAGGAAAATGCAAAGCCTATAGATGCTGCCAAAGAGTGTCGGGCGATAGTGGAGCGCTTGTTGCCTATTACAATGCCTGATCCCTCCATCAAGGATTGGACTGTTGATGGAGTCCTGGCTCATGCAGAGCAAGTAGCTGCAGAGGAGGAGGTATTTTATTACTCTGGAGAAATATCTGTCCTTTTCAGGTGTCAAGATGTTGAAACTGTAGACTCAGAAGTCTTGATATTGATTGTTCATGATCGCAGGAGTCCACCTTATATGTTTATTGCGGACACCTTTTGCTTTAACCTGTGTTCTTTTATTCATTGATAATAAAGATGCTGGCCAAGTTGGGTGTGTTGTGGTAATCATCTATGGTATCTCCTTGGGTTTTAGATGCATATCTTTACTTGCAACTTTAATATGGAGTAGAAAACTGGAAGTTCTTGAGTAGTGATTTTGCAATCATACTTACTGGTGCTTGGTGTGATGCTCAATTTCGTCCCACAGGCTGCATATAAAAGATCTAAAGAGGCCGATGAAAAGGCTAAAGCCGCCAAGACCAACGGACTTAAGAAACCAGTGGTAAGACTTTCGTAGTCGTGGATGTTAAAATCGCTTGATACTGAACTGTGAGATATCCTGCCTTTAAGTACAGCTAATGCTTTCATCAAACTCTTATAAAATGTTTGATGAATAACAAAAATGGAGTTGATGTACAAAGGTAAGTTGTAAATGTCAATGTGAAGATCACATCTGTACGGTTGGATTTATCATTTTTTTAATTCATAAATTGTAATTAAATTTTCAAGGTTTTCTTTTGAAATTCAATTAAAGATCTCAAATTAACCAAAAAAATTAAAAATTGTTTTAATGAAATTGGAATAACATGCACTACGAGATGGTATGATTTCCATTATTTGATTCTACTTATTTTGGAAATTGTGTTTAAGGTCTCACTTTTTGAACTAAGAATGAAACTTTACATAAACCAATTGTGTTATTAAAAAGAAAATCACAATATCTTATTTTGAAGATCCATATCGTACAAATGATAGTCAACTATCACAAGAACCAAGGAAATTTTGGATGGATGAAAACTGTCTATGTATGTAGTCAAGAGAATAATCTGAATCTGTTCATTGTCCATTATGTGGACGCAGGCGCGTCAAAGGGTTAAGGTATTTGATTTCTTCTGTTACTGAGTGCTTTCCGTTTTGAACAGGTCTCAGATGAGATGAAGAAAAAGAGTTTAGAAGCAAAAGCTCGAGGTGATGAAGCTTTCAAGAAGCAGAATTTTGCACTTGCTGTTGATGCGTACACTCAGGTGCTTTTTACAAGCTTCCTTGCTTTCTATTTTTGCTTTTTATGGTGTCATGATTATCAAGTCCTTGAAAATGGCTGATATTGAATCATAACGATGTGACGTAGGCTAGTGACTTTGATCCAACGAACGCAGTTTTTCCGTCGAATCGGAGTGTATGTTGGATTCGTTTAGGCCAAGCGGAACAGGCTTTGGAAGATGCTAGAACAGCTAGAGCTTTGAACCCAGAGTGGTCCAAACCTTGCTACCGGGAAGGAGCTGCGTTGCGACTGCTTCAGGTTTTCACTTTCGATTCTCTTAGAGCTCCTGAATCATTTCTTCTTTTTCGCTCAGAGGTTGGTATTCACAAATGTACATGGACATAACATTTTTGATATGAGTGAGATGATAATCTCTGAGGACCTGGTATATTCTTGTGCAGAGGTTTGCTGAGGCTGCAGATGCTTTCTATAGTGGTGTAAAGATTGATCCCCACAATAAAGAGATGATTGAATCTTTTAAGTAAGTTTGGAAATCATATATGTCTTCATTTGTCGATCTAGTTTAAAAGTTACCTTTTCTTTTTCTGTTAAACTTGAATTATGTGAAGATTGTTTTTCACAAGGTTCTTTTGATGAGGGTTACAAGTTTTTTCTAGACATCAGAAATGTGTCAGTTCTTCTGGGTCAAGCCTCCTAAATGTCTATTACTTCCAATTGTAGCGTATCTGTTATTTGATTTTAGCACTGGCTTGTAAAATGTACTTTTCTTATTGTTCCGTGGTGCTTGTAGGGAGGCTGTGGAAGCTGGCAAGAAGTTTCATGGGACGGCATAAGTTAACTTGATCAATATTTATTTGCACCTCAAAAAGTTTTGGCTTGTAAGACGAGAAATAGTTCGATGAGTTCCTCTAGTTGCAACTTCAGGATGGTTTGTCTGTAAGCAGTTGCAACATTTGAACTTGTGGAGTACCTACGTCTGTGTAGAGTTTTGATATGCAATGCGTGGGTTAAGAAGGTAAAAGCACACTGCTGATAACCTTTGTCTTCCATCTAACGGAATCGCTCGAGGCCTCCTCATTTAGTGCAGAAAAACTGTCGATTTTGCCTTGGAAATAGATTCTCTAGTACATCATTATTTAGCCTATTAGAGACGCTCAACCCACAATTACGGGATTTGGCAGTTTTGGAGTTGCCTTGTTTCCATGCTTTAGCATATTGGGTCTTTTCTTAAGCACATTTGAGGTCAAATATGTAGTCCCACAACCAAATGTAATCAAGGGGCTCGTAAAAGATAATTTTCTAGCAGTGAATGGGCGTCATGATACTGAAAATGATCTCTTTTGAAGCGAAGATAAGTTAGGTTGTTGCACTGCACAGAACCAATACAATTCTTAGGAGTTGAGACACGTGTCACATCTGGGGAATTTATTTTATTTTATCAATTTTATGACCGATTATCAAGAGGCTATGAGCAGATGATTTTGAAATGAGGGGACCATGGTTGGTTTCTCACAAAATCTTCCTTGAATCATGCTCGGTACTTCCAAAATCCTCCCTGAACCATGCTTGGTCCCTTCCTCATATTTATCCAAATTTCCGATGCGAACTGAATTTGCTTTCCCTGTCTTTTCTACATAACATAATAGAGCAGTCCAGGATGTCCCCCTTTTGGAACTGGATCAAATGAACATCTTTTAATGTGATCCAGTTTTCACCTTTTACAACAAGTCTTCAAGAGCAATGCCTAGAACTTTAGTTCCCCATGGTAATTCACTTGTTGGAAGTTGACATTGTCCATGCTCATAGCCATGCTCATGAAGACAATGACCTTGGATGTAGGTAACTTGCCAATTATGGAAAAGGGGACTTTATGAACTCCTCTATTATGTTATGTACATCACCATCACTTTTGAAAATAACACTAATTAACCCTCACCTTCCCCAGATTTGGGAGTTTTGCAAAGATGCATTAAAAAATACAACTAAAAGGGATATTTGGAACTTGATGTATGAATAAAAGTTGTACATTATGAATTTTAGATTCTATCCATATGGTTAGATCTATGATTGCTATCACCAATATTTTTGTATAAAATTTGAAACCCAAAATTCAAAATTCTTTTGTAATTTGATTAGGAATAAGATATTGACAATCTAAGAATGAAATTTGTCGTGATGGGTTGAAATGTAATACTCTAATTGTAGTGATTTTTGGAGATTTGTTTGTTGCTTGATTTTATGAGTTGACTTTTTCAAGAACATTTTTACACTGAAATCTTCAAAAAAATTGGTGGAACAATGTGGCATGAAAGGAGGCAAGATTTTTCACAAATCATCCTTTCTAATCAGATCATACATGCATGAAGCTAACTTCCCATAAAAAAATTAGTAAAAAATCCACACTACAAAAAGTGCATGATGGATGAAAAAACGGAGTTCAAATCTGTTCATCGTCCAAAATCTGGACGGTTGGATGTTTAGGGGTTAAGCCATCAACATGCCATCTTTCATTTTCTACAAAGCTTCTGGAAAGGGATTTCTGCTTCTTGTTGTCAGAGCATGATACATCATTACCCTACATTTAAATTGAGTTTTAGAAAATCCTCGAATTTCACTATTAATCGAGGGATATTGGACAAAACATAGATTTGTTATAATATGTGCCTTCCATATGTTTGATGAATTTTGGTTCAATAGAAAAAGTGTAGGGCATCATCTCTACAAATTATCTTTACGGTCAAACTTCCAAAAATAACTTTAGATCTTTTTTAAATTAATTTAAAAGCATTGACCTTTGAAAATTTGCATAAATTTTAATTTTCACTTTAGAATTCCAAATTTAGCATGATTGGTTAAAGTTGGTTTATCTATTGTAAACTTCAAAAATGTAAAAGAAATAATGGAGGGAACATCATTACTTTCCCCAAATAGCAAATTTTATAACACTAAGACAATGTTGAGGTGATCCACTTTGGTACACTTAAAATACGACTATTCATCTAGTTTTTATTTTTGGAACCCGACACTCCCTACTTTTCTTGTCTTGCGGGCCAAAATCTTGATTGACACAATACCAGAATCCAGAGATTTCATAACTTTACGAATTTCTCTAATACCCCTTGGTTTGTGTGTTGTTTGTTTCCAAATGAACAAACTTAACTTCTTTTCTTAGAAAAAGTCAAAAACGAAAATAACAAATTTATTTTAAAATTGCTTTGTATGATGAAAGGAGATTGAGGCAGCAACTGCCATTTTTTCAAGCTTTAGCAACAACCACAGACTTTGTGTAATGGGAAGAATTTGAGCCCCTGGAGCACTTTGCGTGCTGAGTAAACTTATGAGTTGACAAACCTGTCATTGTTGTGGCAAAATCAATGCTATCTACTTGGCACGTGTCAGCATGAAATGAAGGTTTTCAAGGAGGATGAGCAATTGATATACTCCCTCCATCGTCCGAGAATAATTGTCCTAGTTTTTGGCATTTTCTTCCAAACATAATTTCCCTATCTTTTATACTTCAAATATGAGTCCAATCCACTTAAAAGAGAGTGACACAAAACTTACATACTAATATTAAAGCTACACCATTTTCGAGATTTGAGACAACTATTTTTTTTGGCAAAAGATGCGTTAAGATAAAACACTCCAAAAATTAAGACAATTATTTCCGGACAAAAGAGAGAACAATTTTAACCCTCACTCAACACTGATTTTAAAGATGCGTTCCCAGATGCGTTATAAAATGTTAGATGAATAACCAAAATGGAGTTGATGTAAGTTGTAAAATGGAGTTGATGACAACTAGCACAAGAACCAAGAAGATTTTGGATGGATGAAAAATTGTACATGATGTAGTAAAGAAAAAGGTTACAATCTGTTCGTCGTCCATTATATGGACGCATGCGTGTCAAAAAGTTAATTAGTAACTTACACCATCCATGAATGTCATACTTTCTTTTTCATAAAAATAACATAACATTCAGTAGCCTTCACTGACTTTGCCTTGCTCTTGAGAAGAATATGCAGCATATTCTGCATTATCATCCAAAAACAATCAGTAGCTACCCATGTTTTCTTACAAATGGAGGTTTTGGAAAACTAGAAGGGAAGGTAACCATGCCTGGTCTTTGCTGATACATCCCCACATGTCTCACTTTGAAAGGGAACAACATTATAAGTAATAATACTTTAACCCAAAAATGTTATGGTGCATGGCTAACCAACAGAAAATGAGCATTGATCAAAGTAAATAACTCATTGAACAATGCGCCACTTCTTTTGTCCCTCCATTGACAATGGTTTATGACCTTCCTGCTTCCTTCCCCACTCTCCGACAAATGAAAAATAAAGGGCTACACTTGATGCACTACATGGATGGAAATCACATGATGCATTACAAATCACTAGATGGATGAAAAGGCAAAGTGGCTGAATGCTATGGATGTCTAAGTTGGTCTTTGATAATTCAATTACCCACGTCTCTATCATTGGACATGTATCCATCTAGACTATGTTCCTGTGACTGACGTGAGCATGGTGTGTGGTTCTTTGCATTTTAGAAAGTTCTTCCTTGGTGATGACACTTGTCATAACACGACCCATGACTTTGGTTTTGTTTGCTTGTTCAAAGGTGCTCCATATATACATATGACCACTGTATCTTGTGTATTGAAATTCAAATCTGTACTTTTGTACACACAAGTACAAGTATGGTCTCAAATAATGAACATGCTGGTGTAGTGAATTACGGCAACAATAGTCTACTTGTACACAAAAGTACATGGCCGGTTGCATGCTATGGAACTTTAGGTTATTTTAAACGTTAAATTGTATTTTTGTCTTCTCCATTTTGGGAGCCTTTTACACCCCCTACTCTAATCCTCCCCTTGACGTCAATGCAAGAGGATAAAACCTGCCCCTATTTTGTGCATGTTGGGGGCCACCTTAAAAAATAACTCCCTCTTCCTAGGGTTTAACCTTTAAAGGACCAAGTGTCCTAACTAGGACATTTCAATGTTTGGGTAGGTTCTCACAGTGTCAATTATTCTTTTTATTTTTTTATATAAATTATGTGCATTCGGTATATCAATACAAAAATGTGGACCTAATTTATTTCTTAATTTCGACTTTTAAAGTGGAAGTTATAGAGCAAAAGGGGTTTTCTTTTGGAAAGAATAGGCATTGCGGGCAGGGCACAAAATAAACCTTTGAAATTACTATTTTTCAACTCTAAGCATAGGAACTTGGGCAATGGTCTAATACGGGTACCACGAAAAGCCCTTTGAACTCTAAAATCAACCCCCATGGCAACTTTGAATGAGTCCCTCTTTAAAACAAAATAAAAATTGAATCGACCGGATGTGGTTTTGATTTCCTACACTCATGCAATACACAAAAAAAAATTCACGTAAAAATTGAAGAAGTTTAAAGATTTTAAAAGAGTTTTTTAGTACAAAAATCAAAATTTGTCCTAGCTGCTAAAAAAAACCAAAACATTTGTTTAAAATATCCAATGATGTCATTTTGGTACCAATTTTTGATATGAAGTACATTTAGATATGTGTTATTTGAAATGATTAATTTGAACGCTAAAAAATATTATTTATTTTGTACTACAATGCCTGCAGATGCTAATTTTTGGCTTTTTTTCACAAAGCAAAAAACATGAAAATTAATTTATTCAATTAAAAATTTGGACTTGAATTAAAATGTTTCATGTCATCTAGGTGTGGATATTTTTATAATTAGAACTAATTTATTTTATTTAATTAAAGTAGACAACGATATATTACACGCTTCCAACGGTATATTACACGACTTGTAACTCTCTATCGGCTACTAGCCGATACCTATTTTTGTATCAACCGATACCATTTTTGTATCGGGTACCAGCCGATACCTTTTGCTTATGTCTATTATTTTTTGTTTTGCAACTGCAATTTTGAAAACTGCAGGACGTGTAATATACCATTGGAAAGGTCTTGAAAATTAGCTTCCAAAGATATATTACAGGACCTGTAACTCTCTATCAGCTACCAGCCGACATGAGAAGATGCCCAATTTGATGACCCTCGGTGACTCTATCAGGTACCAAATCCTCTAGAGTAGATACAAGGTCAAACCAGCTGATCTCGCTCCAACTGCTTGTCATCCTATCGACACTACCTACTTTGAAGTAGACCAAAATTGAAGATGAGGAACTGGAAAAAAGCGGTGATTCATAGAAGGACCTTGATGGCGAAGGCAGTGACAAATGTGACGACGTCATGGGTGAGATTGCCGAGATTGAACGGGAACACAATTTTATCTATGAATCTAATGACGATGATCAAATTGATAAGGTATAAGGTTTCGATGATGACAATGGTGGTTGTGGTGATGGTAGTCTCAACGGAGAAGATCAAGGTTGGCCGATCATAAGGTACAAGAAGCGAACAATAGATTCCTCATAGCTTCCTCATAGGCCCCTATCAAAATGTGGACGGCAGATACTCAAGACAATCCTCAAATTTTCATTGGTGATCCTCATTCTATTCCATTCAAAGCTTTGTAGCGAAATGATGAAGTGAATGTAAGGACATTGAATCATGAGAAAGAAGTTGCAATAGCTAGCGAATGTAGAGAGAAATAGAAATTCATTAAGAATGGAATTGCAAAGTACATTAAGTTTTGGAAGTCTGGTATCGCCCAAAACATGAGGTACTAAGAAGAAATGGCTGAGTGTATTGCTTATTGGGAGCGGATCTATATAGAAATTAATTCTCCGTTGCCGACCACTCCTTGACTTCAATCTTAGATTTTGGCTAATTTTAGATTGGACAAGAGATCATGCTTCCGGTTTTCCTGTTTTTAGAGTTGATCCTAACAATCCTGAGGACATCACTCTAGAGGAAAATGTGGAACCCTTTTCATATTGTCGTCTAGTTAAAGAGAGACCAAAGTTGAACTTTAATCCCTTCCAAGATGTCTTGCTTGGGGACTTTGTTCTCTATGCCCCGAGTCACAATAATTACTTTCCAATGTGGCTTAGGCGAGTTTTGGAATGTGTTGACTTAACTCTGGGTCCAAATTATGGAAATTTCAAAGTGGAATGGTGGACTCCCATAAAAACCAAGAAAGAAGGCAAGGGGGTGGTTGCTAGAGAGGGTTGGACATAGAGATGGCAAAAGGAACCGTGTCTTCTCTAAGTAGTTCAATAGTTGATTATGTGCAATAAGAACTCTAGTCTTTGTACCAAAAACCTAGACCAAAAAATTGCATCATATAGCTCTAATATATAAATTGAACTCAAGGGCAAAGGCCTATTTAACAAAGGCCTATTTAACAACTATTTCAAATGCAAGGGCATTAAGATGTAACAATGGTTCATGTTGCAACCTATGCTCTCTATACAATGGCCAATGCAATCCCATGCTCTCAATTCCAAAAAAATATTCAAATATTGTGAGAACCAACATCATTTGCATGTTTGTCAAATTGTGAATATTTTAAATTCTATAAATGTCAACTTCCTTCAATTTTCGTGTACAACAATCTAAAATGATGTATACCAACATGCCAAGGCACAAAAAGTTTTTTTGAAGCTCTAAGAAAAAATTGACAAAATTTAAAGTAGTTCCGAATTATAGCGCACAAAACCGAGTTTTAGACATGGCTAACTTTGAAACTCATTTTCTTTCAAATCACAATTGAGTTTTTCTTCAAACTTCCATAGTAATGTGTTGTATGTTGCATACTACAACTTTTGCATGTTCACTTTTGGACTTTGTCCATTGATGCTCATGGTATGATTGTTTGAATGGAAAAGTTTCAAATCAATACTCAGTTTTGTTTGTCACTGTAAGTGTCAGTTGGGTAGCTGTGTAAACTTTTTATTCATGTATGTACTATGACTAGCAGATTTTAAATCATCTACTGTAATTTTCTTGAAATATTTTATTGAACTGGGGGACAGCTGTGACAGAAAATCTGGTGATGCAGAATTGTCAAGATTTTGGAGTATGATGTTACAAAACCTAGAGCTTTTCAAGAATAAATTATTGTCAAGTTTTCAAAATGTCCATTTATGACATTCATAAGGTTCTTTAGCCAGTGTGAGCTGTACCTTGGAATAAGAATCTATGTAGTGTCTAGAATATTGGACTGATTCTAGAATATTGGACATGTCACTTCATTATTTATCCTAAAGAATGATGATGGAGGGTTGGAAGTCCACAATAACCCCACCTCAAAAATCACATGTTCTGAAATTTTTATCTTTCATGCAGTGAGAGCAAAAAGATGAACCCTGGCAAAGACTAAAGAATCTCATGTTCTCAAAAAATTTGACAATTTCAACTTGCATAATTAAGTTACCGGACTTTTGGGTAAAGTGAGAGTTTCATGCACAGTATAGTCCAAGTTAACTGACAGATGGAATGGAATGGGCAAGAATTCAAAATTTAATTATGCTTTTGAACCTTGCCGTGTACACCACAAACTCACAAAGTCCAATTACTGTGGGTCAAAATCGGGGTTGTCATATTGGGTGGGTTTGGGGTTATTGGACGTGTTCTTCGGGTGATTATCAAAGACAGCTTCTCGTTTGTACGATATCAAAACATTTGAGCATATTTATAAAATATCCCTATTGAAACCCTATTTTGTTCAACCGAAACAAGGCAATTTAAAGATCATGTTGTCTGTCCATCCACCTAGCCATCCGTGTCCAAAGGACATATCTGATAATGACACTACTTTTGTTAAAAGTACACAAGCAATGGAGAAAGTGCACGTGACACAAAATTATGACTATGAATTTGGGTTGTGAATTTCACAAGGTTGGCAATCGCTAACTCTGTTATCGTGCGGTCTCGGGGAGGTCACTCTTTGTATCTTTTGAGTAGCACGTGTGAACAACGGGTATTTAAAAGTACCCTAAAATTTAAAAATAATGCTTACTATAATTAGAATTGTTTTAAAAATATTCTCATCTTTATTCTTGTAATCGATTTTGAGCATCCTATATTAATGTAAATCATTTATATAATTTACCTTCAAAGATTTATTTGAACCCTATCTTTGTTTGCACATTGTTACGTAATATTTGGAAGTGACCTCCCCGAACGTGCAGTTTTTAAAATTTATATTGTGAATTGAAAGGGATTGACAATCTCAAACCTATTTATTAGGTAGTTTTACATTTATTTATTTTCCCTTCCTTTTTAAAGTGAAAAATTGTTGTGCACTTTTAATGAAACCTATCCAATATGACAAACTTGATCCTTTTGACATGTTAAGGTTGAAAAAATTAGAGTTTTGATAGGAATATTTTGTCAATATGCTCAAATATTAGACAAGCACATGTGAGGTAAACTAATCAATCAGGTGGCTTGTCATGTGCTGTGGCATCCTTGTGCCAAAGTAATTTTAATAGTTTTAAACTTTTTGGCTTGTAGTTTAAATTAGAAGTATCATTTTCAGCTTACTTAAAACCAAATAAATTAGTATTACTTCAAGTAAAATTCAATCCTTGATATTTTAGAAAATTTTACATGCAAAAAATTACACCAAAATATAAAAAATGGTGTAAATTTTAGTTAGGACACAATGATTGCACTTTTTTTATAAACTCAAAATTTAAGGGTGATTTCTTTCAAAACGATTTTACAAATGGCATGGGAAAAAAAAACAGGGTAGACATAAATTATATTTTAAAAAAAAGTTTTAAAAAACTAACAGAATTCATATAGGGTCCTCAATCATTTAAAAAAAAGAAGGAACAAATGCAAAATATTTTAAAAAATTCAAAAATATTTTCAAAAATATAACCTATTAATTATAAGATATTCTAATAATTATGTATTACTTAACAAACAATCTCTGAGTCAACCAGAGAGAGTTTGATGGGTGGCTTTTGACACATTGAATCTGGATGTACTTAAACAAAACTGCTGCTTGGCATGGCCAAAACTTGTCATCTATGGAACTTGTAGCAACTTAGAGAACCCTAACTGTTTGATCAGTTGTTAATGAGATATTTTTGGTGAGAGTTCGCTAGTTTGAGCTCATTGGACCTGGAATTTACCGTAGTGGTCATGCCTTTGAACTAATGAGATATGGAAATAGACATTTGGTCCACATGGGCATTGACGGACGGACATGGAAATTTGAGTGGCATTTAGAGAATGGATCCATGGATCAGTTCTCCAATTCTCAGTCCCTTCGAGCATGCCCAGCAGCTCCAGATCAAATGTGTCCGTGAAGCATTAATTTGAGGGCCATTTTTAACTTAGAAGAATGTTATACAAGAAGTACCCCAGCAACATTCATGGAGCTAACACCAAGGCAACTTATAAAACGAAGATTTTATGAAAATAACTTGATGACCTTGAAGCACGGTCCGGTGAATAGTCTTCCAGCTCGTTATTTAATTGTTGATTGCGCATCTTTGCTCGCTTGATGTGAGAAATTTGCTTGCGCCAAAGCTTCTGTAGATGGCGGGGAAACCTCAAGTTTTGATTCCAAAAACTATATTTTAGCGTTAGTGGGTAGTTGCTGGGCCAAACTTCGAAGCAAATGGAGATAACTACACCAAATCTTGGCGTTGGTCCCTCCAAAACACATGCTGCTGGGCATGCTCTTACGTTATTGAATATTGATAGGTGTCACACGGTGTTGCCTTCTGGAGTTGACTGGAGAGTCAGGTCAACCCTACATACATGATGCGCTGGGCAGTTTAATTCAATATGGAGATGACTTGCTTCGTATGGCCCGACCAATTGTATAATGGGACCAATTAATGCCGTCATCATCTTCAGTTGTTGCAGTGTTAGAAGTGAACGAAAAGCATACTCTAGACCGTACATACTTGTCTCGTTCAGAACTTCAAAAAGGCAAAGGTTCATCTGCAGCATTTTTTAATTTGAATCTAAATTTAATTTAGTCAAGTGAATTCTGTATAATTGTAGTCCAAGACATTTTTTTGGGCGAAATATTGCCAGATTGCACCAAAAACAATAATTTGGCTAAAAAATGGCTAAAAACTTACAAAGAATTTTCCTACCAGATCTGCCTAAAGTTCCGGACTGTACGTTAAAATAATTATTTGACTCTTTTTTGCCCATCATGGGGGGTAGACTACGGTATACTTGAAACAATACAAGGCCGTACCCCAGAACTGTACCGAACTAGGCCCGATCTGCAACAATTTTTCTATCTTTGATCATTACGGCAGGAAAATTTAACTAAATACGGTCTTATTTGTTACTAACATTAATTGGGTAATTTCACAAAATTGCCGCGTTTGTTAAAGGATCTCAACTGGGAACTGAAGCAGTTTCAGACACTCATCTGAAATCTCAGATCTAAATTTGGCATACATTTTAGAGCTCTGGCGTTTCAATAGGACAACACAACACCCATTTAAGCACTTGGATGTCACTTAAATCTGCCAGAAGAGTAAATTCACTTGTGCAGAACAACTTAACCCCGAAATGCCTAGAGCCCTCTCCAAATTCGGCAGTTTTGCAAAGATGCAGTATAAAATGCAACCTAGAGGGATATTTTGAACTTGATATATGAATAAAAGTTGTACATTATGAATTTTAGATTCTATCCATACGGTTAGATCTATGATTTCTATTACCAATAATTTTGTATAAATTTGAAACGTAAAATTCAAAATTATTTTGTAATTCAATTACGAATAAGATATTGACAATCTACGGATGAAATTCATTGTGATTGGTTGAAATGTAATACTCTAAGTGTAGTGATTTTTGGAGATTTTTTGGTTTCTTAATTTTATGAGTTGACTTTTTTTAGAGCACTTTTATACTGAAATCTTCAAAATTTTGGGTGAATCACTACAACATAAAATGAGGCATAAAAATTTCACAAATCATCCCCTTTCTAATTGGATCACATATGCATGAAGCTAACTTCCCATAGAATCTAGAGTAAAAATTCCACACTGCTATAAGTGCATGACAGATGAGAAATTTTGGATGAAATCTGTACATCGTCCAAAAAATGGACGCTTAGGCAGTTAGGGGTTAAGTGCTCTCCTACTAGATCAGTCTGTAATTATTATACAAATGAAAATGCAGGTAGTTTCCACGTTGTTGGAATACTGAACACTAATGTAGCATATGGGATAATTAGCGCATCTAAGCTTAACAAGGTACAGTCACGGTGATAAAATACATCCTCAGTCATTGTTTGCAACTGGATCACTCACTGTGCGAGTGCATGGCTATTGTGAGATGAAAGGGCTGAAAGCTCTGTATGTGTAGATTTGTCTGTGTGAGCCGTTTGGCTAGGATCTAGCTAAACTACAATTTTGCCATCACTTCTAGTACCTAGCATGTCAAATCATATACCAAGATCATCATTGATGCAAGGCAGCAAAAGAGTTGGACCTGCAACAGTAGCCATCTACAGTAGCTGACACAGTATTTTTTTACTTATTTTACTTATTTTTGTCTCTGCCCCACAAGGTTTAAAAGAGACCAGTCAGACCACGAAATCGCTTCAGTTCGTTTTCAGGACAGAGTTATACGGCTAGAGAGTATAAAAACAAAAGCTGTAAATGTAAATTTACAGAGACTATGCAACTAGCTGCATGTTATTTTGTGAATACACTCAAAACTCTTCTATATCACACATTTGGTAAACAACATCCTTGGGTTCAGACGCCCCTGGAAAGTGTCCAATCACATGTACATACTGGAATATGATAATGGAGAGTGTGATAATAATGAGCTCAGAACTGTGGTACTGTACGTACAGCGGGTACTAATGATAAAGCTGCAGCCAAAATAATGTTCATTTTTGATTGCCAAGGGCCCCATTCATTCAACCACTACTGAAGGTGCCCTTCAAGCCACCATACTCCATACCGTTGGACTCTGATGCCAAACTAAAGAAGCCTCTCACGGAGTCCATTTGTAATCCCTTTTAGTTACCAATGCCTTTTGATCCTTAACATAAAAATAATACATTAAACTAGGCCTACAGGTACATGTAGATGTCTAGATATTGATCGACTATAGAAGTCAACACCGTTGCATACAAAATTTTAAAAAAACTATGACGTTTTCGTCCGTGACAGCTGCTAATTGGACCCCAGTCGCTTGGACCGTAGTGTCAGTAAGTAGTCGTCCAGAATCATCTCGCTTACGAGAATTTCAAGACGAGCCGGATCGGAATATTTTCAACGCGCTGATTCCGAGTGAGGCGACCTTCAGAAATGTTGCGGCGGTATCGAAAGTCGTCGCCCGGAAATGTAGGCAGTACGTACTACGTGCCGGACTAGTGCCGGACTAGTGCCGTAGAGAACCTGGCAAAGCTTATCTAGCCATACTATATAATATGGGACTGCCCTTGCTTCGACTCAGTAATCATCTCGCTCCGGACGACGGACCCCGACTCAACTTTATCGATTACACATCTTCAATTGCTCGACTACCTGCTCAATAATATTGCAGCCTGCTTATTAGTTATTACCTTCCAGTGAGTCTCAGTCTGCAAGAATCGAGAAACTTAACTTACTAAACGATTGGTACCTTGAGAAAGATGGTCTGCGACGTTTCTATAAGTTCTAGATGAATCAGAAGTGACAGTATTTGTTGCTGAGTACTTGGATACAAAGTTTCTATAAGTTATAGATGCATCAGAACTGACAGTATTCGTTGCTGAGTACTTAATTGGATACAGACAACTGATGGTGATCGATCCGGTGTTCGATGTTATTGCTGATCGATATCAAAACCGCCAGGCAGTTTGAGAGAAATTAAGATTTAATTAGCTGGTTGGAATGGAGAGTGCTAGAGAGTTGTGATCGATTGATCGGACGTATAGTAGTAGAGTTTGTTTTGAGTCTAGGATCTTTGTTGCAGCGTCGATTCAGTGGTTTCAGGAACATACATACAGCTGAGTCTTTGTGAATTTCGGAAGAAGTGAAAGTCCTTGAGAGTTTCGGGAACTAATCAGGATATTCAAGTTGGAGTGATTATCGAAAATGGCTGTTGGGGATCCGGTGAGCGAGAGGACGCTGGAGTACACGCCTGCGTGGGCTCTGGCGACAGTGAGCACGGTGTTCATCTTGATTTCCATGGCGGTGGAACGCAGTCTGCACGTCCTTGGACATGTCAGTAAATATTACTAATATTGCCTAGCCTCTCTCCCCTTTCGTTCAATTCCAGTGCATTTTTAGATCGGTTCTACTGATATATAAACAAGTTAAGAAGTCGTATGTGTTAAAGATATTAAGAGGAGATTTATCTAGAAGTAGAGTTATGAGAGCACTACTGTTTAATAGTGATCGATTCTTTTCCCATTGAAACTTCATTATTTGACATCTGTTCGTACGTGTCTTGCAGTATTTGCATCGGAGCAAACGAAAATCACTGGGTTTGGCCTTACAGAAGTTGAAAGACGGTGGGTGAACTCACTTTCTGCTACTAGCTAGAGGAAACTTGATCACAAATGATTCGCTAAGTCGAACTTTAATTTTATGGTTACTACCATGTAATCGTTACAACTGACTGTTTCAGGGCGCCGAAATTGTGTCCAGAGTTCTAAAAACCAGGACTGGAATAATACATATATCTGAGGCCAGCTGAGCCAATTTCACTGAAACCCCTGGCTCCTCTTTAACAAATATATATTCACGAGGTTTTTGGAGATTTTGTTTACTCACTCAAGTCAGAATGAGTTAGCCAGCTGCAACTCAAGGAGATCGAAACAAAATAAATGTCGACTTTCACTGCTAGCTAGCTACCTGGGTCATGCACTGATTGCTGCGTTTGTTAGCAACGTTATCTAGGGGAGTTGCTATAACAACATATATAATTACGGTTCCTAAATGTTGTTTAACAAACTGTAACGTTGCTCGAGTTACTCGCCAACAAACGGAACACACAGTAAAGTGCTTAGGCATGAAACGCGGTCTGTCTGTCTTTTGTTGCAGAGCTAATGTTGATGGGGTTTATCTCCTTGACAATCACCATAATTACGAATCCCGTTTCCAAGATCTGCGTCAAATCCTCGGCGTACAACAACTGGACGCCGTGTGACATCAGCAAGCGGCCTAATTACAATGCTTCCTACACGTCGTCTGGAGTTGATGGAGGACGCCGAAGACTTCTGGCTACTGCTGTGACAACATCTTCCTGTGCTGAAGTACGTCACTTCATCCTTAACTTCAATTTCTTCTCTAGAAACCGACGTTGTTATACTGATTCTTTTGATCATCAACTTCAAGTTTAATTTTATACAAGTATACAACAATTAATTAAGTACGGTAACCAAGACTCACTACTAGGATCATGCTGCCTCTCTCCGGAAATAACTGTCCTAGTTTTTGGCGTGTTTTACTTAACCTTTTTTTTTTGCCAAAAAAAAGTCACGGTCTCAGTACTCAAAAAATGGTCTACCTTCAATAGTAGTAACTTATGTGGTTTTTGTGTCAATCTTATTGTCCATCTTGTTTGCAGTGAAGTTTAAAGTATAAATCATAAGAAAAATATTAAAAAAAAACAAAAAGCCAAAAATTAGGATAGTTATTTCGAATAGAGGGAATACTACATTTGTTAAAAACCTACTATAGGGGAGTAGCTCAACCAACATTACAGTTTGTTAAGTAACATTTAGAAACTGTAATGTTATTATAGTTATGAGTAATCAAGTCAGACGCATATGTATTTTTAGTGCCTAAAATAAAAATAGACAGTCCACTTTGAAGAAGTACAGTTATTTCTAGTAACATATCTCCAATGCCATTCATTATTGTAGGCCCTACTTGAGTTTTTTTTTGTTGGAATATATTTTACAACTTTCTTAGATCCTTCCTAAATGATTCATTTCAACTCTTTATACATATATGAAAGCGGATACTTTAGAATCTTCCTAGATGCATGATTTTTTAAAATTAAATTTTAATTTTTTTACAAAGGGTCGAGTTGTGATAAATAAGTATATTCTATTTATTGTTTTTCTAAAGATAATATTAAATGTTTATGAAACAGGGGATGGAGCCATTCGTGTCAACTAACACCCTCCATCAGCTCCACATACTCATCTTTGTCTTGGCATGTGTCCACGTGGCCTATTCTTGCCTCACCATGGTGCTTTCTCTTACTAAGGTAATCACAAAACTAATTTCTTCCTGCACAAGTTAAATCCACAAGAGAAAAGTTTATCTTGGACCTCTCCAAATCACTGCTACAAATGTTTCTCAAGGAAGGCAATTTTTAATTTAATTTTTTTATAAAATTTTGTGGTCTCATGGATCATTTTTGAGAATTATGAACTCTCACCTAATTAAAGGGACCATCCTATGGAATTTTGGGGCCCGCCGTAACAAATTCAAAATAGGGGAATTTTTTTTGCCTCGGGAAATATGATTGTAGCACTCATTTAGAGAACTCCGTCCCATGCTGCGACACGCTGCTAGTGTCCCTGTGTGTATGTGTGGTTAATGTCCCAAGTACCAAATAGTTCACATTTTTTTTTGCAAGTACCTTGGACAATAACCACAATAGGACACTTGCACCATGTCCAAGGTCAATTCCCTCCCTGTTTTTTCCTGTGATCTTTAAGGTAACTATTAATACCTGAAATGGAGCATTTACTTTTAAAAGCGTGCATGTCTACTACAGTGTGACATTTCACGGCTGAAATGTTACTATGTAGTAGATACGCACGCTTTAAGATAAATGCTCCTTTAAGGGATAGTTACCCAGCATGATGCATGCATGAATGGCCATTTTTTGAGATTCTGTTGTTAGAGATTGTGACGGACGGCTTGCATGATACATGATGAGAGGAAGCTTCAAGACAGTTTAGAATTTAATTTAAAAGTATAAAATTTAACTGAAAGAGACTAGATCTCACTGAAAGTTCATAACTTCAAGTTCAAATTTTTTAAAGTTTCAAATTTATGGTCAGGTGTACACCTGGAGGAAATGGGAAAAGGAAGCTCATGAAGCAGTAGCTCGAGAGACTGTGAGAGGTGAGCCGAATTCTCTCCAACTGAACTTCTACCCTGTTGTAACTTACAATTTTTATTAGAAGAAATTTCATAGTCATTTAGCCCTCAGTTTATTCATTCAATTAATTCATTGCTGCACAACCCTTAGAAAATTTTGGTTTTACACGATGATACATGTGATATGTGACAAAAAAAACCAATATCCTGATGACACATGCATACTCTGAAGCTTGATAAATGTATGGCTTTTTGACACATGGATGGTCAAAGACTTGGGAACTTAATCATTTATGCAAAGTTTAGGGTTTAGGGTTTTTTCGCTTTTGCATTTTTTTTGAAGCAATTGTTTACGGTTACTCAAGCTTTTTTAACATGTGCAAAATCAACTTGGTGTGCAGAGTTTACAAGTAGTTTAAGTTTACACTACTCACGACAATCCACATTTGTGCGATATCATGCATCAAAGCCATTGGGTGTGAAATTCCTTGTATGGGTGGTGAGTCCTCACATCCACTAGAAATGAAAGCTTAATTACCATGCAGAACTTGAATTGGAAATCTATGAATTTGGATCTAAGAGCCTGTTTCCATGGGCTCCTACAAACAAGTTGTCCGTAGCCGTGGCAGACTAGCAGCCCCCTCCCTGACCCTCCAGCCTGATATTGAGCCTGTTTTAAGAAAATATTTTCTGCTCATCTCCTCGGCCAAACGATCATGTAAACCGGCTCTAATCTGACTAAGAGGTTGGTGTGCAACAGGTTTGTTTTTTCAAGCAGTTTCATGTACGTCGAGCAGACTACCTTACCCTACGCTTGAGCTTCGTTACAGTAAGTGCCCACTGCCTGTATCCAATCATATGTTATTTATTCTCAAAGTGAATTGAGGTTTGAAAATTGCATATAGTTAATATAAACTTACTTACAATGATTGAACGTTCAAGGATTTACTTTAGCAAGGATCATTGCAGACTCATAACTTGCGCGACAACTACGATTTTCATGCTTATATGATTCGATGCATGGAGGATGAATTTGAAACAATTGTGGGAATAAGGTATGATTTAATTTGAATGGCCTCATTAAGTAAGTTTGTGATCATGTGATAACTTTTTATTTGTGATAACTTTTTATTTATAAGTTTGCGATAAACTTTTATTTGTGATTAGTTGTACCTTTATTTCTCCAGATCACCCGTTTAGGCGAAACAAGAACAAAAAAACATAGTGTTAGTGGCCGTCGTCGCTATGTATTAATCTTTCATGTAGCACTGTTAATCACTTTTGAATTTTGATGTTAACTACTTAAGCTGGTTAGCATGGATGGGATGCATTTTGAAATTTGATTAGAGACAAGAACTGTGACATGAGTACGCTCAAGAAATTAATTTAATTGCATGCCCTTTTCAATAGACTCTGAATTATTAAATTGTTTTTGCTGCAGTATTTGGTTATGGGGATTCGTCGTGGGCTTTCTCTTATTCAGCGTCACTGGTACTAATGATCTCAGTCTCGTTGACATATAAAGTAACTTGCAAGCACTGAATGATTGAGATTGCATAATTGTATAATTTAGTGAAAATTTCTGCTTCGTTTAAATTACCATTCGTATCTACGTACAATAGAAATGATTCTCGAGTTCCTAAGTTCTTTTCTCTTGTGTTAATTAATCACATGTGTCAGTCGTAGAGAGGAACTCACTAATTTTGTGTTTCTGGCCATTGTGCAGAACCCAAGGCTCACTACTGGGTAGCGCTGATTCCTCTAGTGGTAAATTTATCCACAACTACCATCTACTTTTGCTAGAATTGGTAGAACTCTAGCAACTTGCTAGAATTCGTCATTAGTGACAAATTTCATGTCATTTCAAAAATTCAAGAAGTCCACCCACCTTGGCTAAAACCACTGAACGGGGAGTTTTCTGAGGGAACTAGCAAAAAAAAACCATAATTTTACAAAAGCAACCGGTTTTGAATAAGAGCCCATCCAGTTATTACCTAAGTGTCAACTAGGTAGCACCCGAGTATCACAAATTTTATCCGGACTTTAACCTAAAACTATGAGTTTCAACCGATAATTTGGCAATTCCATTCGGCTGATTTTACACTAACTGCTGGATCTCCCCGTACATTGGCTAAAACTGACAGACCGTCATGAGTGACGAATTCTAGCCTTGAAGTTTGGTGGATTCTCTAACTGGTATAGGATATGATTTTCACTAATCAATTCTACCTAGTCACCATAACATTCTTAAGTGAGCCAGAAGTGTCCCTTTAACTTTATGAGGCAGTATTAAGGAAAGACTGATCCTGCAGAAAGATGAACATCCTTGACTCACAAAAAAGATGATTTCTTTCTTTCTTTGAGCCTATAATTATGAATTCTTGGGTCCTTAATTATAGTGTTATGGGACAGACCCATGTAGAATTAATGTTATGTATGGAACGAGATATGAAGCTGCAATTTAATCATGTGCAGATTGAACTGATGGTGAACTTTCGCAATTAAATTGTTGATCATGAATGTGCAGGTAGTTTTAATCATCGGCATGAAGCTGCAGCATGTGATAGCCACATTGGCTTTGGAGCATACTGGAGTAAATGGCCCATTTGTGGGTGTGCTGTTAAAACCACGCGATCAGCTGTTCTGGTTCAACAAACCCAAGTTCCTCCTGCATATCATTCATTTCATACTCTTTGAGGTGAGTACCAAGGATTCCATGGTTTTAAAATGTTTGTGAAATTTGATTGATCATATTGCAAAAAATCAATAATTTAGATGAGACTAATTTTTATATCATCACAATCAGTGAAGAAACATTCCACGTGTTGGTCAATAAATAAATAAATTTGAAAAAAAAACATCCACATAGGACCTACTCAAAACTGCTAAAAAAAACATGAGAACCAATTTGGATTTCTTGGTCCTTTAGGGGTTTACATGTCACATTTTTTGGGTCCTAACTTCAAATACTGCTTTGTTATAAAATAAAAATTGCATACTACATTGATTATCCCATTTAGTGCATATGGTACTAATTCCCAAAGCGCACACTATTTTGCCAAATCTCAAAATTAATGAGGGTTGAAATTTTTATTGAGTGGCAAAAATCTTCATATCACGATAATCTTACATCATAATGATATTTAGTATCACCTTCACTAATTTCCCACACACACTATAAACCCCCCTCACTAAATGGGATAATCAGTGTACTTACAGTTATTTTACAGTGCCAGCTGAAAATTTACTCTGATTGTACTTTCTGAATTTCCTATAAACAAAAGCAATGACATACTCTCACAATTCGCTGTTTTTCTTTGACAATTTAATTCGCAGTCTGCGTTTGAGTTGGCGACCTTCATCTGGCATGTGGTACGTTGATCTCATAAAAGTTACTGCCACAAATCATATGACTCTTGATTTTATTAGAAACAGACAGAGGCTCCAAGCATATCGTGTGACATTCAGAATGATACTAAATTATAATTTCAGATATATCAAAGACTTATCAAACGTTCAGTTAAATTGACCCTATCTGTGATTGCAGTGGCAATTTGACTTCAAGACGTGCCTTCTGGAGGACAACAAGGCACATCTTTACTTCCGTCTACTTGTTGGGTACATTCCATCATTGGACTTTAATTACATCGTACATGAACCCATTTTTTGTAACTTTCATTTTATAAAAGTATGTCACGGACGTTGGACAACCCTTAGTACCCAAACTAAAAATAGAAAACCCCACTTTGAAACCTCATAGTAACTTAAATAACATTTTTTTTTAACCGTTGAAAATTGTAGAATATGATTCTTTCTTTCTATTTTGCTAACTAAGCTTTCAATATTCAATTCATTTCATTGGTAATAAAAATCCTTGTTCAAGATAACATAGAAATGTCATGTTATAGAGAAATAAGTTAACACTCAATTTTCATGTTACTTATCTCAAGTGTTTACTTCATAACACATTCAATGTGACGTTTCCATGTTATCTCTAATATGGTGTTCTAACTTCTAGTATACATATGGAAGCAACCACTTTATTCACTTAAGAATTAAGCTGATTCTGAAACTACTACTGTTGTGTTCAGGGTTGTGACACAATTACTCTGTTGTTTCATCACATTGCCCCTGTACTCCCTGATTTCTCAGGTAAGGATCGACTTCCCAAATTCCTATGATTCTCAAGAGAGCCAATGATGCTCACTGTAAATAATTATATATACTACGTTTGGTACATACATGTTGTAATTTTTGTTTTGGATTGCAAGATTTATATAGACATTAAGCTTACATTAACAATTGATCCATGGTTGTCATATCTGACACTTGACGTCAATTTGTCTAATTAGAAGAGTGTCAAATATGTTAAACAACTTGGATGAAATATTCAAGAATACGCAAGAATTATATTCTTAAACATTTCATGCAACATATTTTAAGAATATGTTTGTTTGACAGACAGGGAGGTATACTAGATATGATCTTTGACGTCGTAATCGACACTTTGTCGTAAGACAACCCTGATTGATTATTGATTGCAGATGAGCACCATGCCCAAGAAGGCATTCCTTCCAAAACGTGTGATGCGAGGCTTACATAAATGGCATGAGGACGCCAAGACGCGACTCAAGCTCAAAGTCATGGAGACATACCAGAATCAGCGACTTGCGAGACGGGCCATCACCCCCCTCGACGAACAGTACTTCCTGCGCCCCGACGACAATCCAGGTGGGAATCCCGGAGGATTGCTGGCCATCACCAACGGCCGGCATCCCACGTCCTCTCCCATGAACATCGTCATGGAAGAAGGGGGAGCCATGAGGTCCGCTTAATTACGCATCCATTCCCATTCCAACCTCTCATCACACTACGGACCCTAAAAGGGTGAACATTGTTGTTTTCGACACTTTAATGTCAAAAAAAAAACAGTTTGTTGACATTAAATTGTCGAAAAGAGCGTTGGAACTACAACACCCTTTCTTTGGTAGTGATCAATTAAGTAGCACTAAAGGACCAAGGATTCATGGTTTTAAAATGACAAATCTAAACAATCAAATTATGAAAAATTATAATTTAGATGAGACCAAATCTTTAATCACTAGAATTGGAGAACATTGCATATGTTGATAAAAATTCAAATAAATTTGAACAAAAGAAAGACCACATAATGTCTACTCAAAACTCCTAAAAATATATATAAAACCCAAGTTGGGCTTCTTGGTTCTTTAGGGGTTAATACACGAATGATCATGTGGAATTCATGTTGTGTTCCAATTCGGGAATCCATGTCGTGTTCTAATTCGGGAATCCATGGGGTAGTTGGCATTGGTCACTCATCACTAGTAGAAAAGGTGGCGCTCCCCAGGGACATGTCCAGGCAAAATCACTATGCATGTGTGGAATTGGGCACTACTTGCCTGGGCATCTCCCTCGGCAGTGCCACCTTTTCTACTAGTGCATAAATTAATGTTGGAATGAGTCACTAATGATGAGTTTCCAGTTAAGTTGGGTGGACTCCTTGACGAGTGGATTATTTTCTAAAACTATAAATTTTGATTATTATTCAAACATATGATTTATTATCGGTTTTGGATTCAGAACATTGGCAACCAACAACAACAGGGTAATGGTAATGGGAGTTGAGGCCGCTCCACAAAAGTCCGCTCAAAATGACCAGGTGTCAATATTCAGAGTGAGCCCACGTGGACAAAACGAAGCCAGCAAGGGTCATGTGGAGCGACGAGGCATACATAGCCATCAGAATGTCGACACATCCGAGCAATTATCTTCCGATGGACATTCAAATGGTCTTCTTAAGCCCCCAGTTCCCTATGCTGAACTTCGCAAGAGGGCGTCCCCGAGAGATGCAACAATGAATCTCAACATACCTCCGTTTCAGGGACAACCGCCAGGAGTGCCCAGTCCCAGACCTTTGAAACGGAGTTTTACAACAAATTGAATCAAAACCCCAAAATGACTTGAAGTTCTACTGTCATAACATTCAGTAGCATGCATCATCTCTGCCTTGGCTCTACAGTAGATGGTGTGGAATATTCCACACCCGACATAACTTCATCAGTAGCTAAGTGGACAAGTGGAGGCTCAAGGTGATGAGTAGAGTGCATGAAGGAAAAGGCAGTGGGCATGAAGGCTACTAAATGTGATGGTCATATATTTTTGTGTGATTGCTGCCGTATTTGACTACACCAATGTGTTTGAATACACCTTTGTACTTGAGTATGCAGAGCATTTGAGTACATCATTGTATTTTAGTACACAAGAGGAATTATTTGTGTGAATATACTTATAGTGGTCATACATGTAGAGCCCAAGGGATGTTTAGAGGTTGAATCAGATCTATCAATCTGTATAGTACAAGGTTTTGGACAACTAGGTCATAATATTGTCAACTTGGTTAACTTCTGAAGGAAGAAGCCCAAATTGGGCCTTGTGTTATTTTTAGCAATTTTGAGTAGGTTCTTTTGTTCAAATATATTTGTTTTTTGACCAACACATGCAATGTTCTTCACCAATTCTCGTGATATAGAATTTGGTCCTATATGAAGGACGGGGGGGGGGGGGGGGGGGTGAACACCAATTATTTAATAGGGGGCTATTACTTTGTCTCCAAGGTTTTTTGGGGGGCTAGTATTATGTAATTTACTAATATGTGTTATTAAATTGTGGGCTTAGGGTAAGTTTAATTTTTCTTTCAAGTCATTTTATCACACCCTATATTATTTATAATGACTAGAATTTATTTCCCCGCATTCCACACATAACACACAAGCAATAACATTACTAGCACATAATCACATGTCCACAATTCTTAGCAACAAGAATGCATCAAACACAACAGTAACACACAACAACCTAACATAACTTGCCATTCAAGCCATAACATTAGGAAGAGTAAAACATAACACAAGCATTCATACAAACATCAACATAACACAAGCGAAAAACACTTACAACCCGTCCTCATCAATTGAAAACCGCAACTAAAATCACAACACCATATACATGAATCACAACATCTCCGTAATCATACACATTATACGACAATACACAAATAAAATGTTCGATTAATTACAAATTTTAGGTTTGAAGTTGCAAAACCAATACATCTCCACAACTTAATCTAGTTCTACAGGAAACAGAACATGCATTTAAAAAAAAATTAAAAATGATTTGTGTTCACAAATACATCCTCAAGTAAAAAAGGGGACTTTTGAAACACGTCTTAAGCATTGTCGCTTTCTCTGTCTCGGTCGCCAATTCTAGATCTATCTCCAAACTTGTAAACATGACCATATAAGAAACAAAGACAACTTTAGGACAGGTTGCTGCAAAACATGACCACAATCACAACCTCAGAATGTAGACAGACCTCCCAAAACAACAAAGAAGAATAAACATTCAAGCCATGATTGCCTTTGAGAATTAAGGGCAAAATGTCGGGGTAATCCACAACCTTGGGTTCAGCTCCTGCCTTTTGTCACCGTCAATTCGTCTAGATTAGACTCCTCCACCTCGTGTAGTGGTGTGATGGGAAGAGCACCATACTCCACCCAGGTCTTGATTGCTAAACTCCACTGCTTGTAGATGCATACCAGTTGCGGGAAAAGCTGCAGCAATGCAAGACGATTAATGTGGCGCCGCTCGTATGCAATCCACGGATTTGCAGCCAACACCGCAAAATCAAAGACTTGGTCAACTAAGGCATGCGATGCCACCGTTTCAAACCGTCCTTTCTGCAATGCACACTCCAATGCCCACAACAAATCCGCCATCGCAGCAAAAAACTAACACGACAAAATAGCAACAAGCACGCCAAGGATGAAAAAAACCTAGGATAACAAGGAAAATAGCTTCAGATGGTGTGGAAAGAACAAGAGGAAGGCGGGAAAAGAACAAGAGGAAGGCGGGAAAAGAACAACAGGAAAGCAAAGAGAGGAGATGCACTTTGGGCTGAAAACCAAAAGATTTAACTAGGAAATCCGTCTATAACAAAGCCACCGATCCTTGAGTGGACAATAATTAAGCCACCCTAGATTTGACAATAATCCCAAACAAAAGATTTGAATCCATTTACCTCGTCCTTATGTTTGGAAAGATATAATCCACTACTAGAGATATAACACATACCCCATCTGAAAGATTATAATCAAACTTTATATTGTTATTAGCACACTTAAAGGGGTTTTATTAGGATTTCATCTTGAATCTCGCCATGTCGGACATTAATGACCTCATGCAATCATCGCAATCCGTTTAAGATACCGGCACACATTATCTGATCATTTCTACTCTAAACGCATAGGCAAGACTAATAGCCAACACTACAGAAGCAATAAACACAATATTATAAAAAAATGTGGCTACAATTTATCACCACAACTTTCATAATTAGTATTAAATGTGTCGTATCAAAACAAACCACAACAAATAATACATAAATAAAAAACCAACGACAAACAAATAAAATGATATAATTCAAATGCCCAACTTTATGAGTTCTTGGAAATAAAGTCACCTAGTACAACTCTGTCATTCTCTTCTAAGCTATAAATATTACTCCTGTTACTAAATGACAAAGCAACAGTAGAAATGACATTGTCTAGGTCAATTCATTGTGTGTCAATAGCATTGTATTTAAGCTTGTTCCTTCCCGGTGCTTATTTGAACCAATTTAACAAAATTTCAACAATTGGATTAGAACTTACCTTCTTACATTTTGTTGTCCGATCCAACAAGTCAATTGGATACCAATAGAGGTCACACTTGCTCACCACCTTTCTATGTAAATTTTTGACCTAGCCTAGCTACCAAGGCCCTACATCTGCACTACTAGACACAACACTTGGGTGACCGAGCCGTTGACCACTATTCTTTTCCTCTTTTAAACAACATGTAACGTGGATGGCACATTCAAATTTGGGGATTGCAAGAACAAAAATCTACAATCACTACCCAATCCTAATAGACAAGTAGTGCTAGATTTGGCGGCTGACATGTACTCTTCGGCATTGTTGAAGTACACGGAATTTTTTATTCTAGTCAAATGGTCCTTGGAAAGGAACGGGTTTCCGTTCAATTTGGACAGCAATATAGACTTGAAGATTGTTCGTCCCATGTACTCCACAACAAGCAAGACATTGCCACCCCGGAAATTCTCTACTGCCACATCTTTAGAGTAATCCTCCATAGAGTCCAGCATTTCTGATATGGCATCTCTACATTCATTCTCGGTGACCTCTATTGGCACTACTAGAAAATCGTGACCAAATCAATAGAAAATCAACTGATTTATGTTATTTGGGGCATTGCAATGACCGATTTCACTGATTTTTAATTTTTTTTGTAAAAATCAACAAATTGTTACCTACTTTATGTTGATTTGAATAGTGCGATGACCAAATCAACAAAATTTTAGTGAATTTAGAATCTTTTTTAGATCTTTTTGGAATATTTGGAATCTTTTGGCGTCTTTTGGAATATATTAGAACATTCTTGAATCTATTTGAATATTCTAGAATCTTTGGAATCTTTTGCAATTTATGGACTCAACTTCGTACGTTTATAAGATTTTGGAATGTTTTTATACCATAGCAGTAGGGCAAGGTTGGTATATTGATGCCAAATAATTAATTAACCCTCGAAACCATGAGTCATGATTTCAAACCATTTTCCACTTTTGAGTAGGCCCTTTTTTATACAATATTTGTTGAATACAATACTTGTACAAGATGTGAATTGTTTAATAAACTTGTGTTTCACTATCAAGCTAATGCCTAGAATTTTTTGATCAATTCAAGTTGCAATTAAAAAGTTATTTTTCAAAAGGTGAATTTTTTAGTTTTGGGCAATTTCGGGCACCCATGAAAAATAGATCCAATTGATTTTAAATTCTTTATACAAACTCTTAACAAGATTGTAAACATAATCCCCAAAATTGAAAGGCATCAAAGCACAAAATTATGACTTTGAAAACACTTAAAACATTTAAAACACCCTCATTTGGGCAACATTTAAAACACCGTGGTTGAAGTTCTATGTACTCTAAAAGTTATTTTAACTTAATCATTTACAATTTAAAAAAAAAAAAAAACTCAGCAGACTTTGGCAACCTTTTTGTCATAGTAGAATAACTTTTTTCAAAAATCTTTGGACTAAGAAAAGCTGGTAAATCAAGTTAAGTTTCATCTCCAAAAATCCGTTTGTGATTTTTGAGCCTCCATTCAAAAGTTATAGACAAAATTCAGAGTGGGGTAGCAAGAAATATTTTCTTTGATATTTTCAAACACTCTCTCTAAATTTTGTCTATAACTTTTGAATGGAGGCTTAAAATCACAAACGGATTTTTGGAGACGAAACCTAACTTGATTTCCTAGCTTTTCTTAGTCCAAAGATTTTTGAAAAAAATATTTTACTATGTCAAAATGGCCGCCAAAGACTGCTAAGTTCGAAAACACCGAATTGTAATTGTATAAGTAAGAAAAAAATAATGTTCTATCCATCGAATTCTAATGGTGATGAGTTGGTTTAGGGTTTAGGTATAAATGTGTGGTTCCGAGTTCAAACCCGAGTAGCAACCGTGGGTGTAAAGCTTGACTGCCCGGAGGCGCTGGGCAACCCAAAAAAAGATTTTCTCCCTGAGAAATCCGGGCAGCCAAAAAAAGATTTTATGCCTGAAAAACCCGGGCAGCAAAAATATATATTTCTTTTTCTTTTTCTTTTTTTTTCTTTTTTTTTTCTTTTTTTTTTTTATTTTTCTTTTTTCTTTTTTTCTTTTTTTCTTTTTTTTCTTTTTTCATTTTTTATTTGACCAAATCAACAGAAAAAATCAACAGATTTCTGTTGATAGATGTCCTGTACAATAGAAAAACATCAACGCTTCTCTGTTGATTTAGATGCTAAATTTTCTAGCAGTGCATCCACCTTACTCCAACTTTTGGCAGAGATCATGGTAGGTGTCACTAGCTTGGCACACAAAAGGACTAAGCAATTATGGCCATAAGTTCTTATTTGCCACATAATACAACTTCACCTTGTAATTAGAATCCAACACAAAAGACAAAAAACCTAAGCAATCCCAAACCAATAGGAAAGAAAAATAATTGCAAATACGAAACAAAACAAAAGAACCCTAGATTAGTGAAAAAAATTGAAGCCAAAACCTCAGCATGGTAAGATCACCCCCTTCATAGGGGCCTACAAATGCACCGCTCCAAAGTTGACACAAAGAAACATGAAGCGCCCTCGATCAACGAACAAATGGGAAGCTCCAAAGTCCGACATAAATGTGCCTTCATGCACACAACAATAGCATATGACAAACCTTAGACAACGTTGCAATCACTACGGCTTGATTCCGCCGCTCATGCACACAAGCCCCAGAAGCTATGGCGCCCTAAACATTTGCCAAATCATTGTGGTTGAGAGGCGCACAACCTCAACACTCATAATATTGAAACCCCAATAAAAATATAAGTGGCCAACAAATCCTCAAACCTCCATCGCCAAAAATCATAGAGAAACAAAAGCATCAGAATGAAGCGCTGGAGAGGTGACTAAGGCAACTTCCAAACCCTAGCTTCATGCAAGCCGTAGATCCATTGTTGATCGTGGGGTCCATATTAAGCCACGTCCTAACACGCCCTCCAAATTTACACATGCTAAAGGTGACGTGGCACACTACATGTACAGGGCCCCCAAAATTTTGGCAAAAAATTTAATATAAAGTGGGGTATTTTATAAATAGCTAAACTCTAATATGCGTACTCAAGTAGGACACATATATTGACCCTATAGTACAAATAATAATTTTGTAATTTCTATCTCAAACGTTTTTATAGTACCCAATATTTGTTCTCACCTATATTTCTACTCCTAATGCCCAGTGACCCCCCCCCCCCCCCCCCCCCGAGATGAAGGGTGCCTGGTTTTCAATTTGTCGACCAATATCCAAAATCTGATGAAAAAAATATTTGAATTTTTTTAATTCAATCTCTATGAAATTTGAATCAACATAATTGCTTAGTAAATTTTTGAAAGTTTTGAAAATTAAGAAATGTCAATTCATACATGATGAATTTCAAAATCAAATTGTTTTGACACACTGCAGGACCGTAGTACCATAGCTGGGTTGCCACCCCACGATTGAGTATTTAATATTTTTTGCAAAAATAAGATTCATTCCTCAAAAAATGAATTTCTTGATTTTTGTTTTTGAGCCCAAAAATGATTAAAAATGGCCCAAAATGACCCAAAGCAGCTTTGAAATAGCAAAATACAGCTAAAATTAATTAATTATATTTTTGTTTCTTGATCCTCATAATTTCCAATTTTTTACGTATTTTATTTTTTGAATTATTTTTTGGCTACCCAGCTATGGTACTACGGTAGTATTGCCATATTGGAACTGGCATAAGGGTACGGTATGCTTTGACATCCAATGCAAAGGCTGACCGAATTAATTTCCTACCAGGTTCATAAGAAGTTCCTTTGTAGATAAAGAAATTCAAGGTGTCATACCATCCATAGAAATTGATTTTTCTTGCCAACATGAGTGATCGCGAGTTGACCCTTGAGTTGACCAATATGTCTGTTATCGTACACCCCATGTGGTACAGAAGGAGACTTCTTGAGTTCTTTTGTGACATTGAGAGAGACTGCTTTCTGTAGGTCCTTAGCTAGGTAGACGTTCCTTTCAAATGCACATTCCTTTCAAACACCCTACGTCATAGTCAGTTTCAACATAGATCAAGTAATTTTTGTTAAAGAAAAGTTCCACATGTCATCTTTTGATTGGATTAGGGTGACGTGGACCTCTAGAAATCTGACCTGGAACTTCAATTTCAACACCAACAGTGCATTTATGTTATTTTTACCAATTTAGAAGAAAATAACTCTAATTCTTGGACTGACATGAATGAAGAGTTTGTAGGGACGATCTGTAGGGACAGTTCTACTCCTTAACTTCTAAGTGACCAATCGACCATTTTTTAGTCGCACCCAAACAACAGTGACTGCCTTTGGTCAAGAAATGACATTTTTCGAGTTTTGATTTTTTGTCGAAATTCGAGGTAAAGATCATGTTCTAGTGTTGTTTGATGCATTTCATTTGCAATATTGAGGTTCACTAAGGAAATTTTCAAAGACAAAGACCTCAATATTGTCCTAGTGTTTTAAACTTACTATTTCGGGAAAGTGATGATGTTCTCTCTTTGGAAAGTTTTTCCTATTTGAATTTTAGAATAGAATGTCTAGTTTTAACCAATCATAGCGAATTTCAAATTCTAAAAATAAAAATTGTAATTTTGGTGAATATTCAATGGTAAGTGTTTCTAATTCAATAAATGAGTATCTAAAATTGTTTTTGGAAGTTTGACCACACAGATAATTACTAAACATCATGCTTCTCATTTTTTGTTTTGGACAGAACTTCATCAAAGTTGCAAAAGTAACATTTTATAACACATTTAGGTTTTGCCCTTGCCCCTTTGTCATTTAGGGGTTAAAGAACAAAGCAGCCATAGAAGGGCTCCTCTTGCCCTGACTCTAAATCCCCCCTTTGACGTAAATGCAAGAAATATTCACTCATGGGCCCCATTTTTAAAATTTTCCATTTTGGGCACCATATGGTCTATTTTTGGCAAATGTTTTTGCAAATTTGGGACCTATGGCTCTAATTTAGTTAGAGGGGACCCTCTCGGGAATTTTAAACCCTTGGAAAAGGGGGTTATTTTTTACGGTGGACCCAACATGCACAAACTAGGGGGGCACATTTTGTCCTCTTGCATTAACGTCGAGGGGGGGATTTAGAGTCAGGGCTCTTCTTGCCTAAAAATTGTATTTTGGGCTCCAATATGATGTTTTTAACAAAAAGATTTTAAAAAAAACCATCCCCTCCAAAATTTCCCAACACATCTATTGAAGTTGTTTATTTCTTAAAATAGTCAATATTGATTGAGATATACACATCAAAAAATTTGCATATCCTAAAGTCAACTAAACTTTGACTATACATAATTCCATGAGGTTTTGTCCAATCATGTTATTTTATTTTTTCAAAGTATATCAAATGAATTCATATTTCTTTATTTTTGTCTTTTAAATTTCTAATTATAGGTTCATCCCATCATCTAAATTCAAGAAAACCGAAAAATGGTCTCAGAAGCACTTTTTGATGACCTACTTTGTAGCAATGAAAATTTTGCTAATTTTATCTATTAAAGTAATAAATTACATATTTTGCTTCATTTTGGTGTATACTACTATGTATAAAAAGAAACTTATCAAAAGAACAAAAGGAAAGTTTTGAATGTGGTGCTCAAAAATGAGGAAAAACCTTCATCTTATAAGGATTAAGCCATATGGACCTATAGTAGAAATGTCAATAACTGCACACTTCCAATGACCGCACGATCCAATCTATAGTAGACATGCCAATGACCACACAATTTCACCACACAATTCCAATCAAAACGTAAGGTACCACCCAATCACCG
This sequence comes from Pohlia nutans, assembly GCA_022496805.1. Taxonomy (NCBI): domain Eukaryota; kingdom Viridiplantae; phylum Streptophyta; class Bryopsida; order Bryales; family Mniaceae; genus Pohlia; species Pohlia nutans. The sequence continues at coordinate 26,912,049 of CM040096.1, forward strand.
CACGTCGTGCGGTAAAGGACTCCAAATAAAAGTCCATTAAAAATCATACCCAATGTGTTTGACATGCAATATATGTTATTGTACAAAACATTTTTGAGTGTGGTTTTTTCAAGGTGAATTCCAACTCAACATACAACAATCTTTCAAAATTTGAGACGGTGTGAGTTTATACATTGTTGTGGGGAAATAATTGAGTATTGCATGTGCGGTCATTGCCATGTTAACCTTAGATAGTTACAACATATTAGAGTTATCTGTAAAGTGAGAACCAAGTAACATGTCTGCCACACAGTGTTTTCAATCTTGATATAGAAATTTTTTACACCCACTCACACAAGCCACCAAGCTCCTTTCCGTGGGGGAGCATGGGGTAGGTGTGGGGGTACATGGAGATTCCTCCGAAGGAACTCAAGCTAGGTTTGAAGGAGCTACTCTTGCATTGGGGAGGTTCAAGGTTCAAATCTCTATGACAACGCAATGCTTTGTAATTGGTTAGAAAAAAGGGGCCAAAACTCATTTTTGCGGCCTTTCAAGCTAAAAAATCAGTTCTGCCTCGTCTTTCCTCTTGTGGATTTTTTTTGCTCGACTTTACAGATAACTATATTGTTTAGTATAGTTGATTTTTTTTTACAATTCTTTGTACTTTCACAAGAGTTAGAACTCCTTCACTTTTAACAAGTTAGCTAGCAAACTTGGAAGCAGCTCAAAAATGTCTTACAGTTAACTTTTACTCCAGCTCCAAAGCCTGTCAAGCAACTGAACAAATTCGATTTTGATGGAAGGCAAAGCAAGAAAGAAAACTTTGAGGACTTCTTTTGAACTGCTTTGTACTGTGGTGGAATGACCCATATCCACCCACCGCCCATTCTAGTCATGTAGGTGCTCTCCATAACCATAACCCAAGGAACCTAAAATCGATTGCTTGTAATCTATCGTAGTACCATAACTAGGTCGCCAAAAACTAATTCAAAAAAATAAAAAACGTAAAGAATCGGAAATTATGAGGACCAAAAACTGAAATAATACTAAATTATTTTTAGCTATATTTTGCTATTTCTAAGTTGTTTTGGGCCATTTTGGACCATTTTTAATCATTTTTGCTCAAAAAAGAAAACCAAGGAATTCTTTTTTTGAAGAACGAACCTTATTTTTCAAAAAATATTAAATATTCATTCTTGGGATGACGATCCAACTATGGTACTAGGGTATTAGGAACTTGAAATTGATCACTTCTAATTAGGAACTTTTACAAGTGGGTACTGAATTGATGTTTCTAGGATGTAGTTCATGATATTTTTTATGTTTAAAAAAACACCACTTACATGTCACAAGAGCCAGGGGCCAACTGAGGGGTTTGACTATCTTATCATTTTCAAAATTCACATAAATTATATTTTATTTGAGAAAAATATATGTACTTTTATTTTATTTATTTTATCATGTATCTTATCTGATTTTCAAAACTTTCCAAGGAGAGTAATTTTATCAAATTAGCACTTTAACCTCTAAAGGACCAAAGATTCATAGTTTTAAGATGACAAATTCTACTGATCATATTGTGAAAAATGAAATTTAAATGGGAAAATAAATAAATTAGATCACTAAAATTAGTGAAGGACAGTGTATGTTTTGGTCAAAGAAAAAATAATCTTGAACAAAAAGAAGTTCACATAAAACCCCAGGGAGTGCACTCTTCAAGTACTGTAATTATACACGTGCGTGCACAATAAGCGTATTATTTAGAACAAGCATGTACAAAATGAACGTATGGGAGACATATTTCAAACGAGCGGAAAGTAGATATATATGGGGCTTGGAGTTAAATTTCTCATTTTTAGCCCCTGTGTACTTATGGAAATGTATTTTGAGGCTGTGAGATTTGTACATATATTGCTTGATTTTAGCCAAAAAAAAAATGTACATAGGGGTGTTTTAATAAGGGGGATGCACGCACGTGATTCCTGGCTTTATTGAATAGTGCACTCCCTGAGCACAAATGACAGATTCTCACAAGATACAATTAACAATAAAATTCAAAAATACCAACCATTAATTAATAACATCATTCAACAAGGCTGGAAAGTAGATCCACTTATAGTCATCGCGGCTGGAGCTAGAGGAACTACGCACGTCCCGTCAATGAAACAACTCGAAAAAAGATTCAAACTATCTGAAACTTCTGTTAAACACACATTCAAAGTAATAAACACTATTGCTATACAATATGCTGGATCAATCCTTCTACATAAAAGACGAATAGAAAACAACCAATCAATACCAATAGAATAAAAGAGGGGGTAGTGGTGAAGACCACTATTTATTAGCACGATGTCACCACTTGTCTCAGGAAGGCGGGTAGGGGTCGGTTGGTTGGTACAATTTTCTTGCCTATAATAAACTCACTAACAGCACCGAGTCATGTATATCACATTAAACGCTCAAACGGACTCAACGGGAATCGAACCCAGACCGTATAATTGTAACACAAACGTCCTTCCCCAACCAACCTAGGAACCATGACTTGGCGACCACCAACACAATAAACCTCAACTTATACTATAACAAAGACGTAATTACTTGCTAATGGTTACTGTGGGCTACTTTTACAAGTTTCTGGTTACTAAAGTGTTTATTCTCGGAAGGGGAGAGTAGTCTTGTACCAATGTCCCTTTGTCCGGTGGGCATTGGCTCATTGTCAAGACGAACAAACACTTTATTCACGCCGGCCGCGAAAGAGGACCGGAGTTTCTATCTATCTATCTATCTGCACTCCCTGAGCATAAAACCTACTCAAGACTACTAAAAGGAACATCAGGCCCAATATAGGTTTCTTGGTCCTTTAGAGGTTAAGATCATTGTTTTGAAAAATCAAACTAGGATTATTTTTTGTTAATAGGTGGATAAGATTCATGAATAAAAATGGAAAAAATCTATATTTTTCAAATAAAATGTAATCAATATGAATTTTGAAAGTGAAAAGTTAGTCATACTCTACATGTGATATATAAGTGGTGTTTTTTTAAACACAAAAACACATCATAAATTGCATTGTAGAAGCTCCAATTCCACCCACTTGTAGAGACTTACCTCCATTTGAATCACAACTTGTCACTTTTAGGTTTTTTGAAGGTTACAAATGGTTGGTTTTAGGTTCCTTGGGGATTATAAGTGATCGATTTTAGGTTTCTTGAGGATTATAAGTGATCAATTTTAGGTACTTTAGGATGGCAATTGTTAACCTTTAAACGTCTTTCCAAGCCCCATGGGCTTGATTTTCAAAAAATCTTGGTTCTAGCAGGAGCATTACTCAACTCCTTTTGACCGGACATAGATCATTGAATGCACATGACCAAGGTAAGGCATCTGATGTGCTTAGTTGCAACATCAAATTCTTCCATGCCATTGTTCACAATGTCTAGATCAAAGGTATTGGAGGATCATTTGATTCTTGTCCAAGTTTTCAGTTGATTCCTTGTGTGCTTGTTTCTCTGTTGTAATTGGTCATGCACCCATGCCCGGGCTAAACATATTATCCATATTCTTTCGGAGATCCTCGGGCTGCCCACTGAGGACCTAAAATGTCGTTTAACCCCTAAGCATCCACAGTGACCAAAATGGTCACCATGTTTTTTTAAACCAGTTTTGAGTTTGGACTTTCTTTTGTTCGAATTTTTTTTTTTTTGACCAACACATGCAATGATCTTCATTCGTTCTAGTGACATAAAATTTGGTCCCATCTGAATTATATTTTTCACAATATGACCAATTGAATTTGTCATTTTTAGACTGTGAATCCTTGGTCCATTAAGGACATCTACATGATTGACCAAAATGGAGACGGGCCGTTACGGGTCATTCCACCTTCACACAAGAGACTTGAGTCTTGTGCGAGTCTAAGAGCCTGCAGCCTTTTTTTTATTTTCCATTTTATTTTATTTGTTTGTTTGTTTTTGTTTGTGTCACTCACTGATGAAGCTTTGTGCAGTGACTCATTTTCATGTCACTAGACAGCCTCTCATGAAAAGATGCTTGTTAGGTCAACCATCGAAGTTTACAATGAGGCAAAAGGCCATCACATTCTTCTGTATGTTAAAGGAAAAAGTTTCCGATTTTTCTGTATGTTGGAATGCCATTTGTATTATTAAAGTGAAGAAAAGGACAGTCACATTCTTATTGTTTCAGAATTGTGAACACGTAAATCCAAAGATGGTGGAGGCAAGAACTCATAGAAGCTTCCAATCTAATCGACGACATTTGGATCATTTGAAATAACCAAAATTAAATTAACCCTTAAGAGGACCAAGGATACATGTTTTAAAAATGGAAAATTCAATTGATCGTGTAGTAAAAAATACATTTGAGATGGGACCAATTTTTATATTACCGGAATCAATGAAGAACATTGTATGTGTTGATCAAAGAAAAAAGAAAAATTGAACAAAAGGAAGTCTATATAGAACCTACTCAAAATTGCTAAAAAAATATGAGACCCAATTTGAGCTTTTTGGTCCTTTAGGGGTTAATCTTAATTTTTTCTTAAAATGTGTGTGTGAATTGGGCCTTTCCATCCCAAGGAGTTGAGATGGAGAAACTGGAGGAAGGCCTTCTCATCTCCAAGCACTTATTAAATCAAATCCCCCCATTTTCAATTGCGATTTAAACATTTGAAGTGCACTAGTATACTCCAACAATGTTCAAGTATAAGTACAAACTAGTTATGTATATCACTGCAAATTATGAAGCTTGAATTTTATGGAAATTTTCAAATATTGAATCCAAACATTCCAATCATGTTGCGCAATGATTTGATCATTGAATTTCATTTTGTTGAATTTGTTTCCAGTATCCAAATCCATGTAAAAAGAATGTTTGTACAAAAAATAACAATGATAGTAGCATGTAGAGTTGTACGTAAATTTTATTGTGCAATTTTCAATAAAATTATATTATAATAATATTAATTACTAAATATAAACATACAATTAAAATTATTTCTTTGTAGTATTATTATTCCAGTGACAATCATAAGACGGAGATGGTTTAGAAAAATGGTATTGACGACTATAGGTTTCACTTGTGACTTTCCAACAGTTGTAGGGTTTTTAAGTGAGCCGACTCCCGGCGAGCAGGCAATCATTAGTTTTAGGGGAGGGTTTTCTATGATGTAACCTTTCTATGATGTAACCTAGCCTTTCCCATTCTTGGATGGTCTTCCTATGACTATTCCATCCCACTCCCAAAGATCATTATGTGAAGTAACCTAACCTTTCACGTCTTATTCAATTTCATGGCCTTTCACTTCGTCAATGGTGGTGCGGAGAGAAGAAAAGCCCTAGTACTGATATATCTCACACATGATTTCACATTAATTATAGGAATTAACTTGCACTATTTAAACTAATAGTAATTGACATTAGGCTACTACTCTACAAAATCTCTATAAACATCCTAAGTTTTGTTCAATTTAAAAAAAATAAGGGCTAGACATGATTATCTATATTCATTATATAGTATTTTTTAAGACATTTTTTAGTACCTTTGTTAAAAATATATATATATATTTTGGTACTTTTTATATAGTTAATTTTATATAAATACGACTTTTAATATTTGATTTTCAACTATTCACTTAAAGTTAACTAATTTTAATATAAAATATATTTAAATGACTTTTTTTGGTAGTTAGGGAAAAAAAATTTGTTTCAAAATTATCATTTAACCCTTTAGTGCCTAGGGTAATGTTGCTTCATGCACTAGATTTCAGTAGATTTTTCAATAGATTTCACTAAAAATATCCACACCTAAATAACATGAAATAATTTAATTCAAGTTCAACTTTTTAATTGAATAAATTAATTTTCATGTTTTTATGCTTCGTGGAAAAAATTGCCAAAAATCAGCATTTACAGGCATTGTAGTACAAAATAAACAATATTTTTAATGCTTCAAATAAATCATTTCAAATAACACATATCTAGAGGTACTTCATATCAAAAATTGGTACCAAAATGACGTCATTGGATATTTTAAACAAATCTTTTGAATGTTTTTAAGTAGTTGGGGACAAACTCTTATTTTTGTACAAAAAGTCACTTTTAAAATCTTTAAAACACTTAAATTTTTACGTGAATTCTTTTATATATTTCATGAGTGCAGGAAATCAAAACCACATTTGGCCGATTCATTTTTTAATTTTTTTTAATGAAGGAGTCATTCAAAGTTGCCATAGGGGCTGATTTAAGAGTTAAAAGGACTTTTGGGGGTACTCGTACCAGACCATTGCCCCGCGGATTTAGCTCTCAAAAAGAGCCAGGGTCTCTTTGTTGCTCAACCTACATTTCACACCCCAACAATTCAAATTTCTTCATTTTCTAGTTCCAAAAGTCCCATGTGAAACTTATAGTCCTTTAGGAGTTAAGCTTTGTGCGCATTTGACGACTGCTTCAAGACACTGTAGACAATTTGGTAGCTAAATCTATGGATTTTCATCACAGTCAAAATATTCCCTTGTAATCACGGGATTTAGCTTGATCCATGGATTTCCGTGAAAACATAGTGTTTTAGTGGGACAAAGGGAGTATATGATTTGATCTCAATCAATTGAAGTTATGCATTGTACAACTCATGTATAAAAGTAGGTGGAGAAATGTATAAAAAAGTGATGAATGAATTTTGAAATTCTAACAGGAATTGTATACAGTCTCAGATGGTATCATATGTGTCATCTTTTTGTTTAGTTTTAAGCCCAAGTAGACATAACGTTCTTCAGCCGACATCGGGTCACACCCTTTTCAACAGTAGCAATGTAAACAACAAGTACAATATATCTCACCACTCATTCTTTAGCTAAATTCTATCGTGGACTTGCCATCATTCAAGGATTTGCTACAGTGATTTGGGGATAAGCTAAATATTTTGAAGTTCTCCAGAGTGGAGTTAAAAAACCTTGTGTAACATGACAAGGAAAAAATCACAAAAAACCTTAATCGTATGAAGCAAAATTAAGTTCAATCACATTCAGCAGAGTTATCTACTAACTCACCTTTAGTTTGAATAATATACCATGCATTTTGCTTTGATAAATTCTTATTGTTCACTCCAAACAGTTATAAGGTATGGAAGAACTCAGTGGTCTCTTATTATTAGGTGTGTAAGAGCTTGGTGGTCTCTGAACTCAAGGAAAACTAAAAAAACGTTTATTTTGATGGCAATTTTTTTTTCTTGAGTTTAGAGACGACCAATCTCTTACACACCTAATAATGAGAGACTAACAAGTTCTTACATACCTTATAACTATTTGGAGTGAACAAATAAGAGTTTATTAACTCCTTAAAGCCCGAGGGGTATTGAACAAAACATAGATGTGTTATAATATGTGCCTTCCATATGTTTGATGAAGTTTGGTTCAATAGACAAAATGTTGGACATCATCTATACAAATTATCCATACGGCCAAACTTCCAAGAATTTATTTATTTATTTATTTATTTGATTTTAAAAGCATTAACCTTTGAATTTTTTTATAAATTATAATTTTCACTTTTAGAGTTTAAAGTTTATCTTGATTGGTTAAAGTTGGTATATCTATTGTAAACTTCAAAAAAGAAAACGAAATGATGGAGGGGATATCATTACTTTTTCCAAATAGCAAATTTTATAACACTAAGACAATGTTTAGGTAATCCACTTTGAGAAATTCTCCCCGATGGAGTTTAACTCGGATTGGCATAATTCAAATTCCGTTGAAAAATAGACTTGATGTGGTATTTTAAAATATATTTATGCTTCCAAAAACTATAATTTTCTGTTCTAAAAAATCCGCCAGAAACGGGCAATGACCAAAAAATGGTCTCTTGGGAGCTTAGGGATTAACCCCTAAATGACCAGACGATCATTCTATGGTCGCTGCACTTTTTTTACGGGTTGCCCAAGATGACAATAATATTTTTATAAAACATAAAAAAAAAATTCAAAAAAAATTCAAGTTTACTTTCCAGCCCAGTTTGAATCATATTAATCCAAGTTAAACTCCATTGAAGAGAATGTTTCAAAGACAAAGACCTCAATATTGTCCCATAGTTCTAAAATTTACTATTTAGGGAAACTAATGTTTTTTTTTCTCTTCTTTGAAAAAAATTATTTTCAAAATTTTAGAATAGAATGACTAGTTTTAACCCCTAAATGACCGATCGACCATTTTTTGGTCGCAGCCCAAACAACAGTGACTGCCCATGGTCAGGAAATGACATTTTTTAAGTTTTGATTTTTTGTCGAAATTCGGGGTAGAGATCATGTTCTAGTGTTGTTTGATACATTCGGCTCACTAAGGATTTTTCCAAAGACAAACACCTCAACATTATCCTAGTGTTATGAAACTTTCTATTACGGAAAAGTAATGATGTTCTCTCTCTTGAAATTTTTGCTTTTTTAATTTCATAATAGAATGTCTAGTTTTAACCAATTGAACCAAATTTCAAATTCTAAAAAATAAAAATTGTAATTTTGGTGAATATTAAATGGTAAATGCTTCTAAATTTATTAAATGAGTGTTTAAAACATTTTTGAAAGTTTGACTGTATAGATAATTACTTAATATCATGCTTCTCATTTTCTTTTTTGGACCAAACTTCATTAAAATTGCAGAAGTAACATTTTATAACACATTTAGGTTTGGCCCTTACTCCCTCTATCATTTAGGGGTTAACCCTTAAACGTCAAGAGGGCTTGGGCGGGGCAGCCCGGAAGGCATCTAAATTTTCGAAGGCGAAATAAAAAATAAAAAATAAAAAAAAATAAAAATAAAAAATAAAAAAACACAGCTCTGCTGGCTAGCAGTGTTGCGGCACTGTAGCACTGCGGCACTTTTCAAGAAACGACCTCTGCTACCCAACCTCAACTCCTATTCATTTAGATAACTTTGATTGCTTGTCAATGACTCCACAATCTCCCAAATGAGGCGCAAATTTGCAATCTAGATCACTTTTTTAGTAGCTTTCCAACGCACTAATCCTTGCTTGATTTGGTTGAGAAAATCTACTTTTTTCCTCAATTATTCCTTTATAACAAGCCCGTGGGGCTTGCTTTGATGTTTAAGGTTTAACCAATCATACCAAATTTCAAATTCTAAAAATAAAATTTGTAATTTTGATGAATATGAATGGAAAATCCTTTTAAACTTGTTAAATGAGTATCTAAAACACTTTTTTGACAATTTGACAAGACGGATAATTACTAAACATCATGCTTCTCATTTCTCTTTTTGGACCAATCTTCATCGAAGTTGCAGAATTAACATTTATAACGCATCTAGGTTTTGCCCTTACCCCTTTTGTCATTTAGGGGTGTCATAAAGCAAATTTCCTCATGTCTTATTCAAACTCAAAGTGAGTTAGCGGATAACTCTAACATATCAATGCACCATATGCTCACAAGTATATACTAGTACATAACTGTTGCAAGTCTGCATCATTGAACGTAGGAGAATAACATAGAAACATTGAGGATGACAAGATGAATCATTTGGGATAGAAACGTGACCGTTTTTGTGACAATGTGGTCGTGACAAATTACGTGACAATGTGCACTTAATATAATAGATTATAATTTCTAATTTGAATCATTGAATCTGGACTATTATTGAAAGTATTGTGACCCAGAATAGTTGTTTTTAATTTTGTACGGAATGACAACCTTGAAAGACTTTGGAAAGCATTCAAAATAACTTTTTGGCAGTGTTAGTACAGTCTTGTGGTACACATTAGAATATAAGTTACTGTAGCCGACATTCCGTTATACTATAAGTTACTGATGAGTGGCAACTAGCGTTCATAAAACTGGCTCAAGAATTCTTGCAAATCTTTAAATCATTACCCCCTACTACTTTTAAAAAATTCTTGTAAATATTATAATTATTTATAACAGTAGAGTTAACCGAAAAGAGTGTCTCAAAGTGGAAAGAAACCTTAAACTCACCTTAGACTCGTTTTGAGTTGAAGGATAATTTAAAGTAAGGCCCTGCACCATCATGAGGTGTGGAACTCGTGACCTCCCCAATACTAAAGGAGAGTTCTCACACGTTCCCCCAAGCCAAGAGCCCCGACCATGGAAACTATTCACAAACAATGATTGTCATAAATTATAATTATAGGAAGAGAACTCCACTTGAACTCCACTTAAAAACCAGTTTTGTTTTCGGATAACTCTATTATTCCGTACTATTCTGTTAAAATTCTCGTAAATATTATAATTATATATGACAATTCACAAAAAAAAATCCACGATTTTAGCAATTTCAACTAAAATCATTTACCATTTTAGCAAGTCCAACAACATAAGGTTCTTGAGGAGCAGTCAGATGCTCACCTCCAAATCTTGAACATCTGTAAGGGGATCATAGGAATCTTCTCTAACTTCAGCTGGTCCGAGTGAAGAGGGTTGACTGAGAGTTGAATTATTTTATGAACAGTTTCTCTAGGGTGTGCTACAATGTAAAGGTTGTGGTCTAGCAAGGTATTAACCCCTAAGCTCCCAAGAGACCATTTTTAGTCGCTGTTCGTTTTTAACAGGTTGCCCTAACAAGAAATAAGTTTTTGAATAATTAAAATTATTTAAAAATACGAAATCAAATCTACTTTCTAACAAAATTTGAATTATGTCAATCCGAATTAAACTCCACCGGGGAGAATTTTTCAAAATGAATCACCTCAATATTAGAGTTAACCGAAAAGTCAGCTCAAAGAGGAAAGTTTTAGCAAACTCCTCTTGAACTCCTCTTGAACTCATATGAAAATATAAATAGACCAAAAACTAGTTCACGATGAGTTGGGAGACAATCTAAAGCAAGCCACTGCCATTATTCTCCACACCTCGTAATAACTCCTACACCTCCTACCAAAGCTCCAAGCCCATGACCCACAGAGGGACAATTTATGACACGACACTATTCAACCCAACTATAGCTGAAAAGAGAGGTTAAAAGGAGGTTGAAAAGGGAGGTTCCATGGCCTTCTTTTCGGTTAACTCAATTGTCTTAGTGTTATAAAATTTGCTATTTGGAGAAAGTAATGATGTTCCCTCCATCATTTCTTTTTCTTTTTTGAAGTTTACAATAAATAAACCAATTTTAACAAATCATGCTAAACTTTAAACTTTATAAAGTGAAAATTATAATTTATACAAATTTTCAAAGGTTAATGCTTTAAATTCATTATATATATAGGAAGTTTGACTGTATGGATGATTTATGGAGATGATGTCCTACATTTTGTCTATTGAACCAAACTTCATCAAACATATGGAAGGCACATATTATAACACATCTGTGTTTTGTCCAATACCCCTTGGGCTTTTAGGGGTTGAGAATGTTATAAACTTATTCTACGTTTATGTTCCCATTACAACTATGAATAAAAACCATTTAATGAACATTGGTGGTAACATAAGTAACCTTATTTGACTGAGGTGACGTGCATTCCCTTTTCTTTTTCCTCCCATGAAATGTCATCAATTAAGAGAAATAAAATAAAATAAAAATATAGATGAACAATTATGTCATTGGAATTGTCGTGCCAGACTCCAGCACATGCTAATCTATCTATTTGTTATATAATGCAGATCGTACGTAAGGACAGTTCCGCCACTAACTGGAACTGTAGTGCCGAACTCTAGTACGGATCAACCTTGTTTTCTATAACCTAGTCTATTCTATAATACAAACCGTACACGCATGTACAACAAGACAGTTTGACGTTTGAAACTGTCGTGCGAAACTCCGGCATGGCATGGGCCAAAGAAAAAACCCAAACTGTGATTGCTGTGGTCTTGTCAATGGCATAACTTTTAGTCAACCACAAGTCTTAGTATTGTGTGGCCACAAGATCTCCAGACATTTCTGTTTTTCTAGAATATTAAAACACTAGATGCATGCCCCACCCACCGAAGATTTTCAAAGTGAAGATCCAGTTTCAGATTGAGTGTCATTGCCATGGAAATTCACATGTTATGTTAATATCACAAAATCAACAAAATCGGAAAAAAGACTGATGGCTACCCACCTTGTGGAAAATTTCAAGCCGCAAGCAATTATTAACAATCTTTTTGACCTGCTTGGCCAGCAACTGAAGAGTCTGTGTCTGTAAATTCAGTAATAGTACTGGGTAGAGAAAATTAACCCCTAAGGTCTGGAGCGTTTTTCCTCCAAAAACACTCCAATGCTGTCATTTTTACTCCCCCATGCAAATATTCCCAAAAAAATGTTTATTTTTACCTTCTAACCTTAAGATCTTGTCCTAAACTACTTGAAAACATCCATAACAAATTTCGTTGAAATTGACTGCACGGATTGCAAGATAACTGCGTTTGATGGAAAAAAAACACCAAAAAAAACACTTGCCCGAAATTTCAGATGCGTTTGACCATGGTCACATCAAAAAACCTTCACTACTGAAACCTGTCGCACGTCATTTTCACATTCTATATGATGTTACTTAGTTGTGTACCAATTTTTGTTGCGTTTGGAGATGTTTAGGATGTTGAAGAACACCTTGCACTTATTGGGGGTTAAAGAGTTTAGAAAAAACTCTTTGTTTTTTGGAATTGCAATATTTTTGACTTTCGTTATTTAGAATACGAATCCGAGCAGTGAAACATAAGTACATTCCACCCTCTATAGAATGGCGAAAAAAAAATTTGAAAAAAAATTAAATTTCCAAGTTTTAGAAGACATGTAGCATATTTTCTAAGAATTTTGGGGGTTAGGGGGGAAATAAAGGGTGGAGAAAGGGCCTCACCCAACCCATTCCAATGTTCATGACCCTACTAACTCTCAAGGTGGACTACCACGTGGCAGTCCTTCATTGGACGATTTGCTTATTTTTTAATTCTTTAAAGGTTTTTCTTTAAATTTAAATTTTTTTATTTTTTTATTTTTAATAGGGGTTGCCTTCTGCCCCCCACAGCCTTCTACCCATTTTCTACATTCCGCCTTTCTTGCGAGCTTTCTTGTTGCACCCCAAACACCCCCTCCCCTTCAAATTTTTTTAAATATATATATATATATTTAAAAAATCAACCATTTTTTTTATTGCCCCGTGTCCTTTCTTTCAAAAAAACACATTTCCCCTCATAACTTCCACATTCAGTGTCGGAATTTAAAATAAAAAATAAAAAATCCCCATTTTCACGGCACGTTGGGGAATTCACTATTAAATTTCCTTCAAAATTCGATTAAAAATGTGTTTACCGGAACCTACCTGGTTTTATAAATGTCCTAGTTAGGACACTTGGTCCTTTAAGGGTTAACTTAACCCCTAAAGGATCAAGGCTGATTTTTCAAGTTCGTTACAAAGAGATTTTTTGTGGTGATTCTACTCTTTGTAACAAAGATGGGATGGTAATTTGCGTACGTAGGTGATGTATAGATCAAAATATACAATCATGCAAGGGTGAAAAACGAAACTGCAGGCAACTCTTGAAATTTTCCATACTATAAGCTATATTCAACTAAATTTTTGCACACAATGAGCTAACACTCCCATACACATGATTGCCAAATTCATTATACCAAATATGAGACTAAACATTGCATTTTGGGCCTTTTGAGATTTTTTTTAACTTTAGGCTACAAAGGTGCCATGCAAGTGAATGAAGTGGTTTTTCGACCCTTATTTTATTTATTTATTTATTATATGAAAAACCTCGTGACAAAACTACGTTTTTTCAACATCCTATCTTTTTCATCCAACAAATTGGCCTTTCGCAAAACTCTTCATACATTGTGTCTTGTTCATTCAACATCTTGACCTTTTCATGCACTGTGTGGTTCTCCAAGTCTCAACTTGGTGTGCAACTCGCACGTGTCATTGCCTTGGAGGTTACATGGAATGGCATTTTTCTCATTATGTTCCCATATGGTGATTCTCCTAGTGGATTTTTGTAGCAAAATGGATTAAAAATAATTATTAAATTATATAAATATGAATTAAATTAAAATTAATTAATTTTTTTAAAAAAAAAAAAAAAAAACCATGATAGTAACCTATGTGTGATATACACATACCTCCTTATTATCACATGTGATAGGCGAGGGTTCAGTTTGGGTCTAGAGCTTGACATAACATACCATTCTTGAATAATTGTGCTGCAAGGTGCCGTCCTGTATTCTTGGAAATCATTTTTTAGTGGAGAGAATTCCTTTAAATTCAAGTTTCCATGGCAAAAAGAATGGCTAAGAGACTATAGTTATATGGCCCAACTAGAAAATTGTTTGATAATGAATCAAAAAGCCACATTCCAGGCCTATAAACTTATGGAGTTGAGATTGGAATGCATCATTGTAACTTTGTTCAAGAATACCGGTATGAGAGTTAATCGAAAAGAGTGTCTCAAAATGGAAACTCAACTCATACTCACCTTAAACTCGTTTTCAGTTAAAAAATACGGCAAAACTAGTCTATGGTGATTATGTAAACGAGTTCTAAATATTGAATGTTTGTAGAAAAATCTCAAGTCTGATATTTTGTTACAATACATAAAATATTGTAACAAAATGCACAAAGGTTGAACAAAGGAAAGTCGGTGTAAAATATTCTCGATTCTTGAATCACATATCATAAATTCTTTATATTGTCGGAGGTTAACTCCTAAAGGAGGTTGCATGCCAAAAGGGTTGCAAGTGTTCTTCCAGATGGTATTTCACCATGAAGACTATGGTATTGATAGAAACTCTAAATATGAAAAATGGAGCTTGGAATGAGAACTAAATATAAATTTTTTTTATTTAATAATATTTGAGGTGGGAAAAAAGATATGGCTATTCAAAGGGCGTTTTCTACATATTTTGAGTCATGTATTGGGGAATACATAATTGTTTTATGATCCCACAACGGATGGAAATGCTCTTGAAAATCACCATATACACCTCCTCAAAAAATCTCCCCTCCAAATTCACATTTTTACACCCCTTAGCATCACCTGTATGCTAATACTACCAGCGTATAAAATATTCCAACATCCTTTAGGGGTTAATGTTAATATTTTTGATACCAGTTGATTCATCTTGGTTTAATATGTTTAACCCCTGCGAGCCTTGAAGTTCATAAAATGAATGATGAACGTAGTGATTCAAAGTGATGTTGTGTTCAAATGATTTTTCATTAATGATTGAATCTCTTAAAAACCTTTCTCTTAAGCCATTTTCATGAAATTGAATAAATTAATATGTTTACAAAAAGGCAAAGGAAAAAAAAGAAAAAGAAAAAGAAAATTTGGGTATTTGGGTGAAAGTATGGTATAGTGTACCAAAAAGTTGATCCACCTTGCTGAAATTACAATATTTTGGTCAAAAACTATAAAATAGTATCAAGTTATCTTTTCTTTTGGTTCTAATTTCATGGAGCACTTTGATGTTCTTATAAGTACTTGAATCTGAAGTTTCAAAGTAAAAATCATTAAAAAAAAAATTACTAAAAATAAAGCTTGCAAATAAATGTCTAAATTCAATTTTGGGAGCAAATTTGATGAAATAAATCATATTTAATATGAATATCAAATTTATATTCTTTAAGTCCATTATATATTTGAGGGCTCCAAAGAAGAAAAAAAAACTTGAAAAAACATAAAATTTAATGCATTTTCAACTTGTTTTATATCAACTTTTAATTGGTTCAAAACTACTCTTTCAATTTTGATTACTCCAATTTCGCTAAACATACACTAATGCTTATTGAAGATAATTTGTTCAATTTTATTTTTGGGACTTTATTAAACATCATGTCTTTTATTTTATTAGCAAAAAAGTTTGACAAAAGAAAAATTAATGTATTTTTTGACCTTGCATTGCTGCTTCTTCGTAAGGATGACAAGTGGTCTACTTTACCATGCTTTCATCCATTTAACGATTAGTATCAAGATCATGATGGCTTACATTTTTACTGATTCTATAATAACACACAATGTACGAAATATTAACCTTGTATTAGAGCATCTCCACCTTCTGCAAAGGATGGCACGGCAATGGACTCTCTTGTGGATAGGGCAGCCATTACGGGCTATCATTGCCCTCCCAAAGGCACATTTGAGGCCGTGGCCGACATATTTACCCCTGGCCACAACACTCTATTGTATCCACTTTTACTCTATTGTGACCTATAATACCTATTATTATTGATTAAGGGTGAAGAGTGGGATGGCGAATGACAAATTCTCGGGGAGGTCACTCTTTGTATCTTTTGAGTATCACGTGTGAACAAAGGGTATTTGAAAGTACCCTAAAAATTAAAAGTAAGTCTTATATAATTAGTAATTTTAGAGAATATTCTCATTTTAATTCTTATAATCAATTTTGAGCATCCTATATTAATGCAAATCATTTATAAAATTTACCTTCAAAGATTTATTTGGACCCTATCTTTGTTTGCATGTTGTTACGTAATATTTGGAAGTGACCTCCCCAAAGAGAAATTAGAGAATGTGGTGGCGCCATGGCAACGAGTCAAAGGGCTGCAAAGACCACAACCAAACTGTTGTCGTAACAAGCCCGTGTTGGTGAGCCTTGGTACAAGGGCCGGTGAAGGGGGACAATATAACACCTTGCCAAGGGCCCCAATCAAATCCCCTTGGCGAGTTGGTTGTTGGGCAAGGGTGGAGATGCTCTTATATCCAATTACAAGAGTTGATAAAGCATTATAATCTTGTAAATGTAGACACCCTAGGGACTGTGCAAACAGTCTAAGGAGTTTTGTACAGAAATTAGTGCATTTCCTTTTTTAAATTTAAATTTTCTTTTACAAATTTGGATTTTTTTTGGACTCGGAAGCTACTGAAAGTTACATTATTTTCTTAGTCCAAATCCTACATTTGCTTTTATCATTCAGTGAATTTCCAAGTTTCTGAATTTTATTTCAACGTATTTCCAAGCTTTTGAATTATTTTATTTTATTTTATATTTATTTTTCAAATCTTCAAGTATCCTTGGCAAAAGTTGAACCTAGCCCTGCCCCCACCGTTTTTGGGCCAAGGATGTGGCCTTCAAAGAATGCATGGAACCAAAAGAGGGTCCAGACATTTTTTGGAGGTTGGTTAGTACATACATGCAACATCAAGACAACTCGCTATCTTCAAAATTGGTAAACTCTCCTCCCTTACGTAGACAAAACACCTTCTCCTTTTACTAGAACACCTTGCAAAAAACTCTTCCCAAATCAAGAGAAACTCCAGCCAATTAACCCTTAAAAGGCCCTTGGGTTCCTCTCTACAACCTGTATTTAACCTTATAATATTTCAATTGTAGTTTAATCTATGAATTGTGATATATTGTTATATACACATTATCATAATGATTAATTTAAAAATCATTATGACAGTCCTACCCTAGTCCCTTTGACTGGGTGCTTTAAAAAAAATTGCACTCGGTAATTATTCCCAAAAAAGATGGTTCAATTGACTAAATTGCAGGCCGTCTTTTTTGCCCTAATCCTCATCCCAATTCTTTAGAGCATGCCCAACAACAGTCCTTTTCCACTCACCATACCTATTTCTAGATGACAAAGTACCTCTTATGGTGTGGAGTTTTATATTTGCATACCAAATATTGTCAATATAGCGAGGGGTGGTACTCACATCAAGCAATTTGTCATATTCTCTGACAAGACCATGTTCACACTTTATGAAGTTAATTTTAGTAAAATTATTCTCCGCCATTATGATTTTCCCTTGTAGTGACAAAAATAGTAGTATGTAATTGGTTGATGCACTTTATTCCAAGCATGCTTGATGGTTGTTGCTTAAGAAGTTTTCATTTCTCACACACCATCTTGCATGTGAACTTGGTGCACAATGAGCAACTACTGGGCATGCTCATAGAACTCAGAGCCTTTTTACACTAGAGGCGAGAAGCCGTGAGGAGAGAAATTTCAGCCAATGGGAGGCCTAGAAACCGAGAAGACCAATTTCTCATTGGCTGAAATTTTTCTCCTCACGGCTTCTCGCCTCTAGTGTAAAGAGGCCTCATCCTCAAATCTCCAAAAAAGTTGGGCTAACTCATAACCAAACCTCGGTACTCCCCGTACATTGGTGCATACGTACTATTGTATGGCAAGGAAAAGAATCAACTAATGACATTTGTTGAACAGAGGACTGTGAGGGGTCCCAATTCTCAACCTGGAAACCAGGAAATATGGAGACAAAAGCCACCAAGCACAGAGAGGACTTTGAGGGTCCTCTTTACGAACCTGGAATGTATACAAGGAACTAACGCAACCCAGAATTTGGAGACCGAACCACCAATCACAGAAACGGTTGTGGGTTGCTGAAAATTCATGCCGGGCTGGGGAATGAGTCACGGTCCACTTTTTGAAAATCATTCCGCCACGGTCAATTTTACGGATCCCAACCAATCTCGACGTGACACGTGTCAATGTTCCTTACAACTATATGTGGAAATATATGTGTGTGTGAGAATTTCAGTCAATCGGTCAAGTCAAATTGGTCAAATCTACAACAAAGAGCCTACTCACATAAAGCCTCGTTTCAATGATATTAACCATCATAATGGTCGAATTGATTTAGGCATTTAAATGGAAACGTGCTGGATTGAGACTCACGGGTCTCTCACATGGAATTACGCTCTAAATGTCGGTTTGATCTTTATGCTTATTGGCTGGAATAAATATAAGAGAAAGGAATATAGAAGTGAATTATATAAGAATCTATCAATTCTCTTTGTTCCGAAATAAAAAGCACCTTTTGAGAAATGCAACTACACAAAGAAACACAGATACAAGAAGAATACGATTCAGTTGAGAGATACAGATACAGGAAGAAGTACAAATACAAGAAGAATACGATTGTAAACAGTATGAGATACAGATACATGAAGAAATCAAAGTTGCTTTAAAGATTAATGATTCGGAACAGTGAATATAGATAGAATGAACAGAATGAACTTTCAGTTCAGTTCAGGAATCATGTTATGAACCTACTGACTGCAGGTGGGTCAGAAGAGCTAGCAACTGCAGGTACGTTAGTACTTAGTACTGAAGGGACGACAGTGTTAATGCAGGTGCTTGAGACGGGGCTTCCAAACTTGCCTGACACGAGGGAACGCAGATTTGGAATCAGACAGTTGGGCTGAGCGCCTGCCTGGTTTTTATTCTGCCCTTGTGCACGCAGTGGCATGTTGTGTTTCCAAGCTAGCAGGCGAAGCTTCTCACGAGCTCCATTTCTCACCACATTAGTCGTGAGTCACGACGAGCCATACATGTGCTGTCGACACGGTTCTTCCTTCCTTCCTTGTGGTGTCCGGACGGACGGACTAGCTTCTGGAGGACCAGGTAGAACTCAATATCACACCCCTAGAAACGTGGAACCAGAGTACTCCGTCTAAACACTCCGTCTAGGCTCTTTTTATAATAACAACAATAATATTAAGAAGAAGAAGAAGAAGAAGAAGAAGAAGAATAAGATAATTGATTCATGTGTAAGTGCAAGTTCATGGGAACAAACGCCGGTTGCGTTGTCTGAGAGCTCTCGGGTTGTTGCTTTGCGCTTTTTGAAAGTAGCCACTAGACACGTGTACCCCACCATTTTGTCCTGGTTTTGTTGCTGCTGGTTTGGAACCAATCAACGCCAAATTTCCAGCCCCACCTCGTTGATTCCTTGTTTTTCTCTAATACGTGATCTACGTGTCGTCGAAAAGCTTGCCGGGCAAGAAATTAAGTGACTGGTGAAATGGCAGGGAAATGAGAGCAGATACCGCTGGTCGATCGATCTAGCTTCTGTTAGCTCCAGGACCTAGCAATTGTCGAACTAAGCAGTCTATTCATTCATCGATCAGAGATTAGATGAGTGTAACACGTACGTACGAGGTGTGTATTCGTGTATGTTTTGAGAAGTGGTACCACAAGCCAGGTTTTGGTGTAGTGGTCCGTGATTCATCGTCGAAAACAGTCTATTCATTCATCGATCATGCAAGCGGCGAGATTAGACGAGTTTAATTAACACGTACGTACAAGGTGTGTATGTATGTTTTTCCTTCTATTGAGAAGTGGTGCTACGAGGGAGGTAGGGTGCGGTGGTCCGTGATTCATTGAACTAATGTTAGTACGTTAATCAGGAGCTGCTCAAGCGGCGATCACATCGATGATGTTGGATTAGGAGTACTGCAGAGGGGCCCTCCAGGCTCACTACCAGACATATATACACCAGCCGCGATGTCAGTGTGATGCATTGATGGGGTTCTGGGACCTGTCGCTTGTCTTGGCTGCGAGTTGCTGCATCTACCTGCTGCAATTTGGAAGCGAGCTTGGAAGATCCTCTGGACTGGAAACCTGGAAAGCTTTCAGAGTGGATTCAGAACTCGAAAGGTGATCATAGCTAGAGCGGGGTCTCCACACAGACCCTTGATACATATATAATTAATACAGCTGCAAATGAATCGTTGTGTCTAGCAGAGAATTGACTGTGTGGAGGAGTTGAAAGAGCAAGCGAAAGATAGAGCGATTTTGGACAAGGAGACAGAGCGGTGAAGGAATTATAGTCATTACGCAGATATGGCGGAGAGTAGTAGCCTGGAACCACGGACGCTGGAGTTCACGCCAACATGGGCGCTGGCCACTGTGGCCACCTTCTTCGTGCTCATCTCCATTGCGTTGGAGCGATTCCTGTACTCCCTTGGCCATGTACGTTTCTGCATCTCTGTCTTGAATAATTTGGTTTCGGGTACTGGCTTTGCAGTAACGTTGTAACACGTCGACTAAGTTCCTTTGAGTCCAGTAATGTTTACTACTATCACCCAAGTCTCGAAACGGTGAATTTAGACGTTCCTGTCAGTAATAAGTTCTGCTAGTGCCGAAGCTCAGGGGATCAATCGATCACTCCCCAGACACGTGATCAGGAAGTCACTCAGTGGATCCCAAAGTCCATCGATATTACAGTTTGTTCGACCGATGTTGGAGGCAGTGACATACATGCAGAAGGCAGTAAGCCTCACAGACATTGACCGATTTTGGAAAGTAACACCAATACAGGTTATCTCGTATTTGCAGCTAGCACCACCGAAGTTTGTTCAATTCGTGCTGATGGTCGTCATATTCGTGAAAAGGGCGTGTTAGTTTCAGAGCTCAAGTTCTGAAAGTTAGGACTCGTATAGATCTGAGGTTTCAATCGACTGGTTCACAACTCTTACTACCTGTAGAAACTGTGTTCGTGTGGAACATGCACAGTGGTCCAGGAAGAATTATTATACACCAACGTTTTTTATTCATCGATTGAGAGCTCTTGTTGTTGTTGTTGTTGTTGGTTGCAGTATTTACGGGAGACGAAGCGGAAGCCACTCTACGCGGCTTTACAGAAAATGAAAGACGGTGAGCACTGGTTGCTGTTTAAATTTCTGACGTACTAGCTTAATTATGATATCTCAGCTACGAAAATAAATAACCGCCAGGCTATATACTGAACTTGTCAGACAGGGCGGGCTGCCATACCAAGTTTCGCCGAATTGGGTACCCGAGTATAATATAAACCAGAACTTAGAAGCACTTCGGTAGTCGATTTCGATAAGTATTTAATAAATTTTCCTGCTGGACCAGCCTGTCGACCTGGATCAGCTCATTGATTCCACGTTAGAAGGGTTCCAATTAATTAATTCCGGATGTATTGGAAACTGACTTAGACTGTAATGAAGAATTGTATTGAATAAGTTGAATGATGAGTGCAGAGTTGATGTTGATGGGATTCATTTCGCTGACCATAACAATTCTACAACAGCCGGTGTCGAAAATATGCATTCCCTCGTCTGCTTACAACAAATGGACGCCCTGCAACATCTCCAAACGACCTCATGTGCCCACGCCGACATCTGCCTTTGCTGATCCCCCGCAGGAAGTGGAGCATCGTCGCAGACTCCTGGCTACCTCCACAACCTCCACCGTTTGCAAACCGGTACACTTATACATTATTAACTTATTCATTCTACGTTAACTCCTACAGGACCAAGAAGTCCAAATTGGGCCTCAGGTTTTTCTTAGCATTTTGGAATTGTTACCATTTGAACTTCTTTTTGTTCAAATTATTTATTTATTTTTTGACCAACACATGCAATGTTTGGTCTTAACACATGAAAATTGGGTCCCATCTGAATTAGATTTTTCACAATATGATTAATTGAATTTGAGATTTTTAAACCATGAATCCTTGGTCATTGAAGGGTTAATCATGCTCTGTATACTTTTGTACGAAGAGAATTTGTGTAGTTGCTAGGCTTGTTGAGGAGTTCGCCCTGGAACGCCGATTGAAAACGTTCACTGTGGCCATGCTCAATGGCACATCATGATCTTCAAGACGGAAACATGCTGCAAGGATTTTGCAAGCTTTGACAGCATTAATTATATTGTCCATAAATTTTGAAACATGAGTTTGTCCCGTTTCGAAACTTAATTGCTAAAGATTTGTCACTGTGACTAACTTAGTCATGTACTAACAGCTAGTACGTCCATTTTGACTTGACTTGCTACCACTTGCAGGGATACGAGCCATTCGCATCGCCGGACACGCTGCACGAGCTCCACGTTTTCATCATTGTGCTGGCGCTTTTTCACGTGGCATTCTCTTGCATCACCATGCTCCTGGCTCTCATCAAGGTACTGGCCTAGCTTGGAGCCTGCAGATTATTTTCTTTCTTCCAGTGAGATCGATCACAATGGCGTGCTACGTTTCAGAGCAGCAAAAGCTAACTTAGCTCGTTGTGATCCACGCTCTAATCATTTCACCGTTTCAACGATTATATTTGGCATTACTATGCACAAATTAACTGTTATTAGCAAATCCTATGATTTCTTGGCAGGTGTATCGGTGGCGGAAGTGGGAGAGAGAAGCCCACATGCACGCCACGGCGACGCAAACATCCCCTGCAGGTGCGTTTCCCATCATCCACACAACCTCAGTCCATTTCTTTAATTTTCCAATTGATGAGGTGTGTCGTAACCTTTTCTTTGCAATGAGGGGGCGCTTCACACTATGGGCTGAATCGAAGGTCAAGAGACGTCAAATTCCACCAATCAAATTGCAAGAAAGTCAGAGACTGGCCTCTCGACCCTTCACACTAGAGGCCAAAGTCCAAAGGCTGTCGCCTTCCAAAATGTCTACACTTTTTGACCATTTTGAAGCCAAAGTGACGGACTCTTGAGGGAGAATTGGGTCAAACGAGAATAAAAACCCAATTCTCCCTTAAGAGGCCATCGAATTCTTTTGATAAACTAATGGGATTTTTTATTTTATCAAAAGCTTGGACTTTGGATTTGGTCTTTCAGGCTTCACACTATGGCTAGCTGAAGGCTCCAATTTCTATATTTTATTATATATTTTCAGCCCAAGCCTTTGGACTCTCAACATGAATGGCCATGAACTCCGATAGCCTCTCGACTTCGACAGTCATAGTGTGAATTGGCCCTGAAATCCCTTCCATTTGTGTAAAGAAATAAAAATAAAAATTATGCAGTCCATTATTGTAGAAGTGGCATGCGACTGGACACCATTATGGTGTCCGTAATTTCAAAAATTCGAACTTTTTTGTGTGTAGCCTTCTTGAAAGGAGTGGTTTGCTTTGAAGGCGGTCCACAGGCAATATTTCATAATCCATGCTGCTCTTTGTGCTCTTGATCCATAATCTGGGACGCTTTTTAAGGCTCTCATTTACTGAAAGTAAGTTTAGTTCTAATGTGAAAGCAAGGCCACATGTGAAAGATAAGGTTATAAATATAGATTGGCATTATGATATTATAATTTTGAAAGTCGGTTATCTAGATCACAAATAGCACCTTTAGACCTCAAATGATACGTGCTATTTCTTGTAACCCACCTCCAAAATGGTACCTTTACCTAATACTTTTCAAACTCAGGATTAAACAAGATCCATACCATTGAAACTGTGTCTAGTAATGTAAAAAGTATACAATGTAAGAAATAACAACTATCGCCACTTGATATGTTAGTTCCCAGGAGAGGCTGAGCTACACACATTTGATATACTATTGATTATATCGTTTGGCTTTACTATCATAATTTGAGATCTGAATTCTAGTATTAGTTTGTGATAGCAAATCATATAATTACTTGTGAAACTGCATGTATAGTGATAGCAAATCGAATATTAAAGTACACCAGTGGTTGCTTTGAATTCTTTTGTGCAGAGCTGTTACGAACCGTAACGTACATGCGACAGTCCACGTTTGTGCGGTATCACACATCTGAGCCTTGGAGCAAATCAAGGTTTATTGTGTGGGTGGTAAGTCCTCGCATGCATGCAAGCCTTGGTAAAATCCCAGATGAAGGGCCTGTGCCTCGCCATAGATTTGATGAATTCAGGGCTACATTTAGGTTGTCATATTCAACACTCTTTACATATATATTATTGCATTCTTGGACTAGTTTGTACTCTGGTAGAGGATCCAAAACACTTTACATACACTAGTAGAAATGTGGTCCAAAATGACGTAAAAAGGGGATTTGGTGAAATGCAATTTGATCACTGATCATGATATATTGTGTGCCTTGGGGACATGGTGTGATTTGCTGGCAACAGATTTGCTTCTTCCAGCAATTTTACATTCCGCGAGCAGACTACATGGCCCTGCGTCTAAGCTTCATCACTGTAAGCATTGCTGTGCACAAGCAAACCCTAAACCCTAAACTCTCAATTTTGTGCTCTGTTCTGTTGTGCTCAATTGGCTTTGGCTCTGGCTGTGGACACTTGCAGACACATAATCTCAAGGACTTATATGACTTCCATGCGTACATGGTTCGGACCATGGAGGACGAATTCGAAACCATTGTAGGCATCAGGTAATTAATTCAAAACTGCAAGCAAGCTTAAATTGCCTCATCACACACTGTAACAATATTAATTATGCATTCAAGTCATCCTCTCATTAGTCACTAAAGTAGTAGTATTTGCTGAGCTGTGCAAGTGGTAAAAGAGATGTGCTTTTCCCACACTCGAATTCCAGATAATTTGAGTTACCTAGTATAATCGCAAAGATGATGATGCTACAATTCTAGGTGGTTATGACCCTTCAATATTTCAATTCTTTTTGAATGAATGCTGTGTAGCTAGATTAAAAGGTATTGTTGGGATTATGGACTATTGAGCATAATGCCTTGAAGTCATTCTAGAACTCTATCAAAAACGATGAGATTCATAACATTTTGGTTCATCTAAGGGCTTGGAAATAATGCGTTAAAATCCTCTTCTGAGACACTGACACAGATGGCATAATTATGATACATCTAAGGAGCGCCATCGATTTTATTGAGCACTCAGGTTTTCTCTTCTGTTTGCAGTTATTGGTTGTGGGGATTCGTCGTCGTTCTCTGGGTGTTCAATATTGACGGTAAGGAAGTCAAGCTTAATTATTCGGCTCTTCGTTATATGCTTGAAGCTTTTCACAAAGGTAATTATGGAAACATTGACCATAATAAAAGTAGTTCTAAGACTCCGGTGAATCATGTGGCATTTGTTCAGGTACCCATTTGTTTTTTTGGACATCGCTCATCCCTGTCGTGGTAAGAAAGCTGATCATCTATCATTCAACTATCTTGCATGCTGAAAATCAATCATTGAGCACTCGTTTTGATCACCAATCAAAAAAACCCATGAATGTAATGTGAAAGTACAACATTGTTATGAGAAAAACATGCCAAGAGCACTAGTAGCTACTAGTAGAAATTTTGTCGAATGTGACACGTCTTTAATGACTAAATGATGTCCAGAACAACAAGTTCATATTGATGAAAAGTGGTCTTTGCATTACTATGGACTTGTTGTTCGAGACATTTAGTCATTAAAGAAGAGTTCTTCTAGTGTTATAGGATTTTGGTTAGACTTTTGAATTGGTCCCTTGTGATTTAAATAGTCCAAAACAACTTTTTTTTAAAAGAATTGAGTCACAAGGGACCATTTTAAACTAGTTATCAGAATTAACAAGTTAAGCTATGGCAGAAGAGGCCGGGGTTGTTACTTCCATAACAAGGTTGTACTTTCACATTACTAGACATAATCTCAATGGCAGAATCATGTTCAATCAAAAAGAAGACAAGATTATGAGATAGAACCATGCTCTTCACGCATATCGAAGGCGTGGTTGGTATTATGGGTTATGAATGGAGAGTGACATGGATTTTGGGGATTGGCAGGTGGTGTTTACTATAGGGACAAAACTGCAGCATGTGGTGGCAACGTTGGCATTGGAGAACTCAGGTGTTCCGGGTCCTTTAGTGGCTGTCCTGCTGAAGCCGCGCGACCAACTCTTCTGGTTCAACCGACCCAAGCTCCTCTTGTCCGTCATTCACTTGGTCCTTTTTGAGACAGCGCTTGAGTTTGCGACGTTCGTCTGGCATGTGGTAAATGAACAATTTTGCCATGCTAGCTTGCGACTCCACTACTTAAGCTTGCTTAAAAACCAAGGAATCATAGTTTTGAAATGAAAAATTCAGTCAATCATATTACGAAAAATATGATTAAGATAGGACCAGATTTCATATCACTGGAATTAGTGAAGAACATCGCATGTGTTGATCAAAAGACAGACAAATTTGAATGAAAGGAAGTCTACATAGGATATATTCAAAACTGCTATAAAATAATATGAGGCCCAATTTGGACTTCTTGGTCCTTTAGAGGTTAAACAATAAAACAGGGTTCAGTAATTAAAAAAACAGAACGTCGTCATAAAGAGATTCATAGAGAGGTCTCCTTATGGCCACCGTGATCATTTGAAGGTTTCTATAAAATCATTGTGACTAAAAGGAGTCTAGCTCCTCGTGAATAATAGAAAAGATTTACTTTATGATGTTGTATAAAAATTATCTCTAAAACAATAATCTAATTTTATTGAAATGCCTGTTAATAGTCATGACTTGCATTTGATTCTTTCCTAAGTTGCTAACATTTGGAAAGAACTAACATAGTCCCATCTATTTTGAAATCATTGAATCATGGGTTCTAGGTGCATCAGTTGTTTTAGGAGCCCAACCAATTAATACATGACATGTGTCACTTTTCATAAGAATTTATTTGTTTGGAAATTCAATTCAATGGATCAAGAGCCAGTTTTGATCAGTCAATCGGTAACTAGAGATCAGTGAGTTTTCCCTGCCGAAATGGTGCCACGTCAGACTGGATTTTTAAAATATTTTTTGTGAAAATATTTTTAAAATTTAAAATTTTATTATTTTATTATTTTTGCATTGCAATTTGACTGAGTTAGCAGCCTTTTGATGGCCTGATATTTTTATAATGGTTCATTGCTCTCATCCATGCTTGGCATTGCTGCAGTGGCGATTTGGGTATCGAACTTGTTTGCTGGAAAGTAACAAGGCTTTCGTCTTTGGCCGTCTGGTCTTAGGGTATGGATTCTCCTCACCACTTTTGAATCCTTCTTTTTGAACATGGATATTGCCATAAAAGAAAGGTACATAAAATTCTTTAGCAGTTAATGGAGTCCACCCTTTTCAACAGTAGCACTGTAGAAGCTTCAACATTAAATACAATGTCTCACGGTCGTCCAATCTTTAACTAAAGATGATGTGGACTTGCCCATGATTTTGAATCTGCTACAATGATTTGGGAATTGTGACCAAGATTCTGAGGTCAACAATAGAAGGGCTAAAGAACCTTATGTATTTCTCAGTAAACTATTATCAATATTTTTACATGACGTACTGAATGGTTTGTGCAGGTTGTTTGTACTACTTTTTTCCAGCTACAGCACACTACCTCTCTACGCCCTTGTTACTCAGGTAATTATATGGTTTTCCAATCATATTCACATGTGCTCAGGCCATGGACAATTCGTGTTCCAAAAGACCGTTAACTTCTAAAGGACCAAGAAGTCCAAATTTGGCCTCATGTTTTTCTTGGTAGTGTTTGAGTACTAGGTCTTATGTTCAAATTTTTTTCTTTTCGAACAACACACGCAATGCTCTTCACTGATTCCAGTGATATAAAATTTGGTCCCATCTGAATTATTGATTTTTCACAATATGATCGATTGAATTTGTCATTATAAAATCATGAATCTTTGGTCATGTAGGGGTTAAACCCAAGCTCCTTTGGTAACTAAAAAATCACCAAGAATGCACTTTTAAAGGGTACATAACATTCAGTAGCATGCACTGTCTTTGCCTTGGCTCTACAGTAGATGGTGTGGAATATTCCACACCCAATAGTACTTCATCAGTAGCTAAGTGGACAGGTGGAAGCTCAAGGTAATGAGCATGAAGGAAAGGCAGTGGGCATGAAGGCTACTAAATGTCATGTAGTTGAGCTCCCAACTCTTCATACGGGGTACTTTTTGGGGAGGATCTCACTGAAGTTGGCCAGAAAAAATGCGTACATAACGGAAGCTCGTGTCCATTGTGGCTGTCAGATGGGCTCCAGCTACAAGAAAGCCATAGTCTCAAAGAACGTGGAGCGAGTGCTAAAACAATGGCACAAGGATGCAAAACAGAGGCTCAAAGTTGCGAGCGCAAGCGACACGAGTGACACCCCCCCGAGTAGCAAGAGTCTCATCCTCCATTTCAAATCCAAGCTCAGTCAAGGCCCCTCCATTCACCGACAGAGCCTCTCGCAAATCGGACACAGTGCCAGGCTATCCTCACCAGCTGATGTCCGCATGGAAGAAGGCTCTCTTGACAGGTACAAACTGTTTCACTTCCCACTCTGAAAACCCACCCAATTTGTGCCACAATTTGGAAATCACCCTGTTTGTGCCACTATGTATTAGTAGTCAGTACATATCCAAATTTTAAATGTAACACACTGATACATAGTATTCCCTCGGTAAGGAAATAATTCTCCTAATTTTTTTTATTTTTTTTTTGCAATATTTGTCCTATGTTTTATACTTCAAGCATGAGCCCTCACTAGTGCAAAGGGTGTCCAATTCCACCAAAAATGACCACCAGAAAGTGTACAATTCCACCAAAAATTTCCAATCAAAAACTAGATCCTAAAGTAATTTTGTTCAGATTGTAACACTAACAATCACTATGTATCAGACGTAGAGGTCAATTGGGAACAAAGAAGATGTTCAATTTATTCAATCCTTCCATTGATGATAGAGTTGTGCACAACCTCAAAGCCTGGAAGGAAAATGTTATTTTTGAAAATTATATATTAATGAGATGATAATATATTTTGATGCACTAAAACTAGATTTGATATGGCCCCTAGTGGAGAGAATTGGGTCTTGCACTTTGACAAGAATGGAAAGCCAATTCTCTACTATAGGATCATTTCTCTCAATTTGTCAGGGCTGATTTTTATCTCTTTTTTTGCCATATTTTCCCCAAAAAAAACTCCCAAGTTGAAATGGCCTCCACTCCTAATGTAAATAGTGTCCAAATCAGCGCATTTTTTTCTTTTTGGAGGGTAGTTGAGCTCCTAACTCTTTATATGTAATACTTTTTAGGAAGGATCTCGGAGAGGGTTTTAGGGGGATTGAGGATTTTAGGGGGATTTTGCCAGAATTTTTTTGCGCTGCCCCAAATAGAATAAACTTAGTGTACAGTTAGTTCCTCTTTTTATCTTTTTGAAACACATAACAACCCGTGGTTAGAGTATGAGGACTAACCTTCATCAGCATTTTTGCCCAGGGTGACTTAAATTGACATTGATTAAAACTCATGATTTGTAGCAGAGCCAAGGAATCGCCAGCGAGATTAAGTCCTTCACCAATGACAGCACGGAGTATATGGGAGCGACGTCATTTGCGAACCGGACCTCCAATGGAGCGTGTGGAACCTTCCAAAGCAGAGCAACCTGAAACAGCAACAACAATGACAACAACAACAGCGAACTCTGCCAAGCTCCAATTTCTGACACCCCATCCCGCCTTTCAAAACCGGGCACTCCAACGCCAACTCTCGACTCCCGTTGAAATGATCCGCCGTTGATCCACCATTGACACACCAATTTTTGACCCATTTCCGGCCCGCAGAGAATTCATGTCCGTCGGATGCATTAATTCGAATGGAGCACAATCAACGGCCACGAGCAGGATCGATCGGGCTACCGCATAATTATCTGCCCAATGGGCTGTAATCCAGTTGCGGTGATTACAGTTTTCTCTCTTTATTATGACATGTTTGGGAAGCCCTAACTTCAAGGTGGCAGGCATGGATTAGTCACAGGAACGACTTGTGTATCGCTTGAAACAATAATATCATCGTCATATTATGGAGGATAGACTGTAATGCTACATCACCAGCACCTGTTCAATCTCCAATTTGAGTTCAGCATCATGAACGGTGCTCAGGTGACTCATCATCTAGGACATCAAGACAATGAAGAAACTATAGGTATGTCATTTAATTACATATGTATGTGTGTATGTATGTAAGAACCAGGTGGCATGAGGAGCACTGTATGTAGTAATATATGGCCGCATACAGTAGGAGAGGATACTGTACCCTTTTCTATGGACCAGTGCGTTTTTTTTAAGGGTAGTTGAGCTTCCATCTCTTCATATGTAGTACTTTTAAGGGAGGATTGATCTTAGGAAGAATTTGACTGAGGAAAAAATCTGGACAATGGTTACAGTAATATGTGTACAATTGGCGAACAGCCTCTTATCCCCTAACTGCCTGAGCGTCCATTTTTTGGACAATGTACAGATTTCATCCATAATTTCTCATCCTTCATGCACTTTTTGTAGTGTGGAATTTTTACTGTAGATTCTATGGGAAGTTAGCTTTAGGCACATGTGATCCGATTAGAAAGGGGATGATTTGTGAAAATTTTATGCCTCATTTCATGTTGTAAGGTAACAGTCCCAATTTCCGACCAGTCCCAATTTCCGACCCTTAGGATTGGGGGGCTGGGTCCCAGAAACCACCCAGCTTGGACCTAAAAATTTCCTAGGAACGTTCTAATTACGTCCATGCCTTGGAAAATTGAGTGCTTCTGATTGGTGCAGTAAGCGCACTATTTTCAGAATCCAACCTCTCATGAAAGCCAGGACCCTACAGGTAGTTAATGGCCACTCTATGCTTTCAAGCTTAAAAATTCATAGAAAATTGTAGAAATGCTCAAAAAATGTGTTTTTTTTTGGGATGCCTTTGCACTAGCTTTGCGGAGCATCCAAAAATTATAAACTTCTTCTTTCACAAGCCTAAATATGCAAACCTGAAATTCAGACGGAAATATGCACCACTACCTTAGTGATTCACCCAAAATTTTGAAGATTTCAGTGTTAAACTGCTCTAAAAAAAGTCAACTCATAAACTTAAGCAACCAAAAAATCTCCAAAAATCACTACACTTAGAGTATTACATTTCAACCAATCACAGAAAATTTCATCCATAGATTGTCAATATCTTATTCGTAATTGAATTACAAAATAATTTTGAATTTCACGTTTCAAATTTTATACAAATTATTGGTAAGAGCAATTATAGATCTAACCATATGGATAGAATCTAAAATTCATAATGTACAACTTTTATTCATATGTCAAGTTCAATATATCCCTCTAGGTTGCATCTTATAATGCATCTTTGCAAAACTGCCGAATTTGGAGAGGGCTCTAGGCATTTAGGGGTTATACTGTAAACAAATTTACAAACTTACCTCATCTCCATCTCTTATATTAAGTACACAACGTCAAGATACCATATCATGAAATCATCCACATTTCACATCCATGTCTTTCATTCAATTTTTCATCATCATCTCAAATCGTTCTCCACAGTTCCTATGATGTTCTCCAAAGCTTCACATCACATTCTGTAGCGCTTCCTTTATATTCCCTAGCGTTTCCTATATGTTCCCTAGCGTTTCCTTTATGTTCCCTAGCGTTCCCTAATGTTCCTTTATGTTTCCGTCATGTTTCCTAATGTTCCCAAGTTCTTTTATGTTCCCAATGTTCCCATGTTCCTTTTGTGTTCCCAATGTTCCCATGTTCCTTTTGTGTTCCCAATTGATTCCCACGCTCCCAGTGCAATGTCGGTGAATTGCAATAGGGTGTTTGCTAGTATTAATATAAGAAAACATATCTCAATTGCAACAAAAGAGCAGGCACATCATCGATGCAAAGAATCTAGTAATGTAAATTTATTTCCAATTTATGTGAGCAAGAAAGACACCTTATAACATTCTTGAGTTGTCTTGACTTGGTCCCTTTTATAGAGGAAATATCAGGATCTTGAATTGGAGGTTTACATTGCTATTGTAGAGGCATCATTGCTACTATTGAGGAATGATGCCTCTACAGTAGCAGTGTAGAAAAGGGAAGACTTATTAACAAGTCTAATGATAAAGTCAAATTTCAACATGGATCATCTTAGTTTATGGGATAATTAATCTACATCTATCTCTCATAGATGGGTTTGTGTACCTTGAAGCACACAACATATGAAAATGACACAGTTTTAACACTTAGATTTCTTTCATGTAACCTTCTAAAATGACATTATGAAATATTCTGCTCACTTTTCACACATTCAAACACTACACCGGTTATTGCCATCACTGTGAGTCACAGTAATTCAATATTTTAAGTAATTCAATATTTTCACAGTAATTGTGGCATCAGAATAAAAGTGCGAGTCATAGTAATTGAGAATATTTGAGAATTCTTATAATAATGTATATTTGAGATGTATGTACTGAAGATTGGTGTAAAGTCTCACACTAATTTTGTGACTCACAATGTTGGCAATAATTGGTTTAGTAGAAAGGGTGGTCTTGGGCACCAAGGATAGTGTCAGAGCATAGTGCCCAAGGTTTATAGTAACATTAGAATTAACCAAAAAGAGTGTATCAAAATGGAAAGAAACCTCAAACTCACCTCAGACTCATTTTGAGTTCAAAAAGACTACAAAACTATCTATGGTGAGTTGGAGAATAATCTAAAGCAAGGCCATGCGCCACTGTGGGGCATGGAACTCATAGCCAATGCTAGAGGAGAGTTCCCACAAGTTCCTCTAAGCCTAAGGGTCTATTCATGACGGGACCAATGGACTATTCATGAACAATGAACACAGAATTCGCTATTTACGCACTTGGCAATATAATCATGCACTTGGTCCCCGAGCGCATAATTTTTCTTGTGTAACTTTTTTTTTTAAAAACCGACAATTATTGTCTTTCTTCAATCCCTTACATTGTAAACAAATAATTATTTTAATTATTTTTTATTCTTATCTTTATCTTTTCTTTTATCTTTTCTTTTTTATCTTGATTTCTTTCTTGTCTTCTTTCTTGTCTCCCTCTTGTCTTTCTTCTTGTCTTCTTTTTATCTTTTTTCTTGTCTTCCTTTTTGTCTTCGTTGTCTTTTCCTTCTTCTACTTTTTCTTCAAATGGGGGTGCTGAACCCTAAACAATGGAAGCAAGCCAACAAAACAAAAAAAAAAGTTTTTTTATTTTTTTTATTTTTTTTATTTTTTTTATTTTTTTTATTTTTTATTTTTTTTTGGTGGCCGTGGGGTGCTACTGAACCCTAAATGGCAGCCGCCCAAAAAATTTATAAAGAAAAAAAAAAAAAAAAAAAAAAAAAAAAAAAAAAAAAAAACTTTTTTTTCTTACTTTTTTTGACCTTTTCAAAAAATTCTATTTTTAGGCGCTGGGGTGCGCCGCCGCGCACCCTAAAGCCCTCTCATCTTCCTCATTTCTATCTTCATCTCCCTCTCCATCCCTCCCCTCTCCTCATATATATAGGAGAGAGGAGAGGAGAAGGGATGGAGAGAAGAAGAAGAAGGGATGGAGAAGGGATGGAGAAGGGATGGAGAAGGGATGGAGAGGGAGATGGAGAGGGAGATGAAGATAGAAATGAGGGAGATGAGAGGGCTTTAGGGTGTGCGGCCGCGCACCCCAGCGCCTAAAAATATAAATTTTTGAAAAAGTCAAAAAAAGCCATTTTTTATTTTTTATTTTTTTATTTTTTTGGGGGGGGCGGCTGCCATTTAGGGTTCAGCAGCACCCCACGGCCCAAAAAAAAAAAAAAAAAAAAAAAAAAAAAAAAAAAAAAAAAAAAAAAGAAAAGAAAGAAAGACAAAAGGGAGACAAGAAAGAAGACAAGAAGAAAGACAAGAGGGAGACAAGAAAGAAGACAAGAAAGAAATCAAGATAAAAAAGAAAAGATAAAAGAAAAGATAAAGATAAGAATAAAAAATAATTAAATTAATTATTTTGTTTACAATGTAAGGGATTGAAGAAAGACAACATTGATGTTTTTTAGAGAAATATTTAACCAACTTTTTTTAAAGTCAAATATGCTTATGAAATGAGCGCACTTGGCCAAATGCATAAATAGCGAATTGCGTGTTAATGGTTGTCAGAAATTGATTATATTAGCATGCAACACAATAGAAGCTTGAAAACTCCTCTTTTGTTATTAGCTTAGTGCCAATATGGGCCTTGGGCATCACACTCTCACACTATTCATTGGTGCTTAATCCCTAAACGTCCTCACCCCTCTCCAGATTCATAGAATTTTAAAGACGTCTTATAAAATGTAACTAAGAGGGATATTTTGTACCTGATATATGAATAAAAATTATACATTATGAATTTTTGATTCTATCCATATGGTTAGATCTTTGATTGCAATCACCAATATTTTGTATAAATTTTGAAACTTAAAATTGAAAATTCTTTTGTAATTTGATTATGAATAAGATATTGACAATTTGTACATGAAATTTGTTGTGACTGGTTGAAATGTATTACTCTAACCCCTAAATGTCACAGCGTCCAATTTCAGGATGAGTAACGTATTCAAATTCACACTACATTCTCATCAATGCTTGGAAGAAAGTCATCTAATTTTTTGGAGATACTTCATCAAGTTGTTGTCTTATCCAATCGTTGGATTTGATGATACTATAATACATATTTTTTCTAAAATTACAAACGTAGAAGTATATCAAGTTGTTGACCAAGCCAAGATTGCATTGATTATAGTTCAAAAGTGGCCTTGCAAAAATGAGGTTATAGATTTAAGGAACACAAAAATTTCAAAAAATTGCCACGTTAAAAGTATCTCATTTCAAATCCATTCCAACAAATTTTACTCAAAAAATTAAATTTTTGTTTGTAATTCAATTTAGAAGGAATTTTTAATTTTAACTTTAAAATTTGATAATTAAATATTGGTGATAGTATTGGTGAATCGAACTGTACAGATGGAATCTAAAATTCAAAATTTAGAACTTTCATTCGTATATCAATTCCAAAATATTCTTCTAAATAGTACTTTATGATGATTTTTCTCAAATCATCGAATTCTAGGGACACCCTGGTACGTTTAGGGGCTAAGTGTAGTGATTTTTGGAGATTTTTTGGTTGCATAATTTTATGAGTTGACTTTTTTAAAAGCACTTTTACAATGAAATCTTCGGAATTTTGGGTGAATCACTACAACATGAAATGAGGCATAAAATTTTCACAAATCATCCCCTTTCTAATCGGATCACACATGCATGAAGCTAACTTCCATAAAATATATAATAAAAAATGTACACTGCAAAAAGTCAATGACAAATGAGAAATCCGTGTTTGATTCTGTACATTGTCCACATTCTGGACGGTTGGACGTTTAGGGCTTAAAGTCCACCTTTCTACTGCCGTTGTTGTTATTGTTTTTTTTCTTTTTTCTTTTTTACACTAGGGAGTAAAATTAAAGAGGTCAAGGTATATAGAGACAGTTTGCCACATCATGCATCTGTGTTTTCTCGGAATACAAAACCCAGTCCTCAAACTAGAAAGAGATGTTCCATGTGAAGTGAACAAGCATCTTTCAATCCAACTCCCATTCAAGTGGACACGTGGACACCCATATTTTAATGTCTCTAACCCCCCTGCAACCGTTGTGGTTCTATTAGTCCCTAATTTTGAGGCATCACTCACACCGAGTTTCATGAGACCAAAGTCTGTGATAAAGTTCAAGTGGATTCTTAGTCATTAAAATGTTATTGCTGAAATGTTTTGAACTCTTAACCCCTGAAGGACTTGAGCGTTTTTTCTCCAAAAACACTCCAATGTTGCCATTTTTACTCCCCCCATGCAAATATTCCAAAAAGAATGTTATTTTTTACCTTCTAACTGTAAGATCTTGTCCTAAACTACTTGAAAAACATCCACAACAAATTTTGTTGAATTTGACTGCACGGATTGCAAGATAATTGCGTTTGATGAAAAAAACACCCCAAAAAACACATGCCCGAAAATTTCACGTGATTGACTGTGGCTACATCAAAAAAACTTCACTACCCAAACATGTTACACTTCACTGTCATATTTTATATGATGTTACTTAGTTGTGTACCAATTTTCGTTGCGTTTGGAGATGTTTAAGATGTTGAAGAACACCCTGCACTTGTTGGGGGTATAAAAGTTTAGAAAAGAATCTTTGTTTTTGGAATTGCAATATTTTAGACTTTCATTATTTAGAATACGAATCTGAGCGGTGAAACATAAGTACATTCCACCCTCTAGAGAATGGCGGAAAAAAATTTGAAAAAAAATTTAAATCTTCAAGTTTTAAAAGACATGTATCATATTTTCTTAGAATTTTGGGGGTTAGGGGGGAAGGGAATCGAAGTACCACCTCACCCAACCCATTCCAATGTTTATGACCCTACTAACTTCCAAGAGGAGGTTGAAGACTTTCAAGGTGGATTGCCATGTGGCAGTCCCTCATTGGACAATTTGCCTATTTATTTATATATTTATTAAAAAAATAACATTTTTAAATTAAATAATAATAATTTCTAAATTTAAATATAAAAATGTTTAATTATATAATTTTTAATTTTTTAAAGTATTAATTTTTTAATAGGGGATGTCTATGCTGCCACCCACAGTCCACCCCATTTTCCACACTTCGCCCTTCTTGTTGCCCCCCCCTCTAAAACTCAACCATTTTTCTATTGCCCTGCTGCCCTTTCTACCAAAAAAAAACACATCCCCTCTCATAACTTCCATATACAGTGTCAGAATTCAAAATAAAATAAAAAAGTCCCCATTTTTGTGTCACATTGGGGAATTCACTATTAAATTTCCTCCAATTTTTGATTAAAAATGTGTTCACCAGAACCTACCCGGTTCTCTAAATGTCCTAGTTAGGACATTTGGTCCTTTAGGGGCTAATTTGATTCACACAGGCAACAAAATCTCTTCGACAATCTTAGTTATTAGTATAAAAATGTCTTTTACTATTAATTTTTTCAAACCAAAAGGATGCACATACAACAATAATGCCTAAAAAAGTTCAGGTTTTGACTACACTGATTATTGTCATTATTGTGAGTCAGAGTAATTCATTATTCTCCAGAACCACATATTTCTACATTCATCCACATTTTAGACAGGAAATACATTTCATTCACATTTTATTGTTATTTTCGTCCTAATCTAGCAATTTCATCCACTATTTTATAAAAATTTGAAGACATTCTGGAGATCTAATATTGAGTTTTTGATCGTTTTGTAGCCAAATTATTTTTAAGTAATGCAATCTGACAATATAAAGCCCAATAAAAAAAGGGCTGCTTGCTAGAACTGTTTGGGCCAACCTAGTCAACTACAATACACATGCCTACGGACTACAGTACAGTACTGAGGAGGAAATAATACAATCCACTGTAGTCAGCGAAAAGTAAGTTCGAGATCCCGAACTCATCATCACTTGAGATCTCGATGCGCACCTCGATACACATCTCGATGACCTCCCTCCCTTATCCGCGTCACTGAGGCGCGGAAACCCAGAGCGGCTTGGTTGCCGGCTCCGGCGATCTCAGCCGTCCATTCCCCCTTGCACATCCGCCGGTGGCCATCGTTCGAGGTGGCAGGAGTGGCTGATGGGCAGCCCGACTTCGGGCACAGAAAACTATACACGACGCAGTAAACTTTCTGACAGCCGCGTTGGTGGATGGGAACGCGGGAACATGGGAACTGAGTTGAAGGCTATTGGGTTCCACCGAGTTGAAGGCATTGGGCTCCAGCGTCCCAGGGCAGCATGTTCCGCTCATTTCACTCATTTCTCTGTACAGCAGGGAGTGCAGGCTCATAACAAAATTATACCATTTTCATCTTCTGAACCATTTGTATATCCAAATTAGAAGCACATTTAAGCTTTCAAACTAAAATCCAAACATGTTTCGAAAACACTTGGAGAAAATTAGCAAATTTTCATGACTATTTAATTTTATTTAATTTTATTTTTCCATATATAATGCCTTGCCTCTGAAACCCCCGGTGGTCTTTAACCCCTAAATGTATCAACCCTTTGAACAAAAGTAGATTCTAACCTCAAAAGTAGATATTAGCATGGCTAACATGTACATGAGGTGTACATGAGAAGACCATTGCAAGCATAAAATCTACCCAACAAATTTGACATACTTGTAGTTGGAGGCCTCTCCAATATTATCAACAACTCCCCATCACAAGAGATTTATTGTAATTGGTAGAGAATTTAATAGGCTTTCCAAGGTGACTTGGATGAAAATCATTCGAGATAGTATGAGAAAGTTACAAGGCTTCGAATTTGTTCGTGATTCAGTTTCTGGACGTTGGGACGTTTAGGGGTTATCCCTTTAACCCCTAACTGCCCAAGCAGGCGTTTTTGGCCTGATGTACAGATTTCATCCGTATTTTCTCATCCGTCATGCACTTTTTGTGGTGTGATTTTTTTACTGAATTTTTTATGGGAAGTTAGCTTCAGGTATGTGTGATTCGATCGAAAAGGAAATAATTTCTGAAAAAATTATGCCTCATTTTGTGTTGTAGTGTTTCACCAAAAATCTTGAAGATTTTGGTCTAAAAGTGTTCTTAAAAAAAAAACTATTAAAATCAAGCATCCAAAAAATCTCCAAAAATCACTACACCTAAAGTACTACATTATAACCCATCACAACAAATTTCATCCACATATTGTCAATATCTTATTCGTAATTGAATTACAAAATAATTTTTTATTTTATGTTTCAAAATTTATAAAAAAAGATTAGTGATAGCAATCATAGATCTAACCGTATAGATAGAATCTAAAATTCAAAATGTATAACTTTTATTCATACATCAAGTTCTAAATATTCATATTAATTGCATTTTATAATGCATCTTTGCAAAACTGCCTAAACTGGACATAGGTGAGGACGTTTAGGGGTTAACGTCCGATTCAAAATGTTTACCATTACGAAAGAAACTCGGTTCTAACAGCCTACAAAAAAACATGATAACAATCTCAAATCTTTTACCTAAAAAGAAGCTCTAAGTCAAATAAATGCAGATGTGCAGCTTGATCGGTCACTCACTCGAACAAAGATCAAATCCTGTCTCTAAATCTAACTGATGCGCAAAGCTCCGATTCTTGATCAATTCACAAGCAGTATATTATGAGCAATTCACAAGGTGTATGTTATGAACCTGCACTCCCTGCAGAAGAATGGTTCAGAAAAATTCACAAGGTGTATGTTATGAGCCTGCACTCCCTGCAGTACAGAGAATGAGTGAAATCTCAGGAACATGGTAATGCCTTCAACCCCCTTCAACTCAGTTCCCATGTTCCCGCGTTCCCATCCACCAGCGCGGCTGTCAGAACGTTTTCTGCGTCGTGTATAGTTTTCTGTGCCCGAAGTCGTCAGCCACTCCTGCCACCTCGGACGATGGCCACCGGCGGATGTGCAAGGGGGAATGGACGGTTGAGATCGCCGGAGCCGGCAACCGAGCCGCTCTGGGTTTCCGCGCCTCAGTGACGCGGCTCCCTTATGCCTTGCATTATGCTCCTGCCTTTCCGTTGTCGTCGTCGTCTTGCCAAGCTCGCTCTGCTCCTCTCCATCGCCGCTCCTCTCGCTGGCTCGCAGCGATTTCCGTTTGCATGTGAGGTCACTGCTTCTGTTTTGCTCTCTTGCGACAGTCGCGGGGCTTTTACAGTCGCGCGCAACATGGCACGCTGTGGTCGTATATCGACCAACCTTGTAGCATCAAACCCTAACCGAGCCGTTGTCGCCATGGATCTGGCCGTGGTGTGCTTGGTGGTGGTGCTTTTGTGTTCCCCCGTGCAGGCGTTCTACCTCCCCGGCACCTACTTGCACCCTTACAGGAAAGGCGCAAAGTTAGAAGTCAAGGTGAACTCCATCACCTCCATCGAAACCGAGCTCCCGTACTCGTACTACAGCCTCCCCTTCTGCAAGCCCAAGGAGGGCATCCAGAAAGTCGGGGAGAATATCGGGGAGCTTCTGATGGGCGACCAGATCGAGAACTCCCCCTACAAGTTCCAGATGATGGTCGACCAGGACGATGTCAAGGTGTGCGTGGCGCCCCCTCTCTCCGGCGGCGATGTCAAGCACTTTAATAAACGGATCGATGATTATTACCAGGTGAGTCCCACAATCCCCATATTTCAGCTAAGTTCCCGAGTCTTTAAGCGTTGCTTTTTAATGAGCGGATCGATGATGATAACTACCAGGTGATGGACAATCTGCCGGTTTCGCGGTTTACGAAACAGAAAGTTGTTATCATCTTAGCGAACTTATCCCCAGGGATGTTCCCTCTTTGAGCGTTCCATCTTACTGAGCGGATCGATGATGATTACTACCAAATGAACTTGATGCAGGACAATCTGCCGATTTCTCTGTTTACGAAAGTTGTTATCATTTTAGCTAACTGAACCCCAGGCATGTTTCCTCTTTTAAGCGTTGTATTTTAATGAGCGGGTCAATGATGATTTTTACTACCAGGTGAACTTGATGCTGGACAATCTGCCGGTTTCTCTGTTTACGAAACAGAAAGTTATCATTTCAGTTAACCCCAGGCATGTTAATGAGTTAAGCGTTGCATTTTAATGAGCGGATCGATGATGATTATTACCAGGTGAACTTGATGCTGGACAATCTGCCGGTTTCGCGGTTTACGAAACAGAAAGACTCCAACAATTTGTTGCGGTGGACTGGCTCCCCGATTGGGTTCAAGCTCGAGAGTGACAAGCAGCATTACGTGTACAACCATCTGAAGTTCAAGGTTTTGGTGCATCCGTATGAGAAAGATGCTTCGTCCGGGGCGGTTTTGGGGACTGGTGAAGGCTTGGACGTCATGCCTGCTGCCACAATGCAGAACTTGACGGGGACATTCATGGTGGTAGGGTTTGAAGTTGTGCCCTGTTCCGTGGTGCGTGATGCGAAAGCTGCTGAGGCTTTGGAAGAGAACGGATCTCTGCCAGTGTCCGATTGCGATCCTGAGAAGCCGCATCAGCCTATTAGGAAGGGCGAGCAGATCGTGTACTCGTACAGTGTGCATTTTGAGGAGAGTGAGATCCGGTGGCCGAGCCGATGGGATGCATATTTGAAGATGGAGGGAGCCAGAGTCCACTGGTTCTCGATTCTGAACTCACTCATGGTGATTGCTTTCCTTGCTGGAATCGTGTTTGTGATTTTCCTGCGAACTGTGCGGCGGGACTTGACCAAGTATGAGGAGTTGGACAAGGAGGCGCAAGCGCAGATGAACGAGGAGCTTTCTGGATGGAAGCTCGTGGTGGGGGATGTGTTCCGGGCACCGGAGAATCCACAGCTTCTGTGCGTTGTGGTTGGTGATGGAGTGCAAATCCTCGGAATGGCTGTGGTGACCATTTTGTTTGCAGCTCTGGGGTTCATGTCGCCTGCATCGCGAGGGATGTTGTTGACAGGCATGGTGTTGTTGTACCTGTTCTTGGGGATCATTGCCGGATATGTGTCTTCACGCTTGTGGTGCACTCTGAAGGGCATGCAAACTGGATGGAGACCAATTGCATGGAAGACGGCGTGCTTTTTCCCCGGAATTGCGTTCACCATCCTCACCATCCTCAACTTTCTCTTGTGGTCTCGTGAGAGCACGGGTGCCATCCCTATTTCCCTGTACTTTGTGCTTCTCCTGTTGTGGTTCACCATTTCTGTGCCCTTGACTCTGCTCGGGGGTTACCTCGGTGCCAAGGCGGAGCCAATCACCTTCCCGGTGCGAACCAACCAGATTCCACGAGAGATTCCACCCCAGCGGTACCCGTCCTGGCTGCTTGTACTCGGTGCTGGAACTCTCCCCTTCGGAACACTTTTCATTGAGCTCTTCTTCATCATGTCCAGCATCTGGATGGGACGGGTGTACTATGTGTTTGGGTTTCTGTTCGTGGTGTTGATTCTTCTGGTCATTGTGTGCGCGGAGGTGGCAGTGGTGCTGACGTACATGCACTTGTGTGTTGAGGATCATCGGTGGTGGTGGAAGTCTTTCTTTGCTTCTGGGTCCGTTGCTCTGTATGTGTTCCTGTACTCCATCAATTATCTCATCTTCGACCTGCACAGTTTGAGTGGACCTGTGTCTGCGGTTCTGTACGTTGGATAC
This sequence comes from Pohlia nutans, assembly GCA_022496805.1. Lineage (NCBI taxonomy): Eukaryota > Viridiplantae > Streptophyta > Bryopsida > Bryales > Mniaceae > Pohlia > Pohlia nutans. The sequence continues at coordinate 26,954,410 of CM040096.1, forward strand.
TCCCTCCTCATGGTGATTGCCATCTTGTTTGCCACGGGCACCGTCGGATTCCTGACGTCCTTTTACTTTGTGCACTATCTGTTTTCGTCGGTGAAGATCGATTAGGGGATTATCATTTTGTGAGCTGGTAGGTTCCTGGAAGGTTCATTACTTAGCAATGTAGGAGCCCTTGTATTGGTTTTGGGGATAGTTACTTGTTAGGTTGCACCTTACTGAAATTCTCTAAATTCCAGATGTGTATTTAGGTTGTTATTAGCTTTTTTTAAAATGGAGTTTTAGTTAGGGCATCTCAGAAGCAGAGGCTGTAAGAAGGGCAAGCAGAGAAGAGTGGGCCAACATTCTTCCTTGATATGATGTATGACGAGGTGAGTACTTTCAATTTATTACATAAAAGACAACTTCTCGATATCATGCAAATGAGTTGATTTTCTGTGGAGCTGATATGGGCATGGTCCTCTGGCTCATTGTCCTGCTATATCATATATGGCTGTGGGTATCTGGGTAGTTGGAGTCTAAGTTGCTCAACGGAAGCATGCAGTTTCATGCTCGAGTTTGATGTACAGGTGCCATCCCGAGATATATGCAGGGGATGTTTTTGGCAATTTGTTTTGCAAATTTGGAGCCAACAATCTCTAATTAGTCTAGTGGACCCACTTGGGAAAATTTGAACCATGCTAAGACGGGGTTTTTTGGGTGGGGCTCAACTGGCACAAAATAGAGGACAGGTTTTGTCCTCATGCATTTATGTTCGGGATTTAGAGTCGAGGCAACTTTTACGTGCACTTCTGCAACCAACTTTTGAGGGAGGACATGGCCCCTATCTCCTTGAAGAGCAGTAGCAAGACAATTTCCCAATTTCAATTCTCAAGTAGAAGGCACATGTTTTGGTGAGTCACAATTGTGAGCGTAGATGCATCAAGATGCATCACACAGGAGCTGTGTTGGAGAGTCTTGTGATTGTGAGCGTGGATTTTGGAATGTAACACTTACGAACCGTGTCAGACAATCTTGCCTCACAAACTCGCACTTTGACACTCCCAACTCAAGATTTTTGCCTTCTAGGGTATGTCAATTTGTTGAACTATTGGGGAAACTATTGATACCAATGTAGCCATCTCATCTAAACAACTCTTTAAAGCTTACACAGTACTCAGATTGGCGTTCATGATATTTCCCTGACTTTAATATCATAGCGTACTCAGCGCTTGGGTTCAAGCTGCATTTATTGAGTTCCCTCACATTGTGGTGGAACTATAATATGGATTGTGTAATTCATTAAATAATTTTGGTTTGTGCTCGTACAAAAGCAGTATGTGTTATATTGAGTCTATATGGTGTCCACACCCTATATGGAACTCATAAATATGGGGGTTAGGATGAAGCCATACGAAATGGGGAGAAAGAGATTCTATGAGATGGAGATCCTATGGGAATGAGATATATTGAAATAAGGGTAGTCATTAAGGACACTTTGGTTCAAATTTGAATTACAATATGAAGCATAGGTGTAACGCAAATAGTTGAAGATTGTTCAAGTCAACCTACCAGGTCTTTCACACTTTTGAGTAACTTTCAGTTTGGAAATAATTAAATACTGTACCTTCCAGGCAGCTTCGTCTTTAAATAATTAAAAAATTTAAGACGTATTTTTTTGGAAATTATAAGTGATTTTTGCCAAATTTTGTATAAATTGTTTTTTGAGACAATCAAAATGTTGAAATATTACATAACATTCAGTAGCCTTCTAAGAGGTTGCCTTTTAGTTTCATCCACCTTTATATATGGAGTGACCAATGATTTGTAATTGAATGAACTATTGAATCAAATAAACAATTACAAAACATTGTTGAATTGTGATTGAGTGAGTGCTTTTGATTACTGTTCACTATGGTTGATTGCTCTTGCTTAATGCCACGTGCCCCCATAGCTATTGATGTGATGTAAAATATTCCACATCATTTCATTGGGGGGATGAAATGATGTGGGATATTCCGCATCATTATGTTGGAAGAAGGCAACAGTCACAGAGGCTGTTGAATGTTATGTACCATTTTTCACATTTTAATATTATTTGAAGAATCAATTGTGAATTGTTTAGGAAGAAAGAGCTGACATTATAATCAAATTCATTTCAAGTCACTCCCAAATGATATGGGATAAGAACTTGCAAGCCCATGTGAATTCTCACCACACCATATTTTCAGTAGATTTCGGTGCACAATTGAGCATAGCAAATGATCTTATTTTGAAATGTCTTCAACTAAGAAAAGTTAGAAGGCCAAGTCTTCTTTCACCTCCAAAAAGAATTATGTGATTTGAAGTTTTTATGCATGAGATATGAACAAAATTCAATAGGGTTGTGAAGAATGTGCATGAGTTGAATGAGAGGAAAGTGTGTTGTGATGTTCAATTGTGCATAGTAGAATAACTTATTTTGAGTATTGTTCAACTAAGAATTCTTGAATTTCAAATAACCTTTCACCTGAAAAAATAGTTTTGAGATTTGAAGTATTTGTGCGTAAGTTATTCACATTTTTATAAAGGAGTTTAACCGGTGATTAAGAGAGAACAAGAAGTGAGAGTTCTACATATCCCACATTCATTGTTGGCACTAGTGCACTGAATTTTGTATATAGCACAAAGCTTTACCAAATTTGTGTAATTAGGTCAAGTAAGTGAAGTTGTCTTTAATCCCTAAATGCCCACAACACTCTCCAGATTGGACAATTTAGCGAAGATGCATTATAAAATTCAACTAAGAGGGATATTTTGAACTTGATATATGAATAAAAGTTGTACATTATGAATTTTAGATTCTACCCATGTAGTTAGATCTATGATTGCTATCACCAATATTTTTGTATAAATTTTGAAACTCAAAATTCAAAATTATTCTGTAATTCGATTACGAACAAGATATTGACAATTTGTAGATGAAATTTGTTATGATGCACGGGTTGAAATGTAATACTCTAAGTGTTGTGATTTTTGGAGATTTTTTGGTTGCTTAATTCTATGAGTTGACTTTTTCATGAGTACTTTTGAACACTTTTGAACTAAGATTTTAGAAATTTTTGGTGAATCAGTGCAACATGACAGATGGGAAAAATTGGATGAAATCTATACATCATCCAAAAAATGGACGCTTAGGCAGTTAGGGGTTAAACTCCTTACAATCCCTCCCTTCGATCCTTCAACACCACATTACGCTAGTGAGGTGACATAGTTAATTACAACTTTTATTTTTGCACTTAAGTTTTGTGTTTTATTCACTCCTACTCATTGTGTGCTCTTCAAATGCAAACTCAAATTCCGTTGAGAGTGAAGATATTGTAGGAAGAGAGAGCTGAAGGACCAACATGAATGAAGAGTCTGATGGGGGAAAAGTGTTGCTAGTTAGGCTACTAGGACCAAGTTTGCACGTGCTACATTTAATGCTTCCTTTTGAGGGTGTACTCTATGATCACAATGCAAGTAACCGAAGCAATAAATAACCGAAGTAAGTTTTTTTGGATTTAGGGTAATTTTTCTTAGGGTTTTTAGTTTATGAAGGTAGTAGTTTACTAGGTTGTCACTCCTTTAAGTTGGAGTATGGTTGCGAGAAGTTATTGAGTCTGTATTAGAAGGTCCAGGGTTCAATACATGTACGGCTCCTAATTTAAGCCAGTTGGCGTTGTCTATTTTTGAGCTAAATGTGTGATACTCTCCGTCCCATAATAGATGATGTATTTGAAAAAAAATGTCCCAAATTACTTGATGCAAATCATTTATTCAATTTGAAGTTGTTTTGCAAATTTTAACATGGCAAAATCACAAAACAAGTGCTCATGAAATGTTTTTTGTATGTGAAGCTCATATGTGGATCACAAACAACCTATCAATGAGCTAGCTAAATCAATGCTAGCATATGTTCGTTGCATCTGAGAACACACTCCAACAAACATCACCATCCTGCCACATATCACATAGCACACATACTACATGCAGTATGATACTGCTTGGACAAACAACTCTTCCAAAATAGAAACTTAATGTATTAAGAGATTTGATGAAATCATTCTAGTTTGCTTAATTTTTTGATTTTTTTCAAAAACATCATCTATTATGGGACAGAGGGAGTATATCTTTTGCTCTTTAGTTTAGGAGATTATTAGTATTGCATGGTTGTTTATTTTCTATAAATCTTTTGGTATGTATGATGTGTTGTAGATATTTGATCAATAGCATTTGTGTGTATAGCTTTTAAGGCCGGTTCACACTATGGACAAAGGTCGAAAGACCGTTGAATTCCATCAATCAAATTGCAAGAAATCAAGAATTCGGCCTTTCTAGCCTTCACACTAAAGGCAAAAGTCCAAAGACCGTCGCCTTCCAAAATGCCTACATGACAACACTTGTTGACAATTTTAGCTCCAAGCCTTTGGTTTCTCAACCATAGTTTGGGTCGAACAAGAATGGAAACCCAAACTATGCGGGTCCAGAGACTGTCAAATTCTTTTAATTGACTAATGAGATTTTTTGTTTTATCAAAGGCTTAACCATCAAAGGCTTGGACTTTGGATTTGGCTTTCGGGGCTTCATACTATAGCCGTCCAAGTCGAGAGGTTGAAGGCTTGGCCTTTGAACTTCTAAAATGGGGCTTCATACTATTTTGGCCGAAGGCTTGGACTTTAGACTTGGCCTTTGGAGGCTTCACACTATGGCCAACCGAAGGCCCTAATTTCTATATTTTATTCTCTATTTAAAGCCCAAGCCTTTGGACTAACAACACACTTTGGCCATGAACTCCCACAGCCTCTCGACTTGGACGCCCATAATGTGAACCGGCCCTAAGTGCCAAGGGGATTGTACAGTACATTACACACAAAAAGGTGTTGTTTTTGACACTGTTTTCAACACTAAAATGTCAAAAACAAGGTGTTTGAAAACAACACCTTTTTTGGTAGTGATATATAACAGCTCCAACCTGTTGCATCACCTGTTCACAACAACAGAACTGACTGTTGCATCCTGTGCAAGAATTGGTCAAAACTAGGTTAACGATAGTCTCGGTCATCCAGAACTCGGTATCTCTGTAAAGCGGAGCCAGAAATGTGATGTTGCATCACTACCAAACCTGATTTGAGATCTCAGATATTAAATTTAGAACATTTTCCTGCTAAGTTTATCCTACAAATGCCTTCCTGAATTATCACCCTGCAGTATCATTGGCAAAGACGACACAACAATTGAACCATACAGAAAATGATAGATGCGAAGACAACTTAATATGCATGTGTGTTGTAACAAGAATCGAGAATACAGTATGATAATGTGCTAACGAAGAGAAATACTTGCATCGTGGCTTTGGTGTCCGGATCTACTAGCAATGGGACAATAAAAGCTCTTGTACCCTACACTCCTACAGAGTTCTATTCAGACAAGAAAGCCCACGAATAGGACTTTAAAAACCTACATGAATCCCATTTTACTAAGAAAATAAATGAAGGGAAGACAGGGTACGTTGATGTGTAGCTTGTGAGTGGGATCAGAGGGCTTTCTGGATGCGGTTGACGAGCTCCTCTGCTCTTAAAGCACCTTCCTGCGTAGTTGTTAAACCAGCGTTAATTCTGTTTTCACAACTCAGTTTCCGGTATCGAAATGGAAACATGGAACTATCATACATGCATCTATTTCTCTTTTCTTTTGTTTCTTGGATACACATTAAGATGCACACCTAACAGACCATCCCTTATCAATCACTATAAGAAACTTGGTTAAAAACAACTGCACAAGTTTGTCATGTGTAGGTTTTTAAACCACCCTGGACTGTAGATGTAAAACATGTGCAGAATCTTCATTTTCTCACTACAAGTGCAATTTTTGGAATTAGGAGACATATAATATACCCTTGTGCATTTTTTTTTACCAAGTTTTCTTATAACAAATAGAGGATGAAAACGTACCACCCTATCAGCAACTTGTCCGTTTTTGAAGAGCACCAGTGTGGGTAGAGCATGGACATTGAAGCGGGAGGCAAGGTCGGGGTATTTTTCTGTGTCTATCTTCACCTGTCAATTAATCCGGTCATTGCCCACTCAATATCTGAACACAAAAATATATTAATCACGAGCCCTCCCAACAATGTGACTGAAAAGCTCCACAGAAGACTTGGGAGGAACTTACAACGCGAACTTTGTCCTTCAAAGCTGTGCTGACCTCATTCAGAATGGGCACCATCATTTGACAAGGTCCGCACCTTCACACACAGTCACATGATCATGGTTTCATTTTAGATAATGAAACAGGGTTTACTAACCTTCAGCTCTGAAGAGTGGGATAAGAATAACGTCAGGGAAATTAAACTTTGACACAATGTTGAAGGAAATCTATTGAAACAAAGAACGAAATCAACCCAACCAGTAATTCCCTTCAATTCCAGAGGTTGTCACCCAGTCCTGAAACATCTAGGATAACAGTCCCTATTATTGCTCACAACTATTTCAGTGCCCCTATTTCATATAAGAAACTAATTTTTTTCAAAAGAAGTTCACCACAATCTCAAGTTTACTTCTACTTTTGTTTAACACAGTATTACTTTTACAAGTGCATGTAATGTAAAATCGCCTTTGTTAAAAAGGGTGTTTAATTTTATTGTTCCTATTATTGCTTATAATTAATTTTGGCGAGCAGTCATAGGAACATGGAGTTTCATTGCATGTTCTTATTGCTGTTCTTAATTGATTTTGGTGCACAATCATGGGGACATAGGTGTGCAATCACTGGTGCATGAGCAATCATAAGGATGTCTACCCTATTTGGTGAGAAAGAACTGTGAGGGCAAGAAGAAGCATACCAAACTGCATAGAAATCTACCAACACTGGTACTCCACAATTTTGAAGCATATCGTCAAACGAGGAGAAGGTTTGCTTGGATGCTTGCCCCTGAAACAGTATGCCAACCACAGATGATCATAAGTTTGCGAATCTCTCCTATAACCATCTCACATAATAAATCCTTGGTCACAATAACTAAGGAAGAGGTACCTAATTGCGACACAGACCTAAATGCAACCTACATTTTGATTTTGAGAATGTACACCACCTCAACATTAGAACTTGTGTCGGTTTTAGATTCTCTACCAATAAAATTTTGAACCCTTATAACTTTTAGATACATTATTTAAATAAGGCATGGTTTGGTGAGAAGAGTATAAGACATTCATAGGCCCTTCTCTCCATAGACCCAAGCTCACTCATTCTCACATCAACTTCTCACAATTTTACTCAATTCTTCGTCGAAAACCACTCAATCTTGTCGGAAATCATCTTAACTTCCCAAATAGTCTAAGCTCATCCTTTAATTCCCAACCATTTGTAAGTTACAAGCATTTGAAGAGCCATTCTAACTTTACTGCAACTTGTTTTTGGGCCAATACTTTTACAACTTTGACACTGTTTATTTTGAATTGGGTATCAAATTGAAGAATTTTTTAAAACAAACCCAATGAGACCATATTCAACTTATAATTCTCAACATTGTGTACGTCACAAGTCATAAAAAATTCCCCTTAGAAATGGTCGTGTTGGTAATGAAACTTTGAACCTTACATACAACTAGGAGTTGCCACCTCACCCTAATTCTAAATGGTTACCCTAGCTCTAGCTGATTAACACCTCTCCTTTCACACAATGTACACCCATAATGGACCCTATCTCAAATGTGACCCCTACACTCCAACCCAAAAAACAACACTAAAACCCAGGTATTGATTACACAATCAAAACATGAGAACCTAGGGTGAGAACCTTCAGACAAGACGTTGAAAATTCATAATTTATTCATGGTGTCCAAATAATGCATGCTAAAGTGCGTTGGAATCCTCATTCACTTGGTAATAAGATCAAACAAGAGTGCACGTACCTTACCGGTTTAACAGTAAGTAGGAATAAGCAAGCTACCAGGCCAGAAACCTAGGATTTCTTTCTTCGGGTGATAAAGTTCAGTAATCTACTCAAACAAAAATTAAAAACCAGATTCTTAACGCTGCAGCAGAAATCGCAGATACATTAATATGGCCAGTAGAATTTGAACTTCCAGTAAACAAGAGACTCATACATTGCGAAGTCTATGACAGAGGTTTCTTTTGTAAATGCGAGCAACTGTACTGGAATCCTCTTGCTTCTTTCTTCGGGTGATAAAGTTCAGTAATCTACTCAAACAAAAATAACCAGATTCATGAAATAACGCTGCAGCAGAAATCTCAACATGGCCAGTAGAATTTGAAATTCCAGTAAACAAGAGACACATTGCGAAAACTATGAGACCTGTTTCTTTTGTAAATGAAAGAACTTCATACCCGAACATCTAATCGCGAAGAGCGCGAGGAGTCGGCTCCTCGACCAAATGCGCTCCGTCCGAGATTCTGCGTGGTTTGCAAAGCCCTCACACACAACGTCGGTCTTTGATCAGATTGCCGAATGCACTGTAAGCGCGCAGAGTTTGCGGAGCTGGACTTGAACGCGGCTGTCGAATTGCCCAGTCCCGCCATGCTCACCACCGGCTCCATCAACGCCCGGCTGCCCATCCCAAAACCCTAAAGAAAAGAATCAGAAGCAATTGAATCCCCTGGCTAAACGAGCTCCGTTCACAGCGACGATAAAATTGTTGATACAGTGCGATTCAATGGCGACGGTGCGTGCGGTTTAGGGTTCTGGAAAGGGTTGAGCTCGATCACTGGCTTGAGCTGCAAATTTGAACTGAGGACTGAAGGAAGACGGCTGGCTCCATTATCCATTGAGGACGAGCTTCTTTCTTCGCCAAGGTCGCGTTCACACTTACAAGTGGGTTTGCCACTTGGAGTTCTGCCACGTGTCTGCCACGTGTTGGGTTTGCTTACCATTCATCAGCCCCTTCTTTTTCCCCACTCTAAACCCCCTCGACATTAATGCAAGAAGACAAAACCTACCCTCTATTTTGTACATGTAGGATCCACCTCCCAAGGGTGCATTCTACATTATGTTTGAGAATCACGTGCGTTATGATCCCACTCTAAAAACCCTTTGTATACAAAGGGTTATATGTTTAAAAACCTTTGTATACAAATTTATTCCGTCCTTAATATATGTTTAATGTAAGTATACGTCAATATTTTCAATTGTAAATATGTTTATTGTATATATATGCAATACAACAATGTTCAAATTAATATCCCATTAGAGGAAATGTAAGGCCTCTAAAGATTGCGAGTTCTTCTGCAAAAAAATTATTAATAATAATAACAAGTTTTAATTTTTAATTTTTTTAATTTTTAAATATGACGTAGATCTCGGCCACGTCCGATTGGATATTAAATGTTTAATAAATTTTTAATAAAATAAAAATTAAAAGAAAAAATAATAATTTTTAATACAATTTTTTTAAAATAAAACTATATATATTAATATTTTTCAAAAAATAAAAATAAAAAATTGTGTGATGTTCATGCAATCTTGTAGAGGCCTCAATTTTCTTCTAATGCTATAGAGAGCATGCAAATGGCACTTGTAGAAAACTAATCCTATTGGAATTTGGGGAATATATATATATATATATATATATATATATATATATATATATATATATATATATATATATTTTTTAATATGGCATTGCTTGGAATAAAAGGCCTCTTCATAATGTTGCGAACAACAAAAGTGACTATTGTTAAAGATTGATAGATTGTTACGTTCACATACTTTTCAAACAACAAATTGTTGCTTGGAATAAACGACTTGTGGTTTTAAAATGAAAAATTCAATTGGTCATATTGTGAAAAATATAATTAAGATGGAACCAAATCTCATATCACTAGAATCAATGAAGAACATTGAATGTGTTGGTCAAAAAAATAAATTTCTAAATTCAAAATGCAATGTGTAGAGTAGGACATGCATTCAATCATTGCGGTGAGAGATGGTTCTATGCACGTTTTTTTGGGCGCCGCATAGCCGATTCAAATGGATATTGAATGGCGTATGGAGTAGTCTGTTGTTTCTAGTGAGTTACGAGGAGCAAAAAAAATGCGGAGAAATGCCCACCTATAGAAATACATACGACACTAGTAGCATACCTGTCGCTTCTCATTCCACAAAGGGGGAACAATGGCTCAAATTCTAGAAATTTGTCGCTTCTCACTCATCTCATCCATAGTCAAGGTGCTACCGATGTTAAAAGAGACTAGAAGAGCCTGCAGACAAAGGAGCCAATCATCAAGTGCTATGTCTAACTATTTTATTTGCATGTTTGTGAAGACCAAAGTTCGTCTCAGACCATGTGAAATAAATTGCTTGCTATTTATTAAATTTTCATTTACATTACAAAATGGCCATCGTAGTTTTTTCTTGATCACTATGAATAAAATAAATAAAATAATAAGGCTAAATCGTGCATTAAATTCTTTCAATTGACCTTTTCCTGCCACATTCCAATGCCAAATGTCATCTGCCAAGTGATTGGTGTCTATTGTGAAAAAGAAATCTCACTTTGTTTCGGAAAATATCTTTGTTGCTTGTTGAGTTTTGGAGGTGGATTATGTTGGCAAGTGCCACTTATTAACCTTGAACCCCAAAATGTTGGGTCTATGACAATGGAATGATGCTTTTCCATGGCATAGAGGTCCGCAACGTCCTGATTTGTGGCAGTTTCCAAAGCCGGCGAGTTCTTTTAATAGCATCTTCTGGCTCCAATCAGTCAACCGAACATAGGTGGTTTTGTTTGAAAACAAGTTTTTATCACCGGGGCATGTACCTTTGGTTCACTGTGATGTTCTAGAGAGAAAGAAAAAAAAAAAAAACGACAAGTTTATGAGAGAGTGCCGGCCCAACTTTGCGATATATGCTTCACCAGAAATGGGAACCATGGGTAACGGAGCTTGTGTCATGCTTGCACTGCTTACATATAAGACTTGTTTCAAATTTTTTTGAACCTGCCTCTCTTGAAGTTGGCTCGTCTACTGATGCACAACTGGTGAGCACAACTCGATTGTGGTGTTTGTTCCGGATTATTGGAATGCATGAAATTTGTCTAGTCTGTGTTAACAGATTTCTAAATCATATAAGAGCGTCTGGTATAACGAGGTCTATTCTAATGAATATTAACTAAGACTGTTATAATCATCCTTCATGTTCTTGTGATTTTATTTAGAAAACTTTCTCTAAGCGTTTTGGAAATACCTGTAGACATTGGCTCGGGTCATTTGCCTTTGGAGTCACAAAAAAAAATTGCATTATGACTTACGACTGTGTATTCTCACTATTGCTTCCGTTGTCGTATCAATGTTGTTGCTATGCTAAGCAATGAGCAGACGACTAATCTAGCTTACAGTCATGAGTATCATGGAAATAGTGGCAGAGTATACCAGTCAAATTGGTACCGCTGTCTCAAAGCCTACCACAATAGAGATCTTGTAGAAACTGGTTAATATCACAATCGTCGATAGCTGGGTTGCTTTAATTCTGCAGATGTGAAATGTCTGTGTGGTGTGAAAATTTGAGAATCGTTAATTCAGTGTTCCTTTGGAATGGACATGTAGTGAACTGTAGTAGTGCTTCAACTTAGAGGTACATGTTAGTGTTACAAGTTAGTATTGTGTGACTGTGGGCTTCTGAGCAGTTTCAAGTCACTCCTACATTGAGAGGGAGATTTGAGTGATCTTTGTAATAATACTATGCATGGACCTTAAGAAAAAAAATCATCTTTATACTAAGTTGTTCACCCCAGGTCATCGCTTAGTCCTCCCAAAGTCCCCCTTCCTCGACTACCTCGACTCCGTTGTCCACCCCTACTACACGCATGCATTCCCCAGGTGCCGATCAAATCTTCTAAGTCATCAGTGTTTTCATTCTCTTCATTAGTCCCCACCACATGCATGTCTACTTGTCTGGACGCCACATTAGTTCTACCACCCTTTCTACGCCTCCCGTCACTCGTGTCACGCACACGCCTCGAATTAATCACCCCTCTTCTTCTCCCCTAAACATGCCCCCTCCCTCTCTCCACCGCCGCATTAGGCAATTTGACCTCCAATTGAGTCTCCACTCTCAGCATCCTCAGAAGTGCTTTGCTCTATTTGGCGAATGGGGAGTAACTTGGAATACACGGCTATGGGTAATACAAGGCTGGCATAATCACTTTAGCTTTGGACCCTTTTGAGTGCACGTTGAATCCGTCCCCACTACTGCACCAAGCGCGCTTAAAGTCGCTCCTCGGTGACCATCCTCGCCCCCTTCTTCATTCACAAAATCTAGCCACTGCTGCATTCTTAAAAAAAATGTTCAATCAGGAATCCCTTGAACATCTTTTTTTATGTATTGTTCTGTCCACCCTAGCTGCCAACCAATGTATCTTCAACACAACTACCTCAAGTTCCTTGTCCTAGGCTCTACCGGCCAACAATGCTTGCTCTTGGGCTCTGAAAGACTCAACAAAAAAATCCTCATGTAGGCAATTCACCACAGATTGCACAATGTTCCTCGATTGTGTCAAATCAAGAGCCCAATGTAACATTTTATCATGCAAAACAAACACCTCGTCTGTAGTAGCACATCTCGCCGCCAAAGCCGTTTTCATCTCCACGTCCACAGAAGAGACACAATCGACCAATGTTACGGCAGTATGGATTGCGAGTAGTAGTTGATCCCTAATGTTGAGGGACAAAGACAAACTGAATTCTTGCACACACATGATGATCACAAAAATGATGAACATTGCCTTCCACGCCTCTACCTTCATTAATCTTCCTAAAGAGGATGGAACAACACCCCGCCGTGCCTCGGACCGTGCATCCTCAGCCGCGATTCCCCAACAAAAATGTACCTAAACCTTAAGCATTTGGAGCTCAATCGTGCGGTCGGCCCTCTCACAACCTAGGAAAGAAGCTTTCAACACGGATTCTCATGCCTAGAGAGGATTATGAAATGCTCCTACTTCCACCATGAGTGCTCCATGGAGATCAAGGGATCCTAAGTCCCAACGGTCAACGACTGGCTACTCCCGATCAAAAATATAACAGAAAGGACAAACTGAGATGTTCTAGTTTTCTCTCTACTCCAATCTAGCCCCGTCTTCAATCGCCCATGCCTCAATCGACAAGAGCAGAGTGCATTCTAGATCTCCACCGAATTTCTAACAACTTTCAAATTTCACTCACACACATTGCTCGTGATCTGGTGGCACTATTCACCATCAGCAAATTTGAGGCGGACAAAATGTGTCTGGTGGAGCGGTGAGGGGTTAATGTATAGATAAGCTACCAACTCGGGGAGGTCACTATGCAAAAAGTAGAAAACCACGTGAGTTAAACTATAGGATCTTTTTTATTCATTGGAGGAAAAAATTCTACCTAATTATAAAATTTTATATGTAATATAGGACACTTAAAATTCAAGTAAGGAATAATTCGATAATATATTTGGAATATATATATATAATATTCTAAAATATACCTTAAATATTCCATTTATGTAATAGCCCCTATTAAAATACCCTCTTAAAGCACGTAGTTACACTAGATACATGCTAGTGACCTCCCCGAGGCTATCAATAAATCTTCCCATCTATTACATAACATACAATGGTACACGCACACTCCCTACGACAATTCCACCATCAAAACGATCATACCAGTCTATTATAAATTCAAGGCGGTGCATGCACGTACACTCTCCATGATGGTTTAGCCGTTGGAACCGTCGTGCTTGATGCTAGCACATGCCAATTTAGTATTGATACACGATACCATACCTACATAGCAAGTTTGTACATGTTGTGGCTAATAATTCAACTATTTTGGTGCTACCTAGACTATTTTGTGAGTTACAACCAATGCCTATGTAACACATGACAAATCAATCTTGTCAAGCTAAAAAATAATTATTTTTTTACGAACATGCTACACAAGTATAATACTTGCAATTGCAAAAGTAGGCATGAATTAACTAAAAAAAAACCACTCAACACTATCAAAAAATGCTTTGTGAGTAGGAATATACAATTTCACAAAAGTAAGGTAGTAAGGTTGAATGCTCTAAAACCACCAGCTCCTCCAAACAACTACACATATAGACTTTTCCTGGACCCACCATCTTTGAGATTCAAAACCACCAATTTTATTATGCAAGCAAACTAATGGCATGCCAAACATTGCCAAGAAGTAGTTGGTGGTTTTGGGTATCATCATGAGTGGAAATTAGTACCAAAGTGTGTAGACATAGAGGAACCTTTATGTTGATATTAGAGTTATCCTTAAAGTCACCATGTGTTTAAATAAGATATCGTAAATTTTGCTTTAATGTATTCTTATTTGTTCACCCCAAATAGTTAAAAAGTATGGAAAAGCTTGGTGGTCTATCATTGTTAGGTGCGTAAGAGCTTAGTGGTCTCTAAACTCAAGGAAAACTAGTTTAGCCGTCAAGAAAGACGGCTAAACTAGTTTTCCATGAGTTTGAAGACTACCAAGCTCTTACACACCTAATAATGAGAGACCACTAAGCTCTTCCCTACCTTTTAACCATTTGGGGTGAACAAATAAAAGTACATTAATGCAAAATTCACGGTATTTTATTTAAACACAAGGTGACTTTAAGGATAACTCTATTGTGTCTTGGTGTACTTTCCACTTTTAAAATTTGTATCAATTTCAATATTGAAAATAAAATTGTGGAAAAATATGCATTCCTTGTTAAAACCTTATATAAATTGAAAAATATTTATTTCACCAAAGATATCATTGCTAAAAATACATCTAAGCTGGTGGTTTGAAGGCAATCAACCTTAAACCCTAAACGTCCAACTATCCATTTTCTGAATGATGTACATAATCAAACTCCGTTTTCTCATCCGTTATGCACTTTTGCAGTGTGAATTTCTTTACTACAGATTTTATGAGAAATTAGCTTCATGCATGTGTGAACCAATTAGAAAGGGAGATGATTTGTATAAATCTTATGCCTCATTTCATGTTACAGTGATTCACCAAAAATTTCTAAGATCTTAGTTCAAAAGTACTCTTAGAATAATCAACTCATAAACTTAAACAACCAAAAAAATTCCAAAAATCACAACACTTACAGTATTACATTCAACCAATCACAACAAATTTCATCCACAGATTGTCAATATCTTATACATAGTTGAATTTCAAATTTTATACAAAAATATTGGTGATAGCAATTGTAGATCTAACCATATGGAAAAAATCTAAAATTCATAATGTACAACTTTTATCATACACCAAGCTCAAAATATCCCTCTTAGTTTCATTCTATAATGCATCTTTGCAAAACTGCCCAATTTGGAGAGGGGTGAGGACGTTTAGGGGTTAACTCCTAAGCTCCCAAAGGACCATTTTTTGGTCATTGCCCATTTTTAACGAGTTGTTCAAAACAAAGAAGTAAATTATTGAAAAAATGAAAAAAAAATATTTTAAAATACTACATCAAGTCTACTTTTTTAACGCAATTTGAATTATGTCAATCCGAGTTCAACTCCACCTAGGAGAAATTTTCAAAATGAATCACCTCAACATTGTCTTAGTGTTATAAAATTTGCTATCTGGAGAAAGTTCTGTTGTTCCCTCCAATTTTTTTGCATTTTTGAAGTTTACAATAAATAAACCAATTTTAATTAATCATGCTAAATTTTAAACTTCTAAAAGTGAAAATTATAATTTATACAATTTTTCAAAGGTTAATGCTTTTATATTCATCAAAAGAATATCTAAAGTTTTATTTGAAAGTTTGACTATATGGATAATTTGTAGAGATGATGCCCTACATTTTGTCTATTGAACCAAACTTCATCAAACATATGGAAGGAACGTATTATAACACATCTATATTTTGTCCAATACCCTTCGGGCTTTTAGGGGTTAAATGGAAATGTGAAGAGTTTCACTGCATTGCATTGATATTATTTTTCTCTGCGTTACATGGACGGTGGCTCAACTGTGGCAAGGCAGTTGCACAGCATGGAAAAGAAGTGATCCCAGTAGCGTTTGAAAGCATTATTTCTTTCAGTCATTTACATCCTACATTTTGGGGCAAAGCAGAGCCCTTCACCTCACTAGAAGCATGCTCAAAACTTTTGAGAACCTAAACCCCTGTTGAAGAGAGAGGAGACAGAGTTGCTTAAACCCATACTTACAGCCTGGGCCAATTGCGAAGCCTGCAAGCAAATGAACCAACAGAACTCACTGTAAGATAGTACTCGCCTTTTGGCTTAGACTTTGAGGACAACGTAAACTGAGATAAGAATTACATTCAGTGAGAGTCACAAAATAAAGCATACACATGTGAAGACAATGATTCATTGGCTTCAGGAGCTCTCCCTTGTTCAAATTGAGCTCAAGGTGTTAGGGATTCCTTTATATGCCAATTCAGAGGGTTCTCTAGAATGTTATTAACCCTTTAACGTGCCAGCATCCACTATGTGGACGACACACAAATTGAAACTGCTAGATTCTCATCCAAATTGGACAGTTTTCATCCACCAAATTTTCTCTTGGTTCTTGACCAAGTTGACTACCCTTTGTACGGTTTGGATCTTCAAAATAGGTTATTATGATTTTTAGAAAAACAACAAAATTAGTTTATGTTAAGTTTCATTCTTAGTTCAAAAAGTGGGACCTTAAATATGATTTTCCAAAATGAGTAGAATCAAATAATGGAAACCATACCATCTCGTAGTGCATGTTATTCCAATTTCATTACCATATTTTTTTTAAATTGTGCTAATTTGGGATTTTAAATTGAATTTCAAGAGAAAACCTTGCAAAATTAATTTAAAAATATTAAATAAAAATAGAATAAATCCAACCGTACAGATGTGATCTTCACATTGACATTTACAACTTTGCTTTGACCATCAACCCCATTTTTGGTTTTCATCAAACGTTTTATAACGCTTCTTTGAAAACAGTGTTGAATCGGGACGTTAAAGGGTTAAGAAACATCACCTAAACGGAGCAGGGTTTGGGTAAGTGAGCTTGTAAAGCACAAGTTAGAAAGTTCCTCCAGCTTTTAGTTTACGGCGGATTCTACACCACAGCTTCTAAACTGATTTCCAACAAGGGGTAACATCCTGTGTCAATTGACGGAGCTGCAATACCATCTGAACTACTATTAATAACACTCTATTGTATCACATTCTGGTATGTCCAAGGAATATTAAATGTTGCGTACACATGTGATTGGAGAATCTCCAGATTGCATGATATAAAGGAGTTCTGAGTGTTTTATAGTACTGAAGTCTGCAAACACAGGAAATGTCGAGGTATTCAACTATTACCTCTTGTGCAGTCTTTCGGCAATCGATAGCGTCCTTAATCCTGCGCTCCAAAAATGCCCATGTATCACGATGACCTGCAACCCACGAAGGAAATATTGATGATCATCACGTTAAGTATCTCGAAAGCCCTGTACCTTGAAACAATACTTCACTCAACAAGCAACAACAATTGTTAATTATATTTCCAAGGATAGATGACATTGACACATGCAGTAACTTCCATAGTAAGTGATTAGGCCCCGTCCACATGTCCACACCAATCAAGTAACGCCAATTAGCTAGCTACGGTACACCGATTATTGCCATTACTGTGAGTCACAGTAATTCAGTATTTTCACAGTAATTGTGGTATTAGAACACAGTGTGACTCACAGTAATTAATAATTCTTACAGTGAGTAGTGAGGATCGCGTAAAGTCTCACACTAATTAAGGATTGGTAGGAAATCTCACACTAATTTTGTGACTCACAGTAATGGCAATAATCGGTATAGTGCCTTAAGGCCTGTTAGCTCATTGGAAGTCAACTGATCTCCTGTTGCAAGGTAACTAACGGAGAATTAGAGTTTTTAGTTAGCTAACTGGTTGGTGCAGGCGGGGTTAGCACTTCAAACCATTGACATGGGCACAAGTACTTTACTTTTCCAAAATCAGCGAGTGAACCCTTAAACGTCACACGTTTCCAAAGTACACTGAAAAGTCAGCGCAAGGAGCATACTGTGGCGTTTAAGGGTTAAGTTAAACGATGGAAATGAGTGTAAATCCAGCACCAGTTAGTTACTGGAAATTAGCACCAATTTACTCACTGACGCTACTTTGGCAGTGCGGCCACCCAGTAACTAATTAAAGCCGCTACTTGGTTGCTAGGGGAAAACTCTATTGGAGCTTTGACTCAAATCTTCATGATTTCAATCTACTCCGATAACCCCCATAACCAGTTTTAAATGCTTTATGTACAGTAGTGTGGCATGCAACGTTTCCAGTTCAAATTAGTCTTCCAACACTTTTCTGCAAGAAAAATGAAATCTCTCTTACAAAAGAGAGTTTTCAGATCTAGACCATACCTGGAGAATAGTCGGTGAGCATGTACAGCTCAGTGGCTGTGTAGACACCTCCTAACAACACGCGCTTGGTATACCAATCCATGTCAGTGGACCGATCGCCAGCTGCATGCCAAATATCGTCCATAAGAACCGCTCTTTGTTTCAGTGCCGTTGCAGCATTCATAGGATGTGCCTGCAAGACCAACAACACAACAAACCGAAGATATTTAAAGAAGCCCTCATGGAAACCATATGCTGCAAAAGAAATTTAAGTGCAAGTACCATCAGAGGGGTACATACATACATTCAGACAACATAACATCATCACCTGTATACTGAGAGCTTGGGGCCACTTTGAGAGAAATGGAATCTGCATTTGTAGACGTAAGCGCACAATCTGGGCTATACGCTCAGCAAGAAGCATGGCAGACAACTCCTTTTCACGAGCCTCAACCTCGTCTTCCAGATGACGATTGCATTCTTCCATGAAGAACTGCACATCAGGTAGAGGATACTAAAACTGTTATTGACTCTTGTTACGAACAATTCGCATGACTTGGCTAAACGTCTATAGCCATTGCTCTTTGGATGGAAATGGGGTTGTCTACTGTCACTTTAGAGTGGTCTACAACCTCCCACTCTGAAATTGTATGCATACAAAGTTCATACATAGTGATAAAAATTTGATCTCAACAGATTTGGCTCTGCACAGCTCTATAAGATGATTAAAGTGCTGCACACTCCCATATATGATATAAGATGATTAGAGTGATGCTTAATTCGACACGTCCATCCCAGGCGTAATCAAATGAAAAAACATATAAAACAATTGAAACATGCTCCACTCCAATTCCAGTATTAATATAAATGAGACCAGAAAGAGAGTCATATGATTTTCCCACCTCCACAAGAGTGGCTTCTTTGTGAGGAAAGGCGCCCACAATAGCTGGTGACAACTTGGAGTCCTTGGCACCTTCCACGAGTGCAGCTTCTGTCCACCCCAGCTTTGACTGAATCAAAGTCCCATCAATGCTCAATCAACCACAGAATCCAGTCTAAGCCAAAATTGAGACTCATTTATTAGTAGTTTTGCGTAGGTCATATGGAGACTTTGTTTTGTTCAATTCTCTTTCTTTTCTCACCAACACATGCAATGTTCTTCACTAATTCTAGTAATATAAAATTCGAATTCTGTTATTTCAATCAAACTGATCATTTTAAAACCTGGTGCTCTAGGGGTTAAGTGAATTGAAATGCATTACTACTTGCTCAAAAATCAATCTTGAGACCCAAATATTCACCTGAAGAAGAAGATCACATAATACTCTTAACTGCAGTATTATATATTAAAAACAATAATTTGAGGCAGGGTATATCTATACCACATGGCTCATGGCCGCACGCAGAACTTGAGTCTTTTCATCCACGACATCTTCTTCATGTGCAGATTCTTCGTGCTTGTCATTTGCTCCTGCTGCTGCTGCGCCTATTGATATGAATTCACAACCAAGAAACAGAGCCACCTATTGATTGATTGCAGGCCAATATTGATGTACATCCAAACCTCTTTAGTATCGCCATCTCTGTTCTCTCACCAAACCTTAGGGAACAGGTATGATCTTCATTCAAAAACCATGTGATACAAATGTGATAATAAGAAGTTTGAAAAATCTGTAAAGGGTTCCACGCCCCCAAGCACTTCTTTAAGCACTTTTACATGCAACGCCATCGATTGTCACAATGTTACAGGATTCCATGTAATCACAGCCTAGAATGACCCCTAAGCGTTCACGGTGACCAGAATGGTCACCATTTATTTTTTAACAGTTTTGAGTAGTCCTATTTGGACTTCCTCTTGTTCGAATTTATTTGTTTTTTGACCAACACATGCAATGATCTTCACTAGTTCTAGTGATATAAAATTTGGTCCCAGCTGAATTATATTTTTCACAATATGATCAATTGATTTTTTCATTTTAAAACCATGAATCTTTGGTTCTTTAGGGGTTAAGGAGGCCTAGGTGTAAAACGTAAAATCTTGAATACGGTTGAGCTTGCAAAGCCTCCTCTCGAACCATGCAACAAGCGAAAGAGCCACTCTTCATAATGTAGACCGCACAATGCATTCAAATTTTCGCCTCGTTCAAATTTTAGTTCAACATCCAAGAAACCTCGTTTGCATACAAATGTGATAATAAGAAGCTTGAGAAGGGTTATAGACCACCTTCCTAACCCCAAGCATTTCTTTCCTGTCACTGTACATATAATAATTTCGTGCGTGCATTTACAGTAGCTGTAACATTAAAGAACTTGAATAGGGTTGAGCTTGCGACGCATCTAATGCATTGAAGGGATCAATCTTTCAACCATTTCTCATCTAGGGTTCTCACCTGCAGTTGCTCCAGAACTACCGCCAGTGGAGGCTCCAGGCTCCGATCCCACGCTCCACGCAAAGGACTCGGTGGACGTACTCCGACGGCAGCGGCTTGCACTGGACTGCTGAAGACAGCCCACCACCGCCGGTGCGAGACGGCGAGGTGCAGCAGCGGCCCCCGGCAGCATGCTTAGGTTTTGGGCCAGCATCCGAGAGACTTGAAGAGCTCGCATCCTGGCACCCATTGTGCTCAATCACAAACGAAACAAAACGGGGAATTGACTGCAACGAAACTCACGAGCAAAGTGATTGAAGAATCATGGCGTTGTTCTTAGAACTGATCCATGCGTCCCCCGAGAGAGATAGATGATCATGTGGTACAGGAATTCCAAATTGATCGTGCAGAGGAAGAATCGATCGGTTGGTTGAAGGGAGGACTGGCGAGTCCGCGAAAGGGAAGACCGACGTGGGGGAGAAAGAGGACTTGCCAGTCCTGCGTCATGCCACGTAGGCCCTTTGGGCAGCTGACACGTCATCGTCTGCTTCGGAAAGATTTTGGCAAAAGTAAAATAACATAAAAAAAAAATATCAACAATAAATACAAAATACGGTAACTGAAGGTAGAAGTGAGTAATTTTTTGTTTTTGTCAGGAGACAGTTTAGCATTTTGGCTACTTTTCCGTGGCTTGAAGGCTCTTGGATGCTCTTTTCATATTAATATATAAGTAATGGAGTTAACCAAAAACATAACCACTTCTGTGCAACTTCTTCTAGTTTGCATCTCAATATTAACCCTTTAACGTCCCGATTCAAAGTTGTTTTCACAGAAGCATTATAAAATGTTTGATAAAAACCAAAAACGGAGTTGATGTATAAAAAAAAACTTGTAAATGTTAATGTGAAGATTTTATCTGTACGGTTGGATTTATTATATTTTTCATTAATATTTTCTAAATAATTTTTTAAGGTTTTCTCTTGAAATTCAATTAAAAATCTCAAACTAACACAAAAAAAAAATTAAAAATTTGTAATGAAATTGGAATAATATGCACTACAAGATGGTATGATTTCCATTATTTGATTCTACTTATTTTGGAAAATCATATTTGAGGTCTCACTTTTTGAACTAAGAATGGAACTTGACATAAACCAATGTTTTATTTTTCTAAAAATCATAATAGACTTTTTGAAGATCCAAACCGTACAAAAGATAGTCAATTTGCACAAGAACCAAGAGAAATTTAGGCAGATGAAAACTGTTTGGAGGGAACTCGAACACTTGTAATTTGTTCGTCGTCCAATATATGGACGCATGCGCGTCAAAGGATTAACAAATTTTGACATGCATTGTTCATGAATAGTCCTTTAGTTGGCTCTCTTAGGTTTGGAGGAACTTGTGAGAACTCTCTTCTAGCATCAGGGAGGTCACGAGTTCCGTTCCCTATGGTGATGCAGGGCATTGAAACCAAAAAACCATTGCTAGAAGTACTTATAACCGATAAAATAAAGCATGGGGAATGTTCAAAAGGGTGCTCCATTGCACTGCTCTATTATGCTAGGTAAAATTATTTTCACCCAAAAGCATTTAAAATTTTCAGTCTAATTTCCTCTCAATGCACCGGGTATAGTCGCAATTTAAACCCCATCCCAATGCAACCTCTACCTATCCCATTTTCAAAATCTGTGATCAAAAGCATATATGGTGGTGAATTGCTTGGAAACCATTCTCTGAATTGAACTAAAATAGTGACACTAGTTACAATCTCCTCATAGCAAAACATGTGCACAAGTGCATCTCTTTTCTAAGAAATTCACAGAACCCTCAGCCCAAGCACATGCGCTGGTGTCACCACTCTCACAATCTTCATGCACATACAAACGGGATTTCATTATAGCTAGTGTAAAATCCTGCATGAACAAGTTCATGCTCTCTCCAACAATGCAGCAATTTCTTCCGCTACTGTTAACTTGAAATGTTTCTGCACTTCTAGCCCAGCATCTTGTTCCTATTTTTGTGCACAGCTGCGTTACGGTAACTATCTTCAAAGAAACTATGGCCCCTTTTTCTTCTTCTTTTTGGAGCCCGCTGTTTCTGACACTATCAATGTAGGTCTAATGAATGCACTAGACCTCTTCTTAAAATTCAACGCACGGCTGTCATCCTCATGCTCGTCCTCAGCCTGCACAGCTTCCTCTTCTTCTTCCCTGTTGGAAGCTTTATGTTCTCTCCGACCTCCTTGATAACCAGTACCAGCCATTGCCGTAGTGATCAGCTTTGCCCTAAGCTTTTTATCTACTTGACTACTTACACGATTCGCTTGCGAATGAGAGAGATACTTGGCCCCCAATCCTAACCTGGAAAACCATCCCATACACCAGTAAGGATTCGAACCGGAAAAGAATCCAGCGTGAAAATTCTGACATTGCGAAATTATGTTGATTTATTTACCTCATGGGCCGAACATCGGCACCGTCGTCAGCAGGCAAGCCCTTCGATTCTTCCTCCACGTCGAAATCAGCTCCTCCACTCATTTTTTGCACCCAGGAACATGCCTGCAACATCGTGAAATCATCTCCTCTGCTTCCGAAGTGAAACCATAAACCCCAAACCCTAACGAAAAGTCTTCGAAAAAAGAGGGGGACAACTTACCAAATTGAAAGCCTTCTTGGTGACGACAACCTCGGCGGCCTTCTCTTCCTTCTTAACGGTGGAATCCATACCGTACCCGAACAAAAGAAGCAGCGCTGCTTCCAGAAACTACACTACTGATACTGATGTCTTTTGTGGCAGCTGAGTGTGTTACTAACAGAGCTGAGCTTACATTGCAAGTTTTGCTGTTAGTAGTATTTTTTAATATTATTAGTCTCATGTCACCACCCGTTACTCTAAAATCAAGGAACGAAAGTAAGGCTTGTCAATAGTCTTGTATCAGCCCGAAGTGGAAGATGAGTATGGCAGACGGCCGCCACTTTCACAACCATGATAGGCCAGAATGCTCAGTCTCCATCTAAGCGTCGATCATTACGACCACCTCACTCTTTTCGACCTGCAAAACATGTACCATTGCTCGTCAGAAATGCTATAACACGATGATACAGTGGCATTTAACACATTAGGCCAGGTTCCAGTATGTCATCCAACTTGGAAAACATCCACACATGACAAAAAAAAACTCTCTAGGAGCTTGACCTTGAAACCAACAACAGCAACGCATGTCTACCATGGTGTTATTACTTAAACGAAATATACAATGTTCGCTACTTGGAGTGACAGTCACGAAAATATCAGTGTAAAGAAATGTAAAGTAGAATAAAATAATAGTCACCATTTCTTTCCTTTGTGACAGCGATATTCGTGTAGAAAATCAAGAAAATTGGAGGAGCTTTCAAGACCAAAAGCTTGCATCATTGAGAAACAACGACAACTATCTAAATTCTGCTTTACAAGACAATTTCCGGTGGGAGCCGTTCCCAAACCGAAAGAAAGTGAACAGTAACCATGAATTTACCGTCAGGAACACAGCTTAACCATAAACACCAGCCGTGACAAAACTAACACTAAGCACAGCCAGTGGTTGAACGGCCACAAGCTAGACCGAAAGCACACTTAGACTGTAAAACACATCTGAAACTCTTAAGACAAGAAAACCCCACCACCCTCGAACTTAGCACGGCATACAAACACCAAACACATCGTCGTCTCCTCTGCACAAAACTCACAGCAGAAAGCGCCGGGACCCTGTCAAACAGTGACAAAAGAGAATATCTCACCTTGAGCAAGAACAGACAACGAGTCTTCAAATCTTTCACCAAGCCTTATGCAACGCACATTCGCCTCCTACAAAAGCTTCTTCCGGTCCTCCAAAGCGAGACGAAAGTATGTACAGTACAGACAGCACCAATTAGGGTTTAAGAGCTGGAAAGGCCTCCCGGGCCAAGAGCAGGATTTTCCATTGTACCGGTATTCACAGGAAGCGAGCTATTTTATTTGATGATACTTTTTTATTTGGCGCTATTTTTATTTGACACCGAAGAAAAAGGTAACAACGTACCTACTTCTCAACGTACCCTACGTTCGAGTCAGTTTCGTAAATAATTAGGAAAATTTTGAAGCATGTCCAAGTTTTGATAAACTTGTAGACTAATATCCAAAAAGACAAAGAAAAAATCATTTTAATGTCTGTAGTGCTTTGTGAAATCTGAAACGCCATAATTAATAAACTCTCTAAAAACATTTGAAATTAAGAAATGAAAATTTGTACAACTTTGAATTCTAAAACTAAACTATTTCAACACACTGTATGGTATCATCTTTAAAAATTATTTTGGTCACAACGACACGATTCAAAGTCTTCATTTGATTTGTAATTGCTCTCAAACCACCCTGCACATGTTTGTAATTTGTTGTTGTGCAATGGAAATAAAGCTATCATTTGTTTAAAAAAAATCAAAAATCAAAAAACCTAAAAAAAAAAGAAAGAAAAGACGCACATCCATCCCCCTGGTTACTAGAACTCCAGGACTCCATAACTCCAGCTTAGAGATAAAAGCCCATGTTTTTCTTTTCACCTGAGACTTCTAATATGGTGATGGATTTATAGCTTATTTGTACTACAATTGAATGATTGAAATATATTTGCGGAAGTGTTTTTTTTTAGAATTGAAGATTGGTAAGTATTCATTTAGATATTTGGTATTGTTTACATTCAATATCATTTACTTTGGTTTTATTTTGTATTGAATTTTGGTTTTTTCTTCCTTTGCTTTAACCCTTGAAGGATCAAGTATTCATAGTTTCAAAATGACAAATTTAATTGAGCATATTGTGAAATACATAATTTAGATAGGACCGGATTTTATGTCATTGGAATCAATATTGAAGAATATTGCATGTGTTGATCAAAAGAAAAATAAATTTGAATAAATGAAAGTCTATATAGGACCTATTCAAAACTACTATTAAAAAAACACGAGGTTTCTTGGTCCTTTAGGCGTTGAATTATTGGGCATGTTGGAATAATTTTCAATCTATTTTATTTTTTGGTCTTATAATTGTTGATAAAATAACCCAAGAAAATAACTAGGGCTGTGCAATGCTACGCATATATAATGAAACTTATAATATGTCATGCCTTTTGAAACAAACTTCATATTTTTACAATTTATTCATAGGCTCAAGTCCACGAGTAAAGAATGCCTCAGAGCATCCTCACCGTTTCTCCAGATCAAGGGCTGCGATTGATCCTGGCGGGCCCGAGCATGTTCTTCTGCTCCACCGGGACTCGTACGTTGGCCCTGGACGTCGCGGCCTCTCCAAAATTCACCCTCGTCTCGCCATTTTGTTGTGTGCGAAGGAGTTTTGAGCGAGCCCAAAGTGCGGGAATTGTGAGGCAGATTTCCGCCTATTTTCGTTTTTGGCAGAATCCAGATCATCCTCGGCCATTTCGAGCTGCGGTCAACCCTGTTCCTGCGGAGTCGTGCCGCATGCACCTCGAAACCAGGCGTCTGACAGCAGCCATGATGTTGATCTCGCGTGGCCCGGTAAGGCCTCAGAATTTTGGCAAGTCACTGTTCAAGAATTGGGCCCTCCAAACCTCCTTTGGCGAGCCCTTGATCTGGAGAAACGGTGAGGATGCTCTTATGTATGATACTACTTGTGGTACTACCATAGCAAGGAAAAACCATGTCATCGTAGAGAAGATGACTATGTAAAATCTCGTATGATCTCATATAGCTATAGTGATGTCTTTATTTTAACCCCTAAACGCCCAAATGACCATTTTCTGGTCGCTGCCCGAATCTAACAGGTTGCCCGGAATTTTTTTTAAAGTTTTTTTTGAAAAATAAAAAACATTTTAAAGTACTGCATCAAGTCTATTTTCCAACCCAATTTGAATTATGTCAATTTGAATTAAACTCCACTCAGGAGATTTTTTCAAAGTGAATCACCTCAACATTGTCTTAGTGTTATAAAATTGCTATTTGGGGAAAGTATTGATGTTCCCTCCATCATTTCTTTTGCTTTTTTGAAGTTTACAATAGATGAACCAACTTTAACCAATCATGCTAAATTTTAAACTCTAAAAATGAAAATTAGAATTTATACAAACTTTCTAAGGTTAATGCTTTTAAATTCATTAAAAAAATATCTAAAGTTATTTTTGGAAGTTTGACCGTACGGATAATTTGTAGAGATGATGCCCTACATTTTGTCTATTGAACCAAACTATATTGAAGGCACATATTATAACACATCTATGTTTTGTCCAATACCCCTCGGGCTTCTAGGGGTTAAAGCAAGAATATTTTGCTCGCAAGAATGATAGAACTAATTTTTGTATGTTCACCAGCTTTTTCAATTTCAACATAATTTATATCTATACTTGAAAAAATAAAAAATAAAACTAATAGTAGCACTATATAAAACACTCATGTGCCTCACCTACCATGAACTTGAGACTGCTCACTGTCATCTCAACCACTTACAATGATGAGATATACTCAATTTCAACCTTTAATATTTTACTGAATTCTTTAACAAATCAAGTGAAAAAAGACCAGTCATACTTGTAGGAAATCATTTGATTTTTCAAAGAACCTAAGCTTGTCCTCTAATTTCCAAGCATCTTTAAATTATAAGAATCTGACAAATAATTTGTTTTTGGACATTTTCTTGAATCGCTTCACACCATTTGTTTTGAATTGGGTGCCAAATCAAAAAGAAATTTGAAACAAATCCAATAAAACCATATCCAACTT
Source organism: Pohlia nutans (assembly GCA_022496805.1). Taxonomy (NCBI): domain Eukaryota; kingdom Viridiplantae; phylum Streptophyta; class Bryopsida; order Bryales; family Mniaceae; genus Pohlia; species Pohlia nutans. The sequence continues at coordinate 26,981,889 of CM040096.1, forward strand.
TTAATTTTCAAATATTTGTACACCATCAGTGATCAAAGATTCACTTAAAAGAATGGTGGTGATGATAAAAAAACTATGAAACTTGCATGCAACTAGGAATTGCCACTTCATCCTAATTTTAACCCCTAACTGCCCAAGTCCTTGTTTTGTGCCTCATGTATAAAATTGAATTTTGTTTTTTCATCCGTCATGCACTTTTTGCAAGTAAAAAAAACTACTACAAAATTCTATGGCAAGATAGCTTCATACATGTGTGATCCGATTGGAAAGGGGATGGTTTATGAAAATCATATGCCTCATTTCATGCCACATTGTTTCTCCAAAAATTTATAAGATCTTAGTTCAAAATGAATCAAAAGTGCTCTTGAAAAAATCAACTCATAAAATTAAGCAACCAAAAAATCTCCAAAAATTGCTACACTTCAACCCATCACAACAAATTTGGCCATGGGGTGCTGCTGAATCCTAAATGGCGGCCGTCCAAATAAAAAATATTAAAAAAAAATGGTTTTTTTTTAATTCTATTTTTAGCCGCTGGGGTGCGCGGCCGCGCACCCTAAGACCCTCCCATCTCCCTCATTTCCATCTTCATCTCCCTCTCTATGTTCATCTCCTCTCCATCTTCCTCCCCTCTCCTCATATATATATAGGGGAGAGGAGAGGGTCTCTCCCATTCACTCTCCCACTCCCTCTCCTTCCCCTCTCCTCTCCCCTATATATGAGGAGAGGGAAGAGGGAGAAGAGAGATGGGAGGGTCTTAGGGTGCGTGGCCGTGCACTCGAGGCTAAAAATAGCAAATTAAAAAAAAAAACCCTCCAAAATTATTATTTTTTTAAAAATAATTGTTTTTTTTTGTGGGTTTGCTCCCATTGTTTAGGGTTCAGCAGGCACAACTGAAGAAAAAGTAGAAGAAAAAAAAGACAAGGAAGACAAAAAGGAAGACAAGAAGAAAGACAAAAGAAAGACAAGAGGGACACAAGAAAGAAGACAAGAAAGAAATCAAGATAGAAAAGAAAAGTTAAAAGAAAAGATAAAAGAAAAGATAAAGATAAGAATAAAAAAATAATTAAAATAATTATTTATTTATAATTTAAGTGATTGTAGAATGACAACATTGATGTTTTTAGAGAACTTTTTAACCAATTTTTTTTAAAGTCAAGTATATTTATGAAATGAGCACACTTGGCCAAGTGCATAAATAGCGAATTGAGTGTTATTCGTGATTGCAATCATAAATTCTAACCGCTTGGATAGAATCTAAAATTCATATCGTACATTTTTTATTCATACATCAAATTCAAAATATTCCTCTTGGTTGCATTTTATAATGCATCTTTGCAATTCTCTAAATTTGGAAAGGGCTATAGGCATTTAGGGGTTAAGTGGATACCCTAACTCTGTATGTAGTTACTACCTCTCTGTCCTTGATATTACTAATTCATCACAATTTTTAGCTTAGTTAAGAAAATACAAATATAGTTTGAAAAGTTACTGTAGCAATAACAACACAAATTTTTACTTTTATAGAAAAAAATACATATAGAAACAAAAAAATAAAAATTTGTGTTGAGGTTGCTTTGACACATGCCCTCAATACAAATTTACTTTTAAAAATTAAAAATAAAAGTTTTTGTTGAAATTACTTTGGAGTCTGCATCAAAGCAACTTCAACACAAATTAAAACTAATACTAAGTATTGAGGTTGTTTTGAGGTTTTGTTGTTCGTGCATGAACTTGCGAACCACACCACTTTTTTCTTTTATATCGTTGCAACTTTAAGGGTTAACACATACTATATTTACTAAAATAGTAACCATCTAAATAATCTAAGTTTTAATCTGTTTTGTAAGGGGTCATATTGCTTTTAATATAATAATTATCAGATTAATCATTATTCAAGCATATTTTGAAATAAATAGTTCAATCACAATTGTTTGCAAAATAAAATATTTTAATGATAAATATTTCATTAGTTAGTATTATTTTATCCTTTAGGTTTTCAAAAGCCACATTTTAGAGTTAGGACATATATTCACTTGTTGTAAGTTGACTTTCATGTTTTTTTGTGTGCGACTTTTTTCTTAAATAGTATATTTCATTATATATTCAAGACTTCAAGTTGAACACAATTCCAAAATCAAATGCATTTTTTTGTAAATGTTTTATTTTTAGATCAAACTTAAATTTTTTGTAATTTCTTTAAATGCGTCTAAGGCTACCATATAGCACCAACGCATTTTTGGAAGGGGTAATGCAGAATAAAAATATTATATAGGCCACAATTCTTTTTCTTTTTCTTTTTCTGAAATAAACAATCCTTCGTCTTTACAATGCCATGCGTTTACATAGTATAAATTGAAGATAAGATTTAGCTTTTTAATTGATGAGAAATTGGATGTTACAAACTATTTTACAAGGATCATGGTAGTGCAAGCTATATTATTATTTTACAATGTGCAATCAAATTTTGGTTTTTGATGCATCATTTTTCAACCTAAACATCTTCAAAAAATAAAATTTGTAAGTTCAATTCCACATCCTTTAATTTTTCATTGAATTTTTAAGTGTAAAGGGACCCTCATGTATGCAATAATCTTTTTAATTTTTTTTCTTTAAGCACTTAGACGATCTTGAAAATGACAAAGATGAATATAAAAACTTTTATAAATATTCTACACCAAAGTAAGAAGATCCTATTGTTACATATTTTACTCTCTATACATATTTCTATTCAAATTTGCAACCCCTATGTAACCATTTTCTTCAACTATGAACTTTTAGACTTAAATATCTACCAAATAATTTTGTTTTGAAGATTATCATGCCTTGTTTTCGTAAATCATTCAAAATTTGGCAATTAGTTACGAATAAGGAAAATAATTAAAATACTAGGCATCAATGGATTGTTGATGGAGTAACTCAACACTTTCTTTAAACCACGTTAATGGAAGGTGAAATATATGAAGTGTTACGGAGAGTGGATTTATATTTAAAATTTTTGATGCCAACTTTAGAGACTCTCAACATATGCTTATATAAAGTTTTTTCTCCATCATCTAGAAACATTTTTCAAACAATTTCTCAATGTTTTGGAAATAGTTATATTTCCATTTCTCTTCCTAGAATAATTTTCGAGCAATTTTATCCTTCCTCTAGAAACAATTTTGAACAATTTCGTGTGAAATAATTTTCAAATAACTCTAATAATTCTATATTAATTTGAGTATGGCATGCAATTAAGCTCATATCACTCTCATCACTGGGAAGAAACATGACATTCTTAGTGGAAGTGAGAATGACAAATGGCATACTCCCATGTACTATAGGAAGACTATTTCTCCTCACCTTTGAACAAACTGTGGTAAAAGACATCAATTCTCATGACACTAAATTACAATTTAAATTAGTGTAGTGAAAACTGAACTAAAAACTAAAAACTAAACAATGAATTTTAAGCAAAGGTGGAATGACCAAAAAACAACGGGAAAAACAAAACACCAATTTTTATGTTTGCATACTAAAAGTTTCTTTGCGTTTGAATTACATAATTTGAGAGTTGTCAAGAAGCAAGAAATACATTTTGAACTAGGAAGACTACAAAAAGTAATTGTTTTCCACATATTCTACGGGGTGGAGGGATTTATGCATTTTTTATATGAAAAAACTTATTAAAATGACATGGTTTAGGCACATAATTATACATGTCACAATTGTTAAACGCTATTTTTTTCTTTCTTTCACCCCTAGATATATCGAAGTGATTTTTTTGAGATATTAGACAATCGATCGTCTTTTTTTCCGTAGTAACCTATAAAAGTTCAAATGTTCAAAATCTTCTTTATCTATAATAATTGAAAGAATCTTTATGGAAAATAACAAAAGAAGAAATTGTATCTTACATTTTTGGATAATAGAATCCTGCTTTAGTAGTTACTATAGATTTGATTAGAGTGGTCAAACATAGAAGATTTTCTTTTAAAAATACTGAAAATTCTAATTTTATCCTAATTACAAACATAGAAATGATTGATATTTCTTTAAGTGGATGGTAGTGAAAATAATCATACTTTATTTCATTAGGTTTCAGAATGAGTGATAAATTAGAGCATTTCTATAAGTTGAATTCTCAATGTTTTTTGCTAATACTTAAGGTCCCAATGTGACTTTATAATTTTCTTTTTTGCTAGCATGACCATTAAAAGCTTCTTATTTAACTTTCAAATATCAAACAAGAGAACAAAATTGAAGCCAAGGTTGATACATGAGGTCTCAACCAAAATAAAATAACTTGTGTTTGAGAATAAATGTTTAGGCTAATGTATGAAATATATCACGAAATAAGTATCCATTTAATAATGTGGTAGACTATGCTATGCTATGGTTAGATTTGTTAAAAAGTAATTAAATAAATAATTTAAAATGTCATTTATTGAAATTTTCAGAAATTATGAGTGGTATTTATAACAGTGTAGAAAATATTAATGAAAATAATCTAAATTCATAAAATTCAAGATTATTGCAAACAACCTACCCAAGTACAAATTACATCACTTTCCATAACAAATAGAGAATTTAAAAAAATTAAAATTTTAAATTTTAAATTTTAAAAATAATTGTAATGAATTAATTTTTTCTTCCTCCTCTACCATTTAGGGTTTAGTCGCCGGCTGAACCCTAAATTTTATTTATTTTATTTGTAGGGTTCATGAACTCTAAACAAAAAAGAAGACGAAAAAAACGTTTTTTATTTTTATTTTTCTTCGGTGTGGGTGTGAGGTTTACGGCTATCACAAGAAGGAAAAAAATGAAAAGAAATGAATGAAGAAAAAATAGAAGAAAAAGAAGAGGACAAGAAGGAAGACAAGAAGGAAAATAAGAAGAAAACAAGAAAGAAGACAAGAAAGAAACAGGATAAAAGAAACAAGATAAAGGAAAAGATAAAAGAAATTATAAATATAAAGATAAAAATTAAATAGAAGAATTGTTTGTTTATAATGAAAGTGATTGTAGAAAGACAAAAATTGTTGTTTTTTTAGAGAACTTTTTGCACAAATTTTTTTAAGCAAAATTTGTTCATGAAATGAAGGCACTTGGTTAAGTGCATAAATAGCAAATTTTGTGTTGTAGTTGCAGAATCCCGAATTTCTTCTAGTGAGAGTCCATCAATGGGATCAATTTTTCATCAATGCCGTTGGACCCTTGGGGAAGTCACTTACTGTAAATTTTGATATATATGAGCGAACAGAGGGTATTTAATAGGGGGCTATGAAATAATTGGAATATTCTACTATTTATAGTATATTTATGGTATATCCATAGTATATTCTAGGAATATTCACAAATTGGTTTTAAAACACCCTATATTACTTCTAAAAATTTATAAATTTTATTTCAAAAAGACACCCTATATTTGTTCTCTCATGTTATCTAAATTTTTGACAGTGACTTCTCCGGGGCTGAACCACACATTAAGCCAAGGGGGTTGGAAGCATGTTTTCCATGGCGATCATCTCTTGGAAAACTCAATGACAACAATATTTTCACTTCGAAAAATTTGAAGTCCTCAAGAAATTGAGGGCAGTGGGAATTAGAACCTAGGTTGCTTAGAAATGTCACGTAGGACGAGTGTGTACAGTGAACTTTGAGTGGAATACCATCTGCACCTTGTTGCTTATAACTATTACTTACAATTTCCCTAAAAAATTCATACTATTTTAAGCAAATTTGTAATTATTTTGATTTTTACAAGGAAAAAACTTTTAAAAAACTTATAAAATTCATTTTTATTTACATAACTATAAAAATAAGGGTAAATAGGTTGAACATTAACTTATATGAGAAAAATACCATAAAATATAATATATTTTAAAATGTGAGAAATTGATGAGGTTTGATCGAGTAACTGTAGTGTGGACACTTAACCCCTAAGTGTCCCTAGCTTTTTTGGGCTTAAAATCATCATTGCTTTTGATGTGTTATAGGTCTAAATGTAAGTGAGGTATAGGAATGTCAACCGTACAATCTTGTAATATACATGTTGTAGAACATGTGGATCAAATTTGGAGTCATTTGGCCATATGGATTGCAAGATCATAGTGTTTTAGTGTAAACAAAGGATGCTGAAATTTTCCTAGCAACACAGTTAGAGGTGAAATTCGTTTTCAAAATTACTCAAATGAAAAAAAATTTAACTATAAAGTAGTTCAAAATCATCATATAAACACATTGGTACCAAAAAAACTCATGATTTTTTTTAAATGTGCCCTAAAATGGCCTTGCAATGTCAAAAAGTAGCACGAAAAGTGACCGATTTGACCCAAAAAGCAAAAAGTGTTCAAACTAGACTCGTGCACTAAAATGACTCCCAAACATTCAGAACAACATGGATTGACATGAAAATTTTACCATGATGACTAAACTTCAAGGGAAATCCAACCCAATAATTTTTTATTGAAAACGGACATGGGATGAAGGAGATACAAGCCCCCGAAGTTGCAGCCATCAAAATGCACAAAAACTGTTAAAAAAAAAGATACCTACTTTCAAATGATCACCAAAAATTCAATACATCTTGGATTGATCTGAATTTTTACCACACATTGCATACATCATGCGGTTTGTTTTTCCAAAATTTCATTAAAATCGGACACGTTGTGCAAAAGTTACAGCTCTTCGAAGGTGAATGTACCCCCAAAAACGTCCAAAATATGGACGTTGGGACGGTTAGGGGTTAAAAGGCCCTTTATCTGAAAGCCCCTTTAAATTAGCACACATTTGATGGGATGTGTTTAAATTACACAATGTCCAAATCCGAAATTTCTTGTACATTTACTATGCATTTTTGAATGTGCTTCTATGATAAAAAAATTATGGTCTAATTCCTTATATATTAAAAAGATATTTAAAAAAATTACCAAACCCTTTTAGAGACCCCATTGACGATGCTCTCCTCTTGTCCCACCTCACCTTGAGGCTTGAAAATGGGGGACCATATGAGGGGACCCATTTTCCTTTTTCTTCTCACTTTTAGATTTCGAAAATGGAATCCAATGTCCTTCCATCTAGTACATGCTCCGGTTGCTGAGCTGGAGTTTCCGGGACGTGGATGACGCTGACGTGGGCGAATTCGTCCGACGTGTCAAGGGCGAGTTGGCAAAGTGGAGTGAGGTGGCACGCTTTCGCATTTGTCACCATCCCTAAGCCTTCAGTTCAGTGTCTGCATTTTCTTCGTGTATGCAAAACCTTGACTTAGCGATGGCGATGTCGCAAGAACGGGGAAGGCGATGATCCAAGCCGGTTCCATAGCGGCAGTTCTTCACCGCCATGGGCACCACAAACGACGACGAGAATCAGAACAACAATCCTCGCATTCCCTACGCTCATGATAATGACGATGATTCCGAGGCCCCGCCTCTTCTGCAACCCGAGCTGGACCATGACCAGGTCGAAACATATCACGCAGCATTGTTCGCTCTGTGCTTGTTTCCCAATACAATTACGTTATGCGTTTTTCCGAGCTTGCTTTCATTGAATTGGTGGAGATTACTACTCACCAAGCATGGTTTTGAGCATTCTTTTGAAGTAGGTGTAATGGTTTTAAAATGACAAAAAATTCAATCAATTATATTTTGCCTGCAGCAGGTTGCGGTTGAGTATTCCAGCACTATCGACCCCAGCCACGTTATCCACCTCATTCGCCAGCTCTTGCCCGTGGCAGCATCACCCGACTCGGTCGATCCTATACCAGACCCTAAACCGAATGGCAAGGAGACCAGCGACAAGCTGGAGTCAGTAATTTCGGAGGAGGCGGATCCTGCTCCTGTGAATAATGCGGTGAAAGAGACAAAGGATCCGGAGAATGGTGCCGCGGATTTGGGCGTTGGAGGGGAAGATGATGAAGGAGTTGAGAAGGCGAACTTACCAGGTTCCTGCGGATTGTGTGAACAGGAGGAGCTTCGGGAAGAAGCCGGGTGTGTGCTCTGGGACCTTGCTGCCAATGAATCACAAGCCGAGTTTCTGGTAAGTGACATTGTTGTGTTCAGGGTTGGTGACAGAAACCTAACCCCTAAACCCTGAACTGGATTTGCGTCCAGCGAATTGTTGGTATACTGAAGGACATGTGTTTCTTAATACCTAACCTTCCTCATGTCTGTAGCAGTGATTTTTTTGTTGCTAATATTAGCCAAATTGCTACAAAAAATTTGGACTGGCTAATTGACACACAGAATTTTTGAAAAAAGGAAGGAATAATAGCCAGATTTCCAGCATGGAGTCAAAGATGTGTAGCCTCTTTAAACATAGGTATCACCCAGGTATTGCCCAAGTAGCACCTAGGTAGAACATGTGTATTACCCTGATATTACTTATACCAGTATACTAATATGAAAAGAGCATCCAAGGAGCCTGGATTGCTCTTCAAGCCATGGAAAAGTAGCAAAAATGCTAAACTGTCTCCTGACAAAAAATCACTGGTCTGTAGTGTCCTTCATCAATTTGTGATGTGAATGCAAGGAAGTCAGAGAAATGAAAACGTTAGGTAAAATGGAATACTGCATTTTCCAAAAACGGAAAACCAAGATTCGGAGTTAGACTCTATTGATTTTTTAAGTTCAGGCACCCTAAACCAACACCGAGTACGTACATTTTGAATTTGATGAACTTCATTGATTTCCAAGATTTTGTACAGTGTTGGACCAACCTTACTCTGGCTGGTTTTTTTTGAGAGCGAGACGAAGGATAGAATACATTTTAATGGAAGGTTTCAATGTGTTGGCCCAGGTGGACAATCGTATCCTCGAGGTTCTGTTGGCTATATTGCGCCTACCTCAGTCTGATCGGATGCGGGTATGCACTTTGGACCAAGAAGCCCAAATTAGGCCTCATATGTTTTTTTTAGCAGTTTTGAGTAAGTCCTATGTGGACTTCCTTTTGTTCAAATTTATATATTATTTTTTGACCAACACATGTAATGTTCTTCACTGATTTTGATGACATATTTTGTTTTTCCCATATGAATATTATATTTTTCGCAATAGAATTGATTGAATTTGTCATTTTAAAACCATGAATTTTTGGTCCTTTAAGGGTTAATCCAGGGCTTTCTTTTCTTGTTGGAAATTTTCAACGTGGTGGTTGAAATTGATATGCATTTCAGTTACATATCGTTTCATCATTGATATAGACTATACACAGACAGATATGTATATGGAGTTGGTTGCTGTGGCACTGAATATGAAATACTGAAATGTGATTGCTGTGTGACTTTTCATGTAGAGGTTCTTACAGTTTTAGGCATACGTAGAATTTCATTTGTATATGTCGAACAAGTTGATTTCTTAGACTCATATTTTTACGAACTCTGTTTCACAGGAAATATGTCTGGGAATTCTTGGAAATTTGGCTTGCCACAGCAACCCAGTAAAGGTTTTGGTGAATTTCGAAGGCCTAGTACAGACAGTCATCCAGCAACTCCAATTTGAAGATCCACCCAGCCTCTGTGAAACTTGCAGGTCATTATCGTAGTTACGCCCAACATTCTTTCAGCAGTGTTTCAGCAATTGTTTGTTTGTTTTACTTAACGTAGGTACTTCATGGTTGGATTTTACACGATCATGTTTCTTCTTCCTGTATTATTGAGTGGATATAATCTTGATATTCCACTCAGTTAGGGGTTTTTTTGTAGATTGCTGAGTGCAGGTCTACACAGTGACGCAGCAAGTGCTTGGATTAATGCGCTTCAACGAGAAGAAGTGCTGGAACGTATTATGTGGATCGTAGCCAACACCATGAATTCCCAGCTTCGAGAAAAGGTCTCACTGAGCCATTTGTTGTTATGTGAACTCATCTGATTAAACTATCTATGCTTGTCAAACTCTTTCTGATGGGGTTTTATTTTATTTTATTTTATTTTTATTTTTTGGTGTTGTTACTTCAGAGTACAGAGTTGCTACTGGCAATTGTGGATAGCAAGCAAGAAGCGTTTTGTGCTCTTCTTCCTATTCTTCTGCGCATGGGACTGCCAGAGCTCTTGACCGACCTCATAGAGTGTGAGGTTACAGCCATCATTGAAGGAACATCCACTTGCGGGTGTGAAACTGTTCCACCTTAATATTGTATTTAATGCTTTAATTTTTCTTTCTCTTTCACTAAGCGTTGTTAGATAGAATCTATTACATAACGCAGGCCGTGCATGCAGGCACACTCCTCACGACAGTTCTGCTGCCGGAATTGTCGTGCCGGACTGTGGCATGTGTCAACCTAGTCTATTATAATATAATACAGACTACACGCATGCAACGACGACAGTTCTGCCATTGGAACTGTCGTGTTGGACTTCGGCACGGGCCAACCTAGTACATACTGACCGGTGTTTGTTTTGATGCAGAGATGCTGTGCTAGACATAGTGCTACAAATCGCAGAGGCTCTTTCGCTGTCTGATGAGTTTGCCACCCGACTTGCCTCCAATAAAAAATTGTTCTCTCTGGCTTGCCAGGTCATTCGCCTTTCACACAAGGACGAGGTAACCGGTTACTCAAGCCTGCTTTGCTTTTTGGTGTTGTCATGTTGAAACTCTGATGGTGGTTTGATTATATGCTCCTGAAGCCGGTTGCTGATTCACTGCAATATTTATTTCTGGTGCAGATTGGGCCATCAGGAATCACTGGGACAGTTTTGATTGCAAATTTGCTCACGGAGAAAAACAGCCTTATTGGGGACTTTTTACAAGGTAATCCGTCCTCTTTGGTAACCCAACTTACAGTGTCGGTTAGCAAATTGGTGCTAACTGTGTCGATACCAATGCTTTAAAGTCCTAAACCTAGTTGCACCAACCAGTTAGCTACCTTGAAAGCCTAACTCCCCATTAGTTACCTTGCAAGGGAGGTCACACAATAGGTTAGTTAACTTCCAACTAGCAAATGGACCTTAACACCCTGGCAGTTAGCTAAATGGTGCTATTTGGTGGGACTCCCTCTAACGATGTTTTTTTGACTTGGGGCTTGTGGTGTTCAGATGGAACAATGGTCACTCATCTACTGGGACTACTGCCAACAGTCAGTGAAGATTCAGGAGCTCGAAATGCGTTGTGGAGCATTTTGCAAAGAGTGTGCCGGCACTTACAGGCCAGGCAGTCTGATGATGAAGCAGCCAATGCCAATTTGATGGCTGCTTTGGCTGAGGGGTCTAACCTTCTGATGAACGATCTGGATGATCATAGGGAGGATGATGAGCATGAAGACGAAGAACGCGCTGCTGCTGCTGTTGCTCCCAGCTGCGGCCGGCAAGGCAAGCTCGCCACTGTATCTTCCACTGCAAATCCTTATGAGTGTCAGTGTATAATCAGTGAATATAATACTTTTTTTTTTTTTTTGCATACCAGTCCCATCACAAAACACCCCCTGCACTATGTTCCTAATGTTAAGTACTAGGCATTCGATCATGTGGCCTTCTTATTTTTTAGTTAATTTTAGTGTAATGCAAATTAAATGGTGTTAACTCAATGCCTAGTGTCATTGGCATTAATTTGACAAATATGGAGTATTAAGTTAAAAGGAAATCAACATGAACTTGACGTTGTTTTAATATTGATCTAATGTTCTACTAGATTAACATTAACCTACCATTCATAACTTTAATGGGAGATCTTTTGAGTTGTGAATGTGATACAACTTTTGCATAAAGTAGGAACACCTAAAATGGTCAATTTAGCATAGTTGGGGGCACCTTTTTCAAGGTAGAATATTTTTGTAGCAAAAATGATGATTTTTAGAAGGATTTTTTTTGGATAAGCCATGTAATTGCTATGAATGTTCAAAGTGGAAGTTGCTTAGACCACTTAAACCGTCCCATAAACTTGTCAGAAAACCAATCTCGATGAATTAAATTTGGGGACAGTTTAAAAGCACTTTATGGGATGGTTTCAAAGCAGGAATGGGTGCATGGACAGAATTGTGTGTTTCTACTTCACTAATGCTCTCTTTGGTTTCACCTTGACATAGAGAAATTACAGATTGTGAATGTTGTTCAGGTGATGGAAAACTGGTTAGCTTCAGATTCCCAAACCGAGAACGCTGGCGGTGCAGAAGTTGCGCGCATTGTACAAAATGCATGCCAAGTGCTTGGAAACTACTCGGCCTCTCCAGATTCGGTCATGCATGATCAGGTTTTAGGGAGGTAGCTACAAAGTTTAATGGACAGGGATTTTAATAGAGGTCGCATACAAAAGTTGGCAGGTACAATTGTCCCTCTTTATTATGGCATGTTTGGGAAGCCCTAACTTCATGGTGGCAGGATGGATTAGTCACAGAAATGACTTATTGCATGTGTATTGTTTGAAACAATAATATCATCATATTATGGAGGGTAGATTTTAGTCTGTTTCAACGGCACCCAGTGATGTACATCGAGATTCTTTGTGACCCAGTTTGAAGTCCAGTAGTGGGACAAACTCATCAAGAAATGAATTCTAGAGTCTGACCTACTTATGATATTAATGCAGGAGTACTCATCAGGCTCTAACACCCCAAGGCCATATACGTGCATTCTAGAGCAGTGTTGTCTGTCCACCTTTTTTTCATTGTCAGAGGGAGATAAAAACAAGATTCCCATATGGGAAACGCGGACAAATTTCCCACAATTGTAACTTTCCCAGATCAAAAATACACTACAATCATCCCAAGAAAGGTACAATTGTAGGAATTTTGTCCCACTTCCCATATGAAATCCCATGTGGGAATGCCTTTATCTCTCCCTGTGTGTAGCTGCACTGTGGTTGGCATTAAGTACACTTGGGGTTGGGTCCAAGGTGTTGGGTAGCTTCTTTCAAGAATGTTATGACTGGGCATTGTAGGATTTATTAACATCATTTACAACATTTACAACACAACTCTTTAGGTCTTTAGGGATTAATATTATCTATTACGCCATTAGTCTGGAGATAATTGTCCCAATTTTTGAATTTTTTTTTCCTAGTTTTTTTCCTATGTTGTATACTTCAAACGTGAGTCCTATCCACTTCAAACGGGGCGGACAATGAGAGTGACACAAAACTACTTAGTACTAATAAAGATAGACCGTTTTTTGTGTACTAAGATGGCAAAAACTAGGACAATTAATTCTAGATAGAAGGAGTATATAATATAGGTTTTGCACACATGCGTGCAAGGATAGTTCTGTTGTTGGAATTGTCTTATTGGACTTTGGCACGGGACAACTTAGTTGCATTAAATACTTTTTTCATAAAATATCTACAATCAAGCAAGAAGAAAATATAGTTTGGAAAAACAATATCATGTAAAATGTAAAAATATATACAATACCCCAAATGTACAAGGGTTGTTTAAGTGGTAATCTACATAGTAAGCCTAATAGTACGGATTCTAGCATCTTGTATAACTATCAATCATATTTGTCATTTGAAGTGCCATGTAATTGGGAATTATGTCATCACCTAGACTTTGAAATATTGACATGTGGGATTTCTACTATTCCATAGTAGTGCACTAGATAACATTGTTAATCAATCTTGTAAATGTGGTCGCATTGTCCACAATAGTGTGTCAATTTGTCCATCACGGAGTTCATGATCTAGCAACAATATGAAAGTGACCGATTCCAACCAAGTTGGATAGACTTGTTGACTAGAAAAGATTGAACATGATATACATTGGTATTGAAGTAACTTAACAAACCTGTGTGTAATCAAATGAGTTTATGAAAAAACTATTATTAAAAGAGTGAAGTTGTGGTTGTGGCCAATCCATATTTGCATCAACAATGTTGGATGATGGCTTTTGGAATGAGATGTCACTAGTTAATGAGCAATTGTTGTAAGGCATCATCTGCAATATAAACATTATCCACAAACATGTTACAAACCTATGTCAATGATATAATTCAATTCCAAACTTTACAACTAGTGCAAAAATGTACAAATACATCAACCCACATTCATAAGTGTCACATAATCAACATCCAATACATCTTTAAAAAAAATTTAAACATCATAAAAAGAATCTTTATCATTTAATGCAAAGGGAGATCTCTGTGGTCAAAGTGATCATACGGAGGAAAACCTCACCATGTATTATGTATTGTGATAAATAGAATTTCTTTACGATGTTGCTCACCTCATTTTTAGAAACGTCCATGCTCATCGGCTCTTGCGCGCAATAATATTCATGGTGGTCATTCCGAACGAGATACTCAACATCATCCAGCCAAAGCGCATTGTCCCCAATTTCGTCAGGAAAGAATACTTTCAACTCTTCCGACAATGACGAAGACACGGACGGCGCATTCATTGTCTCATCAATTTGGAGGATATCGGCTGCATAATTATAAGACTTAGGAAATGACCCCAGTGTGTCAAAACTGTAGGGCTCCCATTGAAGTTGCTCGTCCTCGGAATTGGAGATGCTGCTCAATACGTTACTATTCTCACATGAGATTTGTGGATGGAATGAAAATTCCTTCGTTGGCTGAGCGTAGAAATTAGTCTTAAGAACGACTGGAGCCTGACGTGAGGTTACGACGGACACACTATCATTACTGGGGGTACTGAAACTGGCTGCGTATTCTTGGGCTTTTCTTTTCACAAAAAGAGTGATGTCCTTGAACATGGCATCATTTCCAAGATGGTTCAAATTGAGGTGGGCCGGTATGGTCTCGGAGTAGGCGTCCAAGTTTAAGCACGGGCAGTTGGGCGGCCGTTTCTTCTTGCACTTGAGAAGCTTCCGGGCAGCATCCACTGCCCGGGCAGCGCCCACCTCAGTGTCGAACGTGCCCAACCATACCTAGTTGAATGGCAAATTTTCTGTTAGAATGGCAAAAAGATTTGTGCAGTTGTACAAAAGATTTAAAAGGAACAACAACATTTTTGGCAATTAGAAATTTGTTAATTTATCGTCTGTGAGGGTCAGATTCTTGAATTTCTATGTCAGATTTTGAGAGATCCATGTCATTCTAAACCAGTCACAAGATGACATGAGGCACTTTTTCATTTTCTTTTTAATAAAAGGAATTAGTTTATGTTGAAACTGACCACAATGTATAATACTAATTCATCGTGTTTATTACCTTCTTATCGACCGCTTTCCACTCCGCCACTCGAATCTCAGCCACCCACTTGTGGAGGTCTGATCGGAATCGCACCCCAAAGTGTTTGGAGCTTTCTTTGCCACGGGACTTCTTTGGAGCTGACTGCCCTTTGAATCTCAAATCCCTGCAACAATAACTTCAAATCATATATTTGACTCCTCCGAGGAACACATCAATTTAAAAGAATTGAGTCACAAACGACCATTTAAGTCACAAGAGACCAGTTTTAAAGAACCAAATTCCTAGTGTGGTTTCCAAGTTTTATTCAGTTCCGAAGGTACTTGACCACCCATGTGTAGCAAACCATCCATATCTACAAAGTAGTCGACCACCCATACACTTATCAAGATCATTCGCTTGTGCCAACAAGGTAATCTTTTTGGTCAAACCTCTCTAATAACACTGTAATTGCACATTCCATGCATATCCTCAAAATCTGTCAAGTTGTATACACATCTAATTAGACAACTTGACATGTGAAAGTTGTGAACACATGAGAGAGTGCATTTAGAAGCCCAAGGCACGATTGAGTGACATAGTACATGATCTATCACTATACAAAACCAAGGATGGTGCAATAGTAAAATTAGAGTCATGATGAAGACTTGAATTTCTTCTAACAGTTGAACCGATTGTTAACTGTTGTCACATAATACATTTGTCATTATACAAAACCAAAGTTTTGTAAGGATGTGTACAATAGTGAATACATGAGATGTCCAATCTTCTCTGTGTGTGTTAATGTACTATGGCCTCACCATTGGGAGTAAGCACAAGAATAGGAGCAAGAGTTGACATTGTGTAGTCTACTCGCACATGGAAAGTACACACGTAGAGCTGCTAGAGCAAGAAGTAAGAGTCAAATGACAAATCAACGAGTTCTGCATTTGATCATCTTCTCTACAAATGAAATCTGCAGTTTGAATTTAGCTTTGGAGAATGCTGTGTCAACATACCTGTGGACATGGCCTCGACCATGCAAGAGAGACAAGTTGGACCTCTCCTTCTTGCGGTAGCCATTGCTCGACTGTAAGAGAAATTGCTGAAGCTCCGAAGCTGGGTCGTTCTGTAAGCAGCAATTCTCTGGCATCTCGTCGGTGCAATCGTTCGATCGCCTACAAATCAAAGCAAAGCAAATGGAATCCTCAAGCAATGCAATCCAGCAGGCTGTGCTATTGATTCCTCTTTGTCGGTACTAGTCTTTTCGAACTCTCAACACTCACTGTAATGGATTCAATGAGTGACGAGATCGATCAATAGTATTCACATGAACACACAATGGTGACTGTCTGTGACAATCCATCTTACAAACTGACAGAGGCTCCGTCACTTTGTTAACTCCTAATGTCTGTACAACTCTGTCTGTCGGTAGGACGAACTCTCTCAGTGTCTGTAACAATGATCTTTTAAAGCGGCAGACTAATAAGTTCAATACAACCTTGCTGCAGACAGAAGCAATCAGAGTCAACAAGGATGACTGTCGTCCGATTCATTGCAGAGCTTTACTAGTTATAATGTAATGAGTCGGTTGAAAATCAGGAAACTTAACACTTTTTATAGAGCTTTGTGGATCTATTTACCTCCAGACAGTGTGGTGTCCCACCCTTGCACCGCCCTGGACGGATCAGCCGCTACCGACAGACTTCTGAAGTTACTCAAAATTCGGATTAATTGGTTAAATGGTATACAACACTTGGCAATTTGGGGGAAGTAATTAAAAAGTTTACTGTTCTGGAATTGGAGGTGAGCATTCTCCGACTCCAAGAGATCATCGTGAATAAGGGCAGGCTTCCATGTGAGGATCGGTCGGGTGAAAGCCGCTAGAAGACAAGAATTCAAGTCTTAAAAACCACTGATGGTGCACCGGTGTTTGCAAGAATTGAAACCATACTCCTGGGTTTATCCATTTCCGTGGTGTATTGGTAGCTTCTAGCTTTTCAGGACCCCCCACCGATACATGGAAGGAGGCCCTAAAAAGTCTTTTGGGATAGTTCTACTAACTACAACATGGCATTAGAAAGGTGTACTTAATTGGTGCCTTCTAGGCAAGAATGGCTTCTAAGCAAAGGGCTTTGCACCCTTGTTTCAAAAAGAAAAGAAAAAAGAAAGGTGTACTTGGAGCGCAAAGCTACAGTGCTATATTATGGTGCCAAAAGACTCATTTGAGTACCAAGCTTGTGTCCAAATGGGTGTGGTACTATAGCTTTGACTCATTGGTTAAGGGAATACAAAAGATGAGGGAAACAATCTTCTCTAAAAGAATTATATTTATTTGAGTAACGTGTCAATCAATTATTGTAGCTGCATTGTAGTAACTACACTTGCCTACAATAGTTGGTTGAATACCAAAAGTTTCATTTGAGGATTTGAGTCAAAGAATGGAAATGTTAAGAGGATTGGGACATAGATCTTGAATACCTTGATTTTTCCTTGAGTTAGCAAATGATCCCAAGGTGTTAGCAGTTCTTTTCAAGAACGTTATATATCAACTCTGACATCACCCTATCCAGTAGCTTGGAGAATAGAGTCCCTATGACTTGGGTTGTTAAAGTAACTGACGACCAACCATTAAAGTTTGAACAAACTTGAGAGTTTGTTGATCAAAATGTGGAATATCATCCCAAATCAAATGGTTTCAGAATTGTACTTTGTAGTGTGGCCTTTTGGTCACTAGCAATTAAATGTACTTTCCTTTAGAGGTGATCTTTGCTATGTGTCTACTTTCTACAAACATTAGTGCAAATGGCTTCGCCATTGGAAGTAGGGGCCTACTCAAGTACAAAATAGGGACAAGTTCACACTATGGAACTTGTGCACTTGTAGAAAGGGTGGTTTCTGAACACCAAAAAATAGTATCAAAGCCTTGGGCACCAAGGCTCTGATACTATTCCTAGGTGCCCAAAGACCATCCTTTTTACTAGTGATGCTCACTTGAAAAATTCGTGTGAGGGACTCCTATTCTCTCTTGAGAATTAGGGTTTTAGTGCTATAGTGCTATTGAATAGAATAAGGTATGTATACTCATAATGAATAGTGAATCCAAAATCAACACTACATACGGATCACTATCATGCATTTGGAAGCATCAAATGTATGACAATGGTACATAGTGTTGATTTTTGGTTAATTGCGGTTTTAGGTGTGCCTACCTTCATGTTAAAGCAATGGATATTATACACTCCAATTTTATTTTATTATCACACCCTCCAATATCACATTCCGGCATTTGTAGAGAATAAATTTTGTTGTGTGAGCATGTGATTGGACACTTTCCATTTTAGTACCTCCTTTTTAGTAGTGGAATTACATTGTTAGAACTACATACAATGGTGGTTTGGATCAATTCCTCCCTAGCTAGACACTGAATTAAATTATATTTTCACTAACAGACAATTACTGTGCTACAAACATAACATTCAGTAGCATGTGTTGGATATGCCTTTTAGTTTCATCCAACAAGATAAGCAAAGTGGATGAAGAAGAGATGGGGAGGGAATGAGATGGTGGACACATGGCAAACATAAGAGATCAACGTTTTCCAACAGAAGGATCTACATTTATTACTCCCATGCTCGCAAATGAGATGGTGGACATATGTGCTACTCACTTACAACTGGAAGTTCCCAATACTTGCAACTCCATGTAAACATGGGTAGCTACTGATTTACTTTGTTAAAAAATGCAAAATATGTTGGAGATTCGTTGGTAGCCTAGGGCAGAGCCAAACTCTACTACTGAAGGTTTGAAGTGAGAGAGTAACTCTAGCCTTGCTAGGAATGAAGATTGTTGGAGGAAGTGCTGCTAACTGGACCACTCTAAGGTTTAAAAACTTTGTTTACTCTTGTAATCAAGCAGATTTTTATGAATCCATGTCTTCCTTTGCAAAAAAAATCCTTAAAATCATTGATGTGCTATATATTGTAGGTGGAGGCACTAGTTGAAAAGTGATACTTAGGACACCAAACTACATGGTGCTACACTACCATTTGGGCACTATAGCTTCATGCTCCAAGTACATGTTTCTACTAGTGAGGGCAAGGTTGGCACATTTATATTGAATATTAAATTAGGTTTGACAAATGAAATATTTTGTGAATATTTTCTTTGTCACTATTAAAAAAATCCATTTTTTTACATTTATACTTAGAAATATTTCATTTGCCCTCTACCTACAGTACTGTATTTCATCATGAATTGGGTCTTGTGCGACTTGCATTAACCCCTCAAGGACCAAGGCTGATTTTCCAAGTTCGGTCAACTCACTGTGGAATGAGTATTGATCCTCAATTCTTCAGATTTTTTGTGGTGATTCTACTCTTTGTAACGAAGATGGGATGGTAATTTACGTACGTAGGTGATGTATAAATCAAAAGATACAATCATGGAAAGGTGAAAAACCTAACTGCAGGTAGCTCCTGAAAATTTTCATACAATGAGCTATGCATCTAAATTTTTGCACACAATGAGCTAACACCCTCATGCACACAATTGCCAAATTCATTTTACCAAATTTGAGACTAAACTTTGCATTTGCGGCATTTTCAGAAAGTTTCAAATATGGGCAGCAAGCTAAAAAAAAAAGGTGCAACCAACTTTGAAGCTTATAATCTTACTATTGAAGAACCCTGAACGGTTGAAAATTTGTAGGTGGTAATAAATTCAAGTTGCTTGAAATATCCTACGGTTGGATTGGTCTAAAAGGTCATAGATAAAAAACTATTTGTCTTTTTATGAAAAGGGGTACTTTGGAGTGTTTGGAGAGGAACATAGTTGTGGTCCTTTAGGGATTAACCCCTAAACGTCAGAGCGTCCAAAAACTGGACGACTAACAGATTCAAACCCTTCTCACGTTCTCATCAATGCTTGGATGAAAGTCATCCAGTTTTTGGAGATTCTTCACCAAGTTGTTGTCTTATCTAACGGTTGGATTTAGTCATACTTGATTACATATTTTTCTAAAATTACAAGTGTAGAAGTATGTCAAGTTGTTGACCAAGCCAAAATTGCATTGACTGTAGTTCAAAAGTGGCCTTGCAAAAATGAGGTCATAGATTTAAGAAACACAAAAATTTCTAAGAATCACCACGTTTAAGAGTATCTCACTTCAAATTCATTCCAACAAATTTTACTCAAAAAATATTAAAATTTTGTTTGTAATCAAATTTAGAAGGAAATTTTAATTTTAATTTTCAAATTTTATAATTAAATATTGGTGATAGTATTAGTGAATCAAACCGTACTAATGGAATTTAAAATTCAAAATCTAGAACCTTCATTTGTATATCAATTCCAAAATATTCTTCTAAATAGTAGTTTATGATGATTTTTCTCAAATTGTCGATTCTAGGGACACCCTGGTACGTTTAGGGGTTAAATTTGAGGACTTATTATTGCTGCAGACACTTTTAGTAAGTTCAGTTGTCTGTACCTGTTTTCGGACTCAGTCCATTAGGAAACAGGAAGCTCAGTTTTCAAGGACTTCAGACAATATCAGACGTCCTTTGTTAAGTTATGCTCTCCATTTTGCACATCTATCTGGAAGTTTGAATCAGTATTGTACAGACAGAAGCATTCTCCGGAGTATTCTCCGAAGTTTCTGGTATTGAGGTTTTCCAAGTGAGACATGACTACTCCCAATCAATGTCCGGGAAGATCCGACAGTTAGTGTAAAATCAGCTGAATGAAATTGCCAAATTGTCAAATTACCAGTTGAAACTCATAGTTTAAGGTTAAAATCTAGATAAATTTTGTGATACTTGGGTGCTATCTAGGTGACACATAGGTAATAACCGGATGGGTTTTTGTCTAATACCGGTTGCTTTTGTAATATATTGGATTATAGCCGGTTCCCTTGGAGAACTCCCCGTTCAGTGCTCCCAATAGACTCTTTATTGTCAATGCCCCACTAGGAGAGAGACTACGGAAACGCATCGTTTTCAAGGAGTTGCAATGGTTGAACAGTATAAACAAGCCATAAAAGTGAATCTAGGGTAAATACTAAGGCATAGACTATGCAACTAGCTGCTTGTTCAACATGGGTCTTTGGATCAACATTATGATTATTTCATATTTTTATTATTGGTTTTTCAATGGAGTAGACATCTTGTAGTGACCTCATCTCTAAAACTACACAATTTAACATCACTAGTAGAAAGGATGGTCTTTAGTTGGGCACCAAGGAATAGTGTAAGAGCATGGTGCCCCATGCACTAGCATAGTGCCAATACGGGCCTTGGGCACCATGCTCTAGCACTATTCATTGGTGCCCAAGTACCTCTTTTCTATTAGTGCATCAACATGGTAGTGCATATGTAGTCCTAAATTCAATAGATTCTTGTCCTTGAGGACCACACAACTTGTGGGCAACGCATGTACATATATCCAGTCACATCCTCAATAAGATAACAAAACCTAAAGTGAACAGAATAGCAAAACGACCAAGTAAAAAGAGACATTCGAGGAGACATTATTGAGAAAAAATAAAATAAAAGTGAAGAAAGTTTTTAAAGAACTTTAATAGTGAATAGTAGCCTTGGATACTAAGCTTTGGCACTATTCCTTGGTGTCGTAAAGATCACCTTTCTATAAGTGATTGTTCACTTTGCACGATTTTCCACCGTTACATGCCTATAACGATGCACTGCATCGTTACACCTTCCGCGATGCTTTAACGCCAAATTCTCACAGAGCTTAACGAGAGTGTTTGCAACCTCTAACTCGTGAAAATGAGCTGACACGAAGCATTATTAGATCTGGTCGCAATTCCAATCCTATTTTACCACAAAGATCATTTTTTGGAGTTTTTGTACTCATTTTTTGCTCAAATCAAGTAAAGTATCTATAATGAGAGGCACATTGACGAGAAGCTTCTTTCAAGATATAAATTGCCTCTAGATTCCAATAATTAAGTGAGTTATGATTCATTTTGTGTTTAGTGGGGTTTGGAGTATGACGTCATCCTCCATTATACAATATAAGGTGGATGACCAAATAGCCGACGTGTACTATAAACCAACAGTAGAGAAAACCGAAAAGAAGAGAGGTTGCAACAGGAGTCAAACATGAGTCTTGGCACTTAAAATATGATCCACTGTCACATATTCTCAGTGAATAGTAACTTGGTCTCCAATTAAATAGCAAATGAGGGTTGGGGGAACGTGTTCGCAATTGAGGGTCCCGTAGCCAAGACATTGTCAGGTGCTTGTTTTAGAGTATTTAGAAACTCAACTTAGTCTCAGTTTTGCACATATTCTCTGCTCAACACGAGTTTTGAACTGAGTTTCCTCTTTGAGAGCTTCTTTTCGGTTAACTCTAATATCTCCAACATGTGTTCATTGAAAGCTTCTAATCCTATACCTGTACTAGATTTGCGTGAAAAGCTTAAAGCATTGGTTTATGCGCCATCCACTATACCTCGGGTGCCGGTTTAAACTCAAGCTTTGCTTCCAATAATTTAGTTCTTTTGTTATTTGTGGTGGACGCTAGTAAAGTCAAGCTTCCATGTGAGGATCAGGCGGGTGAAAATCGCTTGAAGAAAAGAAATGAGGTCACAAAAATCACCCATACTCCACCCATTTTGACACAGATGGAAAACCAACTCTTGAATTCACCCATTTCGACAGCTTCCTGCTTTTCAGTGGCCCCCATGGATACATGGAAGCCTGGCCTAAGTTAGCTGTAGAAGAGAAGGTGCCCAGAAGAAGAGAATGGCAGACACTGTTCACGGTAATGCAGCCCAAAACTCAGGCTCCAATGTACTTCTGCCGGCACAAATAGGTTCCTAGAATCTAACGAGCTGCCACGAAACTGCTCCAACTCCGGTTAAACAGTTAACTCCGGTTAACCGCAGTTAACTCCTGATGGTTGGACCTATGACCGTGGAATCATGCTTTTACCTATCACACTCAAATTTGCTGCTGTAAATAATACAAGAATTCAACTTTATATTTTTAGTAGATGAAGCAATGTGTCTACTACAAATCACAAATTTTTCATAAATTTTGATGAAATTTTGATGATTTTTTGAATTGATTGTAAAGAAAATTCATATCAATTGCAAAATGTACTAAAAAATTCCGATTTTCTTACCAACGGTGTAAATTACAATGAATAAATTTTAGTTAATGAAAATCATCTCTTTATCTAAATTTAGATTTTTTGCTATACCATGGTAATACCCACGAACTTATAAGTGCAATAAAACAATCAATTTTCAAAGTATTTCAAAAATTGGAAATGGAGTAGAAACTAGACTTGGCAAGCTTCATTTTGTTAGCTAAGCTCAAATGCAATAGAACTCATTTCCATGGCCTAAATATAATTTAAGCAGAAAAAGCAGAAAAATCCAAAATACACTATGCGGTGAACCATTTTTACGACTCTTTTGTAGTTGGGACCCCATATAAAATCTAAAAATAGCTTGAATGATCTCGGAATTTAACTTGAAGAGGTGGCTTCACAAACAGAATTGGATGGAAATCATCTACATAGCAGTTGGAATTGAATAGTCAGTTCCATTCATGAGCCAGATTTTGGTCTGGGCGTTGTTTAGGGTTAACCCTTTGAGGTCTAGATGATGTGCCGATTGCAAAGATGTGTTATAAAATGTTTGATGAATAACAGAAATGGAGTTGATATACAAGGTAAAGTTGTTAAAGTCAATATGTAGATCACATTTGTATGGTTGGATTTATCATGCTTTTTTTTATTGATGTTTTTTAATTATTTTTTCAAGGGTTTCTTTTGAAATTCAATTAAAATTTCCAAATTTCCAAATTTTAATTAAAAATTGTTGTAAAGAATTTGAAATAATATGCACTATAAGACAATATAGTTTTCATTATTTGATTCTACTTACTTTGAAAAATCATTTTTAAGATCTCACTTTTTGAACTAAGAAAGAAACTTGACATAAACCACTTTTATTATTTAAAAAAAAATCATAATGTCTTATTTTGAAGATCCGTATTGTACAAATGATAGTCAACTAGCACAAGAACCAAGAGAAATTTGGATGATTGAAAATGTCATTGGATGTAGTAATGTGAATAGTTGGAATCTGTTTAGCATCCATTATATGGACACAAGCTCGTCAAAGGGTTAAGCCCTTTAGTCACATGTGCCAATAAAAAAAATTAAAAAAGCTTAAGTTTGTCCCCATATGATTTAGTCAAAACCAGCACATTTATTTATTTATTGACCAACACATGGAGTGCTCTTCATTGATTCTAGTGATATGATTTTTTTTCTCGTGTAAATTATGTTTTCCACAATATGATCAATCAAATCAATCATTTCTAACCATGAAACGTCAATAAACTCAAGTATAATCCACATTAATTGCAATGAATAGTGTAGCTAGAAGAAGATGACTGAGATATAAACACCTAAAATTGTACTTTTAATCAATATAATTCAACATACTTGAACTCATCACTTTTTTCAAGGTAGAATATTTTTGTAGTATGAGCCATTGAAAATGACAATTCTACAAGAAAAAAAATAGAATTTGTGGATAAGCCATAATGTTGTTATGAATTTTCAAAGTATAAGTTGTCTAAACTATTTAAACCCTCCATAAACTTGTCATTAAATCAAACTCTATTATATCCAAACTTAGTTAATGAGAGTTAAATTTGGAGCTGGTTTCAAAGCACTTTGTGATATGATTTTAGAGCAAGTCTACAGTGTAGAAATGGGTGTAGGGACGGAATCGGGTGTTTCTACCTTAAATGATGTATAAGTTAGAAATACCATAAATTGAGAAAATAAGGTGTTTTGCATCTTAGAAATAGGAGTTTGATCAAGGACTTATTTTCCCTAGATAGAGAAGAAGAAACCATGGAGAGGCAAAGTAATTCCATATTTTTTGCCAAATAGAAAAATTTCTAAAAGGAAATTTTGTCAAACCCCCTTCTCATGTCCTAGACTTGTCTTAAACTGATAATTGATTGATCCTAAATTGATAAATGGGCTACCCCATCACTCTATCCGAAATTTAAAAAATGCAAGAAGCCAATTGGTTGACACTAATCTCTCTAAAAATGATTTAAGGTCAATTTACAACACGGTTTCAATGGCAGTCTATGACACAGTCTTTGGAGGTGTCTCAGTTTATGGTATTTCTACTGGGAAGGGCTAACCAACCCCCATAGTCGTACTGGAGGAAGAAAACCAAAACCAAAACTTTCCCCCTATTTTTGGACATGGTGGGTCTACCTAGGCTATTTTGAAGTCACATACCCCAAATATAGAATTAACATTTCCAAAAAAGCACCTAGACCTCAAAAATGAGAAAACTAGAAAAATGGATGGCACAAGTACGGGGGTTGGTTTGCCCTCCTCTATTTCTACCTTACCGTACCTTAGGGTCATATTTGGTAAAAACAATTCTAAAAATAGATGCTGGAATTTTTGAGAAATTATTTCTCAAAAAAGTTAAGGGAAAATAAATGGATTTCGGGGTATACTCGTTTTGCCGAAACCTGTTTTTAGAAAATATTAATTATTTGACGGAGGGTCGATGAAGCTGCCCCTAAAGTGCGGTTGTCACAGGAAATGTGGTGAATGAGCTCAGTAAATTTCAAGTGAAGGAATATTAATTTTGCAGTGTTTCTTGTGAATGATACCTGCAGATTGAATGATCCTCAGCAGACATGTGAGTTTGACCAAGTCCGGATTGCGGGGATGGTCGGTCTCTCCGGCATATCCCACCACCAGCCTCTCATGCGTAAGTTACTTGTAATTTCATCAACATTTTCAGTGTAAGCAGTGTTTTTCCACAGGAATACCATATTTGCAATGGAGTTTGCTAGCAATGACGGACATGGCAAGATGAGGGATGTGAATCCACATGGGCTCTGGGGACGGGTACCCCGGGTTAACTGGGGAAGAATGTACCCGACAACAAGGACGCGGGGTAGCGTGGTCCGCGCTCCCCGGAAATCACTATCAAAAATTTAAATAACCATGAGAGAACAAATATAGGGTGTATTTTAATCATTTGAGATAAAATCTATAAATTTTTAGAAGTACTATAGGCTGTTTTAAAACCAATTTGAGAGTATATTATGAATATTCCTAGAATGTACCAGGAATATATCATAAACATACTATAAATAATAGAATATCCCAATTATTTCATAGCCCCCCATTAAATACCATGTGTTCGCTCATATATTCCAAAATTCACACTAAATGACTTCCTCGAGCCCGCGCTTCAGTACAGGTGGCCTGCTCGGTGGCCTGCGCTTCTGGCCCTATGCAAAGCATGGTTGTTTTGGTCCACTCTAAGCAACAACACAACCACTTCACTAGTCAGAGCGTTGTGTGAGCAAGGGATGTGTGATAATCAAAGATGATAACTACACCAAAGAAGAGATTGAAAATTAGGGGACTTATGCTATAAAGTTCATGGCTCACGATATTGAATCAATGAAATTAAACATGATTCTTAGGGCCGCTTCACACTATGGCCGTCCAAGTTAGGAGGTTGTAGGATTGAATGGCCAAACTTTGTTGAGAGTCCAAAGAAATGGGCTTGAAATATGTAATAAAATATGGAAATTGGAGCCTTTGGCTTGTCGTAGTGTGAAGCCCCAAAGGCCAAGTCCAAAGTCCAAAGTCCAAGCTATTTGCAAAGTTTCAATCCATAAATAAAACAATCCATGTATGTTTTTTCTATTTTTGGAAGCATGGACGTGTGGATGAGGTAACTATAGTAATTGCTTATTTCAAGTTCCCTTATGTGGGGTGAGCCCTTCACTTATGTAGTTGATTATTTATCTCAAGTTCCAAATCTAGCTCTACAAGAATGCATGTATGTTAGAGACCAAGGGTTGCAAATGAGACTCTTTCACAAATTTTATAGTAATATGGATCTACATGACACGTCATGATTCCGATTTATTTTAATCTAAAAAGGCCAAGAGCACAGTGTCAGTTTTATTTTTTAATGAAAACAATTTGATGGCCTCTAGATCAACGTTTGGGTTTCCATTCTTGTTTGACCCAAATTCCCCTCGAGAACCCGTTGCCTTGGCTCCTTCAAGGTCAAAAAGTGCTGCCATGTAGGTATTTTGGGGGCGATGGCCTTTGAGCTTTGGCCTCTAGTGTGAAGGGTCAAGAAGCCAAATCTTAATTTCTTGCAATCTGATTGGTGGAATTCAACGGCCTCTCGACCTTTGGCCCTTAGTTCTAAAATCCTATTGTTATGCATGTACACATAAAAATTAAAAATAAAAGTTTTGCGTCTTTTTTACGGTAACAATAAATATTTATATAGTGTGAAACGTCGAAATATTAATATAGGTCCCCTTAACCCCTAAACATCTTCACCCCTCTCCAAATTCGGCAGTTTTGCAAAGATGCATCATAAAATGCAATGCAAAGGGATATTCTAAACTTGATGTATGAATAAAAGTTTTACATTATCAATTTTAGATTCTATCCATACAGTTAGATCTGCATTGCTATCACCAATATTTTTGTATAAAATTTGAAACTTGAAATTGAAAATTCTTTTGTAGTTTGATTACAAATAAGATATTAACAATTTGTACATAAAATTTGTTATGATTGGTAGAAATGTAATAGTCTAAGTGTAGTGATTTTTGGGGATTTTTTGGTTGCTAAATTTTATGAGTCAATTTTTTTAAGAGCACTTCTACACTGAAATCCTCGAAATTTTGGGTGAATCACTACTACATGAAATGAGGCATAGAAATTTTTCAAATCATCCCCTTTCTAATCGGATCACACATGCATGAAGCTAACTTTCCACAAAATATATAGTAAAAAATCCACACTGCAAAAAGTCAATGACAAATGAGAAATCTGAGTTTGATTCTCTCGATCGTCCACATTCTCCAAAATTGGACGTTTAGGGGTTAATACCCCTATTCAGTATAGAAGTGAGAAGTTATTGCAACTCCCAAAATATGTGTGGCTTCGGTAGCATGTCATGACTCACCTGTCTAATTGTTCTCTGTTGTCCACGGAGAAATCCTAACAACCAAAGAAGTCAATGAAAGCTTTAGAGTTCTACACCAAATACAATGTTATTACACACATTTGGAGACTGCCCATTGCAATTGACACAGAATGCCGCATCGTCCTAGATCTGAAATTATGAATCTATCATAAATCGTCAGAGGAACTGAGCAAGTGTAAATGTGGATTGCATCACAAAATTTTGCCAAACAATGTCTCATTTATTCACTCCATGTGCTTTAAATGGTATGGTGTTATGTGAAGCTAGAATATTTGTTACAGTAGAGGACAGAATTGAATGCGACATATGTTTCATACCTGCCATACAGCGCTGGAAAGCATATAAGGATTGTGCCTAGACTAGTCATGCATGTTGAGCATTGTGCGTTATTGCCCCATACGCTCATTGCATCCTTTTAATCGTCTTTTGTCCACCGAGGTTGTCTAGCCTAAACTGCAGACAACACAGTGCAAGAGTGCGGAGTGCAAAGTTCGAGTGTGAATCTTGGAATATTTATTGGAATATTTTGTGATTATTCTAACGTGAATTACAGAAATCAGAGTGCAAGAGTGCAGATCTTGGAATATTCTGTGACATGCTGTGAATATTCTTAAAATATTCTATGAAATATTTCAAGATTCACACTCACACTCCGTACTCTTGCACTTTGATGTCTGCAGTTCGGGTTAACCGGCCCCTTGTGCACGTAGAACTGGAGCAATATACGGGATCCCTTCATGATGCATAGGTTTGACGCTGCAGGGTAATCAACTTTAAAATCTCTACATCAAGGATAGTATTTGCTGTGGAACTCAATATGCATGCAATTCTGGGGTCAAATGTGACATATGTCCGGCTTGTTTTATCATCGCAGCGATAGTGACAAATAAGCCCACATGGCATTGAAACAATATGCTTGCTCGGACAGGGGGCATGAGTCTAATTGTCTCTAGCGGGACTAGAATGGATTTCTCTTTCCAAGAGCATGCCCACTCTACCGCTGAATTCTTAAGATTCTATGAAAAGTGAATGAAATTCAGCATGCAGAAGGGTGAGAGAGCCATCGAATATGAGCACAATATAGCCCCTTTGTAATTAAGTTTAGGAGAGGCTCGATATCCTATATTGATGAACAATAATGATTACCCATGTACAATGATTGTGATTGGTTCACGGACTATATAGAGGGACACATATTGGTTCCAGGGTGTGTAAACAATGGCTTGTGACACCAAATTTTGGATGTGATGATAGTGGTCAAGGGGTGAATTGAGGGAGAAGGGTGTGGATTAGTGCGTACATGTTTCTACAACTAATCAGCAAATCTTGGCAATGTTTGCAGGTCATTTGAATAGCTTTACTAAACAGGGCCAATATGGCATCTCCATTGCCAAACACGGTGAGCAACCCTCGCATCCTCACGCTCATTCAACTTGTTCTTGTACTCACTGTCACACTACACATGAAGCATTACCGTGGTACCATAGCTGGGTTGCCAAAAAATAATTCCGAAAAAAAAAAACATAAAAATTCAAAAATTATGAGGTCAAAAAACTAAAATAGAATAAATTATTTTTAGCTATATTTTAATATTTCTAAGGCTATTTTGGACCATTTTTAATCATTTTTTGCTCAGAAATGAAAACCAGGAAATTCATTTTTTGAGGAACGAACCTTATTTCTCAAAAAATATTAAATATTTGTCTATAGGGTGGCAACCCAGCTATGGTACTACAGAGTGTACTTAACCCTTGAACTTCTGAAACCCCAAAACATAGATCTTTGGCAATTTAGAATCCATGCAATAGAGACATACTACCATGCAATTTCTTTTGAAATCTCTATCATAGAGATATTATATCAATATGATATTTCTTATGATATTATAAAGATATTCCTTTTTGAAGAGTTCAGACATACTTTGATTCGATTCCACTTTTTTCAAATGATCAACTTTGAATTCAAATTGTTGCATAAGAAATAGGACTTCAAGCTTGTTCTAACAAGTCTTGAATGAAAGTCATCCACTTTTGGACAAGATTGTAGGAGGCAATTGTTTTCATTTGGTGTCCAAATTATGGACACAAACAACTTTCCAAGGTTAAAATCAAATCAAAAATTGCACTAAAGACCAGTTGGACATACCAATACACTAAATGGCTATTTAGTATCCGGGACACTATTTCTCAATACAGACACTATTTGACTTTTTTGAGATATAGTGTCTACGAAAAAAAAAATTGTAAAATTTAAAATGACAAAACCTCAAGTAAACCTTTTGGATGTAGTGTTTGAATGACAAATGGCAACTTTATAATAAACATGGAATGCCACCTCATGTCACTTTCATCACATGGAAGGAATGTGGTACTCTCAATGAAAGTGGAAATGACAAGTGACAAACTGAAAAGTGACAATTGGCACCAAGTTGTTGCTTAACCCTTAAACATCACTACAAGAAGAATCGCGTCCAGGATGACAGAATTTAGACAGTCTTTTGTCAATCTTTCTGTCAATCTTTCTGTCATTTTGGATCACTTGATTCGGACACCGTTTTGATAGAATTCTGTACAAATTCTGTCAATTTTGGTGACTCATGAGGGAAGCTACGGTTGTGACACTTGGCCTCCACGAGGCTTCTACATGAATGATACGTTGTAATTACAAGCGGGTCCCGATAATTTATACAATCTCTATTTCTTTTAATTACCCTAAAGTAAATTACTTTTTTTAGAAAATCTTTCCACTGTAGTCAATTAATTACTATCGGCATTAAAATTTATAGTTAATAAAATAATCAACTATTTCAATAATATTTAGAGTAAAATTTACACATTTCTATGTGGTATGTCAACGATGGATGAATGTGAATTTCACTTCTTAATTGTGAGTGGAAGGGTAGGTGAAGTCTTGTAGTTTATAGAAAATTCAGTGCACTAGTGTTGACAATGAGTATGGGATATGTAGAACTCCTCCCATTGTTCTCTCTTATTCACCGGTTAAACTATTCTACAAAAATGTGCATAACTTAAACATAAATACTTCAAGTCACGAATTTCTTTTTGGAGGTGGAAGATGACTTGATTGTGCAAGTATTCTTAGTTGAGCATTGCTCAAAATAAGTTAGTCTACTATGCACAATTGAACCTCGAAAGTTTGATTACAACACATTTTCTTCTCAAACAACTCATGCACATTCTTCACAACCCTACTGAATTTTGTCCATATCTCATGCATAGAAACTTCAAATCACAAATTTCTTTTGGGAGGTGAACAATGACTTGGTGTTCTAGCTTTTCTTTGATGAAAACATTTCAAAATAAGATCATTTGCTATGCGCAATTGTGCACCGAAATATATTGAAAATATGTAGTGAGAATTCACATGAGTTGTCAGAAATAAAATACACCAACAAAAGTTTGTCAATTTAGACAATAAAATGCTTTGAGTACCTCAAAGCATGCTTCAAAAAGGCCTCTGCTGTCATAATTGACATAAAACTGTCAAATTTCAGTCATTTCGGGCCTGGTATTCTTGTAGTGCATCCACACTACATTTACCGGTCAAACTTCATCAATTTCTCACATTTTAAAATGTATTATATTTTTTTGGTATTTTTCTCATATAATATATTCTTAAACCAACTTACACTCATATTTTCGTTATTATTTAAATGAAAATGAATTTTATAAGATTATTAAAAAAAAAACTCTTGTAATAGCTATAGTAATTACAAATGCTTAAAATAGTATATTTTCTAAAGAAAAAATGTAAATAATAGTGTTGACTAGCAAGGTGTAGGTCATATGATTCTTGAGCTTACATAAATAGAAATTTGATTGAAAAGCATTTTCTGCAGTGTATATCGGAGTTTTAAGGCTCTGAGCTTTAAAGTATTGTAAAAAATGCAATTTTAACAATTTTGAAGAACCTTAAATTGGACTAGAAAGTAAAAGATATCTCCCACACTTTCTTAGTTGGAATCATTTTCATTTGAAATTAGAAACTAGGTGAACATCAACGTTTGACTGAAAAATGATCAAACATGGCCCCACAGGGCTCCTTGCACGTTGAAGGGTTAATCTATGGCAACTCACATTTTAATGTCCATATTTTATTTTCACATTATTTTTTATTTATTTTGCTTTCACATTATTTTCCATAAATTGATGATACAACTGAATGTATTGTACATTGATACAAACTTTCTACACTTTATCGTAAAAGTAATTCCAAACACCCATTTTGAAAATTGGGAATTGTATTGAATAGAAGGCTTTTAATTGTTAATCTACCGCTAAACACTTACTTATAGCTAAACACTTACTTATAGGCTCCACTCAAATGTTTTTAGAATATATTACAAAATAAAATAATATTATTCCTGTGGTTGCCATGACTCTTCCGTGGTACTCCCGTGGGACGGTTAGGGGTTTAACCACGTGGTTTGACTCCCGTGGTTAATATTTGTCTCATGTATAAAATGAAAATTTCTCTACAAATATTTAAATAAAAGTGAAATAGTGAAAACTAATAAATCAAAATCAAAGTAGCAATACAAATGAGAACCGAAGTAGAGCAAATAATAAAATCAAGATACACATAAATTTAGAGAAAAAAAAATAGATGATGAAATTAAACAAATCAAACATATTATTATTAACATGTTCATACTTGTTTACAGTAAAGTACTCATTTTTTCTTAATTGTTATGTACTACATATTCCCATATCACAGCATGCATGCGAAATTTTACCAAACAAATTTGATGAGAAATTATGCAATAATTTTGAACACATGATATTGTCCTCAACAAACGTCCAATTGTAATTAACCCCTAAACGTCAGAACACCTAGTTTTTGGACGTCTAACAGATTCAAACTCACCCTACGTTTTCATTCAATTTTTTGGAGATACTTCATCAAGTTGTTGTCCTATTCAACGATTGGATTTGGTGATACTAGAGTACACGTTTTTCTAAAATTACAAATGTAGACCTATCTCAAGTTGTTGATTAAGCCAAAATTGCATTGACTTTAGTTCAAAAGTGGCCTTGCAAAAATGAGGTCATAGATTTAATTAGCACAAAAATTTCAAAGAATCACCATGTTAAGAGTATCTCATTTCAAACCCATTCCAACAAATTTTACTCAAAATAATGTTAATGTTTTGTTTGTAATAAATTTAAAAGGAATTTTAATTTTAATTTTCAAATTTTATAACTAAATATTGGTGATAGTAATTGTAAATCGAATCGTCAATTCCAGGAATTAAAGTTATTCAATTTAAGGGGTTAAAGTTGTGCTCGTTCAATAACTACATTAATAGTTTCTGTTATCTTAATCCTTTGATGCACTGATTTAAAAGATGTGTTATAAAATGTTTGATGAATCACAAAAATGGAGTTGATGTATAAAGAAAAGTCGGAAATCTCAGTGTGTAGTTGTGTAGACCACAACTATTCAATTGGATTTATCATTATTTTTATTAATATTTTTTAATTGGATTTTCAAAGTTTTCTTTTTAAATTCAATTAAAAATCTCAAATTAAAAAAATTCAATTAAAAACTGTTGTAATGAATTTAGAATAATATGCACTATGAGATGGTATGATTTCCATTATTTGATTCTACTTATTTTGAAAATCATTTTTAATACCTCAGTTTTTGAACTAAGAATGAAACTTCACATGAACCGATTTTGTTATTTGAAAAAATCACAATATTTTATTTTAAAGATCCATACCATACAAATGGTAGTCAACTAGCACAAGAACCAAGAGAACTTTGGATGAATGAAAAACATCACTCTATGTAGAAAAGAGTTGCATCAGAAATCATCCAGCATTCAGAATATGAATGTTGGCGCGTCAAAGGGTTAACTCCTAAGCGTCTAAAGAACCCACTATGACCACACTTGGTTATTTTTCGGTCAAACGCTGATTTTCACCTAGTTTCTTATTTCAAATGAAATTGATCCCAACTAAGAAAGTGTAGGAGCTATCTTCTACTTTTTAGCCCAATTTGCAATTCTTCAAAAAAAAACTCAAAATTGCGTTTTTTACAACACTTTGAAGCTCAGAACCCTAAAATTCCAATTTACACTGCAGAAAAAGTTTTTCAAGCGGATTTCTATTTATGTAAGCTCAAAAAGCATGCCACCTACACCTTGCTAGTCAACACTATTATATACATTTTTTTTGTAGAAAATCATACTATTTTGAGCATTTTGTAATTACTATGACTATTACAAGAGAAAAACATTGAAAAATCTTATAAATTTCACTTTTATTTAAATAATTATGAAAAAATCATGATAGATTTAACAATAATTTATATGAGAAAATTTCCAAAAAACATAATAGATTTTAATATGTGAGAAATTGTTGAGGTTTGATTGGGTAAATGTAGTGCGGATGCTTAGGAGTTAACCTCTAAACGTCTTCACCTCTCTTTAGATTTGGAGAATTTCAAAGATATCTTATAAAATGCAAATAAGAGGGATATTTTGAACTTGATGTATGAATAAAAGTTGTACATTATGAATTTCAGATTCTACCCATACTGTTAGATCTATGATTGCAATCACCAATATTTTTGTATAAAATTTGAAACTTGAAATTGAAAATTCTTTTGTAATTTGATTACAAATAAGATATTAACAATTTGTACATAAAATTTGTTATGATTGGTAGAAATGTAATAGTCTAAGTGTAGTGATTTTTGGGGATTTTTTGGTTGCTAAATTTTATGAGTTGATTTTTCCAAGAGCCCTCTTACATTGAAATCTTTGAAATTTTGGGTGAATCACTACAATATGAAATGAGGCATAAAAATTTCACATATCATCCCCTTTCTAATCGGATCACACATGCTTGAAGCTAACTTCCCATAAAATATATAGTAAAAAATCCACACTTCAGAAAAGTGCATGACAGATGAGAAACTGTGATTGATTCTGTACATCATCCAAAAAATGGACGCTTGGTCCTTCAGGGATTAAACACAAACACGTTATACCAATTCAATACTTAACCCTTTAACGCACTTGCTTCCATATAATGGACAACAAACAGATTGCAACCTTTTTCAACATTACCTCTTGGTTCTTGTGCTAGTTGATTATCATTTGTACAATATGGATCTTCAAATTAAGATATTGTGATTTTTTGAAAAACAATAGAATTGGTTTATACCAAGTTTCATCCTCAGTTCAAAAAGTGAGACCTTAACCCTTTAACGTTCCAATTCAACACTGTTTTCAAAGAAGTGTTATAAAATGTTTGATGGAAACTGAAAATGGAGTTGATGTACAAAGAAAATTTGTAAATGTCAATGTGAAGATCACATCTGTACAGTTAAATGCATCATATTTTTTATTAATAATTTTAAAATAATTTTGCAAGGTTTTCTCTTGAAATTCAATTAAAAATCCCAAATTAACACAAAAAAATTTAAAAATATTGGAATGAAATTGGAATAACATGCACTACGCGATGGTATGGTTTCCATTATTTGATTCTACTTAGTTTGGAAAATCATGTCTAAGGTCTCACTTTTTGAACTAAGAATGAAACTTGATATTAACCAATTGTGTTATTTTCCAAAAATCATGATAACCTATTTTGAAAATCCACACCGTACAAAGGATAGTCAACTTACACAAGAACCAAAAAAAAAATTGGTGGATGAAAACTGTCCACTTTGGATGGAAATAAAACAGCTTTAATTTGTTCGTCGTTCAATATATGGACGCTGGCACGCTAAAAGGTTAAACATGATTTTCCAAAATAAGTAGAATCAAATAATGGAAACCATACCATCTCCTAGTGCATGTTATTCCAATTTCAATATAGTATTTTTTTTTTAAATTGTGTTAATTTGGGATATTCAATTGAATTTCAAAAAAAAACCTTGCAAAATTCATTAAAAGTTATTAATAAAAAATATGATGAATCCAACCATACAGATGTGATCTTCACATTGACGTTTACAACTTTGCTTTGCACATCAACTCCTATTTAGATTTTCATCAAACATTTTATAGCAAATCTTTGAAAACAATGTTGAATCAAGACATTAATCCCTAAGTGACCGATCGACCATTTTGTGGTCGCAGCCCAAACAACAGGGATTGCCCATGGGCAGGAAATGACATTTTCCAAGTCCTGATTTTTTGTTTAAATTGGGGGTCGAGATCATGTTCTAGTGCTTTTTGATACATTTCGTTTGCAACATTAAGGTTTACTAAGGATTTTTTCAAAGACAAAGACTTCAATATTGTCCTAGTGTTAAAAAAAATTCCTATTTCGGGAAACTAATGATGTTCATTCATTTGAAAAAATTTATTTTTAAAATTTTAGAATAGAATGTTTGGTTTTAACCAATCATATCAAATTTCAAATTCTAGAAATAAAATTTGTAATTTTGGTGAATTTTAAATGGTAATTGCTCTTAAATTCATTAAATGAGTATCTAAAACTATTTTTGGAACTTTGACTGTACAGATAATTACTAAACATCATGCTTCTCATTTTCTCTTTTGGACCAAACTTCATCAAAGTTACAGAAGTAACATTTTATAACACATCTAGGTTTTGCCCTAACCCCTTCTGTCATTTAGGGGTTAAAGAGTTAACTTCTAAACGTCACAGCGTCCAGAAACTGGACGAATAACAGATTCACACCCACCCTACGTTCTCATCAATGCTTGGATGAAAGTCATCCAACTTTTTGGAGATACTTCACCAAGTTGTTGTTTTATCTAACGGTTGGATTTATTCATACTTGATTACATATTTTTCTAAAATTACAAATGTAGAAGTATGTCAAGTCGTTTAGCAAGCCAAAATTGCATTGACTGTAGTTCAAAAGTAGCCTTGCAAAAATGAGGTCATAGATTTGAGAAACACAAAAATTTCAAAGAATCACCACGTTTAACCCCTAAAGGACCAGGTGGACACATTGTGTCTAAGAATAATTTCATTACTTTAATAACTTGTTTGGATTTCATAATTTTGACTCAATGTTAACTAGAGAATTGAAAATGTTCGTTTCAAGAACACAAAAATCCTTCAAGATTTGCAATAACGTTGATTGATTCATCGGGAAAAAATTAAAACGTCAACATAGGTGAACTTGGGACATAGTAGTTAGGGCGGTTGATGACTTGAAGGGCGTTCACACTTGGACGTCACATTCGTTAAAAAAAGAAGTGTCCAATATGTAAAATATTTGCCATTACTGCATCATTAACACTATAAAATAATTACGGAAAATATTTTAATATATTTTAAATGGAATCTTTTCAAACTAATTGGAATCTTTTCTACATATTTTATATTATTTTGGAATATTTTGGAATATTCCAAATATATATTTGAATTCTTTAAAACATTTTTGCAATGTAAAAATTAATAACGATCACAAACACCGGCTCAACGAGTCACCAACGAGTCACCAACAAGTCAATTCACCCAAACATAAATCTTTGAGAATCAATCATTGTTGTTGTATTTAGTTTTAGAACACCATTTTTTGTGGGCACCTAGATATAGTACATCTTTGTATGCTGCTAAACTTTCAAACGCTAATCATGGTTTTAAAATTTATGAGAAAGTTTGCAATGAATGACCTATTGGTCTTATTCAAAATTTTCAGAAATCAACTTATAATCAAACCTTATAAACATGTAATATATACGGTAGATTGTTCTGAAAATTGATGAAAGGACTTAGTCTCATGACTAAGTCCTTTTTGAACTTCAATGGTGAAGTTTTCTACATGAATACCAATCAAAAGATACAATTGCCTTTCTGAAAGCATCACGAGAAAGTGATAAAATTTTAAGAATGAGCATGGTCCTTTAGGGGTTAAGAGTATCTCATTTCAAATTCATTCCAACAAATTTTACTCAAAAAATATTAAAATTTTGTTTGTAATCGAATTTAGAAGGAATTTTTAATTTTAACTTTCAAATTTTATAATTAAATATTGGTGATAGTATTAGTGAATCAAACCATACGGATGGAATCTAAAATTCAAAATCTAGAACTTTCATTTGTATATCAATTCCAAAATATTCATCTAAATAGTACTTTATGATGATTTTTCTCAAATTGTCAATTCCCGGGACACCCTAGTACGTTTAGGGGTTAACCCCTAATCGCCCAACCATGCATATTTTGCATGATGTACGGATTTGAAGTCCGTTTTCTCATCCATCATGCACTTTTTGCAGTGTGGATTTTTTATTGAAACTTTTATGGGAAGTTAGCTCCATGCGTGTGTGATCCGATTAGAAAGGGGATGATTTGTGAAATTTTTATGCCTCATTGCATGTTGTAGTGTTCCACCCATAATTTCGAAGATTTTAGTCTAAAAGTGCTCTTGAAAAAGTCAACTACTAAAATTTGGCAACCAAAAGATCTCCAAAAATCACTACACTTAGAGTATTACATTTCAACCCATCACAACAAATTTCATTATTAGATTTTCAATATCTTATTCGTAATCATTTTACAAAAGAGCTCTAAATTTTAAGTTTGAAATTTAATACACAAATATTGGTGATAGCAATCGCAAATCTAACCGTATGGATAGAATCTAAAATGCATAATGTACAACTTTTATTCATTCATCAAGTTGAAAATATCCCTCTTAGTTGCATTTTATAATGCACCTTTGGAAAACTGCCAAATCTGAAGAGGGTGGAAACGTTTACGGGTTAAGGCAGACACTGTAACGAAAGACAGGGATTGGTCATGAGGTATGACTTTATGTGTTTTCTGAGAACAGAAAGCTGCTAATTGTTCTGTGTCCATATGGTTATTGTATTTTGAATACGATTTTACATATGGAACACAGAACAATAAGCAGCTTTCTGTTCTCAGATAACACATAAAGTCATAACTCATGACCAATCCCAGCTGGAGCCATTCAGCCACATCTACAAACTGCAGGTCATCATGTGTGTCATGATGTGTCGTACTAGTGATTTCCTCCGTCGATTGAACTATAAAAATAGAGGCCAAGTTGGAACATACCAAATAAACAAATGTTGATATGGAGCTACATTACACTGTAGTACAATGTTCACGGTATGTTCATTTCATGGAGAAGATGCCATACACACCCACCACTGGAACATACCAACAGCAGCGCCAACATGCCAACATGTTCAGCAACGCAACAAACCAACATACCAAATTTTCATGTTAACCCTTTAACGTCCCGATTCAACACTGTTTTCAAAGATTCGTTATAAAATGTTTGATGAAAACCAAAATAGGAGTTGATGTACAAAGCAAAGTTGTAAATGTCAATGTGAAGATCACATCTGTACTGTTGGATTCATCATATTTTTTATTAGTATTTTAAAATTAATTTTTCAAGGTTTTCTCTTGAAATTCAATTGAATATCCAAAATTAACACAAAAGAATTCTAAAAATATTGTAATGAAATTGGAATAACATGCACTAGGAGATGGTATGGTTTCCATTATTTGATTCTACTTATTTTGGAAAAATCATGTTTAAGGTCTCACTTTTTGAACTAAGAATGAAACTTGACATAAACCAATTGTGTTGTTTTTCAAAAAATCAAAATATCTTATTTTGAAAATCCATATTGTACTGTACAAATGATAGTCAACTAGTACAAGAACCAAGAGAAATTTGAATGGATGAAAAATTGTACAGGATGTAGTGTTGAGAAAGGTTGCAATCTGTTCGTCGTCTATTATATGGATGCAAGCTCGTCAAAAAGGGTTAACCCCTAAATGTCCTCACCCCTCTCCAAATTCAGTAGTATTTTGCAAAGATGCATCATAAAATGCAATCAAGAGGGAAATTTTTTAACTTGATGTATGAATAAAAGTTGTACATTGTAAATTTTAGATTCTATCCATGCAGTTAGATCTGAGATTGCTATCACCAATATTTTGTATAAAATTTGAAACTTGAAATTCAAAAATATTTTGTAATTCAATTACAAATAAGATATTGACAATTTGTGGATTAAATTTGTTGTGATGGGTTGAAATGTAATACTCTAAGTGTAGTGATTTTTGGAGATTTTTTGGTTACTGAGGCATAAAAATTTCACAAAAAATTCCCTTTTTAATCGGATCACACGTGCATGAGCTATCTTGCTATAGAATTTTGTTGTATTTCTTTTCATTGCAAAAAGTGCTTGTTGGATGAGAAAATATGGATGAAATTTGTACATCGTCCAAAAAATGAACGGTTGGTCCTTTAAGGGTTAATCCCATTAATCTCAACATAAAGTAGATGACATGTTTTTGTTTCCAAAAAGCATTTTCCTAAACTCTTTTATGTTACTTTCAACATGTTTTTCTACTACATTGAATGGCGTATTTAGTGTCCAAAGTTAATTGATGTCTTTTACCACAATTAGTTCAAAAGTGAAGAGAAATTGTGTCCCTTGACACTACATAGGAGTTTGCCACTTGTCATTTCCACTTTCATTGAGAGTGTCATGTTCTTTTCAAGTAATAAGAATGAAATGAGGTGGTATGCCATATTTATTATAAAGTTGCCATATGTCATTGGAACACTACATTCATTTTTACTTACTAGGATACGATATCTCTCTAAAATTAAATAGTGTCCAGATTTGAGAAATAGTGTCCCAGACACTAAATATGCCATTTAGTGTAGTGGTCGCACGCGGTGGTCACTGCATCAAGTCATGACACGTGCCCACTTTGATTCTCGCTCCCCCAACACCTTGGATCGGACGGTGTACTGATGGAATCCTAGACCACCATGGATGGCTGACCCTCGTGGGTGTGCGTTGGCACTTATCCTACCCTCATCTACGGAGTGGTGTCCGACGCACTAGAGCACACGACATTGTGAGCGAAGAATGTTGACAGCCTTGGTACCCACTATATCGAACAAGTTGCAACATTAGAGCGAGCGCGATTGCCGATTGGTCGGCACCATAGTTTCCTAGCCTCGGCACGGCTTCGTGGCCAATCCCCACACTTGTCCCTAGAAACCAGTTTCTTATTAGTGTACCAATACCAATAGGTATTTAAAATCTAACAAGAGGCTACATTCAATGATCTTTTGACCAATATTTGACTATGTTTTATGCATCATGTGGAAACTAGGTTTTGAATTGCATATATATAACATTTAGTAGCCAGTGTGTAGTTTGCGTTTCCATCCATCCACAAGTTGGGATCTTCATGCATGAAAGGAATGAATGTACAACCCATGGGTTCTCCACCTCCCTCCTGGTCACACTAGTAGAAAAGGTGGTACTACTGAGGAAGATGTTGAGGCAAGTGTTGCCCAGTTCCACGCATGTGGGCAACACTTGTTTTAGCATCTCCCTCGGCAGTGTCACCTTTTCTACTAGTGTTCCTATCATGCACACAGTCATGCCAGTCACCTAAGTTTCCACCTATAAGAAAAGAGGAGTAACTAGTAATGGGCCATGGATGATGATGAGGAAGAATATACTTATAATCATTCTCTTTGGAGGCAAGGCAAAAGTAGCACTAGCTACTGAATGATATGTAGAATATTTTTTGTTTCAGGAGGCATTGTACAACATAACCGGTTGTTGAATTTTCAACGCCAACGTGGCTCCATCCCATGGGCAAGCCGTCACCATCGCCATCACAAGTTGCATCTCATAACCTTCTCTCCTTTCAACTTGCATCCTACGCCTTTGAATCATGAAGATCAAGGATTGTGATTGAAAAGTGAACAACTGGTTATGAATGATAACCTACTCGCGCGCTACCGCGCCTCGTTTGTCATCTAATACTCCGTACTACCAAATCGGCCACTTTTGGGGTTTCATCTTGAACCCATCAATACTGTAAGGCAGCGACATCGACCAGTTGTGTTGTATGTTCAATGAATTGTCCTTTACTTGTGTAAGAGCATGGCCACCCATGCCCTCCCAGAGTCTCTCACACTCAAGAAGTAGATGAAAAGTGCGAAGGGCCCTTCAAAAATATCTCTTGCCTCTCAATCCTAGCATGTTAGAAAATGGGCCTTCAAATCACTATTTAGTTGACTATATCTTCACATTCTACTTGTGATTGGTCCATTGACTATTTGATGTGCACTTTTGATATCTGAGGGGCGTGCAAGGGTGGGGGAGTGTAGGTGCAATGGCTCTTCAAATGTAGATGAATAATTTCAGCGAGTTAGTCCTGGCGTGCATGGGTGGGAATGCTCTAATCACTTCAAAAGTACTTCACTGTGTACATCTCCAGAAGATCACTTGTGACTCATTCAAAGGGGGCACAAAATTTAAGATTCCCAAACCAGTGATTGCTGACCCCTCCAGGCCACTTCAGCAAGATACTATACATACACTCTTTCCACATAGTTATGTGACATGCAGGGATTTTTCCTC
This sequence comes from Pohlia nutans, assembly GCA_022496805.1. Taxonomy (NCBI): domain Eukaryota; kingdom Viridiplantae; phylum Streptophyta; class Bryopsida; order Bryales; family Mniaceae; genus Pohlia; species Pohlia nutans. The sequence goes on from CM040096.1 coordinate 27,024,381, forward strand.
AATTTTTCATTGCCACTTCAGCATGATACTATATGAAAAATAAGATACTATGTGACACATGCAACATAGGATACTATGTGACATCATGCAGGGATTTTTCGGCAACTTTTCTTTTTTCAGACAGGTGGCACCAGTGAAACAAACATTGTAGCACTTTCATCTAGATTTCAGATGAATTCATCGTAATTGAATGAGAATTTGTTCAATGGATGAATATTTTGATTATAAAGAAATTATGAGTTTTCGGTCTACATTTACCTCTTTTTAAAAATAAATTTTCTATCTTAACCCCTAAATGTACCAGGGTGTCCTGGGATTGACAATTTGAAACAAATCATCATAAAGTAATATTTAGAAGAATGTTTTGGAATTGATATACAAATGAAAGTTCTAGATTTTGAATTTTAGATTCCATCTGTATAGTTCGATTCACCAATACTATCACCAATATTTAATTATAAAATTTGAAAGTTAAAATTAAAAATTCCTTCTAAATTCGATTACAAATTTTTTTTATTTTTTTCCTGAGTAAAATTTGTTGGAATGAATTTGAAATGAGATACTCTTAAATGTGGTAATTCTTTGAAATTTTTGTGTTCCTTAACCCCTAAAAGTTCTCACCCTTTTCAGATTTGGCAGTTTCTCAAAGATGCATTATAAAATGCAACTAAGAGGGATATTTTCAACTTGATGAATGAATAAAAGTTGTACATTATGAATTTTAGATTCTATCCATATGGTTAGATTTGCGATTGCTATCACCAATATTTGTGTATTAAATTTCAAACTTAAAATCTATCACTCTTTTGTAATATGATTACGAATAAGATATTGACAATCTAATAATGAAATTTTTTGGTATGGGTTGAAATGTAATACTCTAAATGTAGTGATTTTTGGAGATTTTTTGGATGCTTAATTCTAGTAGTTGACTTTTTCAAGAGCACTTTTAGACTAAAATCTTCGAAATTTTGGGTGGAACACTACAACATGCAATGAGGCATAAAAATTTCACAAACCATCCCCTTTCTAATCGGATCACACATGCATGAAGCTAACTTCCCATAAAAGTTTTAGTAAAAAGTCCACATTGCAAAAAGTGCATGATGGATGAGAAAACGGACTTCAAATCCGTACATCATGCAAAATATGCATGGTTGGGCGGTTAGGGGTTAAATCTATGACCTCATTTTTAAATCCAACCATTAGATAGAACAACAACTTGGTGAAGTATCTCCAAAAAAATGGATGACTTTCATCCAAGCATTGATGAGAGCGTAGAGTGAGTTTGAATCTGTTAGTCGTCCAGAAACTGGACGTGACGTTTAACCCCTAAAGGACCAAGTGTCCTAACTAGGACATTTAGAGAATCGGGTAGGTTCCGGTGAACACATTTTTAATCAAATTTTGAAGGAAATTTAATAGTAAATTCCCCAATGTGCCACGGAAATGGGGATTTTTTTTTTTTTTGAATTCCGACACCGTATGTGAAAGTTATGAGGGGAAATGTGTTTTTTTCGGGAGAAATGGCAGCGGGGCAGTAGAGAAATAGTTGAAATTTAGGGGGGGGGGCAACAAGATGGGCGGTGTGTGGAAAATGGGGTGGATTGTGGGGGGCAGAAGACCACCCCGTTTTCCAAACTCATGAAAAAATTTAAAAATAATATTTTTTAAAAATTAAAAATTATTTTTTTATAAATAAAAATTATTATTTTAAACTGAAAATTATTATTTTAAACTAAAAGTTCAATTTCATAATTAAAAATATTATTTAAAATTTTGAAAAATAAAATCATTTTTAAAAATAAAAAATAAAAAATAAAAATCGTCCAATGAGGGACTACCACGTGGTAGTGTACCTTGAGAGTTAGTGGGGTCATGAACATTGGAATGGGTTGGCACTTCAATTCCCTTCCTCCACCCTTTATTTCCCCCCTAACCCCCAAAATTCTTAGAAAATGTGCTACATGTCTTCTAAAACTTGGAGATTTATTTTTTTTTCAAATTTTTTTTCGCCATTCTGTAGAGGGTGGAATGTACTTGTGTTTCACCGCTCGGATTCATATTTTAAATAAAGAAAGTCGAAAATATTGCAATTCCAAAAACATATAGTCTTTTCTGAACTTTTAAACCCCCAACAAGTGCAAGGTGTTATTCAACATCCTAAACATCTCCAAACGCAACGAAAATTGGTACACAACTAAGTAACATCATATAGAATGTGAAAGTGAAGTGCGACAAGTTTTGGTAGTGAGGTTTTTTTGATGTAGCTGTGGTCAAATGCATCTGAAATTTTCGGGCATGTGTTTTTTTGGGGTGTTTTTTTCCATCAAACGCAATTATCTTGCAATCCGTGCGGTCGAAATCAACGAAATTTGTTGTGTATGTTTTTCAAATAGTTTAGGACAAGATCTTAGGGTTAGAAGGTAAAAAATAACATTCTTTTGGATTTTTTGCATGGGGGAGTAAAAATGGCAGCATTGGAGTGTTTTTGGAGGAAAAACACTCCGGTCCTTTAGGGGTTAAGGGGTTAAAAAGGCTCGTGACATGATTCCCTTGTGTTGGCATGGCAGCATGGCATAGGGCCATCCCTTTACAAAAGGGTGGTAGGGCTTGTTCAGCTGCCAGAACTTGCACAGCCCCTTCCCTTTGCATACATGTGCGTACATGTACCAGCTCATCCTTTATGCCCCGTAGCATATCCTGTACACTTATCACCAATCCATGCTTCCCAACACAGACATTCAATTGTCCACTTACTGGTTGTCGTCCTCTAGTGGTTGTCTTGATCGAGTTTGCTCAATGGTAGAGTAAACATGATGTACCACCTCTAGTGGTTGTCTTGATCGAGTTTGCTCAATGGTAGAGTAAACATGATGTACCACGTAACCAGGACTGGTGTTGAGGGTCCACAAAGGGCCAGTGTACGATTCAACCATTGCACTACAGTACAATCATTCTAGAACCATGATGTGCAGCAAGCAAGGAAATTTCGCACTTTGGAATTAAAATAGATGGCTATGGAAACTCAGTTCTAAAAAAAATATCACCGGGTACAAATCACTTCAAAATAAGAATATGAACACTAATGACAGTGCTCTTTGTATTAAATGGGAATCCCCACCCTACTCAATAAATTTGGTCTGCCCCAGTAGCTGAATATTAAAGTATATACACATCAGATGGTGCATGACCAGCTCTATTCTTGATTAGAGAAAAGAAAAACGATAGAATCCACAGAACACTCCTTTCTTGAAACATCAATACTTCAGTAGACCATCTTGGTCATAATCAACATTTTAAAAACGTTGTGATCATAAAAGCCACCACATTATGATGATGAGAACAAAAACCAGAGAAAACCTCCGTGTTATACAAGACAATGATTGAGAATATATCAAAAGTTTCAAGGCTTCTGTACAAAAGAATTTTTACTCAAAAGATGGTAGCCGCATTTTACAATATGTACCTCAACTGCAACGTCATTGTTACCTCTAACTAAATTAATTGCTTCCCGGATAGGCATGGGTTATCATCATCATCATTGTAGCCAAAAAAACGTAGGTGGGATCACATTTCTACCCAACAATACCATTCTACTTATACGACACCTTGGGGTAAGGTAAGGTAAGGTAAGGTAAGGTCTCATCCAGCTGTAGAAAGAAATAAAATAAAAATAAAAATAAAAAAATAAAAAAAAGATTTGAGGAATGGAAACGAAACCTAGCAACTGTGTGACCATAACTCGTCAAACACGGGGTCATCAGCAAAGTCCATGGAGCTTTGAATGCATCCCGAGGAGAATTGGATCTCAGGCACCATGCTGAAGCCAGGAACATACACAGGGTTTGAGAACATCTCAAAGTTCAAGGGAGAAATCTCTGGCAAAGAGCCAGGATTTGTAAACGGGTCTAGAGTTGCAAAAGGGTCCACAGCATCTGCAGCACGTGCAACCTCCTGTTGTTGCACAGACTCTTCTACAGCTTCGTTTTCTTCGTGGACAGGGTCAATGACACCCGAGCTCTCCTGGCTGGAGCTTGGAATGTTGTCACGGTTGGCTGCAGCATTTGTTCTTGCATTCAGCACGGCTTGCTGCACAATGGCGTCTGGCAATGGAATTGTGACTGTGGGGCGAGTGACATCCACAGGTTGCTTTGCCTTCTGTGCGTCCAGGACCTTTCTGATCACCTGCTTGGCTCGTTTCTTGAGCTCGACGTTGAAGGTTTTGTCTTTCACGTCCTTGCTGACTGAGGTGAAAGGCCGGTTCAGAGGTCCTAACTCGTTAAAGAGAGCAGGGGAGTCCTTGAAGTAAAATCCACCCTTGTCTTGGCCAGCATAAAACCTTGCACAGTCGCACGCTCGACGACCCTCATCCACAGTCCCATAAGTGCCCATCCAGAGCTTCCATTTGAAACGCGGTGGCCTGTACTCCACCACATACTTGCCAAGATTCTCCCTGTAGCGAACACCACCCTCCTTGCACCCTGGGTCATCGTTCTCTTGGTCCAGCTTCTCAGCAGAGTTTAGCACATCCCTGCACATCCAGAGCATGCACCTCATTTAGAAAACATCCCAGAAATCATGAATCACATGGTAGAATGTGAAAAAAGACATCCAGAACATGCTAATACTAGGAAACATCCCAATATGTTCCTTAATCATGGATTACATCCTAGTTGATATGTTAAACAAAGCACTTACTACAGAAGATTGGTAATAGCAAAGACTGGTACCTGCAGAAGTCACTGTTGTCGTGGGACTTCGGTGTTGCAACTTCGGTGGTTTTTTCTGCCACCGCTGGAACACTCACAGGCACAGAGGCAGCAGGTTTGATTGGAGACAAAAACTTCGGAGGAGACGGAATTCCAAAGCTGGAAGGAGGAGCTGGTATAACACTCGGGGAAGCCAGTTTTGGAGCAGGAAACGGAACGCCATAGCTGGAAGATGGTGCTGGCCGAGTGGGGGTAACCAGCTTTGGAAACGGAACGGGGAAGTTGTCCCTGTCGTTACCAAAGAGTTTGGAGGAGGCTGGGATGGTAGGACGTTTCAACTGAGGCTTGAAGAGGCCTCCCTTGTGATGATCTTCCCGGCCAAATGCCAGCAAAAATTCCCCAAAGGCGTCAGCCCCAATGCGCTTGCCGAGCACACTGGCGTCGTGGGAGAGCGGCCCTCCATGGTCGATGCAGTCTGTGCTGCCAGTCCGGGCGCACTCCTCGCAGTACCTCTCCAGGCTCTGACATACCTGGGAGTTGCGCGTCTTCTGAATCTCAGGCATGGTGACTACTAGATGTGGACAAGGTTGTACTAGATGATATACTAAGTGTGTTCACAGTCACAGAGATCTAAGGATGCTTCAATAGTCTTGTATCAGCCCAAAGTGGAAGATGAGTATGGCAGACGGCCGCCACTTTCACAACCATGATAGGCCAGAATGCTCAGTCTCCATCTAAGCGTCGATCATTACGACCACCTCACTCTTTTCGACCTGCAAAACATGTACCATTGCTCGTCAGAAATGCTAGAACACGATGATACAATGGCACTAAACACATTACGCCAGGTTCCAGTATGTCATCTAACTTGGAAAACATCCACACATGACAAAAAAAAACTCTCCAGGAGCTTGACCTTGAAACCAACAACAGTAACGCATGTCTACCATGGTGTTGTTACTTAAACGGAATATATAACGTTCGCTACTTGGAGTGACAGTCACGAAAATATCATAGTGTAAAGAAATGTAAAGTAGAATAAAATAATAGTCACCATTTCTTTCCTTTGTGACAGCGATATTCGTGGAGAAAATCAAGAGAATCAAACCATGTGGAGGGGCTTGAAAGACCAAAAGCTTGCATCTTTGAGAAACAACAACTATCTAAATTCTGCTTTACAAGACAATTTCCGCCGGGAGGCGTTCCCAAACCAAAAGAAAGTGAACAGTAACCATGACTCTACCATCGGCAACACAGCTTAACCACTATACATTTAAACACCAGCCGTGACAAAACTAACACTAAGCACAGCCAGTGGCTGAACGGCCACAAGCTAGACCGAAAGCACACTTAGACTGTAAAACACATCTGAAACTCTTAAGACAAGAAAACCCCACCACCCTCGAACTTAGCACGGCATACAAACACCAAACACATCGTCGTCTCCTCTGCACAAAACTCACAGCAGAAAGCGCCGGGACCCTGTCAAACAGTGACAAAAGAGAATATCTCACCTTGAGCAAGAACAGACAACGAGTCTTCAAATCTTTCACCAAGCCTTATGCAACGCACATTCGCCTCCTACAAAAGCTTCTTCCGGTCCTCCAAAGTGAGACGAAAGTATGTACAGTACAGACAGCACCAAACCTGATCTCCTCCTTCACACTTTCAACGCTGTAGAATCTCACAATCCACCCTCTGGCTCAACCCAAAACGGCTGTGAACAAGTATATCGTCTGTCCTCTCTCTCTCTCTCTCTCACTCTCTCGCTCGCTCTCTGCAGCGACCAAGTTGTAAAGATCCAAGTAGGGGTGGCAGGAGGGGGGAATGAAGGAAGACCAGGACCACAGGAAGCGCACGCGCTACGGCGCGGCTAACACTCCACTCGATCCACGCTTGGCCCGGGACGCGAAACGGGGGAACCGCGCGGTTGGAACGGCGCGTAGCGCGGTCAGGTCGGGAGTAATTAGCGCCCCGAGATGCTTTCCCGTCTTCATCCACTCCGCCCCCACCCCCCCCCCACCCGGGCCCTGCTTTTGCCCATGAGGGGCAAGGAACCTGCACGGCTATTATTCTATGCTTCCTTTTTCTTATTTTTTGGATTTTTTGGGGAGGCTCAAGGGAGTTGATTTTTCTCATTCCCAGCTGGGGGTGGGGGCTCATTCTGTTCCTCTGTAATAAGAATGAAATGACTGGAATAGCCAAATGTCAGCCGCTGCCACTGACCACCTGCCTACAAAATTCTCTTTTATCCTTTTTTTTATTTTATTTTTTTATTATTCTTTATTGAAATGGGGCGTGGTTTCCGATTCATTGCACTTCCCGTTTGTTTTATATGGCACGGGTTATTTTAGCTGGTCGTGCTTGTGAATCTGATTAGTGTGCGTAACAGTTTTTTCCTGGAAACGATTGGTGTCTTTTTTTTAAAGGGGAAACTATATATAGAACTCCGGTACTACAACCGGCGTGAATAAAGAGCCCGTTCGTCCGTAAGAGTGCTGTTGGTAGGCCCAGTGGCCTAGACAGGCTCTTCTTTGGAGTACTGCCATCTTTCAATGGTGGGACTCTATAAATTACAATCTACCTACCGTAAGTTATATACATGCAATATATTATTCCTAAATATAATAAATGAATACAATTATGTCATTTTTTACCTGGTAATAACACATGGCAGTGTAAAAGATATTTATGATGGCTGTGGGTTTGGATGTTTTTTTTTTATATATATTTTAGTTGGAGATATTTGTACACCTATATGTGGATATATTTAGAAATGTTGTTTCGTGTCGATAGTTTGTTAGTTGCAAGTTCAAGTTAGATTTCTTTGGTTGAACTTGAGTGGCGTGAAATATATTGTTTGTATTGATATCTGGCAAAGGATCTTATTTGGAAACGTTAAAGTTATGACATTTAGTTATAGACAACGGTGTTATCGTTGTGAGTTAAAGTTACGTTTGATGCAGTGATTATATGTGCACCCCGTCTCCTTTTATTGTCTATTTAAATTGATTTGTGTTGGTGTGGTGTCTTGTTTCGATTTATTGGTAGGTTGCTTCAGTTGATATTTATTAGTTGTTTCGAATGGATCAGGGTTTTGTGGTTCCTAGAGGTGGCGTGAGGCGAGCTAGTCAAGACCTTCTTTACAAGTTGGTTGATAATGATCATCTAATGTTGGTGGTTCGTCATGCTCCACGTCGTCGATCATGGGCTGAGTTGACATGGGAACGACCAGTGGAGAGAGATTTAAATTCGGCTTCACGGCGGGTGGTGATAGTATTGGAGGCAGATATGATTGGGGGTATAGAGATGATGTATATGAAGGTGTTTTTGTGGGTAGAAGTTACACTTAGATTGTTGGGTGGTCTGAGCTACGTGGGTTGGACCGTTATATGTGGTTGAGGGGGCCTAAAAGGCCGTTGAGGTAACTACTAATGTTTATGTGAGAAGATTCCTCTGGAACCCCCGGTGGTCTTTTTGAATGAATGGGGACAAAAGTGCCCCCTATTTTTGTCCGGTTGAGGTCCCACCTAAAAAAACAACCCCCTCCTCCAATGGTTTTTTATTCCCAAGTAGGTCCCCCTAGGGTACTTTGGGGCCTACGGCTCCAAATTACCAAAAACATTTGCCAAAAAGCACCGAAGGTGCCCAAAATGGAAATTCCAGAAAAAGAGGGGTGGATGAATAGTGCCCGCATTCAAGACCACCGGGGGATTTAGAGATGGGGTATGCGAGATAGAGGACCCGAGTTCCTACTACTACTATGTTTATGAGATACGATCCTAGTTGGCATTGCTAGGAGGAGTAGGTTGCTTAACCTTTACATGACATACTAAGCCCGAAGGGGCTTAATTATGAGGGAATAATGGGAAAAAATTTGATTTTGTGGACTAAGGATTTAGGGGATTGGTGCTTTGGAAAGTAGTTGAAGAAGCGAGGCTAGATTCTTAGATGGAATTGGATTTGAACAATCGTGGAACAATTGAGGTGCGTTTGAGTGCAGCCTGAATTGGGAGGGGGGCAGTTGGAGTCAAAGCACCAAGTGATTGGGCGTGAGTTTAGCGACATGAGCTTGCCGGTTTGGATTGGTGCATCATCACTATTGGACTAGCATGATTCCCAATAGTGCCATGTAGCTGGTGGAGGAAATATGAGTGTTTGGATCTCTAGTTCCTTGATGCCCTATTCAATATTTTTGGCCCGTTTACTATTTCAACATTTTTGGGTGGGCAACCTAAATCTTTGCTCAGAGTCCTTTGGGATCATCACAAACTTAGGAAGTCATGTTTTCGCAATGTTTTACGTATGTTGTTGAGATGAACAGGGGTGATTACGTTTGACATACGTTTTACGTATATTTATTGTAGGAAAAACATGCATAGGACATATTACAAACATGTAAATTTTATGATGATGTGTTTTTTCATGTTTGTTACATGTCGTTCGTACGTTTTTTATACAATAAATATATATAAAACGTATGTCAAACGTAATCACCCATGTTCATCTCAACAACATACGTAAAACATTGCAAAAACATGACTTGCGAAGTTTGTGACGTTGTCTCCATTTCACCCCTATGTACCTTGAGGGTTGAAAGCATCTCCAACGGTGGCTCTTCAAAATAGCGCGCGAAGAGTCGTTTAGTGAGCCCTCTAGATATTCCTTTGGCGTGATATAGAGTTGGCATGGCCTGAACTGCAACCACGCACGCCATGTGTCGTACGCCATCGTCCACGGGCTGGTGCCACCCCTCTACATGACTCCATTGTTCTAGTCTAAACCACAACTCTTTCACTTCTTGTATCGTTGTCAAGTCACATCACAATGAGAGTTTGGTCAAAAGATGTTAGAGGACCGAGAACAAGTTTGGAGAGTTGTGCCAAGTAAAGTATTTTCTCCATGTATGTGTCACCTTTTGAAGAGCCCTCCAGACGAAGAGCGAGGCATTGGTAGGCCTCACGTTTCCAACGAGATTGCATCAAAGCCATTGAGAGGATCTTTGGCGACCTCGTTAGAGATGCTCTAAAGACATAAAACACTTTGTTTCGTTAAAAGTGCATATAGCCATGTGCACTATTTTTTAATGCCATGTGCACTGCATTTCTTTTTATTTGAAAGGGGGGTGGGTGGGAACATACCGACCCCCCCCCCTCTAAAATTCGCACTACATTTTTTTTAATTTTAAGGGGGAGGGGTGGGGACATACCCATCCCCCTCTAAAATTTGCACTGTACATATTTTTTATGTAATGTACATTCAATTTTGGCACTTTATAGGTAAAATATGACTATACTTTCTTTAAATGTATAAAATTTCAGCATGCGCACTTTTAACAAAACAAGTGTTATAAGAGCATCTCCACTCATCTTCAAAATAGATGAGGACAACATTTTTGGATGTAAAAGAAGCAATTGATGTATGGACCCACTAATATATTCTCTTTGCCCTAAAAAATAGCCAATTTTTGCCATTGTTGTACAACCCTAGCAAATACTATTTTTTTCTTCTACAGCTAGTGGGCTGGATAATCATGATGAAAATTAGTACTTTTGCACACTATGAAACAAGTGATTGGTTGGAAGCTAATATAGCGAGTTGTACAAGTGGTGTATGATAATCAAGTGACCTACTCTCTAAATAAGTGGCTCCACTAGTGATGAAGTTTTAATGTGATGAAATTATCTTGTACGAGTGGAGATGCTCTTAGTTAGTAAGAAGTGTCCTCAACAAAACTTTTTGTTTAGGTTGACCTTCTAGAGGCCTCTAAAAGGCTATGAAACACAATAGAATATTGGAATAAGATCGGTCACCAGTTGTACAAGCATTTGTTTTGTTTTTAGACATCGTAAAATATTAGGATAAGAGCATCTCCACGGTTTGTACAGTACATGATAATTTCACTACATTAAAACTTCACCACTAGTGGGGAGCACTTATTTAGAGAGTAGATCACTTGATTTCCCTGCCTGTGCAACTTGCTATATTAACTTCCAACCAATCACTTGTCTTCCAATATGCAAAAGCAGAAAGAATCTTCATCGTTTATTATATGACTTACTAATTGTAAAAAAATTAAAAAAATTCTAGGGTTGTACAACCACAACAAAAATTGGCTATTTATTGGGGCAAAACGAATGTTTTGATGAGACCAAACATTAATTGTTTGTTTTTCATTCAAAATATATTGTCCTCATCTATTTTCAAAGACAGGTGGCGATGTTAACCCCCACTGGCACTCCAAGTTTGTGTATAGAGAGTGGTTTAGAAAGCCACTATATAATACTAATTAAAGATACATATAAACTGAAACAATACAAAAATAGGTTTTTTCATAATTTCAAAATGCTATAGGAGGCAAAAAAATGATCCAAATTCAAAACCGTAAAGTGCATTATCACCGTAAAGTGCATTATCACCGTAAAGTGATAATGAAGTCTTATTTTAGGAAATGAAAAAAAAATCATAAAGATGTTGCAAAAATCTTATATTGATAGAACGTTTCATGACATAGTATCTACCACCTAGTGCTACCACCTTGGGCTTGAATTATGGCGCTCATACAAAAAAGCATACTAGTAGTGAAGACTTCTATAATCTCCATGGACACACCTTCCTGCGCCAGTTGAATGGTTATGACCAATTCCTCCATGTTTTGCAGCATAGATTCATTTTGTACAACATCTTTTATAATCTTCTACAAGTTTTCTATAGGATTGAAATCCAATGAATTTGTAGGCCGTTGCAACTTTCTAATAGAATGAACTTGTTTACAGAGACTTGGATGCAGACTACGGTGCACGAGTGCACCATCCTCCATTAAAAAGGTTATTGGGAGAATCATGCATAAAGTTGAATCTACTTAAGCGACTCTCATAAACAATGTCAACAAAATTTATAGTTGTGCGTCTATCTGAAGGCATCACAAAAAGTGGACATTTATCAAAATCGGAAAAGTATCCCAAATCATTAGTGACACCGACGCGGTTTGATTTGAACGTTGTAGCCTAACAATCTAAAGAGTAGCGTTTGTAAAAGCGACACTATACCAAGATTCTACGTTAATTTTTTTCAAGCTCAAATGACGATTGGTCCGGCCAAATTAATTACCTTGCACATCAATCTGCAACAATCTAGGCTGATGATCTCGTGCAAATTGTAGCCTCTCTGCCTGGTGTTTGTCATTAAAATGTTGATTCTTTGCTACAATCCAATTCCGGAAATCAAGAATTCTAATTGTTGTCTTCATTGTGCTCCGAGAAACCTTACTAGTCAATGTTCCTACACCTTGAACTACCAAATTGTAGTTGTAATATAGCCAAATGAGAAATCCCAATTTGGATCAAACAAGGAAACTTCTGAAGCCAAAAAAACCCTCAATCCTCCTATCGTCCATCCAGTCTAATATAAACACACAATTTTCTATTTACGCACGTGGTTATATAATCATGCACTTGGCCCCCGAAGGCATTAAAAATTTTGTTTAAAAAATTCTCTAAAAAACAAAGATTTTTGTTTTTCTACAATCATAGTAAACATTGTAAACAAACATTTAAAAAAATATATATCCTATCTTTATCTTTTCTTTTACCGTGTTTCATTCTTGTCTTCCTTCTTGTTTTTTCTCTTGTCTTCTTCTTTAATTTTCTTTTTCTTTTTGTATTCATTATTTTCTTCTTCTCGTGGCAATTGCAAAACCCACACCTCATCGAATAAGAAGGAAAAGAAAAAATAACTTTTTTTCTTTTTCTTTTATATGTTTTTGTCATTGTGGTGCAGAATCCTACAAAAGAAATATGAAAAAAAAAAAATTAAAAAATAGGGTTGAGCCGCGGGCTGAATCCTAAATAGCCGTGGAGGAGGAAGAAGGAGAAAAAAAAAAAAAAAAAAAAAAAAAAAAAAAAAAAAAAAAAAAAAAAACTTTTTTAGCCGTTTAGGCTGATGGGGTGCGTGGCTGCATACCCTCACTATTCCTATCTCTCTTCCTCTTCTCTCTTCTCCCTCTCCCCTCTCTCCTATATACAAGGGGGAGAGGAGAGACAAGAGGGGAGAGGAAAAGAGATAGGGATACTGAGGGTGTGCGGCCGCGCACCCCATCAGCCTAGACAACCAAATGTCCATTGAAATTATTTTTCAAAATTATTCATCTTTGATGCATTAAATTTGATTTGTAATAACATTGTAAAAACTTGTTTTCTGCAAAAGATGATATTTCAATGGTTTTTATCCTTTCCACACTATTATTGGAACGAAAAATTTCATGTTTCACTAAATCACCATATGTACATGTGTTTTAAGAATCAAACCCTTTATATAAGTTTTATGATCTTGCACATTTTTCCATTTTAGCTTTTTGAGGCTTATTGAATATCATGGAATCAAAGGATTCTAATTTTAGAAAATAACTTTGTAACTATTCAACAACTAATCACATTCGACCACCTTAAATTTTAAATAATGAAGTTCTAATTATATACAGTCCATTTTACACTATATTTAGTTGAAACACTACATCGTATTTTTTACTAACATGGTCCTAGCAAGGCACTAACCCAAGGATAAACCCAACCAAAAATATCATTGTGTGGATATCTCTCATGCCCCTAAACCTTCAAAATCTCATATATCCATCATTTACAAAAAATTAACTAGAATTTTTCAAAGTCTATTTTCTCAAAAAATTCATCACTTTGGACTACTTTTTCACTCACCCATACCATAAAAACGCCCAAGTCCCACTACGACTTTGTTTGTCTACTTATGCATCAACCCTACAAAACTTTGTAACATCACGTTTAATAATTTCTCACTTGGACTCAAGAGATCGTACCGTGTGGGAGCCTTATGAAGAATTGAAGTCAAAAGTGGGCATGAATACGCTTCCAAATGTTTGACTTCATTGCCCATTACCTATGCGAGAATCTTGAGACATATACAAAACTTCTAATAAGTTGACATTCTTCATCTTCTAGTACAAAATTTTGATCCTTCCTAGTATGTCTAGTATGTTGTGAAGCTTCTTCACAATCTCCTTTGAAGCTACCAAAACTTTCCATGCCATAACGGGTAACAAGACCCCCAAAGAATCGTAAATTAATGCCACGGTTCTTTGAAGAGGCCCTTCAAAATGCCCTTGGATAGGATGTAAGAAGGGATTTATGGAAAGCCCTTTGCCAGTTTAGAGTTTGGAGAGTCGTTGTCATAGAACTACACTTTTGTGTATTACAATAAATGGTAGTTATGCTTTAAAGGTTGGTTCACACTCCCGGGGAGTGCACTTAAAGTTAAGATTAGGAATACACGTGAGTGCGTTTTAATAGCATACCCCCTACAATACTTGGCCTTAAAATAGTTTTTAAATTAAGATTTTTAGGTGCTAAATCATTACGTATATATCTATCATTTGGTATAAATTTCAGGACCAAAAGTTTTTTAAATCTTATAAAAAAAATGATAGAAGTTTGAACTAAAATGTGTTGTTTTTCGCTTCAAAAATCAATTTAAAAATATTTACAAGTGATTATTTTTTGAAATTTATACAACAAGAACTTTAGATCGTGTTTAACAACTTCATATTTTTTTTAACATTTTTTAGATGATTTTTTAGTACATACATAGGGGGGTCAAAAGTACGCACTCACGTGATTCCTAGTCTTAGCGTTAAGTGCACTCCCCGAGTTCACACTATGGCCGTTTGGTTGAGTAGTCCTTAGACAATTATGCCTAAAATTATGAGAAGAGGACAATATATAGAAATTCATTAAAATATAATAAATATGGTTTTTGGCGGGGCATAGTGCAAAGGTCCAAAAGACAAGTCTATTGGTTGTGCCTACAAGGATCCAATCCATTGTTAGATTTTGAATATTTCAATACGCAAAAATGAATATTCACCCGACTAAGAATTGGGTTTCCAGGCTCAATTATTTGTCAAGTAAATAACTCTTTGGCATCAAAATTGGCAAACATTGCCACTATGTAGGCACTTCTGAACATAGCAATCTTCAACTTGTTGGTCTCTAATGTGAAGGCTTGCTCTCCACCAATCAAATTGCTAGAATCCTTTGTCTTCTCAGCAATTGGGCATAGTGTGAAGTGGCTTTAAATTTTATGATAACTGCAATGATAAACTTACTTAAGGTGACTATTAGTGATGAGTTCTCCTCGGTTTGGTGTGTCAAGGATGTGTTTTGATGTAGTGGCCTTCATTGCCCTAGATAGATGTTCGTTCCTACACTCTTTGTCAATCTTCCCTACCTTAGGACATCTTCAATGTACACGGCAAACCAAACTGAAGTATAAAACTATAACTTTTGATTCCCATGGAATTAGAACTTTTCCATGTCAATTGCGTGATTTTTCTTTTTTAACCCCTAAAGGACTGCGGGTTTTTTTTCTTCTGTTTTTGAGCATCATTTTCACCTCTTTCTATTCCAATTTGTGTGAATATATATATTTTGTCTTGATAGAAAATACCAAATTAAACATTTAAATAAAATTTAAGATTTTTTTTGACCAATTTAAATTTTTTTCACATGTCTTCAAAGATGGTCAAAAAATATAAAAAAAGACTGCATTTTCATCTTTTCACTTCAAACGCTATAATCTTGCAATCTATATGGTCAAATTCTATGAAAATTTTACCATGCACTCTCCTGGTAATCTAAAACAAGATCCTACGGTTAGAGTTGAATAATAATAATTTTTAAGGTTTATTTTAGCCCTGCCTGCACTGCCCATTCTTCCCAAAAAAGCCCCTTTTTCTCCATAACTTCCATATAAAAAGTCGGAATCAAACAAAATTAGATCTCCATTTTTGTATTGATATACCAAATTCACATAATTTATTTCAAAAAAGTAATTAAAATTTGACACAATGGGAACCTACCCGAACATTGAAATGTCCTAGTTAGGACATTTGGTCTTTTAGGGGTTAATGGATGATTTGTTGTGGATTGGACAAATCTCAAAAACTAGATGTTTTCAATGAGATGTATTTTTGTCATTCAATTTCCAAATCTGGATTCCTTGTGTTTGTTCGATGATAATAATCTTGAATTCTAATTCCATAGGAATGAAAAGTAACGATTCTATTTGTCGGATCAGTTTGCTATGTGCATTCAAAACTGCTTTACACTAGGAGTCGCGTCTGTGTTGATGTGTAAAAGGGCTGAAATCCTCACTTCTCATTGGTCGAAAGCCTGAAATTGGACCCAACCTCTTTACATTAGGAGTGAAACCCAACGCAACCAAAACATTTTTTACATTAGAACCAACAAGCTCTTACACGGGCCCAACTCCAATCTCTGGGTCCACCAAATATGGAGGCCCAAACTTTGGGCTTGGGCCCAATTGCACATTTCATGAAAAAAAATGTTTTTTTTTTTTTTGTTTTTTTTTGTTTTTTGTTTTTTTTTGTTTTGTTTTTGTTTTTTTTTTGCTTAAAAAACAAAATTTTCCAAGGCTAATGTGGGCTGAAACTTTCAAGGAATATATATAATGGGTCCAAATCTTGGACCCAAGGCCTTGACACTAGGAGTTGAACCCGTAAATTCCAAGAAATTTATACAATGATGCCAACTCTTGGGCCCAACCTCTTTACACTAGGGACACTTGAGCTTCACTCTAATCTTATTATATTGAGTACTTGAGGCCAATTTTAGAAGGCTAATATGGGCTGAAATTTTGTTGAATTAGGCCCAAGAACAACAAGCCCGACTCCTAAGTGTAAAGCGGCCATCAATATGCTGTAATCAGCTAGGACCCATAAGGTTCTTTAGCCCTTGTAAGTTGCACCTAGGAATAAGAATTGTTGCACGAGAATCGCTATAAAAAATAAAAAATCACATATTTTAAATTTTTTATCTTTCATGCACTAAGAGCAAAAGGGTGAATCCGTGCAAGGACTAAAGGACCTTTGACTTGTTTTTGTTGTCTCTGCCCCACCAGAGACTTCCATAGGGGAGAGACTATGGAAACGCTTCGTTTTCAAAGAGCTACATGGCTGAACAATACACACAAGGTGTAAAAGTAAATTTAGGATAAATACTAAGGCAAAGACTACACAACTAGCTGCTTATTTTTTTTCTCTTCCCTGTTTTATCTCAACGGACTCCATGGTTGCTGTTTCCCATGTTTCTTTTTTAGAATCAATTGGATGTTTATGTCAATTGCAAAATGGACACACTGTTCTTTCATCTACCGCCAACAGCATGTGTATGTTTAAAAAAAATTAATACTAATATAAAAGGAGTCTTCAATTCCAATGCAAACATGTACAACAGTCATTGTGGAATCCCGTATTTTGCTTTTTGGTTTTTTTTTTCTTCTTTGGCCCAGATGATAGAAACCAGCCACCTTCAAAGGAAAAGAGAGGGGGCAAAAAAAACATGTTCATCAGTCTTGGAATGTGTTTATGTGCCAGTAGCACTTGCTACCTACGGCCATGTGGCGTAATTAGTGGAACTACCTCCAACAGACTATTCTTTATAGGAAAAAAAAAAATGTACGATATAGTGGTCTTAGAATGTGTTTGTGTGACACTAGCATGAGCTATCTGCATTCATGTGGCGTAGGTAGTGGAATTACTACCAAAAAACCTATTATTTAAAATATTAAAAAATGAACTTTTTATTCCACTTTCTGATAAACTGATTGCATTGTGTATTCAACAAGGGCGAGACTCTTATTCACAAATGGTCTTAGGGCCAATAGAGTTAACGGAAAAGAGTGTCTCAAAGTGGAAAGAAACCTTAAACTCACCTTAGACTCGTTTTGAGTTCAAAAAAACTGCAAAATGAGTCTATGGTGATTTGGAGAATAATCTAAAGTAAGGCCCTGCACCACCATGGGGTGTGGAACTCGTGACCTCCCCAATATTAAAGAAAAGTTCCTACACATTCCTTCAAGCCAAGAGCCCCAACCATGGAAACTATTCATGAACAATGTTTGTCAGAAATTATAATTATATGAAGAGAACTCCACTTGAACTCCGCTTGAGAAACAATTTTGTTTTTGGATAACTATAATGTTACTATTTTGTTTATGTGGAAACTTGGATTCACTTGTTTAGAAGATGTGCCATATTTTGAGAACTACCATCTTTTTTCAAGTTATAAGTCTTGTTGGCCCCTTCTCAAAAGGTTGCCTTTGTTTTGTGATTGTCCAGGCCTTCAATATCATACAAATAAGTCCTTAACTCTTTAGTGCCCAGGTAACCACTAAGTGGTCACTAGATCACTAGAAAATGAAATGCTGGAAAATATATGAACCATCTCAGTTCGATGTCTGAAGTTCAGATGTGTAACTTTTGATTTTGCAGATGATGCAAAAAGAAAATTTGAAATCTGACTTTCTTAGCTATCCAAATACCTATGTACAAAACACCAAAATACTGCAAATACCTCAAAATATAGCAAATACTTACAAATACAACACACGTACTATGTGGTATTTCTTGTGTTTGCAAGTTTGTTATCTTGCATTTTTTTTGGATTGTGTTCTAGTCCGATCTAGATCAATGTACCAACTCCTTTCTTATTTGAATGTATAAATTTTGTCCTAAACCGTACATGGATAAGTCACTCTCACTTATAAAATTCACAATAATTATGTATGAGTCTGTCCTTGACATGAAAGATTGCAATGAAGAGGTGTTGACACAGGTCATTGTTAAACATCTTCACTTTTATTTTTGAAAATTTAACCCAAATTCTATTTAATCTTGAAGTCACACACTCCCCAAAGTCTCATTTTTGAGTGTGCATTGTACGGTTCAAAGACATACTATAATCTTCCAATCCAACGGTCCGATCTTACCAAGATTTAACTGACACTTGTTTCATTAAGCTATGCTTACATTCATACGGTTGGATACTATTAATAGTATCCCTAATTTCAACAGAGAGAGTTTTAAAAAAACATCACCCGAAAAACTGCGGTTTCTCCAAAACCACCTTGAGCACTAAAGGGTTAACTCTTATCTGTCCAGACGTCCATTTTTTGAACGATGTACAAATTTCATCCACGTTTTCTAATCCGTCATGCACTTTTGGCAGTGTGGATTTTTTACTATAGATTTTATGTGAAGTTAGCTTCATGCATGTGTAACTGATTAGAAAGGGGATGATTTGTGAAAAATTTATGCCTTATTTCATGTCCGATTTCATGTTGCAGTGGTCCACCAAAAATTTCTAAGGCCTTAATTCAAAACAGTTAAAAAGTGCTATTGAAAAAGTCAACTCATAAAATTAAGCAACCAAAAAATCTCCAAAAATCACAACACTACAGTATTGCATTTCAACCCATTACAACAAATTTCATTTACAAATTGTCAATATCTTATTCGTAATTGAATTACAAAAGAATTTTGAATTTTGAGTTTCAAATTTACACAAGATATTGGTGATAGCAATCATGGATCTAATTATATGGATAGAATCTAAATTCATAATGTACAACTTTTATTCGTACAACAAGTTCAAGATATCCCTTTTAGTTGCATTTTATAATGCATCTTTGCAATTCTTTATATATGGAAAGGGTTGTAGGCATTTAGGGGCTAAAGAATAATTTAGGCACGCACACTCTAGTTTTGGATCCAAAATTTTCAAATATAGACTATGGAATGTTCAAAATGGAGAAACCAAAAAATTAGGCTTCTTGTTAATGGGATTTCCATCAAAACATCCTCCACAGAACTTTCTTTCTAAGACAGTAACTTTGCAGGACAAGGATTCTAGTGGATGAACAAAGTTAGGATGAAGGTTATCTATATTTAGATGGTGGCGGCTAGGGTTAGGTAGCACTTGCCTTAAGAGGGTTGTTTAGGGTTTTCAACCCTCATTCTTTCATGGTCATTGTCTTGAGTGTGCACTTGGAGTTAGAGAGTGAAGGAATCATAGAGTAAGATTTTTCATGTATGTTGTAGACTAGGAGTAAAGAATGGACTTCAATTCTATTGGAATAATAATGCTCCTTGTTAAAAACATTCTCCCTTTCGCATCTCTCCAAACCAATGCCTTGAAAATTCTTGTAAACGTCCCCACTCAAATGACACATAGTGATGGTTTGGTTCTTTGGAATTCAAGGCATATGATTGTGAGATGCATATGAGATTTCTCTTCACTCTATCCAAGTATCCAACTTTGCAAGTAACTCATTTATTTAATGCTTTATTACCTAGAGTGTATTTAGAGAAAAGCCAAGTTTTGGGAGGTTTATACCAAAAAAATCTATTTTGGCAATAGGAATGCTATATATTTGTACACAATTCATTCTATAACAAATATTTGGATGCGAGGATGTCTACACATGCTAAAATCATAAAATTACCATAGATTATCTGTGATTGAAACAATTGTAAGGAAACTTGCATTTTTTGAACTTTTGAACATTTGAATTGATATTGGATGAAAAAGTACACGTCCGTTAATATCTAAAGACATCTATAATGCACACTGATTGTTTTTTATTTTTATTTTTTTTATAAGTTTTCAAAGTAAGGTGTGAAAATTTTATACAAATTTAATGCGATTTTTATTCACGCTCTAGCTTATGTATGCATTCAATCAAGTCTAATTGGGCACCGCAATTTGAAGCAATGATACTGTAGTTCATCCCAAGATGGTAAAAAAAGTGCCTAATAATTATTTTTAACGTGTTTGAAATTTTAGACAAATCCGTAGGAAAATTTTGAAAAACGTCAGCATTCTTTGTGAGTTATCTTGATTTTAGGCATTGCTATAGAAAAACCATTGCAAATCATTTATGAGTTGCAACTTACAATAGTTTAGGGCAAATCTTGAACCTTACTTAACATCCTAATTGCCCTTACTTTGTCACATTCATGGTGTAATTTATGAGATTTTAGACATTGTAGTTCTTGAATTTATGAGATTCTAGGCACAAACCTCCCGTAATTTCTGATCATAATAGAATATGGGGTAAAATAATTACTTTTTGCCTAACCTAGGGGTAGACTATGGTAGTAATACGAATCTTTATATCTTTCTCTGTTCTATTGCCATACCCCCGTTACTTACAAATCACAAAAATATAAAATATGGGAGGCTTAAGCATATGCCTAACCACCCAACATTTGTATTTAAAAAATAAATAAAATATAGAAAGATTAGACATATGCCTACCAGGCCGCCAACACTTGCAATTAACAACATAATAAAATATAGGAGGGTTAAGCATATGCTTATTCCCCCAACACTTGCATCTCAAAATAAATAAATATGGGAGGGTTAGGCATATGCCTACCCGCAACACTTGAAATCCACAACAAAATAAAATATAGGAGGGTTAGACATGTGCCTATCTCTCCAACACTTACAATCCACAATAAAATAAAATGTAGGAGGGTTAGGTCAAAGCAAAATAAAACAAGCATGAACACTCCATTGGAATTATAGTCATCAGTCTGCAATTATCAAAACAACATAAAATTTTAGAGTAGAATACAACATGCACCCTTTCCACTATAGCTCTAAAAGGATCTGGAACACTACAACATAGAAGACCTACCCCCTTTGTGGAACTAGGGAATTTTTTTTGGTTGTTGGAGAATTACTAAATTGGCGACATAAAATAAAATAATATAGCCAAATATTTTAATATTCATCTATATTTTGGATGGAACTATATCTTCATCCTCATATTTGGATGAGTTTCATTTAAAATGACAATTTCATCTGAATTATTTTCAAAAATTGGAACAATCTGACATCTTCATCCATTTTTTCTTCAATTTTATCCTTAAGGCTTCGTACATTTTGGTGCTTTCTGGCTTTTAAAAGCCTTAAAAAAATCACTGTGTGTAACAATTCAAGCATGTAATCACTGTCACATGAGCCCAAATACAAACATGGCAACCAAGGACTGCATGAAAGAAATAAAGAGCCCTGAAGTGCGCCCACACCTGTGTTTGCAAAACATGAGCTCAAAATTGTGTACAAGAAGAATTTCGATTAAAAGTAAGAAAGAAACATTCACTCCTCGACATCAAAATTCAAGTTAACCTTTACCTGCCTGAGCGTCCATTTTTTGGACGATGTACAGATGCTCATCCATCATGCACTTTTTGCAATGTGGTTTTTTTGCAATAGATTTTATGGGAAGTTAGCTTCGTGCATGTGTGATTTGATTAAAGAGGGAAAATTTGTAAAAAAATTATGCCTCATTTCATGTTGTAGTGATTCATCCAAAATTTCAAAGATTTCAGTGTAAAAGTGCTCTTCAAAAAGTCAACTCATAAAATTAAGCAACCAAAAAATCTCCAAAAATCACGACACTTAAAGTATTACATTTCAACCAATCACAACAAATTTCATCCACAGATTGTCAATATCTTTGTTCGTAAACGAATTTAAAAATAATTTTGAATTTTGAGTTTCAAATTTTATACAAAATATTGGTGATAGCAATCATAGATCTAACCGTATGGATAGAATCTAAAATTCATAATGTACAACTTTTATTCATACATCAAGTTCAAAATATCCCTCTTAGTTGCATTTTATAATGCGTCTTTGCAAAATTGCCGAATTTGGAGAGGGCTCTAGGCATTTATGGGTTAATTGCAAATTATATTGTTCGCTCATGAACTTGGGGTGCAAACATAAACCAGATTGCAGAAATCTTACTACTAGCAAAGGTGTTGCTTCTCACTCAGAACAATGTTAGAGTTCACTGTACACACTTGTCCTACGTGAGGAATCGCACTCACCAAGTCTTGAACGCCTGGGCAGTGAGTGTGAAGTGGTGCCATTTGACTCACTTACTGAGTGAAAAGCGACGCCTTCTCTTTGCAGTGTCAGAATTCAGTACTTAAACCCTAATCCCGAACTATCGCTCTCATAATGCCAACCACAAATGGGGAGGAGCAAATTCACATGCCAATTGCAGGTCAAATGGTTTTCGTGCACTTGTGATATCAACTTCCTCAGTGATGGCCTCATAATGATTGTTAGATTCAACGTTGCTTGCTCAAACTCTAACTAACCTCCTGAACTTTGGTTGCCGTTTCTCCAATGAGCTTCTCCTGTTCCTCAGTTTTCCCTCTTCCCTTTCTCTTCAGCTTTCCCTCTTGGATGCTGTAATCCTATGCACTCAATTGCTTCAGTCAACACTACAAGGAGAAGGCGTCGCTTTTCACTCGGTAGGTGAGTCAGACGGCGCCACTTCGCACTCATTGCCCAGACACTCAAGACTTGGTGAGTGCAATTCGTCATGTATGACAAGTGTGTACATTGAACTCTGATGACACTGTTGTGAGTGAGAAGCGACGCCTTTGGTAGTAGTGCAAGCGCATACTGGAGCTAGGGTTTTGAAAAATATGATCCAGGGAAGTTCTCTTTTCACTCGTGTCCACTTGGACTGAGAGAAAAGACTACAGTGAATGACCCATAAACCAACGCTTCAAGCTTTTCACGCAAATCTAGTACTGTTATAAAATTAGAAGCTTTGAATGAACACATGTTGGAAACATTGTTGGTTATTAGAGTTAACCGAAAAGAGTGTCTCAAAGTGGAAAGAAAAATTAAACTCACCTTAGACTCATTTTGAGTTCAAAAAGATTGCAAAACTAGTCTATGGTGAGTTGGAGAATAATCTAAAGCAAGGCCTTGCACTGCCATGGGCATGGAACTTGTCATCTCTCCAATAATGCTAGAGGAGAGTTCCCACAAGTTCCCCCAAGCCAAGACCATGGGGACTATTCATGAACAATGAATGTCACAAATTATAATTATCGGAAGAGAACTCCACTTGAACCCTGCTCATGGAGCAGTTTTGTTTTCGGATAACTCTATTGGGTCATTCACCTTAATCACTAGGAAGAACCACCACCTTGCCATCTCCACGCTTGTGGCCCCAAACCTAAATTTGTGAACATATGATTCTATGTTGCTTTTTGAAATTGACTAATATAGGTAATAGTGTAAGAAGTTGATTGGTTGACATAAATTTCTACACAAGTGGCATTGAGTTTTGAGTTCTAACCATTATGGGTCATTCTATACATTGGTTTTGGGTGTCAATGAACCGTTTCAAGACATTCTACCATAGTGCCAATATGGGCCTTGGACACCTTGCTCTCACACTATTCTTTGGTGCTCAAAGACCACTCATTCTACCAGTGCAATTCCTTGTATTAGATAACTGACGAGCAGGCGAGTAGGTTATCGTACATAACCCGTTGTTTACTTTTCAATTACAACCTTTATCTTCATAATCCAAGGACGTAGGATGCAAGTTGAAAGGAGAGAAAGTTACCGTGAGTTGCAACTTGTGATGACGATGGTGATGGATTGCCAATGGGACAGAGCCACGTTGGCGTTGAAAAATCAACAATCGGTTATAGGACCATAATTGTTTATTTTTATTTTTATTTTTATTTTAAAAGTTGAAGAGAGGATTTGCTTTTTAAATCCATAAGGGTGGTTAAATGTAAAAATGTACAACATTTGATTTTACAGAAAATATAAACTATATGTTGTTGAAATGTAAACAAGGCTTGTAGTTTTTAGCTTTACGCTTCTACAATTAAATTCAAGGTTTTTATCATAAAGTACCATAAAATCAATCTACAAGCATTTAACTCTCAAAAATAGATTTATGAATACAAAAATATGTTATTTGAATATGAAATTTGGAATGATTGGTTAAAATCGTAGAATTCATAATGTATACATGTATATGATACACATGTAGCGCTTGTGCCAAATAAAGAAATTATGCCCTTAATCCTTGGATTTAATCCAAGTAATAAAATCGAATGAAAATAAGATAAAATAGATTTGTTATAAAGAAATTAGGACCCCTTCAAATCTAACTTCTCTCTTGAATCTTTGTCCCCTCCACTCTTTGAAATCTTTCCAATCCAACATTGGCCTAAACTTCTCCCAACTAGAAAATAAGTAGATGTAAGAAAAAGATGAAAAATAACTCATAAACAAACACTAGTAGGATTTTAGTCCTTTATAACTGGTCCTTTGTGACTTAAATGGTCCTTAGTGACTCAATTTTTCAAAAAGAAAGTCGTTTAAGACCATTTAAGTAACAAAAGACCAGTTGTAAAGGACCAAAATCCTACTAGTGAAAGGTGCAAAGGTTAATACAAAGAGAGAGCATTCATAAGCAAAGGTAAAAAATAATAACCATAAAACACCACTTCCGTTACACTAGTAGAAAAGGTAGCATTGTCGAGGGAGATGCCCATGCAAGTAGTGCCCAATTCCACGCATGCACAATGATTTTGCATGGGCATGTCCATGGAGACCGCTACCTTTTTTACTAGTAGGGATTGTCACACCTCCTCGGAGAATGGAGAATGGGAGAATGGAGAATGGAGAATGAGGAAAAAGAGGAGCCAATAGGATAGTTTCTCCATGGAGAAGGTGTGACACCCCTTTTGTGGTTTGTGGAGATTGAGAATGGAGAATAGAGGTTGTTAGTTGGTTACTCATCCTCCAAACATGGGCCATTCTCCATTCTTCACCCATGGAGGAGAAGAATGGAGATTCTCCAATCTCCGAGAATGGGCCCTCCGCCATTCAAGGAGAGCGTGCCACGTCTCCATTCTCCATTCTCTGAGAATGGGAAGAAAGAGGTGTGACACCCCCTAGCCCTAGTGTTAAAGGTGAAAATGCAATTTGAAATAAGCATTTGGCACAAAATTATGATTATAATTTTGGACTATGAATTTCATGGGGTTGGCACTAGAGAAACAAACATTTTAGCACTTTCATTTAGATTTGGATGAAACAGTCATAAATGGACTCGAAATTGTTTTAAATAGATGAAAATGAGTCAAATGCCAAATAATTTAAAAAAATCCTCAAACCATTTGAATATTCTCTGAGATTCTCTTTTTCACTATTGAAAATATAAATTTCCTAAATATATGAGCTTCTCTTTTTATAATTATTTTTTGCCGACCTGACGGCCGGGTACAGTATGCCATGTATGATGAGTTTGGGACCACCAGGAATGCAATAATCTGAGGGTCAGTTTTCATGTCAATTGTTCCGGTCAGAATGGGAACTGACCTTCACAAACATCAAGCCAGGAAGGACAGTGACGGTGAACGTACTCAAATAAGCTGCATGCTGACGGAGTTGTGACATGTTGAGCACTTGAGCACTTGAATGAATGGGATTCATGTATCTTCAAGGTTCCTGAATAGCTAAAAATCAAGCCACAAGGGAAGTGCAGAATGAAGAGCAGCTTTAACCCTTAAACGTACCACTCCTTTGTAGGAAAGTCAAACTACACAATTTAGCCTTCAAGATTTATCAAAATATATTTTGTAATATTTTTCATGCATGGAATTGAATAGAGTTATTTGTAAAGGGAACCGGTCTTTTGTCCTCCTTTTTTCATGGAAAAGAAAACCAAAATTGTATTTGAGTGTAGCCGCAAAGTAATCCTGTGAAATAAACTCAAGATTTGAGTGTTTTATGGAGGTGTCAGTTGCCACAAATGGTACAAATCTCCCCAAAAAAAAATCTCCACAAATGGCACAAATCTCTGCTTACTACCACTACCTCCCTCATTTAGATCTGAGATCTAACTTCGAAATTCAAGTCCCTCCCATCAACCAACGTCCCTGACACCACCACACAAGGAATTTGTGACTTGACTTGGCGTTCAGTAAAAGCAAGGACAAAACTGGTGTTTTGGAATTCTTGACGGTTGAATTGAGTCTTTCCTGAGTTCTATTTCTGGTCTACAGTGAACCCTGCCAGTGGCATCGGCGACCCTGTGCTTTTCAATTTGGAGGTTACAAACCCAGGGTTTGGGGTACTTTGCGGATAACTCTAATGTTTCCTATCAGTCTTGAAATTTTCAGATTTTTTTGATTTAATACGGCCTTTTTAACAATTTTTTAAGTCAAATACTTCAAAAAATAATTTTTATTACAAAAAATCTTTAAAAAATTAATATTTTTTTGTGAGCAGGTACAAATTACAATGGAGAATCACATGATATGTTTTCCATAGAAATTTTTTATTTAAATTTTGAAATTCGAAAGGTGAACATCCTATGTAGTGTAATTCAAACCTTGAGCTACAAAGCTTGCACAAGCAATAAAATACTCAATAATTGGAATTTTTAAGATTTGAAAAGTGAAGTACAAACTAGACTTAATAAAATTCATTTTCTTAGTTGGGTGTATTAGCAACAAAAGTCATCTTCAAGATCAAAATTAGGTTTGACCAACAAACGTCCAGAAACTGGACGCTGGGACGTTTAGGGTAGACGACCTGTTTCCGATCACCTTAAGCAATTCAGCATACTTCCGGTGAAGTAACAAATAGGCAAATAATTTTGAAGTGTAGGGAAATAGATTTAAAGAAGGTCACATATTTTTGAATAAATTTTGGGGCAATATTGAATTTACTACGAATTTTCAAAGTGAAGATTCTCTCCAACCCGTTCTCGCAATATAGGCTGACCTATTTCCAAGAACTGTAAAACTAGATTTCGAGAACACATGATATCATACTAACTCGGTAACAAGTTTCCATTCTCGGCGCCAACCATTCCATATTAAGAAGAAACATGTTTCCGTCACCGTTTACGAATGAATCCGAAAATAATGCAGGCTGATTCACGGAAATAGGTCGCCCTATACTGCGTGATTGGGGGCCTGATCGGAAACAGGTCGTCTACCCTAGAGGTTAAATTGTCAGAAATGCCCATGGCCGTCTGCCTGCCTGCATGACTGAAAGTTCAATGAGGAGGCCTACAGTATTTTCAATATTGATAAACACTTAGGCACACAACGACAGGGTATATCAATGGCATGGGTATGTCGCAGAAAGGGGCAGGGCTCATGTGTCTACACTCAAACCACTTTACAATGACATTCTAGAATATCCTGCATACTTGTGACACTATCATTAATCCCTAAATGACTAAGAAGCCTAAATCAAGCCTCCTAATTTCTTAGCAGTCTTGAGCAGGTTCAATGTGGACTTCCTTCACTTTAAATTTATTTACATTTTGACGAACACATGCAAAGTTCTTCACTGATTCCAGTGATATAAAATTTGGTCCCATTTGAATTATATTTTTCATGATATGATCAATTGAATTTGTCATTTTAAATCCATGAATCCTTGATCTTTTAGGAGTTAACCCCTATAGAACGAGGATGGTTTTTAAAGTTCAATCAGCTTAGTGTGGAATGAATTTCGATCCTGATTTTTTTAGATTTACTGTGGTGATTATACTCTTTGTTACGAAGATGAGATGGTAATGCGTACGTAGGTGATGTATAGATCGAAAGATACAATCATGTAAAGGTGAAAAACCCAAGTGCAGGAAACTCTTGAAAATTTGCATACAATGAGTTGTGCATCTGAATTTTTGCACACAATGAGCTAACCCCCTCATACATACGATTACCAAATCAGAGACTAAACTTTGCATTTTGGGCCTTTTTAGTAAGTTTCAAACTCGGGCATGGAACCCAAAACAAAAGGTGCAACCAACTTTGTAGCTTATAATCTTACTATTAACCCCTAAACGCTCAAATGACCATTTTCTGGTCGCTACCCAAATCTAAAGGGTTGCCTGAAACATAAATTATTTTTTTTGAAAAATAAAAATATTTAAAAATACTACACCAAGTCTACTTTCCAACGCAATTTGAATTATGTCAATCCAAGTTAAACTCCATCCGGGAGAATTTTTCAAAGTGGATCACGTCAACATTGTCTTAGTGTTATAAAATTTGCTATTTGGGGAAAGTAATGATGTTCCGTTCATCCTTTCTTTTGTTTTTTTGAAGTTTACAATAGATAAATCAACTTTAAATAATCATGCTAAATTTTAAACCCTAAAAGTCAAAATGATAATTATTACAAATTTTCAAAGGTTAATGCTTTTAAATTCATTAGAAAAAGATCTAAAGTTATTTTTGGAATTTTAACTGTATGGATAATTGTAGAGATGATGCCCTACATTTTGTCCATTAAACCAAATTTCATCAAACATATAGAAGGCACACATTATAACACATTTATGTTTTTTCCAATACTCCTCAGGCTTTTAGGGGTAAAGGAACCTTGAACGGATGCAAATTTGTAAACCATTAGAGGATAACTGAGGCGTTTAGAAGGCTGCAAGTTACTATTCCAACAAAAAATAAAACAAAGAAAGAAATAAATAAAATTGAATAAGATTTATTTTTATTTTTTAAATATAATTAAATTTGACGTGGATCTGATGTGGCCGTCTCTCGGCTATATCAAATTGATTTTTTTTAAATTATATATATAAATTAAAAATTTATATTTTAGTATTTCAAAAATAAAGATAAAAATAAAATAGTAATTTTTTTAAAGTCAATAAAATTTTAGATTCTTTCACAAGCATCAAAACGGCTCTTCAGAGGATTTAGATCTCCTCTAATGGCTAATAAATTCATGTTGGTTGAAAGATACTACGATTGGATTGGTCAAAAAAGTTTTAGATCGAAAACTATTTGTCTTACTCTAAGAAGGGGTACTTTTAGGAAGTTTTGGAGTGTTTGGAGAGAAACATAGTCGTGGTGCTTTAGGAGTTAATTGTAGCACACTTGTCACACATTCAAACTATACCATAAGCCGGTAGAGGCACTTTGAAACCGCGAATGTCCCCTAAATGAAGATCTAGACTTTCCATGCAACTGCAGCAAGTTGGATGTATCGCAACAACTTTTTTTAATCTTGTCCAAATTTTGTGCGTCTAATCATTGTTATTTTACTATACTTTGGAGCCTTTTTTTAATTCATGTATTCACAAAATTGAGTACATGAACGTTCAAGAATGAGTACTTTACTATTTCGTTATAGGCAGGCCTATCCAACAACTAGAGTGTTGGCTTACTTTTTGTTTTGAAAATGTGTATCAGTTTCATCATTGAACCAAAATTAGGCAAAAATGTGCATTATTCAAGGCCTCTTTTTCTCCATAGGAGAAAATAATCCTCCTTGGTTACATCATAGCAAATGTATGCCAAATCCCTTAACTTCATAGTTCAAGGTGTCTCTATCTTGGTGAAAAAGTTGAGACCCAAAGTAGTCAAATTAAAGAAGTTTGAGTGTACATGGGTGCGAAAATCAACATTTAAACCACGTAACTACTAAAAACTGGGTGGTTTTTGGGCACCAAATTAGTGCCAATAGTGACTGAAGGAAAGAGGAGCTCAAAAACCACTTCTTTTTTTAACCCTTAAACGACAATTTGGGTCCTGGGTGGGCAGCCCGGAAAGAATCTAAATTTTTTTGAATTTTTTTCTTTTTTTCAAAAACGGCTCTGCAGTGCACTGCTAGCTAGCACTGTAGCACTGTAGCACTGCGGCACTGCTGAACTTCAGCTGCCCCAACCTCAAAACTTGTTCAATTTGATAACTTTGATTGCTTACCAACGATTCCACAATCTCTCAAATGAGGCGAAAATTTGGAATCTAGATCGCTTTTTCAGTAGCTTTCCAACGCAACAAGTCTCGCTTGATTTGGTTGAGAAATGAAACTTCTGTCTCCAATATTCCTTTAAACCAAGCCCGTGGGGCTGGGGTTGTTGTTTAAGGGTTAAACTAGTGGCGTGTTTTCAAGAAAAAGTATGGTGGAAAATGTTGTTACAAGCGTCGGGTTTTGATATTTTGTGAACTTTGGGTTTTTGTAGAAAAAAATGTATATACTATGGAGACATGAAATTTTACAGTTATATATTTCTAGGTTGGGTTCATTTGTTTATTTTTTCTTTCAAACTCTAATTCTAAAATAAATGGGTTAAATTGGAGGATTTTGCGTGAAATACGGTGTGGTGATTTTCGAATATGTGTTGTTTTTTCATTGATGAAATCACTAGTTTCTCGGAGTAATTTTTTTCTCATATTCTTATATCTAAACCATGATGATTTTGGAGTCATGTTTCTTAAAATGTTATATTATATTCTTGAAAAAAATTAAATAGGCTAAAATACGGGAAGGGCATTTTGAGTGGTAAATTTATGGCAAATTTATAACTTGAAATCCCTTATTTAATTTATCTTAATATATACGTGTTATTGGATTTCTAAAATTGGCCTTTTTTCATTGAAATGTAAAAAAAAACTCACTTTTACTGCATACAATTTTTTTACTAAGATATTGTAATTTATCTTACAACTTCAAAAATGAACTTGGTTTGAAATTTTGTTTTCCAAAATGTCTTACTTATACAAGAAGTAAGGTCTAATTGGGGATCTGTGTCTAATTAAGGACTTTTCAAACTCACTTTTTACCACATTATTTTATGATATCAATGTTGTCATTGAATTTCAAGGCAAAGACCATACCCTACCATGAAAACACCCAGTGATGAAGAATGGAGCCTATAACTGTGTAGTCAAAGTCCATGTCACTCCTTCATTGTCCGTGCTCCAATGCAATTTTTTTCTGGCCAACATTGGCCAAATTGTCCCATAGATCCTTCCTAAAAAAATTCATGTAAGAAAAGAAGGGAATTCAACTAGTTTTTTAAAAATGCATTCCTACACTCCATTCACCATTATGTGTGAATGAAAATTGATTTGTTTTATGTTTTGCAAATGAAATGATACTGGTATTTTTTTTGTTAGGCAAATGTTATGTTTTAAATATGTATGTGAAGATCTGAAAGTATTATCCAATTTTTTTTAAAGGTAAACTTTATTCTTATCTAATGCAAAATATATTGAAATTTTTATCATGGGTGTATATATTGTATGATACATTACAACTTAATCATATCAAATGTTCTATATTTAAAAATTTGATCATATCTTCTAAATTTCATATTTCATTTAATCACTTGAGTTTGGAAAAAAATTAGAGCTTTCAAGTGAAGTTGAAACTAGACTTGGTAATCTTGTCTTTTTGGTTTAGCTCAAACGCAAAAATCGTTTTGAAGATCAAGATCAAGTTTTAGGAACAAAAAGCCTAAATCCTATTAAAATACATTACATGGTTTGTTGCCCAAATCCCATGTAAAATCAAAAGGTTAACTTATATGACTTAAATTCAATTAAATGGTGTGGATGTACCATTAATAGAGATTTACAAAAAGAATAGATGAATTCATTTATTTCTACTAGGAATAATAGATTTTTGACCATTCATAAACACTTTTATGATTTTGGTGTATTTAGAGGGTTAAATTGCAGTAATTTCTCTATAACAACCTTTTTACACTATGTCAAGGCCGTTTTGCAGCAAAGAGGAATTACAATTCACTCATTTGAGCGGTGTACAACTTCAAAATCTTTCCATGAAGAGTCAAGGCCATCTTTTGAAAATTATATGTTAACCCCTAAAGGACCAAGAAGCCCAAATCGAGTCAAATGTTTTTTTAGTAATTTTGAGTAGGTCCTATATGGACTTCTTTTTGTTCAAATTTATTTGTTGTTTGACCAACACATGCAATGTTCTTTACTAATTCCAGTGAAGTACAATTTGATCTCATTAAAATATAATTTTCACAATATGATCAATTGAATTTTTCATTTTAAAATCATGAATCCTTAGTCCTTAGCCAATTATCTTCTTTGACCTCTAACTGCCTAAGCCCTCATTTTTTGCCTAATGTACAAAATTGAATCTTGTTTTTAGCAAGTAAAGAAAATACTTAAAAATTCTATAGCAAGATAGCTTCATGTATGTGTCATCCAATTAGAAAGAGGATGGTTTGTGAAAATTTATGCCTCGTTTCATGTCACATTGTTCCACCAAAATTTCTAAGATCTTAGTTCAAAATAGTTCAAAAGTTCTCTTGAAAAATTCAACTCATAAAATTAAGCAACTCCAAAAAATCTCCAAAAATAAATACACTTAGAGTATTAAATTTCAACCAATTATGACAAATTTCATCCACATATTGTCAATCTTATTCGTAATTGAATTACAAATGAATTTTGAATTTTGAATTTCAAATTTTATACAAAAATATTGGTGATAACAATCATAGATCTAACCGCATGGATAGAATCTAAAATTCACAATGTACAACTTTTCTACATACATCAAGTTCAAAATATCTCTCTTAATTGCATTTTATAATGCATCTTTGCAATTTTCCAAATCTAAAGAGGATTTTCCAAATCTAAAGAGGATTTCTCCAAATCTAGGCATTTAGGGGTTAAAGCAGTTTCTCAATTTGTCAAGGCCCACTCCCATCACATTTCCCTATACAAAGCTTGGTCGAGAGTCCTAGTGGAGATGCTTTAAGTGTAAGAGCATCTCCACCGGGGTTTCTAAGAAGGCACGCCATGTTAAAATTATATTTTGCTAAAAATGCAATTTTAAAGTTAAACTGAATTAATTATAATTATAGTTGAAAATTAAATACAATAGACCCAGAAAAATCTTGATTTGGACATTGGATGATGAAAATACACTCCATTAAAAGGACTTTGAGAGGGCCCTTTGAGAGGGCTCTTCACATTTGGTCTAAAAGGGGAAAAATCAATAAAAGGTAAAATCCGTAAAATCATGTAGTGAGCCCTTTTACTGAATTTTCCCTTTTTAGATCAAATGTGAAGAGCCCTCTCAAAGGGCTCTCTCAAAGTCTCTTTAACCCCTAAATGCCTAGAGCCCTCTCCAAATTCGGCAGTTTTGCAAAGATGCATTATAAAATGCAACTTAGAGGGATATTTTGAACTTGATATATGAATAAAAGTTGTACATTATGAATTTTAGATTCTATCCATACGGTTAGATCTATGATTGCTATTACCAATAATTTTGTATGAAATTTGAAACCTGAAATTCAAAATTATTTTGTAATTCAATTACGAATAAGATATTGACAATCTACGGATGAATTTTTTTGTGATTGGTTGAAATGTAATACTCTAAGTGTAGTGATTTTTGGAGATTTTTTAGTTGCTTAAATATATAAGTTGACTTTTTTTTAGAGCACTTTTACACTGAAATCTTCATTATTTTGGGTGAATCACTACAACATGAAATGAGGCATAAAAATTTCACAAATCATCCCCTTTCTAATCAGATCACATATGCATGAAGCTAACTTCCCGTAGAATCTACAGTAAAAATTCCACACTGCTAAAAGTGCATGGCGGATGAGAAATTATGGATGAAATCTGTACATCGTCCAAAAAATGGACGCTTAGGCAGTTAGGGGTTAATGGGGTGTATCTTCGTCATCATATGTCCAAATCAAGATTTTTTTTTTGGGTTTATTGTATTTAGTTTTCAAATGTGACTATAATAAAATTAATTTAACTTTTAAATTCCATTGCTAGCAAGAGATCAGTACCGTTTGAAACAGGCTCTAAGTGAACATTTGATTGCCATTTCTGGCATGGTCTGATGGATCTCTATTCTGTAATCACTGTTGGGAACCAGTCTGTGGTTTCTGAGAAGGGACAGACGCTTTGGGGGTAAGATCATGATAAAATCCCATGTGCATGAAAGGTCCTTGCAAGTAGGTTTAACTTTCTGCAACAGTTTGGACTTCGAGACTCCCACGAGGCCAAGACCCATCCATTTTGCATGACTGATAGAATGAGAAAAACTCTGGAAAGGGCCCGGCAGGCTGAATGAACAGTCTGTTGGGGAAGTGTTGCCAGAACTTTTGCACGATATAAGTTACTAGAACTTTTGTACGATATAAGTTACTAGAACTTTTGCACGGTATAAGTTACTAGAACTTTTGCACGATATAAGTTACTAGAACTTTTGCACAATATAAGTTATTAGAACTTTTGCACGATATAAGTTACCAGAACTTTTGTATGTTACACAAAAGGCTGCTTTACATGACGGGCCAAGGTCAATATTTTGCTATAACACGTGTGAATCCTTGTATGTGATTAGTATATTCCACAAAATCAACCCCAAGGCCTATGCATGATGGAGTCAAAGGCATTCCCTGAAATTCTTATTCTAATGGGTTGGAATTCTATTCTACTGCACTAAAGACAAAATCTGACACGGCCCCAAGGAAGAGAATTGGATTGAACCAAATTGGAAACCCAATTCAATTCCCTTGGGGCCATGTTAGAGCTCCCTCCCTTCTTGGCATGAGCCACTATTTCTTATGAATTGGAATTGTCCTTGGCCCATCATGTAAATCGGCCCTAAAAGCATGCTCCGGTCATCACCAAAAATAATCAGTCACCTAATGGTAGGATAATGGTAGCTTGGGTAGGGAGTAGTGATTTTTTTTTTGTTATGAGATAGTTTTAGCATTTTCATAACATTCTTCAGCCCTAATACTGTTAACCTACGAATCTCAAGCATCTGTCAGGCAATTGAAGGAATTGTAGAGAATTTTCCCTAACTTCAGCTGGACCGAACAAAGAGGGTTGAAGAGTTGAATTATTTTATTATTAGTTTCCCTACAATGCCGCTACAGTGTAAAGGGTGTGGTCCAGCAAGGTACGAAGAACATCATGTTTGCTACTTTTTCATGGCTTGAAGAGAAATCCAGGCTTTTTAGGTGTTCTTTTTATATTAATATATAGGTAAATATTAGGATAATACACATGTGCTACCTACGTGCTACTTAGGCAATACCTGGGTGATACTTAGGTTTAAAGAAGCTACACATCTTGACTCCATGTAGGAACCCTTGATATTATTCCTTCTATTTTCCTTCAAAAATCCTTTGTATCAATTAGCCAATCCAAATTTCATGTAGCAATTTGGCTTAAATTAGCAAGAAAAATCATTGGTAGAGAGGGACCAAGTGCGTCCCGATTAGCACCAAACCCCACGCCAAGATATGGTTGGGTGGCTATGTTTTGTATTGAATCCCGCCATCTACAAGAGCTTTGGCGCATCTGGATGACTCATACTAAGCTTGATTATTGATTCGTCAATGCTTGAATTATGGACTAGGAGACGTTGTGTTGAACTAAGAGAGGTTGAGTTGGTAATCAAACCAGGGTGTTGTTGGGTTTTGTTTTTGGTTGTAGCTCCTTTGCATTAAATTAACTCCCAAATGCTCTTGAGCTGTTGTGCATACTCTAAAATGTACAACTCTACATATCTGAAACCACCCAAGACCTAATTCCGCACCCTATCATTGACCCCCCAATTCCACCTCTATCACTTCAAGTAACAGTAAATGTAGTAAATGATAGGTGGGTACAAATAGGATATAAATGATTTGGGTACAAATAGCCAGTGGTTTTAGGTACATCAATAAATGAAAATGAGAGTACAAGAAGCCTAAATTAGGCTTCACATTTTTTGAACAGTTTTGAGTAGGTCTTATGTGGACTTCCTTTTGTTCAATTTTTTTTGTTAATTGACCAATAAATACAATGTTTTTCACCAATTTCAGTGATACAAAATTGGGTTCGATCTGAATTATATCCTAAACTCCTAAAAACATCATTTTAGGCAATTTCTTCATAGTTGGATGAACCTTTTAAATATTCATTTGTAGTATTAGCAATTGAAAATGATGAATTTTCAAAAATAAAAATAAAATAGAATAATTCATGTAATTATTACACTTCAAACTCTTTTATATCACTTCCTTTGATAAACAATGTACATAGTTTAGAACTTGACATGTAGAAAGCGTCCAATCACATGTGTACACAATAGCAAATAATGTTCGTTGTTGATATTAGAATATGATATTGGAGAATGCGATAATGACGACTTTATGGGTGTATGAAGTTTCAAAGTGGAAGTTTCCTATACCATTGAAACCATCTTGTAGACTTGTTATGAAACCAAGTTTTATAAATCCAAACTACAACCAATGGCAGTAAATTATGAAGATAGTTTAAATGCACTTTATGGAGATAGTTTAAATGCACTCTATTGTGCATAATGAATGCAATAATGGTTTTAGATGTTTCTGCTTTCTATCATAGTGAAAAATTTGGAACCCCATTTGTTAAGATTAACCTTTAAAAGACATTCTTTCCCGATTCCACACCCAAAATCACTTTTAATCTCCATTTTAAGCATTATTCTCTTTCTAACTTACTTCGTTTTTATTCTAAAGAAATATAGATCCCTCAAAGGTGCTCGATTTGACATTTTTGAAACCCCATTTGATGCGACCGAGTAGAAGTTATGAGCAAGATTCTTTCAAAATACTATCAAACCTATGGGGCTTGCAAAGTCATTTAAGAGTTAAAAAGTCTTGAATGCAGTTCACATTATATAGAATGAAAAGTGTAGTTACAAAACTAGAATGTAAATTTTGGTTAAAATCCACCCTCATTTAACTAACTTAGAAATGGTAATTGTTTGATTACATAATTCAAAAGCATCTTTGCAGGGTTGCAAGGGCAATGTGAACCAAGGTGCAGTTCTATGTGAAGTCAAGGAGCTTAGAGTTTCTTGTTTCCACTAAGATAGATTTTCCATTTCTGTGGATTTTAGATACTAAATCATGTGTATAGAAATATTAAAAGGACAAAAATATGAGAGAATCTTGTCTCCATTTTAAAGAGGATTCCAAGACACTAAAATATATATTATTTAGATATCATATGAATAAGTTATGGAGTTTTGTTGGAACTACTCAAAACATGAATATACTTTGTTTTTTCAATAGATGTACAATGGGGTAAAAAAAAGTGTAGGTAATTCTTTTCTTCATTTATTACAAACAATAGCTATTTCTTTTTCTAAAATGAGAATCTTGGAACCAAATTTGGCTATGTTGCAGTATACAAGATGTGCTATGTACATACAATTCAATTATGATCTTGAAAGCATATATATTTGGATTTATTCTTTATTCAAATTTAAACCCTCGTCCCAACCCTTGTTTAAGTAGCTGAAACGTATATAGTTTTTTTGTTACTTAAGGAGTATCAAATTGTTCACAAAAATAACGGAAATCCTTTATAAGATCAAGTGCAAAAGAGATCACAAAATTTGAAATTTTATTGAATGAGATATGGAATTTTGAAGTTTTAGCCCCAAAGTTGCTCTATTTATGAATATTTATGATATATTTATATTCTTTGAGTCAAATTTGGCTGGGTTGTAGTACATAAGATACACTATACATGCAATATGAGTTTTAATCGAATAAAAAAGTTTTTTCATCTATTTATACTTGAATTTCAAACTCCTATTTTAGCTATTATTCAAATGAACAAAGTCTGTTCTATGCAAGTTTGCCGTTGGCATATTTGAAATGTACCTTAAACAAGCAATTCCCTATTTTTGTAGTTGGCCATATAATCATGCACTTGGCTTCCGGGTGCACAAAAAACTGAGATCGGAAGAAATCGAATGAAAATTTTGACAAAATTTTCTTTTCCTTAACTTTGGTTCCAAAAAGGATATATTGCAATTTTTTGAAAATTATCAAATTTATTTCTTTTGAAAATGTCGTTATTTGTATTTTTTTGTGTCCAACATTAAAGTCAAAACGGGAGCCAAACCCCTGAATTCTTTTTTAACTCATCAATTTATTTATTTGCTTTTTAATATTATTTTTCCCCCTCCTTTAGTACATTTGCTTTAAGAAAATGTGAGACAAATAAATATTAGTACACTAACTAATTTTGATTTGATTTTATGTTTTTAATTTTATTTTATTCTTTTAGTTATTTATTTATTCCCGCCGCCTCTAGGTGTCAAAAGCCCACGGCCGGCGATCCTCAACTTTCCCTCACGGGATAAAATATGTGAAGATAATGGAAGTGAGATGACGTAAGGAGGAAGAAGAGAGACAAAGTGAGGAGCCTCAACTCACTCCATGTCACTTCAGATGGGGAAATGGGTCCGCGCGCGCGGACCCTAATCCCAAATTAGCAAGCCAATTTTTATTTTTTTATTTGTTTATTTTGTACTGCCAATTTGGGGTGAGGGTGCGCGCGCGCGGACCCCAAACCCATGTCCTTCATATGACAGATCTGAAAAACCTTAATAAAGGATTTCATTTTCATGTCGTGGCTTCGTTTTTAAGAACTACGGGGCATGTAGCATACCATTGGAAGTGCATTTTCAATACCTTTCCAATGGAATGCTACACGCCTCCAAAATCTCAAAAACGAAGCCGCTAATTGCAAATGAAAAACCGGCTGCGGCTTAGGATTTGGGCAACAGCTGCCGCCGCTGCGCAAACCTTAAGCGGCCGCCGGTTTTTCATTTGCGATTAGCGGCTTCGTTTTTGAGATTTAGGAGCGGTTTACACTTCGGACCAAGAGCCGTGACCAAGGAAAATGGATTAATTCCATGGTCACACTTCATGGTCACACTTCCATGGTCACACTTCAAAAAAATGTAATTTTTAAAGCCCTTAGGCCTCTCACTAAGTGTAAACCAAACTTGGACCGGGACTTAAAAAAATAATAAAACGGCATTTTAAGCTCATGGTCTCCTCGTTCGGCAATGAGAGAACCCTTTTTGCCTCTCTCACCACAAAATCCGGGAGACCCTTCAACATTATCCACTAGGCCTATTTCTAGGCCTTTTGAGGACCTCAACTCCTTTGGTTACTTTTCTTTTTTCCTTGTAGTGTAAACCCAAGTCATCCTAGGACGAGTTGATGGAGCCAATCACAGCTTTTAGAGCTGCATGGGACAAGTTCTTGGTCCGTAGTGTAAACCGCCCCTTAGGAGGCATGTAGCATACCATTGGAAAGGTATTGAAAATGCGCTCCAGATGGTATGCTACACGCCCCGTAGTTCTTAAAAACAAAGCCATGACATGAAAATTAAATCTGTCATATGAAAAACATGGGTTTGGGGTCCACGCGCGCGCACCCTCACCCCAAATTGGCAGTACAAAATAAACAAACAAACAAATAAATTTTTGGCCTGCTAATTTGGGCTTAGGGTTCGCGCGCGTGGACCCATTTTCCTATCTTAAGTGATATAGAGTGAGTTGAGGCTCTTCACTTTGTCTCTCTTCTTCCTCCTTACGTCATCTCACTTCCATTATCTTCACATATTTTATCCCGTGAGGGAGAGTTGAAGATCGCCGGCCGTGGGCTCTTGACACCTAGAGGCGGCGGGAATAAATAAATAACTAAAAGAATAAATGTAAATAAAAACCATAAAATTGAATCTAAATTAAATACTGCACTTATGTTTATTTGTCTCATATTTTCAAAGAGTTTCCAAAACAATGAATGTCGCGCAGTATTTATTTGAAACATATTTTCAAAGAGTTTCCAAAATAATAACATTTCGTACACATTTTGGTGTTAGCTACAAAATAAAATAAAATATCTCAAAAATGAAAATAAAAAGGTAAAATCAATGCTTGAAATCACGAGAAAACCCACTCATTTTAGGGATTAATCCTAAATGCCTACAACCCTCTCCAAATTGGGTAGTTTTGCAAAGATGCATTATAAAGTGCAACTAGGAGGAATATTTTGAACTTGGTGTATGAATAAAAGTTGTACATTATGAATTTTAGATTCTATCCACACGGTTAAATCTATGACTACAATCACCAATATTTTTGTATAAAATTTGAAACTTAAAATTCAAAATTCTTTTGTAATTCAATTACAAATAAGATATTGACGATATATGGGTGAAATTTGTTGTGATGGGTTGAATGTCATACTCTAAGTGTAGTGGGTTTTGGAGATTTTTTGGTTGCTTAATTTTATGAGTTGACTTTTTCAAGAGCACTTTTACACACTTTTTAACTAATATCTTAGAGATTTTCGTTGAATCATTGCAACAGGAAATGAGGCATAAGAATTTTTCAAATCATCCCCTTTCTCATCGGATTTCACATGCATGAAGCTAACTTTCCATAAAATCTATAGTAAAAAATCCACACTGGAAAAAGTGGATGATGAATGAGGAAATGTAGATGAAATATCTACATCGTCCAAAAAATGGTCGCTTAGGCAGTTAACCTCTAAAGGACCATGTTCACCTTAAAATTGTATCACTTGTTGTGATGCTTTCAAGAACCTATTTATTTCTCTCAATTGGCTTTCATGTAGAAAACTTACCATTGAACTTCAAAGAGGACTTAGTCGTGAGATTGTATACCAATTTTCAGGAGAATCTATTGCATAGATTACATGATTATAAGGTCTGATCATGAGTTTTTTTTCTGAAATTTTTGAACAAAATCAACAGGTCATTCACTGCAAACATTCTCATAAACTCCAGAACCATGATTAGCGTTTGAAATCTTAGGGGCATACAAAGGTGTATTGTATCTAGGTGCTCACAAGAAATGGTATTCTAAAACTAATCACAACAACAATGATTGATTCCAAAAGATTTATGTTTGGGTGAAGTGACTGGTTGGTGACTGGTTGAGCTGTGTTTGTAATCGTTATTAATTGTTACATTGCATAAATGTGTAAAAATTTCAAATATTTTTTAAAATATTCCAAAATATTTCCAAAATAATATAAAATATGTAGAAAAGATTCCAAACATTCTTCCATACTAATTATATAATGTTAATGATGCACTAATGACAAATGTTTTACATATTGTACACTTTTTTTTGGACAGATCTAACGCCCTAGTGTGAAAACGCCCTCAAAGTCATCAACCTCTATAACTACCATCTCCCAAATTCACCTGCTTTGACATTTTAGTTTTTTTCCGGTGGATCGATCAACGCAATTCTACATTTTGAAGGATTTTTGTGTTCTCGTAACGGACATCTACAATTATCTAGTTAACATTGAGTTAAAATTATGAAATCCAAATAAGTTACTAAAGTAATGAAATTATTCTTGGACACAATGTGTCCTCATAGTCCTTCAGGGGGTAAAGGTTAAGCTCAAACTTTAACCAAAGCATGCTACATTCTTTGCTATTTTAGTTAAGAAATTGTTATATTTATGTAGCCCCTTTTGAAGTAAACATTGCCTTTTAAAGTTTTAGCAATTTTAAATGGTGTCTTGTATTTAAATGGATACTTTTTAACTTTTAATTTTTTTTCATTATTTCTCTACAAAATTCTCAAAAGGCAACACATGTTGAAAACAACGTGGATTGAACAAAATTGGAATCTTTTAGCAACCTTTAGTCATAGAATCTTGTGCTTACTTGTATGTCTATCTTTCCACTAATTTTCATGATTTACTTCTTTAGCATTTCCAAGATCATAATATATTCAAAGTGGTGTAACGAGTCTTTTCTCAATCATGTTTAAAGGCGAAGTTTCCACTTTGAAACGTTTTAGAAATAAATGTGTATTTTAAAGATCTACATCAACCAAAACAAAATTTGCATTATTGGGCAAGTTTTTGTGACTAACGCAATTTTTGTGTAAAGTTTTTGAATTTTTTTGATAGCACAAAGATTTTTTTGTAGCTCTCTAAAAAATTAATTTGCTTAGAAATAAGTTTGTAGTTAGAGGAATAATATCATTATTTCAAATTTTGTCAAGTGTTGGGCAATTGAAAAAATATTTTTTAAATTGAAAAAACATGTGTCTTATAGAATAGATTCAATTCATATTCACAAGAATGCTATGGTTTATTCAATCTTCATAAGTGAGGTGAAAAATATAAGGATTTTTTTGTGCAGGTGGTTAAAGAACCTCATAAACAAAATAACATATGGATTTGTTTTTGAACTCAATGCTTAGAGAAGTTTCAAAATTTCATATCCGGAAGCTTACTACAATATTTTCACCATTGGAATTGGCGTGTTTTAATTCCATGTTAGATTTATTAGTAATTTAATTCAATCTTTTTTCTTTTTATTTTTTTCAAAGTTGTACCTTCTTTTGTAAATTTATTTTTTAACTCCTAAATGCTTGAGCTTTTTAGGAAAAACTTAAATGTGCTATAATATACAACTTCTACAACTTTTTGGAAGTTGATGTTTAAATAGAAGATGTTAAATATGATATCTTCAAATTATTTGTACATAAATTTTGGTACGATAGGCTAAAATTCTAAGAACATCAACATGGTGTATTAAATTCACTTGATTTTTTTTAACATTATAACTCATAATTTTTCATTTAAT
The DNA here is from genome assembly GCA_022496805.1 of Pohlia nutans. Classification (NCBI taxonomy): domain Eukaryota; kingdom Viridiplantae; phylum Streptophyta; class Bryopsida; order Bryales; family Mniaceae; genus Pohlia; species Pohlia nutans. The sequence goes on from CM040096.1 coordinate 27,067,032, forward strand.
AAAATTGTGAATATCTATGAAAATTTTGATTTATCATCACTTGGAAAAGCATGTAGTAAAGTTTTCAATTGACCTTCAACAAAGACAACTTGATTGTGGTTCCAAAGATACCATGTATTGTTTCATACCTTCTAGATATATGAAAATTGAGTTCAAAGAGATGAAATGGACATATATGTCTTCTCATGCATTTAGGGGTTAAATGATGAAAATAAAGTTTTTTTCTTGAATTTGTTTTAGACTTTGAATTCAATTTTCCAACATAAATTATCAAATTCTTCAAGTTGCAAAATATAACTTCACAATTTTTTATAAATTGTTTCAATTTTGCAACTTTTTCTTTGGACATGATTGAAAAAACTTGTTATATCACTTAATTTGAACATTATGATCTTGGGCATGTTGAACAAGTAGGTTGTAAAAATTGGACAAAAAGTAGACATTCAAGCTAGGTATGGTTAGAAGTTGCAAAAAGGTCTCAAAGTAGTCACTAATAAAAACAAAAACTCCATTTACAATAAAAATTTCATTTATGTTTCACCATATTATTGTAATAATTGATCAAGAAACATTAATGTTGTATTTCAAAATTTAGCTGTAGTGCGCACATCTTTTTATTTTTGTAATTTTAATCTTGGGGAGGACACTTCCAAATATTATGTAATAACGTGCAAAAACAATTAGGGTCCAAATAAAATTTTGAAGTTAATTTTCATAAATGAATTAGGATGCTCAAATTTAATTAGGATGCTCAATGCTAATTTATTTATAAATAAATAATGCTCGAGATTGATTACAAGAATAAGGATGAAAATATTCTTGAAGTATTACTAATTATAGTGAAAATTACTTATAATTTTTTAGGATACTTTTAAATATCCTTTTTTCACAAGTGATACTCAAAAGATACAAAGAGTAACCCCCTCCCCTCTAAATTATGATGCTATAAACAATTCAACGTAATAGTGCTAGCTACCCAAATTATATAAAATAGATTTCTATGAATTGTAAGAAGATTTTGGAAATCAACCTTTATATTTTGACTAGTTTGTGCTTTTGAGCATAATGGTGCAATTGATTTTTTGGAGTGTCTACGAGATTTTCTAAGACACAAGTTTTGTGAACACCCTCTCAAAAGGCTACTCCTATATTACACTAGTTAAAAGGGAGGTATTTGGGCATCAATGAATAATGTCAGAGTATGGTGCCCAAGGCCACTGGTGGCACTAAACTAATGCCATGAGTGGCCTTGGGCATCATGTTCTAATACTATTTATTGATACCCAAAGACCACCTTTCTACTAGGAATTATAGTTGCCCATAGCATCCGCACCTTTCTCCCTCAATTCACCCCTTGAACACTATCATCACATTCAAAATTTGGTGCCACAAGCTATTGTCTCCACACTCTTGAACCGCTATGTGTTCCTCTATATAATTGGTGAACCAATCACAATCACTATACATAGGTAATCATTACCGATATTGTACATCAATCTAGGAAATCGAGCCCTTCCTAAATTTAGTTACAGAGGGACTTATTGAGGTGTTTATATCATGGGTACAAGCATACTTGGGGTGCCCTATAACGAATGTCACAGTATAAAATTGTGAAAATTCATCCCTTTAACATAGGTTAGATTACAAATCTTATTATAAAAGCATGATTTTAATATAGCTTTATTTGCCTCAAGTAGAATACAATATGGAAGTACAAAAAGAACTTTGCTATTAATTGATTAAAGTTGTTGATATGATTCATGTAGCCCACATTTAGAACTCACACAGTGTGAGTTTTTAGTTCAAGAATAAAAAAGGAATATAAATACTTAACGAGAAGTGTTTATAATTGACTATATTGATTTATGATGTTTTAATAATCAATTGTAGTATATTACAACATGAAATGTGGTATGTGGCTATTTTTTTATTATTTTCATGATCCTCTCAAATATTATAAGGAGGGGCTACATCTAAAAGGATTTCAAAGTTGAAGATTTTTTTTGGATTTCAAAGTTGAAACATAAAAAGTGAGTTGTAAAGTAGTAAACGGGTTAAAAAAATTCATGGTAAAATTCTTATATATACATACATGTTTATTTTCCATTGATATGACATCGGGTTCTAAATCCTATCAAGTATGAAAATAAAAAATGAATGATATCATACGTTTTAATTTATAAAAATCATATGATTACATGTGTACTAATAATAAGTATTTTTTTAAAAAACTGCTTTCATTTTTATTTGCAAAATATGACATTTAAAAATTCTTTCATTTCTAATTCCTAGTTCTTGACTGGGATACCCCAAGCATGCTTGTACCTTTATGCTCATGTTCAGTGGCTCTCTCACCCTCCTCGAAATATGCATATTGAATTTCATCCACTTTTCAGAGAATCTCTAAAATCTAGTGGTAGGGTGGACATGCTCTTAACCCTTAAACGTCAAGAGGGCCTAGGCGGGGCAGCCCGGAAGGCATCTAAATTTTCGGAGGGAAAAAAAAAAAAAAAAAAAAAAAAACGAAAAAAATGCAAAAACGGCTCTGCGGGACACTGCTGGCCAGCACTGTAGCACTGCGGCACTGCGGCATCTCAGCTGCCCCAACCTCAAAAACTTGTTCAATTTCATAACTTTGATTGCTTACCAACGATTCCACAATCTCTCAAATGAGGCGCAAATTTGCAATCTAGATCGCTTTTTCAGTAGCTTTCCAACGCACCAATCCACGCTTGATTTGGTTGAGAAAATCTACTTTTTTTCTTGATTATTCTCTTTTAAATAAGCCCATGGGGCTTACCTTGACGTTTAAGGGTTAAAGCCTCCAAATTCCTTTAGATGAGCTTGTTGTGAATAAGTGAAGACCAAAGGCCACAATTATAAATTTATATATGTCCAAAAATAGATCACATGATGTTCAAAATAGAAAACCATAAAATTGAACCTCCTCAAACCTATCTCTGAAATAGCTCATAGACTCTAAATAATGTCTTGTCTCAAAGTGCGCGTCTTTTCTCCACTAGTAGAAAAAGTGGTACTGCTTAGGGAGGTGTCTAGGCAAATGACATGTTCATGTTTGGAACTGGGATTGCACTTGCCTTGGCACCTCCCTCGGCACTTCCCTTGGCACCTCCCTCGGCACTTCCCTTGGCAATGCCACCTTTTCTACTAGTAACACCGAATTAGAAATTTTTGCACTTGGCCAAGTGCATTGTCCGATGGCCACGTCGGAGCAAAATTTGCACTTTTATGAAATTTTGCCCATCTGAAATTTCATATATTTTCATTTTTTAAATAGCAACAACACATTCATTCATATTGAATTTGCCATGAATTAAAAGAAAATTAAACATAATGTGCAATATTTTTTTTATTACTATTTGATAGAAAGTAAAAACAAAACGCTTCTTTTCATAAAAAATTGAAGGCACACACTATAAAGTAGATAATATTTGCACTATCCTACTACATCAAAGGTTTCTCTCTTGAATACATTCTCGATCTATACTACTGCTCCACTACGACCTGCTCATATGTATAATTATCTTTTTCTCCCAAATTATGATACTTCACTCCCTTGAGGTCATGGTATAATCCATCAACTCCAAGCGTCATAGAACGATCTGCCAATGTCAATTGAACAAATATAAGTCAAATTTGGACTTCTTCAACTAAACAACTACATTACCAAATCACTTTTATAATTTAAAAAACCCCAAGATGAAATTTCAAGGCCAGTAATCTCTAAAATATGTAATGTTCTGTATTGCTTTCAAATTGCAGAAATTGGTAGCAAATTCCTGTGCGTATTGCAAAATATGCAAAATTTAGTTTCTTTTAGTTATAAATCTTCGAACCCAACATGAAATTTGGGCGCCTTTAACCTCTAAGGGCCCTAACATGGTGTTTGTCTTTCGAAATGCGGAAATTTACATCAAATATGAGCATGTATGGCAAAATCTACTAAATTTAGTAGTTTTTTACTATGAATCTTGGAACCCAACATGAAATTTAGGTGCCTCTAACCTTTAGAGGCCCTAACGAATTTTTGTTCTTTCGAAGTACGGAAATCTACATTAAAATTGAACATTTATGGCAAATTTTGCTAAATTTAGTAACTTTTAACAATAAATCTTGAAACCCAATATGAATTTTGGATGCCCCTAACCTCTAGGGGCCCTAACGAATATTTTTTCTTTCGAATTCCGGAAATCTACATCACATTTAAGCATTTATGGCAAATTTTGCTAAATTTAGTAACTTTTAACAATAAATCTTGAAACCCAACATGAATTTTGGATGCCCCTAACTTCTAGGGGCCCTAACGAATTTTTTGTCTTTCGAATTCCGGAAATCTACATCACATTTAAGCATTTATGGCAAATTTTGCTAAATTTAGTAGGTTGTGACTCTAAATCTTAAAACCCGACTTGAAATTTGGGTGCCCCTAACCTCTAGGGGCCCTTGCGAATTATTATTTTTCGAATTGTGCAAATCTACATCAAATTTGAGCAGTTATGGCAAAATTTGCTAAATTTAGCAACTGTTGACTATAAATCTCGGAACCCAACATGAAATTTGGTTGCTCCTAACCTCTAGGGTCCCTAACATGGATTTTTTGATTTAAATTATAGAAATTTATGAGAAATTTAAGTTTCTAGGACTAAATATGCTAAATTTAGCAGATGATGTCTAATTGTGCGATCCAAATGTGATGTTCAAAATGGAATTGTACATAACTTCGTGTATTTCAAAGTAAAATAAAATGATTCGAGGTGAAAACAACACATGAATGAGACGTTTTAAAAAATATACGGAATTCCGAAAATAATGCTTACTTCTACTTGTTATGCGTAACAATGTTCGCTCCAATGAAGCACGCCTGGACACAATGAAAAAAAACAAGGTTAAAAACATCGTACCTATGCGTTTTGAAAATAATTGGTGAAAAAATATCACTTGTGTGTCCTAGATGCCTATATATTGAGCATTACAATTCTAACTAGTGTCATTTGGAAAAAAACAAGAGAGGTGAGAACATAGCTTTGAGAGATAAATTTGAAATGTGAGATATAGAGTGGGAGGATAGGCATTATATAGATGAGAGAAGGACATAGGTTTCAAAAGAGACAATTGTCTCTTCGACGCGTCCTCCCATAGGACGGGCTTTCTCAACGCTGCGGAGCTTCGAGGAGTGGAGAAGGACAAGCAACCCTTTGGCCTGGCCTGCCTTGTCCCGCTGGCAGCGGGCAAGCCAACGGGGCAGCTGCCCTGAAGTAGCAGTCGCCTCAAAACATCTGCCTTGAGGTAGTTGCAGTTGTTTTATTTTTATTTATTTATTTAATGTTTATTTAATGTTTTATGAGTGTTATTTTTTTATTTTAATTAATTTTAATTTAATTTTAATTAAAATTGTATAACAAATGTTTTAACTCCTCTTCTTCTTCTTTTTGGCTTTTTTTTGTTGTATTTTTGTTGTTTTTTTGGTTGTATTTTTATAAAACCTTTTGAATTTTATGCCAAATAGTTTTTTTCCTAATTTTTTTTTCAATTTTAGTTTTACCAAATTAATAGTTTAAATTTAAATTCTTCTTCCCTTCTCTTTTAAATTTATTTTCTTCCTTTTCTTCAAACATTTGTTCATTTTCTAATGTATTTTGGCATCCTATGTTTTGAGTTTCTTGATTTATCAACAACAAAATAAATATAGTATTAGAATGTATAGAGCATAATACCGCAGTGTATTGGAGTACACTTTTGAAAATTGAAGATTATGTCCATTTGGATCTTGTTTTCTAAGTAATGTAGGAATGCCATTTGTATTCTATGAATTTTGGGACTACTATTCGTGTTAGTGCCATGTATAGTGAGTTTATTGTTGTAAGCTTTTGTGGTTCCATTGGAAAATGGTGTTGACTCCCATTGCTCTATTATTCTATGTTCGTGTAAAAGAATTCAAATTAGAGTTACGAGAAAGAAAAATGCTTTACATTTAACATTCAAGCATTAACAGAAAGAAAAAATTTCAACAGAAGCAAAACCGCATTTGGTGGAGTATATTGCACTACAATTGGAAGCAATGGACAATAAACATTTGCAAAATGACCTTGATGCATGTTAATAGGTTTAGTACGTCGTATAAGATACATGGTACTATGAGCTACATTACGTAGCAGCAATAGCCATATAGTATAGCGCAATGTGTATTATTTGGTCGATTGTGCACGGATGATTTGAATGATTTGAATGATTTGATGTTTTGATAGAAAATGTAGATAACTTTGTACCTATTTTTTACTATCCCCTTTAATACATTGTTTTGGAATAAATGAAGTACCAATGTAACATTTAATGCATGTGTGACCAAATTTGCATGATTGGAGTAAGTTGAAACCTCCAAAATTCCCACTTTAACACTTCGTCAATTCCCGGCCCGTAAAAACCACGAGTACCAAAATCATACCTCCTCCCCCCCCGCAACTTCAAAAAGGTTTATTTCTGTTCGACGGGCAACAAGTGCATTGTTATACCTCCAAGTGCAAAAATTCCTAATTTAGTGTTTAGTGCTCAAAAACCACATATAATATGAACATTGGTAGTAGAGGCCACAAATGCAATCGAATGTTCACAAATGCAATCAAATGTTTATATATATGCAATCCAATGCATAGGCCTTTTGGCCTAACTTAACCCTTAAAAGGACAACTAAGCCCTATGGGTTTAGTTATAAGAGAATAATGAAGAAAAAAGAAGAGATTTTGTGAACCAAATAAGGAAAGAATTCGTGTTTTGGAAAGCTATTGAAAAAGTGAGACTAGATTCTCAAGTTGCGCCTTATCTGGAAAAACGTGGAATGATTTACAAGTAATTCAAGGAATCCGGGAGGGGGGGAGCTCAAATCAATCAGGCAGCCTTGTGATTAGGGAATTTCTCCATTTTTGAATAAAATAAAATAAAACAAACATTGCCGGATGTTAGCATCTAGTAGCCCTGGCATAGTGCTGGCTGCACTAGCCAACCACTGGCTCGCTGTCAGGCCATGCGGTAGCATTTGGTTGGACCCTCCAAGGCGCGGCGGGGTCTGCCAGGCGCTTCCGCGTGGCCTAATGGCAAGTTGACGCCGGGCCAGTGCAACTAGCGCCAAACCAGATCTGCTGTTTTCTAACGCCCCACAATATTTTTAATTTATTAATTTCTTTTAATTTTAATTTTTTACAGTTTTTACAACGCTTGGGCATAACTAAAAAAATTCAAGATGCCTTCGGGCTACCTATAATAGGGGCCTTGTCCCTTTTAAAGATTAACTTACTTGCTTTCAGTTATGCTGTAGGAAGACCATGGTTGCTTCTGACAAAGTTGTTCTTCAATAGCGGTCATTATCGTACCTTCATAGCAGTTTCGTCCCTCCTCGAACAAATAATTAATTGTTTCTAAAAATAGACTTTGTTTTTCACGAATATTCTCTAAAATTCATTTTTTCCCGTACAAATTTTTTTGAAAAATAATTTCCGGAATTTCCGGTATTCTATTTTTAAAATTATTTAATGGTGAAGCTGATATGAAAGTACGGTAGACCATTTTGTGTTTGACTTTTGGCTTGATTTTTAGCTCTTAACCTTTTAACGTCCAACCTTTTTTTGGAGCTGAACATATTTTTGGTGGGTTTTTTCTTAAAACTCTTATTGTTGAAATTAGGGATACTATTGATAGTATTAAATTGTATAAATGTAAGTATAGCTTAATCAAACAAGTTCCGGTTAAACTTTGGTAAGATGGGACTGTTGGATTGGAAGATTATAGTATGTCACTGAATCGTATAATGCACATTCAAAAATGAGATTTCGTAGGGTGTGTGACTTCAAAGTTAAATAGAATTTGGGTTAGATTTTCAAAAATGAAAGTGAAAATGTTCAGCAATGACCTATGTCAACACCTTTCTATTGCAATCTTCTATGTCAAGAACGGAATGATACATAATTATTGTGAATTTTATAAGTGAAAGTGACTTATCTATGCTCGGTTTAGGACACAAATTTATATGTTAAAATATGAAAGGAGTTGGTACATTTATCAAGATTAGAATACATACACTAATAGAACATGAACAAGAGAACACAATTCAAAAAATAAAAAATAAATAACAAACTTCCAAACACAAGAAATATTACATAGTACATATGTTGTATTTGTAAGTATTTGCTGTATTTTGCTGTTTTGTACATTAGTATTTTGATAGCAGATTTCTTTAGAATGATTTTTTTTACCCAAAATGTGTGGTATACAATGGGGGCACATTTGAACCTTGCAATTCAACTTCAAATACCTCACAGATTAAGAGATATGCCAATTGAAAGAGGATTAATGACCATACAGTTTACTAGCAGGTTTGGCAAAAACTAATTCTAAAAATAGATGCCTAAAATTTCGGAAAATTAATGGCATCTTTTGCCGAATATCATATAAATTATAATTCAAAATTGCCAAAAAGTAAGAAATTGTTACTTTCCACTAGGTTTTACTTAGTTCGGAGGCATATGTGAATTTAAGTGGAGGGAAGCTGTTGCTCTTGTAATCAATATCATTTACATTAGTCCATAATAATAGAAACACCGATCCTAAAGAAAGGGCCGGCATGAATAAAGTGTTCGTTCGTAATGTCAATGACCCGATGCCCACCGGACAAAGGGACAATGGAACAATACTACTCTCCTCTTTCGAGGATGGACACTGTAGTAACCAAAGCAAAGTAACAGTAACAGTAACAAAGGAAAAAAAAAGCGAAGTAATGATGGTTGAGTGCTAGTTTGTATAAGGGTATGTTTAGTGTTAACTTTTATCGCCAAGTCATGAGTTCTTTGGTTGGTTGGTGAAGGGCGTTGTATCACATTTATGTGGTCCGGGTTCGAAACCAATTGGGCTCGTTGAGCAGTGGTGTGGTACACATGGCTTGGTGCGGCTAGTGAGTTATTATGGCAGGAAAGTTGTACCAACCAACCGGCCCTTCCTATCCCCTGAGACAGATTGAGCTAGTTGTTGAAAAGAGTGGCTAGCAGTGGTTTTCACCACTACCCGTCCTCTTTTAATGTACTACGTCTGTTGGTATTGTTTGATTATTCTCTATACGTCTTTTATGTAAAAGTATAGATCCGGCATACTATATGGCAATGGTATTTATTGCTTTGAATGTGTGTTTTATGGAGGTTTCGCACATGTTGAATTTTGTTTCTAGTTGTTTCATTGAAGGGACGTGGGTGGTTCCTCTAGCTCCAGCTGTAATGACTATGATAGGATCTACTTTCCAACCTTGTTGTATGATGTTATTAATTAGAGGTTGATATTTTAAAATTTTCCTGCCAATTGTTTCTGGTGAAAATCTGTCGTTTGTGTATGTGAATTCTATGAATTGTATGGTTAGGTTATTATCGGGGTTTAGAGGAGGTGGGCTTTGGTATGTGAGGCCTTTAATGCATAGTATATCTGGTTTGAATCTGGCATTACATTGGCATCTTTGTTGATTACAAGTACATGGTAATAACCATGGAGGAACTGTGTTTTCTTGTGGATTATTGTTGAATGTGCCCGCATTCATGAGAGTGTAGCATCTTGATTTATTTGAGGATAGTATTAATTTTCTTAATTCCCATACTGCTTTGTTGTGTCTTTTGGTTCTTAGTGCGTGTATATGGTGTTGTTTGCATAGTAAAAGTACATGTAACCATGTATCTGCATCTTGTGAATTACAGATGGGACATGTTTTTGATGGAAATCTTTGTATGCCGAAAATTAATTGCTTTCTGGCATTACCCATGTATTGACCGGTTCTAAATTTTAGTATGTTTGTTTTTTGTGCGTCTGTTATTTCTAGATTATTCCAAAAGTCATTGGACATTTCATTATCTATGATGGAGTTTGTGGTCCATTTGTTAATGTTGGGAAAGTCTTCTGCCAATATTTCTAGGTTATTTTCACGGTCATGTTTTTTTATGTATTCTTCCAAACATCTAACTGGACCTTTGTCTGGTCGTTTGATACGACCGGGCCATGTGTCTTTTTGGAAGTAGTAAGGTGTGGTATGTGCAAATTCGTGTGGATATGCTGCAAATTGATAACCTCTTTTCATGGTTCCTTCTTTTGCGAGTTGGTCTGCGTGTTCATTTCCGTTAATTTTAGCGTGTGCTTTAACTTTATATATTGTGGTGGGTTGTGTTCGCTTTTTCAGCATTTTTACCATTTCTTCTAATATGGTTTTATCGGCGTGGTTGTTTTGTTGGGTTGGGTGTTTTAGTTGTGTGTTTAGAACGTGTATACAGTTGAGACAATCAGTAAAAATATGTGCAGGTTCGTTTATGTATTTAGTGGTGATTAGTGAAAGTGTTTCATGTATGGCCATTAGTTCTGCTCTGAAGCATGTTTGTAGTCCAGACAGTCTTTTTGATATTTGTACATCTGGTTTAGATGGGTTGTATATTCCATATCCTGCTTTTTCTTTTTTCCAATGGCCATCTTCTGCTTCTTTTGGCGGTAAAAATGAGCCATCTGTGTAGTAGCTATATTCTGGTAAGAATTTTAGTGTAGTGTTTATTTCAAAGTTTGGTAAGGGTATTATGTCAATGTTTTGTGGATTATTGTATGGTGGGTATATTAGTTTGTTCCATTTTGTGCTTTTGTTAACTTTTGTGTTCGGCGGTGTGGGTGGTGCTGTTTGTGTATGGTATTGCGAAATTTGTAGATTTTCAATTGTTGTGTTTATGGTGTCTATTTGGTTTATTGTGCCAATGTTGTTGTTTTGATGGTGGATACACCACATGTGCATTGCAAGTGGTTCGTTTCGGGTTTTGTTGGGTTCTAGTGGTATTGTTGGTTTGTCATATGTAATGGTGTCCGCAGCAAAATGTATAATGGCGTGCATATCCGGGAAGGGTCCATTGTATGGTGATAGATTTTGGTACCAGTTGGTGTCTGGGATTGCTAAAATGGTGACAGTTTCAGGGTCTTGTTTTGCTGCTAGTCTTGCCCAATGTATTGCTTGTTGTGCTGTTTCGGCGTCATTTGGGTGTGCATATCCGATACCTTTCCATTTGTATTGAAAGGCTGTCCCTAGTGAGCCAAAAATCTTGTCTCTGGCGAATGTTGAGTAGAATTGGGTGGATTTCATGGAACATGTTATTGGTGAGGAAAGTATGAGTGTGTTATATTAAATGTTGTTATTAGTGTGTCTAGAATGTTGGATGGAATGGTATGGTGTGGTGTTTTTATTGTATTCTTTTTGTGGTTTTTGTGTTCGTATCTTTGGTATAACCAGACTACTTCCGTTTCAAATGTTTGTATAGCAGGTATTAGTCTGTGGATGTTGTATTTGTTGTTGTTATATTGTTGCCATAACCATTTTATTCTTGTAGTCGGAATGGTGGTGATATATTTACCGGTGTCGTTGTATATGTGGGTTTTGTCATTTTGTGTTTGAATGGTGCACTTGTTTGTGTCTATGTCTCTTTCTGGGTTACATTCAATTGTGGATGTTTTAATGTAGGGGATTATTGTTGGGGGTGGGATGTATCTTGTATCTCTATTTTGTTCGGGTGTAAATTGTGTATTTATGATATTTTGATGGTGTCTGTTTTTATAATCTGTGTAGTATTTTGTAAGTAAGTTTAGATTATGATGTATTGTTGTTGGTAGGTTTAGTGGAAATAGTTCGCGTTGTTGTAACCATTTATTGTATGTTATGTGGTTTTAGTCTATCCATTGGCATAAATAGGTGTTGTATTTTTTAGATATTTTGTATTTGTCTTTTGTTGTAATTGTTTTGTGTTTTAATATTGTGCTAATGGGGAATCTTATGGGGTCATTTTTTATGTTTTGTGGTGGGGCTGGTTGTTGTGGTTGAAGTGGTTGAGGGAATTGCACGGGGTTTATTGGTGTTCTTGGTATTATTCTGTGGTTATATATTTTATATTTTTCTTTTAGTGTGCGAGGTGGTAAATGTATTTGGCATGGATTTGGGCAATCTAGGGTACATTTTGGTTCACAGAAGAGTTGTTCTGCTATGTTTAGTGCACTTTTGTTTAGTTTAGTTGGATTTTGATAGTATATTTTAAATTCTTCTGGTGACATTAGTTTTGTGCCGTTGGGAAGGGTGATTTGTTTTATATTGTAAATTTTGTGTGCCATTAATTTATATAATAATTTGATGGAGAGTTTTGGGTCTAAGTGTGGAAGTTCGTTTATGACTGTAGATCGCCATTCTTGTTCTAGTTCGGTCCTGTGGAGTTGGAAGTTTTCTTCTGTACTTTTTAGGTGTATACCACCTGCTGTTTTCAGAAGGAATAATGTTCGTGTTGTAGGTGATGTAATGCAATCTTGGCGTTTAATTCTTGGGATGTCTTCGGCACCGCCGGCTTTAGCAAGTATGTGTTGTATTAGTCCTTTATATATTATTCCTAGTCTCCCTTTGTCGTTAAGTGCATTTCGAAGTTATTCGCCAATGCATCTAAGGTAGGCATTTTTTAGAGAGAAGGCTTCTAGTCCAAATAAATCATGAGGTAGTTGTGTTATTATGTTTGCAGTGCTTTTAGGTAGTCCGCATATTGTTTTTTTGGATTGCAATAATTTTCTTATCAAGTTTTTTAATAGTTGGTAGTGAATATGGGACTGCAAAGAAGCTGTAGGCTATGCCTGCTCTGATTACTGTGTCCACCATACTGATTCTTTGTTTGATAGTGGCAGGGCATTTTGATAGTTGTTTACATTGGTCTATTATTTTAGTAGTGGTGATATGTGTTTGGAGTTTCCATTTTAGTGATGGAACTAATTGTATTACATTAGTCCACAAAGAATATGGGTTAAAGAGTAGCAAGAGGCCAGGTGAGGCTTTTTGAAATGTGTCTTACATAGAGATTTGGAGTCTAATTGAACATAGAAGCTGAAGTTTTATAGAATTGCGTTTAACTAAAAAAGGTTGAAAAATCAAGCCTTTTTTCACCTCCAACAAGTTTTGTGTCAAAATAAGTCTTTATACAAAAGATATGGACAAAACATGACAAAAAAGCAAAATGCGTTCCTAACAATTTTTTGTAGCTCATTTGTGCACAAAGGATCAACTTTTTTGGAATTTTGTTGACTAAAAACAGTTTGGAAATCAAGTAATCTTTTACCTCCAACAAATTTTATGTCTTTTGAAGACTTTATGAAAAAACTATGCGTGCTATAAAAATGAAGACCAACTAGGTGCTTCACCTCAAAGTTTACATATCCCACATGCATCGTTGAAAACAACTCCACTCCACTTGTATAAAGCACAAAGCATTCTAAAACCCTCAACTCACATCTTCTTTGTCAACCAATGAAATAGAATTGGACTTGATAACAAGCCGGATTTTGAATAATTTAAAGAAAAGAATGCTAAAATTATTAATATTCTATTTTTAGGTGTCAAACCTACTTTTTGAACTTTAATTAATTATTCGGTAGCAAGGTGCCGAACTTGCTAATAAACTACAATAATATGGTTAGCTAGGCATTAAAGGGTTAAACTCAGAGCATCGCCACCACCAACAGCATGTGCCGCTTCCTCTGCTCCTTGGTGCTCGCTACCGTGTTGGCCGCTACCAACAGTATTTTGATCCCTGGTCCCTTCAAATTTGTGCCTTCATCTTAGAAGATACAATTTGCTTTGAGTCCCTCCAAATGTCGTGTCGTTGACCAAATATAAGTAGAATGAGTGGATTTGAAGGGCGGGACTATAGGACCTGAGTTGGATTAAATAATATTATTGGCGCAACTCTTCACTAAGTTCGGGTGGGACATAGAAGCTGGTGGCACCAAGCCTGGACATGCCATCTTGTATTTGGCAATTCCACTTGACGCACTAAGGTGGCGATGCTCTTACTCGTATCCAATTCATAATGTCACAACTTAGTAGCTCAGTTAATCAGTAAAGGACAATTTTACATTCTTGAGGCCCAAACAACGTTCCAATGTTATTTTTGGCAAATTCTTCTTAAGATTATTCTTAGGAAGTATCACAAATAAAGAGTTGGGATCCTAAGAAAAAAACAGTGTAATGATTTCAAGCACCTATAGAAAGGTGGTCGTTGGCACCAAAATCTAGCAGTATTCTTTGATGCATAAAGACCACCTTTCTACTAGTAAAGGGTGGTTTATATATACACTAAGGCAGTTTCCTCATTTATATGGCTTCTTTATTTCCGTAGATAGACTAATACTAGATTTGAAGTTGAGTAAATGTATGGTAGTTGAAGAGTGAAAAAATTAGCAACTTTTGAGGAATCTATAAGCAAAACCTAAAAATTAGTAACATATTTATACAACATATGAATAATATGTATTTAAGTGCAATGGAATCTTCTTAGAATTTTCAAATTGATTAATCTCTGTAATTGTAAAATCATATTACTTTATCTTTGAAAGAAATATTTTTTGTTTATCTTTGCAAATGTGTAATTCATCTTACAAAATTTTCCTAGTAAAATTTGTATCTCACAATTTGTGCAAGCTGATGAATTTTTTTGAAATGTAGTTGATAGTCTATGGAAAAAGAATTCAACAGAAGTGCTCAAGAATAAAAAGTTTTCCCCAACTATCCAATTTTTCTACATTGAGAAATAAATGACTAATTGGACATAAATTTGTAATCACTAAATTTTATGAAATCTTGCTTAAATTCTGCTAATATCGCATGTCCAAAATTGCTAAAATACAAAATTAGTTCTTCAATCCTTTAAACATTAAAAGGTTGTTGTGTTGAGCTTGAATAGAGTAGGATGCATAGAACTAGTTAGGATTGGTTTGATAAACATTAGATTCAAGTAGAGTATAAAACTTGTTGAATTTAAATAATAAGAGAGGGTTCAAGTGGAGTTTCATTTTCAAGTTGATGAAGACAAAGTATGGTGGCACTTGCATCTAAAGCTTGGAAGGACAAACACCTAGAGCAAATTTATTACAACTTAGTTGAAAATGAATAGTTGGATATTTTTGCAATTGTTGAGGATTCTTAGATATGCAATTGTATATGCAAATTGTAGAATAAACTCATGTTGGTTTTGATCTATACATATAATGTTGGATTACTCGTTGGACATTGTAGCATTTAATGTGGATATGACTACAAGGAATCTCCAGAGTTGTAATGTTTATATTGATTCTTTCTGAGTACCTTGGCATTGATTTTATGGAATTTTGAAAAGAGTTAGGGCGCTAATTGTCATCAAAAGCAAGGAGATGATTACACATAATTTATACATGAATAAAATGAATGATTTTTTTTTTAATAGGTTTCTTCCAATCGATTGAAAGGATGGCTCTATCTTGTTGGAATAATTGTATAGTTGAGAGATGAATTGGAGGGAAGTAATTGGATGTATACGATACTCTATGAATGCTAGTTTCTATCGATTAGAAAAGTTTGTTATTACCATAGTACCATAGCAGGGTTTCCAAAAAACAATTAAAAAAACCCCGTAAAAAACTGGAAATTATGAGGACAAATTAAAAAGATAATATAAATTAAATTTTTAGCTATAATTTGTTGTTTCCAAGCCATATTGGGCCATTTAGGGCCATTTTGAATCATTTTTTTGCTCAAAAACAAAAATCAAGAAATCTATTTTGAGGGGTGAACCTTATTTTTCAAAAAATAATAAATATTTGCTCATGGGGTGGTGACCCCAATATGACACTGGTAGTTTAACTAAATCAATGGACCTAGATAGGAAGAAACTTAACCTTTAAGCGCCCACACTACAATTACCCAGTCAAACCTCATCAATTCTTCACATTTTAAAATATATTGTATTTTTCTGGTATTTTTCTCATATAAGGTATTGTTAAACCGATTTTCTCTGAATTTTTCATAATTGTTCAAATAAAAATAAAATTTGTAAGATTTTTCAAAGTTTTTTCTTGTAAAAATCATAATAATTTAAAAAATGCTTAGAATAGTATGATTTTTTAGGAAAAATGAAAATAACAGTGATGAACAACAAAGTGTAGGTGGCATGCTTCTTGAGCTTACATAAAAATAAATTTGATATAAAAACTTTTTTGGCAGTGTATATTGGAATTTTAGGGTTTTGCTTTAAAGTGCTATAAAAACGTAATTTTAAATTCTTTGAAAAATGGTAAATTAGACTAGAAAGTAGAAGATAGCCTTAACACTTTCTTAGTCGGGACCATTTTCATTTAAAATTAGAAACTAGGTGAAAATCAACATTTGACTGAAAAACGACCAAACATGGCCCCACGGGGCTTTTTAACCTAACCGCCCAACCATGCATATTTTGCATGATGTACGGATTTGAAGTCCGTTTTCTCATCCATCATGCACTTTTTGCAGTGTGAATTTTTTATTGAAACTTTTATGGGAAGTTAGCTCCATGCGTGTGTGATCCGATTAGAAAGGGGATGATTTGTGAAATTTTTATGCCTCATTTCATGTTGTAGTGTTCCACCCATAATTTCGAAGATTTTAGTCTAAAAGTGCTCTTGAAAAAGTCAACTACTAAAATTAAGCAACCAAAAGATCTCCAAAAATCACTACACTTAGAGTATTACATTTCAACCCATCACAACAAATTTCATTATTAGATTTTCAATATCTTATTCGTAATCATATTACAAAAGAGTGATAGATTTTAAGTTTGAAATTTAATACACAAATATTGGTGATAGCAATCGCAAATCTAACCATATGGATAGAATGTAAAATTCATAATGTACAACTTTTATTCATTCATCAAGTTGAAAATATCCCTCTTAGTTGCATTTTATAATGCACCTTTGGAAAACTGCCAAATCTGAAGAGGGTGAGAATGTTTAGGGGTTAAAGGTTAACCCCTAAGCGTGCAAGGAGCCCCATGGGGCCACCTTTGGTCATTTTCAGCCAAACCCTGATTTTCACTTAGTTCCTAATTTCAATTGAAAATGGCCCCAACTAAGAAAGTTTGGGGGTTATCCTCTACTTTCTAGTCCAATTTACTATTCTTCGAAATTGTTAAAATTTACGTTTTTTATAGCACGTTAGAGCTCAAACCCCAAAAATTCCATATACACTGCAAAAAATGTTTTTCTATCGAATTTATTTTGATGTAACCTCAAAAAGCATGCCACCTACACCTATTGTTCATCACTATTATTTACATTTTTTCTAAAAAAATCATACTATACTAAGCATTTTTGCAATTATTATGATTTTCACAAGAAAAATGTTTTGAATTTTTTTATAAAATTCATTTTTATTTACATAATTTGAAAAAAAAAATCAAAGTAAATTGGTTTAAAAATAAATTATATGAGAAAAATACAAGAAAAATACAATATATTTTAAAACCTGAGAAATTGATGAGGTTTGATTGGGTAAATGTAGTGTGGACGCTTAAGGGTTAACTACATATTCATCGTGATCATTTCAAGAGTTGTTGTTGTGTCCATGGCAAATTGACCCTCTCATTGCTCCATACAAGGGATAAACTAAGGATGGATACCTCTCCCACTTGAATGTGGAAAAGAAATTGCATGTTCTATAACATTTTTAGATAGTACTGCAACACATCCTTTTGCTTGTATAGAGAATCAACATCTAAACAAAGAAATGATGAGGTGGAACATGTAGAAACTATTAATTAACAATAGTTTGTTGAGCTGCCAAGCCATCTTTAGTTAAAGATGGCTTTGATTCTTCAAAAGATTACAATTCGTGCAACGATTTTGACCTTTGATGTTGATTCCCAAGAGTGAACAGTGGGGCTGCTAAAGAATGTTATGCCATTTGAAGAAAGAAAAATGTCAAGGTACGAAAGTGTGAATTCTTTTCTCTATTACTGTCATAGTTTGGGATAGGATTCGTTTTGTACCACAACAATTAATGAAAGTTGCAAGTAGTCTCTGCAATGAACATCTACCCTTCTTTGAGCCAATTTCTTGTCATTTAGGGGGGGAAGCTGCTACTGGGGGTGGAGTTGAGTTGAGTTTGTCAACTGGATTGAATGTTTTCAACCGCATAACATTCAGTAGCCTTCATGCCCACTGCCTTTCATTCATGCACTTTGCTCATCACCTTGAGCCTCCACCTGTTCACTTAGGTACCATTGGTAGGAAATGTGTCGTTTTTCACTTACTATAAATGAAAGAGGAATGAAATCGCGCCAGGCACATGGGTTGCGTCGATGCTGGTGAGTGGTTTTGGTCACAAGAAGACAGAAATCCAGGAGCAATATTCCGTCACTGTTCACTGTTTCCACAAAATGGGGAATGAAAAACGACAGTTTTGCTACTAGTGTACTGATGAAGTATTATTGGGTGTGGAATATTCCACACCATCTACTGTAGAGCCAAGGCAAAGACAGTGCATGCTACTGAATGTTATGCGAACTCAATCCGATCGAAGGCCGCACAGGGGCTTAGGTTGGAATCGGGTTGAGTAGGGGAGACACCGTTAAACACAATAGTGTAAATTTTCAATTGAGATAGGAGAGACCATAGTTCAAACTTTTGCTCAACGATGGCTTTTAGCTAAAGAATTACGTGACATGTTCAATATTCTAGAATCTGCTACAACGATTCTTGTACAACGATTCTTATGCAACGATTCTTATTCCTAGGTACAGCATACAAGAGCTAAAGAACCTTATGTACCCATGTGCATCTTTCCTGTACTCATTTGTGGTTGTATGCAATTCATTCCTTGTTCTATATTCTCTCCCAGTTCTCTCATTAGCTCAAATTGCTGTGCACATGATTGTTACTGCTTGGCTCACTTCTGCTTGATCAAATATCTGGATTCACTACATTGATTACCCCTTTTAGTGAGGGGGGTTTATAGTGCGTGTGGGAAATTAGTGAAGGTGATACTAAATATCATCGTGATATAAAATTAGCGCGATATGAAGATTTCAGCCACTCAGTAAAAATTTCAGTCCTCACTAATTTTGAGATTTGGCAAAATATTGCGTGCTTTGGGAATTAGTACCACACGCACTAAATGGGATAATCCGTGTAATGCCTGTTCAGAATTTCAAACCAGATTGACAAACCGTGAGCTCGCTTGTTGAATGGAATTCCATGTTCACTGAGTATCATGATGAAGCATGTGCATCAAAATTAAGACTTCAAAAGTACTACAATATTAGAGTTAACGGAAAAGTCAGCCTAAAGAGGAAAGTTTTAGCAAACTCGTGTTGAATTCCTAATTGAGCTCATATTGAAATATAAATAGACCAAAAACTAGTCTATGATGAGTTGGGAGACAATTTAAAGCAAGCCACTGTCATTATTCTCCACACCTTCCACCAAAGCTCCAAGCCCATGGCCCACAAGGGAACAATCTATGACACGACACTATTCAACCCAAGTATAGTTCAAGAAAGAGGTTAGAAGTAGAGCAAAAAGTGAGGTTAGATGGGCTTCTTTTTGGTTAACTCAATTATCCTTAATGCTTGGAACAAATTTGCTTTGGATCAAACTTGTAATCATCTTGTGCCAATGGGCGATGCGCCAATGGTGTTTAACACCTAAAGGACCACAACTATGTTTCTCTCCAAACACTCCAAAATATCCCTTCTCATAAAAAGACAAATAGTTTTTGATCTAAAACCTTTTTGACCGATCCAACCGTAGGATATTTCAACCAACTTGAATTTATTACAACCTAAACAATTTCAACCGTTCAGGGTTCTTCAATGGTAAGATTATAAGCTTCAAAGTTGGTTGCAGTTTTCTTTTTGGCTTGTTGCCCAAGTTTGAAACTTTCTAAAAATGCCCAAAATGCAAAGTTTAGTCTTAAATTTGCTAAAATGAATTTGGCAGTTGTGTTTATGGGGGCGTTAGCTCATTGTGTACAAAAATTCAGATGCATAGCTCATTGTATGAAAATTTTCAGGAGTTGCCCGCAATTAGGTTTTCACCTTTGCATGATTGTATCTTTTGATCTATACATCATCTACGTACGCAAATTACCATCCCATCTTTGTTACAAAGAGTAGAATCACTACAAAAAAATCTCAATAATTGAGGATCAATACTCATTCCATACTAAGCTGACCGAACTTGGAAAATCAGCCTTGGTCCTTTAGGGGTTAAGAGAAGTTTTATAGATAGCACATGTTGAATTTCGTAGGAAAACATGACACTAGATGGGAAAATGCATATAGATTCCCCACAAGGAACTCACTATGAGACCTTGGTGAAGAGTATGAATTGCTTGGAATCTTGTCGATATTGACGTGCTTCCACTACTCCAACAAAAGGGGTGTCAAGGGGTGAGTATTTGCGCGAGCTCCTACAACAAGTTTTGGAGTGAGGACATGGCCCTTGTCTCCCTGAAAGGCAGTCGCAAAACCCTGCAGTTTCAATTTGTGTGTAGAAGGCAACTGTTTTGGTAAGAGTCTCACAGTTGTGAGTGTGGATTACAAATGCCAACATGTAGGAGAGTCTCCCCTCACAAGCTCGCACTCTGACACCCCTAATCTCAAAAATGCAGGTCGAGCTCTTTATTCCTGAAAGCCTGTTGCCTTCCAATGCAAGCAATTGACGGATTTGCAAAGCAGTGACCTCCATGAATCTCTGATCACACCAAACTACTCAAGCAACAATGGGTCTAAACTAGGAGAATCGTATGATTGTGTCATTCCTTAGCAGAAGACAAATGCCAGAAATCAATTTTAAAGTAAACTTAGGATCCCTAAACCTACTTAGGGTACTGAGGGTCAAGGTACCTAAACCTACAGCTTTTGAATGACAGTGAATTTTAAAGTTTTTTAAAACAGCCAGATTTTGGTTGCTCATGCCTTTAACCCTTTGACGCGCCTGCATCCATATAATGGACAACAAACAGATTGCAATCTTTGTCAACACTACATCTTGTACAGTCTTTCATCCATCCAAATTTCTCTTGGTTCAATTGGTTTGTGTCAAGTTTCATTTTTAGTTCAAAAAGTGAGTCCTTATCCCTTTAACGTCCCGATTCAACACTGTTTTCAAAGACTTGTTATAAAACGGTTGATGAAAAACGAAAATGGAGTTGATGTACAAAACAAAGTTGTAAATGTCAATGTGTAGATAACATCTATACGGTTGGATTCATCATATTTATTATTAATATTTTTAAAGTAATTTTGCAAGGTTTTCTCTTGAAATTCAATTAAAAATCCAAAATTAACACAAAAAAATTTAAAAATATTGTAATGAAATTAGAATGACATGCACTTCGAGATGGTATGGTTTCCATTATTTGATTCTACTTACTATGGAAAATCATATTTAAGGTTTTTCTTTTTGAACTAAGATTGAAACTTGACATTAATCACTTTTGTAATTTTTCAAAAATTCACATTATCTTATTTGGAAGATCCATACCGTACAAATGGTATTCAACTAGCACAAGAATGAAAAAAAATAAAAATGGATGAAAAACATCCGGTACCTACAGAAATCGAGCTGTTGAAATTCATCCAACGTCCAGATTCTAGACGCAGGCGCCTGAAAGGGTTAAACATGATTTTTCAAAATATGTAGAATCAAATAATGGAAACCATACCATCTAGTAGTGCATGTTATTCCAATTTCATTACAATATTTTTTTCTGTTAATTTTGGATTTTTAATTGAATTTCAAGAGAAAACCTTGCAAAATTCATTTAAAATATAATAATAATAATAATAATAATAATAATAATAATATGATGATGAATCCAACTGTACAGATGTGATCTTCACATTGACATTTACAACTTTGTTTTGTTCATCAAACTCCATTTTTGTTTTTCATCAAAAAAATAATAACGGATCATTTGAAAACAGTGTTGAATTGAGACGTTAAAGGGTTAAAATCCATCCCAACATGTCCGCACAAAATAGATTCAGGTCAGCAAACTGAATGCTATGAACTCTCTGTGCTGGCACACTTCCTTGGTGCCCAAAGACCACCTTTTCTACTACTGCAGTGTTGGCAGCTCACTTAGAGCTCAACCATAGAGCTATTATCATTCCAATCAGTGATTCAGGCATATACAATAACTGCATTGTCAATGAACAAATGCGTGCTCGTAGCTATTGATAAGCTCAGTAACCAGGGACATTTATAATCCACTGAAAACAACAATCCAACTACTGCACAAGGAATAATGTATACCAAGTTTTATACTTCAGCATCAGCACTCTATAAGATAGGGAAAAAAAAACAAGAAAAAAACAGCTAGGACCCGGCCATTTTCCTTGCACAATTTAAGCTACTCGAAATGAAAAATATGCATCAACTCGTCTATGTACATGTACAACACGTGGCCTATATAAGAAGCCTCAAGTACTATACTTTTCCTATAGTAAGGAACATACTCTTGATTCACACCAAAGCTGCTCTTCTTCTTCTTCTTCTTCTTCTTGTTCAAAACGCCAATTGCTTCCAGCTTTCTGTGAATCAAGGACCCCTTCTGATTTTGCCTTGCTTGATTGAAGGTGGTCTCAAAACACTCTTGTACGTTGGGAGTATTCGTAGTCTGTGATGCAGGTTCAACTAACATTCAAGGCAAGTGCAGGAACCCCGAACTCGTGTCGTCGAGCGGGTCTTCGGATATCAAACAGCTCAAATCCAACCAAGCTGAATAGCCAAGCTGCATCTGAAACCATTCTAATTCTTCAGGATTCATGATCAACGCAATCTCCTCAGAGTCCTCGCTGGAGGATGTGGGAATGTTGGTTTGAGAGGTGTTGGACGTTGCAGGCTCGGGTGTCGCTGGCGATGGCAATGGCGATGGCAGTGGGGGTGCAGACAGGGTATTAACCTTGCGGGCTGCGTCGCGGGCTTCTCGTTGCACGAACGTCTTGATCTCGTCGGAGTCGTCCGCGTTGTCGAGGCGAAGCTGCACGGGGAGAGGAGGGAACGTTGTTTCCAGGAAGGGGAAGTTGTACTTCGTCTTCTTGTTGGTGTAGAAGATCCCCGCGTCATACGCGCCCGCCGCCTCACGGTCCGTGTTGTAGGTCCCCAGCCAAATGGTCTTCTTCCACTTGGGTGGACGAATCTCCACCAGGAACCCCCGCACGCCTTTGCGCTGCCGCACGCCCTTGAACCCCACGGGCCCGACGCGCGACCCGTTCGGTGGCCGCCCTCTCTGCCCGTTTGGTTGCCGGTACAGCGCAGTCGACGACCTCCGCGGTGACGTCCTGATACCACACCCCAGTCACCGGTAACTTTCAGATTGTGTTCAAAAGTTGCAGTAATTCAAGAAACCCTCGTCACAGGAAGCCATATATATACCCCAGGTAGATTCTTTCAATGACATGAAACTCAGTGTTACTACTTTCACTCTTCACATGTCAACGCAGTCCCTGTAGTGACTCCCTCTAATGTAACGTTCTCCTCCAAAACTAGTACCCAAGGTTATATAATCAAGGTATCCCTTTCCCAAGTACTAAGGGAGTCACGACATGGGCTGGAAATCGCTGACATGTGACTCAATGTTGCTACTTTCACTCTTCACATACCACCTCACAATTTCCAAAAAACGCAACCGTTGTCGAATGTTCCCATGACCACTAAAAATTAACCATCCGCAAAATTTAAGAATTTTCTAGACACAGGTCCTACTTGAGTGTAACAATTTTGGCGCTTGTATCGAACATGACCCAGCAGTCACTAACGTTATCAAACTACGACCCTCCGCTAGTGGCACATTGCGTTAGATATTCAGAGTCATAACTATGTCTAATAAACAGCCTGGGAAGAGAGCCTGGTTATAACTGATAACAGACTGGGACAATGCAGAGACATATATAATATTAATCTGAATGTCCCAGGATGCAAACAAACCTGGTGTGGACGAGGTGATCCTGCTCTTCAGAAGGGGCAGTGCGGGCTCGCGTGAGTCTCTTGACAGGCGAGCCGGAGGAGGATCCAAAGGAGATGTCGACGACATCATCGACATCATGCGCAGTAGCCGGGGTGGGAGCCGGTGCCGGAGGGATTTCCGCCGTGGATCTCCACCGAATGTTCTGCAGAAACGGTTTCTGGTCGGCGTTGCCCGGTTTCACGTCCGGGAAGAGGTCGGAGCACACGTCGCAGGTGTTGTAGATCTCCGACTTCACGTTGGAGCCGCAAGTGTAGCACTTCGACGCCCATCCTTGGTTGCTGCTCCGCTGCAGGTGCGAGGATAAGTCCCTGTGTAGATCGTTTGGCTCTGGCATTCTTGCACGATTCTAGGATACTCTAATTCGATCTCTCCTTCTTCTATTTCTAGTGCTGGAGGAGGTTGTTGTTGTAACTCAACTCAGTGATGGAACCATGCAAAGGCACTTTATGGTACTGCCCTTTCTGCTGTATATGCTGTCGATGTCCCTCACTGCAGAAACAAAACAAAAAAAACACCACCCCAAGGTTCAATTAGCAAGCAGGGATCTCGGTATGCAGGGTCACAAGCAACTTGAAGCCATGTCAATGGATCGAGCCGCGCACAAATCATGTTGCTAGCTAGCTACTGATGTTGAGATCTCTTCAATCAGAAGCACAGTACTTCAATATGGGTTAACCAAATTCACGAGCCTCGAAAGTTACAGAAAAAAAGAAAAAAAAGAAACCACTTCTTAGTGCGCCACAAGAGAAACGGAGCTAATTAATAGTGAGTTCCAGCTACACAGAATTACAGGGACAGTGGACGTCCACAAACCCTGGAGTAAGTAAAAGAAAACGGATGACACACAAAACTCAAAGCTCAAGTAAAGTCCCAAGCATTGTATGCAAATCTGAACAAGTTGGAGTCAGTTTCGTCAATGTCTAGTAAAGCGGCATACATCATCACAACAAAACGGCTCAAAAACATATTTTTGTAGGAAACCCCCGGCTACAGTACAGGTAGGACAAATTCTCACCTTCAAGCTCGTGCAGGCAACGACGAACGGTGGAAGCACTAGCAACATGGTCAGAGGCTGGAATTCGTTTCGATCATGGAAGTACGCTTGCTGTAACAAGTCAACCACCAAAAATGGCTAAACCGCGATCGCGACGACAAAACAACCATGCAACGTGCAAGAACACGTCTCCCCTTCGACTACTTAACCTTTAACCCACTTGGCAACCACAACCTAGTCGGCGAGTGAATGTACAAACACGTACTAGTCACCACAGACAAACCAGAGACTAAACGAGTCACCGAACAATGCCGAGAACAGTTGAACACGGATGCATGCCACGAGTCACTGTGCAGACAGAAACCCCAAGCGAGCGAGCGAGACAGAGAGAAAGAGACCGCCCTGCAATGAACTGACTAGCTTGATGTCCTCCGACAAAAGTGAGACGAAGGGAAAGGATTTTGTGGAAAGAGACGGGACTGTTCGATCATGTAACTTCGGAACTAGGAGAGACGAGGGAATATGCACCTGAGATAAAAAAGTTGTCTGTATTTCGATACTTAATGAGGGAGGGCCTACGGCTTGGCTGGGCTTGGAGTCCGTCAGTCTGGCCAAGTGGGTCCACTAGCTGCTAGACCGGCAGGACGGACAGTTCTGTTTAAATTCCATTTTTCCACAAGTTCTGGTGATTATTTTATTTGTTTGGTTGTTTTTGGCAACAAAAGAAACTTTTGGGGACCTGGTGTTGGTGGTGCCGTGGTGCCGTGGTGCCGCTGTAGACCACTAGGGGTTGAGAGGCTACAGTAGTGTGTAAGTAAGTTCCTTGGTGCGCAATCACCGACTTAAACGTACTTAACGGCGCTTCTCTGCAGTAGAGTTGAAACACGACATCATCACATCCAAGGTGGACGGACTCACTCACTTGCATGTGTTTTTTTCTTTTTACACAAATAAAGGGAACCCTTTACTGCAAGAGAGAAAGAAAGAGAACAAATACAAACCAACCCCGCCAGGTCATGTGTTTTTTTACAACTGAAATGGTTTCAGTTCCCCCCCACAACATCAAACTGAACTGCTGACAGTGAAATGAGTGTTTCAATCTTACTGCAGTCTCCCTTGCAGGGGTTGAAGACCCGCGTGAAATGAGTGTTTCAATCTTACTGCAGTCTCCCTTGCAGGGGTTGAAGACCCGCGTCACTCAGGCGCAGTGAGCGAGGGCTGGCCAGTTGCCGGGAAATTCAATCGCGACCCTCCAATGTCACCCCGAGTCCCCGACCCTAAACCCCCCCCCCCCCTCGACGTTAATGCAAGCACTATTCACCCATGGGTCCCATTTTCTGAAATTTCCATTTTGGGCACCTTAGGGTCTTTTCTTGGCAATATTTTTTGCTAATTTGGGGCTTAGGTACGGCCCAAATTAGTCTTGGAAGACCCCCTTGGGAATTTTAAATCCTTGGAAGAGGGGGTTATTTTTGAAGGTGGGCCCCTACATGCACAAAATAGGGGGCACGTTTTGTCCTCTTGAATTAACATCGAGGGGGGGGGGGGGGGGTGGTTTAGAGTCGGGGCCAATGTCACTGGGAGATTCAATGTCGCTAGGAGATCCAACAGCCAAGCAAATCCAAGTTGGCGGGGCGGGCCATTTAAGGCAGGGATCGATTCTGCCAGTGGGCAAGCATGCGAGGCAGTTTGAGGAAACTATTGGGCGATAGAACTAGGACTTTGGTTCAACTCCCAACTTAGAGTGAACTCACAACTAATGTGATCTAAGAATACATGTTTTTAAAATCACATATACAATCGATCATATTGTGAAAAATACGTTTCATATGGGACCATATTTTATATCACTGGAATCAGTGAAGAAAAATTAATACGTTGATCGATGGAAAAATCAATTTGAACAAAAGAAATTATATATAGAACCTACTCAAAACTACTAAACAAAACATGGGGTCAATTTGGACTTTTTGGTCCTTTACGAGTTAATATACCATCAAAATACACAATTACAATTACTCATGATTAGGATAAACTTAATATGCCATCAAAACGTATAACAAAATAATTGTATTAATTAGTATATGAATTCAATTCATCATATTGTGAAATATATATTTCATATGAGACCAAATTTTATATCACCGAAATTAGTGAACATTGCATGTGTTTTGAGAATGATTTGATTTGACCTGGAAGCAACCTCAAAACGTGTTGAGGCGACTTTGAGGTTGCTTTAAGGTTCAAATTTACACTGTGGAGTCTAAATGCACTTGGAAAGTACATAGATAGATAGATAGATAGATAGATAGATAGAAACACCGACCCTAATGCAAGGCCGGCGTGAATAAAGTGTCCGTTCGTAATGTCAATGACCCGGTGCCCACTAGACAGAGGGACATTGGGACGGAAAGTACACACATATAATTGCATACGTCTACATGAATACGAGAATCGAAGCTTGCACAAGGTTGTTTCCTTGTAAGACTTGTTCAAGTGAGAATTTTGACAAATGGCTTGTTGGTACTATATCCATTGTACAAATGAGAGAGAAATAACTACAACTCTTCATGGGACTTGCGCAGTGGCTAATGGTCCAAAGTTTCATTTCAAAGTCCACAAGATTTTACTTTGTAACTTATGAAATCAATGATATTCCAAAAACAATGTACAAATTATAAAGGACAACCAATGAATGCTGAGTATTGTCCAACATATCGTAGTAGGAAGGCAGGGTCGACAGAAAATAATTCCCCAAAAAAATGCCGGAAAAATAAATAAATTTATCAAGTGTTTTGTCGAAATCAACAATAATAAAGTCAACAAAAATTGTAGACAAAAAACAAAGGAAAATGTTTAGCTGCTAGTAAAATTTAATGTTAGTTATTAATAGCCGAATTTTTAACAATTATTTTTTAAAGTGCCGACCCCTACTTTTTGAACTTTTATTAATTATTCGACACCAAAGTGCCGACCCTGCCTTCCTACTACGGTAGTATTGACTTGGCTATTGTAGTTTTGGAGACTCCCAGTCTTCTAAAAAGCCTTAGCTCATTTTTAGTGTAGGGTATGATACCTAATTTTTTTTTGCTTTATTGAAGATGTTTCTAAATCCTACCAAAAAAAAAGTGAGTTGTGAGATCTTATAAAGGAAATTATAAAAAAAACAAAAAAAAACAAAAAAAACAAACAAAGGTCTTCTAGGGGTTTAGGGTTTTTGACTAATTTTTGTTTCTACCCCACAAGGGGCATCAGGAACTTCAAGGCATGTGAACATGGTGCCATGATGGTGCATTGAAATGCAATTAAGATAATTTGGTGCCAACCTCCATACCAACTTAGTATAGATAAAATGACACTAAAATGACCTATATGCAGCCTTTGGTGTCAAAATGGCACCAAAATAGTCTGGCCCAACTTTTTTGATGGGAGAGACTACGAAAATCCTTCATTTTCAGGAGTTACGTGGCTAAATAGTAAAAATAAGCTATAAAAATAAATTTGAGGTAAATACTAAGGGAGAGACTACGCAACTAACCGCTTGTTATAAATGTATTGGATTCTTCTATACTATGGGTAGAACTTTGTTAATTACCCTCTTACCTTACCTCCCACAACAGATTCTTTACACAGCTTTTGTCCAAAGGGTCCAACAGTTTGTGTGTGTTATTTTTCTCCCTGTTCTTTGGACGTAGCTTCACAGCCCATACATGAAGTAACTTGAAGCATGGGCAGTTGCACGGACCAGGTGCTGTAATTAAAAGTAAAAACCTAAATTCAGAATGGCCTTTATAGGGCGTTCACTATAGTAGGTTTTTTCTAGTACATGTGCTGAATAGTGTTATAGAGAACCGTGATGAACAGTGACTCATTGACCTAACTGCCAGCTAGCTTGCTTGCGTTGCTGTTTATATCTCATTTCTGGATTCACTTATTTTACCTTGCTTGCGTCACTGCCTCACTGGGCTCCGTCTTCCTACTCAATCCTTACAGCCGCTCCCCATGAAGTACCCGGCCCCGCTCTTGCAGAAAATAGACAACATGTTCACTGTTCAATCTTATTCTACTCTAATAAAAGTGAGAGCGGGTCTGTGAAAGACATCAGTTAATTCAGATATCCACGACAACCTGGATCTCAAAAATCAAAGGATCCGACCTCCCTGCATTAGGCTTTTGTAAAATATTTTGAGAATCTTCTTCTTCCTTTTTTTTTAATTTTTAATTTCTAAGGAAATTGGACCATGTTTGTTATCGGTTCTTTAATCCAAAACGCTGATTTTTTGAAAATTACATAATTTTGTTAGCTTGGTCTAGGTGTCTCCCGGCCTCACTGGACCTGGCGGGGTTGGTTTGTATTTGTATCTTGCCCCCTTTCTTGCAGTAAAGGTCTCCCTTTATTTGTGTCAAAAATAAAATTTTAAAAAATAAAAATAAAAATAAAATAAAAAATTACAGAATTTTTTCATTATCCCACTTGGAATGGAGGTCACGTGTTGACTAAGGTAACTATACCTTAAAGCATCCTCCTTACCAACTGAGCCTATTTACACACATTAAACATAAAACATTTTTGTTAATTTCCAAAGTGCTGACTAGAAGTTGACCATGAAGCGACTTTAAACTTTGTGCACATTCTCATCAATGGTGGGGTGTCAGAATCTATTTATTATGAAAGATTGAGCTAGGGACGATTTAAGGAAAAGGTCGCTTTTAGATATAGTTACCTTAGGTACCTTTTACTTGCTTGCCTATAAGCTATAGACGTCTAGTTGGGACTTTAATAGTCCTACTCTCCCACTGCTTTCATTACATACAAACGTACACATTACAAACACTTGCCTTGGCGGTGCCTTGTAATTTTGTGCCTTAAATTGCATTCATTATGATTATGTTTTTTTTATCAACATCACTCTTGAGAATGAGAGTGGATGGTAATTACAGACTTTTTCCCTTCTTGCTTAAAGACAGGGCTGTTGGTGGATGGCTTACTTTTGCATTGTGAAAGATTGAAGCAATGCAGTCCTTTTGTTTTTGGCACAAAGCGCTAGCTAGAAATGTTTATTTGTTGTAGTAGTGTTGGGATCGCAAAACAACGGTCAACAGGTTTCGTCTGTTTTCTCTTGTAAATTCTTTTTGTATTTGTATCGTTTCAATGTTTGTTTCTCTTGTGAATAACGATAACAAGTTGTGATATCTTGTAGACACCTCGTGCACGTCACGAAATTGGCTAATTTTTTTTGTGGTATGGGTATAGGTAAGGAATATCACCACTGGAGAAACTCTCATATTTCTTTGCTTTACATTTGGTTGTATAAAAAATAGTTGCCTAACTTTGTCTGGAGTTACGTGGCTCTCTCTAGCAGTTCTCTATGACCTTTATTTTGTTATTGGATGTATTTTTAGTGCTAAATTCCTTGCTTTTTGTTAGCGTTTGGTTTTTCCCTTACATTGAAAGTGAGCTTTATATTTTTATTACCTTGTTTGGCTTAACCAGGAGTGGGGTACATTTTTTCTTTCGAGTTTTACCTTGTTTCAAAAACTTGTGTGTAGTACCAGTTTCTCATTATTTGTTTAGAATATCCTTTTATAAAGGCTTGCTAGCTTTGGCTTTGAATTTGTATCTTAGTCTCCAGGCTTTTCGGCTCGGCTTTGAATCAGTTTCTTAGTCTCTAGTCTTTACTGGGATAGAAGGTTGTTGTTTTGATCCTTTTTCGGTGCTTATGGTTTAGTTTTATAAAGGGTTAAATAAACCAGTGGGAGAGTTTATTTATAAAGGTTCAATTGGACTTTGATTTAATTTCTACCTATAAGTTGATTTGGAATGGGTTATGAAAGGTTGTTGTTATGATCTTACTTTGGTGCCTATAGTTTAGTTTTAATCTATTTTCAAAAAAAATATCGTACTTTTATTTTATTTTTTACCCAAAAGATAAATTGGAATGGGATATAAATTTGCTCTAAACTTTTCAGGGTAGTTCTAAAAAGCTCCTTTTTTGTTTTGAAAGAGTGAAACCAAACCATTAAAGTGCAAGGAGAAAAATAAGAAGAACAATTAGCCGAGGTCCAGATTTTCAAAATCATTTTCATGTGTAGTTCACCTAATTTTTTTATATTTTAAATCCTCTAATAAATGAAAATAAATTGTGTAAAACCTTCAATATGCACACTTCCTACTTCAATGGTACCAAAAGTATTTTTGTTTGTCTTATGGTTGCAAAATTGTATGACATAACTTATTGTACTCATTTTAAAGCATATATGTTATAAGATGATAGGCTATTCACTCATGGGTTAGAACTCATAACAATAGTTGTTCTTTTAGACCACTAGATCAATCAAAAAATTGAAATTGGATGGCCTTGATAAATAAATAAATAAATAAAGGCAAGTAGATTCTACAATTGGTTCAGGATTGTTGTTCCTCATTGGTTATGTAGTTGGTAATCACACTAGTAGAGAGGTGTACTTAGATCCAGGAAGTACAGTGCCATAGGCCCATATAGACATCAACTTGGTATCTAAATGGACCTATGGAACCATGCTATGGCATTATAGCTTAATGCCTCAAATACCCCTTTTCTACTAATACCATAAGTAAACACAAAATAAACCACATTTTTGCCTTGTTACATAGATTTGTGACAAATCGCATATGCATATATGATAACAAGTAGGCTATGAGGTGCAACACTAGTAGTAAGCAACTAGTTTGGAGGCCTTTGGGCTTGCAAATTTGCACATAATCTCAATAGAGTCCATTTTTGTAGAGGTAGCAACTAAATGCTTAATATTAAAAGTGAAATTATATCTTATAATTTTATCGTTTTTCTATGTTGTAGTATTCCTTTTTAGCTATTAAAGAATCAAGGATTCATGGTTTTAAAATGACAAATTCAATCAATCATATTGTGAAAAATCAATAATTTGGATGTAAGGTTTCAATTTTTTTGTCACCAACTTAAATGAAGAACATTGTATATATCAACTAAAAGGGTTAAAGATCATAGATTGAGCATGATAGATCGACATAACTAGTGATGTTATGCTTAGTAACATGCATGCAAATAGGACCTTGTTGAAGAAATTACATTCCTTGTCACTTTCATAGCTCGATATGTAATATCTATAATACAACTAATTGGGTACTTTTGTGGTCATAAAAGGTCTCTTTTTGAGTTTAAACATGAAAGTAACAACCCAAAAAGTGATAAAGTGTCACGACAATGAGATTTTCTTTGAAAACTTGAACACTGAAAGTGTGTCACAGAAGCAACAACTCAAGGCATCACTAAAGTGATATAATAGTACGAAAAAAAAATTTAAAATTTAAAAATAAAAATGGATTTTTTTCAACATTAGAGTTAACCAAAAAGAGTGTCTCAAAGTGGGAACTCTTGTTGAACTCATTTTAGACTTGTCATGAGTTCAAAAAGACTGTAAAACTAGTCTATGGTGAGTTGAAGAATAATCTAAAGCAAGGCCTTACACCGCCATGGGGTAGTAACTCATGATCTCTCCAATGCTAGGAGAGAGTTCTCACAAGTTCCCCCAAGCCTAAGGCACTATTCATGAAAGGATCAAGGGACTATTCATAAACAATGCTTGTCATAATTTGTTATTGTTGGGACACATACTCACGAGCATACTCATGTTAATTACAAGTTGGAAAACACAGGCTGTGTTTCCGGATAACTCTATTAGAGTTATTTTTTAACTCACCTTGAGTTTGAATAAGATACCATGAGTTTTTTTTTAATATATATATTTTTTTTTCATTCCAAATAGTTATAAGGTATAGAAGAGCTTGTTGGTCTCTCATTATTAGATGCCTAAGAACTTGGTGTTCTCTAAATTCAAGGAAAACTTCAAAGACCTTTTTTTGAATGGTTTTTGGAGTTTTCTATGAGTTTGAAGATCACCAAGCCCTTACACCACGATCAATTTTGTCCCTTTTAAAGAGTAGACTCTATAATCCCAATGCAATTATGGCGTTCAACAATCTAAGCCTAAGATCTTATCTTACGGCTCCTCTAACAAGGCATGTATAGGAGAAACTCTAAAGTAGAGGTTGTTAAAAAATGGCCATGATCCTTGATATCTTGAGCTTCATTTTGTGTATTTTCAATTCACTACATGTGAAAAAACGAGGAAGATTTTGATATGGGTTGGCAAAAAGTGCTTTTGTGAGGGTGTCTTGGAGTTGGTGTATGCGATTGGGCTAGGTGGCTTAGGCGGAGGCTCTTGCAGAAGACAACATTAGAGGCTATATGACCTCCCCGACCCTGTACTACATCGGGCGTATGCGCCTCCCTACGCAACAGCGATGTTGGGTTTGTTTGGGAGGTTACCCCATGAGAAGCTCTAAAAGCATCCGCACCCTTCTCTCAAATTCATGCCTTGACTACTATCATCAAATTTAAAATCTGGTGTCACAAGCTATCGTCTCCACAACCTTGATTCACTATAATTATGTCCCTTTATAAAGTGTAGCACATGCAAACTCGATCGTGGTGGCCAATTTGCCCAACAAAATCTTCGTTCACAATGACACTAAGGCCAAAGATCCTCTCGAATGCCACGCGTCACAACTTCACAAATCCCAAGGACACAACAGTATCTAAAGCGAAGTTGTACAAACAAGTAGTACCTTTTCTTCACCATTAGTGACTTTAGAGCATCTCTGCTAGGACTCTCGACGAAACTCTACATAGAGAAATGTGGCAGGAGTGGGCATGCCACGATCGCAAACGGCCCCAACAACGGCTATGTATATGGCCAAATGGCCTTCTCCCTGTAGTTTATATGGCCTCTACTCTGCAAAATCCGTGATACTCCAAGGCGTTGCATTTCTCACGCTTGTGCGTTTTTAAAGGTTAACAAAGCAGGGAAGATTGGATGGGTGGGTATGTGAATAGTCAACCCTCAAATATGGCGCTATGTCAGAGAACGGGTTTGCATAGGGTTTCTAAGAGCTTGCATGGAGGAAGAGTTACGAAGCAAGGAGGAAGTGTTGCGGAGCCAGGAAGAAGCATTGTGGAGCCAGGAAGAAGCGTTGTGGAGCCAGGAAGAAGCGTTGCAGAGCTGAGAAGAAGCGTTGCGGAGCCAGGAAGAAGTGTTGAAAATTGTGACCATTGGGACCATCGACCGGGACCATCGAAATAGCAGACCATGTCCATCAGTGTGATGAGCCAGTTTCCGTGTGGGTGTTTGGGGTTCTAAGAGCAAGCCCAGCAGTAAGAGTCCAAATTCTCCTCCAATTGCATTTTGTTGGGTTTCAAATGAGCTTTGGTGAGTAGGCCAACATGCCAGCCCCAACAGCACTAGTTTTATCACACCA
The DNA here is from genome assembly GCA_022496805.1 of Pohlia nutans. Lineage (NCBI taxonomy): Eukaryota > Viridiplantae > Streptophyta > Bryopsida > Bryales > Mniaceae > Pohlia > Pohlia nutans. The sequence continues at coordinate 27,101,223 of CM040096.1, forward strand.
AGCTATTAAGAAAATATTGAAAACATGAACGAAGTGGAGGCATGTGTCAGAGCTAGCACATAAGTTGTAGCAAGTGTCGAGTTGGGATGGGCTGCGCATCTCCCAATGCATGATTATATGTTGACTCCTCTCTACAATGGTGTTTGGCGTCAGTAATTATCCTCTGCCAAGTGAAGCTCACATAGCGGGGAAATGTCAAGAAAAAGCATGCCGCTATATTCTTTGGCATCAGAACTTGTGCTGCTTGGGGCATTTTTTAAACACCAACTCGTCATCTACCACTACCTTGGCGTTGGTCCTACCAAAACTAATGTTGTTGGGCATGCTCTAATTGCCTCAGAGACACGGGCTCTGCATGTGACCTTGCACACATGCCGTGTCAACTCTTCTTACAAAGCTTGGTCCAGAGCTCCTAGTGGAGATGCTCTTATAGTGCATCCGTGATTCTATACTCTACTCGTCAGTGCGTAGTAGTGGTTGTCAAATCTTGGTGGAAGAACAATTCTTCTTGTGAAAATATCACTTGATTTTTAAAAGTATCCAATCACAAGCCAAAATTATTTTGAGGTGTTTGATATATTTTTCTTTTTGTGGCTTCCACGAGTATTCTAATGTTTTGGAACAACCTAGTTCCATAGTTTATGTACAATTCTTCTCTAACACTAGTAGAAAAGTGGCCTTTGGGCACCAAGGAACAGTGCCACAACATGGTGCCAAAGGCCCATATTGGCATCAAACTAAGGTAGAAATACTCACAACAAATAACTTAAGCTTTCTACCAGGAGTAAAAGGCAAATAGTATTTCTTCTTTATAAGAAAATTGAAATCATGAAGAATGCAATTTTTCCATAATTTTATTCTAAAAATCAAATTTCTTCAAATTTTCAAATCGAAATGTTAATCATCATCCAAAACTGATAAGTAGACTATCCCAAATTTGTGAACATATGATTCCATGTTGCTTTTTGAAATTGACTACTATAGGTAATACCGGCAGTATAACTACCGTAGTACTATAGCAGGGTCGCCACCCCATGAACAAATATTTAATATTTTTTGAAAAATAAGGTTCATTCCTCAAAAAAGGAATTCCTTGGTTTTCGTTTTTGAGCAAAAAAAATGATTACAAATGGCCCAAAATTCCAAAATAGCTTAGAAATAGCAAAATATAGCTTAAAATAATTTGTTCTATTTTTGTTTTTTGGTCCTCATAATTTCTGATTTTTTACGTTTTATATTTTTTGAATTATTTTTTGGCGACCCTACTATGGTACTAAGGTAGTGGCATTGAGTTTGATTGTTAACCATGAACTCTACACATTGGTTTTGGGTCACTCTACACAATCGTTTCAAGACATCGTTTCAAGACATTTTACCTTAGTGTCAATATGGGCCTTGAGCACCATGCTCTCACATTATCCTTTGATGCCCAAAGACCATCCATTCTATTAGTGCAATTCCATGGGACCCTAATTGATTATTATTATTATTATTATTATTATTATTATTATTATTATTATCATTATTATTATTTTGAAGAGAGGATTTGCATTGTAGAGAAAAAGAACAATCTACCAAGGTCCCACACAATTAGAATTGTGCATCACCATCGGAGCTAGTTTTTAAGGTGGCAATTGATTGTTCTTTTTAGTCTTTGAAAGCTAATCCCTAAGAGATTAAGTAGCCAAAAAAATTATCGTTGGATTTTTAGAACGGTACCAATTACAACTTGGATTGAAATTATATGTTGTTGAAATGTAAACAAGGTTCAAATGTAGTTATCAAGCTTAACCCCTAAAGGACCAACCGTCCATAATACTTAAAGATACATCTATGATGATTGGCAATGATCATCTTCCTTATTGTGCAATTTTTAAATTTTATTTTGTAAAGTGCAAAATTGGTGTATACATGCAATAAAAGTGGTGTTATAATTAAGCCACGTCAAGGAAGAACAACAACAAAGAAAATAAAAGCAATGGCCTCCTTGATTCATATGAACCAAGCTTTCCCCTCGAAACCTAACTTGTTCTTCAAGCCTTTCCAAGTGTATCTAACCTCTTTCCAAGCTAAGTGTTGACAATCTTTCAAAAAATATTTATGCCATTGTTATGGAACTTTTATGATTTCTTGTGATGATGTTTTATGATGAGCTTTGCATTTTGTGATGCATCTTTGCAAAAACTGCCGAGTTTGGAGAGGAGGGAGGACGTTTAGGGGTTAATAAATATTGAGAGACTCCCAAAATAACATGAAGGCATCACAAAGTAAACCCATAGAGTTTCGTATTGCATTCAAATTTTTAGGGTTTTTTAAAGCGCATTTTTAAATCAACATTTAAGTTTTGATTGTACAACCAACTTATTCATGTTCAATGACGTTGTTACAAGAAATAGTTTCAAAACAAATACTATTATTGATTTTTACACAACTTGGTGTAAGCATCTTGTCTTTTGAGAGGGTGACGTGATCAAACCCAAAATACAATCGGTCGTTATAATTGTTACTTTTGTTTTAAAAACATCTAATGTGTTATGAACATTACTAGTACTACAAAATGAAAAGACTACAAGTGTTAAAATCAGTGCTAACAAGTTTTTTTTATATATAAACACTCCCTTTTTACAATCTTACCCTTCATACGTGTTAAATAAAGATGATGTGTACGTCTTTATCTATTTTCTCATGAAAATCGTTGAATTTGCAAAAAGAAAAAAGATGTCCCTCTAATATCAATCACTAAACAAGTGGCCAATTACGACTTGATAACATGTTCTCGCTTGTGAGCTATGAAGGGGTTCTCTTTTGCAATTGTCAAGCATTCTATGATGTTTATGCGGATAGTAGGTTTTCAAGAGTATGACTCTAGTCTTTGAATAAATGTAACTTATTAGATTCTTGATGAATGAAGAAGTGTGAGTTGTCTTGAATTTAGTCGGTAAAATTCTATTAAATTCATAAGTGTTGCATTATTTTTTTATGGAAAATTATTATAAATATTTATATTTGAGTACTTCTTATGTGTTAAAAATTTTACACTTCCAAGTATTAATAGATATCAAATGCCAAGTGTAGAAACTTGTTCCCGCATTCATTCGGTTGCCCTTCCCATCTAATAATGGACAAATTTGCATTGTGTTTTATCTTATTTGGCTCATTCGAAACCATTTTCTATTCAAAAGAAAAAAAAGAAAAAAATATTCCATTAAGTTTCATCCTATTGCTTACTTAAATGTGCCTTCACATAATGAAAACATCAATTTAACACTATGTATTAATTATTTAAATACTATTTATAGGAACAATTCATTATAGAAACATGGGCACTCTTAGCACACCCTACCTTAGTAGTAAAACTCAAAAAGAATGATTTCTTGTAATACTTCTTTAGAAATGTGAGACCATTACATATTGCTAGTTCCAAAAAAATTAATCGAAATCAAACACAAAATTGTTCAAGCACAAATAGGTATAGATTAAATTTCAAAGTGTCTTTACTGTTGTATGTGTATTTAAATATGAGAGACCGAAACTACCTAATAGACGAGATACTAGACCGACAAATTTCAATGGTTCATAGTACAAAATTGATTTCAATCAAAACAGTTCCACTAATTGGGAGCTTATTTATATTATTCATCACCAAAAATGGTCAAAAATCAAATAAACGTCTTTGATGAAAAATCAAAGGTTCGAGTTTATTTAAAATTATAGGATTTTAATACTTGCACATTATTAAGACTTGCACTGCATATATAGTGATGATGCATGTACAGTACCCACCAATGAAGTTACCTTCGTTTAGCTTTTCAAAGAATTGTCAATAAATTTTACTAAAACTATACTCTTGGAGTCAAATTTGGACAAGTTGTAGTGGACGATATGATCCATAGATGCAATTGAGTTTTGATAAAATAAATAAAATTTTAAAACCCATTTTTATTGGAAATTCAAACCTTCAATTTTTATCCTTAATTCAAACGAGGTTAAATACAAATTTTGTTACTTATGATATACTAAACGTTTCTATCTAGATTCATGTGCGAAAAGAAATCACAAGATTTGGGGTCATATTATCTAGAATATCAATGTTTGAAGTTTTTAGTTCAAAATTGCTTAATTTAAATATAAGAATTATATATTTTTAATATTTCATCCAAAAATTGTCCAGAAAAGTCATCTTTTGCACTTCAAATGATTATGTTTTTAAATATTTTTAAAATTTAATTCTTTGAAAAATCTAAACGAATGTAAATAGGTGGACACATAGCAAATACAACATAGGGAAACAATGATAACTTGTAAAAATCTTACAGACTTACAACGTGTAAATTATAATAATTCATCAACATAGAATTACATGTGCATGATGGTGTGAAATAAGAATGAATTAATTAGGGGAAATCCCACATTCCTTTTTAGTGTAGATTACTTTCCAACATTCACAGTAATAGTCAACTATTGCTAACAACGATGGCTAGAATTTATTTAATGAGGAGTAAAATGAGTGTTGTGAACATAGGGAAGGAAAATATTAAAAAATAAAAAATAAAGGAATGGAATCCGTTTGTTATTTTTTGTTATCACATTGTGCATGAAGAAATATCATTTATCTACAAAGGAATTTATTTAATTAAATGATGCAACAATGATGCTTTCACCTACCGTAAAAATTGTCGTGTTTTTTTCACCCTCTAAGTGTCTTAGTAGTCATTTCCAAATTGTTGCCTTTTATTTTAGAATGTTTTTATAAGTTTTTTTTAGTTTAAATCACATATAAAAACAAAAAATCTTTATATTTGAATATTCAAAATCAAGATTACAACTACCAAACAAATTATGGAATACAATACACACAAAGCACATAGTATAAAAGAGCAATGGGAGTCACCACCCTTTTACAATCACTTACAATTAGAAATTTAAGTACACGTGGCAATGACACGATAGTTGCAAAATTCATGGAATACAAATGATATTCCCTCATTACTTAAAGAAGTGGATCTAAGTGAAGACTCTCTTTCGATCCAGTTTTGAAACGGGTGCTCCATTGCACTGCTCTATTATGCTATGCAACTAATATGATCATAGTGTTAGAAATTTACTACGAGGGAAAAGTCATGATGTTTTTATTAATGATTGATTTCATTTTGTTGACCACAAATATAATTTTAGTCAATCATTAAAAAAAAAAAAAAAAAAACGATTGGTGAAAACTTCAAGTTAATGAATTCTAAATAGGTTTTGTGAAGAATTATAAAGTTTTGTTTGAAATTTGATAATATGAATAATTTTCAAGCATCATATTTGACCCCTAAAAGACCTTATAAATGATTAATTAATAAAGAATGTTGAGAAAAAGTGCTTCCATATAGATGCTCATGCAATTCTATCATTGAAAATGACAAATGTTTTATTTCACATTTTGTTTAAACAAGCTTAATGTTCTCACCTTCCTGAAAATGCATGATGTATGAAAGCAGTTTACCTTTTTCTAAGATGAAGTGACATTTTCATCTCTCCATTCATATTTGATCGACTAGTTATTGCTTTTATATAAAAACATTGGATATAGAATCCATATACGTAAACATTTGATTATATTTCAAGTTCAAATTTTCAAATAAAAAGATGAATAGGATCCTCTAAAGATTAAAGCCTCATGAGACAACTTGCAACTTTTGACCAATTACCATTAGAATTTTTTTTTGAAGCTTTGGCCCCCTAATTTCATCCATGTGTTATTTTTGGTCAAATAAGACATTTGTTTTCTTTTCTCCAAAATAAAAGTTTTTCATGGGTTGTACAATAGTAATTATAATGAACTAAAAGGCTTGAGGGCCAAATGACTATGGATTTTTTTAAATGATTATTTCACAGTGAATGACTGAAATTTCGTATCATATGGTTTAGACTAACTTAAATTGACTTGTAGATAGAGATCATCATAACATCCTTAAACTGCTTTGGTTTGGTCCCTTTTCTACAATCCCTTTTTTACAAAAAAGAAAAGAAAATTGAATAAAGGAAAATTAAATGCTGCTATAGAGGCATCATTTTGAATGTTGAAGAATGGTGCCTATGCAAGAATAACGTAAAGAAGGGATCAAGCCAAAGCAATTCAAGAATGCTATATTAATTCTTACTTTCAAGCATATTTTCCTTCCATAACCACTACACTAAATAGTATATTTAGTGTGAGGTGATGAATAATGTGCTTACCCCTACTCCTTGTCTAACACTAATTGTCAATTTGTGGGTAATTAGTGTTGGATGATAATCATACTTATCATCCAATTTCAGTTATCATCCAATTCGATTCATTCCATTTCTAAAATTTCAGTTTTTCCATCTAAACTTTCATCTCAAGTTTCATTCCTTACTCACACTAAATATCCATATCTCAAAAGATCACAATGTCAAAATGTTACTATTCTTCATAAATAGTGTGAGAATTCACAATTAGTGTTTTTACAAAAGTAGGTTTTTTGATATTTAGAGTGATGTTCACAATTAATGTGTCTCACACTAAATATACTATTTAGTGTAGTAGAAAAGGTGGCACTGCTGAGGGAGATGCCCAGGCAAGTAGTGCCTAATTCCACGCATGCATAGTGATTTTGTTTGAGCATCTCCCTCGGGAACGCCACCTTTTCTACTAGTGAACATACTTGAGCTCTTCTAGCTTGATCCCTTTTGAACAATGCTATTCTAAAGCACTAGTAGAAAATGTGGCACTGCCTAGGGAGATGCATAGGCAAGCAGTGTCCAATTCTACGCATGCATAGTGATTTTGCCTAGCATCTCCATGGGAAACGCCACCTTTTCTACTAAGTGAAGACATCATTCCTCATCATTAAAAATGATACTTCTACAGTAGCATTCTGAACCTTCCTTTTAAGATTATTCTTGTAGAAAAGGGACCAAGCCAAGGCAACTCAAGAATAGTATGTCCGCATTCACTCAAACACCTTCATTTTATTTTTGAACAAGCGGCTAGTCTCATAATCTCTGCCTTAGTATTTATCCTAAATTTACTTTTACACCTTTGTACTGTTCAGCCATGTACCTCTTAAAAAAACAAAGCATTTCTGTAGTCTCTCCCATGATGGGGTAGAGACAACAAATGAATCAGTCCGGTGTCTGTTAACCTACACCGGATGACACCATTTGTTATTAATTTAGTACATTACTGCATGATCAATATGTGAGATTCATAACATCATGAGCTGCTTTGACTTGGTTCCTTTTTCCATACCCTCTTTTCTACAAAAAAACCTTTGAATTAAAGATTTACAATGCTATTGCAGAGGCATCATTACTAATGATGCCTTTGCAGGGGAAGGACCAGGCCAAGGCACTGAGCTCAAGAATGTCATTTTATTTGATAAATGACATTATGAAGTACAATATTAGTCATTTTGAGGCGGTGCCTGAGGGAGTCAGGGTGGGTCTCATAAATGACACAGTGAATTTATGGGACCCTCAGGCTCGGAGGGTACAGCTTGTGACGAGTTGGCTGAAGGCTAATAATGTTACTAAAATAAGTGTTGATAACATTGTTAACCCTTAGACTTTGTACCCCTACTAAAGAGTTTTCAAGATTCTCTTTGATGTTCTTTGATACTCTTGGATGCTCTTTGTTGTCTCTGCCCCACCAAGGTAGAGACTACGGAAACGTTTCATTTTCGAGGAGTTACATGGTTGAACAATACAAACAAGGTGTAAAAGTAAATTTAGGGTAAATACTAAGGCAAAGACTACGCGATTAGTTGTTTGTTTTCACATCTTCATAACATTTAGTAGCCTTCACACGCACTGCCTTTACATCCATCCAACGGTATAGAAATTCATTCGGAAAAGGGATGGACAGAGCCAGTTCCTGCAGATCGTTGGATTGGTGTGAAAAAATGAAAAAAAAAAGGCGAAAAATAACCACCAAAGGAAAAAAGAAAAAGAAAAAGAACGTTGACAGCACCAACACATAGCTTGGCGCATGTAGCGCCATCCAACTTTTCAATTTTTCAAATTTTCAATTTCAATTTCAATTTATTCAATTTATTTCAATTTCTTCAATTTTATTCAATTTTATTTACGTATTATTATTTTTATTATTTTTTGTGTGAAATTTTAAAAAATAAATGTTGTCAGCCAGCGTTGGTCGACGTGTTGCTCCGGTGCCAGCATTAAATCACTACAATATCTCTTTCTTTCTTATTATGTGTTTGGAGCTTTGAGATCTTGTTGACCTTCTCCTCCCGGTTGCCATTACCTCCGCCTTCCTGTAAAAACAAGCTAGCTACTGATTTTGCATAAATGACAATGTCGGATATTCTGCACATTTCCCTCAAAGGCAAAGTAGAGCTAGTGAAGGCTATAACCCCTAAAGGACCAAGTGTCCTAACTAGGACATTTCAATGTTCGGGTAGGTTCCCACGGTGTCAGTTTTTATTTTTATTTTTTGAAATAAATTATGTGAATTTGGTATATCAATACAAAAATGTGGATCTGATTTTTATTTTTTATTCCGACTTTTTAAGTGGAAGTTATGGAGCAAAAGGGGTTTGTCTTACTTGATTCACTCCTACTAAATTTCCTCGTAGAATGGCAAGTGTCATTTTTAACTCTAGTTCCGAGGAAATTACTGTGCCAGTAAAAAATCAAACCAAGCAGCAGGGGTGCAGAACTTTAGTGTTATAGAATGTAATGATGAAATTCTGTTTTATTGTCTCTGCCCTTCCAGGGGAGAGACTACGGAAACGTTTCGTTTTTGAGGAGTACCAGGAGTTACGTGCCTGGACAGTAAAAAGAAGCTGTAAAAGTAAATCTGAGGTAAATAAGAAGGCAGAGACTCCGCGACTAGCCGCTTGTTTGTTTCGAAAATTTTATTAAAAAAATTTAAAAAATAAGCCTTGACTTTGGGTGACCTCCATGTCCACTTTTAGCAAGAGCTCACAGGTCAGACCAGGAAGAAAAGGTCACCCCTTGATTCAGTTCATGCAGTTCCAAATTGGGATGATGCTTTCTGGCATTTCGGGCTCCACTGCATCTCCATTTGTACGGAATAATTTCCATCGTATTAACTAATTAATTATTGTTGTTTTTGACACTAATAAAAGGGGACCCTTACTGCAAGGCAAGATAAAATACAGACCCACTCCCCGCATTACATTAGGGCTGCTTCACACTATGGCCGTCCAAGTCGAGAGGCCGTGGGATTGAGAGTCCAAACTTTGTTGAGAGTCCAAAGAAATCTACTGAAAATAGCCAATAAAATATAGTTTCATTTTTTATGAAAAGAAATCGACGGCCTCTCGACCATAGTGACGGGTCTTGCAAAATGTAGGACCCAAACTTCCTCTTGAGAGGCCGTCACCTTGGTCAAAAAGTGTTGCCATGTAAGCATTTTGAAGGTCCACGGCCTCTGGACTTTGGCCTCTAGTGTGAAGGGTCGAGAGGCCGAAACCATGGTTTCTTGCAATTTGATTGGTGGAAACCAACGGCCTCTCGACCTTTGGCCATAGTGTGAAGCGGCCCTTAGAGCATGGCCACCCGTGCCCTCAACTGTTGCCCTTTTGTAATTTTAGAGGGTCCGTCCACTTTTATTCTTCCCACTGCAAGGGGCCCCTCTGCCAAGGCCTTTGTAAAAACTTGCTTTGTCTCTCTAGAATGTGAAGTCCTGTTTTTCGCTTATGAGCTTCAAATGCGGGCTATTTGTGGGAGGCAATCATTTGTATTAATTGCGTGAACAGATAAAATTTTGTGTTGGTGGCGGGTCATGCAGTGGAAGCAATTTCATACCTGCGATAGAGGCTCTGTAGGGGAGACGCCACAATGATCGGGGGCACGGAGCAATGGAGAGGCGCGGCGGACGAGGCGCTACATTAGAGCTGAAGGGAACAACTCAAATTGAAGGAGGCGCTGCGAATTTGGGGGGTGCAAGATTATCAGTAGCCACTGCAATGGAATTGGCCGGCAGATAAGGTGGAGCTGCCAGTTGGAATGTCGCCAACGTCTCATCGTATGTTTGGGAAGGCCTAGAAGCTTTGAATGTTCATCGGCCTCTTAGCCAAGGGCGTGGCAGCCCTGGCTTGGAGTAGAGGTTTTATCATCTAAGACCAAGCGGTAATGGGTCTGGATTGGGGCACCTCGGCCATGCCCAATCTTGAAATCTTCCACTTTCGTGACCCCGAGGAGTTCAAAATTTTGTATTTGAGAGTAGGGTGAGCCAAAACAACCATAATTTGCAATTTCACAATTTTTGGAGTTATGGAAGGAATTCTGGTAGTGTAGGAAAACGAGGAGGCCGGGTTGGTAATCATGGGCGAGATGGTCGTGCATTGATTGAACCCAATTCTTCTGAATGAAAGAATTTTTCTGAAGGAGAATGCCAATTGATACGCAATTTTTTGGCTATTTCCCAAGACCTTATCACTGGCAACTAGTAGAAAAGTAGTGTGTTTTGGGAACGATTCTTTGTTCATTACGATGCATTAAAGTCGGGAAGATATAGAGGAACACGATTGCTAGAGTCGAAATGGAGAATAATAAAACATGATTTAAACAAATTTATTGGAAATAATCGACAAATAAAGAGTATGCATACTAGTGGGAAAACATAGGCCGATATAATAGTAATGGCCAAGGAATTGTTCCGCACCAAGAGTGCAAAGTGCACGGACTTTATGTATGAGTATTGTTCGCAATTGGTAAATTTTTTCCTAAAATGGGTTGATGGTGGGAGCCCCTCAAGGCAGAGCACGCTATCCTTGCGATCAGCAATCGTAGGTCGACACCTTGGAATTTTTAAGCAATTTAGAGACCGTGGGGGAGTCCAATGAAGTACTTAGAGATCAACCTTGTGGTACCAAGGCTGCCAAAGAATCCTAGAAGGTTAGCAAAATTTTAAAGAAGAATTCTATAGCTTAGACAAAGATTACAGAGGCTATGGTGGAGGCATCAAATCGCAAAGTCGATGGCATTGAAGAGCAAAACTTGTTTGACAAATATACATCTTAAAAAATAAACAACTCCAGTCAATGGATTAGGAAATTTTGGAGGGGGTGATTATGTATTTTTTGGGTACTAAAAGCATCATTTGGAGCTTAAAATAACATTTTTTTTAATACCCAATCAGCCTTAGGAGGGCTGCTTGGTTGTTTAAAATTTAAAAAACGAAGACAACGAAGGAAGCAATTTAACACAACAATCAAGTAGATTCCTTTTGTGTAAATGGGTGTAAAGGGGACGGTTTAAAAAACTTCTTTTATCAATTGAACCATAGGTTGATTTTGAATGAATGTAGAACTATTTTGGGATGCTCATCCCCCCCCCCCCCCCCCCGGGACAATATTATATTTTCAAGGCATACCACTTTGAAAATTCACAGAAATTATAAATTTAATTGTAAAAATATGATTACACTTTAGTTCAACTTCACTAAGGGCCTCTTTACACTAGAGGTGAGAAGTCGCGAGGAGAGAAATTTCAGCCAATGGGAGGCCTAAAAACCGAGAAGACCAAAGAATGTCACTTTACACCTGAAATTTTCAGTCCAAGGGACGAAAGGAGGAGAAAATGACATGGACAACACTTTTGTCCTTCGTGGCAACAAAAGTGCACATTTTTCAAGGCCCCCGGATTTTGCGTCAAACCCACCTCAAGAGGTGGGTCTAACGCAAAATCCAGGGGGGCCGTTTGGCCAAAATTCTCACAACCAATCATTTTTTATTTTTTAAGAAATATGTAAGAACTTTATTTTTTTAAATCAACACTTTATTTTGTGGCCCCTTCTCACTTTACACTATATCCAAAGGCCGTCAAGTTCAAAGGTTGGCTTCTCAAGGATGAGCCATAGCCCTTGTGAGGTTTTCTCCACGGATTCTTGCTTCTAGTGTAAAGAGGGCCTAAGATTTATCTTTCCCTCTAAAATTTGTGACACACTTGGTATGTCCTCCAAGATGTTCAAATGGATGGTAATGGTACGTCCACCTTAGGGGCGGTTTACACTACGGACCAAGAACTCGTCCCATGCAACTTTAAAATCTGTGATTGGCCCAAAAAGAGCTCTTGGTCCCATTTGGCTTTACACTACCTTGGAAAAAAGAGAATGACCACAAAAATACTAAAATTTCTCAAATGGATAATGTTTTCATGGTCTCCTTGATTATAGTTGAGTCGAAGCAAATGCCTCAACTCAACTATAATCTAGGAGACCATGGGGCTCAAAAATCATTGATTGGCTTGTATTCAATTATTTAAAGAGAAAGGAGGAAAAAGGGGAGGATAAAAGAGAGAATGATGAGCTTAAACTTGTCCCGGTCTAAATCCACTTTACACAACAAAGAGTGACCAAGTCATTTAAAATTGCATTTTTTATTTTTCATGGTCACGGCTCTTGACCAAGAGCCATGACCATGAAAATGATTTAATTTTCTTGGTCATGGCTCTTGGTCCATAGTGTAAACCGCCCCTTAGTATCCTGCATCAGCACAGGTAAAGCTAAAATAACGTACAGTGTTACTTAATTCTTTTAGGAAACTAAATCATCATTATTTTAATTAACGAATTCTATATTTATTTTTAATTTTGGGACAGCGGGGTCACTTGAGTCAGTTTGGCCCCCACCCTGCCACCGGCACATTGAATGATGAAAGTACACAGTATTTAATGAAATGGAGGATTTGTGGGGTATTTTTGGAAAGAGATTAAAGAGCTTTTTAATTTTAATTTTAATTTTTTTGAGGCACACCAGTTGCAAAGCAACTTCTGGTAAAGTTTTTTTTTTTTTTTTTTGACACAAATAAAGGGAACCCTTTACTGCAAGGAAGAAAGAAAAGAAACAGGACAACTCCTGGTAAAGTTGAGGAATTGCTTTTGGCAACTCATCGCTTTTGGAAATCTGGTAGAGTTGGTGATTTTACGGCTGGAATCAAACTGCCAAGCCCTTGGGTACCCTGACAACACCTTAAGCCTCTATCATCTGTTAATTAAAGATTTTTTCTGCGGCCTAAAGATAAAAATAAATAAAAAATTGACACATGGTGAAATTTGTTACCGGAAATGATGATTTATATACCGTCTTTACTTGAGTAGAACAAAGCCCACTGCAATGCAATAGTACCGTACCAGGAAGGCAGGGTAGGCAAAAAATAATTCCCCAAAAAAATGCCGAAAAAATAAATAAATTTATCAAGTATTTTGTCGAAATCAACAAAAATGAAGTCAACAAAAATTGTAGACAAAAAACAAAAGAAAACGTTTAGCCGCTAATAAAATTCAATGTTAGTTATTAATAGCCGAATTTTTAATAATTGTTTTGAAAGTGCCGACCTCTACTTTTTGAACTTTAATTAATTATTCAACACAAAAGTGCCGACCCTGCCTTCCTGGTACGGTACTATGTTTGGATTGATTTTTCTCCACTTTGCATTATCGTAAGGCATGAAGCACTAGTGGGAATCGTGCCGTTGAGCATGTTGATGTTGGTATAATGGATATAATCAACATTACCCCTAAAGTTCATGTTGTATTTTTTATCAACAATGTTTTAAAACAACCCCCTTTGAAAGCAAGCTAGAATTTCCAAAAATGAGACATTTTAGGACACTTTTAACAATAAGATCATCTTGAAGCTAACTCGTATATCCACATTTTCACCAATTCTTAGACACAACTATTTGCAAGATCATAATGTTCAAAGTTTAGAGAATGAGTTTTATTCAACATTTCTAAAACTGAAATTTCATCCCTTTTTAATTTTTAGAAAAATGTCTTGGTATTTTCAATTGAGCTCATTTTCTAATCTATGTTCTATATATTATTTTATAAGTACTGACCACTTAGATATAACTAAGAGTGAAATTAATTTTATTTCTTTTCCAAAAATAAACAAAAAGATAAAGAATAAAATAAAACAAATTCTAATTTAGAGTTAAAATTTATATTTCTACAATCTCATATTTCTTTATTTTATTTTTTCATTCACATCTTTTTTATAAACCTTTATCTGAATTATTTTATATTTAAATAATAAGTGATTAAATTAATTTGAAGTAAATTGATTTCACATTATCAAAAAAAAACTTTGTAAATAAATTTTAACACAAAACAAAATTTAAATGAGAAGAATATAACTTCAACCAAAATTTACATTTATTCTTTAAAAGCAATTCACAACATTTATGTGAATGTGGCACTTAAATCTAAGTATAAAGGAACTTCAACTTAAAAAACATTTTTTTTATTCAGTTGTTAGTCTAATCTTCAGTAGCTACAATCATTGACTGCTAATTGGTTTTAAGCAAATAAGGTATGAATTTGGACATTTTGCCCATTCTACCTATATATAGGATGAAGATGGAAATTGAAAGTCATATAATTTTTTTTAGGAAATGTTGTTCTTGTCAATGTAATAATGACTTTTTAATCTATATATCGTCCACTGTTTCTTTTTAAATTAGATCATAAATGAGATGAAAAATCAATTCAATATATAACCACAATTTAAAATAAAAAATAAAAATCACAAATAATTGAAAATTTGATTTTTCTTAAATTTAAATTATTGCAAGAGAACTTCATGGTAAACAACATTGATAGTTTTGAATTCCGTACTATTTTGTGGAAGAAAATTTGTGATTTGGTTTGAAGAAAATTGCTCTTGAAAGCGCAACATATAGTTGTCCATGACTAAAAACTGGCATACTTTACGATTTCCCTAGGATTTGTTAACCCTTAACCCTTAAACGTCAACCCCGGCCCGAGGGGCTTGGTTTAAAGGAATAATGGAGACAGAAGTTTCATTTCTCAACCAAATCAAGCGAGACTTGTTGCATTGGAAAGCTACTGAAAAAGCGATCCAGATTCCAAATTTTCGCCTCATTTGAGAGATTGTGGAATCGTTGGTAAGCAATCAAAGTTATCAAATTGAACAAGTTTTGAGGTTGGGGCAGCTGAAGTTCAGCAGTGCCGCAGTGCTACAGTGCTAGCTAGCAGTGTACTGCAGAGTCGTTTTTTGAAAAAAAAAAAAAAAATTCAAAAAAATTTAGATTCTTTCCGGGCTGCCCACCCAGGACCCAAATTGTCGTTTAAGGGTTAAACGACAATTTGGGTCCTGGGTGGGCAGCCCGGAAAGAATCTAAATTTTTTTGAAAAAAAATAAAATTCCAAAAACGGCTTTACAGTGCACTGTTGCTAGCACTGTAGCACTGCGGCACTGCTGAACTTCAGCTGCCCCAACCTCAAAACTTGTTCAATTTGATAACTTTGATTGCTTACCAACGATTCCACAATCTCTCAAATGAGGCAAAAATTTGGAATCTAGATGGCTTTTTTAGTAGCTTTCCAACGCAACAAGTCTCGCTTGGTTTGGTTGAGAAATGAAACTTCTGTCTCAATTATTCCTTTAAACCAAGCCCGTGGGGCTGGGGTTGTCGTTTAAGAGTTAATTGGATGGCAAACGCCAATCGCACAAGACACTGCCAAGAATTTCTAAATGAAAATTCTTATACTTTTATTATAGTCTTAATTTTGAGCTACATATACATGGTTCACTTGGAGCATGCCCAACAATAGGTGCTTTTGAGGGACCAATGCTAAAATTTGGTGTAGCCAGCTCCACTTGCTCCAAAGTCCGGCCTAACAACTACCCACTAACGCCAAAAAATAGTATTTGGGGCCAAAGTTTGAGTTTTCCCCGCCACTACAAAAGCTTTGTTTGTTTGGTGGCCGCCATTTAGGGTTCAACAGTACCCCACGGCCAAATAAAGTATAAAATAAAATAAAATTTGCTTTGCTCCCATTGTTTAGGGTTCAGCAGCCACAACTGAAGAAAAAGTAGAAGAAAAAAAAAGACAAGAAGAAAGACAAAAAGGAAGACAATAAGAAAGACAAGAGGAAGACAAGAAAGAAGACAAGAAAGAAATCAAGATAAAAAAGAAAAGATTAAAAAATGATTAAAAAATGATAAAGATAAGAATAAAAAAAATTAAAATAATTTTTTGTTCACAATGTAAGGGATTGAAGAAAGACAATAATCGTCGGTTTAAAAAAAAAATTAAACAGAAAAATTTATGCGTTTGGGGACCAAGTGCATGATTATATGGCCAAGTGCGTAAATAGCGAATTGTGTGTTATTGTTGAGCCAAGACACCGCAAGTGCATGGATTAATCCTTAAGGACATGCAATTAAAGTCATTTAAGGTCATATTCGTTATATTGAGACTTTTAGCTGATTTTGAGACAGAATGCCAGTTATTCAAAAATTCATTTAAAAAATAATAATTGAAACCAAAAAAAAATTAATGCTCAAATAGTGATTCTATAATGAAATTCCAAAAGGTGGTGTTGTTAAATATTTATAAAAAAATAGTAGTAAGGAGATAAAACGGTTTATCTTCGAGTCGAAGGTAAAAATGAGACTGCGAAAAGTCTCAATATAACGAATATGGCCTTATTTTCACAACTTTCCTTTCATTCATTTGAGAAATTTCTTTCTGTACATCATAGTGTACACCAAAATGAGTAATTTATTCCCTTGATTGATCAAATTAGAATTGTTTCATTGGTCCAAAGTAGGTCACCAAAAAGAGCTCTTGAGACCATTCTTTGGTTTTTCCTCAATTTGGATGATGGGATGAACATAAATTAGAAATTAAGACAACCAAAACAAAGAAAGATTCATTTGACACACTTGAAATAAAAAAAATAACATGATTGGACAAAACATCATAGAATTATGCATTTTCAAAGCTTAGTTGACTTCAAGATACGCAAAAAAATTATGTGTATATCTCACTTAGTATTAACTATTTAAATAAATAAACAACTCTAATAGGTGGGTTGGAAAATTTGGAGAGGGAGGGTTTAGATTTTTTTTGGCTAAAAACATCATTTTGGAACTCAAAATGCCATTTAAAAAAAATCACAAATCCTCGCAAAGCTTTCTAACTTTTAAGGGTGAATAGTGCTATGTTGCTATTCAATAGAGGTCATTTGGTGATATTTGGTCACCTCAATAGATAGGGTATGTTCATGATAAATATTACCTCAAGGTAGATATTTGTACTTAAGTAGAAGCACCCATAGCGGAGAATACAATACACCCAAAATCAATGTGTAGATTGACCCATAATGGAGTGGTTAACAACCAAGCTCAATGTTAAACATGTAGAAATTTTTGTCAACTAATCAACTTCTTGCACTACTGATATTACCTATGTTAGTAATATAGCTAACAACTATCTTGCCCATGATAACTCACTAGCAATGCCAAGTCATGTATATCACATTATTGCTCAACCCGGACCATATAATTGCGACACATTGTCCTTCACCAACCAACCGCAAAACTCATGGCAATCTTACACCCCACTCAAAGCAAATTATACTAGATACTTGTATAACCACTAAATGGTTACTTTTATTGGTTATTGGTTTCTAAAGTGTATATTCTTGCAAGGGGAGAGTAGTTTTGTACCAATGGCCCTTTGTTTGGTGGGCACTAGATCATTGTCATTACGAACAGACACTTTATTCACGACCTTGGGGAAGTCATTGTCAAAAATATGGTGTCTTTTATTCAGTTTAGATAAAATTTATAATTTTTTTGAAGTAATAGAGTTATTCACAAAGTCCTTCAAACTTTGAAAGAGATACCTAGAATTTTGTTTTAATATAGTCTTATTTGGTCTCTCCAAATAGTTAAAAGGTATGGAAGAGCTTGGTGATCTACAATTATTAGGTGTGTAAGAGCTTGGTGGTCTTCAAAGTCATGTGAAACTTTTTTGGGCACCAAAAGAGGAGCTCAAAAAAGTTTCATATGACTTTGAAGACCACCAAGCTCTTACACACCTAATAATTGTAGATCACCAAGCTCTTCCATACCTTTTAACTATTTGGAGAGACCAAATAAGACTATATTAAAACAAAATTCTAGGTATCTCTTTCAAACTTTGAAAGACTTTGCGGATAACTCTAATATAGGATGATTTAAAACCAATTTGAGACTATTCTATGAAATTTTCCTAGAATATACCATGAATATATCCTAAATATATTGTAAATAGTAGAATGTTTCAATTATTTCTTAGCCTCCCATTGAATACCATGTGTTCGCTCATGTATTCCAAAATTCATACCAAGTGACTTCCCCAAGTTCACGCCGCCCTTTAAAGAGGTCCGGATTCCTATCTATCAATCTAGAGAATGTGTCCTAAAATCAGGGCATATCTTTATGAGCTTCCGTCACAAACCCGACCTTTACTGAACAATCTAGCATGGATTGTCTCTTTAACCGATTCCACATCGGAACAATCGAGTGAGACAACCCAAACTCAATTGTATAATAGAAATAAATAGTACTTTCATCTTACT
This sequence comes from Pohlia nutans, assembly GCA_022496805.1. Lineage (NCBI taxonomy): Eukaryota > Viridiplantae > Streptophyta > Bryopsida > Bryales > Mniaceae > Pohlia > Pohlia nutans. The sequence goes on from CM040096.1 coordinate 27,119,598, forward strand.
GGATGAAAGATAGTATGGATGCGAATGTGACCATCAATTTGGATGAATTCGTGACACATTTTGTGACAATGTTCATTTAAGAATATAGATTTAATTATTTTTATTGCACATAGAAAAGACACATTTCAATGACAAAAGAAAGGAACCACAATGCACAAGGCAACAACACTTCCTATGACAGTTCCACATTGGAATAGTCATGTCGTATTAGACTTCTACCGAATCTATTATATAATGTAGCCTGTCCAAGCACATACGCTCTCTACAATAGTTCCACCGCTCAAGGCATCGTGTCAGGCTTTAAGATCAGCCAATCTAGTCTATTATTTAACGAAAGTAGTGCACGCTCCATGACGGTTCCACCATAAGAACACTTATGCTAGGCTCCGGCTTGGACCAACCTAGTGCAAATTAACCTTGATTAAGTAAAACAAAATGGTATTTTGAGCTCCCAAATGACGTTTTAAGCAAACTTTGAAAAATAGCCTCCCCTTCCAAAATTTCCCAACCTATCTATTAGAGTTATTTATTTCTTAAAATAGTCAATATTAAGTGAAATACACACATCACAAAATTTGTATTATCTAAAGTCAACTAAAACTTTGACCATGCATAATTCCATGAAATTTTGTCTAATCATGCTAATTTTTTTCAAAGTGTGTCAAATGATTATTTATTTGTTTTGGTTTTTCAAATTTCAAATTTTAAATTCATCCCATTATCCAAATTGAGAGAAACCCAAAAAATGGTCTCATGAGCATTTTTTTGATGACCTACTGATTTGTTTTGTAAAATTGGTCAATTAAGGTAATAGATTACATATTTAGCGTCATTTTGGTGTAGACTGTAATGTACAATAAGAAATTTCTCAACATAATGAGAAGAAAATTGTAAATATGATGCTCAAAAATGAAGAAAAGCCCTAGACGGTTAACCCTTTAACGCGCCAGCGTCCACTATGTGGACAACGCTCAGATTGAAACTACTAGAATCTCATCCAAATTGGACAGTTTTCATCCACCAAAATTTCTCTTGGTTCTTGAGCAAGTTGACTATCCTTTGTATAGTTTGGATCTTCAAAATAAGTTATTATGATTTTTAGAAAAACAACAGAATTGGTTTATGTCAAGTTTCATTCTTAGTTCAAAAAGTGAGACCTTAACCCCTAACTGCCTAAGCGTCCATTTTTTGGACGATGTACAAATTTCATCCATAATTTCTCATCCATCATGCATTTTTTGCAGTGTGGAATTTTTACTGTAGATTCTATGGGAAGTTAACTTCATGCATATGTGATCCGATTAGAAAGGAGATGATTTGTGAAATTTTTATGCCTCATTTCATGTTGTAGTGATTCACCCAAAATTTTGAAGATTTCAGTGTAAAAGTGGTAAAAAAAAAGTCAACTCATAAAATTAAGCAACTAAAAAATCTCCAAAAATCACTACACTTACAGTATTACATTTCAACCAATCACAAAGAATTTCATCTATAGGTTGTCAATATCTTATTCGTAATTGAATTACAAAACAATTTTGAATTTCAGGTTTCAAATTTTATACAAAATTATTGGTAATAGCAATCATAGATCCAACCGTATGGATAGAATCTAAAATTCATAATGTACAACTTTTATTCATATATCAAGTTCAAAATATCCCTCTAGGTTGCATTTTATAATCCATCTTTGCAAAACTGCTGAATTTGAAGAGGGCTTTAGGCATTTAGGGGTTAAATATGATTTTCCAAAATAAATAGAATCAAATAATGGAAACCGTACCATCTCGTAGTGCATGTTATTCCAATTTCATTACCATATTTATAAAAAAAATTGTGCTAATTTGGGATTTTAAATTGAATTTCATGAGAAAACCTTGCAAAATTAATTTAAAAATATTAAGTAAAAATAGAATAAATCCAACGGTACAGATGTGATTTTCACATTGACATTTACAACCTTGCTTTGACCATCAATCATTGAACAAACATGTTTGATGAACAAACATTTTATAACGCTTCTTTGAAAACAATGTTGAATCCAGACGTTAAGGGGTTAAAAGACATGCAATTATTCTCATTTTCAAGGGTCATTTTCACAGCTTTTCCTTCATTCTTATGAGAAATTTATTTTTGTAAGTCGGCAAAATGAACCAAAATATGCAATTTATGACCTTACCACTCAGTGGCCAAGACATCCTTCGCAAATCAGGGCAAGTGGCACTCGCTGTCGTTGTCAACGATACGAGCACCAAAACCATGAATTTTGTAAATGCTAACCGCCATGAATCCAACACGAATTTCGTAAAATGCTAACCGCCAGAACGTTGACTAATGCTGCAGGCCATGATATTTTGCCATGAACAACAAAGTCGCTTGGATTTATTCTGCCTACTAAGTTACTGTGCATTAAATAAAAGAAGTGAAATATACTCCGTGATAGATTGATGAAGTTCACAGAATGATTTTCAATTGGCTGTGAATATGTTTAACAATTCGGCAACCAGCTCATGCACCGCGTGCTCATGCATATATGCACGTACACAGCAGGCTTGAAGATTCGTCACTTCCTCCGAGATCGATTGATATGAGAGCTGCCTGACGGAGTCCGGCGTTTGATTCCACGATGACCACTCACGTCATTCCTTTTATTATAGTTTCTCATTTTGGCAGGATTGACGGAGCGTTTGTCCGTGTAAAGTTGATTGTACTTGTGATTTCCTGGTAAGCTTCTGCACTTGTGAGTGGGGCTGATGAGCTACTGTTGAGCATGAGTACGAGTAACAGTCAGTGCCCACTGCAGGAATTCTTGTTTTTTTTTGCTTTTATAAAAAGAAATTTGTATGTGATGATTCCTGAAAAAGAAAGTCTTCGCAATAGAGCGCGTTGGAATCTCCACATCTAAGATCCAGATATTAGAGTTATCCATAAAGGCGAGTTCCCTTGGTTTGATGTATGTTTTTTGTTCGTATTGGAATAAAATGTCCATTTGTTTAAAATAAAATAAAAAAGTCGAGCAAAAGATTTCCACCTGAGGAAAGACAAGGTAAAATTGGTATTTTAGCTTGAAAGGCGGCGGAAACAAGTTTTGGCTTCTTTTTTTTCCTGACCAATCAAAGGCATTGCATTGTCAGGGAGATTCGAACATGGTAAATTCAAAGCTAGAGAAGCTCCCCGAATGCACATTCAAGTTTCCACCACGGAATTTACACATGCCCCCACACCAACTCTCATGGTTTGCCCAAAGCAAGCGCTTGGTTCCTTGTGGCTGACAATTTTTGCGATTTCTAATTGAAGTTTGAAAACTCATTATTGCAGAGGGCACCACGTAGGAGTCTTGCTTGAGAAGCTCGCACTCAAACACTCCCCATTAGTAGAAAGGGCAGTCTTTAGGCACCAAAGAATAATGCTAGAGCATGGGGCCCATATTGACACCAATGGCTAGGATTTTAGGAGTTAATAAGTGAAGTTAGTGACAAATAATTTACAAGTCTCATTACTGGAATCAGTGAACAAGTGGCTAATGCGTATGATTCTAAGAGCATCCGCACCCATGCACGCTAAAGCTAACTCGCTAAAATTATTCATCTACATTTGAAAATCCCTTGAGCTTACACTCCCCCACCCTCAAACGCCCCTCAAACACCAAAAGTGCACATCAAATAATCAATGGACCAATCACAAGTAAAATGTCGGATGTAGTTAACTGAAATTAAATTTGAAGGGCCATTCTTAACACGCTAGGATTGAAGGTCAAGAGACATTATTGAAGGGCCCTTAGCATTTTTCATTTAGTTATTGTGTGTGTCAGACTCTTTACGGACATGGGTGCGGATGCTCTAACACAACTCTAATCAAAATTTCAGATTACAACACTTATCAAAGGATGGAATTGCTCTCGCAACGATAGGCAGTTAGTGTGGTCGCTGAGGCGTCCTAGTGCTGATCAATTTGCATAGGCTGGTTGGCCTCTTAGCTTGAAAATCTTCCCAAAAAAATCTCTGGCCCGGGCCTGTTGCCCTTGCATCAGTAAACTTTGGGTAGGCAATTCTCATGTGATTTCCATGTGAAAATCATTTAACATCATCCTGACGTTGATCTCATACAAAGCTCATGCATTCTGTAACATGAGGCTAATGTTGTATTTGGCAAGCACAAATTGCTTCTTTTTTTATTGACACAAAAGAGTTAAGCACTAATTATTTTTATGATTTGTGTCATATTAACGTAGAAATCGTGCCATCATTCTAATGTAAACTCTGGCAACTATAGATCTCGTGTTATTTCAGTGTCAAGGTCTATGCTAGATCTTCTGTGATTTCAATATCAAGGTCCATGCGAGTTTCATACCATTTTCACATCAGAATGATGCCCCCTATTTTTTTACTGATGTAGTTCTCTCTGATGTTTCTCTTCATTTAACCCTTTAACGTCCCGATTCAACACTGTTTTCAAATAAGCGTTATAAAATGATTGATGGAAACCAAAAATGGGGTTGATGGTCAAAGCAAAGTTGTAAATGTCAATGTGAAGATCATATCTGTACGGTTGGATTTATTCTATTTTTATTTAATATTTTTAAATTAATTTTGCAAGGTTTTCTTTTGAAATTCAATTTTAAATCCCAAATTAGCACAATTTTTTTTTTAAATATGGTAATGAAATTGGAATAACATGCACTACGAGATGGTATGGTTTCCATTATTTGATTCTACTTATTTTGGAAAATCATATTTAAGGTCCCACTTTTTTAACTAAGAATGAAACTTGACATAAACCAATTATGTTGTTTTTCTAAAAATAACAATAACCTATTTTGAAGATCCAAACCGTGCAAAGGATAGTCAACTTGCTGAAGAACCACAAGAAATTTTGGTGGATGAAAATTGTCTAATTTTGGATGAGAATCCAGCAGTTTCAATCTGTGCGTCGTCCACATAGTGGACGCTGGCTCGTTAAAGGGTTAACAGAATAAGAGCGTCCAGTTGTTTCAAAAAATAAAAAATAAAAAAATGAAATTGCTGACGTGGCCAATTCCGTGTACTTTGTTTAAATAATATAATTGATGAGCAGTATTCTGTTCATGGATCCTCTCTGGACAGTTGGAGACTTGGAGCCTTCGGGGGGTTGATTCTGGAGGGAGGGCTTATGCTCGAAATGAAAAGATCTGTGGGTTTTTCATATTTTTAAATTATTATTATTATTTTCAATGGGGTTTCATCCTCTTGTTTAAAAAGAGACAATAAAATAAAATAAAATATATATATATATATATATTTTAAATTACACAAATAAAGGGAACCCTTTACTGTACTAGTGCAAAGGGCTTCTTATTTCACCAAAAATGACCATTAACCCCTAAAGGACCACAACTATGTTTTTCTCCAAACACTCCAAAATATCCCTTCTCATAAAAAGACAAATAGTTTTTGATCTAAAACCTTTTTGACCGATCCAACCGTAGGATATTTCAACCAACTTGAATTTATTACAACCTAAACAATTTCAACCGTTCATGGTTCTTCAATGGTAAGATTATAAGCTTCAAAGTTGGTTGCACTTTTCTTTTTGGCTTGTTGCCCAAGTTTGAAACTTTCTGAAAATGCCCAAAATGCAAAGTTTAGTCTCAGATTTGGTAAAATGAATTTGGCAGTTGTGTATATGGGGGCGTTAGCTCATTGTGTACAAAAATTCAAATGCATAGCTCATTGTATGAAAATTTTCAAGAGTTGCCCGCAATTAGGTTTTCCACCTTTGTATGATTGTATCTTTTGATCTATACATCATCTACGTACGCAAATTACCATCCCATCTTTGTTACAAAGAGTAGAATCACCACAAAAAATCTCAATAATTGAGGATCAATACTCATTCCATACTAAGCTGACCGAACTTGGAAAATCAACTTTGGTCCTTTAGGGGTTAAAAAAGTGTTCAATTCTATCAAAGATCTAAATTTTTGGTGAAATTGAACACTTTTTGGTGGTCAATTTTGGTGAAATAGGGAGCCATTTGCACTAGTGCTGCTAGGAGAGATAAAATACATACAAACAAACCCCGCCATGTTTGGCGAGGCCGTGTGACATTCAGATCTTGCTAATTGAGCTAAACCTAAGACCAATAAGGTTCCACATCAGAAACTTCAAGGCATGTGAACATGGTGCCATGATGGTGCATTGAGAAGCAATTAAGATAATTTGGTGCCAACCTCCATACCAACCTAGTACGGATAAAATGACACTAAAATGATCTGTATGCGACATTTGGAGTCAAAATGGCACCCAAATAGTCTGGCCCAACTTTTCTGATGCATTGGGACAAATGGCCATCCCAAGTGGCAAAGACACTTTGTCTACACCAAAACGACCTAAACTGCTTCAAGAATTGAGTGGCTATAAAGGCGAGCCTTTACTGCTGGAAAGAAAGATAAACATACAATACAACCTTGACCTGTGAGGTCCTGTGAGGTAGGACAAGGACCATGACCCTACCTAGTAGACCTAAATCTAATGCTATTAAGGTTCCACATGGGTTCCAAATAAGATTCAAAGGAAAAAAAAAAAAAAAAAAAAAAAAAAAAAACCGCTTACAAGGTAGGTGCATTGAACATATATATAAATTAATAAATTAGATTGAACGGATTTTGATACCGTAGTAGGAAGGCAGGGTCGGCAGAAAATAATTCCCCAAAAAAATGCCGGAAAAATAAATAAATTTATCAAGTGTTTTGTCGAAATCAACAAAAATAGAGTCAACAAAAATTGTAGACAAAAAACAAAGGAAAATGTTTAGCTGCTAGTAAAATTTAATGTTAGTTATTAATAGCCGAATTTTTAATAATTATTTTTGAAAGTGCCGACCCCTACTTTTTGAACTTTTATTAATTATTCGACACCGAAGTGCCGACCCTGCCTTCCTACTACGGTACCAAATGAAGGAGTAAATGAATTTTTATATATTTTTTATACCAAATGAAAAAAGCAGCAAGAACAACTAACTGAATGTTATGCCCCTTGTGTAGCAAAGACAGTAAACAGGAAAGTATCGACCTTAGAGCATGTTCAACAACAATCGTTTTCTACTCACCAATTCTATTTCTGGATGATAAAGTATGTTCCATAGTGTGAAGTTTGATATTTGCACACCAAATATTGTCAATATAGGGAGGGGTGGTTCTCACATCAAGCAATTTGTCCTATTATCTGACAAGACCATGCTCACACTTTATGAAGTTGAGTTTAGTTAATTTATTCTCCGCCATTACGATTGTCCATGTAGTGACAAAAGTAGTAATATGTAATTGGTCGATGCACTCTATTATTAGCACGCTTGGTAGTTGTTGCTAGGGAGGTTTTCACTTCTCACACACCATCTTGGATGTGAACTTGGTGCACAATGAGCAACTAGGAATGCTCTTGTATACATTCTAAATACCTGCTTGAAGACCAAAATGAACCACATCCTTAAATTTTAGTAAGATTCTATTACTATCTCAATGATTCATGCAGGCCCGGAGAATGGCCTCTATGGGAAGTACCCTATGCTATAGTCAGATTCGTTAAAAAATAATTCAAAATATAATAAAAATGGCATGTAGTGAAATTTTCAGAAATTATAAGGTGGTATAATTTAATGGTGTAGAAAATATTAATGCTAATGTTAATCCAAATATCATTAAAAAATCAAGATTTTTGCAAACAACCTACCCAAGAACAAATTACAACACCCTTTCATCAAAAATATCATCACAAATTGCTAAAAAAGGAGAATGAATTCATCTTGTGCTATATCAATGTTCAAGATTTTTAACAATAAAAAGCTCAACGAGGTGTAACAAATAAAGCATAGGATCAAAAGTCAATGGAGAATATTAGATATCACAAATTTGGAATTTGAAAAAATAAAATAAAAAATCAGTTAATGAATAAAAAATAACCCTAAAATTAATTAATTTCGTATTGGCCCTAATTTCGTATTGAATCATATCAAATGGCCCTATAATTTCGTATGGAATCTGACCTGTGGGTACGGTAAACTGTAGGAACAAAAATAGTGAAGCGGCAAACAAGGGGATGTGTAACTGACGCCAATTTGGGCAGGAAGCCAAACTGAAAGGGCAAGCCTAGCAGGTGCAAGCCACATGGACATGTCCTTTTTTAATTAATTTTCTAAAATTAATTAATTTTTCTAACATGGACATGTTCCATTCTGGATCACGCCATTAGTAGACCATTCTCTCTCATTTAGTTTAATTGGCCCTTTGCCCCGTGGCGGTTCTGCCGCAGTGGCTTTGTATTTTCTTTTTCTTTTTTTTTGGAAACAATCGTACGTTTTTATTTCGTTGAAAGAAGAGAAAAATCACAGAGAACCAACATATCATTCAGTAGCTTGTATGGGCTCTGCCTTGCCCCACAGTAGATGGTGCAGCATATGCCACACCCAACAAGACCAAATCTGTAGTTAACAGGACAAGTGAAGTCCGATCCCAAAATGATGCATGAAGGAAGGGCAGTGAGCATGAAGGCTACTGAATGTTATGTGCAATGCAATAGGCCCCGGCGATTTTTCTTTGCAATTGATTCTCTCAATTTGTGAAAAGAAAAAGGAGAAAGGAAAAAGTAGACATTTCTCTCCCCTTATCGTCACCTTAGGGGTGGTTTACACTATGGACCATGAAGTTGGACCATGGAAGATGGCTATTTTCCATGGTCCGACTTCATGGGACGACTTCCATGGTCCGAGTTATTAAAAAATTAATTTACAAGGTTCATGTGCCCTTCACTAGGTGTAAACCGAATGTGGACCAAGAGGAATGACCATGTACCAAAAAGTGAATGTGCTGATTTTTTTAGTATATGTCCAATAATGGCAGTTTTGGAAAAGAAATTAATCTTTTGTCTTCTTTTGAAATTGCTCATTAAAAAAAAATTATAATTGCATTTCTCTCCCATGGGCCCTTGCTTTTTCTACAAGACCACCTCTTTTGCCTCTCTCAACGAAAATGCCGTTGGACCATGTTAGTGGATAATGTAGGCCTTAAATATTGTTTTTTGGGGACCTCAACTCCTTTGGTCACTTTTTTTTTTTTCTTGTAGTGTAAACCCAACTCATCCCGGGACGAGTTGATGGAGCCAATCACAGATTTTAGAGCCGCATGGGACGAGTTCTTAGTTCGTAGTGTAAACCGCCCCTTACATCACATCCACTCTCATATCATATGCTACACAAGCTCATGGACCTACACTGTCAAACACTTGTACTCTCTCCATCCCACTAAGAGCCGGTTTACATGATCATATGCTTGAACAGATGAACAACAAATATTTTCTAAAAACAACTCTATATTACGATGGAGGCTGGGGGAGGGGGCCTACCAGTCTGCCACAGTTGCGGATAGCTTGTTTGTAGGAGCTCATAGAAACAGGCTTTAAAAAGTCGTGATTTCATTGAAAATTTGGGATTAATCCCCCACGTCGCATGATTGGGAAATTTTTGCACCAAAAATCAAAACTCTTTGCACCACGAAACCACCCTTGAAATTTCTAGGATTATGGTTGCTTACAACCTTAAATATATTTGGGGTTGAAGATTGTCATTTCACAATCGTTTCAAATCGCCACATGTAGCCTTCATATGAGATTTGTGTGGTCCAAATCTTCAATAGAAGTTCAATCTTGGTATTAGTTAGCATGTCAAAAATTCTTGGTAGCTAGGAACAATATGTTGACGTTTGCTTATTTCAGTTGCTGCAAGCACTTAGACTTGACTCTGAAATCAACACCTCTGCCTTAGAACTCACGTTCGCAAACTTGAGGGAATGATTGGAGGCATTGCAAGATGAAATCAATGTGTGATTTTGTGATCCAGATCATACTTATATGCAATGTTCATTTAGATGGTGAGTAGTAGTATATACTCCTTTGTCCCAGAAATCACGACTTTGATTTGGAACAAATTTGAAGTCCAAATTACAACTTTTGAGTGGGACAGAGGAAGTAGATCATAGAGTCTACTCTCGAAAGGGGCATTTAGCACCCGTGAACTTCGTCATGGTGTCCCAGTTGGTAGCACGTCTTTCAACAAACTCTTCATTCATGCTCACCCTTGGGGCTACACGGTTCCTCTCTCTCTATAATTAAAACTAATCAATTAACTACAAAATTCTATTGCACCGGTGTGTTTTCCACTCATAGTATTGATAGAACGTGAATAGGAGCCTATGCTATGCTACTCCATGCACAACATAACCAGGGTTTTTTTTTCTGGCACCATGGTGCCAAACTCCACTGTCGTGGCACAATCATAATGGTCTAAATATGGAGGGACCACTCTCCATTGCATGCATGGAGCACTGCTACAATGCAAAAAAAACCCTGAACATAACCTTATTGAACTACCTTGACTTCGTCCCTTGTACCTCTGTGCATTCATAACAAGAGGACAAAGCGGTTGCGATAGCATCTAGTAGTAAATGTAGGGATTGACCTCCCCTAAATGAAATGATGAAGAATATGCCTCATCATCTCGTCAGTCCCCATCATTAGCTAAGAGGGCATGTGGTAGGAGCATGCAGAATTTCAGGGATGAAGTTGGATGAAACCCCAGATCTACGATCCCTGCCGCTATGAAAATCCCTACATGGAACACATTAAAGCAAATTATTGAAGAATTCCAAGCCGTAGCCTGTTAGATTGCGGGAGGGATTGGTGACCTCATTGGAATGGATTCATTCAATGATCATTCCCAAGTCCCCCGCTTTTGTGTAGCTCTAGATTCCAGTAAAGGCTGGGAACCTGCAGTCCTTGTCACTAATGAAGTCACCAAAATTACTAAAAAAAAATTCATAGACTACAATTTTCTCCCCATCAAGTGTAGATACTCTCTAGATACAAACCATTGTGTGAGAGATTGTCCGGAGCGTCCAAATTCTTGTAGGAACAAGGACGAGGCTTCCAGCAAATCTCATGGCCCTGCAACTCGGAGGGCAGAACTTGGCGCCAACAATGCTGTTGTGGTCACTGATGCAGCTAGAGAAGGCCAGGAGAGCGGTCCGAACACCTCCAGATCCCGCCGACTCAAATTCGCAAGACAACCGGCAAGGCAATCAGCACCAATCCCTAAATCAACCATCGACAACGAGCGATTTATCACGAACATTCCCAAAAACCAGCGGAGGAACAGAGGCCCTCCAACCATGGTTTCGAGATGGGATGAGGGGCCTGAAGGCACCAAGATGCCTGGCCCAAATCACCAGTCCACCGTCGACCCCACGCAGACCACCTCGACATCAAATGACAGAACCCCGACCACCATTCCCGGAACTCCACTCCTTCCGGGTACTCAGAGTCCTATCACCTCAACTGAAGTTGTCCCAAGCGAGTCTTCCAAGCATCGGGGAACACCATCTCAACCAGATTCCGAGCCTCTACAAGACCAATCGGTCTTTCAGCACGAGCAAACTACTCCAGCTGCAGCGGACGGGGACAACACTGGAACCACATTGAGCGATCCCAGTAGCAACATGTCTTGGTCTCCCGAAAAGCTCTCAGGGAAAAAATGTGTGGCAACACGATCTGACCATTTCCACTCTAATAATGAGGAAGGAAGCGGTGGCATTGGCCAAGACCTCAACGTGCCTCCAGAGAATGGAAGTGAATCTCCTCAGGGGACTCACAAGGATTGCGATCCCCAGCAAGGAGCACTCCCGAATTCCCACTCCAATGATAAACCACTAGAACAGGAGACCCCCTCCGTTAGCTTGTCACAAGCAACCTCGGAGGATAGCATCTCTAACTTCAGCGCCCTCAGCCCAAACCCGGTCCCTCCCAGCAGATGGGCAGCAGCCTCACCAGTCACGCCCAACTACAAAGAGGATCCATTGTGTGACGTGGGCTACTCTACGGTAGGATTGACTTACAACCAAATGCACTTATCTCCAGGAGAGATCGACCTACTGATCGAAATTGGCAATCCGGACCCTCTTCATACTCTGATGGAGCATGACGAGGAAGGAATCACCAGCCCTTTCTCCGCACCATGCTCCCGACCGCGTTGCACGCCGAAGACTCAAAAGTTGCAGAGACATCGCCGCGCCTTACAGAAACGGCGTTCTCCGCACAAGACGGGAGCTTGATCCCCAAGGTAGTAAGGACTCACATGGAGGAGCGACCATCATGAAGATATGCGAATCTCCCGAACCAGCCCTGTCCAACTCTTCATTGCCTTTCCCATGAAGATTCAAATCCTTAGTCAAAACCTTCAAGGGGTGAATCATGTGGGAGCTCCCCTTAAGGTACAAAACTACTTCCAACCACATTTTAGTCACACGGATGTGTTATGTTTTCAAGAGCATAAGCTCAGGGGCAATAAAGTGACTGATTTTGGGCACAAAGTCTGGCGTGCCGCTACTTATTATGGTTGCGAAGCAACCATGGGATACAATCATCACGACGGTCAACCGGGGGCTGGTAGAGGGAGAATTTGTATGTTTGTTTCCTCCAAACTAGCCCCACACATAGTTATGGCACTATAGGCTATAACCTAGGACAATGGGTCCGGCTGTCGGCTATTCCGGGTGGGGACGTGGCTATTCTAAATATTTACGCACCACAATCCGATCCCATTGCTAGTGCACAACTTTGGCACGATCTAGTTCATACTCTTGATCCTAGCTGTAGGTGGGTTATGTGCGGTGATTGGAATATGGTTGAAACTTTAAAAGATAAGTCTTCATCATGTGGGAGAATCCTTACAGGGTTCGAGAAATCAGCTTTCGATCGTCTTAAAGTCCACCTACAAGTGGAGGACTTCTTTGACTACTCAGGCCCTATCACTTTCACTTGGGACAGTAAGCGTAAGAACGGGCACCGCGTCTTAGCAAGGCTAGACAGGATCTACTCGTTCTCTAATCCCGGAACAAATAGACGTGACCACATCACTAATTACGATATCTGGGGTGAGAGCTGCCTGTCTGATCACCTTCCGGTGCGTCTTACCTTACAGTTGCTCAATGACAGCCCCTCAGGCAGTAGTTACAAGATGAGCGGATTCTTCCTGGAAGATCCGATAGTAGTCGCCAAATTACATCAAGTCTGGCTATCTTCTCCTCCAAATTTTGAATTTTTCGGCAAAATTCGTAGAGTCACTAGATGGTATAGGAACTACTGTCTACAACAAGCTAGAATCAGGAGAGCCAGAACTACAGACCTGAAGAAGAAAGTTGCGGAAGCCCAAGCAGCTCTTTAAATTTGGCCGAGCTCTACAACCCGACAGCAGGAGCTTGAAGAAGTCCAGCAAAAACTCCAGCAACTTGAAAACTGGCAGCTAGAAGGTCAACTGATCAGAGCTCATGTCAGGTGGAGAAACCAAGGAGATCGTTGCTCGAAGACCTTCTTCAGTGCCATGAAACCACGACCGAATCAAAACAACATATCAGCACTTGAAGACAAGACAGAGACAGTCAAGAACTCTCAGGCTGACCTTGAGAACATCTGCCACGAATTCTATGCGGAGCTGTACCAAGCAAGGGCAGGGAGCATACAATTCGAGGAAGCGAAAGTGTTTACACTGGAAGGGGTCCACAACAAATTGATGAGAGAGATGCAGCAGGTCCTCAGTAAGGAAATTACCCTCGAGGAACTCTCCCATGCATTAGCCTCAATGGCCAGAGGTAAAGCCCTTGGCCCAGATGGTCTTCTTGTTGAGTTCTACCAGTGTATGTAGCCGTGTATGAGTTTGGACTATCTCAAAATGGTTCGGAAAGCCATGGCTCTTGGCTCCTTCCCTAATGGTGTGACTGAGGGTCTTATCGCGCTCCTCCACAAAGGTGGCACACGGCAGACCCTCAATAATTGGCAGCCGATAACCCTCTTAAATGTAGCCTACAAAATTTTCGCTAAAGCACTCCAAATCCGCTTGCAACCGGTCTTTATGGAAGTGATCTCTATGGACCAATCGGCTTTTTTACCCATGCGCTACATTTTAGATAACCTTTTTCTTACCCATGAGACTTTAGATCATGCCAAGAGTACGGGACAACCCCTCCTATTTCTTAAGCTCGATTTTTCGAAAGCTTATGATAAAGTAGACCTTAACTTTTTTTTTCTTGCCATGGAAAAGATGGAATTCCCTTATGAGTTCATCCATATGACCAAACTATTATTCACAGGGGCTAGTGCTAGTGTGAGTGTCAATGGCAAGAGGACATCCAAATTCCCAATCTTTCAAAGGGTGAGACAAGGATGTCCTCTTGCCCCGTATTTGTTCCTTATCGTAGGGGAAATTCTCAACCTTTTTATAAAAAAGGAAGTCCATAGAGGGAGGATTAGAGGTATAGATCTTCCTGTTAGTTCCCATCAACAAATTATTGCCCAATACGCAAACGATACATCCATGACTATTAGAGCGGAAGAGCCTTTTGTCAAACAAGCAGTTTTAGTCTTACAAACCTTTAGCTTAGCCTCTAGCTTAATCATCAATTGGGCCAAATCGGCAGCCTATTGGTGGCACAAAGAGATTAAAGACCGCCCCGCATGGACTAACTCTTTACAGTGGACCTGGGCATCCAAAGATGACATTTCCAAATTATTAGGCTCTCCCTTTGGACTATCCTTATCCGCTAAAGATGTGGACCTTTTTTTACTTCAAAAGCTAGACAAGAAATTAGATTATTGGACCAAGTCCAAGATTAATGCGGCATGAAGGATTGTGGTGGCCAACTCTATTTTATTTTCTTCTCTACTTTACTTCCTGGCAATCTGGGGAGGGTCCGTAACGGGAGTCAAACGAGCAGTCAACAAAATTCGTAATTTCCTTTGGTCCGGGTCCACCTCACCCTCACGATCCAGAGTACCTTGGACCCATTGTTGCAAACACAAAGATGAAGGTGGTTTGGGGCTTGTTAACCCGGTGGATGTGATGAAAGCCATGATGATTAAATGGATAGTTAAAGGGTGCAAACCTGGGACATCTAACCTCAAAATCCTTATTCGCAACAAGTTGTCCAAGTACCAACTATATGGTGGTGGTAGGTGGGATCCTGACCCTCAATGGTTCCTGCTTAAAAAACACCAGGCAAAGCTAGGCTCTGGCACTTGGCGGAGAACTGCCCTGGCATGGAAATGTTTCGTAAAAGAGCTATCGGTAGAACCTCCAGGGACCTATGACGAATGGTTTAGGGCGAGTTTTTAGTGGAGCCCCGGCTTCAACACTATAGGCCCTGAATTCTCCAAGACCAGAGCGAGCCACTTACACAAGGCTGGAATCAAAAGGATCACTGACGTGTGGATCAGAAGCCAACTCAAGTTCATCGATGGGATTAGTGCAGTTCGTCGATTTGGCCTCCTAGAGACTAAAACTACTAAATGGCAGCGGGTGTGTGAAAGACTCGAAGTCATGGGGAGCAACCTCTTCATCCAACAAAACAGAAGGCCTCAACCCTCTGAATGGATTGGCATCTTCAACTCTGAAAATGAACCTATACCTCTCATGGCAGTTGATGGGGGAAGCATTGTTCAATACGACCTCACCGCTAGAATGCAGTACGTCACTTTGAAGGCAAATATGAAGGCCTGGACCATATAGCCGGTGTCAAGACTGGCCACTCTGATTCCAACCCCTGGGTTAACGGAGTCTCAGCAACAACAATTAATTTTAGGAATTCCTGCCAGGATACGGATTGTGGAAGTTAGACAGGGCCAGAAGAAACAAACAAGGATGAAGTACTTTGGGCGTATACAAGATTTGTGTGTTGACCCCTCTAGATTGAAGTGGACATGAAAGGTAAGCTTCTTCCAATATTCGACTAAGCTTGGCAGGGACATCCTCAACGCATAGCATCAACCCATCCAACTAGCAGAGAAAAAATGGAGAGGAGTTTTGCCTGCTAATTTTTAATTCAGTTGGCGGAATGTGTGGGATTCCGGACGAGTCAGCAAAGAAGTCACGTTAATTTGGCAGCTCTGGCATAAAGCCGTAGCTGTCAATCTTTGGCGAGGCAAGATGTCTACTAATATTGACATCACATGTATGGTCTGCAATACTGGTGAAGAAGAAAGTGTCATGCACCGCTTTTGGGACTGTCTCCAAGCCCAAGCTGCTTGGCAGTTTGCTAGACAGATTATTCAGGCTCTGACCTCCTCTACTCAGACATGGAATTCCATGTCCATGAAACAGTGCATTTTTGCCTCCAGAATTCCTCGTCGTTTCAGGGCAGTACACATGATCTGGCTCCTTCTCCGGGGCTCAGTTATTTGGACGCTTTGGATTTCAAGGAATGATGTGATCTTTAATCAAACCTCGTGGGACAATGAGAGAATCAGAAGCAACATTTGGAAAGGCCTTATCGATTATGGCCGCAGCGCATGGGGCAGCGTCAAACTCAAAGTCAAGAAGACGCCGCAGTCTAGTGACCAAGAACTGGCCAAGTTTGATCAACTATGGGGTAAACAACAACTGTTGTGCAGTAGGCGTATGTGGCACATCGCTTGGAAGGACCTTCCTTCCAATTCCCGCCCTTAGTCTAGAAATTTCTCTTCTGCCACCATCGGTTTTGGTGAGGTGGCTCTGTATTTTATTCTCCTGCAATTGATTCGTTTGATTTGTACAAAAAAAAAAAAAAAAAAAAAAAAAAAACCTTGAACATAACCTTCTTGAACTACCTTGTCTTCGTCCCTTGTATCTCTGTGCATTCATAACAAGAGGACAAAGCGGTTGCGATAGCATCTAGTAGTAAACGTAGGGATTGACCTCTCCTAAATGGAATAATGAGGAATATGCCTCATCATCTCGTCAGTCCCCATCATTAGCTAAGAGGGCATGTGGCAGGAGCATGCAGAACTTCAGGGATGAAGTTGGATGAAACCCCAAGGCAGCCTCGCAAAAGCTACTGAATGTTATAGCATGTTTTTATCATAGTTTCAATTGGCCTATGAATATTTTTCAGGAACGAGTTTCATTGGCAATCCCCCAACTGAACTGCAAACTGCCAAAGACACAATACTGGCTGTTGTCTGTTGATACAACAATTATTCATATGGATTTTCCCCCTCTTTTTTTTCCTTTTAAATTTTTTTTGTTCTTTTGGTTTTTGCCTCTTTGGGTGTGGATGTGGTCGTTAGGGTACAGGAGTCCAGGTGACCAGTCAGCAGAAGAGAGTCGTAGAAATGAACCTGCATTACGCGTCTTGCGTTGACCAGCCGGCCTCTCTGTCTCTGTCTTTACTCTCTAGTATATTCCGTCAGGAACTTCAAGTTGGTCCTCATGGCCCATTTACACGAAAGAGTCTAAATCCCCCGGACGTTAATGCAAGAGGACAAAGTCTACCTCTATTTTGTGCATACAGGGGCCCACCTTAAAAAAATAACCCCCTCTTCCAAGGGTTTAACCCCTAAACGTCTGAAAATGCCTTTGCGGCAAGTAGAAGACAATGTATATTTTTTGTATTTGGAATGAATTCACGCCTTTAATGGGTTTGAGTTCAACAAAGAAGTTGAAATTTAGATCAATGCGGTTCTAGTGAGCTATTGAGGTCTCAATTTAGAACTTCTTGTTGGTAGCAAATGCCAATTATACAAAAACGTATCTAATATCCCCATGGGACGTTTAAGGGTTAAAATTTCCAAGGGGTCCCCCTAGACCAAGTATTGGCTGTAGACTCCAAATTTGCAAAATAATTGACAAAAAAAAGACCCTACAATGCCATAAATGGAAATGGGGCCTACGGGTGAACAGTGCTTGCATTAATGTCCGCGGGGGGGGGGGGGGGGCGTTCCCGAAATGGAGGAAGGTAAAACCGAAAAACCAAAAAAAATTCAAAGCTTTGTCTTTTCTAGTTGCAACTATTGTTCAAGCACTGTGCAACTGCATTACAGTGCCGCAAGTAGAGCCATGCTCTTTTTTTGCCTCGCGTTCCTTTCTATCATGCGTTAAAGTAATTTCTAATTGCGTATTTTATATTTCCTGGTTGACAACAGATTCCCTCAAAGTTACCTGATGCATGCATGCGACACATTGGTGTATCTGAATGGGCCATCACCCAACGCGAGTGTGGCAAAGAATCTACGTTCGTCAAGTAAATTTTTGGTAACTACTATGTGCTCCTGTAAAATTAATCTTTTTAATCTGACGCATGCAAGAAGCTGCTCCAACGCATTTTGGGTGTCGCAAGAAATTTGCGCTCCACCAATGCATATGTGTTGACCAAAAACAAGAAGAGACAAGGTTATGACACTGCAAGAAATCGTATTCTAGGAATTGCATTCCAGGGACGCAATGCACTTCGTGGGAATGGGCCATCATTCCTCAAGTTTGAGATTCTCTTGAGCATAACCGTGTGCACTCATCATAAGACCCTGTGTGCAAAAGATGCGAGCCAGACTTGGTGATCATCATACCCAGTTTTTAATAATTAAAAAAATCTTGATTTAAAAAAAGGATCATGGTCAATGTAAAAACAAGCAGCTAATCGCAGAGTCACGTAATCTCTGCCTTAGTATTCACCCCAATATATGTACTTTTTCAGCTTGATTTAACTGTCTTGAAAACAAAGTGTTTTTGTTGTCTCTCCCCTTGTAGGACAGAGACAACAAAGAGGAGATACATGTCATGTGATCATTAAGAACTCCTTAGACGATGTTTTCTTTCCTAATGTGTAAGTGCATCTTTCAGATGCGACAAGACATATTCACACTTCAAAGCAAAGTTTCATCCACACTTTAAAGCAAAGTAGAGTTTCATCTACATTTCAAAGCAGAGTTTCATCCCCACTTCAAAGCAGAGTTTCATCCCCACTTCAAAGCAGAGTTTCATCCCCACTTCAAAGCAGAGTTTCATCCCCACTTCAAAGCAGAGTTTCATCCCCACTTCAAAGCAGAGTTTCATCTTCAATTACTACACTAAATGGGCTATTTAGTGTCCTAGTGATACTATTTCTCAACACGGACACTATTTGAATTTTTGGGGATATAGTGTCCTAGTTAAAAAGAATTAATGTAGAATTTAAAATGATAAAAACTTCAAGTAAACCTTTTGGATGTAGCATTTTAATGACAAATGACAACTTTATAATAAACATGGCGTGCCAACTCATGTCACTCTCATCACCTGGAAGAAACATGGCACTCTCAATGAAAGTGAGAATGACAAGTGGCAAGCTCCTATGTATTGTAGGGATACTATTATACTTTTGTGGAACCTTATATTTTGAAAATAAACAAGCGGCTAGTTGCGTAGTCTCTGCTTAGTATTTACCCTAGATTTACTTTTATGGTTGTGTTTACACTATTCAGTCATGTAACTCCTTGAAAACGACATAACATTCAGTAGCCTTCAAGAAGGCTGCGTGTTAGTTTCATCCACCTTTATATATGGAGTGACCAGTGATCTGTAATTGAATGGGCTATTGAATCAAATAAACACACTGTTAAATTGTGACTAAGTGAGTGCTTTCGATTACTGTTTACCATGGTTGATTGCTCTTGCTTAATGCCACCTGTCCGCATAGCTACTGATGTGATGTAGAATATACCACATCATTTCATTGGGGGATGAAATGATGTGGGATATTCCACGTCATTCTGTTGGAGGAAGGAAGCAGGCACAAAGGCTACTGAATGTTATGGATGTGTTTCCGTATTCTCTCCCTAGGTGCGGCAGAGACAATAAATATTTCTGCCGACCCTGCCCCTCTCCTACGATATTAATAGTGGCACAAATTGTTGTGCCACTATGATGATGTATGGCACGGAGTATGGAAATATTGGCCCCATGATCTGGACACTTTTGAATGAAGAAGGATGAGCAAAGCCCACTGCACTTGAGTACCCTACCTACAAAACATTTCTTTTTAGAGTGAAAGGGTTTTCAGTTTGACTACACTTTTCAATGCAGTTACCGTACCTATATAACAGCACGTTTTTGTTTTCTTTTTCTGGCTTCTGGAAACCAATCACAAATATTGTGGCACAACATTAGTAAAAAAGGTGGCGCTCCTAGGGAGATGCCCTGGCAAAATCACTGTGCATGCGTGGAATTGTGCACTACTTGCCTGGGCATCTCCCTTGGTAGTGCCACCTTTTCTATTAGTGCAATCATAGTGGCTTAACCCTTTAACGTCCCGATTCAACACTGTTTTCAAAGATTTGTGATAAAATAGAGTTAACCGAAAAGAAGATAAGTTACAGGTTATGTGAGGTGAGTTTGACCCCTTTCTAACGCAGCCGAGCATACTGGCATGGTTGCCAAAGAATTCAGTTTAGAAAACAGGTTGAACTAGTTTTGCCGTCTCAAAGACTGCAAAACTGAGGTCAAACTGAGTTTGCATGTCAGAGCAAAGTTGGCTCGCGAAGAAGGGATTCAGGAGCTGCATCGCAGAATCTGACACGGGAATAATGCATGTGTGCACAGATTTTGCTCATCCTATCTTCTTGCAAACCTTGCTATTTCATGTTATTTGAGGAATCTGACATCCCGAAGTCAAAGGAAACCATGAGATTTTCAACCTGACTTTTGATTTCGGTTACTCTCCATAACAACTTGCTTTTCCATTTCCTGGAATATCTGGGGTCAGAACTCGTGTTCTGATTTCGGTTAACTCAAATGTTTGATGAAAAAAAGAATGGAGTTGATGTACAAAGCAAAGTTATAAATGTCAATGTGAAGATAACATTTGTACGGTTGGATTCATCCTATTTATTATTAATATTTTTTAATTAATTTGCAAGGTTTTCTCTTGAAATTCAATTAAAAATCCAAAATTAACACAAAAAATTAAAAAATATTGTAATGAAATTAGAATAACATGTACTACAAGATGGTACGGTTTCCATTATTTGATTCTACTTATTTTGGAAAATCATGTTTAAGGTCTCACTTTTTGAACTAAGAATGAAACTTGGCATAAACCACTTTTGTTATTTTTCAAAAATTCACAATATCTTATTTTGAAGATCCATACCGTACAAATGGTAGTCAACTAGCACAAGAATCAAGAGAATTTTGGATGGATGAAAAACATCATCGTATGTGGTGAAGGGACGCGTCAGAAATCATCCAGCGTCCAGAATATGGACGTTGTCGCGTCAAAGGGTTAACCCCTAAATGTGCAAGGGAGCCCCGTGGAACCATGTTTGGTCGTTTTTAGTCAAACATTGTTTTTCACCTAATTCCTAATTTCAAATGAAAATGGTTCCAACTAAGAAAGCGTGGGGGGGAGGGGGCTATCTTCTACTTTCTAGTCCAACTTACCATTTTTCAAAATTGTTAAAACTGCGTTTTTTACAACACTTTAATCTTCTAACGTCTCAATTCAACACTAATTTCAAAAATTCATTATAAAAAATTTGATGAAAAAATAAAAATGGAGTTGATGTTCACAACAAAGTTGTAAATGTCATTGTGAAGATCACATTTGTATGGTTGGATTCATTGTATTTTTCATTTAAATATATATATATGTATATATATATATACATATATATATGTATATGTATATGTATTTAATTAATTTTGCAAGGTTTTCTCTTGAAATTCAATTAAAAATCCAAAATTAACACAAAAAAAATTAGAAAATATTGTAATGAAATTGGAATAACATGCACTACGAGGTGGAATGGTTTTCATTATTTGATTCTACTTATTTTGGAAGATCATGTTTAAGGTCTCACTTTTTGAACTAAGAATGAAACTTGACATAAACCAATTGTGTTGTATTCGAAAAATCACAATATCTTATTTTATAGATCCATACCGTACAAATGATAGTCAACTAGCACAAGAACCAAGAGAAATTGATGGATGAAAAATTGTACAGGATGTAGTGTTGACAAAGGTTGCAATTTGTTCGTCGTCCATTATATGGACGCATGCGCGTCAAAGGGTTAAGCTCAAAACCCTAAAATCCCAATATACAATGCAAAAAACAACTTTCTATCATAATTTTTTTTATGTAAGCTTAACCCCTAACCGTCCCGACGTCCATATTTTGGACGTTTTTTTGGGATACATGCACCTTCGAAGAGTTGTAACTTTTGCAAAAACTGTATGATTTTAATGAATTTTAAAAAAAACCCCCTCTTGATGTATGGAATGAGTGGTTAAAATTTCAGATCAACTTAAGATGTATTGAATTTTTGGTGATCATTTGAAAGTAGGGGTCTTTTTTTTGGACAGTTTTTGTGCATTTTGATGGCTGCAACTTCGGGGGCTTGTATCTCCTTCATCCCATGTCCGTTTTCAATAAAAATTATTGGGTTGGATTCCCCTTGAAGTCTAGTTATCATGGTATAGTTTTCATGTCAATCCATGTTGTTTTGAATGTTTGGTTAGTGCACGGGTCTAGTTTGGACACTTTTTGCTTTTTTGGTCAAATCGGTCACTTTTCGGGCTACTTTTTGACATTGCAAGGCCATTTTAGGGCACATTAAAAAAAAATTCATGATTTTTTTGGGTACCAGTGTGTTTATATGATGATTTTGAACTACTTTATAGTTCAAAGTTTTTTCATTTAAGTAATTTTGAAAACGAATTTCACCTCTAACTGTGTTGCTAGGAAAATTTCAGCATCCTTTTTTTACACTAAAACACTATGATCTTGCAATCCATATGGCCAAATGACTCCAAACTTGATCCACATGATCTACAACATGTATATTACAAGATTGTACGGTTGAGATTTCTATACCTCACCTACATTTAGACCTATAACACATCAAAAGCAATGATGATTTTAAGCCCAAGAAAGCTAGGGATGCTTAGGAGTTAAGAAGCATGCCACGTACACCTTGATTTTCATCACTATTATTCACATTTTCCCTAAAAATTTCATTCTACTATAAGAATTATTGTAATTACTATGATTTTTACAAGAAAAAGCTTTGAAAAATCTCATAAAACTTATTTATATTTTAATAATTATGCAAAAAACAAGGTAAATCGGTTTAACAATACTTTATATGAGAAAAATACCAAAAAAGTATAATGCATTTTGAAATGTGAAAAATTGATGCGGTTGACCAAGTAATTGTAGTGTGGATGCTTGAGGATTAAGGCCCGCCTTACATGAAGGGTGAATGTCACTTTTGCGGTTTGAGAAGCCTGAATCCTTGTACCTCATTGACGAAAACAACTCCAAGACTTTTTTTGTTTTTGTTCTGTTTTTTATTAATATTTTTTTGTTTTTTGTTTTTTTTTTGGTTTTTTTTGTTTTTTGAAACAAGAGGATGTGACCCCAAGACTTTTACATGATGGAGTCAAGGTCATTCCTTGAAATTTATATTTTAATGGGCTGAAATTATATTCTAATGCACTAAAAACAAAAATTGGATTGGACCAAAATGGAAACCCAACTCTCTTTCCTTGGTCCATATCAGAGTTGTCTTCTTTCTTCATCCCTTACTATATTTGATTCGAGCTAACTTTCAAATTCTTGGGGTCTTCATCCTCATGCAAAGCATCCATAAGTATGAAGGGACCACCCTCCATTGCTTGCATGATGTACTTGGCGTTTGTATGGTACGGTCCACTAGAATTCTTGTCCCTGTGCACTCTTTTGAGGATTTTGAGAATTTGAAAAATCCATTTAAAAGAGAAAATTATTTTTGTGAAATTTAAAGTGGTAGGATATACCGTACCTGTAGAAGAGAAATTTTTCTTGATAGAAAATTAAATCATCGGCATTATATTTAAACGGAGGATGAAACAAAGGGTAAACTAGTGCATTGTCACAATGCATAATATGCACTTTAAATTCTAAAAGAGAAGGAGAACCACTACTAGAAAATCCAAATTTTCTGTTGATTCGGTCGGGTTGATTTGGTTCACTTCTCTGTTGATATGAACAACAATCTATTGATTTGGAAAAAAATGCGACCAAATCAATAGAAAAGTGAACCAAATCAACACGACAGAAACAACAAAAAATTGGATTTTCTAGTAGTGTTAACAAAGGGTTCTGAAAGGACTTTTGAATCTATGAATTTTTCCAATGTTCAAATATGTGAAGAAAAATATCTTCCAATTCTTTCAATTCTTTCTAAATTGATTAAAGTTTCAAATTTTAAAATGTGTTGTTTTTGGGAGTGATTAATTGTTTCTCTATTTTCAAAAACTTTTTTGATGGATTTTTTTTTTTAATGTACTTGAGAATGAAAATTTTCAGGTTGGCTTACTTAAAAAATTTCTACTATAGAATCAAATGTGAGCTATATTTACATTCAAAGTTTGATCATAAATTGGTAAAACTATTGTTAAAATGGGAGTGTTGATACTCAAAATCTTCAACATAAAATCATTTTAAGATTCTAAAATTTTATCTTTTGGATAATATGTACATAAATCTAGAAGTTGGTTCACTCATTTTTCATTGAATCATTGCTACATAATTTTCAAATCGGTTTGAAAGTAAGCTTTTTAGACAAAATGCTCAAAGTGCACAAATGTGCACCACAATGTAATTAGTTCACCAAGAGGAGTTAGTGGACCGTACCATACAAACGCCCTACTACTATAATGCAGCAAGAAAAATCTTGCATACTGTGATAATTTCAATTCATGCTCATCAAACAATTTTACTTTCAAATTTCGATAAATGCTATATATATATATATATGACCCTACTCTTGTAGTATGATACTATGGGTCACGCCAACTCTCAAGAGGTTACTTTTTATGAGCTCAAAAATATCATATCATGAAGATGCCTTCAACTTTTGGGGATATTTCAATTGCAAGGAAAGCTGTAGTTTTTACACTTTCTTGTATAAAGAAATCGTAAAAAAAATTAGAAATTTCTTATAGTATTTCAATAATTCATAGAAATATCTTCATATGATCACTATGGAGAGACCTCCCTATCAATTATACAGAAGATTTTAATGATGTTGTATAATTTTCTTTGAAATAATTTAATTTTACTTAAAAACCTGAAACCAAAATGCATGCATTTTTATATTCAAGAAATGGTGATTTGAAATGAGTTATACAAAATTGCAATGTTTTAAATTCCAAAAAATAAGCATATTTTAAAATTGGAGAATACAAGATAAGTTTTTGAAGCCATTCCAAAAACTAGTCAGTGAAATCTCATTGATTGAAATCTAATCACTTCTCATATATTGATGTTACCATCGAGAGATATATTCTCGATGATATTTCAATACTGAAAACTGAGTTTCCGGTGGTTTTTCCATGTGGACCTATAGCAAGGAATCAAGTGGCTCTTCCAGTGGTGTCATACCCCACTGTAAATACCTGTAACATATGTTGTGTACAATCAATGCTTATCGTATCCTAAGATGAAGCAAGTTGTTTCAAGAACTGACCATAGTCTAGATAAAAACTACCATATCAAAAGGTTGTTTTCTAGAGGTTGAGAAAATGAAGGTGCACATGTTGGCTGCATTACGCCTCATTTGGACGTTAGAGTGACGGTGATTCCGACGTACGATAGGGTAGAGAATGCAACCACAAACCATAATTTTATGGTAGTTAAATACTTTTCATAATATTTGGTGAATATTTTAGACTTTCGTGGTGATGGAATTATGTTGGGTAATTTTGACCTTCATCATCAAACTTATTGTGTTCTCTCATGGCCCATTCACACTAAACCCCTGTCACACTTGCATCTGCGTTTCTGAAATGGAGGAAGATAAAACCGAGAGACAAAAAAAATAAATTCAAAGCCTTGTCTTTTCTTGCTGTAACAACTGTTCAAGCAACTTCATTATAGTGCCGCAAGTAGAGCCATGCTCCATTTTTGCGTTGTGTTCCTTTCTGTCATGCGTTAGAGCAATTTCTAATTGCATATCATATATTTCTTGGTTGACAACAGACTCCCTCAAAGTTACATGACACATGCATGCATGTGGTAGCATTGGTGTATGATGTGAATGGCCCATCAGACTCCCATGCAAGGAAGATAACTTTCATAATTCAAAGAGTACATTCAATACGTGCTGAAAAAGTACTCCAAAACACTACCTGTACCTTGGAATCACTCACCCCTGATCTCAATATATATAAGTTACATAATTTGTATTTGTTTTGTTTGCTGAGCCGGCCGGCAGAGTGGCAGGGTGGGGGCGAACAGTGCCAAGAGATAGAAACCCTAGCTCTCATGCATACATGGCAGCTCCGCCAATCACAGAGCTGCCACTACAAGTAGAGGCGTCATTTCTCACTCTGGAGGATTATGTTCATTGTCGCTTTTCACTCTACACGTTTGTCCTACGTGACGAATAGCACTCACCAAATCCAACCAAAAAACTGGTGAGTGCGAAGTGGCGTTGTTTGACTCACAGAAGGAGTGAAAAGCGACGCCTTCTCCTTGTAGTGTGCGTAGATTGGGAGCTTTTAAGCTTAGCCTTCGATTCAAGTGCCATGCCGTCTAATAATGAAACACGTACATGTGGTGGTTGTACATTTCTTAGTGTTGTCTCCGTCGGCAAGCTAAGTAACTCTACAAGCAGAGGCATCGTTTCTCACTCTACAGGATCATGTTCATTGTCGCTTTTCACGCTTGTCCTACGTGATGAATCGCACTCATCAAGTCCAACCAAAAAATTGGTGAGTGCGAAGTGGCGCCGTTTGACTCACGGAAAGAGTGAAAAGCGACGCCTTCTCCTTGTAGTGTAAGCAATGATCTCGATCAATCCAAGGAAGGTCAAGGTAATCAAACTTACTTCTTACACAGGCAGGGCCATTTACCTGCATTCCAACTTCACTTACACTACTAGCAAAGGCGTCGCTTCTCACTCAGAACTTGTTGTACACACTTGTGGTACGTGATAAATCGCACTCACACAAATCTTGAGCGCTTGGGCGGTGAATGCGAAGTGGCGCCGTTTGACTCACCTACGAGTGAAAAGCGACGCCTTCTCCTTGTAGTGTTACTATGTTACTATGGTACTGTAGTCTGTAGCCCTTGATCAGAGTAGCAATGTAAAAGGTCGAGGAAACCAAGCTTACTTGTGATAGAGGGTCTTCATTTACTTGCACACCAACTTCACTTACTGCAGTTCAGTAGCAATACTAAGGGTGTCAAACCCCTTTACGAAATAATTCAGTGTTTGATGATAAGATAATCAACTCAGAGAAAGAAATGAGATTATCAAAATGAGGTTTGGAATCCCCTTCTTACACCTACGCATATCACTTTCCTTGAACCTTCCTTCTCTTCTATGTAAGACTTTCTGGAATGCAATAACGTTGGAAAAACGGGAAATCGCACTCACTAACTGCTGTAAAATTCTATTTTGCTCCTTTGCTGCTTCACCACATGAAAATCCTCCTCCCTTGTTATCGTTATACTTATAATCTTGTGATCAACCCCGATGGTCGGGTAGAACACATAATCGTGATTACTCACAACCACCAATCGCAACCTTCCAACAAATGAGGGCGAAAATTACTCAAGAAATTATTGTGCAGATGAGGTTTGACACCCTAGTAATGTAGCAATTAGTTAAGAGCATCGCCACCAGTTGCTATGTAAATGAGCCCCCTAACAGCATGTGGCGAGACTAGTTCTGCGCAAACAAATTTGGCGTCCGTGAAGCTACTGAGACTTTTGCACCAACCAAACGCCATCGGGTCTAGACCACAGCGCCACGTCGCAACTCAGGCTCCACCAGGTCACTTCATTGAGTTGGTTCTCCTCCGCCTCAGCCATATTTGGCGTTGACCAAAGTAGAGTGGAGGTAAAATGGCACTCCAAACAGGCCCTGTTTTAACAAGAGAATGCAAATTTCCAACGACACCGGTATCTCACATACCGATGCCATGAGCTCGTGCGGTTTGATTTTCAGGAAAAATTGGCCGGACGGGTCGAGAGGAATTCATTTTGTGAGGCTGTGACTTGTAGGAGTGGAAAATGGTAAGCCATTCCAACCTTGAAGGAAGTGCCCTTGCCGGCCTTCTCATGCAAGTATACTACTACACCATGAGGATACTCCCTATGTCCGGAAATAACTGTCCTATAACTTTTATAAAAAGTTTCAACTTAATGCTATTTTCGCCCAAAAAAACAGCCATCACAATATTTGAAAAGCTACCTTTAGAGCATCTCCACTAGCACTCTGAATACAGCTCTGACTATGGAAAAATGGATGAGACTAGGTTGGTGAACAATTTATTTGGCCTGTGACACTGGATAATCCAATAAAACCAGGGCCCTCAAAATCACTCTTGCTAGTGTATCTTCTCTTCTTAATTGCACATCATGATTGCACAATCCATGCGTGGTGACTTGTAAGTGGCTCACTTACTATTTTCAAGAGTCTAATTGAGTGATGTTGGTGGGGAACTACATAGTGAAGTCTGACTTTTTGAATGACCTTCAGAGTGCAATCCACAGTGCTAGTGGAGATACTCTTATGTTGATAATGTTACCTCTCGAAGAAGTGGCTCTTTTTGGAAGAAAAATATCATAATAAAATGTTTGGTTGAAGTTTTTAGTGATTCATGATAATACGTTAAGTTGAAACGTTCATTGAGATAGGACAATTATTTCATGACAGAGGGAGTAATTGTTAAGGAACAAAGCCAAGGTTTCCAAGTTGCAAAGAGAGTTGAACCTCACTTGTGAGGGCATCGGCACCGGTGCAAGAAAATTTCATCAATACCAAAAACAATTGTTCACTGCTGGCCATGCTAATGGCTGGTGAAATGCCACGGAGAAAAGATTTGTCTACATAAGGAAAATTGGATACCAAATTTGGTTTCAGAAGCATCAAATTACTTCATGATGACTAAATTTTTAATCAACAAACTATTAGTTGTTGCCCAAAGATCACCTTTCTACTAGTGGTGTGAGGTCATGAATTTTCTTTTGTTTGTGAATGTTGTTGTATGGGAGTGCAAAAGACTCCGTAACCAGTAACCAATTTCTCGTTCATGAATAGAACGTTTGTCCATAATCCTCACATATTTCCATCCAAGAAGAGAGTTATTCATCCATAACCCTAGAGACTTGATTGCTTTGGAGTATACCTTTGTTTATTATATGAATGATGTTTTCTTATTTTAATACAAGAGTACTTTCATCATATACGTAAAAGAAGTATTGATTATATAAAAAATCTCAAACTATCCAATAGGAGAACTTTAAACTATGGTACATTAAAAAGTTTAATTAGTGCATACCATACTATTTATCAAACTATGTGTAGTTTGATATTTATGAGATGTTGTGTCAATATAAATCTCTTTTACAACATAAATTTAATAATATCCTATATCATGATATATTCTTTTTATACAATGTAACAAAATTTAATTATTTTACGATTAAATAATAATTTCATAAAGTGTACACAATACTCTATTTCACTTTACTTACAATGTAAAAGGATAAATTACAATACTTCTCATACTACACTAAATAAAATATTTAATGTAATGCTTTTGGAAATGTGTATAGATGAACTTGTCACTAGAAGAGAACCTTTTATGCCATACATAGGACTATAGGAGAAACTTTAACTACAAGAGAGCTTTTGAATTCCAACACACAGGAGCACTTTTAATTGTTGTACATTGATGACCAGCCAGGGATCCAACTACAATATTGAATAGGTGAAGGAAGAGAAAGTCATTTGGGGCAAAAAATCTAGCCATTATGGTTGAAAGTTTAGAATTATGAAGGTGTTATCACAACTAAGTGGAATGATGAAATGACAGCCACTTAGAACTTCCATGCTCGTAATATGTTTTGATTTTGTGTCCCATTTTGCGATTGCAATGTGTTTGCTTATAATAAAGCAATAATTTAAAATTGCTTCATTGAATGTGGAAGACAAGGAAGTTTGTGCATTTCCAAGCTATCCAATATTATTTATCATGTGATTTATCTTCTAAAGTTATTTAAAATCAAAAAGCATATAGTACTTTGTATTGAATGGTACAACTATAAAAATTATGTATGGTAACGTTGGTTAGAAGTCTTTTTTTAACACTGAATATTTATTTTAAATGAAGTGTTTTGTGATGTTTTTTGTGTGAAATTCATTATAGACATAATCAATTTATTTACCATATAATCAATTTTATAAAAACTAGGTTAGTCAGTGCTAGACTACTAGAGCTTGGCATGACCATTTTGCGGCGGAATCATTATGGGGGGCTATGCATGTGTGCACCACCTTGCATTATATAATAGATTATATTCAATTTATCCCTAAAATCTTGAGAAACTCAAAAAGGCTTTTTGGAGATTTTGAGCAAGATCTAGTGTTCATGTATATGAATTATTTTTTATATTTTAATGGCAACTTCTATGGGCTATATTCTACATGCGAAGATTTTTTTAAATAAAATTCCAGTTAATATTGCAAAATTTATAAAGGTTTGAAGTTATTTTGCATTTCACAGGCATCCAAAATTAAAAGTTAAAAAAGCGCTTTTTAAGAATTATATATATATATATATATATATATATATATATATATATATATATATATATATATATATAAATAACGCTTTTATTCATTCTATAATTACTAGTGAGGCCAAAAATCATAAGGAGTTTTTTAAAGTGAGCAATCGTGGAATCTACATAGAAAGAACGTACAAGGTTTGATTTTGAACTCAATTTTTGCAGTTTGTTTTTATATAGGGTGTAGGCAGCTTGTTACAGCATTTTTACCATTGAAATTGACATGTTTCGATCCCGGGGATTGCACTATACTAAACATGTACAAGTATACGTGAGTGCACAGAAGGGGTATTAATTTGAACACTGCCGTATTACATATACATACAATAAACACATTTAAAACTAAAAATATTCACGTATACTTACATTAAACATATATTTAAATCGGAATATATCTGTATACAAAGGTATTTAGACATATAACCTCTCGTATACAAGGGAGTTTTTAAAAGGGGTCATGAACGCACGTGATTCTCAAACATAATGTAGAGTGCACCCCCGGGTTTTGATTCTATATTATATTTATAAAAAAAAATTGCAATGGTTTTGTCATTCATCTTGTAACTCTTCATGTAAATAATGATTTATTTTAAAATGGAAACCAGCATTACTTTTTTCTTAATTTTCTTTTTTAAATATTCCCCAACATGATATGAAGAAGAATGAGTTGTGGAATACATCATTTCATTATTTTAATTTGAAAATTGAAACCTCACCTTTCTAACGAATTGAAAAGAGACTGTTCTAAAATTGAAATTTTATGATCTTGCAATTACTAAAGCTTTTCACTTTGAGATTTTAAGAAAACATGCATCAAGAAGATGATTTAAAATCCTACATCTAAACCTACCAAAAAAATTAAATAATTAAATAATAATAATAATAATATAATTAAATAAATAAAATAGCATTGTTTTAAGAGGAGGTTTTGAAGACAACTGCTGACCAAATGCTCTCAAAGAACTTTAGGTGCTAATTTCTATCATCATAATTTGAATTTAAATTTGAGTTTCATATCCAAGTCATAATCTTTTTTTTTGAGACTTGTATCTTTTCATAAATTGATTTTTTTTCTTAAATACAAGCATTAATTCTTTAATTATGTATTTTAAAATTTTCGAAATGTGTTAAATCTGATCAATAATATATCAAAAAATAATTAAAATTGTTTCAATGTGTTTATTATTTAAAACAAGTAATTTGCAAAGCTGAGATAATCTCAAAATAAATACTAATTTATTTATTTTTGAAATGCTAAAATTCATTTAAAGTGGGTGTCCAACCTCCATTCATGTGGCAGTAGAAAAGTAAGATGTTGCATTAGCAGTCCCTATAAGAATGAAATTAAGGTGACAATTCCTTGTTCCATGTAAGGTCTTTAATCACTACACTACCAGAATTCCTATAAGTTTTGAAAATCACTCATTGTGTGCTCAACTTTGAAAACTAGAAGTTGGGTGTGGTCTCATTTTGAAAATAACCGGAAGAGTTTCAATTTGATACCAAACTTAAGACTTGAGGTTTCCTATCATGTCCGCAATCGCCAAAAATCAATCAACCTTAACCCCTAAGCACGCCAGGAGCCCCATAGGGCCAGGCTTGGTTGTTTTTCAGTCAAACGTTGATTTTCACCTAATTCCTAATTTCAAATGAAAACAGTCTCAAGTAAGAAAGTGTAGAGGCTATCTTCTATTTTCTAGTCTAATTTATCATTCTTCAAATTGTTAAAACATTTCAATTGCATTTGTTACAACACTTTAAAATTCAAAACTTTTTCTATCAAATTTCTTTTTGTGTAAGCTCAAGAAGCATGCTACCTAAACCTTGTTGTTCATCACTATTATTTACATTTTCCCTAAATAATTCACACTATTTTAAGAATTTTTGTAATTACACCAATTTTTACAAGAAAAATACTTTGGAAAACTTTATAAAATTCATTTTTATTTTCATGATTATGAAAAAATTAGAGTGAATCAATTTAACAACTTATATAAGAAAAACACCAAAAATTATAATATATTTTAAAATGTGAGGAGTTGATGAGGTTTGACTAGATAAATGTACAGTGGGGTACCAATCAAAATGTCGTTTTCAAATTCGAAGTGAGATAAATTTCAGTACTGCCAACTTTGAAAGCCTCCCGAGAGCTCAAAAACTGGTATTTTACCACGAAATTTTTACCAAAGAATTATCTTTAAGTTAATTATATGTGGGCCAAATTTCAAGGTCAAAAGATTCACCAAAAAAACGTTATTCAAAATCTACGAACATTGGTATTTTTTCACTGCTGCCAACTTTGACAGCCTCCCAAAGATTGAATAATGTTGTATTTGCCATGAAATTCTTGGAACAAAAACCTCTTTATGTTAATAACATATGATAAAAATTTCAAGGCCAAAAGATTAATACAAAAAAAGATATTAACAATCTACCAACATGTGATTGAGGCAACATATCTACCAACTTTGACACCAACTTTGACACCCTCCCAACGGTTGAGAATTTGTCTATTTACCATGAAATTTTTGGCACAACATGCTCTTTATGATAACAACATTAATGCAAAATATCAAGGTCAAAAGATTTATACAAAAAAAAATATTTACAATCTACCAACGTGTATGTCCTCCTTTTGCCTCAATCACTGCTTGTAACCTAGAGGGCATGTTGGTAGATTGTTAATATCTTTTTGTGTATTAATTTTTTGGCCTTGAAATTTTTATCATATGTTATTAACATAAAGAGGTTTTTGTTCCAAGAATTTCATGGCAAATAAAAAATTATTCAATCTTTGGGAGGTTGTCAAAGTTGGCAGCAGTGAAAAAATTTCCACAGCTACCAATGTTGGTAGATTTTGAATAACTTTTTTTTGGTGAATCTTTTGGCCTTGAGATTTAGCACACATATAATTAACTTAAAGATAATTCTTTGGTAAAAATTTCGTGGTAAAATACTAGTTTTTGAGCTCTCAGGAGGCTTTCAAATTTGGCAGTACTGGAGTTTTTCTCACTGCGAATTCGAAAACGACATTTTGATTGGTACCCCACTGTAGTGTGGACACTTAAGGGTTAAATAATGAATGTTACATCTGCAAATGCTCATAGTGCACAAACCACTAGGAATTAAACAATGCACTTAGGCTCTTTGAAATTCACTTGACATGTACAAGACAAGATATAGTGTCTGTGTTTCACTTGTCAAAAAAATGCTCAAACTATTGAGAGTGATAATCTCTTGAAGAGTCTATCTAGGCCACAAGGCCTACCAACAACACTCTTACGGACGAACGGACTCTTTATTCGCGCCGGTTGTAGTACCAAAGTTCTATATATGATAATCTCCTTGCTTGCATGTTTTGAAATGAATGTGCAACTTTTGAAATGAGTGGCAATAAGGTGCAGCTTGAAGGTGCCCTCATGTATGCTAATAAGTACCGATGTACAAACACTGAAATACTATGCTATATTTCTTGTGTTTGAAAGTTCATCATCTTGTTTTGTTTTTTGGATTGTGTTCTTGTTCATGTTCTATTAGTGTATGTATTCTGATCTTGATCTATGTAACAACTCCTTTCATATATGTATTCTGATCTTGATCTATGTAACAACTCCTTTCATATATGGATAAGTCACTCTCACTTATAAAATTCACAAAAATTATGTGTGACTGTTCTTGACATAAAAGATTGCAATGGAGAGGTGTTGACATAAATCATTGTTGAACGTCTTCACTTTCATATTTAAAAATTTAACCCAAATTCAACTTTGAAGTCACACACCCTCGTAAGTCTCAATTTTGAGGTGTTCAAAGACATACTACGATATTCCAATCCAATGGTCCAATCTTCCCAAGGTTTACCCAGCACTCTTGTTTGGTTTGATTAAGCTATTTATACGGTTGGATACTATTAGTAGTATCCCTAATTTCAACAGAGTTTTTCAAAAATAATTACCAAAAATCTGTGGTTTCTCCAGAACTACCCTGGACTGCAAATTAAAAGAGGCATCTATAACGATCACCTCACTCACTGAGGATGGTCACATTATTATCCTATTAAAGACATACCATCAAAGCCCTAAAATGACAACTCACTCCGTTACCATCGCTTGAAACTATGTTTGTGGCAGGTAAGACACAAATCTGCTAGGACACACAGTAAGTGCAAATACGTTGGCCCTGGACTAAGGTAATTCTGCACGAGGCCACCATTATTAAAAAAGAAAAGAACATTCAAAACATTAAATCATTAAAACCATTAAACAACTTATCACTTGCCGAATGCAATGCAATGAAACCCATAATGTGCTCAAGAAAATTAAAAAATAAAACCCATAGTGTTCTAGAGAACTTACCTTCCAAACATAGAGCCATGGAAGGCACCATGTCACAGTTTCGGCAGCACACCTCTACTAACCTAAAAGACAGAAGGTACACACCTCTTTCATATCACTTGTCCTAACATCACCAAACCCTAAGACACCCAGTTCAATACTCACACTGTCACACTCTGTTATGTCAAAGGAAGTTGAACTCGAATGTAACAAAAAAGAGTTTGACAGGTGAACAAAAGAGTTCCAATCCAGCAACCACAAGTACCTATTTAATGTAAGTATTGAGGACCCAGGCAGTCAGATTAAAGAGGTCAGGGTGTGTGCATCATTGCACAACTCCTGATCTTTTTATCAATGATGAATAAGAAGGAAATGCAGCACTTCAAATCGAAATAGCCAAAACCGTTCCAGAGAACAAAGACACGTACATTACCTTCTGCTTGATCAACATCAGCACGTGTCATTTGTCAGCTGCAGTCCAGGAGCGTAAAAATGGATAGGTGATTCAAGGTCGATGATGTCCATATTAACCTGAAACTCAAAATTCTCTAAAGCAGGTTTAGCATATTCAAAAACGCCAACAGACAACAGCAACAATACCTATAAACTCCTCTTGAAGAGTTCTAGGTTTCCGATCAGCCAAACACTTCCCCATGGTTCTTGTAACAGAAAGATCAAGAGTAAGGAAAAGGAAACGCATGGATCGAGTTACAAAATGAGTATGAGACCTCCAACAGATGTGAAAGCTCGCCGGACATTTTAAAAAAGCCATGACTGATTACATGCCAAAGAAAGATTAGCCACCACCACCGCTCTTCCAACTCTCCTATCAATTTACACATCCACTCTCTATCAGTTCGGCAAACAAACAAAAAACGGTGTTCTTATATCTTGGCAGCTTCGGGTTTCTTCGATTCCTGAGCTCCGTCTTCAGGCTTCACTTCCACGGCCGTGTTAATCGGCTCGCTCTCGTCCTCCACTTTGCTAAGCTCAGGCATATCATCTTCATCTTCAATGTCTTCATCATCATCTCCTCCCATGCCAGCGAAATCACTCATACCGCCCATACCGCCCATGCCACTCATGGCAGAAAAATCCGGCATACCTCCCATGCCGCCCATGCCGCCCATGCCACCCATACCCCCCATGCCTCCCATTCCAGACATGTCCATAGCCGGAGCTTCGTCCTCCTCGTCTTCGTCCACCCACTTATTCCAGTCGACCTTCACGAATTGAGGCGCTTTCCCAGACGCTTTCAGCAACCGCGGCCACCACTCCGCCTTCGTCTTCTCCAGCACAACCGTGGTGTGACGCTGGCCTTTGTTGATGGAGCTTTTCTCCACGTCGATCGGTGCAAAAAGCTCCAGATCGGTCTCGAACTTCTGGTTGTTCACGCCGACCGTTGCGGAAAATGTGAAGCGGCCCTCGGGAAACAGCTTCACCTCGGGGCTCTTCGCATCCAGAAGCTCCACTGTCAAGTACACCATGTCGCTGCGCTGCGCCCACTGAATCTCCGGATGGCGTGCCATCCTTCCCGCCCGCCCGGTTCTAAGCTCGACAAAAATAAAATTCCTCGACAGACAAAATGTAACGACGAATTGGCAGAGAGGTGATCGCGGCGTTAATGCGGCGACGGGAGGAAACCCTAATGGTGGCTATGGCGGAGGCGGCAAAGCGGGGCCCGAGTAGTAATGCTGTGGAAGAGTCTAGAATGAACTCGAGGGAGAAGACGAAGTGGGGAACGGAGGTTGGAGAACGTGAGAACGCTCGTGTTCCCAAGTGGCGAGAATCGGCAGCCGTTGATCTGCATCGATGGTTAGGCGTGATGCGAGTTGGCGCCATCGGTAGTAAAGAATCGGAAGGTTCTAGCACCTGAGGATCTCCTCTTTTGTTTGAATCCTGTCCAAGTATGGGATCTCTTCTTTTCTTCATAACAATTTTATGCATATCCATTCTATACCCTCAAATTATTTTTCACATAGGTGGTGCCAACTTCTATAAAAATTCGCTTTTTCTCCATTTACAATGTGCATTCATTGGAAGAATAGTGGGATTCTATAACTAGTTGTTATACGACCAGTTGACTACAACTAGTTAAAAAATCAATTTAAATTGATTTAAATTGATTTTTCTTGATCATTATTTGCAAAAATCGACAACTGGTGCAGTTGGCTATACAACTACTACAATTGGCAAAACGACTACCTCGTATAAACTGATCATGGATACTAGTACTGTAAATACGGTTTTTGATGTGAGCATCATTCTTGTAGTTATGGGTACGACTATAGGTACAACTAATGTTGATATTTTCCTTTTAATATTCTTTAGAGACTTATTTTTTTCTACATTATATTGTACACCAAAATGAATTAAGGTATGTAATTTATTACCTAAATTGTCCGAATTAACAAGTTTTTTTCATTGCTACAATGTAGGTCATCAAAAAATGCTAAAAATGTCCAAAGTTAGCTCCAAAAATGAAAACAACTCCCAACCATCACCATTTTGTCCCAAAAAAAAATCAAATCTTTTAAATTTTTTTCTACATATACAAAAATGCATGCATGATCTACTGCAAAAAAATATTAAAAAATTAAAAAATTAAACCACCAATCTCTTGCACAAGCAAATTGATGTAGTGTATTGGTTTAGTACAAGTGTTTGTAGATAGGAGGTCAAGTGTTCAAGTTCAGTTACCGTCATTGAAGCTTGCGCGGACCCCAGGTAGGCTCTGAAATTTCAAGGCAGATCCAAAATTATTATTTTTGGTCCGGATTGGAAAAAACGTTCTCATTCATTTAGTTAGTCGTTTGGTCATACAATTAGGCACAATTGTACTTTAAATTGGTCTGTAATGACTAGAACACTATTTTCCCCATAATTTATTGTTTTAATCGTTTTACAAATAACGATTAAAAATCCAGTCATATTTTTTAGTCGCATAATCCCATTTTGTTTTCTAGTGATTACAATAGAAAATGGGACATAAGTTTCACTTGCCTTTCTAAGAAGGTATACATAGAGAATGAAGTTGTTTGTCACAACAGTTGTAATTTTTTCAAACCATGATTCAAGAGGTGATAACATTTAGCATTTTGTTACCAATTTAAAGGAGATAAACTTATACAAGTACACCATTTGTTTTTGAATGCAAAATAGTGGTTAAAGCCAACACATATCTTTTGCGTACACATTACATGCAATGGATACTAAAATTACAATGTTTTCACAACCCTTTTATGTTTCGTACAATAAAACGACAAATTAATTGTTCATGACATTCTGCATGTCACACACACCAACTATTTATTTACAAAATGACACCAACTAACCAATTAACCGTTCACAAACTGACACCATATTGCATTCTACCGACTGTTCATGACAACATTTTGCATTTTATGTGATTACAACATTTTACATCCAAATGTTCACAAACTCACACCATTTACATTCTACCAACTGTTCATGACAACATTATGTATTCAATCTGACTACAACATTCTGCATCCAACTGTTCACAAACTCACACCATTTTGCATTCTACCAACTGTTTATGATCTGACTACAACATTCTGCATCCAACTGTTCACAAACTCACACCATTTTGCATTCTACCAACTGTTTATGATCTGACTACAACATTCTGCATCCAGTTT
The DNA here is from genome assembly GCA_022496805.1 of Pohlia nutans. Classification (NCBI taxonomy): domain Eukaryota; kingdom Viridiplantae; phylum Streptophyta; class Bryopsida; order Bryales; family Mniaceae; genus Pohlia; species Pohlia nutans. The sequence goes on from CM040096.1 coordinate 27,158,021, forward strand.
ATGCGTGTGCATTTTGTGTGACAACATTCTCCTCGTTACACATCAACTAAGTGACAACCCTTCTTCCCTATCACACATCAATTAACTGACAATCCTTCCTCCTTGTCATACACCAACTAATTGACAATCCTTCTTCCACGTCACACCAACTGACAACCCTTCCTCCCTATCACACATCAACTAACTGACAACCCTTCCTCCTTGTCACACACCAATTAACTTGACAACCCTTTCTCCCTGTCGCACGCCATTATGCCTAACAACATTCTTCTTCCTCACACACCAATTCTTTATGTTCATGACATTCTACTGTCACATACACCAACTAATTGTTTATGACCCCGAAGGTTGCACTGTACTAACCATGTACGAGTATACAAGAGTGCACAGAAGGAATATTAGTTTGAACACTGCTGTATTACGTATACATACGATAAACACATTTAGAACTCAAAATATTCACGTATACATACATTGAATATATATTTAAAACGGAATATATATGTATACAAAGGTATTTAGACATATAACTTCTCATATACAAGGGGGTTTTTAGAAGGGATCATGAACGCACGTGATTCTCAAACATAATCTAGAGTGCACCCCCGGGTTTATGACATTTTACTGTCACATACACCAACTAATTGTTTATGACATTCTACTGTAACTCTTCTTCACACACCAACTGTTCACGTTCACGACATTCTATTGTCACATACACCAACATTTTGTCATGCATACCAACTAATTGTTTATGACATTTTGCCAAGTGTTCATGACATTTTGTTGTGTCACACACACTAAGTGTGCACGACATTATGCCCTATTACAATAGAGGGATATTGCATCTTGTTGTATAAAGGAACTAGCTAATTGTTCATGATATTCTAATGTTACACACTAACTATTCATGACATTCTCGAATGGCACAATCAGAATGAAATGAAAAGATCAAATTATGACATTCAAGAATGTTATGTTTAAAGGTAAGACTAGTCTTTTCACACTAAGCAAAAAGAGTGAAATGCATTGTTTAGGAATGTTCTTGAAAGGTAAGTTGGTCCATGCACACTTAGCTAAAAGATTGTAAGAAAACATAGGTGCTAAGTGATCTATATGTTTTTTTTCCCTAAACGACCAAGAACTGAGAATTGGGCCTCATGTTTTTTGAGCATTTTTAAGTAACCCATGCACATCCATTTTTCCAGAGCCAGGGAGCCATCGCCATCGAGAGTGTTGCCGGTGGAGATGCTCTTATAAAAATTCAAAAAAAAAAAAAAAAAAAAAAACAGTGTTATACACTGACTGCTTAAGAATTCATGAATAAGATCTGTTTTCAGATCTGTTTACAACAGCGATCCATAAAAACAGATCAGTTGTCCTATTGAACCATAACGTCAAACATGCTTGGGAATCCAGGAATGCAGGCACTGCAGAAGCTTCCTTAAATGCAGTTCACAAGTACAAATCGCAAGAGGTAAATTAAAACTCCCACCAAAGGACTACGCTCTATGTAGAGCTGAGCAACAGATAGATACATACAGTGTCTAGCAAAACTGAGTCAAGTTCTGGTAATTCGAAATTCAATTACCAATGTAGGAAAACTGGCAATAGATTTGCACAAATCATAGACTGTACAAGATAGCAATTTCAGTGGGCTACAATTTGATGCAAAAGAAAGTTCTTCTTACATTCATATGTACAAGAAAATTACATTCAAAGGAAACTGTGTCTCTTGACTCAGTTTTGCATCATCAACCAAAAAACAACTTAATATTTTGTCCACTTGCCTTTGGCAGCTAAAACAGCTTGGATTCGTCGTGGCATGCTTTCGTACAACCTCCTACACTCCTCTGGTTTTATAGAAACCCAACACTCCTCAATACGTTCCGACAACTCTAAAATTCCTTTTGGAGCACTTTCATACTGGTTAAGACGACGTTTCAGCCTTGCCCAAAGATGCTCAATTGGATTTAGGTCAGGAGATTGTGCAGGCCACTTAAGAACATCAAAGTTTTGTGATTTTAGCCATTGGCGAACACTTTTTGCTGTATGTTTAGGATCATTGTCATGCTGAAATATCAAATTCGAAGGATCAAGATCATATGCCATCACCGTGTACATTAAATCTCTTTGCAAAATTTCTTTGTACTGATGTTGATCCATTCTTCCTTCAATTCTACAGAACATGCCTGGGCCTTGAAATGTCATACAACCCCACAACATGACAGAACCACCACCAAACTTTACAGTTTGTTTCACTTCTTTTAAATCACAAGACCGTTCATTGCGAATCCAACACCAACTGCAACCATCGGAGCAAAATCGATTTACCTTTGTCTCATCAGAGAAGATGACGTGCTCCCAATCATGAATGGTCCAATGTTCATGGCGCCTAGCAAATTCAAGTCGATCCTTGATGTGTCTCTGGTTCAATTTCGGTTTCTTCTGCTTCACTTTTGATCTCAGCCCTCCTGCACGTAATACCCTTCTCACCGTATCAACACTTACAGTAACTTGGCATTCCTCACGTACATGCTGGGTAGCATATGTCACAGCTTCAAATCCTCCTGATGTGACAGCTCTAATGCATGCTCTCTTTTGTGCATCTGTTAATACTTGTGGTCTACCACCACTACTAGTAGGAATATCAAACAATCTCTTCCTTCTAAGTCTTGCAACATGACTTTGAGACACCTGCAACTCACTTGCTACATCCCTTGTGGATCTACCAGCTTGCAACTTCACCAAAATAGAGTTATCAAGGTCTGTACGAGCACTTGCAGAAAGCTCCTTCAAGTACACCATGTTGAGTAATAAAAGTCTACTAACAATGTGCATGGAGTATTGCAACATTGTAGTGTAACATGCCCAAGCCAATTTGAGTTCATACATCCCCAATGCATTTTTGGCATGCAAAACACATGTCTTGGTTCATGAGTCCTCAATGGCATGCGAAACTGAGTCAAGACATATGTTTGTACTTGAATTTTTTTTTCTAACTATAGTCTGTGTGTGTGTCAACATGCATTCTATGACAGCTCATAAACTCCATGTTGTATCTCCTCTATCTTGAAAACTGCAATTTTATTCAATGAGTTGTCAGGAATGGTCAACCAAAGATATGTTTTCCTTAACTTGACTCAGTTTTGCAAGACACTGTATATGTATGTATTTACAACTAAAAGCGGAGGGACTTAGGCAGTCAATCTGTCCAAACTTTCTTCGGCATAAGCAAGCCATGCACAATAGGTGCCTTCCTCAAAGAGAACAAAATGGACCTCCTCCAAATTCCCAGCACTCTCTTGAAGTGCTTGAATGGAAACCTTGGCTGCCTCCTCATATGGATACCCATAGACGCCGCAGGAGATTGCTGGAAAAGCAATGTACTTCACCCCTGACTTCTTAGCAAGAGCGACGGATCTTTTGTAAGCCCTGGCTAATATACCGGCTGGATCCTCTTCCTTGTGATACATTGGTCCCACAGTATGAATGACCTGTGCCACTGGTAACCTGAACCCTGCAAAATGAGCACACAGCTTTTTTGTCAGCACAGTAAATACTTACCAGTAATGACAGGTCCCATTCACAAAGCGGGACAGTAGTATAACGTAAACCACCCTATTTGTGCCACTTTTGTATCAATGTGTTACATTTTAAAACTTGATATGTACACTATTGATACAGTGGCACAAATAGGGTACTTCCAAATTATGGCACAAATAGGGTACTTCCAAATTATGGCACAGATAGGGTGGCTTATCTTAGAGGACCCGCTGTGCAGACCCAACGTTCTATCGAAAGTACTCTCCAAAGTACACTCTAAACTCGTTTTTATCACAAGCTCCAATATCACATTCCCCAGACAATATTTGCTCGTGCATACATGTGATTGGACACTTTCCACATGCCAAGTACTCCTGAACTCATGTACATTGGTTACCAAAGGTGAGATATAAAAGCGTTCTGAGTGTATCGAGGACCCTAGTGTATTTACAAAAAGCAAAGGATGACCTGAGGGGATCACTTTTTCATAAATTCTTTAACACTCTATGCAGGACAACCTACACAGCCTTGCGACCATTACAGGCTTATCACAAACCCTACTCACACCACTCAGTAGGATTTGTACTTTATGAGGGTCTTTAAAAAGCACCCTGAAGTCTTGATCGAGGGTCTTTAAAACATTGTGCCCACAGGATTTGTGATTTATGAAGGTCTTCAAAAAGCACCCTGAAGCCTTGATCGAGGGACTTTAAGCATTGTGCCCACAGGGTCTGTGTATTATGAGGGTCTTCAAAGAGCACCCTGAAGCCTCAATCGAAGGTCTTTGATCAAGGGTCTTTTAAAGCATTGTGCCCAGTGGATTTGTGATTTATGAGGGTCTTCAAAGAGCACCCTGAAGCCTTCATCGAAGGTCTTCAAAGCATTGGGCCTGGAGGGAAGAAACCTTATAGTATATCGGATTTCCTCCTCCGGGTCCTACAGTACAAAGCTACAAAACAGTGTGCAACTAAAGAGTTTCACCTGGAATTTAGAGGAAAACGAAGCTAAAATAATACTCTGTCCGGAAATAATTGTCCTAGTTTTTGGCATTTTTTTTTTCCGACATAATCGTCCTAATTTTTTACTTAGAACTTGAGTCCTGTCCACGTCAAACGGGGCGGACAATGAGAGTGACATAAAAGCTACATACTACTATTAACGATAGACCATTTTTCAAGTACAGAGCCAAAAAACTAGGACACTTACTTCCGGACAGAGGGAGTGCCGAAATAATACCGCATAAATGTACGAGAATGTTGACATTGTTTGGCAAGTTGTTGCAAGAGTATCTAGGTAGGAAAAGAAGATAAAAAATATCAGGTGTATACCTGGAGTGATTACTGCGCTTCCAATGGGACACCGGACTCCTCTTGAAACCTCGGGAACCTTGAAGCAAGCATCAAGCAACTTTCTGCCAGCAGCTCGGTGAATGGCACCATCCACCCCTCCTCCACCAAGCATCATCTCGTTGGCGGCATTCACGATGGCATCAGTCTTACCGTCCTTGAACCACTTGGTAATATCACCACGGTGAAGGACCAGCGAGCATGGTCCTGTCAAGTGGAACCACTCACCTCTCCGATTCTCCACTTCCTCCTTTTTATCACCATCATCAAGTTTCTCTTCCTCCTTTTTGTCACCATCAAGTTTCTCTTCCTCCTTTTTGTCATCATCAAGTTTCTCTTCCTGCTCAACAGCCCGTTGGTCCTCCTCGGGGACATCATCACACTTTATGTCAATGGCGTCCATCCCTTCCTCCTTTTTCTCGTCATCAAGTTTCTCCTCCTGCCCAACAGCCCGTGGGACATCATCACACCCACTGTCAATATCCACTTCCTCCTTTTTATCGTCCGCCACTTTGCTATCTACTTCGTCAAGTTTCATCTCCTGCCCCATCGCCATTTTCTTCTCTGGTACAAAAAACCACACATTGTCAATGTCGGGTATTGAATCGACAGCAGATTAAATACACCATTGTATTTGAATATGCAAAATACATCATCGTATTTCAATACAAGAAACAGATTTGATGTAGAAATGAACCGAGGAGAAAAATGAGACAAAAGGTAGATAGAATTCAAATGGACACGACATTCGAAAGCTGGAATGTATGAAGAAGATGTCCTAGTGCTGGAAAATTTGTAGGATGTTTAGGAAGACCGAATTGGAAGCCCGTTCTACTTCTATATTAAGAATGAACGATACCTCTCTGCAAATCTGCATAACTACAGGGACAGTAGTAGTATAGAGGACCCGCTGTGCAGACTCAGCGTTATATAGGGTATGGCAGACGATTAAGTTCTTTCTAAACTATAGAAACCCCTGGTGTATAATAAAAACCAAAGGTCAATGAGATCAACCTTTTTCGTAATCTTTTTATGAGAACCTGCACATGCACACCCTTTCCAGCCTTACCGCAAACCCTAATCCCTCTGCTCGCTCTATAGGGTTTGAGATTTACGAGGGTTTTAAAAAAAACACCTTTTTCGTAATATTTTCATGAGGCCCTAACCAGGACAGCGTGCACAGCTGTTCCAGCCTCACCACAAAGCCTATTCATGCTGCTCTGTAAGATTTATGCCCTCGAGGATTTGTGGTTAACGACGGTCTTCAAAGAACACCCTGAAGCCAGGATCCCGGGTCTTCATTTACAGGGGTCCTAAAATCATCGGGCCATGTAAAGCTAACTCCAGCTTCATAAGCAAGGAACATAGAAAATGGAAAAATCCTTGATCCACGGTGGAAAAAAAAGTCGGAAGAGAAACCTATAATTCCTAAACCCTTTCCTAATTGAAACTCACGCCAAACCCCAAGGTTTGAAAAGGCTGGCTCACACACACAAACCCTAGCTCCACGTCAAAGAACATCAATAAGGATCCATTTGCATCCCAACAAAAAAAAAAAAAAAAAAAAAAAAAAGAAGAAGTAAAGAAGCAGCAGCGAATTTCATCATACCTCGAGATTCGTCTCCTGCAGGTGATGCAACAATGCCCACGCTGAAGCGTCGTCGGTGCAAACAGAAGTCGCGACTCTCTCTTTCACTCCTGCACAAAGGAACCGAGCTCCACTTCTTCTGACGACGTAGTAATGGAACGAACGAAATTTGAGGAAACAGCCCCGCCGTGAGCTTTGAAACCCTAAGAATCATGAGCACCGATTTGCGACATTGCTCACACAAATGCAAATTGCTGAAAGAAACACAACAAGGTCTGCACCAACACCTCTTTTAACCCTAATTCGCAACCCTCTCGATCCCAGTCTGCTTTGAGAGAATTTTGAAAGCGGAAGAAGTAAAGGGAGGAAAAGGCTTGCATGTCCAGGGACCTTGGCATACAGAACGAGGCCCACGTCACCTTCAACCAATCACAAGATGACATGTGGCACTTAAATTTTTTGGAAACTTCAGCGTTGTGGTGAAGTAGAGATGGTGTTGGTGGTGGGAATACCGAAGGTGGAGGGGGAGGGGGAGAGTTTTTTACATGTAAATACTAAAAAGATTGAAAAATTGAGATTTTTTTTCATGAAAATATTTTTTTTATTGTGAATAAAATAAATTCAAGATCATTTGTGAATATTCTTTCTATTTTAAAATACATTTTCAACATACATTGTAACTCCACTCATTTTTAGTGATTTGTGACATCATTATCAATTACTTTTATGTCACTTTGTATAAGTGGGTCATAGATCTTAATGTTGTCAAAACTTTGGCTTGTTGAATGAGCAATCATTGGTATCATGCTCATCAAGTAAATGCAAAAATTGGTGATAAGTATCTAATTGAGAGAGGAAGTCATTGATCGTGTCAAGGAATAGTATATATTGGCCACAAAACTTTAATTGCTTAGGTGAACAAAGGTTTTTTGATTTAGAAGCTTATGCACTTTTTGTAGTCTTTCTACAATATTAGTTGCAGAAAGATTATGAGTGAACAATGTTTTTCTATTGCACTTACAATTGTTTTGACAAGATGCCCAATGCCCAATGCCAAAGTTAGATGCCCACTGCCCAATGCAAGCAACTTGTTGAGTCAATTGATGGACCCAAGTTAGAAACTAAAACTGCTTTTTTCAAGACAATCATAAAAACTAATGCAAAATTAGGTGTGGGAGAATCAAGCACCTTGAATAATATGACTCAGTTTTGGATACAAATGTCCATCTCATAAACTTGTTTGAATACATAAAACTTGCAAATATTGCTATTGCTTGTGTATTGGGTAGTATTGAAGATAAGTGTACCTTTTATACTCTTGTTTTATAAAACCAGTTAAGATTAGAGTTTTACAAAATAAAATATTTCTTTACCAAAAGGCATTCAAAAAATGGTAGAACACTTGTGCAAGGTTGGGCAACAATGCATAGAGGCACTTTTGTTCATGATTTGAATCATATGTAGCATCCAAACTATCAATTTAACAACTACTATAACTAAGATTGTGAAAGGATCCAACTTCCCTTTATAAAAACTCAAATTGGTTTTCTTGGAAATTAATTTTCTCATACAAGAACTATTTGAACTATCTATTAGCCCCTAAATGACAGAGGGGTATGGGCAAAACCTAGATGTGTTATAAAATGTTGCTTCTGCAACTGTGATGAAGTTTGGTCCAAAAGAGAAAATGAGAAGCATGATGTTTAGTAATTATTTGTACGGTCAAACTTTCAAAAAATGTTTTAAGCACTCATTTAATGAATATAGAAGCATCTGCCATTTAATATTCACTAAACTTACAATTTGTATTTTTAGAATTTGAAATTCGGTATGATTGGTTAAAACTAGACATTCTATTCTAAAATCGAAAAAAAGCAAAAATTTCAAATGAGAGAACATCATTACCTTCCCAAAATAGACAGTTTTGTAACACTAGGACAATGTTGAGGTGTTTGTCTTTGAAAAATTCCTTAGTGAGCCTCAATATTGCAAATGAAATGCATCAAACAACACTAGAACGTGATCTCTATCCCCAATTTTGACAAAAAATCAAAACTTGAAAATGTCATTTCTTGACCAAGGGCAGTCACTGCTGTTTGGGCTGCGACTAGAAAATGGTCGATCGGTCACTTAGGGTTAGCGTCCGTTTGTCAAAAGGAGATGATTGAAATTTAATGTGTTTGCCAAATATTAGATGATGAAAATTGCATTTGTTCACCCAAGACAGATGATGGGATGATCATATACACCAACTCTACACTAAAAATGACATTTTTTTGAGACATTCAAGGATTAGTGAATCAAGTAAAGTTTACGATAAGGAATAAGTGATCAAATTTCCATTTGATAACAATATTTCAAGAATCAAGACAACTGCTGATTGAGATAATCAAAAAAGTCACATCTAGAGAGTTTTGAGAAGTGCCCAAGTCAACTGTCAGCTTCTTGAGATTGACCCTATCAGTGCAAAATACAACACAAATTCATAGCTCAGATGAACCGTTACAGATAAACAAAGGAACATACAGTGGATAAGGATGTACAGTAGGGAATGGACAACTTGAAAAGCTTTCTACCTGGCCAAATTGAGTGAAGATGATGGTAAAAGCATCTCCACCAGCAACTCTGAATTGCACTCTGAGGTCATCCAAAAATTTCAGAGCTTACTATGTAGTTCCCCAACCAGCATCACACAATTAAACTCTGAAAATAGTAAGTAAACCACTCACAATTCACCATGCATGGATAGTACAATCACGATGTGCAATTAAGAAGAGAAGATACACTAGCTTGAGTGGTTTTGAGGGCCCCAACCTCGGTTACATTATCCATTGTCATACTCATTCACCAACCCATGCACATCCATTTTTCCAGAGGCAGAGAGATATCCAGAGTGCTGGTGGAGATGCTCTAACAATACAGAAAGATAGAAGCACAGTCAACCCAAAAAAATTAGATCAACGATTGTTAGTTTCAGGCTACAGATCACTGATGTTTGCAAGATGATAATCCATGCAGATCAGATTTCAGGAAACTGATCTTGATGGGAGAAAATATAGTGAATTTTGGATACGTTCAGTTGAAAATCTAAGGAGCGCGTTTTCGGAACAATGTCCGATATATCACACTCATTATTTTGTAGTACCAGTAGAAGTTCATCACACCCAAGCTTGTAGGTGCAAGTAGCAGGAACGTAAATCCAATTGTGTGAAGAAGCTTCGCCTGTCAAATGCAAGGAAAAAAATCAATATTCAGATGCAACTTCTGTACTTCAGTAAACCTCAACATACTCAGAATTTCAATATTGACGGATAGAAAGCCTTTGAACTGCACAAATGGTCAGATATGGTAGCATTCAAAATGACATAATAGGAGTCCCAAGGGATGCACTCGTGGGCACAATAATTTATACCTTCGACTGAGCCGCATTGAATCATAATTTAATGGATGCTTCAAGAGCTAATGCGAATGCTTCAATGTGTAGGCTTTCAGAGGGGGCGCTACAGAAGGTACAAAATGATTTAAAATCAAAATGGTATGTACAAGACAAGCTTCTCACCTGGTCAAAATGAGTGTAAAGATGATGGTAACAATACAGAAAGTTGATCACACGAACTATCTGCAAAAGCCAACAAACCTCAGAAGTTGCAACGATCGTACTTCCCCTCCCAGAAAGAATATCAAACACTTCCCAGCTGAAAAGAGAAGATCATTCCAATCATCGCTCGAGGCATTGCACCGACGCTTGCAATATAATTTTCTAGCTACATTACAAAGGCTCTTCGAGAATCAATAGAAGCGTAGGCAGAGTACATACCAGCCACAAAAAGGCAGTGAATGCTCCATTATAGGTGTAAGCATCACTATCTTTGAGACCCATCATGTTCAAGTACCTGCCATCGGAAACGTTGTTTAACGATGCATCCAAGCTTCTAAAAACTTCGTTACCTAGGAGAAACTTCCAAACTCCAATACAATTTGACAGCAGAGCTACACAACATACGATGCAGCTATACTCACCCAGTGGGGTGCTCATATAACTTCACACGTCCCCTAGAGCAACACAAAAATCACCAGAAATGGGAACGCGTCAATACTACAAAACGATGAGGAGAGATGGGAATATGTACCAGCGCAGATTGATGAAAGGTGTAGTACACTCCGACAGAAGGACAATGTACATGTACAAGTGAGCATGTCCAGAGTGCACGGCTAAAATCAATGATATCATTGACACCAAATGATGAATAATCTGGCAACCACAGACCAACCATGATAAAGAAAAGCAAACAAAACGTACAGCACAACCACCGTATTTCTACAATCTCAAAAATTCGAAAGATGGTGAAAGTTGCTCAAAAAATTAACAGAGAACTTTCTCAAAATCTTCTGCTGATCATGTTTATTCTTTCTCAAAAAAAAATTCTAAATGAATGAGATTAAGGTAGGAGAGACTCACAAATTCGTAGCCTCCTAAAATCGGGTAAAATGCAAGAACCATTCCCAAGTCTGCGATGAAATACCCACAAGAAAACTGTACATGCAGACCACAATAATTCACCAAACCATGAGTTCAATAGCAAATGGCATGCAGAACGTTCCATTTACAAGACATCAGATTTTCAAACACAAACCATAACCTTGAAGGTTAAGAATATGCAAGCAAGAGAACGGACACCCTACCCCAAGGCCGAACTGAGAGAGGATCGAGCTCCGGTAAATAACAGGCCCATACGGAGCAGAATCTAGAAATACGTCGCTGATATACAACAAATAAAATGCGATGGCAGATGATACCAAAGCATGAGCTGTTGAGAAGGACCTGCAAATACACAAATAAAGGACGATCAGCGAGGTCTCGCCAGGGTTCAGGGCTCCAGCAAGCACATTTAGGCTGTGTACGCTGGATAATATTCCTGAATGCTCCTAATTCGCAACCAGGAATCTTCAGTACTTGTCAATCTTAGAAAGTAAAGTGATTTTGAAAGAAAAAGAATCACATGATCTAAGGAAAAAAACCAAGTGACGATAAATATTATAGCTGAAGCGAGAGCTGAAGAAAAAGAGTGAATGTACAAGTTCTGCAAATTAAAGCCAAATATTATGTAAAGATTAGTGCTGGCATGCTGCACATTCCATGCCTCACAATGAGTCTTTTGAATATCATATCCTACCTAGAGAAATGATAAGGTTACCTAACTAAGACTTGAAAGGATTTGGAATTTTTTATTGTTGGATCAGACCACCGGGGTCATCAAAAATCATTCTTCTCCAACGACATGTTCTCACCTTGAAACAATAGAGAGAGTAGTTAGTTTGTACAGACGAAAAGAAAAGCATACCTATTGTTCCATTCCACTTTGTCCGTTTTTGTGAGCTTGTTGTAGCCTGGGAATACGACTGGGCTTAGTGCTTTTGAAATATCGAACACCTGAAAGCATCCAACAACCGAAAATAAGAGTTAAGATACGAAAGGCTACACAAACCCTGACAGGTAACATAGCTTCGATCACTCTTTGGAAATCATTGAACCCGTAAACCTTATTAAAGTTGCCAAAGTGACTACAGCGGTCTACTGCAGAACAAGAAACACGTACATATAAATCGAGAGCTCCTCGGCTTTGAACAAATGAGTATAAAAGATTGGAGTGAATGAAAAACCTACATATTTAATAGTGAGAGAAACGTACGAGCTTACAAAACACAATGCCAGACAGCGCCGAGCCAAACCAGAGTGCACGTTCCCCAGCAGCACTCCATTCACCTAATAGCCTGTCCATGTCATCATGAAATGGAACTGCTCTTTCTAGAGTCATCGTGTTCGTCACCGGGTTGATGAACCCTGGGATCATCATTTTTCTCACTTTCGGTGCGGACGATGCTTCAGTTCAGTACATGAAATACTTATCTGAAAGGTGCGCAGCGTCTGGTCTCTAAATTCCAAGACCTGCACGAAAGACAGATGACGGCATAAATTCTTGCTCAGAAGATGCAAGACTACAAAAGTAGCGAAATAGCAACCATAATAGTAACAGGTCCAATGTTAGCTCAAAGATGTCATTCTACTGGTTTCGCTGCCTTGCAACAGACGCACAGCAAGATACAACACTCACACACCTGCATTTCCATTCCAGCCTACAAGCACTCGGTAGTCACAAAAAGTTTCAAGTTACGTCCTTACCAACGTTCAAGACAGCATTCCGGTCCTGGCTTCTGAAAGGTTTATCAACAGAGTAAAATACTATCCGCTTCGGAACGGATGAGTTTATAAGTTGTCTGCTCGACAAACGGACCTCATCTGCAGTTGCTACGTCACTGCGACGTAGTTCTTGAGATGGTCGCAGCTGTACTGCAAACCTCCACAAATGCAACAGACTGTCCAGCTACCATCTGACACAAGCCAAGAGGAGACTCAGGTAGTTCAGTCGTCCGAAAACGATTGAAGAAATCTCAATCTGAATACAACCAGCTCCTCGCCTCATCAATACAAGTCCGGTAAGAACAAGAACAAGAACTCAATGTGTCATCGTCGACATCCTGGACCTGGCTAAAAAACTTTATCCTGCGGTTTAGGGTAAAGTTTTTTAGCCAGGTCCAGGATGTCGACGATGGCTAACAAACTTTATCCTGCATCGTAACTTTTTTAGCCATCATCGACATCTAAAGTTTTTTAGCCAGGTCCAGGATGTCGATGCACGCGGAGACCTCGCGACGGAGACATGTAAACCAGCAGCCACTGAATCTACCTGCCGTGATCTGACATACTTTTGATCATTCAAGCTTAGCATTGATTATTGTCAGGAACACGACAGTACCTTTATCAAAAATCCAGAAGCACATCATAACCTCAATTACCAAATTAACTGCAAAATAAGCTCACTGCAGTGAGTGCCAGACTATACCGTATCAAAAATGCGGTATCGTGTTAAGCAAAATATGAGCTCTCGGAGCCATAATAAAAACATCTTCATCTCTCCACTTGCTATCAACGGGAGACATGTAGACCTTATCACAAACCCTAGAATAGCGGCCTTACCTATGGAGTGGAGTGGAGTGGATCTTCATAAATCACAAACCCTACGGAAACGGCGAGTCAGTTCACTACATTGTTGATAGGAATTCCAAACAAATAGAAGATCCACCTCACAATTATGTTAATTAACCAAGATCCACCGCTAAAAGTACTGCCGGACGCCATTAACACGAAAGCTAACGAAATTGACAAGCGTTCAACTAATTTTGTTATCAATGCAGCTGACCGATATTAACAACCTAACGGACCTAATTTATGTTGCCTGGCTGGTTTCCACCATCGTCTGCTGAAGTGAGCCGCCTGCCTCTCCGTCTTCGTCAACTCTGCACTGAAAAACAACACAATGCTCGTGCTGCAGAAAATAATATTGAATCTCTTTACAATGAGCAATTTTCTTAATAAAATGTCTGCCGCGCCATTGCGAAGGAGGTTTCGCACCATCACCGTCTGAAACAGAGCTCTCATCGGAATCAACACGACGGCGACGGCGACGGTGGAGATGAAGGCGTGACGACGGTGTGACGACGGTCATGGTCAACTGTCGTCACAGGCGTTGCGTGTAACTTGAGGGCCCATTACTCAGTGGGGTCAGTGTTGTACTTCGAATTGTCACCTTTCATATGAAAGGTTCAATCCTTTTTCAAAATAATAAAATCTTCATTTTTTTAACACCTGTTGTTCATTAAGAATTCGGTCATGTGTATTTTTCGTCATTGTTTGGTGTGAAATTTGATGAAGTGTCCAAGAGTTTGGTGAGAAATTTGATGAAGTGTCCAAGAGTTTGGTGAGAATATATTAAAAATCGAATTATAATTTATGGTACAAAAGTTATGGCCAAAATATCATTTTATATGGGAGGGAAGGCAACCTAGCCGGAGTTGCTTTGATTTGAAAAAGGGAAAAATTTGGCATTGGAGGACTGTTTTGGATATACTACATCCCTCCAATACCTTTGAAAATCAACACACACATAGTTAACACAATCTTCTACATAATAAATAATTTTCATGAAAATTTAGTGCCAAAACTATACAACAAGGGCAATCGAAGCCTATTGCAAACTATGGACAAGACTCGGAAAAAAAAAACTAGTCTACTTTACAAGTCAATATTTTTGCAATTTATGCAATCAAATGGTTTGAGATTTTTAAACATATTCTTTTGGTAACCTAACACAAGACTATATGATTGAAATTGGAATTTAAAAAAAAAAAAAATTGGTCCATTGACTAAAATGGCAACTTTGAGTGGTATTTTTAGAAAAACATAGTCATGTAACCTTAGGAATTAGCGCACATGATGCTAATACAAATGGGCTCTGAAAACTCAAGTAATAAAAATATTTATTTGTTAAAAATTAAGCATAGAATAAGGGTGAAAGCATGAAAAAGTGTACTACCTCTAACTATTATGACCATTCAACAATGCAGGGTTCAAAAATACATTATAAATTCGAATTTCATAAAAAAATAAATAACAATAAAATAAAACACCTATTTTTTATAAAGTCTTCCAAAAACATTTGAGAAAATGATCTTCAATAAGTAGTTATAAATTTTTTATTGACGTAGAAGTGGCCAAAATTGAAAACGTAGTTACGTACAATCAACAAAGTTGATATAAAACAAGCAAAATGTATATCAAAACATATTTTTTTCTACTTTCTTTTTGGACAAGGGCCTCAATTTGATCATTATCTCAAAGGTCATAAAAATTATATTTATGTTGAGTGTATTTAAGGCCATCAATTTTGCAACCGAGATTGGATTTAGGCATTCATTTTCAAACACTACTTTTTGTAAACTTTTTTGAAGATTTTGTTCTGAAAATTTGGGTTCAAGTACCTATAAGAACTCTAAAGGGCTTCATGAAATTAAAACCAAAATACAATACATTTTTATATAAATTTATGGCCTTTGACCAAAACAATTATGATTTTAGTATAGCAGACTAACTTTTTGGTTCAATTTTTCATGCTTTTACCCATAAACTTCACTCACATTCAATAAACCAACAAAATATGTTTTAAATTTCAAACAACAATGAATATATAGCTTGAAGCTTATATCATTTTTCCAAGTTTAAATATCAACAATCTATTAATATGATCAATTTGAATCTATATTCAACTCAACTATTGTGTGATAGTTCACACTACTTTGAATATCTAAGATTTTTTTTACTTATATATATATATATGTATATATATATATATATATATATATATATATACACACACACACACGCACACTCTCCATCGGAATGCTGTTATCCTAAACTTCAACATGTGTCAACCTAGTGTAACACATGCCATGCACGCACACACGCACGATCTGCACAATAAATCAGTTGTTAAAACTATTGTATGGGACTCAGACATGGGCTAATCTAGCAAAATTATATCACATAAAGTGTATTGATTGATTCATGTACATTTTGTTGAATACTCATGTTCTCTCAAATTCATTTGAAAAACATAACATTCTTTAGCAGCCCCATTATTCAACTTTGGAAATTAGCATCACATGCCAGAAACGTTGCAAGAATTGTAATCTGTTGGAGAATAAAAGCCATCTTTCGCTAAAGATGGCTTGGCAGCTCAATAAACTTCTATTTTTTTAATAGTTTCTTCATGTTCCACATCATCAATTCACTATTCAGATGTTGATTCATTGCACAAGCAAAAGGGTGTGTTGCAATACTAGTTAACCCTTTGACGCGCCTGTGTCCATATAATGGCCGACGAACAAATTGCAACCTTTCTCAACACTACATCCCGTACAATTTTTTCATCCATCCAAATTTGTCTTGGTTCTTCTGCTAGTTGACTATCATTTGTACAATATGGATATTCAAAATAAGATATTTTGATTTTTTGAAAAACAACACGATTGGTTTATGTCAAGTTTCATTCTTAGTTCAAAAAGTGAGACCTTAAACATGATTTTCCAAAACAAGTAGAATCAAATAATGGAAACCATACCATCTTGTAGTGCATGTTATTTCAATTTCATTACAATATTTTATAAAAAAAATTGTTTTAATTTAAGATTTTTAATAAAATTTTAAAAGAAAACCTTGCAAAATTAATTAATTTTTTTTAATAAAGAATATAATGAATCCAACTGTACATATGTGATCTTCACATTGACATTTACAACTTTTTTTTTACATCAACTCCATTTTTGTTTTTCATGAAACATTTTATAACGATCTCTGAAAACAGTGTTGAATGGGGACGTTAAAGGGTTAAAGAATGTTATGAATATGATATCGTTGAGTTTTGGGTAGTGATTTTTACAAGTATTGTAAATTCATAGGTCAATTAGCCCTTTGACGCGCCAATGTCCATATTATGGACGCTAGATGATTTCTGACGTGTCCCTTCACCACATACGTTGATGTTTTTCATCCATTCAAAATTCTCTTGATTCTTGTGCTAGTTGACTACCATTTGTACGGTATGGATCTTCAAAATAAGATAATGTGAATTTTTGAAAAATAACAAAAGTGGTTTATGTCAAGTTTCAACTTAGTTAAAAATGTGAGACCTTAAACATGATTTTCCATAATAAGTAGAATCAAATAATGGAAACCATACCATCTTGTAGTGCATGTTATTCCAATTTCATTACAATTTAAAAAAAAAAGAAGTGTTAATTATGGATTTTAAATTGAATTTGAAGAGAAAACCTTGCAAATTAATTAAAAAATATTGATAATAAATATGATGAATTCAACCGTACAGATGTTATCTTCACATTGACATTTACAACTCCATTTTTATTTTTCATCAAACATTTTATAATGAATCTTTGAAAACAGTGTTGAATCGGGACGTTAAAGGATTAGACCACTGATTTTTTTGGGACAAAATTCAACAAGATTCTCCATAAGATCCTCCCTAATAAGTACAACTTATGAAGAACCGGGAGCCTGGGATCTCAAGTACCCTCAAAACAGCACTGGTCAATCCTGCTATGATTCTGATGGTACTTTGGACTTGGTGTAATTTATTCATGCTGGTCACTGATGTAAGTCACTTTTAACTGCCCACTGTACCGTACGTTAGGGTAAGATTCACACTGCCTGGTTTTGAAACTGAATTTCCAAGTCTCCCTAAACCAATCACAAGAAGATATACTTTTTAAATGAATTAATTTATCAAAACTGATCATGACATAGGTAGTAATGTCAGACATGCTGTTACAATATGGAGTACTGGTGCAACCAAGTACACAATTTATTGTTCCTTCCATTATTTAGCATGGGTAGGGAATTAATATCACATTCCGAATGACATTTATTAAAGATCCATTCATACACATTCATACAGAAAAGAAAACAAATGCAGACGAAAAAGAAAAAGATGGAGGCAGTGGGAAAATGAAAAAGATTGATGCAGCCAAAAAATAGAAAAGTTGATGCGACTGGGCAACTGAAAAGGAAAGGAGATCGATGCAGTTGAAAAATCAATGCGACCAAAAAAGAAAGAGATCAATATTGTAGCCGAAAAAGAAAAGAGATCCATGCAGCTGAAAAAAGGAAAAACATTGATGCAATAGGAAATGACGGAAAAATATTGATGCAGTTGAAAAGTAAGGGGTTATGATGCATATCGAGTGCACAATGTGATATTGTTGCCTGAGTGCCATAGACACAAGTGTTGGAATGTGGCTTTGGGTGTGTGACATGCACCGTAACCCGACGTGAGGATGAAAAAGGGAATTTCCACCGGTTCTCCTCCAGTTCCCAAGGTGGCAGGGAGTAACGCGGTGTTGTAGAATGGAATACACTAAGGAAATTTTCATCCAAGTGCTTAACGAAAAGATCGATGCAGCCGAAAATGAAAAGAGATCGATGCAACTGTTAAAAGCAGGCCATTCTTTTTCTGCCTATTTCACGTTCATCTTAGATTGGAGAGTCTGCAATCATAGAAAAACTAGCAGAGGGTGTCGATTATGCTTATTGATATGCCGATTCGGTAGAATGGCTGCTTGACAACGTGCATATACTGACGCATTCTGCAACGCGTGCGGCTACAGGTCTCGCCCTGTTGAGCTTGACCTACAGCCGCTTGCATGGCAGAACTCACCGATATATGCGCGCTCTCTATTACAAAAATGAAAAGAGATCAATGCAGCCGAAAATGAAAAGAGATTGATGCAGCCGCAAATGAAAAGAGATCGATGTAGCTGAAAAAGATGAAAGACGTGAGGCAGGCGAAAAAGAGAAGGAACGACGATTGCAAAAAAGAAAAGGAACGACGCAGGCGAAAAAGAAAAGGAACGACGAAGGCAAAAAAGAAAAGGGACGCAGGCGAAAAAGAAAAGGAACGACGAAGGCAAAAAAGAAAAGGAACGACGCAGGCGAAAAAGAAACGATGAAGTCGAAAGGAAAAGAAACGAGGGGGATTCCCAGAAGCTTCGTCTCCGTCTCTGTCTGTGGAGGGCGGCAACGGTTGGAGAGCGCTGCAGTCTATTCTTCTTGACCATTCTTCAGATCTGCGCACGCTGCAAATTATTGCTTCCGATTCCTTCGCATCGTTGTGTTCCTTGCCGCCATAGCCATGAGTACTCGTCACCCGGAGATTCTGTGGGCGCAGCGGTCTGACAAGGTGTACCTGACAGTGGAGCTTCCCGATGCCAAGAATGCGCAAGTCAAGTTGGAGGAGGACGGCCGGTTCACGTTCACGGCCACGTCCAAGGACGCCAAGTATGAGACGGAGCTTCAGTTGTATGGCCGCGTGAAGGTGGACAAGAGCAAGATCAACGAGGGCCGGCGCCACACGTTTTGCATCATCGAAAAGGAAGACAAAGCGTGGTGGCAGAGGTTGTTGAAGAAGGAGGGGAAAGCCCCGCCGTTTGTCAAGGCTGATTGGAACCACTGGATTGACGAAGACGAAGAGGACGACGCTTCCAAGAACGACCAGGATTTCAACATGTCGCGTGCCATGAATGAGTACCCGGATTTGGAGCACCAGACGGACAGTGACGACGAAGATGACTACGACGACGCGCCAGATGTGTCCAAGGCCGAGGTGTAAGCTGTTCGCTCCTTTTGACATAAGCATGGAAAATCAAGTTGAGCCTGCCAGTATTAATCAAACCCTAACAATTTGAGAATGTTAATTATTTTGCTCGTGGTTACGATTGAAGAACTACGATGCAAGGTGAGTGGAACAATTTTTAATTATGTCTCTGTTACAAATTGTAACCGAAGAATGTGTACAGCAGGAACCGGGTGACATTGAAAAATAATCCAATATTATAATTAAATTCTTGATTATGAAAGCACGTTTCTCGATCAATTTTCTTTTTACCATATAGAAATATAACTACGACGACGATCCTGATGTAAGCTGGTCGCACCTTTCGATCTTTGATCTTCGATTATTGGTATAAGTTGAGTCTCGACACGGTGAATTAATCAAACCCTAATAACATGAGAGTATTAATTTTCGTAGTTATTTATGAAGAACGACGATGCAAGGTGAGTCCAACAGTTTTATTAAGTCTGTTAAACTGGAGAATGTGTACAACGACAATCGGGTGACATTGAGAAAATAATCCATTATTATAATGAAATTCTTGGTTCTGAATGCACTATTCTTCATCAATTTTCTTGTTCCCAGAGGAATGTGAAAATCCAGAAAGCAGATGAAATATCCTGTTTTTGGATTTGATCAGCCATTCAAATATATTTCTCGAACAGCTGGGAGACTTGTGTGGTACTAGTGTCATGTAAAACGTGGAGTATGGCTGAAGAATTTGAAAGAGATGGCCTGATGAGAGGATCAAGCTTTTCTCTTTGATGCATTCGATAGCTGCAGAACATTGTGGAATCCAATGTCCATCACTAATTTAAAAAAATCTTTTTGGTTATCTGTAACCCTTGTGTTAAATGCCAATGCTATACATATACATTGAGTTAAAAGATCAGATGCAAGAAGACGACAAAACAAAAGGCAGCTTACATGAGTTTGATTTCGTGCTGTCACATACCTCCTGATCGTTTCCATGTGGGTCAGGAGGATTGGCCTACACGAAACTTCAATCATGAGTTCATGACGAAACATCATATGAGTAGAATTTGAATCTGATTACGGTATCCTGTAAAGAAGCATAAGAAGCATACACTGCACCAGAATGAGTCTTTTCTTAGTGGTAAATGTTCACTTGGTGAGTGGAACTGGTCACACAAGATAAAGTTGGTTTTTGTCTTATGTGACCGGTTACACTCACCTAGTGAGAAGTGACCATTGAGAAAATACTCATTCTGCCGTAGTGATACTTGTGTCAAGGGACATGTAACCTGCTGAGCCACATTAAATGCTAAGACCGAGGATGCACAAATATAGAATTTGGTTGTGGAAATTAGAAAAAGCAAATTCAAGCAAGTTAGCATAGGATGTACTTTTTTCCAAACTGGAGTTGCTAACCCCTAAAGGACTGAAGTGTTTTTCCTCTAAAAAACTCCAAAAATACTCCAATGCTGCCATTTTTACTCCCCCATGAAAAAAATTCCAGAAAAATGCTATTTTTTACCTTTTAACCGTAAGATCTTGTCCTAAACTACTTGAAAAACATACAGAACAAATTTCGTTGATTTTGACCGCACGGATTGCAAGATAATTGCGTTTGATGGCAAAAAACATCCCAAAAAAACACATGGATTGCCCGAAAATTTCAGATGCGTTTGACCATGGCTACATCAAAAAAACCTCACTACATAAACTTGTCGCACTTCACTTTCACATTCTATATGATGTTACTTAGTTGTGTACCAATTTTCGTTGCGTTTGGACATGTTTAGAATGTTGAAGAACACCTTGCACTTGTTGGGGGTTTAAAAGTTCATAAATGACTCTTTGTTTTTGGAATTGCAATATTTTCGACTTTCTTTAATTAAAATACGAATTCGAGCGGTGAAACATAAGTACATTCCACCCTTCATAGAATGGCGAAAAGAATTTGAAAAAAATTAAATCTCCAAGTTTTAGAAGACCTGTAGCATATTTTCTAAGAATTTTGGGGGTTAGGGGGGAAAGAAAGGGTGGAGGAAGGGAATCGAAGTGCCACCTCACCCAACCCATTCCAATGTTCATGATCCCACTAACTCTCAAGGTGTACTACCACGTGGCAGCCCTTCATTGGACAATTTTTATTTTCTATTAATACGTTTTAAATTTTATTTTTATTTTTTAATTTACAAAAAAAAGAAATATATATTTTAATTATGAAATTGAACTTTTGATTTAAAATAATAAATTTCAGTATAAAATAATAAAGTTTTATTTATAAAAATTTAATTTTTTAAAAAAAAATATATTATTTTAATTTTTTTTTAATGAGTTTGGGAAATGGGGTGATCTTTTGCCCCCCATAGTCCACCCCATTTTCCACATTCCGCCCATCTTGTTGCCGCCCCCCCTCCAAAATTCAACTATTTCTATACTGCTCCGCTGTCCTTTCTCCCGAAAAAAAAAACATTTCTCCTCATAACTTTCACATACGGTGTTGGAATTCAAAAAATAAAAATAAAAAATCCCGTTTTCGTGGTACATTGGAGAATCCACTATCAAATTTCTTTCAAAATTCGATTAAAAATGTGTTCACCGGAACCTACCGGTTCTCTAAATGTCCTAGTTAGGACACTTGGTCCTTTAGGAGTTAACATAATCTCAACTACAATTGTGCATACGCAATCCACTAGTGTACTTTTTCACATAATCCCCAGCCAACCAATGTTGCGTTGGTTTTCAAGGCTCTTCCCTTATGGGAGAACCCACGCCTCACATGTTTAACCTCACAGAGCTGACCTCATAGGGTCAGCCTTTGAGGCGTGAATCGCTGGCTGACCCAGGGATTATGCCGGGCGAAGTCCTCTTAGTCGTGCTACCCTTATGGGAGGCCCTTTTTGTCGATTGGGCAAAGCCATCCCTCCTCAACAAACTTCACATAAAGAAGGCCCTCTTGATTAGGCCCCTCCTTTTTTTAGACATAAGAGCATCTCCATTAGAACTTTGCAAAACAAACAAACTCTGAAGAACACATATAGTCATTTTCGATGTTACTTCCCCAACAACAAATTACTAGTTCACCTGGGATTTCATCTTCTATGATCCAATCATGTGGGTGAAAGCACGAAAAACTGTACCAAAAAGTTAGTGTGCTATACTAAAATCATAATTGTTTTGGTCAAAGGCCATAAATTTATATAAAAATGTATTGTATTTTGGTTTTAATTTCATGAAGCCCTCTAGAGTTCTTATAGGTATTTGAACCCAACTTTTCAAAAAAAAATCTTCAAAAAAGTTTACAAAAAGTAGTGTTTGAAAATGAATGCATAAATCCAATCTCGGTTACAAAATTGATGGCCTTAAAGACACTCAACATAAATATAATTTTTATGACCTTTGAGATAATGATAGAATTGAGGTCCTTGTCCAAAAAAATAGTAGAAAAAATATGTTTTGATATACATTTTGCTTGTTTTATATCAACTTTGTTGCTTGTACGTAACTACTTTTTCAATTTTGGCCACTTCTACGTCAATAGAAATTTTATAACTACTTATTGAAGATCATTTTCACAAATATTTTTGGTAGACTTTATAAAATAATAGGTGTTTTATTTTATTGTTATTTAATTTTTTACGAAATTCAAATTTATAATGTATTTTTGAACCCTGCATTGCTGAATGGTCATAATAGTTAGAGGTGGTACACTTTTTCGTGCTTTCACCCATGTGCCACCACATGTGCCAACATGTGTCAATCCATGGACTCTGGATATCTAGGAGATTTATAGAGCCCGGAGTGATTTCATATTAGCTTTTCATTCATTATCCAAAGGGCATGGCCTCTTCATGGTACTATTGGAAATGCTCTAAAAGCATGCCCAATACCACCCACTAGTGAGGGTGGTATCCCTATTTCCAAACTTGGTATACTACGACAAATCTAAATTGTTCGAGACAAGAGGATTTTCGCTGATATCTACAAGAAATAAACCACCTTCAAATGCTTTGATTGGCAAAAAGTCTTCCCAAGTCAAATCTAGACCTCAATTTTTAGCACGAAATTTGAGGATACTAGTCATTGGTGAAAATGCTCTAAATTACCTTGCATACTCTCATCCAAGATGCTACCCATAGTATACAATTGGATTCATTTATAGGGTGTCGAATATTTAATTAATTTTCTAAAAATTAATTCGACACTTTTACTTTTTTTAAATTTGAAAAAAAAATGAAAAAAAAAAATCCTAAAATTTCGGCCCTTATTAAAATAATATAATTAGTGCCAAAGCCAATCATATACTACAATATTATCATGGCTATGGACTAGGTAACCGTCGAGCTGCCAAGACTTGCCAGTTACAAGTTTAGTTCATGGATGAATAACTCTCTTCTTGGATGAAAACATGTGAGGGTTATGGACAGATGCTCTGCTCAGCTGAGAATGGAGTGTCAGAAAAGAAACCGGAAAAGGTAGAGTACGTGGTCATGGTTCATAACGCAGGGTCCTCTTCGATCTTGAATGGCTTCCAGCCTGCCAGTTGTAGATTATACGTCCTCATGCATTGAGATGATGAATGAAGAATTAATTGAATGCCATGAACGACAGGGGGAAATTTCCTCGTCATACAGACACTCGATGAGAAACTGAGCCATTGTACGTTGCATATGATCATGTTGAAGCATGCAGGTGCCCAGACAACAACTAAGGTAACTATACCTTAAAGCGTTCACCTTACCAACTGAGCCTATTTACACACATAAAACAGAAAATATTTTCAGTGGGTCTTAATAGCAAGTTCAAGAGAATTCCAACGCACTTTAGCATGCATTATTTGGACACCGTATGAATAAGTTATGAATTTCCAAAGTGCTGACTATAGGTTGACCTTAAAGCGACCCATAGCTTAAAGCTTCCATAGCTCACAAGTGGGTCCGTCATTCAAATATCGCTCTTCAATTCCTAGAGAGCCCAGCCGGGCCCCGACTCTAAATTCCCCCTCGACGTTAATGCAAGCACTATTCACCCATGGGTCTCATTTTTTGAAATTTCTATTTTGGGCACCCTAGGGACTTTTTATGGCAATTTTTTTTTAACAAATTTGAAGCCTACGGCCCCAAATTTATGTAGGACCCTCTCGGAAATTTTAAACCATTGGAAGAGGGGAATTTTTTTTAAGGTGGGCCCTAACCAGTCCAAAATAGGGGCAAGTTTTGTCCTCTTGCATTAACCCTTGAACAACCCAAAAGCCCTTTGTGACTGTATAGAATATTCCATATTTGATGGCATTTGATCAAAATAACAATGACCAAACACTTTTTAGTACTAAGCAAAATTGATAATCGTGATATTATGTATTTAACAATATATCACAATTCGTATAGTAAGCCACATTTGAGCAATTATAAGGCTAAATACAGGTTGTAGAGAGGGACCCCAAGGGCCTTTTAAGGGTTTATGTTGAGGGGGGGATTTAGAGTCAGGGCTGGCCAGGTGCATGCAGTCGGTTGTGGGTACCCGGATATGCAGGGGCCGGCATTAATTGAATGGGCTGCCTCACAGACAATGAATGATGGCTGGTGCTCTTCGGCGCAAAATACTGAACCGCCCTTATGCCTTGTTTTCATGGCGATGGGCCAGCTAGGTGTACGGGTTCACTCTCTATTATTTCAACCTTCCTTTTCTTCTAGTGTTAGAATTACAACTTCCACGTAAAATTCAAGAATGTCTCAACCAATGTTGGAATGACACACGGCAGATCCTTTTTTGAATAGAGAGCCGGCGGTTCTGCACCCAACTTTTTTAAAGTCTCAAATTCAGCTGCCTCGATTGCAGCGCCTGGATCTGGAGCTTCTTCAAGTGTCGTGCAGAGTGAAGCTGACCAATCATATAATATGCTCTACGGAGGCTCTCGTATTTTATGCACAGCATATATGTGTATAAATGTGTACATTATCATACTAATCATTTGTCTTACTGTAGTGTCACATGGAAACAAATAAAATCCCCGGCCTCGGACAGGAATTTTTGGCCATACTGCAGATACAGTACGTCACAAAACTGTTCCAATGATTGGAACTTCTAGATTCAAAAGTATGTGTAAGATAAATGGATGTCCAAACTTTCAAGTAGTAGTTTGAGGCATATATTACATCCAATCTAGTACACATTTGTAAAAAAAATCTAACTAAATCAAATATCATTGAAGGAAAAATGAAAGTTAAAAACTAGTATATACATTGGTACAGTTTTGTGAGTGCTCTAAGTAAACTAGCTAATACTTTGTCCATCTTCCTTTTGAAGCTATTACAGCTTCAATCCTTTTGGGCATACTTTCTATAAGTCTTCTACAATCATGTGCAGTAATAGAAGAGAAGACTTGTACTACACGTTCCCATAATTCTATCATTCCTTTTGGAGGTGAATCATATTGATTCAATCTCCTTTTGAGGATGGCCCATAGATGTTCTATTGGATTTAAATCAGGGGATTGGGCAGGCCACGTTAGAAGACTAAAACTTTGCCTTGAAAACCATTCTTGCATCATTTTTGTGGTGTGAACGGAAGCATTATCTTGCTGAAAAATGACTTGTGTAGCATCTAATCCATATTTTCTAATTGTACCATCTATTGTCTGCTCTAAAATCTGACGATATCCATGTTGATTGAGGCGGCCTTCAACTTTGTACACTAGTCCTGGCCCATAAATGGTCATACTACCCCAAATCATGATTCCACCACCACCATGCTTTACTGTCTCTGTAACAGTGCGTGTTGACAACTCATGTGGATCACGACTCCAACACCAAGAGATTCCATCAGAGCAGAATAAGTTGATTTTAGACTCATCAGAGAAAATGACACGACTCCAATCATCTATAGTCCAATCTAGATGGGCTCTTGCAAAGTCTAAACGTGCTTTGATATTCTTGACTGAAAGACGTGGTTTTTTCTGCTTCACTTGTGATTGTAAACCACCTCTACGTAAAACACGTCTCACTGTTTCAACACACACTTGCATCCCAAATGCCTCTTGCACATTTTTTGTAGCCTCTACTGCAGTACTAAGCTTACCTCTAGTCATATTCAATACACAAGACCGTTCCATTGCAGGAGTCATCTTTCTTGGTCTACCTCCATGTGATGATTCTACATTGAAAACACACTTTTGTCGGAGCCTCTGCACAGTTCCAACACCCACATGCAAACTCCTTGACACTTCTCTTATAGTGCACCCTCTTTGCAACATAGAAAGAACGTCTGACTTTTTTTGAGAAGATAATGCAGACACCATCTTTTCTACTTGGAAGCAAGAACAACAAAGTACAAAAAACTGTAGGAAAATGGTCTATACACACACTGGAACAAAGTTCTACAACAAAGAGTTGAAGGTCCATCAAGATTGACAAGCTTTTGTAAACATTTAGTTTTGGAAGAGTGCACTCACAAAACTGTTCCAGTGAATCAGATGGCTTTGAACCCTACAATTGTCACGTATAGATAGTCATGCATGTCATTGGTTTTTACATGTGGCTTCCTAACGTAGATTAGAAGCTTATTGCAATGCCACATGGGCATTTGCAATTGCCATGTAGCATCCACAGTCAACCAAAAGAAGATATTTACAGCATTGGAACAGTTTTGTGAGGTACTGTATGCAACCAATGTGTGGGAGCAGGTTTACGCGGTTCTGTTGGAACTTGAAAATAATGCTTGCAATTCAGATTTCATAAGGGCATCTCCATCCGCAGGAGGCTACATCCATCTGGAGTAAGGTAGAAGCACCTCGAACCGTGAATGCCACATGAACGACTGCAGCTGAAGCAAGCTGGACCTATTGCAACAACTTTTTTTTGTTTATCTCCTTTGAATTTAGTGCGTCTAGTCATTGCTACTTCATTGACCCTAAAACGTCTTTTTTAGTTCATGTATTCACAAAATTGAGTACACAAACGTTCAGGAATGAGTACTTCACTTTTTTCATTTTAGGCAAACCTATTCAACAATTAGGAGTGTTAACTTACTTTTTTGCTTTGAAAATGTGTATCAATTTCATCATTGAACTAAAAATCATGCAAAAAATGTGCATTATTCAGGGCCTCTTTCTCTCCACAAGTGAAACATTACTCATTGGTTCTCGCAAGCAATTGTATACTAAATCCCTTAAACTTCACAGTTCAAGGTGCTTCTACCTTACTGTGAGAACAATGGTAGGACATTACCATCCGTTGTTCAATTTGTGTAGCGAGCTAGTTTGACATGATTGAAAATAAAATTTCATATACATATACAAAATGGTATTTTTTTTTGCAATTTCAATCATAAGGCTCTTTAGCAATTAATGGAGTCCATCATTTTCAACAGTAGCATTGTAGAAGCTTTGACATTAAATACAAAGTCTCACCACTCAATCTTTAGCTAAAGATGATGTGGACTTGCTCATGACTCCGAATGTGCTACAATGATTCATGAATAGTGGTGAAGATTATGAGGTCAACAATAGAAGGGCTAATGAACCTTATGAACATGTTTTTCAAAATCTTGTTGGACATATAAAAAAAAGTATCCTAAACCAAACTAAACTAATACATTAAAATAGATTTGAAGGCATGAAAGTAATCAATTTCATGCATAGATAATGAAGTTTCTTGCTACAATGCCTATAAACTTGTTGGGCCCTAAGTGTGTGATAACATCTCGCATTTTATTACCATTTTAAGAGGGTCTTATGCAATTTGGCTAAATATAGCCCTTTCACATGATGATTGCAAGGAGGCACAACCACTCAACATGTGAAGGGTTTGGTTAGGAGAAAGCACAGTCCAAGGGCTTCTAAATTATGTCCTTATAAATTGCCCCCATCCCACTCCATCTGCACCATTTGAAACCCCTGCCACACCACTAAAGGAATGTGTTTGTCAAAAATATATTTCTAACCTCAAGGGATAGCAAGAAATACTTAATACTATGATAATTGCTATATGCTATACACTCCATTTTTGTTTATTTTTACCTTAGGTTGTTTACAAACTATACATGTGCACTCACATATTCTTTCTTTTATTACAATGACTACTTCTTATCCCATTTTTTTTTCTGATCTTATTCTTTTCCAAATGTGTGTACATTCCTTTAATATAATGGATTGTATTAATGAGTAACTTAGTTCCATAAAGATTGTACTTTTTTTTAAATTTTTTTTTTTTAAAATTAATTAATTAATTTTTTTTTATCTAAGTCTTAGTCTCTAATACTGTAGATGGAGGAGTCTAGCATGATTACACATCTTTGCCAAATATTTAAGTTTTACCAAAAGATAAAGTTTGGTAGATGGAATATTTGCAAATATTCTTCAATGTCCTCTTCTTCATTGTTCAATTTTTTTTTGAAAAATCAATTTTCCAAATTTTTGGTAATTTGTTTTAGATATGTTTTTCGCCAAACTTGCCTTCAACCTAAAGTAGTCTAATAGCTAGACTATATAGAATCTATTTCCTATAAAGAATATACTATAATACTATAATATCTACTTTATTTTAGCATAAATTAAATTGATTATAAATTTAAATGAAAAATATTAAATATAAATTGCCAACCATGCTGAAAGGATCACGTGGATTGCCACGTGGCTAAAGATTGGATAAGTCCATTGAGAAATACTTAAAAGGGTTTCATGTTCTTGATGTTATTAATGGGGTATGGTTCTAAAAATCATCATCCCTTTCAACCACGGTATGGGTTCAAAAGTCACATATTTATTCCTTCTAATAAAGGCATGGGTCCAAAAATTCATAATCATAATTTTTTTTTTCAATCAAGGCATGGATTCAAAAACCAAAACTATCTTCATTCTTTGCAGCCCTAGTTCCAACCAAGGCACAAATCCAAAAATTATAATTAAGTTCATCCCTTTCAATCATGACATGGGTTTAAAAGTTCTATAATGGTGCCAAATTTGTTTTTTTACTAAGGTTTAAGAATCACAAAACATCAAAATACAAAAGTATTATGTGCCGAAGCTAAAGTGGAAACTCATTAGTTATTTAGAGTACAACTAAAATGAAATGGGGTACATACTACGGTACATCTCTTGTGTCATTTGAACTGTCATGTGAGCTTTGGTATATGCCTACACACATGAGTCCAAGGTTCACCATGGCCCAATGTTGCATAGCATTTCACTAGTAGAAAAGGTGGCGCTCTGCATGGAGATGCCCAAGCAAAATCACAGTGTATGCATGGAATTGGGCACCACATGCCTGGGCAACTCCCTCGGCAATGCCACCTTTTCTACCAATGTTTGGTTAGCTCCACCTTTCACCAGGTACCAATTAGCCAGTTAGTTCACAAGCCGCCTGGCTTCAATTGAAGGTTCCAACATAACCTTTCATCAATGATTTTTTTAGGCATTTAGATGCCAAAAATCTCCAAAAATAATTAGCATACACCAAGCCTTAGGGACAAAAATGAAGAAAAAATGGATGAAGATGCCAGATTGTTCCAACTTTAAAAAGAATTCGGATGAAATCGCTGGTTGTAAATGAAACTCATCCAAATATGTGGATGAAAATATAGTTATATCCAAAATATAGATGAATATTAAAATATTTGTCTGAACATTTTATTTTATGTCGCCACTTTAGCATTTCTCCAAAAACCAAAAAAAATCCATGCCTTCTATAAAGTATATGTGGTACTTCCGTCCCCCAAACTAGTTCAAACCTCACTTGTGTGAACACATTAGGCTAACTTGGTGACCTTCCTCGCCTACACATATGATTGCATTACAAGCATTTTGAGGTCTCAAAAATGCTGCTGAAACCACCATGCAAATAAATAAATAAAATATTCAAATAAATAAATAAATAAAATATTTGTTTTGAATTTTTGAATTTTTTGAATTTTTGAATTTTTTAAATTTTTAAATTTTTATTTTGCATGGCAATTTGGCTGAACTTGCAACCCTTGGGAGGCCTGAAATTTCTTTTAGTCGTACAATCACTCATTACCTTACAATGATTAGTTTTTGTTCAAGCTTGTCAAATTAGGGTGGAGCCATACTAAAAAAACTTCACGGTGAAAACAAGCCCAATGTTACAACATTGCATAAATTTGTACATCCATTGCACTAGGTTAGTAGAAAAGTCAGATACCTGAACACCAAAAACAATGCAAAACTACCCTTACCCTTCATATATATATATATATATATATATATATATATATATATATATATATATATATAGCATGTTTGAACCCCTAAATGTCCAATCGTCCAAAAGTGGTTGATGTACAAAATCAAATAGATAGATAGAAACTCCGGTCCTCTTCCAAGGCCGGCGTGAATAAAGTGTCCGTTTGTAATGTCAATGACCCAATGCCCACCGAACAAAGGGCCATTGGAACAAAACTACTTTCTCCTGTCGGGAATGGACAGAATCAAACATAGTTTTCTCATCCATCATTCATCATTGACTTTGTGCGGTATGGATTTTTTACTATATGTTTTATGGGAAGTTAGCTTCATGCATGTGTGACCTGATTGGAAAGGGGATGATTTGTGAAAATTTTATGCCTCATTTCATGTTGTAGTGATTCACTCAAAATTTCAATTTTAGTACATTTTTTAAGTCATCTTTGAAATTCTTCAAATTTGGAGAGGGGTGAGGACGTTTAGGGGTTAAATGAACCATTAGATTTCAGTTACCTGCACAACACTGTGGAAATGTCGGCCTCACTTGTGCAGCACTAAGTTGAGAGCATCTGCACCCATGTGCTAGAAGGTTTTGACACGTTGGAAAACTGAATGAAAAATAATGTGGACCCTATCAAATAGCCCCTGGACCCTCAATCATAGTGTGTTAACAATGACTTTTCAAATCTAAGTTTAGTTGAATATTTGAATAATCCAACATTCTATATGTGATTAGTCCATTGACTATTTGATGTACACATTTGGTGTGTGATCGAGGATGGAAAATTGTAAATTCAAGGGCTCTTCAAATACATATGAAGAATTTTAGTGTGCAAAGATGTAGATGCTCTGAGAGCATCCACACCATGTCACTAAACCATCCCTTGGGCTCCAAAAAGTGAATAAATAATGCTCTTTTTAGTGCAAGTGAGAAGGCCATAGAATATGAACACGATATAGTGAACAACTGGTTATGTATGATAACCTACTCGGCGCTACCGCAACTTGTCAGTTATCTAATACATCACAATTGAATACTAGTCTAACCTTTGTACTGTACAGTCAGGTCTAATATGCTTACGAATTCCCCTCTGTAGGAAAAAAATTCAGAAACTTTGAAAAATGCATGTGTACTAAAAAATGATCCGATTTGGAAACCGTAAAGTGTGTTGCAATCACATTGGAGTGTACTACAATATCAATAAAAATTTACACATGTATTAGTGAAAATCATATAACAAGTTAAAAATATTATATATCTATCTACCATTGAGTGCTCTCACCCTTTGCTTCAATTACAGTGTCCATTCTAGCAAGCATATTTGAAATGAGCATTTGAAATTGTTTTTGAGATACTTGAGCCTATACTTGTTGGATGAATTGTATCATTTCATCTATCTCCTTTGTAATTTCTTCATTTGTAATGGTGTAGGGGCTTTCACGGGTTTTGACAAAAGTTCACTTGTCATCATTCCTTCAACTAAACAATCAGTAGTTGATTTTGTAGAACTCATTTATGAAAATACATTGATTTGCTTCTATTTTATGCATGATAGACCTATTCAACTCTCATTAATAGAGGATGGTGCTTTAATACATCGTAGTAGGTACCCTGATGATTGGAGACGAGCCCATGGAATCAAAAAGATTATGAAAGATAAAGATGAAATGATACAAATCATCCAACAAGTATAGGCTCAAGTATAGGCTCAAGTACAACGACCTCAACAAATGAGTCAATGCCCCTGTCAGGGAGCATTAATGAGGGCCAGCAGGGAAACCTTAAGGTGGCTGAAGCCTAAAAAAAATTCTACTGTGCCTAATGCACTCTTAACACATTCCACATGGCGCTTTGTCTAAATAATATCTACATTGTAAGTTACGATCACAAATGTGCATGTACCCTTATAGACTCATTTTTTGAGGTGGCTTCTGGAGCAACTTCAGATGAGTGTAGAACATAGAGAAATTTGTGTTTTTTGGTGAATTTTTTTGTGATTTCTCTTCTCTTCCTTCTTGTGGAACATACTGTGGAGAATAGGAATTAGAATTGGTATGATGAAGCCAATTTCAGGAGACAAAGTGAGAGATATTGTTGCTCTTTTGATGAAAGGTAAGAGTATAAGAGTGGTTGCAAAGTCTTTGGGTTTCTCACAGAGTACGGTGAATAGAGTGAGGAAGAAACATTGTAGTAACTTAGAATTGCCAAAACGAGGTGTTCCAAAGATTCTTACCACTTCAAAGAGACGACGTGCAGTGCGTTTGGTCACGGTTGGAGGGCTGGAAACGGCAGTACATGAAACAAAAGTGTTGAGAGAGGGTAGAGAAGTGGGTTTTTGTGATAACATTTTGCGGTTTGCTTTTAGAGATGTTGGATTGAGTGCTTGTGAGAAGATTCCTAAGCCTTGTTTGTCAATTAAAAAAATGTACGAGAGAGGCTACGATTTGCAAGAATTCGTAAAGAGTGGACAGTAGAGGATTGGAAGAGAGTTGTATTCAGTGATGAAACGAAGATAAATCGTTTCAATTCAGATGGGAGGACTTGGTGCTGGGTCAATGACCAAAAAAGCTTGCATGATCATGCGGTGAAGCAAACAATGAAGCATGGTGGAGGGTCTTTGATGCTATGGAGTTGTATGACAGCAAGAGGTGTAGGTGATTTACAAAAGGTGGATGGGCGTTTAAATGCGAAGGACTATATTTCAATCTTGCATGGAGATTTGTACTTGAGTTTAGAGAGATTAGGATACTTGAACCTCGATAACGTCATTTTCCAGCATGATAATGCTCCTATACATAAAGCAAAGATTGTTCAGAAATGGTTCTTAAAGCAGCCATTCACTATTTTAGAGTGGCCAGCTCAATCCCCAGACCTGAATCCCATAGAATATGTTTGGGCAATTCTCAAACATCGTTTGAATTCCTATCCAACTCCTCCTGTAGGTCTTTTGCAATTATGGGAGCGTGTGGAGGAGACTTATAAGACGATCACTACAGAGCAATGTGAGAGATTGTATGCTAGCATGCCAGATCGAATTGCAGCTGTTTTGGCTGCTCGTGGAAAGTGGACAAGATTTTGACCAATCTGTATATAACACCTCAAAAAATGAGTCTATGTACAGTACATAGTCAACTTTGGCACTATGTATTTTTTTAATCTAGTGGCAATTTCTTTTCAATTTTCTTGAGGTTGTCAGTTACTTCATGCTCTCAAACTTTCATGTTCAAAATTTATTGCTTTGATTCTTCATACTCTCTACATTGTTACTTTTCTAAATCAAATACCATCATAGACTCATTTCTTGAAGTCGCTGTATCTCAAAAACAATTTCAAACGCTCATTTCAAATATGCTTGCTAGAATGAACACTGTAATTGAAGCAAAGGGTGAGAGCACTCAATGGTAGATAGATATATAATATTTTTAACTTGTTGTATGATTTTCACTAATACATGTGTAAATTTGTATTGATATTGTAGTACACTTCAATGTGATTACAACGCACTTTATTTGAGTGCACATGCATTGTTCAAAGTTTCTGAATTTTTTTCCTACAAAGGGGAATTCGTAAGCATATTAGACCTGACGGTACTGTACATAATTGCGTATGGACTCACTCACAGGAGGACCTAAAGAGTTCATTTTTAATGTTTGTTTTCACTTCACATGCTGCATTACTCTTGCACCTGGGACCCTCAAACAGGCTTTCAGGGAATTTAATATTCTCTGTTCTCTTCAGTCACAGTAATTGCAACTAACAAACTCTGTTTGACAAATGAAATCAACGAATACATCTGGTGAATGAAGACCAGCGTGAATGAAGAGTATGTAAGGTAGAGACACCTAATCATGACAATATAAGAGATGTGGTACCTTGGGAATGCAGGCAACATGGAATGAAATCATGAATGTCTTAGCAAATCTGAGAGGATCGAAGTGCTAGGCCTTGGAATCATAATTTTTGGAAGTATGAGCAATTTTATAGGAATTTTTGAAGCAATGGTGATGTAAACACCTATTTTAAGCCGTAGACTTACCCAAAAGAAACAAAGGATCAACTGTGAAGCAACATTGAATTGGACCAATTGTAAAGCTACAACTGGGAAGCTGCTAGTAGCTCTTAGACTTATAAGAGTTCATTTCTAGTTCAAAAGTAGTTCGATTTTGATTCAAAAGTAGCTGGCCACATTGGGTCGTTGGCAATTTTAGATGTTGCTACCTTATGTTGGGTAGTTCTATGCCACGTGGACGTAGATAGCGAGTGATGTCAAATGACCAATCCTCTAATCACGTAAAGAATAATTTTAATTGTTTTCCGTGAATAAATAGGGTCTGCTTATTTTTTGGAATTTATAGTACAGTCCTACAATAGATTACACACCATTATAATCCACTAGAAAATTGTTCGGTGGATTACGTTGGCTGAAGTCACCTAGTAAAAAATTTCAATCATTCTTCACGCAGGAAAAGCCTCTTTGTTTGGGGCTTACCTACAATTTGGCCCAAAGCACTCCCCTACCACCTCGTGGCGGGGACTCATTTCCAAAAACCCCCTCATTTAGGGGCTTATCCTACACATTATTAATCATTCCATGTTGGTGCCACAAGAATTGAAAATGTCAGCAATTGTTCATTCAAGGTCATTTCAACTCAGTTGCACCAAATAATTATAAGGTAGGAAGTTCTAAAGGCCTTCCTTTAATCCCTAAGCGTCCCTAGCTCTTTTGGGCTTAAAATCATCATTGCTTTTGATATGTTATAGGTCTAAATGTAAGTGAGGTATAGGAATCTCAACTGTACAATTTTTTAATATACATGTAATAGATCATATGGATCAAATTTGGGGTCATTTGGCCATATAGATTGCAAAGATCATAGTGTTTTAGTGTTAAAAAAGGATGTTGAAATTTTCCTAGCAACATAGTTAAAGGTGAAATTTGTTTTCAAAATTACTCAAATGAAAAAACTTTGAACTATAAAGTAATTCAAAATCATCATATAAACACATTGGTACCAAAAAAAACTCATGAAAATATTTATAGTGCCCTAAAATGGCCTTGCAATGTCAAAAAGTAGCCCAAAAAGTGATTGATTTGACCCAAAAAGCAAAAAGTGTCCAAACTAGACCCGTGCACTAAAATGACTCTCAAAAATTCAAAACAACATGGATTGACATGAAAAATTTACCATGATAACTAGACTTCAAGGGGAATCCAACATGATAATTTTTATTGAAAATGGACATGGGATGAAGGAGATACAAGCCCCCGAAGTTGCAGCCATCAAAATGCACAAACACTGTCCAAAAAAATACCCCTACTTTCAAATGATCACCAAAAATTCAATACATCTCAAATTGATCTGAAATTTTTACCACTCATTCCATACATCATGCGTTTTTTTTTTTTTTTTTAATTTTAATTTTTTTAATTTTTAATTTATAAATTTCATTAAAATCAGACGCTTGGTTGCAAAAGTTACAGCTCTTCGAAGGTGAATGTACCCCAAAAAACGTCTAAAATATGGACATTGGGACGGGTAGGGGTTAACCCTTAAACGTCAAAGCAAGCTCCGTGGGCTTTTTATGAAAGAATAATATAGAAAATAAGTAGTTGTCCTCAACCAAAACAAGCGAGGATTGGTGTGTTGGAAAGTTACTAAAAAAATGAGTTAGATTCTCGACTTGCGCCTCATTTGGGAGATTGTGGAATCATCCACAAGCAATCAAAGTAATCGATTTGAACAAGAGTAGAGGTTGGACACCTGAGGTCCTTTTAAAAAAGTACCACAATGCAATCGTGTCGCAGCAATAGCTGGCCGGCAAAGCCATTTAAAAAAATTAAAATTAAAATTAAAATTATTTATTTATTTATTTATTTTTCATTCCAAAGATTTAGATGCCTTCCGAGCTGCATCGCCCAAACCCTCTTGAAGTTTAAGGGTTAAAAAATGACTTGCTGTTTTGGAAGGGTTTTATAGTTTGAAATAATTATTCAATAAATTTTTCTTGAAAGATAAATGAAAGTGACAATTAATTAATTTTGATTCATATTTTTTGGGCTCTTGTAAAATTAATTAAGTTTTTTTTAATGAAAATGACATAGCGCTCTAAAAGTGTTATTTATGTTCATCATCTATACATTAAAACCTCCAATATATTAATACCTTTGGATTATAAATGGTTTTAGAGTGGGGACGCTTTTAGAGCATGTGAGAAGGAAATCTCACAAAATCTTGTCTCATTCATAGTTACCGTACCCAACAATCAGGGTTGACATCTCATGTCGAGTAATTAATTCTTTTTCCACAAATGCCGAATTCTACAAAGATTCTCTTTTTCATCATAAAATTTTTTCTTTTTGAAATTTTTTTCCTAAAGATTTGGATCCTCTTCTTATAGTAATGATTTTTTGCCTATTGTGACAATCGAGGAGGGTATTACAATTGTATTACCGTAGTACCATAGCTGGGTCACCACCCCAAAATCAAATATTTAATATCTTTTGAAAAATAAGGTTTGTTCCTCAAAAAATGAATTTCTAGACATTTTTTTTGAGTAGAAATTTAAAAATGGTCCTAAATGGCCCAAATTAGCTTAGAAATAGCTAAATATAGCTAAAATAATATATTCTATTTTCATTTTTTGGTCCTCATAATTTCCAATTTTTTACGTTTTTTATTTTTGGAATTTTTTTGGCGACCCAGCTATGGTACTATGGTATGTGAGATTTCCTTCCAAACTCATGCATGTTGCATTGTTGAGAGGAAAAAAACAGAAAAAGGATACACTCAATTCAGACATATGCTAGAGTTATGCAAAATGATAGAATCATGGTCTTTGCCCTGCAGCCATCCATGTCAAGAGGCCATTGTCCTACTCTACCATACGGTGGGGTCCAACAAGTCTATGTAATTTTTGCACTGTTATCAACGTTTACACTTCCCATTTGCACAGAAATGGTTGAATGAGCATGAAATTTTGAATATAACATTGCAATTTCATGAACAACATATGTGCAAAATTTGATATCACTAAGATATAGGAAAAAAATAAAAAAATAAAAAAACAAATTTTACCTTTTAATACGTAAAAATTCATACCACTTATATTAATGCTTTTTACATTACAAAATTTGGGCACAAGGTAGGGGTTGTGATGCTAAACAATATGGTTCATTTCAAATATGAAATGGAGAACTGGCCTAGAGGAGTGTATAGATGATATAAGTTTTTTGATACATTTTCAATATACTAAATATAAACAACAACTTTGACATGATTTTCTCACTACAAAACGACTATTTTTAAAAACCAATCGCACCTCATAAAAGTTGTTTGACTTTTTTACATGACAACACAATTGTACGCCTTTAACCCCTAAAGGTCCCTAGTTTTTTTGGGCTTAAAATCATCATCGCTTTTGATGTGTTATAGGTCTAAATGTAAGTGAGGTATAGAAATCTCAACCGTACAATCTTGTAACATACATGTTGTAGATCATGTGGATCAATTTTGGGGTCATTTGGCCATATAGATTGCAAAATCATAGTGTTTTAGTGCTAAAAAAGGATGCTGAAATTTTCCTAGCAACACAATTAGAGGTGAAATTCGTTTTCAAAATTACTCAAATGAAAAAACGTTGAACTAAAAAGTTGTTCAAAATCATCATATAAACACATTAGTACCAAAAAAGCCTCATGAAAAAAATTTAATGTGCCCTAAAATGGCCTTGCAATGTCAAAAAGTAGCCCGAAAAGTGACCCATTTGAACCAAAAAGCAAAAAGTGTCCAAACTAGACCCGTGCACTAAAATGACTCCCAAACATTCATAACAACATGGATTGACCTGAAAATTTTACCATGATAACTAGACTTCAAGGGGAATTCAACCCAACAAGTTTTATTGAAAACGGACTTGGGATGAAGGAGATACAAGCCCCCAAAGTTACTGCCATCAAAATTCACAGAACTGTCCAAAAAAAAACATACCTACTTTCAAATGATCACCAAAAATTCAATTCATCTCGGATTGATCTGAAATGTTTACCACACATTCCATACATCATGCGGGGAGTTTTTTCAAAATTTCAGCAAAATCAGACACGTTTTGCAAAAGTTACAGCTCTTCGAAGGTGACTGGACCCCCAAAAACGTCCATAATATGGACGCCGGGACGCTTAGGGGTTAAAGCTCAAATTCATACAATAATTTCAAATTTTCATTCAACAATCTACTATTTAGTACAACCACCATTTGCTCTTATTATGGCTTGCATTCTTGCAGGCATGTTAGAAATGCGGGTTTGCAAATGTTGTACACTCACCTTGTTGTATAGTAGTAGTATTATTTCTACCATTCCTTCTCTATTTCTTGGTTTAAACTCATGCCGCAATAAGTCTTTTACCACACAATTTCAATTGGACTTGGGTTAGGTGAATTTTCCGGCCATATCATATAATATGCCATAATTTTGTCTCCACTACTTTAGTAGAGTAATACGGTGGAGGAGTACTAACAATTTTAAGTAAAATACAAATGCAATTGAGAAATAACTCATTATTGTCAAATTGGCGTTACACACTATTTTAATCTCTTGCATCACTCTTTGAGTGTTGCACATCGCTTAGGGATTCTAAACTACATGGGGAATAACCGCATTTCATTGTCAAGGTCTAATTAGGCTTTATTGCAATGCTATATT
This sequence comes from Pohlia nutans, assembly GCA_022496805.1. NCBI lineage: Eukaryota > Viridiplantae > Streptophyta > Bryopsida > Bryales > Mniaceae > Pohlia > Pohlia nutans. The sequence goes on from CM040096.1 coordinate 27,197,451, forward strand.
TCGTCACAACTTCAGTACACTCTAAGATGACTTTCTGTCCCTTCTTCAAAAGTGCAGCTTTACTCTTTCTTCCACATGATTCTATCTGAAGTGGTATTTGTGGTCTGCAAACCACTATTAATGTTCTCTTGCAAAACTAATTTTGTGGAAATTAGATATCATGAGTGTGAGCAATGTTGATTCAAAGTGCCAGTTACAGTTAGTGAAGTAAGGTTTCAAACCCAAAGATTACACACACTTGTTGGACACTGTTGTACTAGTTGTTGTCCATTTTGCTCACGGCAAATACCCATCGAACAACAATGAAAACAAGCAAAATTTTCCTTCATTTTTCTATTTTCTCAATCTTATTCTAAACATTAGTTGACCTTTAAGAGAAATGATGAACCCAAGTGGTCCATATGCATTCTAGTGTACAAATATTTTTAAAGCCCATATTCTTTGTCTAAAATTCACGAGATTTTGCAAACACATCTCTAGACCCTCTACAAGGCTCCGCAAAAAATCTCACATTTTTCCAACAGTTTCTACCAATCCAATCATGGATTACTACCAAAAACCGACTTTTATACAATATCGGTATTTCTCTATCCACGCCCACTTAGGGATTAAAGAATCATTGTATATTTGAGATATTAATAGTAATGATAATAATACTAATAATAAGGGGTGGTGCACACTATAGCAGAAGGGCATTTGTATAGTACAGTTCACTAACTCCTCTTGGTGAATTAACTACATTTTGGTGCACTAACTACATTTTGGTGCACTTACTACATTTTGGTGCACATTTGTGCACTTTGAGCATTTTGTTTAAGAGCTTACTTTCAAACCAATTTGAAAATTATGTAGCAATGATTCAATGAAAAATAAGTTAACCAACTTCTAGATTTATGTATTGTACACATTATCCAAAAAATAAAATTTTAGAATATTTATATGATTTTATGTTGAAGATTTTGAACATCAAATCTCCCATTTTAATAATAGTTTTACCAATTTATGATCGAACTTGAATGCACATAAAGTTCATATTTGATTCTGTATTAAAAAGTCTAAAAATAAGCCAACTTGCATAATTTCATTCAAAAGTGCATTCAAAAAAGAAATCCATTAAAAATGTTTTTTTAAAATAAAGAAACAATTCATCCCTCCCAAAAATTACTCATTTTAAAACCTGAAACTTTAATCAATTCAAAAAAAATTGAAAAATTAAAAGATAATTTTCTTCACATATTTGAACATTGGAAAAATTCATAGCTCAAAATTCCATCCACAACCCTATGTTCACCTTCTCTTTTAAAATTTAGAGTGCATATTATGCACTCTGACAATGCACTAGTTTACCCTTTGTTTCATCCTCCTTTAAAATATAATGCCGAATTTTTTATTTGCTATCAATTTTTGTTCTCTTTTATCAGTATAGTCCATCCTATCACTTAAGATTTCAAAAAATATTTTTCTCTCTCTAAAATGGATTTTTCAAATTCTCAAAGTCCTCAAAAGAGTGCAGAGGGACAAGAATTCTAGTGGACCGTACCATAAAAACGCCTAGAAGGTCAAGAGTCGTTGAATTCCACCAATTGGATTGCAAGGACCCCATATTTTGGTCCCTAGGGCTTCACTTTGTAGGGCCTCGAAAGTGCCTACATGACAATCCTTTTTGTGAGTTTTGGCGTCAATGTGACGAACTCTCGAGGGAGAATTGGGTCGGTCAAGAATGAAAACCCAATTCTCCTTCAAGAGGCTGTCAATTTTTTTTTTGATAAAATAATCAAAAGGCTCTAATTTGTATACTTTACTATATGTATTTACTATATATAAGGTACATCAACCTATTACCACCATATTTCTAATTCCGCCATCATGTATTGATAATAATTTTTTTGGTTTGGAATGTATATACACCACTAAAACATGAGAGCGGAATTGGAAACATGGTGATAAATATGGGTTGGTGTACTTTAGCAGTCCTAGTTCATAGAGCTTTGTACACTTGAATGTCACAATCTTGACACTTTGAAACTTGTCATGCTGACCCTTAACCTTTAACCCCTAAATGCCTAGAGCCCTCTCCAAATTCGGCAGTTTTGCAAAGATGCATTATAAAATGCAACCTAGAGGGATATTTTGAACTTGATATATGAATAAAAGCTGTACATTATGAATTTTAGATTCTATCCATATGGTTAGATCTATAATTGCTATTACCAATAATTTTGTATAAAATTTTAAACGTGAAATTCAAAATTATTTTGTAATTCAATTACGAATAAGATATTGACAATCTACGGATGAAATTCATTATGATTGGTTGAATGTAATACTCTAAGTGTAGTGATTTTTGGAGATTTTTTGGTTGCTTAATTTTATGAGTTGACTTTTTTTGACCACTTTTACACTGAAATCTTCAAAATTTTGGGTGAATCACTACAACATGAAACGAGGCATAAAAAATTTGCAAATCATCCCCTTTCTAATCGGATCACATATGCATGAAGTTAACTTCCCATAGAATCTACAGTAAAAATTCCACACTACAAAAAGTGCATGACGGATGAGAAATTTTGGATGAAATCTGTACATCGTCCAAAAAATGGACGCTTAGGCAGTTAGGAGTTAAACGTCTCTTGGGCTTATTTTTCTCAATTTTCAAACTGGCACTTTGACCATGAATGGTTAGTAATGGAGAAATGTTTTTATGAATTTTTTTAGGCATCATCTGTGACAATAATAGTATGTACCTACATTTTTAGAAAGTAAATTATTTCTATGTTTTCAGGTTTAATCTCAAAAATACTCTTTTCTTTCTAAATTAGAAAATGTCTGGGTAAATGTAGTGTGAACGCTTAGGGTTTAACCCCTAAAGGACCAAGGATTTATGGGTTTGAAATGACAAATTCAATTGATCATATTGTGAAAAATATACTTCAGATGGGACCAAATTTTATATCTCTAGAATCAGTGAAGAACAATGCATGTGTTGGTCAAAAAACAAAAAAATTGAACAAATGGAAGCCCATGTAGAACCTACTCAAAACTACTAAAAAAGCACGAGGTTCAATTTGGGCTTTTTGGTCCTTTAGGGATTAAGGGTTAACCGTTTAGTGCCCATGGTGCTTCTAGAGAAACCACGGTTTTTTGGTGATTTTTTTTCTTTAAACTCTGTCTGTTGAATTTGTGATACTATTTATAGTATTTAACTGTATAAATATAGGCATAGCTTAATCAAACATGTGCATGTCAAACCTTGGTAAGATCGGACCATTGGATTGGAAGATTATGATATGTCTTTGAAGTGTATAATGTACACTCAAAAATGAGATTTTGGAGGGTGTGTGACTTCAAAGTTAAATAGAATTTGAGTTAAATTTCCACAAATGAAAGTGAAGAGGTTCAACAATGACCTATGTCAACATCTCTTCATTGCAATCTTTTATGTCAAGAACGGACTCACACATAATTATTGTGAATTTTATCAGTGAGAGTGACTTATCCATATACAGTTTGGATTGAACAGAAATTTACACGGCAAAGCGTGAAAGGAGTTGGTACATTGATTAAGATCGGAATACATACACTAATATAATATGAAGAAGAAAACACAATCCAAAATAATTAAATAATCTGATAACAAACTTCCAAACACAAGAAATACCGCATAGTAAATGTGTTATATTTGTAAGTATTTACTGTATTTCAAATATTTGCAGTATTTTTGCGATTTGTTCATAGGTATTTTGATAGATGCACAACTCCAAATTGAAATTTTATTTTTCAAGAAGATGTATATTAACCCTTTAACGTCCCAATTCAACACTGTTTTCAAAGATGCGCTATAAAATGTTTGATGAAACCCTAAAATGGAGTAGATGTACAAAGAAAACTTGTAAATGTCAATGTGAAGATCACATCTGTACAGTTGGATGCATCATATTTTTTATTAATATTTTTAATTTAATTTTGAAAGGTTTTCTCTTGAAATTCAATTAAAAATCCCAAATCAACACAAAAAATTTCAAAAAATTGTAATGAAATTGGAATAACATGCCCTACGAGATGGTATGGTTTCCATTATTTGATTCTCCCTATTTTGGAAAATCATGTTTGAGGTCTCACTTTTTGAACTAAGAATGAAACTTGACATCAACCGATTGTGTTATTTTTCTGAAAATCATAATATCCTATTTTGAAAATCCAAACTGTTCAAAGAATAGTCAACTTGCACAAGAACCAAGAGTAATTTTGGTGGATGAAAACTGTTCAATCTGAATGAGATCTGAACAACTTCAATCTGTTCGTCGTCCAATATATGGACGCTGGCGCGCTAAAGGGTTAATATGAATCTCCAACTCTGAACATCACAATTCAACATTCAATTCTTCATGAATTTTTTGTTATATGCGTTTCTGACACAAGAGTGACCACAATGTGGTCTCCTAGGCACTTAAGGGTTAACGAAGTTGGCTCTGAGCAAACTGAGCACGGCAGGCAAGGCAAGGTTCTCTCTCCCCTGTGGATCTAGCAAGTCTCTCTAACTCTCTCTCTCTCTCCCCCCCGGCCGATGTTGTTGCAGTGACTGCATGCAGCAGCTTTTGCTTGTTCTCGATCTGTCAGAGGGCTTGCACCGCTTGTTGCCACCACAGCGGCCCCTGTAAGAGCAGAGCTACTGCAGGATCTCATAATTACCTGTAGATCACTTGCACAGGCAGCCGCCTCGTATGCCACGCACCACCGTACCCTAGCTTGGCTTACATACAGTAGCTCACAACCAAGCAATTGCAACCAACCGATCATCCATTCAACTTCAGGAGCTTGTGATCGAACTGAGCTCACGCGTTTTTGCAGCTCTTCGATCGATCGATCGATCTGCATGACACCCAACTGTTACTGCACCAGCATGCGATTCCTCTCGCTCTGACAGAAAAAGAAAAAGAATAAAACACAACGTACGGCTCCAGCAGTGGAGTGATGTATCAATGTATGTGAAATTGCGGTCCAATCCTGCGCTGACACTCACAGTATCTCCACCTGTGTCAAGTGTACGTCTCACTCCACGCGTTTAGTTTCGCCATAGCTTTATTTCTGCAGTCTGTGGCGCTTCCCGGCCCCTTTTCACTTCAGACGGAAGAAAAAGTGTTCCAGTTACTATAGCATGCATGATCGATATTTGACTGGGAAACAAGAGATTGGATTCGGAACTCTGCACGGATCGATTGATCATCGATTCACTACGGTTTCCGTCGTTCAATTTTGCAGCCTGTCGCTTTCATCATCACCGCTGTAGTAGTAGTACAAGTCCCACTCGAGAGTTGCAGCTGTACTTACTCATGCAGCTAGTAGAACCCATTTTTCTAGACCCATCTGTGAGCTGTAAGTTCCCTTCCATCGCTCAGCGAGTGTGCGAATTCTTGACTGGAAAAAGGCTGCATGCAAGGGTTGGGTGTTAGTTGTTGCTGTCAAGGCTAGGGCGTAGCGTTAGTTGTAGCTAGCTTGAGGTCAACAGACGAACGCCATGGCCAACTTGGAGCGTCAACTCTTACTGACACAGGGCTGTGCATTTTGTGGAGAATCGAAGTCAGGGTGACAGAAACGACGAGAAGTACTGTAACGCTGACTCGTCATTGCTGGTATTTTCTTTTTTCTCTGAACTTTTTGCGAGGAGTACCGTAACCCTTGGTGAGGGAGGGCCTATGTGAGGAAGATCAGATCAGATCAGATCGATTTGGATGTTGGAGCCATTGATGGTCTCGTGCTGATCGATCGATGGGTCATCGAGCCATGCGCAAAGCGCTTGTGATTATCACGGCAATTTTCTGCTTCGCAGCTCTTCCGCAAGACTCGCACTCTGTGTCCTCGCCTCGGGCAGTCCGCATCGATGCCTATGCGCGGGGTGGCACGGGTACCATGGAAACGCACCCCTCCAGCAGCAGCTATGGCGTGAAGGTGGAGATGCAGAGGATCGAGTTGCCGTGTGGGTTGCAGAAAACGGCTGGGGCTCCTCACGCAGACCACCAGCGCCTCCGATGCGCCGTGCAACGAAGCTCCCTCAGGGCGCAGGAGGTTCGGAAGGCGCCCCGCGTGCATGCCGGTGAAGGATCAAAAGCCGGAGCCGCCATACCTCCCGGTACCACCACAGCAGGTAATTGTGACCGTCTCATTTCTGAAACGTTCTTGTTCTCTAATTAATTTTAATTGATCGGTTCGCACAACATCTTTCAGATCATTTCCCTCTCGGATAAGAATTACAACACAAATGTTGAAGCTAAGTTGGGAGCGTATCCCTGTCCTTTCCTTCTTGCTGTGTGGAGCAAGAGCACAATGACAGTGAGGAGGATTGATTAACCCCTAACCGTCCACTGTGTATTTTCTGTAGTGTAGGAAAATTGGACCTCCCGCTGCAAATCATCTGTCTGTGTGAAGATGACTTCAGTTTGATACGATCGACACTGTTGATCTTGTAGTATAGAACAAGAGTTTTAAACTGATGCATTGCACTCAGAAAACTGAGGTAAAATGAGAAAATGCCACCGTTGCAAAGTTCAGTGATGCAGATGGCCATATTGGACATTTTAGACGCCTTAGGGTCAACAGTTCGAAACGCTTTGCTTTTTCTAGTTCTCGGAAACGTCTAAGAATAGACAAGACGTGCTGTGCAGATCTCGCCATGTATATCGATTCTTACGATGCCAGGATTGACAATATCAATCACTCACTAGTTGGTCTTTGCTTTGGAATTAAGAATACGCTTGGATCATCGGAATCCAAAAGAGTGGATTATAATTCAGGATGATGTAGTTCAGTCATTTGCCAATTGGCATTGAATACGTTGCAGCTGTCCACCGAGTAGGATTGGTTCATCTAGTGCCTTAACATTCCGATTCAAGAGCGATGTAATGCCAGTTGTTTCATGTAATCAAGAGCGCCAAATTTCCTTTGACGAAGTGTCTAGTAAGGTAGAGGATCTACCATTTGCACTATTTCTAGAATGAAGGAGTGATTTTTGGAGAGTGCACAAGTGATTTAATTTTTAATCGGTATGTATGAATTTCTTGTGCAATCACTAAAAATGGTTGTAGGACCACCGTTACAATAGATACGAGGTCATGAGAGGGCCTTATTGAGGGGGTATGCATAGATAAGGAAGTTGCTTGTTATAGTGGCCATAGTTTTCTCGGGATGATAACATCTAGCTTTTTAAGAAAGCTTCTGGTGAACTTAATTGAGCAAACCAGTTGTTGTGAAATGCAATGGATACCAAAAATATATATAATTTTTCAGTGTCCTCTCATGACAATAGACAACCCCATTTCCATTCAAAGATGAATAAGCATAGACGTTTAGCCAAGTGGTGCTTTTCACCACTTGCTGAGAAGTACATTCAAATGTATGAATAAGAGTTGGCAAAAAGAGAGAGGATCAGGTCCCAAATGCTTTCAGTATCCTCTATCTTATATGTGGCCACAGCTCAATATATATAAATAAATCTTGGCTTACACAGTGTGTGTGTGTGTATGTGTGTGTTTTGCAGGGGGATTCACAGCGCCTGTTGCAGCAGCCAGGGGGGAGTATTTAGCCACAGTGAGATTGGGCACTCCGGAGCGTGTATTCTCTGTCATTGTGGACACAGGCAGTGATCTGACCTGGGTGCAGTGCTCTCCCTGTGGAAAATGCTACGCCCAAAATGACTCTCTGTTTCTTCCCAACAATTCAACCTCATTTACCAAGGTACACCTCCCTCTGCCACCACTAGTAGGAAATGTGTTGTTTTTCACTTACTATAAATGAAAAAGGAATGAAGCCGCGCCAGGCACATGGGCTGTGTCAGTGTTGGTAAGTGGTTTTGGTCACAAGGAGACAGAAATATAAGCATAATATTCAGCCATTGTTCGCTGTTCCCACAAAATGGGGAATGAAAAACAACAAGTCTTCTACTAGTGCACTTTCACATACCATAATAGGGGGTGTCACGGCGTTTTCTTCCCATTCTCAATCTTCATGGAATGGGTGCATGTGGCACTTGCTCCTTGAATTGTGGAGGACCCATCTCTGAAGATTGAGAAGTTTCATTCTTCTCCACTTCAGGTGACGAATGGACGTGATTTTGATTCTATGTGGAGAAGTTTTCACCCCAGTCGCATTTTCACCCTGGCCGCTGGTCACTCAGATGATCTTTCATACCAAGATTGACTGTCGCATGTAAATTCCTAATCTTTGCTATTGTAAATTCCTAATCTTTGCTATTGTTCTCATTAAAGGGGTGTCACGGCCTGGTTCGTGGAGAATGGCCACGATTGACTTATGAATTCTCTCCCCATGTTCTCAATCTGCAGAGAATCAACTTCTTAAAAGCTCCGTGACACCCCCTAATGTCATGATCGACCGCGATCGACTGTATGAATTCACACAACTAGAAATTCAAAGAAATAGCTACATTCTATTGGTTTTTGAGTTTCAGTTGCTTGTGTCAAGAGATGAGTCATCTCTCACCTTTTTGAGGTTCGATAGATTGCTTTGATGATAATAATGACGTGACAGAAAGAAAACTGATGGAGCTTGTAGAGTCTAGTGCAAACTTTCCAAGGAATTTTTCCAAAAGCTGAGGAGCTTCTCACTTTTTGTGCTGTGAAATCTCCTCTTGTTGACAAGCTTCTCATGTTTTGTATGCTCTGGAGTCTCTTCTTTGTGCTTGAAAGTTGATGAGCATCTCGCATTTTGTGATCTTCTGTGTGCCAACCTGGGGAAGGTGAAGAGCTTCTCTTTCCGGTCATATGAGCCGGGCCTTATACAATCTTTTAATGTGGAGTTGATACTGAGAAGAATTTATTTCACAAGCAGCTAAGATAGCTCCCTGAAAGCAGCTATTTCATTTTTGTTTTGTTTTTTCCATTTTGGCAGCTATCTTGCGTCAGTGAGCAGTGTAATGGCCTGCCATACCCCATGTGCAACCAGACTACATGTGTCTATTGGTACTCTTACGGCGATGGCTCACTTACAACTGGAGACTTTGTGTATGACACGATCACCATGGACGGCATCAACGGCCAAAAACAGCAGGTTTTCTCATTTCCCATTTCTGTGCTCTGCATCATCAGAATAATTCTATTGGAAAAAAACTCCAGAAAATCGTGCCAGTGTATTTTGAGTGATGCTAAAACGCATAACTTCACTAGCAGAATTGACAAAAAGAAAACTATAGTGTAAGGTATTGTATGCCTTCAAGAAAAAATGGATGAAGACGCCCTATTGTTCCAATTTTTGAAGATTTGGGACAATCCATTCCGGACTAAATGTAACAATCCATTCCGAATCAAGACGCCAGATTGTTTCAATTTTTGTTCCATAAACCCTTGGTCCTTTAGGGGTTAACTTTAGCAGCACAAAACTGAGATCTAAACCTGTACTAGATTTTGAATATAGAACCACTTGCTCAGTGAGAGGATTGTGAGGTTTAGCCCGGGGTTAAATCCTTTACGAAGAGAGGGCTAATGTGGAAAAAAAGGGGGTTAACATGGATTTTTTTTTGTAAGATCATAGTAAGCCCCTCTTACTGTAAGATTATAGTTGTCCCTCTCTATTATGACATGTTTAGGAAGCCCTAACTTCAAGGTATCATGCATAGATTAGTCACAGAAATGACTTGTCACATGTGCATTGCCTGAAACAATAATATCGTCATAATATGGAGTGTCAAATTAAGGGAGAGTAGATTGTAGCTGGGCCGAGTGGCTGCAATATTCCTGCAGTGATTTTGATAATGGAAAAATGGTGCATGGAATGAAATGCGTAAGGTATTGTATGCAGTTGAAATTGATGTAAGTCAAGGTCGACTTGAGTATCAAGTGATGCAATTTTCTTAGATCTCTGTTGAATAATCTACTCCACCTTACAGCCTACTAATAGATCTATGGTGTCATGGAATTTTTTAGCACCCCTCTTACTGTAATAAGATCAGCCACGCCGAATTGCTGCAATCTCTCCAGTGATCGAATTTGACAATGGAAAAATGGTGTGCCGAATGTTGTGGTGGTGCAGGTGCCGAATTTTGCATTCGGGTGCGGCCACGACAACGAGGGCTCGTTTGCAGGAGCGGACGGGATCCTGGGGCTGGGCCAAGGGCCGCTGTCGTTCACGTCGCAGCTGTCGGCGGTGTTCAATGGCAAATTCTCCTACTGCCTGGTGGACTGGCTGGCGCCGCCCACGCAGACGAGCGCCCTGCTGTTCGGCGACGCCGCCATGCCCACGCTGCCCAACGTGACGTTCCTGGCCTTGCTCAGCAACCCCAAGATCCCCACGTACTACTACGTCAAGCTTACGGGCATCAGCGTCGGAGACAAACTGCTCAACATCTCCTCCTCCGTCTTCGACATCGACCGCGTCGGCGGCGCCGGCACCATCTTCGACTCCGGCACCACCGTCACCCAGCTCGCCAAACCCGCCTACCAGGAGGTACACCCCCCATTCAATCGATCAAATCAGAATTGTCTTGAACAGGCTTTTTAACTAAAACCATATAATTGGGACCTTCAGTTTGGTTTGGAAATCTGGGGGATAGGTATTATAATAGTGGGCAATCGGGTGTCATACCCATGATCAATGGGTTGCAGTCTTTGATCCTAACTTCGTCAATATAGTCTTGTGTAGTAAAAAAAACGTTTCGTGAATGGAGTGCACTCCCGATCACTCACATCAAGCATCTCTCCATATGAGGTGTTCTCTCCATCTACTGATTATTGCTCTAAATACATATCCATCTTGCATTGATCATGAACACATGGGGTGCGCTCCCAATTTAGTGAAATTTGCTTTACCTCTATACCTCCTTTCAAACTTAAGGACACAGTTCTCCAACATACATGTGTTCCATCAATACCACGATCCATTCTCCCTATGAATTAATTTTGCAACTCATGAATTTGCAACTCATTCAATGGTAAAGAGGGGTTGTTACACTCGGGGTTGTGACGGTGTAGTGTGTCTAGATTGAAGTTGTGCACACGGGTCTGCAGGAATGTGGTGTCCAAGTGATCGATTCCGATGGTGCTGATTGATTGATTGATGAGTTCAGGTGCTGGCGGCCATGAACGCTTCCACTGCGGGGTACGCGCGCAAGACGGACGACACGAGTGGGCTGGAGCTGTGCCTGGGAGGGATCGCGCAGGGCCAGATGCCTTCGGTGCCGGGCATGACGTTCCACTTCGAGGGCGGCGACATGGTGCTGCCGGTGTCGAATTACTGGATCTTCCTGGAGAGCAGCGGGTCGTACTGCTTGTCCATGGTGTCGTCGCCCGACGTGACCATCATCGGCAGCGTGCAGCAGCAGAACTTCCAGGTCTTCTACGACACCCTGCGCCGCCAGATCGCCTTCGTCCCCAAATCCTGCGTCGGCCGCTGAGAGATCGATCATGGAACTCCATCGCCAGCCTCAGCTCAGGTAACCTCCCTGCCACTCTTCCACAAATTTTCTGTGTCAGTCTTGGAGCATTCCAGTGGTGGGCGTGTATGGCATCTTCTCCATGAAATGAACACAACCTGAACAATATTGAAATATAAATAGACCAAAAACTAGTCTATGATGAGTTGGGAGACAATCTAAAGCAAGTCACTGTCATTATTCTCCACACCTTGCAATGACTCCCACACTTTCACCAAAGCTCCAAGGCCATGGCCCACAAGGGGACAATCTATGACACGACACTATTCAACCCAAGTATAGTTCAAGGAAGAGGTTAGAAATAGAGCAAAAAGGGAGGTTAGATGGGCTTCTTTTCGGTTAACTCAAATGTTCTACAGTGTATTGTAGCTCCATATCAACATTCGTTTATTTTTATTTATTTTAATTAGATACATGCCCAACTCCAGAGAATTCCCACCAGACTGTTGAGTTAACTGAAAACAAAAGAGGTTGCAACAGGAGTCAAACAAGAGTCTTGTCACTAAAAATAAGATCCACTGTCACATATTCTCAGTGAATAGTAACTTGGTCTCGAATTGAATAGCAATTGAGGGTTGGGGGAATGTGTTCGCAACTAAGGGTCCCGCAGCTAAGATATTGTCAGGTGCTTGTTTTAGAGAATTTAGAAACTCGGCTTAGTCTCAGTTTTGGAGCTTTCTTCAACTCAAAACGGGTCTAACATGAGTTTGAGCTAAGTTTCCTCTTTGGGAGCTTCTTTTCGGTTAACTCTAGTGACTGGTATTCATTCAAGGTCCCGATCACAGTTCCGGGAGAAATTTTAGCTTAACCCCTAAAGGACCAAGGATTCATGGTTTCAAATGACAAATTCAATCAATCATGTTGTGGAAAATATAATTTAGATGGGACCAAATTTTATGCAGTGAAGAATAATGCATGCGTTCGTCAAAGCACATATAAATTTGGACTAAAGGACGTCCACATAGGACCTACTTAGAACTGCTTAAAAAAAACATCAGGTCCAATTTTGGCTTCTATGTTCTTTAGGGGTTAACCAACTAAGATCCTACATTTTCTTGGACCAACTAGTTTTTTGGAGCATTCTCTTTGCTAGGCATTAAGAAAATAGGGAATATTCTTTGTTTTCCTGAACCTCAAATGATCAAGAATTTGAACTTGATTAAGTAATTTTGAATTTCAACTGGCTAAATTGTAACTAAAGGTCGGTTCTCTCCAAACATTGGTCCCAATTTGACTTTAGAAGACCTTTTGTTAGCTGTAGGGTTATATTGCTTGTGGATACCAACTAGATTTGTTTTCTCTGGCAAAATTTAGATTTGGGCTGGTATACTAGGTTCCGAAAATAGGAATACCATTGTCACTGGTATCCTCAAATTTCTTGCTAAAAATTGAGGTCCTGATTTGAGTTTGGAAGACTTTTTGCTAGCCAAGGCGTTATATTGTTTGTGGATACCGGCCAAACTCTTCTCTTGCAAAATTTAGGTCTCGATTGGTATATGATGTTTGGAAAATATTAGAGATACTAACGTCATTGGTGGACATGCTCTTAGAGCATTCCCACTAGTGATTGGTATCTTCCAATTTCTTGTTAAGAATTGCGGTCTTGATTCGACTTGGGAAGATTTTTTGGCAACCACATCATTATATTGTTGGTGGATACCAGCTAGACTCTTCTATGGAAAATTTTAGGTTTGGACTGGAATATCAGGTTCTGAAAATAGGGATACCAACGTCATTGGTGGGCAGTAAAAAGAATTAGATGAAATAGTAGGAAGATACTCCCTCCGTTCATAATAAGAGTCCACTTTGCAGAAAAAATTTGAAATTGAAGATGGAAATAGAGCCCATGTTGAAAGGGATGAAACACGATGGCAATTTTTAGAACCGTGTGTCGATGGAAAGGAATGAAATACATAGGAAGTCAATGTAGGAAGGCAACGCAATGAATGAGTAGGAGTCAATGTAGGAAGGCAACACAATGAGTGTGGACTCTTAAATTGACACAAGAAATTATGTGGTTTTGGACTCTTATTATGAAACGGAGGGAGTATCACTAGATGTTGGTTGATTGAAGAAAACATAGGAATTTAACACATTTTTCTTGAATCATTTCGGAAACTTATTCTTGTTGAGCATAGTTATTATTAGTTGGTCAAAAATCTATACGTTCTTGTTAGTGAATGCAGTCTAAAGATTTAAGAGCATTAAAGAATGTGTTGGATGCAAAATTTATGAAGGATGAATATATTTTATGGAAAAATGTTCTCAAATTGCTTTTTTGGACTATAGGTACATATTGATCATGGAGAGATGTACACCAGCTGAACATCTGACTGCAATCAGCAAGATGAGAACATTGTTACTTGAGACTTGATGAGTTTTTTAAACATTTTTGGTACTAGAGGAATGACTTCTTCTTTTTTTTATAATTTTTTTTTTATAATTGTTATTTTAGGAATACAGTAATTAGTACCTTGGGGTCTCCCTGGCATGAATTTGAGGCTTGAAGGGGTTTAGGATGTAAAGAGAATAAGCAAACATTACTTGCGGTGTATACTTGTACATTTCTATATGAGATTCATTTTTGGCCTCACAAGGTGATTGGTGTTATTGTCCCTTCTTGCTTGCCAATTTTTTAACCCCTAAAAGACCAAGGCTGATTTTCCAAGTTTGGTCAGAATGAGTATTGATCTTCAAATTTTGAGATTTTTGGTGATGATTCTACTCTTTGTAACAAAGATGGGATGGTAATTTGCGTACGTAGGTGATGTATAGATCAAAAGATACAATCATGCAAAGGTGGAAAACCTAACTGCAGGCAAATCCTGAAATTTTCATACAATGAGATATGCATGTGAATTTTTGCACCCAATGAGCTAACACCCCCATACACACAACTGTCAAATTCATTTTACCAAATTTGAGATTAAAATTTTAATTTTGGGCACTTTTAGAAAGTTTCAAACTCAAGGCAACATGTCAAAAAACAAAGTGAAACCAACTTTGTAGCTTATAATCTTACTATTGAGGAACCCTAAACGATTGAAAATTTGTAGGTGCTAATAAATTCAAGTCGGTTGAAATATCTACAATTGGATCGGTCAAAAGGGTTTTAGATCAAAAAATATTTGCCTTTTTATGAGAAGGGATACTTTTAGGTAGCTTTGGAGTGTTTGGAGAGAAACATAGTTGTGGTCCTTTAGGGGTTAATTCTTTTCCATGGAGTGCTAGGGATTCATTTCTAGGGGTGTACTACACACGTACAAGTATACGTGAGTGCACAAAAGGGGTATTAATTGAAACATTGCCATACAATGTATATGTATAATAGACATATTTAGAGGCTGAAAATATTGACGTATACTTACATTAAACATATATTTATGATGGAATAGATCTGTATACAAAGGTTTTTAGACATATAAACCTGGGGGGTGCACTCTACATTATGTTTGAGAATCATGTGCGTTCATGACCCCTTTTAAAAACTCCATGTATACGAGGGGTTGCATATCTAAATACCTTTGTATAGAGATCTATTATGTCCTAAATATATGTTTAATATAAGTATACTTCAATATTTTCAACTCTAAATATGTTTATTGTATATATACATAATACAACAATGTTCAAATTAATACCCGTTTTGTGCACTTGCGTTTACTTGTACGTGTTTAGTAGAGTGCCCCCCCCGGGCATACAAACCCTTGTATACATGGGGTTTTAGAGGGGATCATGAATGCACATGATTCTCAAACATAATGTAGAGTGCACTCTTTGGAGATTCATAATTTACAAGGAATTATTTAGGGTTTTCATAACTCCGTTTGATAATTCTCTATACGGTGCAAATGACAGTGTTGAATTGGATAATTTTTTTAAATACTTATTTGTTTGAGGTTCACTGCACTAAGATTGAGGTTCACTACACTATGATTGTGGTACACTACACTAGGACACTATTTCTCAACACAGACACTAGTTGATAATTTAAAGATATGTGTCCCTGTAAAAGGAAAACCTTTTTATTGTAGAATTTTAAATGAAAAAAGCTTCGAGTAAACCTTCTCAATGTAGTATTCCAATAGCAAATGGCAATTTTATAATAAACCTGGCATGCAAACTCATGTTGCTCTCATCACTTGAAAGGAATATGTCACTCTCAGTGGAAGTGGAAATGACAAGTGGTACTTCCTTACTTTTGAACGAACTGTGGTAAAAAACATTAATTCTCACCTGACACTAACTAAATCACAATTTTAGTGCACTTCTCATAACGACTCTAATTCATTTTATTGAGAAATGTGTAATACCGATACTAGTACAACTAGCAAATATTCTATTAGCCAATTCTTATAAATTAATTGGGTGTCCATGGATTTGGTAGCTCCTACAATGTTGAATTGTTTTTTCAATTGGAGAAGGTGGGTTGTTTCAATTGGTCAAAATTATTATGATATTAGCAACTAATGGAGAAGTGTATTGTTAATTCTTTTTAAATTTTTTTTTGGGGGGGAGGCAACCGTCTATCTTTCATAACGATTGAGGCACTACTCCTTTCTATTTACAGATCACTACACCGATTATTGCCATTACTGTGAGTCACATAATTAGTGTGAGATTTACCACCAATCCTCAATTAGTGTGAGGCTTTACATACAATCCTCACTACTCACTATGAGGATTCTCAATTATTGTGAGTCACACTTTGTTTTAATACCACAATTATTGTGAGAATAGTGAATTATTGTGAGAATGTTCAATTATTGTGAGATTATTGAATTACTGTGACTCACAGTAATGACAATAATCGGTATAGTAGAAACACAACCCGAATAGATTAGACTACAAGAGAAGCATGCCCAAAGAGACCCACAACTAGTCTAGTTTGTATGTGGGCATTGTTTCTATTAGTGGATGTTGAAACTATGCATTCTCAAAGGACTAATTGTTTGGTTTTACAACTACTTATGTGCAGCTATGCTTACATCATTGTTTATTATCCCTAAAACACCAAGGATTCATTGTTTTACAATGACATTAAATTGTGAAAAATATAATTCAAATGGAACCAAATTTTATATGATCGGGATCCTTGCCGGAATCAGTAAAGAACATTGTATGCGTTGGTCAAGAAACAAATAAATTTGTGCAAAAGAAATTCCACATCAGACCTATTCAAAACTGCTTAAAAATAAAATCTAATTCTAACTTCTTGGTCCTTTAGGAGTTAACATTCCTTAGTCATGGGGCATCATGGCTATTCAAGATTCAAGGCATCATAGGTGATTCCAAGATGTTACATAATGTTACAGTTGAATGTTACAATTACATTTAAGGCCTACCCAAAAAATGTAACAGTTGTCCCTCTCTACTATGGCATGTTTGGAAAGCCCTCTCTTCAAGGTGACAAGCATGGATTAGTAAATGATTTGTATTGCTTGAAACAATAATATGTCATATTATGAAGTGTCATTGTAAAGAGAGTAGATTGTATGCATATTCAACTATTAAATGATATAAAGGAGCCACACCTGTGAAGACGCTATACGCATTTCTACCCACTTCAAATCACATATGGATATATGTCACGAGCACTTGTAGCAAAACCATTTCTAAATGGCCTCCATTTCGTAAGGTTCAATTAGCCCTTGTAAGTTGTACCTAGAAATAAGAATTGTTGCACTAGAATCGGTGTAGCAGATTCTAGAATATTAGACATGCCCTGTAATTCTTTAGTTAAAGAACGATGTGGAGAGTTAAAAGTCCACAATAGCCTTGCTTCAAGAATCACATGTTTTGAAAAAAAATTAATCTTTCATTGAGAGCAAAAGGGTGAACCCTGATAAGGGCTAAAGAACTTTATGTTCATAACACCAACGGATTCTACTGTGAGAAAATTAAAGTTTGGTAAAATTGTCCCTCTCTATTACCGGTATGACATGTTTGGGAAGCCCTACCTTCAAGGTGTCCGGCATGGATTAGTCACAAAAATGACTTGTCACATGTATATTGCTTGAAACAGTAATATTTGCAACTCCAAAATGTTTTAATAAGCAGGATGAGGGTATATAGTTCTCAAAACAGAAATACAGAAAAGAAAACTCAAGATAGACATGAGGTTCAAGAAAATGCAAAAGAAGAGGAGGCATGGATATCTTCGATGAAACCCTAATTCACCCCGACTGGTGGCCACCGCGGCTTGACAGTCCTGACATACATAAGCTCCCGCCGCCTCGAGTTTGGCTTGCAATGCGATTTCTTTCACTTTGGTCAACTCCAATTGTGGTATGTCCACCGCACACTTCGAATGGGAGCGAGAACCTGTGACCGCTTTCTCCACAACCGCAATATGGCACTTTGTCTCGTCGGCCGCACGTTTTGTCTTCGGCTCCATGGCTTTGGTTTTATGGCCCGTGACGGCGGGTACTACGACGGGTTTTGGTGGAGCAGATCCCAAGGAGGGCTCTTCTTCTTCATCATCATCCATGGGGTGCGCCAAAAAATCGTGTTTTGACGGAGCTATGGCTCCATATTCCGGGCTCTGGAAAACGGGGCTTTTTTTCCTTCGCAAGCTCGTCCATTGCCAATGCTCTTCTTCTTCCACTTGGGGCGGTTGCTCTTGCCATTGTTTCCCTCCCTTGGCTTTTCTATAGACAACCTTGTTTCCGTCGTTAATTAAAATGCCCTCGTCGTGCTCTTGGACCATTCTTGCTATAATTCTTCTTTACTTGAAGCATTAAATAATCAATTTGATGAGAATGTAAACTAGGGTCCAGTTCGAAGAAATTGAGCCAAATGAGGCAATATCGGAAAGTTCTTTATTATTAATTGGTTGTTCATTGATATGTTTTGGTTTTCCTTCGAAATAGAAAATATTGATTCGCTAACGTTTTCATTTTGAATCAGCTATTTGAGAAATGAATCAGCTCACTTGTATCAAACTGTTGATTCTCCCCCATACAAGGATCCGGTAAGAAATTGAGCTAAACCAGCCAATATCAGAAGTTCTTTATTATTAATAAATTACTTGTTTATTGATATGCTTTGGTTTTTCTTTGCAATAGAAAATATTGATCGACTACCATGGTACATGGGCTGGTTCGGCACAAATTAAATTAATTCTAAAATTACAGAAATTTTCAGATATTGTATTCCTAAAAATTCTAAGAAATTGTGAAGAAATCTACAAAGAATTTGCTTTGTTGAACATCTCAGCCAAAAATAAAATAATTATTAGGCAAAAAATCGTCAAACCAGCCGAGGTAGTATGGTATTTATTAGCATTTTGAATTGACTATTTGAGAAACAAATCAGCTCACTTGTAATGAGTTGCTGATTCTCCCCATACATTGATGTAGACCAATGCTTTTCTTTGAGGGTAGAGTTGAGCACTCACCTCTTCTTAATTACGTGGTACTTTTTAGGGAGAATTTTGTTGAGTTTTGCCTAAAAAACAGCACTTATTGTCGAGGAATCTTCAATCCATTGTATTTGGAAGACCAAAGAGATCATTGCATGATTTATTAATTGTCAATTTTCCTTGATCTAGGTTTATAACAATTTCGGAAATGCATTAAATTTTCTGAGTTGTAAAGGATGTGAATAGTCACATCCATTGGACTTCCAAGAAGGCAAAGTCCAAAACCATGAAGTCCATGTGACCTAGGGTTTTTCTTTTTCCTCCATATTTTCGAAAAAGCGAGGATGGCAACATAGAATATTACGATGAAGCTGAATATTTTGGACATAAAATCAATTTTCATCCAATTTTGATACAAGTTTCAGGTTTCATGTAAAGTAGTTTTTCTTTTATTTTATATTTTATTTTAGTTTTAGTTTTCATATCTATTTTTTATTTTGGAAAAAGATAGGGTGACAATATAGAATATTATGATGAAGTTCAATATTTATACGTTCATCTATACTTTGGGCATAAACTCATAATTTTAATACTAGTTTCATCCAAATTTGGCTTCATCATCCAATTTTTCATAACCAATATTTGACATTTTTTTTTTTTTATTCAATTTATTTTTTGAATTTTGATACATTTTGTAAATGCCTTACAATAAAGGAAACTTTACATGAGCTATAATTAAGGGGGATTTTGCATGGATTGCAATTCAAAATAAGTTTTTGTATTGGTTACAAAAGACAAGATTTCACATAGACTATATCAAACAAAATTTTGTACAAGGTACATTATACGTGATTGTGGCAACAACACGTGGCACACTAGAGCACATTACAACATGTGGTTACAACAAAGGAGACTTTACACAAAATGAAGTTCTTAACAAACAAGAAATTATTAACAAGATAAATACATCAAAGTTGTGGCAATGACATGGCACACTAGTAACATGATTGATTTGCTTTAGCTTGGTTCCTTTCTACATGCACTACTAGAAAGGCATGACCAAATCAACAGAAAATCAATTGATTTCTGTTGTTTGGGGCACTGAAATGACCGTTTTAACTGATTTTGAACTTTTTGTAAAAATCAACAAAACATCAATTCTTTTTCTATTGATTTGAATAGTGCAATGACCAAATCAACAGAATTTGGTCAAATGCAAAATCTTTAGAAATATTTTTTGAACCTTTTAGAAATCTTTTGTATTTTTTAAAGAAAATTAGAATCTTTTTGGAATCATCTTAAATTTTTAGAATCTTTTAGATTCTTCAAATATCTTTAGGAATCTTTTGACTCTATTTAGCACAATTATAATATTTTGAAATATTATGCCCAGGAGCAAAAATTATGCCATTTTAAACATAATTTTCACCTTCTTAGGCATAAAAAAAAATCCTTGAAAATTTTAAAAAGTTCTTAAAAAAATGTTTTTTATAGATCATATTTTTGTTTACATATGAAGCTTTGATTCATTCAATTTGGACTAGATAGATAGATAGAAACTCCGACCCTATTTTAGGGCCGGCGTGAATAAAGTGTCCGTTCGTAATGTCAATGACCCGGTGCCCACCGGACAAGGGGACATTGGGACAATACTACTCTCCCCTTTCGAGGATGGACACTATAGTAACAGAAACAAAAAAACAGTAACAATAACATAATACAGTAACAGAGTACTAATGGTTTGGTACTAGTTTTGAATAAAGGTATGATTTGAGTTAATTATTATCACCAAGTCATGAGTTCTTTGGTTGGTTGGTGAAGGGCGTTGTATCACATTTATGTGGTCTGGGTTCGATTCTTATTGGGCTCGTTTGAACAGTGGTGTAATACACATGACTTGGTGCTGCTAGTGAGTTATCATGGCAGGAAAGTTGTACCAACCAACCGGCCCTACCTATCCCTTGAGACAAGTGTTTGTGTTGAGCTAGTGTTTGAAAAGAGAGGCTAGCAATGGTTTTCACCACTACCCTCCCTCTTTTAATGTACTATTCTGTTGGTATTGGCTGATTATTCTCTATACGTCTTTTGTGTAAAAGGATTGATCCAGCACATTGTATGGCAATGGTGTTTATTGCTTTGAATGTGTGCTTTATGGAGGTTTCGCAGATGTTAAATTTTGTTTCTAGTTGTTTCATTGAAAGAGCGTGTGTGGTTCCTCTGGCTCCAGCTGTGATGAATATGATTGGATCTACTTTCCAACCTTGTTGTATGATGTTATTAATTAGAGGTTGGTATTTAAGAATTTTTTTGCCAATTGTTTCTGGTGAAAATCTGTCGTTTGTGTATGTGAATTCTATAAATTGTATGGTTAGGTTATCATCGGGATTTAGTGGAGGTGGACTTTGGTATGGGAGGCCTTTAATGCATAGTATATTTGGTTTGAATCTGGCATTACATTGACATCTTTGTTGACCACAAGTACATGGTAATAGCCATGGAGGAACTGTGTTTTCTTGTGGGTTATTATTAAATGTGCCCGCATTCATGAGAGTGTAGCATCTTGATTTATTCGAGGATAGTATTAGTTTTCTTATTTCCCAAACTGCCTTGTTGTATCTTTTTGTTCTTAGTGCGTGTATATGGTGTTGTTTGCAGAGTAAGAGTACACGTAGCCATGTGTCTGCATCTTGTGAGTTACAAATGGGACATATTTTTGAGGGGAATCTTTGTATACCGAAAATTAATTGTTTTCTGGCGTTTCCCATGTATTGGCCGGTTCTAAATTTTAGTATGCTTGTTTTCTGTGAATCTGTTATTTCTGGGTTATTCCAAAAATTATTGGATATTTCGTTATCTATGATGGGGTTCATGGTCCATTTGTTGATGTTGGGGAAGTCTTCTGCCAATATTTCTAGATTATTTTCTCGGTCATATTTCTTTATGTATTCATCCAGACATCTAATTGGTCCTTTGTCAGGTCTTTTGTTACGACTGGGCCATGTGTCTTTTTGGAAGTAATAGGGTGTAGTGTGTGCGAATTCATGTGGTTTGGCAGCAAATTCGTAGTCTCTTTTTGTGGTACCATTTTTTGCAAGCTGGTCTGCTTGTTCGTTTCCTTCAATTTTAGCGTGTGCTTTAACTTTGTATATTGTGGTGGGTTGTGTACGTTTCTTTAGTCATGAGAAAGTTATGGACTACTATAGTCATGAGAAAGTTATGGACAATCTTGTTTTTCGGGCAATCTAAACATCTTCTTGAAAAAACTTTCTAACTTTGAATGCTATTATTTTTCAATCCGTACAGTCAAATTTGATGAACTTTTTACCACATGATCTTAAAAAAGTGAAGTACAAAATCTTGTGATTAGATTCCCTCCCCAAAAAAATTCTGACTCTTTGCGTGAACGCAATAAAAATGACAATTTTGAGTGGTTTTGACAAAAAAAAAATAGCCTTGGTTCTCCAGGGGTTAAACACAACAGACTTTGGCGGTCATTTTGGCATGGTAGAGTATTTTTTTTTTTTAAACTTTGAAATACAAAAAGTTGAGAAATAAAACTAACTATTAACTCCAACAATCTGTTTGAGATTTTAAGTCTCCTATCAAAAGTTATGGATAAAGTTCAAAGAGGGGTTGGAAGAGGATTTGACATTTTCAAACATCCTCTCTGAATTTTGTTCATAACTTTTAATTGGAAACTCAAAATCTCAAATGGATTTTTGGAGGTGAAAGTTAGCTTTATTTATCAACTTTCTATAATTCAAAGTTTTTTGAAAAAAGTTAATCTACTATGCTAAAATGGCAGCTGAAGTATGCTGAGTTTAAAAAACACCAATTTGTAAATGGATAATTAAAAAAAAAAAAACTATTGTGTTGTACATTGAAATTGAGTGGTGGTTTGGTGGTTAGAGACAAGTGCTCTTGGGCATGAGGTCTCATGTTCGAACCCGGTGGGCAACCAACTATAATTTTTTTTGGCTGCCCAAATTTTTCGGACATCGAAAAAAGTTAGTTTGGCTGCCGAGATTTTCCAGGCAGCCAAAAAAAATATTTTTTAATATTTTGATATTTTTTCGAATTCGTCCAAAACAACAGAAAAATCAACAGTTTTCAGTTGAATTTTGACCAAGACAACGCGACCAAAACAACAGGTGCAAACAACAGTTTTTTGTTGTTTTGATTGCACATTTTTCTACTAGTGATGGAAAATCTTAAATTGAAGATTTACAATGCTATCATAGGGGTGAAATCACTGTAGGGTGGATAAAATATGTAGTTACAACTTCAGATTTCAAGGTTTTTGGCATTCAAAAATTTCTAGTAACTATTTAAAATTTATTTTTACACAAGGGACTTTAAGAATTATATAAAAAAATGTCAAAAATTTTATATAAATTATTCCAATTTTTTTAATAATAGCATTCAGTTTCAAATGTGTAATGTTATCGATTGTTACACCTCACAAAATATGTAAAGAGTTCAAAAAGATTTTATAAATATTCCAAAGTAATATAAACTGTGTAGAAAAGATTCTAAATAATTTGAAAAATGTTCCTTTTGAAATGTATTTAAATCTTTTCATAATTGTTATATTAACCCTTAAGTTCCTAAGGGTTTTTGCTACAAACCAAATGTGTTATAATATTTGTTATTTATGAATTTTATGAAGTTTGTGAAATATGAAAGTTGTGATGTGTAATCTGTAAATTTCATCTATATGGTTGAATATTATCAAAACCATTTAGATTTTTTATAAATAAATTTTAAAAGAAAATCTTTGAATATTCATAAGAAATACATTATTCAATATTTTATGTTGAATTAAATTATTATTACTTAAAAGTAAGAATGTTCATCACATGGATAGAAGTTGCCAAGATTTAGAGTTTATAATTTGTATAAATGTCAATTTAAAAAACACTACGTAAGAATAGTATAGAATTAATAGTTTAATTGAAACAAATTCCAATGGGTATTTAGGCATCTTATTAACCTTGTGCTTTTAGCCAATCATACCAAAATTCAAAAATAAATAATTAGTTTTATATTTTTTTATAATTTTGGAAGTTTATTAGTTAGATATTATATATATAATTGTATATGATGAATTTTAGGAATCCGTTTGCATAGATTTTATTTAAATTCATAATTTATAATCTATCTTTGTACGTCCATACAAAATATATACTTTATCATGCATTTTTTCACACATTTACAAATTTGATATTTTTGTAGATTGTTCCAACATCTTCACCACCCAACGTTCTTTATTTTTTCTGAATTTTTATGAACACATTTTTAGTGATCCAATGACATGTTCATATAGGAAATTTGATTCTAAATAGGTTAGGTCCAAGAAACACTGAATTTGGACACTCCTAGCTCATTTTACAACACTTTCTATTTTTGGAACGACCACTTTTAGGTCGCCTCGGCACTTAAGGGTTAATAGTGCTAATGATGCAATAATGACAAATGTTTTACATATTGTACACTTTTTTTTCTTGACAAATCTGACGCCCTAGCATGAAAACGCCTATAGAGACATCATCTCAATTGTTGAGAAATGATGCATGCCTCTATATAAACTTTGTAGAAAAGGAATCAAACCAAGGTTGTACTAGACTATTTTGTACCAACAATTTCTTTCTCAAACTCAATAGAGTTATCCGTAAAGTCCCTCAAAAGTGGGTGAGTGGATTGTAGTTTGAGTGAATAGTGACATTAATCCTCAAAAAAGAACATGTGTCGGGCACTAAAAAAAAACTGTGGATGCAAACTTTGAAAGCACCAAAATCGGTGCTAAAAAACTTTTCACCCAAGTTTCTATTATTCACCTTCACACATGAAGAAGGTCATTGCTAGCCCCTTTTCTGACAATAGATTCTCGCTATATATACCTAGACCGTCTCCACTCACCCATTCTTTTGATTTCTTAGAACTTCTCTCAGTAGTTTTCGTTTCTCCAAATTTAGTCAAACTAAGGCCCACTCAACCCTTTAGGTTACGGATAACTCTATTATGTGAGATTTTGTGCAAAATGAAAATGTTAGAAAATTAAACCATCTTGATACCTCCATTCTTTTTTGAATTAGTTGTTGGCTCCAAAAAGTCCTTTTATTCTTTCAACTAAAATTGGTATACTAAAATTGTGATTTAGTATCTAGCATAATTTGATATTTTTTTTTACCAAAGTTTGTTTAAAGGTGACGAAAAATAGTGTCCCTACAATACATAGGAATGCACCACTTGTCATTCCCACTTCCACTAAGAGTGGCACGTTCGGCTTCCATGCCATGTTCCTTCCAGATGATGAGAGTGACATGACTTGGTTTGCCATATTTATTATGAAGTTGTAATTTGTCATTGGAACATTACATCCACAAGGTTTACTTGAAGTTCTTATCATTTTAAATTTTATAGTAAAAAGTTTTTACAAGGGACATTATATCTCCAAAATCTCAAATAGTGTCCGTGTTGAGAAATAGTGACCCGGCCACTAAATCAAGATATTAATGTAGTTCAAATTATTTTAAAATTGGACTTAAGTTTTGGTTGTAAGATACAAGATCTTGTAGTTGATTTTATTTTTTCCTAATAGCATATTTTTAATCATTCATGAGATCATTGTTGACAACTATGTACCAACAAAAGGGAAAAGAAGATACTAAAATAATGAAGATGTTGTTTAAAAGATACACAAATACATGAAATACGTCAAATTTTAATGACTTTGATTAATAAAAAAATGATTGATTTGTATAGAATCAAATAGTTTTAAAGTTCATTTAGTTTTGACACATGGCATGTTATTTCAGTTGAAAAATTCATACTCGTTAACCCATAGAACAAAAACTAAGAATGAGGATTCCAACAACTGAATAATGTTAAAGGTCTTTAAAGCTCGAGGTGCCCTCATTTATGTATGTGAGAAATCATGTGAGTGCACAAGAGGGGGATTGATTTGAATACTATCGTACTATGTATACATACAAAAAACATATTTATGGCTAAAAATAGGGTTTTATATTTACATTATACATATATATATATATATATATATATATATATATATATATATATATATATATATATATATATATATATATATATGAACAAATATACAAATATTCTAATTGTACAAGGGGTATTTTAACCCTTAAAGGTCCAAAGAGCCCTTTCCGACCAGTATTATACACCAATATTCCATCATATTTGGCACGGTTCCAGTGTTCCACACCTCCTATGGATTTAAGATCAAAAGTGAAATTAAAATTCAAGTCAACATGAATTTAATGAGCTATTGGGGTCTCAGTTTGGAACTTTCTATTTACAACAAATGTCAAATATATGCCAATGTATCTACTATCTCCACCAGCCTTTTAAGGGTTAAAGGGGGTCATGAACACACGTGATTCCAAGGTTTAATAAAGAGTGCACCCCCCGAGCTTTAAAGGACCAAAGACTCATGGTTTTAAATGACAAATTCAACTAATTATATTTTTGAAAAATATAATTCAAATGAGGCCAATTTTATATCACCAGAATCATTGAAGAACATTGTGACATAAGTTGGTGAAAAAACAAATAAATCTGAAAAAAAAAGTTTACATAGAACCTACTCAAAACTACTCATAAACATGGGATCCAAATTGGACTTTTGGGTCCTTTAGGGGTTAAGTTATAATCCAAGTTGAATGGTATGTCTACTATGACAAGTAAAGTAGACAAAAGCAATAATATGGTCAACAACAAATTCATTGTTACATGAGTTAGGGCAACTCCATTTAATTCAATAATCTTGCCATTTGCTACCCAGTCTTCAGAATTATCACCAAGAAAATATGTTCTAGGAGCTGGTGGAGGTTTAAATCTCGTACCTGTCCACGCCTCATCTGCAACAAACTTATAGCAATTAGTATTGAACAGTAATTAGTCTTTATGTAGATAAGTAATGTAATCCATGTCTAGTGCAGTACCCCTAAGAAAACATTGTCACCTCTTTACTAAATCCATAAATTTCGTACTAAAACGAAACAACATCTTTTCTTGATCATTCAAGATCTCTCAATAGGAATTTTCATAAATGAATCTTATCATCATTATTTTTAGTATACTTTTAAAATTTAGAAAATTTTAAATATCGTGCATTCCATAGCATTTACAAGCCTTGTGGTCAAGTTCTATGCTATATTCTATAGCACTTTCACTCGCTATATTTTTCCAAAAAATTATATACATTCTAATGGATTTTTTTTTACCATGTGAATTCTTATTGTGAATTTTATTTTCCTTTAAAATATTGGATTTATGTGAATTTTTTTTAATTTTAAATATGGTTGTTTCAGCAAACAAAGCTCAAAAATCTTCTCAAGTTGTGCCGATGTATGCTTTACAGATTGGAAGCAGTGATCAAGGCAAAGGGTGGATATACAAGTTGGTAGATTGATATAATTTTGTAGTCATGAAATCATTTCAATGTAAGTGAGAAGCCTTAACAATCAAATAGTTGTAGAATTTTGATTAGTCATATGTAGTAGGCCACACTCTTTAGTTTACTAGATTTATATGTAATTCTACAACTTTTTTCTAAATGTTCATACCAAGAAAGGTGTTTATTTCTAAGTTATTTATACACGTGTTCAATTAGATGGTCAAAATCTATCAATGATGATTTTTTAAGACCGAACACCAAAAAGCTCTTAACAAGTTCACCAAAAATCAACATTCTATTTTTGGAAAGTAAACATTTGTATGATTGATAAAAAAAAATCTTCCTGAAGTCATAATTAAGTATTTAAGAAAAAAACAATTTAGTATCACTTTACATGCAACAATTGTAGAGCATTGATTGGTCATATGCGAAGGTCATATGTAGTAGGCGACAATTTCTTTTCACTAAATTTTTTGGAACTTTCATTTAACCGGAAAGGTGTTTATTTATAGATTATCTATGCATGTATCCAATAATAGGTTTAAAAACTATCAATGATGATTTTAAAATGAATTTCTAAATTTAAATTCTACAAACACTTAAAAATTCACTAAAATTCAACATTCTAATTTTGGAAAGTAAAACTTGGTATGATTGATCAAAATTGTTTCTTTGATTATTGATTGAGTGTTTTTAACCCCTAAAACAGAGGGGATAAAGGCAAAACCTAGATGTGTTATAAAATATGACTTCTGCAACTTTGATGAAGTTTGGTCCAAAAGTGAAAAAGAGAAGCATGATGTTTAGTAATTATCCATACAGTCAAATTTTCAAAAAAAAAATTAGATACTCATTTAATGAATTTAGAAGCATTTACCATTTAATATTCACCAAAATTACAAATTTCATTTTTAGAATTTAAAATTTGATATGATTGTTAAAAATAGACATTCTATTCTAAAATTCAAAGAAGTAATTTTTTCAGAGGAGAGAACATCATTAGTTTCCCAACTAGTAAATTTTATAAGACTAGAACAATATTGAGGTCTTTCAAATCTCCTCAGTGGAGTTTAACTCAGATTGACATAATTCAAATTGGGTTGGAAAGTAGACTTGATTTCCTATTTGAAAATTTATATATATATATATGTTTTTTTTATAATTTTTTTTTTTTTTTTTTTTTCATGTAAGAAAGGGCAACGACCACAAAATGGTCGTTCAGTCACTTAGGGGTTAAAGAAGTTAATTTTGTATCACTGTACATGCAATTTTGTGAGTGATGGTACAAAGAGGTGACAATCTTTTCTTAAAGGCAGTGTAATAAAGGAATCCATTTTCGATTGCAGTTGCTTCCTAGACACTTTTTTTAGACATTTTTTTTCCTTCTCAAACTTTTTAGTGCAAATTGTAAATGAATTTAAGATCTTTTTAGTTATTTAACCCCTAAAGGACTGTGAGATTTTCTTGTTTTTGAGCATCATTTTCTCCTCTTTCTATTTTCTATTTCTATTTCTCTTTCTATTTCTATTTTCTCCTCTTTCTATCATTTTCATTGTGATTTTTTTTGGGCTCTTGATAGCAAATACAAATTTGAAAATTACAAAAGAATTAAAGAATTTTTTGACTAATTTAACAAATTTTCCCATGTCACCAAAGACAGTCAAAAAAGGTCAAAAAAGATTGTCATTTCATCTTTTCACTTCAAATGCTATAAACTTGCAATTTGTAGGGTCAAATTCTATGAAAAATTTACCATGCATTCTTTTGGTAGTTTAAAGCAAGATTCTATAGTTAGAGATGCAAAAAAATCATTTCTGAGGTTTATTTGAAGCCCTGCCCGAACTGCTCATTCAACCCAAAAAAAACCTCTTTCTCTCTATAACTTCCACTTATGAAGTTGGAAAAAAAAAAAATTGGATCCCCATTTTTGTATCGACATACGGAATTTGCATAATGCTTTTTGAAAAAAATAGGATAAAAATTGACACCATGAGAACCTACCGAACATTGAAATGTTCTAGTTAGGAGACATTGAATGTCCTTTAGAGGTTAACCCCCAAAAGTTTCGAAGGGTATTGAACAAAACATAAATGTCCTATAATATGTGCCTTCCATATGTTTGATGAAGTTTGGTTCAATAGACAAAATGTAGGGCATCATCTTTACAAATTATCCATACGATCAAACTTCCAAAAAAACCTTAAAATATTTTTTTAATGAATTTAAAAGCATTAACCTTTGAAAATTTGTATAAATTATAATTTTCAATTTTAGAGTTTAAAATCTAGCATGATTGGTTGAAGTTGGTTTATTTATTGAAAACTTCAAAAAAGAAAAAGAAATGATGGAGGGAACATAATTACTTTCCCTAGGTAGAAAATTTTATAACATTAAGACAATGTTGAGGTGATCCACTTTGAAAAATTCTCCCGGGTGAAGTTTAACTTGCATTGACATAATTCAAAGTGCATTGAAAATTAAACTTGATGTAGTATTTTAAAATGTTTTTCACTTTTTCAAAAACATATTTTTTTGTTCCGGGCAACCATTTAGATTTGGGCAGTGACCACAAAATGATCATTTGAGCGTTTAAGGGTTAAAGACATAACCAATGCAGTCAATATTTTAACATATGAAAAATAAAATGAATAAATAAACAAATACTTAGCAAATTTTTAGTGTTCAGGTTTTATTGTTTTAGAAAAATCAATGATGTTTTCATTGAAATTCATGTTATTCTTTTCACAAATTCAAATTTCGCCTAATTTTAAGTTCTTAAAACTCAAAAAATAATAATTTATGTTTAGATTGAAATTTGATTGGACAAAAATCAAGATACGTTTTTAAAATTTTGAACTGTTTAAATAATGATCAATCATCGTGCTGATCATTAAATTTTCTTTTTAAAGTAAATGAATTCATTAGACATAGTACATTGCTGCAAAAGAAGTCCTCATATCCCTACAATTTTATTTTTTATAAATAAATCATTTTTTATTAATTCAAAACTCATTTTCTTTTAAATTGGTGGAATGAGTGAAGAATATTACATAAGTTGAATAATAGATAAATAAATCTGAACAAAGAAAATCTACATAAAATCTATTCAAAACTACTGAAGAAAAATATGAGACCCCTTGGGGGCCATATGGTCCTTTAAGAGATGAATATGATAGGAATTTAATGGGATGATATTAAAGAAAATTGATTGAAGTTGCAAACCTGGCAACACGTAAAATGTGGTCGGTGTGTTTAGCAAAGGTCTACTGTGTTCGTCAATGATTTTCAATTGATATTTCCCCACGCTCGTACAATATATTGTTATGATACAAAACCCATATTGAATTTGATAAGTCAGTTTCCAAGTTGTATGCACATCGAGTCGTAGCCCACCTCCCCCGGAGTCATTAATACCCATTGCTCCATATTTCCGAAACTGGACATCAATTTCGACAATATTACGATCAGTACCTCCTGTGGCAGCTGAAATTTTGTTTCCATATCCATCATAAAGGAGTATTCGAAAAACACCGTATTCGTTTAACGGAAACTTGTTGCCTCTTTCCCATTGCCATATGCAGTCTGGCAGTGACATATTTCCTGCAGGAGCAAAAATAAATAAAATTAGAAATCTAAATTCGCTAGGTTAATAGCTGGTCAAAAATCATTTCAAAATATGAAAGTTGATTATTTTTGGAAAATGTTATTTTAGTAGGATGAAAAAGGGAATCTTGAAAAATATTTGTAGTGCTGAAATGAAAGAATATCCAAAAATAACAATTATTCGGCACATTTCATTAGTAGAAAAGGTGGCGCTCCCTAGGGACATGCTCAGGCAAAATCACCGTGCATGCGTGGAATTGGGCACTACTTGCCTAGGCATCTTCCTCGGCAGTGCCACCTTTTCTACTAGTGTTTGTTAGTGTGGAACCAGCTATTAACTATGGTATGTGATGGTGCAATATACAATATGATATTTAACTTTTTAAAAAGGAAGAAAAAAGAGGAGAAATTATTGTCATTGCAAGTGTTTCTACCTCACAGAGAAAATTACAATTTTTGTATGCCTCTTTTCATATAAACTTAGTCCACTATAAAGTTCTCAATATATTCCTCACCTATTGAAAATTTCAAAAACCCTATTTGATCATTTTAGAATGCCACTACTATTATACTTAGATTTTACAATTCTAGTAGATAAAAGGAATTTATTTTTTGAAATGTTGCTACAAATATAATTGCTTTCAACATGTCTCATTTTCATTGAATTTTTCCACATTTTTTAATCATTAATACTTTCGTTGGGTAAAGACAATTAAAATTAGGTCACTTTGGCTAGACAAGCTCAACAATCAGGTTGTAAAAGCATTGACCTAAATTGAAAAAATTGTATACATACAAAATATATAAAAACAATAAGAATACCTTACACTACATTGGTAGCTTTCACTAAAAGAGAACCACTCTCATATTAAGACATTTAAAGTCATTTTTAATGAAGTGTAAAATAAAAACATCACTCCTCATGGAAGGCAGTTTAGGGCTGATTTAGAACGATGTAAGGCAAATGGCCAAAAATTCCAAAAGAATTGTAAAGACATGACATTTTAAAAAAAGACAAGAAACGAAGTGATTTTCTACTAGTGTTTTCATAACATTCAATAGCCTTCATGCCCATTGTCTTTCCTTCATGAACTCTGCTCATCACCTTGAGCCTCCACCTGTCCACTTAGCTACTAGTGAAGTACTGTTGAGTGTGGAATATTCCACACCATCTACCGTAGAGCCAAGGCAGGAACAGTGCATGCTACTGAATGTTATGTTTTAGATAGGTGAACATGCATTTTATCACAACAACAATAAAAAAAAAATCGGTTACTGGAAGTGTACCTGCTATGATATACACATCGGAAGTGTAGGGAGGGTAAATTTTGGTCATTGTGTTCCACGTGAGTTGTATTTGAACCAACTTGGAGGTATTAGCCATACCATAGCCAGTAAAATTACACCAAAAGAAGTAGAATCCCGTATAAACGGGAAGATACAGTGGAATGGTGCAGTTTAGGTTTTGCATGTATAGATCACTCTCGTTGTTGGGAGCCCAAATTGCGGCATGAAATCCGGGATCAGCCCCCATGTACGCCTTACAACATGGGCATTGACGACTGCATTCTTGATGGTACGTTTCAAGACATGCATATGATGTGCACTCGTGAACCAGCGTCGTGATGTTGAAATAGACTTGCTCACCCGATGGCATGATATTCTTAAGTTTGTCATCTCCCGCAAAAGAAAACGACGAGCATTTGTAGCTGAAGCCATACAACACAGTAGAGGCTCTCTTGTATAGTGAACAATTCAATCCATTTACAAGCACAATGGCTCCGGACGACACCAAGTTGACTTCAATAATAAAAAGAAGAAACCACGAATGCATCATGATAGTGAATGAATGAATAATAATTAGGTAACCCTAACCCTAATAGTGAATGAATGAATAACCCTATCTCTAATAGTGAACCTAATCCTAACCCTAAATATGATGTAACTCTAATCCTAATAGTGAATGAATGAACAATAATTAGGTAACATTCAAATTTACATTCAAATTGAGCTAAATTAGTAACATACCTTATTTTTGGATTTCAATTGGCACAAAATAGATTTTAAGATAATTGTAGGTTGTATTAATTCCTAATGATCCAAATGACCATTTTGTAATCAAAACCTCAATTTCTTGGGGGTGCCTCTTTTATGTGTGAGGGATCACATGAGTGCACAAGAGGGGGATTAATTTGAACACTATCGTACTATGTATACATACAAAAAGCATATTTAAAGCTGAAAATAGGGTTGTATATTTACATTATACATATATACATGAACAAATATAAGAATATTCTAATTATACAAGGGATATTTGAAAGGGGGTCATGAACGCACATGATTCCAAAGTTTAATAAAGAGTGCACCCTGAGCTCAATTTAAGAAGCAACCCATATCATGAGGGTGACATGAACATTACAAATTACATTCTCACGATCTAAATGTATATTTTGTACATATATCCAGATGCTCATGCACAAAATATCTATTTATTATGAACAATCTTTAATTTGTAACAATAGTAGACAACGAGCCCAAATGTACAATCTCCACCAAAAAGTCTTGCAACTCCAATTTAAATTTTGAATTTTTGTTATAAATTGGAAAATTGGAATGATTGTACAAAATATGAATATGTTGTAGCGCATAAGATGCACTACATACAACACTTAGTTTTGATGTTGTTTACGCTGTATTTACGCTGTATTTACACTGTATTGACACTTATTGCACTATGCACTTACTAGAAAGAATGCATGGAAATCCTCTTTAAAACCATGTGCAAAACAAATCATGAATTTAGGAGTTTTATTGATAGATATACCCTGGGAAGTCCATTTAAACAAAATTTCATCCATTTTAACAAATTTTCATTCAGATTTGATGAATTTAATCAAAATATTTTGAAAAAATAATTATCAGTAAAGTCTCTCGTAAATACCGTGGGCCACAATATATGGTGATTTTGGTGTAGTAAAAATTGTGTTTGAATAGACCAACCAAATAATTGTCAAGTCAACATACATAACATTCTTTAGCCAATGTTAGTACTCGCCCTTTTCGTCCTGGACTTGTCAAGGGAGGAGTCAGAACTTAAAAATTTAATAATGAGAGCTTCGTGAGTCGTGTATTACATTAGAGTTTTCCGCAAATTGATCTGCCTTTATATAGGTATATTCTGTGTTTTCTGTGTATTCGAAAATCCAGCAGCACGGAAGGAGGGGGTCCAAAGTTTCTGAATTTAGGCCGGGTGTCAGCAACCAACAGCCAAATTTTCTGAACAGCAGCTAGCAGCGAGCCAGCTAGCCAGCTAGGCCGGGTCCCAAAAAAAGCATACTGCTCACCGCTCACCCACTGCTGCCCACTGCTCACCCCTGGCCGAGTCTAAAAAAAAGCTCAAAGTTATTTTCTCCTGGGGCGCAGGAAAACTGAGGTCGTGAAATCAAAAGGCACCGTTTTTGGTCCCTCCAAACTTCAGACCTGTAGTTTTTTGCAGGCAACTGACACGTCTACTTTTATTGTGAACTGAACCTCTTTTTTTGAAAACTATGGTCCAATCACCCTACTTGGGACGACTTTGCGGATAACTCTATTGAGTGGCTTCACTGCTGAGAAATTGTTAAGAAAGCAAGCCATCCTACGTGACTTTAGTTGATCACAACAACATTTCTCCTGAGATTCCCAATTCTTGCGGTTTTGGTTTGAATTCTCTGACGATTCCCAGGGTGTCCAGAAAGCGGGCTAAAAAATGTTATGTAATTGAAAATGTCACTTCACTGACGCAAATCCAAAGATAACTCCGATATGGGATATCCTGTTCATAGTGCAGATCTACTTTTGACGCACTCTCCAGTATATAACTTATGCTCCAATCAACCAATTAGTGCAACCATGACGAGTTGACGACCCTGAAATGACAGACATAAAATGACAGACTGCACAATGAAGTCCAAATAGCACTAGTAGAAAAGGTGGCACTCCCAAGGAGATGCCCAGGCAAAATCAGTGTGCATGCGTGGAATTGGGCACCACTTGCCTGGGCATCTCCCTCGACAGTGCCACCTTTTCTACTAGTGTAGGTATGTGCATCAGCAAATACAATCCACATGTAACCAATTGAAATGCTCACAATGACAATATAAACAATCCAGAGACCTCTTAGTGAAAACCCTTGCCAATTTGTGACTTCTAGCAATGTACCTAACCGGCATTGTTGCAGACTTCATCAAGGAGCTACATTCAAAATCTACAGCTTGTTGTAGTGATAGCATATAGTTTTTAGAAAAAAATAGAAGAACAAGTTGAGACCTTAGGAAGATGGGACCATCGCTTTCGGGCATAACGTTCTTCAACCCTTGCTGGACCACACCCTTTCTCTACAGTGTAAACTACTAATAAAATAATTCAATTTTCCAACCCTCTTTGCTTGACCCAACTGAAGTTATTTTGAATCCTCTAAAATGCTTGTGATTTCAAAGCACTGTTGTAGATGCAGATCCTTCAGATGCCTCAAGTGTAAATTTTTTTTTTTTTTTTGCCGGGTTAAAAATTGATTGGCTATACATAAAACTCCACCATCACTCTTCTGCAATAGCTACAATATTCGCTTGCTTCAAATCAGCCTTAGACTCAGCACTTATGAGGGTACTTCCCTTATCAGACTTGAAATACAAAATTTGCTAAGTTAGTCCAAAAGAGATTTTCCTACGTACCAAATTCCATGACTTTCCAGATATAAAAAGCCAAAGATGATGGTGCACTGCTTAACCCCTAAAAGCCCGAGGGGTATTGGACAAAATATAGATGTGTTATAATATGTGCCTTCCATATGTTTGATGAAGTTTGGTTCAATAGACAAAATGTAGAGTATCATCTCTACAAATTATCCATACGGTCAAACTTCCAAAAATAACTTTAGATCATTTTTTAATGAATTTAAAAGCATTAACCTTTGAAAATTTGTATAAATTATAATTTTCAATTTTAGAGTTCAAAATTTAGTATGATTGGTTAAAGTTGGGCTATCTATTGTAAACTTCAAAAAAGCAAAAGAAATGATGGAGGGATCATCATTACTTTCCCACTAAGACAATGTTGAGATGATCTACTTTGAAAATTTCTCCCGGGTGGAGTTTAACCCCTTTAGGATGTTGCAGCCAGAATTGGCCTACGTTTTCTGTATTTGTGGATTTAGTGCATGAAGATGAAGGTATTCATGGATTAAGACTTCTACAATATTTTTGGCAAAGACTTTGAGAATATTATAGGATTTTTGAGGAATTGTTTTGAGTCATACTCAAGATTTTGTGCCTGCGCAAGTGGCGCATTATACGTATTCCAACATATACAAGTCAGTCTGCTGTATTTCAGGACCTTGCACGGGGTGTCAGACAGCGTATGCTGCGTGGGAAAAATGACTGCCTTAGACGGTGACTACCGGTTGGGCCAAGTCAAGAACCACAGGGATTCATTGGATTGGCAACACTGCTGTTTTAGAGCAACCACTACCTCGCAAATCTCTTCGCCTTCCTCAAATTGCTCTCCGATCATTGCCAACAACTGCACTCACACATAATTCCTGTGCACACCACATCTCACATGCGTATATAATCACACTTGTGAATGAAAAGGCAAGACGGATCACTTTCTCCGACAGGGATGACAGAGATTAAAATTGTGTATACACGATTACAATCATAGGAAAGATGAAAATCTACTGCGAAGATCACTTACGATTGAGCAGAAATGGCAGAGCAGGAACTTACCTAGAGCGTGAATGAGACCATCGTCTTGTGCCAGACCTTGATCTCAATGCACTTTTTACCGAGCAAGCTCATGGTCTCACAGGCAAGCACATGGTCTCACAGGCAAGCACAAGCAGGACCTTGAGCAGTTCGGCTCGATGAACTTAAACTGATCCAGCAAGTGAGCGGGAACGACTTCGTGACAAGCACACCTTTGTCGGTCTTCACGGTGGCGCACAAGTAGACCACGGGCGTCTTGCAGGTCACGGTGACAGGCTCGATGGCAGTCCAGCATCCGCTCTCGGCCTCCACCTTCTTCGTCGCCTTTCCGCGATTTCCAAGCTAAACGTCACGCACCGATTGGCAATGTTGTGAATGACGCACTTGAGAGAGAATGAATCGATCTTCTTCGCAGGACGTGGTGGTGGAGCTTTTGCTGGAGGTGGAGGGCTTGCTAGCTGCAGGCGGTGGAGTGTGCGCTTCAGCCACGAAGGCTACCAGAAGCAAAGCCACAATGATAAGAAGCTTGGCCATGGTGTTCAAGAGAGACTGAAAAGATTAGAGGTGGAGATGGAAAACTCATTTGATTACAGGAAGAGATCGAGCTTATATGTTATGGCACATTTCCACATTCTCGATCTAGTTCTTTTCCTGGATCATCACATGGAACGCGTCCTGGCATTATTAATCTTCTGGCCGCGATATGCGATCGCCAAATCAGCAATGTCACTTGCGCCATCGGTGAGGCTTGCCAGAAAAACTGTGGAGGAGATACTTGTGATTTCAAATGGCCGTGATAATCGAGAAGCGACGCTGAGTAGAACCAAATTAGCTCAGGTAATCGTAGTCTTTAGGTCCAAGCACGTTTTCACTTGCTTCGTCCTAGATCGAGGGAGTCAATTTCCAAAATTGCAAATTACAGCAAGGTTCGCAACGTTGCAAATCTCACTCACAATGTTGCAGCAAATGCTTCTTCGCTTCGACCGGCAAACGCTTCAAATTCCCGCCTCCTTGATCCCTGTTGTTGCAGTATGTAGCGCCACGTTTTGCTTGGCTACCGGTGCAACCGGTGCAGAAGCGTCACATCAGGCGTGTGCCACGCTTTTTCTTTGTCCTTCTTCTCCAGCTTCGTATAATAGACTTGTACACTTGCGGCCCAACACTCATCTGCACTCACAAATTTCTTGAGGAGCACAGATTCTTTTTAATCCACTTTTGATTGCAGAATTGTGTGGCACACTTGCAAGCGCTCGATGTGTAAAAATCCCACCTCAAAAGACATGGTTGAGGGTTGCTAAATGGTCAATGTACATCAGTTGTCCTCAAAATACACTGGAATGACTCTTGTATGCCATTCTCACAACATCCTTAAGGGGTTAACTCGGATTGCCATAATTCAAATTGGGTTGGAAAGTAGACTTGATGTAGTATTTTAAAATATTTTTTATTTTTTCAATTTTTTTTTGTTCCGGGCAGCCCGTTAAATTCGGGCAGCGACCAGAAAATGGTCGTTTGAGCGCTTAGGGGTTAATCTCATAATATTAAGCAACCAAAAAATCTCCAACAATCACTACACTTACAGTATTACATTTCAACACATCACAACAAATTTGATCCACAAATTTTCAATATCTTATTCATAATTGAATTACAAAATAATTTTGAATTTCAAGTTTATACACAAATATTGGTGATAGCAATCTTTCATGTCAAGAACGGACTCATACATAATTATTATGAATTTTATAAGTGAGATTGACTTATCCATGTACGGTTTAGGACAAAATTTATACATTAAAATAAGAAAGGAGTTGGTACATTGATCAAGATCGGAATACATACACTAATGGATCATGAACAAGAGAACACAATCCAAAAAAAAATACAAGATAACAAACTTCCAAACACAAGAAATACTGCATAGTATATGTGTTGTATTTAGAAGTATTTGTTGTATTTTGAGGTATTTGCAATATTTTGGTGGTTTGTACATAAGTATTTGGATATCTAAGAAAGTCAAACTCCAAATTTTCTTTTTGCATCATCTCCAAAATCAAAAGTTACACATCTGAACTTCAGACACCGTACTGAGATGGTTTACAGATTTTATAGGATTTCATTGTTTTGGTGATCTAGTGACCACTTACTGGTTACCTGGGCACAAAAGGGTTAATGGACTCATTGATAACAGTGCGATTGCTTCGGACGTGTCGATTAAGAGGACGTGTCGATTAAGAGGAAGAAAAATAGAGGACGGATTTACAGTGGATGCTGAATCTCTTCGAACAACGTATCATTCGATCTGTGAGAAGCCATAGCCCAGACCTTGAGTATTACTCAGCCACTGCCAGTACTTGTTAAGGACAATGTCATTTGGTTGCACGTCTTGCCATCGACCTTCACAGAAGATGGCATAAGCATCTCTCGCATACCTGGACCAACATCAATACAAGACACCGTTAGCACACAAGAACACTAATCTTCCGCAACGACGACAACGTGGCAGATAGGAGATCGAAGGTTGC
Organism: Pohlia nutans; assembly: GCA_022496805.1. NCBI lineage: Eukaryota > Viridiplantae > Streptophyta > Bryopsida > Bryales > Mniaceae > Pohlia > Pohlia nutans. The sequence goes on from CM040096.1 coordinate 27,236,557, forward strand.
CTCTGCTCTCAATTTATCTCCTCAAATTATGTGAGCATCCACTTACTCTCCAATCCCATGAAGCTGAGTAACATTTGTCCAGGTTGCTCCCAAATAGTCTTGTGAAAAACGCTGTAAAGTTTTCGCTCTTTTATTCTGTAACCCCAACGAACGAATCACACGCCCAATTTCCTCAGTTTCTGTAGAAACGCATTTCTCTGCGTCAGGGCATAGCTCAAAAAAGTCCCAAATCACTTTATGCATCTGTACACCCAAGAACACCCGAGAAAAGGTTACCATAACTGAGCATCAATGTAGAGAAAAATTAATACACATATTCAACATACTTTACGAGACGACTAGCATTACAGGGAAAAGACACAAAAGGAACATTTCACAGCGCACCTCACCCCTTGCGTTAGTACTCTTAGAAATAACCAGAGAACCTACAAAATCAGATAGCATTGATCACAAGAAATCCACACCTGACGGCCTCCCGTCTTGTTCAGTAACATGCATGCCACCAAAACTTTCCAGGGGTCCTGATAAAGATGTTCTTGTATCAAGCCGTAAGGAGACACTGGAGGAACACACTCCACGCCTGATGACAAACGGGCCCCTGGAAGACTGATATCAACAAGCATCTGCTGCTTTTTTCTCCTCTTAGCTGGAGGTGAAAGTTCTATGGATGATGTAAAATCCAACGGCAATGCTGGAGAAGATTCTGTGCCCCTTTCTAAAGTTACGTCTGTCTCCTTTATTGTTCTACATAAATCTGTTACAAATTTCAACATATAATCGATACTTAATGATTCCGATCATTGACTTTCTTCATGCGAATTTTCAGCACAATAAAAAAAGGCTCATTAAAAGAACTGGAGGAAGTCGCCAATCATAACAAATCTGACCATCGCTTCATTCCAGCAAGATGAAACACCTAGGTAAGAGCAAGCATACCAGTGCAAATTTCAGAATTTGATTCCTCCGGCTTGTTTCTTTTATTCCTCCTTAATTTGATCTTTTTGCTGCCAATCTCAGCTGTCAGAAACCCTTGTTGAATTCTCAATCGACTGTTAGCAATTCGCTCAGAGACTCTAACAGCTTTCCGCTTGGAAGCATTTTTCTTTTTTCCTTTCACACTCGCCTCCTTTGCAACTATATCGTCCAATGCAACTTTGACACCATCTGGAGCATTCGTTGTATCAAGGCCGTCTCCTTCAACTTTACTATCCACACAAGAAATTTCTGAAGAGCTCTTACGATGCACGCTTCTCTTCTTACATCCAAGGGCTCCAGAGATTCGCTTGCGAGTAGACTTCGATTTCTTTTCTCTTGCTGCTTCGAGTTTCACTTTTGCATGCCACACCCAGACACCTTCATGTGAAAGCTCCTCATCGCTGCTTTTTGCCTCTGAGGCTGTTGTGCTAGTCCTAGCAGGCGGCGATGTAATGTACGTGTTCATATGCCTATTAACTTTGGTTTTAGCTAGCTCCTTCTTGATCTTGACAGCTTCAAGCTTAGCACGAGCTTTCTCCACTGAAAATCCCTTCGACTTGACTACCTTTGGCTGCTCTTGAAGTTCAGCATCCTCCTGACCACTGAGAAAATTCTCCAGTTTCCTTTTCGTCAAATGTTTCTCTCTGATTGCTTTTACACGATCCAATTTGGCTTTCGCACTTTCCAAGGTCACTTTAGACTGTCGACCTCTAGAGCCCTGTGCCAATGCATAAGCTCGCACCCGTGAGATAGCTATCGGCTCCTCCATCATATCCGCTACATCGTTATCAGCATAGCTCACGACTTCCATTTCCTCGTCATCACAATCTGCACAATGATTTTCTTGAAAATTAAAAACAAGCACGTGATGTAATCGACGAGATTGTAGAATGTAGTACCCTCTAATCAACGTTGACCTGATTCCATGGCTACCGAAAACGGAATCCTCTGTTTAATTGCGTATCTGATTGCCTTCGACTGCGTTTATTTCAATTCAATTTTATCTTTTCTTCAGCTCTAAATACACATAGAAAGATTGAAAAACGTTAAAAAAACGTTCAAATTATTGCTGAACTAGCAATAGCAAACGGTTCTATTCCGTTTTCCGGTAACCTTTCCTGATTCACATACTCCTCGCATTTCGAATACCGGACCGTCTCTATCATTCACCCGAATAAATCAGCTGCAACACTAAAATAGCCGAACTGAAACATTGCAAACGCCAAAACCAGTGTTACCGAAAAACATATCGTTCTCCAGTTCCTAATTCAGTAATAATCCGAACGTTTTTCAAATCTTTGTATGTGTACTTACAGCTTAAGAACAGAGACTTCCAAGTCAAAATCGGAAAAATCGCCGTCAGAAACGAAATTGCAAAATTGTGAAAATAAGAACATTCTGTTCTCCGGTACCACTGGCCAAATCGAGAGGAATGGTACAAACCTTCGTAAAACTTTTTCGCGCCAAATGTTTGCGCCATTCTTCGATGCGAGGCAGCCTCTGGTGTGTTAGGGCCGACCACGCTTACAGGTGAAGATGCAAGAAGCTCATCGGACGTCACCGATGCTTCAATTCTCTCTTCCCCGATAGAATCGGCGTCCACCGCCTTTCCCATTACCAGCCGCGCCGGGGAACTGCAAAACCGAAGTGTATGTCCTTATTCTTTCACCTCTTTCGTTTGCAATCCGTGAAAGATTGCACTAGCGACGAAGCTCTCAGTGTGACGAATTCCGAACCCTAGACAAAGCAAGCACCGCTTATTCTCCACTGCAAAACTCAAAGCTCATTAACCCCTAAATGCCTAGAGCCCTCTCCAAATTCGGCAGTTTTGCAAAGATGCATTATAAAATGCAACTTAGAGGGATATTTTGAACTTGATATATGAATAAAAGTTGTACATTATGAATTTTAGATTCTATCCATACGGTTAGATCTATGATTGTTATTACCAATAATTTTGTATAAAATTTGAAACATGAAATTCAAAATAGTTTTGTAATTCAATTACGAATAAGATATTGACAATCTACGGAAGAAAATTTTTGTGATTGGTTGAAATGTAATACTCTAAGTGTAGTGATTTTTGGAGATTTTTTGGTTGCTTAATTTTAGGAGTTGACTTTTTTTAGAGCACTTTTACACTAAAATCTTCAAAATTTTGGGTGAATCACTACAACATGAAATGAGACATAAACTTTTCACAAATCATCCCCTTTCTAATTGGATCACATATGCATGAAGCTAACTTCCCATAGAATCTACAATAAAAATTCCACACAACAAAAAGTGCATGACAGATGAGAAATTATGCATGAAATCTGTACATCGTCCAAAAATGAACGCTCTGGCAGTTAAGGGTTAAGGTAGGTGTGCTGAATTCCGCGCGGGTCCCATTGTCGACCCCTACATTTCGGGGCTGGGTCCTTAAAACCGCCCGGCCAAGTTTGAAAAAGCACCCAAGAAGCACTCTAAAAATTGCCCTTTTCTTTGTCCAATTTGCAACAGTAAGTCCACGATTTTGAAAATCCAACATGTGGATAAAGCACGAACCCTATGCGCGAGTAATGACCAGTCTACGCTTTTAGACTTAGAAATTCACAGAAAATTGTAGACATATTCAAAAAATGTGTTTTTCTTTGGGATGCCTTTGCACGAGGTTTGCGGAGCATCCAAAAATAATAAACTTTTTCTTTCACAGACCTAACCATGCAAACCTGAAATTTGGACGGAAATATGAACATCTACCTTACACAGACATCGCCAGACTCCGCAAATGCTTGTTACGGAAATCATCCAGTGTAGGATGTAAGTCATCCCTGGAAACGATTGACATCCATCCTGTAACGGTTTAACCCTGTAAGGACGGATCCTATGACCGTGTAGTCAAACTGAATATTCTTTAGTTTCATTTCATGACTATGTATAGAATTAAGTTTATTTTTATTAAATTATTATAACTTTTCTAAGTCATAAAAATTTTAGTAAAAACTTTAAACTATTGTAAATTTCTGAAAGTAAATGAAAAAAATTCATATTAGATACAAATATATTGAAATATTTTGAAAATTCCTAGAAATCATCGTGTACAGCATCAAACTGATATTTAACTAATTATGGACTTTTAAAAGTCCAAAAATAATATTGAATGCATCCGTTGAGGTGCCGACAAAATTTAAAAAACAGATTTTTAAAGTGAAAGATGTCCACATGCAGACTTTTTTGCTTCAAAAAAGGTCAAAATAATGAAAATAATGAATATTAGCCTATAGTTAGGTCACATAATTGATTTTTGGCCTAAAAAAAAAAAAAAACAACAATTTTTTTCTCTCAAAAGTATCGGCCGGCGGCCAATATAATCCGGCTACCCACCGATAAAAGTTTCAATTGTTGAGAATTGAGCATTTTCTGCAATTTTTTGCAAATTGTTTAGAATTTGTCATTTTGTCTAGAATTCGTCGTTTTGTCCATAATTAGTTAAATATTTGTTATCATAGTATAAACCAAAAATTTGTGTCATTTTATAGTTTAAATTGTGGTTATAAGCTCTACACTAAATGGGCTATTTAGTGTTGGTGAGAATTGATGTCTTTTACCATGATTTGTTCAACGGTGAGGAGAAATAATGTCCCTACATACATGTCATTCCCACTTTCATTGACAGTCTCATGTTCCTTTCAAGTGATGAGAGTGACATGAAATGGCATGCCATGTTTATTATAAAGTTGCCATATGTCATTGGAACACTACATTCATTTTTTTCGTATAAAGACATTATATCTCCTTAAAATCAAATAGTGTCCGTGTTGGAAATAGTGTCTTAAACATTAATAGTGTTAAAAACGTGATTTTACATATATACATACATATATATATATATATATATATATATATTCACTTATTATTCTTCGTGGTTGCAGATTGCAATCCATCATGGACAATCTTCATTTACAAAAATATAAAGCCATAACTTGCCCAAAAAAATTAAAATGAATTCATGTGTATTCGATTTTATACATTTAGATACATTGTAATTCTATTATTTTTAAATACTATGTATCAAGTACGAGATCAAGTATCAAATCAAACTTTGAACTATTTGCCTTTGCTAAGTCTTGTGAAATCTATGACTGAAATACAAAACAATGATCAATCGTTTTGAAGCTCCAAAACCTCAATTGCACTTCTAATCTTACTCTTCTAAACATATTTCACTCAATTCCACAAGAGTTTCAAGTTGGAAATAATAATAATAATAATTCCCACTTCCACTGAGAGTGCCATGTTCCTTTCAGGTGATGAGATGGCATGCCATGTTCATTATAAAGTTGCCATTTATCATTGGAATACTACATGCATAAATTTTACTTGAAATTTTAATCATTTTTACAAGGACACTATATCTTTAAAAAGTCAAATAGTGTCCCTATTGAGAAATAGTGTCCCATACACTAAAATCATAATTTTAGTGTAGTCATGAGTTAAAACCAATGGTGAGTCAAATATGGGTGGAGGTATTGCAAGTCTAAACCTTTCATAGATTTGAGACATCTTAGCCATGGGTAGAATCTCAAATCTCTCAAGGGTCTAGAGTCGCAATGTTTAGGGCTTATAGCATAAATTTGACTACACTGAATGGCATATTTAGTGTCCCGGGACACTATTTCTAAACCCAAACACTACTTAATTTTTGGGAGATATAGTGTCCTCGTAAGAAAAAAAAATGAATGTAGTGGTCCAATGACATATGGCAACTTTATAATAAATATGGTATGCCACCTCATGTCACTCTCATTACTTGAAAAGAACATGGCACTCTCAATGAACGTGGGAATGACAAGTGGCTAACTCCTATGTAGTGTCAAGGGACACTGTTTCTCTTCACCTTTGAACAAATTGTGGTAAAAGACATCAATTCTCCTCGAACACTAAATACGCCATTCAGTGTAGTAACTCTCATTTTCACAAGAAGATTCATGTACAAGATTCTTGAGCTTCTACTATTCATGAGGGCAAGCTCGAGGAAGTTTATCTTTTCATAAGTATTAAGTTCAAATATCTATTGAGTTTTGAACAATGATACTAACGGTAGCAAAACAACCCTAAACCAAGGTCCGAGACCACAAGACTCTAAGAGATGGCCATTGAGTCTCGACTGAGAACTCTGAACAAATCCCTAATTACATATCATTGAAATTTGGACATAGCTTACTTAGATGAAAAAGAATTCAAATTCAAATTCAAATTGAAAAGATTCCCTCATTTTCTCTTTTCACAAGGGAAAAGATTTTCAGGGGCTCTTTGCCAATTGGGCAGAGACGGAAGAGAGTTGGATAATGTGATTTCAAGAGGATAGCCAGTGTTGTCACCAGTTGCGGAGGGGCAGTGGGAGAGACGACGCCATAGCCACCACAGCTCGCCATGGCCACTTGCACTGTCGCGCTCTCTTCTTCTGTGGCAGCACTCTCTCCCGTTCGACCTAAATCCCTCCACCAATTCACCGCTACTCGTTCTTCCAGTGGCGCTGCAGTACGAATTGATGTCCCATTGAGGACTGAGCTCCTTCGAAGGGATACAGAAGCAACAGAAGACGACGATGGAGAGCAGGCGTGCTGCAGTCGTCGGGGGCTCATGGCGGCAGCCGCGGCTTTGGCCGTGGCTTCCACCTGGAGCTCCGAGCCTGCGCTGGCGTTTGACCTTGGAATTTGTAAGGTGCACTTTTGCCTTCTGATTGTAGTTTCTCATCCTTGCACGAATCCTTGCATGAATGTGATTTTAGGGCTGTAAGATGCCGCACTGAATTCGTAGGATTTGCTGGAATTGTTTTTATTACATAATGAAATGAATGGGAAAATGCTCCGCAGAAAGATTATGGCTCTTGCGTGTAGAAGAAGCTGAGTGATTCGTGATTTTAGGCATCGACATTGTAAGATGCCGCAATTCGTAGGATTTGCTTGTAATTACTGGAAAAAAAATATTCCGCAGAAAGATTATGGCTCATGCGTGTAGAAGAAGCTGAGTGATTCAAATTGTATGTGATTTTAGGGCATCTACATTGTAAGAGGCTGCAATTCGCAGGATTTGCTCGTAATTGTTGGATATATATATATTTTTATTACATAATGAAATGAATGGGAAAATACTGTGCAGAAAGATCATGGCTGTTGCGTGTAGAAGAAGCTGAGTGATTCAAATTATACGTGATTTAGGGCATGTGCATTATAGGATGCTGCACATCGTAGGGTTTTCTTGTAACTATTGGAAAATGAAAAATTATTATTTCATAATGAAATGAATGGGAAAATGCTCCGCAGGAAGATTATGGCTCTTGCGTGTAGAAGAAGCTGAGTGATTCAGATTTTAGGGCATCTACATTGTAAGATGCTGCAATTCCTAGGATTTTTTCTTGTAATTATTGGAAAAAAGAAAATTTTGTATGCATAATGAAATGAATGGGAAAAGACTCCGCAGAAAGATTATGGCTGTTGCGTGTAGAAGAAGCTGAGTGATTCAAATTATATGTGATTTTAGGGCATCTTGGTTCTGACCTAAATCGCTCTTGGAGAACTCTCTTTACCAGCTGGGCCAAAGGAATGGTTGAGGGGCCAGAAGCGGAAGACGGCACAGTTCTTGTTAAACCCTATCGAAGCTTCTCGCAACCGGCTGTCCTCAGCTATGCTTCTTCTCTGTAAGTGAAGTGCCGTTACTTCATTTCCATGTCATGTTATCAGCTTCTCCTGTATTCATGGTTTCACCGACACTTTTTCTGCCTGTTTGAATTTGTACTCAGTCCCAAGCTTATGCTCTTGTTCTACAAATAGAACTTAGGAGCTTTGGAGTTCTTCGTTGTCACTTTTACATGCAACAACTACATCGTCACAATGTTACAGAACTCCGTATGTTTATATGCATTTAGGGTGCCTAGGCTGTGACAGTCAACTTCAAATTGGATCTCATGTTTTTTTTAGCACTTTTGAGTAGGGACTTTCTTTTGTCCAATTTTAATTTTTTTCTGACCAGTATATGCAATGTTTTTCGTTGATTCTGGTGATGTAAAATTTGGCTCCATCTGAATTATATTTTTCTTACTCACTCCATATTACTGTATCGGTGCTCAAGGGCGGTAGCCCGTGCCGGTGCAGTAATTGGGGGAACGCACGAGTTCCACTGCGTCACTCGGCGTTGAGCCCGAGTTCCTGAAATTTCCCACGCTCTCGTACGAGTGCATTTCCTTGTTACAAAATGTTACGTGACCTTGCACCCTTGGCAGTGCGTAACGGGATTTTACAGTGACGTTTTGTTAAAGGAAAAAGCTCTCGGAGTGCTTAACCCCTAAAGGACCATAAGGCCTCCAGGGGGCCTCATGTTTTTTTTAGCAGTTTTGAGTAGGTTTTATGTAGACTTCCTTTTGATCAAATTTGTTTGTTTTTTTGACCAAAACATGCAATGTTCTTCACTGATTCTGGAGATATAAAATTTGGTCCAAGTTGAATTATATTTTTCACAATATGATCATTTAAATTTGTCATTTTAAAACCATGAATCCTTGGTCCGTCAGGGGTTAACGAATTGAATTGGTGTCTGTCATGGCAGCTTCAGCAGAGGGTTCCTCCTTTGAAAATTACGAGGAGGCAGGAAGGCTGGTCAAAGTGGCTGCACGAGATTGCACGCCATCAGAGATTGGTTCAATCCTTGATTTCCAAACTCGAAGTGGGGTTGAGGTTAGTCCATAATCTCATACTGTTTTGTATTGCTATATTAGTCAGCAGATTTCCTCAGTCATGGAGAATTCAAGGCCTCCATGTTCCATTTGGAATTTGGCAGGTTATCTGTCCTCAATTTTGGAGGTTTTCTCTAGTTGTACCGAGTACTTGGTGGAAGCTGAATACAGAGCACTGAAAGCAGACGGTTGATTCTCACTCATCTATTATTATGCAGGTTTGCACTTTCAAACTGGTTTTAAAAAATGCTGCATCACTGTTACCCAAAGATGACCCTGTCAAGCTGAGCGCCGATGCTGCTCTGAATGATCTCATAAGGTCAGCATTTTCTCTCTGAATTTTGTACACTTGTGATTTTTGGGGGGCGGCAAAGGTTTTAGTTCAGAAGACAATCGTTTTTGAAGCTTTTCACGCACTTCTTAGATTTTGATTTTTGCAGGTCCTTCGTTGCCGTGGATGCGCTTCTTACTAATGGCGGAGCTAGTGCTGCAACACAGAGGTACCATTCGCTTCTCCATTGTGTTTTTTTCTTTATATTTGCATAGCATTATTAACCAATTCTAGCAAGGTCCCTTGGCCTCCCACCAAGATAGCGACCCTGTCAATGAGGTGCCACTTTAAGTTCAATCAGAGGGAGGATCCATCCTCTGGTGAGATCTCTGGGGAAATCTCTGGGGTATTGAAATTTATATATCTTCTGGTTATGAGCCAATGGATCTTGTACAAAACTAGTATGAAAATATGTGGTAAAAATTTCAGCAACTTTGACCACATAGATTCCGTGCGAGATATAAGCATTTGATGTGAAAAAGAATTGTTGTTTTTGCACCTTGTTGAACTAGGTCAGTACTTTGAAACTTCTTTACTTAAATTTTTTGCACCATTGGAAATGATGGTTTAATTCTTTATGTTGGAGAATTGAGTTGTGAATCTACAAAATAAAATAAAATTTTAAATCAAGTTCATTTCATTTGGATATGTGATGTGCGTTATGAAGAGTCTTGTTTTGCGGGCAATTAGGAAAGAAAACGTTTATAAGATTCAGATTTAGATGGCTTGCTATAACATTCTCAGCATTAGGATTATGTTGTTAGAACCATTAATTATTTTGTTTTTCCTTTGATCTTGTACCTATTTCTACTTAATGAATTATTTAAATTTTTAATGTTTATTTTGTATCCAATGTTGACGTAATTGTGCTAAGGGTGGCATAACTTTTGCTTACGAGCATTGATTGGAAAAAAAAAAATATTCCCACGAAGCTTATTTATTCTTCCATGTTCAAAAACAATTTCAATTGATTATACTAAAATTTGACATCATAGGTACCTACCTGAACTTTCAATTGTCCCCCGAATAGACAATGGTCCTTTAGGGGTTACTTACAGTACCATTGACTTGTGAAATGACTTGCCATGTGAAGAGACGACGTTCTTGGCGCTTTGAAGCAAACTATGGTGGCGTTGGACACTTTCCAACAAGGTGTGCAGAATTGTCTGGATGCTTAGGACTAGAGTTTTTTTTTCACTGTAGCGGTACACCATGCAGGCAATGGAGGGCGGTCCTCTAGATTTAAAGCACTGTGATTGTGCCATGACATTGGTGTCTGCCTCTAAGAAGCCAGTAAATGAACCATGCTTAGGACTTTAGGTCAACCCATCAAAATTGGACTCTTGAGGATTTCTTTTAGCACATTGAGTTTTGCACTCCGTTGTTTCATTTTCAATGTTTCTATTTAACCATGTAGTCAAACGTCAGTATCCTTCAATCTATATGCTCCATTTTGCCACTATGTATGAAAATAAATAAATAAATTCACAGATGAAATCAGAAGGAATTGAATTTTTAGGTTTTTTAATTGTCTTAAAAAATTACTAAATAGTTGATATCAAGCAATTTTGGTACTAATGGTAAGTCCTTAATGTTAAGATAGGATGAATGTCATCCATTCACTCTCCGGTTCCATCCATAGCTTAGTTAGCATACCTACCCGTTAGATAGGAATAAGGTAGATGGATGATAAATCCAGCAAAACTAAACCCTAACTAATGTAACGGTTGTCTTCACCCCTGAATATAATCTCAGTGGAACAGAGCTCCGGCTCATTCTTTTGATGCTCATACTTTGGGTTTATGCTTGTCTCTCAACACGTTATCAACACCGTTAGCTCTTCCGCCATAGCTCTTCCACCATAGCTCTTCCACCATAGCTCTTCCGCCATAGTTTTTTGTAGCTCTTCACAGCTCTTGCTCTTGCTCTTCACAGCTATTGCTCTTGCTCTTTGCCATAGTAATTTGTAGCTCTTCACAGCTCTTGCTCTTGCTCTTCACAGCTCTTGCTCTTGCTCTTCACAACTCTTGCTCTTGCTCTTCACAGCTATTGCTCTTGCTCTTCACAGCTATTGCTCTTGCTCTTCTGCCATAGTTTTTTGTAGCTCTTCACAACTCTTGCTCTTGCTCTTCTGCCATAGCTTTTTGTAGCTCTTGCTCTCCTTCACCCTCTTTCTATTCTTTTCTCCTCCTTCTACAGCATCTCTCCGCTAACCATAGTAGTCCACAAGCGTAGAGAACAACCTTAGGATTTCGAATTAGCAACAAATTTGCAAAACTTAGAGATAGATGTGAAAAACAAACTTAAAGACGGTAGTGAAACGTGATTGGAAAGGACAGTTACTATAGTCGCATATATTGTAACCTCATGCACTATAGCGGCATGCAATTGAGCCCAAATTAGCACAGTTGATTACTATAGACCTCACAGTCATGACCACGCAACACCAACCCCGTGAGACTCGAACACCTCCTCTCTTTTTCGATCCGCTCGAGCCAGATGGATCCAATTACTTAGGGTGGAACATTAACATGCGTGCATACTTGCGTGCAAAGGAACTCGACGCCACGATCGCTTCTACACACAAGGGGGAGATCCCAACCTCACACAAATGGCGTACGCTACTCCACTTGCGCCGGCACCTCGATTCCTCACTTCAACAGCAGTATATCCAAGTCAAGGATCCTACTAAATTATGGGCGGCGCTGACGACACGATTCAAGCATGAAACGACCATTTTTCTGCCACAAGCCCGGAGCGACTGGATCGGCCTCCGCATGATGGATTTCCCAAATTTCCTCGCATTCAACTTCGAGCTTCACCGCATTGTAGCCCAACTCCGGCTCTATGGTGACACCATCAACGACACCGAGATGATCGATAAAACTCTCTACTTTTCCTCATGCTTGTGCAATTTTGGCTCAACAATATCGCAACATGAAGTTTACTACACATTCCGAACTCATGTCCTACCTTCTGTTAGCCGAAAAGCAGCAACAACTGCTCCTCAAGAATGCAGAGTCAAGGCCAACTAAGGAGATTCACAACAACGAAGTCCATAACCCGCTCAAGACAACTAGCTCGGCACCCACGCCACACTCGAAGCCGGTTAATCCAAACAGGGAGTCCCACATCTCCGACGTACCACGCCGGAAGCCAAAGGGAAATTGGAAGCCCAAGCACACGTGGAACCGATCTTCCAAACCTCAAAGGTACGCGAATCAGACCAGAACCGACCGGTCCTATCAGTCGTCGAGAAAAACAAAGAAAGGAACTTGTCATAAATGCGGCAGAAAGGGTCACTATGCTAAGGAATGTTGTGCTTCTAATTATGTCAGTGCAATGTACAAGGAGCTGCAGTCACTGAGGGAAGGAAAGAGGGAAACTCACACCCTCGATGCTCCTTCTCCCACACTCAGCGAGTTAGACCCCGAAATCTACACGGTTCAGAGTAGCCTGCCTGCCAACAAAGCTAAAATTGCTTTGCTTGACAGCGCCTCCACTCATACTGTTTTGCAAGACCAGACACACTTTGAGTTCAAAACTCGAAATGAACCGTGGCAAACTTGTGACATAATCACAATCGCAGGCAAACGAAACTTTAAGTTTCGTGAGTGCCGGGCAGTTGTGATTCTGTCCGGGGAGCCCCCCTCATCTACGAAAGGGCCATGTACGCCCCGGACGCCCCTCGGAGCTTGATCAGCTACCGTGACCTACGGGCTAATGACATCCACGTTTCCACTGCGGTGAAAAACGATGAAGAGGTCCTCGAGCTTAGGCAAGGGCCGCGGCATCATGCAAGCTAGCCCCCCTTGCAAAGGTGAGGAAGAGGTCGGTGAACACCGACACGAGTGTCACCCACGCCTACCTCTGGAGGGTGCCCAGGCCTCTTTCCTAGCCGCCAGTTCCAAAACCAACATTTGGTATCACCGGTTGGGGCACCCCGAGACGACCATGATGCGGAAAATGATTCCCATCTTAACCGGTCACGACCTATGTACAAGTGATGCGGAGCACGTGGAGGAGTGCGCAGCGTGCATTCTAGGGAAGCTCATCAGGCAACCATCACGGTGGAAGCTCCCGATCGAAATGCCAGCGGCGTTGTATCGTCTCCACGGTGATTGGTGCGGCCCCATTACTCCCCAGTCAGGTCAATTCAAGTACTTCTTTGTACTCGTTGATGCTTCAGGTAGACACGTCGAGGTGTCACTTCTTACAACCCGTAACATGGTATTCCCCAAGACTTTAGCCATGCTCTTTAAATTCCGCAACCACTTCTCTGACAACCAGATTTGTTTTCTTAGAATGGACAATGTTATGGAATTTAAATCACAGGCATTCGAAGACTTTTGTATAGCCTCAGGGATAGAACTCACTTATTCAGTGCCTTATGAACATGCCCAGAATGGCCTAGCTGAAGCATACATCAAGAAAATACAACTCGTAGTACACCCTCTCCTCTTTCATGCTAATATTTCTCCCATTCTTTGGGGTCACGCCGTATTGCATGCAACAGTCCTTCTTAGACTTAGATCCACACTACTGCACACACAGACTCCATTAGAACTTAGCTCTGGTAGAACCCCTCACATAGCCCACTTGCGCACCTTCGGATGCGAAGTATGGGTTCCAGTCTCAGATCCCAAACAACATACCATGACACCCCATAGAATTCGAGGAATCTACCTTGGTTATGACTCTCCTAGCATTATCCGCTACAAACTACCCCGGAGTGACGATATTTACAAAGCTAGATTTCAGAATTGTAAGTTTATAGAAAACAAGTTCCGTGGCTCTCAAACTAAAACCGATCAAAGCTTGAACTTTAAAGACTTAGAAACACTCACTCTTAACCCAGATCCTCGCACAGCATTACCAGACTCCCAAGTTAGAAAACTCCTCACTCTCCAGCACCTTGCTGAGAATATCCCCGATGGTTTCCACTCGGGACCACGTATAGTTAGGAGCCCCGTACCTGGTTCTGGCAACCTTGTTCCAACAACTCCAGCCAAGAAACTAAAGCTTAATGTCACCCCGCAAACCCGAACCCGTGCCTCCATGCACACCCATCGCAACCCGGATGATCAGCATAGTCAACCCTCTGATATCCCGTGGGATGATTTCGAGTCATATCTCACCAACCCTGAGGTAGATCCTATGACACTTGACCAGGCCAAGAAGAGTGTAGACTGGCCACAATGGAAAAAAGCCTTACAGGCCGAGTACGAATCACTTAGAAAACGAGGCGTCTTTGGACCCCTTGTCACCGATCTCATCACCAAACCGATAGGACACAAACTGATCTTCACTCGTAAGCGAGACGAACATGGTAACATTCTTAGATTCAAAGTGAGATTAGTAGCTTAAGGTTACACACAAAAACCAGGGATAGATTTTGAACAAACATATTCCCCTGTTATGGATAGCACATCCTTCCGTTACCTCCTAAGTCTAGCAGTCCAAATGGCATTAGAAACCCGTCTCCTCGACGTAGTCACAGCCTATCTCTACGGTGACTTAGATGCCCAAATTTACATCAAACCTCCTCCAAATTTCCTACCAAACACTACACCCGCACGGCCCGGGCGCTTCTCTAGATTGAGGATATGCAAAGCCCTTTATGGCCTAAAGCAAGCCGGTCGGGCATGGTACCATCACCTCAAGTCCTTGATTTCTCATGAGTTCTAAACTCACCCCACCCTACCTTGTGTCTTTGTCCTTAAAGACACCACCGGTTTTTTCATCCTCGTAGTCTACGTCGATGACTTAAACTCTATTGGTACCCTAGCCTTGAGTAAGCATGTGGAAAACCTACTAACCAAACAGTTTAAAATGAAAGTGATGGGCGCACATCCTATTGTCTTGGACTACAGATTAAACATTATGCAGATGGGAGCTTATTACTTCATCAACAAACATAAATGAAGAAACTACTCCACACATTCAACATGAACAACGCCAACGCGCTTTCAGCTCCCATGATTGGCAAGAATCGCACTGAAGATGATCCCTACCAACCAGCAGATGACGACGAGGAGGAGATCGACAAACCGCAGTACTTAGCCGCAGTTGGAGCTCTACTGTACCTCGCCACGAACACCCGACCCGACATTTCATTCGCCATCAGCATCCTCGCGCGTCACAGTCAGAAACCAACCTCCCGGCATTGGCAGGGCCTCAAGCATCTCCTGCGCTACCTCCGCGGCACGGAGGATCTCGGCTTACACTTCCGCAAGGATACTCCAAGCAACATCATCGGATACGCCGACTCTAGCTTCAAGACGGACCCCGTTTCAGGCAAGTCTCAAACCGGCTATATCTTCATCAAAAATGGCGCACCAACACTACTAGAGAGTGCGTAAAAATCAAGACAAAACCAACACACATCTGTTGAAATCAACAGAGAATGAGTTTAACGTAGCAAACATTTAGTCATCTGCACAGAACCAACAAGTTCCTGTTGATTTCTGTTGGAACCAACAAGTTCCTGTTGATTTTCCTCTTGGAACCAACAAGTTCCTGTTGATTCACTACTAGAGAGTGCGTCAAAACAAGACAGAACCAAGACAAATTTTGTCGGAAAAAAAATAAATTCAAAAAAATTTGAAATTTTTTCTAGATACAGAAAAATCCCTGCATATAATACTGCAAAAAAAAAATTTGAAAAAAAAGTTTTTTTTACATCGTTAAAAATATTCAAAGACTGCTGGGAAAAAAAAAAACAGCTCCAGCCTTCAAGATTTTGTCGAAAAAAAAAAAAATTCAGAAAAATTTGAAATTTTTTGTACATACAGAAAAATCCCTGCATATAATACTGCAAAAAAAAATTTGAAAAAAAAGTTTTTTTTACATCGTTAAAAATATTCAAAGACTGCTGGGAAAAAAAAAAACAGCTCCAGCCTTCAAGATTTTGTCGAAAAAAAAAAAATTCAGAAAAATTTGAAATTTTTTGTACATACAGAAAAATCCCTGCATATAATACTGCAAAGAAAAATTTTGAAAAAAAAGTTTTTTTTACATCGTTAAAAATATTCAAAGACTGCTGGGAAAAAAAAAAACAGCTCCAGCCTTCAAGATTTTGTCCAAAAAAAAAAAAAATTCAAAAAAATCTGAAATTTTTTGTACATACAGAAAAATCCCTGTATGAAATAGTGCAAAAAAAAAAATTGAAAAAAAAAGCTTTTTGTACATGGCAAACGAATCGGCAATGGTTAAGTTCTCTTATAATTAACAAGATAATTCTCACACTTGCATGAGCGTGTGTATGTGGTGTGGTGGTTTAGTTAGTGGTTGGGGTTTAGAAGGTCGTGTGTTCGAATCCGGCCGTTGGCAATTGGTCTTCGGTTGGCCGTGGTGGGCCCTACGGTGGTGGGTCGGGGCCTTGGCCGTGGTAGTTAAATTTTTTTCCGGGCAGCCCAAAATTTTTGGGCAGTCTAAATTTTTCCGGGCAGCCCAAAATTTCCGGGCAGCTACTTTTCCTCGGGCAGGCCAGAAAAAATGAATGCTAGATTAGAAACTTTCTTTATCTGTATACTTGGACATTGAAGCAACACCGAACCAAGACATTTCTGTTGATTGTGATCCGGAATCAACTGTTCCTAAGCCGCACACGAACCAGCAGAATTTCTGTTGATTTTCTCTTACACCGGAACCCCATTTCTCTAGTAGTGCAATCTCTTGGCGCTCCACCAAGTAGACCGTGACCGCCACGTCCACAAATCATGCCAACTACTCGCCTTCCACGAGGCTTCCCGCGAAGCCGTTTAGCTACGCACTATGCAACAGGCCATCCTTCAAATGAGCGGCCTTACATCGATGAACAAGCCCACGACCATATTTGAAGACAACGCGGCCTGCATCGAGCAAGTTTCCTCCGGATTCATCAAAGCCGACCGTGTCAAACACATCAATCCTCACCTCTTCGGCTATACTCAAGACCTCACCGAGACCAAGCAGATCGAGGTCAAGAAGATTGCATCAGCAGACAACATCGCCGACATCCTCACCAAGGCACTACCAGCACCGCAAGCTCATCACTGTGGCTGGTATGAGGACCCTCATTGAACTAGAGTGAATTAGATGGCGAACGATGACTTTACTCTTTTTCCTTCAGAGCATCATGAAGTTTGTTTAACGACGAAGATCATCGTTCGAGAAGTGTTAAGACAGGATGAATGTCATCCATTCACTCTCCGGTTCCATCCATAGCTTAGTCAGCATACCTACCCGTTAGATAGGGATAAGGTAGATGGATGATAAATCCAGCAAAACTAAACCCTAACTAATGTAACGGTTGTCTTCACCCCTGAATATAATCTCAGTGGAACAGAGCTCCGGCTCATTCCTTTGATGCTCATACTTTGGGTTTATGCTTGTCTCTCAACACTCAAGACGTTACTGTGCGTGATAAAGGAAGTCCAATGTAGTTTTGATGAACGAAAAGGTAGATATTAAATTTCAAAGAATTAATGACACCCAAAATTACAGAATCTAGAAGAATAGCCAACGCTGAGCATTTTTTTGTTACCTGAAATACTTTGAGGAGGGGTTGTGCACGTAAGGTAGAGGCAACTTGAACTGTAAATGCCCCTGAACAAGGATCTAGACTTCCCTTGCAGCTGCAACAAATGTAGCAAATTCACGGTTCAAGTTGAATTTACTGAGTCCAATCATTGCTATTTTATTGTATTGTATCTTGGAACAATTTTATTTTTAATGCATTTAGGAATGAATTATTCACTTATTTGGTTATAGGCCTATTCAACCACTAGGGGTGCTGAATTTTTACTTTAAAAATGTGTATCAATTTCATCATTCAAAAAAATTATGCAAAAATGTGCATTATTCAAGGCCTCTTTTTTAGTATTAGCAAATGTATGTCAAATTCCTTAACTTCACAGTTCAAGGTGACTCTACCTTAGCAAGTTTCACACCAAAAGCTTTCATGCAACAAAAGACACTATATTTCAAAGAATTTGTCAACCAAAATTATAAAAATTGAGAAGAAAATAGTTTTGAACACTCTAAAAAGTATCACATTAATGAAATGAAAAGACCTTTATACCTGTACCATAAAAACGATAACTAGACTGTCCCAAATTAGTGAATATATGATTCCACAAATCAGCCCAAGTTGCTTTTTGGAATTGAATAATATAATTAACCTTTAACCCCTAAACGCTGCCAAGACCAAAAATTGGCTTATGAATGGAACTAACTATTCAATTCCAACTGCTACGTGGCTGATTTCCATCCAGTTCTTTTTGTGAAGGACTTTGCTTGGTCATGCCACCCCTTCAAGTTAAATTTAGATCATTCAAGCTATTTTAGATTTTGCATGGGCTCTCAACTACAAAAAGAGTCATAAGAACGGT
The DNA here is from genome assembly GCA_022496805.1 of Pohlia nutans. NCBI lineage: Eukaryota > Viridiplantae > Streptophyta > Bryopsida > Bryales > Mniaceae > Pohlia > Pohlia nutans. The sequence continues at coordinate 27,254,954 of CM040096.1, forward strand.
TCACCGTGTAGTGTATTTTGAATTTTTCTGCTCTTTCTGCTGAAACTATATGTAGGCTATAAAAATGAGTTCCATTGCATTTGAGCCTAACTAACAAAATGAAGCTTGCCAAGTCTAGTTTCTACTCCACTTTGAATTTTTGGAAAAATTTGAAAATCGAGTGTTTTATTGCAGTTACAAGTTTGATGGGTATTACCATGGTGTAGCAACAAAATCTAAATTTAGATACATGGATGATTTTCATCAACTAAACTTTCCTCATTGTAATTTACACCTTTGGTGTAAAAAATCGGAATTTTGTAGTACATTTTGTAATTGATATGAATTTTCTTTACAATAACTTCAAAAAATCATAGTAATTTCAAATTTTCACATATCCCACATGCATTGTTCAGATACAATTCCACTCCACTTGTATAAAGCACCTAATTAGTCTTCATTTTTATAACATGCATAATTTTTGCATAAAGTCTTCAAATGACATAAAATTTATTGGAGTAAAAGATTACATGATTTCCAAACTATTCTTGGTCAAAATAAATTCCAAAAATGTTGATCTTCTCTGCACAAATGAGCTCCAAAAAACTGTTAAGAACGCATTTTGATTTTTTGACATTTAGACGGTTGCATTGTTTTGTCCATATCTTTTGCATAAAGACTTATTTTGACACAATACTTGTTGGAGGTGGAAGAAGGCTTGATTTCTCAACTTTTGTTAGTTAGACGCAACTCTATAAAACTTCATCATTCTATGTTCAATTGAACTTCAAAAATTTGTGTAAGACACAATTCAAAAGCCTCACCTAGAGTCTTGCTACTTCTTAACCCATATTATTTGTGGACTGATGTAAATGAACTTGATTACAAGAGCAACACCTTTTCTCCATTAAAATTCACACATGCCTCCTAAGTTAAAACCTAGTCAAAAGTAATAATTTTTCACTTTTCAGCAATTTTGAATTATGATTTATATGATATTCGACAAAAGATGCCAATAATTTTTCGAAATTTGAGGCATCTATTTTTAAAATTGTTTTTTGCCGAACCTGCTAGTAAACTACGGTAATTATAGTCGCAAAATTGAGTGTGACAAATAAAGCATGATTCCATGGTCATAGACCCGGTTTTTAGGGGTTAAGCATTGGCACTATAGTTACCTGGTCCAACCGCATCAATTCCTCACATTTTAAAATATATTAATTTTTTGGGTATTTTTCTCATATAAATTATTTTGAATGCTGTAAACAATATGAAATTTTTAGAAAAATGTAAATAATAGTGATGAACAACAAAGTGTAGGTAGCATGCTTCTTGAGCTTACATAAAAAGAAATTTGTGAGAAAAACTTTTTCTCCAATGTATATTGAAATTTTAGGGTTTTGAGTTTTAAAGTGCTGTAAAATACAAAATTTTAATAATTTTGGAGAATGGTATATTGGACTAGAAAGTAAAGATAGCCCCCATTTTCTTTGTTGAGACCGTTTTCATTTGAAATTAAGAACTAGGTATAAGCATTTGATTGAAAAACGACCAAACATGGCCTCACAATGCTCCTCGCACGCTTAAGGATTAATAGTGCAAGAAGTTGATTGGTTGACAAAAATTTCTACACAATTGCCATTGTTAACCATTATGGATCAGTGTACACATTGGTTTTGTTTTGTCGGTTATAGTTGCTTCCACCTTAGAGTATCAAGTTCTATTTTTATTTTTAAACAAGCAGCTACACTGCGACGAGCTCTGACCAGAATAGAACGGGTGAAGGCCGAGAATGCATTTCAGTGGAATCATGGACGGAATATACATTGACTCAAAATACAGAGTCAATGTTTCAGTTTGATAATTTTAGAAAGCAACATCTGGCATTCTAGAAACTATCTAATTTTAGAAACTATGATAATTTGAACATATTTTTATGTAGATTCTTGCCACATAACCCTACTCTCACTACAAGTGGTCGAATTTGAGAGAGAGCAGGAAGAGAGGCGGCCTTTATAGACTCAATTTTTTGAGGTTTTCAAGCAACTTGTGATGAGTGAAACTTTGTCAATTTTGATTAGTTTTGAATGAAATTATTTGTGGGTGGTCTTCATCTGAGGGCGTATAAGGTTTCTAGTGTGTCTAGAGAAGTTGTAAGGCACGATGAGGCCAATTTCAAACGAAAAAGAGTTGAACGTAGTTGTACTTTTGCAGAAGAATTTCAGCAGTAGAAAAGTAGCACAAGCGGTGGGATTGTCGCAGTCTACGGTGAATAGGATTAGAAAGAAATGCTTTGGGAACAGTGACATGTCAAAAGGAGGGCGTCCAAAGGCTCTCAACACTTATGAGAAGAGATTTGTTGTACGTTCAATGACTGTAGGTAGGTTAAAGAATGCAGTTCAAGCAACAAGAGCACTCAAGAGTGAGACAAGAGTGGATGTTTGTGTTGAAACAGTGAGAAATGCTTTGAGAGACGTAGGTTAGGGGCAACAGAGAAGGTTTCCTAGCCAACTTTGTCTGCTAAGAATGTGAAAGATAGATTGGCTTTTGCTGAAACACACAAGTATTGGATAGTTAATGATTGGGAGAGCGTCGTTTTTAGTGATGAGACAAGAGTCAATCGTTTTAATTCCGATGGAAGGGCTTGGTGTTGGATTCGTGATAAAAAGAACTTTCCAAGTCATGCTGTCAAACAAATTGTGAAACATGGAGGAGGTTTAGTCATGTTTTGGAGTTGTTTAACTTCAAGAGGAGTAGGTAATGTGTACAAGATAGATGGGAGGATGAATGCTACAAATTATCTTGAGCTGTTACAGGAGGAATTATATACTACATTGGTAGATTTTGACTTTGATCTCGATGAAGTTATTTTTCAACAAGACAATGCTCATGTGCACAAGGCTAAGATTGTTCAAGAATGGTTTTGGAAGCAACCATATGATGTTATGAAGTGGCCTACTCAGTCTCCCGACCTGAATCCCATTAAACATGTGTGGGCTTCTATGAAACGGAGATTGAATTATTATCCCACTGCTCTAAGGAATCTTCATGAATGTGGACTCGTATTGAAAAGATTTATGCTTCTATCAGTGTAGATGAGTGTAGGAAGTTGTATGCTAGCATGCCTACTCGAATTGCAGCTGTTTTGGAATCAAAAGGAAGTTGGACGAATATTTGAGTGTATTCTAAAAAGTGCTAAAAAAACCGAGTCAATGTATACATCTAATTTCCAAATTCCATATCTTGGAATCTATCAGTTTAATTTGTGTTTTTTCACTTAGATGTTGTTAATTACTTTATGCGTTACAACTTTTGTATACAAAATTTTTCAATTTGTTCATTTGTTCTCATGGCATTGTAGATCTAATGAAACTAACTGAAACATTGACTCAGTATTTTGAGTCACTGTATTTGTTAGTGGTATTTATCCCAAAAAAATGAGTGTCCCCGCAATGCCTCTTCCCTATGGTCAGAGCCAACAAATGAAACGGGATTTCATTGCAAGGAGTAACACAATACAAGCCAAACCAGCCACAGGTGACCTAGCCGGGAGAGCAGAACTAGGGCATCGAGTTTGAATACACGGTCCTTCAACATGACGTTCTGGTCAGTTCCCACATTCCCGCCTCATAAAAGCAGCATCTGGAATATACGCCCAGTTAATTTATTTTTTAAAGGAAGTGGAACACGGTAACGGTACTCACTGAATCCTTTTACCAATCATCAATATTTGAGTGGACACCGAACAATTGTGGAAGGAAGCACCGGACCCAAGCAGTGAGGATTGCAAACCAGAGGACAGAATTATGAACAATAACTGAACATCTCAAGTGATACAATGTGGGAGGTGGATGGTCCCAGAAATTGGGCGAGCCATACCACAAGTGGCCGCCTACAATCGAACGCTACTCACGTACATAGTGGTAACAAATTGCAATGGACGGCACGCCAATCTATTCATTCTACTCAGTACCTGATAAATCCTCATTAGGAAATACCATCTCCATAAAACTCCAATAAAAGCACTGAATGTGTGCTGTAGAAGTACCTCCTGAATTCGACTACGTTACCATTTTGGAGAGGACAATCATCTTGCAATTCCTTTCGCCGTTTGAGAAAGGTCCGAGAATAAATTGTCCGATGATGAGAAGAATCCTGAAGCCTGACTGATGAGTGGTCAGATCATAAAGCAGAAGATAAACCTGTCAGCTCAGAGCATTGGCGAAGCAGCAAATGTAGTCAGGAGTCAACAATCCTCTTCAAGAGCTGGGAAAATCCATGTTGCAGGCAATATGCCACCAAGATTGAATCACTTGTTCTGGTTCCGGGTAGCACGGGTGCTTATTCCATGCAGCAACTTGGTGAACCCAATGAAACTCAGTCGACCGTCTGAGTGTCTCACCCATTCTTGAAACACGTCAGTCGGTACTGAAGGCGCAAGTCCCACCTCCTGAAAACAGTAGAGAAATTTTTAAACAAGAGCAGTTTTTCTTGAAGAGGTTCCTTCTATATCCCATCTCACAAATTATACTTCCACAGTAACAGGTGACAGCAAAGGAATGCTCTAGCCATTGATCGACTCAGAGAATACATGGAGCAGATACAAAATTCATGGGTAAATACATGGAGCAGATACAAAATTCAAAATTGACAAGGGATGAGAAGGACGTACTCGTGCAAGTTCATCCACAGAAATGACACGATTACCCTCTTTCTCAAAAATATCATAAGCAGCACGAGCATGCTGCTCCCATCGATCAGTGCCTTCTAACTGGTGCACACTAATAGCTGCTGCACAAAATTCTGTAAAATCCATCTTTTTGAAAGAGAGCGCATCCATCTGTACGTGACAAGCACTTCCGGGTGAGAATAATAGCACAAGTCTGCCATGGATAAGAATCAACGTGGAGTCATTCAAGCATCAAAGTAATCACTGAGTAGGTCAAAGCAAGTATGACAACACGGTTCCTGAACAAAGAAATTGGATGCTGCCAATGGTCAGACCGCAGCATTTGTACAATATACATTCAGAAAATATACATACCGAAGTCAAAATTTCAAAAACTTTTGACTCCTTCATCGCTTCTGTTGAATGTTTCAATAGTGCCTGATAAACAGTATCAAAATAACAAAAACAGTAGAATCAGGACAAGGATAGTTGAACAAAATAGAAGGGAACCCTCAACCCGCTAGCTAGCCACACAATGACAAACCCCTCACAATCACCCAAGATACATTCCAGCCTGGACAAAGAACAATACACATCACTACCGATGACAATCAGAATTCCTCAAGAAACCACCGGCAAAGTAAATTCCAACCAAGGTTATAATTGCAGTAATATCCACCAACCTGTCTAAAATTCTCAAATGTGATACGACCGTTTTTATTCGGCTCCAGCAGCGCAAATTGAGCGCGTAGATATAACATCTCATCTTCAGTCAAAGTTTTTGACAGTGCCTGTAATAATCCAATTGATACTAAGTCAACAAACCTGGATCTAGCAAGATGAATTTAGATGTTACAAAAGCAACCAAATGGATACAGGAAGTTGTGCATGATCGTGCACACTAAAACAGAGGTGAACCCAACTTTTTCTCAGACCATTCAGAACGATCATCACTTGCACAACACAAATGCAGAGAGGGTGGAGAAACTCTCTTCCAGCCAATGCAGAAAAAGAGGAAAAAGGACAGCACGTGTTCGACATCACTAACCTTAAGAGCAGCTCGTCTCATAGATGTTGCACGAAGATAAGCTCTCACGAGCCCATACACTATGATATCCAGTGGTATCTTCACGTCGCTGCTCCGAATCCATGGATGGGCTGGAACACCAAAGAAATATATCCAGTTAGGATCAGACGCTAGAATACACTGGACATTTCAAGTGCAGCTTTAGCACATGAATGTGACCTTGTCAAAACGATTAAGCCACATATTATAAACAAAATGAACAAACTTGCCAATAGCATACTAAACAGTATATACATACTCAGCGCTTGTGCTGCCGTCATGCGTTTCCGCATGTCCTTGTTCAGAAGCCGCTTGACGAAGTCCTTAGCTTCAGGAGAAACCGAAGGCCATGGTGCTTCTTCAAAGCTGGGATCAGCCCTTAACACTGCACGAAAGATTCCCGACTCTGTCCGTGCCCAAAATGGCCGGCTACCACATAACAAAATGTACGTGATTACCCCAATACTCCACACATCAGCTTCCATAGAATATGACCTGTGCAACACCTCTGGTGCTACATAGTATGCACTGCCAACAATATCGTTCAGTCGTTCATCTGCAATTCAACCAGTGAAAATTGTCATCCCTACATTCAGGGAATCCAAACAAATACGAAGTCCACCTTCAAAGAACACAAACCGCAGTAGTTGGCAGTGCAGGCCTACCAAATAACCGGGAGACCAAAAGTAACCTAACAAATGGGAAAACTCACCGGGCTTGATGAAATCTGACAATCCGAAATCAATAGCCTTCAACTGAGCATGTTCATCCTTTGTGGTGAACAAAAAATTCTGCACGCAAATTTCCAGGAAATAGCGTAAGATTAATTGAGGTCAAAGACAGTAATTTAATCTTTCAAAGAGAGCAAGAATGCAGCAACAGGAACTTCAGGGCTTGTACAAGACTTCTATTCCACTACATGCATATAGCTTGAACCTTAACAGAGCAGTATAATGCAATTTAGAATACTTGTTTAAGGCACGCTATATGAACCCTCCATGAACCCCTAATAGATAGTCAACGAAATTTCCCTGGCCAATTGGAGCGCAACACACCTCAGGTTTAAGATCCCGGTGCACAACACCTTGAAGATGGCAGAATGAAACAATGCTCAAAATCTGCTGCACAACGATCTTGGCATCTTCCTCCGAATACCTTCCTCCTCTACTCAACCAAGTTGGGAGATCAGATACACATTCAATGTACATAGCAATAAAACATCGGAAATACTGAGCTAAAACTACTGCCCAAGATGAGATCCGATGGTCTTTAAAACGATGTCTCATTTAGAGATTTCTCCGGCGATAGCCCTCCCAGTGGGATCCCATTCAGGACTAGAAAAAATCAGGTTAAGTAACTTCTACAGCTGATGTTCTATGTAGTTCCAGCGGAACTACTCAGTTTGCAACATACAAGGCGACGACGCCATCACATGAAATAGACGCATAGATCAAGAGAAAATGCCAGAACTATAAACTACAGGAATATCCTTACCTAGACAAAATTCGATCCAACAATTCGCCACCTTCACACAACCTGCACGACAGGTTGGAAGAGCAGTCAAAATACTGTTTCGAATTCAAAAGCTGCAATTGTTTCAGGAATACCCAAAACTAACCCCTAAATTAAGAGAACGAAGAACATTCCCCTCATGACCAAAAGTTCCACTTCAATGCAAGAGTAAAATCTAGTAGAATCCTACTAAAAAACAGAGAGCAGCATCATAATCACAGCACATCAGAAGGTACTGACAAGTCCTTCGCTTGGAAAACCCAATCATATGAGTCTAAGACAAATTTATCGAATTAACATCAACCACACTTTCACATCCACTACAGCATTGTCAAAAAATTCCATCATCATTCACCAGATCAATCGCCACTTACTCCATCACAATGTACACGTTCAGATTGTCCTCGCAAGCGTCGTAAAACCGAACCAAGTTGTGATGTCCCGTCAGAGCCTTCAATATCTTCACTTCTCGTCTCACGTCCTCAATCGCAATCGCCGTCGTCATCTGCCACAGCGCACTCAATTCATCTCAAAAACTTTCCGGATCGAACACCTCATCCACTCAGCTTCACGCACTCAATACAATTTAGGAATGATGAAGCAATTTAAAAACCAAAAATACTATATCATTAATCGGTGGACTAGTGAATAACCCTTATCTCAACAAAACATATCTAGAACTACAACCCAAATTGTCAGAAAACAGTAAGGAAAGTACATCCAAAATGGACCATGTTCCAAAAAAGTGATCCCTACTATTGGACCTAAAAGTACCAATCCCACAGCTACTCGAACCTCTCTGCACCTCACAGCTTGCTAGTCGCCATTAACTGCACTAACTTCTCACCCGCATCACATCGTCCATATGCTGATCAAATTACACTTCAAGTGCGTTATCTGCAAGCCTAAAACTAACTTGTAACTTCTCTTCTCAACTCGCTAAGTAAATTTTCTTCTACGTCAATTGCCTCACCGCAACCTAATTCCCAATCTCAATTCTTCAATACCTCCCAGATCTCTGCTGTTCCCTCAAAGCTCTTCCAATCTGCACGCGCACGCAGACTAGCCATTGGCATCTACTGCACACAACTGCACACTCTCCTAATCCCACGCAATCCCTAATCGAACCACCGATCGTCATGTTCTAAAGTTCAAGAAATTGGCACTTCTGGAACCTCAGATCTATTCGAGTTCCAGATTCTAGAGCTTTGTAAATTTGAATGTCACAATTTTCGACGTTTGAAACATGCCATTTTAACGAGTATGACCACAACGAAAATCAAGAAATCCAATTACCTTGTGTTTGGAAATAATCTTCACGGCCACGGGCTGTCCCTTCTGGTCGCCCCTGCGCATTTTCGCATAACAAGTGTGACCAAAGTGTCCGCGGCCGACTTCGTGTCCCAGCTCATACTTGCTGGTGAAGTTCTTCGGGTACCCGAACTGCTTGTCCAGCGGCTTCTCATTCTCCACGGCCTCCGGGATCGCGCCTCCGTCCTTGGTCGTCGGTTTAGCGCCATGGCGCTTGACGAGCGACGACTGGATGTGCTTGGCGGGCGACGGCGGAGGGAACGGCCGTTTGAACAGACGCCGGGGAGTCGAACTAGCGTTTGCCGGAGAGCTCGCGTAGTGCGGCAGAGGACTGGCCCCTGACGACGGATGCCGCGGCGACGGCTGCGTGCTGCTCCCGAACGATGTCTTGCGCCTCAACGGCGATGCTCCGCCTCCGTTGCTGCTAAAACTCCCCCGATTGCCATTGAAGTGATGGTGCTTCGGCGTTTTCGGCGGTGCGGCCACGACCTCCCGCTTGAACGAATCGTCACCGTCAACCTTTCCATAGCACTGGCCCATTGTTGCATCGCCCGCCCGTTTTCCACCTCCCCTGACACCACAGTCTCCCCTACTACATCGTGCTCATTCGCCCCTCCACCATTTTGCGTCCCGTAAACCGCACCGTGATCACGGCCGTCCTCCGCGGGCGCATCCGAGCTCTCTCCATCCTTCCTTCCCCGATCGGAGACCTGCAAACCAAAACGTCACGATGGCTATGGCGATCGCGAGCTTGAAAGCTCTGCAACAAGGTCTCGAAAGCAAACTGGTGCTCTGTTTCTAGGTTTTGAATGCCTCAGTCCTTCCATTCTTCATCCATCCATCTATCCATCCGTCCGATCTGCTTCTTCATCCATCTCTGGTCTGTTTCGACATTAATTCATTATTCTTTGTATTAATGAAAAGTGACACGTGTCATCGTATGATTGATTTCTGGTGACGTGGACATTTCAAAATCTGATGTGGAAATCCAATTTCGACACCAGGCTGTCTGAAACCGACCCTCACGTATGGTATTTAATTCGTTACACTATTTTTCAAAAAAATCCATCCACATCGTTACTTTCCATTCATGACAACGATTAATTACCCCCCGTTTCATCCATCCATCCATCCGTCCGTTCTGCTTCTTCATCCATCGCTCCATTTACATCCTTACACTATTTTTCAAAAACTCCGTTACTTTCCTACTTACGATTAGCTTATTATTATCATCCATCGATGGGTCCCGGTTTTCATTCATCTGTCGACGCTTCTTCGTTTCCCATGATTAAGGAGGCCGTTAAAGGCTGGGCACGGTCATTTGTTTGATCTCAACAGTTAATGAGATCATTAGATGCTCCCACTGTCTTGACTCTGTGCTTGTTTTATGAGGCAGACCCATCTTGACTTGTTCAGTTGCATTGAAATTTGGTCAATCAATGACATGGGAGAAGCATTTTGTGATTTCTAAATAAAGTCGCTTTTTGTGGTGGAGAGCATGTATGAAAATGTGCATTTGAATCGGCACAAAATCATCCGGTATGAATAATGAAAGGGGAGAACCGACCTCCAGATAGATAGAAACTCCGGTCCTCTTTCGAGGCCAGCGTGAATAAAGTGTCTGTTTGTGATGTTATTGACTCCGTGCCCACCAGACAAAGGGTCATTTGTGCAAAACTACTCTTCTCTTACTCCAGTTACACATTGTCCTATCAAAAGTGACACTTGACTGGTTGAATTTCAATACCTCATGAAAAGAAGGAAAAAACAAAAACAAAAACCGACTGATAAACTCAAATGAAAAGTGACAAGTGTCGTGTCTTAATTGGTTGAAACCTCTGAAACAAATGTTACAACAGAGCCTATGATGAAATGATTTCAAAATAGAAAGAGCTTTTGTTTGTTCTTTCAAAAATTTCGCATATGAAAAATATGCATCATTAAAATGGGCAAAATCATTGACATACAAAGAATGAAAGGAAAGAACAACTTCTAGTTATAGATTGATTGTTTAAAATTGTCACTTGACTTTGAAAAAAAACACTTGTAATTTTTTATGCAAAATGACAACTATCATGTATTGATTGGTGGGGACCCCTCAAACAGGTATAACAGGGGACGCATTTAAGGCCGCTTCACACTATGGCCGTCTAAGTCGAGAGGCCATGGGATTGAGAGTCCAAACTTTGTTGAGAGTCCAAAGAAATCTACTGAAAATAGGCATAAAATATAGTTTTCATTTTTTATGAAAAGAAATCGACGGCCTCTCGACCATAGTGACGGGTCTTGCAAAATGTAGGACCCAAACTTCCTCTCGAGAGGCCGTCACCTTGGTCAAAAAGTGCTGCCACGTAAGCATTTTGAAGGTCCACGGCCTTTGGACTTTGGCCTCTAGTGTGAAGGGTCGAGAGGCCGAAACCATGGTTTCTTGCAATTTGATTGGTGGAAATCGACGGCCTCTCAACCTTTGGCCATAGTGTGAAGCAGCCCTTAGAGTCCATGGTCGAATACTTTCAGAATAGACAGAGCTCTTCTCAAATCCTCCCCAATCCCGGGGCATGAAAATGTGCATTGAAACGGGCGAAAGTTGGGTAGAACGTGGCATAATGCAGCGTGGATGTGAAGATTATGTCAAGTTTGAGATATGTATCAGCTGGACATTGGATTTAGCTCCATTCACGAGTGGTCGGACAATTTAATATTGCGACTTGTGTACTGTCAAGATGTTAGATGTATCAATTTCATGAACTAGGTCATTGGATAAAACACAGACAATTGCTGTAAGGATTGATAACCCTATCAGAGCAACCATGAACACCTCAACTCCTAAACGTCCAACCGTACAGAATGAAACACAGTTTTTCATCCGTCATGCACTTTTTGCAGTGTGGATTTTTTTGCTGATTATTTTATGGGAAGTTAGTTTTATTCATGTATGATCCAATTAGAAAGGGGATGGTTTGTGAAAATTTTATGCCACATTTCATGTCACATTGTTTCACCAGTTTTTTTGAAGATTTTAGTCTAAAAGTGCTCTTGAAAAAGTCAACTCATAGATTTAAGCAACCAAAAAATGTTCCAAAATCAATACACTTAGAGCATTACATTTCAACCCATCACAAAAAAATTCATCCACAAATTTTCAATATCTTATTTGTAATCGAATTACAAACGAATTTTGAATTTTGAGTTTCAAAATTTATACAAAAATATTGGTGATAGCAATCATAGATCTAATTGTATGGATAGAATCTAAAATTCATAATATACAACTTTTATTCATATATCAAGTTCACAATATCCCTCTTAGTTGCATTTTATGATGCATCTTTGCAAAACAGCCCAATCTGGACAGGGTGAGGACGTTTAGGGGTTAACCCTTAAATGTGCACCTCAAGATGTGCACACTACATTTATCCGGTCAAACCTCATCAATTTTTCACATTTTAAAATGTATTATATATTTTTGGTATTTTTCTCATATAATTTATTCTTAAACCAATTTACACATGCACTCAAAGCCTTGCAAGAAGAACTCTTTGATGCTAAAAATACCATGAAACGCTATCATAAGATACGATGGCTTAGTAGATCGCAAGCTGTGACTGCCATTTATTTTGTTAAAAATAAATTGATTTTTTATTTTATTAATTATTTTATTTTGTTTTGTTTTTTATTAATTTTTTATTACATCCAAGCCAAAGAAATTGGCAGACCAAGTTTATGACTCGCAAGGTCCAAGGATTCATTGATTGATCATATTGTGAAAAAATATAATTCATCAGAATCAGAGAAGAAAATTGCATGTGTTGATGAGAAGGTAAATAAAAACCGGACAAAAGAAAATCTCCATATGACCTACTCAAAACAACAGAGGAAGGCCCGATTTGGTAGGTTAACCCTTAAAGGACCTCGGATTCATAGTTTAAAAATGAAAAATTGTGAAAAAATCAATGATTCAGATAGAACCAAATTTTATTTCACTGGTATCAGTGAAGAACATTGCATGTGTTGATCAGAAGACAAATAAATCTGAATAAAAAGAAGACCTATTCAAACCTGCCATGAAAAACATGTGGGCTTTAAGGTTATTAAGATGGGCCTCTGCCTTTGATTTTGAAAGAATTATGAACGTACCCCATGGATGCTGCTCTCCAGATTCTGCAAAGCACCGTACGCCAGAAAGACGAAGAGAAAACTGAAGCCCAAGATGTGCAAGTCTCGCAGATGTGGACTCCAAGCTCCAACGCTTGAATTTACAGGTGCACTGTCCACTAAAGATCCATTGACTAACGCATGTTCTTCCAATGACGCCATCTTAGCTAAGCCTTTTCTAGAGAAAAAGATATGATGCCTAATACAGGATCTAACTCACAACCTATGTGATGCAACGAGAAACTCTAAAATCTAAACCCTAAGCAAAAAAGAGCGTGTTCGCTAAGAAGATCGACTTTCATAAGCTGCTATATTTTGAGGCTCGCAGGCAGGCTCCCACAGCCGTGTAAATGTGCCCATGAACACAGCACACCCCACAACTCCACAGACTTGCCACCTGTAGACTCTTGGCCAAGTCTCAAGGAGCCCTAACGAGTTTTTTTGTCTTTTGAATTACGGAAAATTACATCAAATTTGACCATTTATGACAATATTTGCTAAATTTAGCAAAATGTGACTTTAAATTTGGAAACCCAATATGAAATTAGGGTGCCCCTAACCTCAAGAGGTCCTAGCAATTTTTTTCTTTTGAATCGGACAAATCTACATCAAATTTGAGAAGCTATGAAAAAATTTGCTAAATTTAGAAACTTTTAACTCTAATTTTTGGAACCCAACATGAGATTGGGATTCCCCTAACCTCCACGAGTTTTAACGAATGTTTTCTCCATCAAATTGTGCAATCAATTTTAATTCCATCTATTTTGTTGTAAGTTACATTATACTTGCGCTTCCTATCATCTTTCTCTTCTGGTACCCTCTCATCCTCTTGAAACGAAATCATTGGCTGTAAGTAGTTTGAAGATAGTTTGCTCCTGTGACTGCAAAGTTTCAATGCAATTCGCCTATTCTAAAACATTTAAAATAAAAGACATACATACAACGGTTATTACACAACCACATTTCCGTGTGACAAAACGAATTTCACACAAACTATAGAAGAAAAATTATTACCTTCTCCAAAGCTTCCTTCAGCTTCTTTTTATCAAGCACCACGTCTTCAGGCACCTCCGAACTCCAACTGGCAAGATTCCTCTCCACCTTTTCAGTGGGTTTCTCTTGGAGAGCTTCCTTGCGTTCAATATTGGTTCGCATCAACTCAACAGAAGCTTTAGCAGCCTCAATTCCAGCTTGACCTGTGCAATAACTATTCCTGGTAAATTGTTTGCAACACTTGTACCCCCATTGATGGTCCGTCCACCACGAACCCCACACAGTTGCATGATTGTTGATGAAAACATCCTCCTCGTATTTGCTCTTGGGCACAGCTTTCTCTTGGAATGAATATAGAATGAGAACTTAACCCTGGAAGGTCGGGCCAATGACCACTGATTTCAAGCCTTACTGTCCATCCCTATGTTTGCTGCCATTTTGCAACTAGATACGAGGTGCACAAACAATGTAGCTGACGGAAACAATAGAAGGAAGGGAATTCACAACGGAGAATAGAAACACAAAATTGAACTCATCATCCACCAATAATAGATGTAAATTAGCAACCTTTTTAATGCAAGCAAAACCAGGGAAAGGCCTCTAATTAGGTTCATAATCAGCCAGAAACGGCAATGTGAAGCATAAGCACCTCAATAACATTCACCGATACTCTGAAGAGACTATTAAGACGACATAAGTAATTGAAATGTTGTGACTGACATTACCCTTCCAGCCAGACCAATAATCCACTGAAGGAAAGAGACTTTGAAGCATACATGTCCCTTGACAATTCGGCCTGCCTGGTCATACTCGATTTGCCTCTCACTTTGACCCAGCAACAACTCCATCGGGGGAATATCTGTAGACGCTGCATCGCCATACTTGTTCATGATATCTTGCTTAGTTTGTTTCTTCAATGTGTCCTTCTTGACCTTAAACTCCCTGTATAACAACTTTGCTTGGGAGGGTGCAGCTTGGAGGTGAATGTCTTGACCCATTTCAAACGCTTCCCGAGCGTGTATGTTGAGTTGCTCGAACTCATTGGACTGTCCGGAAATCCTATTTTGATTGTCACCCTGATAATACATACAACAATTTCTTTTGTGAGATTAAGCAAAAATAAAAAATATGCAGCAGCTCCTCACCAAACGATAAAGAGCAGTACATGACTCAAATTCCTATGATGAAAATAAAAAATAAAAAATAAGTAATAAGTGATCGTTGAATAGGAGTGCAAGACACTCCATACAATCCTAACGTGTGCCACTCGTACCATTACACAAGCTAGATCACATTTAAAGGTTAGCATCAAAGAAGTCTGCGCAATACCTCATAGAACTTCTCATTAGGATCGCTGTCTGGAAGGGGATCTTCACGCATAGACCGTGTTTTTGGATCGTAGTATGCAGAGTTTACATCCAAATTGAGCAAGTATTTTGCAGTATCTTCTCGAATACGCAAATTACTGCAAACAATCAAAACAAATAGTAGCGTTATCAACCATTATCTACAAATCCCTTTGAGTAAATGCGGACAAAG
Organism: Pohlia nutans; assembly: GCA_022496805.1. Lineage (NCBI taxonomy): Eukaryota > Viridiplantae > Streptophyta > Bryopsida > Bryales > Mniaceae > Pohlia > Pohlia nutans. The sequence continues at coordinate 27,270,178 of CM040096.1, forward strand.
CAGCAATTAATACCACACAGCTAGAAAGGGGAAACATTAACTCTTAGATACAGAGGACTCAACTACGGAGTATAATGTTTCTGTAATAAGGAACGGCGAATACTTGATAGTTGATGACACACTCTGTCATCAACTATACTTGATAGTTGACGACATGAATTTATCCTAGAGACCAAATTTGGGCCTAAGTTTCAGAAGTGGGCTGTAAGAGGCTGTCTTTCATTCAATTTTATATATTTATGCAATGTCCTTCATTGATTCCAATGATTTCAAATTTGAGCCCCCAATTATATTATTCACAGTACAACCAACCACATGATCATATTAAGACCAAACGTAACGGCCCTTCAGGATTAAACTGATCAGATAGAAGCTAGAGGAGTATAAGGTTGCAGCTAGCAAACAGAGAAGTGCAGGACCAGACACGCTGCTAAATATTGGAGGACACTTACCGCACAGTTCCAGTGTTGCCTCCTCTAGTTGTGCGCACACGCTTCTCAACTTTAGCAAAGTCCATTTGTTGACTCTCATCGACTTTCGCTTCATCGACTTCCCCTCCATCTTTATCCTCGTCTTCGTCTTCATCATCGCCACTCCCCTTGTCTTGGTCCGTTTCTGTGACTGTTGAGCTTTTCTTCTGCTCGAGCCACTCCTTCTGATGCTTGCGTTTAGCCTCATCACACAGCTCGTAAGTTTCAACCACTCGGCTGTAAGTGGATGCATCGTAACCATTCCACCTGTCACGCTTGCCGTCGTAATCCAACTCGAATGTCTCGATTTTCTCATCCGGAGCGATGAATTTGTTGGTAAACTTTGCACCGGTCTTACGAGGTCACTCCATGCAAGTCTTCGATTTATGTGTCATTGCACCACAACTGTCCATATAAGGTATATATATATATATATACAAATTTGAAAGACAAAGTCGCAGAATGAAGAGTAGCAAAGAGGATCATAAGAATCAAGAAAGCAAAATCTAACAACAATACACGACGTTCAAATGATTAATCTAGATGGAAACTTACTTGGTGCAAGCTCCTTTACGGAACTTATCAGCCTGGAAGCCCTTCTTACCACGGTCGTACCAATCCTTTGTGTAATTGGGATCCGATTTCCAATTCCTTTGATGTTTCAAACTCTTCAAGTCCAAAAAAGACAGTCCAAAGTCAGTACCACAAAGATTGTTGATACATGCCTTTAACCTACATAGAACCCCCCAAAAGGACCTTAGAATTCTCAGTACTATTCGTGCCCTCTCAACCCTTAAACACATATAAGCTGATAAAGGCGTAACGAAACGTACCGGTCTTTCACAGTTATGATACCAAGGCGAAGATGACATATACTGCGGAATGTGAGGATTAATCTCCTTGCCATCTTCATCGAGTTCCGCAGGGGCAAGACCGGCTTTTCGAGCCTCTTCCAACTCCAACTGCTTCCTATGATCCTCCCTACTCTTGAAAGCAACTGCCACCACGAGATTACGCACATCAACACAACCCCATAATCGAATTCCTCTACATCACATTTCATTGAAAATCGCCTTCATTGAAAATCACATCTCCGCCTAAAAAAAAACGGAAAAACTGATACGAAAATAAAACAGAGAAGCCATGAATTTGAAGCATACCTGACGCCGTCGCCATGGAGCACCTCCACTAAACCAAAGTTGTACAACAACCTCTCTAAGCTGATCGGTCCCCTACCGGTCTGACAGATTGGTTTACGGAGGTTTATTGACTTCCAGAGGTTCTACTGTATATAACCAAAGTACGCAAGAAGAAATAAATATATTCAAAGTAAAGTAAATATATACTAAGGAGAAATAAATATATTCAAAGTAAAGTAAATATATACCAAGAAGAAATAAATATATTCAAAGTGAAGTAAATATATACTGAGGAGAAATAAATGTATTCAAAGTAAAGTAAATATATACTAAGGAGAAATAAATATATTCAAAGTAAAAGTAAATATATACCAAGAAGAAATAAATATATTCAAAGTAAAAGTAAATATATACAAAGGAGAGAGAATCTATAAATAATTCTTCTCCTCTACTATTGGTCCAAAGGATCTTCTAACTAAAGTAAACTTAGAATGAACTACAACTGGAGAGCATATTAAAATAAGGTAAGAGCACATTAAGATAAGATAAGATGTTTCTTAACACTCGTCATAACATTCGTACGTACCTATGCTCCAGTGTAGGATTGTGGCGATGTAGGAGGTTTGACATTGCTGGAAACTTGTGCTTGAGCACTGCCCCTAGGGAGCTCTTGCCAGCTTGCGGAAGCGTGGCTGCCACGAATAACTTATGTACTGCTTGCTTCGCTTGTACTGCTTCCGAGACTGCAACCAATCCGACCTCCTCTGTAGGGAAGCAGTAGTGCTCGGCTGTTGCTCGAAAAGCAGAGAATTGCCACTGTCGTCATGGATTCCCTCAGGGTCTGTTTCGCCCTCTACCTCTTTCTCAGTTTCTACTGCTTCTCCTTCAGCCTCAGTCCAAACTCTTCGAAATTCGGGTTCTCTGAACTCTACATCCAAAGGTCCCTAATTGCACTCTCTCTGTTAGTACATTGCAACAATACACTAGTAGAAAACCTGTCCTCGAAGCCTATTCCTGAAATGACATGTTGTCCTCCTTGCGTCCTATACGACGTAAACAACGAGAGAGGAGTGTTTCACGTTTTTTTGGTGAACAGTTGAGTTACGTGTCATTTCGTCATGCCCGTCAAGGTGAAAACCAGGACTTGAATCAGGTTTGAGTTACCGCACCGACGATTCTCCTGACTTCATATCTTCCCCGGAAGGAGATGACCCCGACACTGCCCCCGACATCTTCAGAACGAGGGACAATAATGTCCACAATAACGTCTTTGTAGATATGAGGGAAAATCTTCCAAATTAATTGCGGAGATTTCAAAGCCGTTCCCCTGAGAGCTCCGCGCAAGTATGTCCAGAAGACCTCCGACACCTCCACTTCAAATCTTCATCTTCACGACGCTACGGAACTATAATCTATGGCCCTGAAACATGCATTGACCTGTAAACGGCGTCAATGACTGAATCTTGTTAATCTGAAAACACAACGAAGACATGAAAATTTGCGCAACGACAAATGCAGCGGGTTCAAAACTACTACTGTACTATGCAGACGCCTCCGAAACCCTAATTTCGTTGATAAAAACATGACAACTCACCGACGCTTCATCGACCAGAATTGACGGTAGCTTCTTCTCAGAATTGACTGATATTTTCAAAATTATTTAAATGAAAATGAATTTTATAAGTTTTTTCAAAGTTTTTCTCTTGTAATAGCCATGGTAATTACATAAATGCCTAAAATAGTTTGAAATTTTTAGGAAAAATGAAAATAATAGTGATAAACAACAAAGTGTAGCTGGCATACTGCTGGAGCTTATATAAAAAGAAATTTGATTGAAAAACATATATTATGTGAAGATTCTCTCTTTCACCTAATAGAGTAGATTTTTTTTTTGAAAAAATGATTTCTTAAAGATTTGAGCTTCTCTTTCTATGATTATTTTTTGCGGATCGTATGACCGACTACTATATCAATTCATGTAATGAATTAATGATTTTCAGAGTTTATTGTTTTGGCCTTTGGTGTTGTAGTGCAGCATACAGTACGTGAGGGTCAGACAGCCTGGTGTGGAAATTGAATTTCCAGGTTTGAGTTTGAGAGGTTGAACACATCACCCCTCAACCAATCATAAAATGACATGTGGCACTTTCTAACTAAAATTAATTAATTTATGTCTATGATGTAGGGTTAAGAGTATCTTAATCTTTTGGGCCCACCTAACAAAAAAACCTTGGATAAGGTGAAATATAATTGAGAATACTAAATAAATGCTTCATACAATGCAAAAGAATAAAGCAAATTTGCTTATTGTGGTCATTCTCACAAGGCTAAATTCAAATGTTGTTTTAGTGTTGTAAAGACAAACTTACCAATCTCTCATTGGTAAAGTTTGGCTCCCAAAAAAATACATACTGAAACGTAGAGCATTCTAGCAAATACTTTAGTGTACAAATTTGCTAGTCTATAATGAAGGTGAGTATTTTATTTTATTTTATTTTAATACAAAGTAAGCATGGTAGTATTCTTTCATATTCTATGTCCTAATTTTTGTTATAAAGATATTTTTCACATCATACAAAAGTCTCAATGATGCATATAAAAACCATATTGTTTGACTTTGAAATTTTGCATAAATGGATACATTCATGATGACTAGTGTGGCCATGTGCCGTTGGCCCACATGTTCTCAGTGTTCCTCGTATTTCCGTACTTTCTTGTGCTCCTTGTGTCCCCGTGTGTTCCCCGTGTTCCGTGTACTTTTGTTGTATTCATAATTTAACTAAATTATGAAAAACGGATATGGGGGTTTTGGATGTCATTTTTGGCATTGTCAAAAAGCTCTTGACAAGTAGGGGTCCAAATGCAACAAAACAAACTTTGTGCGCTCCTCCTTGTTGAGAGCTTTCCGACGGTACCAAGAACGCGACTGGGGGGGTTGTACGATTGGAGAGATCTCAATGTAACAAAACAAACAAACAATATATCTTGATCAGTATAGATAGGAGGCAACAAAATTATAATCACGTGGCACTAAAGTATGATATATATATATATATATATATATATCGTATTTAACTTACTCTATGTTGGTTTTTAGACAATTTCAATTTAACATCTTTTTAAGGACAAATTACAGGGTGTAATCACTACTAAAAGGTTTTTAAAAAGGGACCAATTGGATGAAAAAATCATCAATATTGATGAATGTTTGAGCTTAGGGTGATGATATAATATGTATAATATCATATAGATAAGGATTTGGTATCAAGTTTGGATACATACCTATTTAAAGAGTTTTAAAAAAAAAGATTTACATTTTTACAAGATTTAACCACCTCTCAAGTGCACCTTTCAAAATGGCACCTTTGGCTCATATTACTGTGAATGTATCCAAAATTCAAAACAAGTTGAAAAAAGAACAATAAATTGCATGTGCAAAGAACCTTGGTTTAGAATGTAGTCCTTCGAGCTTTAGAAAAGACGATTATCTTTAAAACTGCATTTACAAAAGCCGAAACAACGGAAGGTTAAAAGTGCATGCAATGAAGTTTGCACCGTATAGTGGTGAATATGTGTTATGATATCACTAGATAACCGTTAGATGCTTTTCAAAATTAGACAGCATGTAAACATAAAAGTCTAACTTTATTTTATTTGGCTGATATCTACAAATATTCAATGATTAGTAAAACAAAGAACCAGTAATTCAATCCAAGTTTACAAACATGCATATTAAGCAAGCGATCACATGGGCCCAAAAGGATTAAATAGAACTAGATAAATAGATATAAACTCTAGTCTTCTTACGAGGCCGGCGCGAATAAAGTGCATGTTTGTAATGACAGTGACCCAGTGCCCACCAGACAAAGGATCAATGGAACAAAACTACTCTCCTCATCCGGGAGTAGACACTTTAGAGACCAGTAACCAATACACAAAATTAACCATGAATACAAGTAATAAGAGCAAAAGAAACGAGTTATTGATGAGTGGGTAGTTACTAGAGTATATCACTACTAGAAAATTCAGCGTCCAAATCAACAGAGAAGTGTTGATTTTTTCTGTTGGTTAGGTCGACTTGATTTGGACATTGATCAACAAAAATCTGTTGATTTTTTCTGTTGATTCGGTCAAAATAATTACAAAAAAAAAAAAAAAAAAAAAAAAAAAAAAAAAAAAAAAACTTTTTTTGCTCCCCGGATTCGCTGGGCAGCCAATTTTTTTATGCTGCCCAACGAATCCGGGCAGCAAAAAACTTTGCCGGGCGAATCCGGGCTGCCAATTTTTTTTTACTGCCCAACATATACGGGCAGCCAAGCCTCACACTTCCGGTCACCACCCGGGTTCGAACTCCCAACCTCTTAGTTCTAACACAACACTCTTACCAATCAATCACCTCTTGAATTTGATGACCAAAGAAGTTTTTGTTTGTTAATTATACACTTAGAATACAATGTTATCGAAATCAGCAGACTTTGGCGGCCATTTTGACATAGTAAAATAACTTTTTTCAAAAAACTTTGAACTAATAAAAGTTGAGTAATCAAGTAAAGCTTTATATTCAAAAACCCGTTTGTGATTTTGAGCCTCCATTTAAAAGTTATAGACAAAAACCAGAGTGGGTGTTTGAAAATATCAAAAAAAATATTCCTTGCTACCGCACTCTGAATTTTGTCTATAACTTTTGAATGGAGGCTCAAAATCACAAACGGATTTTTGTAGATGAAACTTAACTTGATTTCTCAACTTTTCTTAGTTCAAAAGTTTTTGGAAAAAGTTATTTTACTATGACAAAATGGCCAATAAAGTTTGCGGTTTTTAAAAAAAAATTGTGAATGATTAAGTTAACCCTTGAATGACAAAGGGAGTGAGGGAAAAACCTAGATGTGTTATATGATGTTACTTTTGCAATTTTGATGAACTTTGGTTCAAAAGAGGAAATGAGAAGCACGATGTTTAGTAATTCTCTGTATGGTCAAACTTCCAAAAAGTGTTTTAAATACTCATTTAATGAATTTAGATGCATTTACCATTTGAAATTCACCAAAATTACTAATTCTACATTTAGAGCATGAAATTTGGTATGATTGGTTACAACTAAACATTCCATTCTAAAATTTTAAAAGAATTTTTTTCAAAGGAGAAAAGATCATTAGTTTCCTGAAGTAGTAAGTTTTATAACACTAAGACAATATTGGGGTCTATGTCGTTGAATAATTCCTCACTAAACCTCAATATTGCAAATAAAATGTATCAAACAACACTAGAGCATGATTTCTCCCCCTAATTTCGACAAGATATTAAAACTTGAAGATGTCATTTCCTAATCATGGGTAGTCAGTGCTATTTTGGGTGCGACCAAACAATGGTTGATTGGTCATTTAGGGGTTAATGAGTTAAATTGATTGAATGTTTCAAAAAAACGGATTACTGTGTAGGAAAAAAGAAAGATTCCAAATTTCCAGCACAAAGATTCAGAGAAGAAAGAAGAAAAAGGTTCACAGATGACTATCATCCCATTCAAGTGGGTTTATTTGTTTGGGCGTCCCTGTGATTGTTTCTGATGGAGCTGAAAGTCAGTCAGCAACCAAAGTGTGTCAAAATTCACCCTCAATAATAGCTTTAATTAAGAAAATATCAACCTGCTTGTGTCTTGAAATTGTTTGTCAGGGATGATGAAAGTATGCAAAATTGCAGTTATATAATCTAATTACATAAAACATCCATCCTAGTACTAAATGATTACAAACCAAACTCATATTATATTAAGTTATCTATGTGAAAAGAAATTGACTTTGGTATCTTGTCATATGCTAGACTTCAAATTTTGAAATGGCAAGGATTTACACTTGTACAAAAGGTGGCACCTCTGGGACATGCCCAAGCAAAATCACTTTGCATGCGTGGATTTGAGCATTGCTTACGTGGGCATCTCCCTCGGCAATGCCACCTTTTCTACTAGTGTTGGAGCATGCCCAACAACATGGGAATGCAACAACCCATTGTTAGGATACTAAAAGTTTGAGGTAAATATGACCCCAATAATAGTTATGTACTATGCGCTAAAAAAATGAAAACTTGGAAAATGTCATTTTTTGCCCATAGGTAGTCACTGTTGTTTGAGCTGCGATCAGAAAATGGTTGAGCAGTCATTTAATTTAGGGGTTAAAAAAAATCAAAGTACATAGAACTTCAACCATGATGTTTAAATTTTGCCCAAATAAGGGTGTTTTAAATGTTTTAAATGTTTTAAGTGTTTTGAAAGTCATAATTGTGTGCTTTGATGCCTTCCAACCTTCGAGATTATGTTCACAATCTTATTAAGAGTTTGTATAAAGAATTTAAAACCAATTGGATCTATTTGTCGTAGGTGCCATAAATTGTTCAAAAGTAAAAAAAATCATCTTTTGAAAAATCGAGTCCTTAAATTGCAAAAGATTCAAAAGATTCAATAATATTCGAACAGATTCTATAATATTCCCATATATTATAAAAGATTCCACAAGATTCCAAAAAGATTCCAAAAAGATTCCAAAAAGATTCCAAAAAGATTATTAAAAGATTCCAAAAGATTCCAAAAGATTCCAAAAAGAGTCCACGTTCACTAAAATTTGTTGATTTGGTCATTGTACTACTCAAATCAACAAAAAGTTAGGCATCAAACTGTTGATTTTTACAAAAGTTTAAAAATCAGTGAAATCGGTCATTGTAGTGCGCCGAACAACATAAATCTGTTGATTTTCTGTTGATTTGGTCATGATTTTCTACTAGTGTATTCACAAACAATCGGTGCCATCACCTGCTTCACTATGCATCACCGCACTTCAGCTGCATGCTACTCCTGCGTAGGTGATCCGTGGCGTGTTGCCAGAGGCTCATATCAAACGTGTTGAGAATCTCCTTTGCTTTTATGAGCGTGACATGAATCAAATCTCAAGAAGTGTGGGTTTGTTTCGAGTGCTGGAAGAGTTTGCGATTGAGGATTGTAATACTGCAATGATGTTGCTTCTCCTTCCATTGATGCTGGAAAGGTGTAGCTCGGGCTATTTCGAGTAGGGAACTTTGTGTGTATATGTTTCGTTATTCAACGTTTGCTCATAACAAAAGCATGGCAGAGCTTTCGACTAGATGCAGCTGATAGTCAATTCCCTTAGCAGTAATACTCTGAAGTAGTACAGGTACTTGCAGTCCCGTGAGCTTACACTATTTACACTACAAGTAGGGTTTAGGGTTTAGTTGTTGCGGGTTCATCATCGGGTTCATCCTCTTCATCAAGATTGCAAGTGATGAAGGATTAGGCATATGCCTAATTCTATTATTTTATTTGAGACGTTGCAAGTGATGGGAAATTAGGCTTATGCTGAACCTTTTTTTTTAAATTTATTTTAGACATTGCAAGTGATGGGAGGTTAGGTATATGTCTAACTCTTTCATTTCAGTATTTTGTAATTTTACAATTGATGGGGATCAGGCATATGCCTAACCTTCTTGTCTTAATTTTGTTGGGACAGTTGTTGGGACATTTGTTGAGACATTTGTTGGGGGTTAGGCATATGCCTCACCCTATAATTTAAGTACTTTGTGAAATGTTGAGTGAGAAAGGCTTAGGCATATGGCCAACTCCTTCATTGTTAGTTTATTTTGAATTGGAATTGTTGGTGGCTTACTAGAATGCCAAACTACATTATTGTAGCATATCTATGATTTGTCTTATACCTTCAAACATGTAGGGAATCTTTGCCAAAGGCGGAGTTTTTAAAATGACTCTATTGTTGTATTGGAATAATAGCAACTTACAGTTCACTGTAATTTATTTTTTTTAAAGATCAAAAAAAATCTTGTGAATCATTTGTATTAGTATTTTTATGTGTTTCAGTTTATAAAAAACAAAATTTGACCAAAAATCAAAGTGCACATGCTTTTGTCCGCTTTTAATGAAATAGGTGTTATATTTCAACGCAAATTCAGTGAAATTTGTTGCAAACAATTCTTTACCTTGAAGACCTTCTTCTAAGTCCTCTTTAACAACCTTTTGAGTTTTCAAAGGATTGTAAACTCTCCAAATCATCACCTTCAAAAGCCGTCATTGTAAAACTTCACCAACTAGCGCTGCCGGAGTTGAACAACAACAATGTCTCCAACACTAATTTTAATCGAAGCTTTTTTGCCACTTGTCATTCCTACTTCCACTAAAAGTGCCATGTTTCTTTTAAGTGATGAGAGTGACATGAGCTAGCATACCATGTTTATTATAAAGTTGCTATTTGTCATTGGAAGGTTGGAACATTACATTCAAAAGGTTTACTTGGAGCTTTTATCATTCAAATTTTACAGTAAAAACATTTTTACAAGGACACTATTGTACCCGGAAGGTAGGATTAGTATCTCCTACAAAATTTTGTTTTTTAATGTCGAATTGATTTGAATATTCTTGAATATGTTAGTTGGGTTTGTCCATAGAAATCACTGATAACAATAAGTGAGTTAAACCGGACCTAAAAGGAGAGATAGTTAGAGTTTATCAGGGAAGATCATGAGGAATGCCTAGATATAACCAATCTTAGTGAGCTGAGACAATTTCTACTGCTATGGCATCCAAGTTAGTCAACGTTGCCCTTGGTTTGCTTACAGCTTGAAACAAGCTTAGATGACAGGGAATACAAGACTTGGCCGGCTGGTTAGACGTCTAAGCATAGGGATACGTAGAGAGACTTTTACAGAGTATACAATTTAGACTTCATAGATAGCAAGGAGTGTGGAATACTGTAAGATAGATCTAAGCCTTCTAAGACATGAAACCAACACTTAGGATAAGCAAGCTATTAGAGAGATATTATTTACTTCTAGAGTGAAACACGATGATCACAGATGTCCATGACATAGCAATTACAGGGTAGACAAAGACAACTCAGGGTTAGGTACTGTGGGACATAGTTACTTGAGTACAGAATTGAGGCATAGTCAAAATAATAAGAGAAACAAGCAGTATTGAGGGATAGTGAGAAGCAAACATGTAGAGAGAAAAAGGAGCAATCATTCATTTCTTGGTCCCCAAGGGAATAGCAAATACATGTACAATACTGTGTATTACAGTGATATAAAACTCCAAGCGGAACTATGATCCAGTTCGAGTGAATGAATGAACGAGTGTCCTTCTACTTCCTGCCTTTCTTATATTGTTCTACCCTAACTATGCGTGGGCACTGTCAGTGTCACCGCATGTCGTCCTTGTTGTCCTTGATCATCGTGGCTTATCCCTGCTATGGTGCACGGTAACAAAATATTATGTGGATATTCTCTATGATTCTCTGTTTCACATTAGAAAATTGATTTTTTATTTTTGAAAAATCATTTTCCTAAAAATTCGGGTATCTCTTTTTACAAATATCTCTTGCCAACCTTGTCTTCCTGGTACGGTATATCTATAAAAAATCAAATAATGTCCGTGTTGAGAAATAGTGCTCCGACACTAAATCACAATTTTAATGTAGTGTTTAGCATTTATTTTTCGAAATGCTTTTTCTGTTGGCCCTAGGGAAGATGCCCAACGTTTATTTTCTTTTTCCATATATACTTCGCCAGATTTCTCTACAAAAGATGGCATTTCTCTTTTGTTAAGGAAAAAAATGAAAAAAAATTTAATTTTTATTGCTCGATTCTCTCTATAATTTTTGTGAAGATAGCCAAATTTTGTGAAGAAAAAATACCAAAATTTAAAAAAATCCTATCAAAAATATGATTGTAAGCTTAAAATTTCGCCAAACATTCTTTCCCAATTTTTTTTACGTCGTCAGTTAGGCTTCAAGAAAAATAACACAGGAAAAACACTGGAGATGCCAGTTTGTTGTTTGTGAATGAGTAGCCTGTCATTCTCTTGGATAACATTCAAACGAACCCACCCATTCTGTGCACAAAGTTGGGTCCTAAGTTACATGTGCAGGGACCCCAAGAGAATGACCTACAGATTGCTCAATGATGGTACAATAGTCATGCCAGTGACAGCATGTGTGCCCTCCCAAGTACTGTAGTACAGTATTTGAGGGTCAGATTCAGACCGTCGTGTGTTGAAATTGATTTTCCATGTCAGATATTGAGAACCCTGAACTAATCACAGGATGACACGTGGCGCTTTAGAAAAAGAGTAATTAATTAATGTCAAAACTGACCATGACATATGGTACCTCAGCTACATGTCACCCTGCAAGAAATATGAGTTCTGAAAACAACAAATGTCCATTAGTTCCTGTTAGTACCTTTCATGCTCAGCTCCAGCAGTTTAGGTGGAAAATATACTCTGTATACCAAAAAATTGGGATATGTTTTTATTTGGGTATGCTGAGAAGAGAATATTGAAGAAATTTTCACAATTTTCCAATTGTCAAAATTTATTATTTAAAAGAAAATAAATATTTGGCATAGATGTGTCAAACTTGCCATCCACCTATGTGACATTATTGCGACTCGTACCCAAAATCTATTTGTACAAATTATTTCTTGTAATGTAGAGTGGAGTGACAATCAAAATGGCGTTTTTGATTTTGTAGTGAAGGAAATTTCACAACTACCAACTTTGATAGCCTCCTGAGGGCTGAAAATTTGGTATTTTACCACGAATTCTTTTACAAGATCATCTCTAAGTTAATAACATGTGTACCAAATTTGAAGGTAAAAAGATTCACCAATTTAAATATATTAAAACTCTACCAACATGTGTAGTTGTGAATATGTTGGTAGATTGTGGATATCTTTTATATATATATATATATATATATATATTTCGACCTTCAATTTGGCACACATGTCATTAGCATAGAGAAGATATCGTGAAAAAACTTTCATGGTAAATTTAAAAAAATTCAGGCCTTGGGAGGACTTCAAAGTTGGCAGTAGTGAAATGCTTTTTCATAGCTATACATGTTGGTAGATTTTGGATATCTTCTTTTATATGAATTTTTTGGTCTTGCAATTTGTCACACATGTTATCAACATAGAAATCATTTTGTGAAAAAAAAACTCATAGTAAATAAAGAAATTTTTCAGCCCTTGGGAGGGTGTCAAAGTTGGCAGTAGTGAAATGGTTTCCATGATTGTTTCTCAAAACAACACATGTTGGTAGATTGTGAATATCTTTTTTTGTATTGATCCTTTTGGCCTTGAAATTTGGAATATATGTTATTAACATAGAGAACTTGTTGTTCCAAAAAATTTATGGAAAAAAATCACTTTCAATCCTTAAGAGGCTGTTAAAGTTGGTGGCTTTGAATTTTTTCACGACTACACATGTTGGTAGATTTTTAATATAATTTTTTTGGTGAATCTTTTGGCCTTCTAATTTAGTACACATGTTAATTAACTTAGAGATGATCTTGTTAAAAAACATTATGGCAAAATACCAATTTTTCAACCTTCAAGAGTCTATCAAAGTTGGCAAGTGTGAAATTTTCTTCACTGCGAATTCAAAAACGCCATTTTGATTGTCACCCCACTATACATTATTTGAATATAAGAGGAAATTCTTGTTGAGGGTTGATTTTATAAACATCTATAATTTGTACTTTGAGCTAGCTAAAATCAATGTATACCTACCTTCTTTAACCCCTAAGATCCCAAGAGACCATTTTTTGGTTGCTGCCCATTCTTTTGGGATACTCAAACTCAAAAAGACATAACTTTTTTTCAAATAAATGATATGATGTCATAGGTAAACAGTTTTTCTTTCCAACGGAATTAGAATTATGTCCATACAATCAAAACTCCACTTAGGGGAATTTTTCAAAGTGAAACACCTCAATGATGAAATCAACTTCAACTTATCAGGTAGGCTTGTCAAAAAATCTAAGCCAATGAGATTCATTGGGCACCTCAAAAAGAAACTTTTTTGCAGCTTACATGGGTTAGATGCCATGAATTGTGGATTCTTTCAATTTGAGGAGAGTTAAAGGGATAATCTAATATAGCAAAAATCTATTGCTTTCCTTCATACCCCTATTCACTACAAGGTCTTTGAAAAAATGTTAATGAAATGAACATCTTGTCAAATTTAGTCAAACATCTTGTTAACTGCCTCATCTTTAGGATGGTCAAAAATGGCACATCATTTCAACTTATTTCTTGGTTTGAGAGTCCATCAAAGCAAGAATGCTTGGAATTTTTAGGGCCTAAAATTTCAGCTTCTCAACTTCATTTGCTATTAATTTGACATCCGTTCAATCAAATGATTTGAAAATTTGAGGGATAGTTTATAAGGTCTAGGAGTACAAGATCATATAGTTGGAATATGAAAAAAGGGTTTTGAACAGCATTTAGAGATCACTAACAAAAAAAGTCCAAAATAAAGTAGATTTTGGATGGGATACCTGCCAATAAATTTAGGTTTTTCAGTTAATAAATCATTTTGTAATCATTTATATGTATATTAAAAGAATAAAACTTGTAATATCATAAACTTTAAATTTTCTAAAATCAATTTATGTTACTTTCATAATAATTTCTCCATGATTAGTTTATTATTAAATTCTGTACAAGTTACTTGTTTATTTTGTGATCATCTTTATGCACACCACAATACTAAAACTTGTAATATTACAAGATTTAATTCTTTATTATTTAGTATATTTATCCATGCATTAATTCAATTTATACTGACGAAATACAAGTCAATTTGGCAAATTTTCTATTTATGGCGTATCAAATTTCACAAAAAACTAAAGAAATTCCATTCATTTTTTTTCCTTTTGGGATATTGGTCTACAAGGTTATCAAAATTTGGACATGCTTCAAATTTTATCTACTTATTTACGAAACTACCTGAACGTAGACTTCTCAAATTTTGACATGGAAAATCAATTTCGACTCTCGCAAACGGTACAATCTCATTCAAGTTAAACTTGAATTTCCTACCCTAACCATCCCTGTGGGCACATTTTGCGTCAAAGAAATTTTGAATTAAAAACATTATTGGTGAGCTTCCAAAATCTTACTCAAGCTCTATAAAAATTAGTTATGACAATATTTTCAAACCTTGAGCCGGGACTAGCAACGGCGGGCGGGCGGGCGGAGGAGTGACGGAGCGGGAGAGGGACAAGGACTAGCGGGCGCGGGCGGAAGAGTGACGGAGCGGGGGAGGGACAGGGACTAGCGGGCGCGGGCACAGGAGTGAGGGATCCGCAAGGGATCCAGGGTCAGGGCGCGAGATCGGGACTAACAGCCGCAGCGGAGGAGTGAGAGAGCGGGCACGAGACAGGGTTGAACGAGATCGGTATGTTTCTAAAGCAATTACACTCTGCTTTTTTCCTAGCATTGAAATTTCTTGCATTGGAATTATGTTTCCTTCTCCTTGCATTGTATTTACATAGCTTATGTAGATAGATTGTTGCAGGGAATTTTGGAATTGTGTGTAGGTGTAATTGGCTTTGTAGAGTAGGCCAAGAGAGGCAACCCCCACTTATTATAAAGAGGTTTATTATGTCCTATTTTACAAAATAATATGACTTAATCACTTATGATTGTGATGGTATATATTTCATTAGAAAGAAGACATTGAGAACTTTCAAAATACGTATTTTATGTGTCAAAAAATGTTTTTTCTATAATTAGACATGACACATTCTAATAAGTATAAAATAAGATATTTTATTATTGTCACATATTAATCTGATCTTGAAAGATCTCTTTTAAATCCATGATCTTTTTATAAAAGGTGGAATTCTAAGGTGACATCATTCTCTTTTTCACAGCAGTGAGCATTCTCTTCATTCCTATTTAGCCCAAGTCTATGGGGAGCTCACTTTTGAGATGTTATCTTTGATAGTCACCACTATACACTGGCTTTAATATCTATACATTAAATAAGGTTGTTTATTTTTGTTTTTGTTTTGTTTTGTATGTAACGTTGACATCTCCCGGACTGTGGGGCCATTGGTTGCGTTCTTGGTATTGATGGAAAGTACTCAACAAAAAGGGGTACACCGAAGTCGTTTCATAGCTTACGGACCTACAGTGTAGACATTATGGACTTTTAATTGAATTTTTTCATTATAAATTGAATTAAATTATGGATAAAATATTTCTTAAAATATATAATAAAATAAAAAAATCCAATTTTATGACATTACAAGTTTTGGTCTTGTGATATACATATAGACGATCACAAAATGAATAAATATATAAACAATATTCAATTTTAAAATCTAAACTATTGATAAATTATTATAAAAGTAACAAGAAATCTTGGATTAAAACATGGAGCAATGATAGGGAACACTTGGGCCAATATTTTATATAATAATATTTTATAAAAAAACCGATAATTTCACTTGAATACAACTAAATATATAAATAACTTACATAAAAATTAAGTCTATACAAGTGCGAGCCCACATAAAGCTTAGATATCTTAATATGCTAAAAAGTATGTTGTGCCAAAAAATCTATTTCCATGCTTCAATGGACATTCAAAAAAATGTCCACAAGTACATGTTGGGATTATGTGCTATCCTATAAATGTATATTTTAGAGTTTATCATGATTTAGCACATTAAATAATGACTCGCTAACAAACATTTTCAACAACCTTCATTAAGAAAAAAGTCCATATGTGAAATGTTAACAGCTTGTGATAATCACTATTCTATAATTAAAAAGTCCTTAATTTCCTTATGATGATGCCATTTCCAAAAGAAAATTATTCTTGTATACGAATATCAAGGCCAAAATGTGTACACAAGTTCTCATGCCAAAATTCTTCATATTCTATTTTTTATAAATGTTTTAATGAAGACACCATAGTGAATAATGTGAGCCAGTCAACCATGCATTCATCCAAATTGAATGAATCAAAGCTTCACATGTAGACAATAATATGATCTATAAAAAACTTGTTTGAAAGATTTTTTTTAAAGAAGAATTCAGAGATTTCTTTTTGTGCCTGAGAATGTGAAAATTATGTTTAAATGGCATAACTTTTGCTCATGGGCATAATATTCCAAAATATTATGAATGTGCTAAATAGAGTCAAAAGATTCTTAACGATTTTAGAAGATTCTAAAATCATTCTAAAAGATTTAAAATGATTCCAAAAAGATTTCAAAAAAGAATTTGCATTTGATTGAATTCTATTGATTTGGTCATTGCACTATTCAAATCAACAGAAAAAAGATCGTTGTTCTGTTGATTTTACAAAAAGTTCAAAAATCAGTTCAAACAAGTCATTGCAGTGCTCCTCCAATGTGTCCTTGTATAGTTGGACCTTGTATTGTGTATCAGTACGTAACGCATTGTTGTTACTAGTGTAAACAAATGATTGGATGTACATTTTGGTTTTTGAAATTAGTCTCACATGGACTATTAGCCAAGAACAATGTAGCGAATGGGACACTTGGCGTCCTAAAATGATGAGAAGAGCGCATAAAAGAAAGGCAGAGCCTATGAAGGCTATTGATTGTTATGCATGTAGCATGCACATGGAGCCTTGCGACTTTCTTTGTGTTGGACATAGGGAAAAGAGGCTATTCTCCCGTTGAGTGGAACACTTTGAACTTTCTCAAAGAGGAAAAATACACTTCTTTTCCTTCTTTCCTCTTGCATAGGGAAAATATCTTCTCTTACAAGGTAACTTGCATTTTCACTCCATTTTAGTTGTCTCATATTGTTTGGCAACACATTGTAAGCATTTAACTACATATACAACTCCTCTTCCACTTGTATTTTCAACATTTACCACTCTTTCTTTACTCTAGTAACTTCAAGTTACTTGACAATAAAGAAATTGATCACTTAATAGAGTTGGTAGAAAAAATTAAAAATCATTATATTATATAATAATATAAAATTTTGATTAAAATATTAGAATATTTTGATTATATATTATATTATATTCATCATTTTTCCCGCTGTGGCCAACATGTAAGACGGAATGTAATGGGAATTTGTGGATTTTCCCAATGTGAGACTATTCCCGCTTCAGTGTAAAATGAGCAAATTCTCATCAGGAAAACATGGCCTTTTTTCCCCAGGCAGACCTTGGAGCGCCTTGTGATGCATGCAAGACTATATTCTCATTTTGGAAATAAAAGTGGAGATCCATTGACATGACAAAAAAATCCAGGCCTCTAAAAGGCTGTTAACTCAACCAAACTGCCATGCAAAAATAATAATATAATAACATTAAAAAAACATTTTTTTAAACAAAAAAGTATTAAAAATTTAAAAATTTGACGTGGCACCATTTCAGCTACATCAGACTAGATTTTTTCAATAATTGTTTGTAGGCTTTTTAATTTTAATTTTTTTAATTTAATATTAATATATTATTATTTTTGCATGGCAGTTTGGCTGAGTTAACGACCTTTTGGAGGCCTAAAACTTTTTGTAATGGTTACGTGAAAAAACCTCTCAAACTATGGTCTGCACCCCGCGTTACTTAGGCGCGAAAAGCCACACCATGCTAGTCGGCGGTAAACGAAATCTCAACCCTCCGATTGAACTTCAGCATCGGCCCAGGCAGGCACTTGTAATCGCTCAAAGGGACAGAACTGCTAGGGTTGGGGTAACGCTAAAGACCAATGATTCATCATATTAAAATGACATACATAATTGATCATATTGTTAGAAATACATCTTAGATGGGACCAAATTTTATATCACCAGAATCAGTGATGATCATTATATGTGTTGGTCAAAAAAAATAAAAATGAACAAAAAGAATACTATATCAAATCGACTAAAATCGACTGAAATAAACATGAGGCCAATTTGGACTTTTTGGTCCTTTAAGGGGTAACATATCATCCTCGATATCATCAAAATATACAATTACTTATGATAAACTTAATACATCATCAAAATACTTAAAAAATCATGTCAAACGAACTGAACATTCTTATTTGGGAATAGCATGCCTTTCAAGACTTTCCCACTACTTTGTAGCTCTACTTTGTATGTTTTAGCATTGCTTCCCTTTGCTGCATCATTGAAGTTTGAAACCCTTGCTATATGCCATTTGTTTGTATTCTCATAAAAAACTTCTACGATCTTTCCAACACGAGAATCAACAATTCCAATTGTTTCACATTGTTGTTCACCTCTTGAAATGGAAGTTCCACAATTTCTACATTCAATGGTTTTTTCACTGATCAAATTAAAGCATGTTGTAGTCTCCACACAATTGACACTTTTGTTTGAATTTTTTTGGAAGTTGCAATTGCTTACATTTTTGAGCATAGGTTTCTCGTCGTCTTACTTCAATAGTGGTTGTGGGCTTCTCCACAATTTTACTTGATCTTTCCAATATACCTACAAACAATTCAAAATCACATATACAAAACTTATTAAAAAATAAATCATTTTTCTATCATCAAAATTCATACATATGATACGGTATATAATTATAATGTACATGATATTTTAATTCCTAAAGGACCAAAGATTTATGGTTTATTAAATGAAAAATTCATTCACCTTATTGTAAAAAACAAAATTCATATAAGAACATATTTTATATCAACAAAATCAATGAAGAACATTGCATGTGTTGGTCAAACAACAAAAAAAAATTGAATTAAAAGAAGTCCACATTGGACTTACCTAAAATTGCCAAAAGAAATATGTGGCCCAATTTTGGGTCCTCTAGGGTTTAAATCAAACATGATAGTTGTTGAATATCTACATTTTCAACACTTGAAATATGGTCTTTCTTTCTCCATGGTTTTCCATGACCAAAACTTGTCATCGTGACATGTGCTTGAACTGATTCTATGCTTTCTCTAGTTCAAGGTGGAAAAATGGTTTTTGGCTGTGCTTGAGGATTAAATATAGATTTTGACACTTTGTGGACTTAGAAAATGTGTCCAAAGCTTGGAGCTCATTTCCTGTTAGCATTGAAATCTTCTTATGTGAATTTTTTTTTATATGAACCCTTGGATTTTGTTTTGAATGGTATCGACCAATTTAGCATTGGACACAAATTGGCCTCATGTTTTTTTTCACTCATGTTGAGTAAGTTCTATATAGTATTCCGTTTGTTCAATTTTTTATTTTTTTTTGACCAATACATACAATGTTCTTCACTGATTCCGGTGATATAAAATTTGGTCCCATCTAAGATGTATTTCTCACAATATGATGGATTGCGTATGTCATTTTAAAACGATGAATCCTTGGTGTTTAGCGTTACAGTAATGCCACTTGTGGGTTACTATATAATTCTTTGTCTGTACAGACTACAGAAGAAGAATGATGCTTGACACTTACCGACTATACTACCAACTGAAAGCGGCGCGAGGCAGAAAGAGGGGGCGGAGCCGCGGAGGGAAAAAAGATACGCGCTGCCACCCCCTCTCAACTCCGGATTGCTTGTAATGTATTAATGGGTGTCTGCACGTCTGCACCACGTTAAGCTACTTGTTGGTTACTATAACAATTAATACTTTGTCTGTACAGTCTAAGAAGATGCTTGACACGTACTAATCAACCGACTATACTACCAGCGCAATCGATCGACAGTTTATATATCGATCAAATCCTAGCAACTAAATCAAGCAATGCAATGAATCCATCAAACTCACTCTCTCATTCTATGGACGCAGAAGCTGCAGTGCCAGAACCAGTCCTCGGAGATGAAGATTTTGCAGAGCCAGAACCGGGGGAGCCCTTTGAGTATGGAGACGACATCAAAAATAGTGTTTGGATCAAGAACCATCCGGCTTACAGAGCAGCGTTGGCGGAGCGGGATCGACGAGAGGAGTATCTGCGCAAGAGGGTAGATCGGAGTGTGAGTAGGGCCACGGAGTTGACCAATGAAATCTACCAGATTGTCGGCTTCTTCGCTGTGTACCAGAGCTTTGCAGTCTCCACTGTGCCGCAGCTGTTGAACGGGGATTTCGCCTGCGCCAAGATCTGGTCCCCGATCGTTTTGACCGTGTTTGCAACCTTCGTCACCATCATTGTCGTTTGGCGCAAGTTTGAGAATTTGAAGAAACTGGAGTCTTCCACGCACAGTGAGAAGCACGAACATCAGGTAAGCTACTTTGCTCGATCAGAGCTCTAGAAAATGATATAGATCGATCTGCGGTTTCGTGTGAGCGCCTCGAAACATGTCAATCTATTGGGGTTTCACGGTGAGTGTAACGAATTTGATGTTTAGGCTAGGAGACTTTCAGGATTAGGACTTTCATTGAGTGTATAGATTTTCTAACTTCCTTCAAGTTCATGCTCACTGGTTATTTGTTGAGTCTAAAAACTAGGTCGGATATATATGGAAGTTCACATATAGATTTCTTGACTTCCTTCAAGTTCATGGTCACTAGTTACCTATTGAGTCTAAAAACTAGGACAGATATAGATCTGGGGTTTCAAACAGGCACCTGGAAAAGTGCCAATCACCAGTTTAAGGATTTGATGTAGGGTACATGACATTTCAAGTGAATTTCATATATATATATATAAAAGCGCAAAAACACAAAACTAAAAAAACATGATAAAGAATGTTGCAAACAATGTTGACAAAAGAAATTGAAAAAATTGTGTACCGATGAAAATAGTCAACAAAATATGCAAATGAATGAAAATGGATGAAAATGATATATGATGAGATATTGGATGATAACTAACTGATGTAAGACTTGGATATATAAAAACGTGACTATCCTCATGTCGGATGAAAACATGATGGATTTTGTGACACAAGGGTCATGACATCGGGTCATGATATTTTGCGTTTAATTTTATAGATATAGTTCCTTTAAATTCATGGTCACTTGTTGAGTTATAGAGTCAACCGTCTAAAAATAGCATAAAATAGCACTCGTTATCTATGCTAATTTGTGTGATGTCCATAATAAGATCCTGAGTGAAACAGACTCTTCATTCATGTGGTTTAATATGGAGATAAAAAATCAATAAGCTTTTAATGATTTTTCCTTTGCTAGTGGATGACTTTTGTTCACTACCATGGATGATCATAGAGCATATTGGTGTTCAAGGAGCATGATCATAGATCCTACTAGTGCTTAATGAGCATGGTCATAGATTCTACTGACCTAGTGCTTAATGAGTGTGGTCATAGGTCCTACACTCCTATGGGCCCATCTTTTTAGGGTTAAAAAGCTTATGTTATTCTTCTTCCTAAATTCTAGCATAACTGAAATATGACGAAAGAAAAATGAGTCAACTCCTAAAACTCCATGCATTTCATGTTTTGCAAATATTCCTTGAATTTATTTTTGAGGTAGCAGTGTAGCACTAGTAGAAAATCATGCCTCACATGTGACTTGAATGTTTTTAATGACTAAATTCCGTTGTGACTTGTCCATACTCCATAGTGACTGAAATCGTGATTTTGAGTCACTATAGACAAGTCACAATGATACAAAGTCGTAGTGGTTTCTGAATGCTTGCCTCTGAATTTTTGCATCAAATTGGTAATGCGTAGGAGGCAACAGCGCGAGCGACGAGTCTCTGACAACATGGGCCCAACTTCCAGTTCCACGAGCACGGCCAGGAGTCCATGCTGAGACCGCTCAAATCCAAAATTTGGATCAACAGAATGGCCATCGTCTTCGCCCTTCTTGTATTTACAACAGCTTTCATTGTGTCATATTTTGCGATCGTTTGCGACTCCTTCTTGATCAACAGTTGGAAGCAAGGTCTACCTACGTAACTGGCCAGCAACATGGTGAACTTGTACAGTACCCGGAAGCATTGTTACGTAATTCCCTCTTTTGCGTTTCAAAGAACTCTTCATGATATCAAATATAATTGGTTTTTTTCATCTTGCATATTTAATATTCAATTTATACATGATTCCAAGCAAGTATACCAAATTTGGGTTTAAAAAAAGCAAAATCCCATTTTTTGGTGGATTTTAAAAGTCCAATTTCTTGATTTTATGTGATAATTTATTGAAAACAATTGGTGATGAATTTTTATAATTTTATTGCATAGGTGTGTTGGAAATATCCATATGCACCTTTCATATCAAGGAACACCCCATTCATTAACAAAAACATCCTCTATGAAGAGTTCATTGTGATGAATCGCATGCTCTAATTTTGTAAAATAAATATCTTTTTATTATAACTAAATTTTGGCAAAGTAATTGTACTATCATGCTTAACTATACCAAGTTAGTTACAATGTGAAGATCAAGTAGCAAAATTTAGTTATAATAAAAAGATATTTATTTTACAAAATTTGGGCATGCAATTCTTCACATTGAATTCTTCATTGAGGATGTTTTTGTTAATGAATGGGATGTTCCTTGATATGAAAGGTGCGTATGGATATTTCCAACACACCTATGCAATAAAATTATAAAAATTCATCACAAATTGTTTTCAATAAATTATCATATAAAATCAAGAAATTGGACTTTTAAAATCCACCAAAAATCAAATTTTGCTTCTATTAAACCCAAATCTAGTATGCTTGTTTGGAATCATGCAAGAATTTAATACAAAACATGCAAGATGAAAAAATCCAATTACATTTTATAGTATAAAGAGTTCTTTGATACGCAGAAGAAGGAATTACGTAACATTGTTTCCGGGTACTGTACACAAAGCCTGTGATTGACTCCACTGACCAATGACACTACCGTATATAGATAGAAACTTCAGCCTCTTTCGAGGCCAGCGTGAGTAAAGTGTTTGTTCGTAATAGTTGACTCACATGTGAGTTATGTAGATAAGGGGGTATTGAGAGACTATGGTAGACATTCAAGTGATGGAAGGATATGTTGGTGGAATGTTTTCATAGATTTTGTGGTCTAGGCAACTGTCACTTTCAGGAAAATTTATTCTAATTACGTAGCTTAACCAAAAATTCTAATTTTTTTTTTTGTAAAATCATCATTTTCAATTGCTAATTATATTACAAAATATTCTACCTTGGAAAAAGTATGTTAAATTGTTTAAGTGTGCACTTTTAGGTCTTTCAAGTTTACTCTTAGATATTTTTGTAGAAATTTTAGTAATTAATATATAGGAAAATGATCACTAATAGAAAATCCCATATCATTCCATAGCAATAGTTAGTTCAATTCTTTACAACATTGTTAAATTTTTTTATATTCCAAACAACAATTTGTTGTTTTGAAAATGTGAACATAAAAATCTTTAGCACCAATCACTTTTGCTCTTCACAACATTGTCAAAAGGTTTTTCTATTCCAAGCAGTAATATGTTGTTTTTTTCTCCCAATTTCCAATGGAATTAGTTTTCTACATGAAAATGCTATTTGCATGCTCTCTATAAACACCGTATTAGCAATTCATGCACTTACAAATTGTTAATGCACTTGTCTTCCGTTCTTTCAACAATGAATGCAAGTTTATCTTATTTTATTATTATCTACATTGGAGAACTGTACATGCACATGTACTTGCCATTGAAATATTGAAAATTTGAAGTGCCAAAATTATGAGATTCAAGTGCACAAAGTTTTAAAAAGTAGGCTTATTGATAGTACAAAGAAGCAATTGAAAAGTGCCAATTTTTTGAAATGTTTTCATTTCATTGAATATGGTGATATATACACACTCCATAACTCCTTACACTCAACCTTCTTTATTGACATTGCCTCATAGGACAAATGGTTTTTGAATGTGTGCACAATTTCATCATTTGATATGTAGAAGTTCTCCAATCAAACATGTACACAAAATGATACAAAGTAAATTCTAAGGATATATTATCACCCTGGGAACAGGTTCAGCATCCTTTCATCGAATAATCATTATTTAAAAAGATATAGATTCCACAAAGAAATATTCCCCGAAATCTGATTTTTCCCCTTGTAATTTAAAAAAAAAACAATTTTCCTAAAATTCCGGCATCTATTTTTAGAATTGCTTTTCTCTGAACATGCTTATAGGATACGCGCAAAATATGAAATAATGTGCTGAATTATAGAGTGTGCTATTAGAGAGGGTTGAGTGTAATGACACAACGTAGGCAACCCAAAAGATATGTTTGTTTGTTTTTTTTTTTTTTTTTTTTTTTTTTTTTTTTTTTTTTTTGTTTACTATTTATAAAAGGAGTTAGTGTAAATGAGTTTTCACAGGAAGTAGAGGGACCTATACAACTACACAATAGAACTTGAAGAAAAAAACAATTTAAATTTTTTTGAGTGGACTTACTTTCTTGAATTATATCCTATGTAGTGAACTTGTATAAGATTGGGTTATGCTTTATGTAGAATGATTCAGTTGTATAGTAGAATGAATCAATCATTGAGAAAGTTGTTGGAACATATTGAAAAGGATTAATTCATCAAATTGAAAATATAACTTGTCACTCAACCAACAAATGTTTTTTGTTTTTCCATTGGTAAAGCGACATGCACCTTGGAATGTAGCCAGGTAAGGAAAACATCCCAGGGAAGTCATTGTCAAGAATTTAGATAACTATAAGAGAACAAATATAGGGTGTCTTTTTTTCATTTGAGATAAAAATTATAAGTTTATAGAAGTAATGTAGGGTGTTTTAAAACCAATTTGGAAATATTTAAGGAATATTCCTAGAATTTATATGGAATATATCCTAAACATACTATAAATAGTAGAATATTCCAATTATTTCATAGCCCCCATTAAATACCCTTTGTTCGCTCATATGTACCCAAAATTTACTCTAAGTAACTTCCCCGAGGAAAACATGGACAAAACCATGCATATAAATATGCGCATTCATAAATTTATTTATTATAAGGCACTTTCATCCAAATGTAGTGATTTTGGTACTTTTATGAGAAATATTTGGCAATTTCATCCACCCTTTTTTCCCATTTCTTCTAGTGTATAAGTAGCCACAACTAAAATGAGGTAAGATTTAAGCGAAAAATTTGCCAGTAGATTAAACGCTGCACTCAACTATGATGAGAGATAATTACTCTATTGTTTACACAAGTTTATCTCCTTCATTCATCAAACTACACTTAATATTCTATTGAGGTATCTTTATAAGACTATTTGATCAATTTGGTTGTTCTTCAAACTACCTTATTTCTATGATGTTCTAACTATCTTACAACCCGTAAATTACTCGTTAATTAAATTACCATCATGTAATAAATTAAAATCAACTAAGATTATAATATTTCTTGAATAGAAGCTTTACAATTAACCCAAAGATGATGAGGTTTCAAACTTAACCCTTTAGTGCCCAGGATGGTTCTGGAGAAACTACAGTTTTTGAATGATGTTTTTTTAAACTTTCTCTGTTGAAATTAGGGATACCATTGATAGTATTCAACTGTATAAATGTAAGCATATCTTAATGAAACAAGTATTGGTTAAATCTTGGTAAGATTGGACCATTGGATTGGAAGATTATAGTATGTTTTTGAAGTGTATAATGCACACTCAAAATGAGATTTTGGGGGGTGTGTGACTTCAAGGTTAAATGAAATTTGGGTTAAATTTTCAAAAATGAAAGTGACGATGTTAGCAATGACCTGTGCCAACACCTATCCATTGCAATCTTTCATGTCAAAAACGGACTCATACATAATTATTGTGAATTTAATAAGTGAGAGTGATTTATCCGTATACAATTTAGGACAAAATTTATACGTTAAAATAAGAAAGGAGGTGGTACATTAATCAAGATCGGACTACATACACTACTGGAACATGAACAAGATAACACAATTCAAAAAAATAATTCAAGACAACAAACTTCCAAACACAAGAAATACCACATAGTACATCTATTGTATTTGTAAGAATTTGTTGTATTTTGAGGTATTTGCAGTATTTTGGTGTTTTGTACATAAGTATTTGGATAGCTAAGAAAGTTAGATTCCAATTTTTTTTTTTGGTCATTTGCAGAATCAAAAGTTACACATCTGAACTTTAGACACCGGACAAAGATGGTTCACAGATTTTACAGCATTTCATTTTCTAGTGATCTAGTGACTACTTAGCGGTTACCTGGGCACTAAAGGGTTAAAAGATCTTTGAAATCTCATAAGTGACATAGCCTTCCCATTATCAAGTATCAACAACTCTGATGTTGGCGTTTGCTTGAACGTTTCATTGAACTAAAAATAATCATTGTTTTAACAAACTTGCTATTTTAAAATAAAATTTGTAATTTTGATAAAATTTTGAAGTTAAATGCTTCTAAATTCATTATATGAAGATCTAAACTATTTTGAAAGTTTAACTGTACGAATAACTTAAAAATATCATGCTTTTCGTTTTCTCTATCAGACTAAACTTCATCGAAGATAAAGAGGTCACATATTATAACACATCTACGTTTTGTCTAATACCCTTCTGTCATGTAGGGGTTACAAAAACATACAAACAACAAACTTGAGTTGATACCCATCACCAACCTTCTCAACCAACTATGGGGGGGTCCTTAAATAGTAAATACAATCTAAAAACTAGAACCTAAATACCTAATTGCTTAATGGGGGCAAGCACAATAAAGTATACTACAAAAGTGGGATGCTCAAATTAGAAAATGGTCCATGATGTATACAAGAACACCAAAATTGAAGTGATCTATGATTTTAAAAATTATTTTATTTTTGCATGTATTTATGTTTCTAACATGCATAGGTATTGCAGGAATGTGTTTTTAGCCCAAGAACCATACAACCTTAAGGGTTCTCATGGCATCGAATTGAATCATAGTAAATTTTAGATTTTTTGTTTTTCCACTAAAACGGGAGTGAATTCACATCATAATGGTCTGGATAGTATTCATTGTCCCCTGTAACAAGGAGGAGTAGTACTACATGATGACTCCCTTCAAGTTTATGTTACTCAATTTTACAAAGGTATGGTTCAAATGGTTTAGAATAATGATTTTTCAAACTCACTTTTGGGTACTTTTTTTTAAAAATATATACAAATTTTCAGAGGTTTTCAGAGACAAATATATAAAAATTTGTAGTGATGGTGCCCTACATTTTGTCTATTGAACCAAACTTCATCAAACATAGGGAAGGCACATACTTTAACACATCTATGTTTTGTCCGAGGTTTTGTCCAATACCCCTTGAACTTTTAGAGGTTGATCAACACCTGCAATGTAATGGTCTTCATTGATTCATGTAAAATAATTATGGAATTAAAAAAATACAATTTAATCAATTGGATTTGTCAATTAAAAACCACAAAATCTTGGTCCTTTAGGGATGTGTCCTTTAGGAGTATGTTCATTCAAAGGATCTTTGTATACTACTTTTACAAATGTTTTCAAATGGATTCTTATGAAAATAGAATTCAATGGGAAGGATTTAAACCATTTTCACCTTTCATTTTTGAAGGGTTAGTATGAGATTTGAAAGATAAATGAGAGGCTAGACCCCCAAAGAAAGGCAAGTACCCTTTAACCTCTAAAGAAACAAGGATTCATGGTTTTGAAACGTCAAATTCAATTGATCTTATTGTGAGAAATATAATTAAGATGAAACCAATTTTATATTCAAGGATTCGTATATAGACTATTTCATTTTTCATTTTCAAGGATTGATATGAGATAAGCTTTCAAAAATGAAAAGCTAGACCCCAAAATAAAGGCAAATACCTTTTAACCCTAAAGAACAAAAGATTCATGGTTTTAAACTAACGAATTCAATGGATCATATTGTGAAAAATATAATTAAGATGAGACCAAATTTTATATCGACGGAGTGAAGAACATTGTATGCACTAGTCCCAAAAAAAAAAAAAAAAAAAAAAAAAAAAAACATAAAGAAGTCCATATAGGACCTACTCAAAAATCCCTAAAAAAAAACATGACTCCCAATTTGGTCTCTTTGGTCTTTTAGGGTTAATTTTATTCATAATCTTTTAAGTTTCATGAAAATAAGTCAATATTTGTTAATTGAAATAAACCTTTGAGGCTACTTGCATGCCTGACCGCCCGCTTGGCAGCGCCTATTCGGAGCGTCTGTTGGGCTTGCCCCATTGCAGTCGATGCCGTGTACATTGATGTCGACCCAGTCCTTCGTTATCACGTGGGCTACCCGAAATGCGGATCAATCGACTTTTCGCTGCTAGAAACGGTTGTGCAAAGTGTCCACCCAATGCTTTGGGCCAAGGAATTTAGCGGTTCGAAAAGACGGGTTCTACATCATGAAAATCGAAATCGACGAATGCGAAATGTTGTTTCATGACACCGTGCAAATAGTATTCCATAGAGTGGTCCCTGTAGTGATGAAGTTTTAATATGATGAAATTATCATGTACCAGTGGAAAACTAGAGTGTCTATTCCCGATAGGGGAGAGTAGTTTTGCTCCAATAGCCCTTTGTTCAATGAGCACTAGGTCATTGACATTACGAACAAACACTTTATTTACGTCGGCCTCTAATCCCTAAACACTGCCCATGCCAAAATCTAGCTTATGAATGGAATTGACTATTCAATTCCAACTATTACATAGATGAGTTGCATCCAATTCTTTTTGTGAAGGATTTTGCTTGGTCTTGCCATCTTTTCAAGTTAGATTTAGATCATTCAAGGTATTTTTAGATTTTACATGGGGCCCCAACTACAAAAAGAGTCGTAATAATAGTTCACCGTATAGTGTATTTTGGATTTTTTTTGCTTTTTCTGCTTAAACTATCTTTAGGCCCTGAAAATGAGTTCTATTGCATTTGAGCTTAACTAACAAAATGAAGCTTGCCAAGTCTAGTTTCTACTCCATTTTGAATTTTTGAAAACTTTGAAAATTGATTGTTTTATTGCAGATACAAGTCCAGTTGGTATTACCATGGTATAGCAAAAATTTCTAAATTTAGATACACGGATGATTTTCATTAACTAAACTTTTCTTCATTGTAATTTACACCATTAGTAAAAAAACCGGAATTATTTAGTACATTTTGTATTTGATATGAATTTTCTTTACAATCAATTTAAAAAATAATAATAATTTCAAAATTTCACCAAAATTTATGAAAAATTCATGATTTGTAGTAGACATGTGGCTTCATCTACTAAAAATATAAAGTTGAGTTCTTGTATTATTTATAGTGGCAAAATTGAGTGTGACAAGTAAAGCATGATTCTACAGTCATAGCATAACATTCAGTAGCATGCACTATCCCTGCCTTGGCTCTACAGTAGATGGTGTGGAATAATCCACACCCAACAGTACTTCATCAGTAGCTAAGTGGACAAATGGAGGCTCAAGGTGATGAGCAAAGTGCATGAAGGAAAGGCACTGGGTATGAAGGCTACTGAATGTTACGAGGTCCAACCTTTAGGGGCTAAAGAGGTCCGAAGTTTCTATCTAAGGTCGGATGTTCTAAAACCACCACCTCCCCCAACTATGACATGTAGAGTTTTTTAGGGCCATCACAGTTGAGACTCAAAACCACCAATTTCACTATTCAAGTAAACCAACGGCATTCCAAGCATTGTGAAGAAGTAGTTGATGGTTTTGGGTATCATTATGAGTGAAAATTTAGTACCACATGGTGTGGACATGGGGAAACCTAGAGGTCTGATTTGGGTCACAAAGTTCTTTTCACTTCGAAAATTTGTATCAATTTGAATATTGGGAATTAAATTGCGAAAATTTGTGCATTCCGTGAGAAATCTTCTTCCAAATGACCAAAAAATATTTCTCATAAATAACCTTGTTAAAATGAGGCCATATTTCTTAAGTTGGTGGTCTTAGGACATCCAACCTTATCTACCAGTGGAGATGAGCTCTCGGATTTGAAGCAGCAACAAAAGATGAGTGATGAGGACTGTTGGTCTGCACCGCACCTTTTTCATGGTTGGATTCAGAGTGACCGGGTTCAAGAGCCATTGAGCTGGAAGCCGAAAACCATGAGGCACGGCGTCAAGGCACGCGTCGTGTCGCTGGTTCCGCCCAGGCTCGTCTAATCAGGTCAGAAAATGTGCAGCTCTCTTTCCTGGAGCTCGATTCGACTCTCGCCGTGCAGCTATGGCGATGATACTGCAAGCCACAATCGCCACCTCGTGCTCGAGTTTCTCCAAGAACGAGACGACGAGCGCATTGGCCACCCCGACGCGGAGGTGGCGGATGATGGCGAATTTGGAGGGCAGCCGGACGGATTCCTCGCAGGGAGGTCGAATTCTGCGGCAGGTGTTGAGCAACGAGGGCAGGACGAAGCTGAACGTCGCGTCGGACAGGGGCTTCTACTCGTCACCGCGCTTGGTCACGCACGTCGATGACCCGTTCCTGTCCTCCCTCACGAGCCTGTACCGGGAGCGCGTCCCTGACGATGCCGAGGTTTTGGATCTCATGAGCTCCTGGGTCAGCCATTTGCCAGGTAACTACAGTACTACAATTGCATCTGCGAAACCCTAATTTCAAACTTTCAAACTTTTGTTTGTCAATTCTCCATCATGTTCTTGAGTAGCTCCCAGGCCGGAGCTTTTGATGAAAAAGAATGTAGACTTTGAGCTCATGACAGTCTTCGCAAAGCTACCTCTTCAATTGTTTAGAATTTTCTAGTTCCATGCATCTAGTCTAGTATTGTACAGTTAGTATCACACGGTTCTTAGTGGATTGAATGAATGAATTAGGGTTGGAATTATGAGTAGTGGAGCTCTAATGGGTGCGTAGAATTTGAGCTCCCATTTGAGCTCAAATGGTTGTAATTGTTCAATTCATGATGAATGAATGAATTAGATTTGGAATTATGAGTAGTGGACCTCAAACAGGTATTCATAATGAACCGGTGTTTGAAAGTTCCATTGTAGAATGATGCCATACCAATCCAACATTGAACTAGTCTGTACATAACATTCTTGAGCATAACATTCTAGAGCAGCCTTGGTTTGATCCTTCATTACAAAGACATCATTCCTCAATAGGAGAAATGATACAGTAGGCATTGTAAACATTCAATTCAAGATTGTAAATCTTTAATTCAAGATTTTTCCTAAAACAAGATGATTCTTTATAACATTCTAGAGCACTGCATAACACTCCACCTTTCTTCACTACAGCTACAGTGTAATTTCCTATAATACTTGGCCAAGTACCAATGCTGTCATTCTTGAACTCATGATCTGATATGAGAATCTATGCCAACGAAAGGTATTACAGAATTGAGTCATCTGATTCTTCCTTGAATTAACAAATGGGCCCCAAAGTATTTGTAGCTCCTCTCAAGAATGCTATGTTAGACACGCTTTTGCCAACTTGTTGAATTCAACATTTCAAAGCAAACTTGTTGAAATTGCGGCATGTCACGTGATTCTATAGTTGCCGACTTCAGGCAACGTGACACCAATAATGTGTTTAGTGCTAGAATGATGCAAGCGCAACAACACTCAAGAATGTCATGTGTGCGCAGGGGAGAAGAAGTACAAGCGTGTCGTGGGCCACGGCCTGAACGCACAGGAGCTCTCACGCAACCGCCAGCTAGACCACTTCTTCGTCAAGGACTTGAACGCAGAGCCCAAGCTTGAGAATGCAGACAAATCATTTGACGCCGTGCTTTGCACTGTCAGTGTGCAGTACCTGCAACAACCGGAGCAGGTGTTTGCAGAGATTTACCGAGTGCTGCGACCTGGCGGTGTATGCATCGTGAGCTTCAGCAACCGCATGTTCTACGACAAAGCCGTGGCCGCATGGCGAGATGGCAGTGATTACAGCCGCACGCAACTCGTCAAGCAGTACTTCCAGTGCATCGATGGATTCACGATGCCGGAGGTGGTGAAGAAGACTCCTCCGCCGACAAACGACCAGGCATCTCGTAACCCTTTCTCTTTCATTACCAACTTGTTCCAGTCTGCAGGTAGGGATCCTTTTTACGCCGTTGTAGCATACCGCAATTTCAAGCCCATCCGAGAATAGTGTTCAACTGTATAAACTGTCCAGACTATGGGATGATGATTAATATATTCCAGTAGATATACTGTACAGTACCCACCAACAAGTTTACGTTCACAGCAGTCATTCTGCAGAAACAAGGCACACTATCTCCAATTTCAAATTGCCACCATTTGCTCAAAAATGATCCAAATCACAAACCGCAAAGTGCGTTGGACAGATAATGAAATCTACTTTACTAATATATAAGGCATTTACAAAAGAAAAAATTATAGATTATATGTAAATATAGCATTTTTTGACAAACTATCTACCATCTAGTGCTACCACCATTAGCTTTGATTACAACCTTCATACGGTGAGGCATGCTAGCAAAAAGAACTTCAATCATCTCTAAAGACACCTCTTCCCATGCCCTTTGAATGGTGTTAACTAATTCTTCTTTGTTTTGCGGTAGCTCTTCCTTTTGGATAGTATCTTTCACAATCTTCCATAGGTTTTCAATGGGGTTCAAGTTGGAAGAGTTTGCAGGCCATAAAAGCTTTCTTCTGCCATGCACTTGCCTCCAATCACTTGATTCCTTGCTACGATGCACCGGGGCACCATCTTCCATGAGTATAAGTGTCTCAAGGTGATCGTGGAGGAAATAGAAGCCACTCAAGTGACTTTCATAAACTACATCAACAAAGTCCCTACCTTTCTGTCTATCCGGTGGGATTATAACAAGTGGGCACTTGTCAAAACCAATAAATGCACCCCAAACCATCACTGATGAACGACCGGATTTGAAAGATGGTGCTAAACAATCCAAAGAAAAATGTTCATGTGACTTTCGCCATACCTTCACGGGCCTCGACGCTTTTCCATCCATATCACATTCAAATATTATAAATTTGAGTGAATTCTTTTCTTCCAGTTGATGTTATGCCTACCAAAATCCTAAAGAAGCAATGAATCCTTCCAATTCTACTATTTGTGAAAAGTTGCAAGCTCAAGAAGCAAAACCACTAGAATTGCAACTACTCACCAAAAACACTCACACAATGTATTCACAAGCTACCACATTGCTTGAACAAAGTATGTTTTTTGTTGAAAGGTTGTTGGAGATCCATATGTGAAGCTCAAACTCACAAAAATCTGAAGTGTGTTGGCTCAAGAAGAATGTTGTCTTCACGGTGTAGGAGCTACAAACACAACTTGGAGTGCAATTAATGCAATCTGATTTTTCTTAAACACATGGCTCAAATTTGCATACTAATGACACCTAGAATGTAGTTAACTTGTTTCTAAGCAAACATGTGGCAGTTTCGTGAAGTTTGGAGTTGTAAATTGGGAGATATGATTTTTCAAAGTTGCACTTCTTTTTCACTGGCACTTGGAGTTCGAAAATTTGAACGTAAACTTGTTGGTGGGTACTGTACATTGAACCTAACATTGAACCTAAAAGACATTAACATTGAGAGAAGCTGAGAAATTCAGCTTTATGATTCAAATTTGGCAGTGTGTCGGTGACGCTGAGTTGCTTCTTCACACAGCTCCTACATGTCACCTTCTGAATTGATCAAAAACAGTTTTGTCAAGTTAGTATGTTCAGGGTGGGTAGTCTGGAGAACAACCTGGACGTCAAGGAAATATTTACATATCTTGTATAGTTTGGACGGATTCATGGTAGCTGACATAAGGTACCTACACTACATTTAGTTGCGGCCCTTACCCAGAAGCAAACACTAGAGATTCTAGTCTAAAACGTACAGTCTGAACATGAGAGCTTAGGGGTCGACTTTGCTAATCAGCACTTTGAAAATTCATATTTTATTCATTAGTTGTCCAAAAGTACACACTAAGCTGAGGAGGAATCGCCTTAAAATTGCCAATAAGATCCAACAAAAATTAAAGCAGTCTGATAATAGGGACTATGCTCAGACGCTTAGTTGGACGATTTCAGGTGTACGTACCTCACTCGTCTGTTGAGGAGATCCACTGTTGAAGCTAAGGAACCGCTCTCAACGTAGACGTTTCTGTCAACTGAATGTCGAAGTAAATAGTGTAGCTCTCATCCCGCAAAGAATTCAGCGGGGCAAGTAGAAAGTTCCGGCGCTTTCCTTCAGCAATGAAGCTGAAGGGATGATATGATGCTAATCCTCTCTGAACAGAAAACGTACTCTGAGCAGCAAAGGTGCTCTCGTTTTCTGACGTCTTACATCGTAGAAATACACCGCCTGCTGCTGTGGTTTCTCCAGAACTTGAACTTAGAAAGCAACCAGGCTGACTTGCAGCTTCCAATGACACCGTATCATTTTCTCCCGTCAACCCTGGTAGGAAAAAAAACACCGAATCTTTGGCCGGGCAATCACCCAGTGCTTTTGACTTCTCCAACTTCATTGCCAGCTTCTGAGTCCATAGTCTGTCATACACTCCCGTATGTTCAAGGCAATTTGGTGGTCCAGCGGAGATGAGGTTATCTTTGCCGTTGTGTTTCAGAAAACTTCCTGGTTGGCTGAAAAGTTCTAGCGAAACGACCCGCTTTCCATGTGCAATTCTCTGTGAATGATTGCCAACGGGATCAGCCACCCTGAATGTTGCGAGTCCACTCTGGTCAGTCCCATCTACCGGAGCAGAGCTCATGACGGCTGTGCCATTGTCGCAAGCCATGAAGAGAGAGCCGCTAGATTGATCTCCAATAACACGATCTTGGGAGAACGTCGACAATTGGCTGTCATAGGCAGCGGGGACAGGGTGTATCCACTTGGACAAATCTCCCACATGTCCGAGTTTCCAGTCGCCCATGCTCAGTCCCGCCATCACAAACGGACCGTACATTATTGCATGCATTGCTGCATAGGTACTTCGGTCGTCTGCACAATCCATCCAACCAAGTGCTCTCAGAACCGATTGGCTTTGAAACATCTGAAAGATAAGATACTTGATAACTATGAAAAGTGGGTATTGGCGGAGGATGCTTGTGAACAATGTTTCAAACATCATTAATTCCATTAGAAAATACCTTACAGCTTTCCTCTGTGACGTAAATTAGCGTAGAGTTTTGAAAGCAGGACACGACACAGCAAAATTCTACTTTCCTGGTCTACACATCTCCTTTGAACAGCTTGACTTGATTTTTCACTTCAAACTGATTCCCACAGAACTGAAAGCAACCATAGCTTTCTTCATAATTAATGCGCCAAATGAATACCTTGAATTTTCTCCAATCGGAGACCCATGGGCAGCAAAAGCACTAGCCGATCGCCAGGACTCCATCCCCGCTCGATGCTCAAGAAGTTGCCTAAGCAATTCAAATAACACGCATCAGCCGGTTGAAAGGTCGACATTGACCACCGTACAAAGCCTAAGGAAAAATATTAAGATTAATTATTACCACCTCTATATTTGTAGTTTTAGATGGAAGAATTCTGCATTGACTTGTACAATGCAAGAGCGATTCATACCTGGAATAGGAGCCTCAATGTCTTCGTCATTCAGATAAGCACGGCAACCCTTCCGAGGTGTCCATGCCGGTATGCGGATGTGGATTACTCCATTCTCCTCGCTTGCAGCGGCACTTGCACCGACAGTCGTTCCACGAGAGAAGGAGAAGCTTACTTCAAGTACGGACTGCTCAGCATTCAAGGGCTTCTGTGATTGATGGAGCACGAGCCCAACAGCGTCCCATTCGAAATCACTGCTCGTGAATTGGGTTATGTACAATGCGGGGGTCTTCGAATCCTCTTCGAAGTAGATAGAGTCACCCAGTTTTGCAAACGACTCAATTGCTGCACCAACACCACAAATAAATGATGCCAAACACTGGTGCAAGAGACCAGTATTACTACAGACTCCGTGAATCAAAAAAACCTATATCAATTACCTAGCTATTACTTCTAGAAAACCCTAGATGGCAGTAAAAGACATAATCTCAACGCAGAGGAGTTTGAAGTATTCATAGCTAGCTAACCTTCAGCATCTAACCTAATGGAAAATATAGAAGAGAGCATTTACTTTCCAGCTCAGTCAAGGAAACTACAGAATCGCAGTGCTTCTATAAGGTTCCAATGAGCTGTTTCTCGCCAGAACAGAAGAAATGCCAAAGCAATGGAGGGACGAAGGGTGATAAAAATGCAACGAAAATAATGAAAGAAAGCAATGAACACTCAAATAGTGAAGAGAATACCAGTTCCGTAGCAGCACCAGAAAGAAGCAAATTTGTTCCCCCAACCATGATAGCTTCTTGCCTTCGATGAACCCGGTGCCATTGGCAACATGTATATCATCACTCCAGGTTGCTGCCCTCTTTGGATTCCAAGTACCCCATTAACAAGGGCGCGCTCATAATAATCCATGTATTTAATATCCTTGGTCCATCGGAAAAGGGTTCTTGCAATCTGCGACAGAGCCCATCGCACCAACCATATTGGTGCAAAATTACAACTCTTCAAATGCTAGAAGTACTTACTTCTTGTAATTTGAAGCCACTATTAAATGCAAAATTGCATAATGACGTCAACCCAGGTGTCGCGCCCCACCTAAGGGAACCGCTAAATGACGTCATCCGTTCCGCTAAAAACGAAGGATCGAAAAAGGTCTCCTTAGCACAAGTGGAATCCCACTCCAAGACAATAGACATAGACCAACCTTGAGCATATTGTAGGTGGTGCAAGACTCTTGATTTTCAGTGTGCAAAGTATCGCCCTGCCGCATTGGATCCGTCCTGCTCTTAGATCCCATGATCAGAACAACGGGAGAGAAGAGGGAGAAGCACTACAAAGAACAGTAACACACCCTCCAATATACGGATTCAAATCGTGTATTTCACGTAAAAGTAGAGAAATCCAAGAAATGTGGTTCGCAGACACCATGATCTAATAGATCCCAGAGTACAAATCTGATAATAATTAGAAGCTGCAATAGAAACAGTCTTGAGACAGAAGAAATTTGCTTACCAGAATTCACCAACCGAAGTGCCACCTGTAGCGTAACTGTGGGACGAATTCACTATTTTCATAAAGTAATCTGCGATACTCTGCAAGAGCAGCGTGATAAAGAGAAAGTTACAGCGATGCCCGTCTTACAAAATACATCAAAGAATCACAAAATATGTCATTTGTTTGACGGTGCATCAAAACTAGCATGAGATTGTTCATATGTGCAGGTGCAGGAAAGGTTGAAGAATAATTTGTGTTTCAGTGAGTGATTTGGCCAAAATTATATATACTTGAATCATCGATAAGAAACTGCGCACTTAGAAGAATGACGTACTCTGTAAATTGCATCACCGGTCACCTCATATCGTGTCTGAGCTCCAACAACTACTGGAATATGTGTATTTGAATGGAAACCGGATAGATGATCCGCCTGCAGCAGCCAATGTGTTAGGGTAGAGGGCCTAGTAATGTGTGATGTATCGACAATAATTTTCGACCGATCTAGAATTCAGCTATGAGATGGAATATGAAGTACCTGAAGGGCAAGAGGACCGAGGAAGCACGGCTTATCAAAGAGATGCGCAAGCTCCAAATGCTTTTTGTCACTCTGCTTCCAAAAAAATCCTCATATTATTAGGACAGAATGAGACCCTACTTTGTAAACTAAGCGGCTGTGAATTTGAAACATAACTTAGAAGAGGCTAGTGAACAATCTAAATTTGGAGACGGGAAGTATCTCGACTCTGTTTAGCCTTCTAAATCAGAATATTAAAGGCAAACAGGTTGTAAGCTTCTAACACGATAGACCAACAAGAGATCTCACCGTCACAATGTATAATTGATAAAGAACATCATTCATACCGCCTGTCTCCTCATTTAAAGACCTCCAGTGACGTTCTATCGTGAATTTCTCAATCACACTCTTGACCCTTTTGTGGAAATAATTAGCCATTTCCACGACCATGTCCAAGGCATCTCTAGATCCAGCCATGACGTATTGATCCAGCAATCCTGCCATAATCTG
Organism: Pohlia nutans; assembly: GCA_022496805.1. Classification (NCBI taxonomy): domain Eukaryota; kingdom Viridiplantae; phylum Streptophyta; class Bryopsida; order Bryales; family Mniaceae; genus Pohlia; species Pohlia nutans. The sequence continues at coordinate 27,308,505 of CM040096.1, forward strand.
ATTAAATAACAGCATGAACGCCTTTTTCAGTACTCTTGAAAACTATGGCAGCATTCAAATTTGCACTCCAGCGTCTTCACAAATGACGAAATTTTGTAAGTACTATCAAAAACCACATATCCTTAAAAGGCATTTTCTATTTAAGAAACGACAAGAGTTACAGAAGTCAAACCAAGGGCAATCATCATCTATGCATCATAGCTCTTGAAGCGTTTCCAATGCCTTTGAATAGATATGCGTACCTTGTGTATTGTGTAGTATGGCGCCCAAACAGGCTCAATGGCTTCAAAGCGATCAAAGAACTCGGAAGGGAATGCAGATAGATAGCCTGAACCGATGCTCATTTGACACTCTTTTAAAGCGCGAATAAGGGCATTCATCTTCTCCTGAAGTGACTTATTATGTGTACTTGCCCACATCAATGCAGACGCACTTAAGTAGTGACCTGTGGAAATCACTCCAACAATCTTCAAATACTCGATACTGGCACCAGTACAAGTAATCGGCGGTCTCATTGAACCCATACGGTAGTGTAGAGCAGTTGTAACCAGAAACAATCCAGAGCTTATACATTCAATTAAGCACCCCGCAAATTTAGATCCAAAAGGATAAAACCCTCTGTAAAAGTAGAATTTTTTTCAACTAATCAGGATTTACAAACACTTTGAACTAACAGTACATAACAATCAGAAAGTATTACTATAATTATGATTCCTCCAAGATAGCTATCACAATAACCAGAAGGTGGTGGAATGTATCCTGACCGACAAAATGTCCACGAAGCTCAGACGTAGGCAATTCCCAGCCACCATACGGTACGCCAGGGGCATCCAAATTTGCGACCTTACGAAAACCCCACAGCATGCTGTCCACATCCAGCTCCAACAAGTACTGCAGGTTGGTTTCCTGAGCCACAAACTGCGGTGAGCCTGCTCCCAGTCTCACCTGTGCAAGACCAAATAATTCCCATGCTTCCCTTCATAAGATAGATTCCAAATCAACATTTACCGATGAACGTTTTAAACAATGTCTTCTACGTATTACAGCACTTAATAACAGAAACCTACACCATTTACTCCAATTACTACGAGATGCACTAATTCTTTTTTATTGCATTTTTCTACAAGAATAAAAGTTATACTACATCTTCAAGTAGTCATTCACAAAAAAAAAAAACATACTAATAGAAAAATGTGATATAAAACAATTAGTCCGTCTCGCAATAATTGAAATAAACGGTGTAGCAGTGATTGAGCTTATGCTTTCACATCTATATTACCTTGTGCAAGCTGACATCCTTCAACAAGCCCGCAACAGCTGACACAACTTCTTCACTCGATTCCACGTATTTGCCATCGATTTCTTCAGCGACTTGTAATTGCAACGAGGGAACGTCATTTTGATCACTAGAGCCTCTCTGATTGTGCGTGGTCTTGTCAAGCATCGGCTTCGCCATTGTCCTCCAAGCCTGTCCCCAGTCGTCAAGCTCTACCAGCACGTCGTCTCGAACCTCGTCGTCACCTCCATTCCAGGTCAAGAACTTCCGGAAGGCGCTAATTAGGGCTGACTTTGGCATCGCCAGTATCCCTAACCCCGGACTCTCAACCTCCTCATGGACAATCTCCCGACTGCGAAGTGTGTGCGAGGCGCGCTCCGTCGGCACATTGGTACACTCTTTCCCGTATGCCAAGCCGATTACAAAACACAACCAAAGCAACAAGAACGCAAAACAAGAAACGGTCCTCGCACTCGGGAAGCGAGAAATTCTCCTCGCAGACTCCATTGGAACGCAACGGGCGATTAGCGCACTAGTTTACCCCTGCTGCACAAATAAAAGACCTCATGGAGTCGACAGACCACCAAAAGAAACGAGATAGAAAAGGAACTGGAATGCGTAGAAAGAGAGATTGCTGATGTAACAGCAAATCGGTCAGGAGGTGGCGAATTTTGCAAGGCGAGACAGTGATCACGCGGTGATTTCACAGAAGGAGGGATACTCTGTCTCTCTCGGAATGCACGACATTTCCCGTGTGATTGCGCCCTTTACTTGTAGAATGGTGATCGCAGTGTGAAAAGCTTCCTGTAGAGGATCCTTACGATCACTGGATCACCTTTGGTTTCGGGTTCTATTTACACACAGGGTATAAAAGATAACAGAGGTATTTGAAAAGGGTCCATAAGGTGCTGGACCACACCCTTGGCACTGTAGCAACACTGTTAGTAGAGAAACTACTAATAAAATAGCCCAACTCTCCAACCTTCTTCGCTTTGATTAGTTGAAGTTAGAAGAAATTCTCTATGATTCCTTTGATCTCCTCATAAATGCTCCTAATGTCCGGGTGTGATCCCCACCTTCTTAAGAACCTTCTGTCTAGTAACATAACATTCAATAGCCTTCATTGGCTCAACCTTGTCCTTGAGGAGAATGTGCAAAATATCCGACATCAGTCATCCATGCAAAATCAATAGCTAGTTTGTTTTACAGAAAGGCGGAAGTATGGCAACCGAGAGGGGAAGGTCAACAAGATCTCAAAGCTCCAAACACATAATAAAAAGCAGAAGAGACTGTAGTCACTTAATGCCGGCACTAGAGCAACACGCAAGCCATTGTTGGCTGACAGCTTCTTCTTTTTAATTGTAAAATCTTTTTCTTTTTCTTTTTCTTTTTCTTTTCTTTTTTTTTCTTTTTTGAAAATTTGGTTGTTGCTACAGGCCCCAGGCTACGTGTCGGCATGAGCTGGCAACATTTTTTTCATTTTTTTTGTGGATTCTTTTTCTTCTTTTCTTTTTTCATTTATTTTTTCACTCCACTCCAACAACCTCCAGCCACCGGCTCTGTCCATTCCTTTTCTGAATGAACTTCTATACCGTTGGATGGATGTAAAGGTAAAGAGCGTGAAGGCTATTGAATGTTATGTAAGGGGTGTTTTGAAGGTAGTAGTTAGAAAACAAGGGCGTTGTCTCGTGCTAATAATAAATAGAGTACTAAGTGCGTTTTTGCATCAAAATGAGGACATAGTCTTGTGTTAATACTATAATTAAGGTACCAAATGCGTCTTTGCATCAAAATACATTAGAGGAAATATGGGCTTGCAAGACGCCCTCAAAATGCCCACTTTGTTGCTCATGGTGCTCGTAAGCATGGCGAACCATTAGTTGCCATGTTCGAATTCACAGACAATGTTACAGTGAAATTGATACAATGAAAAAAAAAAAAAAAAAAAAAAAAAAACAAGGGAAAGCCCTCCAATCGGTCCTATTGCAATGCGTGCTAGCGTTTGCAGCGCAACAACGGGGCTCGGTACAAAATTAAAATTAAATTAGTAATAATAATAAAATTAAAATCTTTTGCAACTTCCAAAGGACTCGGGCCCTTCTACAACCCCATATTTCTTCTAATGAAGGGTTTGTAGGAGTTTGGTGTTGCCTTTTAATACAACAATTGTATGAAATTTTTTGTTCCTTCAAAAACTTTTTTACATCCCCTTGCAACATCGGCCAATAAGGTGGTATGAATTGGCATCCGATATTCTTTGCCATTAATTTCAGAGCATGACTTTTTGTTTCTCTTACAAAAATTAAATAACCCATGATTCACTGGGTAGAAGAAAGGTTACCTCTTCTAATGTATTGAAAGTTTTTGCATAGGAAGCTTTTAAATTGAGCCTATACGCCATTTTGGTCCTGATGGCCAAGTTGGTAGCACTTCCCCCAATAGACTCTCTATTCACGTGGGCCCTACAGGCTAGAGTTTCTCTCCCTTGAGCCCATAGAAAGCATCGCCCAAACTACCCCAAGCCACTTCGAAGGTGATTTTCTTGGTTCGGCCAAGTTGTAAGAGCCACTACCAAAAAGTGTATAGTTGGGGTTTGCAGCGTTTCTAGTGCTTAAGCGGTAGAGCAATGGGATCTATAAGGTTGCAATAACCACCTAAGTATAATTGTACATCTTCATGTGCACAACCCTTCTGGCAGTTTTGAACGTCATATATCGCAACTTCGTCACAACAATGGAGCTCATCTATAACACAATCTCCCTTGCAATCTCCTCTACATTATCCTAATTACAATGCAATACAACAAAAAAATACTAAAAAAATATTAAAAAATTGATTTCCATCTTATGTTTAAGATGAAGAGTTCAGAAAATAAAAGATACACAACTAGCAAGATGGCTATTAAGAATACAGAAAGAACTTAAAATTGATAATTAGAACACAATATAATGACAAGACAACACTGTGAATTGCTCTACGACTTGTGTTGACTAGACCAAGGAACCCCTCGTCTCGCCTCTTGTTTATATTAGTAATGAGACCCTTGGTAGAAGCTTCTACATTAGAAGTGATCTGAAGCCACAAAAGGCCGTTTTAGCCTTGCGCAAAGAAAAATTAATTAATTTTTTAATAATAATTTTTAAAAATAATTAAAAAATATTAAAATTTTAACATGACCAAACCTCTGCTACAACAAATTTACATCAGATTTAAGTTTTTTCTTCAATTTATAATATAAAAAAATTGCATGAGAACTTGCAACCTTCTAGAGGCTTCAGATTTCATGTAATGGAGGTCCTTTCTAAGACCTATGAGTTTCTACGGAAGGATCTCAAAAGATCTAGGACTCCCTAGAAGACTGTGGAAACTTCCGGAAGACAATAGAAGTTTCCAGAAGGTTCTAAAAGACCATGGAAGTTTCTGGAAGGTTCTAGAAGACTATAGAAGATTCTAGGAGATAGTAGAAAACTACAAGAGGTTTCTAACTGTGAAAAAGTTACTTAGTATAATTTGAAATTGGGTTTGAAAGTTTGAGTGCACTCAATGGCATATTTAGTGTTTGGGACACTAATTTTTTTAACCAGGACACTATTTAATTTTAGGGAGATATAGCTACATTGAATGGCGTATTTAGTGTCCCGGGAGGTATAACTACATTGAATGGCATATTTAGAGTATACCCAACAGCGATATTCTTACGCTAAACAAGAAGTCAACCAGTTATTATTCTCTCTACACATTCATAAGCTGTGCTTTTTACACATGCGCTACTTTTATTGGTTCTTCCAATATTTTATCAATACTTTTGGTTTGATGAAGCAAAGTGTTGCCGGGCTGGCTTGTTAGCCGCCCCCAAAAATCTCATCTGAATTCAAATTTAACTTGACGTTGGGTGAGAATTTGACTTGGCTCTACTGGGCTCGCTCTTAGTGTCCCAGGACACTATTTCTAAACCCAAACACTATTTAAATTTTAGGGAGATATAATATCCTCGTAAGAAAATATAAATTAATGTACTCTTCCAATGACATATGGCAACTTTATAATAATATGGCATGCCACCATCAATGATTAAATCATATTCATTGTCAAATAGTTTGTAAATGTACTACAATCAACGATAGTGTGACAAATGTGCAAGATATTCCTAAATATCATTTAAGAGAAGGTCAAAGTAAATATGTACCTATATCACTTCTTATCACATTCTCTAATATTGCATTCTAATAAATATAAACAAGCTAAGTAAATCTTATATTTAACTCCTTGAAAACTGGTGGGCAGAGACAATAAAGAAATAAAGAAAATATCGTAACATCACAAGTTGTACACGTCATTGGACAACTTCCACATGTCACATTCTGAACTCATTTGAGGAGTCTTCATGGAACTTGACTGCGACATAAAAAGAGGTCTAGTGTACAATTTTCCGCCTCTAAGTGGCAAGCAGTTGCAGGAACGACTTGTCACATGTATATTGTTTGAAACAATAGTATTATCATATTAGAGACTGTATGCATGAGAAGATCTCACAGGCAGCAAAATATAACCAAAACAGGAAGCAAAATATAATCAAAATGTTGTGAAATATTCATTATTCACGACAACACTTCATCAAAAATTAGAAGTGTGCTAATGACAAGTTGGAATGCCTTTGTTGACACCCTTTAATTTTCCCTCCACTTTCCATTTGCATGGAATGGGGATGACGATATAAATCTGAGTTGCTAAATGCTTTCTAACTTTCCTAGCCACCAGCAATGGCAGTCTCAACTAAATGTATGTGTCAAATCGGTACTCTACACTCAATCTACAGCTGCCGAAGTGCCGATACACAATGAAAACAGATGATGCAGCTCATGGTTGCAAGTGAGCCCTAATCAAGCGCAGGAAGCTTGATGAATCATCTACCTCCATCATAGCAAAAAAGAATTCGGGCAATCTATCTTGCCCAACCAAAAATGTGAAAACCTCCACCAAGAATTCATGTAATTGAGATGGTTTGCACTGGTCTGCCTCTGCAATCCACACCACAGGAGAAATGATTCCAGCAATGCTTCTTGTTCAGAAACATTCTCAACTCAATGAAACCTTGATGAGCTTCAACCCTAATTACTACACCGTGAATAGATTGTAAAGCTGGTCGAGGGTATTGGTTTCCAACGGGCCTGACGAGGAGCGACAATCACGATACGCTGCAAACTCTCCTTCGAATTGGCTGCAATCCGTGGCATTGAGCAAATCCTCCAACGGCGGCAACTCGATGAAGCTTTTCATGTCGCCGTCCCACGCAAGGTCCACTTCTTCCAGCGAAATGAAATTCTCGGACTCTCCCGTACACGCCGATTCTTCCACATCGAGTTCCTGAATTTTTTTCGTAGTCGCGTTCCCGCTCGAGCTCTCCTCCGCAGCAATCCGAGGCGAGAAATCCTCCAATTGCGCCTTCAAAGACTGCGCCACAGGCTGCGCGGGATAAGACAATGGCGTGCACGGCTCCGCTGCGGCCGCAGCCTGCGCTGCAGCGATTTGGACATCTTTTGGCGAGTTGCATCGGGGCAGCGCTTTCGCGGGCGAGTCAGGGAAGTTTAAAGACGCATTCGGCCCGCGCAAGCACACCACGGCCGCGTCGTACGCCCGGGCTGCCATCTCCGCTGTGGGAAAAGACCCAAGCCATATCCGCGACCTCTTGTTCGGTTCCCTAATCTCTGACACCCATTTGCCCCATTGCCGCATGCGCACACCTCTGTACTTCGGACTTGTTGGACTCTCCTCCTTCTTCACCGCAAACTGATTCTCCTTCTTCGTTACTCCTAGGATATGTCGCGCACCGGCTGCTCTAATGTCCGACGCTGGTCTCTGACTCGCGTTCTTCTCTACCATATTAACTCTTGCCAGAATTTCAACTTTTTCTGCAACTCTACCACTTCAATCTCGATCTCAATCACAATCTTAAATCAATTCAGCAAATTTCAATTATCAGGCAGAAGCCTCTTGGATCTGTTAGTTGAAAGAATCGAGAGGGGAGGAGACGATGATATATAGGCAGAGGGACGACGAACGCGTGATCGCCACGTCGTGAGGACAGGTGTCGCCAGCGGGCACATTCCTCGAATCTTCCTGCGCGTAGTGTGAACGCAAAAATGTGGAGAACTCGGTTTTCTGGATCTGGAGAGATCTAGATTGTTCTGACGTGTTGGTCACGGGCGTCCCTGGATGTTTCTGGAGGGTACATGTGTTATGCCGACTCGTAGACTTGTTGAATCTAGAAAGCAATGTAGATTGGGTTCACACGCTGGCGTGGTGACGCGTGGCTCGATGGATGATTTGTCCTGGTCGTGAGTCATTAGGACAGAGCGTCATTTGTGACGCGACAGAGCTACAATTCGGACACGAGGAAGAATGTTCTCATCTGGCGGCAGCTTCCATTATGACTCAACATTTTAGTTTATTGGCTTTGACCGTAGGAAAGAGGCATTGCGGGGACATTCATTTTTTTGGGCTAAATACCACTGTAGCAAATATATTCCGTTCATGATTCCACTGAAATGTGTTTTCGTCCTTCACCCTATCTATTCGGGTCAGAGCTCCTCGTAGTGTAGCTGCTTGTTTTAATTCATTTGAAACCAGTGTTTTTCTTGTATTTTTTTTGAAGCCTAACTGACGACGTAAAAAAAATTGGGAAAGAATATTTGGCGAAATCTTAACCCCTAAAGGACTAAGAAGCCCGAATTGGGTCACATGTCTTTTTTTTTAGCACTTTAGAGTAGATCTTGTATGAACTTCCTTTTGTTCAAATTTATTTATTTATTGACCAACACATAAAATGTTCTTCACTTATTCGAGTGATATAAAATACGGTCCAATTTGAATTATGTTTTTCACGATATGATTGATTGAATTTTTCATTTTGAAGCCATGAATTCTTGGTCCTTTAGGAGTTATGCTTACATTCATATTTTGATAGAATTTCTTCATATTTTGGTAATTTTCTTCACAAAATATGTCAATTTTTGCAAAAATAATAGGAAATATCTGGTAAAAAATTTCAAAATTTTCTCATTTTTTCCCTTAACAAAAGAGAAATGCCACATTTTGTAGAGAAATCTAGTGAAATATAGCTGGAAAAAAATGTTGTTTGGAACACACCCTATCCTACTTCCTTTGTTTCATAATAAGATTTACAATTTGATGATGATGCGACCTACTCTTTCCTAGGGAGAGAAAACAACCTTTGAGCGGTCTCCAATCTGCTACAAAAATTTGGCCTAGCCACCGGCCTTGAGCTCAATAGGAACAAATGTGGACTTTATTGGTTTGCTTCTACAGCTCCACCCCTTGGCTTGCTACATTCGGATGCATGATCGCACCACCGAGGTGTTTATCCAAATTATTGGATATATTGATCGAGGTCTCCCTTGCCACTATTGAGAGAGAAAAAAAAATATTGAAAATATGAAGAGCTATGAAAAAGTGTGTTCAACTCTGAGGGAGAGTTGCCTTTTATACTTTACTCCCACCATAGAAGGTTAACTTTAGAAAGTGGGGTTTAACTTTAGAGTAAGCCCACTTTTGCTTTGGGCGGATATAGAAACTACAGATCGTTTCTAAGTTTATTGGGACTAACTGCTAGTTAACTATTAGGTACCATGCAATACTTTAACTTTAACGACTTTTACTTTAATACTCCTCCTCGATCTGGAGTAACCTCATTAAAAACTATTCTATGATAAAAACCTGAGTCAAGAAAATTCACAAATCTAGAAAAGAGTATAACTCATTGAGGGATTATCTCATGAAGTAATCTCATCCCAACTTCTTGTACTAATTTTCTATGGGTGTAGGCTGGGAGAGCCTTGGTTAACATATAAGCTATATTGTGGGTTGAGTCAACTTTTTTTACCTCAATTTGCCTGCTCTATATGAGATCTTGAGTGAATTCAAATATCTGAGGGCAAATATGTTTGACCTGATCAGTCTTGATGAATCCAGCTCCTACTTGTGCAACGCATGCAACATTGTTTTTAAAGATGATAGTTGGTTTGTTATCTTGGACAAGTCCACACTGCTCCACGATAATCTTGTGCATGTTGCGTAACCATACCGCCTCCCTGGTAGCCTCGTGAAAGGCAATCAGCTCTGAGTGGTTTGCAGAAGTGGCCATGACGGTCTGCTTCACAGACTTCTATGAGATTGGTGCGTTGTTCTTGAAAAAGATGTAGCCGGTCTGGGATTTCCTAGAATTCTCATCAGACTTGAAACCAACATCAGCGTACCCAATGATTTCTCGAGTTCCTCTTTTGGTGTAGTGTAAACCCAAGTCTTTTGTGCCTCTGAGGTATTGAAGTAAATGCTTGACTCCATTCCAGTGACGCGCTCCGGGCTTCTCGCTGTGCCTTACAAGCACATTTGTGGCAAATGAAATATCCGGGGGCGTGTATGTAGACAAGTGCAAAAGAGCTCCTACTGCTGCGAGGTACCTGTTCTTGTCATAGAACTCCTCCCCCTCCTCCTCGCAAGGACGGTAGGGATCATCAAGGGTTCTACTTCGTTCCATCATGGGGGCGAAGAGTGGAGTAGCTTGGTCCATATTGAACCTCTTCAACAAGGTTTGAGTATAAGTGGTTTGATGGAGAAAATACTCCCATCATGTAAATAGTCCACTTGAAGTTCTAGACACAAAGTAGTCTTGTCTAGTAACTTCATTTCAAACTGAGTGGTGAGTAAGCTAATAGTATGCTTACAATTGTTTGGGGTGCCTACAAGGTTAAAGTCATCCACATACATTGCAATAATAACAAAACTGGTAGTCTCCTTCAAAATGAAGAGACAAGGTAAAGACTGATAATTTTGGAGCTTGCAGTGAAGCAAGAAGTCACGTAAGTGCTTATACCACATCCTACCGGCTTGTTTAAGACCATAGAGAGCTTTCTAGAGTTTGAGTCCAAAATAGGATCCTTGAGTATCCTATGGAGGGGTCTCCGAGAAAAAATCAGGTGGAGGTCTAATGTGTATAGTAGCATCTAGTGGACCATGAAGGTAGGCAATGACAACATCAAGGAGTTGAGTAGCTAAGGAGTATTGTACAGCCATACCTAATAGATAGCGAAAGGTGCCAGAGTCCATAACAAGGGAGTAGGTGAAACTATAATCCACACCAGGTCTTTGAGTGAATCCCTGGGCAACCAACCGGACCTTGTACCGAACGACATGTCCTTCGGCATTTTGTTTCTTGTAAAGATGAGTTTGAAACCAACAGGCTTAGTAGGGAGGTTAGTGACTAAGGGTCCAAAGACACGATGTTTCCTAAGGGAAGAATACTCTGCATTCAAAGCTCCCAACCATTGGGAGTCAGGACTTGCTTTGGCTTCATCTAGTGTCAAAGGATCAGCACCAGAGGTAGTAATTCGGGTGACAAAACTGAGCACAAAGTTAGATTCAAGTGGAGTACAAAGAAAGGATTGATTAGAGTTAGGAGGAGACAAAAGATCACTATGAAGACTGAGAGAGTAAGTCCGGGGCACTTTGGGAGAAGGGTCAAGGCCACGCTTCTAAGACTTGATAGTGACTGGTGAAGGACCAATACTAAGAACTGGGTTGCTAGTGACCCTAGGGGTGTTACTGAAACCATCAGGCAGTTTTTCAGCAAGGGACTTGGCCTGTAGAAGCTTAGAAACCTCTGAATCAGCAGGGGCAGTTCGGGGGTCAGGGTTCAAAGTGAAAGTCTCTGGAGCCCAGAACTCCAAACCAAGACTAAACTTAGGGGCTGGTATAGATGGAAACTGAGTTTCCTCAAACTGACAGTTTTGGAATCGGGCTCTTTAAAGAGTCCCGATTGAGGGAATGGCATAGCCAATGATACTAGGGGAATCAAAACCTATATATATGCCCTCTAGACGGTGAGTACCAACCTTTTTCCTATGAGGCTCTGCTACAGGGACCCAAACACGACACCCAAAGGTTCACAAATGAGCAACATTAGGAATTTGTCCTGATGCTAGCTCTAAAGGAGAATAATCATTGAGTAAGGTAGGACGTAATCTAAGCACAGTAGCTGCATAGAGTACTGCATGTATCAAAAGAGGTTGTGTAATAAGTTGAACCTTTTTTATGAAAGCTTCAGCTAGACCATTTTGAGAATGCTCATAGGGGATAGAGTAAGTCAAGGTAATACCAGATGCTATACAATATTCCTCAAATTTTTGAGAGCTGAACTCCTTAGCGTTATCCATTCTCAGAGTTTTCACAAGACTATCAGGATAATGGGTACGGAACTTAATCAATATGGCTAATAGTTTTGCAAAGACCATGTTCCTAGTACTCAAGAGTGTCAGAGTGTGACCTCGAAATGTGCTCCAAAAGCATCAACAACGACTAAAAAGTACCTGAAAGGTCTTAATGAAGGGTTGATAGGTCCACAGACATTACTTTGCAGTCTTTGAAGTCTTGGTGGCAACTCCGTTGGTAGTTTCCACCGTGATGGCCTCTGGATCAGCTTCCCTTGAGAGCAAGCACCACAGTCACCCACCTTGTTGGCATCACTGAGGCAGACTTCATGTCCTGTGAGTATTGGTAACATTCGCCGAAACATAGTGGTCACGGGATGCCCCAGCCTGCTATGCCACAATCCAACTTTAGAGAGATCACAGAGAAAATAGATCCCTTGGGATGTTTGCTTGTGAGTGGACTGTCTTAGTGGTGCTTGTAGTACCAATTGAAATTTTTAGTCCATATAAGCCATTAGCTCCCGCATGTGCGGTGGCAAGGCAACGCGGTCCTTGTCTGAGCTCTAAGGCTTCTTCACCATCTTTCACTGTAGTATCGTGGTGGATCCCATTAGCTCTGAGATCTTGGTAGCTGATCAGACTCTGAGGAGCATTGGGAGAGTACATCGCATATGTACACTTGAGGGGGGTTCCCCCAGGTAACACTATGGTTGCCTGGCCCTCACGAAATTGTAAATTCCGTCTTCCAGCAATTGTGATGACATCACAGGTTTGCCAGCCTTCAGCTTTGTTGGAAAATGTGAAGTACTTTGGATCTCGCAAGATCATACGAGTGGTGGCGCTGTCTAACAGGGCTACATCAGAGTGAACCCCGGACTTAATCATGCTCACCATAGTGTCGTTGTCCAACAAAACAACATCACATTGTACCTTGGAGTCATCCATGCACACCATATAATTTTCAGGGTCCATACTATCTAGAGATGGAGCCTCTAATGTATGAATTTCCCTAACTCTGGACTTAAGCTGTTGTAACTCCTGATACAGTTTTACATAGTATTTTGAAGTTCTATAATCCTTGGCTGAATGTCCAATCTTACTACACTTATGGCAATCACGAGTCTCACGGTGTGACTTAGACTTAGAATTCCCATAGTTGGATTTTCCAGATGACTTATCTTTAGATTTTGAGGAAGACTGCTGAGGCTGCTTTGACTGCTACTTCCCCTTGCCACGTGGTTTTCGCGCCGCCATCTCCTTTACAGGCTTGGACTCTGCATTCTTCAATAAAAGCAGTTGCCGCTTCTCCGCAAGCAAGAGATGAGACATCAACTTGGAATGAGACTTAAACTTCATGTTGTAGTATTGTTCGGCTAAAATAGAAGAAGCAGGAAAGAAGGTGGATAGAGTCTTATCTATGAGTTCCTTCTCTTTAATCTTCTCTCCACAGAGACGGAGCTGAGATGTGATGTGATGAAGCTCCGCGTTGAAAGTCAAGAGGTCATAGAAGTCCATCACCGTCACATGAATCCATTAACTCCGAGTTTGAGGGAGAAAGATAGTCTTCTCATGAAGGAATCTGGCCTCCAATTGTTGCCACAGGTCGTATGGGTTGTCCATTTGGATGTATTGTTGGCGGAGGGAGATGTCTGGTGCTTCAACAAGATGAGGAGTGCCTTTGACTTCGAGGGTGGTGGGAGATCTTGAGATGTCGCTGACTACAAAGTAGCCTCCAACTGCTTCGCGGAAAAGAATGTCTTTACATAGATGCTCCATTGCATGTAGTTGCTTCCATGTGCCTCAAGAGCTTCAAATAAGAGAGGTTGCACTCGTTCCTTGTTATCTTTGGCCCTCTTTGATGGAGGCGCAACCATGATAAGAGGCAAGGTAAAAACAAGAACAAGGAAGGGAGCAACAAGAATAAACAAGAAGGGAGCAATCGTGTTGATAACGTGTTGAGAGAGAAAAAAAATATATTGAAAATATGAAGAGCTATGAAGAAGTGTGTACAACTCTGAGGGAGAGTTGCCTTTTTATACTTTACTCCCACCATAGAAGGTTAACTTTAAAAAGTGGGGTTTAACTTTAGAGTAAGCCCACTTTTGCTTTGGGCAGATATAGAAACTACAGATCGTTTCTAAGTTTATTGGAACTGACTGCTAGTTACCATGTAGTACTTTAACTTTAACGACTTTTACTTTAACAGCCACGGCGGATATCGGCGCTTTTCGGCACTTTGGTAGCCACAGCGGATATTGGCTACCAAGATCCAACAGAAGTTTTCATATTGGACCTCACTACACCTCTTATTAGTAGCCAAAGCGGTCATGGTCAACTCGGTTTTATTGTCCTCCTCATGGTATTTTTTTAGTATTTAGGGAGGCTCTCGAGACATCATCTGCACCATTTGCGCATCTCTGCGGAATTATTTATGGGCAAAGAATGAGGAGAAGTCAAGAACCTGGGTAAAATGGAAAGAGTTGAGTTAACCGAAAACAGAAAGGAAGTTGAAGAGTTGGAGAGGAGTCTCCTCTCTATAATTAAATTTTCTGACATTCATTGTTCATGAATAGTCCCCATGGTCGGGGCACTTGGCTTGGGGGAGCGGATGGGAACCCTCTTCTAGCATTGGGGAGGTCACGAGTTCCACGCCCCACAGTGGCGCAGGGTCTTGCTTTAGATTATTCTCCTACTCACCATAGACTAGTTTTGCCGTTATTTTGAACTGAAAATGAGTTGAAGGTGAGTATGAGGTGAGTTTCCACTTTGAGACACTCTTTTCGGTTAACTCTAGTGTTGCGGAAATTGGAAGATCAGTGGCCTAGGCATCATGGACCCCGAAGCCGCCCTCGCAACCCTTATAAGCAAATGGTTCCTCAAAGGCCTTGAACCCAGCTCGTCATCCCTGCACATTTTGCTCCGCCATCGTCTTGGTCAGGTTCAGCCTGCTCAAGCATGTGACTGGCCTCCATCCTTGAAATGAGTTCTCTTTCCAAAATTTTCAGCTCCACGGGGCTCTGGGTTTTGGAACCGAATTATTCAGGGATGGCGCTTGATAGGTCCGGCTCTTGAAATGCAGCAACCTCTTAACTATGATGAGGTGCTTAATATCAACTTGTGGTGGACCACTTTCATCTTCGCACAAATTTTTGCAAAGATCCTTGCAACATCATTTGCATGTTTGTCAAATTGTGAATATTTTAAATTTTATAAATGTCAACTTCCTTCAATTTTTGTGTACAACAATCTAAAATGATGTATACCAACATGCCAAGGCACAAAAAGTTTTTTGAAGTTCTAAGAAAAAATCGACAAAATTTAAAGTAGTTCCAAATTATAGCGCACAAAACCGAGTTTTAAACATGGCTAACTTGAAATTCATTTTCTTTCAAATCACAATTGAGTTTTTCTTCAAACTTCCATAGTAATGTGTTATATGTCGCATACTACAACTTTTGCATATTCACTTTTGGACTTTGCCCAGTGATGCTCCTGGTATGGTTGTTTGAATGGAAAAGTTTCAAATCAATACTCAGTTTTGTTCGTCACTGTAAGTGTAGTGATTTTTGGAGATTTTTTGGTTGCTTTATTTTATGAGTTGGCTTTTTCGAGAGCACTTTTACACTGAAATCTTCTAAATTTTG
This sequence comes from Pohlia nutans, assembly GCA_022496805.1. Lineage (NCBI taxonomy): Eukaryota > Viridiplantae > Streptophyta > Bryopsida > Bryales > Mniaceae > Pohlia > Pohlia nutans. The sequence goes on from CM040096.1 coordinate 27,323,648, forward strand.
GGTGAATCATTACAACATGAAATGAGGCATAAAGATTTCACAAATCATCCCCTTTCTAATCAGATCACACATGTATGAAGCTAACACTAAAATATACAGTAAAAAATCCACACTACAAAAAGTCAATGACGGATAGAAAATCTGTGTTTCATTCTGTACATCGTCCACATTCTGGACGGTTGGACGTTTAGGGGTTAATTGATTTGCTACAAAAATGGTCAAAACCTTTCATTTTCCAAATGAAACAACTTTACCTCCAGGTCGTTTTCCCCATGAGCTATGAATCCAGTCAGAGGCTCCTCAAATTTGCCCGCTACAAAATTGTCAGTGACTCTTACTAGGTCACGCAATGTGGAGGGATTCAGTTTTCACAATCCCCTTCCAACAAGGCATTCTACATCCACCACTCACTTCTGTCACAAAGCTACGACTGACTGACACTTCCAATGATGAGCAGTTGCGGATATTCATCGGTGCGCAACTCCGCAGGATGTTTGTCCTCGATCTGGTTTTGTGAAACTTGTCACAAGCGCTGTAACTGATTGATTGCTTCTGCTTTGCTTGTATACCGTCTGGGGTGCTCGTGCAACCATCTAGAGCCCCGTGATTTCCGTGTTTGCGTTCGCAGAGTCTGAAACAGTTGTGTGAATACCTCCGCTGCTGATGGCTTCAGTACGTACTGTGGAGTACGTTAACGGCAATTTTCTTTGTTAAATTCCAATGCCGACGCATTTTGTTCGAGGTTCTTCAAGTAATGCGCGCGGCCTACTTGTTGCAAGTGGATTGCATCTTACTGTAGGATTGGCTGTTATGCCAATTCCTGTCTGTACCGATCGAGCTGATCATGAAGGAGAGTTTCGTATCATTCAGCTCCACTTACTTAATTCAACGTGGGAGTCCTACAAGCTCGTAGCTTTGGTGCGCTTCTGCATACAAATCGCTGTGCCAACACTGATCTGCCTAAAGTAATTTATGAGAGAAGCCAAATACGTGGCGTTATTGCTAAGCGGAACACTACTTGGTACTCTGCTTCAATCCCTAGCATGAGTGGAGTCCTCAGTCTGTGCATGAGCTCACCCAATCCACCTCTTCTTCAGTGCGCGCAGGATCCTCACGTTGAAAATCTCCACGTAGTATCAGTCCATTTTGAAAACCTTGAGCTTCTGTTGAAACCCTTGGCTGCCTCAGGTTATCTGTCATAAATTGTTGGTCAGTTCTACGTTTACTTTTGTTGGTGCGGCTTTGAGAAAAAAAATACTCCAAACTCAAAATTCAACGTTTACTTTTTATTTTTCCTTCATTGGGCAATCTTTACTCACAGTAATTTGTGCCATTTCATAACTGACAAACCAAATCTGGTTGCACTTCCATTTGATCATGTCGACTTCCAAGGTCGCAGACAACAGGTATGTTAATCCGTTGAACTATTAATATTGCCCTTCTAAGAATTCTAAGAATTCCATGATCTAAGAATTCTATACAAACTGATCTTTACTGTTCTAGCTTTGTACATTATGTAAACGATATCTAGCCACCGTAACATTCTCAAGCAAAGCAAAAGAGCCGGCCCTTTTAACATAAATCGAAGAATGAGGTGGCTTAACTTCCTAGGCTCAGAGAAATGCGAACTGTTCCTTCCTGTAAGCCTAGCTAGATTCTTGGATCTTCAACAGTAATTTGGGGACCCATACGAATTGCAGGTGATGATCACTCCAATCTGCTCTATGCACATTCAACAACCCCAGGAGTGCAGTGTGCACGTCATGGCAGCCTGTGGCGCAGTAAAATTTACTAACTGCCCGGATTGACGCGGAAGCCTCATTACATAAAAGCATTCCCAACAATGGGCAATGGAGAGCTGACGTGTCCGTCAAGGGCAGCCAAAACTAATCTGGATAGTGAGAAATGACCATCGAAGTTCAAGTCCCCCTCAATACACCGGAATATCCCAGCTCAGTATTGGGGCTTCCAGCTGACGTGGACACAGGAAGTAATGCATTGATGGTGGACCGGGGCTGGTCATAGTTGAATGAAAAGATGGACTCCAAACCTTCAATGTTGCTGCCTGGAGCCGAGAACTGACCGATGGGCGACGACCGCAGGGAGCTCTGCACCTCCTCGTCGGACTTGGCCAGCTCAGCAAATTGTGCACCCCTTCCCGGTCGAGTTGGCAGGAGCGCACTCTCCACGTGGCGGGTGGCACTCTCGGAAGCAGGCCGCAAGGTGAGAGCAGTGGGCTGCCTTTGGGAAGAAGAGCCGAGCTCCAACATTTGTCTGCCAAACTGCTGCCCATCAAAGGGATGCCCCTGCCCCTGCCCGATCTTCCATCCGGCGGGCAGCTTGCCAAAGGGCCCCAAATTGTGGCTGCTGCTACCCGTCTCTGGGTGTTGCCCGAGTCCCCTCTTGAAGCCATTTAGAATGCTCTTTTTGAAGTCCGGTGAGGATTCTACTTCCACTGACCGGCTGCCCTTCTCGGAATTTCTTTCACTGGTCAATAAACTGTCCAAAAATTGTTGCTCTGGTTCTGGTAAGCCCGGGAAGGAGCCCAGGCGGGGCAACACAAGCTTAGGGTCGTCAATCTCAGGCAATGAAGCAAGCACCTGTGCCCACAAACCAAACTCCGTTACAACACTACCAAAATTAATGTAGGTGGACCCAAAATCGACCCCTGCAATGACATGAATGTACTCACGAGTAATAATTATTTGGTTCTTTTAAATTAGTCCCCTGTGACTTAAATGGTCCAAAAAAAAAATTAAAAATTAAAGAATTGAATCACAAGACATCATTTAAGTCACAAATGACAAGTTTAAAAAGATCAAATTTTTAGTGACTCCATCTATTTCTAAAACTAACCCCCTCTTTCAATAGTTCAAAATTTATAAGAGGGTCCTCTTAGACTAATTTGCGGTCTCAAATTTGAAAAACAAATTGCCAAAAAAAAGCCCTAGGATGCCCAAAATGAAAATTTCAGAGAATTGGGCCCGGAGTGAATAGTGTTTGCATTTACGTCAAATGGGGGGTTTTAGAGTCGGGGAGGGCAGAGCCAAGCTCTGCTACAGAATGTTATGTGACCCTACAGTAAAAAGTCCCAGCTTGACAGTGATTTATGGAATTTTTATTCCCTCCCAATTGATTGTGGGTAGAGTCCCAACGACCAGAGCTGGAACTTTGTAAGTGATTTTCATGGCCTACTTTGGGACCACAAAATGGAAGGACAACGACCGACATTTTTTTCTATCAAAATGGTGCCAGGCAGAATATCATGAGAGAAGGGACCTCTAGAGATAAGTCATGTGTAATGTGTGGATGGAAGTCAAGAAAGTGATCCATTACTAAAGCTCTGAATTTTCTCTTCCTAAAGCTTCTGGGTTTAGGGAAATAATTCCCAGTCTGGTTTATGAGAGAAGCGTTCATTAAGAGTCGTTACATTTGTTTAAGGTCACCCACAGAACAATGAGAGTGACACAAATTAAACTACACACTTCATATTATACTCTGCACTACAACTGGGTTTAATTAAATCGATTAGTGCCAGGACATGCACTTCTGTTTCTAGCACTGCTTATCTGTCATGCAAAACTGGAACACAATAATTAAGATTAACTAACTAATGTGTAGGTTTTAGAGTTAGAATAATTTCTGTCTTGATCATGTCAAGCCGCTATCTGTTATGCAACGCCCCGAGTCCAGTGTGTTGAAGGCAATCATGTGACTGTCTCATTGGTGAACTATGACTCATAATTTTACTAAACAACTGAACGTTCTTAATGAGTATAACAACGCTGTCGAGCCTTCTGGCTCGAGAGCATTATCATGTCTGGATGACTATGACGGCAGTTAAAAGATTTAACTGGAACTGAAAAAAAGAATAGTGCTTACTTCAATCCAGAATGAAGAAAACAGAGGATCGAGACGTGAAAGCGAATACCAGGATTTTAAAAAAAAACATCTCATTTTCAACATCTATAATTTCAGAAAGAGACATGCATCGATCTACAGACCAAATGTTTTATTTCAACAACTAACATTCTTCAGGTAGACCTCGGAAAAAGCGAAGAACAGAAACAGACTTCCAATTCAAGTAGCTTGAACCTTGTAGATCGATTTCAAATAGACACAATAATCATTTAAGATAGATAGATACACACATGATTATTTACCTCTTCAACGCAGGAAGACGTGTCACGCTCCTTGCCTGTCCGCTGCGCGTTGGTACTTTTCTTGTAAATCCGGCACAACACCCAGTCATCTAGCTGCATCGATCGATACATCACACATTATGACAAACCGTCAGCCCATTGAATCACCGAAGCACACCGTGCGAGCACCTCATTCAACACGTACTAGCAGTGCTAGATTTGGCATCAGCCTCCCAACTTTCAACAGATAGATGATTGATTATATATTTTTTATCAACCTATCTCCCCACCAGTAAAAGTTTAAGACAACTGCAATCTCCAACCTGTTTGTTAGCAACGTAACGTAGGGGATTAACTTCAACAACGTTGCCATGGGGAGTAACTTAAGCAAGCAACATTGCAGCAACGTAGCTAGGATCCGAAATGTTGTTATATAAACGTAGCAATCCTTCAGTGTATGATGCTAGTAGTGTATGACGTCGTCGAATGAATTCTAGATATCTGTCAATGGAGCAAGAGACTGGGTGATCGATGTTACAGAAAAGAGAGGAAGAAATGTGCATACACGAAGGGATCCTTTCCGGTGAGCGTGGACGGAAGCACAAACGCCGTCCGCCAAGCGATACTCGTGCATGATCCAGTTGGTCTTCACGCCTTTGGGAGCGCGGCCTTTGTAGAACACCAGCGCCTTCTTCACGCCGATCTTGCGCACGCCCCCGACGGTGGTGTGAATGGGTTTGTCCGTCCCCGTGGCCTTCCAGTACCCCGACGCCGCTGCTCGGTTCGGCCGCGCTCCGTTCGGGTACTTTCGGTCCCTCGGACTGAAGAAATACCACTCCCTCTCCCCAAATATTGCTTTCCCTGTTCAAATCATGACTCAAATTCATGAATTCGTGGTTTTCTTTCCAGTCAAGCCTCCGTTCTATACTTTGAGTACGTCGAGCTTTGTGCACACTTGAATGTGACAATGTTGGCGCTCCATTTTCACATCTATGACGTGATTATGGTTGCATTTTGCAGTTTCAGCTTTGTTTATCCATGTAAGGTTGTTAACCGGTAACTATATGTATATTCAATTCCTTCAAATCAGACGACTAAGCGAAATGAAGCTGCTACATAATAATTTGAAAAAAAGAAAGACAAGTCGAAATGATTAAATGGTGTACCCGGAAGGTCCCACGGGTCGAACTTGTAGAGGTCGATTTCGGCAATCACAGGAATGGCAAACACCTGCGACTCCGCCTTTCGACACAAGTAATGAAGCACGAGCTCTTCGTCGGTGGGATGGAACCGGAATCCCGGTGGCAGCTGCAGTTGATTAGCCAATCCTCCAGAGGACGCCATTACCACCATCGCTCCAAGAAATTGTAGAGCCAAGAACCTCCAAGACCTCAATTAATTCCTTTTGAAGTTTCCAAAACGAAGCTTTAATAAACAATCTGTAAATTTTCAGGTAATTTAGTAATTGTAACAAAAGATGGTAGAATTCAGATAATAATTATGACCAGGCTATCGAGAAAAAGGAAAGAAAAAAAGCCTAGATCGATCTCACTTATTCCGACGTCTCTCTTCTAAACTAACACCAGGGAAAGAAAGAAATTGAAAGAGAGGAATGTTTTTTTATTTTATTTTTCCTGTGAAAATGGAGCTAAATTGGATGGTTTTGGCAACACCAGGCCTGGTTAGACGAAACGGAAAGTTTACAGACTGGATAGCGCAGCTTAGTGACCATTGGTTTCGCCCCTTGCTGCATTTGTCTCACCCAAAAGTGCCACTTTTCGCCACCTTTGAGTGTTTTTCTTTTTTCGTTTTAGTTTGTTTACTACTTCGGAAAATGAAAATGGCTTCTTTACTAATATGCTACTTCTATCACACCTTCCTCACCGGCCTCTCTAATCGAATTCGTTTCTCAGAACTGAACTCCTCTCTGACTAGCCTTTCCTGTCTTTCAAAAGACAAAAGAAAAAAACTCCAAGATCGAGGTAGCAGTATCAATCAATTCCCTTCGAATCGTGGTGAAAAATCCTTTTCAGCAAAGTAAGACTTTCCTCGTTCTACTCATACAAATCTTCAAGAAAAAAAACACACACACACACACACACACTTCTACGAAGCTAGCACCTGCGATAGATTGATGCAGGACTTCAATGATCACTGAACTCGAACAATTGCTAATGATCGGAACGACCTGACACACACTCAACCAGACTTACTCGAAGCGGAACGAATATTCACCGCACGCAAATCAACCAAACCCCAATTGGCAATTCAAGGATATCCTGAGGAATCACTTGCCGCCATGATCTTCTACGAGACTCGACTACCGGGCCTCATCCGAGACGCGCGAATTCAGTCACCATGAAGTGAGCAAACGGCTTGTCGATCAGCTATCTAGAATGAATTTGTTCTAGTCAGAGAATCAGAAGTTGCAGACATATCGATCGACAGACACTGCACGCTCTTTGACTCGATCGTAGAAGCAAAACCTGAAACAGCTGGAAAACGTAACACCCCGGCCCACCTTGAGGAGCCAGGTTTCTTTCAATGATAAATTTTATTTTTCTCTATATAACGCATGGTAGCTGGAAGTCTGTCGCCCACCGGGCTGCGTGGTCTGTATTTCGATCGATCGATATATCTAATTCTCGGGCAGACAGTGAAGGAACGATTAATTAATGAATGCACCGCTTGCGTTTTGAATAGAATTTGCAGGTGAAAAGGACGCATGAACTAACCAAACCCCCGGGGTCCACACTACTAGGCAGCTACAGTAGCTAGCTGGGCTCCATTGACACGAATCCCGTGGCCTGGGCTGGCTAGTGGTGATCACGGAAGTCGGGTGCATGAGGCTGGCCGGGAACACTCTTCCTCCGGGAATCAGGCCCTCCGGGAGGGGATGCATGCTCAGTCCCTATTCTAGATTTCTACATTTCTAGATTTCTAGCTCCTCACTGCAGGAGTTCATCAGTTATGGCGGATATTTGACTGCATGCACGAGCCTGCCAGCAATCTAAGGGTTCCATTTTGCCACAGGGAGCGTTTGATATTGTATACTAGCTATGAAGACCCGAGCGTACGTGCGTGCTTGCACGGTTTGTATTCTACTCGGTCGGCCCGGGGCCGAGTCTGGCGGAACGATTCCGGAGGTGAAACTGTCGTGGGCAGGCCAGGGTTGTCTTACTCAACAACCACACTAATTGGCGTATTTAGTGTCTGGGACACTATTTTTCAACCCGGACACTATTTAATTTTTGGGAGATATAGTATCTTTGTAAGAAAAAAATGGATGTAGTGTTCCAATGACATATGGTAACATGGCATGCCACCTCATGTCAATCTCATTACTTGGAAAGAACATGGCACTCTGAATGAAAGTGGGAATGACAAGTGGCAAACTCCTATGTAGTGTAGGGATACTATTTTTCTTCACCTTTGAACAAATTGTGGTAAAAAACATCAAACACTAAATATGCCATTTAGTGTAGACTATAGACAAAGTGTCGAACATGCGGTATGATAGACTTTCTTGTCAGAAAAGCATATTTTCTAGAATATACGTAGAGTATTGTAGAATATAGATTGGCCCGGGGCATGGGCCGGTCTGGCACAATCGTTCCGGATGTGAAACCGTTGTGGGTAGGGTTGTCTTAGTTACTCAACGACTAAACAATGTATGGCGACACAATGTCAAAGATGTCTAATAGACCTCCATGTTTGTCAGACAAGCATATTTTTAGAATACACACATAGTATTCAAAATCATTCTTGAATATTTGGAAATATTTCATTAGCATATTTAACACTAGTTTAATTAAACATCTGATGTCAAACCGCTCAGACGTCTAATATGACATCAAGTTGGAAAAAAGTATACCAGGGGCCCATGGGGAGCATGTATGTGTGCACCACTCTATGTTATATGTAGTACTAGGTTGCTTTGTGTTGAGCATCGTTCCCATTGTAGAATTGTATTGACGAGTATGGGTGTGTGCACACCATGGTACACTAAATTATAGATAATAGATAGGTTGGCCAGTACCAAAACCTAAACGTATAGAACCATTGTGATTGCATGAGTGCATGGATTTGTATACACCACTACGTGTTATATAATATTACTAGATTGTCACGAGCTAGTGCCCAACATGACCGCTCCATTGATATAACCGTTCTAGGTAGCATAAATGCGTGCATTCACTACCTTGTAACACTAGATTCAACTCCGTAGTAGGAATTAGATTCTTTTAAACATATTATTTGTGACTTAATGGTCCCTTGTGACTCAATTCTTTTCTTTTTGATTATTTTGGATCATTTAATTCACAAGGGACTAGTTTTAAAGGACCAAATTTATACTAGTGACTAGACTTTTAGTGCTTAGATGCTTTTTTAGGTAGCTTGCTGAAACCATGATATCTAAAATCTAGGACATGTATAGATATGAGGTTCAATTGTACTCTAGTTTTCAATTCAACAATTTATAGGAGTGCCACACCAAACTAATTAATTAGTCAAGATTCAATCCTAGTTTATAACCTCATCGTAAAAATGGTTTTGGGAGTCATATTTAGTGATTGGGGTTAAAAACAAGAATAAAATAAAGAAGATTCAAGAAAAAGAGAATTATTGAATCACTTGTACTGTAAGGTAGGAGCATCCAATTCTGAGAGTGTACTCAATGCCGATAATTTCTAGATATGGCATTCATTTTGGAGCGCAAATCTAAGCACGTCATAGAACCTTTATTGTTTGTTGACAAAAAAAACTAATGCTAAGCTATCTATGGTCTACCTAGATTTATGTTCTAGAATGACTACTTTGTTTAGAAATTATCGACATTGGGTACACTATCGGAATTGGGTGCTCCTACCCAGGCTCCTACCTTACATGTGAGACTTGTGTAAGGTAGGTCATAGATCTAAAATCATAGATCTAACCGTAGATCTAACCGTAGATCTGAAATCATAGATCTAACCGTAGATCTAACCGTAGATCTGAAATCATAGATCTAACCGTATTGATAGAATCTAAAATTCATAATGTACAACTTTTTTTCATACATTAAGTTCAAAATATCCCTCTTAGTTGCATTTTATAATGCATCTTTGCAAAAGTGCCGAATTTGGAGAGTGCTCAAGGCATTTAAGGGTGAAGGTCATTCCGGACCACTCGGTTCATGAAAACAATTTCAAAACCAATATTTCCAACCCCAAAAAACATTAATTCAGGTTTAAAATATCCAACAACATAAGACAGTTCTACTGTAACATTCAAGTCATTGGAACACGGATTGGTATGGCACCGGCTCCATTCCCTAGACAGCCGTTCCTCAACTGAAAACTCAGCCATTTTAACGAATATGGGGCCACCTCAAAAGATTTTTCTTTTTCTTTCTCTTAAATTCTTTTTGGAAACTGGGGTTTGTTTCATAGCATTCTTTAGCAGCCCCATTGTTCATCCTTGGAAATCAACATCACAAGCAAAAATTGTTTTAGAAATCATAATCTTCTAAAGAATCAAAGCCATCTTTAACAGCTCAACAAACTTCTGTTTTTTAAATAGTTTCCATATGTTCCACATCATCAATTCCATGTTTGAATGTTAATTCTCTGCACAAGCAAAAGGGTGTGCTACAGTACTGTCTAAAGAATGTTATGTTGGGTGGGGAGATATTTGAGGGAGAGAGTCATGAAAAGGTGCCGAAAGGGGATCAAGTAAGTTAGTGAGGTGCAGTTCAGGAGCTGGGAAGGCCTCCTCGGAGCTTCTATGCCTGCCACGTCACCTGATACCCGCCCTGAAACCCGCCTGAAACCCGGGGGAAGTCTCCATCGACATAATGAAAAGTGGGTTGTGGCCCATTCAAAGATCCGGAGCAAAATCTTGAAATCAACACCGCAAAACCTCCCTTTTGCAAGTGGACAAAATTCACCAATATATAAAGTAACAAAGAAAATTTGCATGAATGGGAGAAAAAATAAAGGTAAAAATTTGTGATGGAGAATTAGATTAGTTGAAGGAAATTTGATCTACTAGATGGGTCACTTTGAACAATTCAAATTTCAACTGTCACTATGTGGCTTCATGTGATTAGTAAATGTGGCTTGCATTTAAATTCTTTTTTTAAACATGGATGATTGTACATTTTGAGGGGTCCACATCACCCGTAAACCAATAACAATATGACATGTGGCACTTCTGAAAAAAACTGATTGGTTTTTCTTGAAACAGACCACAACGTAGAGTATACGACCAATCAATGTTTTTTCTTGCTGACTGATCAGTACCGTACCAAAGCCGTTTTGATGATTGATAGAGCCCCAAAAGTCTACAAAAACAGGATGACATGCATTTGTAATGCTTTAAATGTTCGAACATGATCTGCTGTGAAGGATGCTATCAGGTTGTCGGACACTTAGAATAATAACCATAATAATAACCATAATAATAACGTTGGCCTAAGGAGATCATTGTGAACAAAGAGTTTGTTGGGGGTAGCTCGTCTATCTATGCCTCAGGGGCATGATAGCGAGGTTTACTCTTGGTGCCTCCTCTTACAGATAGACTTTGTAGCTGGGACTTTATAACTAGGACTCTATAGTCAGTAGTCGATGAAAAAGTGGCCATTGGTAGTTTCAATGTTTGTTTAATGGTATGTAATTTTCTTCTTTCATAACATTGAGTAGCGTTCACTTTTTCGGACACTTAGAAAATGAATTGCAAGGACAGGGGACAAGCATATATGTAGGACCTTGATCAACTTGGTACAGTACACCCATTATCTAATTTAGTCCGACTCGGACTAATAACAAAAGTTTGGACTAATTTTGGAATTAGAAGAAAGTCCGAGTCGGAATAATTGAGATAACTCGTAGTCATTCTAGTAATGTAGGTATAGTGTGGCCTATACTAAAAAATATTATCCAAATTAGTATGAATTTACTATGCCAAATATCAATAAAATATGGATAAAATATTCTAAAATTACTGTTTTAGTTGTTTGAAAAATAGTATATTATAATGTAAATAAAATAATAATATTTTATTATTATATCCTTATAATTGATTTGGATAGTACTACAAGAATTAGTCCAAGGATTTGTACTTATTGTTGGTCTGAGGCTAAATACAATAATCGATGTAGCTAGCTTTGTACACCCAAAGGATGCATGATTACATGATTAATTAATTTCCTAATGTATGATCGCTAGATTGCTAAAGAGTGTAGAGGATTAATTTTATCACATGGAAACTTCATCATTAACTCCCTAAGTGTTTAAAACGCTCAATATAGCCATATGCCTCACTGAATTTGCAACCGTGGCATTTTATCATTTTACCTCGGTATTTTTATTGCAATGCATTATTTGAAGCTTTTGTTCTATAGTACAAGATCAATAGTGTCAATCGTGTCAAATTGAATTTATTTTCACACAAACAAATAATTTGTAGTAGGAGGTCCAATTTTCCTACACTTTAGAAAATTCACAAACTTAGATACGTAGGGGTAAATGGAGGTTACTTGTTTAGAGAGAGTAGGTCATTTGTGCAACTTGTTAGTATTTGAATTTCAAACCAATCACTTGTCTTCAAGTGCACGAATGCAAAAATAATCTTCATCATTTATAATTATCCAATCTACTAATTGTAAAATAAAATTTAAAAAATAGGTAGTATTTGCTAGAATTGTACCACCAAGGCGAACCTGCACCCATGCTAGTATCAAAGGAGGAAATCAAAAAAAAAGTTTTCCCCTATTTTTGGACATGGTGGGTCTTCCTGGACTAATATGGGTCCATAGACCCCAATAATAGAATTAAATTTTCCAAAAAAGCACCTAGACCCCCGAAAATGAGAAAACCAATGGGTGTAGCACTAGTAGAAATCTTCTCTAATGTAACAGGTCTTTAATGACTAAATGCCTGTAACAACATGTCCATAATGACTCAAACCCAAACAGTAGAATTCATTTTTCGACTCAACTGTATGTACAGGGTGGACCAAGACTCATGCTATGTGAATTAAGCCAACCACATCTAAGTTCAACTTTATTGTAAAATCAATTCCAACATATTTTTGCCCAAAATATACATCTTTGAAACATAATACCTAAAACCACAAGACAACAACACGTGGTCTACGGGTAGGCAACGCCACCAATTGGTCGAGCATGGAAGTGAGTTGGCTCAAAAGTATTGGTGGAATCCGGCTTCGTGGACCGACCTAAGGAAGCATAGAAGCTTGCTCTTTTAGTCATGCCTCATGTTCGTATACGACGACTATGGACCGTACCTTATTTCACCAAAATGTTCTGACACTAGATGAGTGGAAAAGTATTGTCTGTAAACTTACGTGTCCTGCCTACTTCTGTGATAACTCCATCCAAGCACCCCACCACCGGTGATTTTTTTGTTTCATGTTTTTTCAGGCCGTGCAAGTTGCTGCCATCTTCAGTGCCATAACATTCAGTAGCATGCACTCTCTACAGTAGATGGTGTGGAATATTCCACACCCAACAGTACTTCATCAGTAGCTAAGTGGACAGGTGGAGGTTCAAGGTGATGAGCAAAGTGCATGAAGGAAAGGCAATGGGCATGAAGGCTACTGAATGTTATGGCAAGATGTAAACATGGATGAACTATGATGTATTCATCCAAAATATAGCAATATATTACTCTTCCATTACACCCTTTTCCACAATTTTGGCATTATTTTTCATGACAATTTAGCAATAAATTGTTCAAAAAAACACTCTCCCATTACCAAAATTTCTAAGTTACTGATGGCGTGGTGGAGATAAGTTACTATTCCCGGACATTAGAGTCAACAGGTTATGTCGAATAAATTTTTTTTCCCAAATGATACAAATGTGCTATATAAGATTCTGTAAATATTTTCTAAGATTCTCATTATCACCATAGATTTTTTATTTTTGAAAAATATAATTTCCTAAAGATTTGGGCTTCTCTTTTTATAATTATTTTTTGCCAACCCTGACGGCCATACGGTAGTTGGCACACAAAGGTTGCTTTAACCCCTAAAGGACCATTAGCATCCTAGAAGTTGGAGCATTTTAGAGAGAGTTGTCAAGAATGATTGACGTCATTGCAAAAATATGTATTTTGATTAGAAATTTTGCTTTGCATTGTGGACTCATTGATTGAGTCTAGGAAATTTTACGGGATTGTACTATATGGATTAAAACATTATAGTGTTTGATTGACAACATGTTGTACAAAGAATCCGCCTTTTGTAGGCAGTCATGTGGTTGGCGATTTTACAAAATTTGGTATTTCATGATATGATGCTAAAAATTGGCACGCATGCTACTACCCTTTGTAGAAATGACTGGTTGCAAAATCACCCTTAGCATGTTATTCCTAGTCGATGTTTCAAGTTATTTGCTACATTATCATGTACCACACTACTTGCTACATACATTAGAATGCATCATAACCTGCTACATTTGATTAGGAAGCATCATTATCAGCCACATGACTTGCTACATTCATGGTCGATGTTTCATGTTTTTTAGTGAAAAAAACCCTCATTTCAATAATTCTATGCATGCCATACAAAATTGAAAAAACATTGAGGACATAATATATCTTCACGGTCTTTTAGAGGTTGATTTGCTGCCCATGCTCATTTGAAAAGTTTGAGGCTGCCCACTATTGATTAGACAGACATTGTTTGTATTGGAAATTGAGATTTGGGGGCTTCATGCTCCTAAGTTTTAGGGTTAAGGGTTTGGAATATCTATTAAAAAAAACTTATATGGGTTTACTGGTATTGTTTCTTCAGAGAATGATGATGAATTTGTTTATAGTCATAAGAGTTTTCCGCAAATTCATCTCGTTTAACCCCTAAGCGTCCCGGCGTCCATATTATGGACGTTTTTGGAGGTACAGTCACCTTCGAAGAGCTGTAACTTTTGCAAAACGTGTCCGATTTTGCTGAAATTTTGAAACAACTCCCCGCACGATGTATGGAATGTGTGGTAAAAATTTCAGATCAATCCGAGATGAATTGAATTTTTGGTGATCATTTGAAAGTAGGTATGTTTTTTTTTTGGACAGTTCTGTGAATTTTGATGGCAGTAACTTCGGGAGCTTGTATCTCCTTCATCCCAAGTCCGTTTTCAATAAAACTTGTTGGGTTGAATTCCCCTTGAAGTCTAGTTATCATGGTAAACTTTTCAGGTCAATCCATGTTGTTATGAATGTTTGGGAGTCATTTTAGTGCACGGGTCTAGTTTGGACACTTTTTGCTTTTTGGTTCAAATGGGCCACTTTTCGGGCTACTTTTTGACATTGCAAGGCCATTTTAGGGCACATTAAATTTTTTTCATGAGGCTTTTTTGGTACTAATGTGTTTATATGATGATTTTGAACAACTTTATAGTTCAACGTTTTTTCATTTGAGTAATTTTGAAAACGAATTTCACCTCTAACTGTGTTGCTAGGAAAATTTCAGCATCCTTTTTTAGCACTAAAACACTATGATCTTTCAATCTATATGGCCAAATAACCCCAAAATTGATCCACATGATCTACAACATGTATGTTACAAGATTGTACGGTTGAGATTTCTATACCTCACTTACATTTAGACCTATAACACATCAAAAGCGATGGATGATTTTAAGCCCAAAAAAGCTAGGGACCTTTAGGGGATAACATAAGCAGTTTGCCAAAAAAGAGGGAATACGAAAACTCATCTCCTTTAATTGCAGGGGACAAAATATTAGGTGAGTGGACTATGTTATGCATGTTGCAAGCTCTGCAGAGCCAGCAACAAGCTTATTACAGCTTGTTGCGGGCTCAGCAGGGCCTGCAGCCGGCAGGGCTGGGCCTACCGCCGGCTTTGTCCCGCCTACTGCAGCCAGCCAGCAACAGGTTGAGTTGGGCCCGCCGCAGGCTCCGCCCAACCCACTGCCGACTCTGGGTCGGCAACCAGCTGGGCCGAACCCACTGCCTGCAGCAAGCCGAGCCGGGCCCGCCGCGGGCTCCGCCTCGCTCGCTGTCAGCCTAGGCACGCTTTAAAAGTGAGGTTGGAAAAATATAAGGCACCGTTTTTGGTCCCTCCAAACTTCAAACTTCTAGTTTTTTTCAGGCAACTGATACATCTACTTTTATTGGGAACTGAACCTCTCTTTTGAAAACTATGGTCCAGTCACCCTACTTGGGACCACTTTGCGGATAACTCTATAGAGCTAAATTCAAGGAGCCCAAATTGGACCTCGTGTATTTTTAAGAAGTTTTGAGGAGGTACTAGTATGAATATTTCCTTTTATTCAAATTTATTGTTTGTTGATTGACACATACAATATTCTTTGTTGAATCTAGTAATCAAAAATTTAGTCCCAACTCTATTGTATCTTTTACGATATGATTATTTGAATTTTTTATTTTAAAACCATGGAATCTTGCTTTACCTGTAACACTCAATTTTGACACTATAAATAAGATAAAAATTCAACTTTATATTGTTAGTAAATAAAGCCATGTGTCTACTACAAATCATGAACTTTTCCTATTTTTTTGTGAAAATTTGAAATTACTATGATTTTTTGAAGTGATTGTAAAAAAAATCCATATTAGTTACAAAAAGTACTCCAAACTTCCGATTTTCTTACCCAACATGTAAATTACAACAAAGAATAGTACAGTAAATGAATATCATCTATGTATCTGAATTTAGAATAATTCCTTGTTCCACGGTAATACCCACCGAACTTGTAACTCCAATAAAACACTCAATTTTCATATTTTTCCCAAAATTCAAAACAGAGTAGAAATTAGGCTTAGTAAGCTTCAATTTTTTAGTTCAACTCAAAGGCAATAGAACTCATTTTCATGCCCTAAATTTAGTTTAGGCAAGAAAAAACATAAAAATCCAAAATGCACTACATGGTAAATTGTTTTTACTACTCTTTCTATAGTTGAGACCATGTAAAATCCCAAAATAGCTCAAATGACCTTAAATTAACTTGAAGAAGTGGCATGACCAACGAAGAGCCCTCACAAAAAGAACTGAATGAAAAATCCTTCATCTACTATGTGATACTTTAATTCACTTTGGATAAGTTTCATCCATATGGCAATATATGGCTGCAATGACATTCAAAGGTTAACTTCTATGTGAGCCTACATCCAATGGACAAATAATGAACCTTTTTTTGAAAGCTAACTGATAGAGCTATATGAAATGAATGAAGTTCATACAAGTATGTTGAAAAACAAACTTTTGTTTACTCTTCACATCATAAATTTAGAAAATCATATTTTTACAATGTTTTACGTATGTTGTTGAGATGCGTAGGGGTGATTACGTTCGACATGCGTTTTACATATGTTTATTGTAAAAAAAACGTATGAAAGACATATTACAAACATGTAAATTTTATCATGATGTGTTTTTTCATGTTTGTAATATGTCCTTTGTACATTATTTTTACGATAAACATATGTAAAACCTATGTCAAACGTAGTCACCCCTGTTCATCTCAACAACATACATAAAACATTGCAAAAACATGACTTCCTAAGTTTGTGATGGCAACAATGTGATTCGCTTGGTCACTTGATACGTCATAATTTATGTGTAGAGTTGTAAATTAATTCATAATGAGATAGTAAGAAAAAGAAAATCTTGCGAAAATGAAGATCTCTTGTAAGAAATGTCAAAAAAAAATTATGCCAAACTTGACTTTGCACGCGCCTACATCCATATAAGTTAAATTTTGGACGCGTCTACGTCCATATAAAAGACAATGAACAAATTGTAAGCCTTCTCTTGACTACATCCCGTACAATTTTTCATCCATCCAAATTTTCCTTGGTTCTCCTGCTAGTTCACTACACTGAATGCCATATTCAGTGTCCAGGACACTATTTCTCAAATCCGGACACTATTTAATTTTAGGAAGATATACTGTCCTCGTAACAAAAAAAAATGAATGTATTGATTGTTCATGAATAGTCCACATGGTCGGGGCTCTTGGCTTGGGGGAGCGGTTGGGAACTCTCTTCTAGCATTGGGGAGCTCACGAGTTCCACGCCCTGTAGTGGCGCAGGGTCTTGCTTTAGATTATTCTCCAACTCACCATAGACTAGTTTTGCCGTCTTTTTTAACTAAAAACGAGTTGAAGGTGAGTATGAGGTGAATTTCCACTTTGAGACACTCTTTCCGGTTAACTCTATTGTTCCAATGACATATGGCAACTTTATAATAAATATGGCATGCCACCTCATGTCACTCTCATTACTTGGAAAGAACATGGCACTCTCAATGAAAGTGAGAATAACAAGTGGCAAACTCCTATGACACTATTTCTCTTCACCTTTGAACAAATTGCGGTAGAAGACACCAATTATCTCTAAACACTAAATACTCCATTTAGTGTACCATTTGTACAATATGGATCTTTAAAATAAGATATTGTGATTTCTTTTAATGATAAAATTAATTTATGTCAAGTTTCATTATTAGTTCAAAAGGTGAGACCTTAACAATGATTTTCCAAAATAAGTAGAATCAAATAATGGAAATTATACCATCTCATAGTGCATGTTATTTTACATTTGTTATAAATTTTTGTTAATAAAAATTTGTTAATTGGGGATTTTTTAAATGAATTTCAAAAGAAAACCTTGCAAAATAAATTTAAAAATATTAATAAAAAAATATGATTGTGATCTAACTATACAAATGTGATCTACAAATTGAGATTTACAACTTTCTTTTTATATATCAACTCCATTTTTGTGATTCATCGAACAATTTATAACACATTGATGTTGGATCGGGACGTTAAAGGGTTAAAAGCCCCCCTAAGCTCTCATAGAGGTCATTCATGAGAAAAGTAACAATATTAATTTGATGTCCTCAATGTAAAGAATGGGGTTATTCAATGAAGGTTGAAATATTTTTCAAAACTAAAACACATTTTCACACAATAAAGATTTTGTGCTTTTACATGGCCCACATTCTTTACAAATATCATGGCCGACAATAATTCCGGCCATAGAAGAGTGCAGTGATATGAAATTACTATGACCCCAAAATTGTGAGAAATTTGAGCCCGGAAAATATAGGACCCGGAAAAGGCGGGCATGGCAAATTGGGGGGGGGTCCAGGTAGGCACGCGGAAAATGCGGGAGCGAAATTCCAGAGGGCTCCACGTAGCCTCGCCAAAATTAGTGGTTTCATACTGGTTCTGCGATGAGCGATGAGGGTTCTGTTTCTGCGTTCCAGCGACGGTGTGGAAGCGAGGGTTTTGTTTCTGCGTTCCAGAGATGAGGGTTTTGTCAATGAGCGATGAGCGATACTGTGAGGTTTTTGTGAGCGATGAGCAATACTGGTTCTGTGATTTTGACGATGAGCGATGAGCGATACTACTTCTTTGAGGCTTATGTTCTGAGTTTTAAGTGAGAGACAGTGTGGAAGCGAGTTCCGAATTGACGAGTGGAAGCGATACTGCGATACCGTGAGCGATACTTGGAGGCTGTGATTATTGTAAGGCTGCGATACTTTAAGCTTGTGAGCGTACTGTGAGGGATTACTGTGGAAGCGATGCTGCGATTACTGTGATTACCGTGAGCGATACTGTGAGGGTAAAGATCGATGACCGATGAGACATTGAGGGTGAAGATTTGAGAAGGTGAGAACTGAATATAGAAGAGGTTATGTTCATTTCGACGCGTTTCTTAAATAAATCCCACTTACTTGTAATTAACATTTGCGACGCATTTTCTGAGATTTCCACACGCTTTTCTGTGAGTTCATTGAACATTCGAGGAGATGCTGACAATCGATGTTGTCTCTCTCTCATCAGGTCTTTTTGGAGACACATACAAGTGACGATGTGTTATTAAGAGAAGTTTGCAGCTCATTTCAAGCAGCATTGGATCTTACGGACAGGTAAACATAATGATCTTACTTCCAACTTCGCATGTTCTGCATTGTGCAAGGTGTTTGTAGCAGATTCTTGTATTCAACTCCTCACTGCGTGTGAAATATGGCGACGAGCGAATGTATGTCTGATTGCGTCGTCCTTCTATGTGACTTGTGGTTGGCAGATTCACGGGGACTACAGCGAGAAAGTTGGTGCCAAGATTGAATGGCATGTTGGAGATGATGCAGAGGTTGTACCTGCGGAGCCTGTTCTCGGAGCCTAAGTAGTGTTTGATATAGCATTTCAGGATGCTCCTTGTGGTTATCAATCGAATTTTGGAGTGAATTTTGGGAATTCTTGTGCATTTTGGAGTATTTCGGTGTTTTTTTTTAGTTTTTGAGTATTTTCCGAATTTTTTTGGTATTTTTTTAATATTGACTTAAATTTTATTTTTGACACGTGGCACCCCCAGAAGGGGGTCCATGTGGCACCAAATTAATTTAGGAGGAGAAAATTTAAATATGAATGGCTCAATGTGAGAAAATTGCACACCGTGACACTATGACCCCAAAATTACAATTGACCCCAAAATTACAATTGTTACATCTGAACATTTGTTAAAAGATTCTGAAATAATCTTCTAAATTGTAAAAGCCATTTGTTGAAACTTAAATTTAGTGCAAAAATAATTATTTTCATTCAACAAGCAACATAATTATAAACATCAAAATCAAACATGAAATAACAAGTTCTGAAATAGACGAGTATATAAACAAACCAAACAAAACATTGCATAAAGAGCTCCTAAAAAAAAATGAAGGAATGAACAATACATGATTCATATATTCAAATCAAAATAATGTCAAAATAAAATCAATTCTAAAAAAATTAAAATTAAAAAAAATCACAAATATCGATCATTCTTTACAACTCTATGAAAATGGCTGTGGACCAAAAATCCACCAATTTTTTAATTTATTTTATTTTGTCTTGAAATGCATGTTTTTGTGATGTTGGGAAAACATCTCCTCCAAATTTCACTCCAAATCCCAAATTATGGATACTCAATAATAATCAGACACTTTAAATTACATATGTGGCAGTTTCATAATACAATATTTATACCACCCAAAAAAAAAATCGATTAGTTTTTAAAATTAGAATTTCTTTCTTTTATGAATTTCACCTACTAGAAGCTGATCTCAACATTGAGGTGTTTCACTTTGACAAATTCCCTTAACCCCTAAATGCCTAGAGCCCTCTCCAGATTGAGCAGTTTTGCAAAGATGCATTATAAAATACAGCCAAGCGGGATATTTTGAACTTGATGTATGAATAAAAGTTGAACACTATGAATTTTAGATTCTATCCATGCGGTTAGATCCATGATTGCTATCACCAATATTTTTGTATAAAATTTGAAACTCAAAATTCAAAATTCTTTTGTAATTCGATTACGAATAGGATATTGACAATTTGTAAATGAAATTTGTTGTGATTGGTTGAAATGTAATACTCTAAGTGTAGTGATTTTTGGAGATTTTTTGGTTGCTTAATTTTATGAGTTGAATTTTTCCAAAGCACTTTTACATTGAAATCTTCAAAATTTTGGGTGAATCACTACACCATGAAATGAGGCATAAAAATTTCACAAATCATCCCCTTTCTAAATGGATCACACATTCATGAAGCTAACTTCGCATAGAATCTAGAGTAAAAAATCCACACTGCGAAAGGTGTATGACGGATGAGAAAACATGGATGAAATCTGTACATCATCCAAAAAATGGATGCTCAGGCAGTTAGGGGTTAAGTGGAGTTTTGATCATATGCACATAATTCCAATTGCATTGGAAAGAAGGCTCATTTATTTATCACATCGTTTTTTTAATTTTGAAAATAGATTGTTTTTTTGGGCATGGGCAACACGGGAAGATGGACAACGATCAAGAAATGGTCTTTTGGGAGCCTAAGGGTTAATGGAATCGATGTTTCTGATAGCCTATTCAAAACCACTGAAAAAAAAACACGATGTCTAATTTGGGCTTCTATTAATTCTATTTATTTTTATTTTTATTTTGAGTAGACTTTATTCTATTAATTTTTATTTTTATTTTGACCAACACATGCAATGTTCTTCACTGATTTTGGTGGTATAAAATTAGGTCCAATCTGAATTCTATTGTCACAATATAATCAATTGAATTGGTCATGAAATTTCTGGTCCTTTAGAGGTTAATGCGATGAAATTTTGCCTGTACGAGTGAAGATGCTCACGTACTGTGAATAATGTGGATGCCATTTTTTGGGTGAATGTCGGTTTTTTTGGATGTTTCATCGTGGATTCATAGATGTCATGTCGTTTTTTTGGGTAGATGTCCCATCATGAATTCATTGTTGAAAGACTTGGTCACTTTGATAGGTGTGAACATGGTCGTGGCACAATCACGGTGGTTTAAATCTAGAGGGACCACCTTTCATTACTTGCATGGTGTACTACTACACTGAAATCACCATATTATGTGGGTGGGTGAATGGCGTGGATACATTCATCCATTTAGACAAATTCTCATCCATTTGAACAAATATTCATTAGATTTGGATGAATTTTACCACAATAGTTTGGAAAAATAATTATTGATAAAGCCTCTTGTAAATACATGGGCCACAGTATATGGTGATTTCAGGGTACTCTGACAGTGAAAAAAACACCCTGGTTGTGACAATTGCATACTAAAGTACTTGACTACAAGTCATGCAACCCAAGTGAGCGCCTTTCTGAAGCCTCAGCCGCATATTCGTCTAGTCATCTCATGCCCCGTGGCAATCCCGATGATCGTGCGTGGGAGGTCATTACGGTAAAAGGAGATGTTTACTGTGATGACAAGTTTTCTTTACGAGGGGTAAAATTTAAAAGGCACACATAACTCACCTCACACTTTGTTTCTTCATCAAGCAAAGTCATCACAGTAAAATTTTGCTCTCCACGTATCAATGAAAATGAAAGCGAGGACAGTATAACTGCGAGGCTCTGTCCCAACCTTGTTGTGAATTTTTAAACAAGTTTTATTTTTTATTTGTTTATTGTTAGAGTAATATAAATGTGTAAATAATATATATATACTACAAGGAGTATAAGATAATATATGTTCTATTGAGATAGCACATTGCTTACAAAATTATTGTTTTCTTAACTAAGGGTAGTGTTGTGTGAGAAGGTATAATTTGAATCATTTGTAAGTGGGTAGTGTGAAAAGGGTGTTCAATAGGAAGTGAACTTTGAAAGAGTGGAAATTGTCAAGTAGTGTTTGTCCCTAGGACAAAGATAACAAAATCATGCATTTCAAGAAAGTCATGAATTAACCCAGAGTAAGGCTTGCTTAGGATTTGGGTAAGCATAGACGGTTAGGTGAAGTGTGGAGTTCGGTTTCGCAATGCTATATGATGAAGAAGCCTGAATTGAGACTCAATCATGTCTTTTGTAGTAGTTTTGAGTAGGTCTTATATGGACTTTCTTTTGTTTATTATTATTTTTTTAACCAACACATGCAAGGTTCTTCACTCATTCTAATGATTTAAAGTTTGGTCACATTCGAATTATACATTTTTACAATACGATTGATTGAATATTTCATATGTCTTGATTAGGGAATTCACACAATGTGGCAAGAATTGGACATGATTTTCGGGACACTATTCCATGCAATTATTGTGGAAAAAAATATTTCTTTATAAAAATATAAAAAAGCATTTTTATTTATAAGATTGAAGGTGAAAGCACAAAAAAGTCTACCACCTCTCATCCCTTTGATGAGTCAATAATGCAAGGTTCAAAAATACATTATAAATTTGAATTTTGTAAAAAAATATTAACAATAAAATAAAACATTTGTTGTTTTATAAAGTCTACTAAAAAAAATTTGAAAAAATGATCCTCAATAAGTAGTTAAATTTTTTTATTGACATGGAAGTGGTCAAAATTGAAAATGTAGTTACGTACCAATGAACAAAGTTGGTGTCTAACAAGCAAAAAGCATATCAAAACACATTTTTTTCTTCTTTTTTTTTGAACGAGGACCTTATCTTTGTCACTATCTCAAAGTTCATTAAAATTATATTCATGTTGATTGTATTTAAGGCCATTAATTTTGCAACCGAGATTTGATTTTGGCATTCATTTTCAAACACTACTTTTTGTAAACTTTTTGAAGATTTTGTTCTAAAATTTGGATTCAAGTACCTGTAAGAATTTTAGAGGGCTTCATGAAATCAAAACCAAAATATAATATATTTTTATATAAATTTATGGCCTTTGACCAAAAAATTCATGCTTTCAGTATAACAGACTAACTTTTTGGTACAGTTTTTTGTGCTTTCACCATGAATTGATGTGTAATTTTGTACTTTTAACCCTTAAACGTCAAAGCAAGCCCCATGGGCTTGTTATAAAGGAATAATTGAGGAAAAAAGTAGTTTTTCTCAACCAAATCAAGAGAGAATTGGTGCATTGGAAAGCTACTGAAAAAGCGATTTAGATTCTTGATTTGCGCCTCATTTGGGAGCTTGTGGAATCATCCACAAGCAATGGAAGTAGTCGGAGTGAACAGGAGTTGAAGTTGGGCAGTACACGTCGTTTTTGAAAAAGTGCTGCAGCAGTGGATGGCCAGCAGAGCCGCTTTTCTGTTTTTTTTTTTTTTTTTTTTTTTCTCCAAAAATATTTAGATACCTTTTGGGTTGCCCCGCCCAGGCCCTCTTGACGTTTAAGGGTTAAATCACAAAAATGGATCAGTACAAAGTCAAGTATGTTTTAGTCCTTAACCCGTAAAGGACCAGGAGAACACATTGTGTCCAAGAATAATTTCATTACTTTAGGAACTTAGTTGGATTCCATAATTTTGAATCAATGTTAATTAGAGAATTGTAAATGTCCGTAACACGAACATAAAAATCCTTCAAGATGTGCAATTATGTTGATCGATCCGTCGGGAAGAAAACTAAAATGTCAACGCAAGTGAATTTGGAACATGGTAGTAAGGGAGGTTGATGACTGAAAAGGGCGTTTTCACACTAGGGCGACATATTTGTCAAAAAAAAAATATACAATATGTAAGACATTTGCCATTACGATGTCATTAACACTATATAATAATTACAAAAAATGCTTAAATATATTTTAAACGGAATCTTTTTGAAATCTTCAGAATCTTTGGAGTATTTTCTATATATTTTATATCATTTTGGAATATTCCATAAATCTTTTTGACATCTTTACACATTTTATGCAATGTAACAATTAATGACAATCACAAACACTGGCTCACTGAGTCACCAACAAGTCTACAATGTTCTTTAGCCCATGCTAGACGACACCCCTGTACACTCTAGCAACACTGTAGAGAACTACTAATAAAATAGTCCAACTATCCAACCCTCCTTGCTTGGACCAAGTTAAGTTAGAGAACAATGTCTATGATTCCTCAATTCCCCTTGACAGATGCTTGAGATTTGGACGTTGAACAGTGGGCCTGGTAAGAACGTTATGTCACTTCGTCCAAGCATAAATCTTTTGAAATCAATCATTGTTGTTGTATTTAGTTTTAGAACACCATTTTTTTGTGAGCACCTAAATATAATACTTTTCTGTATGCTCCTAAAATTTCAAACACTAATCATGGTTCTAGAATTTATGAGAATGTTTGCAGTGAATGATCTATTGATTTTGCTCAAAAAATTCATAAAAAAAATTCATGATCAAACCTTATAATCGTGTAATATATATGATAGATTGTCCCAAAAATTGATATACAATCTGACAACTAAGTTCTCTTTGAGCTTCAAAGGTGAAGTTTTCTACATGAACACCAATTGAGAGATACAACTACGTTTTTGAAAGCATCACGAGAATTGATAAAAAATTTAGGGATGAGCATGGTCCTTTAGGGGTTCATACATTAAAACTTTTGTTACAAGTAAAAAGTTACACTAAAATGTAAATTTACACATAATGAAAATTTTATTGTAGCCCACACTAATTGCACGAAAAAGGGTGTTTTCACGGTAGGGCATCCAAAATGTGTAGTGTGACATTGCATAACAAGCCAAATGTGGCGGTAAACATTTTCTATTGGTCATTGAAATTAGTTTTCACAAAAAGCTAACCATTGTGAAAAGGTATTCTAGGATTGTATGTATATTAATAATTTAAAAAATAATATAAAGTAGTATTTGGACCAAAATGTAAGACATTGCATTCAATGACATTGTAGAATAAATAAATTATTGTCTAATTGATACGTTTCATTGAAGATATAGTGATGGCAATAATTTTCCTCAATTCCTATAATATAAAGGTATTGAATTCAAAAAAAGATTTCAAAAGATTAGGTGAGCAAGGTAGATATTAGAGGTTTATGATGGCAATTTTTGTTCTGTTACATTAAACGCCCCTTGAAATGGCGAGTTCCCAAAAAATTCTTGCAAGCTTAGTTGGCTAATTAAAACAAAGTCTGTGGTGTGGCTGGAATATGCATTTGACGTGGTTTGCTAGCGGATTATATGACATCAACAGGAATATTCCAAAAGATTTTGAGAATATTCATAATTTTTCCAAAATAATATAAAATATTCCAAAAATATTTTGTTTTTACTATTTTTTATGTTTTTGGTATTTTTCCTATTTATTGTATTACTTCAAATGCAACTGCTTTTCAAAATTAAAAACTTCTTTTTGTTGAGAATTATGACACCCTAGTGCGAAAACACCCCAAAGTGTAGTGAACTCCATAATTAGTTAAAAGAACCCAACATAGACTTACTTCATTAGTCTTTTAAATTGATTTTGTTTATGACATTATTGAATACATCAATTAGGGTTCCTTTCCTTTGCTCATAAAACAAAACCTCACAATAAAAACAAAACCTTTTATCTCTTGACACGCTCTTTCATTGCAACGTTCAACAAGCCATTATCAAAATTTTAAAAATCATAAATTCAATCTTTACCCAATTATCATCCCTCTATGCCCTTTGGGCTCCATATACAGTATACAACCACTATATATTCGCATGTACCATTTATCTCATACACTCAAATATGGTGAAACTACCGTGTATAAAGTGAAAAGTATATAGTGCCCCAAATGTAGAATAGTCCTTTTGAAGTTGATCCCTAAATGATCAAAAGTTCCTCAATAGATCATATCATAAAAAAACACAATTCATATGGAACCAAATTTTATATTAGTGGAACTCACCTAGAACATTGCATGTGTTGGTAATAATAAAAAATTAAAAAAATTAAGAAAACAAAAAGAAGTCCACATAGGAACTATTAAAAAAACAAAGCCCAATTCAAGCTTTTTAGTTCTTTAGGAGTTAAAGGTTAAAGACTATTGTACAAAAATATTCTTCTATGTCAAACGGAATCCTAGCCACTCTATTCAAAAATGTTACCATACCCAATTGTTACGATCAACACACTAGTAGAGACACCGCCTGCATACTAAACTACTCAAGGAAGTCACTCTATGTATTGTTAGGTACCACCTGCGATAATAGGGTATTTAAAAGTATCCTAAACAATAACAAAAATCTTACTATAATTAGTAAAATTTTCAAGAATGTTCTCACTATTATTATTGTAATAAATTTAGAGCATCTTATATTAACCCTTAAATGACAGAGGGGGTAAGGACAAAACTTAAATGTGTTATAAAATGTTACTTCTGCAACTTTGACGAAATTTGGTCCAAAAGAGAAAATGAGAAGCATGATGTTTAGTAATTATTCGTACGGTCAAACTTTCAAAAAATGTTTCAGACACTCATTTAATGAATTTAGAAGTATTTATTGATGAATATATTCACCAAAATTACAAAATTTATTTTTAGAATTTGAAAGTTGGTATGATTGGTTAAAACTAGACATTCTATTCTAAAAGAATTAAAAGTAGTTTTTTCAAAGGAGAGAACATCCTAGGTTCCCAAAATAGTAATTTTTATAACACTATGACAATATTGAGGTCTTTGTCTTTGAAAAATTCTCCTCGGTGGAATTTAACTTGGATTGACATGATTCAAATTGGGTTGGAAAGTAAACTTGATTCCTATTTGAAAGTATTTTTATTTTTAATAAAAACATTTGTTTCATCCTCGGCAGGCTGTTAAAAAAGGGGAGCAACCATAAAATGGTTGTTCAGTCACTTAGGGTTAATGTAATTCATTTATAAAAATTACCTTCAAAGATTTATTTGCACGCTATATTATTTGCACACCAATTGTAATTTTTTGAAAGTGACTTTCCCAAGGTAGACTAGTGAAAAGAGCCACAAGAAAACCCCATGTGATGAACTAGGTTTTTTTGGGCATGCTTCTCTAGTCTAGGGGGGCAATTCTTCTAATAGTGTCGGATCATACCGAATAATTTTAAAAAATTCCCCAAATGCTGTGGATATTTTCTAAGATTCTATCTTTCATCATAAAAAATATATATATATATATAGATTTATTTTTTATTTTTTATTTTTTATTTTTTATTTTTTATTTTTTATTTTTTTTATTTTTTTTATTTTTTTTTATTTTTTGAAAAAATAATTTCATATTCTCTTTTTATAACTTTGTTTTGCCTACTTACCCTGATGGCGGGGTACAGTATGTTGTAAGTGGTGAAATACGAACAATCTTGTCACGGCAGCAGGGATGTTGAGGGCATGCAGAAAAACGTTGTCGCCCCACTTTGTACATTCCTGTGAGAGATGGACACGTTGGGGTCGTCACAAAAATGATGCATTCATGCTTCTGGAAAAAAGACCCTCCACATCATGCAGACTTGCAACCACTTTGCATGTTGTTGTTTGTGGTCCCTGACTGAGGTAACTGTTCTCCAGAATAAGGAGTAATTGGCCATGCAAAATGACTTAGATTAGGAAAGCAGGTCATGCTCCTCCGATCCGTATCATGTTGGTGTGGTGGGAGGTCTGTTATTATTTGTCCTCAGTCTTTCCTCAGTCACCCTGGAACATGGACATGGCTCTGCCGCTGCCGTACGTCCTCCCTCGACAGCACTTCTTGCATGCTTACAA
Organism: Pohlia nutans; assembly: GCA_022496805.1. Lineage (NCBI taxonomy): Eukaryota > Viridiplantae > Streptophyta > Bryopsida > Bryales > Mniaceae > Pohlia > Pohlia nutans. The sequence goes on from CM040096.1 coordinate 27,351,765, forward strand.
CAGGCCCGCTCACAGGAGACCAAACAGCAACTGAAGTTTGTGTCCATGTACTCAAGTTCAAAATGTGTACTGTATACTCAAACCTCTCTAATGACACTGTCCTGTGAACTCTTTTATATCACACCTTTGGTAAGTACACTCAATCCTCTCTCATGACACCACTCAATCCTCTCTAATGACACTACACTCAATCCTCTCTAATGACACTACACTCAATCCTCTCTAATGACACTACACTCAATCCTCTCTAATGACACTACACTCAATCCTCTCTAATGACACTACACTCAATCCTCTCTAATGACACTACACTCAATCCTCTCTAATGACACTACACTCAATCCTCTCTAATGACACTACACTCAATCCTCTCTAATGACACTACACTCAATCCTCTCTAATGACACTACACTCAATCCTCTCTAATGACACTACACTCAATCCTCTCTAATGACACTACACTCAATCCTCTCTAATGACACTACACTCAATCCTCTCTAATGACACTACACTCAATCCTCTCTAATGACACTACACTCAATCCTCTCTAATGACACTACACTCAAACTTAACACCTTTGGTAAGTACACTCAATCCTCTCTAATGACACTACACTCAATCCTCTCTAAGGACACTACACTCAAACTTAACACCTTTGGTAAGTACACTCAATCCTCTCTAATGACACTACACTCAAGCTTAACACCTTTGGTAAGTACACTCAGTCCTCTCTAATGACACTACACTCAGACTTCGCACCTTTTTAAATAGACTCAATCCTCTCTACACTCAGATTTCACACCTTTGGTAAGTACACTCAAACCTTCTCTAATGACACTACCTTTGTAACTCTTTAATATCACACTTTTAGAAATCAACATCTATGAGTTTAGAAATCATGTAGAAAGTATCTAATCACTAACATACACAATAGCAAATATTCTATGTAGCTATTAAAATGTTATAATGGAGAGTGCGATAATAATAAGTTAAAAATGTATACAATACATTCAACCCTTTCTATGACACTACACTCAAAATTCTTTTATATCACACCTTTGGTAACCAATGTACAATTCCCGACAATAAATAAGGAAACCCCACAATTCACCATTCACTAAAATGCTTCTCAAATTCACTCTAATGGTTTGTCAATCACCAAATTATTCCCACAACATAGTGTATGTATGACACATTTTTGGGCTAAATTTTCTGCAAGGAAGATGATCGGAAGTTGCAATAATGTCAATTTACCAACTTTTGTGTCTAATGTAAAAACAAATGCATATCAATTACACGGAAGGTTCCAAGTATTCAAATTTTTAGTAGAAGGTAAAAGTTGCAGCAAGGAACAACATGGTATTATAAAGAAAATGGTATTCTTAGGTATTGTTGTGTCTAGATGCAATTCAAAATTAAAGAATTAAGGCCAAAATTTAGTTTAACTATGTGATAAAGTAATTGACCTATTTTTTTCACTTTTTTGTGACACAATGTTGTCGCAGTAAAGAACAATATGGTGTTACCAAAAAATGACAAAAATAGGTCAATTACGTTATTATATAATTGAACTAAAATTTAGCCTTAATTCTTTAATTTTAAATTGCATGTGGACACAAAAATACCTCATATTACTATTTCTTTTATAACACCATATTGCTCCTTACTATGACTTCTATCTTCTACAAAAAAAAATTGGATCCTTGGAACCGGTTGTGTAATGGATATGCATTTTTTTCACGTAAGACACAAAAGTTGGTAAATTGACATTGTTGCAATTTCCGGCCATCTTCTTTGCACCAAATTTAGCACAAAAATGCGTCATACATGTAATGTGGGAAAAATTTGATGATTGACAAACCATTGTAGTGAGATTGAGAAGCATTTTAGTGAATGGTGGATTGTGGGGTTTCCTTACTTATTTTCAGGCACTATGCTATACATAAGTACCAATAAGAACTTAGCATGTAGAAAGTGTTCAATCACTTGAATATACAATACCAAATATTCTCTGTATATATTGGAATGTGATGTTCTGAGAGTCAGTGACATAATAAGTTTAGATGTATGCAATTTTATGTTTTCTTGTGTAAAGTAGAAACTCCATTGTTTTGACTTTTAACTACTAAGGTGTATTTCTTATCACTCAAATGAAAATTTATTCATGGATTTAATTTATAAGTTTAAAAGAAGATTCCAAATTAGCCAAAATAACGTATTATTTGGATACCGTATGAATAAGTTAAGAAATTTTGAAGTTATGTTTACAAGGTAAGTAAAATCGTGAGCCACAGGCTTTTATTTAAATTGATTTTTTTTTTCATAATAATTAAATGTTGTAAATGTGATTGTCAAGGTAAATTTACATTTGTTGAGCCTATTTATAGTCTGCTCACACTTTGAGGCACTCATGTTTATAGAAAAACTACCTTGTTTTGATAATTTGTTAGGTATACATGTGAATGCATTTAAAAGTATATTTGCCTTTGAAGGTAGTGTTATTAGAGAGGGTTGAGTGTAAATTAAGCTTCAACTTTTGGGAAAACCAAGATGGTTTTCTTCAAGATTGAGTGCTTATTTGTTCAATTTAATATAGATTTGAGCAAGTTATTGATTGTCAAAATTATGCCATTTCAATTTGTGAGAGGTTGAAGGTAAAAATGAACAATCTTGGATATGTAGTAGAAAAGGGCCTAGAAAATGACTGTGATATACCTAAATGGCTATGGATGATTAATTGATGGATGAATGCACTATCCATACTTTGTCATGGTTAGTACCCAAACAATTGTTAAATTGTAGAGTTAGCAATCTCCATGTGATTGAGGATTGCACAACTCCGATGAATTGAGATGTAAAATTTAAAATGAAAATAATTTCAAGTAAATTTTTAGGATGTTAGTAGTGTTCCAATGACAGATGGCGACTTTACAATAAACATGGCATGCCACCTCATGTCACTCTCATGACCTAGAAGGACATGGCACACTCAATGAAAGTGGGAATGACAAGTGACAAACTCCTATGTATTGTAAGGACACCATTTCTCCTCACCTTTGAACAAATTGTGGAAAAAAACACCAATTCTCGTTGGACACTAATAGTTCATTTAGTGTAAATTTCCATTTGATGAGAATTAGGAAGTCACCTACACTATAAGACTAGGCTCATGTGAGATGAAAGCTACCTTTTTAGGTGTTTTCCTCTATGGTTCGGAAGAAGAGCCATCATTAAACCATCGTGATTTAATATTTGTGTTTTTCAAGTGTGTTTTTAATGCAATTGAGTTCTTTCGTTGTTTCTCCTTGTATTGGTTGATGTGAAGGTTTTAGTGTTGAATGATTAGAGGTTTATTACAGTGACTTACTATATATAGTGGTACATACGATTAAAAATTTAACATATTTTGGCATTTTTGAAGATGTGGAAGTTGAAGTTTATGTATTTCACCACATTTATTTGTTTAAATGGATGAAGATGAATTTTGAGATAGAACTTGATGTTATTGAAGGTAGTCAAGAAATTACTAATTGTGTATATAAAATTATCATCAAACCTCCACTTAAATTGGACATAGGACAAAACTCCACTTAAATCTTAAGAAGATGACACAGAGTGCAAGCAAAATCATTGCAAATTTAAGCCTTTATACTACTAATTTTAGACAAACTTCAAAGTGAAAAATCAAAATTATGTATCAAATAATGCCAAAGTTGGTAAAATAGAACACATTTCTAATAAACGTAACTAAAGTGATTTTATACAATCCAAATATACATCATAACCTTCTCAATTCTACAATTTATGTACGATGAAGCTTGCTTAAATGTACATTCATAAATAGCTTAAAGGTTGTTTGGATGGATTTTAAATTTTCTTCACTAAAGTTTATTACCAAGAAAAAGTCAATATTCACATAAATAGAAATTCAAATAGGGATGGTATAACCACAAGGTTGTATCTCAATCTTCTTTATACTTGTTGTAAATATTTGAACAATTTTTTTAATTGGTTTTTTTATTATTGGTGTAGTATGAATGTGTAGATAGTACATATACTATAAGGTAATATATCTTGTATTCTAGAATAGTACATTTCTAGTTTTCTTTCTAAACCCTTGAATGTCTAGAGGTTTTGGACAATACCTAAATGTATTATAAAATTAGGCTTTAAAAAAAAAATTGAATATCAACTCTAAAGAGTATATGTGAAACATCATTATTGGAAGACATTTGTACGGTTGAATTTGATATTAAATGCCTCGATATTTTTTAAATGAATTTACAATATTTTTTTTTGAAATTACAATTTTAACCCCTAAAGGGCCGGAACTATTTTGCTAAAAAAACATTACAATTTTTCCATTTCTAATCCTTGGGGCACAATTTCAAAGATAAACCTTTTTTCTACAATCCAACTATAGAAGCTCATCCTTTAATCCCTGAATGACAGAGGGGTAAAGGCAAAACCTAGATGTGTTATAAAATGTTACTTTTGCAACTTTGATGAAGTTTGGTCCAAAATAGAAATTGAGAAGCATGATGTTTAGTAATTATCCGTACAGTTAAACTTTCAAAAAAAAACTTAAACACTCATTTAATGAATTTAGAATCATTTACCATTTAATATTTACCAAAATTACAAAATTTTATATTTAGATTTTTGAAATTTGGTATGATTGATTAAAACTAAACATTCTATTCTAAAATTCAAAACAAAAGTTTTTTCAAAGGAGGGAACATCATTAGGTTCCAGAAATAGTAAATTTTAAAACACTAAGACAATATTGAGGTCTTTGTTTTTGAAAAATTCTCCTCGGTGGAGTTTAACTCGGATCGACATGATTCAAATTGGGTTGGAAATTAGACTTGATTTCCCTTTTGAAAATATTTTTTATTTTTTATAAAAGAAAATTTCATCTAGAGCATCGCGTAAAAAAAGGGCAACAACCATAAAATGGTCGTTCGGTCATTTAGGAGTTAAAACCAAAGGAATGTGCACAAAAAAGTTTACAATCTTTGACCATATAGATTAGATATATACATTTGAAGTGAGAATGTGTGAGAAAAACAAAACCTGCTCAAAATTTTCAACTTCGTATGTTTCTTCCTATTTTGAAAATGTTCCACTATGGAAACTTGTCCCTCTTCACTTTTACAATCTACACAATGTTAGTTATTTGTATACCAAATTTGAAAAGTAGGAGACTAATTTAACATATTGAAAACAATGGTGCAAGTGGAAGAGGTCCAAACCATTGCCAAACACATTTAATTTTATTGTGAACTTGGTTTTTTTAAATATCTCAATCCAAACAGTAAAGACAAAGAATCTTGTCTCTTTTTGAAGTAGGAAAAAAAAATTACAATGTTTTTCAAAATCTCTAGTTTTCATCTCTAAAAGAAGTTAATTTTTTCCCACCCTGCCCGACCACACTAGAAATTTTTGACTCCTCTTGGAATGAAATTTTTGAACTACGGAGAGTTTTTTTGTTAACCATCCCAAAAAATATCATGTCAGTTGCTTTTGCATCAAATGTTAGAGCTTTTGGAGTAGTTTAGCATTTTATTCAAGCTACCCAGTCTCGCAAAAAAACAGCTTCGAGCAACATAACTTTTCTGCCGATGTCGAGTGGGGAAAAAATATATACTCCTACAAAGCTCTTGAAAATTGTCACTTTCACTAAAATCTCAGAATAGTAGACTCAAAATTGACATCATGGGAATGTGCCTTTCTTTGTAAATGTCCTAGTTAAGACACTTGGTCCTTTAGGAATTAATACTCTCATCTTGTAATTTATTAAGATTGGTTGAAATCATTATGCTTCAATAGAGTTATCTGTAAAGTTTAGCAAAATTTTACTAGGAGAGGAAAGACGAGGCACAACTGCTTTTTTAAACTTCAAAGGCAACAAAAACAAGTTTTGCCTATGGATTTTTTCATACCAATCACTACACTTTGCATAGTTAAAGTGATTCAAACCCTGCACCTTCCAATGCTAAAGAAGATCTTCCAAACCACATGAGTTCCCAAATCACAATCTTACCGTGTCCCCATACCATACTCGAAATCACCCATACCTACGTGACTCAATCTTGTCAACAACGTTTAACGTAGCCAAAAGGCAAGTTGGATAGAGTGGTGTCCAATAATTAATTAAAGTACGGAAATTGAGTTGGGCACTTTCAATATTCTTGAAATCCTTGGGTTTTTTTTTTTTCAATTTTTTTTTGAATAAATAGTTTCATAGAATTTGAGCATTCTATTTTTAAAAATGTTTTTACCCAACGTCTTCACCTAGAACATTTAAGGAATAGAAACACAATGTAGGAGATAGGCCAATCGACCTTTACTGTACGAATGACTCAAATAGTGGTGAAGATGTTCACATAAGTTTTTATATGGTCCAATAGAGGTGTGTTAAGATTTCTTTGTGAACAATCAAAGGATAATTTTATAGGTTGAAATATTGCACATAATGCAAAAATGACTCAATGTTGTACATTATGCACTTTGGCCAATCATTCCAACACGTGCACTATATTCAATTTTTTTGTCGAAATGGAAGCTCACATGGAACTAATAGAAGAACCTCCTGTAGTAAATTCAATTGCGAATCTTCTTTTCCTAATCTAATTTCACTTACATGAAGGTAACTGCATAACTTCCTGAAAAAATCATGTTAATTTCTTTTGATAAAAACCGGCAAAAGCATCGCCACATATAAGAAACTGTATAGTCCAAAAAATAGTCCAAAAAATGATCGTTCAATTAGGGGTTAAGGGTTAACATTGTTTGAAAATATGTTTTGAACCACCCTAAACTGGCCAGTGTAAAAAGGGTGTTCTGTAGAAAGGGAGCTTTATAAAGGGTGTTCTGTAGAAAGGGAGCTTTATAGGAGTGTAAATCATCGAGTAATCTCTGTCTAAAGGGAGCCAATAAACCTAAATCATCCCAACCTAGCCAAAACCCTAAGATGTTAACGACTAGCCTTGACTATACTTACCGGTATTGAGTACGAGTAAAATCTATAAACATTGAAGATAGTGAACTGAAGTCATCCTATTGCAAGGGAGACACCATCAGTAGACTGTTTTTGGAAGGCAAAAACTGCCATCTCAACAACTTGACACACCCTACGTCAAAAAGAGCCATATGTCATCTTGTGATCGTTTAGAGTGACGTGGACCTCTTAACATCTGACGTGGAAATTCCATTTTCTGAATCTGACCCTCACATACAATAATACATTTGGACTTGGAACTCAAAAACCCTTCGCATGAAATCCTACTTCATGTTAATTTCATATTGAATCATTGATGGCTGAAATCTTGAAATCAAAGTGCTGTTCAAAACTCTTGAGTTAAAGAGTACTTCTAACAGGTCCCGAAACACAATCCTCCTCAGGATGTGCCCCTATTTATGACGGTCAAGTCCATTGGGAAGAAACACAGCTAACCACTCGCGCAAAAATTACAGCCAGATCTTCCTTGGTGGGCTGGCGGTCTAACGAATGAGCAAGACTTAACCCCCATGTGGCTGTCTGCATCAAATCTTAACCGAAATATCAAATGTAAAACAACCAGAGAAACGCGAATCAAATTCCACTGCACAAATGAGGATCAACCGAAATAAAATAGAAAGGAGAGGTTGTATACACCAGTTGTTTAATAATAATCAATACCTTCAGCTAACTAGAGCAAAAAAAAATCATATCATATCAACTGGAGGTTTCCCTGTGAAACTCCAACTTGGGGCCAATTTTGCACAGAAAGCCTTCAAATGAGGAAAACTTTGACCCTCGTGAATCTAATACACCAGACATCATATGATGATGAAATTCCCAAAACCCTTGCAAATAACATATACAGCCAGGACGCACTACGCAGCTTGCAAATACAGGCACCCGCAAATTCACATACTCGGCGACATTATGAACCCTAAAATAGCAGAACAGTTTCCATGCACAAAAAATAAATTTCGTCGACAGTATGAGAGAACGTCATTTCAAAGCTAGAAAATAACCTCATAATCCAGACTGCCACAAGAGAAAGGCTCTTAAGCAAACCGACAGTAGAATTGTGAAGAAACCCTAACCTTATTAACATACTCCTATAATCGGGTCAAGAATGTCAATGTCCAATAAACCATTGTTCTAGACAAATCCCTTAACTCACTTAACAACTATATTCCGAGTCGAAGACTAAATTCTTGAAACATGGAAAAAAGCAGCATGTGAGGTTTAGGCAGCATAAAAATCCTTCGAAAATTTCTTGAAACATGGAACCCTAGATTCTTGAAGACATCTTTCATCCCGGGGCAAGGCAAACAGAAACTTCCTGACTCGAGAGCATGAACTCAATCTAGAAAACATTAGAGAGTGCATCATCGAATGCAAAATATATCGCAGCAAGAATCGACCATTTAGATCACCTGAACAGAAAAAGACAAATCAAAGAATCGGCGCCCCCTGAAAGATGACACTAATATAACAAAACAGTGATGAATGACTTCAGAATGAGACGATACTATAAGCAAACTGAAAGTGATATTGTGAAGAAACCCTAACCCATTGAATGTCAATCCATCGTTCTAGACAAATCCCTCGATACACCATATTCTGAAACGCAACCTAAATTCTTGGAATATGCGACTTTTAAAGGTCAGAAGCTGGTAAATGAAAATCCCCTGACTCACTCCATCTAGGAAACATTCGAGAATTACTCATCGACTGCAAAATGTGCAAGTGTCGAAATAACAATTTAACAATAAATGACAGCGGTTGAGAAAAGACTACAGGCTGCTTGAAATTGCCAATAGCGATGTTCAGGTAAATGGAAATTTCCTGACCCACTCCATCTAGAAAACATTCGAGATGCATCATCGACTGCATCACCGACTGCAAAATGAGCAAGACTTATCGTAAAAACAAATTCAACAATGAATGACACGGGTTGAGAAAATGCTACTACAGGCTGCTTAAAATTGCCAATAGCGAATTTTGGATATCATTAGAAGGGCTCATACAAAAGAGATGAATCGTGACCTGTTGGCAAAGATTCTCAACGCTTCCCACCCGCGCTCGTCTTGGCCGCCTTGGGCTGAGAGGCCCGATTGGACTGCTTCCCAGAGGGCTTGGAGACCTTGACAGACTCGGTCTTCTTAGCCTTCTTCTCGTCCTTGGTCTTCTTGATCCGCTCCTTGATTTCCCGCAACGCGGCCTCCCTCGCAGCGGCACGGACTTCGGTCTTCTCCGTGCGCTTCTTCTGGATGACCTCCAGGGACGCGCCCACGATGGAGCGCGAGTAGGGCTTGTTGGTGGCGCGGCGCTTCTTCTTGACGGTGATGTCGTGCGAGTCCTTCTTGTGCTGCTTGCGGAAAAGCGCCGTCCACGACAGCTTGGCGGGCTTGAGGCGGTTGTGGAAGTAGCGCTTGCACTTGCTGTTCAAAAACAGGAACACCTGGCTGTCGCTCCGGATGAAGCGAATGCCGCGCCCCGGGTAGATCTTCGACCCGGAGAACCGACACACCTCCGTCTTGAGCACCATTGCTAACGGGCGATGGCGAGCAGCTAGACGATAGAGAGATGGAGCGAGCTGTTGCTGCAGCTGCAAAAGGGAGAGCCCAGGAGGCCGAGCTCCTCAATGTTCAACCCCAAACCCTAATCCATGCCCTGCAACGACGTTCCCATGAATGTTCCTTTCCATGTTCCCTGTTCCATTCCCATGTACGTTCCCCTCCCTGTTCCCTGTTCCCTGGTCCCTGTTCCCTGTTCCCTGGTCCCTGTTCCCTTCCCATGTACGTTCCCTTCCCTGTCCCCTGCTCCCTGTTCCCTTCCCATGTACGTTCCCTTCCCTGTCCCCTGCTCCCTGTTCCTTCCCATGTATTGTGGGAGGAGGTATGTCTTGCAATCCTACTTTCAACCTCACACTAAAACATTTATCACACTCACTACAATGGTTCGCCAACTACGAAATTTTTCATATACCACTACTTGAACATGAAGCATTTTTGGGTCAAATTTGGCACCTTGAAAATGCGAAGTTTGTGAAATAATGCCAATTTGCCATCTTTTGGCCTCTTTTTAAAAAAAATCATATCTGCTACACAATTGTTGCCAAGGATCCAAGTTTTTGGTAGGAGAAAAAAGTCTTAGTAAAGAAAAATATGGTGTCACAAAAATATGGTATTCCTATGTATTTTTGTGTTCACGTGCAATTAAAAATATTAAGGCCAAAATTTAGTTTCATTACATAATAAATTAATTCACCTATTTTTATCACTTTTTGCAACACCATGTTGTTCCTTATTGCAACAATATGGTGTCTCAAAAAAGTGACAGAGGCAGGTAAATTACAATATTATATAATCAAACAAAATTTTGGCCTTATTATTTTAATTTTGAATAGCATGTGGACACAAAAAATTACATGGGAATACCATCTTTTTTGTAACACCATATTTTTGTTACTGCAACCTCTACCTTCCACCAAAAATTAGAATCCTTGGCAGCTATTGTATAGCAAATATAGGTTTTTTTAAAGGAGCCTAAAACTTGCCAAATTGGCATTATTTCATAAACTGCGCATTTTCAATGTGACAAATTTGGCCCAAAGATGCTTCATAGTGTTCAAGCAATGGTATATGCAAATTTCGTGGTCGAGGAACTGGTTGTAGTGAGTGTAATAAATGTTTTAGTGTTAGGTTGAAAAGTAGGGTTGCAAGACATACTTCCTCCCATTGCATGTTCCCTTCCGTGGCATGATCTTGGGAAATTTGATCATGCCACGGAAGGGAACATAGGACTAAGATGCCCAAATTAGATTTTCTTTTCTTTTTGCATTTTGACGACATTGAATGGCGTACCCAAACACTATTTAATTTTGAGGAGATATAGTGTCCTTGTAAGAAAAAAATGAATGTAGTGTTCCAATGACATATGCCAACTTTATAATAAACATGGCATGCCACCTCATGTCATTCTCATTACTTGAAAAGAACATGGCACTCTTAATGAAAGTGAGAATGACAAGTGGCAAACTCCTATGTAGTGTCAAGGGACACTATTTCTCTTTACATTTGAATGAATTGTGGCAAAAAACATCAATTCTCCTTGGACACTACATACGCCATTCAATGGAGTTCCTAGGAAGACTTTCTTCACTTTAAATTTATTTTAATTTTGACCAATACATGCAATGTTCTTCACTATTCTAGTGATATAACTTTTGGATTATATTTTTCACAATTATGTGATTGATTAAATTTGTCAATTTAAAACCATTCGTTTTTATCTTCTAGGGGATATTATAGTAAATTGAAACTTAGAGCATCACTAATGGGACTTTGTACGTCATTGTCTCTTTAAACAATTTAGTGTGTTGGATTCAACCCACACACACAATGTACTATAGGTAGAGGGCATGTTCGACAGAAATTGTTTCTAAAAGTAAATAATGAAATTTGTGGAAGTTTTTTGTGTATGGTAAAAAAGAGAATTTTCAATAATATTTGAAAATTTTCTACCTGCCAAACCTTATTTTTCAATATAAATAAATATTTGACACATATGTGCCATGATTACCCCCTCCGCTCACAATAAATATACTCTAAATAAGTAATAGAGTAGCCACAATCTTCTTCATGCAAATGGATAACAAGATTTTATCTTAACTCATTATTATTACACTCTCTAATATCACATGTCAATATTTGTAGAGGGTATTTGCTATTGTATAAAAATGTAATTGGACACTTCCAAATGGCAAGTTTTGAACTTATTTAGCAAAGTGATGATATAAAGGAGTTATGAGTATAGTGGAATCTAGTACCTAATTTTAATTTTAAAATGTAGCTTTGAGGATTCTTTATAACAAAAATGAAGTGTTGACTTGAAATTTATAGCAAACGGAGTCAAAGTAGGTGAGATGGGATCATTTTGTTGGTCTTTACTACCATACAAGAACAAAGTAGATCTTTAATAATCGTGACTCACAATTAATTTATAATTTTGGTCTAGCTTTGTGAATTCCTTTTTTAATTTATTCTTCAGAGAGTGCTAAACTTGCGACACAAAACAATATGGTAGAACCCCGAGGGTAGAACCACATATTTCTACATTTGTCCATATTTTTGATAGAATATAATTTTCATCTACATCTAATGTTGATTTAATCCAAATCTAGCAATTTCATCCAATATTTTATAAGAAACTATGATGTTTTGGCGATCTAATATTAAATTTTTGGTTGTCTTGTAGCCATATTATTTTTTATTGGTGCAATTTGACACTAAAATGCCCAAGGAAAAAGATATCATAGCACCTTTTTGAATGCCATTATAGGGAAAAAAAAAATTGGAGTTGTTCTATATGATAGTATTTGGAAGCAACAACGTTGGTGATGAATGCTTTTGCTATAAATAAATTTTATAGTTTCAAAAGTGAAGTTTAGCATAATTGAGATTTTACAAGGAATTAAATGGTATTTATTTAAAAAATTGGATGCATGAAAAAAGATTAAAAAATAATTTCCTTAACTCCTAAAGGACCGTGGGTTTTTCTTGTCTTTTATCATCATTTTCACCTCTATCTATTCATTTTCTTGTGGATTTTTATTTGGCTTTTGATAGCTCATACCAATTTTAACATTTGAAAAAATTAAAGATTTTTTTGATTCATTCAATAATTTTTCATTTCATAAAAAACCAAAAAAAGGTCAAAAAAGGTCGTCATTTCATTTTTTCACTTCAAACGCTATAAACTTACAATATGCACTGTCAAAATTTATGAAAGTTTTATTATGCATTCTTTTGGTAGTGAAAAGCAACATTAGAAGAGATATGAAGCCTCCAAAGGACCGTTTTGAAACTTGTGCCAGAATGTAAATTTCGGTTGAATAAATTATTTCAATAAAAATATTAATTATTTAAAAATATTATTTAAAAATATCAAAAATATTTAAAAGTAATTAATTTTTTAATTTTTTTTTAGAAATTTTAATTATAAAAACATATTAAAAAATAATATTCAGTCTGACGTGGTTGAGAGGCAACTAAACCAGATCCACGTTAGATTTAATATTTATTTTTTAATTCATTATATATATATATATATATATATATATATATATATATATATATAAACTAATGTTTTGGAATAGTTGAGTTATCCGAAAACAAAACTGCTTTTCAAGCGGAGTTCAAGTAAAGTTCTCTTCCTATAATTATATTTTTTGACAATCATTGTTCATAAATAATTTCTATGGTATGGGCTCTTAGCTTGGGAGAGCGTGTGAGAATTCTCCTCTAGCAATGGGGAGGTCACGAGTTCCACACTCCATGGTGGTGCAGGGCCTTGCTTTAGATTATTCTCCAACTCACCATAGACTAGTTTTGTTGTCTTTTTTAACTGAAAACGAGTTGAAGGTGAGTTTGAGGGTTCTTTTCAATTTAAGACACTCTTTTCGGTTAACTCTAATAACTCGCAGCCTTCTAGGGCCTTAGAATTCCTCTTTTGGATTTTATAATTAGAGATGCAAAAAAAAAAAATTCTAAAGTTCATTTTAAGCCTGCCTACACTACCCAGTCTTCCAAAATATACCTCTTTCTACCCATAACTTCCACTTATGAAGTCGGAATTAAAAAAATTGGATCCCCGTTCTTGTATAGACATAGTGAATGCACATAATGTTTTTAAAAAATTAGGATAAAAAATGACACCACAGGGACCTGAATATTGAAATGTCCCCTTGAGAATGTCACATTTAGGACACTTACATTTGAAAGATTCTAAGGCCTCCAAAAGGTCGTAAGTTTAGCTAGTACTCTCGTGCACAGAAATGAATTTTAAAAAATAATAAAAAATCAGGAAATTTTTTAAAAATATATATATACATATTTAAAAATAATTAAATAATTTTTAAAATTATTATTAAAAAACATTTAAATCCAAATTTGACATGGCCAAATTTTGGCCAAGTCAAAAAATAAATTAAAATTTTATTTCTAATATTTAAATTGATTTCTTTTTTAACTAATAATTTTTTTGCATGGCATCTTTGGCCAAGTTTGCAACCCTTTGGAAGCCTCAAAACGTTTATAATGATCTTTTAGGGGTTAAATTGACACAAAAGGGTATTTTAGATATCTTTGGTAGGATATTGGAAAGCAATTGAATTTTGTATATGAACAGCATAATAGGCAATTCAATGTTGCATACTTTATTATTTACCAAAAATAAATAAATTCGACAATTTGTCATATTCACAAATATCCTTAAAATCTATCTTTTTCACTACACAAATTTATTTATTTTGATTAAAAAAAAATTAAAAATTAATATATTTGCATCTATTTAAAAAAAATGCATTGACCTCACGTTCTCATGTATGTATGATCGAGCCGACGGAATCCTGTGGACGTAGAACAAACGATAGTGTGGATGAAAACGAAGTGTCGTTGGTCCTTCAACAAAGGCATTTGAATCTCAACGGCAGTTTTGCCAACCCTAAACCCTCTTGGCTACTTCCGCTTCCCCGCGCTTGCTAATTGCTTTGCTCAGCTCGTCGCAACAACTGCCCAAGTCTTTCACCAAGCTTTGCATTCTCCGCTTTGTGTCCCTCTCATTTACTCTCGCCTCCTTCATGATGGCTTATATAGATCCATATTGGTTTATATGGTTTAGTAGTAGCATGCATTCTAGTGATTTCTTTTTTCCTTGTTACAAATGCGGAGAATCGCCTAGCTAGGTTGGAAATTAGAGTACTCTTTCTATTTTTCTTTTTTCTCATTTGCAAGGACGCTAGTGCAACAGATATAAAATCCTATTGCCATTTAGTTAACTGTTGATAGTTAGGGATAGTTAGGGTTCATTGTTGTTCGGTTGAGTGTCGATAGTTAGAGATAGTTAAGGTCGATAGTTAGGGATAATTAGGATCAATAGTTAGGGGTAGTTAAGGTCGATAGTTAGGGTCAATAGTTAGGGACAATTGGGGATAGTTAGGGACAATTGGGGATAGTTAGGGACAATATTTAGGGATACTTAGAGTTTTTCCAATAAGGAGACGAGCGCATTTAAGTGGAAATTTCTTTAACCCCTAACTGCCTAAGCGTCCATTTTTTGAATGATGTACAGATTTCATTCATAATTTCTCATCCGCCATGCACTTTTAGCAGTGTGGAATTTTTACTGTAGATTCTATGGGAAGTTAGCTTCATGCATATGTGATCTGATTAGAAAGGGGATGATTTGTGAAATTTTTATGCCTCATTTCATGTTGTAGTGATTCACCCAAAATAATGAAGATTTCAGTGTAAAAGTGCTCTAAAAAAAGTCAACTCGTAAAATTAAGCAACCAAAAACTCTCCAAAAATCACTACACTTAGAGTATTACATTTCAACCAATCACAAAAATTTAATCCGTAGATTGTCAATATCTTATTCGTAATTGAATTACAAAATAATTTTGAATTTCACGTCTCAAATTTTATACAAAATTATTGGTAATAGCAATCATAGATCTAACCGTATGGATAGAATCTAAAATTCATAACGTACAACTTTTATTCATATATCAAGTTCAAAATATCCCTCTAAGTTGCATTTTATAATGCATCTTTGCAAAACTGCCGAATTTGGAGAGGGCTCTAGGCATTTAGGGGTTAATGTCTATTTTCTTTAATGTCTCGTTTCTTCAATGTCTCATATCTTTAATGTCTCATTTCTTCAATGTCTCATTTAATGTCTCATTTCTTTAGGATTTCTTTAATGTCTCGTTTCTTTAATGTCTCGTCTCTTTAATGTCTCATTTCTTTAGGATTTCTTCAATGTCTCATTTCTTTAACGTTTCATTTAATCTCTCATTTCTTTATTGTCTTATTTAATGTCTCATTTCTTCAAGATTTCTTTAATGTCTTTAATGTCTTTATTGTCTCATTTCTTTAATTTCTTTAATGTCTCATTTATTCAGGATACAAGATTACAAATATCTCATTTCATAAAAAACCAGAAAAAGGTCAAAAAGGTCAGAAAAGATTGTCATTTCATCTTTTCACTTGAAACGCTATACACTTGCTATATGCACAGTCAAATTCTATGAAAGTTTTATTATGCATTCTTTTGGTAGTCAAAAGCAACATCATAAGAGATCTGAAGCCTCCAAAGGTCCATTTCAAAACTTGTGCCATAATCTAAATAATATATTTTTATAATAAAAATTTCTAAAAAATTGTTTCTACAATATTTAAAAAATCATTTTAATGCCCATTCTCTCAAAATAAACCTCTTTTTGTCCGTAACTTCCCATTCATGAAGTTGGAATAAAAAATAAAATTGGATCCCCATTTTTGTATCGACATAGCAAATTCACATAAAGTTTAAAAAAACAAAAAGGATAAAGATTGACCTATCCAAATATTGATGACACTTAGTCCTTTTGGGGTTAAATTGACAAAAAGGGTAGTTTAGATATCTTTGGTAGGATATCGTAAAGCAACTGAATTTTGTATATGGACTGCATAATTGGCAAATCAATGTTGCATATTTGATTATTTACCCAAAAAATAAAATAAAATCGACAAATGTAATATTCACCATTATCCTTAAAATCTATCTTTTTCACCACACAAATTTATTTATTTTGATTAAAAAAATAAAAATAAAAATAATATATTCGCATTTATTTGAAAAAAAATTCCACCGACCCCACCTTCTCCTGTACATATGGTCGAGCCGACAGAATTCTGTGGACGTTGAGCAAATGATAGTGCGGACGAAAACGAAGTCTCGTCGGTCCTTCAACGGAGCGGAGACAGAGGGTTTAGGGTTAGGGTTGTACGTTTTGCTAGGAATAAATGCCCTGGAGAGGGACAGGGTTTGTTACATCATCGATTTGTTGCGTTGATGTGCTGCATCGATTTGTTGCGTTGATTTGCTGCCTCGATTTGTTGCGTTGATTTGCTGCCTCGATTTGTTGCGTTGATTTGCTGCCTCGATTTGTTGCGTTGATTTGCTGCCTCGATTTGTTGCGTTGATTTGCTGCATCGATTTGTTGCGTATATTTGCTGCATCGATTTGGAGAGGGACAGGGGTTGCGCTCCTTGTCATGTAGTTCGGTCTCTGTCATGTAGGTCGTGAAAGTTCACAGACTAGCCACATAGCCATGGACTATTCCCTAGCAGCTGTGAAAATGTACGTTACTCACCTCAAACCTGCCAATCCTGCCAAGGAGTTAACATCAAATGGTGGAGCAGCGTTTGCGATCGGGTCTCTTATCTTCCAACGCGTTTGGCTGCAGGTAAAATTTTCTCCCCTTCTGGAGACAATGTTGTATGTTATTGTGCAATTGCGGGCACCGTATTCGGAGCATATTGTTCATTGTGAGCGATCTATTCTTTTTTCTGAAATATATATCCAGGGTCAAGCTACTCATCTCTCTGTTTCCGGAGATTCAACTTTGTATTGGCAGAAAATTGCCAAGATGTTTCTTCTAGGGTTAGGCTCGCCAGGGTTTCAGCAAGGAATATTTCTTGAGGACAGATGAGGAATCTGCGGTTGCTTCGCAGGGAGTGTTAGTGCAGGAGTCGGAAAATGCAAGCTTATCTCTGCAGGATGGAACCGGTGTGTTGCCACTTCAAATGGGGCAAGAGTCATTGAAACCTGGTACAGTGTCTCTAAACTCGTGTGCTAATTATAAGGCCTTCTATACCCACTGTTCCGGTTGAATGCAATCCTGCAGAGGTTTGAAGTATCAATTTTTTCCCAGGTTTCATTTCAAATTTTACCAAATCAAGAGGTTCAATTTCAATGTTGATGTGTAGGGATGTATGTACTGGTCGTGGGAGCCTACCTGCTTGGAGCTGACGGGTCACCTTTCCTCTTGGTGCGTGCAGTTATCTTTCTGCTACTTTTTTTGAACCCTCCTCACACATTGTTTGCATCTGTTTTTCTCCCTCCCCTGAGATAGCTAGAAGTGATCCAAATTTCAGTTTCGAGTCTTTCTAACTCAATACATTGCTTCATCCATTTTGCCTCAGGTCCATAAAATTGTAGATCTGTCGTCAAATCCGGACAGAGATACATTCTGGCGCTTGGAAGTGGCTGAGATACATAAGCTCTTCTATGACAAGTTGATGAATGCTTCCACCCATTGATGGATCACTTAAAGCCAGAAAGCCTCTGTTGGGATTCACTTGACAAGGTTGTCTCTACATAAGCTAATGAGATTATTTATCTTCAGGGAGACGCACGAATCTCTGCAATTTTGAGTGTTTTAAGGAAGAGGTTGCGAGATACTATCAACAACCTGAGGAACCGCTGAAGAAGCGTGAGTATAAGGAGAGTGATGTGGAGACCATATGCTTAACTTTTGTGTGTAGGTTCCTTGTTTACTCTTTGGGTGAACGCCAAGTCATGAGCATAGTGAGTGGGTGTTTATCTCGTTTAGATGGTCCGGGTTCGATTCCTGTTGAATTTGTTTGACCGGCTATGAATCGGTTTAGGGTTTAGGGTTTAGGGTTCAATCGACCGTATACGTGACTCGGTGCTACTAAGTGAGTTTATACAGGCAGGAAAGCTGTAAGACCTTTAAGACCACTATATATTTGTGTTAGCACATGGGCCGAATCTAAGAAATCTGCGACATCCCCAAATCTGTGACAAATGCATAATGAGCTAACAAGGAGTTAACATCAAATGGTGGAGCTGCGTTTGCGATTGGATCTCTTATCTTTCAACGCGTTTGGCTGCAGGTAAAATTTGCTCCCCCTTTTGGAGATAATGTTGTATGTTACTGTGCAGTCTGTGCAAATTGCGGACACCGTATTCAGAGCATGGTGTTCATTGTGAGCGATCTATTCTTTTTCTGAAAATATATCCAGGGTCAAGCTACTCATCTATCTGTTTCCGGAAACTAAACTTCAGTGCGTGCAGTTATCTTTCTGCTACGTTTTTTGAACCCTTCTTACGCATTGTTTGCAATTCTTTTTTCCTCCCCTGAGATAGTTAGAAGTGATCCAAATTTCAGTTTCCAGTCTTTCTAACTCATATTGCTCGCCATTTTGCCTCAGGTCCATAAAATTGTGGAGCTGTCGTCAAATCCGGACAGAGATATATTCTGGCGCTTGGAAGTGGCTGAGATACATAAGCTCTTCTATCACAAGTTGATGAATGATTCCACCCATTGATGGATCACTTAAAGCCAGAAAAGCCTCTGTTCAGATTCACTTGGCAAGTTCGTCTCTACACAAGCTGATGAGATTATTTATCTCCAGGAAGATGCACGAATCTCTGCAGTTTGAGTGTTTCAAGGAAGAGGTTGCGAGATACTATCAACAACTTGAGGAAGTGTGAGTGAAAGGAGATTATGATGTGAAGACCATACGGTCATCTTTTGGAATCCTCGTGAGGTTGAAGATCTCTCTTGCTTTTGCTGGAGTACATGCTATCAACTTAGTTTCCATGTCCAAGATGCTCCAATCACTCGGACAATGGTGCTGCCACACTGAAGGCACGGCATAGCATTTCGCCAAACATCATCTACTGCTAAACGTGACTTGGTGCTGCTAAGTGAGCTTACACAGGCAGGAAAGTTTTTAAACTTTTGATAATTGTTACGACCACTTTATTTCTGTGATCAGTGCTCAATGCGCTAACAGAAACAAATAGTGGTCTTAACCATTATCAATTTTATCAATTTTTTTAAATTTTCAAGGTGGATCTAGGTTTATTGGTAGGGATTGATTATTTTCTATTTTTCTTTTGAGGAGTGCATGGCTGTGATTCTCCTTAATGTAAGCCAGCTGTAGAAATTGTTCAAATATTTATCTTACAAATTGAGTGGCATAATTTAGTGGTGAGGATTTTCACAAAGTTTTATATGTTCCACCTTTGCATATTCTCTCTTTGTTTTGCATGCATGCATCCTTTACATGCTTTGTTGGATAGTGCTACCCAACTCATACAACAATATTTTTTTACTCCATAACTGGAAACCATCGTCGGGCCTTCAAGGAGCAGACTTCGTTGTGGTCTTCCTCAACGGCTGACTTCATCGTCGGGCCATCCTCTTCATCTTCGTCTCCATCATGTAGTTTCTGATGCCTAATCATTCCTCCTCTCTCCTGTGGCGCCACTGGTTTTGAGATTTCCTTGATCATGCAGGTGTTCCATGCCTCATGATCTGCAGCATGATCCCCACTGCTTCAGGCAGTTCAAAATGTGCACTCGTCCTAGTACGGTCAGATTGATTTCCAGAACTTGTGCCAGCTTCCGGATTCACCTTTAGAGACTGCTTTCTCTTCCGTAATAGGAGCAGCTCATCTTTTTCAAGGTCCAACCAAGTGTTTTCACAACGTTAGTGTGATCCTCAAGCCTGTTAATTGATATGTACTTAGCACGGCCCACATACCAGCATGTCAATTGATGTGTACATATCACGGTGGATTCTGTTGAGCACAAAGTCCAGGCGATTCAATCGAAATGGCACCTGCAGCAGGCATCCAAAGAATGGTCTTAATATTGAATCTGTGCACCAGAATTCATTCTTTTGGAGATTGCTCATACCTTGCTTCCAACTACTTTAACGTGACTGCCTGGGCACCCCCAACAATCACTTCGAATGAATGTGTGCATGAAAAGTGTGTTGCAGTCAATGATCGATGATCCATAGTGTGGCAAAGTGCATGTCCAGCTATGTTATCCAAGAATGAAAATAAGGTCGAGGCACCTACAACCGACCAGTTAAGAGAATTTGCACAAATATGGGAGGAGTATTAATGAAGGGTGATTTTCCTTCAAGGAGAAATAGATAATTTGAGGAATGCAAATTTTTATTTTTATTTTTATTTTACTGCAATATGTAAATTACTATAAATTTTGAAAGTGAAAATGTTTCTAAAACGCATAACCAATATGTAGGCTTACCTAAAACCGATAATGTAAACACTAAATCTTGGCCATCAATTTCTCCAAAACTGTCAACAAATACTACTACTACTACTCCGTTACTATATATTCCTATAAACATCATAATTTTACTAGAAGTCGATCAACTGTAACACTATAATTGTTAAAAAGTAGTATTTGCACCCATTATGAACCAATCCACAGGCTGGCTCTTACCAAATCCTAACAAAAACAGTCCCTTAGCAAGGTCGGGGTGCAACGGTCATGGGAAACGCCTGCAACCCTCTTCTTCCAGATCTTGATCATTCAAAGGGTACCTTGCTTCGTCAGATATGTGCTGAGCTTGTGGCATCGTTGGCAACGGTCAAATTGGTAGCATGCGACTATGAAGGTGTGGCGCTGTTGGGGAGTGCAGCGTAGACGTTACATGGGTGACAAATCCCTGGAACGGGAGATGGGTTGCGGCAGGGTGTGACATTTGGTGATTCTGCGAGGTGAGGTTGAAGGAGGCGTAGTCGCTGCTGGATCCCACACCGTAATCGCCAGACGAAGCTCTTCGCACTGCATGCCACTGCGGGGTTTGTCGTCCATGTGTCTTCTCCGTTGCCCTCGCGAGAGCTTCTGTTGCTCTGCGAGCTTTCTCCGCTTCCGTGTGAGCTCGCGCCTCGGCCATGTGAATCGCGCGCTTCGCCTTCTGCCGCTGTGCATGTTCTTTCTCCACCGCCTTCACTGCTCTCGCGTGCGCTGCCTCTGCTGTGCGGGCCTCCTTCACTGCGCGAGCTTCCTCACGCTCGGCAAGTTTCTGCGCGCACGCCTCCGCAATCTCCGCGGCCCAAGCCTCCTTTAGCCAGCGCTCTTCCTTGCGCTCAATCTCCTTCCGCTTTCGCTAGTCTTCTTTCTCTATCCTCGCAATTTCCTTCTGCCTTGCTACATTTTCTTTCGATTATTTCAATTGCGCGGCTGCGTTGATGTATTGCTCTGATGTCAACATAATAGACTTGCTGAAATACATAATTGGATCGCGGTTTTTTGCATTCACCCGGGCGGCAACAGTGGGCAGGATCAGGAATCGTGTGATGGATCTTACACCATCACCATCAGCCTCCAATCCGACCACCTCGTCTGCAGCTACTGGATTCGATGGGTCGGCGTCAACAAAGAAGTGCTTGGCATTGCAATCCGGGACCTCAGCAAATTCAGCTTCGAGGTTGGCAGCTTCTCGCTTAGGTATGCTCCCTTCCTCACCTTCCTCTTTTGTGTCTGCATGATGTGCCTCATCTCCCACATGTACCAATGTTGCGTCTGCGTTGCTCTCCCCTGCGTTGGCTCCGTCATCTTCCTCCCTTGGTTGTGGCTCTCCATCAAAGGATCTGAACACCTCTGATGGGAGTAGATGTGAATCTACAACTCTATAGTTCAGAGGAAAAATTCCCATAGCTGAGAAACCCTTCTTGATATTGCTAGAAGATAAGGCTTTCCTGAGAGCTAGTGAGACCCATTGTGTCAATGTGTCTTTGGAAGCTGATTCATTGAGGTTTCTACTGCTCCAAAAATCACGGTACTCCTTGAAATGCTGCTTGAAAGGTTTGAAAACTGACACGTCTAATGGCTGAAGAGCGTGTGAGGTGTGTGCAGGAAGAGTAAACAAGTCTAAGCCTGCACCGCTTGCTTCTTGAACCACATCCAATGTGACGTGACTATTATGCCCATCAAGGATTAACAAGTGCCGATTTTCAGGGGAGATAGCACCTAGCCTCCTCACGCTAGCGATGAAGTGCGAGATCCAAGTTGAGAAGAGGTAAGATGTCATCCATGCTCTTTGTTGCATAGCCATTGTTGCACCAGGCTCACATTTCTCAATGTAGTTTTGTCGGAAACGCCTGCCACGAAAAATATAGAAAGCTGGGATTGAGGTTCCTGATGCATTGATGCATACTAGAACAGACAACCATTCTCGCTGATTTGACACAATACTATGAACACGACATGCCCCCCTTCTAGCAATCACTATAGCCCCGCCATTCCTGCCCGCTTGTGCCCCTGATTCGTCGCAATTCCAAATCCTATCAGATGAGTAGTGGTGCAAAGAAAATAAATGCTCTAAGTTCTCATAGAAACTTCTTACATTCTCTTCACATAGTCCTTTTGCCCGTGCTGATTCCAATGCTTGTGATACTCGCAGAGTGAGGTCGGGGTGCCTCTTCTTCCACCACCGCATCCAACCATTGCCGGGGATCCCATTTCGGAAGGGTGTCCATCCTGACTGCGTGATCTCGTACACCTTTATGCGAAGCGCTGTTGGACTCAACCCATAGCCTCGGTCACACATTTGGGTCAGGTACTTCACGAGCTCCTCCTCTTCAGCCGGACTCAGGACGGTGGAGGGTCCCTTCTTCCTTGTGTTGCGAACGCCGTAGCACCATTCTCTGAAACTAAAGTACGGTATGTTGTACGTGGTAGCTGCCTTCCTCATGCTCATTCCATCATCTACAGCTGCTAATGCTTCCCGGAGTTGCTCATCTGTCCATAAACCTGTCTTTCGTCGTTGTCTTTGTGAACCATGCCTCTGACTCTGGAAACTCGTGCTTCTCATGCTGGAATTGTGCAGGACACGTCGGAAAGAGGAAGGGTCGGAAGGGGGGGCAGTACCTGTGATGTCTTCTACATGAGTGTCGCAGGGGGATGGCAGGTTCTCGTCATCTGGCTGGCTCCGAAGGCTCCTCCTCCTTTGACTTCGCAGCCCGGTTGTAGCAGTCGGCAACGAATTGGTGTACAGTCTCACCCCCTCCCCGGTTAAACCCACCTTCTCTCAGCGCAGAGTTCTACTACTGCGAGGAATTCTAGTAAATGGTTGATCACCATTACAACCCGCACTTCCTGCTGAATTCCCCACGACCTCTCCCGCAGCAATCCCCTCAACACATGCAGTTGCAGGTCTTGGAGTGCGAAATGCCCCTCTGCCATCCACGCGATGCTGCTGCAGCACCTTCAAGTTTGTATAATCCACCGCCTGAGTTCCTACTGGAGAGAGCTCTGCGCCACTGCAATAACTGTCTTCGCTCTTGGAGGAGCCTCCCATGTCAAGCTCATCTGTGAACTCAACGTCATCTTCATGGACCGAGAAATTTTGCATGCCTGGAATCAGTGCAAAATGCCTGCGGCCACTCCTTCGGCCACCTTCATCTGCCATGAGCCTTTCCTCCAGTTGTGTGGTGTCTCAATCTTCTTCCAAACACCGACTGTGATGGGTGTCAACAAGTGCCGAATCAGTTGTGTACCGGCTTTGTATTCTCAACTGTGACTCCGGCTCTGTATTCTCAACTGTAACTCCGGCTCTGTACTCTCAGCTGTGACTCCGGCTCTCGCACCTTCCTACTCAGCTGTGACTCCGGCTCTTTGACTTCCCACTTAGCTAATCACAGTGGATGCGATTACAGTATGTTGTAATTACAGTAGCTAAACACACTCGGCTAAACACAGTGGATGCTAAACACAATATGCTGCGAATCATAGTAGCCGTGTGTAATGTGGATGCAAATCAAACTATTGAAAGTGCAATGTAATCATGCAAATTCAGAATACTGAACCGTGGTGCTTGAAAGGACTGAAGCACATGTTTTTATAACTCACTTGTACATCAAAAATTGGATATGAGAATGTATTTTGGAAGTGACTAGAAACCGTCAAGTTTAGAATGAGATCTTGCTAATTGACATGTGTACAATGCAATATTGCAGCCACTAATGATTGTCTCCCTAAACACGGAAACCCACTCGTCACCACTTCAATTTCAGCTAACCTATCTATCCACCCATTGCTATCACACTACCCAAAAACCAGCCAAGCCGTCATCCATTTCAAACCAAGCCGCCTTCTATTTTAGTGAAGGTTGCCAACTTGTCAAAAAGAACACTTTATTTTAATTGCAAGCCACCAAAATTTTACTGACGCACCCCAATCTGGGAACGGGTTGCACATCTGGCGGTTACTCTCGTACTCTAGAGATTGGTTATGGGTACCCGGTCGAGTATGGGTGCCTCGACCTTACTTCGTTCTAACACATGTTAAGCTTCGTTCTTGGTGATATAAGGTAGGATGTACTAAAACCACCACCTCTCCCAATTATGACATGTAGACCTTTCTTAGGGCCACCACAGTTGAGACTCATAATCACCAAGTTCAATATTCAAATAGACCAATGGCATGCCAAGCATTGCGAAGAAGTAGTTGGTGGTTTTGGGTATTATTATGTGTGAAAGTTAGTACCACATGGTGTGAACATGGGGACACCTAGAGGTCTGATTTGGGTGACGAAGTTCTTTTCCCTTCGAAAACTTGTATCAATTTGAATATTGGGAATTAAATTGCAAAAATTTGTGCATTCTGTGAGAAATCTTCTTCCAAATGACCAAAAAATATTTCTCATAAATAACCTTGTTAAAATGAGGCCAAATTTCTTATGTTGGTGGTTTTAGGACATCCTACCTTAGGTTGCATTCTTTGCAACCTGAAAGTACAAAAATGAAGAATGAAAAACTTTAAAAAAGCATTCAAATCACGAACAAACCTTGCCGAACATTGTCCAGAACACTAGTGCAAAAGAGGTCATATTATGATGATGGAGGTCATATTGACGAGGAGCTCAGAACTGGTGGCGTACAGGAAAGAGAGGAGGAACGATTAGGGATCAGAAACTTGATGATGGAAACGGCGATGAAGAGGATGACCCGACGATGAAGTCAGCTGTTGAGGAAGACCACGATGAAGCCTACTGTGGACGGGTTGCCCGGCCTCCCCCCGACTGGTGGGCTCCCACCCTCCGGGAGGTTTGATGGGGGAGCTTTAACGCGACCCAATTGATACATATTACGTTCATTTTGTTCCGAATTCTATAATCTTTTTATGTGCTTAGTAAGCTCACAACATGAACATGAAGCTATTGATTGTTTGAAGGAAAAATAAGCTTTTTTTGACAAAATATTCCCAAAAAAAAACTTTAGAACCAAATTTACAATTTTTCTAATTGAAAGTTATAAAAAATTTAATTATTTTCGATTCAAAAGTTGATTGAAGGATACTAAGATTAGGAATTCTCTTCCTTGATTGGAGAAAAAAATGTTAGTTAGAGTGAATAAAAATGGACAAAATGTGCAAAGGAAAGCTAAAAACGACCAAAAAATGAGAAGAAATTGAGCTGCTTATTATTTTCAAATGTATGAATAAAAGGTGTATATTATGAATTTTAGATTGTATCCATACGGTTAGATCTATGATCGCAATCATCAATATTTTTGTTTAAAATTTGAAACTCAAAATTCAAAATTCTTTTGTAATTCAATTATAAATTATAATGTTCTAAAGGCCTTGTTGGACCGCACCCTTTACATTGTAGAGAAACTGCGAATAAAACAATTCAACTCTACAACCCTCTTTCTTTGGTCCAACTGAAGTTAAAAAAAATGCGTTGCGATTCCTATGATCCCCTGACTTATGCTTAGAATTTGGAAGTGCAACAACAGGCCTCTAAAGAATGTTATGATAAGATATTGACAACATGTGGATGAAATTTGTCGTGATGGGTTGAAATGTAATATTCTAAGTGTAGTGATTTTTGGAGATTTTTTCGTTGCTTAATTTTACGAGTTGATTCTTTCAAGAGCACTTTTAATTCTTTTTGAACTAAGAGATAAATTCGTAAAGTCATGAAATCTCTGGGCTCTGATACTGTGTCAATCGAGATTCTAGCTCACAAGACAAGAAAAATAGAGAGTATCGGGTTCAAAAAATAAAAACCAAATTAGTTTATTTTCAGATAGTTATTTTGGATGTGCGTTTAGTCCCGCGTCAAGGTGCACCACCAAAGAAGGCGCTGGAACTTCTTCAAAATTAAACTACATGACCGGAATACTACTGCCGTTAAGGTTTGAACCTTGCACCTTGTGGCCTAAGAGCCTCATGTGCTTCCAATTCTAGCTCGGCATACCCAAAGAGCTGCGAATATCGCCAAAGATACCATGCAAAATATATATATATATATATATATATATATATATATATATATATATATATATATATATATATATATATATATATATATAATCTAAAAAAAAAATGACGTGGCCAAAATTTGGCTATGTCAGATCTGGATTTATTATTATTTAATTATTTTTAATATTAAAAATACTTAAGAATGGTTATATTATATTATATTTTTACGTTTTTTGCCTGGAATTTTTTATTTTTTATATTCATTTTTGTGCATGAGGATGCTTGCTACTCTCACGGCCTTTTGGAGGCCTCATAATCTTTCTAATGTCTTCTCTGTTGAGCTTGTAACAGAGACTTTGTAGATATCTCTAAAATAGAGGATGGAGAGTGCAAATGTGGGTGGGTGATCTAGGAACTTTGCAAATTTCTCTAAGATCTTAGAGATTTGTGATAAATCATTGCAACATGGGAACAAAGCCACTGATGTATGCTTACGGTTTCCCCGGGATCGATATCGCATTCTAGATAAAATTCAATTGCCAGTGGACGCTCTCGCTTGCTTTGTGTACGAGAGGTCCTATTGATCTCATTTGGGTGCACACTGGCTCGCGTGTAGGTTTATTAGTTTAATGTTTTGAGACACTGATTTTCTTTATCAGCTTTGCACTTCGTCGTTGTATTTTTCTTTGCAATGATTAAATAAAATGATCACTTGTGTCAAAAAATAAGTAAAATCACTGCAATGTGAAACGAGGCATAAATTTTTCACAAATCATCCCCTTTCTAATCGGTTCACACATGCATGAAGCTATCTTGCTATAGAATTTTGTAGTATTTCTTTTACTTGCATACATTATATGACGGATGAGAAAACAAAATTCAATTCCGTATATTAGGCAGAAAACAAAGGTTTAAGCAGTTAGGGGTTAAAGAAGGTTTAGCATAATGTGTAAACAATATTAAAATACCGTAGTACTATAGCATGGTCGCCACTTTCCGAGCAAATATTTATTTAATTCAAAAATAAGGTTTGTATGCTAAAAATGAAATTCCATTAATTCTATCGTATGGCCACACCATTGGCTCTCCAATGGGAATTTTCAAGAAGGCCCCTTCAAAAGGGAATTCTAATATATTAGGATGGCAAATCCATCCTGTGATTTTCTAAACTTTAGATTCCTGGTTGACCATTGTTTCATTTACCGTGGGAAAAGAAGTTGTAGCAAAAATGCAAACAACCAAGGGAGAGTGAACAGTCTATCAAGGTTGTGAGGAAGCTTTGTGGAAAGAGGGGTGGAGATGGCGAAGTGGATGATGAGTGGTGGGTGGAGACCGTAGATAGAAGACCAATAAACTTGTCGTTGGTGCGTTGGATGCAGACTCTTGGATCGTGATGTTCTTAGTCTAATAGATTCTTTGGTGCGAGGTCATGAACAAATGGACTCTTGCGGCCTTACGCCAATTGAAGTTATTTATACATATAAACAAGAATTTAGACAAAATACAAAGGAGTTCATACATAGCTAATAAAGCAATGGAAGCCAACACCATTTTGCAATGGGACCACAATCTAAGTACAACTAGAAATTAAGTTTATATGGCAATGACACGGTAGTCCCAAAATTCATGGAATGCATATGGCATTCTTTCATTACTTAGAAAGTGGATCTAAATGAAGATTCTCTTTCGATCCAGTTTTCAAAAGGATGCTCTATTTGCATTGCTCTATTAGAACATAGCCACCCATGCCCACAACAGAGGGCCGCCATGGGGTCTAGTGTCGCCGGGCTTTGAAGGGCCACCCACTGTAAATTTGGTTTGAATCCGTAGTGCTCCGGCCTCGCTAAAAATTGCTTTTAGCTTTGACCTTGGCGTGTTTGTTGATCACCTCCCCACGCCCATAATCCACCATGGCGGGATGCAAGAGGCTGCTTGACAGTCTGCAATTACAGCAAAGGAGCGAGTTGGTAGGTGGCAATGGCAAGTCGGGTTATTTTTTACTTTCTGGAGCCCGTAGGCTCTCGACCGGTAGGGCATAACGTTTGGCTCAGGCGGCCGTTGGTTCTTTGGGCCCCTAAGAGCATTCACTCCCATGCACGCAAGAGCTGACTCGCTGAAATTATTCATCTACAGAGCCCTTGCACTTACACTCCTCCACCCTTGCACGTCCCTCACACATCAAAAGTGCACATCAAATAGTCAATGGACCAATCACAAGTAGAATGTGGGGATATAGTCAACTAAACAATGATTTGAAGGGCCATTTCCTAACACACTAGGATTGAGAGTCAACTAAAGGACCCTTGGCACTTTTGATCTACACTGAATGACGTACTTAGTGTATGGGAACACTATTTCTAAACCCGGACACTATTTAATTTTAGGAAGATATAGTGTCCTTGTAAGAAAAAAAACAAATGTAGTGTTCCAATGACATATGGCAACTTTATAATAAATATGGCATCCCACCTCATGTCACTCTCATTACTGGGAAAGAACATGGCACTGTCAATGAAAGTGAGAATGACAAGTAACAAACTCCTATGTAGTGTCAAGAGACACTATTTCTCTTCATCTTTGAACGAATTGTCGTAAAAGACATCAATTCTCCTCGAACACCAAATGCACCATTCATTGTAGTTCTTGAGTGTGAGAGACTCTGAGAGGGCATGGGTGGCCATGCTCTGAATCCGCCCATTCAGGCCCCCGGTCCAGAGCATGGGTGGGAATACTCTTATGCTATGAAACTTCTTCATAAGTAAAAATAAAAGTAATATAAAATAATCAATGCACGTTCCCTTGTGTACAGACACCACCATACCGCATACTAAATTTGACAGCAGCTAAATTGCCAGAGATTATTATTCATATCTATCTCCCACCCTCAAGGCAAGTCTACAGTCCACCTTACCCTTGGTCCTTATCCAGTTCACACGGGGCCCCCAGCCACTACCTAGGAGCCAGATAAGCGCCAGGTGGCAGCCTCCTGCATGGTCCGCCCTGTGGCACACCCCCGTGGCCTCCCACCCCCTTGAATCCGACGTGGATCATGACGTGGCCCCACTCCCGCCCTTCGCCCTCCCCTCGCCTTGCTTTTGAGCAGACGCGACCGGTATCGAGGAATCGAAGGACCGGATGCGAACACACAACACTCATCATTTGCGCACCGCATTTTCCATCTTCTTCCCCACGTATGCTCCTCGCCTTTATAGCACTGAGCAATCTTCTATTCCCCGCAATCATCACTGACAACTTCTGGTAAGCTTTGGATGAGTTGTTTGAATAAGTTTGATTTTGGGTTTTTGGTGGGCTGCAGTGTTTTTGAAGGTCGGTTTCTTGTTGTGGGGTTTTGTTCTTGCAGGTGTGTGAAGATGGCTCCCAAGATGATGATGGTCCTGGCTTTGGCGATGGCGGTAGTAGTCGTCTATGCCACCGACATTGAATCCCCGCAATACACTGTGGTGCATGCGGAATCGGACTTCGAGATCCGGCTGTACCGTCCGTCCACATGGATTACCACTCCCGTGGAAGACATCTCCTTCAGCAAGGCGACTCAAATTGGATTCCACAAGTACGTTTCCTCCGATCTTGCTCTTCCCTTTCTGTAGAATGAATGGCACATAACCTATCCGGATTTGGTCGATTTTAACTTGAAATTTGATCTCTCCACGATACTGAGTTCTTTCTTGCATTTTAGAAGATTGTCCGTCTGCAATCGTCCATGTCTTGAGGTTGTATGCATATGGATGGTGCTTACAGTCTATGAATCATAGGAAGGCTCATTGTGACTATGGACGATGGTTAGAGAGGCCTCTGTGGGGAGATTCTTTTTAAGATGTTGTCTGAAACTTTGAGAGTGTGTCATGGGGTTTATAATGATGTATCATACGGAAGCCTTTTCGATGGTGTTGTCTAAAAGTATGTGAAACAATCTAATTCTGTTGTGAATGATTTCTCTCAAATGGTGAGCAGGTTGTTTCAATACATTCAAGGGGCGAATATCAACAACTCCCGAGTGGAAATGACGACCCCAGTGTTAACAGGGATAGTGCCTTCAGCGGGGCCCTTCTGCTCCTCTGCATTTGCCGTCCGGTTCTACGTGCCTGCCGAGTTTGAAGACAGCCCACCGATGCCTCTTCTGGACTCCGACCTGGCTGTGGAGAATTGGGACGAGAAGTGCATCGCCGTGCGTGCTTTCAGCGGCTTTGCCAAAGACACAAACGTCGCGCAGGAAGCGGCTTCGCTGGAGGCCAGCCTTCAGAAGACTCCATGGGCCAATATCACCGACGGAGAGCCCAAGGACGGTGAGGATGCGTACACCATTGCTCAGTACAGCAGCCCATTCAAAATCTTGGGCCGTGTCAACGAGGTCTGGGTCAGCTTCCCATCCAGCGAGGGTTGCCACGCCAAGCTCCTCAACACCAAGGCTGGCCGTGTTGCTAAGTAGATCCCTCAACCTGCACAACATTCTCTCTCAAATTTTGAACTGGATCCTTACCTATAGAATGCCATGTAAACCTGCATAGCATTCTTTAGCTAAAGCTTGAACTGGATCCTTGAGCATGGGCTACAGAATGTCATGTAAACTTGCATAGCACTCTTTAGCTAAAGCTGTCAAACTTTGAACTGAGAATGTTCTGTGGTTTTGTCATGTAATTAGTGTTTTGCTTCTAGCGAGAGTTTGAGTTTAGAATGATGTCGTGCTACTTGAGAGCACCGTCATGAGTGAGTAGTACGTTGGACAATGTATATGTTGAGTATAGAAGGAGAAATAGATGGTTAACTTTGGACATCTTACAATCTGCTTTCTCAAACTAAATACTAAGATCTGTGTTTGTTTATGTGCTTCTACTTGCAAGTGTTTGGTGGTTAGGTTTATGCTTCCTGAACATTCTTTACCTAAAGCTCTCTAACTTTGAATGGGATGATAAGTAGGGAATCAGAATAGGCCCCACTTTCAAGGGCATGTGTCACAATGTTATGTGGTTTTGTCATGTGATTAGTGTTTTGGAGTTTGGGTTCAGAAGTATATATAGTATTACTTGAGAGTACATTGGACAGTGTATATGTTGAGTCTAGAATGTGAAAAAGGTGATAAACTTTGGACATCTTTCTCAAACTTAATATTAAGACCGTGGAATTTGTTTACTGGTATGTGTGCTTCTACTTTGGAATTTGTACCAAAAATCAACAGGTTTGATATGTAAGTACAGTTTCAGACCTGCATTAACTTTGGTGTGATTTTCTAATTCTAAAACAGCTGTAAGTTTGGGTAGAAAATGACGGACTCTAGCAACCGTTTCCATAATTCCATGAGTGGATATATGTCACAGATACTTGGTCAAGTTGCATAGCCCAAGTTATTACTTGGAAATATCCTGGAACGGAGTTCTATCTCGAACATGCTTGCAGAACATGCACACCTGTTTTCCTCTGTGAAAGAAAGATTCAAACTCTTGACTGAGCCCTTGATGTACAGTGTCTTGCAAAACTGAGTCAAGTTAAGGAAAACATATCTTTGGTTGACCATTCCTGACAACTCGTTGAATAAAATTGCGGTTTTCAAGATAGAGGAGATACAACATGGAGTTTATGAGCTGTCATAGAATGCATGTTGACACACACACAGACTATAGTTAGAAAAAAAAGTTCAAGTACAAACATATGTCTTGACTCAGTTTCGCATGCCATTGAGGACTCATGAACCAAGACATGTGTTTTGCATGCCAAAAATGCATTGAGGATGTATGAACTCAAATTGGCTTGGGCATGTTAAACTACAATGTTGCAATACTCCATGCACATTGTTAGTAGACTTTTATTACTCAACATGGTGTACTTGAAGGAGCTTTCTGCAAGTGCTCGTACAGACCTTGATAACTCTATTTTGGTGAAGTTGCAAGCTGGTAGATCCACAAGGGATGTAGCAAGTGAGTTGCAGGTGTCTCAAAGTCATGTTGCAAGACTTAGAAGGAAGAGATTGTCTGATATTCCTACTAGTAGTGGTGGTAGACCACAAGTATTAACAGATGCACAAAAGAGAGCATGCATTAGAGCTGTCACATCAGGAGGATTTGAAGCTGCAACATATGCTACCCAACATGTACGTGAGGAATGCCAAGTTACTGTAAGTGTTGATACGGTGAGAAGGGTATTACGTGCAGGAGGGCTGAGATCAAAAGTGAAGCAGAAGAAACCGAAATTGAACCAGAGACACATCAAGGATCGACTTGAATTTGCTAGGCGCCATGAACATTGGACCATTCATGATTGGGAGCACGTCATCTTCTCTGATGAGACAAAGGTAAATCGATTTTGCTCCGATGGTCGCAGTTGGTGTTGGATTCGCAACGAACGGTCTTGTGATTTAAAAGAAGTGAAACAAACTGTAAAGTTTGGTGGTGGTTCTGTCATGTTGTGGGGTTGTATGACATTTCAAGGCCCAGGCATGTTCTGTAGAATTGAAGGAAGAATGGATCAACATCAGTACAAAGAAATATTGCAAAGAGATTTAATGTACACGGTGATGGCATATGATCTTGATCCTTCGAATTTGATATTTCAGCATGACAATGATCCCAAACATACAGCAAAAGTGTTCGCCAATGGCTAAAATCACAAAACTTTGATGTTCTTAAGTGGCCTGCACAATCTCCTGACCTAAATCCAATTGAGCATCTTTGGGCAAGGCTGAAACGTCGTCTTAACCAATATGAAAGTGCTCCAAAAGGAATTTTAGAGTTGTCGGAACGTATTGAGGAGTGTTGGGTTTCTATAAAACCAGAGGAGTGTAGGAGGTTGTACGAAAGCATGCCACGACGAATCTAAGCTGTTTTAGCTGCCAAAGGCAAGTGGACAAAATATTAAGTTGTTTTTTGGTTGATGATGCAAAACTGAGTCAAGAGACACAATTTCCTTTTAATGTAATTTTCTTGTACATATGAATGTAAGAAGAACTTTCTTTTGCATCAAATTGTAGCCCACTGAAATTGCTATCTTGTACAATCTATGATTTGTGCAAATCTATTGCCAGTTTTCCTACATTGGTAATTGAATTTCGAATTACCAGAACTTGACTCAGTTTTGCTAGACACTGTGTGTCCGAGAGATTGGCATATCCACTCTCCATGGAAGTGCATTCATGGACATC
The DNA here is from genome assembly GCA_022496805.1 of Pohlia nutans. Lineage (NCBI taxonomy): Eukaryota > Viridiplantae > Streptophyta > Bryopsida > Bryales > Mniaceae > Pohlia > Pohlia nutans. Next base: position 27,385,805 of record CM040096.1, read on the forward strand.
TCCAATGGATTATCTTGTAGTGCCCAATGTGCTGACGCAACGACCACATTATTTGTTGGATTCAACAACCGCTAGACTTTTCTCAGATTTTTTGTTTGTTTGATTATGATAAGGAGCATAAATGGACTCTCCAATCAATCCAAAAGTTCATTTTCATTTGTGAAGTTTCAAATTAATTCTTATATGCCTAAAGGTATGTTCACACTTAGCAAAATGTCTTAGCAGAATTTACCTGAAAATTGTACCTAAATTTATTTCTAAAACACCACTCTTAACCCCTAAACATCCAACCGTCCATAAAGTGGTACATCGTTTAAATTTCTAATTGGTTGCTAACTTTTTGGGAAGTTATCAATAATTTATATTTTATGGGAAGTTAGCTTTATGCATGTGTGATCCCTTTAGAAAAGGGATGGTTTGTGAAAATTTTATGCCTCATTTCATGTTGTAGTGATTCACCCAAAATTTCGAAAATTTAAGTGTTAGGGTGCTCTTAAAAAAGTCAACTCATAAAATTAAGCAACCAAAACATCTTCAAAAATCACTACACTTAGAGTATTACATTTCAACCAATCACAACAAATTTCATGTACAAATTGTCAATATCTTATTTGTAATCAAATTACACAAGAATTTTGATTTTTAAGTTTCAAGTTTTATACAAAAATATTGGTGACAACAATCATAGATCTAACTGTATGGATAAAATAAAAAAAATTATGATGTATAACTTTTATTCATATATCAAGTTCAAAATATCCCTCTTAGTTGCATTTTATAAGACATCTTTGAAATTCTCCAAATATGAAGAGGGGTGAGGAACGTTTAGGGGTCCAGATGATGTACCAATTTCAAAGATGCGTTATAAAATGTTTGATGAATAACAAAAATGGAGATGATGTACAAAGCAAAGTTGTAAATGTCAATGTACAAATCACATATGTACAGTTGGATGTATCATATTTTTTTATTAATATTTATTAATTAAAATTTTAAAGATTTCTTTTGAATTTCAGTTAAAAAATCCGAAATTAACAATTTTTTAATTAAAATTTGTTGTAACCAGTTTGGAATAATATGTACTATGAGATGGTTTAATTTTCATTATTTGATTCTACTTATTTTGGAAAATCATGTCTATGGTCTCTCTTTTTGAACTATGAATGAAACTTGACATAAACCAATTTTTTTGTTTTAGAAAAAATCACAATACCAATATCTTATTTTGAAGATCCATATTGTACAAATGGTAGTCAACTAACACGAGAACTAAGAGAAATTTGGATGGATGAAAAATGTGACTCTTCATCCATCAGAAAATGGTTCACAGTTTGGTGGACACAAGCGCGCTAAAGGGTTAATACCAAGTGAGAACATATGTTTAGGAATATGGAACATTACTGTACAATGTTATAAAATATAGTTTTGGAAGGTAGGTATGATGCTCAAATATGGTCAAACTTTTCAACACCACCAAATCAATTTAAAGGCATTCGGTTTTGAGCATTGATTAAAATAAATTAATTAATAAAAATTTGTTGCAATTGGCTAGAATTGAATTTTACATTGTTAGGTTTGAAAAGAAATCAATTGAATGAAAACATCATTACATTTTCCTTCCAATAGTTTTTTATACTAGGATTATATTGGATACTTTGACATTTACTATTAATTGAATTTTAGTAAAATAGTGAAAATTATTATAGGAATCAAATTAATAACATGGTGAGTGTAGAACAATGATATTTAGAAGATACTTTTTGCATTTTTTTTGGCTAAGAATTTTTGGATTTGGAAGAAGAATTTTATATGGCTAGAAGCATATGAATTCAATTTTGAATTATATTGCAATAGTGACAAAAACATGACTCATAAAGTTGACCTTCTTGTATTATTTTGGCTCAAGAGTAGTTGAAAACATGAACACAAAAGAAAATAATATTTATGTTTGTAATTATTAAAAACAAAGTGACAAAATATAAGTAAGTGACTCTTTTTGTCTATGAAATAATTGACTATGTAAAGACTAGTTGGAGCAATACTAAAGCATGTTGTATATCAAATGAGATAAACAATGAGTTTGAGCATTATGTGAGTTTATGTTCTACACGATGATGGTATTTAGTGGTAATAGTCATGAAGTGATTGAAGACACCTGGCACAAGATTATAGGAGTGATTATGCATTGGTTGGTGCAATTCCAACTAATCTCAGTTTATAAATCCTCACCTAAATCATAATGTTGTGGGTAGGATCCCAACTAATCTCAGTTTCTAAACCCTCATCTAAGTCATAATGAAGTGGGTGGTATCCTAACTAATCTCAGTTTTTAAACCCTCACCTAAGTCATAATGAAGTGATCGAAGGCACATGACATGAGATTATAAAAGTGATTATGCATTGGTTGATGCAATCCCAATTGTTCTCAGTTCGTAAATCCTCACTTAAATAAATAATTTTTTAATAATTTTTTTCTTGAGGATTTTTGGTTTTTCTATTTTAAAATAAAAGAATCAATAATTAACATCATAACTATATTTGTTTTAGTAGTTTTTAGCAATATGTACAAAAGGCCGATAAATAATTACAGAAATTGAAGTTGAGACTTGAAATTTGAGGCCCTGAAAAATATTGGGAGCCTTGCTTTGATGGGCTCCCAAACCGTAAAGAGGTTGAAATGATGTGCCAATTTTGACCATCCTCAACATGAGGTAATCAACCCTTTAGTGCCTAGGATACCAAATTTTGTCACTGCAATGTCGAAAATGAAAATAACAAAAAATCCATAAAGAATTGGATTTTGAATTGTAAAGTTCAAATGTGGGGATTCATCCCACATACACACTCCAAAAAGAAATTTTTGATTTGGAGTTGAAAGCTATCAAAATATACCTACACCAAAATACTGCAAACATTTCAAAATATAGAAAATACTTACAAATACATCACATATACCATACAATATGTTTTGTGTTTGAAAGCTTATTATCTTGTTTAATGAGAGACCATCAAGTTCTTCCATACCTTATAACTATTTGGAGTGAAGAGACCATCAAGTTCTTCCATAACTAATTAGAGTGAACAAATAAGAGTATATTAAAGCGAAATTCATGGTATCTTATTCAAATTCAAAGTGAGTTAGCGAATAATTATTTTATTTGAAAACTTGTTGCAAAAACTCATTGGAAAAGCGCACTCAAAAGTTGACACCTCTGCTTTTTTTTGTTTTTGTTTTTTTTCTTCTTATTTATTACATTTTTAAAAATTAAATTAAATTAATTTTTTTTTTTTTCTTCTTTCTCTTTTTATTACGCTCCTTGAGGTCGAGTCGTTCACTGAGTGGGCTTCCGTCGAGCGGATGATTCATACTTCTGACGATTCTCATCCAAAGCGACGATGCTTCACGGGGTTTAAGGAAGTAGGGTTTAGCGCTCTCTTCCTCCCTCTCGCATTTGCTTCGTGTTCTCTTGCGCACCATCGCCAGTTGCACTCCTGTATTCAATGCCCTTTCGTCAATGCCGTTTGCTTCACCCTCATCTCTCTGCATTCTGTATTTTCCGGAGCTCGAAATTCCGGCTTCCGCAGGCTTTCTTGACCTCTGTAAGTCGTTGTGTTTGAAGGAAAAATAGTCGTTCAATTGCTCGTAGATCAAGCGCATTTGAACTCCAGCTTACCTTTCCAGACTGAGTTTCTATGAGCTCCCTGAGCGATTGGCATTTCCGGAGATCATGGTGATTTTACCGTTGCAGGTCCTTTCTTTGAGATTTCGGACACCAGGGCGCCCCTTCCAAGGATTGTTTCCATTCTCAGTTCTGTCGCAGTTTGATATCACTTTCCATAGCAGTCGTTGTGAGAACGGATTCTGCATGTCAACTTGCTAAGAACGCCTGGATCTGGGGGCTCTGAATTTTCCAAAGGGGACAATGGCTTATTCGATTGAGGCCTTTGGAGCAATGAACGTCTATTTTGGAGGGATTTAGATGCTTACACACAGGAGAACGTGCATTTTTTGGTTGTAGGAGGCACGTCAAGAATCGAGGAATACGAATTCAGCGTTTCTTGTGGAAGTCTAAGCACTGTTCCTGGTGATTATTGTGTGAGGGGAAGTGGCTTTAGGGTTAGCTGTATGAGTTTTGACCACAGGACTGGTCAGGAGATTTCGAATGAGAGAAGGAAGGGGATGAGAAATGGTAGGGGAGTCCGAGACGCCAAGCGACTACGATGAAGAGTGGGAGAAGCTGCTTGACAGTGGGATTCTTGAGGACCTCATACAGAAGGCAGAGCATGACAATGCAGTTAAGCGAGCAACGCAGCTTACTCAAGCGGAATCAAGTTTGCCTGATTGTGAGATTCTGGAGACTCTCATTCAGAAGGCAGAGCACGAAAGTGCTGTGAAGCGAGCAACACAAGTGGTGCCTACCTTTGCCACTCCACAGACCCTCTTAGTACCCCCGTCTGTCCAGCCTTCTTGCATCTTATCTACGTCCGTGCCTGTCTCAAATGCAGCAGCGCAGATTTCCGGTAGAGCTCACGAGAATAATGCATTCAATATACGGTCGCAAGCTTTCAATGGGCCAAGAAAACCACCTTTGCCTTTTGAGTTGAGGGGAAGTCAGGGCTATTACCAGGATAGATATGAGGGAACTCTCCTGCCTACCAACCTTTCTCAGTTGCCTACGCAAACGCCGGGGTCCTTTACGCTGAATGGGGCTGTGAGTACTCCAAATCAGCCATCAAATGGTGTCTCTGGTTTACACAGGGACTCTAGGCTGCATGTCAATGATCAGCTGGCTGAGAAAAATGGGACTATTTCAGTTCTGCGGTCCAAGCTTCAGCAGGTAAACAGTGAAGATGTCTTTTATGTATCTTTAGTTTACTTAAATCTCTAAAGATGAGCAAGAATATGCTACGTGTTCGGACCAATACTTACACGCTTAAAATTCCTTTCTTAGTGGGTGGATGTGGGTAGACTTAGAGCATCGGATGTCCATATGTTTTGCAGATGTAGATGTTTTACTCATTGTCTCGTACTGTGACAAGGATTTTGTTCATTGTGTTCATCCCTTTGTTGAGTTGTGGAATTTGGTGCCAATACAAACTCATTAATGCAACATGGTCTTGGTGTCATGCTCATATCGATCAGGCGGATTCAGAGCTTTACGAACTCAGAAAAAGGTTAACGGCTCAGGCTACTTCACAGAACGTCCCGCAATTTCAGGTGCAATTCGTATGGCCTTGCCTTTGTCGTTTTAACCCAGACACCAGCAGAATTGAAGGGTTTGGAGCAGCAAAAAATGGGTTTATTCCAGTAACGGATCTGTACTTAACTTAGTAATCTTTGTTATGGTGCACGGCAAACGTTTATTATATAAGAATTGGACATAGGTTTGTCCTTGTGCTATTTAGCATTGTTCTTCACAGTACATTCACAGCATTGAATTTCTCTTAATATAGAAGTTCAAGTTTAGAGTCGTTGTGAAACTCCATTGAGGCACTTGCTGATGCATATGACAAAGTAGTACATTCGTGGATGGGTACTGTATCATCCGGTTGCTTATTCTTGGGATGTTGGCTCATGCAGCAAAGAGAGCTGGAGCGTCTGTCTTTGGAGCTGTCTTTCAAGGTCTGCATTGTTCACACAGATCTCATTCCTGTGATAAGAAGTCCACGATTTGATGGTTCGTTCGTCTGATCTCAGACAACGACAGGGTGAAACATGTCAGAATCGAGCTTACGTATGTCTTTATTGACATGGGTAGACATGTCGAGGATGTCTGAAAATTTCTCTCTGCTTTGCTGCTGATCTTAGTAACGATTGATTTATCAGATGGTCTGTCGTTTTGGCTGTGTCGAGTTCAGCTTTTGTGCAACCTACTTCTATTCTTTAACCCCTAAATGACCGGGGTCTTATGGTTTTCTACCTCCCGAAGCCCCCTGGGGGTCTTATGGTCCTTTAGGGTTAACTTCTCTTAGGAGCTCCTTGTTGTGCCATATGGCTTTTATTTCCTTTCGGCTGAGAAGTCTTTATTTTATGTCTTCAACATGCAGGACCAAGAGGTATTGGAAGCAAGAAGGGCAGGTGATGAGAAAGATGATCGTCTTAGGGATGCTCTAGCTTCAGCTGCAGCACTCAAGGAAGAATTGCAAAATCTCAAACGACTAAGGCCAGTGCAAGTCTCCGTTTCTAAAGCTGGTCCATCTTATTCGCAAGACGATGAAGATGATGCAATGATCGAAGCTTGCGATGAACGGCAATTAGAGGTGATTCATGCGAAGGCCCAGTCCAAGAAACTAGATCAAGGTCAGGAGACGTGGGCAGCACCTTGGGATATTGAGAAACCTCAACATGTGGCTGCTCAGAAGGCTGTTGCTTCAAAAGAATTCCTTGATGCTACAGTACTGAAGGCTCGTACTGTGGACGATGGTATTCTTTCCTCTTATCCATGCTTTTTTTTTTCTAGGCCTTTTGCTACTTTGGTAGAATACCAGCCTTTGAATGCATGCTATCAGTCTGCATTTTGATTGCTCATATGGTCTACTCTTTTTTGTGGTTTCCTTTATTGATCGGTCCTTTTTGTTGTTGCTGATTTTCTTGAGTAAACTCTCTCTGTGCCAGTACGATCAGTTTATTGCTCTCCGTTCAAGCATGGTTGTCCAATGTAACTAAGATAATTTTTGGAAGGCAAGTTGATACGATTCGATTCTGGGTTATGGATGCTCTCACCCAGATGCAATTACTGCAAAATAGTTAAAATTCGGAAAATAAACAGGGCTTAGGTATTTCATGTATGTTGTTTTAAATTAGAGAGGCTGCTTTGTGCCTTTCTTCAGGATGTGTGACTTCAAATCAGAAGAAGACAGGAGCTTTACCTCCCCAGGTACAATTGTGACTCCCTAGATACTAGAATCATATCTTAAGTATCTGCAGTAGATTAAGTTTCTGTTTCAGTATTTTACAATACATGAGCTTTGACGCTTCTTTCTGTCGCCTCAGGCATCTGAGCCGCCCTGCAGAGAACATGCCGGTACATCTGGTGGGAATGATATTGTTCCGAGAGAACTCACCCATTCCTTACAACAGATATGGAACCCAAGAGGTTGCCACAACGAGAGCGCTTCTCTTGTCTCGGAACTTTTCGCTGTCTGTCGGCACGATCTGTACATTCTGTTAACATTTGAGGGGACCCTGAAGGATGCCGTGAAAGATCGGACGGCATCAGAAGCTACAGGTTCAAAAAGCGTAATTGGTGTTAAACGAAAGCAGGCTCTTAACATTGAATCAAGGAAGATGCAGGAAAGTGTGGGTTCAAAGTTACACGACGCACTTGCAAAGGTAACTAAATCTGGTTTAATTTTCTCATTGCATGATATCAATGAATTGCACATTGGCCCAATAATCAACCTGGTGTTTTTAATGCAAGATATTCTTGTACGTTGCTAAATTTGTTTTTATCCTTATATATATTTCGGGATCCTTGAAAGTTCTTCATTGTCTCTGTATCGGCCAAAGACAGGGCATTCAGAACCTGATTGTTTAGGCTCTCATTGTTCAAGCATGGTCGCAGGTAGCAAATTCGCTTATGCCATCAGCAACAATCCTTGGACCCTTGTTAGAGTACTGCAATTGCGACAATGTACGTGGATACACTGCTGGCTCCCTGATTCCCTTTCCTACTTTTCCTGTTTTAATACGAATGCGTTTGTTTGTCGATCCTTCAGAACTGTACCATAGGAAAAATCAAACTGGGTGTTGGTAGTACTACAGGTTGAACATTTGTCTTGGTTTCAGATCAGTGTGAGATGAACTGCTACCTGACCTGAGTATGTGATGACAATGCCATATTAGGTTGACCTTGTACAAAGTGCTCTTCACGTTTTGCGCTGTGTTCTACGCCAAGATTCTTTCTGCAGAGATAAAGTACTTGCAAGGTTGGTTCAGTCATCTTCATACAATTTATTTTGTGACGCTTGGGTCAAGAAAGAGAGATTTCTTCCTTGATTAATCCTCAAAATTTTACTAGCTCTTTTGCCGTAACCACGTACAACGCCTTGCTACTGATTTGATTTGCATTTCGATTTGAATTATGCCAGGAAAAACCCATTGGCAGGGAGCTTTTCCATCTCAAAAAATCCAGGCATTTCTGAAAGCTTCAGCAGACTGAACATTGCATATGAAGGAAGAGGCTGGTTTATGCCCAGTGGTGACATGAGGCAGCAGGAAAAAATTATTGCCCTTCCGGTCTTTTCTTCTCGACGGGTGGTTTGTAGACCTTCAAAGTGGCAAAATGGAGCTACCACAGACCGCTCATTAGGACCAGAACAAGGTGAAGAAGAAGAAGAAGAAGCCCGAGCAATACATGATGGCAACGATGCTGAAGTTGACATGGCATCCAGCTTGGATCTGAATCCTTTTATAGACGGGTTACTGGACATGTCTGCACATTCTCCTAACTTGGGTATTCGGTTTGAGGCAACTGCCATGATAGGCCTGCTCGTGGCACATACTGAACCTGTTTCGGAAAGGGCACAGTACGTTTCTGCCTCTAGTAGTCCCTTCTGCATGACATTTTCAAGCTAGAGTTTGGTGCCATTCAAGCATGGTGGATTATGTCCATCTTCATTTACAGTTCATTGATCTGCCCTTATTTTGTTTCATTGCAGATTTGGGTCTTTACTGTGGAATGGAAGATTGGCTTCTGTGCTCAAAGAGACTGCTGGGGAGACCGCTGGGGTGGGAGTCCAACTCCAAGCGATCCGCTTGGTGCAACTTCTCTTACATTGTAGGTCTGCACTTAACCTTTCTATTTGAGCTCAAGTGCTTAAATCACTGTACAATTCCATTATTATTAGAATGATCTGAATCCCTAATTTATTCCATGAATTGGTCCTCATGTTCATGAAATTTGCCAGCATCATATATATTTTGGCTCTAAATTTTTAACATGAGAATCTGAATACTTTCTGGCTTTAACCCTCGCACCTCAGCCATGCATATTAAACTACTTCCACTATGTAACGTTATGATTGTGCATTAACTGTTGAGTTCATGATCTAATTTGATCTGACTACTGTGCATCATTACTCGCAGGTCCTATCCTTCTCCGGGTGTTCTGTTGTACACTTGATACCTCACTCGGTGGCTGTTGGTGCGAACTGAGGAAGCAAGGTGAAGCCAGAAGTGAGGACGCTAGGACGCACGTCCAAAGCCTTGAAATGCAAGGAAAGGCAGATGCATGCAAGGTTGTGCTTGATGGCATATCCTCTTGTTTAGAATGCTCGGGCAGCAGTTTACAGGTGTGTATAGTCTCACGTACTAGTATGTCAACAGATTAGATAATTATAGATCATAATTAGATCTATTTATTATACTTTACATAATTACATCATATATTCCTTAACATCATGAGATCATACTTTACAGTCACAGAGTTATAGTTATGCTAAGAAGATCATGCTTTACAGTCACAGAGTATCAAGGAACTTGGCTACTTCTTACTCTGTGACTGTAAAGTATGCTTTCTTACATTGTATCGTTTAATTTAGCTTTTTTTTTACTTATGGACCGAGGAGGAATTTGAAAAGATGAAGTTGCTCGTGAGACTTAATTCTTGCAGGTTGAACCTAATTTAGAATTGACCTTAGTTCCTCTGCCATTGTCGGAGAGACATGTTTTGTGTGGTTTCTTAATTTTGTCTGCAAATTGACGAATGCTCCTGGACATGAATTTTATGCAGGCGTATGCATTAAGACGGGATGCCATACGTGTGCTAACTTTTCTGGCAAGTTCCGGAGATGCTGCGGTTCGAATCCTTTTGCACGTGCATATGAAATTGGAGCCGAGTAGTGTGCCAATCAAGGAATCCAACATCAGTACAGATGGTGGAAATGGGTTACAAAGCGAGAACCCCCAGCAGGAGCCTGGCTCTCGCAAACATTCAGGCACAGGCGATACAGCTACTGTTTTGAATGGGGAGAAATATTGCTTCGACATCCCGTGCAAGCTTATCTCCCTTTTAGCTCGGGAGCTCAAGGCAGAGGAGGATGAGGCCTTGGCAAATCATTCCGTTGAGAGGACCGAGGATTGTGAGGAAGACAGGTAAATCATATCAGTCCTTACTAACATATGGTTTTGTGATCATAATCATCGTCTCTTATAAACTTATTTATTAACCCCTAAGCGTCCACGGTGACCAGAATGGTCACCATGTTTTTTTCAACAGTTTTGTGTAGGTCCTATTTGGACCTCCTCTCGTTCAAATTTATTTGTCTTTTGATCAACAGATGCAATGTTCTTCACTGATTCCAGTGATATAAAATCTGGTCCTATTTGAATTATATTTTTCACAAAATGATCAATTGAATTTGTTATTTTAAAACTATGAATCCTTGGTCCTTTATGGGTTAACCTATCAATGTGATATCTGATCACATAGTTGTGACGTATTTGACTGCAGAGCATGTTTGATACGCGAGACTCTGACCCTTTTTTCCAAGCTGCTATGCAATCAGTTGCATTCACGGGAAGTGTTGAACTGGATCATTGCCAGTAAGGAAACCACCAGATTGATTTTGGATGTCATTGACCAGCTCATCCGTCGAGGAGGCTCTCAAAGTAGTACTTCCAGTAGCACGGATCTAGTGGATCTAGCCAGGGGTTTACAAAACAAAATAGTTCCGGAGCTGACACCATTGTAACACTTATTTGAATGTGTACACACTTATGGAGCCGTTGAATCAAAGAGGAGAACGAAGAACTACAGCTGAAATCTGACGGGCAGCATCAATCTGGTTTGTTATCTGGCCTTCAGAGCTGTTGCGTCTTGAACAGGAAGTCATTGTCAATTCATAGCTGCAGTTTTGTTGGGACACTTATTTTTCCCAATATTGTTGACAATTTAGTGTTCAAGTACCACTTGACATGGCGATGCCTCCAATGTCCTGTACCTGCTGATTAGTGTGTACGTCCAGGGATTTTGAACCAAAAGAATTCTTGACAAAATGATTCTTTACAGAATTCTTTCTAGAATATCCGGCAAGAGACCTTGAACAATTCTTTCTGGAGTCTCCTTTTTGTTGGAGTGACTCATATTTAGGACGCCAGAGCCAAAAAAGTGGCTTATGAATGGTCTTGCACGGATGAATTTAATCCAATTTTTTGTGAAGCTTTGTTAGTTGTATATCCACATTGTTGAGTTGATCCCTACATGTCTGTCGGGCTCCATATGCATGACCCCATATGTATGACCACTATATGTTTGCTTGTATCATATACTAACATATAATGATGTACTCCAATATGTTGTATACTCAATTGCAAGGAAGTACTCCAATATGTTCTAGGAAAACATGTCAGCAATCACCTACTTGCAAGTAAAATTACATCCGGGTCAAAGATAGATGAAAAAGTTCAATCTTGACACAAGTTGACCCTAAACATGCATTTAACCCCTAAACTTCCCTAGGGCTCCATATGTATACTCAAATTCAATGGTCTACTCAATTACGTCGTAGTAAAATATGACAACAGTCACATGCTTGTACGCAAAAATAAATGCAAAAGTAAATGGACACCAAGCAAAGGCCTTTGGGAAGTTTACGGGTTGATATCTGTGCAAGAGAATTGCTTGTGAACCTGGAACCACAACCTAACTCAGCTCAAAACTGTTTGAAAACCAATTCCTACAATGACCCCTGTTACCAGCAGCAACTCATCTTTTCATATACTAGCCTATTAGCAACTGCTGTAAGCATGACTTAGCTATTGATCGTTGAATGAAATTAGGGTTGTCTATTGTCACGGTCTACAACCTCTCGTAAGAATTTCTTACACGGCGATAAAAAATTGAATGTCAACAAGTCTGACTCTTGTTTGTAAAGAGTCCAAACAACACATTCTTTGTTACATTTGAACCCTCTTTCATTTTCCTACAAAAACAGAGAAAACCAGCTATCGATCTTTCAATGAATATAGGTTTGTCTACTCTCACAGCAGTGTACATCCTCTCGTAAGAAATTCGTAAAAATCGAATCTCAACAAGTTTATGCAAAGAGTCCAAACAACACATTCTTTGGTGCATTTGAACCCTGTTTCATTTGCCTAAAAAGAACAGAGAAAACCAGTGGGTGTCCCTACAAAGAGAAGAGCAGGTCACTAACCTCAGTAAGAAAAACGATCCTTGTACCTAAACTTGCAGGAGCTGGCTTTGGGGCCTTGAGGTTGCAGAGCTCCTGCTTTCCCTAGCTACATGACAGAACAACTTGACAGCCTCCTCAGGAGTACCCTGGACAACACCATGGCCAACATTCAATATATGCCGCCTGCCACCTGCATCTCTAATATTATCCTCCACAGCTTTCCGAATAGCCTCCTCAGGACCAAACAAAATCATAGGATCCACATTCCCCTGCAACACAGCCCCGTCTCCCAATTGCAACCTGGCCTCCCGCATTTCAGTAGCCCAGTCCAGACCAACAACAACATCCTGGTGAGCTCTCTCCGCAACAACATGAAGCTTTCCAGTTCCACCATTCGCATGAAAAATCAAAGGAACATTCGGCCTTTGTTCCTTCACCCTGGCTATGACTTCCTCTGCATACGGCCAACTGAACTCACGAAACTGCTCGGGCGACAAATGGTGCGCCCACGAATCAAACACCTGCACTATCTGCAAAATGATCACATTCCTGTCACTAAATGGCTCTCAGAGGTAACCCTACGGAGACGTGTATCAAGACTACGACCCACGTAAATCAGCTCATGGTTCAGCCATAACATAATAGCACACTAGAGCAACACCCTTTTCAAATGGGACCACAATCTAGTTATGATCAGAAACTAAGTTTACATGGCAATCACATGGAAATCCTACAATTTATAGGATACAAGTGGCATTCATTCATCACTTAGAAGAGTGAATAGTCTCCTTGAGATCCACTTTGCAAAGGGTGCTCCCTTCTTGTACTCTATTATGCTATGTAAGAGTATAGCAGAGAACATAGCTCTGAATTCGAAATTTACCTGAGCACCCGAATCAATCTGATGACAAACGTAAATGACCAGCATGTCTGTCAAATGGCGTAAAAATGAATGTAGAACCTCGGGTTGATGAAGCATGATGGACTTTGTTTTCACTAGGGTTTTATCAGAGGTCCCTTCCATGGCGTACGCAGCGAGAGTCCATGGCGATCCAACAAACCCTAATAAAGTCGCTCTACCATCGGTTTCCTTACGAAGAGAAGAAAGTATCTGGGAAATGAACGGTAGAGAATGCGCCGGGTCGTCTAGGGTTTTGAGTTTCTTGATATCGTCAAGAGTGCGAACGGGAGAGGCGATCACCGGGCCCTTGCCTTTGATCATGTTGAAGTCGATCCCGAGAGCAGGTAACGGCGTTAAGATATCCGAGAACATGATGACGCCGTCCGTCTGAAAGGCTAGCCAGGGTTGCAACGAAAGCTCGATGGCGATGTCGGCGGTTTCCGACCGTTCGCGAAAGGAGAGCTTGTCTGAGAATTTGCGGAAATCCGCCATGTAGCGCCCCGCTTGGCGCATGAGCCACACGGGTGTTCGTTCTGCGTCCTCGCCCCGCGCCACGCGAAGGAGGAGAGGCTCCTCCGTGGTGTTACTCGCACGGCACACGAACGATTTCTTGCTACATTGAGAAGACAAGGACGATGATGAGGAAGAAGGAGAAAAGGAATTGCAACAGCCACTGAGCGCCTTCGTAGCTGCCATCTCCACCTGTCGCAACCAAAACAGAAAAGTGAGAGTGAAGCTCTTGCAATGAAGTCCTTCATTTTCTTTCCAGGAAAAAAAACACACGAATGTGAGGAATTGGAGTGCAGTTAGTCCCTCATTTTCTTTCAAAAACGAAAAAAAAACAAACACAAACAAACAAGCAAACAAATGCCTGCCGCTGCTCATGCGACCGAATGTGAGAGTGGAGCTCTTGCACTGAAGTCCTTCGAGAAAAACAGAAACGAATGTGAGGAATCGTTTGTGCAATGGAGTCCTTCGTTATCTTTCAAAAACAAACGACAAACAAACAACTGAAATGGCTGCCGCTGCTCATGCGACCAAAACAGAAAGGTGAGAGTGGAGCTCTTGTATTGAAGTTCTTCGTATTCTTTCCAGAAAAAAACACAAACAAATGTGAGGAATTGGTTGTGCAATGAAGTTTGTGAATTGAAAAACAGAAACAAACAACAAATGCGAGAAATGGTTGGGAATCACCTCTGAACAAGAGCCAATTCGGGACGGTTTTGGTACGTGCTCAATCGAGGTAACAATGGCAAGAGATAATCGAGCTCCCCGAGCTTGAATTGGGTTTGCAAAAATCGACCCACCCAGTTGAGAAATTCAAGCCAGCAAGCTTGGTCACGCAAAGTGCAGGATCTCCTAACTGGATTAGGTTCATCCGAAACTGTTCCCTACGTGTTCCCATCTTCGGGAACAACGTTCTCGGTCGTTCATCATCCAACACCCACACTGACGGATGTCATCCTCCTTACGGGAGGACGAGGTGAGTGCCTTAAGAAATCTAGAAAATAAATAGATACTTAGTGCAAAATGTACAACTCTAAAACATCAAGTTAGCCCCTAACTACCTGAGCGTCCATTTTTTGGACGATGTACAGATTTCATCCAATTTTTTTCATCCGTCATGCAATTTTTGCAGTGTGGACTTTTTATTCTAGATTCTATAGGAAGTTAGCTTCATGAATGTGTGATCCGATTAGAAAGGGGATGATTTGTGAAATTTTTATGCCTCATTTCATGTTGGAGTGATTCACCCAAAATTTCAAAGATTTCAATGTAAAAGTGCTTTTGAAAAAGTCAACTCATAAAATTAAGCAACCAAAAAATATCCAAAAATCACTACACTTAGAGCATTACATTTCAACCAATCACAACAAATTTCATCTACAAATTGTCAATATCCTATTCGCAATCGAATTACAAAAGAATTTTAAATTTTGAGTTTCAAATTTTATAAAAAAATATTGGTGATAGCAATCATAGATCTAACCGTATGGATAGAATCAAAAATTCATAATGTATAACTTTTATTCATACATTAAGTTCAAAATATCCCTCTTAGTTACATTTTATAATGCATCTTTGTAAAACTGCCGATTTCGGAGAGGGCTCTAGGCATTTAGGGGTTAGATGAGGGCATGGATTTAGAACATTTATTGATTGAGCTTTTAAAATTTTGTGACAGAAAATTTGAATTTTAAACTTTTATGATTTTGAACTTTGAGCTTTTATGACTTCAACCCCTAAACGTCCTCACTCCTCTTCAGATTTGGAGAATTTCAAAAAGTCCTATAAAATGTAATTAAGAGGATATTTTGAACTTGATACATGAATAAAAGTTGAACATTACAAATTTTAGATTCTATCCATATTTTTAGATCTATGATTGCTATCACGAATATTTTTGTATAAAATTTAAAACTTAAAATTCAAAATTCTTTTGTAATTTGATTAGGAATAAGATATTGACATTTTGTACATGAAATTTGTTGTGATTGGTTGAAATGTAGTACTCTAAGTATAGTGATTTTTGGAGATTTTTTTATTGCATAAGTTTATGAGTTGACTTTTTTAAGAGCACTTTTACACCGAAATCTTGAGTTCAAAATTTTGGGTGAATTACTACAACATGAAATGAGGCATAAAATTTTCATAAATCATCCCCTTTCTAATCGGACCACACATGTATGAAGCTAACTTCCCATAAAATATATAGTAAAAAGCCCACACTGCAAAAAATCAACGACGGATGAGAAAATTGTATTTGATTTTGTACATCATCCACTTTCTAAACGGTTGGACGTTTAGGGGTTAAATTTTAAACCCTTGTGACTTTAAACTTTGAGCTCTTATTATTTTGAACTTTGAACTCTTATGACTTTGAATCCTTATGGACTTTGAACTCAAATTAAATATTTCTACTAGGTTTTTGTTCCTATTGAAATTCCCTAATTCCAGTAAAATTTTCCAATCCTGCAAAAATTCACTCGGTTATGGGTGATATGAATTTAATGTACATGACTACCGTATCAATACGGTAGTGGGTTTCATACTTTTCAGATCAACCTGTTCAATAGAAGTTTATTGAATTAAAAACTCTACTTTCTACTTTGGAGTAGAGTATTCAGTGAAGTTTGTTAAATTGAAAACTCTACTCTATTCCTAAAGTACAATAAAGTTTTCAAGTCAACAAACTTTTTTGAATTTATTGATATAGAAAGTGTGAAACCCACTATTAAAAGGAATCACAATTGATTTCAAGGGACTCATTGAATTCCCCCATCTTAACCCCTGAGTGACCGACGACCATTTTTCGGTCGCTGCCCTTTTTATGGGTTGCCCTTGATGAAAAAGATATTTGTATAAGAAATAAAATATTTTCAAATAGGAAATCAAGTCTACTTTCCAACCCAATTTGATTCATGTCAATCCGAGTTAAACTCCACCGAGGAGAATGTTTCAAAAACAAAGACCTCAATATTGTCCTAGTGTTAGAAAATTTACTATTTGGGGAAACTAATGATGTTCTCTCCTTTGAAAAAATTATTTTTAAAATTTTAGGATAGAATGTCTAGTTTTAACCAATCATACCAAATTTCAAATACTAAAAATAAAATTTGTATTTTTGGTGAATATCAAATGGTAAATGCTACTAAATTCATAAAATGAATATCTAAAACATTTTTTGGAAGTTTGACCATACGGATAATTACTAAACATCATGCTTCTCATTTTCTCTTTTGGACCAAACTTCATCAAAGTTGCAAAAGTAACATTTTATAACACATCTAGGTTTTGCCCTTACCCCCTCTATCATTTAGGGGTTAGTGAATGTAGGATGTAGCCTGTTGAAAATCTTTCCCATTATGTTTTGGCAACAAACTCATTGCAACCCAATTCATCAAAAATTGAAACAAAGAATAAAAGATAATAAAATTTGCATGAAGAATTCTAGAGCTTGTTGCTTAACACTTCATTTCTTAAATACTTTAATTAGAGTGGGGGGTATCAATCCTTGACGAAGTCTTCACCTGCAAGAAGATCATGTCTTCCTGCATTTTAGAAGGAGGAAAAAGCAAAAAAAAAGGTGATTGGTAGGCATAATAATCTTGACTATTTCTACTCCTAACCCCTTGTCAAGTCCGAACATTATCTTTGAGATGATTAAAAGAGGATTGTAGATGGAGATAAAGTAGCCGCTTCATGTTTTATATTATTCAACAAATCATCAACTTGACTTTATTTGTGTTGAGAATTAATTATCAACTTGATGAAATCGGTGTCTCAAAACTTCCAAGATAATAGAGTTAACCGAAAAGAAGAGAAAATACATGTTATGTGAGGTGAGTCTGACCCGTATCTAAGGCAGCCAAGCAAACTGGCATGGTTTCCCAAGAATTCAAAATAGAAAGGAGTGTGAACTAGTTTTGCCGTCAAAAAGACTGCAAAACTCATTCTAAGGGGAGTTTTTGTCAGTAGTTGCGTTGCCTGAAGAATGCCACTTGCAAGTTCCCTCCCTCCTTCTCTCGGCCCCTGGGCTTTACTTTTAAAAACATGTACAGCAGTTCTTTTAATCCCACCTGTCAGACCTCTTGTATTGAGCTTTGATTCCAGCTCACTCACAGAAGAGTTAGCCAGCCTAGCCTCCACGCTTTTCACAACTGCTTGTATTTTCATCTATTATGGGATTCTGACATAATCCGAAGTCCATGGAGAACTGAAGTTTTAAAACCTCGCTTTTGTTTTCGGTTACACTCAAACACCACACAGATTCCCATTTCCACGATTTTAGGGAGTCCAAACACATCATCTGTTTTCGATTAACTCAAATCTTCATTTTTAATTGGTTACTTTTTGACACCTCTTCAAAAATGAAAATATATTGTCGTTTTGATTGGATTAAAGTAGAATTCCCTTAAACTACTCATTTAAGTTATTTTCCTCAAAACAAATTGAAGATCAAATTGGTTCTATTTTTGGCTGATAGATAAACAAATTTTATGATTCACAATGCAAAAAAATAATTAAATTTTAAACTAAAATAAAATCTAACTTATATGAATTTTAAAAGTGAAGAACTAGTCATACCCCACTTGTAACATATAAGTGGTATTTTTCAACACAAAAAGAATCATGAATTTTTCCAATTTCACTCACTCATAGAACCCCTTCATTGGATCACAAGTGGCCGATTTTAGGTTCTTAGGAATTAAAAGTGATCAATTTTTGGGTCCTTAGCTGGAAATTATTGGAAGTCACCTACTAGTCATTTTTTGGGAAAAACTTAGATAAAATTTTCATTAAATGCTTCCTAAAATATACCACAAAGGTGGGGTCAGATCATGGAGAAGGCGGAGTCAACGGTAGCTCCAATGGGCGAATCCCAACAACTGCAAGCCTGCCATGGCGGGGGATTTCTGTGGGCCGGGATCTAATGCAGCAAGCCTACGGGGCCACGGTACAAGAGGAAGGGGCCGCGGGAGAGGTGGAAGGGACTGCACTCCACAGAAACGACCCCGAAAGGATGTACTCGTGAATCTATATGGCCCAGCATCGTGGACAACAAATTCATTGACCTACTCACACAACTCTTTCGAGTTTATTGGTGAGTTACCGGGTCATGCCTCCATTTTTCGTGAATGTCCATCCCCAATTGAAATTTTTGACAAATTCTGGACATTCAGAACTCTCACAAAATTGTTGACGAGAGTAATAGATATGCAGCAACTGTGAAGAAAAACTGTAAGATACAAGAGGAAATTCCTAATAACAGAAGTTAAGAATACAAGAGGAAGAGTTTTGACACCCATCAACATTGATATCCCAATATATGCTTGCAACTCATCAATGGACAAGAGGAGGAGAAGGGTGGTGGAAATTGACCATTGATGAGTTGCAAGCAAATATTGGGATATCAATGTTGATAAGTGTCAAAACTCTTCCTAATCATAGAGTATATTGGAGGAGTTTTGTGCCCTTCTTATATTGTCAGACAATTTCCTCTTGTATGTCAAGGCAAAGATTTGAGAGTATAACGTCATGCTTGCACATTGCTGATGATTGATTGATACCTATTGATCGTAGAGATGGCAACTATGACAAGTTGGGTAAGGTAAAATGGTTGTTGCAAGAAGTACGACGCAAATGCCAAGAGAATTGGAGATTGGGGCAAATGGTAACCATTGACAAAATGATGGTTTGATATAAAGGTAAATATTGCCCTATTCGACAATATATGCCAAATAAGCCATGTAAATGGGGGATCAAGGTATGGTGTGTGGCAAATGCTTTGCGCAAGTATGTTTATGACTTTGAAGTGTATACGGGTGCTTCGGTGCGAGATAGCTTGAAAAGCACTATGCCAGGGGAGGCAAAGACCGGTTATCAAGTAGTGATGAATTTGATGGAGCCATTACATGGTCGTGGTCATATAGTCTTCATTGACAACTTCTTCACATCTGTGAAATTGTTGATTGACATGCTAGAGCGAGGGACTTTTGGCACAGGTACTGTACGTTCTAATCGAGTTGGATTACCAATTGCATTTAGAGACAAGAAATTGTGGGAGAAAAAACCACAAGGGTCGCTTGGTTGGAGCATGCATAGCTCTCGCAAAATTGCTTGTGTCACGTGGGTGGACAAAAAGCCCGTGCTTCTTCTCTCCACCCACGCTAATCCATTGCCTGCAGACTCTAACAATCCAGACACAGTGCTACGAAGAGGTGAGGGAGTGAAGAAAGATACACCAACATCCTCGATCCACAAAGCCTACACCAAATGGATGCGAGGCGTTGATGTATCCGACCACTAGAGAGGTGAGTATTCATGCCAAATTCGTAGTCACAAGTGGTAGCATCGGTTGTTTTATTTCATGATTGATACTACACGTGTCAATTTGTGGATCATTCACAAGTCAGTGTCCAAGTGTGGTGCAAAACGGCAACTTGAGCATCTAGACTTCACATTGGCATTGGATGATGCCCTCATGGCCAATTGGGGTAAACGGCGTGGAGTTACTTCTGCATTCAATTGGAGACCATGTGTGCATTCACCCATCAAAATTAAGTTGAGGAGGGTTTGTCGTCAATGCCATGGGACGACACTCACAAACTACATATGTCCACAATGTGGAGACATCGCATTTCATTTGGATGCATGCTTCTTTTGTGCCCATTTTCCTTTGAGGAGATGACTTGGACAAAGTGAGTATCCTTTCCATTCCGTGCTATTTGTCCAAATGCGCTAAATTTTTTATTTAGTACATTTACCATGCTAATTGACTCTTTTTCTCTAAGTATTTTCTGGTGACATTTATCATGCTCATTGTTTGTTGTCTCTAAGTTTAGGGTTGACTAGCGTTGACCATGGCAATTGTCCACATTTCCTAAGTTTTTTTAGAGTAGCGTTGACCATGACAACTATTCACATTCTCTAAATTTTGATTGAATCCCATGGAGCCATGCTATTTGTCCTTTTTTCTCTAAGTTTTTTTGGGATCCTATGGAGCTATGCTATTTGTCCTTTTTTCTCTAAGTTTTTATGGGATCACATGGAGCCATGCTATTTGTCTTTTTTATCTTATTTTTTGGCGGATCATATGGAGTCATGCTATTTGTCTTTTTTTTTTTCTCTTAGTTTTTTTTTTTACTTACATTTATTGTGCTCCTTGTGTGTTTTCTCTACAAAAGAGAATAAATAAAATTTGGTGACACACTCCATGCTAAAGCCGAACCTCTGTCAAATTTTTGTATGTGTGCATTTACCATGATAAATACATGGATACAACACAACAGATGGACGAGATGGCCGGGAGAGGTTCCACTGAATGCTACAACAGTAACTGATTTTTCTCACCACGTTGTGGTGCCAACGATATTGTGTCAGGCGAGAAGATCGGTGGAGGAGGCCGATGAAGAAGCCTCGGCGGTCACAGTCTTGTCTTATTGTTGAAGACTTGATCACTACCGGATTCCCAGCGTGGATACTGGCCCTTCCAAGATGAATTTTGAAGCAGGCGGAGTACTTGGCGTGGAGCAGACGGATTTTCAGCGTGTGGCAAACAAACGCTTGGCGTGGAATTGGCAAACGCTAGACTTGGAGCATGCGAGACAAGAATTATTGGATTCAGTTGAGAGAGACCCTTGTGTTGTAGGCGGTCATGCTCTTCATGAGCTACTAGAAAATGAGAACCGGCGAGAGACAAAGGTCATCTGCCTCATTCAAGATCGCGACGGTGCATAGAGGGCAGCAATTTTTGTCAGGTCTATGGCAATGGTACCAGCGGCGACGAGCTTCCTAAATCATGATTGACAGTGGTCCCTCACACACATCAGCGATTTTCAACAACGTTGGGTGCACACAAATTGGGGGACAAGTTTCATCATCATGTTGGTATTGAAGTTACTCCAGTGCACACATAGATGGTGACTAATGACCGGAAATGACGATCGCAGCGGTGAGTGAAGATGGCAGCTTCGACAGGTTGTGTCAAAGTCTGTTGAAGCATAAGCGATTGAATCACTGCAATAGCTGGAAGCATTGATTAGTTTGTCAGAACCTTGAACATGCCCATAGAACAAAATTTTGTTGGGCAGACAATGTTGGTTGGTAGCTCAACTACCCTCGCACCCTTGTCCATTCTCTGCTTGGTCATTTTCTATCCGCCCGCAGCTCCAAGGGCAGCACAGGTGTTTGCCCAAAATTCTTCCCTACAATATACCACATATGAAGAGTCGGAAGCTCGAGTACTAAAAAAATCAGTAGTACCTACATGATCAAATTTTTTTGGGGAGGGAGGTGGTGGGCGGTTATGGGTCATTTCACCTTATGTCATTCTACCTTGGGAGGTACTGCAAAGAGATTTGGGTTGAGTTGACTTGAGTTTGGACTGAATTGAATTTGAGTTGAGTTTCCAACCGAGTTGAGTATTTACCAATCAATCTCAATCCAACCGAGGGCCGCATAAGGGGTTGGGTTGAAATTGGGTTTAGTTAACCCCTAAACGTCCTCATCCTTGTCCAGTTTGGGCAGTTTTGAAAAGATGAATCATAAAATGTAACTAAGATGGATATTTTGAACTTGATGTATGAATAAAAGTTATACTCCATGAATTTTAGATTCTATCCATATGGTTAGATCTGCGATTGCTTTCACCAATATTTTTCTAAAAGTTTTGGAATATAAAATTCAAAATTATTTTGTAATTTGATTACGAATAAGATATTGTCAATTTGTGGATGAAATATGTTGTGATGGGTTAAAATGTAATACTCTACGTGTAGTGATTTTTGGAGATTTTTTGGTTTGTTAATTTTATGAGTTTTTTTTTAAGAGCACTTTTAGACTAAAATCTTTGAAATTTTTGGTGAAACATTACAACATAAAATGAGGCATAAAGTTTCACAAATCATCCCCTTTCTAATCGGATCACACATGCACGAAGCTAACTTCCCATAAAAAAATTCAGTAAAAAAAAATTTCTGCAAAAAGTGCATGATGGATGAGAAATCGGAGTTTGATTTTGTACATCATGCAAAATATGCATGGTTGGGCAATTAAGGGTTAACCCCTAAGCGTGCAAAGAGTCTTGTAGGGCCATGTTTGGTTGTTTTTCAATCAAATGCTGATTTTCACCTAGTTCTTAATTTCAAATGAAAATGGTCCTAACTAAAAAAGTGTGGGGACTATCTTCTACTTTCTAGTCCAATTTACCATTCTTCAAAAAAATTAAAATTGCGTTTTTTATAGCACTTTAAAGCTCAAAACCCTAAAATTCCAATATACACTGCAGAAAAAGTTTTTCAATCGAATTTCTTATTATGCAAGCTTAAGAAGCATGCCACCTACACTTTGTTGTTCATCACTATTATTTACATTCTCCCGAAAAATTTCATACTATTCTAAGTATTTTTGTAATTACTATAATTTTTATAAGATAAAACTTTGAAATGTCTTGTAAATTTAATTTAATTTAGATAATTATGAAAAAATCAGGGTAAATTGGTTTATCAATACTTTATACGAGAAAAATACCAGAAAAATATAATACAATTGAAAGTGTGAGGAATAAATGAGGTTTGACCCGATAATTGTAGTGTGGACGCTTAAGGATTAAATGGTTGAATAGGCACTGTCCAAACTAACAATGTAAATTTTCAACCGAGGGAGGGAGACCATGGTTGAGAATTTTTCTCAAGGATAGAAATTACTCTCTTTGTGCGGTCCAAGGTTGAAACCATTTTCAATCCAAAAGCACCAAAATTTTTTAACCCGACCCCCTATGTGGCTTCCTCTTTTATGTCATTTCACTTCAAAGGAGCTACACATGGGTTGGATTGAAAGTTCTAGGTGCTTTTGGATTGAAATGATTTTAACCCCGGGCCGCACGAGGAGAGTAATTACAACCCTTAAAAAAAAAACGTTTAAGTGTGGTCCCCCTCTTAAGGAAAATTCTCAATTGTAATCCCCCTCCTTTAGTTGAAAATTTATAGTGTTAATTTGAATGATGCATCCCCACTGTTCAACTAAACCCAATTCCAACCCAACTGAACCCCATGTGCGGCCTCAATTGGGTTGAGTTTGGTTAAAAACACTCAACTTGGTTGAAAAACTCAATCCAAACTCAACTCAACGGAACGGCCCAACTCTTTGTGCGGCACCCCTATGTCATTCCACCTTTGTCATCTATACATTAAGGAAGGTAGTGTGTTTGTTTGTTTAGTTTGTTTATATGTTACGTTGAGATCTCCCGGACTGTGTAGCCGGCGGCCGCGTTCTTGGTACTATCAAAAAGCTCTCGACGAGAAGGGGTGCACCACATTTGTTTCATGACTTTTGAACCCATAATGTGAAAGTTATGGATTTTCAATAAAATATAATAAAACATAATAAAAAATGAAAAATGAAAAATAACTCCAAAAATAAAAATGAAAGTAAAACATGCCTAAGTCATTGGGGGAACATTCGGCCAAAGGCACAGGGCCACACTCTTGTGGCAGGAGAGTTTTGAACTGGGAACGTCCGTTCCTTCGGGGAGAGAACAACAAACGATGTGATATTAGGGGAGGTGATATTAAAGAGGTGAGAAATATCATCCATCCACATTCATCTCCTCGGGACGGCCGGAGTGCACACGTTCAAACGCTTTGAATTCCGGGCAAGTTCCCATAAACCCCTGCTTTTTGGCATTCTACCAGCAGCGATTTCGATCGGGACATGGAGTGGAAACCCTAGATTGATCCACCATTTGCTGCAACTTCAATCGATCATCGTCGTTTTATTTTTTTTGCACAATTCCAACAGGGCTTTCGCGATGCGGATCGAGGGGAGAGGACAGCGAGCGGCAGTGTGGGGCGCAGTCGCTGCCGTTTGCGTCATCCTCATGCTTGTCACTCCCAAAATTCCTCAAGACCAAAAGTACCATCAGTTTGCGGACAAGCGCAATTTCTTCGGTCAGTTTGCTTCTTTTTTTTTTTGCTGGAATCAATGTTGATTGCTTTTTTCTATCAGGAGGTTCGTGTGCTTGATAATCGACATATCTTTTTCTTTTTCCTTTTCCAGGGATACCGAACACGTTAAATGTTGTCTCGAACTTCCCTTTCTTGGTCATTGGCATCGTGGGCTTGGTCCTCACGCTCCACGGCAACAACTTCGGATTGAGGTTTGGCCACTTTTTAAACCCTATATGTTATTTATTTTATTTACTTTTTGATCAACACATGCAATGTTCTTCACTGGCTCCATCTGAATTACGTTTTGCACAATTGAATCGGTCATTTGAAAAGCAGGAATCCGTCTTTTAGGGTTTGATTCTGCACTCGATGGAAGAGAATTTATTTGCCAGTTTCCTCTTGAATGTAGAATTTATTGAAGTGTTGGTATTGATGGAACGCAGTTTGAAAGGCGAGGTGCTCGGGTGGTCAGCGTTTTTTGTTGGCGTTACGGCCACCGCTTTCGGATCGGCTTACTACCATTTGAAGCCAAATGATGCACGGCTCGTCTGGGATCGTCTCCCTGTAAGTCAGACTTGTTTACTTCCTTCTTCATAGAGTTGTAGAGAGATCAGTATGGGTACAAGAATATATTCAGTATATGTACTAAATTAAACATGAAATTACAGTCAGTATGATCTTAACAAGTAAATACCTTTCCTGAAATCAGTAAGAGCCAAATCTGTAGAGATCAAATTTTCCTCACTATGTATGATTCTCTTATGCAATCATTGAAAGTGGGAGGTTGTAGACCACTATAAGTGACATCAGACAACTCCATTTTCATTCCATAGACATGAGTCATAAGTCCAACCAAGTGTATGAATAGATGTGTTGCTGTTGGTTAAACGGGTGATTCTAGATGTAAAGCTGGAAATTAATGATTAACCGCTAAAGGACCAGGAAGGCCTAGTGTTTTTTTAAGCACTTTTGAGTAGGTCCTATGTGGAGTTCCTTTTGCTTAAATCTGTTTGTTTTTTTGTCCGACACATTCAATGTTCTTCGATATAAAATTTGATCCGGTCTTAATTTATTTTTCCACAATATGATCAATTGAATTTGACATTCTAAAACCTTGCATCCTTGGTTCTCTAGGGGTTAAGAATTGCTCCTTAGAAGCTGACACAGGGTTAGGCCACTGAGAGTCTGAAGACTATGCTGGATTGCATTTTCAGATGACCATCGCTTTTGCCTCGGTGATGGCAGTCTTCATCATTGAGCGGATTGACGAAACCACTGGAAGGGCGTCCGTCTTCCCCCTCCTCATTGTGGGAGCAGGCAGTGTGGGATACTGGATGTACGTGCTATAAATAAATCTCTCTCTGCAGGGTAGTCTGTCTGTCAGACAAAGATAGGTCACAGCTGATTGTGATTTTCTGGTTTCTGGTCACATTTCTGGCTGTTTGTGAGCTTGTGAGCACCTCCAATGTCATGTTTAGCAAGATTGGATTGCTGTGAGAATTGTTTCATGTGGAAAAGTTAGGATTTAGCTTGTTAACCCCTAAGCGTCCACTGTATATTTTCTGTAGTGTAGGAAAATTGAACCTCCTGCTGCAAATTATCTGTTTGTGTGAATATGACTTCAGTTTGACACGATTGACACTGTCGATCTTGTAGTATAGAACAAGAGCTTTAAAATGATGTATTGCAATCAGAAAACCGAGGTAAAATGAGAAAATGCTACCGTTGCAAAGTTCAGTGATGCAGATGGCCATATTTGGCGTTTTAGACGCTTAGGGGTTAAATGTGGCTATGTCTATTATGATGATTAGTGACTTGATGCGTCCCGAAATGTGGCATTGTTCTTTATTGCAGATAACTCATGCAACACTGAATGATTCCTTGGAGCTGATGGTTTTCTGTTTGAATTGTAGCTTGTTTAACGATCTGCGAATTTATGCGCTAGTACAGTTTGTGCCTTGCTTTGCCATCCCTGCCATGGCTATTCTGTTGCCACCGAAATATTCCCATTCCCATTATTGGCTTTGGGCTGCAGGTTCGCATCAAATTCCTGTCAGTGTAGTGTAGCAACACCCTGAAATTTGGTGCATATAAAGAGTGTTATGTTTTTTGTGTTTATAAATATACTGGCTTTATTGCTTTCTTATTAGTCCAACTCTTTGCGCTGTTGTTAACACAGGCTGGTATTTATTGGCAAAAGTACAAGAAGCCTATGATATGAAGTTCTACAGGTGGACTCACTTTACAGTGAGTGGCCACACTTTGAAGCATCTAAGTGCAGCCATGGTTCCAGTGTTGACCATCATTATGCTCTACCGCCGCAACATGCGTATTGAAAGGTAAGCGTGAAACAAGAGTTGACTAAGTTATGATATTTATTGTACAAATATATGAAGCCAGTGCTGATTCTGCAAAAGCCACTTGTGGTTATGGATTTGTGCTCATTTTTCCACTGAGCAAAGTTTATATGTTGCTCTCTTGAAGCTCATCTGCTGAGACTTTGTGTCATTGTTTTGTGGTTGGTGCGTGCAGGCAGAGTTTATTTGATAAATGGCGACAACAAGCGAGAGCAAACGTAAGTCCAAGAGGGGGTGGGGATAGTCTAGTACAAAAATTGAAAAATTGTTGGAATGGAAGGTCTTCTAGTGCCAGCCTTCTTCACGATGAAAGTGAGTCTCTTGTTCGGGCTTGATCACCCATTTCCGTCACGTCAAGTGTTATATAGGGGAAGAATATTGAAAATCAGAAATTTAACTGGAAAAGAAAAAATATATATGTACATTTTTTACTAAAAATGTATTTTCAAAAGTGGAGTGTATTTCTGTTGTTTTGAAGGGGCTCTTGTCACATTCAAGTGAACCTTAAACTGTCACCTAATATTAGTTGTGATTGGTGGAGGTTTTTCTGCAAGTGATCACTTTTTTAACAGATTTTCATTTTTAAAAATTTAAGTGTGCTGATGGAAATGGATGTTCCCACCTTACCTTACGTTTTGTATTCGTTTTTCATTTTCAAGACAATTGAGACAAGCATTTCAATTTTATTTGACAGTCAATTGCTTCTGGAACTTTTGCCAATAGAATACCGGTAGCCCAGCCAATTGACTGATTATTAATTAACAATAAGGGTGAAGTTGAGGCTGTTTTGGTCTCAAGTACTCAATATAATAACAGAACCCATTTCTCCCATGTCTAATGGTGTTGCACCTAAAGAGATTGGGAGGATGAAAGAAAGAAGAGACCAAAAAGAGCTGTTCAGATTTGCAAACAATCCTAGGGTGTTGATTGCTGAAAAAAGTAATTTTTATCAGGATGAAAAACAATCAAAAAATGACTGAAATCTGAAAAAGGGCCCGAGCTCACGAATTAGTCTTTCATTTTGGGTGCACCTAATTCTTGGAGTTGGGCCGGTGTCAGAACTTGTCGTTTTTAATTAAAAAATTGGTTTCAGAATTTTGGCTTTAGGTCTTGGTGCAAAAGGTGTTGGGGCTGATTTTGGGATTTGGACCAATGAGAGGTGAGGATTCAAGGCCCTCAGTAATTATCACAAGGACACACTATTCAATATCATTTATTACGGTAACTAATTTTGCAAGCAATGTATTGTACTATCCTAATAGAATATAAATTATCTTGTACTCCTAGTAGTATGTATTATCTACGAATATATGTTACTCCAACAATATAAACCTGATTTTTAAATGTGTTTAAAAACTTACAACAAATATAAAGAAGATTGGGACAAATACTGTACCTGGCTGTCAGGGACCCATGGTCATTAACCCCTATACAACCCAAGTTTCATTGCAGTCATGTATTTTTGCATACAAGCGTGTGATTGCAGCTATATTTTGGTGCACCAACATATTTGACACTAAGGTAGAAGCACCAGAAACTGTTAGGTACCAATTGTGGTCACCTATTAAAGCACCTGATTCAACTTCAGGAGTTCCCAATCTAGTTATCACAAGCATTAATTATGAATACCTAGTTAGCAATCTGATTGGACTAAAAAGGAAAGACAGTTATTGGTACACCTACTTACATCAATAGTGGTCTATGCATATTAAGTTTGAAAATTTATAACAAAATCATACATTGTGAAAAAAATAATTAAAAATTGAGTTTGGTTATTAAACCCAAAGTTTTATGTGCAGCAATTTTTTATCGTTGAAAATCAGCGCTCCATGTAGGTTGAAATGCTTAAATTGACGGCAACTGTACCCCTTACCTTACTGTTTTTAGACATCCGAGCATTGGCAATTCATTCTGAATATTATAATTTTTTGCCCAAATTGTTGTAAATATTCTATAAGATTGTGTGGATATTCTCTGAGATTCTCTTTTTCACCATAGAAAATAGCTTTTTTTGAAAAAAATAATTTCCTAAAGATTTGGGCTTCTTTTTTATAATTAATTTTTGTTGACCTTGATGATCGGATACGGTTGTAGAAAAATCATACCTAGACACCAAGCTACAGTGTGAGAGTGTGGTGGCCTAGTATGGCATTTCCACTGGTGTGACACCATCATTGTACTTGAGTATACATAATATACTAACAACAATTAGTAGCCAAAAATGTTCCAAAATGGCGACATGAAAAAGTAATTAACCCCTAACTGTCCAACCAGGCATTTTTTGGCCTAGTATACAAAAGAAAACTATGTTTTTTCATCCGTCATCCACATTTTGGAGTGTGGATTTTTTACTATAGATTTTATGAAAAGTTAGCTTCACGCTTGTGTGATCCGATTAAAAAGAGGATGATTGTGAAATTTTTATGCCTCATTTCATGTTGCAATGATTCACCCAAAAAAATGAAGATTTTAGTCTAAATGTGCTCTTGAAAAAAATTAAGTCATAAATTAAGCAACTAAAAATAATTCCAAAAATCACTACATTTAGAGTATTACATTACAACCCATCACAACAAATTTCATTCTCAGATTGTCAATATCTTATTACAAAAGAAGTTTTAATTCTAAGTTTTAAATTTTATAGAAAAATATTGGTGATAGCAATTGCAAATCTAACGGTATGAATAGAATCTAAAATTCATAATGTACAACTTTCATTCATACATCAAGTTCAAAATATTCATCTTAGTTGCATTTTATAATGCATCTTTTCAAACTTGCCGATTTTGGAGAGAGGTGAGGATGTTTAGGGGTTTGTCTCTAAACCATTTTTGTACATGGTACCCGATTTTTGTGTTTACTATAAATGGTACGTAAATTTTGTATTTCAATACAAAAGATTATATTATGAGCAAATATACATTGTTTATAATATGGAACTTTAATAATTAAATAGTTATTTTTATCTTTAACTGCAATAGCAACAAGAACTTGTAGTACCTAATTTGTTGGATTTGCTAGAATGATGAGAAATCTTAATTGAAATTGGTAAATAGTCTCATTGAATGTTTGTGGGTTCCAATTGAAGGCATAGACAGCGGAAAGCATTTCTAAAAATAAATGTCAAGATTTTTTTTATAGATTTTATCAATTGTGAAAATACGAATCTTTAGGTATATTCATGAGTATTATATATGTCAAGTCCTTTTGTCTTAAATAAATAATTATTTGGCACAAATGTGTCAATCTTGTCAAACCTTTTTCGGTTAATGATTAAAAGTATTTTGCAAGATGTGTCAATCCTACCTCTATACACAATATACAACACAAAATCAATTGTGGACATGGAACCTTTGTAGATACAACCACATGGGTTATTTACATTAGTAGAAAAGTCGTACTTGAGCACCAAGTTACAGTGCGAGAGTGTGGTGCCCAAAGCACATTTGAGCATCAAGCTACTAGGATACCATGCTCTTGCATTGTAGCTTGGTACTTAGGTAGGGCTATCTTACTAATGTTACCTAGTATTATTCCTTATGTTATCCAATATCATGCCCAGTTTTGACATAAATTTAATTATTGTTTGTTAAAAAGTGCCACATTTCATCTTGTAATTTATTTAGGGTGACATGAACCTCTCAAAACCTGACGTGGAAATTAAATCTTGATACCCAGCTGTCAACTTTGATTCTTGTAAGGTTCTTTAACCCCACTCTGGAGCACCTCAAAACATGTAGCAGATCCCTAAATCACTTGTAGCAGGTCTTAAATCATGGCAAGCCTACGTCAGAATTTAACCTTTAACTGCCCAACCATGCATATTTTGCATGATGTACAAAAGCAAACTTCGATTTTTCATTTGTCATGCACTTTTTGCAGTTTGAATTTTTTACTGAATTTTTTTTATGGAAAGTTAGCTTCATGCACGTGTGATCCAATTAGAAAGAGGATGATTTATGAAATTTTATGCCTCATTTCATATTGCAGTGTTTCACTAAAAATTTCGAAGATTTTAGTCTAGAAGTGCTTTTGAAAAAGTCAACTCATAAAATTATGCAATTAAAACATCTCCAAAAATCAGTACACTTAGAGTATTGCATTTCAACCCATCACAACAAATTTCATCCACAAATTGTGAATATCTTGTTTGTAACCAAATTACAAAATAATTTTGAATTTTGAGTTTCAGATTTTATAGAAAAATATTGGTGAAAGCAATCGCAGATCTAAATGTATGGATAGAATCTGAAATTCATAATGCACAACTTTTATTCATACATCAAGTTCAAAATATTCCTCTTAATTGCATTTTATAATGCATCTTTGCAAAACTACCCAATTTGGACAGGGGTGAGGACATGTAGGGGTTAACTAAAGAATGAGTGGTGAGAATGATGACACATTGTAGTTGGTGTCTACAATGCTACTCTTGAAAAAGGATGTGACCCAGTGTTGGCTAAAGAACCTTATGGTCACTTAGGGCGGCTTTACACTAGGAGTCGGGCCCAAATTGATGTGCAAATGGGCTAAATTTTTTTGCTTCTCATTGGTCGAAAGGCCATTTTTGGGGCCCAACCCCTTTACACTAGGAGTCGAGCCTAATGCAACCAAAACATTTTCTACATTAAAACCGACAAGCTCTTATACAAGTTTAACTCAAATCATTGGGTCAACCAAATATAAAATCCCAAACTTTGGCTTTGGACCCAAGTGCACATTTCATTAAAAATTGTAATCTTATTATATTGAGTGCTTGAGGCTGACTCTAGGCCTAACATGGGCTCATTCTTTGTTGCATTGGGCCCAACTACTAAGTGTAAAGTGGCCCTTACAGTATTAAACTGCGTTAAAAAAATTTAAATAAGTAAAAATAAATAAAGATGTATCAATTGGCAAAATGAAGGGCAAAAGCACCGGCTATGCTTGCTGTCACAAGCACATGCTACGGTAGCACTTTCATATCCATATAGGACTTCAGATGAATCATTTATTCTCTAGTACTTGATGTTATGATGAGTTCTTTTGTTTTGGCGGATTTTACACTCCACACTAGAAAAGCATTTCCGCCATTTTTTTTATTGCAAATCCTTCCACAGAAACTAGATTGAGCTTCTATTCTTTTTTGTTTTCTTTCACATGATAATCATATTGTTGGCTTGAAGACCATCGCGAATAAAGAGCTCATTGGGAGTAGTTTGTCTAACCATGCCTCCAATAGCTTTTGTGTCATTTTTTGAAAACAGCCAAGGATTTTAACCCCTGAATGCCCACATCTCTCTCCAGATTTGGAGAATTGTAAAGATGCATTATAAAATGCAACAAAGGGATATTTTGAACTTGATGTATGAATAAAAGTTGTACATTGTGAATTTTAGATTCTATCCATATAGATAGAATCTATGATTGCAATCACCAATATTTTTGTATAAAATTTGAAACTTAAAATTCATTTTTTTTTTCTCTTTGTAATTTGATTATGTAAAAGACAAACTAGAAGATAAATAAGGAATTTTACACCACTTTCTTTGTTTTTTTTGTCTCCTTGATTTTTTTCCCACAAGAAGCCATTCTTTTGAGAGGTAACGTTATCAACATTTTGAGACAACTCTTTTTTCTTTTTTCTTTTTGGCAAAACAATGTTAAGTTGAACTTTTTTTATAAATGGGATGGTTATTTCTAGCTCGATTTCTGGACATAAGGAGTAGTGTTTCTCTCTAAGAAATAACCATATAAGATAAGAAACTATTGGGTATTATGTAGGCTCTAAAGGGCTAATTCATAAACTAGGACAAAAATGTTACAAGGGGAAAGAAGAATCACATTATACCCAATTTGATACTGACTCGGCCATTAGGGTTGGCAAAAAATAATTATAAAAAAATATGCCCAATTTTTTAGGAAATTCATTTATTTCAGAAAATAATATTTTCTATGATGAAAAATAATATTATTAAAGAATATTCACATAATCTTTAAGATTATTTGCATCGTTTTGACCAAAAAAATAAATATTTGACATAAGCTGCCGACCTGATGGCTGGGTACGGTAACAAACGTGCAAATTGCAGGGGTGTTAGGGGCCCCTAATTACTCTAGGGTTAGGGCTGTCCGTTTGTGAAACGGAGGAAGCATATATCACCATTTCCAACGAGGAAAAGACATTCTCAGTCTGTGGTCCACACTAAAAGACATGGCAAGGGAACAATTGGGTTTCGGTTCCACATGCAAAAATCACTCAGATATTATTTAGGTCTAAAACCCACTTGAAGCCAGCGACGGGTTTTTGTCATGTTCTTGGACGGATGCCCAGCGATTTCATGAATCGTTTTTGACCCAACCAAACTGATTCAGCACCATCTTCAGTCCATCCATCCATGGGGCCCCTTTATGGTAGTTTGTCTTTGGGGTGTTTTTTTTTTTTTTAATAATAAATTTAAATTTAAATTTAAAAAATAAAAATAAAAAATTGTGGCACACGAGGTGCTTTGTCTTGGGGAATTTTGATTGCGAGCCCATCAGTGTACTACACATGTGCAGCCGGCATGTTTATGGTGTGCCCATATGGACGGACAGCTACGATTACGAGATGGAAAAAGTGTGAGAGAGGAATCATCATGCAGAGGCAAGCCTTGTCCTCCTATGCCAACATTCAATGACTCCCATGGCGCATCAATATGGGCCTCCCGATGTTCTCGTATGCCTAACTTACTAGGCTTCCGTCCGCCGGAAAATACTACGCCCCAAACCGCAGCATCACATTGATACTTGTCGAGGAATATTATTATTCCGTACTTGGGCACTCGTAACCAACACATGGGCTTTTTTGAAATGAATCACACGGTGCACAATTCACCTTGCTTTTAGTAACGTATTTCGTGGAAGGTAGAAAAAGTTCCTAAAAGTAAATGCCCAATTTTTTTTTTTACAATCATTTTTCAAAATACTGTATGCTCGTAAAGGCGAATTGGAATAATTTTAGCCCTAAGTTATTTTATCACGTCAAACTAGGGTTGTTTTATTAGTTTTTTTTTTTTAAACATATTCTACTCCCAAATATTTCATCAAGCCATGGAAGGACACTTTCTATGCTCCAATTTTGTAACTTAGCCATATTAAGTCACATCATCTCTTAATAATGGAGTTGCTTCTTCACCATTTGCAGAAGTTCACGGTTTGTTGTATAGAGGGTACTATAGTAGTGACTATGCTCTTGTATGATCAAAAGATTATGTTTTGATCATGCAAGAAATTTTCAAAAAATTAATTAGGCAATATTGTCATAAAACTTTTAAGCTCTAGACTTTGTATCCCTACTAAAGTTTCCAAGATTTTCTCCGATGTTCTTGGATGCTCTTTGTTTTCACATCTTAAGTTTGTCTTACTTGCTTGACTCCTACTAAATTCCCTCGTATAATGGCAAATGTCATCTTTCACTCTAGTTCTAATGAAAGTTATTTTATCAATAAAAATCAAATGAAGTAGTAGGGGCTGCAGAACCCTACTATTATAGAATGTAGTGGTTTAATAATTTCCAGCATTTTATCCTTCAAATTTTTGAAAAAATTCCACATATCAAATTTTAATCAACTTCCGACATATCTGAAGGGAGTGTAGGGTAAAATTGGTAAAAATTCAAAATGGGCTCTTTGGTCCTTTAGAAGTTAAGCAAGTTCTTAAAATTACAAAACTAGAGAAGAAAGTACAAAGAGAAAGGTAATGTCAATCAAATGCTACAGTTGCCATTTTGAAATATTTGAATCCTATTGAATATCCAAATTTAAGGTTCAAATTTTATAAGTATATTTTTCCACTAGGTATACGCTTATTAGATTTGGGATAACTTAAAATAGGAAATTTCATATTAAATACACATATAAAAAGAAAGGTTCCTTATGCATGCTAAGCGCATCTCCAACGGGGCTCGCTAAGAGTTTGAAACACTCCAAAAGCGGATGAAAATGCTAAGGCCCCTTTCAAAAAGCATCTTAACCCTCTATAATAGCGTGTGTGAAAAATGACACTTCAACTCTAAATTTAGTTGACTATATCTCACATTCTACTTGTAATTGGCCCACTGACTATTTGATGTAACTTTTTGATGTTTGAAGAGCGTTTGTGGGTGGGGGCTTTAAATTGAAGGGCTCTTCAAATATAGATGAATAATTTCAGCGTGTCACTTTTAGCGTGCATGGTTGGAGATGCGCTAATTCATACTATCTAAATCCACTATATTGTATATTGTAACTAATTGTTCTTTTAATGTTTATTTGACCATTGTATTCAGACAACTTTGCTAAGAGCATCTCAAGCAATACTTCGAAAAAGCCCCGCCCTCAAGATAATAGATGAAAGCTGATACGAAATCACTTGGGGTTTTGTAAATCTCCTAGATTTTCAGTCTTCAATTTACCACTGGGAGCTAGGTTAAGATTAACAATGGTATGGACCGACACACGTGACATGTGATTGAATCATGCAAACCAAAATAGTTATTTGTTGATGGAGAAATACTGTTGAAAATGACTTTGTGTTCTTCACAGTCTGTTTGTTTTGCAGAGTATCGTTAGAGATGCTCTAAGCTATTTAGGCCTCTCATTAGAACAAAATTGGGCTTGCAAGAGGCCCTCAAAAATGCCCAATTTTTTAAATTTTATCGTGGTGCCCATGAGCATGGCCAACCATCAGTTGCCATGTTAGAATTCTCAAATTGACATTGATACCATGGTTTTTTGGCTGCCCCTCCTTTTACTACTTTCCAAAGGACTTGGGGCCTTCTTCAACCCCATACAAAGACCTGATAACTATAATGTGTTTCTCCGAAATACTTTGGTATCTATTCGCTCAATGAAAGTACGCATCAGTTATACACCTCTCAATGGATACATGGATGAATCTTGGACGAATTAAAAAAAGGGAATGGATGAAATATGGGAAGAGCCAAAACAGCCAAAACAGCCAAAAACAGATGGGCAGAAAAGAAAGATGCGGCTTTTCAGTGGAAGGCATTGAAGAATGTTATGAACCATGGGTGGGGAGCAGGCAAGCATACATGCAAGGACGGACGGACCCAATTCCCCAAAACTGGCTGATTAGGAAAAAGAGGAAAGAAGCAGCAGAATCAAAGAACAAAGAATAAATCTTACCCAGCCCCTCGCTCAGTCCACAGCCTCACATCGATCCCAACAAAACGGAAGAAAAAAAAAACGTCGGTCGCACAATTCCCTCTCACTGGACAACACTCGACACCCACCCCAAAAACCCAAAATAAAAATCGAAACTAAAAATCTCGCCCATGCTCACTTGCTGCTTCTCCCACATACCATTCTCCAGCCCTTTTCTACAATGGACTGAAAGTTTACCATGCTACTGTACTGTACATGTATGTACTTGAGGAATGATGCACTGACAGTAAGTTAGAAAAGGGATCGAGCCAAGGAATGCACAACCACCCGTTGATAATTTCTTCGGACATACCGGTACATAAAAAGCAACGTGGATGAATGTCTGTCTGGCTGGCCCATTTCATTGAACTATCTTTGCTTGTGGCACCTCAATTAATAGAATGATTTTTTAATTTTTTTTTATAAATCGTAAAACAAGAATTCTATGCCTGCACAATATTGAAGTTTAAACATATCGTTTAGCAAGTACTGAACAAAGCATTTTAGAATTATTGAGAATTAATAAAGTGAATTGGACTTCTTGGTATAATTGTGGTGAAGTCCACAATATTGTACATGTCATTCATAAAAGTAATCATTAACTACAAGACCATCATTGTAGTATAATATGCCCAAAGCCAACTTGATGCAGCATAAATGAAACACAATTTCAAAGTATAAAAGTACATATTTATTCAAATTTTGAGTACGAAATTGCATGTGTAGATTACAAACTTTAAAGTACAAGGAATGCATCAATTTTTAATGCGTATACAACAAGTGTTCAATATGAGTGTTCTACACAATACATGAGAATGTGATATTTTGTGACTGTGGACTCATAACCTTCAAGCCACGGGAGGCAACGAGATTGATGAGAGCATCTCCAACTCATAAGGGATAATTTATGTATGTACATGTATGTACTTGAGGAATGATGCACTGACAGTAAGTTAGAAAAGGGATCGAGCCAAGGAATGCACAACCACCCGTTGATAATTTCTTGGGACATACCCGTACATAAAAATCAGCGAGGATTAATGGTTGTTTGGCTAGCCCATTTCATTGAACTATCTTTACTTGTGGCGCCTCAATTAATAGAATGATTTTTTGTTTTTTGTTTATAAATCGTAAGACAAGAATTCTATGCCTGCACAATATTGAAGTTTAAACATGTATGCTTAGCAAGTATTGAACAAAGCATTTTAGAATTATTAAGAATTATTGAAGTGAATTGGACTTCTTGGTATAATTATGGTGAAGTCCACAATATTGTACATGTCATTCATAAAAGTAATCATTAACTACAAGACCATCATTGTAGTATAATATGCCCAAAGCCAACTTGATGCGACATAAATGAAACACAATTTCAAAGTATAAAAGTACACACACACACACACATATCTATCTATATATATATATATATATATATATATATATATATATATATATATATATATATATATATATATATATATATATATATATATATATTCAAATTTTGAGTACGAAGACGCATGTGTAGAATACAAGCTTTAAAGTACAAGGAATGCACAAATTTTTAATGTGTATACAACAAGTGTTCAATGTGAGTGTTCTACACAATACTTGAGAATGTGATATTTTGTGATTATGGACTCATAACTTTCAAGCCGCAAGAGGCAACAAGGTTTTTTTTTTTTTTTTTTTTTTGAAACACGAGGCAACAAGGTTGATTAGAGCATCTCCACTCATAAGGGATAATTTCACCATATCAAAACTTCATCAATTGTAGGGGCCACTTAGTTAACCCCTAAACGTTCTCACCCTTTTCGAATTAGGCGGATTTTCAAAGATGCATTATAAAATGCAACTAAGAGGGATATTTTCAATTTGATGAATGAATAAAAGTTGTACATTATGAATTTTAGATTCTATCCATACGGTTAGATTTGCGATTGCTATCACCAATATTTGTGTATAAATTTCCAAACTTAAAATTTAGAGCTCTTTTGTAATATGATTACGAATAAGATATTGACAATCTAATATTGAATTTTTTTGGGATGGGTTGAAATGTAATACTCTAAGTGTAGTGATTTTAGGAGATTTTTTGGTTGCTTAATTTTAGTAGTTGACTTTTTCAAGAGCACTTTTAGACTAAAATCTTCGAAATTTTGGATGGAACACTACAACATGAAATGAGGCATAAAAATTTCAGAAATCATCTCCTTTCTAATCGGATCACACATGCACGAAGCTAACTTCCCATAAAAGTTTCAGTAAAAAATCCACACTGCAAAAAGTGAATGGTGGATGAGAAATCGGAGTTCAAATCCGTACATCATGCAAAATATGCATGGTTGGGCGGTTAGGGGTTAAAGAGTTTGTCACTTGATTACTCCAGCCGTGCAACTCGTTACATTAACTTCCAACCAATCACTTGTCTCTTGGTGTGCAAAACCCAAAAAAATCTTTAGCATTTATTATCCAACCTACTAATTATATACTAGAAGAAAAAGTAATATTTGCCAAGGCAAAAAATTGACCATTTGTTGGGGCAAAGAGAATATTATGGCAACTCCAAACATAAATTGTTTGCTTTTCATCCAAAAATGCAGTCCTCATTTATTTTGAAGGACGGGTATTGTTACATGACTAAACAACATTAATTATCCCATTTAGTGAGTGGGGTACTAATTCCCGAAGCACGTATTATTTCACCAAATCTCAAAATTAGTGAAGACTGAAATTTTTACTGAGTGGCTGAAATCTTCATATTACACTACTGATATTTAGTATCACCTATACTAATTTCCCACACGCACTATAAACCCCCCTCACTAAATGGGATAATCAGTGTACTGGCATGAACGAAAAGTGGCAAATTTGGAATTCGTCATGCGAGGATGCTCTGCTCTGGATGAATGATTGGCGGGGCCTCCCTTCGGGGTATATTACGCGAAATGGACGAATGAATGGCGGGGTATAATACGCGAAATGGATGAATGAATGAATGGCAGCTGAGGACCTCCGTCGCTTCCGTCGTGGCATAACACGCGTAATGGATGAATGAATGGCGGGCCTCCGTCGCGGTATGATACGCGAAATGGATGAATGAATGAATGGCAGGTTCTCCGTCCCCTCCGTCGGGGAATATCACACGTAGTGGATGAATGAATGGCGGGCCACCGTCCGGGTATAATACGCGGAATGGATGGATGAATAGCTGGCCCTCACTGGCTAGCTTGGTATAATACGCCCGCCATGCGGAAGAATGGCCAGCTAGCTGGCCCAGTAGCCTCGCCTTCCTGGCTCTGGTATAATAACCCCGGCGCCACCAGCGTTTCTTCACAACCCATCAAGCAACGCGAGCAGGCACCGGCGGCGTCCCAGTAACGTAGATGCTCTTGAAGAAAATCAGCCTCCTTGCCATTTTCCCGTCAGAGAAGAACATTACAGGCCATTCTCTAAGGCCGGTGCTGCTCCGGTTGGTGGCGTGGTTTTTCACAACCCAACAATTAGTATCCATGTAACCTTTCCGTTTCGTGTTGTGCGTTTCTTCTCTAGTTCTCCCGAGAAGAATGCGCCACCTGAATTCGTCGAAACCATTGTTGCTACCACTCTGAAGCTGTTGCAACAAGGTCCCCTTCTGTCAATTTGAAGAATTTTGCTCTGAGAGAATAGTGCTCTGTTTTGTAAGGGAATTTGAGAGAGTTGAGAGTTGCGAGATGGATTCGGGTGGTGACCGAGTGCGGGCGCCGCAGAGGCAGGCGCGGGAGGAGGATCAGTATCGGTCATTGAGAATCGAGGAGGAGAGTAGTTTGGAGCAAGGTACGGCCGGTTTAGTGATGGAAACTTTGCAGAGGACGTTGCCGGTGTTGCAGAAAACGTTCAGTGATGTGTCTGTGAAGTCGCTGCCGCGCAGCCCCGAGCCGGGTGGGCGGCTGCGCACGGTGGCCAACAAGTACGCCGTGGAAGGCATGGTGGGCAGCGGGGCGTTTTGCAAGGTGTACCAAGGCAGCGACCTCACCAACAACGACGTGGTGGGCATCAAGCTGGAGGACACGCGCACGGAGCATGCGCAGCTCATGCACGAGTGCCGCCTCTACAACATCTTGCAGGGCGGCAAGGGCGTGCCCAATTTGCGCTGGTATGGCCAGGAGCAAGACTACAATGTCATGGTGCTGGATCTTCTCGGCCCCAGCTTGTTGCACCTCTTCAACATCTGCGGGCAACGATTCTCGCTCAAGACTGTCATCATGTTGGGATACCAAATGATCGACCGCGTCGAGTATGTGCACTCGCAGGGGCTTGTGCACCGCGATTTGAAACCGGACAATTTCCTCATGGGCTGCGGTGGCCAAGGAAACCAAGTGTTCATCATCGATTTTGGCCTGGCGAAAGAGTACATCGACCCTGCCACGCGACGACATATCCCGTGGCGAGATCGGAAGAGCTTTACCGGGACGGCCCGGTATGCGTCCCGGAACCAGCATCGCGGCATTGAGCACAGCCGCCGAGACGACGTTGAATCACTCGGTTACATTCTGATGTACTTTTTGCGGGGGAATTTGCCATGGCAAGGCAAAGGCGGCCAGAGATTTGTGGATCCCAAGCAGCACGAGTACATGCACAACAAAGTGAAGATGGAGACGACTGTGGAGGAGCTTTGTGAGGGTTTTCCGAGACAATTTGCGGAGTTTTTGCACCATGCGAGGGGGCTAGGATTCTACGAGCAGCCTGATTACTCGTACTTGCGCAGCTTGTTCCGGGACCTCTTCATCCAGAAGAAGTTTCAGCTAGACCATGTATATGACTGGACGGTGTCTCGCCAGCATGAGCAGCAGGCGAAAAACTCCTCTAATGTATCATATTGTCCTCCGTTGCACCGGCGCAAGGTGGTGGCTGCAAATTAGGGTTACTATGTTGTATCAATGGCTTTGCACATATAGAGAATGTACACAGAGCTATAGAACCTTCTAGCCGGCATGGAAAACAATCGTCACAATGAAGAGCACACGTAACATCAGTTAGTCAGGATTTTGCTAGAAAGAGAGATACCTCAATTCAGGTAACGTGCTAGTGAACACCCGCATGAAATGGGTGCAGCACATTCAATCAACATGTATATTACCAATGGTTGTGAAGAGCCACCACCTCAATCAATCTCTTCTTACAAATCTATTCTTTGTCGTCAGTGGTATTGTACAATTACATGTAGCTTTCATGAACCAAAGCTTCACTCTTGACAGTTGCTCTCTCGTCTTGTAAAGCTTCGCATCTCAACCTCATGAAGGAAAATCTCCAGACAGTAGGTGTCACACCTCTTTCTTCCCATTCTCAATCTTCAGAGAATACACATGTGGTACTTTCTCCATGAATTGTAGAGGACCCATTCTCTGAAGAATGAAGATTGAGAAGTTTCATTCTTTTCCTCCCGAGGTGAAGAATGGGTTGTGAAGATTGGGAAACCATGGCCATTCTCATTCTTCAAACAACCTCAAGGGGAGTCACACCTACTTCATGGAGAATGGCCACGATTGGTTCCACAATTCTCTCCCCATGTTCTCAATCTTCAGAGAATCAAACTTCTCCGGTGTGACACCCCTAATGACACAAAGCTAATGTATTTGAGGGTAAACATGATGTTAATGTTCATGAACTAAAATTCATTCTGAGGGGTACTGTTTACTTGTTGAAGAGCAAACGGGGAAAATTGAAACCAAGTTAGAAAGAGAAACCTCAAATCAGATAAATGAGTATCGGTGAACACCCGCATGAAGGGTGCAGCACATTCAACATGTATACTACAAGTGGTTGTGAAGAGCTACCACCTCAATCAATCTCAGCTTCTCTAATCAGTGGTATGGTAGCTTGAATCACAAAATCCAAACCTTCAATGGTGACAATTGCTCTCCTCTCCTAAAAGTTTCTCATCTCAACTTCATGAAGGAAAATCTCCGACTCATGAAGCCGGATGCTGGTGTCTGTCTACAACATTGCGACATCATGGGTATTGATCCTCCTACGCAACGCAAAAAAATTCCTAAGTTGTAGTGACAATTTGCAGAGGTTACCTCATACAATTTTCCGAGGAGTTTTTGAGCAAAGCAACCTTCCGGCTCATGCCCTCAATAGCCAAGTCAAACGCATCCCGTCTCGCAAATTGAACAGCAGAAGGATGCCTATACAGCATGCTGGGGATCATAGAGATCACCTTCTCACGCATCCTCCGCACTTGAGCCGGCTTGATCTTCGTCAGCACATCGCGAACATTGCACGTCCCATTCAGAACACAACTCTCCGGAATGAAAACAGAGAAACTGGCATAATCCTCCGGGAAGTGCCAAGTGTATTGCTTCTCAGCCGAGTCTTCATGGAAGAGCACAGGAATGCAACCCGAGACAACCGAATCGATTGTGGAGCGCCGTGTCGCGGTATCGCCGCGCGGTTGCAAGCAGAAATCTGCTTGCAGGAGGCTCTCGTAAATCGGCTCGGGGTTGTGACTGCAACTGATTTGCGCGCAGTCCAATCGCGCACATTCATTTGAGGCATTCACGCATTGGCTTGAGAGAATGCCGCGAATGCTGTCCGAAAGCTTCGGCCTCAGTGCCCCCGAGAACGAAAACAGAGCAGTGCGCACCGAGTTTCGAACCCTGTCAATCCAAAGCTCCAAGCTCGCGGCACTGGCAGGGTGGAATCCAACAGGGTAAGGGATGGCTTGCTCTTGCGTCCCCCATGGCCGCCGCTCCAACACCATGAACGTCACATTCTGCATCTCATTCAAATCGAAAAAGGAAGTCCCCCAGTCATCCACTGACGGAATGTGAAAGTCCCAAGCCGTTCTTCCCGCAATCATAAAATGATCTTTGCCAGAGTAACGTCGCCACCACTGTGCTGCGTTTTCGTGCAACCAGGAAATGACTTCGTATCCTTGCTTGTCGTTCTTTCGTGTGTTGTTGTAGAGATATGGCAGAGCATCCAGCCCGGCGAAGTACGGGACGAAGAACATGTCAGCAGCAGCGGGAGACTCGGTCAAGCAGGGATATGAACGCATTCTTTCAAAGAAAATGACCTCCAGCATGTACGCATCCGTTCGATACCAATCCTCTCGGAAGATGTCCGATGTCACATTCTCGCCAAACCCCCAGTTCTTGTAATGCTTGCAGAAACGGATCCATGGCACTAACCCGCCGTTGCAAAACTCCAGCAATTTGATGTTAAAAACCTCGGGCATGTCGTACATGTGCACTCTCCTCCCCTCACAGAAATCCAACTGCACTCTGAGATCCTGCGATGGCTCAAGACTCGGCGAGTACACATCGACAGGATTGGGGCAAAACCATTTCATGACCAGCAGTACGAACGCCACAATCAAACACCTGGTCACCGGTTTCTTCCTCGACCCCTGCCCTCGATACTTCTT
This sequence comes from Pohlia nutans, assembly GCA_022496805.1. Classification (NCBI taxonomy): domain Eukaryota; kingdom Viridiplantae; phylum Streptophyta; class Bryopsida; order Bryales; family Mniaceae; genus Pohlia; species Pohlia nutans. Next base: position 27,429,223 of record CM040096.1, read on the forward strand.
CGATACTGACCTTGAGAAATCCATGGAAGAAAGAGAGTGCAGCCACAATATCCAATGTCGTATGAATCAACGACCACTTTCAGTCTCTTAAGAATCTGCATTCCCATGAAATGCATCCCTTAATTTCAATAAGACATAACAAGCGAGAGTCTCCATCCCAAATAGAAACATCATATGTGTAATAATCCTCACTGATTTTTCACATGCCACATAAGAAATTCATTCCTGCCCAACATGCTACTATTGGTTTTCAACACTGTCCTTGGATACCATTGCTTAGTCTCTCCTTTTCCAGTGCCTACAATAAGACACAACAAGCGAGAGTCTCTATCCCAAGTAGAAACATCATATGTGTAATAATCCTCACTGATTTTTCATATGCCACATAAGAAATTCATTCTACTGTTGCTTTGAACACTGTCCTTGGATACCATTGCTGAGTCTCTCCGTTTCAAAAATAAAATAGAAAATGCTGCACGGATTCTCAACTTTTGAGCCATTGCTCAGTCTCTCCGCCTTTCCACAATAAAATAGAAAATGCTGTGATACAGTACAAAAAAAATTGGGAGGAAACAAAACCTACTAAAATGACGACAGCTGAAGCTTCAAATCGGGTGAGAAGGAGTGTTCTAGAAAATGCAACCTCGGACAGTCAAGTATCTTGCCTGAAAACTGCGCCCCAACCGAGGAATAGTCTGAATAGTTTGAATAGTCTCCGCCCCAACCGAGGAAGAATAAAAATAATATTAATATTAATACCTCGCAAACACAAAGCTCGCACAAGCTCGGTTACCAATTTCTCCAAAGCAAAACATAACTGCTACCAACACCACAACAACGAACGAATGCTGAGCTTCTGGAGCGCGCATCCCGAGGCGCCATAGCCCGACCTCGTCACTCACACGCAACCCACAAAACTCAAAAGCTCCAAAAGCTCCACATGAAACGCGTCGCCATGATGCGAGACAAGGCAAGCCGGGCAAGGCGAGCCAGGCGGGAGCTACACTACTGCAGGGGCAAGGCTGAGCCGTCGGCGTGTACGCGGACCAACACCTAAAGAATTCCAAGTGGACCGTCCGACTGGATGGTCGCCGTGACGTGTCCGTCAAGGATTGGTTCGGACCCGAACTGGACCCCTGTCTACGTGGATTCCGGGACGGGGGCCGTTGATTTATTATTCTTTGGGGACTTTATTGGCCCGTTGATTCTGGGTTTGGGACTTTCAGTGTTGGTGCTTCCCGGTATTTGGGGGAAGCCTGGTTTTATTTTATTTGGGCTTAGGAAGTACCCAAATTAACCCCCAAGTACCTAAAATAGACGATGATAATAATAATCCAAAGACCATCGCGAATAAAGAGTTTGTTGAGGATGATTCAACTATCTATGTCTTACAAGTAAAAGTAGGAACCTAACAAAATTAATGGGTTTATTTTCATAGAGAAAGAGGAATTATGATCTTAGGAGGCGAGCGTGAATGGAGTGTTTGTTGGGGGATGTGAACCGTCGAGACGGTCCACTTTAGTGGTAAACCGTTACCGCTATGATTTTGATGTATTTTGTATTTTATATTGTTCTAACCGGGACATTTTAGCCGATTAGACTAATTCCCGGTTTTGTGTGCATTTGATTTGGTTTTGATTGCCCAATTTTAGGATTCCCTTTTGTCTAGGTAATTTTGGGTATTTATTTATTCCTAACTATTTAACCGTGGGATTTTGGGCGTTTGAGCCATTTGCCCTATTATTTTATTCTATTGTTTGGATCTATCATTGTGGCCTATTATTCTAATCCATTTCTTTAGTCTAATTTATTAGTCCATTAGTTTATTTCGCTCTATTCTTTTGGATTATTATTTTAGTCTTTTATTCGCCTATTGTTTTAGTCTACGGTTTTAGCCTATTGTTTCGGTCTATTACTTATTCTATTATTTAGTCTACTATTTTAGTTCACTAATTTAGTCTATTGTGGTAGTTTATTCTTTTAGCCTTTTACTTTGATCTATTCCTTGGTCTATTGCTTTATTCTATTATTCTATCCTATCCTTTTATTCTATCTTTTTAACCGATTATTTATTCTATCATTTTAGCCTACGATTTATTCTATCTTTTTATCCTATTATTTATTCTATTAATTTAGCCTATTATTTATTCTATGTTTTTTAGCCTATTTATTTAGTCTATTCTTTGATTCATTATTTTGGTCTATCATTTAGCCTTTCACTTTTATTATCCTTTTAGCTTATTGTTTACCCTATCCTTTTAGTTTATTATTTAATTCCATTATTTTAGTCGAGCATTTTAGTGTATTATTTGAACCTATTGGGGCTAATTGGCTTAGTGTTTCCCTTGTGAGTTAATGGGGGAAATTAGGACTCCCGGTTAAGAGGGAGTTTAGCGGGTGATAGAACTAGGGTTCCATGGATGGCAATTAGTGGATGAATTTCGCTAGGTTGGATGGATGTAGTTTTGGGTGGGATTTTGAATCCCATCCCTATCGCAAAGGAGCCAGTTAGTTGTGTGTGCACGTTAGTTTTGGAGAGAGAGACGGAGGTTTTAGATCTAGATCTAGTTTTCTTTTGGCTTGGGTTCTTGGGAGAATAGTGTTGGAGAAAAAACTCATAAAATATTAGTGTCAAAGGCTTGAGAATTTAACTGTAGTGATTAGAGTTAACTGTTTCTTGAGATTGTAGGTACTGGTGTTGGTTGGAAATTAGTGAGGGATTGGGAATCGGAGGTGCTTAGTGTTGTGAGATTGACGCAGGAGAGCTGGGACTAGAGACGATGTTACGAAGGCGCAGCAAGGAGACCGCAGGTCGAAGCAGATTGAAGCGCGAGGGATTCAACGACGGGGAGCACAACAGCTATACCGGCAGTGGCGCGTTGGGTGAGACCAAGCTCGGGCTACGGGGTGGTGGCGAAGGCGCAACTGCGAATCGAGGCGCAGACAAGGCGGAGCGCATCACCGGCAGTGAAAGACTCCGGAACTCGGGATGTGACCACGGCAAGGCGACGACGACGATTCAGGAGCGCGAGCAGAACCAGGCGGCGGTGCTCAAGAGGACGGCACCAAAGCGACGACAACGGGACCCGGCAAATTACTGCAATCGTGAGGTCGTGGGGTTCCGGCCGAAGAAGCTCGGCAGGGCGTCGAAAAGACTACGACGGGGCGACTGCAGCGAACCTGGGAGCAAGAGCCAGATCTTCAACGACGGAGGAGACGGTGATCAAAGGCGGATTCAAGGTAGCGGACGAGTACGTGAGGAAGAAGGGGCTGGCCGGCGCGGAGAAGGAGTCAGTCGCATTGCAGCAGCAGGGCGACCTCGAAGGCACGACGAATTCGAGGAGTCGACGGCGGTTTCAGAGATCAGCGGAATCGGGGTGCAGTGCGACAGCGTAGGCCGGCAGTTCAATCCGGAGCAAGGGCGATCGAGGCACCAGCCGGCGACCTCGACGGACAGCATGAAAAGACGACGACCGCAGCTCCTGTCTTCTCTCCCGCGTGATATTACGGAGGGAGGACAGGGTGACATTACAGAGGGAACTCATCCCTCACTCGTTTTTCCTCAAGATTGTTGAATTTTTGGAACCCAACTAAAATTGTTAGGATGATAATGGTAGAAAAAACAATTTGTAAAAGCTTGAGAGGCGATTTTTGTTGCCCAAAAATATTTGCTTGCATTCTTTAATTGTTTATGATTAATTCTTTGAATTGTTTATGATTTGTATTTGGTTGTTTTGTTGTGTGTGTGTGTGTGTAAAATTGGTCCGGTGAAGGGTAGAGTGCGGAAGCGCTGCCCAAATTTCGCCGGGCTATCTTGGGGATTTTTGTGTGTAATCTAGGGGTTAAGTTTAGGGTTTTTGGGCACGACGCGGAAGCGCTGCCCAATTTTCCCAAAAAACCCTAATTGTTGAAATTTTGTTGTCTAAAGTACAAGAGTGCTTATTAAGGGTTAGGTGTTTTTGCAAGGCTTAGGAATCAAAGAAACTTCCAAACATGGAATTTTGATGTCTTTGAGACTCCTTGTAATTGTGCTGTAATTTCTACCCATGAGTGCCAAAACCTTAATATAAGGATTTAAATTACTAAATTGACCCATTTTTATGGCACGTGGTGCATAAGGGGGATTGGTGGAGCATTTGGGAGCAATTTGGTATTTATTGTTGTTCATTAGAGCACTTGTGAATGTGCTGTAATTTTTGTGGTTTAGTCCCAAAACCCTAATTAGAGGTTCTAATTCACCAAAAGTAACCCATTTTAGTGCACGAAGTGCTTAGGGTAATTGGTGGGGGTTTGTGGATTGATTGAGTGTGTTGATTGATCATTTCAATCTCTTGGGTGTGCTGTGATTTTTGTATTTGAGTCCCAAAACCCTAATTAGAGGGTTTTAATCCCCAATTTAAGCCCATTTTAGAGCACTAAGTGCCTAGGGTAATTGGTGGGGGTTTGTGGGTTGTTAGGGTGTTAGTTGATTGTCATTTGTAATCCTTGGGTGTGCTGTAATTTTCATACACATCCCCGTTTTGACCAATTTGTCTAGTTTTTTGCCATTTGAGCTTAGAATTTTCCCGCATAATTGCCTAGATAAAAAGGAGTTCATTGCTTGGAACATTTGTACACATCCACTCTCGGCCGGACATATGACATTTTGACCGGCAACGGTCAAAGTGCTCATAGGGGAAGTGCTACCAACTAGGTCACCAAGACCTATTTTCGAGGATAGGCTCTATGATTTAATATTCATACCTATAAGACTTCAAAGTTCTAAGATCCTCTCATCTAAATTCATCCAAATAGTGTGATGACTATTTGAATTGTTATATTGATTGAATTAATTTCTAATAAGAGTTGTAATTGATTTTAGCACAAAATATTCGTATTTATAGGAAATATGAATGAAATCTTTTTATTTCTATACGATAAATCAATTCAAATTTGGCAAATTCATCTGTAATTTATTTTTAAAGATACTAACAAATTCGTTCAATAAGATGCAAGAGTTTCACAAAGAGAAAACACAAGGAATTTTAAACCACATACTTTGTCTCTTTTGAATCATTTGTTGTTTTGTTCTTTCGATCTTCTTTTACGTCTTTAAACTTTCACATTTATCTTGAATAAAATGACCTTATTAGATTAAAAACTAAGTATTACATAGGCTCTAAAAAGATGATTCTCGCACTAAAAAAATAATGATCTGCATTCCATGGTGAATTTTCTATGCACACATAACATTCTTCATCGTTGTTAGGGTTCCATTTATACCCAGTGATATAAAGAGTATTGAAGAGTATTTCTCTTAATGTATCAAAGTATATTGATATTCATGAAGAAATGGTGGAGAAATTGATATTCAAGAATTGAAAAGTTGATCTCTTCAATCAATGTTAATATTGTTATTTTTCCAAGCCTCATGAAAAATATATTCTTAATTGCCAAGGAAACATTGTAAGAGGCTATATGATGTTAGACCACCTCCACAAGGTGGTTTTGGGAATGGCCAAATTCCAAGTGCATCCGGAGTCATCCCAATTGGCCCATTCCACAAAAATTTGGTACATTGTACGCATAGCTAGCGTTACCCTTTGGAAATCCATTTATTCTCTACATTGCACGGCTGACGTGGAAGACCCTCTACTGCCATGTGGACTTTCTACCAAGAAAAAAGTTGCAAAAGTCAAAGAATCTCCTCGTGCACAAAGCCACAATGAGAATTTGCAATGCTCGGGAAAAACAAAGTTTTGGCCACGGCTTGCTTCGTTTTTCCCCAAACCCCCTTCTTTGTTCTCGAGCGCCCAGTGCCGGTGCATGCTTGGAAAGTGCCAGAGACCCGAGGGCTTTGACTCTAAATCCCCCCTCAACGTTAATGAATGAGGATAAAATTGCCCCCTATTTTGTGTCGGTTGGGGGCCCACCTTAAATAATAACACCCACTTTCAAGGGTTTAAAATTCCCAAGCAGATCTCCCTCAATTGAAAAAAAATGAAGGATGCCCAAAATGGAAATTTCAAAGAAATGGGGGCCAAGTGAATAGTGCCTGCATTAACGTTGAGGGGGATTTAGAGTCAGGTCGTGGAGGTGGCCGTTTTTCCCTCCTACAGGCCGGTGGAGATACTCTTATGCTTGCTCATCAATGAGAAGTACGAACTTTTCTTGTCATGGTCAATTGCTCATTCAGCAAGTAAAGCATGGAGCTTGCCCATAAAGAGTAAAGTATTGGATGTAAACATTGATTGATACGTTGCATAATTAGTAGTTGAGAAGTCAGAATCTGGAATATTCTCAGGCCAATATTGAACATTGGGCATACCGGGTGCAGTAACGTTGGGCATCTCCACCATATCTCACTAACTAGGTACACTAACATGGAGGCACCTTAAAACGCCCATCCCCATAGGTGTCATCAGTTACTACCACCTAAGGTACTTAAATCCAATCACTTGTAATCTCCAAGGAACCAAAAACCAATCATTTGTCATCCCAGTAGAAGGCTTTTACAAATGAACGAAATTGGGACATCTTGGATGCTTAGGGAGTGCACTATTCAATAAAGCTAGGAATCACGTGCGTGCATCCCCCTTATTAAAACACCCCTATATAGATTTTATTTTTTTTTGGGGGGGGGGGGGGCACTGATGGTTTTAGAAACGATGTGCAATAAAATATAGGATATTTAGTATTCATTTGAGATAAAATTTTGAATTTTTTTAGATAAAATATAAAGGCCAATTCATGTTGAAAACATCTTATAAAAAAATACCATACTATATAATATGTGTTATTTTATTTTATTTATTAAAAACAGCCCCTGAATAAGGATATACTACTATCCTAAGTTGAACATCCTGGAGGCTCAGATAGATTGAATGAAAATTGCATCTCTCCAGTCCATAACCGTAGATGAAATGCAAATAATGAGGTTTTGGACGCGCAAAGGGGATCAGATGTCTTGACAGAGCACATCTTCTCTTCCATGAAGCCCTAAACCCATCTCTTTGCCTAGCTATTGCCATGTTTCATTGTCAATTCCCGAAAAACTGAAGGTTATCAAAAAATTATAAGTAAATAGGATATTTAATTATGAATGCATTCTGGATTTCTAATTACATATAGGATATTTAAAAATATGGCTCAATAGATTTTTTTCAAGTTCCTAAAAGCTTGTCTTTTAGTGAGATATTTCACCCATAGAACTGGACCCTTACAACATCTCCACTCATATAGGATAATTTTATCACATTTATAAAACTTCATTGTTAGTGGGGACTGGGGCCATTTATTTAAAAGGTAAACTGCTTCATTACTCCACCCGTGCAACCTGCTATATTAACTTCCAACCAATTGCTTGTCCCCTAGTGTGCAAAAGCAAAAAGAATCTTCATCGTTTATCATCCAACCTACTAATCATAGAAAGAAAAGTAGTAATTTGTCAAAGTCCTCCAAACATAATTGTCCTTTGTTTTGCACTTCAAACTTGAGCCTTGTCCACTTCAAACAAGGTGGACAATGAGAAAGACACAACAACTATTAACCCCTAAACGTCCCAGCGTCTAGAAACTAGATCACGAACAAATTCGAAGCCTTGTAACTTTCTCATACAACCTCGGATGATTTTCACCCAAGTCACCTTTGAAAGCCTATTAAATTCTCTACCAATTACAATAAATCTCTTGTGATGGGGAGCTGTTGATAATATTGGAGAGGCCTCCAACTACAAGTATGTCTAATTTGTTGGGTAGATTTTATGCTTGCAATGCTCTTCTCATGTACACCTCTTGCAATGGACTTCTCATGCTCAGATGTACATGAAAAGACCATGCTAATATGTACTTTTGAGGCTAGAATCTGCTTCTGTTCAAAGGGTTGGTACGTTTAGGGGTTAAAGATAGACCAATTGTCGATTTTTCTGGTCAAAAAAGTGTTAAAGTTAAAACACGCCAAAAATAGGGCGGATATTTCCAGACAGAGGGAGTATGTTTTCTTGTATGAATGATTGCTTGCTACGGATGACAACCCCACGGTTGCAAAGCAAAGCTCGCCATAAAGAGAATAACAGTACAAAATTCTCGACAGCTTCAGCAATGAATCTGGCAAAGGGGTTCCATCATGCACAGGACCTGTTGCGCAAGAAGTGTAAAACAGTTGACAGGGATGATGGTGTAACTAGAAGGAAAAAAAAAAACCTTGGGTTCTTCTGGGGAACTGGCGGACATTTAGAGTCATTCGTTAACCCCTAAAAGGATATGCATACGAAGTTGCTGCAGAGGTTTACATTTGTACTTATATATTGAAGACTAGAAAATGATGTTGTGATGGTGAATTCTTTTGTAGACGTCAATGTCAATACCATTAATGGTATATATTTTTTTCAAAATTTTTGGAGTAATTTAGAGCAACTCTACCACTGCCTGTATATGCTGCAAATACGTATAAATGTGCACAATAGACTCCATAGAATACACATAGTGATTCCAATTTTTTTCCGGAAGGTTTCATAATTTTCTTCATCTTTGGGTCTTTCTTTTGCTTTTTGGTTGTTTCAAATAATATGCATTGCAAGGTGCCTCAATTCATGGTACAATCCCAGCCAAGGCGACATTCCATCCTCAGGGCCCTTTAGGGGTTAAGGTCCCACATCAAAGCCCACATGGTACCGTAGTGAACGGTGTCATTCTTGAAAACAAATCAATGATATGGACTAGGTAACCAATGTATAGAGCAGGATTATTGTGAATAGTGAAGTTGTGTAACAACGAGATTATTTTTTAACCCTTAAACGTCAAAACAAGCCCCATGGGCTTATTTAACCCCTAACTGCCCAACCATGCATAAATTGCATGATGTACAGAAACAAATTTTGTTTTCTCATCCAGTGTGAATTTTTATAGAATTTTCTATGGGAAGTTAGCATCATGCACATGTGATCTGATTAGAAAGTTGATGATTTGCGGAACTTTTATGCGTCATTTCATGTTGTAGTGTTTCACCAAAAAATTCGAAGATTTTAGTCTAAAAAACACGCAATTCGCTATTTATGTACTTGGCCAAGTGCGCTCATTTCATGAGCATATTTGGCTTAAAAAAATTGGTTAAAAAGTTCTCTAAAAAACATCAATGTTGTCTTTCTACAATCCCTTACATTGTAAACAAACAATTCTTTTATTTATTTTTTATTCTTATCTTTATTTCTTCTTTTATTTTTATTTTTATCTTATATTTATCTTTTTTTTATCTTTTTTTTTTATCTTGATTTCTTTCTTGTCTTCTTTTTTTGTCTTCTTCTTGTCTTTCTTGTCTTTTTTTTCTTCTACTCTTTCTTCAGCTGTGGCAAAATGGCGGGAGCAAAGCAACAAAAGAATTAAAAATTAAAAGAATTAAAAATTAAAAATTTGTTCTGTTTTGTTTTGTATTTTATTTGGCTGCGAGGTGTTGCTGAACCTTAAATGGCAGCCGCCAAAAACAAAAAAACAAAAATGAAAAAATAAAAATCTTTATTTGGCTATGGCGTGATGCTATCCTACATGGCGGCCGCCCAGAAAATAAAAAAATAAAAAAATAAATTTATTTTTAGTCGCTAGTGCGAAGCTGCACACCCAAAGACCCTTTCCCACTCACATTTTTCTTCTCCCTCTTCATCTCCTTCGCCTCTCCTTATATATATATAGGGGAGAGGAGAGAGGGAGGGAGACGAGAGAGGGGAGGGAGAGTGAGTGGGAGAGACCCTCTCTTCTCCCCTATATATATGAAGAGAGGAGAGGGAAAGGGAGATGGAGAGGGAGATAGAGATGAGGGAGTGAAGAGCGTCTTTGGGTGGGCGGCCGCGCATCCAATGGCTTAAAATATTAAAAAACAACTTTGTTTTTTTTTTTTTTTTTTTTTTTTGGCGGCCGTCGTGTAGAATTCAGCAGCACGCCACGACCAAACAAAGTTTTTTTTTTTTTTTTTTTAATATTTCTTTTGTTTTTGGCGGCCTTTGTTTAGAGTTCAGCAGGACCCCACGGCCAAATAAAGTATCAAAGATTTGTTTTAATTATATATATATATTTCTTTGCTTTGCTCCTACTTTGTAGGGTTCAGCAGCCACAACTGAAGAAAAAGTAGAAGAAAAAAAAGACAAGAAGAAAGACAAGAAGGAAGACAAGAAAGAAGACAAGAAAGAAATCAAGATTAAAATGAAAAGATTAAAAAAAGATTAAAAAAAGTTAAAGACAAGAATAATAAATAAATAAAAGAATTGTTTGTTTACAATGTAAGGGATTGTAGAAAGACAAGAATCGTCATTTTTATTTATTTTAACCCTTAAACGTCAAAGCAAGCCCCATGGGCTTGGTATAAAAGAATAATTGGAGAAAAAAGTTTCATTTCTCAACCAAATCAAGCGAGACTTATTGCGTTGGAAAGCTACTGAAAAAGCGATCTAGATTCCAAATTTTCGCCTCATTTGAGAGATTGTGGAATCATTGGTAAGCAATCAAAGTTATCAAATTGAACAAGTTTTGAGGTTGGGGCAGCTGAAGTTCAGCAGTGCCGCAGTGCTACAGTGCTACAGTGCTAGCCAGCATTGCACTGCAGAGCTGTTTTTGCCATTTATTTATTTTATTTTATTTTTCCCCAAAAAAATTTAGATTCCTTCCGGGCTGCCCCATTCAGGCCCTCTTGACGTTTAAGGGTTAAATTAGAAAAATAAATTTATGCGAATGTGGTCCAAGTGCATGATTATATGGCCAAGTGCGTAAATAGCAAATTGCATGATAAAAGAGCTCTTGAAAAAGTCAACTCATAAAATTAAGCAACCAAAAAATCTCCAAAAATTTCAACACTTAGAATATTGCGTTTCAACCCATCACAAGAAATTTCATCCACAAATTGTTGATATCTTATTCATAATCAAATTATTAAAAAATAAATAAATTAAACTTCTAATTTTATAGAAGAATATTGGTGATAGCAATCGCAGATCTAGTTGTATGGATACAATCTAAAATTTATAATGTACTGTACAACTTTTATTATACATCAAGTTCAAAATATCCCTCTTAGATGCATTTTATAATGCATCTTTGTAAAACTATCCAATTTGGATAGGAGTGAAGACGTTCAGGGGTTAACCCTTAACCCATAAGGGTCCCTAGCTACTCAAATGAAAAAACTTTCAACTATAAAGTAGTTCAAAATCATCATATAAACACATTGGTACCAAAAAAGCCTCATGAAAAAATTTAATGTGCCCTAAAATGGCCTTGCAATGTCAAAAAGTAGCCCAAAAAGTGACCCATTTGAACCAAAAAGCAAAAAGTGTTCAAACTAGACCCGTGCACTAAAATGACTCCCAAAACATTCATAACAACATGGATTGACCTGAAAATTTTACCATGATAACTAGACTTCAAGGGGAATTCAACCCAACAAGTTTTATCAAAAACGGACTTGGGATGAAGGAGTTACAAGCCCCCGAAGTTGCTGCCATCAAAATTCACAGAACTGTCCAAAAAAAAGATACCTACTTTCAAATGATCACCAAAAATTCAATTCATCTTGGATTGATCTGAAATTTTTACCACACATTCCATACATCATGCGGGGAGTTTTTTCAAAATTTCAGCAAAATCGGACACGTTTTGAAAAAGTTACAGCTCTTCGAAGGTGAATGTCTCTCAAAAACGTCCAAAATATGGACGCCGGGACGCTTAGGGGTTAAACGTCAAAGTAAGCCCCATGGGCTTATTTATGAGAGAATAATGAAGAAAAAAGTAGATTTTCTCAACCAAATCAAGCGAGGATTGCTGCGTTGGAAAGCTACTGAAAAAGTGATCTAGATTCCAAATATTTGCGCCTCATTTGAGAGATTGTGGAATTGTTGGTAAACAATCAAAGTTATCAAATTGAACAGGTTTTGAGGTTGGGCAGCTGAGGTGCCGCAATGCTACAGTGCTGGCCAGCAGTGCCCAGCAGAGCCGTTTTTTTTTTTTTTTTTTAATGTTTTTTTTTTTTTTTTTTTTTTTTTTTTTTTTTTTTTCCCTCCGAAAATTTAGATGCCTTCCGGGCTGCCCTGCCCAGGCCTTCTTGACGTTTAAGGGTTAAGTGAGAATAATGGAGAAAAAGTGGATTTTTTCAACCAAATTTGGAATAAATTGGTGTTGCGGAAAGGTAATGAAAAAGCGATTCTAGATTTCCAACTTGTGCATGAAATAGACAAGTGTGGAACAATCCACAATCAAGCAAAGGAATTTGGGAGGAGGGGGAGAAACAATTGGGCAACAGCTGTGCGCTTCGAAGTGCAAGGAATTTTAAAATTTTAATTAAAAAATATTTAGCATAGGTAGCGTTTGGCCTGTAGGCGCTGTATGCATTGTGGCAGGTGTTTGTTTGTTTGTTTTTTAATTTTAATTTTTTTTTCTTTGAACTCTTCTATCTTTACCATCTCAAAATTTTAAATGCCTTTCGGGCTGCCCCGTCTAGGCCTTTTTGACGTTTAAGGGTTAACGTCAAACACCAGTTATCACAAACATAACCATGAATCTAAAAAAATGTCAAACTGACTAATATCCTTTTTGTAAATGGACGGTATTTTTGTATCCCTCTTGTAATGTAGATGGAAGAATGTTCCCATATTCATATGGGTAATTATTGCCGGATAACTTTGAAGAAGGCGAGAAGATATGGCATCGAAACGTTACCCACGTGATTAATCCTAGTACCACACTTCAGAAATATACTTTCAAATGATGGTTATGGACTACATAAGAGGTGAGGGACGGCAATTCCAAACCAATTATGTCCCATAACTTATTGTGCCTTTTTTTTAAAAATTCTCAAGACTGTTCAATTTTAGTTTTTTCATTGATCTAGTGGTCTAAAAGAATAGCTTTGGTTATGAGTACATTAGTGAATAGTCTATCATCTTGTGACACACCTCAAAAAAGTGTACAATAGATTATGGTTAACTCTTAAAATGAATAGTAGATTGTTCATTTTATGAGTTGACTTTTTCGAGAGCACTTTTAGACTAAAATCTTCAAAAAAGTGTACAGTAGATTAAGTTATCATGCCCCACAAATCTTTCAAGGGTCAAAATTTATTTGCAGCTAGGTAAACCCTAAACACTCAATTTCCTTTTTCATAAACTTTATCCAACCCGTATTTCCATCTCCTTGTACACTTTCAGAACATCCGAGGGATTTGACCGCAACGTGGCTAATTTCCCCAAACCATCTTTTCACGGTCGAAGGTGCATCTGCCATCTTTCATTTTATTTGAGCAATTGTAAAAAACTCGGTTGACATGTAACTAAAGGTTAGTTCTTCTTGTACTTTGACCCCAACAGTAGGGTTGGCAAAAATAAATAAGAATCTAATTATATATGTATATGATTCTTTTTAAATTTGTTTTTTATGATAAAAGGGATCTTGGAGATCACATTTGCTAAAATGGAATCTTTCAAAAAGTTAAATTACTTTACAGGCATGTATAGAAACTGCTATGTATGTATGATGTGACCCTCGGAATCTTATGCATACACAAATGAACAAGCAGCTAGTTGCGTAGTTGTTGCCTTAGTATTTATTTCATATTTACTTTAGAGCTTGCTTTTACTGTTTAGTTGTGTAACTCTCGAAAACAAAGTTTTTGTAGTCTCTCCCTTTGTGGAACGAGACAATAAAATGGTAGACTTTGCACAAGCAAAATTCATTGAAGAAGTTACAATCGAAAGATACAAATTTGTGAGAAAATATTCTTATTGTGAAGTTCCTAAAATCCTTGATCAAGGTTGAACAACAATTTGACCGCCTAGTTTTACAAAATTCTTTTGCATCATTTTTTTTATAGATTGTGGAGTGAAAATATTTTGCCGCTTCTTTTTAGCCTATATGCGTCAAAACAAAGAATTTTTTCAATCCAAGTGAAAATTAAATTTGAAAATATCACCATATATAGTATTTTATGTTTCAAGCCCATTACAAAAAAACTTTAAAATGTCAATTTTTTTAGTTTATTTATGTTATATAAAATTATCAATGATGATGTTTGCACATTTAATTGTATAGATGTAATTTGCGGTTGGTAATCTACAACTTTTATTCAAACCTTGTCACTGATTTTTTATTTTTCAGGGATTTTTTATAATAAAAAATTATAAATCATAAAAATTTAATGTACCTTGTGACTGTTAGGAGTTAAACTTCATCTCTACTATCTATGTACAAAAAAATGAATGGTCCTATGGCAAGTTCTAATTTATTCTTTATTTTTGCCTTCTATTATTCCCCTCCAATCTTCAATGAAACAAGTTTCGACAAATTTGTTGAAATTACCAACTAGTAGATTTTGATGATGCTACAACCTCCCATTCAACAAGATTGAATTTTTGAAATCGATGAAAACTAATGTTGCAAATAGGGTTAACTAATGGTAGTTTACTATATGTCAAATTCTTACACTAAACATTCCACACTTATTAAATGATTATGAAAATTACGTTTGTTTATATTAAATTCATAGTTTCATTACAAAGATTTGTCTACTCATATGACCATTGACTGCTTTCTAAACCACTTGTAAGTCAGTTTACTAAAATATTTGTTTTCTTCCGCTAACATGACAATGGTGGAAACATTTTATTACAGGCTTTAAAAAAATTTGTTCTTAAAATTCTATCTATCTTTTCAAAATGAAAAGGTGTCTTTTTTTAAATGGAGAAAGTACCGTAATTATTGGAGTTTTGTGACATTTTAATAAATTATAATGAGTCGAAAAAAAACAAGAAAATATGGCAATGTTTCCATTTACTCTACTATACTCTAAGACTAGGGTCATACAAAATTAATTCTAAATAGACTCGATTATTTTTGTTTATTTATTTAAAATTAAAATTAAGTGAAATAAAATATTGAAATATATCTATAGCATTTGGAAATTAACAAAATGAAATATTCCAAAAATAAAATAAAATAATTTGGCATGAAAATAACAAACATAGTACATGCATATGGAATGGTATCAACACCATCTAATTGATGAATACCTAAACAACTAAAATCTAATTGAACTTGTTTTTTTTCTCATCTTCCGGTATAACTCTCATCCATTTGGTCTTTTTTCATTCAGTTTTTTTATTTTTTATTTTATTTTTACATTCATAAATAATCGATCAATACACATCAAAGACACATCAAAATAGTGATTTTATAAGTCTTAGTTTCTTGTCAAATCCAAAATTATCAATATTGTGTAATGTTATAAGAAATTTTTATTGTATTCAGTTGAAACACAATTTTGGTTGTCAAATTGGTCCCTTTAAATTAAAGTTTAAGTAACAAAGTTGAATCTACCAAATTAATTTTTTACTCCATTTTGAAATTTTCAAGAAATTTTTAAATTGAATGATTTAAAGCATTACAAGTGCAGGATGTAATGTAAAGTGGCTCTAAATAAGAGCCAAGTTCCATAGGTGAAGTATCTCACTAAAAACAAATTTTTAGGGACTTTGAGGGATCAAGTTTCACATTTCAAGTGAGCTTTTGAGAAAAAAGTGATGGAGAAGTTGTCATGAAGTATGTAGGATTCTCAAGCCCAAGACTTCATAACAATTCCTCCCTAATTAATCAAAATTTGTTCACGCTTCACCCTAACTGAACCAATAAAATTTGTTTATGTTTCACCTTATGCAAGTTCATGAAATGTGCATAACTTCATGATTGAGTATGAGAAAAACCCAAGTTCCACTTGTCCCCTCCTCTTGCCTACTTCCATGGGCAACTTCTCAAACCCATGGAACTTGGCTCTAAATAACCATTTCAATTGGTGTCCGGTACCAATGGAAGAGGGTCAACTGAAAATATTTCATTCATCCGTTCAATTTCGATTCGTCTGTGAGCGCGTGCCAGATCGAATGTTTCGAGTGCCAGCTGGACCAATTTTGACCGCCACATCAGCCATTCCTTCCGCCGTCTTTCGTTTGAATGCAAGGCAAGCGATTCCCCCGCCTTTCCGAACGTTGGCTCTTTCTGTTTCCGCCGCACCTGCGCGCACTCCTCTCGATTTGCCATTTCCCCGCGTGCCCTCGATTCTTCACCGACTGCTCACGTCCAGCTTCCTTTGGATTGCCGTGCTCCATTTCGTTTTCAAAATCCGCTGAAAACAGAGCTGGGTTCGCCGCATTGGGTTTCCCGCCCGTTCACTTGGCTGCTGCTGTTGTTGCTGCGTAGTAGGGTTGCAGGGTTTAGCAGGAGCTGTACATTTTGAGCCTTTACATTTGGAGAGCTTTTTATTTTTTTGGCTTGCTGGGAGTGGGTGGTAAGGGAATATGAGGTTTCGCATCGGAAATGGCGAACACGAAGAAGCCAACAACGAAGAGTGAAGACGACTCGTTGCTGGTGTTCATCCAGTTCGTGACCTTCTGCTCCTTCTTTCTGGCCATTCTGGGCTACTACATCTCCGTGTGGATCATGCAGCGTCAGCCGTCGATGCCTTCTCCTTGATCTGGTGGGAGAAAGGCTCCCTCCCCCCAATTTTCCGAATTCGGATGTACAGATAGCTGGATTGATTGACTATGAACTAGAAGGGGTCATAATTGGCACCTCGGACAGGGGGAATTTTGAAATTCGGTTATTTGCATTTGAGGTCTTCTTCGACGTGGCTCGAGATGCTGTCGTCGCGGTATGTATGCAAAAAACCATTTGATCCGACGGAGGCTATGGCGTCTTCTCTTGGGAAACGAAAAACACCGACTGAACTCCGGGTATGATGTCCTCATCTCAAGAAATATGGCATTTCACTGATTGCATATCACACTTAGTGCATTTTGAAACCCAATGGTTAATGAGAGCAACCCCCTTTTGATTAGACCCTAAGCAGTACGGCCTAATTTGTGAGTTTGAGAGCCTCAATTAGTTTATTGTGCTGTAAATGTACTTCAGGGTAGTCACACCCGTTCTTGAGCATCTGAGAATAGTTGTATGCTTTAATTCATTTGAATCTTAATTACAATATAGAAGTGATTGCAATATGCGTTAGTTAGAAGACTATATGGATAAGAGATCTATTTTCAAAGTCTCACCTCGTAGATTTCTTGAACTTCGCCCTAAATTTTGTTGTACATCTTGAAAGGAGTATCTTCTCATAGTTTAGAATTTTCAGGGGTTAAGCTTTTGGATAGGTGCTCGGAGAATGGGGTGTTTCGGTGCCATTTAATGAGTGCACACAATCAACCCGGTCACTGCCATACAAAATTCTCTAGAACGTGAAAAAAGAGTTCAAAATTTTCCTCTTAATTGTAAACCTTCTGTTGAAAAATGGGGCATAGCAGCCTTCTACATCACCTATGCTCAACATTAACAAGAGCTTTTTTATCCTTGTTTTTTCCACGGAAGAAAAATCAAGAACTATAGTTTGGAAGGCATGAGATGAGTTTCTTATTCCCTAGAAGAAGATTAGTGGTACTTTGTGTCACATACTTTCTGAATGGCATCTGTGCTGTATAAGATTTTTTTAATTCGGGCATGCCGCTAACTGTAAACACTTCATTGCACTGTAGGAAAGAGTGACAGAGGCACTGCTACAGAATGTTGTGAACTCTGTCTTATTACACAATTTCTGCTGGATTTATTTATTATTACAGTGGATAGTGCATTAACCTGAGTTTTACTATTGGATGGAACGCAGCTGGAGCAGTTGAAGCGGCATCAGGCTTCAAAAGTTGGAGGACAACAAGAACCTGCAGATACACAGGGGTTTGTCCCTACATTACAGCACTGTCAAGTTCTTCTCTCGCTTTGCATTAATTAGCATGTAGCTGCCGAACTAAGTGTCTTTCTGATGGACTGCAATCCAGTAGGTTTTTTTGATCGTGGATTCATTCAGTATTAGCTTGTCATCCGTTTTGTTTTGACATCTACGTGTCTAAGCTGAGGTAAAGGACTCTGAGTTCTTGGTGGGACTGCTTGATTGATTGTCGTGTTTCTTTTTTCAGATTCATAGTAAGACAAAGAGATGCAGTGTTGCCGTCACGCGCACCAGATGACACTGGAGCTGCGGATGCAGTGGATTCTGGGGAGAAACTACGGTTCCGTCCACTTCGAAGTCAGAAGGAGAAGGTACCATATTGCTAGTTACATAGAGGGTTTCATTTGCACTAACTCCCTTTAGAAGTCGCGGATGACATAAGAGGTATATCGGTGTTTAATTGACGACAAGTTCTACTCTTTGGAGTGACAATATGGATGTCTTTGTTGTCCAGGATGTTTCCCAACATGAGGCTCCTATCCAGGATTCTATCACTTTGTTTTCCAGGTTAGTCGAATCATCACTTCACAGCACAGAATATTGGATTCCTTGTGTTCAATAGTTGGGGTCAATTGCTTGTTGGCTGAACTGTCATTCTGAACTTTGTTCATGAGAAGGTGCTACGGGACCCAACCAGTTAATTAACTTTCATCCTGGCCATGTAGGTATAAAAATAGCGCCCCTTCTTCAAATGGCGCAACGAAAGCTGGTACACAGCATGATGGTGCTCGAAAGGACGAGCTTTCTTCCAAGGGCGAGGAAAAGATGAAAGGACTGCATGACTGTACTTTTCGAGATGTCAGGGACATCTCCAACTCGCAATCCCTGCTAAAAGCTGAAGCTAGTATTGATATGGTAACAAATCAATCCAACTATTTTCTCAGCTTCTTTGTTCTCGTCAGTATTTCGTATGGATTTGAGAAATTTTTAACCCCTAAAGGACCAAGAAGCCCAAATTGGGCCTCATGTTTCTTTAGCAGTCATATGAGAACTTTTCTTTGCCCAGTTTTATTACTTTTTGACCAACACATGCAATATTCTTTACTGATCTTGATGATCTCAGTTCGACCCCATCTGAATTATAATATGATCAATCAAATTGGTTCTTTTCAAACAATGAATCCTCCGTCGGTTCTGTAGGGGTTAAGCAACAGAAAGAATTCCCAATTAAGTTTCGGTGGCAGGCACTTGTTCTATGGTGCAGTTTTTTATCATCTCGTGTTAGCAGCATGCTGTGTAACGATTTCTAAAGGCTCCCTTTTGTTGGTATACTGATCAGGTGGAAGCACTGAAGAGGTTAGCACCTCGCAAGGCCTTGGGACCATTTGATATCAATGCGGGTCCTGTGCCCGCGGACCTTGGTGACGATCAACCGGCTACAGAGATTGGACCTAGCTCAAGAACTAACACCGTCTCTCGGAGCGGATTACCCGTGACAGGCTCTGGTCCAGCGGAGGATGCGCAGACCTGGTTCCCAATGAAAGGAAACCGTGCACCTCTGGATCTTAGTCTTAAACGAGGGGTTCGTTTTACTTCCCCAGATTCACTTCACTGGTGCGTTCACGACCTTTATGTTTCTATTCAGTCACTACACTCTTTAGTAAAATAATGGTTAACTATTTTATTTGCATGAACTCCAAACTATACGCATGGCAGTTTCTGATCCCAATTTCTAGGCTTCTACAATTTCAACGCACTAGTTAATGTTTTAGTAGTGCAACTGTTGTGACACATGCACTATATCTCTCTATGAAGAATATTTCATCGATTTCACCCATGATTCAGTGGACGTGAAGACACTGAGCTTGGATTGTGAAATATGAGACTAAATCTAGTTTTTAATATCTTTCTTCTCAGAAATTAAACTGTCGATTATAAGATTAGTACAAACTTAACGTAAAGTCAAATCAACAACATGAATGTTACGAGTAGAATGAGGACATATCATCAGCATGGGTGTTTGCTTGCTCCAATTGCTCGTGGTTTAGTTCTTTTGTTCAACTCTAGGTTAACCCCTGGTGGACTGGGTTGAGATCTGACATCTATTTGCTGCAGGTGTCATAGACTGAGTTCAAATACACAATGTGATGGTGTGCAACACTTCACACAAGGCCTTGGAATTATGAATAGAAAAACAGACAAAGTTCTGCCGGTGACTAGTTCGGGCAAATGTGGAGTTGATGAAAAGCTAGGTGCAACATTCTGGAATTCACTACATTCATGGATTTTCCCTCAGTCCTCTTTGCCTCCAGCTGTGCTATCCGTAATATCTTCGGCTGCTGCTCGTGGAGGAGAAGCAGGTAGGTTTCACACGTTTTTGACACTCCACAATTTGCGCTTATTTATATATTGCTTACGGCTTTGTACCACATCTTTTTCAAATTTTGTGGCAATAATCACTCTCTAGGATCGCGTCTCTCTCCTCCGATTGACAAAATTCTTAATGTTAACCCTTTAACGTCCCGATTCAACACTGTTTTCAAAGATTCGTTATAAAATGTTGGAGGAAAAAAAAAATGGAGTTGATGTTCACAGCCAAGTTGTAAATGTCAATGTGAAGATCACATCTGTACGGTTGGATTCATCATATTTTTTATTCATATTTTTAATTAATATTTAAAAATTAATTTTGCAAGGTTTTCTCTTTAAATTCAACTAAAAATCCCAAATTAACACAAAAAAATTAGAAATTATTGTAATGAAATTGGAATAACATGCACTACAAGATGGTAGGGTTACCAGTATTTGATTCTACTTATTTTGGAAAATCATGATTAAGGTCTCACTTTTGGAACTAAGAATGAAACTTGACATAAACCAATTCTGTTGTTTTTCAAAAAATCATAATATCTTATTTTGAGGATCTGTACCGTACAAATGATACTCAACTAGCACAAGAACCAAGAAAATTTTGGATGGATGAAAACTGTCCATGTGTGTACTCCAGAGAATAGTTTGAATCTGTTAGTGTGTGTAGTCAAGAGAATAGTTTGAATCTGTTAGTGTAATGTGATGTTAGTGTCATTGGCATTAAACTTGATATTGCATTAAGTTAACATTAAATCAACGTTATTTCAACATTAACTTACATAATATAACACTATTTTTTAATTGATCTAATATCCTATAAGATTAATATTAACTTACCATTAATAACTTTGTCAATACAATGGGGGAGTTTTTGGGCACGTGGTACTGCATCTTTTTCAAATTTTGTGGCAAGAATCAAACAGATCTCATTATCTGTTTGGTTATTCTAATGAATATTTCATTCTGTGCTTGGTTTCTGAACTGGACTTGGCAGAAGTGCAATTTCTTTCTAAACGATATCGTGCATGGGAGGCTGCATTTCGGTCGTTATATTACACCTTTCGCTCTCAAACCTGCTCTCTGTTCTACGGTAATTGTCGATACTTTGCTTCAGATATTACTTGTTTATTCATATGAGGTGGCTGCCAACTTGTCTTGTTTGATTTTGCTGTATATTTATAATCCTTGTGTTCTGTGAGGTGTCTGTCACTCGCCTGGCTTATGCTGCAATAAATGTATCTACTCGTGCTCTCTGTCTAATAATGAACTGTGTCTTGATGTGACTTAATACGTATATTGGGGTTGCAGCTATGGGAACGGATCCAGTCATAACTTGGATCTGGCTGTAGTTTGTATGCAGCAATTTGTGGCAATGTTTGTCGGTGGTGGAGTTGGAGGAAGAAGCCAGGGTGCTTGTGCTGCCTACTTGACCCGTTCAACCCGAGGAGTGCGACAAGTTCTTCTTGAACATGTAAGAGTTAGTTGAAGGATCATGAAGTGACTCTTGCATGAACGTAATTCACCATATTTTTTAGCGTTTGTATCGATATCGAGTGAGATTAGCTTTTATTACTTGGACGACTTCTTCTAACCATTCTTATACCAGTTCCTATGGGTCAGCAACCTGGGTTACAACTGGTGATTATGAATCGTCATGTGCATCTGTAGCTTCTCAATCATGATACACAAAATAAAATTATCTTCAATTTGAAGTACTCAAGTGGGCCATTATCCCCAGGTACTGGTTTCTAAGTTGTAAGGAACTTAAGTTTCCATCTCTTTTTATGCATTATTGAGTTGTTCCTTGCTTATTCCTAGCTTAGCCAATAATTGGAATGGTGTTTTCAGGATATCAAGTTTTCAATGCCCTTCAATGCCTCAGGAGAGCCTACAACTACTGTCGAAGATCTTCAAGATTTGTTGGATTTTGAGAAGTCCAATCCTGGCCAGGTGAGAACGTGACGGAAACTTGGTCCTAATTTTGCAGGTGCAGAGAAGTTTTTTCCATCTCTGTTTTCAACGTTATGTTTTGAACGAGTTCATGATCCACTAAGGATTCAAACTTGTATCTGAATGCTCTTGGTTTGTTGATCAAGATTGAGCATTTAAACCATATCGTATTAGTAAGAAAATTGTTTGCATAACTGACCTCCATCAATTTGAATATTCAGACAAGAGTGGTGAGTGAAAGAGCAGCTTCAGACAACGGTCCACAGTCAATGTTATGCTTTGAAGGTTTTGCCAACGTGCATCGACTTTATGATTTTCTCCTTAATCACAGGTAAAACCCTGATTAGGTTTGATTGTTCCATTGCTCAGGCTGTCAGAACTGTAATATTTAGCAAGTGCATGTCAAACAGTTCTATTTCTGATGTCCCTTGTGTCAAACAGGGACTGCTCGGACTGTAAGACGCAATTGCTTGCAACGTATATATGTGCTTATGAAACGTAGGGAATACATTGTTATGTATTGAAAGTTTTCTTTGCACCTACTGGCCTGATGACAAGTTTACTTGTTCCTGTGGGTTTGGTTTCAGATCTCTTATAACCACCACGGCTGCCATGGACGTTCCAGTCCTCTATTCGCCGACGGCTTTTGACAATGCGTCTCTCAGTGCACCCGAGGTGAATCTCTCTCCTGCTGATTAGTTTTCATGTTGTGTGAGTTGGTCTAAACTAACCTGGTGATGCTATTCATTAGCTGGTGACTCTTAGGCACTTCATTATTCGTGATCGTCTATATCTGTCTTCATCATGCCTGCTTAATACTCCCTCTGTCCGGAAATAATTGTCCTAGTTTTGGGCACAATATTTTTTGCAATATTTGTCCCATGTTTTATACTTCAATCATGAGCCCTGTCCACTTCAAACGGGGTGGACAATGAGAGTGACACAAAAACTACATACTACTATTCAAGACAGACAATTTTTGGAGTACCGAGACGGCTTTTTTGGGCAAAAAATGCGTTAAGTTAAAAAATGCCAAAAACTAGGACAATTAATATACTCTTTGGTAAATCTACCACCCAAACTGGTTAATATACTCTTTGGCTCTGTCCCAAATGTGGGCAGTTTTTTGTGAAACTCCGAGTTCCATTTATTTTTTAATTTTTTCTAACACAGCCAGCCTTGCTCAACAGATAACCTGCAAGCAATTGCAACGTACAGATGACTTGACTAAGTCTCAAATGTATAATGGTACGAAGAACATGGGCCTCAAGTGTACAGAAACAGCCAGCAACACGTTGTATACAATGGAGATAAAAGGAACGTTACTTCCGCCATGGGTCATCATACGACTGTGTACAGTGCTTCAAGAATCTCAGCCCCTCGGCTTCTCTGTGCGGTAAGTAATTAATCGCTGAAGTGGATTGCCTCTCATGCATTCCACGTCATTTATTATGGCCTCATCGGACATGGGTTTAGGGTTTAGGTCTAACCAGAGAATCTCGGTACTGTAGGTTGGCAACAGAAACTCTCACGGAGGGGCTCAACACCGCCCAAGAAGAGGAGCAGCCTGGAACTGACAATAATTCAAGACCCTCCTCAAACTTCAAGAATTTTTTCTCCAGATTGAACGGCATCACAGATCGCGATGTAATCTCCGAAACAAAGTCTGAATCTTCGTCTGGGTCTTCCTCGGAGTTTTTTCAGTCGTCTGGAATTGGGACCGCTGTTGTGAAGGAACTCAAGTACGAGCCGGTTGGTTCTTACAAGGCAGTACTGGCACCGCTTCGACTGGCAGATGCATAGTGTGAGTAAATCAGACGAGTGCCATTATCGTGGTCATTTTATGCAGTTAGTACAACATGTCATGAATGTACTTACGTCGTTCCTTTGCTTGTTGCCTGCCGAAGTGGAAGGCCAGGGTGGGACGTAACCTTCAACAGAGCCAAGCTGGTTTGGTACTGTCAGTGTAATCAATTCGTCTTTTATTATAATCAGAATGCGATACAATACATGTGACCTTTTCAGTGTTGTCTTATCTTCTGCTTTCAATGTGGAACTCTCAAATTTAGTAATTGCCAACACCTGTAAGCACAATACGTAGAAATCGTATACTGAAACAGAATATCTTCAAGGCTTCACAAGTTCTCGTCACCACTGCAACGCTCTGAGCTCCGTCCGCGCGACTCACACTCTCTCGTCAGCAAACCTCTATAACTCGCAAACGAGTACTCTCAACCAGCACTCACAATCGCTCCGTTTCAAAACACTGCTTCGTTGGTTGTCGTGAAGCGCTCTGTTTCTCACCACTTCATCACTCCTTGCCTTCGAAAAATAAATTTAAGAAACACACCGGCTTCACCGAATTCCAGAATTATTGCAGAACCCTGCAGCCACAAACTCACTTACTCCCTCACTCGTAAACTCGGCACTTTGTTTCAGCACGCTCCGGCCCTCACACAGCCACCTCGCTCTACACTTCTTGCTCACTACAGTCCTTGTCACCACTACTCACAATACTCGTAGTTCTCGGCACATATGCAACACCAGCAAACTACACCGCACTCCAAACGCCTTGCACACAAACCCAGCCGTTTTTCTTTGTTCATACTCACGAACTCTCAAAAATTTGAAACCGCTATCTCTCCGCTTTGTCGTGTCTCCCACACTTGCAGTTTTTGCCAAAAAAAAAGAAAAAAGAAAAAAAAGAACAGTACCAGTACTCTCTAAAATTTGAGCGCTCACTAAACACCAACACTAGAACTTCACAAAAACACACACCGTAACTTACAAAAGAGTCGCCACACAATCATAGAGAATATAGACAAACGAAGAAGATCAATTTACAAGTGCACACAAGAATCAAGATGAAGAAGAAGATTCTTTTATTTTTTTCAGAATCGAAAACTGAACAAGACGAGGAGCACAACTGCTGTTGTTTCGAAGCGGCACTTGATACACTCTTTCCAATCCACTTTTTCCTTTTAACTTTTCTTCCTTTTACTTTTACTTTTACTTTTACTTTGCTTTACTTTACTTTACTGCTTTTTCTTTTTAGTTTTTCTATACTACTTTGTTTTTTTGTGAAGGGTCACAAAGATGACAGTAAATATAGAATGAGGCCAGCTCTTTTGATAAATAAGTTCAGTGAAGATCATGAGGTGTTGTTGCTTCCTGTAGCTTCCTTTTTCAGAAACGGGGGATTTAATTCACTGCAAACAGTTTTTGACAAGGAGGCAGAGTATGCATATACATGTTTAATTCCTCTAGCGTCTGAACCTAAGTATATGGATTCGTTAGAATCTGAAAGTGATCAAGTAAGTGTTGATCCTCCTCTCAAAATGAAGAAATCTTGGATATTTCTTTATGAGCATCAAGTAAAAGTGTCATTGGTCTCTCGGCTAGATGATGGTGAAAGAAAACATTGTTGTCGTTCAAAAGTCAGTAAGAGTGATTTTGAAAAAATCATTGATAGAATCATAGTAAATGTCAAGAATGACATGAAGGATGTTTGGGAAGGTGGAACGAAGGGTGGCAAGGAGACAGGTAGTGGGAGTGGAGGAGGAGGGGGCAGTGGAGGAGGGGGTGGGAGTGGGAGTAGAGGTGGGGGAAGTGGGGGAGGTAGTGGGAATGGGGGCGGTGGTGGGAGTGGAGACAATGAGAGTGTAGAATGTGAATTAACCAAAGACCTTGAAGATCTTGATTGGAGCTGGAATGGTTTAAGTCCATGGTTACCAATTTGTCACACAGAGGTATGATCTTACTTTATTGTTTCTATTTTGTGATTTCTTTTAGGCTTGTGATTTATAAAATAATTTTATAATTTTACAATGTTTTTTCTTTTTTTCTTTTTCTTTTTTGGCAATTTTTTTTACATATACACTGTGGTACATAAAAAACTTCAAGTGATTTTGATAGAAAGTGGCATGCCTGACTGATTTCAAAATCACACAAAGCTTTGCTAATATTTTAGGTGTGGCTCACAAAAATATTTCCAGGTTGAATTGCCTCATTCGGTTGAGTTGCCTCATATGGTTGAGTTGCCTCATACGGTTGAGGATGATACGGCTGAGTTGGTACTATCTGAGTTGGTACTATCGATGACGAATTTGGAGGAAGCATTCACCGGCACCTCAATCACAATGTAGACTCCCGTGGAGGATTCTGATACGACATTATGTGTTGTCCTATCAATGGTAGTGTTGTTTTATAGACACTTCATGTTTTCATTCTTTTCTTATACTAGGGTTGAAGGCGTGCAACTGGAATGTGTCTATTCATCCTAACAATGCATGCAAATTTTAGGTTCTTGTTCAGTGACAAACCCTACGGAGTCAAGGGCCGAAGCATACGATCTCGAGATGCGCGTATACCAAAGCGAGGACGACTGTGCTGACCCTAGACGCATCGCCTGCCTCCAACAACAACACAGCACTCAACTTTTGTGATATCATGCATCACTCGAGATATTTGTACGATCTTGCGAATAAACTGAGAGTTGCTTTCATGTGAGACTTCGCAGAGGGTCTGATAAGATACATCTGATCGATCGTGTGCTGGAGACGATTGCTGGAGACGGAGCGTTTAGCAACCGAGAAGTATTTTGATTCGCTCGCAGCTTGAAGTAGAATCACTTTCCTGTACTTTTCAGTCAAGGGTTTAGGGTTTAGGGTTTAGGGTTGCTGTTAGTGGCCATCACTTCAGCGCGTCAATAAGCATCCAGCTGAAGGGTGTAGGTTTGAGGAAACCTAAGCAGCTTGTGTACAAGATGGTTTTGCTTGATAAGTACACCATTGGTCACAATCTCCTTAGCAATCTCAAATAGGAATTTGCCTGCTTGGATGTGCTCCACTGCTCGCACACCATAGCCTTGAGTAGGAGTCTTAAGAATCTGCCAAGGAGTAACTGGACGTTATAACATGTCAAAATTAAAAAGTGGACTCACTTTGTATATGCATTGCCAAACCTTACCTGGACCTTCACCATCATGCCATGCTGTATCACGCGGTTTCCACACATAGAATGCCAAGCACACATCAAATTGCATTCGGTAGTAAAGGTCCTTGGACGATGACCAGGGCAAACTGCCTCGTCGTTGCTACTATTGTCTTCACCCGGGAGATTTGCACAGTAACAACCAGACCCTTTGTTACAATATTTCAAAGTTCCGAGGGGTTGCTCGAAGGAGTGGCCATGGCGGGCCTTGTGGGCATAGTCCGCCAGCTCGGCGACCTTGCTGAGTATGTCTTCCAACTTCACTCACAATCAATCGTCTTTGTGAACTAGGTTGATAATTTGTGAATCTTATAATTCTTCCTCTTAGGTTGAAATTTGTTTGTGTTGCGAGGAGTGTTATCAAACACGGTTTTATCAGAATATGTACAAATCTGCACCGCTGCAAGCCATGGCGAATTTCTTGAGGGATGCGCTCAGTTTTGGGTATGAGGTGCGCTTCTGACCAGATTTCCATGCTCCCACAAAACTAATTCGCTCTTTCAGCTCTCCTACTCCCTTTTTGAGTAATTTTGATTTTGTTTTGGGAGCTAACGTACGAGATTTGAGTTACTGCAGATAGTTTTGATTTGACAGATGTGAGTTCTGCTCGTTTTCTGTCGTGTCACTTGGATTTTTTGCAATCACTTATGTATGCTTCTAGTGAAGAATATCAGCACGGCTGGCGAGCCAGGTCTTAGAGACCCAAGAGTACCAGTTAGGGTTTAAGGCTCCTCACCAAAAAAAATCGTGCAAATTATTCATGTGCTTTGATGGTGTATTGGTATTTACCTTCAGATTTTATGTGACAGGGCAAGCACATGCATCAGAATCGCCAATGACATGTAAACGTTGTCATTTGATCCATCCAACGCTTTAGAGCTACAACTGTAAGTGAGCGTTTCCAGAAGCTTAGAAAAATAAGAGCTGGTTCTTTGCTTATCGGTTTGCTTTTCTCTTTAAAGCTAGGGTTTCTGAATCATTGCCTCTTTTTGGCTTGAAGTTTTTTCGTTGTGTGATTTTGAGGTCTTATCCCCTGAAGGACAAAGAAGCCCAAATTGGGCCTCATGTTTTTAATATCAGTCCTGTGTAGACTTCCTTATTCAAATTATTTTGTCTTTTGATCAACACATGCATTGTTCTTCGCTGATTCCAGTGATATAACATCAGGTTCTATCTGAATTATAATTTCTCCCAATACGATCAATTGAATTTTTCATTTTAAAACTATGAATTGTTGGTCCTTTAAGGGTTAACATAGCAATTCTAGACTGTGAATTATTGCAACTGCTTATTATTGAACGGTACGAGCCTTTACAGGTTGTGAGAATGGAAACCTGCACTGTGGTCGCATTCGGCAAGCCATCTCATGGAACGCTGACATCGCATTTGTACGTGGCGAATTGTGGGCCAGCTGTGGGAATATCCTTGAGTGATATTAAGAAGGCCTTTGAAACGTTTGGTCCTGTTGTGAATGTCCAAGCAGCTGGTATTAGCGGATCACGGGTGTATGTTTCCTACGACAGTGTTGACAATGCGGTGGCTGCCCGTGGTGCGTGGAATTCAAAGCCATGTGATGCTCTTGAATGTCGAGTGATGGTGATCCAACATGCTGTGCCTCAAACTCAACCCTCCGTAAGTTCTCCACTTCACTGGAGGTTAGGTTTAGGGTTTAGGGTAATCTCAGAGGGAGAATTTTTTCGAAACCATAAGCAGCGAATTTTTTTGTGGCTATATTGATCGCCAACTTGCTATTTGAAAAATTATGTTGCTATAAGAAAAATTGGGTAAAGAAATAGAGTATGTCGCCATAATCTTCCCTTATCATTGGTATGTATACGGTAGCCAAGAACTCTATAGAAAGCTATGCAATGGGACTCCCTTGAAAAATGAAAAAAAATAAAATTCACTGTTCATAAGACATATGACATGCCTTTGGGGAGCACGGAAAGGCTTACTGGGGATGTTCTAGGTAGGCGAACAGTTTGCGGTTTCCATATCCAGTGCGGATGTGGGTATACCAGGACTGATGTTATACACCGACTTCATCACTCCTTCGGACGAGCAGGTCAGTACAGTCTACTCTCCATAATTTAATATGACGATATTATTGTTTCAAGCAATACACATGTGACAAGTCATTTCTGTGACTAATCCATGAAGTTAGGGCTTCCCAAACATGTCATAATAGAGAGGGACAAGTGTACCTGAACACTTTCGTTCCTTTTGGAGCCATCAAGTTATTGTGGTAGAAAATGTGATCGAATTCTTTTTGCAGGAACTCTTGCGTGAGGTGGATGAGAGGCCCTGGCAAATCCTTGCGAGAAGGAGGGTGCAGCACTATGGGTACGAGTTTTTGTATAAGGTCCTTAATTTACCTCTTTCTTATGTAGGGTTAGCCTTCTACTCTCTGTTCTTCACATCAAGAATGACGTAGGCAGCTCTACAGCTGGTTTTGCCAATGCATGTGTGAGTTTCTCATTTTGTATGAATTCTGAAGAGACGGTGGTTGTTTTTCTCAAATCTACTACCCTTGCTTTTTGTACTTGTAACGTTGTGATTGTTAGCACTCTATTATTGTCGTGCAATCACCCTAGGTTTTTCTGGCTCTCTTACATTTGTAGCGTTTCTTTGCAGACTAGGAACGTGGACTTGACTCAGAAACTTGGAGAGCTACCTTCAGTTTTGGAGCCGGTTCTCAACAAGATTTCTTTGGTTCCTGAGATTGCAAGTGTCGAAGAGCCGACCTCCCTTTTGATCAACTTACTGTAAGTATGCTTGATGGACATGTTTTATACACGTTTTAAGTTTGTTCATGTAGCAAACCTATGAACTTGTTGTTTAGTGAATTACCTGGTGCGGTAGATCAACTCACATGAAATGTCTTTATTGTGGGATTGATATTTGCAGGTAAATGAGTATCCAAGGGGCGTCAGACTCTCACCTCACATTGATACGCATTCAGCATTCGAGGGCTCTATTCTTTTGCTATCACTAGGTGGCCCTTGTGTAATGGAGTTTCGGAAGTATGTCGATAGAGGTGATGATAACGCTCTTGAATCATCTGCATCCCTGCAACAGAGTAGAAACGGACCTGAAGCGATAACTGGGCAGGAAAGTGATTGCTTACCAAATAGATCGGTAGAGGTGATACGCAAAGCTCTTTTCCTTCATCAGAGATCACTGCTAATTTTGTCTGGGGAGGCACGGTGTGCTTGGCACCACTATATACCCCATCACAAGGTACGATTCTCATTTTTGTAATAGCAATGCATTTTGATCCTGAGCTTGAGCACATCTGTGTGAGTGCGATCTGGGCAGAACAGTGGTTAATGAGTCTGAGATCTGTGCTTTTGTCTGCAGATTGATGTAGTGAATGGCTAAGTACTGGACAGAGGCACAAGACGAGTTTCTTTCACTTTTAGGAAGGTGAATATCGTCCTGCTTTTGCTGAATGATTCTCCTTAATTTCATTTTCTGCTTCAAACGAATGAAGGATATGACATCTAAAACCTAAAACCTAAACCTTAAACCCTAGAAACTTGTAAAACTTGTAAAATTTGTAACTTGTAATTTGTAAACTTGTAACCCTAAACCCTGAAGATAGATAGAAACTTGGTCCCCTTGCGAGGCGGGCGTGAATAAAGTGTCTGTTCGTCTTGACAATGATTCAGTGCCCACCGGATAAAGAGCCATTGGTGCAAATTACATGTGCTGAAGAGTTCATCCCCTCACACTGCCCTCCTTGGGAGGAAATCTAAACCCTAAACTTGTGACTTGTGAGCTTGTAGCCCTAAACCCTAACTTGTGCTGTTTTTGCAGGTGGGCAAGGGCCTTGTAATTGCACGTATACTGAGCACCTGTATTGTGGCGCAAAACCCTAAACCCTAAACATACTCATATTCTGTTTCTATGTATGAAGAGCATGCATTCCAAATGCTTTTGAAATGAACTTTGACCATTGTGAAACACCAAATGTGTTTCACAAATAGTCAATTGATCAATCACAAATAGAATGTAGAATAAAGCTGACTAACCTCTTGCTTGACATGAAAAAAGGTTGGGCTCCCAAAAGGCCAGAGCTCCCAAAAGGCCAGAGCCAGCAAAAGGCATGGTAGCCATGCTCTTAACTAGTTGTATCAATGCTTTTTTGTTAGTTAATTTGGGTGCAATTAGTGCTAATTCACTTTACTAACAAATCGTCAATTTGGCCAATGCCAACCAACATTTGGGAAGAACTAGCAACTAGTGTAAGTTTAGTCGGTTGAAGTGCCTTAGTAGCTGCTTGAAATTAGAAGTTGTAAGCAAAAAATTTGATCTAAAATTGAGAATTTTTTTCTATTTGCAATAAAAATAAGATGTAATACCAATACCACGAAGATGCCATTGGCATATGATAGACATAATACCAAGAAGATATCATTTTATAATATTTTCTTGTTAGCAAATGAAAAGAAAATTCCATGCACAAAAGAATATGTCATGTAGATGTTTTGAAATTGTTTCTTCAACAAAGGTAGATAGCGATATTAGGTGTCCTAGTGTGAGCATTTACCCTAGCATTTGCACGTGCTTATGCAATGTGCTTTTAACCCCTAAAGGTTGGGCCTATGACCATGGAATCATGCTTTATTTGTCACATTCAATTTTTCTACTAAAACTAATACAAGAATTCAAATTTATATTTTTAGTAGATGAAGTCACATGTCTACTACAAATCATGAATTTTTCATAAATTTTGGTGAAAATTTGAAATTACTATGGTTTTATGAAGTGATTGTAAAGAAAATCCATATCAATTACAAAATGTACTAGAAAATTCTGATTTTTTTTACCTAAGGTGTAAATTACAATGAAGAAAAGTTTATTTAATGAAAATCATCCGTGTATCTAAATTTAGAAACTTTTGCTACACCTTGGTGATACCTACCGAACTTGTAACTACAATAAAACACTCAATTTTCAAATTTTTCCAAAAATTCAAAGTGGAGTAGAAACTAGACTTGGCAAGCTTCATTTTGTTAATTAAGCTCAAATGCAGTGGAACTCAATTTCATGACTTAAATTTAGTTTAAGTAGAACAAGCAAAAAAATTCAAAATACACTACACAGTGAACCATTTTTATGACTCTTTTTGTAGTTGGACCCCATGTAATATCTAAAAATAGCTTGAATGATTTAAATTTAACTTGAAGGGGTAGCATGGCCAAACAAAGTCCTTCAAATAAAGAATTGGATGGAAATCATCCACGTAGCAGTTGGAACTAAATAGTCAGCTTCATTCATAAGCCAATTTTTGGTCTTGGCATCGTTTAGGGATTAAGCAAGGACGTGGTCCTTGTCTTTTTTAAAGGTGGTGGCAAAACACTACAATTTTAAGTTGTAAATAAAAATGAGATGCAATAAGAGATTCTATAAGATTGTATAAGATTTTGTAATTTCAATAAGTACCAATAAAAGATTTTATAAGATTTTAAAATGCAATTGATTCTTATCAAAAATGAGTTTTATAAGATTTTACAAGATGTTTCAAAGTTCTTTTTTGTAAAAATCATAGTAATTACAGAAATGCTTAAAATAGTATGAATTTTTTTAGAGAAACTGTAAATAATAGTGATGAACAAGGTGTAGGTGGCATGCTTCTTGAGCTCACATAAAAAGAAGTTCAATAGAACAACGTTTCATGTAGTGTATATTGGAATTATAGGGTTTTGAGCTTTAAAGTGCTGTAAAAAAACGCTATTTTAACAATTTTGAAGAATGGTAAATTGGATTAGAAAGTAGAAGATAGCCCCCACGCTTTTAGTTGGAACCATTTTCATTTGAAATTAGGAACTAGATGAAAATTAGCGTTTGACTGAAAAATGACCAAACATGGCCCCACGGGGCTCCTTGCGCACTTAGGGATTAAAGAGACATACTCTACATTGGGTGAAAATGGTGCTTTCGGATGTTGTAAAAAACAATTCCTAAAGATTTGGGCTTCTCTTATAATTTTTTTTATCGATCCTGACGATATGCACTGAGAACTTGAGATGAGTGCAAAGCCTGAGCCAATTACAAAAGTATTACTACTCACAAAATTTTTGCTACGTTTACAAAGCAGGCTGATGAAATAAAAAATGTAAATCCCCTGATGAATGAAGGGTTCTTCAGTAGCTGGAAATTTGATTGTTTACAGTCCTGGTAAATCTCTTACTCAAACAAAATCGTTCTTCGAGGCGGTGATTGTCAAATGAAAACCACTGGCTACATACATACATACATTAATTATCTAGTTTGCAGGCTTCAAAAACATCTTTACATAAGAGAAAAAGCCAACATCCTGGGTCTTAGGGTTTACAACCCATAAGTTTCTGGTTCTTGGTAGCTTGGGTAACTCCATATAGTTTCAGGCGGGGGACGAGCAGGTTGTGCCCTTCCCATTGAAAACTCCCAAAAATCATCCGACAGTGAGGATACAAAGAAAGCCAAGAAGAGCAGCCCGGACAACGCCAGCATTCCAAGTAGCACCAAATATAATTGCCATTCTGCTCACCAGAAACCATGTGATCAGCTATTCATGGTTTTCTAATGACAAATTCAATTGTGAAATATCAATAATTCAGATGGGACCGAATTTTGTATCACCGGAATGAATGAAGAATATGGCATGTGTTGGTGAAAAACAAATAAATTCAAACAACAAGTCCACATAGGACCTACTCAAAACTGCTAAAAAAACCATGAGGCTTAATTTGGGCTTCTTAGTCCTATAGGGGTTAAGAATTACCTTTCCATTCCGACTTCTTCAACCGGCTAACGCGAGCGGTTGCGTCTGCTCCCAGTGATAGCAGTGACCTGCAATACATTTACTTTTGTCATTGGAGTTTAAAGACCACTGCTAACATTAGGCTTGTGTGGTTCGTTATATGATGTAGAAAACTAACACGTCATTGCACCCATTTTGAGGACGCCTTCATGTACCTTCCATGTTTGGAGAATTCCAACCCCGTGACAGGCGCACTATGAGCACTTCCAATAAGCTGAGTTACTTCCATTTTTCTCACTAAGATTACAGCCAAACCACCTTCGGTAGTCCCCCTGAACATCCATCCCCAAACCAAACCTCAGGTTTTCAATAACCTGAAACGCTGACAGAAGATAATGTACAACTTGCCTGAAGAATGTACTCTGTAACAGTGTTAGATTTAATGAGCTGCTACACATCAGCATTGGAAAGCCACATCAAGGGGACTGGAAAAGACGGAAGTGCTCAGACAAACGTAAAAAGGAAGGTGTTGAGGTTATATCTCACAGGCACAAAGATTTCCCGTCTTGTGTAACAGCAAGAGATGAAATGGGAGCATCAGTTAACTTTTTAGAGCCGATTTTGCTCCAACCCACCATGTTCCAAACTCCAATATATCCCCTTCCATCTGCTAAAAGACGAGTTAATCATTATAGCCTGTCCTTGTACATTATTGAGATAAACACAACATATATGTGAAGTAGACTAAAACGCACGAGGGTGAAGATAAAAATAAATGCATTATAGATGACCATACAGCTTACCATTGGTAACTGAAACAAATAAGAAAGCTTTTGCGCCATCACGAGAAAACCTGCAGTAACCAAATTTCTCATCCTGCCATAGAAAGAGGGTAGTTGTAACATCCAAACCAAAAAAAAAAAAACCAATAGAAAGTGCACTGCAGAAATGGCTCCATGAAGAGGTTGCTTGTCACCAGGCAACATCGGTTTCAAATCCCAAACACTGGCAATTGATATTTGTGCCAACATATCTGTACTGAAAACCCATCGAAATGCCAAAGAATGTCCATCAGCAAAAAGTCCTTCCAAATATGCAGTAAATAGGACTACAGTAAGGAGGCTTGTAAATAAAAAACACGGAAAAGAATGCCAGACATAAATACCTTCTCCCTCTGCAATTGGGCTATGGATTCTCCTTTCGTAATATCCCACACACGGCATGCACTGTCCTCAGCAGTCGATGCCAAATACGCTGAATCCATGCTGAGACACATCACAGTAACAAACCTTGAACTCTCGGCAATCAAACACTCGATGATAAAATTGTGCACAAGTACAAGCTACTAAACTGTATTGATGGCTAGTTCACCTGATATCGATATCTTGAATTGAACGATGTGCATGAGGCTCATCCAGTACAAGTTGACAAGTGGGCCAAGCGAAAACTCGAAGGTAACCATCCTGTCCTTGCACAAAGTAAACAAGAGGCAAACAAAATTATGTGGAACAACTCTCATGTATTTTTTAAGCAACGATGAAATAGAGTTTCCACCAAGTATTTACACCCAAACTGGCTAACATCACACCAATACTACATCTAAATACGAGTCCTTTTCTAATATGTCGTGAAATACATAACAGGCATAATTTCCAAGTACCTTACCACCGGTGGCTAGCAAAGAGCCATCCAAGCTGAAATGAATGCAGTTTTGAATCCCAATCCCTTGTAGAAGAGGAAGCTCGCGCTCCGAGGCTTTCAGCTTCCACGGGCTCTTTGGATTTATTTCGTAGAACCTGCGAGAATGAAGAAACGGATCTAGGGTTTCAGTAACCTCAATTGTTCCGGAATTTGAGCAAGTAATCTACCAGCCAGATTTTCATGTGCAGAGAAAGAGAGAGGCTTACTTGCAACTATCTGCAAATGAACAGAGAACTCCATCGCCACTTGGATGCACTGCCAGTTGCAATGGACGACCATCTGCCGTCTCAATCGCATGAATCTGCAGACTCACAAAATCCAAAATGAGCCATATGGTTTTTATAGCTAGGTTTTCTCTTGTTCAATTTCATCGATTTTCTAACCAACACATGGAACGCCCTTCACTGATATATAATTTAACATCAACATGATCAATCGAACTGCACCGTGAATCCTTGGTTAAGTAGCTGCTAATTGCAAAACCCTAAAGATGTTGAAACCATAATTATATAGCACGAGAGGCCTGGCTCAACAGATAGAGAAATGAGCCTTACAGTGTCGAAAAGCGTGTCGGAATCGAAATTGTACTCACGAGCGGTGATGGAGTGCTCATCATCGTCGTGGCGGCCCAACAGCACGAACGCCGTCACATTAGAATTATTGCTGTTGTTGTTGAACTGATGAGGCGGCGCCCACGCCCCACACAGGGCGCCCGTCTCTTCATTCTTCGTCGTCGTCGTGGAAGCGGGGCGACGTTGCTGCCTGTATTTCACTCGCGTTTGCCCACTCATCGCAAAAACCCAACTCCTAAACTACTCGTATAACTCATACAAGATTACCATCCACCGATCCAGTTCCGTTTGTTGCTGTTGCTCTCTGCCTGCCTGCCTGCCGGCCTGCCGGCCTGAGGTGGGTTGTGGATTGTTGTTGTTGCTATTGCTGGAGCTGCACCAAATCCCGAGGACGAACGAGTTTCCCATAACTTTTGATTATTAGTTAAGTATATGCACCGCTTTTGCAGGACAGCAGAAGCAGGCTCAGCAGAGAATTGGCGCAAGCGAATATCCGGCGCAGATTCCTGCAACGATCATCACACAGATGTGAGAGTTTGAAGCCGCAGTTCACTCTCTTCAGGACACAAAAAGGTGATTTAGTGTGGCCTGCACTACATCAGTAAAAACAGGGGCCATCATTCTGATGTGAAAACGGTATGAAACTCGCATGGACTTTGACATTGAAATTACAGGAGATCTAGCATAGACCTTGACATTAAAATCACACGAGATCTATGGTTGCTGGAGTTTACATTAGAATGATGGCATGGTTTTTATGTTAATATGGCACAGATCATCAAAATGTACAACATGAACCTCATGTTTCAAAGTGCATAAGCTTTGTATGGGATCAATGTCAGAATGATGTTGCATGATTTTCACATGGAAATCACATGAGAATTGCCTGCCCAAAGTTTACTGATGTATTTTGAAGGTCCACACTAATTTACATATATCTTAATATATCGTAGATCACATATGTTTAGTTGTAGGGCTTAAAATTGAAAGAAGGGCATCTTTTTTTTCTTCTCCATAAAGTTCATTTCAAAAAAATTCTTTGTAAAATGTCAGTGTGGCTTACACTATTTTGAAACTCCACAGTAATTTACATAGGAATTTCAAGATGTTATAGATGTCAAGTTGTAGTGCTTAAAATTGAAAGAAGGCCATCCTTCTCCATGAAGTTCTTTTAAAAATTTGTTTTGCATAATGTCATTTTGACTTAGAGTTTGCTTTTCTAAAGGTGAAAAGCATCAACAAATTTTGCTTTAAATTTATATTTTTTTATTAGATGTTAAAAACAAATTGACATGGATAAAGTATAAACATGATGTACAAAGCACAAGGTTCAACTTGAATTAACAATATTCACAATGGGGGGGCCGCACAGGGAGCCCAGTTCAGTTGAGTTGAACTTAGCCAGTTGAGATTTTCAACTCTTAGTTGAAAGTTTTCAACTGAACTGTAGGCCGCACATGCGGTTCAGTTGATCAATTCAGTTCAAAACTTTCAACCTAAGTTTGAATGTTTTTCAATTGTAGGCTGCACAAGAAAACTAGTTGTAAATAAAGAGATGGATGAGAAATCATAATCCATCAATGCACCTTTAAACCTTTTATTCATAAAGATCATTCAATTGCAATTAATAGTTAGTGAATGAACCTATGTCATCTTACTTTTTAATTTTTACTTAATTGAATAAACTATTTGAAAGCCATTTTCAAATAAATAAGAATGTATTGTTATAATTTGGCATATAATACATTATTTTGGAATATAATTAAGCAACCAAAAAATCTCCAAAAATTACTACACTTAGAGTATTACATTTCAACCAATCACAATAAATTTCATCTACAAATTGTCAATATCCTATTCGTAATGGAAATACAAAAGAATTTTGAATTTTAAGTTTCAAATTTTATACAAAAATATTGGTGATAGCAATCATAAATTTAACCGTATGGATAGAATCAAAAATTTGTAATGTACAACTTTTATTCATACATTAAGTTCAAAACATCCTTCTTAGTTGCATTCATCGATTCGTCTACAAAACATAAAATCTAAAGAAATCGCAATTCACACCATATTCATGTAAGGGAGGAAGATAACACAAATGTATACAACTGGTACATGTAAGTGTTGGTTGGTGATGGGTATGTTTACCTTAGGCGACTCCACCTTAGTTACCATTTTATTTTTAGTTAGCGAAATACAACCAGAAAGAAAAATAATTTTTAGAAAGATCTAAATTTGAACCCCAAACTCATTATTTTATTGCCAAAATATTCATCCATGTTGACATATTTTCGTCCATTTTCATTCAAATATTAATCAAATTAAGGAAATTTTCATTCAATTATGACAACTTCATCAAAAATCTACATGAATGTGCTACACTCCATGTTTGTTTAGTTTGTGCCACCTGTTTGAAAAAAATGTATATATATGTAATTTTAAATACCATTAAATACACATCATATATATAATTTTAAATATATGATATCATTACATATATATATGTAATGATATATATATATGTAATGATATATATATATGTAATGATATATATATATATATATATATATATATATATATATATATATATATATATATATATATATATATCATTACATATATACTTAAAGTACTTAATAATACTTTAAATACTTAATTTTTTTAAATGTATATACTTAAAATATGCAGAAATATACCTGCACCTTACAGTGAGGTTGTAACAATCCGGCAGATTTGCATTCCTGAGCCCAGGTATATGCACCACAGGTACCTTACACAAATAGCTGCAGCAAATATTTTTAAAAATAAATAAATTGGCTTACTGAAAATGGGGGGGAGGGGGGTGCACAGGGAGCATTTTCCAGGAGCATGAGAGAAATCATCACACAATTTTTTGTAAGCATGAGAGATAATTTCACTCAAAGGTGGGGGGGAGCACCGTTGAGTTTCGTAGTGTAGTTTTCAACCGTGGTGTGAGGGACCACAGTAGAGAAATTTTCTCTCTTGGGGGGACCACAATTGAGTATTTTTCTCCGAGTTCAATTGAGCCTCCATGTGCGGCCTCCGGTTGAAATCAATCTCAACTGGAAAGCACCTCAAATTTGAACTGAACGGCCCTGCGCGCGCCCCCCCCCCCCCCCCCCCCCACCCCCCCCCCACCCACCCATTGAAGGGAGCCACAAAAGAGTTGGGTTAAAAATTTGAGGTGCTTTTTGATCAAAATAGTTTCAACCAAGGGTAGCACATGAAGAATGAGTTCAATTGTTGAAAATTCTCAATTGTCGTTCCCCTTTTCCTAGTTGAAAATTTACATTATTGCATTGAACAACGCTTCTTCAATTTAACCTAATTCCAACCCCGGGGGTGCACTAGGTTAAATTTGTGAAGTATACGTGACTGCGCAACAAGAGTATTAGTTTGAAAATTGCCGTATATGGTATAAATACAATAAACATATATATTGGACGGAATAGATCTATATACAAAGGTTTTTGGACATATAAACCCTCATATATAGGGGGTTTTTAGAGGGAGTCATGAACGCAGGTGATTCTCAAACATAATGTAGAATGCATCCCTTGGGATTCAATATACAACTGAAATTCAACCCATTTCAACTCTTAGTTTGGCTTCCTACATGTGTGGATGTATAATAAGGCAATGAGTGTTAAAACGAATTAGGTAGTTCCAAAGCAATATCTCTAATGATAAAAATTAGTTATGGTATAGTATGTACTAAAATCCTTGTAGTTTGAGCTAAGAACTTTTCCTCTCAACCATAAAAGTGAATACATTTGAAAAAATGTCTCTATTCATCTATGAGCTTCCTAAAGATACAATTTTTATATGTATACTATTAACCCTTGAACGTCAAGGTAAGCCCATTGGGCTTTTTTTCGGTAAGAATCTTTGAGATTTTTTTTGATGTAGTCTACCGTTTTTCAATTGGTAAATCACGTTCGAAAGAAGATTGAATTGCACATTGAGATTCTTCAATAACCTTGTGGAAATTGTTTCTCAAAGAGCACACTGATTGATCGAAGTTAGTTGGGGGAAGGGTGTTTTGAAGTTGAGAAGACTCTGTGTAAGAGCCTGAGGATAGAGGAGCCCAAAGGCAAATGCTGGAGGAGCCTAGGGGAGCATTGAAGGGCCCTAAAATGTAGCCAGAATGGAATAAAGTTTCATGTTGCTGTGGAATTCCAACTCTCCACCATCATTCTTTAGGTAAAGAATTTACATGGCATGTCCAGTATTCTAGAATCCATTACAACGATTTGCATGCAATGACTCTTATTCCTAGATACAACTTACAAGGACTAAAGAACCTTATGTGGGCCGATGCAGATTTAATATTACTTCTAATCCCTTCTAGATAATGCCTTCTAATGCTTAGGGTTTTCTTCTTGTCTACTGTAGAAGATTGCAATCGCTGTAGAAAGAAGAATCCAACGACACTATTAGTGGATGAATAAAAAAAGTACTGATTATGACATGTAACCATCTCTCATTTGGCCACGCAAACAAAAATTTGCCAGGTTCAGAATTATGTTCAGTGTGAACCCCTCTAAAAGTACTGACTATTGAACGTTAACTTCTTCATTCAATAACCATAATCTCAATGCAGCCTCTTCTGGCTGTTGTGTCAAGAAATCATTGGAATAGAAAAGAGGGATTATAACTGATAATGCTAGAGAGCATCAACTTCTTAGCAGGTAAGTTAGCATTAACTCTCCACCAAGTAGCAACAGTGACTTAATATTTGGCCTCTACATGCATGTTCAACATCACTTTTTCGTTGCTTTTCTGTTCAACTACCACATTGATCTTAAGCAAGATCCTCAGCAGGGAGGATTATGGAGCATGCGAGCTATAAGTTAGGCCATCCACCTTCTAGATCACGGATCCACCCCGCCCAGGTAAATCAAAAGTAGCCACTTAGACTTCATATACTGCTGTGCAGACACCCGCCATGTCTAAGCGTATGGGTCGTCTCTGCTGCCAATGAAGGAAACGAAAAGTAATCGTTTCTTTCTTGAGTTTCGAGTTTTTTCTTAAAGCATCCAGAAAAGTAAACGTAGAAAGGACGAGATCATTATGTCAGCCAAGGGATTAAACAGAAGCTCCAAGTTTTCAAAATGGACCAATACAGATTTTCAAGGTGTAGATCCTGGAGTTGCGAACAGATGGTTTGGGTGAGCTCATGGAGACGCACACACCGAGGGTTCCACTCAATCACTCATGCTTGGGAGGTGGCAGGATTGAAGCAGAGTACCAAGTAGCTCCTGAGCAATAACGCCACTTGTTTGACTTCTCTCATAACTAAGGCAGCTTAGTGTTTGCAAAGCGTTTTGTATGCAGAAGCGCACCGAAGCTAAAATTCGAGTGATAGCAGCCAATCCCACAGTAAGCTGCAATCCACTTGCAGCAAGCAGGGCTCTGTCACTATTCGAAGAACTTGGAACAAAAAGCGTCGACACTGGAAATTAATTTGGAAAACTGCCATAAAATCCAGAGTACTAAAACCAGATCATGTCAGAGCACAGACGTTCCCCATTGTTACAAATTCCCTGGAATAAAAACAAGGAAGTCACTCGGTTTCACAGCTAGATGGTTGCACAAGCAGCCCAGGCGTTGTACAAGCAAAGCAGAAGCAATCAGTGACACAGTGTTTGTTACAAGTTTCACAAATCCAGAGGACAAACATCCTGCGCAGTTGCTCACCCATAAGAGTCCGCAACTGCTCATCATTTTCATTTTCTTGAGAATATCACAACCTCCGACTCCTCATTACATAGATTCCTGTAGGGACGAGGAGCCGGTACATTCTACTGCGTCGTATTGCAGACATTCAAGCTCAGTTTGGTTCCAGTTTGGGATTGGAGATAGGTGAGGGCCACTCGAACGGGAGTCCCGGCTGCCACAAATTCTGACGTGCAAGCCCTCCGTAGAGAGATGCTACGCCCAGTTGGCCATATGTGCAATGGAGCAGGTGAGCTGTAGGCCATCCACCTTCTGGATCATGGATCCGTCTCGCCCAGGTAAGTGTGTTTCTCGTCTCCATATATCGTAGGAGCACCCAATTCCCACAGTGTATCCAATGTCCATAATTTCTAAACACGACATTCATTATAGAACGCAAATCTAAGCACATCATAGAGCCTTTATTGCTTTTTGACAAAAATGATAAGCTATCTATGGTCTGCCTAGATTTACGTTCTATAACAACTACCGTGTCTAGAAATTATCGGCATTGGGTACACTGTCGGAATTGGGTTCTCCTACCTTACTGCTATGCGTATGGGTCATCCCTGCAAAATTAATGAAAGTAGATGTTAAAGTAAACCATAAAAAGAGGTTTACATCCTTTGTTGATTTACTTTTGAGTTTTGAGTTTACACCACCACCAGAAGAAAATGTTTCTTTCCCAAACTCCCAAAAGTAAACGTACTATAGGTGGTAATCGCGAAACCCTAAATATGCTGAAACCGTAGAACAAGAGGCATGAACAGATAAACGATCCTTACAGTGTCGGAAAGCGTGACAGAATCGAAATTGTACTCACGAGCGGTGATGGAGTGCTCATCGTCGTCGTGGCGGCCCAACAGCACATTACATTAGTCGTAGTAGTATTGTTGTTGTTAATTTGATGAGGCGGCGCCCACGCTCCTCACGGGGCGCCCGTCTCTTCATTCCTCGTCCTCGAGGAAGCCTGGAAGGGGGGCCCGTTGCTGCCTGTACTTCACTCGCGTTTGCCCACTCATCGCAACAACCCAACTCCCAAACTACTCTAACTCATACAACATTATACCATCCACCGATCACGTTCCGTATGTTTTTGTTGCTCTCTACCGGAGGGTTGGTTCTGCACCAAATCCCGAGAACGAACGAGTTAGTTAAGTTACCATAACTTTTGGTTAGCTAACCCTTAAAGAGAGTCTGGACGGGGCAGCCCGGAAGGCATCTAAATTTTTGGAGAGAATTAAAGAATTCTCTTAAAAAGATTAAAATAATTTATTTATTTTAAAAAGTAGAAAAAAAAATAACTCTGCTCGCTAGCCATTGTTGCAGTTCGGCACTTTTTTTAAAATGACCTCAGCTGCCCAGCCTCACCTCCTGTTCAAATCCATTACTTTGATTGCTTGTGGATAATTCCACAATCTCCCAAATGAGGCGCTAGTCGAGGATCTAGCTTGTTTTTTTAGTAGCTTTCCAACGCACCAATCCTCGCTTGTTTTGGTTGAGGAAAACTACTTTTTTCTAGATTATTCTTTCATGAAAAGCTAGTGGGGATTGCTTTGACGTTTAACCCCTAAGTTCCGAATTGTCACAAGCGAATATCCGACGCAAATTTACCATGATTTTCATTGTTATCTGTGGAAAATATTTTCTTTTTTTGACACTTGTAAAGGGAAATAGGTCCTAGGCTTGGATCTCCATTCTATCACAAACTAAATTGTGTTCCTTCTTGTCTTTATTCATAGATGAAAATTGTATTTTATGCTTCAAGAGTTCATTAGATGGATACGTTTATATTAAAAGAAGTCGGTTGTCCATTCACAACATTGAAAGGTACCTAGATATATATGGAGGACAACCTCGTCACTGTAGTGTTCGATAATTGAATAATCGAGGATTCCATCTTTTCCATACGTCCAAACCATAGAAATGTCACTTGTCACACTCTCTTCAAAAGAATAATTATAGAGGCTTTCAAATATGGACGTTCAAAGAGGACACCAACTCCTTTGTGCCGAAATTGTTCATAGGCAATTGCATGGTACGGGCCAGTAACTTTGTGGTCTCTATGCACTCCTTTTAGGATTTTGAGATTTTTGAAAATTCGTAACATTAGGACAACGAAGGGTCATGAATTCTATAGACTTGTTTTGGTTTAGTGGGACTGCAACCTAAGTGACCATTTCAAGAAATTCCTAAAATTATGATGTACCTCTAAATAGGATACAAATCAAAGTATAACTAGCGCATGTCTTACTACATAATATGCACTCCGAATTCTCCATCACTAGGGTTGTGGATAGATTTTTGAGCAATAATTTTTTCACATACTCAAATATGTGAAGGAAAACATCTTCCAATTTTTTCAAATTATTTGAATTGATCGAAGTTCTAAATTTTAAAATGTGTTATTTTTGGTGGAGATTAATTCATTTTCTAGTTTGAATACTCTTTTGATGTATTTCTTTTATGAATATACTGGAGGTGGGATTATTTTTAGATTTTTAAATATAGAATAAAACATGGACTATATTTACATTCAAAGTTTGATCATATACTGGTGAAACTATTATTACCATGGGAAATTTGATACTCAAAATCTTTAAGATAAAATCATTTCAACAAATTAAATCTTATCTTTTGGTTAATATGTACATAAATTTAGAAGTATGATTGCTTAAATTTTCATTGAATCATTGCTAAATATCTATAAATTGGTTTGAAAGTTATCTCTTTAGACAAT
The DNA here is from genome assembly GCA_022496805.1 of Pohlia nutans. Classification (NCBI taxonomy): domain Eukaryota; kingdom Viridiplantae; phylum Streptophyta; class Bryopsida; order Bryales; family Mniaceae; genus Pohlia; species Pohlia nutans. Next base: position 27,473,756 of record CM040096.1, read on the forward strand.
ATGCACAATGTGCACAATAAGTGATCAAAACATATGCAATGACTTGGTGGTCCATACGGTGCAATCACCCTCATAACATTGATCATCTGAAGTTGGTTACTAATTCAATTTCTTGTGCGATTTTCTGATAAATATGAGTTATGGACTAATTGTTTTATCCATGTGTATGCAACATGAGTCTTGACATTTGAAACTCTTGCGAAGAATTGAGTTAACTGAAAACAGAAGAGGAGTTTGCTCTCTATAATTAAATCTTTTGGCAATCATTGTGCGTGAATAGTCCCTATGGTAGGGCTCTTGGCTTGGGGGAGTGCTTTGAAACTCTCCTCTACCAGTTGGGAGGTCACGAGTTCCACACCCCGTGGTTGGACAGGGTCTCGCTTTTGATTATTCTCCGACTAACCATAAACTAGTTTTGCCATCTTCTTGACCTGAAAACGAGTTGAAGGTGGGTATGAGTTGAGTTTCCACTTTGAAACACTCTTATCCGATTACTCTAATATTTCAACAATTTCACTCTGATTTTGGGTGGGGGGTGATATGATTGGACAGTGTATATCTTTGCAAAATGGTATGAATATACAATACACACTACGAAAAGTGCATTGTTTGTCAATTTTGCACTGTCCTAAATCTAACATTACAATTAGCATCCATGCACTCCAGAATCACGTTTTCAAACACGTCACTCTCAAAGAACTAAGTTTGAACCAATTGTTTCGAGTTAAACAACACTCCATCATATATCTTCAGCAAGACTTCAAATAATAATTCAAATGATCACGTTCGGTAAAATATACCTCTAGTCTTTGAAGGGTTAACTCGAACAGAAAGTTGGAATACAAATTTCCATAATATTTCCGGAATTTGGGAAATTCCCTTTTTGACCACTATCCTATCTTTCGCAATTTGCATTGTTGCATCTATATCTCTAAGAAACCTGTTGACAACCTTCATCCCGTCATCTGTTTCCGTTTCCTTCCCAAAGCTTTGATCGCCTTATGTTCCAATTTACTACGATCCCAAGAAGTTCGCAGGGTGAACCGCCAAAGGGTCTCACCCAACAGTTCCAAGCTTGCCTTCTTCATCAAAACTCCAAATGTACACGGTGCTGTAGCCAACACCCCACACCTCACCAAGAAAGGATCATCCTCCACACAAAGAAACAGATGCCCCCTTGCAATTTCTCTACATACTTTCGCAAACCTTTTTTTCACACGTGTCCTGTCGTCATGCTCACAAAGTGCTCTTATCGTGAAATCATCCAGCTCTCCATCATCCATGTTTAAGAAATCTGAGTGACAGATTTCACTTTTCATTGCACCCTTCACCGAAACCATAGCTTTGAGTAAGTCGTAAGCAACGCCATTGACATTCTTCCGTGCATCAATCCACGATTGTATGGAAATATCTTCACAATACCGACATGGAAACACGTCCATACGACTGCACTGAAGATGTGACTCCTCAGGACAGCGTAGCTTTGCCACAAGAGGAGCAATCAAACCCCAACATCCTTGTACTTTCAAGATCCGTCCATTTTGAGAATGCACTGCAAGCCTTTCATAGTCCCTTGGCAACTCACATATTAATGCATTCCCTCAAAGATCAAGCATCTCCAACTTATGCAAGGAGCTCAAATCATCTGGCAGCTTACTCAAAGATTCACAATTGGATGCATCCACATGATGCAAGGCTGTCACATGGGCAATACCAACTATACTGTGGAGAAACTCGCAGTTGCTTACATCAAGAAATTTGAGTGCCGTTAACTTCTGTAGACCATCGGGTAGCTTACGAATGCTTGTTCCTTGGACATTCAACTTCTGTAGTGAAATGAGCTTACACAGGCCTGTCAAACCCTCAGTCTCATAGCACCCTTTCAAACTCAGATCTTGCAAGTTTGTCAATGAGCTCATTGATCTCATCGGTGAGGCTCCAAGGAGCATAGGACAATCTGAAAAATCAATCTTCAACACCGAAATTGGCAGATGTATGTCAATATCAACATGGTCAAGGCTCACTGTAGTACAAAAAGGGTCACTGGAAAGAGTAAGATCATGTAAATTCGTGCACCTTCGAAGGTCTAGTAGAATCATGCTAGAACCATTACTAAACCATTTTGAACCCTTCAGGTCTAAAACCTGTAATGATGATAAAGACGCTAGGTCATTAAAGGCCTTTTGCGTAAAAAAATTCTTTTGCCAGGAAGTACAACAGAAGATAATAAGATTGCTAAGCTTCTCAAGTCCTCTCCATTGAACAAGGCTTGAACAATATGATTCCACCACGCATCTCAAGTTCACCATCTCTGTGACATTCACCTCCTCGAGATTTTCACAAGAATTCAAATCCAACACTTCTACTCTCTTGCAAAAATTCAGATTCGCTGTCTCCAAACTCTTAGCCTTACTCTTGTGTATGATAAGCCTTTCTAGTGATGGCCAATAGTTGCCATTCGATGGATAGTCCTTTAACTCATGTGGAACATCAATATTGCGTTTGTCAATAAGGAAACGTCTTCCTTCAAGTGCTCCTTCTTGCGAAACAAACTCCACAAACTCCAAGTACAAATCATGAATGTTATATTCCAACTTCTCAATTCTATAAACTGAGTCAAGAAGCCCCTTCCTCAGAAATTCATTTACCTGGAATCACAAGCATGGCATTTATTAGGTCTCAATGTTTAAACAATTTATACACTTGTAGGCTCTTTCACCGAACACACTGAACAATTAAAAACGTGGAACTGAATAATATCATCCATCGCATTCTACTTCTCCTAGAAACAACCACTTGAAACAAAGCAAGGAGTCCATGTAAAAACATGTTTCACCTATGTCTTACTTCGCCCTTAGAATACAATGTCTATCCTCAAATCCCCAAAGATATTCTTCCTTAATCATGTATCTTCATTCTTATTGAGCAATAGTTTCTTTGTGATGATAAAAGGACGTAACCGCTAACTTACATTTTCCTTCATAACAGGCTCCTTTAGTCTATGAATTTTGCACAACCAGTCCCACTTGAAGCGTACACCATCGTATCGATTGCTCCATTTAGATTTCCAAATAAGTGCCAAGTCCAAGAATATTTGTTGTTGCTTTGTACCCAGAGCATCAAATCTAAGTCTAAGAACAGAGAAAATAGGATGATGTTTTTTCTCCGACATGGAGATCTTGTATACCTCCAATTTCTCATCCCACTGCAATCGCTCACTTTTTAAACTCCCAAAATATTTTCCCAACACCTTCAAAGCCAATGGATGATAGTGACATTGAGTATTCTTCGTCTCGTGAGTCAAATCAACTCCTTGAATCTTCCAGAAATAGCACTCTTGGATGCATCTTTTGACAAATTCCAAATCAACATCCTTGTGTTTGATACCAGCATTTGATACCAGCATAAAAGTGAAAGAGATCAACTGCACCTTCTTCCGTTAACTCTGGCATCTCAATGGAATCACACTCCCGAATTCCAAGATCGCCAAGAATCTTAAGAGATCGTGATGTCACAAGTACCATGCTATCACCATTGTACCCCGCGTTTAGGTACATCTTAACTTCATCAATTTGATCATCCCATACATTGTCCAAGATTAGAAACACTTTTTGGCGATGCATGCGTTGCTTCAAATGATGAGAGAGCTATCCAATGTTCCATGTTTCATCCAAACATCAAAAATAAATTACCAAATGTAAAATAAAAAAGTATCAAATATGGCAATGTGCATTGAAGATGGTGAAGTCAAGAAGACAAGTTCAGCAATACACATAGCGCGACTAAAAATATACTTTAGAAATAATAAATAATATAAAAAATCGAGTAGCAAAAACAAATGGCAATAATAGAGCACACCAAAATTATTGGTTTTCGTCAATGTTCATAAATCACCAACTTGAGCTCTAAATCGATTCAATCCAAATCCCAAAAGCATTTTTCAACTTTCAATCAACGATAAACCACATCTATGTTCTTGACCCCTACTCGTCCTCACTCCTCTAAATTTGGCAGTTTTGCAAAGATGCACTATAAAATGCAACTAATAGGGATATTTTGAACTTGATGTTTGAATACAAGTTGTACATCGTGAATTTTACACTCTATCCATGCGGTTACATCTGCAATTGCTATCACCAATATTTTTTATTTTTAAATTGAAACTTAAAATTCAAAATTATTCTGTAATTTGATTACAAATTAGATATTGTCAATTTGTGGATGAAATTTGTTGTGATGGGTTGAAATGCAATACTCTAAGTGTAGTGACTTTTGGAGATTTTTTGGTTGCTTAATTTTATCCACTGACTTTTTCAAGAGCACTTTTAGACTAAAATCTTTGAAATTTTTGATGAAACACTCCAACATGAAATGACACATAAAGTTTCACAAATCATCAACTTTCTAATCCAATCACACATGCATGAAGCTAACTTCCCATAAATAATTTAGTGAAAATTTCACATTGCAAATAGTGTGATGGATGAAAAAACAAAGTTCACTTCTAAACATCATGCAAATTATGCATAATTGGGCAGTTAAAGGTTAAACCTTACCTGATCATGCTCATCAATTGGTCTCTCTTGAAATTCTCTCCACTCTGTCAACTCCCGTAGTACAGTCTTTAGCAACCCCTTCAAATTTTTGTCGGGCCCCAACTCAATATAGCAAACTTTTCCACAAAATTCTCCGTACTTCTGGTTGTAAATGACTCGTGAAATGGTGGACTTGCCAATACCTCCCATTCCGTATAATCCCATCACCCGAACCTTGTACTTATCAGATGGCTCAACTTTGGCCAATCTTTCCAATATGGGCTGCATAGTGAGTTAACACTAACCAATCAGCCAACCATGACAATGACATCACCAAGTATATGAATCTTCATATGTTAAAAACCACATTTCAAACCAATGCAATAAACCACCAATGCATTTGACCTTTCTCAATAAGTTGATATTTTTACAATAGAGCGTATTGTTGTGAAAGAATGGATAAACAAGTCAACCACCTACTTTAAACAATGTCATGAACCAAAATTATGTTCCTTTTAGTCCTGCGGGGACTCATAACTTCAGTAAATTAATCCAAGATGAGTAATCCAACACAACAAATACACTTTGGATACCTCTGATAGTTGATCAATTGATTGAACATGAGAAGTATCCCATATCACATCCGGTGGCAACAACATGCAAACAGCTTTCACCACTTTCTCAATGAAGGCTACATGTCCTTCACCCTTTCCACCATACGAAATCCCATGATTTCTGGGAATCTGTTTCAAGACCTTTTCCCACTCCTCCACATTAATTCTTGGATCTTCTCTTTTCCACTCCTCCCAAATTCCAAGCCATTCCATTTTCTGGGTTTCCATTTCCTTCCTTAATATCTCAAAAAAAAGCGGCAATATCTTGATGGACTTACCCAATTCTTGTGCCTGGACAAACCAAGTCAATTCCATCATCGGCCACTTGGTTTTAGTAAAAAATTCCTTAGACAAGATGAGGATCGCAACACGACAATTTTCAGCTGACATCTTCAAGGGAGGGTAAAACTTCTCGCCCTTCCGCAAACTATTAGTGTCTTTGTCAAAGAACGGATTATAATTGACTCTATTCAACTCCTTGCATAGGTGCTCCGTGAAATCCTTCTGAGCACCACTGTGGCTCAAGAATATCGTATGCTTGGGCATGCATGGATCTATGTCATCTATGCAAGCTTCCCTGGACACGACACTTCAAAGTATTAAAACATAGTTGAGGTGCATTTTGGGCTGCATATGAAATCATTGAATAAAAATTATAAAATGTTGCAAACCAAAACCGCATTACTCTGAATTCTTGGATATGGTTTGCTATACCTGGACTGACGAGATGGGCCAGCATCATCACGACTAGCACTATTCTGCCTCAAGAATATGTCATGCTTGGGCATACACAGATCCATGCCATCCACGCAAGATTCCCTAAACACTCCACATTCCATAGGTCAGTCAAAAAGTCTTGTAACATAGTTGAGTTGCATGCATTCTGACCCAAGTGTCATCATTGAATAATATGTTGGAAACCAAGAGTGCCTTATCAAAGTTCAGGATATGATTTGGCATACCTGGACTGGTGAGATGGGCCAACATCATGACTAACACTATTCATTTCTTCCCAACAGTCAAATTTGACTTGACTTTACATTTGGACTCTCTTGCGGTCTTCAGCAAAATTCCATAGTTTGGGGTCCTTTAGCACTATGTGTTGTGACGCTTATACTTAATCTGTGAAGCACGTGCTCCTAAAGCTAGTATCAATGTCCATCCCTTTCGTCCTCCGCTGTGTTGGTTTTTCGTCCCTTTTGTCGTCCGGTGTGTTGGTTTTTCGACCTGCAATATATCTATAGATAACCATCCAACCATAAAAGTCAATGTAGAAATCCATAATTACCACTTGTAAGTTTTCAAAATAGGATGCATCAAACATATATACGATACCAATTCCAAACTAACAACAGTTGGTGAGGAACACAGTAGCACGGACCATTGTACACTTCTCCAGCCCATGGACAGGGAAGTGCTTCGTTCATGGAAGCGTTGAATCGTTTTTGCAATTCAACGCAACAATTAATTGTCGAGAGAGTCAAAAATAAATTATATTAAAAAACAACAAAAATGTTGTTCAACATCGCCTGTTGGCTAGCGCAAAAGGCAGGCTGGTGGTATTTTTTTTTCCAACTACTGTAGACTTTTGGAGATGCTCTTCACGATGCCTTCCAATGACCCTCTTGACGTTAAAGGGTTAAGGGTTAATGTTGAAAAAGGATGTTGAAATTTTCCTAGCAACACATTAGAGGTGAAATTTAATTTCTAAACCTACTCAAATGAAAAAAAATAAAACTATAAAGTGGTTCAAAACCATCATTCAAACACATTGGTGAAAGCCAATAGCTTTATTTAAAATCACTTAATGTGTCTGCAAAATGGCTTTGAAATGTCAAAAGTAGCAAAAAACTGACTTGTTAAAAAGACATCTTGGGCTAAATCTCCTTCTACTAAAATGCTTCTCAGAACTTTACAACATCTTCGATTGAGGTGAAATTTTAACTACACAAACTAGACTAGTATACAAAACTTTTCCAACAATTTGTATGAGAAACAAACACTATATGAAGGAGAAACAAGCCGCTGAAGTTCACTATAATCCAAAAATGTCCAAATTTTGAACTTCAAATGATTCCCAAACATTCACAACAACTCAGATTGAGATGAAAATTTTACCATATTAACTAGACTTCAAGGGGAATCTAATCAGACAAATTTTATTGAAGATGGACATTAGATGAAGGAGAAATCAACCCCTAAAGTTGCAACCATCAAAAAGCACTTTGGTGGACTAAAATTAAACTCTATGTACTGAAATGGCTCCCAAAACTTCACTATAGTGCCTGGCAATAGGTAAGGAAACTCCAAAATCCACCATTCACTAAAACGCTTCTCAAACTCACTACAATGGTTTGTCAATCACCAAAATTTTCCCACAATACAAATGATGTATGACGCATTTTTGTGCTAAATTTGGTGTAAAGAAGATGAATGGAAATTGCAATGATGTCAATTTACCAACTTTTGTGTCTAATATAAAAATATGTGCATATCCATAATACAGTTGGTTTCAAAGATCCAATTGTTTTGTAGAAGGTAGAAGTCGCAATAAGGAACAATGTGGTGTTATAAAATGAAAGTGGTATTCCTACATATTTTTGAGTAACCTGCAATTTTAGGTAACCTTTTTGGAAAGTCCAAGTACAAGGGCAATGAACGCAACTGTACTTATTTAAAGATCAAGAGTGATTAGGTCACAAGTCCTCCAAAATATTCCCTAAGAGAATGCACACATTTCCTCAATTTGATCCCAACAAAAGCCACAATATACAGCATAAACTCTAAAGATCATCCTATTCACATATGATGAAAAGTGATCGTCTGATTTGGCATTAATCCGCTACTAACCACCCTATATTTCATTTTGTTCACAATGTAGAACTACCGAGTCAGATGTCAACGTCAAATATTATCTAATTTAAATATCAAGTTAGCTGCACACACCAAGTTATCATCGCAAGCAAGCCCACGAACACATTTTTACGCAGAATAAATTAAAATATTAATCTGCTCACTGTAATGATACAACGAAAGAATTTAACACACAAGCCCAATTTAGCAAGTGGATCAAAGTCAATCACAAAATTAAAACAATGACCACATTTCTCTAACTTGGCGTTTCCACAATCTGTGTACCCAAAGACAACATTTCAAACAAAGCTCCCGCATCACAATCAACACTACCGCCTTCAAAACTATAAAAATGGTGAACAGTGCAAATGAGGACGATCCGAGAGGTACTGTAACTTAGCGTCCCACAAGAACAGATTAGACAGTTACTAAATAACGGAGAAGTGATTTAGCTCCTTACCGACAAGATGAAGAAACAAGTTACGAAAACCACAGGTCTGCCTCAATCAGATGCAGAACAAAGTCGGGATGCTCGCAGGCGAGTAGCAAGATTGAGGAAGGTCCCAGGCTGCACCACATTCCAGAAGAGCGGCTACCAGAACCCCAAACAACTGTAACAACGACAACAACAGTTTGGTCATTATCGTCGTCAGTTATGATCCTGTAGACGTCGACATAGCACTGAAGGCTAGCTACTGTTTAAGGGGGACTTGGTCATTGGTTCCTGAGAAAGGATCACTGTAGCTCAGAGCAGCAGTCAGAATGGCGTTACTCTAGTGTAGTAACTGCATCATTTGTGCACTTTTACAACCGCTGGAGCAGTGGAGAAAAAATTCCTGTGTTGGATTACTTGGTAATTCCAGTACCCAATGTTCTGTTGCTACCTCTTCATGTTGGCCTCTTGTTCATGTTGAAGTGTTCTGACGCTTGCTCTGTACAATCTTGCTTCCCAGGAAGCCAAAAAGGGAGTGGGAGAATTGAAGTAGCGTGAAATTGGTGAAGAATCTGTCACTGACTGCAAAAAAAACACTTATTTGTTCAGAAACTCATTTCACAATAGATATTGTGTGGCCATGAAATAAATGCAAAAGGATACGGTCTGTTTTTAGCTGATACCCAGCATGTGCAGTTTTTCACCGACTGAGCATAGCATGTACTTTGTCAAACATACATTACAGTAGTGCATGAATTAAAGAAGATTAAAGTGGGAGTAACCCTATATAAGACACCCATAGGGAACTTCCAAGCTCCTCCCTTCAGTTCGAGAATAACTATAAAAAAGGTAATCACCTTAGCAAAAACTCGAAGCGGTAGGATATCTTGCGCCGGCCCTTCTGTCAGTGAAGGGTGTCGGAGATGTTAGGTACATGTGCAAGGGGCAAGCTTTGACGAACTCTGCAGCCAAACATCAAACGCAGCTGGAATCAAGACGAGCAGGACTCGGCGGACTTCTGCAAACAAAGCCAACAACATCGAGGCGACCCAAAAGACAGAGTCCGATTCTCAAGGTAGGGCTCCACAACTACCAGCAATACATACTCCTGAATAACGGTGAGGGTGATGGAAAGAGTACTGGATCTACTCATCATCGTCCAACTGAGTACCGCCATAGAAATCTCCTCTCTTGAAATCCTGAAAAAAGTAAGACCCAGCAGACGGAAACCAACAAACAGCAAACATCACGTACAAAGAGAGTGGTTCTAGACAGCTAACTTAGCGTCCCACAAGAACAGTGCCTAGACACTTTCTAAACAGCGGAGAAGTGATTTAGCTCCTTACCGACAAGATGAAGAAACAAACGAAAACCACTGCAGGCCTCGATCAGATGCAGAACGGAGTACGTCGGGATGTTCGCAAGCGAGTAGCAGGATTGAGGAAGGGCCAAACCCCTGCACCAAACTCCAGAAGAGAGACTGACTGAGCGATGAAACAAGATAGCAGCACTAGCATCGCGGAGCAACACGAGAAGTAGGAAAAACTCCGGCAGACAGCGTCTTCGAGAGCCCAGCAGTGGACTTCCAAATCTCAGGCTGCTGCTTGTACATGAGCACGCCCATGCCGACCAAGGATGCCAAGTCGAAGCCCAGCATCCGCTCCTGCACCATAGCGATTTGTCAGGCATCAATAACGCAACAGGAAATCAATTGGCAGAATAAGGACCAAGGGAAACTACGGCACCTGGAACAACATGGAGAGGCGTGGCGGTTCGCCCGCCCGTCCGCTGCGTGAAGGTCGAGGTCGTGCTCGCTGAGACTCTGAGCAATGCTGCGTGAGGTCTCTCCCCTCCCAGAAACACGAAACCCTAGCCGACGACGACAAAGCTGACCAAGATTGACACCCGGGTTGAACTCGGTTGATACTCAGGTGGACACTACGGGTTGATATTTGGGTGGATACTACGGCACTGTAGCGGTTTTCACACCTTGGACGGAATTTCACTGAACCTGATGCTTAGTGCACCTGCGCAATAAAAAAAAGCATGCAATCAGCGCAACCTTCAATTTCATAAGTTGTTGCATTCCGGAGCTGCTCACCGATTGCAGCCCACAATCAATTCTTTGCCACGACTTGGCTCCACTTTGCAATATCACATCCTCCATCTCCAGAATCTAGAGTCTCAGGAATCAAGGGCAATCACAATACAATGCAGCATATAAACACAAACAAGCTCGCCTTGCTTCCAGTTTACAATTGACAATTTCTCTAAAACTACATCCAAAAATGTGCCACATTTGAATAATTTCCAGAATTTCATCATCACCACAGTACCGTCAGGGTCGGAGTCCTTTTTAACAAATGACAAATTATTTAATATTCTTCACGATTCTCTTTTTCACCGTACAAAATAGCAAACTATCATGGGTCTTAGGGTTTTAGGGTTTTAAGGTTTTAGGGTTTAGGGTTTACAACCCATAAGTCTCTGGTTCTTGGTAGCCTGGGTAACTCCATGTAGTTTCAGGCGGGAGACGATCAGGTTGTGCCCTCCCCATTGGAAACTCCCAAAAATCATCCGACATTGAGGATGCAAAGAAAGCCAAGAAGAGCAGCCCGGACACCACCAATCATTCCAAGCAGCACCAAATATAATTGCCATTCTGCTCACCAGAAACCATGTGATCAGTTATTCATGGTTTTTTAATGACAAACTCAATTGATCGTATTGTGAAAAATCAATAATTCAGATGGGACCAACTTTTATATCACCGGAATGAATGAAGAGCATTGCATGGGATGGTAAAAAACAAAGAAATTCAAAGAAATAGCCCTGCGAAGTTGCCCTAGATCAATAGTCCTTGTCAAATCTTCAAGGACGAAATTTCACTGAACCTGGAGTGGAGTGCACCTGCGGGGTGATTGACATTACAAAAGCATGCAATCAACACAACCTGCAATTTCATAAGGTCTTGCTTTCCAGAGCTGCTCACCGATTGCAGCCCGCAATATTATTGTAGGAGACGACAATATTATTGCTTTATAGTACACTTGTCATACTGGAAATGAAGGAAAACTAAAAGGAAATAGTTAATTGAACCACAAAAAGTGAGTACATTTTCTTAAACCAGGAAAAGAAGGAAACGCAGCAATGACGAGCGAACTATGACACCCTGAGGCAGCTAAGTGGTCAAGGCGCTAACGCAATCTAGATTTTCAATGTGGGGTGTTCTGCACTAGCGACCACAAGTGTTTGAGTGCACAAAATTGAAGTGGCGGGGATTGAAGCGGAGTACCAATTGATTCCTGAGCAATATGGACACTAATAATAAATTCTGCGTCTTGCATGCAAAAGTAGCGCAATGCTAAGAGCGAGCTTGTAGAACTTCGTAGCTATTAATTATTCTACGCTACAGCCAGCTGCATTGTAGCTCAGCAATAGAAAACTCCTTTTCATCGAGGTACTATACAGACAGGAATTAGGATCAGAGAGGGACTGGCATTGCCAACTGATAGCAGCCAATCCAATTGCAATAAAGCAGGCCTCACTATTGTAAGATCGAACTTGGAGCCAAAATCGTTGACACTGGTAAACAAGGCAACACTGCCATAAAACTCGCACCAGAGACATTCACAATTGTTACAAGTTGTGCCAGAAAAAAACACTCCGTTTCACAGCTTGCACACACTCTACAACCAAGTACCCGGGAGTCAGGCATAATTTCAGTAATCGAGCTAGTATTACAATTGAAAAAACGATCGGTAGCTTAAAGGATTGATTGAAGAGTAAACCTCTCTGATAAAAGTACAAACGCCGTTGCTTCTGATCGTGGTCTGGACACCAGGAAAGGCAACAAATCGAGCCTCCCACTTGCATGTATGTGTCTACTTTACATAGTGTACAAAGCGGCAAAACCCTACTGACGATGCTAAACCCTACAATTCGAACGCACAAGAGGTTTGCGCCAGGTTCAAAAATTGCTCGTTGCAAGCAATCGTTTTCCAGTGCGCTTTACACTTGCCAAGAGCAGGAGTCAGCTTGAGAGTCCGCAACGACGCGACCTCATTCTTCCTCACTAGCCCCGTGATGACAAGCGCGTTGCCCGAAGCCGTAATGACTGTGGACGTCATCTCGCCTTTCTCGCATTCTTCCGGCACCTTCTCCACCACCGTCCAAACGTTTCGATCAGGAGAGTACACCACGACCTCCTTCCCCCGGACGCCGTACAAATTCCCCGCGAGCGCGGCGAACGAGCTCGGATTGACGGGCGCCCACATCTCCTCGACGAAGCGCCAGGAATTTGTCGCCGAGTCGTAACACTCCGCGCTCGTGGCGAACACCCCTTGCGTATTGCTCTCGTACCCGCTCACAACGTAGAGTTTCCCGTCCAGGGCGACTCCCGTGGGCTCGTCGCGCTCGAAGCACATGCTCGGGAGCGGCGACCAGGAATTCGTCTCAACATCATAACAGTCTGCCGTCGCGAGCGCCTGCTTCTCCCCGTCATGCCCGCCCGCGACCACCACTCGCGAGCCCAGCGCGCCGCACGCGAACAAGGAGCGCGCGCTGGGCATGTCCGCGCCCTGGCGCCACCGCTGCGTGCCAAAATTGTACACGAACACGGACCGCGAGGGCTCCCAGGAGCTTTGCCACCACCCGCCCATCACCACGAGCTCGCGCTGCACCGCCACCAGCTTCGCGAATGTGGGCAGGCCTCTGGGCAAGCCGGGAATGGCCGGCAACCGCTCCCACGCCCCGCTCTGCACATCCAGGAGCGTGATGCCGAACACGGGCGAGCCCTGCGAATTCTCCTCACATGGCAGTGGTTGCAGCATGCACACAAACGACGAGCTGGCGCCCTCGGATTTGCGCTGCGCGTAATACTCCCGGGCTTGCACGAGCGCGCGCACGCTATGCGACACTAGCTGCAGATTCGCGTGCCACTGGAGCGGTACTCGCACTAAGCAATTCCGAAACACCTCGTCAGGGAGAAACGGCGTCAATCCACTGTGTTCTTCAGCTCCACCCCGACACCGCTCCATCATCTCATTGTATGCAACAAAGTCTGCCATCACGACACCAAATTTGACACTCTCTTTCTCTGTTCAAAATCTGAATATACTCCCAGCTAGATTGTGATTCCTCCCAGCTCAAAATAACTTCTACTACCCAGTCCAAGCTCTATCTGCACGATACTGACAGTTCTATCTCGCCTAATTCACGACACCGTTCTTTTGTCCTACGGATGATAAAGCTCTCGCAAACACAAAGTACTTCACCTCTGACACTCAAAAAAATTCTCTTGCTTGCCTTGTGAATTATCGATCTGGCTCTATCTGCACGATACTGACAACCTGACGGTTCTAGCTCGCCTCGTTCACGATACAGTTCTTTTGTCCTGTGGATGATAAAGCTCTCGCAAACACAAAGTACTTCACCAATGAGACTCAAAACAAAATCTCTTGCTGGCAGTGCTAACTAAGTTAGTCTGTTCTTGTGAGTTTTCAATCTGACTACTCAGCTTGTGAATGATCAACACTGATGAAAAATGAGAGGATTGATGGATTGTGCTACTGATATAAGCTGCTCCAGTGATGGTCATGGTGGTGGTGATGGTGACGGTGTTTGCATTTTCTGCTTTTTTTAATTGAAATTGGTGCCTGCAAGTAGGGGCAAATGAACAGTGATGAGGCTCGTGAATTTGGACTACTGCAGTAACCGAAACGCCTTGCGAGTGGGGAGAATATCCTTCGCTTCATTTGATTCAGTAATAATAATCATATCTCCCGGTGTTCCACACACGGTTCACTGGTCACGTTGCCAGATCTCTCACCGGCACTTGTGCACTAGCCTTGAATGCAGGGTGAGTGAGGAGAATATTCAATCAATAATAAACAATCTATTCCCTTATCTTTTATATTATTGTTATCTATTATACGGTCTGTAAGGCAGAACGGTGCACGCTACCATGACGATTCCGTTCTTGGAACGGTCATGCCGGGCTCTCAACGTGGCTAGTACTCCCTCTGTCTCACTAAAACACCTTGTTTTCACTAGATTAACGCCTAAACGTCAGAGCATCCAGAAAGTGGACGACTAACAGATTCAAACCCTTCTCACATTCTCATCAATGCTTGGATGAAAGACATCCAAGTCTATGGAGATTCTTCACCAAGTTGTTGTCCTATCTAACGGTTGGAATTAGTCATACTTGACTACATATTTTTCTTATGTTACAAATGTAGAAGTATGTCAAGTCGTTGACCAAGCCAAAATTGCATTGACTGTAGTTCAAAAGTGGCCTTGCAAAAATAAGGGCATAGATTTAAAAAACACAAAAATTTCAAAGAATCACCACGTTTAAGAGTATCTCATTTCAAATTCATTCCAACAAATTTTGCTCAAAAAATTGGTGATAGTATTAGTGAATCAAACCGTACGGATGGAATCTAAAATTCAAAACCTAGAACTTTCATTTGTATATCAATTCCAAAATATTCTTCTAAAAAGTAGTTTATAATGCTTTTTCTCAAATTGTCAATTCCAGGGACACCCTGGTACGTTTAGGAGTTAAGCTTAATTCCATGATTATAGAGGGAGTATGTTAATTGTGATCCAAATCCATGGATTAACCCTTAAAGGTCCAGAGAGCCCTTTCCGACTAGTATTGTACAACAATATTCTATTGTATTTGGCATGGTTCCACACCTCCTATGGGTTTAAGATAAAAAGTGATGTTAAAATTCACGTCGACGTGATTTTAATGAGCTATTGGGGTCTCAATTTGGAACTTTCTATTTACAAAAATTAAAAATAGAAAGTTCCAAATGAATGCCAAATATATGCCAAATGTCAAATATATACCAACGTATCTACTATCCCCATCAGTCCTTTAAGAATTAAGTGAGTACATGAGAAGTATATTAACTACTAGGAAGTGTATAATTACATGATCAAAATCCATGACAATAATCCATGATCACCATGGTTAAAATCCATGGATTAAGGTACCAAATTGTTTGCAATGCCCTAAAGCAATTGTTAAGCGCGTGCGAAGCTTAACTGACGGTAGTAAATGAATACAAATTGGAAATCATGGCTTTATTTTGGGACAAAATTTAAGTCGATATCGTGGTCTTCTAGTGGGACGGAGGGAGTATTATATAACACGTTGTGATGCACACACACTCTCTACGAAAATTCCAACATAAAAGACTGTTGTACATTAGATTACCTAGTTTAATACACAATGTAGAGTGGTGCATGCATGCACACTCTCCACAACATTTATGTTGTAAGAACAAGATGACTTAGTATTACGTAATTCAAATTTTGCACACTCGCAAGAACAGTTTTGCGTACGGGATTCCGGCACATGCCAAGCTAGTTTATTATATAATACAGACCATATGTGAATACAATTTCATGGTTGGAACCGTCATGTCGATTGTTGGCACCTATAATACTCACACTCGCGAGGACGGTTCCACCTGAAAAATACTATGTGCCGATTCAGACAAGAGGCAATCCAGTTCAACAATAATAAGTAATTCCAGGTCGTCCTCCACTTGTGGGTTACTGGTGAGCCAGTTGTCAGTGTGATCAAACTTTTAGGAATATTTTATTGAGGGCAGAGAGGGGGAGATTCTAGTGTGGATGCCCTCAATAAAATATTCCTATATAGGTCTATGAGGTCGGTCACTGAGTGAGTTGAGTGAGCTATCATAACTATCAACTTGGGCATTCACTTCAGTGATCTCAAAACTGGCTAAAATTAGTTGGATTTCTACTTCAGTGATCTCAAAACTGGCTAAAATTAGTTGGATTTCTACTTCAGTGATCTCAAAACTGGCTAAAATTAGTTGGATTTCTACCAAACAAATGGGGCTGCTAAACATACAAAGAAAGAAAATGATTTTTTTTTTGAAATGTAGCGAGAATGCTCATCATGTTATAAATATGTAGCAACTTCATGAGGTGATATCCGCGGATATCATCATGGTATCACCTTAATATATCAAGGGCATTGCCGGATATTATAGAGGTATCGTGAGTAGTACATTCACAAGGTAGCAAAAGTATCTACCATGTATGTGGGAGGTAGCACCCTGTGCTAAATGTCATAAAGTGGTTCTGAGATCATTGATCCACTTTAGTATCAACTCAATCATTTCTTGTTTCCTTCCATGGTGTTTTTGGTGTTGGAGTGTTAGCTTTCAACTAGTGCAAAAAGGCTCCTTGTTTCACCAAAAATGACCACTAGAAAGTGTCCAATTTCACCAAAAACTGTATCCAGGGCCACACAAGGGTTGGTTGGTATTGGGTTTAGTTGAAAGGCACTGTTCAAACTAATAGTGTAAATTCTCAATCGAGGGATGGGAGACCACGGTTGAGAATTTTTCTCAAGAGGAGGACCCTAGTTTGAGAGTTTTTTTTTTGTTTTCAAAGGTTGAAATTTACTTTCTCTGTACAATCTAAGGTTAAACCATTTTCAACTCTAAAGCTTTCAACCCAACCCCATGTGCAGCTTGCCCCCTTACCTTTGCTTGTAACAGTCCTAACAACACTCATTCTTAAATCACCAAATAGAAATACCCAATTCACTTTGTACTCTCACTTTTGTTGTTACAAGAAATTGCAGACAAATGTGATAATGAGGAATTTGAGGATTGTGAAAGGGGTTCCCGACTTTTACAACTCTAAATACTTTTTAATCTCACTTTTTCACGTGCAATTTTTATTAGCTCTTGATCAGTGTTATAGAGTCTATATCCAAGAGGAGGGGAGGCAAAGCTCACTATACGTCATGTCCTTAAAGCATGGATAGATGAACTACCCAACAAATGATGGCCTTCAAACTAATGTTATTAGTATTATGATTGTTATGAAACTTTTATATAATCAATGCATTTTGGATGCCAACTGAAATTGTATGTGAAAGTAGCGAAAGGATACCCAAGTAATAAGAATTAAATGTCAAAGATGGCCTTCAAATGTTGGGAATTTTGAAAGATGGGACTAGTATTTGTTTGTTCATGCCGTGTTATTGGTAAGTAAAAACTCAAGAAATACAAAATTGTCTATTTTGGGAAGAAAAAAACTTAACCCCAAATTCATTTTCAAATTACTTCATGGTGACAACAACCACAAAATAGAAGCAATTTTTTTAATCCACCCAAACAAAGCCAAAAAGAATACAGTTTGCCAAAAAGAAGAATCGCATTGTGCCCAATTTGGTAAAAGCATGGGATCTGACACTCATATAATTCCCAAACTTAGTTCTACTCTGAAAATTGTTCTTTCTCCACCCATGCCACAGAAGCATAGATAGACAAACGATTAGTTGCGTAGTCTCTGTCTTAGTATTTGCTCTAGATTTTCTTTTACATCTTATTTATACTATTTAGACATGTAACTCCTTGAAAACGAAGAGTTTCCGTAGTCTCTCCCCTGGTGGGGCAAATGGGGCATAGACAACAAACTACCCCAACAGACTCTCCATTCATTCACAATGGTCTTGTGGGTGATTGTTATTATTATTTTTATCTTCTTTGTTTTTATTTATTATTTCTTTATATCAAAAGCCAGAAAATGATGGAGCTTTTCTTTTGGCACAGTGAGTGCTCCTACTTGTTTTTTGCTTTTTAGTTTTAGTGTGTTTGTTTTTTCGTATTTTTTGGCACAGTGAGTGCTCCTACTTGTGAAATCCAATCGAACTGTAAGAGCATTCCCACCCATGCACGCTAGGACTAACTCTTTGAAATTATTCATCTATATTTGAAGGGCCCTTGCACTCACACTCTCCCACCCTTGCACGCCCCTCACATATCAAAAGTGCGCATCAAATAGTCAATGGACCAATCACAAGTAGAATGTGAGGATATAGTTAACTAAATAGTGATTTGAAGGCCCAATTTCTAACACGCTAGGATCCAGAGTCAAGAGGCATTTTGGAAGGACCCTTGGCACTTTTCATCTACTTCTTAAGTGTGAGAGACTCTGGGAGGGCATGGATGGCCCTGCTCTAAGTTAAGATTGCAACTTAGATCAAGCTGCCTTGGGCTCTGGAGTCTAGTCAGTCAATCAAGCTCATCTCTCTCCGTCTTTCTGATCCAAGAATCTGGTGGAAGGTTCCATGGATTTTGGGCTTCAAGAACTCATGCCAAAGACTCTCAGGCTACTTCGTAGCCTGATGAAGTAAAACGTGTTTTTGGTAAAGTAAGGGAATATGAAAATGAGCTCAAGGTTGCATGTGATATTTGGTTAACCTTTAAACGTCAAAGCAAGTCCCATGGGCTTTCTATGAAGGAATGATCTGAAAGAATAGTTTTCCTCAACCTGAAGCAAGGATTGGTGCGTTGAAAAGCTACTAAAAAAGCGAGTTAGATTCTCAACTTGCACCTCATTTGGGAGATTGTGAAATCATTCACAAGCAATGAAAGTAATCGATTACTTTGAACAAGAGTTGAGGTTGGGCAACTAAGATCGGTTTCAAAATAGTGCTGCAATGCAACAGTGCCGCAACAATGGCTAACCAGTAGAGTCGTTTCTTTTTTCTTTTCTTTTTCTCCAAAAATTTAGATGCCTTCCGGTCTGCCCCGTCCTGGCCCTCTTGACAATTAACCCTTGAGCGCGCAAGAAGCCCCGTGGGGCCATGTTTGATCATTTTTCAGTCAAACGCTGATTTTCACCTAGTTCCTAATTTCAAGTGAAATTGGTCCCAACTAAGAATGTGTGGGAGTTGTCTTCTACTTTCTAATCCAATTTACGGTTCTTCAAAATTGTTAAAATTGCGTTTTTAATAGCACTTTAAAGCTTACAGCACTAAAATTCGAATATACACCACAAAATTATTTTTTCAATCGAGTTTCTTTTAATGTAGGCTCGAGAAGCCTGCAACCTACACCTTATTGTTCATCACTATCATTTACATCTTTTCTAAAAAAATCATACTATTTTAGGCATTATTGTAATTGCTATAGCTATTACAAGAGGCAAACTTTGAAAAATCTTACAAAATTCATTTTAATTTAAATAATTAAGAAAAAATCAATGTAAATCCGCTTAAAGATATATTGTATGTGCAAAATACCAAAAGAATATAATACGTTTTAAATGTGAGTAATTGATGAGGTTTGTCCAGATGAATGTAATGTGGACGCTTAAGGGCTAAAGATTAGCCCCTAAACGTCTTTACCTCTCCACAACATTCAGTAGCCTTTCCTTTATGTACTCTGTTCATCACCTTGAGCTTCCACATGCCCACTTAGCTACTGATGAAGTACAATTGAATGTGGAATATATTCCACACCATCTACTGTAGAGCCGTGGCAGTGATAGTGCATGCTATTGAATGTTACGCTCTAAATTCAGCAGTTTTGCAAAGATGCATCATAAAAAGCAACAGTGAGGGCTATTCTGAACTTGATGTATGAATTAAAGTTGAACATTATACATTTTAGATTAGATTCTATTCATACGGTTAGATCTGCGATTGTGATCACCATAAATTTTGTATAAAATTTGAAGCTTGAAATTCAAAATTATTCTGTAATTCAATTATGAATAGGATATTGACAATTTGTGTATGAAATTTGTTGTGCTAAGTTGAAATGTAATACTCTAAGTGTAGTGATTTTTGGAGAATTTTTGGTTCTTTAACTTTACGAGTTTATTTTTTCAAGAGCACATTTAGACAAAAATCTCTGAAACTCTTAGCGAATCACTCCAACATGAAAGAGGCATAATTTTTTCACAAATGATCCCCTTTCTAATCGGATCACACATGCATAAAGCTATCTTGCCATAGAATTTTGTTGTATATCCATTTCTTTGCTAAAAGTGCATGATGGATGAGAAAACAAGGATGAGATCTGTACATCGTCCAAAAAAAGGACGGTTGGTCCTTTAGGGGTTAAGGATTAACCCCTAACTGCCCAACCAGGCAGAAAACGCCTGATGTACATAATCATTTCATGTATTTTCATCCTTGGTGCTCTTTTTGTAGAGTGAATTTTTTTTCCGATAGATTTAATGGAAGTTAGCTTCATGCATGTGTGATCCGACTAGAAAGGGGATGGTTTGTGAAAATTTCACGCCTTATTTTGTGTTGCAGTGATTCATCAGAAGTTTAGTCTAAATGTGGTCTTGTAAAAGTAAACTCAGAAAATTATGCAACAAAAATATCTCCAAAAATCACTACACTTAGATCCCATTATTTCAACCCCATCAGAACAAATTTCATCCACAAATAATAGATATTTTTATTTATAATTGATTTACAAAATAATTTTGAATTTCAAGTTCTAAAATTTATACAAAAAACTTGGTGATGGCAATCGCAAATTTAACTGTATGGATAGAATCTAAAATTCATAACATACAACTTTTTTTCATACATCAAGTTCCAAATATCCCTCTTAGTTGCATTTTATAATGCATCTTTGCAAAATGCCCAATCTGGAGTGGGTGAGGACGTGTAGAAGTTAAAGGACATGGCTTTTCTGATTTCCACATCCAAAATCTCTTTTAAACTCTATTTTAAGCATGATTGTATTTTTAAGTTACTTTGGTTATCTTTTAGAGAAGTTTAGATCCCTCAAATATGTTCAATTGGGCATTTTCAAAAGCCCAATTGGTTTTATGGAGAAAAATTATGAGCAAGATTCTTCTAAGATACCAAAAGCATGTGGGGCTTGGTATGTTCTCTATATGTTAGTTTCTAAAGGACAAAGGGAAGGCTCATGCTTTTTGTAGCATTTTTGAGCTATGCAGGCTTCTTGAAGTTTAAATTTATTTATTTATTAACCCTTAAACATCAAAGCAAGCCCCACAGGCTTGTTTTGAGAGAATAATGAAGAAAAATTTGAATTTTCTCAACCAAAATTGAAATGAATCGGTGTTTTGGAAAAGTGATGAAAAAGTGAGGCTACATTTAGAAAATATGCATGTTTTAGTAAATTTTACATTCCAAGGAAATTAGAAAGAGAATTAGTGAGGCGGGAGGAGAGGGAGTCGGGCAGCTTGAGACCTTGATGCAACAATGTTTTTATTTGTTTATTTATTAAAACTAGAATTGCAGAGCTCATTCCAGAGCCGAAATCTCATTGATTTTATTTAAAAAAAAATTGGAGTGACATTGTTCAATCCATTCACTAATCAAATGGAATTTGAAGAATTCTCATTAGTTGTTCGTGTCATTCAAAGGCCTGTTGGCGGCAACTCTCTAAAAAAAATTCCTTTGGATTGCTTGTTTTGGACCTTCTTGACGTTTAAAGATTAACCAACACATGTAATGTTCTTTTACTGATTTTGGTAATATAAAATTTGAGCCCATCCAAATTATATTATTTTACAATGTAATCAATTGAATTTATCATTGCATCCTCAGTCTTTCAAAGGTAAACATAATTTTTTTCTACATTGAAATTGTAATTTAGTGCCCAATGAGAATAAATGTCTTTTAACATAGTTTGTTCAAACGTGAAGAAAAATATTGTTCCTACATTATATACAAGTTTGCCACTTCTCATTCCCACTTCCATTGAAAGTGCCATGTTCTTTCTATGTGATAAGAGTGACATGAGTTGGCATGCCATATTTATAATAAAGTTGCCATTTGTCCATAAAAAACTACATCCATAAGGATTACTTGAGGCTTTTATCATTTGAAATCTTACAGTAATATTTTTTTCTACATGGACACTATCTCCAAAAAGTAAAATAGTGTTTGTATTGAGAAATAGTGCCCTGGACACTAAAACACAAATTTAGTGTAGTCTAGGAATGGAGTTTGTATATATCGATTTGTCGACACAAAGAACACCCATTGAACCTCACATGCTAAAATTGCAATTCTCCACCCTTACACATCGAATAGTCAATGGACCAATCACAAGTAGAATTAACGTAGGATATGTATTCAACTAAACTTAGATTAACCCCTAAATGCCCACAACCCTCTCTAGATTTGGAGAATAGCAAAGATGCATTATAACATGCAACTAAGAGGGATATTTTGAACTTGATGTATGAATACAAGTTGTACATTATAAATTTTAGATTCTATCCATACGGTTAGATAAACGATTGCTATCACCAATATTTTTGTATAGATTTTTAAAACTTGAGATTCAAAATTATTTTTTAATTCAATTATAAATAAGATATTGACAATCTATTGATGAAATATGTTGTAATAGGTTGAAATGTAATACTCTAAGTGTAGTGATTTTTGGAGATTTTTTGGTTCCTTAATTTAATGAGTTTACTTTTTCAAGAGCACTTTTAAACTATTGTGAACTAAGATCTTAGAAATTCTTGGTGAATCACTGCAATATGAAATGAGGCATAAAATTTTCACATATTATCCCCTTTCTAATCGCTTCACACATGCAGGAAGCTAAGTTTCCATAAAATCGATAGTAAAAAATCCACACTCCAAGAATGCTTGACGAATGAGAAAACATGGATGAAATCTGCACATCGTCCCAAAATTAAAGGCATGGCCAGTTGAAGGTTAAAAAGTTGTTTCTTAACATGCTAAGATTGAAACCCCAAAAGGCTAATTGAAAAGACACTCAACATTTTGTCATCCAATTTTGGATGTGTATTAACTCTCCCAATGCATATATGTAGATGCTCTAAGGGGTCGATCCCATGTGAGACCCATCCATGTCCGCAGTTCCATTTAAATGCTTAAATCAACTAGTTTTTTTTTTTTTCTTATCATAGTAAGTTGGATTGGAATGGCCTCACATATGAATATGCCCTAATTTGAACCTCCAATTTGAAATGAAACGGAAGGTTAATTATAAAAATTCTACATTGCTATTTAGTCTTAACCCTTTGACGCACCTGTGCGTCCATATAATGGACAACATACATATTGCGACCTTTCTCTTTATTACATCTTGCACAATTTTTCATCCATCTAAATTTCTCTTAGTTCTTGTGCTAGTCTACTATCATTTGTACAATATGAATTTTCAAAATAAGATATTGTGATTTTTGAAGAACAACACACTTGGTTTATGTCAAGTTCCATTCATAGTTCAACTAGGGAGACCTTAAACTTGATTTTCCAAAATAAATAGACTCAAGTAATGGAAACCATACCAACTTGTAGTGCATGTTATTCCAATTTCATTACAATATTTTTTTATTTTGTATTTTTGTAAATTTGGGATTTTAAATTGAGTTTCAAGAGAAAGCTTTCAAAATTAATAAAAAAAACTAAAAATATGATGAATCCAAGTGTACAAATTTGATCTTCACATTGACATTTACATCTTTGCTTTGTACATCAACTCTATTTTTGTTTTCCATCAAACATTTTATAACGAATCTTTGAAAATAGTGTTGAATCGGGACGTTAAAGGGTTAACCCCTAAAGGACTAAGAAGCCCAAATGGAGCCTCATTTTCTTTGCGTATGTCCTATGTGACTTCTTTTATTAGTTTTTGTTTTTATTGTCACATACAATGTGCATCACTAATTCCGGCTGGGTGATATAAAATTTGACCTTGTCTGGATTATACTATTCACATAATTACTGTATAAGGTTCTTAAGCAGTCACTAGAGTTCACCCTTTTCAACAGGTAGCACTTTAGACGCTTCAATAGTGTCTCACCACCCAAATTCTTTAGCTAATGATGATGTGGACTTACCATGATTCAGAAATTCGCTAGAGTGATTCAATAGTAGTGGCTTGATTATGAGGTGTTGCAAAGAAGAGCTAAAGAACCTTTAGTTATGTGATTGATCGTTTTAAAACCATGAATCCTTCAGTTTGTCCTTTCGAGGTAAAAGTCATTAAATTTTTAATTTCTTTTCTTTTTTACCAACTCCTGCTTGTGAACGCCGTTTCTGGCCTGGCCTTCAGGCAGTCGTGCTCTAATGGTGGGCTTGCCGCTATAAATAGCTGAACTTTGGTCTGTAAACCATCTCTAAATTTGTACTCCTGTTTACTGTAGCGGATTCATATCACTGAGATTTCAGAAGCCTTTTCGGTTTCGCCCAACTGAAGCCACTAGCACCGAATCGTATATAATATAGTATAGTATAGTATAAGAGAGTAGTCAACGGATTCTGTAGGAAATTTCCAGACACAGTTCATCTGGCTGTCAGTTGACCGCTGCGTCCAAAACAACTTGATCCGAGTAAATAACAAGTGGGCTCCTTAACCCCTAGACGTACCGACCCTTTGAACAGAAGTAGATGCTAGCCTTAATAGTAGATATTAGCATGGCTCAAATGTACATGAGGTGTACATGAGAGGTCCATTGCAAACATGAAATCTACCCAAAAAATTTGACACACTTGCATTTGGAGGCCTCTCTAATATTATCAACATCTCAACATCACAAGAGATTTACTTTAATTGGTAGAGAACCTAATAGGCTTGCAAATATGACTTGGATGAAAGTCATCTGAGATTGTATGAGAAAGTTACCATGCTTTGAATCTGTTCGTAATCCAGTTTTTGGACGCTGAGACGTTTAGGGGTTAAAATCCACTTGACGGAGTGAAAGGAAAGGGTGGTTTTGTTTTTGGGGGGAGGGTGGATTCACCCCTCGTTCGAACCAGTCATTTTTCTGGTTTTCAATTTTTTGTATTTTTTAATTTTTTTGGTTCGAGGTGCATTTATTGGAAATTTTAATTCTATATTTGGGGTCTGTGGATTCAATCTTGTTGAGAACCACCAATCAGCAAAGTTGGGTCAGACTATTTTGGTGCCATTTTAACACCAAAGGCCGCATACAAGTAATTTTAGTGTCATTTTATCCATACTAGGTTGGTATGGAGGTTGGTACCAAATTATCTTAATTGCATTTCAATGCACCATCATGGCACCATGTTCATATTCTTTGAAGTTCCTAATGCCCACCATGTCCTAATACAAGGGCAAATATTTGATTTTGTTTTTTCTACCTTTGGTACAAACGAAGGGGTCAATCTGCCCATTTCGTGTTTGGAGTTTTGGGCGAAACAACATTCATACTCATAATAGTCATTTTTGTGATTTTTTCATTTTTGGGGGTCTAGGTGTTCTTTTTTGGAAACATTAATACTATATTTGGGATATGTGATCCCAATTTTGTCCAAAGAGACTCACCATGTCCAAAACTAGGGACAAAATTTTGTTTTTGTTTGTTTACCTCCGGTACAAGAATGGATGTAGGTTCGCCTCCGTGGATTTTGAGCACCAAGGGTTGTGTATATATATATATATATATATATATATATATATATATATATGTTTGGCAATTGAATCAAGATACAACATGAAATTTCTGTTAATCTATTTCTATTCAGTACCATATCCAACCATGAAGATCAACATTTCATGCTAAATAAATATTTTTTTTGAAAAAATAATTTCAACATTCTTTTTATAATTTGAAACAAATGGCATCAAAGTCCTTTGCTCAAGATTATTTTTTCACCAGACAAAAAACATTTAAAAAAATAATAATAAATCTTAAAGATTTGGGTTTGAAAAATTCTCAGCCTTGAAAGAGCAGAGTTAAAATCCTGTTATATAGTTTCCATTTGGTTTATAGAAGATTTAAGTTCTATTTGGCTTTCATAATCGATTGAAAATAATTTAATCTTATCTTTTACAAATTGAATCACATGGCTTCTATAATTCAAACTTTTGGTGAAGATTTGAAATTCCTTTGAAATTTTGAAGAAAAAGAGAAGAAAATTTGTGTCGAATATAAAGCATACTCAAAAATTAAAAATTTCTCCATAGGAAACTAAAATTTCACATAGAAAAAGCAATGAATAAAAATCATCTAACATCAAGAAAATTATTTTAATTATAAATAAATAAATAAATAAAATCCTCTATACACAACACCAAGCTACATTTAACAATGGTCAAGTAGACTTGGGTTTTCTCTTATAGACTCATTAACCCCTAGCAATTATACTCCAATCTAAATCCACAATTGATTATCCAAATGTATACAAAACCTATATAACACAAAATAGATACAAGAAATGCAATAGGTGGAAGCCAACCTAGTTTACTTCTAAAAATAAATGCTAGAATTTTGAGAATTGTATTTTTGAAAATTTTAGTGTGAAAAAGTGAATCTTGAAATATATTCTAAAGCATTTTGTTTATTGAAACTTACCTTCCACAAGCAATAAAAATTTAATATTCAACGCATATGTATTGACCTTGACCTCCATTTTCGATAATTGTGGTTACAATGTATTGATTACTAATTATTAGTTATTAAATACTTGTTTGAGTCATTGAATTTTCTTTTGAAAAAAGGCACCAAGGGTAAACCTCACTACCTATGTTCTTAAGACATGAATAAAGTGGACATACCCATTACCACCCAACACTTATTTTTGTTGTCATGTACTAGTAATATACACTTTAGAACACAAATGTATTCTACTAGTACACGAGGGCATTGTT
Source organism: Pohlia nutans (assembly GCA_022496805.1). Classification (NCBI taxonomy): domain Eukaryota; kingdom Viridiplantae; phylum Streptophyta; class Bryopsida; order Bryales; family Mniaceae; genus Pohlia; species Pohlia nutans. The sequence continues at coordinate 27,500,631 of CM040096.1, forward strand.
AAATGTTAATGGTGATATGTCAGGCATTTATTTAGTTGTCAAAATATTCCCAAAAAGTGAAATAAATTTTATAATGAACCAAATTTGGACCCAACATTCTTTTATCGCCACAATTTCCATCCATTTGATCAAATTTTCATTCAAATATGACGACTTCATCTCATATATAAATGAAAGTGCTACAATATTTTTTTCATTGGTTCCACATGTTTGAAAATTGTAAAAATTGTAAAAGAAATCCTTGGGTACACCTACCTTAGGGCTAGTTCACACTATGGCAAGACGTTGTTGCAGTCCAAACCCAATTCATGCCTAGAGTCCCAAGTCTTGGACTAATATATGTATATATGATTATTTTATTTAAAAAAAACTTATGGACTCCTAAGGGAGAATTGAGTTTCTAGTCTCGGTCGACGTAATTCTTTCTCGAGAGTTCATTGCATTGGTGTCAAAACTCACAAAAAGTGTTCCCATGTAAGCATTTTGGAGGGCAATGACCTTTGAACTTTGGCCTCAAGTGTGAAGTCCAAGATGCCAATTTCCAACTTTCTTGCAATGTGATTGGTGGAATCCAACATACTCTTGACCTTCGGCCATAGTGTGAACCATCCCTTATAAGAACTACGTCCAACACCCTCTTTATTGCTTTATTGGTTGTTGACTCTGACCTTTAGAGAAGAGGCATTGTATGGACACGTGCTTTTTGGGCTAAACACCAGTGTAGCAAATATGTTCCGTCCAAACAAAAAATCGTTACAAGTATGTTCACAATGCAATACTCCTTATTAGGCATGTAGGAAAATGTCCGCCCTTCAAACGTGCCATACCCCTCATGTGAGGGTCACTTGAACACTAAAGAGGAATTGTTATTTTCAAGTACCCTCGGCGAGGAGTACTGTACAACAATATCCTTCAACAAATGTATGCAATACCTCTTGCATGCGGGTCATTTGAGAACCAAAGAGGGCTTTTCTTTTCTAAGTATGTCGATGAGGAGTATTGCAAATTCATTTTTTAATTATAAATCTTGTAAAAACCCATTATGAATTTAAACTTGGAAGAATACCTTTTCCCTTGCTACATAAATAAATGTTGTAAGTTTTGAATTTAGACTATATATATGATACAATTTATAGTTATGAACACCAATTCACTTCTATATAACTTACACTTTATTTTTATTTATTTTTGGTACAAATGGAAAAACAATTACTCCACTGCAAAAGAGAATACAATAGCCAAGTAGAATAGTCCCGCTGGTCATTATATAACTTATAGTTAAGATTCCAATTTTTAAAATAAAATTATTATAAGTGAATTATTTATAATTTCAAGGTGAATTTTGAGGTAATGACTTCAATTGTGAAATACTAAAAGTAGATTTTCTTCATAATTTATACACAAGATTCTTTTAAAAGTACACAAAATTTTACCCAAAGGTCGGATCTTTTTGTTCAGGATGGTCTCTTGGCCAGCGATATGATTAACCTCTAAACGTCCAACCGTTCAGAATCAAACACAATTTTCTCATCCGTCGTTGACTTTTTGCAGCGTGGTCTTTTTACTATATATTTTATGGGAAGTTAGCTTCATGTATATGTGATATGATTAGAAAGGGAAAATTTGTGAAATTTTTATGCCTCATTTCATGGTGTAGTGATTCACTCAAAATTTTGAAGATTTCAGTGTAGAAGTGCTCTTAAAAAAGTAATCTCATAAAATTAAGCAACCAAAAAATCTCCAAAAATCACAACACTTAGAGTATTACATTTCAACCAATTACAACAAATTTCATGTACAAACTGTCAATATCTTATTCGTAATCAAATTACAAAAGAATTTTGAGTTTCAAGTTTCAAATTTTATACAAAAATATTGGTGATTGCAATTGCAGATCTAACAATATGAATAGAATCTAAAATTGATAATGTACAACTTTTATTCATACATCATTCATGCATTTAGTTCAAAATATCCCTCTGAGTTGCATTTTATAATGCATCTTTACAAAACTGCCGAATTTGGAGAGGGGTGAAGACGTTTAGGGGTAAATTCATTATCATCATCCTAGAGGATGATATCGTCATCTGTACAGTTGGCAGTGGGCACGTGGCATTCGGTTGTGGATCTCCACAAACAAGGTTGTGGATTCACGTCAAAAGATTATTTTTGTTATTTTATTTATATTTAATATATAATTGTGTGTCCACCAGTTTTGAATGGTTTTCATTTTGGATTTTTCATCCGTCTAGAGATTCCTTGCAGATTGGATGGATCTCCCACAAGACCCAATTCCACACGGCTTCTCCATTTCTAGAGAACTGTGATTCCGTGAAGTATTTGCTTCTTTGTGTATTTTTAATTTTTTAATTTTTTAATTTAAAAATTTAAATAAAAATTTATATTGAGGCTTGAAACCATGGGAGAAGTAATAGGACTAATCCTTCATCAGCATTTTTGCATACTGCCAATGGCGATGCTTCCAATGGCGGTAGTCGTCCTCTTTTATTCGTAGTGATTCCGAAGTTTCAAGAAAAAATAAAAATTTGTAATCAATGTATATTGTGTTTATTGTCTTTGCCTCATTAGGGGAGAGACTACGAAAATGCTTTGATTTCAAGGAGTTACATGGCCAAAGAATAGAATTTGTAATTTTGGATAATCTTCACAGATAAATGCTTCAAATTCATTAAATGAGTATTTAAAACATTATTTGAAAGTTTGACTATACGGATGATTACTAGACATTACGCTTCTCATTTTCTCTTTCGGACAAAACTTCATCAAAGTTGCAGAAATAACATTTAAAAAGACATCTAAGTTTTGCCCTTACCCCTTCGGGCATTTAGGGGTAAACAAAACTAAAAATAATTTTGTTCACTGGGCACTTTTGAGTCCTAAAATTCTCATTACAACATTTTTATTTTTTAATCTTGAATGCACATATCTTAACCCTTGACCGTTGATGTATCCACATTATGGACACAAAATGAAATAAATGGCTCCTGCAATATCTTCCAAGCGTGGATGACTTTCATTCAAGACTCATTAAAACAAGCTTGAAGTCCTATGTCTTGTGTAACAACTTAAATTCAAAGTTGATTATTTGATAATTGTATAAGTGGAAATGAATCAAAGTATGTCTAAACTCTTCAAAAATGAATATCTTTACAATGTAGAGATTTCAAAAAAAAAATGCATGATAGTATGTTTCTATTGCATAGATGCTAAGTTGCTATTTCTACAAACGTTCAATGGTTGATCGTTAAAGGACCAAGAAGCCCACATTGCGCCTTATGTTTTCTTAGCACATCTTTTGTGGACTTTCTTTTTGTTCAAATTTCTATGTTTCTTGAACAACACATACAATGTTCTTTACTGATTCTAGTGATATAAAATTTGGTTCCATTTGAATTCTACTTTTCACAGTGTGATCAATTGAATTTGTCATTTTAAACCATGAATCCATGGTCCTTCAAAGGTTAAACCTTTCACAAAAGAGAGTTCTAAACTCGTGCAACCATTCCCTAAGGCTTGGTGAAAGCACAAAGAATGTGATATTAGAGAATCTTACTTACATTTTTTTACCTTTTACTTTTCTTTTTTTTTAATATATTTTAGTTTTTAAATCAAGTGCACATTTCATTCCATTGAACAAGAAGGAATTGTACCAGCAATGTTGCTTTCGATTGGCATGCCAGCACATCGTCCTGATTGCCACGTATCTAAGTGGGCGAATCCAGCTCAGCAGAAATTGGGCTTCCCAAGAGAACTGAAAAGGACAGTTAAGTTATGTGTTTGACACGTTCAATATATACTTACAGCATCTTCACCAGGGAATCAAAACTGCAACAGATTTTAAAAATTAAAATTAAAATTAAAAAATTAAAAAATTGGTGTTGGAATATATATATATATATATATATATATATATATATATATATATATATATATATATATATATATATATATATATATATATATATATATATATAGGAAACAAATGGGTATTTTATTCCACTACAATACAAAACATACATCAAACCAAGGAAAATTGGTGTTGGATTTAAAGGATAAACCACTTCTTCACCCCACTCGTGCAATCCAATAGGGGGTTCTCAAATCCCTTGACAAAATACTTGTCATCCACTCTTTGATGATAAGATAATTAATTTGTAGAAAGCAACTATCAGAGTGGCTATTATCAAAATGAGGTTGAGACCTCCTTCTTACACCTAGACTTATATCCTACTTTGAACCCTTCTTCTCTTCGATGCCAATTTTTTTAGAATATAAGAATGTTGTAAAATTGGGAAATTGCACCCACTAACTACAATAAACCACTCACTTTGCTCTTTTGCCGCTTTATTATAGAAAAACCCACGTTCGATTATCGCTATGTTTATCTTCTGACCAACCCTAGTGGTGGAGTAGAACACATAATCGCGATTACTGAAAACTACCAATCACAACCTTTCAATTGGATGAGGGCGAGAATCCAGGAGGAGATAATTTCTTATGGGATTGTTGTGCGTTTTAGGTTTGATACCCTCTAATGTTAATTTTTGACATGTACGAAGCTTATAACATGCTTACTATACGTAAATCTCTTTAACATGTGAATTTGTGAAAAACACGTCACCATGTATATACTATAGATGGTCGTTAGGATCAGCAAAAAAATAATTATAAAAAGAGAAGCCCAAATGTTTAGGAAATCATTTTTAAAATTTTTTATGGTGAAAAATAGATTCTCGGAAAATATTTGCAGAATTTGACATTTGTTGAAAATTAATTTTCCAAAAAATTATAACTATTACCCTAAACCTGCGGACCGTGACAGTTGGGTATAATATTTAAAGATTCAAACTCATCAAAAACAATAAGTACGTCCAACTCACTAAACATATATACTTTCAACCAATCACAAGTGCAAAAGCAAGATATTCTTTATTATGACGAGTTGCTAATTGGAGGAGTTGTTGGTTTCATCAACAATTGCTTATTTGGAGGGGCAAATAAAAGTTGAGGGTAGGTCCTAGCATTTATTGTAAAAACCTTGGAGGCATTTGTTGCACTGTTGGAGATTCTCTTAGAAATAATTTCTATTTATAACATGGGTCAAATACAATTCAATTCATATTTAGAGGATTCAGGTGTACGTGTACTAAATTTATATTTTTAAAAATTTTGACACAAAAGGAGCTTTATTCCAATGCAAAGTCATTGGAAGAAAACAACACAAAAGGAGCTTTATCCCAAATAGGGATTGGCGAGAAACGTGTACTAAAAATTTCAATAAAAGTATGTGAGTGTGTAGAATACGAGCTTTTGAATATTACACAACTTTCTTATTTTTAGAAGAACGTGTTTCTTCATGGAAATGGAGTGAATAGCGTCTCGTTCTCCAAGATTTGTAGAATTTAGAGTGTTTAGAGTAACTTTTGAATGCAACTAGAATCAAAACCTTTGAAGATCCATGTTTTATCCATACAGTGTTGAAAAAATATACACCGAGAGAATCTAAAATTCTTCTTTGGATCCGGTTGCCACTAAGATTCAACAAACACAAAGATAATTTAACCCCTAAAGGGCCAAGACTATTTTCTTCAAAAAACAATACAATGCTGTCATTTCTAATACCTAGGGCACAATTTAAAAAAATAAAATAAAAATTATTCAGAATCCAACCATAGAAACTTGTCCTTTAATAACAAAAGAATGTGCACAATTTTTTTCACAATCTTTGACCGTATAGATTAGAAAATATATACATTTGATGTGAGAATGTTTGAGAAAAATAAAACTCGCCCAAAATTTTTAGTTGCGTATTTTTCTTCTTATTTTGAAAATGTTCCACTACAAAAGCTTGTCACTCTTCACTTTCACAATCTACACAATGTTAGTTAGATAGATAGATAGATATGAACTCCGGTCCTCTTTCGAGGCCGGCGTGAATAAAGTGTCTGTTCGTCTTGACAATGAGCCAGTGCCCACCGGACAAAGGGCCATTGGTACAAGACTACTCACCTCATTCGAGAATAGACACTTTAGTGACCAGAGATAAATACTAGTAACACTAGTAAGATTCGTTAGTTAGAACTATCGTGGGTATAAATTGGTGTTTGTTTTGCTGGTGGTTGCCAAGTCATGGTTCCAAGGTTGGTTGGAGAAGGACGTTTATGTTACAATTGTACGGTCCGGGTTCGATTCCCGTTGGATCCGTCTGAGCGTTTGTTGTGATATACGTGGCTTGGTGCTGCTAGTGAGTTAATCATAGACAGGAAAGTTTGTACCAACCAACCGGCCCCGTCCCATCTACCTGAGACAAGTGTGTACTGTGAGCTATACAAACAAAATACAAAAGAAATAAGTAGTGGTTTTCACCATTACCCTTCTTTTGTTTGGTAGTTTTTTTTTTTTTTTTTTTTTTTTTTTTTTTTTTTTTTTTGGAATCTATTGGTAGTGGTTGATAATTTTCTATTTATTTCTTTGAATGTGTGTTTAATGGCAATTTCTGGTAGCTTAAATTTTGTTTCAAGGAGTTTCATCGAGGGAGCATGTGTTGTGCCTCTAGCTCCTGCCGTGATGACTATGAGTGGGTCAACTTTCCATCCTAAATTAATAATGTTGTTGATAAGTGGTTGGTATTTATGATATTTGATATCTATTGTTTCTTATGGGAATCTGTCATTGCAATATGTAAATTCAATAAATTGAATTGTGAGGTTGTCTGATGGATGTGATGGTGGGTCATTTTTGTATGGGAGTCCTTTTACGCAAAGGATGTCTGGTTTGAATCTAGCGTTGCAATGACATCTTTGTTGTTCACATGAACATGGTAGTAGCCATGGGGGTACTGTGTCAGGGACACAAGAACTCAAGAACAAGAGAACAAGAGAACAAGAGCAAGAACATGAACAAGGACCCAAAAACAAGAAGTGCAATAGTACACAAGAGTGGTTCTCAAGAAAGTATATTGAACTAATCGATAGTTGAACAAGATACAAGACAAGGCACACTCAAGGGTGCTCCTAAACTTGTGTTGACGAGAGTGAGGAGTCCCTCATCTCGTCCCCTAGATATACTAGTACTAAGGAAGCTTCTGAAGGGGCTTCCTAGAGACTATGAGAGTCCCTAGGAAGTATCTAGAAAGATCCTAAAAGTCAAAGGACCTATAGAACTTCTAGAAGTATTCTAGAAGGTTCTATGTCGGTGGCAATACCCATCACGAACTAGTTTGGACAATAACTTATCACTGGACAATACGGCAATACCCATCACGAACTAGTTTGGACAATAATTTATCACTGGACAATACGGCAATACCCATTACGAACTAGTTTGGACAATAACTTATCTCTGGACAACTACGGCAATACCCATCACGAACTAGTCTTGAACAATAACATATCTCTGGCTTCAAGGCCTAGTCTTTGCAATACCCATCTCAAGGTTCTATGTCCGTGACATCACCTCCCTCTCTAGCGACGAGTCTTCACGAGGAGTGTTGTTGTGGACTCTCGATCAGATGCGAAGAAGATCAAAAATATGTCTCATGGTTTCTCCGACATACTCAAGTTGTCTAGCGCGAGTTAAGTGGTTTAAGGGCCCTTGCAACCAGTGATAGTGACCGACGCCCGCTACTTGAGACCATGCTTGGACTTCTGTGTCTTCGTTGCAAAAAAGTCCTTCAAATACTGCTTCCGGGCGACCTTCAAAAGCAGGTTCTACTTCGATGACAATCACCAACGATCTGCTACTGAGTATTTTTCGACGTTGCCATGGTTCAAGAGGTTCTTCATTTTGAGGCCGTCTTCGTTGTTGAGAAGGTCCAGCTTCGTTTCGAGGCTCTTGTGGTGGCAAAGGATCTATAGGCTGGTTCGGCAATTGTGATAAAGACAGCTCACGCTCAGACTCCGGTTGCGATTCAGAATCTAAAGAGTCTTGGAATACCTTCCAATTAGACATATTGAGAAGAAAAGAAGTACAAGAGAAGATGTTTCTGAGGTTGAGAGCTGTGTTGCTCTTTGATTGCTCTCCCCTCTTTATATACAGCTCTCAACGGAAAAGCTTCTTGTTGAAGTTATCATTGAATAGGTCGTGGCTTATCAGGATAACGTTGATGAAATTCCTGTACCTTTTGAGGCGCGCCAACGACATTTATTGCTGGTTCCCACGTCCGTTCATTGATGTCGTAACCACGCCAGTGTATAAGATATTCTAATTTGCCTCGTCTTCGCCGCGAATCAAGTACTTTTTCAACTTCATATTCCTCGTGGGTATCAACTTCAATGCTGGGCGGTGGTGGTTGCTTTCTTCCTGGTATATTTGACTCTTTGTATGGTTCTAACAGTGATACATGAAAAACAGGATGTACCTTCATAGATGCTGGTAGGTCCAACCGAAAAGCCACCGGATTGACTTGTTGCTGAATAAGGAATGGTCCTAATCGACGATAGTCCAACTTATCACATGGTCTTGTAGTCTTGATATTGCGCCGAATAAGCCATACTTTGTCGCCAATTAGGAATGACGGTGATTCCTTTCTAAGTTTATTTGCGGCGCCTTTGTAGCGATCTTGGGCTTCTCCTAAATGAATCTTCATCAACGCATGGAGTTCTGATAATCTTGTTGCAAAGTCGACTGCTGCCGGATTCTCATTCTCTATCGGTTTTAACATGTCAAACTTTGGATGATATCCATAGTTGGCATAGAATGGCGTTTGTTGAGTCGATGCATGAACGGTATTATTATATGCAAACTCAGCCAATGGCAAGTGCAAAGTCCAATCGTCTTGTTGATAGTTGATGTTGCAACGCAAATACTGCTCCAATACTTGGTTTACACGCTCCGTTTGGCCATTAGTTTGAGGATGAAAAGCAGAAGAGAGTTTGATTTGCATCTTCAAGATTTCAAAAAGAGATCTCCAAAATTTAGAGACAAATTGCGGTCCACGATCTGAAACGATGTCATCTGGTAATCCATGATATCGATAAATGTTGTCCAAAAATAATCTTGCTGTCTCTTCTCCGGTGATTGTCTTCTTGCAAGGAATGAAATGTGCCATTTTTGTCAATCGGTCAACAACCACGAATATGGTGTCAAATGACTTCGATGGAGGAAAATCGGTGATGAAATCCATAGAAACAGAAGACCATGGCTGCTTTGGAATAGGCAGCGGCTGCAAGAGTCCATACGGACGATGTCGTGGATTCTTCGATCTAGAACAAGTGTCACAAGAAAGGACATAGTCTTTGATAGCCTTCCACATCTGAGGCCATCAAAAATCTCGAGAAATGAGTTCTAACGTCTTGTTGAACCCAAAATGTCCGGCTGCAGGAAAATCATGATGGGCTTGAAGAATTCGAAGGCGTGTGGAACCTTCTGGAATATACAAGCGCTCCTCAAAATACAAGAGGTCATCCACAAACTTGAAATTGTCGCGATCAGTAGCAGGGCGACGCTGAATGTCAAGAACAAGAGGGTCCATTGCTGATATTGCACGAACTTGGTCAAGAAATGATGAGTCAACTGGCATTGCCATAATCGCTCCATGAACTCGAAATTGCTCGGTTTTCTAAAGAATTGTTCGTTGTTGGTCATACGCAGCTTCTCCTTCTTTAGGCGCAAGATAGGATCTTCGAGACAAAGCATCTGATAATCCTTGTTGTCTTCCTGGTCGGTATGTGATGACAAAGTCAAAACGAGATAATGACATGTTCCAACGAGCTTGCCGACGATTTAATACACGAGCTGACATAAAATATTCAAGATTTTTGTGATCTGTGTATACAGTCACCTGGTGCGAAGCGCCTTCAAGAAAATGACGCCATTCTTGAAACGAGTCCACTATAGCAAGTAGTTATTTGTCATGGATCTCGTAGTTGATTTCTGCAGCAGAGAATTTTCTAGAATAGAACGCAACTGGATGAAGTTTTGCGTCATCTCCTTTTTGCGATAATACTGCACCTAATGCAAAGTCTGATGCATCAGTCTCCATGTAAAATGGTTTTGAGAAGTCTGGATGAATCAAAATTGGAGCCGTTGTAAAAGCAATCTTCAGATTTGATAAGCATTCTCCGCTTCAAGTCCCCAATCGAGCTTGTCTTTGCATGTCAATCGAGTCAATGCAGCAGCAATTTGAGAATAATTCTGGATGAAAATTCGATAAAAATTAGCAAATCCGAGAAAACATTGTACATCACGTACCGTTCGGGGAGTTAACCAATTCGTGATAGCTTCAATCTTCTTTGGATTTATAGATAAGCCTTCATTGGAAATAATATACCCAAGAAACTCCACTTGCGGTTGATAAAATACGCACTTTTCTGCTTTTGCGTATAATCCAGCATCTCGTAATTTTTGTAATACAAGCTTCACATGTTCTTCATGTTCTTCAACATTCTTGGAATAGATTAAGATGTCATCCAAATAGCACACGACAAACTTATCCAAAAATTCCCGGAAGACGTCGTTCATCAAATGTTGAAATATGGCAGGTGCATTTGTAAGTCCAAAAGGCATGACATTGTATTCAAAATGACCATACCTTGTTCGAAATGCAGTTTTCCATTCGTCCCCTTCTTTAACGCGTACTAGGTTGTAAGCTCCGTGTAAATCAATCTTCGTATAGATCTTGGCCTGTCCAAGTTGATCTAGAAGTCCAGATATCAACGGCAACGGGTATCGATTCTTCACAGTAATCTTGTTCAGGCCGCGATAATCAACACACATTCGTAAAGAGCCGTCCTTCTTCTTGACAAAGAGTATTGGGGCACCAGCTGGAGACTTCGAGTGACGGATGAAGTTTTTGGCGAGATTTTCTTCAATATATTCCTTCAATGCTACGAGTTCGTTTTGCGAGAGGTTGTAAATCGGGCCAAAAGGTGGTTGCGCACCGTCTTGCAGATCAATCGCGCAGTCATAAGGTCGATGCTCCGGTAAAATATCAGCATTTTTCTTCTCAAAAACATCTTGAAACTCCTTATACTGATCCGGAATACTCGTAACTATAGTTGCTTCATCACGAGCCGGAGTTGCATAAATAGCAAACGGATTGCTGTGTTTTGCAGCTCTCATAAAAGCCTTTGCTCCAATGAACAATGGTTTAGGGTGACGAATTTTAGACCTAGTTGGTTGTGTTGGGGAATCGTAGTGCTAGGAAATGACTTGATTTTGAGGGTACTCCAATCTATATTAGGATTGTATTTTCTAAGCCAAGATAGTCCTAGTATGATAGAGCTTGTAGGGGTTTTAATGACATTAAAAACAAGAAAACTATTATGACCTTCTAACTCTATTTCTAAAGGAATAGTTTCGTGGGTGACATGACCTGAGGCTAAGGGTCGTCCATCTATTACTTCTACAGGAACAGGATATGGTTTTTTAACTAAAGAAATATTGTGAAGTTTTACGAAATCCTCATCTATGAAACAAGCAGAGGCTCCTGAATCTATCAAGGCGGATGTTTGAAGGTTCAAACAAATAAAAGATAAAGGTACATTAAAACAACGAGAGGGTTGACCGGAAAGGAAGAGACCTTGTGATTTGAACTTGTCCAACCGCACGGTCTCTATTGTGGCTGGGTCTCTTCGTTTTTTGATTGTTGATGGTCCCCCACGAACGTGCTCCGTGTCTTGAAAGTATGGCGGTGTTGCTTTTTGGAGCAACTGTCAGCTTTATGGCCTGGTTCTCCACAATACAAACATAAACCTTCTTCAAATCGTCGTTTCTTCTCTTGTGTCGTAAGTGGCTTGAATCGTACTGCATCAATTTGCATGTCTTCTACTTCTGAATGACTCCCTGAAATATTTGTTGAAGCAGCCGAGTGAGAAGGACTTCTATATGGTTTTGATGAAGTCCAAGAACGTTGATCTTGACGTCGCTGAAATAATCGATTGTCACACTTCACGGCTTGACTTATTGCCTCACTGAGTGTTTGAGGATCAGACAAAGATAATAACAGGTCCTTGACGTCATCTCGTAGTTCCCAATGAAATTGACTCATGAGTGCTTCTTCGTCCCAATTGATGTCGCATGCTAATTGTCGAAAATCTGATGCATACACAGATGCAGATCGCGATCCTTGTCGCAAAGAACGAATCTAGGTTATTGCCGAATGGATCTTGTCGTGTTCTCCAAAAGCCTCTCCAGATGCAGCTAAGAACATCTCAAAGTTATTCAAGATCGGTGATCTTTTTTCAAACAGAGGAGCAAACCAAGATAGAGCTTGCCCCGTAAGTAAGGTTCCAACTAGACCTACACGCGATTCGTCTGTCGGATAGCGTTGGGGTTGAAGAAATGTAATAAGTTGGATTTGATTGACAAACCCTCGAAACTTTGAGCGTGTGCCATCGAACTTGTCTGGAAGGCTGATCCGAGGCTCCTTGATGCTCACAGTCTCGACATGTTGAGTAGATGGATTCTCCTCTTGAATTGGAAGAATTGATGGTTCTCCGGATGGAAAAACTTGAGGCGCAGGACTCGTTTGTGAAGGTCCAGCCCCGAGGTCGTTGTGAAGTCTAGAAACAAAGCTCTCGATCTCATTGGTCATGATAGACAAGGCTTCGATGGCTTTGAGAATGGCGTCTAGCTTTGATTCAGCTAAGTCTGCTATACTCGTATCTACAACTCCCGACATCTTGAAATCACTCTAGAGAAAGAAACTAAAGAGTTCTATGATGAGTAGGCACAATTTAAAGGTGGGTAATTCGCAACCTTCAAAAAATGTTAAAACCCAATCTTAAAAAAGGGGTAATCCGCTCTTGATCAAGAAAGAATTTTACAACATACAACAATACTAGCCTAGAGGAGGGTAATCCGCAACCTCTAGAATGCTCTAGTACTTTCAAGAAAGGGGTAATTCACTCTTATCAAGAAAGACCAAGATCTAGTATTGTCAATGTCACTCTCGTCAAACTGTCAGGGACACAAGAACTCAAGAACAAGAGAACAAGAGAACAAGAGCAAGAACATGAACAAGGACCCAAAAACAAGAAGTGCAATAGTACACAAGAGTGGTTCTCAAGAAAGTATATTGAACTAATCGATAGTTGAACAAGATACAAGACAAGGCACACTCAAGGGTGCTCCTAAACTTGTGTTGACGAGAGTGAGGAGTCCCTCATCTCGTCCCCTAGATATACTAGTACTAAGGAAGCTTCTGAAGGGGCTTCCTAGAGACTATGAGAGTCCCTAGGAAGTATCTAGAAAGATCCTAAAAGTCAAAGGACCTATAGAACTTCTAGAAGTATTCTAGAAGGTTCTATGTCGGTGGCAATACCCATCACGAACTAGTTTGGACAATAACTTATCACTGGACAATACGGCAATACCCATCACGAACTAGTTTGGACAATAACTTATCTCTGGACAACTACGGCAATACCCATCACGAGCTAGTCTTGAACAATAACATATCTCTGGCTTCAAGGCCTAGTCTTTGCAATACCCATCTCAAGGTTCTATGTCCGTGACATACTGTGTTTTCTTGGGGGTTGTTGTTGAATGTACCTGCGTTCATGAGGGTGTAGCATTTAGATTTTTGTGATGAAAGGATTAATTTCCTTAGTTCCCATACTGCTTTATTATGTCTTTTGACTCTAATGGCATGTATATGATGATGGTTGCATTTTAGAAGTACGTGTAGCCATGTGTCTCCATATGCCGAGTTACAGATAGAACATGTGATTGAGGGGAATCTTTCTCTACCAAAGAATAGTTGTTTTCTAGCATTACCCATGTATTGGCCGGTACGAAGTTTTAAAATAATTGTTTTTTGTGAGTCTGTGATTGTAGGATTGGACCAAAATGCATTGGATAGTTCATTATCGATGTTTGGGTTCATAGTCCATTTGCTAATGTTGGGAGATTGAGTTGCCATTATTTCAAGGTTATTTTCTTGGTCGTATTTGGTTAGATATGTTTGGAGACATCTGACAGGGCCTTTGTCTGGTCGTTTTATAGGTCCTGGCCATAGATCCTTTTGAAAATAGAATGGTGTTGTATGTGCAAATTCATATGATCTTGTGGCTCTGAAGTACTCTTTTCTGGCTCCTATTTTTGCAAGTTTATCCGCTTGTTCGTTGCCTTCGATGTTTATAAGTGCTTTGACTTTGTAGAATGTGGTGGGTTGAGTACGAGTTTTTAGCATTTCTACTATGTCTGTTAGTATGGTTTTGTCCGCGTGATTGTTGTGCATGGTTGGGTGTTTAATATGTGTGTTTAGGTTGTATAGGCAATTGAGGCAATCTGTAAATATATGTGCCGGTTTGTCTGGGTATTTAGTAGTGATTAAACTAAGTGTTTTATGGATAGCCATTAGTTCTGCTCGAAAACTTGTTTGTAGGCCTGGTAGTCTTTCTGATATTTGTATGTCAGCCTTTGTAGAGTTGTATATTCCGTACCCGGCTTTTTCTTTTCTCTAGTGTCCGTCGGGGGCTTGTTCAGGAGGTATGAAGGATCCATCGGTATAGTAGCTGTGTTGCGGTTGGAATTTGGGTATAATGTTTGTCACAAAGTTTGGTAGAAGTGGTGTGTTTAAAGTGGTCGGGTTGATGGAGGGCGGGTATATGAGTTTATTCCATTTTTTGTTTTTATTTACCGGTGTGTTGTGGGGGGTGCATGGGACATTTTGTATGCGATTGTGGAATTTGTAGGTTTTCAATTGCTGTTTTGATTGTATTTATTTGGTATGGTGTGATCTTGGTGATGAATGCATAGAACGCGGATTGCAAGTGGTTCTGTCTTCGGTTTATGGAGTTTTTGTGGGATTGTTGGTTCTTCATATGTGATGGTGTCTGCGGCGAAGTGGGCAATTATATGGGTGTCTGGAAAAGGTCCCATGTGTGGGGAGAGGTTTTGGTACCAATTTGTATCTGGTATTACTAGTATAGTGATGTTATTTGGGTCGGTTTTGGCTGCCAATCGTGCCCAGTGAATTGCTTGTTGGGCTGTTTCTTCATTATGTGGGTGGGCGTAGCCTATGCCTTTCCATTTGTATTGGAAGGCGGTACCAAGTGATCCAAATACTTTATCTCTTGCAAAGGGAGAGTAAATTTCTGAAATTTGTGTGGAACATGTTATTGGTGAGGAGAAGTATGAGTGGGAGATGTTAAAGGTGGTTGTAATGGAGTCAAGAATACTTGTTGGTAGGGTATGTTGTGCTGCTTTTAGTGGGTCTTTTCTAGGGATTTTATGGTTGTATCTTTGATAGAGCCATATTACTTCTTTTTCAAATGATTGTGTTTGCGGTACTAGGCCGTGTGAGCTATAAATTGCTTTGTTATATTGTTGCCATAGCCATTTTAGTCTTGTGGTTGGTATGGTGATAAGGTGTCTACCGGTATCTTCATATAGGTGGGTTTGTTCATTGTTTATTTGTATGGTATCGTAATTGGAAATAATGTCTTTTTCCGAGTTACATTCTTGTATGTGTATGTGTGTAAGTGGGGTAGATGTTGGTGGGGGGATGAATCTTGCATCTCTGCTTTGTTCAGGGGTGAAGTGTGTGTTAATAATAAATTTTTTATAGTGTTTGTGTTGTAGTTTTGTGTAGTATTTTGTTAGTAGTTTAATGTTGTGCGCAATGATTGTTGGGTGGTTGAGGGGGAAGAGTTCTCTTTGTGGCATCCATTTGTTGTATGTATCGTTGTTTTGGAGAGTCCATTGGTATAAGTATGTGTTATATTTTTTTGTTATTTTATATTTGTCTTTTGAGGTATTTGTTTTGTGGTCTAATATTATGTCAATGGGAAATCTTAGAGGGTTGTTTTTGATGTTAGGGGGTGGGTTTGGGTGGAAGTGTTGTTGTGGGGCTGGGGGTTGAGGTCGGTTATATGGTGCTCTTGGTAATAGGTTTTGGTTGTCTGAAATGTATCTCGCTTTAAGCGTTCGGGCGGGTGGATGTCTTGCACATGGGTTTGGGCAATTTGGTGTACAACTTGGGTAGCAAAACAGTTGTTCAGCTATTTGAAGTGCGCTTTTTTCTAGTTTGGTTGGCGTTTTGTAGTATGTTTTGAAGTTTTCTGGTGTCATAAGGGTTGTTCCGTTGGGAAGGGTGATGTGTTTTATTTTGTATATGTTATGGATTAATAATTTGTGTAAGAGTTTGAGTGATAGTACGGGATTGAGATGTGGGAGTTCATTTGTAGATTGTGTTCGCCATTCTCGTTCCAATTCTGTCATATGTAGTTGAAAGTTTTCATTTGTACTTTTGAGGTGAATTCCTCCAGTTTTTTTTAAGAGAAATAATGTACGTGTGGTTGGTGATCTAATGCAATCATGTTGTGTTATTCTTGGGATTTCTTCCGCGCCTCCATATTTAGCTAATATGTGGTGTATGAGTCCTTTATATATTATACCTAGTCTCCCCTGGTCGTTAAGTGCGTTACGGAGTTGTTCACCAATGCATCGTAAGTATGCGTATTTTTTGTGAAAATGCTTCAAGACCAAAGAGTTTTTGGGGTATTTGGGTTATTATATTAGCTGTGCATTTTGGTAGTCCACATATTGTTTTTTGGATTCCTATAAATTTTTTATCTAGTTTTTTGATGGTCGGTAGTGAGTATGGGACTGCATTAAAACTGTATGCAATGCCTGCTCAAATGACGGTGTCAACCATGCTAATTTTTTGTTTGATTGTGGCAAGGCATTTGGTTAGTTGTTTGCATTGGTCTATTACTTTGTTTGTGGTGATGTGCGTTTGGAGTTTCCATTTGAATGAGGGTACTCGTTGAATGCCTAAGTATACATAAGGTTCGTTTTGGTGCAAAACGGGTATTGGTTGATTTCTGTAAGATATGTTATGGTTTTGTATTTGAGTTTTAAATTTTTCTGGTTTTAGTTTGGATTTGTTGGGGCATCCAGTGATGGCACATTTTTGTACACCTAAGTCCATTCCAGCCCATTCACAGTATTTGTTCAGTTTGTTTAATTGCGTTTGTATTGATTGAAGGTTATTTGTTATAGCTGCTAGGTCATCTGCGTATGCTGCAGAGCTAATGGTTAATTTTGATGTACCAAATGTGTACCCGTTTTTACCTCTTTGTAACCATCTAAGTAGTGGTTCAAGGAATATCAGAAATAAATATGGGCTTAGTGTATCTTCTTGGATGGTGCCTCTTTGAATGGTTATTGGTTTTGTTTTGCCGAAGTGTTCACCGGTAAATATGGTGGTAGAGTGTGAGTAAATATTGCCAATTAGTGTTACTGCATCTGATGGGTATCCAAGGTCTTTCATTATAGCTAATAGTCTAGCGTGGTCAAGGGAGCCGAATGCATTTTTAAAATCTATGTATAGCAGGTAAATGTTTTGGTTTGTAAGTCTAGCGTCTTCCAGGGCTGCTGTGAGTAGTTGTAGTTGTCTGGATGTACTTCTTTCTGCTCTAAATCCTTCTTGACTGTCATGTAGAATTTGGTATTTTTCACCATATGATGATAGTATTAGTGTTAGTGTGCTAGTGAATAGTTTATAAATTGTATTTGCAAGTGCTATAGGTCTGTGGTTTGGTAATAGTGACGGGTCCCCTTTTTTGTACAAAAGTATGGTTAAACTTAATTTCCATGATGTTGGGATTTTTTTTTGTTTGTAGCAATGGGTGAAAAATAGGAATAGTAGTTTATGAAAATTATCGGGCATATTCTTTAAGATTGAGTTTGGGATTTTATCTGGGCCTGGTGTTTTATTATTGGATAGGTGTTTTAAACATAAGTCGTACGTTTCTTGGTCGAAGTATTTATGCAGTGGTGTTTGAGGGTCTCCTCTTTTATCTATTATAAATCCATCTAGATCATGCCATGGGTATTGTTTAACTCCACATGTGCACTTAGTTGGGTGTTCTGGTTGGTAGTAACATGTTGGGACTGTAGGTCTGTTACTAATTGATTGTTGAATATAAATTTCATTTGCTATGTCTTCTGGGCTGGTTAGTATGTTGTTGTTTCTATCTATAATGCAATCTAACGGTGGTGTTTCTTGGTTCTTGAAAACTTTTTAATTTATTTTTTTGGGGCTTTTTTCATATAGTTGTCTGTATTTTGTGATGGCTTTTTTAACACATTCTTGGGTGTATTTAGTTGTAATTTTACGTGCTTGTTTGTTTGCGGTTTTAGCTAGTTCTGCTAAAGTTTTAATCCATTCTTGTGGATTTAATTCTGGGTTAGGGGGTGGTGGGATGGTAATATGGTTATGGTTTTTTAATTCTTCTATTATTGGGTGGTTTTGCTAATCTGGTATGGTTTTTGTTATGTATATTGCTTTTCTGATTAGGTGGTAGGTAGATAGGTGTTTTTTCCATTGGTTATGGAGATTTCTTGGCAAAACTCCTCCTTGTTGAGCTATGCAGCATGTTAGTGAAGGTAGAGGTGGAGCACTACAAGTTTCTTGAATTTTTTCTGATATTTGTTGTATTAAGTGGTCTAGTTTTGTACAAGATGTTTGCCATTGGTTGCTTGTTAATTGTTCATTCAACAATATTGTAGTGAGTTCATTAATTTGGAGTGAATTTTCTTCGAAAAATAGTGTTTTGAATTTTTCAATGTTATCTTGTGGGATGGGGTTTAGAATCCTTGGTGGTTTATTTGTTTTTGGTTGTGTGGGGCGGGCTAGTAGTGCGTTTGGTGGTATTTGTAGGGTGACTGGTGAATGGTCTGAGTTTAGGTTGTAGTCGTGGTTTGTGTTTGAAGTATACAATGTATTATTGGGAGTTTTGATGTAGTATCCATCTATTAAAAATGTTTGAGTGTAGTTTTGTCCACCTTGTCTGGTAAATGTGCTATTTGTTGGAATGTAAGTTAAATGTAGAGTGTCTGTGAATGCACGCCATTCTATATCTTCTGATTGCGGGGGTGTTATGTTGGATTCGTTTTGTCTCCCTATAAGGGCTATATCTCTGTTAAAATCACCACATAATATGTATGTGTGGTTTGGATGTGCTATGATTTGTTGTGTTATTTGTTGTTGTATTATTGTGATATATTGAATATCTTCTAAGTGGGAAGGCATGTACATGTGTAGAATTAGCCAAGGTTGTAATGGTGCATTTTTTATTTGTATAATTTGTAAATATGGTGAGATTTCGGTTGGGGTACGTATTTTGGTGATATTTCCTGGGTATGCATATTTGTTATTTATTAGAGTGAGGAGTCCGCCTCTTGCAGGGGTATATGGCATTCTTTGTTGCATGCATCTTGTTAAGGCGTGTGTGTTGTTGAAAATTAATTTGTATTTTGGGAATAGGTTTTGTATATATTTTGTTGATTTTGTTGCGGTTAGTTTAGTTTCTTGAATTGTGATAATTGCTGGATTTGTTGTGGTGTTTGAGATTAAGTTTTGTAGGCTTGGTAGGGCTGTGTTTAACGATGAGGCATTCCATGTAATGATGTGTGTGTTGTGGTTTGTTGTTTGTATCTCTTGGGTTTGCCATAATGGTATATTGGGTAGTGGGGGTGGGTGTGTATATTCATTTATAGGTTCATTGCATTTGAGAGATTCTATTAGTAAATTTTTGGGCAGGAATGGGAATTTGTTTGTTAGTATTTGTAGGTTTGGTGGATTATTGTTTTGTTTAATAAAATCATATAGTTGTTTATGAATGGTATTAGGGGGGTTAGTTAGATTTTGGTTGGTGTTATTAAATTTGGTGTATGGATGTGGATTTAACATATGTCGTTCGGGGAGGTTTTGAAGAAGTGCCATTTTCTCAAGGAGTATTGTTGTCCAGTCTGGGTCAGGTGTATGTATTAGTTGATGGTCACATGTTTCTAGTAGTGGACTAATCGTGGTAATGAGTGCGTATAGCATGCGAGGAGGTGGGTGGTGTGGTTTTCATGTATGGTGGGTGGGTGGGTGGTTTTCATGTATGTATTTTGAGAGGTGTGGGTAATCTGTAGATGTTTCTGGGTGGTTTGGGTGTGTTGTTTTTAAACAGGGAGCAAACTTTTTTGCTAAATGTTGATATTCTGGGTGTAGTTTTATTGTACATGGTATAAAATACGTTTTGCTTCTATTTTTATGTGATGGTGGGTGCGTTTTAAGTATGTTTGGCATTGGTCCCGGGTTGGTTTCGATGTCACCACAAAGGAGTAGTAGAAGTTGTGAGATATGGTTATTTTTATAGTTTGATATGGTGGTAATTTTGTTTCTGTTAGGAGGGTGTTTTTTCTTGATGTTTTTTCTGAGGGGATTTAAAGATTTTTTATTTATTTTATTAATGGTGTGAATTTTATTTTTTTGATGTTGAGGATTATTACAATTACGAGTATTATTTAGATGGGTTCTGAATGGAGTGTTTTTGTATATCGTTTTGGGGGGGTAAATATTTGTTAGATTTGTGGAGTGGTATTATTGTATGTGTTTTTTGGCCGAGGCCACTTAGGGTTTATTATGGTGGTAAATGTTTGCTGTTGGTAATTTTTAGGGATGTTTTTCAATTTTTTTGGAATTTTTTGGTTTGGTTTGGTGGTTTTTGTATGTTGTTTTTTGTAAGATGGTTTACATGTGTGTTTTTTTATTCTCTCTTTTTTTTTTTGAATTTTTAAGATAGTATAGATATATACTGTATTTGTGTTATGTTTTTTGTTGGTTTTTAGGGGGATAGGATTGTAATTATATTTTGGGGTATTTAATAGTTTTATTATTATTTTTAGATTTTGTTTGATTTTTTGGTAAATGTTATTTGATTTTTTTGGTTTTTTACTAGGTTTAATAGTATATATGTATACTCTTGGTGGTGCGTTGTTTGACCAAGCTAGTTTGACGTGTCCATTTCTGCTTCACTGGACCCCCCTGGGTGGGCATTATCAAGGGCTTGCATGGTTGTGGCTAGTTGCCTCTTGAGGAGTGTGATCTGCTTGTTGAGGCTAGAAGAGGATTTTTCCACTACTCGTTCCGCAATTAGCTTTTGCTCACTTCTTAGATCTTCTTTTAGGGTTGACATTTCTTCTCTAATTACTGCTATTTCTTTAGAGAAATCTTTTTGAGGTTTTTCCTTTAAAGGAATATTCGTTAGAGCTTCTATGGTGTTGGCAAGGGCAGTGCTAACATCACTAAACCCTAGCCTAGTGAGTTCCAAAGCGCTAGGTGCATTGGCTCCATCAAGACTTCTAGGATGAGGGGTGAATTCTACGTGTTTACCAAGAAGTTTTGTTGACTTCTTGACAAACTGCTTGTACACCGTCGCATTCAAGCATTGGATGTTGCACGATCCAAGGTGCTTGCCGTTCATGTCGCCAAGCTTGAAGAAGAAGTTGATAGCGTTTTTGGGCCCCATGTGTTCTCCAATGCTCTTCTTTATTTCTTCAATGCTTTTGACCTTGTTGAGGTTCTTGGCGATGAGGATGAGGGTGTTCTTCTTCGCTATGTCATCGGCCGATGCGCGCGTGCAGTCAGCTAGTTTTCCCTCTAAGACCTCATTGTTAAAGGTGACTTTATGCTCTCTCATCTTCTTAGCTTGCTCGGGTGAGGCTGCTACTACCCACGCATAGGTATTTTTTTTTTCTTTTGTATGTTTGTTATTTCATACTCGACCCCTCGTTGAAAGCTCTCTTTTACTATGGTCTCAAGCATGACATACCATTCTTTCATCTCAAGCTGCTCACTAGTAATTTTGACAGAAAGAAGATTGTTGAGAGCTAAGGAATCGTAAGTTTTGCACACTTTTCCTCTCATGAGCTTGCCTTCATCAAGCTTGAAGATGAATGGGCGAAGCCCTTGGAGAAGCCCAATCCCATCAATCTCGGGGGTTTTCAAGTGTAACTTGATAACCCGACTCCAATTGGTGCTCTTATGGTAGCACATGAGGGCTATGGGTTCTCCAATTTCATCCCCAAGCTCAATTTCCATCTCTTTCAGCCTACGGATTACTAGTGTCATGATAGTTTCTTTTGGCCATTCAATCTTACCCATCTCAAAGTGGATGGCAACGTGGTAGTCCAAAGAGAAACCATACTTGTCTACTTTGACATCTGATGGGACTTGTGTGAGATTAAAATGTTGACCCTCCTTTAAGTCTTCCCTAGAGTTTGGCCATTCTTCTTGGATGACAAAAGGGAAGCAAGAGGTGCAATGTTGACAATCATATGCTTCCTTTTCGGACATGCCATTCTTTACTAGGACTGAAACTGGTTCTTTGCCATCCATAGGTAAACCTTTCCCTCTATTGGTCCAATTTAAAGCTTGGAAACCAAGCCAAAAGGGAGGGCGTTTCAAAGCTTCCGCATTTGATTTGCCCTTGGCCTTCTTTTGGCTTGTGGCTCCTTGTGTGATACTAGAAGAACGCTTTTGTGTGACGGACATTTCTACATCTGGATCGTTCGTTAGAGCTAAGAGTTTATCCTTGTATCTTTGGGCGGACGTAGCGCTCGAGGGCTTTTGTGACATTCTGAAAATACAAGTTTCTTTTGTCAAAAGAGTATGGTTTTTAGAAGTAGATTTTTTTCTTATAACCTCAAAGTCTGCTCCTCCCCACAACTTAATTTGTGGGGCCGCACGGAGTATGACTATTGAGAAGAAGATTTTCATTTCATCATTGCTAACATGGATTTTGTAGTTTCTGGTATTGTGGCAATTACGATGGGTCTTACTGTAAACTATGGCATGCATGTAAATAAAATGGTTGCTATTATTTAAACAATAGTGAGTAATATTACAAAACATATGGTCTATATTCTTACAATTGAAATACATACAATTAGACCACATATAAATGTCATCAAGGTGGTCGAAAGTGGGGTTGCTAGTCCTAATATAACTATCAACTAAAAATTTGCAACAAGACGCAATAATAAGATTTATACAACAAACATTGCGGGTATTTTTAAGGGCCTTTCCCCCATTCATAATATTGTACATACAATAAATATTGCTTTCATAATAAGCAATAATTTTGGTAATATGAGGAGTAACGGCAATGTGAGAAAAACCTGAGAGATGGGCTTGGAATGTGGTCTGTCTGCTGCTGTTGCAGTGGCAGCAGGTGTTGTGGGCAAGTCGAGGATGACGAGCAGCTCCTCCTCTGAGAACTCCAGTCGCTCCATTCGTCCTCAGCTTCTGTTGATGTAGACTTCGCTCCCCTCTCCTTCGTTGTTGCAGGCTGCCCACCGTCTTGGCAGCAGCAACACCTTTGCCGTGCAGCGTTTCCTTCAGCAGCTTCTCTCCCGCACAGGTCGGCTTCTCTCTTGCAGTGGTGGCAGTCAGCTCCTTTCCCGCATCATTCTTGAACAGCTTCCTTAGGGTGCACCAAACTGCTTCTTCTAACCACTGTTCTACTAACCTATAGCCTTGGCAATCTGAAGGGAAGGAACTGAAAGGCCGATGTGAACTAATGCTGTGGGAAGAGCAGTAGGAGTGGGGATTGGAGGGACGACATAGCCTGCAGAAACTTGTAGTACGATAGATTTGCAGAGGCAGGAAAGAATGGCGACTTTGTCTGAAGAGAAGTGAGGAGTAGAGGAACCTTGGCAGCTTATGAGCTGAGCAACAAGGCTGGGGTCGCTTGTGGGTGTCCTTCTTTTGTGCCGTCTTCTTGTCGTTTTCGCTGAGTTGGGGTTGCGGCGTCTTCTGCTTTGCTGTATCTTTTTCCTGCAAGCGGGTGATTTTGGTGCACATTGCCAGGCTTTCACAAAAGCCGAATATTTTGCTCAAGCTCGAAGCGGCGTTGTGTGGACGTCGTGTACGTGTGCCAAGTATTTGCAGGACAATTTTAGGGGTGGCCGGGTCCTTCTCTGCGTTTGACAGGGTTGAGATAGATATATTTAGGTTTTGGCTATCTTTTCGTGATGAAATCATGCATGTAGTTGAGGTCGGATTTTCAGAGCCAGGGTGCGGGGTTCTAAAATTGGTTTGCACATGGTGCGCAGGATTCTTTTCTTGGGATTGCGGGAGTCGAGTGCAGCACGATGCTGGAAGCATTCGGCCAGCATTAGTCTTCTTCGAGGGCCGCAGTACCTTGCTGAGTTGCTTCTGATGCTCCTCTGTTTGCTTGGCGCCCATCCATTGAAGCCAGTCCTTGTCTTTTCTTGGCTTCCGACGCTGCGAGTTGTCATCTGTGGCCTTGGTGCGCGTGCCGGCTGATGGTGAGGTGACAGGCGCTGCAAACACGGTGAGGTGACAGGCGCTCTGTTGCTTCGGCCTTGGTACGCGTGCCGGCTGACGGTGAGGTGACAGGCGCTGCAAACACGGCGCTCCGTTGCTTCGCCAGGCGGGCAACCAGGTAGGCAGACAGGCGGGTAAACACTCCGGCGCTTCGTTGGTCGGGGATTGTAGCAAGGCCGAGGAACGCTGAGATGCCGGAGCAGGGCAGCCGGGGTGAGTAGAGCCAGTGCCGGAGAATGCAGATGAGGTGAGCAGAGCCAGTGCCGATTTTTGATGCATTGTTGGGCAGGGCGACGAGGTCATCTTCGAATGTCTCATTCTCGTCTGAGTTGTATTGTTGGTATGCTGCGACGTCTTGATGCATTGTTGGTATGTTGATTCTTGATGATTCTTGATGCGTTGTTGGTATGCTGCGACGTCTTGCTTGATTGATGCAACGGCAGCCTGACCTAACACTTCCGCGGCTCCTTCTTTTGTTGTCACGTTGCGTTTTGTTGATGTCCTGAATTCGATTGCTGTTGCTGCCTTGGTAACAGCTGATGCTCTGCGGCGTTCCACTGCTGCAATCCTGCGGAATTTGACTGTTGCTGCCCTGCGGGATTCTGTTTGCGTTCTGCACCCTCCTTCGTCCGCTTGCATTTGCATCATGCGGGGTCTGTGCAGCAGTTGAGGCTCTTGGTTTTGACCTGAAATGGTCTTGGTTTTGTTGTGGACATTCCTGCATCCGAGTTGCACATTGCACTGGGCACGCTGAGACCACCGAAATTTCAAGGAGGTTAGAATTCTTACCTGGGATTGCCGAGCTTGGTGTTTGGCTGTGGGTTGAGATCTCTGGTATTGAGCTCCCGGCTTGTCCATCCTTTGGTGTTGTGTGCCCTGTTTGCTTGGCGGGCGTTGCAGGCTGCTGTGAGGTTGTCGGCGCTTGTCAGTACTAACGTTTGAATCGTTCATCTTCATGCAGTGGAGTTGTTTCTTGGTCACAGACAGGGTTAGATCTAGCAGGCGGTGGTGCTGCACTTGCTGCTGGCAACATATGTGCAGCATTCTACACTCGTGCGATGTGGTTAGCATAGAAATAATTTCAGCAGAGGTGTCATGAGAAAGATGGCAAGTAGTGCGTGTAAGCAAAGAGAAAAATTGAAGAGTTATGAAAAGAAGTGCGAGCCTGGGCTTTTGCGTTTGTGTCATGCTTGGTTGTGTTGGTGTGGATCTAGGAGATCCTGATCTGGACAAGGATAGTGTCTGTGAGTTTTGAATCTGTTGTATGGCGAGCGTTTTGTTGTACTAGTTGCTTGGACGGAGGGGTGGGAGTACCCAGCATATCCTCTTTTCCTGATGCAACACATTCACCATGATCCAACAATCATAATTCTAAAGGTGCCAACACTTCATCTATAAGAATGCCTCACTATCTATCCAGATCTGTAAGGTTGGGCATCCCAGCATGCCTTAGTGACCCCTCCGTCAGTGCATACGACGTCCCAGCCCGCCTCTAGCTACAAAATGCTAGTCCAAAATGCACAGATCTAAATCACAGGCAGCATCCTTGTTGAAGAGCGCCAGCAGCCTCCTGCGGCTAACTCCCAGATCGTTTTCTCCTCTCACCACATTTCACGGAGCGTTCAGATCTCCATCTTGCACCGTGCATATGTGCTCTTTGTGTGTGACATCCAATGTTAGTTACTTGTATACCAAATTTTAGAAGTATGAGAATGATTTAACATATTGAAAGCAATATTGCAAGTGGAAGAGGTGCAACCCATTGCCAAACACATTTAATTTATATTGTGAACTTGGTTTTGTATAATATCTCAATCCAAACGGTATAGACGAAGATTCCTGTCTCTTTTTGAAGTAGAAAAAGAGATTACAAAAAAAGAAAAAAATCTCTAGTTTTTAGCCCTAAAAGAAGTTATTTTTCCCACTATGTTTTTCTTAATAGCTATTGTTTTTTTACTCCTTTTGGAATGAAAATTTTGAACTACCAAGAGTTTATTTTTACCATCCCAAATAATATCATGTCATTTGCTTCCGTATCACATTTTAGAGCTATTGGAGTAGTGCATCATTTTCCTGAGCTGCCCTCTTCACAAAAAATGACTTTGGGCAGCATAACTTTTTTTTATTGATGTCTGGTGGAAAATAAAATTTTATTCTCACGAAGCTCTTGAAATTCCTCACATTCGCTAAAAATCTCATAATATTAGACTCAAAATTGAAATCGTGGGATCCTGCCCAAATATTGAAATTGTTCCATTTAGGCCACTTGGTTCTTCAGGGGTTAACCCCTAAAAGCCCGAGGGGTATTGGACAAAACATAGATGTGTTATAATATGTGCCTTCCATATGTTTGATGAAGTTTGGTTCAATAGACAAAATATAGAGTATCATCTCTACAAATTATCCGTACGGTCAAACTTCCAAAAATAACTTTAGATCATTTTTTGATGAATTTAAAAGCATTAACCTTTGAGAATTTGTTTAAATTATAATTTTCAATTTTAGAGTTCAAAATTTAGTATGATTGGTTAAAGTTGGGCTATCTATTGTAAATTTCAAAAAAGAAAAAGAAATGATGGAGGGATCATCATTACTTTCCCCAAATAGCAAATTTTATAACACTAAGACAATGTTGAGATGATCTACTTTGAAAATTTCTCCCGGGTGGAGTTTAATTCGGATTGCCATAATTCAAATTGGGTTGGAAAGTAGACTTGATGTAGTATTTTAAATTTTATTTTATTTTTTCAAATTTTTTTATTTTTTGTTCTAGGCAGCTCGTTAAATTCGGGCAGCGACCAGAAAATGGTCGATTGAGCGCTTAGGGGTTAATAATGGGAACCCTCTTTACTTGGGCAATTGCATGTTACTTACCTTGCATAGTTATACCTCCTTTCACTAATAGAAGCCCTAACTTTATAGACCAGGGAAAAGACACCCCACATGAGGAACTAGACTAGTTGTGGATATTTTGGGACACACTTCTCTTTTCTATATGGGCAACGTTTTTAACTACATTCGTAATTATCCCATTTAGTGAAGGTGGGTTTATAGTGTGTGTGGGAAATTAGTGAAGGTGATATTAAATATCATTATGATGTAAAATTAGCGTGAACTGAAGATTTTGGGCACTCAATAAAATTTCAGCTCTCACTAATTTTGAAATTTTACAAAATTGAGCGTGCTTCGAGAATGAGTACCACATGCACTAAATGGGATAATCAATGTAATGTTTAGCACTTGTGAAAACTCACTACATTGAATGGCATATTTAGTGTCTGAGGAGAATTAATGTCTTCTACCACAATTCATTCAAAGATGAAGAGAAACAATGTCCCTTGACACTACATAGGAGTTTGCCATTTGGCATTCGCACTTTCATTGAGAGTGCCATGTTCTTTTTAACCCTTTAGTGCCTAGGGTACTGTAGCAGACAACTTTGGATTTCAGTGGGTTTTTCCACTGTGGTTGAGACTACCAAAAATAGAATGGGTTAAATTAGAAAGTAACCGTACAATTCTATTCTCAACTCGAGAGCACACATTTTATTAAAATTTGAGAATCATCCGATGGTGGGATCGGAAGATTATAGTATGTATTTGAACTGTATAATGCACGCTCAAAAACGAGATTTTGGGGGGTGTGTGACTTCAAAGTTATATAGAATTTGAGGTAAATTTTCAAAAATAAAAGCAAAGAAGTTCAGCTATGCCCTATGTCAACACCTCTCCGTTGCAATCTTTCATATCAAAAATAGACTCAAACATAATTATTGTGAGATTTATAAGTGAAAGTGACTTGTCCATGTATGGTTTAGGACAAAATTTTATACGTTGAAAATTGACAGGAGTGGGTACATTAGTCAAGATCGGATTACACACACTAATGGAAGATGAAGAAGAGAACACAATCCAAAAAAATAAAACAAGATAACAAACTTCCAAACACAAGAAATACTACACAATACATATGTTGTATTTGTAAGTATTTACTATATTTTCAAGTATTTGCAGTATTTTTGCGTTCTGTCGATAGGTATTTTGATAGTTGTACAATTCCAAATTGAAAATTTCTTTTTTTGGAAGGTGCGTAATGTATGTGCGCAAATCTGAACTTCAAAACTGAAGTTCCAATTCTTCACGGATTCTCTGCTATTTGCATTTCGGACGTTGTAGTGACCATAATGTGGTTTGCTAGGCACTAAAGGGTTAAGTAATGAGAGTGACATGAGGTAGCATGCTATATTTATTATAAAATTGCCACATGTCAATGAAACACTACATTCTTTTTTTTTGCTTACAATGACACTATATCTCCCTAAATTAAATAGTGTCTTGGTTTAAAAATAGTGTCCCTGGGCACTAAGTAGGCCATTCAATGTACCCTTCTCCATTGTAGGTGACAATTAAAAATAAAAATAAATAAAAAAAACACTCGTACGGGTGTTCATACGAGTCCGTCCAACAGATAACCATTGAGAAGCAGGTGAAGAAGCTGCTCCACACTGACCCCACAGAATTGAAGTTCCTACAATTTTGTCATTCTCATGTGGGCAACAGTGGTCATGACACTGGCTCCATACCATCCCCCAAAAAATTGTCCCACTGTTTAAATATGTTTAAAAAATCACCCCTAAACCAGAAAATTTAAAATTTAAGATTTGAAATTGTCCCAGAATATCATCCCATGCCTGTGTTAAGGCTGAAATTCTGATGGTGGACATACCCATCACCACCCAACACCCAATGTATTGGTACAGGGAAAGCACCATATATTGTGGCACACAATACTTAGGAGAGGTTTTACTAATTATTGGAGTTATCCGAAAATAGAACTGCTCCCTGAGTGGAGTTCAAGTGGAGTTCTCTTTCTATAATTATAAATTTTGACATTCATTGTTCATAAATAATCCCCATAGTCATGTCTCTTGACTTGGGGAAACTTGTAGGAACTCTCGTCTAGTTTTGGGGAGGTCATGAGCTCCACGCCCCAAGGCAGTGCAGGGCCTTGCTTAAGATTATTCTCTAACTCACCCGCATAGACTAGTTTTGCAGTCTTTTTGAACTCAAAACGAGTCTAAAGTGAGTTTAAGGTTTCTTTCTACTGTGAGACACTCTTTTCAGTTAACTCTATTGTTCTTTCTAAGTACTATGGTAAAATCCATCCGAATTGTATGAAAATTCGTTCAAATTGGATGATGAATGTACCCACACCATTCACGCACCCACAATATATGGTGATTTCAGTGTAGTGTACATTCTAGAATACAAATGTACACCTTTTGGTACTTGAAGGCATAATTGTTAACTCCTAAAGGTTAGGCCTATGACCATGGAATCATAGTTTACCTGTCACATTCAATTTTGCCACTAAAAATAATGCAAAAATTCAACTTTATATTTTTGGTAGATGAAGCCATGTGTCTACTGCAAATCATGAATTCTTCATAAATTTTGGTGAAAATTTGAAATAACTATGATATTTTTGAAGCGATTGTAAAGAAAATTCATATTAATTACAAAATGTATTCAAAAATACCATTTTTTTACCAAAGGTGTAAATTACAATGAAAAAAAAGTTTAGAAAATGAAAATCATCAATGTGTCTAAATTTAGAAAAATCTAACACACCATGGTAATACCCACCAAACTTGTAACTGCAATAAAACAATCAATTTTAAAAAAGATTCGAAAAATTCAAAATGGAGTAAAAACTAGACTTAGCAAGCTTCATTTTGTTAGTTAAGCTCAAAAGCAACAAAACTCATTTTCATGGCCGTAATATAGTTTAAGCAAAAAAAGCAGAAAAATCCAAAATACACCACGGTGAACCGTTTTTACAACTCTTTTTGTAGTTGGGACTGCATATAAAATCTAAAAATAGATTGAATGATTTGAATTTAACTTGAAAAGGTGGCATGACCAAGCAAAATCCTTCACAAAAAAATTGGATGGAAATCATCCACGTGGCAGTTGGAATTGAATAGTCAGTTCCATTCACAAGCCAAATTTTGGTCTAGGCGGCGTTTAGGGGTTAACGTGGACATACCCATCACCACCCAACACCCAATGTATTGGTACAGGGAAATCACCATAGACCGTGGCCCACAATATTTACGAGAGGTTTTACTAATAATTTTTTTTTTAAAGTATTGTGGTAAAATTCATCCAAATTGCATGAAACTTCGTTCGAATTGGATGGATTTTTGTTTAAATGGATGAATGTACCCACACCATTCACGCACCCATAATATATGGTGATTTCGGTGTAGTGTACATTCTAGAATACAAATGTACACCTTTTGGTATATGAAGGCATAATTGTTAACCCCTCAAGCTTGGGCCTATGACCATGGAATCTTGGTTTACTTGTCACACTCAATTTTGCCACTTTAAATAATACAAGAATTCAACTTTATATTTTAGTAGATGAAGCCACGTATCTACTACAAATCATGAATTTTTCATGAATTTTGGTGAAAATTTGAAATTACTATGATTTTTTGAAGCGATTGTAAAGAAAATTCATATCAATTACAAAATGTACTCAAAAATTCTGATTTCTTTTACCAACAGTGTAAATTACAATGAAGAAAATTTTAGTAAATGAAAATCATCCTTGTATCTTAATTTAATTCTTTTTGCCACACCATGGTAATACCCACCAAATTTGTAATTGTAATAAATCTCTCAATTTTCAAAGTATTTCAAAATTCAATGTGAAGTAGAAACTAGACTTGACAACCTTCATTTTGTTAGTCAACCTTTAAACGTCAACAGGGTCCTAGATGGGCAGCCCAAAAGAATAAAAAAATTAAGAGAGTTTGCCCCAACAATGAATGGAGTGAACAATGTCACTCCAAAAAGAAATTTTAAAAATAAAATGAGATTTTTTATTTAAAATTTATTAAAAAATAAATAAAAAATAAAAAATCGTTGAACAACATTGGCTAATACTGGCAGCTCTGGTATCCATCAAGATCTCAAGCTGCCCAACTCCCTTCCCTTCCTCCACACCAATTTTCAAACAAACAATTTACTTGGAATGTACAATTGACTAAAACATACGTATTTGCTAAATTTAGCCTCACTTTTTCATCACCTTTTTAAAGCACCAATCCATTTCAATTTTGGTTGAAAAAATCCACTTTTTACTTGATTATTCTCTCAAAACAAGCCCGTGGGAATTTTTTGACGTTTAAGGGTTAAGCTCAAATGCAATTATAGAACTCATTTTCATAGCCTAAATTTTGTTTAAGTAGAACAAGTAGAAAAATCCACTACATGGTGAACTGTTTTTACATGGTGAACCTGTTTTTACATGGTTTTTACATGGTGAACCGTTTTTACATGGTGAACCGTAAATATACAGTACATGGTGAACCGTTTTTACAACTCTTTTTGTGGTTGGGACGCCATGTAAAATCCAAAATAGTTTGATTGATCTGAATTTAACTTGAAAGGGTGGCATGACCAAGAAAAATCCTTCACAAAAAGAATTGGATCGAAATCATCCATGTAGCACTTGGAATTGAATAGTGAATTACATTCGTAAGCCAAATTTTGGCCTCCTATGCGTTTAGGGATTAAATGGATGGTAATGAATATGTCTACCTTATTGCCCACATTCTCACACATAAACCATGTTTGTTCTTTTGTTAAATTTTTACTCATTTTCACTGCAATGAAACAAATTGATGGTGAACTTAAGTCACAAACGGTCCCATTTGTGTCATGAGATTATTTGTGTCACTTTGTGATCACTACATTGGTTATTGTCATTACTATGAATCACAGTAATTTAGTATTCTCATAATAATTGTGGTATTAGAACAAAAATGTGAGTCATAGTAATTGAGAGTGTTTGAGAATTCTTACAATAATGTACATTTGAGACTTATGTACTGAAATTAGTGTGAAGATTGGTGTAAAGTCTCACACTAATTTTGTGAATCACACTAGTGGCAATAACCGGTGTATGTATCAGTGTCTTACATTTAAAATTATGATATGTACATTGATTGTACAAAATGACGGAAATAGGACAACTTCTGAATTGTGCCACAAATAGGGTGGTTTACCTTACATGATGTTGATGTGGTGGAGTAAGTGAGACTAGCTTGACCCAATACCACCCATGAAAAAATGAAAAAAAAAATGAAAAAATGGCATAGCAATGAAGAAGCAAGTTTTTGTTTTCTAAGCACTATCACTGTGGTTTAGGATAGGAGCCTGTGCAAAAATGTGGACTTCATATAAGGTAAGGGGGTACAATTGCCGTCAGTTTAAGCATTTCAACCTACATGGAGCGCTGATTTTCAATGATAAAAAATTGCAGCACATAAAACTTTGGGTTTAATAACCAAGCTCAATTTTTAATTAATTTTTTCACAATGTATGATTTTGTTATAAATTTTCAAACTTAATATGCATAGACCACTATTGATGTCAATAGGTGTACCAATAACTGTCTTTCATTTTTAATCCAATCAGACTGCTAACTTGGTATTCATAATTAATGCTTGTGATAACTAGATTGGGAACTCCTGAAGTTGAAACATGTGCTTTTATAGGTGACCACAATTGGTACCTAACAGTTTCTGGTGCTTCTACTTTACAGACAAATAAACCTCCTCTTGGCCTAGCCCACATGGTATGAATGATAGGAGAAATAGTGTTCCTATGGGGAATGACAAGTGGAGAGACACTATCTCTCCTACGTACTTGAGGGACTCTAAATTCTCCTATGTACTGGAGGGACACTATTTTCCCTATTCGCGATTTCAGTGTACACAATGAATTGGATTCTTACTATTGTGGTTTATCCCCAAATTAATAAATAAAAATTCAAAGGAATTATTTTAAAAGTAACCATTGGTTATCATCAACAAAGGAGTGCATAACATTTTTTTAGCAATCCCATTGTTCACCCTTGGAAATCAGCATAGCAAGCCGGAATCGTTGCAGGAATTGTACTCTTGTAGATAATCAAAGCTATCTTTAGCTAAAGATGGATTGACAGCTCAACAAACTTCTGTTTTTTTAATAGTTTCTACATAGTTTCCACATCATCAATTCCCTCTTCAGATGTTGATTCTCAGCACAACATAACATTCAGTAGCAAGCACTGTCACTGCCTTGGCTCTGCAGTAAGGTTGAGGTACCTAAAACCACCAACTTAAGCAATCTGACCTATATTTAGCAATTCAAAAATTCACCCAAAAATATTCTAGTCTTCAAAATAGGATTTCATGATGAATGCAAAAATTTGCATCATGAAATTTGCAATTCTCAATTTTATAGAAAATCTCAAAGTGCAAAGTAATGTATGACCCATTTCTAACTCTGAATCTCCTATGAGCAACAATGCTGATCCTAAATTTTGCTCACCATCAAACCCAAAACCGTATTCTATGATTGTCAGATTTCACCCACTAGCAAGGTGACCAGTAAGCAAATTAGTCCTCCAAATCTGGACTGACAATACGCTTTTAGATCTCCTCCTGGTTGGTGGGGTGTGGTGGTTTTGGGGGCTGTGGTGGTTTTAGGTACCTCAACCTTAGATGGTGTGGAATATTTCACAACCAACGGTACTTCATCAGTAGCTAAGTGGACAGGTGGAGGCTCAAGGTGATGAGCAGAATGCATGAAAGAAAGGCAGTGGAGATGAAGGCTACTGAATGTTACTAAGTAAAAAGGATGTGTTGCAGTAGTAAAGAATGATATGTGAGATCTCATCATGGTCCATTTTGTCAGAACAAGACCATGCATGTAAGTTATTGGTCCTTAGCAATTCTAGCTTTTGGGATCTAGGTGACCAAATTTTGGTCAGTGCAGTGTTTAAAATGTGAATAATTATAATTCATCATGAACTGAAATTTCATTTGTATACTTCACCTTAACATCATTGTCATACACGCATTGTAAAAATCTTCACTCGATTTGGACAGGTGCAACCCTCATAATACTTACAAGTACAATGCAATGTTCAACAAATATTTGAAAATACAACGTTATGTACATAGGACATATTTTTCTCAAGTATGATATTTTTTCACAACATTTTCCCCCTTTAACCCTTTAGTGCCCAGGAGACCACATTGTAGTCACTCATGTGTCGAAAACGTAAATCCATCAACAATTGGGTTTTGAATTGTGATGTTCAAAGTTGAAGACTTATAATATACATCTTTTAGAAAAGGAGAATTTCAATTTGAAGTTGTGCAACTATTAAAATACTTATGAACAAAACGAGAAAATACTGCAAATACTTGACAATACAATAAATACTTACAAATACAACACATGCACTCTTGTGTTTGGAAGTTTGTTATCTTGTTTTATTTTTTTTGGATTGTGTTCTCTTGTTCATGTTCCATTAGTGTATGTATTTCGATCTTGATCAATGTACCAACTCCTTTCATATTTTAAAGTATAATTTTTGTCCTGGACCGTATATGGATAAGTCACTATCACTTATAAAATTCACAATAACTATGTGAGTCCGTTCTTGACATGAAAGATTGCAACGGAGAGGTGTTGACATAGGTCATTGTTGAACCTCTTCACTTTTAGTATTAAAAATTTAACCCAAATTCTATTTAACTTTGAAGTCACACACTTTCCAAAATCTCAATTTTGAGTGTGCATTATACGGTTCAAAGAATACTATAATCTTCCAATCCAATGGTCCGATCTTACCAAGGTTTAACCGGCACTTGTCTGATTAAGCTTTGCTTACATTTATATGGTTAAATACTATTAATAGTGTTCACGATTTGAATAGATACAATTTTTTTTTAAAAAGCACCAAAAAGCTGTGGTTTCTCCAAAACCACCGTGGGCACTAAAGGGTTAGCCCCTAAATGTCCTCACCCCTCTCCAAATTTGGCAATTTTGCAAAGATGCAATTTAAAATGCAACCAAGAGGGATATTTTGAACTTGATGTGTGAATAAAAGTTGTACATTATGAATTTTAGATTATATCTATATGGTTAGATCTATGATCGCAATCACCAATAAATATATTTTAAATATGAAACTTAAAATTCAAAATTCTTTTGTAATTTGATTACAAATAAGTTATTCACAATATGTGGATGAATTTTGTTGTGATTGGTTGAAATGTAATACTCTAAGTGTAGTGATTTTTGGTGATTTTTTGGTTGCTTAATTTTACAAGTTTGTTTTTTCAAGAGCACATTCAGACTAAAAACTTTGAATTTTTTAATGAATCACTGAAAAATGAAATAAGACATAAAATTTTCACAAATCATCCCCTTCCTAATTGGAGCACACATGTATAAAGCTATTTTGCCATGAAATTTTGTAGTAATTTTTTCCCTTGCAAAAAGTGCATGACAGATGAGAAAATGTGGCTTCGAGGTCAGAGACGGAAAAATAAGCGGGGATGAAATCTGTACATAGTCCAAAAAATGGATAGTTTGGCAGTTAGGAGTTACCAAGAAATTTGTAAAGTTGAATATTTATCAGAGAATATCTCACAAAAAAAATTTATTTATGACTATTTTATCCTTCAAGAAAAAGTTTCTCAAAATAACATCTGAAAGTGCTATTGTTTCCTAGGGTGCTAAAAGGTTAATGGAAAGTAGATAGTTTCTAAGTTGAGAGCGGGGACACCCAATATTGGTACCCTCAATGTGATTTTAACCCCCAAAAAATGTCTATATTATTGCATTTGACCCCTAAAGGACCAAGGATTCATGGTTTTAAAAATAAAAAATTGAATCAATCATATTATGAAAAATAATTATTTAAATGTGACCAAAATTTTAAATCATTGGAATTAATGAAGCACATTGCATGTGTTGATCCAAAAACAAATAAATTTGAACAAAAACAATCCACATTGGACCTACTCAAAATAGCTTACAAAAATCATAAGGTCCAATTTGGGCCTCATGGTCCTTTAGGGGTTAAACTCAATATCTTTAAATCTATATGATCCATTTCACCACTAATGTAAGCTACCTTATTATGATCACATAGGAGCATGAAACCATATTTATATTCCTTAATGACTGATAAATTGTTTATTTTCGTAGAAAGACATACAAAAATTAAGGAGTATTGCAAGGAAAGTCATGAATGTTTAGTAAAATATGGAATTATTACAAATTTTTAAAAGGCATTTGAGTTAACCGAAATCAAAACATGTGATTTGGCCCCCAAAATATCAGGAAATCGAAGTCTATGTCCTCTTTGAGTGTAACCAAAATCAAATCAAATACTGAACTCAACACCCTTCAACTTCAATTTTAGACATGAGCTCCAAGTTGTCAGAGCCAATTAATCAAACCAGTCACCTAATTATCTCTCAAGTTTGCCACATGCCTTGCCATTATCTCAAATTGGATGGGGACCATTGCCTCCAAGCCTTGGCTCTTTGTGAACTCACCTTTAAATGAGTTTGGCCACCTTTGTGACAGCAAAACTAGTGCACCCTCCTTTCTATTTTGAATTCTTTGGAAACCATGCCAATTTGTTTGGTTGCCTTAAATACGGGTCAGACTCACCTCACCTAACATGTATTCTCTCTTCTTTTCGGTTAACTCTATTGTCAAAGCCATTAGAATTGGATCAAAAGTACCTAAAATGAAATGCTACACAGTGCTAAATCAAACCTATATCGACGTTTCAAAATAAATCTACTAAAGGTCCCATGACCACCACTAAAACTATACACGAAGGCCTATCATCAATCCATTTCTCATTAAGGAAGTAATGAAGTAAATTAATGAAATACTTGTAATAAGTTACTAGCCACTGACGACCTACTGAGTACAATAACTTGCTCTATTGCTCCAAATAGTTTTATATTGCATGCACACATTTTCTACATGAAAAAAGAAAATTGTTTTCTTAGATTTACTACCTAATCTAATGTTGCGAAGTGGGTAATTCTCCACAAATAAAAAGGACGTGTTTCCACTACTTTTTGAGCTTGAATAAGCTTATACTGTAGTTGAGTCAATCACTTTAATTTAGTTTGTATTAATCACATCATGTGATCATTTTGATAGAGATAAATTCTTCTTTCTTTTACAATTTACAATGGAGGACTTTTTTGCCTAGTTGAATAATGCTATGTACTTGAAGCAAAATTGACACATGATTTGTCATGAATTGGCCACAATTATTTCCTAAATGGCAACTTAAAATTTCTATCCTCACCACAAGTTAATTCTAGTTGTACCCTAATGAGACATAATCCATACTTTGTCATTAGGTTTAGGATATAATAATATGAAATGATGGTTGGAATGAGTAAAAAAGTAGGTGGCCACAATACCCGGGGAAGTCACTGTCAAGAATTTAGATAATTATGAGAGAACAAATATAGGGTGTCTTTTATTCATTTGAGATAAAAATTATAAATCTATTGAAGTAATAAAGGGTGTTTTAAAACCAATTTGGGAATATTTTAGGAATATTTCTAAAATATAAATGGAATATAACCTAAATATACTATAAATAGTGGAATATTCCAATTATTTCATAGCCCCCATTAAATACCCTTTGTATGCTCATATGTACCCAAAATTTACACTAAGTGACTTCCCCGAGCCACAATAGTCAAGTGACTAACCAACCTTCTTACCTTCAAATGATTTTCTAAATTTTTTGAGTTTTTTTTAGTTCAATTCTTTGAAAAGATGAACGAATGTAAATTTATTGGTGGGTACTCTATTGTATATAAACAAAAAATATTTTATATTTTTTGTCACAAATAAAATTACATATTATTTGTCACAAATAAAATCACATATTATTTGTCACAAATAAAATCACATATTATTTGTCACAAATAAAATCACATATTATTTGTCACAAATAAAATCACATATTATTTATTACAAATAAAATCACAATTTCTATGAATCATCAAAGCTTTATTTTACACTACAGAAGTCAAATAAAATTTATGCAATGGCTCTACGTGGTCCCACAATAGATGGTGCAGCATATTCCACACCCAACAAAACTTCATCAGCAGCTTATTGGACACGTGGAGTTCCAAGGTGATGAACAAAGTGCTCGAAGAAAAGGCAAAGAGCATGAAGGAAAAAATTACACCCAATCATTTTCTTACACTAGGAACAACAACCCATTGCATACTGACACAAAATACAAGGTCCAACTATACAATGACACATTGGAATTTGGAAGAGCACGCACTAAAAATCGACCTTGACTATTAGCCAAAATCAGTGTAATTAGTGTAATCCATGTAATCGGAGATCACTGCTTCCTTAAGTCCATTTTTACCTTACACAACTTGTAAATATAGCAACACTAGAAGAATAGTGGGATTCTATGATTGGTTGTTATTCAACTAATCGACTACAACTAGTTAGGAAATTAATTTAAATTGATTTAAATTGATTTTTTTCAATCGTTAATTGCAAAAATCATCAATAATTGTTCCTACAACTGGTGCAGTCGGCCATATAACTAGTGCATTTGGCCATACGATAGCTACAGTTTGTTGTACGCCTGCACAATTAGCAAAACAACTGCTTCGTATGAATTGGTCATTAACACTAGTACAAATACAGTCTTTGGTGTAATATTCTTGTAGTTATCGGTATGACTATGTACGTCATCAAAAAATGCTAAAAATGTCCAAAGTTCGCTACGAAAAAGAAAACAACTCCCAATCATCATGATTTCATCCAAAAAGAAAAAATTGAAATCTTTTGAAATCTTTTCTAGATTACAAAAAGCATGCATGATCTACAGCCAAAAAAATTTGAAAAAAGAAAAAAAATTAACACCGCTAAAAATCTCCAAAGTTTGCTGCGGAAAAATAACAGGTCAAATTCAAAAAATTAAACCAAAATTTTTGAATTTTTTTCTAGACTTACAAAAGAAGCCTGTATGATCTACTCAAAAAAAAATTAAAAAATTAAAAATTAAAAATGCTATAAATGTCCAAAGTCTGCTGCAAAAAAAAAATCAACTCCCAACCATCACGATTTTGTCAAAAATAACAAATTATTCAAAAAAATTATAAAAAATCTTCATATAAAAAAAGCCTACATGACTAATGCAAAAAAATTGATTTTTTATTTATTTATTATTATTATTATTATTTTTTAACATAGCACAAAAATTCTCAATAATAATTTACATTCATAATTAAACTTTCAATCTCTCTTTAGTACCAGTGTTTGTAGGTAGGAGGTTAAAGGTTTGAATTGGGTTGCCATCATTGGGGCTCAGACGGACCCCATGGTATTGTTTCCGGCGGGGCTAGAATTTTGGGTAAGACCTGATTTTTATTTTATTTTTTATTCTGGATTGGAAAAAATGTTCTCAATTGTTTAGTCATACAACTAAGCACAATCATACGTGAATCTGGTCTGTAATGACTAGAACACTATTTTCCCATATTTTAAACGATTTACAAAGAATGACTAAAAACCCAGTCATATTTTTCAGTCAGAGAATCCCATTTTTTTCTAGTGCAACTATACATATACCATATAAGTTTAGTCCATAATTTAGCCCAAAATTCATTTTGTTGCACTTTCTAAAGTGGGTTTAACTTTTGAAAGTGCCAAAAACATAGCAAATCAGCACCGAGAGGTCCAACAATTAGATCGATTTTGTACATCGCTTTCCTCTTTTCGTTCCCCTAATCCATTCCAATCTGGTCAAAAGAATATTCTAAAAGATATTTGAATTTTTTCACCGGAAGAGACCAAAATTTGGATTTCTGGTAAAAAACAATAGTATTTCAATCAGAGCTTTTGTGAGGGTGGCACCTTCACATCGAAGTACTAATACAATCAGTGAGTATGCAAAAAAATTGGCTGAGTACTGGACTACAGCATCTGAATACTCACAAACAGACCTAATGCCGTGCTCTAGCTTACCCCTATTCGTTCTCAAACAAGAGCAGTTTTCGCTCCCTTGACTCTTCAAGTACAGAAATGGTCCATGATTTGTCTGCAAGCCCTAGAGCTTCAATGACGAAGCAGTCCGTGCAGACTTGTCAGCGACTTCAGATTTTGCAGGCTTATTACCCCTCTCTTGTGCCTTGTCAAGTCCGGCAAAAACCTGGGAAAACATTCAAAACAAGTTAATACAAACCCAGGTACGTTCATTACTGAAGACCAGCACAAGGTGGACACTGCATCCTAAGATAAAAAAGCAAATAAAAATATTTGAGCAATAGTCAATTGGAACCTTGAACAAAATAACATATCACCCCTTTGGTAACCAATGTACAGTCTAGCCCATACAATGACACTCCATAATATGACAATATTATTGGTTCATAATATTACACATGTGACGAGTCATTTCTGTGACTAATCCATGCCTGCCACCTTGAATTAGTTAGGGCTTCCCAAACATGTCATAATAGGGAGGGACAACTGTACAAGAGTTCAGAACTTGGCACATGGAAAGTGTTTAATCACATGTGAACACAGTGGCAAATCTTCTCTGAAGATACTGGAGTGTGATATTGGAGAGGAAGTTCAGAGTGTAGAATGAAATTTTACACACCTTGGCAGATTTTGAGAAAGATGATGTCGTCCGATTGTCCTTGATAGATCTCGATCTGACATTCAACTCCTGCAGCGGGTCCTTTACTGGAGCATTACTCATACGAATTTTCTTCAGATTCTCTTCTGCCGTCTTAGCTCCTGCAAGAGCAATCAGACACATGATTATGTCAGTTCCTTTACATACAAATAACTGACTAAACAATGCCAATGGAATCTTCCCTTTAAAAATGATGGAAGGCATGGGACGAATAGGACCTTTTCTCTTCCTTTTCTTCTGGGCTCTGCGTCTCTTCCTCTCCTCGGGGGTAAGTTCACTCTCGCCCTTGACAAGACCAGCACTCTTGTAAACCTCCTCTGGGGCCAGCATGGACGCATCCGTCATAGCAAGCGGGGCAACCTGATTGTTCAAAGAGAAAAAAAACACATCAAAAAGCAAGCTAAAAAAGATATGGCCAACTTGCAACATCAATGGCTTGTACAAGTTGTGAGCTCATAGAAAACGTTTGGAAGATGCTTTATCTGTTGCACACGTTGATTTTGCAATATATCATAGCATCACGCTAATATGGAAGATTTGACATTGTACGTTAATACAAATATTAATCAGCAATAGCCAAGATTGTACATCCAAATTAGTGGTACAACTAAAACTATCTCACAGTGCCCAGAAGTCATGAAATCCTGAACGCCTTAGTTTCCCATGTCCCCCTCCTAAGATTAAATGAGGGATTGAATTGCAGAAGGAACAAATGTAGGACGAGCATACCTCTTCCATGGCAAGCGCTGGAACATCAACCTTCACTTGCATTTCTTCCACAATCTGCATTGACAACCATGCGTTATCTAACTGTCACAGAAAGAAATGAACACCTGTAGAGATTCTGTCTTTTAACTTGTGGATGGCCGTGTCCGATTCGGGATCTCAAATTTGGACTTCGAATGGATAAATACCATATGTCGGTAATATAAGTTCGTATGCAATACATGCTCTTCTAACCATGAAAATTGCTCAGAGGATGGAGTCTTCACGGCACCACATAAGCTAAGACAGAAAAGTGTAGCACTAAGATCAGAATAGAATTTGCAGGCTTCAGAATGACCACTTACTGGTTTAGGAGCAAAGTGGTAGTGAGAGAGAGCATCAAGCCTATAACATAATTTCTTAAACAAGATTTTTGCCTGCACAAACATCCATGTGCTGAGGATAAGTATATGCAGAATAATACCAAAGCAAGAAGTCCAAAATTTCGAACTGTATGAGCATATATCCTTATGCAATAGAATCAGAAAACGAACGCCTGTGTCAAGTTTTGAAAAAAGAACACAGTACCTCAGCTTTCAAAGTCTCTGTGGCAGGCGTAGCAGCAACTGCAAGACCAGTACTTTCCATGTATTCTTGCTGCAAATATAACAGAAGGGAACAGATGAGAAGATAAGCCACAAACTCTCTTGAATGAACTAGTCAGCTACTTCCCTTGAATTAAAAAATATATGAATGCTTTAAGGAGCATAAGCTAGTTGCAAGGATAGATAGATACGATAACAAATATGTCAAGAAAAGATAATGCCTTATATCCAACAAGAATAAAGATAAGGAAAAATTTACCTCATAAATCTCTCCAAGACCTTTTTTACTTTTTTCTTCATCCTACACATCAGAAGACACAACAATTAGATGGACAAGAGAAAGTTTGCGTAATACAAATTTACCCACAACAGTAAGCACATACAAGTAATATCCACTTAAAATATTTGGGAATGAAAAATCTGATGAAGGAAAGCCTACAACCCTAGAGTCTTTGGAAGATCTACCTTATGAAGCAAAAGAGAAAAGTAACCGATATATTGCACTGATAGAATGTTCATGGACACATCTGCATCACTTCTCAAAAAGTAATCATCCCACACCTGATCTTAACAATCTATCTCTGGATGCTCACCCTTTCATAAGAGCACAAGTACATACCATTTCAATGCGTTCTTTGGGTGCACCAGTAATTGGTGCAGCTCTAGGAAGGGGATCGTCATATCTGCCCTGAAAACAATGATCTGGATGTGAGATGTACGATTAAGCGATGTAGATATGCATAGAAAAGCATTGGAAATGTATTTGTCAGGTTCTAAGCTCTGCTCATGAACAAGAGAAACAAAATCCGAGGAAACTACTGAACACATAACATTACAAAAGCGAGTACTTGGGAGCTGACAACTAATAAGGGTAAGACCTAGGTGTAATAAAATGCTCTCTCTTTATGAAAAATTATGAAAATATCATCAGAGGTTCCTGAAAATATCCACGGTTAGAAAGCTCCAAAATTTAACAATTTCTTTGAACAGAATTTCACTGACCTCAGTAATGCGACTCCGGATCATATCTTCAAGTGTTTGCAACTCCTCTTCCGTCATAACTGGAGCTGGGCGGGCACCATGCTCAAAATCCAGCTCCACCTCCAAAGCACTATTTTTTGATCTTTTAGATGCTGACACCTATTAAATAACCCACAGCCAGGGGTCAGGGATGATGAACCTCCAGGGACGTCCATATATCAACCTAACTATTCCGGACCAGATTTGTGTTGGAGAATTTCCAGACAAATACCTCGCCTTGCATTGTCCAGTCTTTTGTCTCCAAATTTGCCCTTTCCAGTTGCTCAATACGTCTCATCGTCTTCTCCTGTCGTCTCTCGTGTGCTGAAAGCTTCTTCTCCTGGAAAATAGCACCCATAGAAATCTTGCATCAGAAACTTTAGGCCATCGATCAACGTTAATGTAGCAACAATACGTATGATATCTACATTCAATTGATAAAGAGAACTGCAGGTAGCCAAAATG
The DNA here is from genome assembly GCA_022496805.1 of Pohlia nutans. Lineage (NCBI taxonomy): Eukaryota > Viridiplantae > Streptophyta > Bryopsida > Bryales > Mniaceae > Pohlia > Pohlia nutans. The sequence goes on from CM040096.1 coordinate 27,544,098, forward strand.
ATTAGAATGATGGGCACCTCCAATGGTTGTATTTGTTGGTCATTATCCATAGTTCCTAGTTCTTCTTCCTCATCATCGTCATCTTCATCTTCATCGTCATCACCTCCTTCAAGATCACCTTCTTCAGACTCGTCATCGCTCTCTTGTCTTTTTGAGGGTTTAGATTTTTGCTTCTTGCCATTTCCGATAAAATCCGAATATCTGAGTAACAGAGATTGGTTCATGTGAGCTGTGATGACCTCTCAAACAAAAATTTCAAAGATCATAATACTGGTGTGGATTAACAAAAACAAAAAAAACAAAAAAAACACGCTAGTTAGACAGGAAACATAGCTGCAAAACTTCAAATCAGAAGTGAAGGAGAAGCAGATCATACTTAGGTCCCCATCCTTCATCACCATTGTCCTTAGCTGCCAATCTACCAGAGAAGTCAAACGCTTCGTCCATCTGCAACAGGATGAAATCCAATGTCAGAAGAATAGAACTCAACAGACGCATAATTTAATAGACACCACCAGTGCATCAGTGAAGGAAAATGACGTACAATCTCGAAACGCTGATTTAATAGTTTTGGACAAAAAAGGTGCATTGGCCTGATCTAACTATTCACAATAGTAAAAACAAATCCTTGCGTTTGATTAACAAACCAACGATCATAAACAGCATCCAGATAAACTGCTTTGAGTGTTGCTAAAACATGAGATGCTGGCAGTAGTTGCCCTGGTCAAACCCTAACAAAAATAAAATGTTCAGGTTTTCAATATTCTGAGAACAGTCTACCTCCAAATCTTCCTCATCATCCTCTTCATCATCGTCTGCTTCAGCATCGTCTTCGTCATCGTCGGCAATGCCAGCATCCTCTGCATCAGCCCGGTCTAAGAACTTCTCCATATCTGACATCTTCAGAAACGTATCCTCGAATACTTTCTTGTCCTCTGCAAAAGAAACATCACGAGTACATCACAGGTCCACACCAAAGTAAGGTTAGGGTTTTAACCTCTAAGCGATCGCATATGGCCATCTGCATCACTGAACTTTGCAACTGTGGCATTTTCTCATTCAACTCAGTTTTCTGATTGCAATACATCACTTTGAAGCTCCTGTTCTATACTAAAAGATCAACAGTGTCGATCGTGTCAAACTGAAGACATTTCACACAAACAGATGATTTGCAGCAGGGGGTCCAATTTTCAGCAAGGGGTCCAATTTTCCTACACTACAGAAAATACACAGTGGACGCTTAGGGGTTAATATCTGTAGGAAAACTCAAGTGGAGACTGAACCTTCATCATAATCAGAATATTCTTCTTCTTCTGATTTTGAAGCCTCCTCCACTTCATCTCCGTCATCAGAGCCTTCGTCATCTTCGTCGGCTTCTTCATCATCATCGTCGGACGGTTCTTCGACGACGAGATTCTTCGGTGTCGTTGTGGTCTTCGTCGTCGGAGCTTTCTCGTCCGAGACAACCAATGCACTTGGCGTCGTCTTCTCTATCGTTCTTAGAGACTTTTTAACCATGGACAATATAGGAGTAGCCTGCAGGTCGATCTGCTGCCATATCTGCTCGGGATCGAAATTCTCCGTGAGCAGCTTATCGAGTTGAGACTCCTTGGTGATGGCCAACGCGGAGAAGAGAAACTCAGACGCGGCCCTGGCGCTTTGAATCAGCTCCGGTGTGGCAGCCAGCCATGCGATGTTGTCCGCAGTTGCCACGACCTCCAGGCTCTTCACCCCGGGTGCATTCACCGGCACCATCCCGCCCTTAGATGCCTCCTGGCTCTTCGCTTTCTTTCGCGCCATCTTCGCTTCAATTCAGTAGCCTTCGGCCATCTCCACTCCCGCAATAGCAACACCAAGACAAAATCTGCGCAGACAACACCGAGGCCTTAAACCCTTAACCCTGCAACACGAGACAGTGACAACAGCGAGACCTTAAACCCTAAACCCCAGCAACACCGAGACCTTAAACCCTAAAATCCAGCAACACTGCGAGATGCTGCGCTGCCCAACACCGAGACGTTAAACCCTAAAACCCAGCAACACCGGGACAGGCTGCGCTGACAACAGAGAAGCCTTAAACCCTAAAACCCACGCCGAACAACGACGCCACCACCACCGGTAAAAAGGCAATTTAACTGATTCTTATCACATTCACGATCTCCTCCCTCGCTCATAGCAATAGCGACATCCCTGACCCCGAACAGAGGTAGCCAATTTCAACACCAACCTTCCACAGAGGCGCTGCGGCGCCTCTCCGCCTCTAGTTCGGCCCTTGTTCCACAATGAGCTTGTTCTCCCTCCTGCTTCGAGGCTGCTTGTTTTGGTTCTTGGAGGTCCTTAGCGATGGCGCCTGTCACGAGCAGAAGAGAAAACAACAGGAACAACAACTGCACGGGCGAGAGAGTGAGCGAACTGCATTTGGTGTTCTTTCCTTTACCCTAACCAGCGTTGACAAACCCTGGTTAGGGGCTGCACTTACCAGGGTTAGCAGTGTTGGAACGTTTGAAGAGCTCCAGTGCTCGGAATTTTTTGAAAATCGAATTGGAACTATTTTTTAGCTGTAGATAAGATACAGGAATGAAAGTGAAAATATATATAGATAGATAGAAATTTTGGTTTTCTTTTGAGGTCGGCGTAAATAAAGTGTTTGTTCATAATGTTAGGGATTCAGTACCCAGGGTCAATGAATTTTGAGAGTGAAAAGCTAGTTATATCCCACTTTTGATATATAGGTGGTGTTCTTTCAACACAGTAGTGTTGTGAATTGCATCTTAAACATTCCAATTCCACCCACTTGTAAAAGTCCACAATTCAATAACAAGTGATCGGTTTTAAGTTCTTTGGAGATTACAAGTGGTCAGATTTAGGTTCATTGGGTAGGGGTTGTTGAAAGCATTTACAAGACCAAGACCAAAATAGAGGGGGTGGAGGTGGGTTTTTATAGGTCATTCCACCTTATACAACAAGAGTCTATTCAATTCAAAATTCACATCCCAAGTCATTGGCTAATGAGAGTGACTTAAAAGTGAATGCAATATCATAAATTTTTAGGAAGTCACCCATCTCGGAAGATATTAAAAAACATGTATATACTAAGTACGTTGTGCACATCTATAATTACCACTAATAATTGTTGAGCATAGTAAGACATCATGCTGTTATCCAAGGACATGATAGAATGTTGTATTCCGAAAGCAATAGCTAGAGGAATGTAAGATCTAATCATGTTCGAGGATAGGACATAAGTCGGTGTTAATTTGGGTTTATATTTTTCACATGCTTAAAGTATTTCATCAATCAACATTCTTACAATTGTGCAATATCAACCGACCATTCTCTAGTCGTTCGCTACGTACACGATGTAACTCATGCATGCATAGTTATAGAATTACCATGTACAATTTCGTTACATTCGCTTGTTGTGCACATTGATGTTGAAAGTTAGTTCCTACAATTAATTCTCTAAATCTAAAGAGGAACGAGGATCTTTAGGAATTGACCCCTAAAGGCCCTTGGTGTTGCTAAGCACTTTAAAACACCTAAAATGATAAACTTAGAAAGAGGTGAAATGAATTTTTTTGAAGATTATTTTGATGAACCAACCGTTATGACATACGCCTATGTAGTTTTGAGAATCATTTGAGGAGTAGATTGCAAGATTATAAGATTTTTTTTAATTTTTTTTTATCCCTATTTTTTTCCCCCCGCATATGATTGAAAACTTATGCTTGAATGCTAATATCTTTTATTTTTCTCAAAGAATTTATTTACCATTTTTGAAAATATAATTTGAAATGTTGTTAGCTATTATTATTTTAAGTAACATAAATTTTGAAAATGATCACATTTACGGATTGAACCTTGTATTAGATTGAGGTGTGAAAATGACAAATGCACTAAGAAAATTGATTTTGTTTATTTGTACACAAAATAAGATTTAAAAAAAATTGGAGCGGTGGATGTCCGTAACATAACACAATGAGCATCATGGGAAAATTTCAAAAGATTCCATGAATATTCCGAATGACTCCAAATTTCATATATGATAGGATGAGAAGATTTCAAAGATTCTAAAAACATTCCATTAAATATATTTAAATATTTTCTTTAATTATATTATAGTGTTAATGGCCCAATAATGGCAAATGTTTTACATACTATTTATTTATTTATTGACAAATCTCCCACCCTAGCATGAAAATGCTCCTATCATTGATTGTTTAGTTCTCATGTACACTAGAAACGATAGTAAATGAAGGCAATGCCTCTTGAATTTTATAACTAGTTCATAAATGATCATTTGGAAGTATGAGTTACACCATTGGAAAGATTAGATGAGAAATTATCCAAAAAAAAGGTGATTTTTAAGCAATAATCTTGTGATCCACACACCATAGTTTCCATTGTCCACTTTCGGGCCTTAGCAATTTCATCATGTATTCTTACATCATGCAATTCCATGCATTATTTTATCTTCTCCACTGCAATAATCTTATGCAATTTGTTTGTAATCAATTATCCGTCTAAAACATATACATTGAGTACATCGTTTTTGTGAAGCCAATATATATTTTATTGATCCAACCACCAAAGCAATATTCTGACAGTTATACCAATTAACACTGACTATGACATTGTTTCATTCATCACCATGAATATCATGCAACCAATTTTATTAAACTGCCCTCTTAAACTTCAATTCTTTGGCACAATTTTCTATTACTTACTAATTAAATTTTACCAAAGGCAATGGCCTCTGATTTACACAAACATGTATTCACACATCACTATAGCCATTCTATCACATTGATATATCAATTGGGCTATTATCATTCCATATGCCATTATTTCACACAAATGACAGTCAATTTAAACATGTTGTACCGTCATGCTCAAGGCATCCATAAAATAAATTGGCTATGGCTTCATCAATTCCAATGTACAGTCTATGACAATAACTATATTTACTCACAGAGACAACATCTCACAATTTTGCTTTACACAAGCAACACTTCAACAAACTATAGATATTTTCAACACACTGATTTTCATTCAATCATAATATAGTGATTGTTTCAACATTTAATCACAGTAACAAACATGAAGTTCATCACTTAACAAACTTCCAAACTATAGCTAGTATTTGCACTTGGCAATAAACAAAGTTTACTATTTGACAACCACACATTCATACATAACAAATTGTGAATACACTTCTATTACAAATAAATTATATTCACAATTTATAGCTAACATCAATTAAATGTTTGTAATCACGTATACAAATTTTCACTCAAATAATTCAGACTGATTTTCAAAATCTCAAACTGAACTATACTGAACAGTCAAAACAATACTCACACAATTATTCTAACTTCACTATCTATAAATTATAGCTAACACTCCCAACTGAGCGATATTCAAACTTCACAACTTCCATTTGCACATAACTATATCACTTTACTACAAAAAAATCACTTAGATAGATGCTAATCACTTACACAAAACTCCAATAGAACAAAGGAGTATACAAATATACTATTAATCGATGAAAAAGAAGAAATGTACATACAAAAGATGATCGCTAAAAAGAGTCAGACTACACTTGTCTACTGAAAAAACAAAAACAATGACTGTCCTACTTATATTTGAAACCTCCCCCTTGATACCATTTCAACTTCCAACTGATTATTGCCATTCCTAAAAATAACCAACTTAACCGTCAACAACCAACTTTTAGAATCTTTTCATCATTGGCATTCATACCACACGAGAATTCAAAAATAAAATGACAGTGTGAACCCTTTTCACATCTAAAGAACAATTTGCACTTAAAAATCAAGCTTTTTGGTTCACATGGTCTCTTGGGTTAAAGAGGCACAACCAATTATGTGCTAGAATCATTAAATGAGGGGAGTATATTTTACAATAGAATTGCCATTAGAAGGTGTCTAAGTGTGAATGTTTTCCTTAGTTTTTGCATGTGCTTCAACAACAAATTTTGCAATGCAAAGAGCTTTTGAGTAAGGAAATAGCTTGTCATATTGAAAAGGCAGTGGTAGAACTCTATGATTTAACATGTAAAGGTCGACAAAGCCCGTTCCAGTCAGTATTATACAACCGTATTCCATTGTATTTGACATAGTTCTCCACCTCCAATGAGTTTCATATCAAAGATGAAGTTAAAATTCATGTCGACATGGTCTTAATGAGCTATTGGTATCAATTTGGAACTTACTACTTATAACAAATGTCAAATATACACCAATGTATCTACTATTCCCAAGGATCTTTAAGGGTTAAATTTACCAAAGAAAGACATTTGTTTTGATGACAATCTTGCAATCTTGAGCATAGATTACGAGAGGCAAACAGAAACTATATAGGAGAGTCTCGTCTCATAAACTCACATTCTAACACCCCTACTCTTCGTCTTCTTTGTCCCCTACATTCATTCTTTCTTTCTTTCTTTCTTTCTTTCTTTCTTTCTTTCTTTCTTTCTTTCTTTCTTTCTTTCTTTCTTCTCCTAAATTATTATTATTATTATTATTATTATTTTCCTTCCCCTAGATTATTTATTTATTTTTGTTTGTTTGTTTCTCTCTTTCTTTCTGTCTTTCTTTCTTTCTCTCTTTCTTTCTCTTTCTCTTTCCATTTCTCCGTCTTCTCCGTCTTCATGGCTCCCGACGAAGACACGTTCCCGGCACTCACTTCAGATTGTCCACATTTTCAACGCTATCTTCTCATCAGTCATCACGGCCTGCACATCTTTTTTCTCTTCCAGTTTCAGTAGAATCTCACAATCTCGCATAAAGTTTTTGGTGAGTTAAGCGAGTGGCCATTGACATTGCGTGTATTTTATTTATTTTTTCCTTGAGAAACGAGAGCAACCTTCATTTTTTCTTTGAAAGGAAACACTCTGTGTCAAATTTGAAGAAGTTTCGCAATCTAATTCGCAGTGAGTCTCAAATTTTGCAGGTTGTGAGTGATTTGCAAGAATTTGATTTAAAGAGAGATTGTGATATTGGTGGAACCCTAAATAAGAGAGAATGGAGCTCTGTTCCTCCGTGGCTGTCAGTAGCGGCAACTTCAGAGCTGGATTATGCCCTCCCCGAGCTCTGCTTTCTCGGAGAATTGTTGAAAGCGAGAGGCGTGTGAATTTGAGGAGCAGCAATAAGAAGATTAGGGTTGGGGCGCTCTTTGGTCAGCCCATGGGCATACGTGTGGCGTCCGGTGCTCGGTGGACTGCCAGTACCTGGCTTGACAATTCGTAAGCACACACAGATACTTTCCACATTTATTTGTTGATGAATTGTTGATCGACGGTTGACTAATTCAATTGTGAAAGAATAGAATTGAGACGGGGCCAAATTTTGTACCAATGAAGAACGTTGCGTGTGTTGGTTAAAAAATAAATAAGAACTGAAAAAAAAAAAAAAGTGACATCAAATTAATGAAACTACTGAAGGCGTCCTTTTCCAACAACCTTATTCTGGCAAATTGCAAGAGACAGAAAGCAAAAGACATTTTGTCATTAACCCCTAAGCGTCCACGGTGACCAGAACGGTCACCATGTTTTTTAAACAGTTTTGAGTAGGTCTTATTCGGACTTCCTCTTGTTCGAATTTATTTGTTTTTTTGACCAACACATGCAATGATCTTCACTAGTTCTAGTGATATAATATTTGGTCCCATCTGAATTATATGTTTCATAATATGATCAATTGAATGTCATTTAAAAACTGTGAATCCTTCATCCTTTAAGGTTTAAGCCAAGCTAAATATATTTGAGAAGTAACAGCAAAAGCTCAGAAGAATTCACAGGATGTTCATTGTGAAAGAATCCTGTTGTGTATTGGTGCTTGCAATTAGGGTTAAATTTCTGTTTTTGTCTAGTGCACAGGTGGAGGCGGATGTTCCGTTGTCCGAGGCTTGGGCTTTGTGGTCCAACCAAGAAAATGTGGTGAACTGGATGCCATGGATTACTTCTGTCAAGGTGCTCTATCTTTTTGTGCTCTATCTAAACTTCATCTATTTTGTTTTTCTTTTCTTTTATGCAAGGTGGAGTGATGTTCAGGGTTGGCAACCACAAACAGGTTATGGAAGGTAAACCGAATTTGTCGAAATGGACGCTGCGATACTCAGCGTTTGGCCAGAATTTTGAGTTTTCCTGGATGGCTCGCCTCTTGAAGGTACTGACTTCCACTTCTACAGTTTGCATCGTTATTGTGCCAACACCTTAGATTTCATAACCTCAAATAAATTTTAAGCTCAGAAAAGTACCCTAATCTGCATATAATTCTCTTTATCCTTGTTGAACATGCTTTTAAAGATCCTTGCTTGTTGACAGCCAATCCAAAATCAGAAAATCCACTGGCGCTCGGTTGACGGACTTTCAAACAGGTGGGTTGCATTTTTCTGAGCATTGCTTTGCCGTTTCATACTCATTATTGCCAGTCCATTTTGCCATTGAAGAAAGCTCATTTTGTGAACACTCTACATTCTTTTCACAAGTTATACTGAACACTCTACATTCACTACTGCCGCAACCAGTTCATTTTAGGAGATTGACCACAAGGCTTTCATAGCATTCTAGAGCACCCACCATTTTTCACTGTGGTTGGCAGTAACTACGCTTGCCTATAATAGTTAGCTGAATACTCATCCTTCATTCTTGAACTCAAGATGTGAGGATTTTGTATAGGGTAACTCCCGATTCCGAGGGAGTTATCCCGTTGTAAACCACTGCTTGACGAATGAAAAGCTGCTTGGATGAAAGTGCGTTATGGAGGAATTCCCTCGTAACAGGCGTTATGTGCCGACCCCGTAACGCCCTCGTAACCCTCCCGAATTTGTATACATAATTCGCCAAAGAAAGTTTGGATACTCCGATTCTTCCTTGGGCTCAAGGTGTTGGCAACTCCTTTCAAGAATGTTATGTTCTTCTCGTTCCTGAAGCACTCCTCTTACTGTTGTAATCTGTTGTTCACAGGGGTGCAGTGCGTTTCTATCCAAGAGGGCCAACGTCATGTGGTATTGAAGTACGCCATCCTGTTCCCACGATCTCGCAGCAGCTGTTGTAAATGTGAAATATTTTTGTTCTTGGTCTTGTCAGGTGGCATGACAAGTTAGAATCACCTCAGTATCTATTGAACTGTTGAGAATCAAGCATTGTTTAATCAAGAGTTTTTCTGTCTGGGAAATTTCTGAGATAATTCACTGTTTGTCACAGGTTGTTATTTATTACTACCAATAACAAAATCTTTTACATCCAGTTTACTAAACACTCTTCGTACGTGATTGTTGTGTGCAGCTGACAATCTCTTATGAGGTTCCAGACGTTCTAGCACCCTTTGGATCGGTACGGTCTCTTAACTCCTAAAGGACCAAGAAGCCCAAATTGAGCCTTTTATATATATATATATATATATATATTGATAGCAGTTTTGAATAGGTCCGATGTAGACTTCCTTTTATTCAAATTTGTTTGTCTTTTGATCAACACATGCAATGTTCTTCACTGATTCCAGTGTTATAAATTCTGGTCCTATCTGAATTATATTTTTCACAATATGACCAATTGAATGTGTCATTTTAAAACTATGAATCCTTGGTCCTTTAGGGTTAACCTATCAGAAGAAGTGTTCCCCTGAGATGGTTGGTTATTTTTAGTACAGCCTAGGAAGTCTTCGTGATCACAGGGAGACCTTATGAATCATGAGAAAGACTCTTTTTATGATGAATCTAATTTTGCTGAAAACTGTATTCTAGCTTTGCAAAGTGAGATGTGTTTCAGGATTTCAGTTCCTTCGAAGCCTCTTGTGACAGTGGACTTGTATTCTCTGTTGGTGTTGTTGCAGGGCGTGAAGCCACTCGTGGAGAGCATTTTGAAGGGCGATTTAGACCGGTTTGCCGTGTATGCTAAAGACCAGAGTGCAAAGAAGACTATCCCACAAAAGTGACTTGCGTTCAGTAATTATCCCATCCATCCTGCCGGTTTAGAGCATTGACTTACTCGGCGATCCGAGATGTGTACCATATTGTAATATTACCTATGTGGACACAGCACATTACTTCGACCAATATCATGTAGTATGAAGCGACTCTGATCATCTACTTGAGGTGGTAACTTACAGATTTTTGACTTTGTACTCTTAAATTTTCCAGATTGTTGAGTTTGGTAAGTTCCTGAGGGCGCCTGCCACGGTGGTTCAGATCTGATGCAGATTCTAATCCTGCATGCTTTCTGTAAGCTTACAAGCGGTTTCCAATCTTGGTCAGCCAGGAACGCATACATACAGGAGCTTCTGCACCATCAAGTGAGATTTAATGACCGTCGTCCAGTGTTTCTCGTTTGGCCTTCATCTGGGGTTTTTCTCTTTGATATAAATTCTCAACTTTCCAAAGAGGGCTGTGGCTCTGTTAACCCCTAAAGGACCATAAGGCCGCCACGTGGCTTCTGGAACTAGAAAGTGAGGATATTCGAGTTGTTGGGCCGTGAATTGTAAGGTGTGCAACAAAGAGACCCTGGTTCTTTTTGAGAGCTGAATCCATGAGTACTTCTTGGAATTTCATGAAGTGTGCGATTTTTGGTGATTTTTTTGGGCGTCACTTGAGACCCTCATATCTTCCTCCTCACACCTCCAAATTATGTGAATTTTTTTGCACATGTTCAAAATGATGATTCTATGCATGGTAAAAATTTCGGAATTTTTGGAGCACTTTTGATCTATCCGATTTCAGCATATGTATAGTCAGGTACAATTTGCTTACGAATTTTTGACTCCTCCCTCATAAAAACAGAGTCCCATCCCTAAATTGTAATGTGCTCCATATGGCACCCATGGACCTACAAATTGAAAGGGACATTCCTAGTCTAGTCCTCTACTAGTAGGAATTTTTTCTTATCATATTTGCAATCTTCAAAATCAATGTGGCCGCTTGATATAGGATCTACCTACTTTCAATGCTTACGAAAAATTTTGTAAGCATGTTGTACTTGATTGTACATAATACCATGAACGAGTTCCATCATTCTTCTCAATGGTGGCATTTTCTCAAAAATTGTTCGATTTTGTTGATCCTTCTTTCATACAAAAGCTACGTGAGTCTTCTTTAATTTCAATAGTGCGAATCGTCAAAATTACCCCACACCAATGACGAATTGAGCTTGTTACAAGAACTAGTAAAAAAACACAAGAGCTAAGCTCAAAAACCCCCTCGGTCCTTTAAGGGTTAACCCCTAAATGCCTAGAGCCCTCTCCAAATTCGGCAGTTTTGCAAAGATGCATTATAAAATGCAACCCAGAGGGATATTTTGAACTTGATATATGAATAAAAGTTGTACATTATAAATTTTAGATTCTATCCATATGGTTAGATCTATGCTTGCTATTACCAATAATTTTGTATAAAATTTGAAACGTGAAATTCAAAATTATTTTGTAATTCAATTACGAATAAGATTTTGACAATCTACAGATGAATTTTTTTGTGATTGGTTGAAATGTAATACTTTTGAGTGTAAATATTTTTGGAGATTTTTTGGTTGCTTAATTTTATGAGTTGACTTTTATTAGACCACTTTTACACTGAAATCTTCAAAATTTTGGGTGAATCACTACAACATGAAATGAGGCATAAAAATTTCAGAAATCATCCCCTTTCTAATCAGATCGCATGTGCATGAAGCTAACTTCCCATAGAATCTACAGTAAAAATTCCACACTGCTAAAAGTGCATGACGGATGAGAAATTGTGGATGAAATCTGTACATCGTCCAAAAAATGGACGCTCAGGCAGTTAGGGGTTAATGACTAAGTTGAAATCATGGCTGAATTGAAGAAGATCATGGGTACAAAACATGAATTTGTTCCATGAATCTGTATGCACTCGTTAGTGGTTCATGTTTCACTACTTGTAGTTTGGGAAAAATAAAACCAAAGAAAACAAAGATGGTTGTGGCTTACACGAGGTACTCGACATGACAATTTTGTACAGAGGTGCATCGACATCGACATTGGGGTGAAAGCATGGTAAAGTGGACCAACATTGATCCCTATGAAGAATCAACAATGCAAGGTCGAAAAATACGTTAAAAATTTGATTTTTTGTAATTTTTTTTGCTAATAAAGTAAAAACATGATGTTTAAAAAAATCTCAGAAAGAAAATCAAAAATTCATCTTCAATAATTACTTATGTTTGTTTTAGTGACGTTGAAGTAGTCAAAATTGAAAAAGTAGTTTCAAACCAAATTGGAAAGTTGTTATAAATCAAGCTAAAAATACATTAAATATTTATTTTTTTCAAGATTTTTTCCTTTGGAACTCTCAAATGCACAATGGACTTAAAGAATATAAAATTTATATGCATATTAAATATGATTTAGTTCATCAAATTTGCTCCCGAAATTGAATATAGACATCTATTTTCAAGCTCTGCTTTTAATAAATTTTTTTTTAATGATTCTTACTTTGAAACTTTGGATTCAAGTACTTATAAGAACAACAAAGGGCACCATGAAATTAGAACCAATAGAAAAGAAAATTTGATACTCTTTTATAGCTTTGGCATAAATCTCATTTGATTTTAGAAATTTGATTGGTTGATATCACAAACAATGGAATTTGAAGAAAATATAATTTCACTTAATGAATGAAAAACAACCCTATATTTAATTAATTTTGTATGAGACATCATGAACTTGATCCGAGGGTATGGTATTAACATATTTTTATTACATTGTCTAAAGTAGGGTAGCTTGTAACTTGAGTGTTTTCAACCAAAATGAAAAAAAGAAGGTCATCCAGAATTTGCGTTAGATCCACCATTTTGTTGGACTTGATGAAAATTTGGGGACACTCAAAATTTTGTTGCCACGAAGAACAAAACTAATGTTCATGTCATTCTCTCTTCTTGATATCCCTTGAACTAATAAAAATGTCAAGTGTAAAGAGACATTTCATGGTCTTCTATTTTGAAGCTCTCGTGGACTCGGAGGTTGCCCTCTTTTATGTGTGTGAGGAATCACGTGAGTGCACAAGAGGGGGATTAATTTGAACACTACCGTACTATGTATACATACATAAAGCATATTTAGGGCTGAAAATAGGGCTGTATATTTACATTATACATATATACATGAACAAATATAAGAATATTCTACCTGTACAAGGAATATTATAAAGAGGATCATGAACGCATGTGATTCCAAGGTTTAATAAAAAAATGCACCCCCGAAGTTGTTGACTGGAACTGCTCTCCCCTGGCTAGCGTAAAAAGGGCCTAAGTCTGCAAACTTTGGACCTGGATTTCAAATTCATAGAGTACGTAGAGTTGGGAAGCAGGCAGGACTTGGAACCTCTTTTCCTGTTCTGCTATTGATCACATTGGATTTTATGATTCCAATTGCTTTATTTTGAGAGGAAGGCCTGTTGCATGAGTGTTGAGATACAGTCCATGTATCATGGCAGCCTGTCCGCCATGAAGGTCCAAAATTTGAAATAAACTGTAAAATTAGAAGAGACAAGCGAGAATACCAAGTGATACTAGATGAATTTCCAGAAAGAAAGAAGTTACATATATACACTAATCACTACCTACCAATATTACTACGTATCTACAAACTAATTGCTACCCACTTTAGGTGTAGACAGATTCATCTACCCACAGAGATACGATACGATTTCTTCTGTGGTGTCAGCTAACCACACTCCTGTTCCATCCTTCGTGCATCAACAGGATGAATCTTCTGTAGTCATCGAGTATCCAACATAAACCCCTTTGTTTTCTAGGTGGACGATTTGTGTATTTTTTACAGGAAAAATGTACTTCATTCAGACTGCAGATACAGATACAAAATGGTTGGTAATGTCCTAAGAGCATCTGCACCATTCTCCCTTCAATTCATCTCTTGACCACTATCGTCACATCTAAAATCTGGTATCACAAGCTATCGTCTCCACATCCTTGAGCTACTATGTGTCCCTTAATATAGTTTGTGAACCAATCACAATCACCCAACATGGGAAATCATTATCGTTCATCAATTTAGGATACCGAGCCCTTCCTTAAATTAACTATAGAGGCGCCCATTCACATATCAAAATATCGTGCTCATATTCCATGGCTTTGTCGCCCGCCCTGATTTTTCAACATTAAATACAAGCACTTTTCATTCAATTTTCAAAGTTGCGAATGCTCTAAGTGTCTTGATGTAGTTAACGTCCTAGCCTCGTAGGTACTTGAGAAACAATTAAACTAAATAATACCTGGGACATTAACCACAACATTGAGACACTTGCACCATGTCCCCACTAGAACAGGCAATTTAGATTTCTCTTGTGCTGTAGGCCTCACACTATCAAACAGTGTGCACCACCCCCAAAAGGGGCAAACTGTCATCAATCAAATGCCAAGCACATCATTCAGCATGTGGTCTCAACCTGTGGTTCAAAATGGAACTGAAATTCTGAAGGATAGAGTCTACAAAATGCAATGGTTATGCATAGAATTTTTGTGGTGAAACAAGCTAAAGGAGAAAGATAGAATCTTTACAAAAAAAATGAATGATATTTCAAGTTTCAAATGCCTCTAGTTCAGCTTTCCGAAAGTGATAGGGCACTCCAGAACGTACTTGCTTATGCCCAACTGTTGAGCATTCACCACCTCAGATCATTTGTTTCAAATGGGAAGTGAAGAATGTGGAACTAGCATACAAGAATTAGTCTACAAAAAAGGGAATGGAATGGAATGGATGAGATTCACGAGGACTGGGAGGGATCGAATTCAGTGCCGTCTTCGAAATACGAGTCAGCCTGCAGCCACTCGTCACTGGTCTCGCTCCACGCACGCGGCGCCACGCCCCACTTGCCGTAGATCCAGCGCTCCAAGCGCTTGAAGATCTTGGTCTCGTTCAGCAACGGGTTCCACATCCCACTGCCAATGCAGTAGTTCTTGTCATACGGCGGCTTGTGATGCGTGCCGTGCATTTTTCTTCCCAGAATGACGCCCGCATCCTGCAACGCCACCACGTACTTCGGCAGCTGCGACTTCTTCATGTGGCTTAGCGCGTGCAAGTGCTGGCTCATCACCACGCCGCCCAAAAAAACCCCCAGAAACGAGTCCAAGAACGGCTGGCTGGGGAGAGCCAGAAACGGCATCAGGAAAATCCCCGCGGGCCGCGCAAGGGCGTGAATGTTGTTCGCGAATTCCCGCTTCGTGATCGTCCATGGCCGCTGGTGATGCCCCTGGAACGCGTCAATCTGGGAGCCAAAAACGGGGGTATTCGCGTCGCCGTAATTGTCCACGCCCCAGTGATAGAATCCCGTGGTGAGGTCGGATAATATCCACGCTGCCACCATGCCCGCGCCCACTTGGAACGCATCTTCACTAGAACTGCACGCGGCGACCGCCTTCGCCACCATCGCCGTCACGGCCGTCGCGCCGAACGCTACCAATAGACGATGCTCCAGCGTCGACTTCAAGTCCGTGTCCTTCAGTCCCAGCGCAAGCGAATCCGCTGCATGCTTCGATTTTGCCTTGGTTTCCACTGGCGCATCTAGTCCCAGCGCAAGCGAATCCACTGCATGCTTCGATTTCGTCTTGGTTTCCACTGGCGTATCTAGAAGGACTGCGAAGACAACGAGCCTGCAGTTCCGGGTGCGAGCCCGTTTCCCATTCACAATGCCGCGCGTTGGAATTGAGGGGAGGTGGCGAGAGGAAGAAGTCGAAGGCTCTGAAGTCGAAGCTAAACCCAATCCTCTCACGGTTGCAGCCATCGCTAGTGTATCGAAATTCAGGGCTCAGACACGGCGTATCGAGAATCTGACAGTCACTGATCATGCGAAACGTACATTAATACACCAAAGATCCTAGTGATTAGAACTGTGACCCGTCCTCTGAATTGGAATGTGAAGAGGGAGAAGTGTCGGAGGATTAAGTTGGAGCTGGAAATGAATGCTGATGGGAATGGAAAGGAAGTTGATTCTGTCAATTGTGAGCCGCTCGTTTCATTCTTCGGTTCCACGCCGCACAATTAAGCTAGGGAAGTTGGATTCGAGTCAGGACGGATTGCTGATCAGTGTGCAGGCGGCCAGGGCGCTGACAGATGATGATCGATGTTGGTGACGGAAGTGGCTCGGAGAAAGGTGAGCGTGGATGAGCGGAGGCCGCAGAGCGACGTGCATGGGTGTGAGGATGCTCGCCACAGGAATTGGTGCGCCTTACTTTTGCATTTCATTTTGTCATCCGAGGCCTACCTGCCTGGCCGGGCCGCTTTAGTTGCATTCATTCAATTCCACCAGCAGTCCAGAGCATCCTGAGGCAATGCCACACAGCTTTTACCCTATGTTCATGTCAAAAAGAAATTGCCACGTGTCGTCTTCTAATTGGTTTAGAATGACGTGGACCCTTTCAATATCAGATGTGTAATTTCCTTTTTGACACCAGGATGTCTGAATCTGTCCCTCGCAAACATTAGAATGCCCAATGGTCAATTTCACCCGCAGTTCAGAGCATGCCACACAGCATGTACCTTACGTTCATGTAAAAAAGTACCACCTGTCATCATGTTATTGATTTGTTTTTTATTTTTGATTTTAAGCAAATGTAAAATTTATTGCGATTTTCAATAGTATTATAACATTGTTAAGCCCTAGACTTTGTATCCTTAGTAAAATTTTCAAGATTCTCTATGATGCTCTTCGATGCTCTTTGTTTTCACATTCTAAATTTGTCTTACTAGGTTGACTCCTACTGAATTCCCTCATATAATGGCAAGTGTTGTTTTTCACTCTAGTTCCAAGGAAAGTTATTGTATCAATAAAAAACAAAGGAAGCAGTGGGGGATCAGAACCCTATTGTTATAGAATGTAATGCTCCCTCTGTTTGGAAATAATTGTCATAATTTGACATTTTTTCCCCTAGTTTTTGTCCTATGTTTTATACTTCAAGCACGAGCCCTGCCCACTTTAACCCTTAAACGTCAAGAGGGCATGGGCGGGGCAGCCCGGAAGGCATCTAACTTTTTGGAGGCAAAAAAATAAAAAAAATAAAAAAAATAAAAAAAACTAACTGAAAAAAATGAAAAAAACGGCTCTATTGGCCAGCATTGTTGCGGCACTGTAGCACTGTGGCACTTTTCAAGAAACGACCTTTGCTGCCCCAACCTCAACTCCTGTTCATTTTGATAACTTTGATTGCTTGTCAATGATTCCACAAACTCTCAAATGAGGCGCAAATTTGCGATCTAGATCGCTTTTTCACTAGCTTTCCAACGCACCAACACTCGCTTGATTTGGTTGAGAAAATCTACTTTTTTCTCAATTCCTTTATAAAAAGCCCGTGGGGCTTTTTTGACGTTTAAGGGTTAAACATGGATGACAATGAGAGTGACACAAAAACTACATACTACTATTAAACATAAGCCATTTTTCAAGTATCCAGACGACTTTTTTGGTGGGAAAAAAAAGAAAAAGAAAAAGAAAGGAAAAACCCCTGCAAAAACCAGGACAATTATTTTTTTAATTTTATTTATGCAAATGAAAACTTTACTTCAAATTGTCAATACTGAGGGCCGGTTTACACTACGGTGGAGAAGTCCACCGGTCATGAAAAAAAGGGCGTTTCTCAATTGTGATTGGTCGAAAATGCAACTCTTGACCGGTGGGTGTTTACACTATGTGAAGAAAACAATGGTGGTGAACTTTTCTCATGGATGATAAAATGACATGGCCGCCCTACGTGGCGGCACTTTTTGGAGTTGGGCTTCTCCGGAGGAGGAGTTTCTTGTCCGGCCTCAAGAGGCCGGACAAGAAACTCCTCCTCCAAAGAAGCCCAACTCAATAGAAATATTTTATTGCCTTTAATTCTTCTCCGGCACATCCACCATTTGCCTTATATAACCATGTCTTGGCCAAGCATTCTTGACCGACCGGAGGCCTTCTCCACCGTAGTGTAAACCGGCCCTGAGTACCGGTACACATAGGACACAACATCTACAGCTGGCGAAGGATTATCAATTTTCAGTTACTATTTCCTTTTTTGGTGTTTAACAATACTATTTATGACAATCTTGTTATTGGTTTAGGGTCACATAGATCCATCAACATCTGATGTGGAAATTTTATCGTTGACACTAGGATGTCTGTGTACAGTAGAATGCCCAATCAACCATTTTATGGTCAATTCTACCAGCATGCTTAGGCAATGCTACACAGGATACCGTACCTTCATAGCAGCTTTATCCCTCCTCGGATGAATAATTATTTATTTTTAAAAATAGATTTTGTCGTTCCTGAATATTCTCTTAAATCCGTTTTCCCCCTTACATTTTTTTATTTTTTTGAAAAATAATTTTCCAAATTTTTTGTCATTTATTTTTAGAATTATTTAAAAGCGAAGCTGCTATGAAGGTATGGTATTGTTCCACTCTTTGATCTAACACAAGAGAAAGAACAAAGGTGGAGGGGCCTAATTCCATCTCTTTAAAAAATTTAAACATGAGAATTGATGACATAATAAATTCAAAACAATTAGGCTGCGTAGGAAGTTAGAAATGATTGACTTTCACAACAAAAAATTTAGGAAATTCAATATATGTATTTTTTTAAAAGGATGCAATCAACCAACTTGAGTTGATATTTGTAACAACATACATTTTCAACCAACCATGTCTAAACACGATCTAGAAACAAGAATTTGATTGATCGTCATGCATTTGGAATTAGAATTGGAAAAGGGCAGCCTGAAAGGAACAAAATTAGGGAATGAAACATTAGATAGATTTTGAGACCTCCTAAGGGTCGTGAGTTTAGCCAGCACTCTCATGCACAAAAATGAATAAAATTAAAAAAGTTTGGGAAAAAAAAAAAAACTAAACTAAACTAAACTAAACCATAATTAAGTTACAATTATTTAAATTATTCTTAAAAAATTAAAATAAATCCATATCTGACATGGCCAAATTTGTTTTTTTTTAATTGATTATTTTTTAATTTTTTAATATTTTTTTGCATAGCTTCTTTGGCCAAATTCGCTGCCCTTTGGAGGCCTCAAAACGTTTGTAATGTAAGGTCCCTCTACCTTACATGTCCCATAATACTACCGCAGTTTACTAGTAGGTTCAACACCTTGTTGCCGAATAATTAATTAAAGTTCAAAAAGTAGGTTTGGCACCTAAAAGTAGAATATTAAGAATTTCGGCATTTTTCTCTTTATACATGTTTTTTAATTTGGCATGATGCCAAGTCCAACTTTATTTCATTGGTTGACAAGGAAGATGTGAGTTGAGAGTTTAGAATGTTGTGTCCTTTATACAAGTGGAGTGGAGTTGTATCAACAATGCATGTTGGATATGTTACATTTGAAACATTGAGGTGAAGCACCTAGTCAATCTTTGTCTTTATGACACGCATAGTTTTTGCATTAAGTCTCAAATGCCATAAAATTTGTTGGAGGTGAAAGATTACTTGATATTCAAACTTTTCTCAATCAAACAAAATTCCAAAAAGTTGATCTTCTACGCACAAATGAGCTCTGAAAAACTCTTAGGAATGCATTTGATTTTTTGACCTTTACACGACTGCAATTTTTTTGTCCGTATCTTTGTATAACAACTTATCATCAGGAATTTCCGACCCCACTGATTCTGCACTGATTCAGTGCGTTTATCGTTAAACACTGATTCCGCACGTCATACGTGCATTTAGAAGTGTCGTTACGGTACGGAAGTGACATGCATTACTAGAGTGTCGATGCAATGTCTTTTAAATGATTATCAAAAAAGTGTTGTTTCCGCACGAAAGTCGTGCTTGACGGAATCCGTGCGTTAATCGTGTATTTACATCACATGGCTGATAAGACACGGATAACGTGCGGTTTTAGTTAATGCGAATTCAGTATCGTATATGTATCATATTAATGTCATTTATTATATTTGTGCGATTTCAGTATCTATTATAATGCAAATTATTTTCGTACGACATCCGTGTACAATATTTTAATATATAGTTTGGAATTTTTTGGAATTTTTTGGAATCTTTCAAAATGTTTTATATTATTTTGGAATATTTTGGAATATTCCAAGAATCTTCTTTAAATTATACTTCCGGTTTAATTTCCCAAAACATTTTTAGATCTACATTTATAGAGTTTAGAAGCAATACACATTAAAATTTCAAAGAAATAACATTTCATATTTTTAGAATTCAAATTTGGTATTATTGGTTATCATTGTACTTTTCATCATAGGAGCAAAAAAAAATAGCTCACAACCACCACGATTTTGGCAAAAAATAAATAAATTCAAAATATTATGAAAAAAATCCTAGATATAGAAAACGTCCTGCATAATCTAGTGCAAAATTTTTTTTTGGAAAAAAAGTTTTTTTCACATAGTTAAAAACATTCAAAGTCCGCTGAAAAAATAAACAGCTCACAGCCCTGAATCCCTGATCTGCCATCACGATTTTGGCAAAAAATTCAAAAATTCAAAAAATTATGAAAAAAATCCTAGATATAGAAAACATCCTGCATAATCTAGTGCAAAAAAAAAATTTGGAAAAAAAGTCTTTTTCACATAGTTAAAAACATTCAAAGTCCGCTGAAAAAAAATAAACAGCTCACAGCCCTGAATCCCTGATCTGCCGTCACGATTTTGGCAAAAATTTAAAAAATTCAAAAAATTATGAAAAAAATCCTAGATATAGAAAACGTCCTACATAATCTAGTGCAAAAGAAAAATTTGGAAAAAAAGTTTTTTTCACATAGTTAAAAACATTCAAAGTCCGCTGAAAAAAAATAAACAGCTCACAGCCTGTTCTGCCGTCACGATTTTGGCAAAAATTTAAAAAATTCAAAAAATTATGAAAAAAATCCTAGATATAGAAAACGTCCTACATAGTCTAGTGCAAAAGAAAAATTTGGAAAAAAAGTTTTTTTCACATAGTTAAAAACATTCAAAGTCCGCTGAAAATAAAAGTTTGATAATTACCAGTGGAGTTCTATTCTATGTATGAAGAGTTTGAAGTGGTTTGGTGGTTAGGAACTTGAGTAGCAACCGGGAGGTTGAGAGTTCAAATCCCACCGGTGGCGATAGAGCTTGGGAAGCTATGGTGGGCCCCACCGCATGTGCGGGCAATTTCCGTGTAGTTGAAGTGGGTAGCGAGGAAAGTATTTATTTTTTATTTTATTTTATTTTATATTTTTTAATAATACTATTTTGATCAAATTTAGATATAAAAAGAAAAGAAAATCTAGATATGGAAAAGATGATGTCGCACGAAAAACGCACTGAATCAGTGTAGTTTTAAAGACGATTAAAACACGACATTTGACGACTATAAAGAGTGCTGAATTCATACGTTTTCAATGGATGTATCAATCGTGTCGAATCAGTACTATATCCGCTTGTACGAACATCGTGTCATATCAGTGTAGTTGCGATGAATGACGCAACAATGCGGAATCAATGCGAAAATCGTACGAACCCTTGAAATATCGGAAATCGCACTGAATCAGTGCAGAATCAGTGCGGTTCGAAATTCCTGATGATTTTGAGACAAAACTTGTTGGAGGTGGATGAAGGCTTGATTTCTCAACTTTGTTAGTAAGACGCAATTCTATAAAACTTCATCTTCTATGTTCAATTGGACTCCAAAAATTTGTATAAGACACAATTGAAAAGCCTCACCTAGTCTTGCTACTTCTTAACCCATATAGTTTGAGGATTAACATAAATGAACTTGATTACAACATCAGGAATTTCGGACCCCACTGATTCTGCACTGATTCAGTGCGATTTCCGATATTTCAAGGGTTCGTACGATTTTCGCACTGATTCCGCATCGTTGCGTCATTCATCGCAACTACACTGATATGACACGATGTTCGTACAAGCGGATATAGTACTGATTCGACACGATTGATACATCCATTGAAAACGTATGAATTCAGCACTCTTTATAGTCGTCAAATGTCGTGTTTTAATCGTCTTTAAAACTACACTGATTCAGTGCATTTTTCGTGCGACATCATCTTTTCCATATCTAGATTTTCTTTTCTTTTTATATCTAAATTTGATCAAAATAGTATTATTAAAAAATATAAAATAAAATAAAATAAAAAATAAATACTTTCCTCGCTACCCACTTCAACTACACGGAAATTGCCCGCACATGCGGTAGGGCCCACCATAGCTTCCCAAGCTCTATCGCCACCGGTGGGATTTGAACTCTCAACCTCCCGGTTGCTACTCAAGTTCCTAACCACCAAACCACTTCAAACTCTTCATGCATAGAATAGAACTCCACTGGTAATTATCAAACTTTTATTTTCAGCGGACTTTGAATGTTTTTGACTATGTGAAAAAAACTTTTTTTCCAAATTTTTCTTTTGCACTAGATTATGTAGGACGTTTTCTATATCTAGGATTTTTTTCATAATTTTTTGAATTTTTTAAATTTTTGCCAAAATCGTGACGGCAGAACAGGCTGTGAGCTGTTTATTTTTTTTCAGCGGACTTTGAATGTTTTTAACTATGTGAAAAAAACTTTTTTTCCAAATTTTTCTTTTGCACTAGATTATGTAGGACGTTTTCTATATCTAGGATTTTTTTCATAATTTTTTGAATTTTTTAAATTTTTGCCAAAATCGTGACGGCAGATCAGGGATTCAGGGCTGTGAGCTGTTTATTTTTTTTCAGCGGACTTTGAATGTTTTTAACTATGTGAAAAAGACTTTTTTTCCAAATTTTTTTTTTGCACTAGATTATGCAGGATGTTTTCTATATCTAGGATTTTTTTCATAATTTTTTGAATTTTTGAATTTTTTGCCAAAATCGTGATGGCAGATCAGGGATTCAGGGCTGTGAGCTGTTTATTTTTTCAGCGGACTTTGAATGTTTTTAACTATGTGAAAAAAACTTTTTTTCCAAAAAAAAATTTTGCACTAGATTATGCAGGACGTTTTCTATATCTAGGATTTTTTTCATAATATTTTGAATTTATTTATTTTTTGCCAAAATCGTGGTGGTTGTGAGCTATTTTTTTTTGCTCCTATGATGAAAAGTACAATGATAACCAATAATACCAAATTTGAATTCTAAAAATATGAAATGTTATTTCTTTGAAATTTTAATGTGTATTGCTTCTAAACTCTATAAATGTAGATCTAAAAATGTTTTGGGAAATTAAACCGGAAGTATAATTTAAAGAAGATTCTTGGAATATTCCAAAATATTCCAAAATAATATAAAATATTCCAAAATAATATAAAACATTTTGAAAGATTCCAAAAGATTCCAAAAAATTCCAAACTATATATTAAAATATTGTACACGGATGTCGTACGAAAATAATTTGCATTATAATAGATACTGAAATCGCACGAATATAATAAATGACATTAATATGATACGTATACGATACTGAATTCGCATTAACTAAAACCGCACGTTATCCGTGTCTTATCAGCCATGTGATGTAAATACACGATTAACGCACGGATTCCGTCAAGCACGACTTTCGTGCGGAAACAACACTTTTTTGATAATCATTGAAAAGACACTGCATCGACACTCTAGTAATGCATGTCACTTCCGTACCGTAACGACACTTCTAAATGCACGTATGACGTGCGGAATCAGTGTTTAACGATAAACGCACTGAATCAGTGCAGAATCAGTGGGGTCGGAAATTCCTGATGAAGAGCAACATCTTCTCCCCACTTGAATTCATATATGCCTTCCAACTAAGTAAAAACCTAGCATCTAATTTTAGAATTATTCTCCATTGAACCTGCTAGTAAACTAAGGTAGTGTCGTTGTAAACGTCCTCGGTACCAACTAGTTTAATTTTATTTTGCAACTATCTAGGACATTAACTACATCTGCATTGTATTCTACTGTAGGTCATCGTCCCTCCATGTTTTCTCTTGCGTAAGGTAGAATGCCCAAGCAACCCTTTTACCATAGTTGCCATGTCATTATGAGTTGTCCAAAATTTGAAATAGTCATATAAATTCCATTTCAATGTAAAATATCAAGTTTACTTTCAACCCAATTTGAACCATGTCAATCAAAGAAAAATTCTACTATGAGAATTGTTCAAAGTGGGAAACCTCAAAATTGTTTTAGTATTAATTTTTTACTATTTATGGAAAATAATTGTATTTTTATACATTAAAAAATGATGTAACATGATGTGATTTTAGTCAATCATATCAAATTTCAAATACTAAAATTATAATTATAATTTTAGAGGATTTTTGAAATTAAGTGTAGGTAAATTCATTAACTAAAATTATAAACCATTTTGGAAACCTAACCATATTGTCAATTTCTAAGCATCAAGCCTTTCAATATCTTTTTGGATCACAACTTTATCAAAGTTAAGAAATGAATTTATATCGCAGATCTTCATTGTGGTCTAAACCCCTGGGACTATTATAAGTTAAATCTCTTGTTTCCATTGATGTGTTCGGAAAAAAATCAATGTAAAAATATTGTTGTGCTTGGAAAAAGAAACAAAAAAACCAACCCTAGTTGTGATATATAGGTGGTGTTTCAACCCAATTAACAAATGATTCACAAGTAGGTTGTAAATTCCTTGAATGGGGGTTGTCGATGGAACTTATTTAATGTTCATAGATGAACAACATGAGGGAAGGGTTGGGTGGTTAAGTTAGAGTTTTATTCACATTTCAAATTTTGGAAACACTATATGTGTTTAGTATATGGTCAATGGACTTTCAAATCACAATAGAGTTTGAATTCTTATTTTCAAAGTTTATACAAAATATTGCTGATAGTAATTGTAAATTTAACATTCATAACGTACATTTTTTATTCATACATCAAGTTCCAACTTCCAAGCATCCCTCTTTGTTGTATTTTACAATGAATTTTACAGCACTGCCAAATTTGGAGATGTTTTACCAAATTGGACGGTTCAGATTTGATAAAATCGTTGTGCCGTCCGCTCCGCCGTCTGATCGGACGTCCAGTGGACCGTTCGATCGGGCACCCGCTGGGCCATCCGGTCCGCCACCCGGTCCGATCATTCGCCGTCCGCCGTCCACTGTGGTAAAACCTTTGGCCGGCCGTCCGTTGGGGTAAAAAATCCCATTTTTTCGAAGCCATCGGACGCTGGGATGCGCACGTCCGTGTCCCAACGTCCGAACAACCCTGGCAGAGATCCAAGACAAACCACTGATATTCTGCTAAAAGATGGACGAAGCTGAAATATTCATGCTGAGAAATTAGAATGTCTATGCATCACTCTCATGAATCGAGCATAGAACCCTGAGATAGAAGTGGAAAGCTCTTAGTATTTTAATGTACAGACAGAAAGAGATATTTGGCCTATTGGTTGTTTTCGAGTTCTAAAAGAAATACATTTAGTATTGTCATGGATTTTTGTGCAAACTCAGTTTCTAGCCCTAATCGAATCTCAAAACGCTGGCCAATTTCTAGTTGTCAACGATGTGGGATCATTCAAGGTAAAGTGGCATTTATCTTGTGACATAAAGACTATTAAATGCTTCTATGGTCTCAAAGAAATGCCAACATGTCCTGCATCTACTATAATCAACAAAAGTGCAAAACAATGATAACAAATGAGGTCCAAGCTCTAGCAGCAGCCAAGAGACGTCCAATTGGTTGGTTTGGTAGACTACTAGCATCATACATTCCTAGTAAACTAGTATCCGATGCAACTAGCTTGACCAGGTGGAAACCCATCTTTCCCATACTTTTGGAAAATCTGCACATTTGTACATTGCATGTGTTGAATCGCATTTGTGAGAAAATTTTACACCTACATTTCCAATATATATAGACTATTTGAGATGAAAAAGTGAAGGTAGACACAATAGCAAACATAGAGAAAGTGCTATCAAGCAGATGCATGCATGCATTACAAAAAAATTCAGGCCTCCAAAAGGCTATGAACTCAACCAAACTGCCATGCAAAAATAATAATGAAGGAAGAAGCCAAAGGAGGCAAGAGGTGTCTATCAACTCTAGTACCGCACTGCACTCTGCTCAGTGGCGTGCACGATGCGAGTGGAAGGAAGTCATTGGATACCCGCTGAAGTAAATTAAGCAATAGATGAACAAACTAAAGCAACCAATGCACAGAGAAGAACAGAAACTGGAAACAATGATAGAGAAGAACCTGATACCTCAAGTGCGCTCCGAAATGAGTGACAATACCCTCGGTGGAAGCACATTTGTCATGACCCTATTCCTTTCAAAGCAAGGATTATTCTGCTCACATACCACTTGAGCAAGTTAGATGAAGGAAAATTGAACATATGAGAAAATTTCTAAACTTCAGGTTTTTGCTATTCACTATTGTGTAGAGTTACCTTTTCTTTGATGTTTCCATTTTCAATAATGCACATCACGTATTCATGTACAAGATAATCATGTTGGTCATTGTATCCCATAGTCAATGTTATTTCTTGTTGCGAACTAGCAAAGCTCCAGCTTGAGCCAACTTTCAATTTAAGAGGCTCTTCACAATTAGGTAGAACACATGTAATTTTGACCATCACATTACTTTGAACCTGTTCCAAATTTTCCCACGTAGATCCAACCAAGCGTTCACGGTTGTAAACAAAGTTTATATACAATGTAGATCGGCCAATATGATACCTGAAAATCACCGAACTTCGGTCCACATTGCACCAAATGATTTAATGACGTTCAAACCAACAGTAACTTTAACGTCCCATCCCTCATCCATTATAGAGTTTGAGGAACTCTTCTGACAAATTTTTGCACAGAAACATCGTAGGAATTCAATGCACTACAGCTAGAGAGAAACGATCGACCGTTACATGACATGGCATAAACCATTGGATATGAGTAGATCTGGATGAAGTGTTCCATCTCATAGAATTTAGATATCAAAATGAATTTAAATAATCTCAAATAAATTTAGCTTACTCCTGAAAGATTTGCTTATCACTATGTCTAGTAC
Source organism: Pohlia nutans (assembly GCA_022496805.1). Lineage (NCBI taxonomy): Eukaryota > Viridiplantae > Streptophyta > Bryopsida > Bryales > Mniaceae > Pohlia > Pohlia nutans. Next base: position 27,571,083 of record CM040096.1, read on the forward strand.
CGGCCATTCTAGTTCTTCAAAAGTTGGCAATGGAATTGACTCCAATCGACCAAACAGATGTGGTGAATTGCGTGGAATGTACACTGCAGAATAGAAGTACACTCCCATCTTTAGCAATTGTTTATGAGTATATTGTCCTCGTTGAGGCTCGCCCACATTCGCATGCAGAACATACAACACGTCCATTATGGACTTTGGCTGCACCCAATCAAAAAAACTAGACCGGTACATATTTGTAGCCAATGGAAACAACATTGTCAACTTGGTTATTGTTTGCATCAATGCTACAGAATTACACAATTGGTGTACAAAATTTCACACAAAAATTAGGGTTTGGAATTTTGGGTAGTACAATTGTTACCTCTACAACGATCAGCAAGCACTATAAGAAACTTGGTAAAAAAATACCGTAGCTGAATTCAACTACGGTTCGTTTGACCTCATTCTGCTGCAATTGCTAAATGACTACATTATTGTTTTTTTGAAATTAACGGCCTCAATTTTTAGAATTTTAGGGCGTGTAATATGCCGTTGGAAAGGTATTTCTAAAAGCTTTCCAAAGATATATTACACCCCCCAAAATTCTAAAAATTGAGGCCGTAAATCCAAAAAAACAGTGCTGCAATCATATAGCGATTGCAGCAGAATGAGGTCAAACGAACTGTAGCTGAATTCAGCTACGGTATTTTTTTACCAAGTTTTCTTATAGTGTTGGTCTAGATTCACACTTCAATAAGTCCTTCACCACACATCTTCAATTGGGCTTGAGTTGGGTGAATTTGCTAGCCATATCATATAGTGTGCATTCCTGGTAATAGGAGCCAATAGTGCCCAAATTCAAAGACTCTTGATAAGTGCTTAGGATATGATATCTTCAATATATGTAGATATTAGAGAAAAATTAAAGACATCTTAGTCCTTATTAAAGATTGGTTACAACCATATTTTAGTCCTTTTGGAGTATGAATAATTACTCTAACATTGTCAAAATTTGGTATATGTTAGAACGACATATAATATATGTAGGAAATAATTTGTATTTCATTATCAATTCAAATGATAAAGTTATTGCTTGATATTTCATAAAAATGAGCACTGGTTACACTTATGTTGGCTCCTATTACCATGAATGCACCCTATAATATGAAACACCCTATAAACCTGAAAACATGTTATACCCTATAAACATGAATTAGTCATAGAAACGACTTGTCACATGTGTATTGCCCAAGTACCTCTTCTTTACTAACGTCTATCCAGTAAAAATGTTGTGCTCGGGGAAACTTTTTAAAATAAAATTGAAAAATGCGAAAGAGAGAACATTGTGCTTGGAAACAGTGAATTTTCAATGCAAGGAAAAGTACACCCGTGATTCATGAGGGGTAGTGCTGGTCATACTCAGAACCATCATACGTGCATGGACAGTAGACATTTGAAGTAAGTCCTTGAGATCCGTTACCCGACAGACAATGAACTGAGCCACGCGGTAGCTTACATTTGAAGCAGAATGAGTGCAAGGGGTAAGATAAGTGTTAGCCCTACATCCATATGGTAGCTTACATTTGAAGCAGACCAGGCATGGCCCTAGCGACAATGAACAGTAGTGTAGACCAAATTTGAGTGTGCATTGGCTACCACTTTCTTTTCTCCATAACTTCATATCAGCCATAAATCATCAGATGGCAGGACGATCATGTTCCAAAAGTCGTTTATGGAACACACAAACAGCTTTTCTTTTATTGGCAAAACAGCCTAGAAAGGGACCACTTATATCCCTTTATATTGGAGGGAATGTCCCACAACGGTTTTTAGCCAAACCCCGGGTACAGAAATCTTCCCAAATCAACGCGGTGCTTTATATATCCAAGCTCACTACGATTTGCGCCAAGGCCTATGGGACAATCACATGGCCACCTTCTCTTGAATGCTTGCTTGCCTCCTCTGGATAATCACGTTTTTGTATTCTCGTTCCTCTTTAGTTTCTTGCTGTAGGTTTTAGTTTGCAGAGCTTGCGATGGCGAACGCAGCGTCGGGCATGGCAGTGAGCGACGAGTGCAAGCTCAAGTTCGGGGAGCTCCAGCGTAAGAAGGTGTTCCGCTTCATCGTGTTCAAGATTGACGCAGGCCAGATCGTGGTGGAGAAATATGGCGGCCCCGAGGCCACGTACGACGATTTCACCGCGGCGCTTCCGGAGGCCGATTGCAGGTACGGCGTGTACGATTTCGAGTTCACCGCCGAAGACGGCGACATCAGCTGCCAGAAGAGCAAGATCTTCTTCATCGCGTGGTCGCCGGATACCTCCCGCGTCAGGGCCAAGATGATCTACGCGAGCTCCAAGGAAACGTTCAAGCGCGAGCTTAATGGCATCCACTACGAGCTTCAAGCCACCGATGCCACGGAGATGGATCTGGAAGTCATCAGGGAACGCGCAAAGTAGATCGATCTGTGATGTCCGTTTTTTTTTAATATTTTTCTCAAAGTGTGAAGGGCCTTTGATCAAGCTCTTAACCCTGGCCTCTCTTTTCTTGTGAGCCTTTTGTCCACATAGGGGACCGTTATTATTCATTTTGTATACTCTACTTTGTGAGAAGGATTATTCATCGATCTCAGTATTTGAAACTCCGAAACGCAGTACTTGGTTGTGGAAGCCACCTGTAATTTCACTTCATTAATATGATGTCTGATGGTATGTCTCGAACAAGGGGAATGTTCATATTCACCAACTGAAGTCCTTGGTTGCATGGTATGATGCAAAGTATTTATTGATTTCCCTGAATGTAAAACAACGGTGGAGGTGGACAGAGTTGCAGGATGGAGCAGGGCGAGAGAGATTGCTGTTTGTTGTCGGCCTCTCAGGTTAGATCCAGTTTTCATCATGCTTTTAAATAGTACGAAGAATTTGTTTGGTTTTTGAATATGAGATGAATTGATCCATTATAAGAAGAAGAAAAATCTAAGAAAATTTTCATGTGATTTTAGCCCAATTTTCATACAAAGAGTATCATACCAGGCTATCAAAGTCCGCCCAATTATTAATTTCTTTGGAAAATTCTTTTTCAAAAAATGTCAAATTATGTGAATATTTTTCAAGATACTCTTTTTCATTACACAAAATAGAATAATTTCTTAAAAAGTTGGGCTCCTCTTCTTATAATTCTTTTTTTGTCGGTCTTGACGACCAACTACGGTAGTAAGAATATTGGACGGAGATCACATCAATAAGTTGATCATTTTGGAATCGTAACATTATGGTTAACCCCTAAATGCCTAGAGCCCTCTCCAAATTCGGCAGTTTTGCAAAGATGTATTATTAAATGCAACCTAGAGGGATATTTTGAACTTGATATATGAATAAAAGTTGTACATTATGAATTTTAGATTCTATCCATACCGTTAGATCTATGATTGCTATTACCAATAATTATGTATAAAATTTGAAACGTGAGATTCAAAATTATTTTGTAATTCAATTACGAATAAGATATTGACAATCTACGGATGAAATTTTTTGTGATTGGTTGAAATGTGATACTCTAAGTGTAGTGATTTTTGGAGATTTTTTGGTTGCTTAATTTTATGAGTTGACTTTTTTTAGAGCACTTATACACTGAAATCTTCATTATTTTGGGTGAATCACTACAACATGAAATGAGGCATAAGAATTTCACAAATCATCCCCTTTCTAATCAGATCACATATGCATGAAGCTAGCTTCCCATAGAATCTACAGTAAAAATTCCACACTGCTAAAAGTGCATGGCGGATGAGAAATTTTGGATGAAATGTGTACATCGTCCAAAAAATGGACGCTTAGGCAGTTAGGGGTTAACCACTAGCATGAGTATAGTTGCATTTTGATTGGCTACAGAAGAAGCATTGTGGGACATTCCCTCCAATATAAAGGGATATAAGTGGTCCCTTTCTAGGCCATTTTGCCAATAATAGAAAAGCTGTTTGTGTGTTCCATAAACGACTTCTGGAACATGATCGTCCTGCCATCTGATGATTTATGGCTGATATGGAGTTATGGAGAAAAGAAAGTGGTAGCCTGGTAGCCAATGCACACTCACTCTAGTACTTCAAATTTGGTCTACACTACTGTTCATTGTCGCGAGGGCAATGCCTGTTCTGCTTCAAATGTAAGCTACCGCGTGGCTCAGTTCATTGTCTGTCGGGTAACAGATCTCAAGGACTTACTTCAAATGTCTTCTGTCCGTGCCCGTATGATGGTTCTGTGTATGACCAGCACGTACCCTCATGAACCACGGGTGTACTTTTCCTTGCATTGAAAATTCACTGTTTCCAAGCACAACGTTTTCTCCTTCGCATTTTTTAATTTAATTTTTAAACGTTTCCCCGAGCACAACAGTTTTACTGGATAGACATTAGTAAAAAAGAGGTACTTGGGCAATACACATGTGACAAGTCATTTCTATGACTAATTCATGCTTGCCACCTTGAAATTAGGGCTTAACAAAAGTGTCATATTAGAGAGGTGTTAACGGTAAATTAGTAATTACCGGTAGCCTACCGATCTGGATTTTTTACTACTCCGGTAAAATTCCAAGTTACCACAGGAAGTAGATCTAATAAAACATTTTTTTACCGATCTGACCTAACGGTTAGATCTGGTTGTACTTATGTATATAAGCAATGAAGCCAAACTCATTGGCACGGCTCATTTTCCAAGATACATGATTGTTTTGTTTCAATCCCTTTCCTTTTTATATCTTTCCTACCGAGTAAGTTCCTTCCGGATACTTTTGCTTGATGATTCCAGTCCTGACTATATTGTTTTGAGGAATTACCGACCCAGTCCCGGTAATATTTTTCGCTTAGTGTTTTCAGATCCTTTAGTTTCTGTACTTCCTACTAGTTTTTTATTCCTCCCGATAGTGATTACTGAGCAGACGGTTATAAAGAGTAGCTACCAAGAGGGACAATTGTAGTATCAATATGGATATTGGGCACCATGCTTTAGCACTATTTCTTAGTGCTCAAAGACCACTGAGAGACTACTCAACAATTTACACTCTTTGAGAGTCCACATCCTATTTGGCACCCTGCTCACTTTAGGATAGTTCAGAACAGGGTTCAGAACACACTTTTTTCATACAACACTAAGTAAGGTAAGAAAGATTTAATTTTGGAAACAATGAGCTATCCTAACAACATATATTGTCTTGTCTACACAAGTATACTACTATAATAATAAGTAAATAAATTTAAAACTTGATAAGAAAAAATCACAATAAATAAAAAGAAAATTTGGACAAAGCCTCATGGTTATACCATTTTTGTATTTTTCACCTTTAACCCTTAAAGGTCCAACTGACCCCTATGGGGTTGACGGATGATTGTTTTCATCCACATCACCTTCCTCATGAACCTCTTCACTATGAAACATTTATTAGAGATACTTCATCAAGTTGTTGTCCTATCCAATGGTTGGATTTGGTTTTATTAGAGTGCACACTTCTCTAAAATTACAAACGTATAAGTATGTGAAATTTTGACCAAGCTAAAATTGCATTGACTTTAGTTCAAAAGTGACCATGCAAAAATGTGGTCATAGATTTAAGGAACACAAAAAATTTAAAATATTGCCATGTAAAGAGTATCTCATTTCATATCCGTTTCAACATTTTTTACTCAAAAATTACTAATATTTTGTTTGTAATCAAATTTAGAAGGAAATTTTATTTCAGCTTTCAAAATTTGTAATAAAATATTGGTGATAGCGTTGGTAAATTTAACTATATGGATGGAATCTAAAATTCAAAATCTACAACTTTCATTTGTATATCAATTCCAAAATAATCCTCCAAACAATACTTTATAATGGTTTTTCTCAAAGCGTTAATTCCGGGGACACCTTGTGACCTTTAGGGATAAAACGACCAAGAAGTTTGAATTCGACTCAGTTTTTTTGGCAAGTTTGAGTAGGTCCTATGTGGAGTTCTATTGTCCAAATTTATTCAATTTTGGGCCACCGCGTGCAATGTTCTTCACTGATTCCAGTGATATAAACTTTGGTCCCATCTGAGTTATATTTTCAGAATTCAATTGATTTAATTTATATATTTTAAAACCATGAATCATTGGTCCTTGAGGGGTTTAATTTTTTGATTTTTTTGACACATCTTTCCATGACTTCCAGTTTTAGAGAAATAACTTGTCCCTCACTTGCTCTGGATTCAGAGTTTCAGAGGAACATCATGATTCAGTTCCTGACATGCACAGGCTTGCTTCACATGCATCAGTCCATACTTATTGTATAGTCGGGTACAAGATGGTTACGAATTCTGGATCCAGTTGAGATTTGTGGGAACTTTGGAAGGCCCATGTATGCTCAAAAATGAACGGAATTTCAAATTGTAAATTGCATTGGAATCACACTAAAGTCTACTTTATCATCATTACATATACACATATGTAATTGAAAATCATACAATTTTTTTGATGTTTTCTATATGGTATCTACCATTTAGTGTTGCCACCATTTGTAAAAATTACAACTTGTATTTAATGGTACATATTAGAAATGAACCTTCACAATTGCTTTAGATATACTTGATCCCACACCGCTTGAACTACTTGTATGATTTCTTACTTATTCTATACTTAAATGCAAAAAATCTTTAACTATTTTCCAAAGGTTCACTATGAATTGATAGATAGTGTATAAAAGAAATCTAAATTGTTGTATGATTTTAAATTATTCTTTTTTCACTTACTATGAAGTTGAAGCACGCTTCATTGCAATTCCAATGCAATTTGTGGTTTCAAAATCGGTTCATTTTTGAGCATGCTAGAGCTTCCTAAAAATTGTTGAACTTTCTACTGAAAAGTGATTGAAAAATTCGTAAGCATGTTGTACCCGACTGTACAGTGGGGTCGAAAAGGTGAGTGTAATCTCTATCTTAAGGCCTCTTTACACTAGAGACGAGAAGCCATGAAGAGAGAAATTTTAGCCAATGGGAGGCTTAGAAACCGAGAAGATCAAAGAATGTCACTTTACACCCGAATTTTTTACCCAAGGGACGGAAGGAGGAGAAAATGACATGGACAACACTTTTGTCCTTCGTGGCAACAAAAATGCACATTTTTCAAGGCCTTCGGATTATGCGTCAAGCCCACCTCAAGAGGTGGGTGTAACACAAAATCCGGGAGGCCATTTGGCCAAAATTCTCAGAGCCAATCATTTTTTTATTTTTTAAGAATATTTAAGAACTTTATTTAAAAAAATCAGCACTTTATTTTGTGGCCCCTTCTCACTTTACACTATATCCAAAGGCCGTCAAGTTCAATGGTTGGCTTCTCAAGGATGAGCCATGGCCCTTGTGAGGTTTTCTCCACGGCTTCTTGCCTCTAGTGTAAAGAGGGCCTTAAGTCTTAGAGTGTGGCCATCGTTGTACTCAACCGCTGGCTTCTTGCAATTTTAGACAACTCGCCCAGTTTTATCCTTCCCACCGTCTAGTTAACAAGGGGCCTCTCTAGTCTCTATCGAGGCCTCTCTAGAAACTTGCTTTGGTTTGTCAAGTTGTGGAGTCATGTTTTCCGCTTATGAGCTTGAACGGCGGGCTATTCGTGGGAGGCAATCATCGACATTAATTGCTTGTTGGGAGAATTTTCAGAGTCGGGTTAATGATGGAGAATGGTCATCCACGAGGTAGATAGATATTGGCTGCATGGCGGGCCCCCGCAATTTAAATGCTATGCTTCTCCTCATTCCGAGGTTGACAACACAAGCACGGTGGGGAATTTCTTTTTTGAGGGCGCATGTGCTTTTAGAGGGCCCCTTCCCTATGGTTTCAATGCCATTTTTGGAGGCCACGATGGTCATGCTCTCAAGCACGGTGGGGCAAATTATTTTTTGAGGCTGCATCTACTTTTGGAGGACAATTTCACTGTAGATTCAAGGCTATGTTTGAAGTGCAATGGTGGCCATGCTCTTAGTTCACTGATTGTAACTGGCACTTTGAATCAACATCGCTCACACTTATGATATCCAATTTCCACAAAACCACTTTTACAAAAGAGTACTAAGAGTGATCTTTAGACCAGAAATTACACTTCAGAAAGAATTATGTGGAACAAAGAGTAAAGTTCCAATTTTGAAGAGGGGGTCAAAAGTCATTTTAGGGTGTATTAAAGTTGTGACCAAAACTAGCATTGCAATAAAGCCTTATTAGACCCTGACAATGAAGTGGAGTTATTCTTTATATAGTTTACAATCCTCAAGCAATGTGCAACACTCAAAGAGTGGTGCAAAGGGTTGAAATAAAGTGTGTAACGTCCATTTGACAATAACAAGTTATTTCTCAATTGTGTCTGCTTTAACTAAAAATTGTTGGTACTCCTCTACCGTAGTACTCTACTAATGTAGTGGAGACAAAACTATGGCATATTATATGACATCATCAACAAATTCACCTAGTAATCCAAACCCAATTGAAGATGTGTGGTGAAGAACTTATTGCAGTGTGAGTCTAGACCAAGAAACAGAGAAGGAATGGTAGAAATATTGCTACGACTATGCAATAAGCTGAGTGTACAACATATACAAACCCGCATTTCTAACATGCCTGCAAAAATGCAATCATAATCAGAGCAAATGGTGGTAGTACTAAATGGTAGATTGTTGAATGAAAATCGAAATTATTGTATGAATTTGAACTTTAAAGTGCGGATAGTTGTGTTGTCATCTAAAAAAACTCAAATAGCTTTCATGAGGTGCAATTGGTTTTTAAAAAGAGTCATTTTGTAGTGAAAAGCATCATGTCAAAGTTGTTGTTTATATTTAGTTTATTGAAATTGTATCAAAAAACTTATATCATCTATACACCCCTCTCGGCCTGTTCTCTATTTCATATTTAAAATGAACCATATTGTTTAGCATCACAACCTCTACCTCGTAAACAAATTTTGTATTGTAAAAAGCATTTATGTAAATGCTATAAATTTTTAGGTATTAAAAGTTAAAAATTGTTTCTACTTTTTATTTATTTTTCCCTTTATCTTCATAGTACCAAATTTTGCACATATGTTGTTCATGAAGTTGCAATGCTGTATTCAAAATTTCATACTCATTCAATCATCTCTGTGCAAATGGGAATTGTAAACATCATTGACAGTATAAAAATTACGCAGACTTGTTGGACCCCACTGTATAGTGATCCAATATTTGACTGAGGTGAGTGACAAAATGAGTTTCCACTTGGGAATCCCTAGGGCCTCAACCAATGTGGTAACGCCATGTATCATATTTCTTACAATACGTTCATTGTTTACTGCAAATATTTTATCACCATAACATATATTCCCTCCGTCTCATAACAGATGATGCTTTTGGAAAAAATATAAAAATAAAGCAAACTATAGTGATTTCATCAAATCTCTTAATCCCTAAATGCCTATAGGCTTCTTTTGATTTGGAGAATTGCAAAGATGCATTATAAAATGTAACTAAGAGGGATATTTTGAACTTCATGTATGAATAAAAGTTGTACATTATGAATTTTAGATTGTATCCATATGGATACGGGGTACATTCACAGTAACACGACCCAAGGAAACTGTAACCAGTGATTAATTTAATGGATTGTTAAGCAATAATCTTATCATATGAATTGATAATGCAATATAAATTAGTAACTACATATAATGTATGTCATTATACAATATACTAAAGTTTGACAATGTTTGGGAAGTTATTGGTACTCCAAAACGACTAAAATATGGTCGTAACCAGTCGTTAATAACGACTAAAATGTGCTAAAATGTTCAAAATATGTCGCAAAATGTCTTTAAATTTTTCTAATAACTACATAAATTGAAGATATTATTTTCTAAGCACTCATCAAGAGTCGTTATAACTGGGCGGGGTTGGGTCGTGTTATTGTGAATGTACCCTACGATCTATAATTGCAATCACCAATATATTTGTGTAAGATTTGAAACTTAAAATTCAAGATTCTTTTGTAATTTGATTACGAAGAGGATATTGACAATTTGTGAATGAAATTTGTTGTGACGGGTTGAAATGTAATACTCTAATTGTAGTGATTTTTGGAGGTATTTTGGTTGCTTAATTTTATGAGTTGATTTTTTCAAGAGCACTTTTGATTATTTTTGAATTTGGATCTTAGAAAAGTTTGGTGGAAAATAGTGACATGAAATATATCATAAATTTTTCACTAATCATCTCCTTTCTAATCGGATCACACATACATGAAACTTTGTTGTCATAGTATTTTTCTACTTGCAAAAAGTGCATGACAGATGAGACAACAAAATTCAACTTTGTACAAATAAAAAATGGTTTGTTAGGTCGGGAATGACCTTAAACTGCCTAAGTGACAGTTAGAGTTGGGTTCCCTTAGCCGTGCTCGTTACATCACAAACTTGGCAAGTCATGTTTTTGCAATGTTTTATGTATGTTGTTGAGATGAGCAGGGGTGATTTTGTTCGACATACGTTTTACGTATTTTTATCATATAAAAAATGTACAAACGACATATTACAAACATGAAAAAACACATCATGATAAAATTTACATGTTTGTAATATGTCATTTGTACGTTTTTTTATGATAAACATGCATAAAACATATGTCAAACGCAATCACCCATGTTCATCTCAACAACATACGTAAAACATTGCAAAAACATGACTTCCTAAGTTTGTGATGTAGCGCCAACGAGGGCTACAACTTAATTCCGGTCGGATGCATGTCGTGAGGGCTAATAAATCCTTGTTTGATAGGAACCCCGAGCGTAATAGAGATTGCCTACGGGCCTCATGTTTACGAGGGGGGGGGGGGGGGGGGGGGTTGGGCGTCGCTCTTAGTTAGAAATGATCAAGTGCATAGGGTCTAGTCCAAATATTGGAGGAAAAGAAAATCCTAAAGAAATCACCCACAAGGGAGCACTCAAAATGTGCTCTCTTTGATCTAGATCTGATGGTTGTAATCTGTTGTTGTGCAATGGAAATAAAGCATCTCAATCTATTCAATACCAACAAGCTCCCATATCAATTAATGAACTTGTTGGTGCTATGAAAGAAGCGTCTAATAGTATATCAATCCAAGTTTGAAATAATGCTTTATTGAGTTTACAACATTTCATAATAGAAACTATGAAAGTAAGTCATTGCAATAGTTATTGGGTTCCACGCATTTGCAAAGACAAACTTCACATGCAAAAATCACTTCATGTGCACCGGTCTTGTGATTTTGCTTTGTTTGAGGCCCTCTTTACACTAGAGGCAAGAAGCCGTGGAGAAAACCTCACAAGGGCCATGGCTCATCCTTGAGAAGCCAACCATTGAACTTGACGGCCTTTGGATATAGTGTAAAGTGAGAAGGGGCCACAAAATAAAGTGCTGATTTTTTTAAATAAAGTTCTTAAATATTCTTAAAAAATAAAAAAATGATTGGCTCTGAGAATTTTGGCCAAATGGCCTCCCGGATTTTGTGTTACACCCACCTCTTGAGGTGGGCTTGACGCATAATCCGAAGGCCTTGAAAAATGTGCATTTTTGTTGCCACGAAGGACAAAAGTGTTGTCCATGTCATTTTCTCCTCCTTCCGTCCCTTGGGCTAAAAATTTCGGGTGTAAAGTGACATTCTTTGATCTTCTCGGTTTCTAAGCCTCCCATTGGCTAAAATTTCTCTCCTTACGGCTTCTCGTCTCTAGTGTGAAGAGGCCATGAATCTGTAAAACAACTTCAAATTGAATAAATAATTTGCATCAAGTAATTTGGGACAATTTTTTCTTAAAAGCATAATCTATTATAGGACAAAGGGAATATTATTGAACATGCATTTTGGCAAGTTCTACTATAGAATGGAATGAATGGAAAATAAGAATTGTTGACAATGGGTAAATTTTATGTGAAGCATACCACCAACAACTATGCAATAGCAAATTTGTGGTGTGTGCAAAAATAAAAACATTTGGATAACAAATGTTGCAAGGGAGGCCACTAATAACTTTAAGAACTACAATTGTACAAGCTGTGCTGTCAGATTTGCCAAAATGTTTATTATACAATTTGATAATAGTCTAGCGCAAGATTCTACATACAAAAGATGAGTTTTTATTTACTTATTCAAAAAAAATTGTCAATACCCTAAAAATGGTCGTTTTGAAAGATTCCAAAATGCCTTGGTCGTTTAGAAGTTAATATAAAGGTTCATATTGGGAATATTTAGTTTATTGTCTCTGCCGACAAGGGGAAAGACCACAAAAACGTTTTGTTTCAGGAGTTACATAGCTCGACAGTAAAATCAAGCTACACAAGTAAATATGGGTAAATTCTAAGGGTGAGACTACTCAACTAGTTACTTGTTTCAAAGTGCATTAAAGTTTTAAGCTTCTATTTTTTTAACATTTTTATATTTGCCAAATTGTTCCAAACGATGACTTGTTTTTTATTTCCACTTTATCTTTATCCAACTTCTTACAATGAACAATACCATATTTGTCACATTTGTTTCAAAAGGATGCTCAAATACCATGGAATGAGCAAGGTAAAGACCCCGCGGGTGACGTTCTATGCTTGCAAGAAACAAGGTGGGGAAACCAAGAGGTGTCCCGAGTTAACAATACATATTAGCATTTAGTGTGAGGCTAAGATGGAGGAGTGTCATACATGGTTGGAAACCTTCTTAGAACACATATCCATGGATCCAAAAAACACGTAAATCAAAGTAGTGAATAAAAAGTTATGGCTTTTCAAAATTAGTAGTATCCCGGGATATATAAATTGGAATCGAGGTTAGGACTCAAGGTTCCCAATGACACCCTCAATGAAATGGAGTACATTATATGTCATTGTAAAGTTTAGGAGAAAAGTTCTTCAGATTGCTAAGGATCATAAGGAGCAAAAGAAAGAGCTAAAAGGTTATAGCCCAACAAAAGAGGAGAGAACCAAAATCGCTACCTCCTAGAGATCCAAATCTTTGGGAGGCCGTAACCTCCTAGAGACCCAAATCTTTGGAATAAGACAAGTGAATACAACATTTTGATCTACTCAAAGAATAGATTATGAAAATGGGCTTGCACTTGAGATTTGGATACATGAGCTAAAACTTATACGATTGGATGTTTGGGGGTCTATTAAAGGGCAATCACTTGACTATGACAAGGAAGTGAGTGGTCTTCCAAAACAAAAGCGTGTTAAGGAAGTTTCCTAGACCAAGAGGATGGGGGGGCTTGACGGAGACTGTAAAGAGTAAAAGAGGGGTGGTCTTCTCCATCACTCCCATATGACGCTAAGGTGAGCCGCGGTCACTCCCAAAGTATGAGACTAGTATTGGGGCTTCATTCCTGCACCTTTGGCATTGTAAAGTGTTTGGTTGCATCTCTTGACACCGGTTAGGAGAGGTACCGCTTCACACTAGGTTACTATTGTAGTGTCCCGAGTAGTGATTTTACATCGTCAGTCTTTTCGTGAGATTACTAAAGGCGAAGTGGAGTGTTGGCCATGAATTAAAGGTAGTTAGTGCCAGTGGCAAGTAGTGTCATCACCGAGCACTTGGACATATGTGGAAGTTTCGCCCGATATTATCAAATGACATGTCCGGTTGTCTTGTGAAAGCTAAGTGTGAGAATAACATGGGGTTGGGACCCGAGACAAGTTTGGGAGCTAACATTGAGGGTGCGTAGCATGTGCGTGGCATGTGCAATGTAAGCAAGTTGTGTTTGTTGTTACTAAAGAAATGAAGCATCATTCATACACACATGTGAGCTTCACCAAAAGAGAGAGAAAATAGCAGCAATGCGACAGTACCAAACAAGATAACTAGACTTTAGATCCTCTTGGGTTCAAAATAATTCAATATAGAAAAATAAAGATTGAATTATTGCGTCATAGAATTGAGTTGAAAATTTGTGGATTTTTATTTTTAAATTAGCATTTTTATTTATTTTTAAATCATAAAGTAACTAGAGGTTCATGATGAAAGAAAAAACTAAATTATTAATATTTTCACATGGAATTGAAACATTATAATCTTTATGATGAGAATGATGAAGCAACAACTTAAACCATATCGATGGACTTTTTATTTTTAAATTATAAAAGTTGAAGAAAATGTCTTAATTTGTTGAAAAACAAAAATCCTCGTTATTTTCACTTCACTAATCTAAATAGAATGAATAATAGCTTTCTATTTAGATATGAATCTATTATGTAAAACCAAAAAAAGAAAAAACAATAATAAAAGGAACACCGAATTAGCAATTTTTGCACTTGGTCAAGTGCATTGTCCGATGGCCACAATGGTGCAAAATTTGCACTTCTCTGAAATTCTACCCCCATGAAATTTCATATATTCTCATTTTTTAAATAGCAACGACGCATTCATTCATATCAAATTTGCCATGTATTAAAAGAAAATTAAACATAAAGTACAATTATTACTATCTAATAGAAATTCAAAACAAAATGTTTCATTTCATATAAAAATGAAGGCACACGCTATAAAGCACATAATATTTGCACTATTCTACTACATCAAAGGGTTCTCCTTTGAGTACTTTCTTGATCTATACTACTGTTCCACCTCTTGAATCTCAAGAATCACCTTAGAGGATTGAGTTTCTATTTCCTCTCTTGTCTCGCTCTCCAACTGTTGCTCCCCGAGTAGTGCTCTAATCTCTGAAGGGGTCCCATGATCAGCAAAATCCACGGTTCTAATGACCATGGCTTCCGCCACCAGAGAAGGCATGCTACCTGCGTTTAAGTCACCCTCTGAAATGGAGGCAACATGTTCATATCCCGGCTCATATGTGTAGTTACCCTCTTCTCCCAAACGACGATACTTCACTCCCTTGAGGTCATGGTATAATTCGTCAACTCCAAGCGTCATACAATGATTTGCCAAGGCCCATGCAAATAATAGCGTCGTAGGCTCCGTACCAATAGTCACTCCATGTACACGTCACACTACTGAGACTGAAACTTAAAAAATGAGACATGTACAATATTAGCCTATAATTTATGTTCAAGGCTGAACTTAATAATCCACATTGAATAGAATTTTTAGGAAAATAAAACAAAATTTAGCAGCTCATGCTTTGAATTCATAGAACTGAACATTAAATATAGGGGACTTTGAAGTTGTAGAGGCTCAAATTTGAACTTGACGTTTGCATAGAACAAATCTAAGTCAAACTTGGACTTTTTAAACTAAAATCTACATTTATCAAATCAGTTTTATAATTTCAAAAAACACAAGATGGATTTCAAGGCCAATAATCCCTAGAGACCGTAATATTCTGTATTTCTTTTAAATCGTAGAAATCCGAAGCAAATTCGTGTGTGCATTGCAAAATATGCTAATTTTGGTTGATTTTAATTATAAATCTTGGAACCCAACATGAACTTTGGATGCCCCTAACCTCTAGAGGCCTTAATGTTGTTTGTCATTCGAATTGCGGAAATCTACATCAAATTCGTGCATGTATGGCAAATTTTGTTAAATTGAGCAGCTTTTTACTATAAATCTCAAAACCTAACCTGAAATTTGGATGCCCCTAACCTCTAGGGGCCCTAACGTGCTGTTGTTCTTTAGAATCGCGGAAATTTACATCAAATTTCATCATGTATGGTATATTATGCTATATTTAGCAACTATAAAGAGAAAATTATTCTTAAAATGTTTTTTTTTGTTTTCTTGGTTTTTTGTTTTTGTTTTTTTAGTGTTTTCTTGTTTTGTGTCCTTTCTTGGTTTTTTTTTTTTTTTTTTTTTTTTTCCTGTTTATTTTCGTAGTATTCTGTTTTTAAAGTAAAAAAATTTGTGTTTGCTAGGTCATTTTTGAAATTTCAATTTTTACCAAGTAAATAATTTAAATTTAAATTTCTCACTTCTCTTCTAAGTTTTTTTCTTTCTTTTCTTGGAACAACTGTTTATTCTCTAATTTATTTTGGCATCCTATGTTTTTAGTTTTTTTATTTATCAACAAGGAAATAAATATATTATTAGAATGTACATAGCATAATACCGCAGTGTAGTGGAGCACACTTTTGAAAATTGAACCCAAAGATTATCTTCATTTGAATCCTTTTTACTAACTAATGAGGAAATGTCATTTGTATTCCATTAATTTTGGGACTACCGTGTCAGTGCCATGTATACTTAATTTATTGTTCTATGTGGGGAAGGTGTTGGAGTTTGAACAACGCAAATGGATTGCGAAGATGAAGGTTGTGTGGGATTAGCCTATGAGAGGACCCGGAATGCAAGATGAGCAGGGATCTAGTAGAGCAAGGTATACGAATTGCATGGAAGCATTGTAGGAGCCATCTGGTGAGGGACACAGATGGATTGTCAAAAACGTGTCCCTCACCAGATGGGAAAACGTGCCTGTAAGAACAAGGAGTGGGCTTGTACAAGAGATCAATGTGCGAGTGCATGGTGAGCTAATAGAGGCAAAAATCAAAGTTTCAATAGAAGCAAAACCACATTTGGTGGAGTATATTGCACTACTTTTGGATAAAATGGACAATGAACATTTGCAGAATGACTTAGATGCATATTAGTAGGTTTAGTACATCGTATGAGACACATGGTACTATGAGTTGCATTACGTAGCAGCAAGAGCCATATAGTATACCGCAACATGTAGTACTCGGTTGATTGTGCATGGGTGCTTTAAATAACTTGATGTTTTGGTAGAAAATGGAGATAACTTTGTATCCATTTTCTACTACCCCTTTAATACATTGTTTTGTAGTAAATGAAGTACCGGTGTAACGTTTAATGCATGTGTGACTAAATCTGCATGATTGGAGTAAGTTGAAATCTCCAAAATTCCCACTTTAACAGTTCGTCAATTCCTAGTCCTAAAACCCACGAGTACCAAAATTATACCCCCCTGCAACTCCAAAAAAGGTCCATTTTTGTTCGACGAGCGACAAATACATTGTCATACCCCCAAGTGCAAAAATTCCTAATTCAATGTTAAAGGTTTCAAGGCAATGTAACTTTTATTTTGGTCACCAATAGAAAACTAAATTATATTTTCAATAAGTTCATGCATACTTGCATCCTCAAACAAAACTATAAAGAAAACACTCAAAATAGACATTGCAATAACCTAGTCTAAGTCCAAACAAACTCATTTGGGGATAAATAGTCTTTAAGGAATTAACCTTTAACTGCCCAAACGTCCATTTTTTGAACGATGAAGAGAATGACAAGCTCTTTTCTCATCCATCATACTCTTTTTGCAGTGTGAATTTTTTACTATAAAATTATGGAAACTTAGCTTCATGCGAGTGTGAACCGATTAGAAAGGGGATGATTTGTGAATTCTTTTTTTGTCTCATTTCATGCTACAATGATTCACCAAAAAATTCTAAAATCTCAGTTCAAAAGTGCTCTTGAAAAAATCAACCCATAAAATTAAGCAACCAAAAAATCTCTAAAAATCACACATATTATCAATATCTTATTCGTAATCAAATTACAAAAGAATTTTGGATTTCAAGTTTCAAATTTCATACAAAAATATTGGTGATAGCAATCATAGATCTAACCTTATAGATAGAACTTGAAATTCATAATGTACAACTTTCATTCACGCATCAAGTTTAAAATGTCCCTCCTAATTGCAGTTAATAATGCATCTTCGCATATCTCCAAATCTAGAGAAGGCTATGAGCATTTAGGGGTTAATGACAGTGCATTAGAGTACAATAGGGCTGCTAAAGGTACAAAAACATATTTGAACTACCTTAGCATGATTTTTTTTCTAGAGTCCCTTCTTTTATAGGATTTTTTGGATTGAAGGTATACTATGCTATTCTAGAGCCATCATTCTTCATTGTTGAGGAATGATGACACTGTAGTAGCACCTTAGAAAATGGGTCACACTAAGAACGATCAAAATATGAACGCAACCTCAATTGAATGTGCAAACGAGCGTAATAATGGAATATTGTCGGCATGACCTCCAAAGAGGGCCCTAATGTAACAAGTATGTATGTAACAAGCAGATATTCACAATTTGAAATACCAATAAAGAATTTGTCCAAACAAATGTGTACATGATGAATACATAAAATGTGCAATTAAAAAGTTGAAGAGGGTTGACTGCAACAACAACAAATTTTATGTACCCAAACAAATCCTTGAAATAAATTATTTCTTTCGGCACCATTGTGCCTATCTCACTATGAACGTACAAAAGTGGAGTTTCAAATTGTTGTGAAAAATTCTAAACCTGAGAATAATAATTTAATGTGAAGCAAATTAGAAAAATTCTGACCGAAACTTAACCCTACAAAGGACAAACTCTAAGTTTTAATGCATTTTTAAATTTTGGACGGGCTGTTGTGAAGGCAATATTTGTCAAAATAATTTAATTTTTTTCATGAACATGTGATTTAGTGTCAACTTCAAGGCACGCTAATTTTCACAAGATTTAGATCTTTGGTGTGATCCCAAATGACCCATACAATCATTTTGTGGTCAAAAAGCAATGTTTTTACGCAGAAAATAAATTATAATTTTTTTGTTTTTAACTCAAAAATAATCAGAATTAGCTTCACCGTGGCCTGAATACAGATATGGGTTCTGTCCTTCTGGATCAATATAAGGATTGCAAAGGACACAAATTTACAGAGTCAAGTATCAGTGAGTACAATGCACTTCATGGAGAGTTCTGAGTAAGGATCGAATGCACTATCAATGAGTGCGAAGAAAGAGGTTTCACTGATTGTGTATCAACAAAGTCATTTACGTGAAACTTAGAAAAGCTTACACTTCAATGCCTTCACTGATTCACAAGCAGTGTTGCCTGATATAGTGGCTCAACACTCTGTCTGGCGCTAAATAAAGCATGCAGAGTAAGATACTACAGTACCATCCCCAAATTTACCCAAGATTTGAAAACTAAATCATGAGAATCTCAGTCATTTTAGGACTCAGCACGAGGTAGGCAGGCTATCACGTAAAATACAGCAAGACAGCTTGAGAGAATCATGCGGATCCTCCTCTCTATATCAACACGCAACCACCTTCCTTAACCCCTAAAGGACAAAGTATACATGATTTCAAAATGACAAATTCACTTGATCATATTGTGAAAAATATAATTCAAATGGGACCAAATTTTGTATCCCTAGAATCAGTCAAAAACCAAGCACATTCTTCGTACTATTTTAAAGCATGATGAAAACTGGATCTAACCTGAGAGGCCGACAACAAACAGCAATCTCTCTCGCCCTGCTCCATCCTGCAACGTCTGTCCACCTCCACCGTTGTTTTACATTCAGGGAAATCAATAAATACTTTGCATCATACCATGCAACCAAGGACTTCAGTTGGTGAATATGAACATTCCCCTTGTTCGAGACATACCATCCGACATCATATTAATGAAGTGAAATTACAGGTGGCTTCCACAACCAAGTACTGCGTTTCGGAGTTTCAAATACTGAGATCGATGAATAATCCTTCTCACAAAGTAGAGTATACAAAATGAATAATAACGGTCCCCTATGTGGACAAAAGGCTCACAAGAAAAGAGAGGCCAGGGTTAAGAGCTTGATCAAAGGCCCTTCACACTTTGAGAAAAATATTAAAAAAAACGGACAGCACAGATCGATCTACTTCGCGCGTTCCCTGATGACTTCCAGATCCATCTCCGTGGCATCGGTGGCTTGAAGCTCGTAGTGGATGCCATTAAGCTCGCGCTTGAACGTTTCCTTGGAGCTCGCGTAGATCATCTTGGACCTGACGCGGGAGGTATCCGGCGACCACGCGATGAAGAAGATCTTGCTCTTCTGGCAGCTGATGTCGCCGTCTTCGGCGGTGAACTCGAAATCGTACACACCGTACCTGCAATCTTTCTCAGGTAAAGAAGCCACAAACTCCTCGTAGGTCGCCTCGGGGCCGCCGTCCTTCTCAACCACGATTTGTTGCGCCTTCTCGTCGATCTTGAACACGATGTACCGGAACGCCTTCTTGCGCTGCAACTCCCCGAACTTAAGTTTGCACTCGTCGCTCACCGCCATGCCCGACGCTGCGTTCGCCATTTTGCTTTGCCCTCACGAAACGCTCCGATCTCGAAACAGAGAAGAAGAAAAAGACACACAGAGAGAGACGAAAGACAAAGAAACAGTCAAAGAAAGAGCGTTTTCACCAGTGGAAATGGCTTGAGGAGAAGCTATGGCGTGCGTGGAAGCGAAAGGGCAACGCGGAGAGTTTGTTGCAAGGCAGACGAGCTTGGAAAGGTTCCAGACAGAAACCCTAAGCAAAATATGTGCCCTCCTTTCTCCCCGCCTGACTGACCTGTTTTAGGCCTCACGCACATGCACTGCGCCACTGGCGTGCGCCGTCGGTCGCGGATGAAATTCATCCGTCTGCGCCAGGCGCAGTGGCGGAACCAAGCAACGAGGCAGTGCTGAGTTTGAGCAAGAGCTGAGGGCTTGAGGGCCGTCGATTGCAGGGACGGCCAAGATCTTACGACGAGATTAGAGGGGGACGAGTTGCCTTGAGGTGGCAGGTCTGACGGGTCAGCTTGTTAAGGTTGGATAACCTATTACCACCAACTTAAGCAATCTGGCCTATTTTTGGCAGTGCTAAATTCAAAAAAAAAATATGACCGCATCCGAAATAGGTTTTGATGAGGATTGCAAAAATTTGCAACATCTAATTCACATTTGTCAATTTACTACAAAATTCCAAAGTGGGAAGTAACCTTTTACTCAAATCAAACCTCTAGATTTCCCCATGTCCACACCATGTGGTACTAACTTTCACTCATCATGATACCTAAAACCACCAACTATTTCTTCGCAATGCTTGGCATGCCATTGGTCTGCCTCAATAGTGAAATTGGTGGTTTTGAGTCTCAACTCTGGTGGCCCCAAGAAAAATCTACAGGTTGTAATTGGGGGAGGTGGTGGTAATAGGTTATCCAACCCTAGGGAATGTTAGGGAATCATGGAGAGCATGATTAAGTCGATTGAAGTTAAAGGCCCATGATCAAGTAAATTAAGATGAAGTAATTTATTAAGCCCCATGATCAAGTAAGCCCCATGATCAAGTAATTCAAGTAATTAAATTATGCGACATGCTCCAGTTCTTGAGGGGCCAGAGCAAACCCATGCTTGAGGGGTTGAGGGCCAGAGCAAACCCTTTACATTAACCCTTTAAAGTCCCGATTCAACATTGTTTTCAAAGACTCATTATAAAATGGTTGATGAAAAACAAAAATGGAGTTGATGTACAAAGCAAAGTTGTAAATGTCAATGTGAATATCACATCTGTACGGTTCGGTTTGTCATATTTATTATTAACATTTTTTAATTAATTTTGCAAGGTTTTCTCTTGAAATTCAATTAAATATCCAAAATTAACACAAATAAATTTTTAAAAATTATAATGAAATTGGAATAACATGCACTACAAGATGGTATGGTTTCCATTATTTGATTCTAGTTATTATGGAAAATCATGTTTACAGTCTCACTTTTTGAACTAAGATTGAAACTTGACATAAACCACTTTTTTAATTTTTCAAAAATTCACATTATCTTATTTTGAATATCCATACCGTACAAATGGTAGTCAACTAGCACAAGAATCAAGAGAATTCTGGATGGATGAAAAACATCACCACATGTGGTGAAGGGACGCATCGGAAATCATCCAGCGTCCAAAATATGGACGCTGGCGCATCAAAGGGTTAATTTGGTGTTGCATCCATTTTATAATAACATTGAACCATTGAACCCATTTGTCCCACTGAACCCATCTTGTAATAACATTGTAACATTGTAAAATTTCTAAATCTTTCTCCAATGCTCTTGGATGCGCTTTGTTTTGGGATTTTAAGTTTGTCTTACTTGATTGATTCCTACTAAATTCCCTCATATAGTGGCAAGTGCCATCTTTCACTCTAGTTCCAAGAAAAGTCATTGTACCAGTAAAAATCAAACCAAGCAGTAGGGGGTGCAAACCCTATCGTTATAGAATGTAATGAACCTTCAAAGCTTAAAAAAATGAATTGTAATTGATGAAAAAAAGTGCCCACACCCCTACGTGCCTACATCCTTCTAAAATTTGGAGAATTGCAAAGATGCATAATAAAATGCAACTATGAAGGATAGTTTGAACTTGATGAATGAATAACAGTTGTACATCAAGATTTGAGATTCTATCCAGACAATTAGATATGCGGTTGCTATCAGCAATGTTTTTACATAATTTTGAAACTTAAAAGTTAAAATGCTTTTGTAATTTGAGTATGAATAGGATATTGGCAATTTGTAGATCAAATTTGTTGCGGCATGTTGTAATGTAATACCCTAAGTGGAGTGAATTTTTGGAGAATTTTTGGTTGTTTGATTTTATGAGTTGGTTTTTTTAAGAGCCCTTTTGAACCAAGACTTTAGATTTTTGGGTGAATCATAGCAATATGAAACGAGGCTAAAAATTCTATTTAAAGTTGATAAAAATTATGTTTACAAAGAGTTAAAAGATGACAGTGAAGAAATAAAATGAGACGCATGGCTGGAGCATTCTTAGAAAGCCCTTGTATTTTGAACACTCAAATTTCAAATTTCTTGACATTGCGTAAAATCTTCAAATGAAATCTATTCTCCAATTTCAATGGTCAAAAGATGTATCTATTTAACTCAACTTAAACATCTAATGAAAACACTGAATCCATCAAAGCTAAAACACTTGATTTTTTGGACCTTTTACGAAAAACAATCTCTAGATGAATTGTCCTTTAGTTGATGAGCAATTTCACTTCAAATTTGATAAAAATTACATTTTTAGAATGTTAACAATGGAGGATTTATGCTACATTGTTTTTACTAAAAGAAATGCTTTCAACATGGAAATATTCACATTTAAAAATAATATGTAACTGAATTATTTCCCATTTTTTCATTTTTTTCAACACTCTTTTGTACATTTAGTCTAGTCTTATTCATTTTAACCCCTAACCGCCCAACCATGCATATTTTGAATGATGTATGGATTTGAACTCCGATTTCCCATCCATCATGCACTTTTTGCAGTGTGGATTTTTTTACTGCAACATTTATGGAAAGTAAGCTTCGTGCATGTGTGATCCAATTAGAAAGGGGATGATTTGTGAAAATTTTATGCCTCATTTCATGTTGTAGAGTTCCACCCAAAATTTCAAAGATTTTTGTCTAAAAGTGCTCTTGAAAAAATCAACTACTAAAACTAAGCAACCAAAATATCTCCAAAAATCACTACACTTCGAGTATTTGGGGTTCAACCCATCCCAAAAAAATTCATTATAGATTGTCAATATTTTATTCGTAATCATGCAACAAAAGAGCTCTAAATTTTAAGTTTTAAAATTTATACAAAATTTTGGTGATAGCAATCACAAATCTAACCGTATGGAACCATCTCTAAATTTCATAATGTACAACTTTTATTCATTCATCAAGTTGAAAATATCCCCCTTAGTTGCATTTTATAATGCATCTTGAAAAACTGCCAAATCTAAAAAGGTTGAGAACTTTTAGGGGTTAAATAACATTTTTCGTTAATCAAGGAAGATAAGTCCTAATCTTAGCATCTTCCGATCTATAATTTTATTTCAAATTAATCTATGATTGGAAGATATTTTAAACATTAGCAAATTTTGTCGTACATATAAATTGATAGAAAATAATAACATAAATATATAGTTAACATATACGGATCTATATAAAAATATAAAGAAAATGAATGATTGAATGAAGTAAAATCACGTGTGACCATTGTCACTAACCCCAACACTAGAGGTTAATGACGTTAGTCACACTTGATTTTACTTTCAATACCAAGTGTGATTAATGTTACTAACTATTATTTTTGAAGTTAGCGACATTAGTCATACGCGATTCTTATTTTAACTCCTATAAGCCCGAGGGGAAGGAATGATCTTGCCTTAAGTGTATTAATAAGATTAGGATTTTCCTAATTTTTAATTTACAAGTGACTATTGTGATGAACCTCTACTTTTGAGGTTTAGTCACATTGGTCACATGTGAGCTAAAAGTTTTTACAATCCATTATTTTAGCACAAAATATTCAAACTATATTCACAAAAATGCATTGGAATCCTCATTTACACATATATAATATAATTTATCACATATACATGATGCATATATATTTACTACATTGATCAATAAATACACAACACAAAATTATCAAATAATATGTGCAAATACAATAACTATAATAGATTAGCGGTTAAAACCGCTATCACATGAATCTTTATTACATAAACAATACCAAACCTAATATATATTTAACTCCTTAAAAAACAACTCCAACTCTTGTTCACCTTCACATTCTTCAGTATTTGGCACAATACTCCCACTACCTTTCACAATTGTTTGTTGGCAATTGTGGCATTCAATGACAGTAACTCCATTAAAAAATATATTCAACCCTCCACAATTAAAACACTCTTCTCTACAAAGCTTAGGCAATTTTACCCTTGTGCGTTTTTTTTTGCACAAGTTCTTTTCGACGTAGTAACTTGATACCACCATTTGGTCTTAGAGATTCTTGTACACATTCTTCTTGTGCACTCAAATCTTGACGTACAACTTTTATTCATTCATCAAGTTCAAACTATCCTTCATAGTTGCATTTTATTATACATCTTTGCAATTCTCCAAATTTTAGAAGGATGTAGGCACGTAGGGGTGTGGGCACTTTTTTTCATCAATTACAATTCATTTTTTTAAGCTTTGAAGGTTCATTACATTCTATAACGATAGGGTTTGCACCCCCTACTGCTTGGTTTGATTTTTACTGGTACAATGACTTTTCTTGGAACTAGAGTGAAAGATGGCACTTGCCACTATATGAGGGAATTTAGTAGGAATCAATCAAGTAAGACAAACTTAAAATCCCAAAACAAAGCGCATCCAAGAGCATTGGAGAAAGATTTAGAAATTTTACAATGTTACAATGTTATTACAAGATGGGTTCAGTGGGACAAATGGGTTCAATGGTTCAATGTTATTATAAAATGGATGCAACACCAAATTAACCCTTTGATGCGCCAGCGTCCATATTTTGGACGCTGGATGATTTCCGATGCGTCCCTTCACCACATGTGGTGATGTTTTTCATCCATCCAGAATTCTCTTGATTCTTGTGCTAGTTGACTACCATTTGTACGGTATGGATATTCAAAATAAGATAATGTGAATTTTTGAAAAATTAAAAAAGTGGTTTATGTCAAGTTTCAATCTTAGTTCAAAAAGTGAGACTGTAAACATGATTTTCCATAATAACTAGAATCAAATAATGGAAACCATACCATCTTGTAGTGCATGTTATTCCAATTTCATTATAATTTTTAAAAATTTATTTGTGTTAATTTTGGATATTTAATTGAATTTCAAGAGAAAACCTTGCAAAATTAATTAAAAAATGTTAATAATAAATATGACAAACCGAACCGTACAGATGTGATATTCACATTGACATTTACAACTTTGCTTTGTACATCAACTCCATTTTTGTTTTTCATCAACCATTTTATAATGAGTCTTTGAAAACAATGTTGAATCGGGACCTTAAAGGGTTAATGTAAAGGGTTTGCTCTGGCCCTCAACCCCTCAAGCATGGGTTTGCTCTGGCCCCTCAAGAACTGGAGCATGTCGCATAATTTAATTACTTGAATTACTTGATCATGGGGCTTACTTGATCATGGGGCTTAATAAATTACTTCATCTTAATTTACTTGATCATGGGCCTTTAACTTCAATCGACTTAATCATGCTCTCCATGATTCCCTGACATTCCCTAACAAGCTGATCCGTCAGACCTGCCACCTCAAGGCAACTCGTCCCCCTCTAATCTCGTCGTAAGATCTTGGCCGTCCCTGCAATCGACGGCCCTCAAGCCCTCAGCCCTTGCTCAAACTCAGCACTGCCTCGTGACGAGGGTGGCGGAACTCGCCCTGGCGGAACACCACCTGCGCTGCCGCAGCTCCTTTCACCGCACCTCTTGCCTTTGGTTTCTTTAATTTATCTTTAAGTTACTGCCTCGTAGCTCCATTCGGCACATCACACATTGTAGTAGAGAGCTGGCTGTATGGGCAGATTCCGGCATTACCGTTAGGTCACGGGCGAGCTTGGGGCTAAGCGGTAATGCAAAAATTTGCCCATGCGGCCCGCTCTTTGGCGTTAAGGTCAGCAAGGGTTCTTTGACATTAACCCTTAAACGTCAAAGAAAGCCCCATGGGCTTATTTATGAGAGAATAATGAAGAAAAAAGTAGTTTTCTTGACCAAATCAAGCGAGGATTGGTGCGTTGGAAAGCTACTAAAAAAGCAGTTTAGATTCCAAATTTGTTCCTCATTTGAGAGATTGTGGAATCGTTGGCAAGCAATCAAAGTTATCAAAATGAACAAGAGTTGAGGTTGGGGCAATTGAGGTCGTTTTTTGAAAAGTGCCGCAGTGCTATAGTGCTGGCCAGCAGTGCCCAACAGAGCCGTTTTTTCATTTAATTTTTTCCCCCTCCGAAAATTTAGATGCCTTCCGGGATGCCCCGCCCAGGCCCTCTTAACGCTTAAGGGTTAAGGTCAAGTCAGTAATGGCGATTCTGCTGGCAGAATTGGCAACTGCCTCATGAGGCCAATTCTGCTAGCAAATCGCTCCAAGAAATGGTTGAATACCCTGGCCCTGACCTTAACGCTCAGTTCACTGCTCTTCTACAATCATCGCCGTCTACCAATTGGATTCACATTCCTTGTCTATCGCCGATCGATTCAAAAATCGCCCTGGCGTGATTGCTACCGATACAAATTGCCTTGGCGCGGCGAAGCTCTGATCCACGGGCGTGGCCGCCACTCACACCACACTACCAAGCTTCATTGCGGATTTGCTACCCAACCCTAAATCGCCACCTGGCTATGGCGCAGGCCGATGGCGGGCAGATTTCAGTCATGTGCATCATGCCTTAGTCTTCATCAATTCCTTCTATGGGTCCCTTGTGTCACTTTGTTTGTCTGTTCTAAGCTTCTTCTTTTTTCATTTTTAAATATATGTTAGTATTTAATATTTTGTTTCTTTTCAGTATTTTTATTTCTTAAAATTTCACTATATTTTATTTTTTATTTTTTATTTTTTTGGGTTGGGGGAGGGTTCTTTTGTTGTTGTTTTTTTAACACTTGTGATCAAGAGCCTGGACGCAGGGGTGATTTTACCCCAGGTGGAATGGGCCACACATGTTTGACTGGGGTGATACTACATTTAGATGAATGTATTCAATCAGTGTTATTTTGGAATGAACATCCATGTCTTAATTGAATGCTCCGTATTTCATTTTTCATTCATTATATATACACTGTAGTTTATCCCTAGGTTAGGCAAAATAAAAAAAATAAAAATAAAAAAATAAAATAAAAAAATAAATAATAATAATAATAAAATAATTATATATATATATATATATATATATATATATTTTTACCCCATATTCTATCAAGATCAAAATTAGAGGAGGTTTGTGTCTAGAATCTCATAGATTCAGGAATTACAATGCCTAGAATCTTGTATATTACACCATGAATGTGATAAAATAAGGTTTTACGCAAATTTCAAGATTTGCCTTGAACTATTGTAAGTCCATTATATTGTTAAGCCTTAGACTTTGTACCCCTACTAAAGTTTCCAAGATTCTCTTCAATGCCCTTTGTTTTCACATCTTAAGTTTGTCTTACTTGCTTGACTCCTACTAAATTCCCTCAAATAAGTTATTGGAAAGTGTCATCTTTCACTCTAGTTCCAAGGAAAGTTATTGTATCAATAAAAATCAAACCAAGCAGTAGGGGTGCAGAATCCTACTGTAAGTTATAGAATGTAATGTGCATTGGATGCATGATTTGCAACGGTTTTTTTTTGTAGCAATGCCCAAAATTTTCAAAATTACTCACAAAAAGTGCCTATGTTCTTCAAAAAATTCCTACAAATTTGTCTAAAATGTTGGACACGTTGAGATAATTATTACGCACATTTTTGCCCAACTTGGGGGTAAACTACGTGTTCATACACTAGTACAGACCTCATTGCAACAACAGGAATGAAGCGTGTGTCTATGAAAATGTAACCATCCACATGGATGAAAACGTGATTGTTTTCGTGACAACAATGATAAATCGCGTCATAATGTGCATTTAATAGAATATGTATGTATGTGTGTATATGTGTGTATATGTGTGTATGTATGCATGTATGTATGTATATTTATGTATATTTCATTGATATTTAGCTTCATTAATCTGATAACGATTGTAATCTTGGAAAATTGTAAAAAGAAATGACACTAGACGAAGCAAGTAATTTCGTGAAAATCATTTAAACTCCAAAAAATCTAAAGTAAAGGCTTTTGAAATCGTGTGGCATCAATTCCATTCCACATGTACTACCTTCATTGATTATAGAGCAAAAATGTAGTTTGGCAATACATGCCTTAACTCTTAGGGCACAAAAATTAAAACATGTATTATCAAGCTACATTTCTCTTCTAAAATCAATTAATGCAGTACATATGGCGTGGAATTGGTCCCTCACAGATTCACAAGCCTCTACCTTACAACTATTTAAGGACCATTACAATTGGCGGAACTATATGCAAAACCAAGCAAGATTTTTTTCTAAAAATGTCAAAAGAAATGTTGTAGTAAATGTAGCTATGTGTGAAAGTGGAAATTGCCCACATCCGCTTTGTTAGAAGAGGAAGCAAAGTCACTTGCACTTAGAGCATCATGAATGCAACATACATATCATTTGACATTTAAAAAAATGTTCAAAAAAATGTGTTAATATAGGCTTGTTTGCCATGAAGCTCAATCGACATTCAATATTTTCATTTTATATTGAGCTTTTTGCCAGGTACTTTCTTTGACTAAGTTAAGCTGAAATCTTATACTTGATTACACAAGTGATAGAATCTTATGCCATACTACATTCTATGCATCGTATAGTACGGTCCCTCCTATCGGTGAGGACTAAACATTACATTCATTTAAGAATAAAAATCACTTGAAAATTATTTACAATGTACATTATACATTGATTTTTGCTTGGATTAACTTATATATATTACAAATGATCTTTGCATTGCAAACTTAGCTCCATTGGTTTTTACTTATTTCACTATAAGTTGAAATTAAACAATCGATACATTGTTTAGTAATGAAATGGTGGAAAATTTAATATTGAGCTAATGTTGAAATAATATTATTTCAGCACAATACGGTACCCTAGGAGCATGGTCGCACTTCATGGTCACGAGCCATGATCAAGAGAAATGAAAATGCAATTCTTAAAGCCAAATATCACTTCCCATAGTGTAAACTGAACTTGGACCAGGATGAGTGACCATGCACCAAAAAGAGTGAGGCCCATGATCTCTAGGTTTTGCGATCAGAGAACCTCTTTTGCTTGACCCTTCAAAAATGAATTCAAACCATGAATCATTATCCACTAGGGCACTCTATAGCCCTTTTGGTACCCTCAACTCTCATGATCCGAGTTCATTTTTGAAGTAGTGTAAACCCAAGTCATCATGAGACGAGTTCATGAGTCCAGTCACAATTTTAGAGGTCCATGGTCACGACGGCTCTTAGAGCATTCCCACCCATGCACGCTAGGACTAACTCGCTGAAATTATTCATTTACATTTGAAGAGCCCTTGCACCTACACTCCTCCACCCTTGCATGGTCCTCACACATCAAAAGTGCACATCAAATTGTCAATGGACCAATCACAAGTAGAATGTGAGGATATAATCAACTAAATAGTGATTTGAAGGCCCATTTTCTAACACGCGAGGATTGAGAGTCAAGAGGTATTTTTGAAGGGCCCTTGGCACTTTTCATCTACTTCTTGAGTGTGAGAGACTCTGGGAGGGCATGGGTGGTCATGCTCTTAGTCACGAGTGTAAACCGGCCCTGAAGGCATGGGTGTGGATGCGGCTCGAATACATATACATCAGTTTGGCGGGTACAGGTGCACGCCACGGGCACCGGCGCACACCACGGGCACCGGTGCGCGGTGCAACCCACCGCCACGGCACGGCACGACAAGCAGCACCTTCCCAGAACCGCTCCACCCATTACAAACCCACGGCACCACGTAGCAGCAGCGGCCCCATCACGACGACAGAACATTGAAGAACCTTCAGGCCCACGCTTCCAGAACATTCCAACTCTTCCCCTTCCCTCACCGCTCCCCTAAATCCCTAATCTCCTCAACCCAATTCCAGAACCCATTTTCTTTTCAGGATTCAATCCAGGATGCACAATTTGCAGCAGTGTGCGAAATTTGCAGCAGTGTGCGCAATTTGCAGCAGCGTGCACAATTCGCAGTAGTGTGTGCAATTTGCAGCGGTGTGTGCGATTTCTGGGATGGCGAAATTCGATAAGTATGCGGGGTACTCGACCACTGCGCCGGACTTGGAGCAGGGCTACGGCACCACGCCTGCGCTGTACCCGGGCATCCCTGCCGACGAGAACGAGCTCCGCTGGGGTTTCATTCGCAAGGTCTACAGCATTCTCAGCATACAGGTGTTGCTCACGGCCGCCGTCTCTTCGTTCGTGGTGTTCACGCCCGCCGTGCTCGAGTTTTTCGTCGCCCATGGCTGGATTCTTATCATGACCAGTATCCTGCCGCTCATATGTGAGTCCATTTGACGAACCTTTCGTTTTAATTTTTTGTGGATTGTGTGATTGGTTTTTGGTCGGTGTTGGATTTTGTGAGTGCGTGTGCTCCCTTTTAGGGTTTTGGAAGTCGGTGTATTGATAATGTTTTTAAATTTTTTCCTGAGAGGTTTGAAGTTTCGTCACTGTAATCGAGTTCATTCAATGGGCGGTTAACCCCTGAAGGACCTTTCTATGAAGTTTTCGTTTTAATTTTTTGTGCATGTTGGTGGATTGAGTGGTTGGTTTTTGGTCGGTGTTGGATTTTGTGAGTGCGTGCTACCTTTTAGGGTTTTGGAATTCTGAGGGAGAATCGAATAAGGTTCAGCGTTTTTTAATTTTGTTCCTGAGAGGTTTGAAGTTTCGTCACTGCAATCGAGTTCATTCAATGGGCGGTTTGGACCTAGAGGCGCTCATAAGCAATTTTAAGTAGGTCACATGGAGATTTTCTTTTATATACTTTTATTTCGTTTTTGATCAACACATACCTTCGATTCTGGTGATATAAAATTTGGTCCCGTCTTTATTACATCTTCACAATATGATCAATTGAACTGGCCTTTAATAATACCATGAATTGTAGGGGTTAAGCTGTAGGTTTCAAGCTCCCGGTCGATCTGTAGACACAAATTTCTTATCTATGTCAGGTGTAGGAATGTATTATTGTCATGGTGGTAGGAATGGTGAATCATCGTGGAGCTTTCAAATGAATTTTAGGTATTGAGAATTTGCTCAAATACTGAGAATTTGCTCAAAGACCTATAATTTGTTTGGTCATCTTATGACTATTGTCTCTTTACTTATGTTGGTGCTGTTTGATACTTTTTTGCAGTGATGTGTCCGTTGTATTACTACCACCAACAGCACCCAGTGAATCTGCTCCTTCTTGGTCTATTTACCGCGACAATCAGTTTGAGCGTTGGAATATCATGTGCTCTCACGAACGGTATGTTTGAATAGCCCTCTTTCTTGTAAACAGTCTAAGTTACCATTTAGATATGGTCTCTTTTATGATGTGGGAAGGTTTCAGTATCTGGGACTTTGTCAGGTTTCAAAAACACCCTTGGAGAGATCATGACCTGATCAAGGTGAATTTTTTTTCTAATGTTTTTTGCCATCATTGTTAACCCCTAAGTGCCAAAGCTAAAATGAGAGTCACTTGGTAATAGTCAATTACAGTCACTTTCAAAACATGTTCAAAATATTAGGGTATGATTTCTTCTTTATATTGGTACATTTTAATACCTTACTTGAAGCTTCCTAAATGATGTACTTCAACTCTTATAGATATGGAAGCAACCACTTTTGGCACTTAGGGTTTAATCGTGTTTTCTGTAAGCTGGTATCCAGTGAATAGGGTTTTGAGCTTGTTTCATATGATAAAGCATCTTCACGTTCTTTGCTAATTTCATTCTGGGACTTGGGTTGTGCAGGATTCATTGTGTTGGAAGCCCTTATCTTGACAGCAGCCGTGGTTTTGTCCCTCACCGCATATACACATTGGGCATCAAGAAGGGGTCATGATTTCAGTTTCTTGGGCCCCATTTTGTTTACCAGCCTTATTGTCGTCTTGCTCTTCGGATTTATTCAGGTTTGTTCATCTCCCTGATGTTTCTGTGTATACCCAAAAGTTACTGGAGGTATTGTAATGTGTGTAGAAGCCCTTCACACTTCTAGAATGTTGTTATGGACTATGTAACGTGAAATTAGAGCCTTGTTATTGAAAATGAACATGTGTGTCAAGCGTTGTTGTTTCTATAATGCGGCTCTACTTTCATGTCACTGGACACATTCAATTAAGTGTCTGAAAAAGAAACCATAACGCGAAAGGAGAACGTGATTATTTGATATAACTGTATCACCTCTACAGAAATGGGCTCCATTGAGACTTATTTTATACAGTACTGAAATACGTGATGTTTCTTTTAACAGGCGTTCTTCCCTCTGGGTCCGATTTCGCAAATGATCTATGGTGGTCTGACTGCACTTATTTTCAGTGCCTACATCGTATACGATACCGACAACCTCATCAAGCGATACAGTTATGACGAGTACATCTGGGCGTCGGTGGCTCTGTATCTCGACATCCTGAATCTGTTCCTTGCCATACTGGAGGTTCTAAGAAGTGCGCAGAACAATTAAGTGGATAAGAATATATTTGTGTATAGGATTATGTAATGTCTCTATGTAATATGTTACTGACGTGAAATTTGTAGCATGCGTGAGAAAATAGTGATTGAAGCATGACTGTAAAGTGGGCTCAAGTAAATCAACTGAGAGCAAGTTTTGCCATTTTTTTTTTGAGTTCGTTGTTTGCCATTCTTAGTTTGCTTTTGCTTGTCAGAAGCTGTGTCAGTGTTTGCTTCACTCATGCAGTTTGTGTCTGTAATGTGCTCTAGATATCTTTAAACGGAGGATTTCGAGAGAATGATTTTGGGTTGAAGTGAAACAAAAGCTGCATCATATGAACATGTTTCCGAGTAGTTTTTTCCAACAGTGTTTGAAACCTAAAGATGTGTTATCCGGCTGCCACCTGTCATTCAGTGAATCAATCTTGTCAGTATTATATAATCAAAAACAGGCATGAACTTCATAATATTCCTTTTGGTATCGTTTTGTATCATTTTGAGCAAAAAGATTACTCTGACAGCACAATTGACTCAAGTTAGAGCAAGTTTAGGGCATTCGTGCTACACTGCAGACCTGTCAACAGTCGAAAGTACTTTGGCCACTTCAAACGTGGGCCATGTCCTGCTAGGATGAATAGACGAGAGTGTCTCTTCAAGCAGCTTCAAATCCACAATTAAGGTAGGATGTCCTAAAACCACCACCTCCCCCAATTATGACATGTAGATCTTTCTTGGGGCCACCACAGTTGAGACCCAAAACCACCAATTTCACTATTCAAGTAGACCAATGGCACGCCAAGCATTGCGAAGAAATAGTTGGTGGTTTTGGGTATCATTATGAGTGAAAGTTAGCACCATATGGTGTGGACATGGGGAAACCTAGAGGTTTGATTTGGGTCACAGGTTACTTTCCACTTTGAAATTTTGTATAAAATTGACAAATGCGAATTAGATGTTGCAAAATTTTGCAATCCTCATCAAAACCTATTTCGAATGCGGTCATATTGTTTTTTCGAATTTAGCACTGCCAAAAATAGGCCAGATTACTTAAGTTGGTGGTTTTAGGACAATCAACTTTATGTCCAATACTCTTATCTGTCGACTTATTTATGTAAACTCATGTGTAGGATGGGCTTTATAGCGTGATTAAGTGGCATAGGGGATTCAAATTTTGAAATATTAGGCCCGTCAAACAAAATATGGTAAGTCAATGTGACTTTCATGGGTGGTAATGCTCTAATAACGACAATTGAGAAATTGCACTTTGGAAATGGAGAAAAAATGGGTTGAAGTATTCTTTGAATTTAGTTAAACTAGAAGTATGTTTGTATATGACATTCATTACCCCGTCTCTAGAACCTTTGGTGGTCTTGAATGCAAGCCATTGTTCATCCCTGAAATTTCCATTTTGGACATCTTAGGAGTTTTTTGGCAATTTGTTTTGCAAATTTGCCACCTATAGCCTCAAATTATTTTAGAACGACCTACTTGGGAATAAAAAACAATGGGAGGAGGGGGTTATTTTTTTTAGGTGGGCCCTCAATAGGTGGGCCCTCAATAGGACCAAAATAGGGGGCAATTTTGTCCCTATACATTAAAGAACACCATGGTTTTAGAGACCGGGCATGCACTAGAGGGGAATCCAAGCTTGCAAAAGGTTCCTTCATTGTGTGTTTGTTGGTATATGCACTAAATTTTGAGAATATTCCAATAGCAACGCAAAGTCAAACTAAAACACAAGAAACAATTATAGTATACCCTCCATGCAATGACACTCCATAATATGATGACATTATTGTTTCGAACAATACACATGTGACATGTCATTTCTATGACTAATTCATGCCTACCGCCTTGAAATTGGGGCTTCCCAAACATGTCATAATAGAGAGGGACATCTGTATTCAATGTACAAAAACTATCAATGTACCCAATGCCAATAATTTTTAGACATGGTAGTTGTTTTAAACGCAAATCTAAGTAGACCATAGAGACATCAAAAAGTCCATGTGGTTGAGTGATGCCTAATATAGCATTGACTCAAGGAGGCTTGTTGGTACATCTACTTTGCAATATATCAAATCGAGGATATTCCAAAAGCAATTCAAAATCAAATCAAAATCAAAGCACAAGAAACAACAATTCAATTTACAAAAGCTTTATCCAAAATAGTTGAGCAAACATGAAATGTGAAATCACAAAGTCTGTGAAATCTCTAGTAGCCTTAGTTTTTCTAATGTATATAGTTCCAAAAGTGCTCGTTTTTAACTTCTTTTCATGAATGGGAGAAAGGCAAAATTCTAACTTTCAATATCTTCCTCAAGGATTCACCAAATGAGTAAATAATCAATCTTGTAGCATATAGTCTTAGCTTTCCAAAGAGCATAAGTTAGTTGTTCAATCCTCAATCCTTTATTCATGGTAAACATTTGAAGATATGCTACTTGAATCTTATTGCATTATGTTTTTGATTGATTGGGACTTTATTACTTATTATTTTGTTTGGTTAGAGCTTGCAAAAATAGCTTAATGATAGTTAGCCTTACCAAAGATGAAGTTAAGGATTCAAGTTCCTTTTCTTGTTTCGTACAGAACCAAACATTTTGAATTGAATATCAAATAAAAAAATCCCACGTTGTATAGAATGAGACCACACCTAATTTTTAGTTCTAAAATTTATGCACACTATGCATGGTTGAAGATTTGTATTAGAAATGGTGACAATGGTTACATGCAACTAGGAGTTACCACCTCACCCATTGCACCTATAGGTAAACAACACTCAACTTCATGTTTACAGATACTTCACTTTATTTTGCAAAGAAAGGCCATTTGCCTTGGAGTCGCTACTTCTATACAACAAGCCTATCACCATGCTCATCAAGCACCAATAAGGTAAACCACCCTATTCGGGCCACTTTGTCATCACTATGTATCAATGTCTTACATTTAAAAAATTGACATGTACACTATTGATACATAGTGACACAAATACGACAACTTCCAAATTGTGGCACAAATTGGGTACCTTACCTTAGGACCTCTCACCATTCAAGATGGTGAATGGTAAGAAAAATGTCATCCAAAGGCTGTTCTTACTGGGTTATACAATGTTAACTGAGACATCTTTGCACCCTAAATCTTCATAGAATAGAGAGATTTCAAACTATTGCACAGCAGAGAAGAGGCAGGGCTTTGAGCCAAAATCGTTTACAAAGCCAAGAATAAAAAGATAGAAGTACAAAAATCCTTTTCCAATACCACGAAAATGTGTCTGAAATTTTGCTTTCTGTTGAAGGGTGGGCAAGCAGACTCAAAATCGCTACCTCTACAACAAGCCACCCTTACTTTCCATTCAAGTAGCAGCTGCCACCAATAAATTGTAGTATACAGGAGGAAGAAAAAGAAAGAAAAAGAATAGGAGCAGAATGCAAGCACCTAGTCAAAAGAATGAGATCCTGTAATTGACATTCTAGAGCAGTGTTAACCACTCACCCTGCACTGTGGTTGACACCTGCCTAAAACAATTGGCTGAGTACCAACACTTTCATTCTTGAACTCAAGATGTTAGAAAAGCATAGCATCCAAGCATCTTGCATACCTTGATTCTTCGCAGTTGCACTGAGCTCCTTTCAACAACAGCCTCCACAATCTGCTGCCCTTCCATTTTTATCATACAAACTGTGTCATTTTTCCAATACTCTCTCCTGTTGCTTCCAAAAAGAAGAGAGCAGAGAGTCATAACCTCGTCATCCCCTGCACTTTCAAAGAGTCATAAACCGTCTTGAGGCATAGTAGCTTTTGCAGGGGTTTCATCCAGCTTCATCCTTGGAGTTTTGCCTGCTCCTGTCACATGCCCTCTTAGCTAATGATGGGGCTAACGAGATGATGAGGTATATTCCTCATCATTTCATTGGGGGGGAGGGCAGTCCCTATGTTAGGGGCTCCGGGTCCTTAGCAAAGTTTCATGACAGTTTCAGGGGCAGGTACACTGGCCCAAGCCATGAGAGGAGCCATGAGAGGCTCCCAGTGAGCGCCGCGCACGTTCACACTGGCACTGACTTTTTTCACAGCCCACCACAGAAAGGGAGAGGCCAAAGCAGCGTACACTCCAATGCCGAGACCTCGCATGATACCATTTGAAAACAAGGGAGAAGCCAAAACCAAGAGAGCTCCCAAACCACCAAGCCAGGGAGTCAACACTGGCAGCACAGGGAGGTGAAACAAGGTGATGACGACAGTGAGAAAAGAGAGAGAGCCCAACAGAAAAACGCCCCAGCCCATGAAGGGATGCACTGTGGTGGGAATCAGCCACGCAGGAACCAGAAAGCTTCCTGCTACTAAAACTAGCACCACGAGTTTCAAGGCCCAGGGGTAACGCAGTTTCTTCTCTGCTGCACAAAAGCACGACTTCGTGGAGCTTTTCTCACATCGCTGCCGAATGATCATCGCCGTGAGCATGGTCACTATGTAGAACAAGATCTCGGCAACAAGAATCGGTGTCTCTGTTTCATATCTGCATTTCAAAAAATAAAATGGAAATGAATTTTTATTCAAGGATACTACTGAAGTTGCACACCCATGGCTTAGGAAATGCAAATCTGTGTTAGATGATTTGAAACCTCCTACAATTGAATCTTCGAAGAACAACGGTTCAGGTGCTTCCCTTTCACTTAACATAGTTATTCTCATTTGCATAGAGTAATCTATATTCAAGGATACTACTGAAGTTGTAGACATGCACACCCCAAATTTCAAATGGCTTAGCAAATTCTAATCTGTGTTAGATGTTGTGAAAACCTCCTACAATTGAGTCTTAGAAGAACAATGGTTCAGGTGCTTAACATAGTTATTCTCATTTGCATAGAGTAAATATCAGTGTTGGACTGGTATGACATCTTTGTACAATTAAACTTTGGACACTGGTTCATTCCAAATACCCCTTTGAGGTGCACTAGTTCTCATGATGACTGCATTCATTCATTTCACTGATATGTACTGTGTAATCCCAGTCCAACACTGATATTTACTCTATGCTCGAATACTGGTCTCTATATTGAGACCAGGAATGACAAACTAGAGATTGGTAAACAAGCATAACTGGAAACTTTGGGCTCTTATGCAACTAGTTGTGTCAAGCAACTAGTCTATGTTGTGGGTTAATATTGATTGATATATCACTTATTTGTGCCTTACTAAATTCATTTTCAAATGTGAATAACTGAATATCTTCTCATTTATAGGTTGAACTCTTTAAATTCCTCTTGATGAGGCCTCCTCTTTGATTTGCAAAACTAGACACAACATTCTCTTCCTCAAAATGCCCTTAGTCTAAGCATATTCTTAAATCATAATAAGTGTTGATTTTGGTCATATAAGAAAGTTTCTTGCAATTCCATAATTGATGATTGTGTGGAGTCACCAAGAAGGAAACCAGCTGTCTTACAATGTGAACAAGAATTTTCAGCAATCGGTTGGTGTGCAGTCAAACCCTATATGACGGAGAGAGATGGAAAGACAAAGGCACTCACCCTATGGTTGCTACACGCTTTTCATGCCATGAAAGTCCCAAAGGCAGTGTTGGCCATGACCACCAGTACCACGGCTTCAACATGGGAACGCTGGGGAAGGTGATGACGCTGTTGGGACCACAAGGAATGCGCCACTTCAGCTTCAAATCTGCCACCATCAATCATCTGTTGTAAGTAATCCAAATAAAAAAAACTTACAAATAAAACAACACTCTAACAGATTCTCAAAGCCACTTACAGAAGAATGAAGCATCCATTTGGTATCCAAGAGGGAGTCGGAAAAGCCCGCTCAGCCTTGCACCATCCACGGGAGGATGAAACATGGGTTTATCAAGAAGGTCACCAAAGTGACTTCCCAAGAAACCTTGATCAACTCCATCCCTGTTCTCCTTCATGTTCTTGATGTCGTGCATCATAACCCTAAAAGTCTCATTTGATGGCTGCAGATCACAACAACGAAAAACACGTCAGAATGGAAACTCACAAGTACCGTACCCTCCAATAAGTATCCGTTCATTCCAAAATGGCGCAGAAACTTGAATTTCGAAATGGCACTATGTACTCAAAAATACTTCAATTCAGGAATCGTAAAATGTATTGGATAGATAGTCTATTTTTATGGTACGAAATTTCTCTTCTCATGTGCATGCAAGCTTCCACTGAAGTCACCGCTCTTTCTCTCGCAGCCCCAGCAGTTCACAAAAATGACGGATACTTATTATAAGGTACTGTACAAACCCCAGAGGTATTCTAAAAAACCCAGTGGCGTTACAACTGCCTTACAATCTAGGTTTTCTAGAAATACAAAAATGTGTGTGTGTGTGAGTGCGTGCATTGGTCAACGGACTCATAACAAGGAGCAGAAAAGCTAAAATGCAAACTCAACGATCACTAGTGGAAAACCCTAAAACCTAACCACTTTACAAGTGACAAGTGTCTTCAAATGGCTAGATTTTCTAGAGTACGTATAAAGGAAATTTAAGTACATATGAAGAGAAAATTGTGTGTTTGTGTGTAAATTGATGAACTCTGACAAGGGAATTTAAGGAAAACACTTGTCCCTCTCTATGAAGCCCTAACTTCAAGGTGGCAGGCATGGATTAGTCACAAGAATGACTTGTCGCATGTGTATTGCTTGAAACAATAATATCGTCATATTATGGAGGGTAGATTGAAGCTTGCCTGGAGAACAAAGAGACCCGTGTGGAAAATGCATGGATTGATGAACACAGCACAGAACTGGCCGCATTGAAAGAGCTCGTCCGGCTTGCGGAGAAACAAGTTGTCGACATCCAGCATGACCACGCGCTCATACTCCGTCAAACTCCACACGTAAATCTTGTTCAACGTGAATTCAAACCGCTTTTCGAAATTGTGATTCGCTTTGTACGGGTTCTGAATGTCTTCCACTACTACCACCCTCGCACCTTCGTCACGCCTGTATCAACAGTTTTTCCACCAAAAATATTCAGGTGGAATGGCAGAAAATAATGAAAAGAATCTGACAACAAACACTGTAACATATGTTTTTCTTCTGTGGACTTTGATAAGATTGAAATGGAAAGTCGAAAGTTTCAGTTCTCTCTTTACACTCATTAACCCTTAAAGGACCAAGGATTCATAGTTTTAAAATGACACATTCAATCAATCATATTATGAAAAATATAATTCAGAGGGGACCAAATCTTATATCACTGGAACCAGTGAAGAACATTGCATGTGCTGATCAAAAACACAAATAAATTTGAACAAAAGAAACTTCACATAGAACCTACTCAAAACTGAAACCCAATTTGGGCTTCTTGGTCCTCTAGGGGTTAAGAAATTCTTGTCAGCCTTTTCTTTGGAAAGTAGTTTTGATGGAAAATGTCTTACAAGGTCTTTTGCCAATGCAGGGGCACGGATGCGGAGGCGATAACGACGAGATCGGCATCGACTTGGAGCTGCACGAGGGTGCCCAGCATGACGCGCGCGGCGGTGTAAAACTCGTAATCGCGCGGTGTGCCCATGTACATCATGGTCGCGTATGCATTCGTCTTCTTGCTTGCAGTCCCTTTCAAAGGCCCATAATAACTACTAGCGCTTGCCTCGGTTAATACCATCAAGAACACCCCAAGAACCAGCAGCGCCGCATTCTTTGCCATTGCGCTCCACCAATTTGAAGAATGTAGCCAAGAAACAGAGCCTTCCGTAAAAACCCCGGGAATCAATTCGTATCAAACGCTGATTGCTCGTCGAAATTCTTGCTTACAATCGGACTATGTGCAAGAATAGAATACAAATGGCTTGAAGAGAAAACCAGAGCGGCATTTCATAACCACCACAGCTGCCGCCCAATAATGCTGCATGAAATGAAAGAAAAACCACTCCTGCATGAGCTCGTTGCAAAACCGCCCGCAAAGTCAAGAGCGCGTGAACTGAAAACGCCCCCGCAAATTCAACTCACGAGAAAGAGGGAACCATGTCTGCAAGGAAACAAAGTACGCGGAAAGAACCGAGGCACGGAAAAAGCTCGAAAATGCATGAAAAAATGCATGGAGAAATTCGGGAAAAAATCGAAAAAAATTCGGGAAAAATCTGTGCTCACCAGGTTGGGCAAGTGATCGGTGGATTGGGGCAAGTGAGGAAGATGAGTGCGCGGATTGTTTCGGGAGGGAAGGAGAGTGCAAGTGGGCCGGCGCAGAGGCATCGCCTGGGGACGGTCATGGATCCCTGATACCGGGGGCGTGGGTCCCTGTGGCCCACCTCCAACGCTGCCTAGCTGGAATCTTCTTGCGCCACGTGGGAATGGGTTCCCGCCAGTGTGGGTGACTGGACTTCCGAGAATATTCTAGCTGGATTCTTGGACTTCTTCTATTCATCCAGCCCTGCGGAAACTGTTCATCCAAAAATATCAAGGTTCCATCCCACAATTGGATGGTGATGGATGTAAGTTATTGGTGGTTGCTAGATTCGTTCCTTCCTTTGTCCAATTCTCTTTATTTTTGTAGATTTACTTTATTAAGCTCTAAATGCTCCGTGAGGTGTGTTTTGAATAGGTACACTAAATCTTTGCAACAATATTAGTTGGAAGGTTGCAATAAAAAAGAACTTCATTATAAAAGGCACTCATGGGCTCCATCTTGGATCCAAGATCACTCATTGTCACATCAACTTCTCATAGCAAGAAAAAGACTCAATTTTGGCATTCAATATTTTATTCAATTTTTCATCAAATTGAATAAAATCACCACTCAGTCTTGTAGGAAATCATTTTGGTTTTTAAAAAACCCGAAATTTTTCTTTGTTATAAAATCAGACGCTTTGAACCTTAAAAAATACAATTATAGTTTGTTGTTAAAGGCTTACCTCTCAACTATAAACCTATTCATAAGAGGCAACAAAGTTTGGGCAGCAA
This sequence comes from Pohlia nutans, assembly GCA_022496805.1. Lineage (NCBI taxonomy): Eukaryota > Viridiplantae > Streptophyta > Bryopsida > Bryales > Mniaceae > Pohlia > Pohlia nutans. The sequence goes on from CM040096.1 coordinate 27,612,862, forward strand.
ACTCTCCATAGAACCAAAAAGTGGTTTTCCCGAGCCCTTTTATACACAATCATGTCTAAATATAACATTTCTATATATAGAATAATAAGTAAAAGCTCTATGGATGAACTTGTTTACTTTCAATGGTATTGAGGTGTATTTACAACAATTTTTAATTTCTAATTGTTTAGCATTTGAAGAGCCTCTACTTTAACCTTACAAACTTTGAGGATAGACAACTGCAGCCTTTTAGTCAAGACCAAGAGAAAAAGGTATACCTAGCTAGAACATGCATAAGGTAAACATACCCATGACCGTGCAATTAACGATTCTGCCTTCATGTACTAGAGGAGTACATTTGTCTTCTAGAATATACGCTATTAGTAATGGGTATGTCCACCTTAACTCTAAAACTTTCATTGTCTTGGAGTTACACGGAACTGTAGCTTGTCCCGCTGGTAGCTACTCTTTATAATCGGCTGCTCGGTAATCACTACCGGGAGGAATAGAAAAACTAGTCGGAAGTATATAAGCAAAAAGGATCTGAAAACGCTAAGCGAGAAATATTACCGGGACTGGGTCGGTAATCCCTCACAACAGGATAGTCAGGATTGGAATCATCCAGCAAAGTATCCGGAAGGAACTTACTCGGTAAGAAAGATATCAAAAGGAAAGAGGTTGAACTAAAACACTCATATATCTTGGAAAATGGACCGTGCCAATGAGTTTGGCTTCATTGCTTATATACATAAGTAGAACCAGATCTGACCGTTAGGTCAGATCGGTAAAAAAGTGTTTTCTTAGATCCACTTCCTGTGGTAACTTGGAATTTTACCGGAGTAGTAAAAAATCCAGATCGGTAAGCTACCGGTAATTACTAATTTACCGTTAACACCCGCACAAGCAATTGAGTTGAAAAATGATCCTTACTTTTTGGCTTGGATTTCCTAACCAAGTCATGTGTTAATGATTGAATTGAAAACAAAACAAAAAAAACAATTAAATCCATTTGAGTTGAGTCGTATGTAGGCTTTATTAGAATTTGAGTTTGAAAAATGTTTACGAAACCACATAATTTATGAAGCATAATGGTGATTCAAGGCCAAAAATGGCTTATTCTCTTATATGCCTCACGTTGCCATATAACATTAGTGGTGCTTGTGAAATCTATGGACTTCCACAACACTTTGGGAGGGAAGGTCTTGGAGGTTTATATTAGAGTTATTTGTAAAGGGAACCGGTCTTTTGCCCTCCTTTTTTCATGGAAAATAAAATCTAAACTGTATTTGAGTGTAGCCGCAAAGTAATCTTGTGAAATAAACCCAGGATTTGAGTGTTTTATAGAGGTGTCAGTTGCCACAAATGGTACAAATCTCCCAAACAAAAAATCTCCACAAATGGCACAAATCTCTGCTTACTACCACTACCTCCCTCATTTAGATCTGAGATCTAACTTCGAAATCCAAGTCCCTCCCATCAACCAACGTCCCTCAACTCACAACCAACATTCCTGACAGCACGACACAAGGAACTTGTGACTTGACTTGGCGTCCAGTAAAAGCCAGGACAAAATTGGTGTTTTGGAATTCTTAACGGCTGAATTGAGTTTTTCCTAAGTTCTATTTCTGGTCTACAGTGAAACCCTGCGAGTGGCATCGGCAACCCTGTGCTTTTCAATTTAGAGGTTACAAACCCAGAGTTTGGGGTACTTTGCGGATAACTCTATTATGTCATGCAATTCTTCATATGTGATACTTTTAGGCAGAATCTTACAGAGAATCTAGTTGACTTATACATGAAAAAACCACACCAGGCATGGCTTATTATTATTATTATTATTATTATTATTATTATTATTATTATTATTATTATTATTATTATTTATTTATTTTTTATTTTTTTTATTTTTTTGAAACCATCAATGTCAATTGACTGACTTACTATTTTTCATAGCGTGCAGAGCATCCAGTGGAGCTGGTGCTGTGTTGTAGTAACCCATCCATTCCATCATGAACAACAGCCCAGCCTTCGGGATTTCCATTCCAGACTGCATGAATTGCATGCTCCCCATGCCTGCCTGCCTGCCTGCCTGCAGTAGAACTCCCACATGGACTTGGGTTAACCCTTTAGTGCTCAAGTGACCACATTGTTGTCACATTGTGGTTAATGATGTGTTGAAAACGCAAAGTAAAATCTGTGAAGAATTGGATTTTGAATTGTGAAGTTTAGATTTTGAGACTTATAATATACATCTTCTAAAAAAAGAAAATTTTAATTTGGAGTTGTGCAACTATCAAAATTACCTATGAACAAAATGCAAAAATACTACAAATACTTGAAAATATAGTAAATATTTACAAATACAACACATGTACTATGCGGTATTTCTTGTGTTTGGAAGTTTGTTATCTTGTTTTATTTTTTTGAATTATGTTCTCTTGTTCATGTTCCGCTAGTGTGTGTAATCCGATCTTGATCCATGTAACTCCTTTCATATTTTAACGTATAATTTTTTGTCCTAAACTGTACATGGATAAGTCACTCTCACTTGTAAAATTCACAATAATTATGTGTGAGTCCGTTCTTAACAAGAAAGATTGCAACGGAGAGGTGTTGACATAGGTCATTGGTGAACCTCTTCACTTTCATTTTAGAAAATTGAACCCAAATTCTATTTAACTTTGAAGTCACACACCCTCTAAAATCTCATTTTTGAGTGTGCATTATACAGTTCAAAGACATACTATGATCTTTCAATCCCACCATCGGATGATTCTCTGATTTTGGCAAAATGTCTCCACTCCAATTGAGAATACAATAGTACGATTACTTTGTAATTTAATCCATTTTATTTCTAGTAGTATCAATCATAGTGGAAAACCCCAGTGAAATCCAGTGAACCCAGTTACAATACCCAAAGCGTTAAAGGGTTAAATTAAGTAACCCCTTAAGGACTAAGAAGCCCGAATTGGACCTCATGTTTTTTTAGCATTTTGAGTAGGTTCTATGTTGACTACCTTTTATTCAAATTTCTTTGTTTTTTGACCGACATATGCACTGTTCTTCGTTGATTCCAATAATATAAAATTTAGTCTCATCTCAATTATACTTTTCAGAATATGGTCAATTGAATCTATCATTTTAAAACGACGAGTCCTTGGTCTTTCAAGGGTTAATGTGGACATACCTATTACCATATGTTTGTGCCCTCATGTACAGTGCCCAAACAAAAAGATTGTCGCCTCTTTTACTCACCAATGAGAAAATTGATTTAAATTGACACAAAATTGGCATTTTATAAAAAATTCAAAGTACACACTACTCTAATACTACTATAATCAATCATACCAAGTTTCACTTTTTAAAAATAGAATATTGATTTTTGGTGAATTTCTACGGCGTTTTTGGTGTTTGACCTTATGAATTCATTTTAAAATGATTTATGATAGATTTTAAATTTATGATTGGACATGCTAGTCAAAAACATAAATGAAAATAAATAAATTCATATAAACACAGTTGCATATTGATTGTGGCCTATTACATTTGATTGCTTCAAGCTCTAAAACTAGTTGATTGTCTATACTTCTCCTACACACAAAAATGATTTAATGATCACCAAACTTGCCCAATCTACCAACATGTGCGTCCATCCTTTGCTTTGATCACTTCTTCCAATCTAGAAGGCATAGATTGACACAACTCAAGGAGATTGTTTCCACAAATCAAATTCCATTGGCATTTAAGAATTTGCCTCAACCCCTCCAAATTTTAGACAATACTTGGACCATGTTGAACGGAATCTTTGAGGATCTTCCATAACTCTCAATTGGATTAACGTCAGGTGAATTTGCAGGCCAATTTTACCTCTCTTTATATTGTTGATGTTTCTAAGTTCACATGATATTTGCTATGGTCATGTCAATGAGTCATTAATGGCTTATGAATCATTGATTTGGAGTCATTTGTACTTGTTAAAGTTGACAACGGTAATCTTTGAATATTCCACTACATATCTTTTCTTGTGATTTTTGAGGTTTAAATGGGATAAAAAAACCATTATAACCATAAAATAACTTCAAATAATCTAATTTTTTGGTGGATGGTGAATTTCACAATGGAAAACCATATTGTGCAAAAAAATTCGCAAAAAAAATTATTTTGAAGATTTTATAGGTTTTTGTGCTTTAGGATGAAAGCCTAATTTTGACCCACGAGGTTTTAAAATGCAATAAAGTGCAATCAAAATACAATAAAATGCAACAAAGTAAATGGGATTTTTGAAATTAAAAAGTGGACCTAAAACTAAACTTGATATTCTATTTGTCCGGAAATAATTGTCCTAGTTTTTGGCATTTTTTTCCCGATATATTTGTTTTATGTTTTATAATTGAAACATGAGGCTTGTCCACTTCAAATGGGGCAGACAATGACAATGATACAAAAACTATAAATTGATGTTAAAGTTAGATCAATTTTCAAGTACCGAGACAAATTTTTTTTGGGAATAAAAACATGAACTAAAGTTGAAAATGCCAAAAACTGGGACATTTTTTTCGAGACAATGGGAGTATTATTCTTTTACACCCCCTTCTAGCAATTTTGGCACACAGGGAGATTACTCAGTTTTTTTTTTTAAATCAATGTAGAAACAAATGTAGGGTTCATTTTATTCATTGGGAGGTAAGATTTCTACCAAATTATAAATTTTTAGACGTAATATTGGGTGATTTATAATCAATTAAAGAATGATTTGAAAATATATCTAAAATATATCCATAAACTTCTTGTAGAATATTTCAATTATATGAAAGCCATAATTAAATACCCCATGTTCTCATGTGTCTGTACAAAACTACAAGGAGTGATCTCTCCAAGTTTTAAAATGACAATTTTATGATGGCAAAGGAAGCTTGCCTAAGTGCAAATTGCTAGCCACATTTACCTAATAAATGAAATTTAAAAAAAATACATGCCTAATTTTTTTTTAGAAGTTATTAACTTCATTTATCTAATAAATGAACTTTTTTCAAATATCTAAAATCCTAAATTATTGAAATAGAGTTGTAAAGCAACATAGCATAACACCATTTTGCAATGGGACCACAATTTAATTACAATTAGAAACTAAGTTTACTTGGCAATGACACAATAGTCCCAAAATTCATGAAATACAAATGGCATTCTTTGTTACTTATAAAAGTGGATTTAAGTGAAATTTCTCTTTTGATACAGTTTTCAAACAGGTGCTCCATTGCACTGCTCCTTTATGCTATTAAATTGTACATGCAAGTTACATGGCGAGAATTAACTTGTCATACTAACTATCATGAACTTTCTAATCATCTGGGTGATCAAAGGTTGCGAATTTTCTGTTTATAACTGCAAATCTAAAGATTGTAGTGAAAAATGCAGTAAAAGATAAAATTATTTTTTTAGATGTGCCAAAGCTATTTTTATAGCTTTGAGTAAATATTAGGCACAAAGGCGGCAAACCTACTAGGACACCATTGTATTAGTAATGAGACACCTATCAAAGAATAAAAAGTTTGAGAATTTTGGTCAATGCTTTTTCATCACATCCGCAACATGGTGTTTTCACAGTAGGGAGTCCAAAATGTGTAGTGACACATTGCACAAGAGCAAAATTTTGACGATAAACATTTTCTATTGGTCATTGAAATTGGTTTTTTGGCAAAAATGTTAATAAAAGTGAAAAGGTATTCTAGGATTGTGTATATATTAAAATTTTCAAAAATAATATAAAATAATATTTGGACCAAAATGTAATACATTGCGTCACATGACACTGCACAATAGATATGTAAATGCCTTAATTGATACATTTCATTGAAGATATAGTAATGACAATATTTTTCCTCAATTCCTATTACATAGAGGTATCGTAGTCAAAAAGATTTCAAAAGGAATTAGTGAGCAAGGTGGATATTAGAGATTTATGGCAACAGTTCTTGTTCCTTTACAATAATGGCCCAAATAATGGCAAATTCTTATAAATTTTCTTGCGAGCTTGGTTGATTAATAAAAACAAAGCTTGTGGAATGGCTAAAATATGCATTCAACGTGGTTTGCAAGCAAATGAATAGACACCAATAAGAATATTCCAAAAGATTATAAAATAATATAAAATAAGTGAAACAAATTCCAAAATATTCCATTTTTACTATTTAAAAATAATTTTTGTATTTTCCCTATTTATTATATTATTTTTTAAAATCAACTACTTTACAATAGTAGGTTTTTTTTGTTCACGACCTAAACACCCGTAGTACAAAATTACCCAACAAAAATCAATGGATAAATTATATTAGTCTAATTCAAGTGAAGAAAAAAAACTAACTCAAGAACTAACTACAACACTTTTTTATGTATTGGCGCACATTAAGAGTTAGTTCATTCAAAGTCCAACATCTCTACTTTGTGGACAGCGGGAGACATTAGAACTACATACTCTTATTTAAGGGTAGATTGTTGTCTGATATCTAGGTTACCAGATAGAGACTTAGACAAAGACAAGACAACAAAAAAGATAAATAGGAAATAAATAAACAAAATAAATTAGTAAATAGTTTTTATTTTTATTTTAATGTATTTAATAGTTATGATTTATGATACATGTGAATATTGTTATAAATATAATGTATGTGTGTGAAAAATTTCCAACTACATATGACAGAATTAGAACGAGAATGGTAAACACAATCTACAAACGAACTTCCACATCTCAACCTCGAACTATCACTCAAACTTTTACACAAATTATTAATTCATAACATATACAAAATAAAACACATCACCTTTCCCAACGGAACAACCCTTATGACACCAGAAAACTTCAAAACATATTACAAAACGTCAACTAAGCTAGAAAAAAGCGCACTTCAAATAGCTGAACAACTGTTTTGCTACCCAAGTTGTACACCAAATTGCCCAAACCCATGTGCAAGACATCCACCCACCCGAACGCTTAAAGCGAGATACATTTCAGACAACCAAAACCTATTACCAAGAGCACCATATAACCTACCTCAACCCCCAGCCCCACAACAACACTTCCACCCAAACCCACCCCCTAACATCAAAAACAACCCTCTAAGATTTCCCATTGACATAATATTAGACCACAAAACAAATACCTCAAAAGACAAATATAAAATAACAAAAAAATATAACACATACTTATACCAATGGACTCTCCAAAACAACGATACATACAACAAATGGATGCCACAAAGAGAACTCTTCCCCCTCAACCACCCAACAATCATTGCGCACAACATTAAACTACTAACAAAATACTACACAAAACTACAACACAAACACTATAAAAAATTTATTATTAACACACACTTCACCCCTGAACAAAGCAGAGATGCAAGATTCATCCCCCCACCAACATCTACCCCACTTACACACATACACATACAAGAATGTAACTCGGAAAAAGACATTATTTCCAATTACGATACCATACAAATAAATAACGAACAAACCCACCTATATGAAGATACCGGTAGACACCTTATCACTATACCTACCACTAGACTAAAATGGCTATGGCAACAATATAATAAAGCAATTTATAGCTCACATGGCCTAGTACCACAAACACAATCATTTGAAAAAGAAGTAATATGGCTTTATCAAAGATATAATCATAAAATCCCCAAAAAAACCCACTAAAAGTAGCACAACATACTCTACCTACTAGCATTCTTAACTCTATTACCACCACCTTTAACATCTCTCACTCATACTTCTCTTCACCAATAACATGCTCCACACAAATCTCAGAATTTTATTCTCCCTTCGCAAGAGATAAAGTCTTTGGATCACTTGGTACCGCCTTCCAATACAAGTGGAAAGGCATAGGCTACGCTCACCCACATAATGAAGAAACAACCCAACAAGCAATACACTGGGCACGACTGGCAGCCAAAAATGACCCAAACACCATCACTATATTAGTAATACCTAATACAAATTGGTATCAAAACTTTTTACCACATATTGGGCCATTCCCAGATACGCATATAATTACCCATTTTGCCGCAGATTCCATCACATATGAAGAACCAACAATCCCCCAAGAACTACATAAACCAAAAACAGAACCACTTGCAATACGCATCCTATGCATTCATCATCAAAACCACAACATTGGTACACCCGACCAAATAAATACAATTAAAGCAACAATTGAAAACCTACAAATCCCACAATATCATATACAAAAAGCCCCACGCACCCCCCTCAACACACCGGTCAATAAAAATAAAAAATGGAACAAGCTCATACACCCACCCTCCATCAACCCGACTACTTTAAACACACCACCTCTACCAAACTATGTGACAAACACTACACTAAAATTTCAACCGCAACATAGCTACTATACCGATGGATCCTTCATACCTCCCGTACAAGCCCCCGATGGACACTGGAAAAAAGAAAAAGCCGGTTATGGAATATATAACTCATCTAAAACAGACATGCAAATATCAAAAAGACTGCCAGGCCTACAGACAAGTTTTCGAGCAGAACTAATGGCTATCCATAATACACTTAGTTTAATCACTACTAAATACCCAGACGAACCGGCACATACATTTACAGATTGCCTCAACTGCCTATACAATCTAAACACACATATTAAACACTCCACCATGCATAACAATCACGCGGATAAAACCATACTAACAGACATGGTAGAAATGCTAAAAACTCGTACTCAACCCACCACATTCTACAAAGTCAAAGCACATATCAATATTGAAGGCAACGAACAAGCGGATAAACTTGCAAAAATGGGAGCCAGAAAAGACTACTACGTAGCCACAAGATCATATGAATTTGCACATACAACACCATTCTATTTTCAAAAAGATCTATGGCCAGGACCTATAAAACGACCAGACAAAGGCCCTGTCAGATGTCTCCAAACATATCTAACCAAATACGACCAAGAAAATAACCTTGAAATAATGGCAACCCATTTTCCCAACATTAGCAGATGGACCATGAACCCAAATATTGATAATGAATTATCTAATGAATTATCCAATGTATTCTGGTCCAATCCTACAATCACAGACTCACAAAAAAAAAATATTCTAAAACTCCGTACCGGTCAATACATGGGTAATGCAAGAAAACAACTATTCTTTGGTAGAGAAAGATTCCCCTCAATCACATGCTCTATTTGTAACTCTATAGATGCAGACACTTGGCTACAAGTACTTCTAAAATGCAATCAACATCATATACACGCCATTAGAGTCAAAAGACATAACAAAGCAGTATGGGAACTAAGAAAATTAATCCTCTCATCACAAAAATCTAGATGCTACACCCTCATGAACGCAAGAACATTTAACAACAACCCCCAAGAAAACACAGTACCCCCATGGCTACTACCATGTTCATGCGTACAACAAAGATGCCATTGCAACGCTAGATTCAAACCAAATATTCTTTGCGTTAAAGGACTCCCATACAAAAATGACCCGCCGTCAAACCCACTAGACAACCTCACAATACAATTTATTGAATTTACATACTGTAATGACAGATTCCTACAAGAAACAATTGATAACAAAATTCAGAAATACCAACCACTTATCAATAACATCATCAATTTAGGATGGAAAGTTGATCCACTCATAGTCATCACGGCGGGAGCCAGAGGTACATCACATACTCCCTCAATAAAACTCCTCGAAACAAAATTTAAAATACCAGAAGCCACCATTAAACACACATTTAAAGAAATAAATACCATTGCTATACAACATGCCGGATCAATTATTCTACATAAAAGAAAAATAGAAAATAACCAACCATTACCATTAGATTACTGAATAAAACAAAACTATCAAATAAAAGAAGGTAATGGTGATGACCACTACTTATTTCTTTTGTATTTCTGTTTAGCTCAAAGAACACACTTGTCTCAGGTTGATGGGACGGGGCCGGTTGGTTTGTACAAACTTTCCTGCCTCTGATTAATTCACTAGCAGCACCAAGCCACGTATATTACAATAAACGCTCAGACGGACTCAACGGGATTCGAACCCGGACCGTACAATTGTAACATAAACGCCCTTCTCCAACCAACCTTGGAACCATGACTTGGCGACCACCAGCAAAACAAACACCAATTTATACTCGCGCTAGTTCTAACTAATGAATTTTACTAGTGTTACTAATATTTATCTCTGGTCACTAAAGTGTCTATTCTCGAAAGAGGTGAGTAGTCTTGCACCAATGGCCCTTTGTCCGGTGGGCACTAGCTCATTGTCAAGACGAACAGACACTTATTCACGCTCGCCTCGAAAGAGGACCGGAGTTCATATCTATCTATCTATATCTATGTGTGTGAATGACCACTATTTTCGTATTCTTCTAAATTTTTGGTACCTAAATGAGTTTGAGATTTTGCAAAAGAACTCAGGATCCCTCTTCCAAAAGTGTAATTCCAAGCAACTACTTTCTAGAATGTTATGCAACTTAAACCATCTCCACCAAGTACTGCAAACAAGGCCATTTTAGTGAATTTCTACAATATCTTAGTTGCAATCAAGCAACGACAACAACAAATAGTTGTGCAAAATGCAAGATGGGGTTGTTTGGTGTTGGTATTAATTTATTTCAACTCACCATACATTGAAAAGACCCTCTAGGATCATAAAGGAGAAATTCAATATGTTTTTGCAATGTTTTACGTATATTGATGAGATAAACATGGGTGATTACATTCAACATACATTTTACGTACGTTTATTCTATAAAAAACGTACGAATGACATATTACAAACATGTAAATTTTATCATGTTTGTAATATGTTATTTGTACGTTTTTCATACGATAAACATACGTAAAACGTATGTCGAACGTAATCACCCATGTTCATTTCAACAACATACGTGAAAAATTGCAAAAACATGACTTGCCAAGATTGTGATGTATACCTCACCAAGGTCCCAAGATGATCAAACCCCTTTGAGGGATTCCCATGATTTCTTTTAGCTAGAGTGTTGTTCACCAAGCTAAACTCTGTTGTCCCAAAAAACGATTACCATACTCCAAGCCCCAAGAAAACCATGGTCGCCACTGTTTCTTTGGCAACCCCCGTCTAAATCTTGGTCAATTGCAGTATTGTTACTAAGTGATCCCTTGTCTAGCACCTCAACACACCTCGTCATTCCAAGAAGTCCTTGCTATCTACGCAAAATCCAGTCTAACCATATTTCTATCCTTGATCCAAACTACCCCTTTTTATTTTTAGTACTTTCCATGTGAAAAACCCAGCTAACAATGTGTACTTCAAAAATTGTACGCTGAAAAAATAAGCTGAGGATGTATAGCAAAAAAACTCAACAATCAATATTACATATTCATTTATTATTTCATGAGAAAAATGTTATGTGTAAAGTTGTACATGTTGAAAGGAAACACTAAATTACTTATATAACTCAACATAGAATTAAAAATGTCAATTCCAATGGTGAGAATGTTCTAGTAGGCAATAACATACACGCCACGTTTATTATTATTATTATTATTATTGTTATTATTATTATTATTATTATTATTATTATTGTTATTATTTACTTTTAAAAAAATTAAAAAAAAATTCTTTTTTCTTTTTTCTTTTATTTCTTTTTTCTTTTATTTCTTTTAATTCTTTTATTTATTTTTTTTAATTTTGATTTTTTTTAATTTAATTTTTTAAAATTCTCTTAGAAATATAAAAAGTCAAATTCAAAAAAGAAGTTCAAATTATTTTTGAGAATTCTTTGCGAAGAGATGCTATAATTGTCCACAAAATATAAACCTTAAAAGCTTTATCTCATAAATCATATTAGAGTGCTTCAAAACTTACCATGTACATATACATTTGCTCAACTTAATTCTTTTTCTTTTTTTAATAAGCAGAGACAAAAAAAAAATTGTGCTTCCCGAGAGTACACATTTCAACAAAACCAAAAAAACTTTATTATAACTTTTGCAATATTTATTGGAATCGTACAAAACAAAGCTTGACATTAAGATTATGATTAGGAATTATACTTAGAATATTAATAAATCAATCTAAAGTCTCTAGAATGTGTCCCAAATTGCAAAAAGCTTGTTCAAACTGCAAAGAACTTCAGAGGTTAACCCTTTAGTGCCCAAGTTGGTTCTGAAGAAACTATAGTTTTTAGGGTGATGTTTTTTTTTAAACTTTCTATGTTGAAATTAGGGATACCATTAATAGTATTCAACTATATAAATGTAAGCATAGCTTCATGAAACAAGTGTCGGTTAAATCTTGGTAAGATCGGACCGTTGGATTTGAAGATTATAGTATGTTTTTGAATCGTATAATGCACACTCAAAAATGAGATTTTGGGGGGTGTGTGACTTCAAGGTTAAATAGAATTTGGATTAAATTTTCTAAAATGAAAGTGAAGATGTTCAGCAATGACCTGTGCAAACACCTCTCCATTGCAATCTTTCATGTCAAGAACGGACTCATACATAATTATTGTGAATTTTATAAGTGAGAGTGACTTATCCATGTACGGTTTAGGACAGAGTTTATACGTTAAAATAAGAAGGGAGTTGGTACATTGATCAAGATCGGACTACATACACTAATGAAACATGAACAAGACAACAAAATCCCACAAAAAATACAAGATAACAAACTTCCAAACACAAGAAACACTATATAGTACATGTGTTGTATTTGTAAGTATTTGTTGTCTTTTGAGATATTTGCAGTATTTTGGTGTTTTGTACATAAGTATTTGGATAGCTAAGAAAGTCAGATTCCAAAATTTTCTTTTTGCATCATCTGTAGAATCAAAAGTTACACTTTTGAACTTTAGACATCAGACTGAGATGGTTCACGAATTTACACCATTTCATTTCTAGTGATTTAGTGACCACTTAGTGGTTACCTGGGCACTAAAGGGTTAAACTGCAAATATACATTCATGTAGTGCATTGCAATGATATGAATGGCCATATTGTAGACGAAGTTCCAACTTTCATACGTCAAAGATACATCTTTTGAGTCTTTTGTGATATAATTGACCCCTAAAGGACTAAAGATTCATGCTATTAAACTGAAAAATTCAATGGATCATATTGTGAAAGTTACATATAATTCAGAAGCGACCAAATTTTATATCATTGGAACAAATAAAGAACACCGCATGTGTTGATAAAAAACAAATGAAGTTTGAGAAGTTCACATGAGACCCAAATCGAGCTTCTTTGTCCTTTAGGGGTTAGGGTGTGCACATCCCTTTGCAGCCTAATCGGCCCTCTACTAACAACTTGCAAGGACCAATTGCATCCACCATCAATCTCACTCCATTGCGACCCACCAAATTTCAGTGCAGATCTAGCCGAAAACCAACAATTTGTAGCAAATGCAGTACAAGAGAATGAGATACAAGTGTGATCTTCTTTAAAAAAGCATACACTATACTCCTCTTTCCCATAATAAGCTCATCAATTCTCAAAATAAAAGAATTAACTAGTCCAATGATGTGGACCTTGATCACAATGATATCGACCCTAAGTCAATAGAAGTATTAGTTAGAGAAAACAAAAAGCTTTATATTACACAAATTGAAAAGGAAATGAAGAAACTTCTTATGGGACAATGGGAGTAACATTTTCCCCTAATTTCTGGAATGGTCACCACGTTGAAAGCAGCAGCTGCGAGGTCTCTTTTTCGTGTCTTTGTTGTGAAGGCTATGCATGGTTTTAAGTAAACATTCATATCTGTTGAAGGAGTGATTCATGTGCTTTGTGTTAATAGATCCAGTGGTCACAAATCATCCCCTTTCTAATCAGATCACACAATCATGCATGAAGTTAATTTCCCATAAAACATATAATAAAAACCCAACATTGCAAATAGTCAATGACATACAGTACCTCACAAAACTGTTCCAATGCTGTAAATATCTTCTTTTGGTTGACTGTGGATGCTACATGGCAATTGCAAATGCCCATGTGGCATTGCAATAAGCTTCTAATCTACGTTAGGAAGCCACATGTAAAAACCAATGACATGCATGACTATCTATACGTGACAATTGTAGGGTTCAAAGCCATCTGATTCACTGGAACAGTTTTGTGAGTGCACTCTTCCAAAACTAAATGTTTACAAAAGCTTGTCAATCTTGATGGACCTTCAACTCTTTGTTGTAGAACTTTGTTCCAGTGTGTGTATAGACCATTTTCCTACAGTTTTTTGTACTTTGTTGTTCTTGCTTCCAAGTAGAAAAGATGGTGTCTGCATTATCTTCTCAAAAAAAGTCAGACGTTCTTTCTATGTTGCAAAGAGGGTGCACTATAAGAGAAGTGTCAAGGAGTTTGCATGTGGGTGTTGGAACTGTGCAGAGGCTCCGACAAAAGTGTGTTTTCAATGTAGAATCATCACATGGAGGTAGACCAAGAAAGATGACTCCTGCAATGGAACGGTCTTGTGTATTGAATATGACTAGAGGTAAGCTTAGTACTGCAGTAGAGGCTACAAAAAATGTGCAAGAGGCATTTGGGATGCAAGTGTGTGTTGAAACAGTGAGACGTGTTTTACGTAGAGGTGGTTTACAATCACAAGTGAAGCAGAAAAAACCACGTCTTTCAGTCAAGAATATCAAAGCACGTTTAGACTTTGCAAGAGCCCATCTAGATTGGACTATAGATGATTGGAGTCGTGTCATTTTCTCTGATGAGTCTAAAATCAACTTATTCTGCTCTGATGGAATCTCTTGGTGTTGGAGTCGTGATCCACATGAGTTGTCAACACGCACTGTTACAGAGACAGTAAAGCATGGTGGTGGTGGAATCATGATTTGGGGTAGTATGACCATTTATGGGCCAGGACTAGTGTACAAAGTTGAAGGCCGCCTCAATCAACATGGATATCGTTAGATTTTAGAGCAGACAATAGATGGTACAATTAGAAAATATGGATTAGATGCTACACAAGTCATTTTTCAGCAAGATAATGCTTCCGTTCACACCACAAAAATGATGCAAGAATGGTTTTCAAGGCAAAGTTTTAGTCTTCTAACGTGGCCTGCCCAATCCCCTGATTTAAATCCAATAGAACATCTATAGGCCATCCTCAAAAGGAGATTGAATCAATATGATTCACCTCCAAAAGGAATGATAGAATTATGGGAACGTGTAGTACAAGTCTTCTCTTCTATTACTGCACATGATTGTAGAAGACTTATAGAAAGTATGCCCAAAAGGATTGAAGCTGTAATAGCTTCAAAAGGAAGATGGACAAAGTATTAGCTAGTTTACTTAGAGCACTCACAAAACTGTACCAATGTATATACTAGTTTTTAACTTTCATTTTTCCTTCAATGATATTTGATTTAGTTAGATTTTTTTTACAAATGTGTACTAGATTGGATGTAATATATGCCTCAAACTACTACTTGAAAGTTTGGACATCCATTTATCTTACACATACTTTTGAATCTAGAAGTTCCAATCATTGGAACAGTTTTGTGAGGTACTGTATGAGAAAATTGTGTTTGATTATACATGTACATCATCCGCTTTTGAGATGGTTGGACGTTTAGGGGTTAAAATTGTGATGTGGGTGATGACATGAAAGTCTAAGTTGAAATTTTCTTCCCCAGATACCGTGTGGTCAAAAATTTCTGCTCCCTATTTCATGGCCCATTGGACTAATAAGGGCCGCTTCACACTATGGCCAAAGGTCGAGAGGCCGTCGATTTCCACCAATCAAATTGCAAGAAACCATGGTTTCGGCCTCTCGACCCTTCACACTAGAGGCCAAAGTCCAAAGGCCGTGGACCTTCAAAATGCTTACATGGCAACACTTTTTGACCAAGGTGACGGCCTCTCGAGAGGAAGTTTGGGTCCTACATTTTGCAAGACCCGTCACTATGGTCGAGAGGCCGTCGATTTCTTTTCATAAAAAATGAAAACTATATTTTATGCCTATTTTCAGTAGATTTCTTTGGACTCTCAACAAAGTTTGGACTCTCAATCCCACGGCCTCTCGACTTGGACGGCCATAGTGTGAAGCGGCCCTAAGACTTGTCCGTCTGCAGTCCCTCAAGCAAAAATTATCAAACCAGTGGGCATTCCCAAATTACATCCTGGCTTGCCTCAGGAAGTTGTTGTCAATCAGCTTGAGCCTTGAGCCTCAAGTTCTATGAAGATTCTTGAAAAGTTCCAAATTTCCAATTGTTTTTTTTTTAAACATATATTGTTGTTGTAGGTACAGTTCCATCCTGTTAACCCCTAAACGTCACAGCGTCCAGAAACTGGACGACTAACAGATTCAAACCTTCCCTACGTTCTCATCAATGCTTGGATGAAAGTCATCTAAAGTTTTGGAGATACCTCATAAAGTCGTCGTCCTATCTAATGGTTGGATTTAGTCATACATGAGTACATATTTTCTAAAATTACAAATGTAGAAGTATGTCAAGTCGTTGACCAAGCCAAAATTGCATTGACTGTAGTTCAAAAGTGGCCTTGCAAAAATGAGGTCATAGATTTAAGAAACACTAAAATTTCAAAGAATCACCATGTTTAAGAGTATCTCATTTCAAATTCATTTCAACAAGTTTGACTCAAAAAATATTAAAATTTTGTTTGTAATCGAATTTAGAAGGACTTTTCAATTTTAACTTTCAAATTTTATAAGTAAATATTGGTGATAGTATTAATGAATTGAACTGTACAGATGGAATCTAAAATTCAAAATCTAGAACTTTCATTTGTATATCAATTCTAAAATATTCTTCTAAATAGTACTTTATGATGAATTTTTCTCAAATTGTCGATTCTAGGAAACCCTGGTACGTTTAGGGGTTAAATTTCCATCATGTTAGATTTCAAGTACAGTTCCATCCTGTTATATTAAGAAAGATAATGTGCACAAAAGGTAAATAATGTTTATTATGTGACTTGCCACCCAACCATAGAAGTGAGATCTTGTCCAATAGACAATGTTATCTCCTTTACCCACCAAGCCACACTTATAGTCCTAGTAACTTAGTATTACTTAGTATTACTCTAATTTATAGTCATAGTAAATCATAACTTAGTATTACTCTAATTTCTCTTATTTCTTTTCGAGTGACTTGATAGGCTTAACTCTGAGTATACTCTTACAATACTCAAATTTAGTCTTTGGTACAATTTTAGTGAACGTATCTGCCATCATTTGGTTTGTACCCAAATAGACAAATTTCACCTCATTAGATTTAACCTTCGACCAAATGAAATGGGACCTACACTCCATACACTCAATGTGTTTGGTGCGCAAGTGATATTTTGGATTTTTAGCCATAGCTATAAAGTTTTTATTATCAAAGTAAATTATTGTAGACCCTTTTTGAGCAAAACCCATTTCTTCCAAAATATCTCTGATCCATATAGATTCATTTGCTGAATTCGAGAGTAGGGTCTATTTCTTTAATCACCATCATCTTCTGCATACCAATGTGGCCAAGTCTCTTGTGCCAAAGTTGAACATGAACCCCTTTGTTGGCTAAAAAATAAGCCAAAGCTCTCTTTGGCTGGACTTTTCCCAATTTTGAAAAGACTATTTACTTCCTCAACATGTGTGAATGTAGCTCCATCCTTGTCAGCAGCATAAATTTCTTTTGCCAAATGAATGCCGAAGCCCGCCTTTCTGAATTCTTGACCTGATAGTAAATTACTAGCCAACTTTTTTGTTGAACTTCTTTTTCTTCTCCTTGCCTTCGGATGCTTTGTGGCTATGGCACTTGCCATACTCTCAACCTCATCCACTTTGAAAGACCAAAACTCTTTTAGTAGAAGTCTTTTTGAATGCATATCACTCATCTTATAGATGTGACAAAGTTCATCCCTTGCTTCTTTAGTTGAGCTACATTGTGTGATATGATGGAGTGGCTCATTTAACAAATAAAAGGGAATAGTAGAGAGAACTATTTGATCACATTCTAACCCCATAGTCATACTGCTATTAATAACAATACCAACATTGGCTCTCCTTTCTCTACTTTCTCCCTGGGCAATTCCAATTGGTGTGCCACTTGCAATGCAATTGGCATTGGTTCTTCACTATTTACCAACTTCCACAACCCATCCCTCTTCAACATATATGTCATCCTCAATTTTCATAAATTGAACCCGTGACCACTAAATTTGTCCAAGAAACTAGTTCCACTGCTAGAACTAGCCATACTAACTTGCATTTGTCAATGCAGATATCAATTTTGAGACTATGGGGGCCAATCACAGGTTTTATTGTGACTTCAAATTAAAAACCAATTAAATTCTCTGTTCTCTCCTCTAATTAACCTTGCTTTGATACTATGTTAAATTTAGAAAGATAATGTGCACAAAAGGTAAATAATGTTTATTATTTAACTTGCCACCCAACCATAGAAGTGAGATCTTGTTGAATAGACAATGTTATCTCCTTCACCCACCAAGCCACACTTATAGTCGTAGTACTCTCTGTCTACATACTTAGAATATGTATAGACTAACTAGACTATTACTTTGGTGTTCTAACTAACTTGGAGTCATAGACGCTTGGTCTATGAGTTCCCTCATGAGTAACTTAATTACCATATGAGTAACTTAATTCCTACACATCCATCTTTCAATTTCAAGTGACCAAATCACAATAGTTCTTGAACCAATTAAAACCGCCATTTCTTTAAAATGTAGGACAAGGTTGCATCACATTTGCAATCAAACATAAACTTAGTCTTAGCCCGGGGAGTGCACTTAAAGTGAAGATTAGAAATACACGTGAGTGCGTTTTAATAGCATACCCCCTACAATACTTGGCCTTAAAATAGTTTCTAAATTAAGATATTTTAGGGGCTAAATCATTACGTATATATCTATCATTTGGTATAAATTTCAGGACCAAATGTTTCTAAAATCCTATAAAAGAAATGATAGAAGTTTGCACTAAAATGTGTTGTTTTTTGCTTCAAAAATCAATTAAAAAATATGTATAAGTGATTATTTTTTGCAATTTATACAACAAGAACTTTAGATTGTGTTTAACAACTGCATATTTTTTTTACAATTTTTAGGTGACTTTTTAGTATGTACATAGGGGGGTCAAAAGTACGCACTCACGTGATTTCTAGTCTTAACTTTAAGTGCACTCCCCGGGAGTCTTAGAAGGTGGTTAGAAAGGCTCACATGCTCTCTTAATTTGAAATGTCTACTTCAGCTCCACGGTATGTCAAGAACCTATTTTAAAATACTTTTCATTCATGTTTTCAAGCGTTTGATAATTTGCAAGTCTGGATTGAGGGTGCTCTTATCCTTAACTACCAAACCGTGCATATTTTGCATGATGTACAGAAATGAACTTCGTTTTCTCATCCATCACACACTTTTTGCAGTGTGAAATTTTTACTAAATTTTCTATGGGAAGTTAGCTTCATGCACGTGTGATCCGATTAGAAAGTTGATGATTATTGAAACTTTGTCTCTCATTTCATGTTGGAGTGTTTCACCAAAAATTTCAAAGATTTTAGTCTAAAAATGTTCTTGAAAAAGTCAACTCATAAAGTTAAGCAACAAAAAAAATTCCAAAAATCACTACACTTAGAGTATTGCAATTCAACCCATCACAACAAATTTCATCCGCAAAATTGTCAATATATTATTTGTAATCAAATTACAATATAATTTTGAATTTTAAGTTTCAAATTTAATACGTAAATATTGGTGATAGCAATTGCAGATTTAACTGTATGGATAGAATCTAAAATTCATAATGTACAACTTTTATTCATATATCAAGTTCAAAATATCCCTCTTAATTGCATTTTATAATGCATCTTTGCAAAACTGCTCAATTTGGACAGGAGTGAGGACGTTTAGGTGTTAAGCATCCTCAATGCATTCTCGATATCAGGGGACACTATCAAGCGGCTAGTCGCGTAGTCTCTGCCTTCGTATTTACCCTAGATTTACTTTTACACCGTGTTTGTACTGTTCAACCATGTAATCCCTTAAAAACGAAGTTTTTTCGTAGTCTCTCCGTTGGTGGGGGCAGAGACAATAAAAGCCCACGTCCTGTAGATAATGTTGGTCTCTTGATTTTGATGTGCAAGCTTCCTTGCACATCAAAATATTTAGGAGCACCAACAAGTAATATACTACTTTGTGTGACAATGCATTTGATTGGTCCCCATTTTAGCGCCACCAATGTTCATGCTCCTAAGATTGCTTCCAGTCGCTTGGAACACATTCTAGTACCAACACTACTGCAATGAATGTGCGAAAGATTGCAAAGAGGAATCTCATCGTGATCACTCAGACGATCCTGCAATTCCTCCCCACAATCTCTTACACACCCGTTCCGCTAGTGCAGAATCTAAACAATCAACAATGAATCTAGAATTTAGTTCATCATTCTCAATCCAAAAAAAATGATTATTTCTGCAGGACACGAGTTTTGTCAAACTGTGGCTTAACTTACATTGGGAGAACTGTGTCCTTGAAGTGTCCACAAGGTTTTCATAATTTCATACCTCACAATAATGAGTTACACCTTACAAACAAGCTGATATGCATTTCAACACGGACAACACTGAATTCTCGTAGCACAATTACTAATTTCCAGCCAAAGGAGAACTAGATAAATAATGTTGAAGCATGTAGGAGCATCACCCCTCTGAAGCGACATTTGATTAGGCTTACGGAGCAGTTTAGGGTTTAAAAAATCACGGCCGCACTGAGGGTTTTTTGGCCAGAGTGTGACAGTCCAAATTGGAGAGTCCATGGCTATGAAATCCTTCAAACAATGAGCATCTGCGACTTGTGAATATTTTTGGAGAGGAGTATCTTCGTCATCCTACTACTGCAGATGTGCTCTGACAATTGCAAGTCAATGACTTGTGTGGATTACCAGGTTGGTTGATTGTACTTTACTCATTGGAATTGAAAGAATTTGTGCTGTGGGATGGCGCAAACAATTCCAAGACAAAGATGGTGGCAGGAGCTTGCTCACGGAACACAAAATTTGTGGAGCATTCATAGGGCTCCCGAGCTCGAATGTTGATATCAATTTTGTGGACCACTCACCACTCATGGTGAATTTGGTTAATGGCGTTGCTCGTCATGCTGAATTCTCTGGCAATGGCCATGCGTATTGCAAAGTAACTTATGAATAGAGCTTCAGCATCCAAAGCACACATGTAAACATATACGGAGTATTTCACACAGCTAAAATGAAACTAACAACGCACGCTAATGATAATCTTTTAAAATATAACATATAGATGATTTTATTGTCTCTGCCCCACCAGGGGAGAGACTACGGAAACGCTTCGTTTTTGAGGAGTTACTAGGAGTTACGCGCCTGGATAATAGAAAGAAGTCGTAAAAGTAATTTTGGGGTAAATACTAAGGGAGAGACTTTGCGACTAGCCGCTTGTTCTTATCTTCATTTCCTAGACCCCGGTATTCGTCTAGGGGTCTTACCAATTTCAGAAGGTTCTTTAGCCCTTGTAAGCTATACCGAAGAGACAAAAAAAAAACAAAAAACAAAAAAAAAACAAAAAAAACTACATAATCACATTTTAGAATTTAAAATAATAAATAAATAAAATTGGATGATATTTGTCTTCGCATATTTGAACATTTGAAAAATCTATAGCTCAAATTCCATCCACAACTCTCTTTTTTCCTTCTCTTTTAGAATTTTGATTGCATTTTAACATTGTGACAAGGCACTAGTATTATTTTGATTTGTGTCTTATTAAGAAGTGCATCTGATTTCTAGGAATTTCTTGAGAAGGTCACTGAGGTTGCACTCCCACTAAACCATAACAAGTCTCTAAATTTCACAACCCTTTGTTGTCTTAATGTCACGAATTTTCAAAAATCTCAAAATCCTAAAAAGAGTGCACTGTGCCAAGAAAACTAGTTGACGGTACCATGCATTTGCCCTAGTACAAACCCAACCGGCCCCAATTTGCGTCTGGACAACATATATTGGTTCTATTTTTATTTTCCTAGACCCCGGTATAATTCTAGAGGTGCTTCGCAATTTATGGTGAGTTGAAATAAATTAGTACCAACACAAAATGGCCTCGTATTCCATACGCAAAATATATAGAAGTGCTTTTTGTTTGGTTTTTTGGACCCGGTATAATTCTAGATAGTCATCCTTATTTATAGTGAGTTGAAGTAAATTAGTAGCCACACCAAATGGCCACATATTGCGTTTACACAACATACTCATGATTCTTTTAAGACCCTATTATAAATCAACAAGGTCGTTCTAATTTATAGTCGGTTGAAATAAACTAGTATCAACACCATCGGCTCCATTCAAAATTTGCACAACATAAATATGTTATATTCTCATTTCCTTTCAAGACCTTGCTATAATTCTAGAGGGTTTTTCAGACCTATAGTGAGATGGAATTTAGTAGTACCAACATTGAACGGCCCCATATTGCATTCGATCAACATATATATGTTTCATTCATTCTTTTTTTAGACTCCAATATAACTCTAGAGGGTCTACCTAATTTATATTAAGTTATAAGTAATTTAGTACCAACACCAAACGACCCCATGTTGCATTTGCACAACATATGTATGTTATTTTTCCTTACTTTTCTTTTACCTGATACAAATCTTGAGGGACTTTCTAATTCTTGATGTTATAGTAAATTAGTACGAGCATTAACTGGCCCTAATTTGCACTTTCACAACATATATATGTTTTCTTAGACAACGGTATTTTTCTTGAGGTGCTTACAATTCAAGATGGGTTGATGTGAATTAGTTCGTACACAAAATAGCTCTATAGTGCATATTCACAATATATAGAAGTTTAAGTTTTCAAATCTCTTTTTAAGACCTCGGTATAATTCTAAAGGGTCTTTGTGACTTATGTGAGTTGAGAGCCAACACCAAACCGCCACATATTGCATTTGCACAACATATAAATAATTTTTACATTTTTTCCTAGATCCTAGAATAAATTTAGATGGACAATCTAATTTATAGTGAGTTGAAATAAAATAATAAAAGTTACACCAACATGCCCCAATCTGCATTTGCACAACGTGTACTTTTGTAACATGTACTTTTCTTTATGTTTCAATCGAGACCCTCGTATAATTCTAGAGGGTGTTCTTAAGTTGTAGTAACTTGAAATAAATTAGTACCTTCACCAAATGGCAACATATTGCATTTGCACAACATGTAGATTTTTCATTATTCTTTCCGAAGACCCCGATATAAATCAACACGGTCATTTTCATTTATAGTGAGTTCAAATGTATTTGTACAAACACCAAGTTGCTCCAATCTTCAATTCATAGGTTGTTGAGTTGAAATAAATTAGTGCCAAATCCAAATGGCCACATATTGTATCCACACAACATACACATGGTTCTCATTCTTTTTCTAGAACTCGTATAAATGTAGAGGATCGTTCTAATTTATCGTCAGTTGAAATAAACTAGTTCGTACAAACACCAATTGGCCCGAATCTACATTTGCTCAACTAATATATTTTTCTTTTCTTTTTCTTTCTAAACCCCGATATAATTCTAGACGGTCGTTCTAATTTATAGTGAGTTCGTAACAACACCATATAGCCCCATATTGCACTTGCACAACCTGTATATGGTTCTTCACTCTTCTTCCTACACCTCAGTATAATTTTAGTGCATGGTTATTTTAATTTATGGTGAACTAAAATAAACTAGTTCCGAAACAAAATGGCATGGTATTATTTTTGCACAAAATGCCTTTGTTTCTTTCTAGATTTTCCTACACTCTTGTATAATTCTAACGGTCTTTCTAATTTATGGTAAGTTGAAATAAACTAGTACCAACACCAAATGGTCCCATATTTTGCACAACATACATATGTTTCATTCTTCTTTTTCTTTTAACCCCGATATAATTTTAAAGGGTCTCTTTGATTTATGGTGAGTTGAAATAAAATAGTACCAACACCAAATGGCCACATGTTGCATTTTCACAACATTATTTTTAATTTTTTAATTTTTTTTCCTTTTCCTAGACCCTAGTATAACTCTAGCATGCTCATTCTAAATTATTGTGAATTGAAATAAATTAGTACAAACACCAGCTAACCCCATTTTGAATTCGCACAACATGTACATGTTATTTTCTTTTTACTTTCTGGAACCCAATATAACTCTAGAGAGTCTTTCAAGCCTACTTTCAAGCTTATGGTGAGTTGGAATAAATTAGTATCAACACCGAACGGTTGCATACTGCATTTGCACAATGTAAATATGTTTCATTTTTATCTTATTTTTCTTTAAACCTTGCTATAATTCTAGTGGGTGAAATAAACTAGTACTACCAACACCAAATCGCCACATATTGCATTAGCACACAATATAAATCCTTTCCCTCAACCCTTTCATATATCTAGAAGGTCTTTCTAATTTATTTTGAGTTATAATAAATTAGTACGAATACCAAACGACCCCAATCTTCATTCGCACTATAACTATAACTATAACTATAACTATAACTATAACTATAACTATAACTATAACTATAACTATAACTATAACTATAACTATAACTATATATATATATATAATTTTTTCATTTTTCTTTTTAGACCCCAATGTATTCTAAACAGTCTTTCTAATTCATGGGGAGTTGGGATATATTAGTTTCAACACCAAACGGCCCCATATTTCAATTGCACGACATATAATTGTTTCTTTTTTGTTTTCCTAGATTGCATTATTAATCTAGAGGGTCTCTATAATTCTTTGCGAGTTGAAATAAATTAGTACAAACACGAGTTGGCCCCAATTTTCATTTGCATAACGTATGTAAGTTCTTTTTCTTTTTCTTTTTAAACCCCCGTATCATTCTAAAGGTGCTTCCTAATTGATAGTGAGTTGAAATAAATTAGTTCCAATGTTGCATGTGTTAGTAGATAAAAGTATTTTTCGTTTCTTTTTTCTAGAGCCAATATAATTCTAGAGGGTCAATTTAATTTATGGTGATGTTAAATAAGTTAGTACCACATGAATTGACCACATATTGCATTTGCACAACATAAACACGGTCCATTGTTGACTTGTGGTGAGTTGAGATAAATTAGTTCCCACTCCATACGGCCCCATATTGCATTTGCAAAACCTATGTAAGTAATATTTTCCTACTTTCTTGAAGTTTAACTGGATATCATTCTAGTGAGACTATCTAGTTTATCGTGAGTTGAACTAAATTCTTTCAAACACTAAACGGCCCCAATCTGCATAAATTTGCATACCATAGATATGTTTTTTTTCTCCTTTTCTTTCTAGATCCCGGTATAATTCTAGGGTCCTTCAAACATTTGGTGCATTGGATTATACAAGTATCTATAAAAATGGATCCCATGTTGCATTTGCACAACCTATATATGTTTCAATTTTTCCATTAGACCCCGGTATAATTCTAGAAGATCATTATGAATTTAAGTTTTTATCAATAAAATTTATTATTTTAAATTTCAAAAATATTTAGGTTTCTTTTCTTTTCTTTTCATTAACCAAGTAAACTTCTAAAGGGACTTAATAATTCATCTTGACTTGAAATAAATTAGGAATAACACCGAACGGCCTCATATTGCATTTGCACAAAATATATATATGTAATTTATTATTTTTCTTTAGATCACATATTGCATCTGCACAATATGTAAATGTTTCTTCTTTCTATTCCAATACCCTTGTATAAATCTATAGGGTCATTCTCCTGTATGGTGAATTGGAACAAACTAGCACCAATATGAAACCGCCACATATTGCATTTGCACAAGATATAAATGATTATTTTTTCTTTTCCTAGACCTCGTTATAAATCAACACAGATATTCTAATTTATCGTGAGTTGAAATTAATTAGTACAATAACCTATTCGCCCCAATCCGCCTTTTACAAAGTATAATCATATGTTTTTTTCACTTTCTTTTTAGATCTAGAGAATAATTTCAGACGGTCTTTCAAATTTATAGTGAGTTAGTACCAAAACCAAATAGCTCCACATTGCATTTGTACAAGAGTACAAGTTTTTGATTCTTTGTAAATATTCCTACATGAGTGTATGATTCTACAAGGTCTCTCTAATTTACGGTGAGTTGAAATAAATTAGTACCATATGCTCAATATATAGAAGTTTTTTTCAATTCATTCTTCTAAACTTAGGTATAATTCTAGAGGGTCTTTCAGGTTTATGGTGAGTTGAAATAAACTACCAAACAACCACATATTGCATTTGTACAACATATATATGTTTCTTTTTTATTTTCCTAGAGCCCGGTATACTTCTCGAGAGTAATCCTAATTGATCGTGAGTTGAGGTAAATTAGCCCTAACACCAACCAACCCCAATCTACATAAAGTTGCACAACACAACTTTGAACCGCACTATGAAGGACAATCAAAAAAGATAGGTTGAGAGATTGTCCTTTAGAGCCTCTCCACAAGCAACTATGAATTGCACTTTGAAGGTCATCTAAAAGTTACATGGCATAGTATGCAGTTCCCTACCAACATCACTCAATTAAACTTTGAAAATAGTAAGTGAGCAAGTCACAAGTCACCACGCATGGATTGTGCAATCATGAAGTGCAATTAAGAAGAGAAGATACACTGACTTGAGTCGTTTTGAGGGCCTTGAATTGGGTTACACTATTCAGTGCCACTACAAAAATATTTAGTATTGTTGGACATACTCTTAGTCTCTTGATTTTGATGTGCAACATTCTAGCAGAGTGGAGACCCAACACGGGGAGCACCAACAAGCATACTATTTTGTGAGACAATGCATTTGATTGGTTCCCATTTTGACGCCGCCAATGTTCAGGCTCCAAACATTGCTTCCAGTCACTTGAACAAATTCTAGTACCAACACTATTGGAATGGATGTGCGAATGATCGTGAAGAGGAATTTGATTGTGATCATGTAGACAATCCTGCAATCCCTCCCCACAATCTCTCGCACACCCGTTCCAGTAGTGCAGAATCTAAACAATCAACAATGAATCTAGAATAGCTCATCATTCTCAATCCAAAATGATGATTGTTTCTGCAGGACACGAGTTTTGTCAAACTGTGGCTCAACTTACATTGAAAGAACTGTGTCCTTGAAGTACCCACAAGGTTTGCAAAGTCAATGACTTGTGTGTATTACCAGGCATGTTTGGATGGGTAGGTTGTACTCATTGTCCAGAATTGAAAGAATTTGTGCTGTGGGATGGCGCAAACAATTCCAAGACAAAGATGGTGGCAGGAGCTTGCTCACGGAACACAAAATTTGTGGATATGGCACGCATTCATAGGGCTCCAGAGCTGGAATACTGATATCAATTTTGTGCAGTGTGCACAACTTGTTGGAATTAAGTTACTCAGACAATAATTAAGTTACTCATGAGGGAATTGATAGACCAAGCGTCTATTAAGGTAGGTGTACCTTAAACCACCACAACACCTAAAACCACCAACTTCTACACCCTTTCTTCATTTTAGGGAGGAAATGTAAGTTGTCGGTACATGACTTAACTTTTGAGCAATTGATGCATAAGTCATGTAATGAAAGCTTACATTTCCTTCCTAAAATGAAAGAGGGGTGTAGAAGTTGGTGGTTTTAGGTGTATTGGTGGTTTAAGGTACGTCTACCTTACTCCAACTTAGTTAGAACACCAAAGTAATAGTCTGACCGTTAGTATGTACATATGCTAAGTATGTAGACAGAGAGTACTAGGACTATAAGTGTGCCTTGATGGGTGAAGGAGATTACTTTGTCTGTTCAATTCGATCTCACTTCTATGGTTGGGTGGCAAGTTACATAATAAACATTATTTACCTTTTGTGCACATTATCTTTCTTAATTTAACACCGCTCACCACTCATGGTGAATTTGGTTACTGGCATTGCTCGTCATGCTGAATTCTCTGTCAATGGCCATGCATATCGCAAAGTAACTTACAATACATCTTCAGCATCCAAAGCACACATGTCAACATATACGGAGTATTTCACACAGCTAAAATGAATCTAACAATGCAGACTGATGATAATCTTTTAAAATTTAACATATCCATGATTTTATTCTTATCTTCATTTCCTAGACCCTGATATACGTCTAGGGGTATTACCGATTTCAAAAGGTTCTTTAGCCCTTGTAAGCTGTACCGAGAAGTAAGAATCATTGCATGAGAATCGCTGTAGTGGATTCTAGACTATTGGACATGTCACGTAACTCTTTACCTAAAGAATGATGGTGGAGAGCTGGAAGTCCACAACAGACCCGCCGCAAGAATCACATGTTTTGATGTTTTTATCTTTCATGCAGTGAGAGCAAAAGGGTGAACCCTTGCATGGGCTCAAGAACCTTATGTTATGCTTACTTGAAATAAATTAGTACCAACACATAACCGTCCCATATTGCATTTACACAACAAATTTTTGTATCTTTATTCATTTTCCTAGACCCAACATAATTCTAAACGGTTTTTCTAATTTATGGTGAGTTAGTAACAACACCAAATGCTCCAATATTGCACTTGCACAACATATATAAGTTTCATTTCTCTTTTTCCTCCACCCCAACAGGATTTTAGAGGGTCATTCTATTTTATAGTGAGCTGTAATAATCTATTACCAAACAAATATTGCCCCATAATTCATTTGCACAACATACTTTTGTTTCATTCATCATTTTCCTATACCCATGTACTGTACAATTCTAGGAAATCTTCTCAATATATGGTGAGTTGAAATATGTTAGTGCCAATGCAAAACAATACCATATATGCATATGCACAATAAATAGAATGTTTTTTTATTCTTTTTTTCTAGACCCCGGTAAAATTCTAGAGGGTGTTTCTAATCTATAGTGAGTTGAAATAAATTAGTACCCACACCAAGCGGCCCTATATTGCAATTGCACAATATATGTTGGTTATATTTTCACTACTTTTCCTTCACCCGGGTATAATTCAAGTGAGATTATGTAATTCACGGTGAGTTGATAAGGATTAGAACAAACCCCAACCGGCCCCAAATTGCATCTACACAACACATATTGGTCCTATTTATCTTTTCCTAGATCCCGGTATAATTCTAAAGGTACTTCCCAATTTTTGTTGAGTTGAAAAAAATTAGTATCGGCACAAAACGGCCCCATAATGCATATGCACAATATTTAGAAGTTATTTTGCTTTCTATTTTCTGGACCCCTATATAATTCTAGAGTGTCTCTCTAATTTATGGTGAATTGGGTCTCCACTCTGCTAGAATGTTGCACATCAAAATCAAGAGCCTAAGAGTATTCCCAACAATACTAAATATTTTGGTAGTGACATTGAATAGTGTAACCCAATTCAAGGCCCTCAAAATGAATCAAGTCAGTGTATCTTCTCTTCTTAATTGCACTTCATGATTGCACAATCCATGCGTGGTGACTTGTGACTTGCTCACTTACTATTTTCAAAGTTTAATTGAGTGATGTTGGTAGGGAACTGCATACTATGCCATGTAACTTTTAGATGACCTTCAAAGTGCAATTCATAGTTGCTTGTGGAGAGGCTCTAAAGGACAATCTCTCAACCTATCTTTTTTGATTGTCCTTCATAGTGCGGTTCAAAGTTGTGTTGTGCAACTTTATGTAGATTGGGGTTGGTTGGTGTTAGGGCTAATTTACCTCAACTCACGATCAATTAGGATTACTCTCGAGAAGTATACCGGGCTCTAGGAAAATAAAAAAGAAACATATATATGTTGTACAAATGCAATATGTGGTTGTTTGGTAGTTTATTTCAACTCACCATAAACCTGAAAGACCCTCTAGAATTATACCTAAGTTTAGAAGAATGAATTGAAAAAAACTTCTATATATTGAGCATATGGTACTAATTTATTTCAACTCACCGTAAATTAGAGAGACCTTGTAGAATCATACACTCATGTAGGAATATTTACAAAGAATCAAAAACTTGTACTCTTGTACAAATGCAATGTGGAGCTATTTGGTTTTGGTACTAACTCACTATAAATTTGAAAGACCGTCTGAAATTATTCTCTAGATCTAAAAAGAAAGTGAAAAAAACATATGATTATACTTTGTAAAAGGCGGATTGGGGCGAATAGGTTATTGTACTAATTAATTTCAACTCACGATAAATTAGAATATCTGTGTTGATTTATAACGAGGTCTAGGAAAAGAAAAAATAATCATTTATATCTTGTGCAAATGCAATATGTGGAAGTTTCATATTAGTGCTAGTTCATTCAATTCACCATACAGGAGAATGACCCTATAGATTTATACAAGGGTATTGGAATAGAAAAAAGAAACATTTACATGTTGTGCAGACTTGGCCACATTGGTGTGCAGAAGATGACGGTGACTAAAGAAATAGACCCTACTCTCAAATTCAACAAATGAATCTATATGGATCAAAGATATTTTGGAAGAAATGAGTTTTGCTCAAAAAGGGTCTACAATAATTTATTGTGATAATCAAAAAGTTATAGCTATGGCTAGAAATCCAAAATTTCACATGCGCACCAAACACATTGAGTGTATGGAGTGTAGGTGCCATTTCATTAGGTTCAAGGTTAAATGTAATGAGATGAAATTTGTCTATTTGGGTACAGACCAAATGATGGCAGATATGTTCACTAAAAGTCTACCAAAGACTAAATTTGAGTATTGTAAGAGTAGACTCAGAGTTCAGCCTATCAAGTCACTTGAAAAGAAATTAGAGAAATTAGAGTAATACTAAGTTATGATTTTAGTAAATAATGTTGAACTACAGTATTATCTACTAAAAGTGGTTCTAAATGTGGGGGAGTGTTGGAATTAACCCCTAAAGGACCGGGGGGGTTTTTAGCTTAGCTCTTGTTTTTTTGACTAGCTCTTGTAACAAGCTCAATTCCTCATTGGTGTGGGTTAATTTTGACGATCGGTACCGTTGAAATTAAAGAAGACTTACATAGCTTTTGTATGAAAAAATGATCAACAAGATCGCACAATTTTTGAGAAAATGCCACCGTTGAGAAGATTGATGGAACTTATTCGGGGTATTTTGTACATATGCTAAAATCGGATTGATCAAAAGTGCTCCAAAAATTCTGAAATTTCTACCATGCATAATGATCATCAATTTGAACACGTGCAAAAAAATTCACATAATTTGGAGGTGTGAGGAGGAAGATATGAGGGTCTCAAGTGACGCCCAAATAGCCTCCTTGTAGCTCAAAAAAATCACCAAAAATCGCACACTTCATAAAAATTTGATCAAGAAGTACCCACGCATTCAGCTCTCAAAAAGAACTACGGTCTCTTTGTTGCTCACCTTACAATTCACGGCCCAACAACTCGAATTTCCTCACTTTCTAGTTCTAGAAGTCGCGTGGTGGCCTCGTGGTCCTTTAGGGGTTAAGTTACTCATATGGTAATTAAGCTACTCATGAGGGAACTAATAGACCAAGAGTCTTTGCCTCTAAGTTACTTAGAACACCAAAGTATTAATCTAGTTAGTTTGTACATATTCTAAATATGCACATAGATAGTACTAGGTCTATAAGTGTAGCTTGGTGGATGAAGGAGATAACATTGTCTATTCATCAAGATCTCACTTCTATGGTTGGGTGGCAAGTCACATAATAAACATTATTTACCTTTTGTGCACATTATCTTTCTTAATATAACAAGATGGAACTATACTTGAAATTTAACAGGATGGAAATTTAGGAGGACGGAAATTTAACCCCTAAACGTACCAGGGTTTCCAGGAATGGACAATTTGAGAAAAATCATCATGAACTACTATTTAGAAGAATATTTTGGAACTGATATACAAATAAAAGTTCTAGATTTTGAATTTTAGATTCCATCCGTACAGTTCGATTCACTAATACTATCACCAATATTTACTTATAAAATTTGAAAGTTAAAATTAAAAATTCCTTCTAAATTCGATTACAAACAAAATTCTAATATTTTTTGAGTAAAATTTGTTGGAATGAATTTGAAATGAGATACTCTTAAACATGGTGATTGTTTGAAATTTTTGTGTTTCTTAAATCTATGACCTCATTTTTGCAAGGCCACTTTTGAACTACAGTCAATGCAATTTTGGCTTGGTCAACGACTTGACATACTTCTACATTTGTAATTTTAGAAAAATATGTACTCATGTATGACTAAATCCAACCATTAGATAGGAGGACAACTTGGTGAGGTATCTCCAAAAAATTAGATGACTTTCATCCAAGCATTGATGAGAACGTAGGGAAGGTTTGAATCTGTTAGTCATCTAGTTTCTGGATGCTGTGACGTTTAGGGGTTAACAGGATGGAACTGTAGTACTGTACCTACAACAACAATATATGTTTTGAAAAAAACAATTGGAAATTTGGAACTTTACAAGAATCTTCATAGAACTTGAGGCTCAAGGCTCAAGCTGATTGACAACAACTTCCTGAGGCAAGCCAGGATGTAATTTGGGAATGCCCACTGGTTGGATAATTTTTCCTTGAGGGACTGCAGACGAACAAGTTTTATTAGTCCAATGGGCCATGAAATAGGGAGCAGAAATTTATTGACCACACAGTAGAGTTATCCGTAAAGTGAGCCTGTCTTTTATTGAGAACTGGGTGCACTGTTCACCAAAATTTTGAGAAACGCAAAGTCTAGTCCATTTATTCCAGGGCTAATTACACAGGCTCAACCCAGCCTCATGGGTGGTGCAACTATGTAATTTTGGAGTGGTTGTGAGGCAGGCAGATTCTCTTCCTCATCTCCCCAGCTAGCTAGTTCATCACTGGATCATTGAGGCAGCTAGACATCCGGGGCGCGCAGGTAAAGGCGGGTGAGAAATTTTTTCTCACCATTTTCGATGCATGGAAACTTTGTTGCCTGTGTCTTTTTTAAGGTTCCGACACCTCTCCCACATTAAGGAGTTGATCCTCTCTTTTGTCAAACCCAGGCCCTAAACCCTCTCTTCACTTGACTTCACGGATAACTCAAGTATCTGGGGAAGAAATTCTTAACTTAGACTTTAGTGTCATCACCCACATCACAATTTTAACCCCTAAACGACCAACCATCTAAAAAGTGGACGATGTACAGTGGGGTGACACCGAAATTGTCACCTTGTGCAATTTCAGGGATAGTGCCCACACTGCTGCCAACTTTGACACCCTCCTGAGTGCTGGAAAATTGTTATTTATACATGAAATTTTAGACACAAAATCATTGTTATGTTGATAAACATGTGGACTAAATTTCAAAGCTAGAAGATTGATACAAAAAACGATATTCAAGATTTACTAACAAGGGGTAGCTGTAAGAAATGTTTCACAACTGCCAACTTTGACACCCTCCCAAGGATTGAAGAATTTTTTCTTTCCTATGGAATTTTTGGAGTAGGAACATCTTTATGTTGTTTACACATGTGATAATATTCAAGTCCAAAAGACCCACAAAAAAGATGATATTCCATATCTACCAACAGGTGTAGTCGTGAGAAACAAAGGGGAAAATTGTCTCACAAATTTGACAGCCTCCCAAGAATTGAGTATTTGTTATTTCAACATGAAAGTTTTTGCACATGTTATCAACTAAAAAGTGATTTTGTGCCAAAAATTTCATTTTAAAATAACAAATTCCCAACCCTAGAGAGCCAGTCAAAGTTGTGAGACAATTTTCCTCTTTGTTTCTCACAACTACACCTGTTGGTAGATTTGGAATATCATTTTTTTTGTGGGTCTTTTGGACTTGAATTTTTTCTCATGTGTAAACAACATAAAGATGTTCCTACTCCAAAAATTTCATGTGAAAAAAAAAATTCTTCAATCCTTGGGAGGGTGTCAAAGTTGGCAGTTGTGAAACATTTCTTACAGCTACCCCTTGTTAGTAAATCTTGAATATCGTTTTCTGTATCAATCTTCTAGCTTTGAAATTTGGTACACATGTTGTCAACATAACAATGATTTTGTGTCTAAAATTTCATGTATAAATAACATTTTTCCAGCGCTCAGGAGGGTGTCAAAGTTGGCAGCAGTGTGGGCACTATCCCTGAAATTGCACAAGGTGACAATTTCGGTGTCACCCCACTGTACATGTATAATCAAACACAATTTTCTCATCTGTCATTGACTTTATGCAATAGTGGATTTTTTTTTATATGTTTTATGGGAAGTTAACTTCATGCATGATTGTGTGATCTGATTAGAAAGGGGATGATTTGTGACCACTGGATCTATTAACACTAAGCACATGAATCACTCCTTCAACAGATATGAATGTTTACTTAAAACCATGCATAGCCTTTACAACAAAGACACAAAAATGAGACCTCGCAGCTGCTGCTTTCAACATGGTGACCATTCCAGAAATTAGGGGAAAATGTTACTCCCACTGTCCCATAAGAAGCTTCCTCATTTCCTTTTCAATTTGTCTCATATAAAGCTTTTTTTTTCTCTCAAACTACTACTTCTACTGACTTAGAATCCATACCATTGTGATCAGGGTCCACATCATTGGACTAGTTAAGTCTTTTATTTTGAGAGAATTGAGGAGCTTATTATGGGAAAGAGGAGTATAGTGTATGCTTTTTTAAAGAAGATCACACTTGTATCTCATTCTCTTGTACTGCATTTGCTACAAATTGTTGGTTTTCGGCTAGATCTGCACTGAAATTTGGTGGGTCGCAATGAAGTGAGATCGATGGTGGGTGCAATTGGTCCTTGCAAGTTGTTAGTAGAGGGCCGATTAGGCTGCAAAGGGATGTGCACACCCTAATCCCTAAAGGACAAAGAAGCCCGAATTGGGTCTCATGTGAACTTCTAAATAGGTTGAAGTATGTGAACTTTCTTATGTTTAAATTCATTTGTTTTTTATCAACACATGCAATGTTCTTTATTTCTTCCAATGATACAAAATTTGGTCGCTTCTGAATTATATGTAACTTTCACAATATGATCCATTGAATTTTTCAGTTTAATAGCATGAATCTTTAGTCCTTTAGGGGTCAATTATATCACAAAAGACTCAAAAGATGTGTCTTTGAGGTATGAAAGTTGGAACTTGGTCTACAATATGGCCATTCTTATCATTGCAATGCACTACATGAATGTATATTTGCAGTTTAACCCTTTAGTGCCGACGTAACCACTAAGTGGTCACTAAATCACTAGAAAATGGAATAGTGTAAATACGTGAACCATCTCAGTCCAATGTCTAAAGTTCAGAAGTGTAACTTTTGATTCTACAGATGATGCAAAAAGAAGTTTTGGAATCTGACTTTCTTAGCTATCCAAATCCTTATGTACTTGTAAAACACCAAAATACTGCAAATACCTCAAAAGACAACAAATACTTACAAATACAACACATGTACTATGTGGTATTTCTTGTGTTTGGAAGTTTGTTATCTTGTATTTTTTTGTGGGATTTTGTTCTCTTGTTCATGTTCCATTAGTGTATGTAGTCCGATATTGATCAATGTACCAACTCCTTTATTATTTTAACGTATAAACCCTGTCCTAAACCGTACATGGATAAGTCACTCTCACTTATAAAATTCACAATAATTATGTATGAGTCCGTTCTTTACATGAAAGATTGCAATGGAGAGGTGTTGGCACAGGTCATTGCTGAACATCTTCACTTTCATTTTAGAAAATTTAATCCAAATTCTATTTAACCTTGAAGTCACACACCCCCCAAAATCTCATATTTGAGTGTGCATTATACGGTTCAAAAACATACTATAATCTTCCAATCCAATAGTCCGATCTTACCAATATTTAACCAACACTTGTTTCATTAAGCTATGCTTACATTTATACAGTTGAATACTATTAATGGTATCCCTAATTTCAACATAGAAAGTTTTGAAAGAAAACATCACCCCAAAAACTATGGTTTCTTCAGAACCACCCTGGGCACTAAAGGATTAACCTCTAAAGTTCTTTGCAGTTTGAACAAGCTTTTTGCAATTTGGGACACATTCTAGAGACTTTAGATTGATTTATTAATATTTTAAGTACAATTTCTAATCATAATCTTCGTGTCAAACTTTGTTTTGTATGATTCCAATAAATATTGCAAATGTTATAATAAAGTTTTTTTTTGGTTTTGTTGAAATGTGTACTCTCGGGAAGCACAAATTTTGTTTGTTTTTGTTATTAAGAAAAAGGAAAAAGAATTAAGTTGAGCAAATGTATATGTACATGGTAAGTTTTGAAGCACTCTAATATGATTTATGGGATGAAGCTTTGAAGGTTTTTATTTTGTGGAAAATTATAGCATCTCTTCGCAAAACATTCTCAAAAAAAAATTGAACTTCATTTTCGAATTTGACTTTTATCAATACTAATAAAATAATAATAATAAAATTAATAATAATAATAAAATTAATAATAATAAACGTGGCGTGTGTGTCATTGCTTACTAGAACATTTTAATCATCGAAATTGACATTTTTAATTCTATGTTGAGTTATATTAGTAATTTAGTGTTTCCTTTCATTATGTACAACTTTACACATAATATTTTTTTCATGAAATAATAAATGAATATGTAATATTTATTGTTGAGTTTTTTTGCTATACATCCTCAACTTATTTTTTTAGCGTACGATTTTTGAAGTACACATTGTTAGCTGGGTTTTTCACATGGAAGGTACTAAAAATAAAAAGGGGTAGTTTGGATCAAGGATAGAGATATGGTTAGACCGGATTTTGCGTAGATAGCAAGGACTTCTTGGAATGACGAGGTGTGTTGGGGTGCTAGACAAGGGATCACTTAGTAACAATACTATGGGTAGTTGAGGCCGACCTCTAACCCAAAAGGGGCTGAAATTTCATGCAATCGGCCTCAAGGGAAATTGGCCCGGCCTCTAAGTGTAAAGCGGCCCTTATGTTCTCTATTATGATGGCATCATGTTATCTAGAATGATGTTAGGGCCTCTTTACACTAGAGACGAGAAGCCGTGAGGAGAGAAATTTCAGTCAATGGGAGGCCTAAAAACCGAGAAGACCAAAGAATGTCACTTTACATCCGAAATTTTCAATCCAAGGGATGGAAGTAGGAGAAAATGACATGGACAACACTTTTGTCTTTCGTGGCAACAAAAGTGCACATTTTTCAAGGCCTCCAGATTTTGCGTCAAGCCCACCTCAAGAGGTGGGTCTAACGCAAAATCCGGGGGGGGGGGGGGGGGGGGGGGGGGGGAGGGGGGCGTTTGGCCAAAATTCTCACAAGCAATCATTTTTTATTTTTTAAGAAATATGTATGAATTTTATTATAAAAAATCAGCACTTTTTTTGTGGCCCCTTCTCACTTTACACTATATCCAAAGGCCGTCAAGTTCAAAGGTTGGCTTCTCAAGGATGAGCCATGGCCCTTGTGAGGCTTTCTCCACGGCTTCTCGCCTCTAGTGTTAAGAGGGCCTTAGTTGCAGCCGATTTTTGTACAGTTGCTTGAAGCACATGATAAGCTTACAGCCAAATCCAGTGATTCTGGGAACTGACCCATGTGCAGCTGCACAACTCCCTATAAGCATCACCAAGTTGATTGTATAAATCAAAATAGAACAAAAAAATATCATATTCATACACGTCCATAATTCACAAACTGTGTCTCATCCCTCCTTGAATCAAGCATTTCTCACCGCAATAAGTTAGACAAGGGAATCTTGTGCCACTCTCATTCTGACATTTCCCCCAATATCTGGTAATATGGGTCCCATCACTCTAAATAAAGTCCTACTACAGGATTGTACAAAAGGATAAAAACAACACAACTGGGATCCCCTTGGAATAGAAAAAGAAGAACTAGTACAAGAAGAAAGGGCGATGGGATGTATCCCACTCAACCCTAGAAACGAGAATGCAAGAAAACATCAACAAAAATGTCGATTTGAATCCTTGAGGTGTGGGCCTTGAAGAGATTTTAGTTGAACAATCAATAACTTTGAGGATCCCAAGCCATACTACTCATCTTATGGAAAGGGATCAACTTCATTGCAAGAATATATCAACGGATAAATGTGTTGAAAGAGTCTTTCGTTGAACTAGATATCCACAACCACTAGTAGGAAATGTGTCGTTTTTCACTTACTGTAAATGAAAAAGGAATGAAATTGCGTCAGGCACATGGGTTGTGTCAGTGCTGGTGAGTGGTTTTGGTCACAAGAAAACATAAATATAAGCATAATATTCAGTGTTTCCACAAAGTGGGGAACGAAAAACGACAGGTCTGCTACTAGTGAACACCCAATAACATATCAACAACAAATGGGTTTCACGCATTGAAAGAGAATTTATTTGAATTACATCAGAACACCCAATAACATCAATAGCAGCTTTGAGGATCCCAAGTGAAATCTATCCTGTTGGAACATCCATACCTATACTTTATAGTCGATAAAAAAGCTTACATAAAGTAAAAAGTTTTAAAACCTGCCTGTCATCAACCTCCAAGAGAGTCCCATAATTGTCTTGAAACTCAGTTCAAAACAACTCTATTATGTTGCTAAACTTTGGCTATCCAATGATTCATTTTCAGTTAAAACTCAACCAAATTTTCCCGTAAGATCCTTGCTAAAAAGTATCTTGTATAAGGAGCTGGGAAATAACTATCTTTAAAAATAAATATAGAAGCACTACATATATAATACCGGAAATGGGAATGTTGTACATGAGCACAAAATCTGATACTCTAGTAGTAGTGACTCCGATCCTCTTTCGGGGCCGACGTGAATAGAGTGTTTGTTTGACCCACCCATGGTTCAAGAGGACCAGTGGTGCAGGACTACTTCCCCTTCTATGTGATACTCTACATTCAATAGTCTACACACACTCTGAAAATATTGGTTTTTTTTAATATAGTATAATTAATTGAGTAATCAGTAGTTATACTCGTGTTCAAGGTGCTTCATGTAGTGAGGATTGGTCACAGGCAGCTTACTAAACGAGACCTGCGACCGGAAGACGGCGTTT
Organism: Pohlia nutans; assembly: GCA_022496805.1. Lineage (NCBI taxonomy): Eukaryota > Viridiplantae > Streptophyta > Bryopsida > Bryales > Mniaceae > Pohlia > Pohlia nutans. The sequence goes on from CM040096.1 coordinate 27,651,910, forward strand.
GACGGGCGCTGGTTGTACGCAGACACATAGTGCGTCTCAGCCATGGCGGGGTGGAACTCATCACCCATGGAAATGTACTCAGCGTCATGATACCGATGCCGTCCCAGCGATGGCATGCGCCGGATATTGTAGTAATCGCGCTGCAGATCCACAGCCGGCACCAGCGCATGCTCGCGCCGCGCGTAATCCCCGTCATAACCCCGGTCATAACGCAGCTCATTCGCACGCCCAAACGAGTTCAGCCGGTTCATCGGCCCGCGCCGCCCATACGAGTTCACGCGCACCAGCTGCGGCGTGCCCGGCGTCCCCACGGGCGTCAACACCATCGCGGGTGACGCCACATAGTGCACCTGCAATTTTATTTTTCATTTTATCAAGGGAGTCAGTCCCATTGGCGATTTGAAAATTGAAACTTAAATAGTAGATAGCATTTTTTGGCAATTTACAACTTTTTGTTATTACAAAAACATAACTTTCTATTGAATTGTTGGTTATTCGTACCAATGATAAGGGAAGATTATGGTGATATACTCTACTCCTTTGTACCATAATAAGCTTACTCAACCCTCAAAATAGAAGAATCAACTAGTCCCATGGTGTGGACCCTAAGCACAATGGTATGGACCCTGAGCCACTAGGTGTAGTAGTTTGAGCAAACATGAAGCTTATTAGAGTTATCCACAAAGTCCTTCAAAGTCTGAATAAGATCCCAAGAATTTTTCTTTAATATACTCTTATTTGTTCACTCCAAACAATTAAAAGGTATAGAAGAACTTCGTGGTCTCTCAATTAGAACCTTTATTGTCTCCCCCCACCAGGAAAGAGACTATGAAACGCATGATTTTCGAAGAGTTACAAGGAGTTACATGGCTGAACGATATAATCAAGCCATAAAAGTAAATCTAGGGTAAATACTAAGGCAAAGACTACGCAGCTAGTTGCTTGTTAAGTATGGAAGAGCTTGGTGGTCTCTAAACTCAAGGAAAACCTTTTGAGCTCCTTTCTTAGTGGCCAAAACAATTTTCCATGAGTTTGAAGACCACCAAGCTTTTCCATACCTTTTGACTCTTGGGAGTGAACAAATAAGAGTATAGTAAAGTAAAATTCATGGTATCTTATTCAAACTCAAGGTGACTTTGCGAATAACTTTATTGTCTGTGCCCCACCAGGGGAGAGACTACAGAAACGCTTCGTTTTTAAGGAGTTACATAGCTGAACAGTACAAACAAGGTGTAAAAGTAAATTTAGGGTAAATACTAAGGCAGAGACAACGCGACTAGACACTTGTTAATAGACAAATAGTTTGAGCAAGCAGGAAGCTTAGTATGGGACAGAGGGAGTATCTTTCTTACCCAATTTTTCTTATAGCAACATAACATAGCAAGCCCATTTTTCAAATAGCAAGTTGGTGATCAAAGAAAGAAACACTGTGAATCAGGAAGTGCACCTTGCCGTTGCGGCTGCGGTCGTAGTCAGTGGAGCCGTGGATCAAGGAGTTCGTGACGTATTCGGTGATGGGTAGCGGGCGCGAGACGTTGATGCGTTCGATTTCGTGGCTGGTGCGGTTGATGTACGTGTTGGTGCCGTGGAGCTCCGACTTGGGTTTCAGTTTCCTCACGCGCCGCAGCGCCTTCACGGGATCCACGAACCCCGTGACCCTGACGCGGTTGCTGTCGCGGTCTGTGTCCACCGCCTTCACGCCGCTCATGTCCTCCAGCGTCTCCCGCACCTTCTTCTCGCAGTTGTCGCAGCACAGCGGCACCCGCATCTCCATCACTGGCGTTGTTGTGCGCCCGTATGGGTCGGTTAGGATTCGGTGGTCGTAGTAACTGTCCGGGTAGTCCATATCATCTTTACTCGAAAAGAACTGCACACCCATTCCTCATATGTCAAAACCATCAACACAGACGTTGCGAAATGTACCTATATACACCTCTAGTACAATCATTCAGAGCTCCTTCGCTAGCACCACTCTACTGCAACTGAGAAACTGAGAAACGAAAACTGATTCTAAACTAGTTAAACTAAACGACTAAAACTAGCTAAACGAAAACTGATGCTACATTGCCAACTAATTACTGCAGCCAACTTGCATCTTAGCACACCATGTGCGTTACCTCTTTAATTCCGTCTCGAATCCCCATCTTCGATCAAAATGCTTCCCTTCCTTTGAACTCCAAGCAAGTACGTCCACAGGCAGACCAGTCGAACCCACTCTACAACAACAGAGCAGAAGGAACTCTACAAAAACACAGTCGAACCAACTCTACAACAACAGAGTCGAACCAACTCTACAACAACAGAGTCGAACCAGCTCTTCAAAAACACAGTCGAACCAAATTCTACTCACACATGTGTAAGAGCTTATGCCAGGACTGTCAGAGGTGAGCTAGTTCTATATCTGGGGCAAGCTTGTCGTACACGGTTTGCTCTGGGATCTGACTACCTACATTCCATCAACGTCTGCAGCACCAGTTGCATGCGCGAAACTGATTAAGTCAACTATTCTTGAAGAAAACAATTGGAACCTGACTCGAGCTTGTGGGGCTGGAACGTGGAAGAAGAGAGACAATGACATGAGAGGCAGCTAGAGAGCAGGATTTGCAGGCGTTCTGAGCGAAACAGGTTACCGATAAGCTAGTGGTGATCGAACTGAGCATCATAAGTAGGCCGCTCTTGACATAGCTAGCCAGCATAAGCTCAGCTGAACTCTTCAACGCGACGGGATGGGCGGTGTGGATTTGTTTTCTTCCACCACTTGGGCCAGATCGGTGGTGGTTCGCTGAAGGTGCTGCCGGCAGAACTTGCAATAATATTAATTAATGTAAAACTAGGCCTGTACAGTACAGTACTGTGGTTCTAGAGTCGCCCTCGTTGCCCATTGGGCAGTGATATGTGGGACCTTCAAGAATGACGGTATTGTCTGTACCGATTTCTTTATGTTTGTCGTAAGTTTTGAAATTGAATTTTTAATGTTGGAGGAATATAAATGTGTAGATGATAAGAAGAGTGACTCTGCGCTCGCTAAGGTGGTTACCCCATTCCCAACTGAATAAGAAATATGGATATGAGGCATTGATATTATTTAGTATTATTATTTTTTAGAGGTAGGCAAGAAGAAATAGATTCCAACACAAGTTGAAACATAATTTTTGGATGAAGAATGAATTAGTTATAAATTTTCAAAGTTGAAGTATGACGCATCCCATTCACGTCATATAGGTACACCTCTTTCTGTCTAGAGAAGATTTGTATTGCACACACTAAAGATGCTTAAACCAACAACAACGAATCCATAACCACACTTACATGTACTAAAACCAACAAAAGAGAACCCATTACCAACTGTAACTCAAGCTACAACCAACATCATTGCAACATTGATTGTGGATAATGCCACTAGCTGTTGGTGAAAGGAGCCAGTTGGTAATGGGGTAACCACCGTAGATGGAATTTTGCTTCCATTCTCACTTGTATGTCGTCCCTCATTTGGGACCTCGGCTGATTTGTTTCCTTCTTTTTTTGCACTAATTGATTGGTTCCCACTTTTTTCAAGGAGAGTGACTTTGAGCTCGAAGGACTAGTGTGAATGAAGAGTCTATTGAGGGAAGAACTATTACTTAAATCTAAATAGTACGTGCTATTCTTAATGCCCCATTTCGATAGGTAAATTTTATTGTGTAGATCATGTATACTACTAGGAGTATAGGATAGTATAATATTTGTTCTATTAGGATAGTACATTACTCATAAAATTAGATTTTTCTTAACTTAGTTAGCGTTGTGTGAAAAGATACATTTAGAATCATTTTAAGTGAACAATGTGAAAAGGGTATTCAATAGGAAGTGGATTCTCAACGAGAGGAAATTGTTGGGTAGGCTCTATCCTTGGAATAGAGCCAACATACAGAATAAACAGGTCCTAAAACACTACCATACATGAGGTATGTCTTTAAATTATTACCACAAGCATTTTTTAAAGAGGTTAAGTTTTTTCGTTCTTTCATTTTGGAGGTCCTATTGGTTATTTTTTAAAATTTTGAAATCAAAATCGGGGGTCTTGGTGCCAATTTGCCAAAGGGGACCACCCCATGGAATTTTGAGGTCTATACAAATACGGAGCAATTTTTGCATGGGGGTCCAAAAATCCCACATTGATAGCATTGATTTAGATAATTTTAGATTTTACGTAAAAATTGGATTCAAATAGTCTAGTGTCGAAATTGAATTTCCACATCAAAATTTGAAAGGCCTAATCCAATCAAAAGATGACATATATCACTTATTGACCCATAAAATTTAAATATATGTCAAAACAAACAATAATGGGGACAAACACAATAAAGTGAGCACAAAAGTGCAATTTTTGGCCCCTAAAAGGTGTTTTTCAAGTGAGTTCATTTTAAACTTATTTCGCTTATAGAATTTTTTGACTTTTAAAACTCACCTTTTAGCTTAAAGAAGATGTTTAACCTACTCAAATCTCTAATAAACAAATTTTATTTTATTTTATTTTTTAAAGTAGAAATTATAGTATAAATGTCAAAATCTACATTTTCAAAAATATTAGTTTATTTATGCAGTGTATTTTAAAAATCTAAGTTCATGAAAATTTCAAACAAATAAAATTTTAAAACCATTTTTTTTTTAAATATCCAAAAGTTAGTTTGAAAAATCAGTGTTTTAAACCTTTCAAACCATACTTTTTTGAAATTGTGTAACAAAAATTTCAGGAGAATCATTATGCAGTACCACCCCTTATTATTACAAAGGACTATGAATACTAACGACAACATTATCATGTGAATTTGTTCCCGTTTTAGTAGAAAAACAAGAAATCTACCGTTTATAATGATTCACTTCGATGCCATTAAAACTCTAAAGGTTGTATGGTTCTTGAACCAAAAACACATTCTTACACCGCCTATGCATGTTAGGAGCATAAGTATATGCACAAAAAGGACCTAATCAAAAATCACTTCATTTTTTGTGACGGTAGTGTTTTTGTACGCATGTGTCATTTTCCAATTTGAACTTCACACTTTTGTGATACACTTTATTGTGCTCTCCCCTTAATGTAGGATATTTCAAGTAGAAACTCCATTGTCACGACTTTCAATCATTAGTACAAGGCTTGGTTAACCCCTTTAGGATGTTGGGCTGAAATATACGGCTTGAATATATGTCTTAGAATTTGTACAAGGCTCACTTAGGAGATGAAAGGATTCTTTTCTTATATTGGAATTTTGTAGGGATTTGTTTCGAAGGATACGATGCTCTGTAATTTTTTACAAAATATCATACATCCAAATAGAGCAGTTTAGATCTACATAAGGAATACGTGGAATATAAGATTGTCATAAGCAAATATTCCACCTAGAAATTCCAAATAAATATTTCAAAATTTATAAATGTTCTCTATAGATATGGCGTCTAGATTGTAAGTTTGCGTGCAACCAATACGCGTGGGAAGATGCCTCAAATGGACAAATACAATAAACAGAAGGCCATTTCAGGCTCCAACATCCTGAGGGGGTTAATAAATCTAAGTTGAAAGGTAAGCCCAACTAAACCGATCTTTTGAATTAAATATCATGTGCAGAGTAGGCATGTGAATGAAGGTTTTGCTTCAATGAGATATCCACCCATGTTTACATTGTTACGTTTTCATACTTACATTTTTGACATTAAGAGTTGTAAATCTTTTTCTAAACGTCCACTTGTACTACTATTCATTTAAACAATTATTACCTTAAACCGGTAGTAGCACCATATAAAACACTCATAGGCCTATACTCCTATAATGAACCCAATACCGCTCATTTTTAACTTCAACTTCTCACAATGAGAAAAAGATTCAATATCAACTTTCAATATTTTACTCAAATCTTTGTCAAATGGACTACACAACAACAAAATATTTTGGAAAATTGTCTTGGCTTTTCAAAAAGCCCAAACTTGTTCTTTAATTTCCAACCGTTTTTTGTAAATTATGTGAATTTGAACAACTCTTGCTTTAACCCTTAGACGCGCCTGCGTCTAGAATCTAGACGATGGATGATTGTGGACGCGTCCCTTCACTACGCAGGGGATGTTTTTCATCCATTCAATTTTTATTTAAATTCTTGTGCTAGTCGGTTACCATTTGTACGGTATAGATCTTCAAGATAAGATATTGAGAGTTTTTGAAAAATAGCGAAAGTGGTTTATGTCAAGTTTCATTCTTAGTTCAAAAAGTGAGACCTTAAACATGATTTTCCATAATAAGAAGAATCAAATAGTGAAAACCATACCATCTTGTAGTACATGTTATTCCAATTTCATTACAATATTTTTTAATTTTTTAATGTTAATTATGGATTTTAAATTGAATTTCAAGAGAAAACCTTGCAAAATAAATTAAAAAATATTAATAATAAATATGATGAATCCGACTGTATAGATGTTATCTTCACATTGACATTTATAACTTTGCTTTGTACATCAACTCCATTTTAATTTTTTATCAAACATTTTATAACGAATCTTTGAAAACAGTGTTGAATCGGGACCTTAAAGGGTTAAGTTTACTACAATTTGCTTTTGGGAAATTTCTTGCACAACTTGACAATATTTGTTTTGGTTACCACCTCTTCTTCCTTGGCACTACCCAAGCCCATCTTTCATCATGTTTGGTACTTGTCAAATAGGCCCACTAGTAGGAACACCGCCTGCGTAGACTAGAGAAGCGTGCCCAAAATGACCCACAACCGAACTAATCCAATTCGTCATGCGGGGGTCTTCTTGCTAGTTTACACATGCGGTGTTTCTACTAGTGGCTCCAACAATTGTATATCTATATCTACAAGGTCGGCAAGTTATCACTAATAAAATGACTGGTCTTTGAGTAATGTCAGAACATATTGGCACTAACTTGGTGCCAATATGAATTTTGAGCACCACGTTGTGACACTATTATTTGGTGCCCACAGACCACTTTCTACTATTGTACTATGGTGAGGTGACCCCTTGGGAGTTGGGACACGAGATACAGCTGCCTAGTGGGCTTTTGGTGCTTTTGAGAGCCATGTTGAACATGTTGACAGAATGTCAGCCATTGGAGGCATCTACTGCGCACCAACTTCTCGCATACCACCAAAGCGGGGTCCTTTACATCACAGTCATGTGATTGCCGGAAACTTCAAAATTGGTACACTACATGGTGGGTCATACGAAAGGTATATAATTTTTTAAGCTTGAACAAATAATAAAGTGAATGTCACAATAATGCTACACCGAAATCAGCATGCACTGTGGGTGGGTGAATGATGTGGGTACATTCATCCAATTTGAACAACTTTTCATCCAATTTGGATAAAATTTACCACAATATTTTGAAAAATTAATTATTAGTCAATACTGTGGGCCACAGTATATTGTGATTTTGGTGTAATTTGAAAATCTAAAATTGGTACAAGGTCAGGTATCCTCATCCTTTAGCAACACGCAGCCTTTGCAGACAACTTGTTTTGAGGTCTTGAGAGCGAGTGAGATGACCCAGCTACATCTCTAATAAGTTACTCCATAGTGCTTAGTTTCAACGCATTTTCAAAAGGAAGTTAATCAATGAAAGTTGAAGAATTATTTGATGGAACCAATAGAAGTTGATACGTTAAGAATGTCATATTATATAAGGTACTCCAGTGTCGATAGAAGGTTCTTCTACGACCTCAACTTTGAAAATTTGTAATTTATTCATATAGTCTTTGAAAATTTTCAAACCAATCTCATCTACTTTTGCTTCCATTTGTAAAGAACTTCATGCGTTCTTTTTTTGGGTCAAATCATATTCATTGGTGCTAAATTTCAAGTAAGTGTGTTTTGGATGATGATACTTTGCAACTAAACTTTTCAACATCACAATCTAAATCTTGAAAATAGAGTGCAATAGTACCAACAATGCATGTGGGATATGTAAAATCTTCTTAGTTCTTCTCATCTCACTTGTAGTCACTGGTTGAACGAGCGGCTAAACTTGTTTGTCATAAATGTACTTTAAATTACAAAAAATAAAATATAGAGATGCAAGATTTGTGCAACATTTCTTGATTGAAAAAATTTCAAGATAAGTTAGTCTATCATGCACAATTGAGCCCCAAAAATCTTATTACAACACATTTTCTTATTATTCAACTCATGCACATCTTTCAACAACCTACTGAAATTTGTATATATCTCATGCATACAAACCTCAAATCAAAAAACTATTTTTGGAGGTGGAAAATGACTTAACCTTTTGACATTTCTTAGTTCAATACTTTGCAAAATAAGTATAGGACCATTAACTATGCTCAATTGTGCATTGAAATTACTCAAAATATAGTGTAGTAAGAATTTACATCAACTTGCAAGTACTTCTTGACCCATATCATTTGGGAGTGACTTAGAATGAATTTGATTTCAAGACCAACTCTTTTTTATCTAGAACACACACTTGAATACCAAAATAATATTAAGGAATGTGAAGAATGCTAAATTTTCTACATTTCAACAATTTCAAGAAGTGATTTATGTGAATTTTGACAAAAATTGTTTATAAACTTTAAAAAATGGCATATATTTTTAGAAATATTTATTGCCAACCTTGCCCTCTACATACAGTAGTAGTGTGAGAATGATAAACTATCTTCATTGACAAAATATTTGCAACTATTAGTACTACTATAAAGTTTAACCCTTAAATGTCAAAGCAAGCCCCATGGGCTTTTTATGAAAGAATAATTTGAAAAAAGTAATTTTCTTCAACTAAAACAAGCAAGAATTAGTGCGTCGGAAAGCTATTAAAAAAACAAGTTAGATTCTCGATTTGCGCCTCATTTGGGAAATTGTGGAATCATCCGCAAACAATCAAAGTAATCGATTTGAACAAGAGTTGAAGTTGGGCAGCTGAGCGTTTTTAAAAGTGCCGCAGTGCAACAATACTACAGCAGTGGCTAGAGCCGTTTTTTTTTTTTTTTTTTTTTCCCCTTTTTTTTCAAAAATTTAAATGCCTTCTGGGCTATCCTGCCCAGGCCCTCTTGACGTTTAACGGTTAAGTAAATACCACATAAGTATACATGTTTTTTCTATTTCATAAATAAGACACTAACAATCACTTGATATTGATGAGATGACAACCTTTCTAAATATAGAAACTATTTTTTTTTCATTATCTAAAGAATCAATTGACCTATTGTCACACTAATTGTCTAATAAATAAGAGGTTAGGTTCTTAAATATTAATTGTAATCTTAAATGCATCTCTTTTTGTTGAAAGATTATGATGTAAATTTTCTTACAAAGGCAAAACGAAACAAAATATGCACTTCATTGTATATTTTTGGAGTATTGTAGGACTACATATGATTTATTGAAGTGAAAAGCAAGTTTGAAGCTTTCTATTCTTGTTCATCAAGACAAAATAGAAGTTAAAATAAAATAAAATAAAATATGTATTCACTTTAATCATCGCCTTGAAATTCAAAAATCAACATCTAAATTCTAAGTGTTTCAACAAATTTCATAGATTCTCCAGCCTTACCTACTATCAACCGTATACCTCTTTGGGGCCACTTTATATAAGAATCTGAGGCCAATTCAAGGCCAAGAAATTACCAAGTCAACTCCCAATTCTATTGATGAGCACGTTATCAAAGTCTTCATAATAAAAATCAAGGTAATTTTCTAAAAACCACATGTTAATGAACATGTGTTTTAATGCATTAAAAACTAAATGGCTAATACAACTCTAATTTAGAGAATTGGATTTTTCAAGAATAAACCGCCAAATATTTCTTGGGATTATGCCAAATCCTTTTCATCCTTAGCCTTGTGGCCATGTGATTGTTTTAAAGTGGCCTCATATTTTGATGACCCCTACTCATTTCGTAAAGCGGCCCTTAGTAACACTATCAATTTGTCAAAAAGAACCACCTTGTGCCGAAGGGACTATTCAAGCTTCTGGGGCTATTCAAACAACCTAATGTGGCTCTTGTACCCATTTTTATGGGGGGCGGTTTGAAGATTATTGTTTTTTTTAGTGGTGGTTTAAAGCATGAGGACCATTTTGGAGGCTTTTACTCAACCATGCCTATAAGGTGGATGACCCAAAAACTAACGTGTACTATAAACCAACAATATGTCCAACAGGTATTCATTGAAAGTTTCTAAATCTATACCAGTACTAGATTTGCATGAAAAGCTGAAAGCGTTGGTTTATGGGCCATCCACTATAACACAAAGAATTTTGCAACTGAAGTTGCCACAGAACGTCTCTTTCAATGGACTCGACTTGCTCGTGGATGCAATGGCTAATTTATGATTTACATGCACTGATTGCATGCTGCTTGGGCATCTGCAAGACTGCAACTCCCAACCACAAACCACAATTATAGGGTACTCCTTCTGTCCGGGAATAACTGTCCTAATTATTTTTGAACTTTCCACTTAACCCTTTACCGCGCAACCCTGTTTTTGGGAAACCACAAATTTTTGGTGATTTAGTTTTTTAAACTCTCTTTGTTTAAATTAGGGATACTATTAATGATATTTAAATGTATAAATATAAGCATAACTTAATCAAACAAGTGTTGGTTAATTTTGGTAAGATCAAAATTAAATAGTGAATTTCGTCCACTTTTTAAAGTAGGAACTATACAATTTGATGAATACCGCTCATTTGCAGTTCTCCAAACACGAATTTGTCTCGAATTCTTCCCAATTTCAAAGGTAGATTCATCTGTCCAAATAATACGCTCCCAGTCTTCTGCGCTCCATCCACGGTACTTCTGAGCAAAAACCAGCCTTTGATATATGTGACGAGGTGTCAAAAAAGGTTTTTTGACCACAATTCGACTGAAAATGTCACTTCTATGTAAGAGCCTTTGAATGGTACGTCCACACACTGGAGTAGGGCATACACTAGCAATCTCTGATACTGACGCGCAACGGTTATTTTTTGAAAAATGCAAAATACTACGCACATCTCTATCACTAAGTTTTGTAGTGTGACTTTCACCACAAGGTTCGTGCTTGTAAGTTCCATTTTCTCTAAAAAAATTCACCAACCTCTTAACTGTTCTAACGGAAACTTTGATAGTGGCTGCAATTTGAACTTGAGTACTCCCTCCCTCACTCATACCTATAATACGTCTACGAATTTCATCGGAAATTGCCCTTTGAAATATGTTGAACTTTCTTTTACTAGGCTAACAGAACCTTAAACTCTCATCAACAACATTAACAATTTTATACAGAATCAGTCATTCAATCACAACATTTAGTCCATTAGGCATAACCACATGCACATCATTCAGCCTAGTAAGAATAACCACATACACATCACTCAACATGCATAAGCAAGCATGACTAAATTACTCATGCATCACATCACTCATACAACACATCACTCCATGTCTCACACATAACACATTCTTTCTCTTTGCTCTCACCATTACTCCAACATCCAGTGATCACAAATCACATGCAACATTCCCTTAAGTTTACACAATAGTGCTCAATTGATATTTAGAGGGGGAAACTTCGTCATGCGTGTATGATGCAAGTGGTTTCTTCTTCATGTGACAACTCCACACTTCTACATTTGGATGTTACTGATTTTTCTTAGATGCATTTATGATTAGGCATTGTGTCAAATGAATAAGTTTAATGAGGAAGCATGAGGTGTCAAAGATATTTCAATATTTTCACTATGTCCTTGAATTGGTTAGTGTATTACACACGTTGGTAGATATAGAATAACTATTTTTTTCTGTATCTTTTGGCCTTGAAAATTTTCATACATGTGATCAACATTGTAAAGATCATGTGACAAAAATTTCATATTGAAATAACAGATTCTCAGCCCTAGGGAGGCTGTCAAAGTTGGAAGTTGTGAAACGATTCTCCCCTTTGTTTCTCACAACTACACCTGTTGGTAGATTTGGAATATCATTTCTTTTGTAGGTCTTTTGGACTTGAATTTTTTCACATGTGTAAAAAACATAATGATATTCCTACTCCAAAAATTCCATGTGAAAAAAATAATTCTTCAATCCTTGGGAGGGTGTCAAAGTTGGCAGCAGTGAAACATTTCTTACAGCTACCCCTTGTTAGTAAATCTTGAATATCTTTTTTTGTATCAATCTTCTAGCTTTGAAATTTGGTCCACATGTTGTCAACATAACAATGATTTTGTATCTAAAATTTCATGTATAAATAACAATTTTCTAGCGCTCGGGAGGGTGTCAAAGTTGGCAGCAGTGTGGGCACTATCCCTGGAATTGCACAAGGTGCCAATTTGGGTGTCACCCCACTGTACATGAACAGGGGTTTCAAATCCATTATCAAGATGCCCAATGTTTTTATCACTCAAAATTAACTCATTTACCAACACTTGTAGATTAACTCTATTATCACAATCTTTATTATAACAAAACTAGATCCTTATTTGATTTGTTTGTTTGCAAACAAACCTTCACTACATTTTATTCCATTTTCACTTTCATATATAAAAGCACTTTTTAGAGCTATTGAACAAATGTTTCGCATGAGCCTTAACCCTTTAGTGTCTAGGGTGGTTTTGGAGAAACGACATTTTTTTGGGTGATATTATTTAAAACTTTCTATGTTGAAATTAGGGATACTATTAATAGTATGAAACTGTATAAATGTAAGCATAGCTTAATGAAACAAGTGTTGGCTAAATCTTGGTAAGATCGGACCGTTGGATTGGAAGATTATAGTATGTCTTTGAATTGTACAATGCACACTGAAGAATGAGATTTTGGGGGGTGTGTGACTTCAAGGCTAAATTGAATTCGGGTTAATTTAAAAAAAAATGAAAGTGGAGATATCAACACCTCTCCATTGCAATCTTTCATGTCAAGAACGGACTCATACATAATTATTGTGAATTTTATAAGTGAGAGTGACTTATCCATGTACGGTTTAGAACAATATTTATATGTTAACCCTAAAACGTTCAATTGTCCAAAAAGTGGACAATGTACAAAATCATACACAATTTTCTCATCCGGCATTGACTTTTTGCAGTGTAGATTTTTTACTATTTATTTTATGGGAACTTAGCTTCATACATGAGTGATCCAATTAGAAAGGGGATGATTTGTGAAAATTTTATGCTTCATTTCATGTTGTAGTGATTCACCCAAATTTTGAAGATTTTAGTGTAAAAGTGCTCTTAAAAGTCAACTCATAAAATTAAGCATTCAAAAAATCTCCAAATATCACTACACTTAGAATATTACATTTCAATCAATCACAACAAATTTCATGTACAAATTGTCAATATCTTATTCGTAATCCAAATATAAAAGAATTTTCAATTTAAAGTTTCAAATTTTATACAAAATATTGGTGACAACAATCATAGATCTAACTATATGGATAGAATTGAACATTCATAATGTACAACTTTTAGTCATACATCAAGTTCAAAATATCCCTTTTAGTTACATTTTATAAGACATCTTTGAAATTCTCCAAATCTGAAGAGAGGTGAGGACGTTTAGGGGTTAAAATAAAAAAGGAGTTGGTACATTGATCAAGATTGGAGCACATACACTAATGGAACATGAGCAAGAGAACACAATCCAAAAAATAAAACAAGATAACAAACTTTCAAATACAAGAAATACCGCATAGTACATGTGTTGTATTTATAAGTATTTGCTGTATTTTGAGGTATTTATAGTATTTTGGTATTTTGTACATAGGTATTTGGATATCTAAGAAAGTCAGATTCTAAAATTTCTTTTTGCATCATCTGTAGAATCAAAAATTACACATTTGAACTTCAGACACCTGACTAAGATGGTTTCCAGATTTTATAGCATTTCATTTTCTGGTGATCTAGTGACCACTTAGCGGTTACCTAGGCACTAAAGGATTAACTCAAGTGTTCCATTAAACAACCTCATGTATTGCAGATTTACATGCTTTTTTCCGATGACTAAGAGGAGATTAATGAGTCCACACAAATAAGCATTAAATGGACACCGATTCACTTACATTGTAATATCAACTAAAAAAATTATGCTCCTTTTATGTGTTCCTAATTAAGTGTAGGGCAAGCATCTAAGACACAGTTCTTCATGGAATAAGCGCATGTGACGAGGGACAATGGTAGAAATTTTGGGTTCTTGTTTCCATGATGTACCAAACCCAAGTTGTGGGTGCTTGTTCCCATGATGCACCATGTCCATGTTGTAGGTGCTTGTTCCTATGATGCACTATATCTAAATTGTGCATACTTGCTTCTATGACATGTCGTGCCCTTGTTGCTTACCTACATGTAAAGAGCGAATAAATTTGTTTAATGAAGAATTAAAGTTAACATATTTCCAATTCTAGAATACGCACCATTGTGCTATTGTCTCTCTATTATGACATGTTTGGGAAACCCTACCTTCAAGGTGGCAGACTTGGATTAGTAACAAAAATGACTGTCACATGTGTATTGCTTGAAACAATAGTCATTTCATATTATGGAGTGCCATTGTATGGAGGGTAGACTGTAATCCACTTAACAACTCTCAAGTGAATTATGCTGAAAGATAGCCGAAAAGAAATGTCAAGTTGATTAAAAAAAATTAATTGTTCTTCACGCAGGGTAAGTCCTTACCTACAATTTGCCCAGACCGCCTCATTTTTGGTAACCCCCTCACTCAGGGGCTTACCCTACACAAAGAACTCTAAGAAATTTATAAAAGAAATCCATTCATGAAGCATAACCCACTATTACATAAGGGATGGGATTCACACAAGCAAGCCCACTCAGAATATTACATAAGGGATGGGATTCACACAAGCAAGCCCACTCAGAACACAAACAGTACTTTCGCTGAGTTCTTTATAAAATTCGACTGCAGATTAGTTCAAATCCCTTTCCATGGACCATGCATTTTGTGGCCAGACGGCAAAAATCCACCAGAGCATTCAAATGTGATAATAGAGAGGGACAGGATTCCCATCTAAAAGGTAGGCTACAATGCAGAAGGTTCGGAAACCTGGCCCACTGTTGGAGGAGCTGGGTTAGGGTTAGAGTCTCCTCCTTTGGGTTGCAAGAGCTGCTTGATTTCCACCTCCTTGTGCGCCTCGTGATCTTCCAGCCGACCTGCAATGCCGCCATTCTCCCATCGAATGAGCGTGGGCACCCCCTTCAGCCGGAAGCGCTCGTCGCAGCGCAGCGGATGATCAGGACTTCGCCATGTCGGCCGATCGCCCACGTACACACGCACCAGCGTCACTGGCGCGGCGCTCTCGTTCACAGCTTTGTAAATCACGGGCTCCGCCCTCACGCAATCTGCACACCTCACATTAGTTTCGTATTCTACAACTTAGAGCATGCACACCCTTCTTCCTTCAATTCACCCCACTGCAGTATAATCACATCCAAGATTTGGCGTCAGAAGCTTTCCTCTCCACTATAATCACCCTATATAGTGCGTAAACCAATCACTATACATGAGTAATCGTTATAGTAATCGTTATAGTAATCGTTATTGTTCATCAATTCAAGATACCAAGCCCTTCCTTGAATTAGCTATAGAAGGACTATAGAAACATCATCAAGTTTTCAGAGTCAAGGGCTCATGCAGGCGTACAAGCATCACTACATCTTGCTCATATTGTGTATCACTCTCATTGGCCTTGAATTTTCAGCATTAAATGCAAGCATATTCATCCAATTTTCAGAGTCAAGGGCTCATGCAGGCATAGAGTGTGCATGCTCTTAGATACAAATCTCTTCTTCATAAACCAATTATTACAAACCTTCAAAATCCATAACTCAATCTAATGTCGAAAAGCTTGAGTTTAACAAAACAAATGAGCACAAGGGCTGTGAGGGTTTGAAGTATAAGCGACCTTAGAGGAGGGCATTCATGAGCAAATGCACATTAGAGGGAGGGAGGAGATTTTACCGGGGCACCAGCTTTTGCCCACCGATGCAATGCGGTCCGCCAGGAACAGAAACAACAGCACTCCAGGGCCCTGCACTTCAGCTGCCTGCAAACCAATTCCAATTTCGTAAAAAAGAGAGACATGGAGAGAGAAAGCCTGCTTAACTTATTACAATGGATCGAGTTTTCATACAATATCATTAGAACAAGTTGCTCTTTGTTTTCCTTTTCACGACGACTTACTCTGTCGCAAATTGGCAAGCTGAGAGATGCTTCCTAGGGTTTTGTTTTCGGTAGCCACCGCGAGGATTGTGATAACCTAATTTATAACATAGAGCCATAATCCAAACTGAACCTAGAGGTCCTCGACTCACAAAGTCTGTTGTGAGAGCAGACACAGAACCGGGGAAGGAAAAGCAGAAATTCTCTTGTGTAGCAGTACAGATTAAGCAATACAATTTCAACCTCACAGGTAAGCAAGATTATTGAATTCGGTGAGATCAATGAACACTCTATAGCGCGCAATTCACAAGCACTACACAGTCAGGGCAGGGTACTCACCTTCAACACGGTCTCAAAGTCACCAAGTCCCGCATCCACAATAGCCGCAGGCATTTTGCTGAATCAAGAGAAATCGCAGGAAATTAAGTGGCAGCAATCACGATGAAGCTCCTCCTCGATTGTGTAGAACCCCAAGCTCGAGTTTCTGGGAGGATCCAAAAGCTATTCTCGGCGACCAATGGTCGGAGAAACGTGTTTTTTACGACTTTGTATTTTCCAGATTTTTTTTTTCTCTCCACGTGGAAAGCAATCCACGTGGATTCGGATCACGGTTTTGGAACGGCGACGGAGGACTGACAGACGAAATTGCCAAGGATAAGTTAAGTTATTTCATTTTGGTAACACTGGAATCCTTGAATCGAGCATCTAAGTGAGATTGTTGCAGCGGATTGAGCTGCAATGTGGGAAGTTTAGGTGGAAAAATCTCCTCGTCTTCGCTTGTGTAAGAAGGATTTGCAAGACACAAGAAGGTTTAGATCCGCAAGAAGGATTTGCAATGGCGTTGGCTTACACTACACCATCGCCCGTCGCAGTGCAACTGCAACAATCCTTGTGCGGCTACTCTGCAGAATCAAGAGCTAGGGTTTCATGGGCGTCATCCTTTGCGCCCGTCCGCTTGATTCAACTGAAATCAGGTAGTCTACTCTCTCTCTCTCTCGCTCTTGTTTGCGCGACATTGTGCTGTACTTCCCTATTTTCTAATGAAATTGTGATGTAGATGGATTGCAACGACGGAAGAATGTTGGATTCTATGTTCGTGGTCACACGGAAACAGCGGAAGTGCCAGAAACCACGGACCGAGTGGCATGCCCAGCGGTGAAGCCCGAGGTCGACTCATCAGTGTTTCAGTCTCTGGATATCCGCGTCGGCCTTATTGTAAGTAAAGCAGCTCCATCTCTTGTTATTCCTGGTTAGGGTTTTGCATCTCCCCTCATACTCTCATCGCTGTGTAGACCGACGCCAAGCCAGTGCAAGATGCGGAGATGACTGCTAAAAGAGGAAAGCCCACTTTGAGCCGAAAATTCCTGCAGCTCACGGTAAGGCTCACTCAGTACTCTCTAATTTACAAGGTTGATAGTTTGGTGCGAATATAACATGATTTATGATATTTCATAGGTTCGTGTTATATTCGCACGTATTATATTACCACACGTTTGATGCAAAAAACAATGTCGTTACAATGTTTACTAAAAAAACGTATGGTTTATGTGCTTTAATCATACGATTTTCGTTATTGAGGAATTGTTTTTGCACTGATTTAGTACATAGAATGCACGGAACATGTGTGAATATGGCACGACCTCTGTACACACAAAAACAATGCAATAGCTAGTGTTTTACGTGGCAAGCCACATTTGAGATAGTTCAATCATGTCTTGAGCATATTGTCTCCGTACTCAAAAAGCATTGTGGTTGCAATAAGTCACAGTCATCGTGGTTGCGATTGCCTGTTGCAATTCATAATCTATGACATGTGCATGGAGATAATCTTGAGCAGCTCTTAGAAAGAGGTTTATGGCTCACAGGAGAATTTGTACTCAAGGAGGTTTGATAACCCGTATTGATTCTTATACGAATGGTTGCATTGTGCACCATCTAAATCTCATGTTCATGTAAGCATTGCAGGTGGATATAGGATGTGAGCAAAGGACCGTTGTCTCCGAGTGCAAGTACGTGATGGACGTCGAGGACGCCGTTGGCAAGAAGGTTCTGTTTGTTGCAAACATGCCCCCCACCGAAGTCAATGGTATCATGAGCCATGGTTAGTAAGGATTCTTTCTTTGCAAGTTCTCACCAGACAATTGAATTTTTTTTCTTCACTTGGGAAGTAGGAAACATCTGCTCTGAGGAAGAGGATATTCTGTGCTTTCATTGAGAGATCACTCTAAATGATCACTCTGGAGATCAATTTTTTTATCGATCATTCAAAGTGAGAGGTTGTAGACCACTATTGAAGGGATAGTACATGATTTCATTTTCATTCAAAGATCAGTGACCATAGACATTGGAGCCAAGTTACATAGAAGGCCAACCGAGTGTATGAAAAGAGGAGTTGTCGTTGGTAACAGGGGTCAGTATCAGGTCTCTAATATCTTGTGCAGTGGTTTTATTTTAGGGTACTTGAGCTCTCAGCTCTTCATACGTGGTACTTTTTAGGGAGGATCTTAGGGATAATCTGGTTTCTATTTTTATTTTGCCTTATTTCATTGCTTTTTTCGTAGTTGTAGGTGTAACAGATTTCGAATTGTATCATTAGCAATTTTCACCTTAGCTGTTCCCTTTTTCTGTGGTGGTGTTTTTTTGCAGGCGTCCTGCTGACTGGCTTCAACTATGACCCGACTCCCATGCCTCGCAGCTTTAAAGTCATATTACCCGGCCTTGGCCGCCTGCCTCCTGGTTCTCAAGTGAAGGGCGCTTGTTTTCCTTGATCATACGATGAAACAATACTTGCAGGTTTGTTATGGGACACAATGCAATTCTTCTTTCCTCACAGTACCAGCCCTTTTGTAGAGTTTTGAAAAGATTTTAGTGAACTTGTTAAATTTAAACTTCATCTCTGTTCTCTTGGCATAGCAAATGGAGTATTTGGTTGCATTCTCCATGCAAACTTCTGTCTCTGGTGCTCAATGAATTTGGTTTCAGGCAGTTCGTTGAAAGCGCTAAATCTGAGAAGACCATGTTGAGATGGAAAGGGGGAGGGCACACCTGTGCTTACCATTTTTTCAACCTGACTTTGTCACCTAAAAGTCATTCTTGTATGGGCTCATGTTTGAAGTTTAATGAAATCTGATGTACAAGGTTGGCCCATGATTGGCGGGTGCGGTTTGTATTATATAAGAAATTGTTTGCTTTATTTCTTGTCGAGGGAAGTCACCAACTTTGTCTCTTATAAAGTCATAAGGGGGTTTGGTCTAGATCTTGCGCACCTGCATAGCAGATTTGTACCAAAATGAATGTTTTTACTTTGCCTAATTTTATTCCTAATTTTTTTTCTTCATGTGTCAGACTATGATATGAAACAAAACTTTTTACAATTTACAATTATTGCATTCACAATATAAACCAAAAAAAAAATTCAACTCCAAGAATTCAAAAACTACTTCAAAGATATCATAGCACAATACATCAGCGATAGAGATGCATATATGGAAATACCAGCTTTCACACCCCCAAACACAAAAGTTAACCCTTCAAGTCAATGTAAAAGAACATCAAAATACACAAACATAACATTCTTTAGCGGGGTGTTGTTGTATTTGGGGCATCTAAAGGATCTGCATTTATAGTGCCTTGGAATCACAAGCATCTTGAAGGATCTACAGTAACTTCAATTGGGTCATGCAAAGAGGGTTGGAGAATTGAATTATTTTATTAGTAGTTTAAACTGTAGCAGCATTGTAGAGAAAGGATGTGGTCCAGTAAGGGCTGAAGAGCTTTATGAACATATCCCTACAAGAAATCACAATTCCACTATGTCCTAAATTTAACTAATACATCACAAACATATCATATACAATACACTTCTAGATCCATTACAGATTTCCCTACATGCATCGGTTAGTCATTAACCCCTAAACGTCCTCACCTATGTCCAGTTTAGGCAGTTTTGCAAAGATGCATTATAAAATGCAATTAATATGAATATTTAGAACTTGATGTATGAATAAAAGTTATACATTTTTAATTTTAGATTCTATCTATACAGTTAGATCTATGACTACTATCACTAATCTTTTTTTATAAATTTTGAAACATAAAATAAAAAATTACTTTGTAATTCAATTACAAATAAGATATTGACAATATGTGGATGAAATTTGTTGTGATGGGTTATAATGTAGTACTTTAGGTGTAGTGATTTTTGGAGATTTTTTGGATGCTTGATTTTAATAGTTTTTTTTTTTCATGAACACTTTTAGACCAAAATCTTCAAGATTTTCGGTGAAACACTACAACACAAATGAGGCATAATTCTTTCAAAAATTATTTCCTTTTCAATCGGATCACACATACATGAAGTTAACTTCCCATAAAAATTTCAGTAAAAAAATCACACCACAAAAAGTGCATGACGGATGAGAAAATACGGATGAAATCCGTACATCAGGCCAAAAACGCCTGCTTGGGCAGTTAGGGGTTAAATAATGATGAAATAGTTGATATATTGTTCGAGCATCTCCAATAGGGCACGCTAGACAGGCCTTTGTTGGCTTTGGTGTGGCCCCAACGGTCTGCAGCACTTTCACAACACATTTCCAATGGAAAAAAACACTGCAGGCTCTTTAAAAAGGAACACGTGTACGACATGTTCTACTTTTTTGGCATGGCCTTCCATCTTCCCCCATCGCCAGTTTTGTGGTTTCCGGTTGGCTTTGACCCAACGATCTTTGGTAACCGCGCAGACGGATTCTTGTGACATGGCAGACAATTTTGGCCGGGATGACGCGAAGGGGGTCCTAGCAACGGACTTCAGAATTAGCATAGTCTCTCCAGGGAGTCCAAGCCGCCAAAAAGGACAAGAAAGGTATCATCTTCTCTAAATTATTGTCATTGTCGTAATCTGCAATAAATGGTTGCCGCAGGCTATCATGTACTCTCTCGATGCATCCATGGCTACGACAAAAAAGTAATTCCAACAAAAAAAACGCATGACCGAAATGCAAACACTCAAACTACATGCAAAAATAAAGATAGTCTAGGCCATAAGAGCTTTAGGCCTCTTGTGTTGGAGACAAGTATGAGAAAGATGACCAAGTCATGTAGGAGTGAGGCCGTTGCTTTATCCGGTGATTGTGTTGCCACGTGGGTTTAGGTAGGTAGTGGGGCCAGGTCATTCGGCAATGGCATAGCTCGCACAGTCCGTGTGGTTGAGGAAGTCTACTTGCCAGTGGTTGACTCGGGATGTCAGCTTTTGGGATGGTTTGACTCAGTGGTGTGTTACCATTGAATATGCTTTTAGTGTTTGCCTCACCAAGGCGTGTGAGTATATCTTTGAAAAAAATGTAACGTCATGCCATGGAAAAACAAAAAGATTTGCATTGTAATTAGTCTTTTGTAGATTTCTATATTTTCCGCATAATTTTTATGAAATAGTCTTAAGAAAACTTTATGTTCATGCCATTAATACTTGAAGTAGTAATAGTTTAAGTATTACTTGGAGAGGTATTAAAAATTGTATGAACTATGTTATTGATAATAAGGTAATATGAACTTTGCATTAGTGCCCTTAGTACAACGTTTAAGTGTTAATGGCATGAATGTACAAATTCACAAAAGTTTGATTACAATGCTTCTTTTTTTTAGGTTTATTTTGTGGCATAGAAACTTTCAGAAAAACCACTACACTATTTTTGTACCTTGTACTGTACTATAAAGGGGTAAACTACACTACTTCTCACATATTACACTAAATAAACTATTTAAGTGTACTTAGTGCCAAAGTGTTCTTCGGAGGATAGGAATGGCGGGAAACTGGATCACGTGGCCATGGAAACTGTGCCGAGTTGGTCGATGACATGGCCGAGGGTCTGTGCAACTGAACATGGCGGGAAACGGATCGACGTGGCGATTTAAATGTGCCGAGTTGGCTGATGACGTGGCAGAGGGGTCTGACCTCCATCTTCATCGACTTCGGAGCCCTGGCTTGCTTCCTGCTCTGCTGAAGCTGCTGAGAAGAGTTTCTCCATGTCCTGCTCCGAGCTCAATTCAAATGAAATCAGGTGGTGCATTCTCTCAGACTTGTTGCAACATTGTATTTCTTTCGTTAGGTTATCACTCTTAGAGAGGACGTGCTATTTTCTAATGAATTTCGGAGGCAAATGGTGAGGGACTGCAGCGAAGGAAATATGCTGCGCTTTGGATTCTTGACCTAGCCTCTTCGATCTGTCTCGCGCGCTGAAATCTTTCGCCGATATGCGATGGCGAAAATGAAACCGGAGCTCGTTTCAGGTACACTCTCTGAACTTTGTTTTCCACTTTGCAAATGTTGTTGCGAACAAGTATCATTTTGAATAAACCCTAGAGCCTCTGTTCATCTCTGCTTTCGCTTCTTGCGCTTTGGAGTTTGCAGTGCTCTTGAAGCATTGGAGTTGCTAATTCTTGTACACAGGTTACCGGCATAGTTGTCAATTCGATACGCTTTTCTTATTAGTTGTATCCTTTTAATTTTCGTTTTTAAGACTTTGATCCAATTTTATTTATGTTGATTCAATTTATTTTTAACCATGTAAACAGAGGAACAAGATGTGAGGTCATTGGTTGAGAAGATCACAGCAATTCGTGGGAAGAACATACCCTTCTTTCGCCCGAAGCGCACTCTTCTTACGACTGAGGCATCTCTGGTACTTTTTCCTTCTCTCACACCTTTCTGCATCATTTAGCTTTACATGAGGTGAGTACGGTAGCGCCTGTCAAATGTATTGGATTCAGCAAAGCTAGTCAATGCTAACAAGGATTTAGAACGTAAGTGAACAACCATGATTTTTGCGATTAAATATGATCTTCATTTTCATGTGCAGGTAAAGCATGTTCTTTATATGCTTCAAGGCTTCGCTAGTGCACACTTCCCATGGGATGAAACGAACCAGCGATTCTCTGTTGTGAAGGGCCTCCATGTCTCGCATCTCTCAATGTCTAGCCTCTACAACCTGCTTATGCCATTCACGGTTGCAGCAACCAGCTTGCGGAGGGTGGAGATTTTCGTTAAGAAAGTGGCAGCTGAATCTACTGGCAGCTGGTTGCAATCAGAACCTCAAACTTTACCGACGCTGGAGGCTTTTGCAAATGTGGTGGCTATGCGGCTTGAGGTCAGTGGAAATCCTGTAACAGCGAAATAAATGCCTTATCCTTTGCGCTGATGGATCTTGATAGTCTGGTGTTATGTCTTTTCCTAAATTGCTAGCACTGGGAGGTGTAAGATCTTGTCTGCCGTAGTTTCCGCAGACAAGAAGTGCTGGCTCCACATCATTCGAGCAGCTGCGGATTTAGATTATTTTTGAAATTTTGTGGATGCAGCTTACACGTATTTGAACAAAGAAATTTTAAATGAATGCACGCAATGCGACTCCTTGAAATATTATAGTCTTCAACTGGAGCATGTACGAATCAAGTGGTGTGAGTATTTTATTCTGGTATCTCCTCATTGTGATGAATATTCACGCTCAAGTGATTGGACAGTGTCTGCGCAAACCTGCACTGGAGAAGGAATTAGAGGCAGTTTCTGGTGGAGCAGGAACCTCGGTCACCCTTCTCAGCCTAATGGCAAGCATGTCCTGGTTAGTGTTTGTGCAATGCTTGTATTGTTGCACTTTCTTTTGCGTTTATGATCGTTAAATGTTGTTTTTTACCATTCAAGACTTTGGATATTCTATCTGAGCTGGAATAACAGGGTATTTGCAGGGACTGAGTTCCTGATGACTGTTGTCAACAACGCTGTCCCGGAGTTTGATCTCCTCTATGTCAAAACAAGAAGTGCAGCAGAGGTTGCAGCTCAGATTTTGACATCACTATATGAGCAGCTTAATGACATATGTCTTCTGGAAGACGGGGAGGTATGAAGCAGTTAAGTAGCCCTTTATGTGAGATATTTTGATGACTATGTAAGTACACGTTGGTCATTATGCTGCTGCTATCTTTCCAATCAATTTCATCCTTTAGTTGCGGATTCATATGCCTGCAGGGCATCTCCTAAATTATTGAATGCAATTAATAATATTTTTAGGGGGTTGAATATGTATTGAGTAATTGACCTCTCGCAGCTTTAAAATTGCACCACTACAGACTTCCTGTCAGAATGTGCTCGTTCGTGTGTTTTCTATATTGTGTTTGTGCTTCTATAAAGTGTGGGTAACAACAGATCTCCCAGCGCATTTATATATTCAGAAGGTTGACGTGTATCAGATCAAAGAGTGGTTCATATTTGTACTTTCTACCACCCACTTTTGTACATTGATCGTTGTGTGTAATAGGAAGAGGCGTACCGGACAATACTGCTGCTCTTTATAGGCACCTTACGACCACTCACCAAGTCCTTGGATGCCTGGCTTCAAGAAGGCACTCTCAGCGATCCATGTGGCGAGGTAATCAATATTGAATTTTTATTTTATTTCGTAAAAGTTTCATTTGACACGAGTTTCTCCTCTTTTTCCCTCTTTCTCATTTTATTTATTTTTTAAAACTTTATTTGGTTTCCTAACAAGCTCTCTGGACTCCTACCAGCTCTTCATCTATGCAGATATCTGTGTCCCCATTGAGGATTCTGGATTTTGGCAACGGGGGTATCAACTGCGGCGGAAAACTACGACTGATATACAGAGATCCTCAAACTCAGGGCACGTGAGTTTTAAGGGTCATTCTACTGGGACTTTAGAGGACGTTCTCACGGGCCAGAAATTTTCCTCTCGATCATCACTGGAGCCTGGCAGTCCAAGTTACATGCCATCGAGTCCAGAAGGTAACAGCAATAGCAATTGTAAACGGTTTTCTAGACTACCGTGTTCTCTTTAAATATACTACGGTGTTCGTTCAATTAACCTGCTGTTTTATCAGGACATTGACACATTATCTGGGGTCTGGCTCTGCAGTGCAAAGAACGGACGAAGCAGAGGACCTTATATGCCCAATATTTTTACAGTGCTTAGCTAAACCAGTGGTGTCTGCTGGCAAGTCACTCCAGTTGCTCCAACACATTTGGCGAGGTAAAGGTGAAGGAGAACGTCTGCACTCATCTTTCTCGTCTGGAGCATCCCTATCTCTGCCTCAGATACCTTTGTCTCCGTTCAGCCAAGAGAAGAGATCTGCTAAAGAGGTATGTATGGGATAATATGTCATTTGTTGATCTTCTGTGCCTTCCTCATATATCGACCGTTATTGTATCCTTTTGGAATTTTTGGTTCATCAAAAATTTGTTCTTGTATCTTTTTGTTTTGGAATAGCTCTCGTTTGACCGTCTCTTCTTGATGCGGTGAGAAGAAACATGTCGTATACTGTTATATTATGTTGTTTCTTGTGTGAAATAGGCGATAGCAGGGTCGTCATCTTCCCAACTACTGCAGAAAAACGTTTCGTCGAATTTGAGTGAAAGCCTCTTGCATGAGCCAGGAGAGTTTCCTATACATCACTCACAAGTACCTCTCTTCGAGGAATTATGTGTATCACTACGGAGGCTGTTAGCCCGTGACTGCACAAGACCCATTATTTCAAGTCCGGAACCGGTGGAATCAGACGAGGAGACAAGTGAACCAGTGGACACCAAGCCATCATTGAAGTCCGGTGATTACATGGAAACTTTCTATGAAATACAGGTAAGGTTTGGATCAGATTCTGGCCCTCGTTGTGGGTTTATTCGTTATTGTTCATCTTAGCATTTCGAGTTGCGAACCGGACTCTGTTCCAGCTAATACTCCATTACTTAGGTACCTGATTATTGGTACCGGCACCCTTACATATACCTTCCACAAATGCAGGAAGGAAGACGGAGACACAAGGAGATTGGGTACATTTGGAGGAGAGAGCAAGTTACAGAGATTGTCCAGAACAAGGACAATTTGACCTTGGACGAGACCAATCTCTTACTGAACCCAGATGGCCAATATATGAGGCTCCAAAAGTCTCTTCACATCAAACTAGGTACCACCGGCAGTGACGAGGGCAACAAAGAACCTCTCGATTCTGAGTTCAATCAGAGACCAGAAATTACTGAGCTGCAGTCTCTGTCAGGATCCCCGAGATTCCAGAGTTCAACAGGTTGGAACCTGCCTTTATTTCAGATCTACGTTGCAATTAGAGAATTCTTAGTTCTTTTTTTTGTATGCACTTATATGCTCCTGGATGATGGCACTCAGCAGTAGATGATGAAGCCCTGGGCCGTTGCCTTTATGTGATTAACAGGTTTGCAAAATAATCCTGAATCAACGTCCGAGAACGTAAGCAAGAAAGTATCATCATCTGCAAATTTATTCGCAGCCTTAGGTGGAAAATACTTAACAGAAGAACCTCAAGAGGATTCATGGCGCATGAAGCTAAGCTTGAGCACAAACAGTCAGCTTCCTCCGCTTAATGACTCAGAGCTATGGGAGGATCTGTTTGCTGAAGATGAGAATGATTCAGTAAAAAACCTAGATGTTGAAGGCGATGCAAGCTCCCCTCACAGTGTATTAGACGAGCAATTCGAATTCACAAAAAGTAGAAGCTTCAAATTTAGAAAAAGCATCAGCAAGAACGACCCGTGCAGGGACTTAAAATTGACAAAAACTACGTTAAAGGTCGCTACAGATTACAGTCATGGTGAGGGATGTGGCAAACTTATTTCCAGTCTGTTTAGAGAAGACGTAAAAGCCATGGATCTTGTAATGCCCTGTTCGACCGAGTTGCCATTTTTCCAGGTATGCAGTGCGAATCCACAATTTGAGCTGTTACTTGTTTCCTCACTAGTTTTAAAAGATGCCATTTCAATGCCAACGGTAAAGAGACTTTTTTATATGATATGTGTCATACCTAGGAACCACACTTGGTGCTTCTAACCACTAGAGCCATGAAATTGTTTAACAGGACCCAATTATAACAATCCTTTTCCTAACCAAGTAATTTTCCTTCATTGACTTCAAAGGAAAAGAAGGCGATTTCAGAGTTCATTGCACCACACCAACAGAACCAAGTGGCTGCTCAAATGCTGGATTGGCTGCAACGAATGAATTTCAAGACTACTCCTTCTCCTGCTGTTTTAGTGCAAGAGTGCTTGATCTCCTATATTGAGAAACGAGTACTACTCTAAACCTGCATCCTAACACATACTTAAAGAAGAGCCTTGATTCTTTCTGGAAATGCTACCCAATTTCTTTATTGGAGTAAATTACTCTTGTATCTTCAGGGCTTCGTACCAACTGCTGAAACTTTCAATTGTGGGTTACTTTTGCGTAATCCCTGTTTATGTTATGCAAATATGTGGTCTGTGTTTTAAACTTCATAGAGAGTGCAACTATTGCCTACTTTAAGGGTGAAAGGAAATGAGTTGTCTGAACTCTTAGTCCATCTGGCATGTAGTGGTCTTCTCAGTTGTCTGTACCTGACTGTTTCTAACTCGGCAGTACATCGTCATCACTATAAAATTTAAATTAGAAATGCTATGTCACTGCTTTTCAAGTTATTCAAAGCATGTTTTTTATGTATAATATTTTCATTCGGTATCGGTTGTGGCGAGTGGCAGGTGCATGCGGTTAGTCAGCAACTTTTGGAGAGGTTGATGGGAGAGTGGCGGCTTATGGAAGAGCTTGCTCTTCTTCGTGCTATCTACTTAGTAGGCTCTGGTAGAGCACCTTTTCATCTGCTTATGTGACCCCCAAAACAGGATAGATGGTGGGACTGAGTTCATTGTTCAAGTTTCATATCCTCGTGTATTTGTAGAAAGTGTTGCTCATTTCCTTCCATTTTAAAAATGAATAAAAATTGCATGATAAATTGTGATGTTTTGGCAACTCAATAAGAGCTCGTCCTTTATGGTGGCTTGTTAGGGGACTTACTGCAGCAATTTGCATCCGTTCTTTTCAACAAACTGGATCGAGGGGAGAACTGGGATGACTATTACGAGCTGAACACTATGCTTCAGGTACCTCCTTCTGAAGAATTCAAGTTGTGTGCATTGTTATGCTAGACTTTTAAATGTTGCCGAATCCTTATATTTTGTGTGTGTGTTTGTATATATAAGGAGTCTATATATATATGGGGTTGAAATATGGTTGTGGTACCTGAAGTATTGATATGCATTCTTTTCCAAGACTTAATTTGAACTGAGTATCTTTTCATTATGTCTCTAGATGCAACAGTTGCTTGAAGCCAATTGCTTTTTTGTACATAATCTTATTATATCCTTCACTTGCAGGAATCTGTTCGAAGCTCTGCTCATGGTATGACCTCCCCTGCACTTGAATCATTAGTAGTGACAGTGGAGTCGAGCCAATCCACATTTTCTGCTTCTCCGAGCCCACCACGAAGTTACAACACACTGCCACTTCAAATTACTGGTCGAAGTCCAACAGCAGGCATCGATACTTTGGATTCTCTTCGATTCTATTATAAGGTGAAGCATTCGGGAACTGTCTTCGGTTTCCAAGGAATATTCGTAGATATTCAGGCCTGATGAAGCAGAAGTGTTCTTAGATCCACATTTATTGGTTTGTCCCTACATTTCCTGGAACGTCTTGCAGTCACAGTCTCCATTACTGCGTCCTTAATCTCATTCTATTGAACAGGTTGCGTGGCCACTGGAACTAATCATCGACAGTAATGCTATCAAGAAGTACAACCAGGTGAATATCTCTCGGCTGAGGCATCCTCCTATTTCGCTACTGGAACCTGATTGTGGTGCTTCGGTTACTGAAAAGTGTCTCACGCTAATGTATTATTATCTTTAGAAAAGTGTCTCATCCTTGTTGGTGATAGTCGAGGCAACTTTTTAAATATAGCCAGTGCAAATACAAACTTATTAAGGGCATGCCGGAAGCAAGCTCATATTTTACTCATTCAACAATCAGATTAGTGAGTTTTTACACTTTCCTTGAACAAAGTCGTGCAATTTGTTCTGGGCCATTGTACCTTCAATCAATTAATGGGTAATTTGCAGGTTATGACGTTCTTGATGAAGGTGAAGCGAGCCAAGCACGCCCTTGACAAAGCCTGCCGCTGGACATGGAAGGTTGGTCTCTTCCACATGCTCTCCTGCCATTTCAACAAGGCAATGTATATCACTTTTTATTCAAGCTTTAAAATAATGGTGCCATTTGATTGCATTGACAGAAATGGATTTTCATACTGAAAGACGTTGCAGCATTTTGAAGAGGCTCTAATCATCTTAATTACCACATCAGATTCTATCATTGATATTGCATCTTGGACATTTTCTCTTCTTGAAATATGGTCTGCGTAAAAAGGTACACTTGCGTCAAAGGGATCGTGTCCTGGTTGCACTTTGCAGAATGGAGGTGGTGATGCTGCCCATCACAAGCAGCGGCTATTATTACAGCAGAAACTGATGCATTTTGTTAACACTCTGCACCAATATGTCATGGACCGGGTAAGTTAATCGTTATCCACAATGCGTACACCAATATATTGAGCGCTTAAATTGATTTTGTTTTTTTATCTGTCAGTGGTCTCATACAGTTCTCTGATGGAACAGGTTTTATACAGTTCTTGGCTAGAGCTTTCTGAGGGCATGGCTTCGGCAGGGTCACTTGATGAAGTTATTGCGTGCCATGATGCTTACCTGGTATCTATTCAGCGACAATGTCTAGTTGCCCCAGATAAGCTGGTAAGGATCGCTTTCTTTCTTGCTTCGTCATATTTTTAAGAAATTTTAAATTCGGTGCTGGGCATATAGCTTGGACCTGACCATTAGGAAAATTATAGTAATTAGAAAATATCATGTTGAAAATGGTATTTGCTAGCACGTTAGTTGAACTCTCTTTGCACATCAGAGAAATATAGCTAAACGAAATAATTTATCTTCACTGTTTAGTCAGCTTTCCTAACAAATGTAGTTTTGTGTGAGCAGTGGACGCTTATTGCAGGTCGGGTGAAGACTATCTTGGGGCTTGCGTTGGACTACTACTCAATCCAGAGGACTTTGTGTGATGGAATAGCAGCTCCTAATGTTACTGCTCGATGTCAGTCTGAGATAGAACGTGTGGAGCGCCAATTTGATGAGTGCATGGTTTTTCTTTTACGAGTATGATTCTTCCTCCATTCTTTGTTCAGCATTTGTCTGAGTAGATGCTTTTATCTGCACACTATTAGAACGGCCGTCTAAGATGCAAGTTGTGCAAATCCCGGTCATTTACGGTCATACTAGTTCAGTAGCAATGGCCCCAAAATTTCACTGTAATGATTTAGAACCCACAATGAATTCGGATTTCTAACAATCACTCTCTGAATTCAGGTGCTCTCGTTCAAACTGAATGTGGGACACTTTCCGCACTTGAGCGACCTGGTGACACGGATCAACTACAACTACTACTACATGACACTGGAGGGTCAGATTCTGACCCCAATTCCCGACGCTCAAGGTCACTTGTCACGGCGACCCTCGCGTCGAGTTTGATATGGTTCGTGTCGGTGCATCCCTTTGGTGCTTTCTCAACCCCGGATTTGGGGTTTCCTATTTTGGCCAAGTGAACTTCCGCTTAATTGATTTCGGTTTATCCCAAACCCGGATCAAGTGGTGTGAATACATAGCAGATGAGTACACTTAGTGACGTAGTTTCTTACAAGATGGTCACTATTCTGACAAGAGAAACTCACTGGTCGACTGTGAGTGAAACTCTTTAGGAATTTGTGATCTCAGGTGATGAATTACCCGGTCAGGCTACCAAATTTTGAAGCAATGACCTTTAGTGTATTCAACTCCGATGAGTACGCTTCGACTTCCTATCCTAAACTTTAAGTCGACCTCCGAAGTGTTCCTCACCTTATTTGCTCGGCTAAATTTTGGAGCTGGATCAGTGCCGTGCAAGTACCAACAAGCCTTTCCAGGATTACATTTTGGAGCTAGATCTGTGCCGTGCAAGTGCCTACATCAGTGACAAGCCTTTTCAAGATCTGTGAGACTCCTTCCCCCCTTGTCACCAATCACCATGGCATTTGGTGGCTAGCAGATTGGAACTGCAAGATTCTAAAGTGGTTGTCTTTCTTCCCGGTTGGTCCACATGTAGAGAAGCGTGCATGCGAGTTTTCGAAATCAATAGTGGCCCACCTTGAGCAACTCATGCAGCAGGCACATGATCTGAGCAGGCGCCTTGGGATCAACGTAATGCTGTTGAAATGTTCAAGCTCTCGGTAATCTATACTTTGTATCGTTGGCACTTGTAGTCACGGATAAGTGTAGTACCATGTACGTATATACTACATTCCTTATGATTCTCTTTGCGCGAGTTCTGGTACTTGTTCTTGGTACCCGTCCGGTAATATATTTATTTATTTCGAATTCTCGGCACCTGCGTGATCCAAGGCCCCACATGGGAATTCTGTGACTTGATGCCACTTGGCTGAAGTTAAGAGGGTGTGGAAGGACATTGAACCTGCTGGCTGACATCTTGTACCTCGGACCATCTTATAGAGGGATGGTTGCAGGGGCATTGAATTCACAACGGCATGGACTCCAGATGCATGTTTCATGGTTTCTAGCTTGCCATTACAATCCTATCTTTTAAATCCCATAGTTTTAACCCCTAACTGCCTAAGCGTCCATTTTTTGGATGATGTACAGATTTCATCCATAATTTCTCATCCGTCATGCACTTTTAGCAGTGTGGAATTTTTACTGTAGATTCTATGGGAAGTTAGCTTCATGCATATGTGATTCAATTAGATAGGGGATGATTTGTGAAATTTTTATGCCTCATTTCATGTTGTAGTGATTCACCCAAAATTTTGAAGATTTCAGCGTAAAAGTGCTCTAAAAAAAGACAACTCATAAAATTAAGCAACCAAAAAATCTCCAAAAATCACTACACTTAGAGTATTACATTTCAACCAATCACAACAAATTTCATCCGTAGTTTGTCAATATCTTATTCGTAATTGAATTACAAAATAATTTTGAATTTCACGTTTCAAATTTTATACAAAATTATTGGTAATAGCAATCATAGATCTAACCATATGGATAGAATCTAAAATTCATAATGTACAACTTTTATTCATATATCAAGTTCAAAATATCCCTCTAAGTTGCATTTTATAATACATCTTTGCAAAACTGCCGAATTTGGAGAGGGCTCTAGGCATTTAGGGGTTAAAAGCATCCTTGATGGTATTAGGGCCAATTTGCATGAGAAAGAGTTCCTACATATAGTTACGTATGAAAGATTCATCCCATCATGGCTAACTTGAACAAAAGTTCCAAAATACCTCATAAAAAGGATGTGAAACCTCTAGTGAAACCATTTGCCATGGGGAGGTCACAAATATGTCATGAGTGGAGTAAATGCTACTAACGAATATATTTTTAGAATCTATATTCTTCTTGTGTGGAATTTGTGGAATGCAACAATTTTTAAAGATTGTCAACAATATAATTGAATAATTCCTTCATCAATATCTCCTTCTCAGTAATTGCACAAAAATGATTAGTGAATATGATAGTAAACAACATCCAGAGAGTAAAAGCCTACCTACCTCTTGAGGCAAGAAATCAGTTGGTGATTCATAGGTTCTTTAGCAGTTAGTGGAGTCTTCCCTTTTCAACAGTAGCATTGTAGACACTTTAACATTAAATATAATGTCTCACCACCCAACTTTTAGCTAAAAATGATGTGGATTTGTCATGATTCAGAATTTGCTACAATGCTTCGGGAATAGTGGCCCAAATTTTGAGGTGTTGCATAAAAGGGCTAAAGAACCTTATGTTGAGAAGACATTGCTTTATCTTTTCTTTTTAAGGCTTTCATTTCCCACATTTGTAAGAGATGAAATATTCCATTCAATAACCCCTATTGATATCCTCTAAACAATAAGGACAAAAACCACCTTCAAAATTTCCATTCTTATAAGAAAAAATACTCAAAACACCTGTAAAATCACAATATCAGATTCTCTATCTTCACATGTACACCTCGTCTATTCACTACCCCAAAAAAGTATTGTTTTCTACACTCTTTCTGACATTGTTTTTGACACTACAAACCGAAAAATTTGGTAGTGATATTTGTGGAGAAAGAAGAAAAAAAAAAAAAAAACTCTAGATTTAGCTCGATTAACGGGTGTTATGTGTTTTTTGGCCTCATCCAAGCTGGCAAGTTAGCTTCTGTTTTATCCATTAGATGAGTTTTGGGACCAACCCTTCAGAAGGCTCCAACCCTTTGATATGTTGAAATCAACAGTGCCAATCAGTTATGCACATCAGATTGGGATTTATTTTTTTTAAATAATTAATCATTATTATTTTTTTACTAATCATATAAGTGGCGACAATAGATCAAATCACAGAAAGAGGGGCCTTCTAAAGGCCCCAAAACTCACCTAATGCTTCTTCTTGCTATAAAGGGTTCCCTTTATTGTCTCTGCCCCACCAAAGGAGAGACTATGGAAACGCTTCGTTTTCAAGGAGTTACATGGCTGAATAGTACAAACAAGGTGCAAAATTAAATCTAGGGTAAGGTAGGCGTACCTTAAACCACCAATACACCTAAAACCACCAACTTCTACACCCTTTCTTCATTTTAGGGAGGAAATGTAAGTTGTCGGTACATGACTTAACTTTTGAGCAATTGATGCATAAATCATGTAATGAAAGCTTACATTTCCTTCCTGAAATGAAAGAGGGGTGTAGATGTTGGTGGTTTTAGGTGTATTGGTGGTTTAAGGTACATCTACCTTAAATACTAAGGCAGAGATTATGCGACTAGTCGCTTGTTTGTGAAAAAATAATAATTAATTAAAAAATATAAAAATATAAAATATAAAATACAAATATAAATATAATATAATAAAAAACCAGAAGTGCAAGCCCTTGAATGTGGGAGTAATTAGAAACATTTTTTTGGTAATGGATGTAGTTGACTTGGTGAAGGCCTAGTGAGAGTTATCGAGAATATGCAAAAGTTCTATCCCTACCAAATGGAATCTATTTTCTCTAGTCATCCTCCACCTTCCAATTCTGCACTACTAAAGATGATAAAGAGTCAAGGCTTCCATAAGTTGCACTTGGAATAAGTCCACACTCGACACTGGCGTACAATACTTCCAGAATTGGGTTGATTCAGAATTTCGCACATCCGCACACTTCTCCCTTCAATTCACCTCTTGACCGCTAAGAGCAAAATTCCATTGAAATTCCACTAAGACCCCCTCCAGGCAATGTAGGGGGAGATTAGTGTAAAATCAGCCGAATGGAATTGCCGAATTCTTGGTTAATTTTAGGCTAAAATTCGGATAAAATTTGTGATACTCGGGTGCTACCTAGGTGAAACATGGGTGATAACCAGATGGGTTCTTGTCTAAAACCGGTTGCTTTTGTAAAATATTGGATTTTAGCTGGTTTCCTTGGAAAACTCCCCGTTCAGTGCCTCCAGGTCCTCCAGGTTCCAATAGTGCAAAACTCGAATTACAAACATGAAGGGACTGGAGGGTGAATTGGAGTTTATTTTTGAAGATGTACCTAGTGGACTGATATGAGAAATATTTCCATAGTACAACAACATATTACAAACATCACATTGTGATTAGTCGTTGAGTAATTAGTCAGTAGCTATTTCTAAGTGCTAAGAAATATAAATATAAATATTTTCGTTGTACAACAATAGATTATAAACATCACATTGTGAATGAAGAGAGCACATACAAACGCTCCCCGCCGGTGATTTTTTGGATTTTCTTCCTACTATATCTGGACTAGACCCAATGCCCCTAATCATTTCCAACCATGAGCGACGCCCCTACCGTAACACGTAACATGAGGCCCAAGAGCAATCCTCGTCATACTCGGGGTTCCTACCAAGCAAAGAAGTATTAACCCTCACGACGTACATCCAACCGGAATCAAACCGCTGTCCTCGTTGGTGCAAATAAACATTCCTAAGGGGAACCCACTTCCTTACTATCGCCTAGGTAGCTTAAAGTCATTCCGGACCAAATATGAGAAATATTTTGACCTATTGCCTGTGGTCTACCTAGAGGGCTCTTCTAGTTCTAGTTTCCAATAGAAACTGCCTCCAAAAAAGAATTCAAGATTCTTGTTCTACAATTTTGCTATTGACAGTGTTTTGATGAGGCCTTCCAAATTGTCCTTGGGTAGCGTGTGGAAGAGGATTTATAGAGAGCCCTTTTATATTTTAGAATGTAAAGAGCGGCTGGTGTGGGAGCAACATATCTACATTTCTGCTCAAGTCCATTGGAATGTCTTTTGCAATGACTAGAGGCTATGCTAAAAGGGCACTAGTTTCTGTCTCTAATAATAATAATAACGTTGGTTTACAATCTGACCATCGTGAATAAAGAGTCTATTGAGCTAGTTTGTCTATCCATGCCTTCCGGTGACAAGGTCTATCATTGTGCCTTCTCTCGGAAGTAGATTTTGTTCTTAACATACATTAACAAATGTGTAGTATCAACACAAATTATAGAATTAGTTCCCTTGTTAGAATTGAAGCACTCTACATTTCAATCCCTAAATGACAAAGAAGCTCAAATTAGCCTCGTGACATTTTAGAGCAATTTTGAGTAGCTCCTCTGTGGATTTATTTTTGTTCATTTTTTTTTAACACATGTGATGTTCTTCATCAATCCCATTGATATAAAATTTGGTTCCATCTTTATTTTTTATTTTTTATTTATTTTTACAGTGTGATCGATTTAAATCTTCATTTCAAAACCAAAAACCCTTCGTCATTTAGGCATTATATTAATCCGTGCAAATGAAGTATCTTTGCTCAAAAGTATATGTAACTTGTTTAACTTGAATTTCACAAAGGTAGAATATTCTATTTTGCGATTTATTATGGACAATCATTTGCCTCTTTTAATAATACATAAGGTTGCAACCACCGTATTAACAACATTACTCATTGCACCTTAGGTTATGTGTGTTAGAATACTCTTTGAATTTTTGAATATCATCAAATAGAAATCAATAAATTATTAATAAATGTTAATAATAAGTAATTACGTCGAAGGAATAGAATTTTCATCCTCACATGCCTTGCAAAAGAGGCCAACTTTCTGCTCAAGCGATCTTAGTTCTTTGAAATGACTCCAAAAAATAAGATAATAATATTTTAAAATCATCATAATTGGAAATTGATATTCAAATTCAAAAGAGAAAAATTCTTTCACAATCACTAATATTCAATCTACAATCTATTTTTGGTTTCAAATTTCATTCATAAATATTGTTTAGCATAATGGTAGATTTAATTATATAAACATGATTTAACCCCTAAATGCCGAGAGCCCTTTCCAAATTCGGCAGTTTTGCAAAGATGCATTATAAAATGCAACTAAGAGGGATATTTTGAACTTGATGTATGAATAAAAGTTGTACACTATGAATTTTAGATTCTATCCATACAGTTTGATCTATGATTGCTATCACCAATATTTTTGTATAAAATTTGAAACTCAAAATTTAAAATTCTTTTGTAATTTGATTACGAATAAGATATTAACAATATGTGAATGAAATTTGTTGTGATTGGTTGAAATGTAATACTCTAAATGTAGTGATTTTTGGAGATTTTTTGATTGCTTAATTTTATGAGTTGACTTTTTCAAAAGCACTTTTGATTTGTTTTGAACTAAGATCTTCGAATTTTTTGGTGAATCACTGCAACATGAAATGAGGCATAAAATTCACAAAGCATCCTCTTTTGAATCAACTCACACATGCACGAAGCTAACTTCCTATAAAATCTATAGTAAAAAATCCGCACTGCAAAAAGTGCAAGACGGATGAGAAAACATAGATGAAATATGTGCATCGTCCAAAAAATGGACGCTCAGGCAGTTAAGGTTAACGATGAGTTTAATTTTATTTGGAAAGATCATCGTTAAAATATTCTTCTAAGTTGCATTTTATAATATATATTTTTCACATTTTTAAAAATTTGAACCAATGTAGTTCTTCATTATAAGTGTTGATTATGAGTGGGTATACGTTATAGAAGGGCAAACACTTGTGATCTAGTGAATTTTGACATATACCGTGGAGGCTCATCACATTTTTATCCATGAAATGAAATGATTATTATATTCTAAAATTATATTTCGTCGATGTTAATATAAATATATTTACAACGTTGTTTAATATTCCGTAGCTAACCTCATATAAGCTTCAAAAAAAAGTTCAAAAAGTTTTGGAAATTATATTTTTAGAAAATGTTATTTTAGTATGGCGAAAATGAAAACCTTCAGAAATATGTGTACTGACGAAATTCTAAAGTTATAAAATAATAATTATTCGACACATTAGAGTCAATCCAACTATTAACCTACGGTATTCACAATTTGTTTACAGAAAGAGAGTATTTGGGAAATCAATAGAGAGGAAAAAAATAATTCAGAATTGATTTTCAACAATTTCATCTTTTAGGCAGAATATTTACCTAAATTTTCTTTTTTCATTGAAAATAATTATTTAATTATGAGCAGAATGGGCATTGAAGTTACAAATGACAATGCACCGCCTTGAAGAAGGTGCCCTCTTTTGACTATTTCAAGACTGTCCAAGTTTCAAGACCCTAATCAGATCTTGACATTTGGAACCACACCCAAATTCCAGTCCAGAGAAAATATTAAAATAAATAAATAAATAAATAATAAAAATCTACACACAAATTCCAGGCTAGAGAAAATATTAAAGGATTTTTTAAAATTCACGAAAAAAACGATAATACGATGTATGAAACGTAGAATATATACGTATGTATACATGCGGGGGGGTCGGGACCCCAATATACGGACCTCAATCGAGTATCCACGAGATATTTTGATCCCCAGGCGAGTCTCGGGATGTGGATTGGGACGTGGAACTGACGTCCCCTTCTGATAAAGACGCCAGTTTTACATGGAATCCGTCATCGTCTACCTCTGCCCTCCTAACTTATCCCCTGTGTGTTGCAGAAGCTTTTTTTTTCGCTTCTTCTTCCGTCTTCGCTGCGCCCCTGTGCAACTGCTGGTCTCCTCTGTCGCGAGCTTTGTTCTTTTCTTGCTTTGTTATTTCTTTTCCGGCATCGATTTGGCGGAAAACGAGCTATTTTTGAAGCATCGCGGTGTTGAGGAGCATCACCTCAGTGGTTGTGTGTGACCTATGTTGCATTCTTTGCGTTAATGCGAAGTGCAGGCGTGGAGTAAGCCCGTGGAGTTCGAATTGATGTAAGGAACAATCACCGTGCATTGGACGTTCGGCTACATGGAATGACAAGTGGTCCAGGGTTTGAATTTTTGGCTCCATGGTCACAAATAGCTTTGTGGATGGAGCGAGTGTTATTATCTTGATAGTGCTGCAAGATTTGTGTACGCGGACTCAGATCTGCCGAATAGCGTATGTATGTCTTCTTAGTTTCGCGTCTTAGCACTGAGGTTTTTGAAGAAAGAAATTCGGGAACGGGAATTCCATGTTTGAAAGGGATAAGAGGGAAATGCCAGTGGTGGACAGTGCTACCCCTGGGGTGAGCCCCGGTGCTGTCCCCTTCTCCGCAACTGCCAGCTCTCGGAAGGAGAAGAAGAAGCAGGCGAAAGAAGAGCGAGACCGTCTGAAGCAGGCCGAGAAGAAAAAACGGCGTTTGGAGAAAGCACTTGCTACTGCTGCGGCCATTCGGACTGAGCTTGAGAAGAAGAAACAGAGACGGAAAGAGGAAGAGCAGAGACTTGATGAAGAAGGAGCTGCTCTTGCTGAGGCTGTAGCTCTCCAGGTTAGTATTTGCTCCTTCCTGCAACTATTGTTCCGTGACATGCAGTGCTTTCAAGATCTATGAATGACCGACCATATGTTTCTCTTGTATGTATGTTCGGAATATGTCGTAGGTTCTGTGATTTGGTAGCGACAGTTGAATTCGATTTTGGTGTTTTGCCGTGGCTGCGGTTTTGTTAACATGCAATGCTTTCACTGGTCTCCCTGAATGCCTTTTTCGTGCATTTTGAATGGCTGTTCATTCAGATGATGCTTATCAGACATGCAGTGTGCAAGTACGACGTTCTACTTATGGTAGAATCGTTTTTAGAATCATTTATTTATACTTTTTTTTACTGATTTTATCTATTTAATAAATCATTGCCTGGGTCATGTATGACGTTCAATTAGATAACTAAAATACAGGCCTGTTTACACCAAGATATTTAGTGCTCCGGCCCAGAGCCTACGTGCGCACTGATTGGTCAAAAACAATCGTCGACTTTGGCCAATCGTTGCTCATGATTCACAGTACCCACGTTGGACGTCTTTTCGTAAATAAGCAGTAGTTTTTGGAATTTGCAGGTGTTGGTTGATGAAGAGTCGGATGGCTTAGTGGCCATTGAAGGACAGATACAGGCCTTCAGAGATGGAGATGACGGTGGCTCGTCTTCTGGTGACAAAGCCTGTGAGGACAAAACTGTGGGTCCTTGTTTGGGTGTTCGCCGCCGAGAGACTGTTCAACAAAATGGTCTGAAGCGACATGGCAGTTTCAAGAGCTCTGGAGGTATGTTGAATTACTGGAACATCTTACTTATATCTTACTTATAGGTGTTTGTTTCTGTAATTAAGCTTAGTTGGTTGATACACGTGTTTTTTACTTCAATGGATCCCAATACATACACGGTGATTGCTGTGCCTATCTTAGCAATTCTTCCCAACATCTTCTCTTGAGAGTGGTAGGGGTTATGCCAACCTCACTCAATGATCTGCTTACATTATACGTCAATGAACATGTTTTATGTATGTGCAGATAACGACAGAAGCTTTGAAAGAGAATCAAAGGAGTGGAAGAGACGTGAATGGGAGGCTCCTGGTGACGTTTTGTTAATTAATGCACGAGATGATACTGGACTAGACAGTGAGCTTGAAGATGAGGAGGAAACTACCTGGGAGGTATTCAGCAGTGCAGAAGAGAAGGCCAGGGCTAGCAATGAGAGGGCTCGACGGGCAGAAGCGGCTGCAGGCGTGGCTGCAGCACAGGTAGTGACTGATACTTCAATTCTTTTGTTAGATTCGGCAGTTTGGAATATAGTGTAGGAGGCTCTACTCGTTTCATACCAATATCAACAGAAAACTAAAGTTTGCAGTGGAGGCTTTTTTGTTTACTGACAATTTTCGTATGAATAGGCTGTTGCTGCTCTTAGGATCGCCGAAGAAGCTCGAGCTGAGGCTGAAGCTGCAAAGAAGGCTGCTGAAGATGCAATGCACGAAGCACTTGATCATTGTGAAACCATACCGAAACCAGAATCCCTTGATGAGGTTGGTTTCCCAAGCATTTTAAACGGTTGGAGATAGTTTTCTAGGACCCTGTATTATCGTTTACTTCTTTTAAGCATAGCTAAAAGAGTGTGTGAGTAGGTCATCTGTACATCTGTGTCATTGTAAACCAGGAAGGATAGGGAGTAAACGTATGGTAATGACCAGCTAATGTCAGCCTAGTCCAGCTACCCAGGGCCGGGAAAGGAAAGAGTGTGATTGAGCCTGAGTAAGGGCAGGACATGGATGAATCGTGACGGGGCTGGGACTTGAACAGAAGGCAACAACTCCGTGTGTGGAGAAGGAGAGGGATGAGTTAAAAGCCCGTCTTGAAGAGACTGAACGCCAGCTGCAGGCGAAGACTCAACGTGTCTCAGAACTAGAGCACAATTTGGAGGAGGTATGAATGCACTTTTTAACATTCAGCTGATTTATGACAATTTTTGTCGCTATTGATATTGGTTGATGTTGTCTATTACACTAAAGAATTTCAAATTTGGTCTTGTGACTTCTCTCCAACAGTGATTCTTTATGAGTTGATCTATCACGTACATTTTGCAAAGGCAGGGTTGTGTTATTATTCAATTACCCCAGCGGGGTC
The DNA here is from genome assembly GCA_022496805.1 of Pohlia nutans. Lineage (NCBI taxonomy): Eukaryota > Viridiplantae > Streptophyta > Bryopsida > Bryales > Mniaceae > Pohlia > Pohlia nutans. Next base: position 27,692,927 of record CM040096.1, read on the forward strand.
GTTTTTTTACCTGCCCTGCCTTCCCTCGTCTATTTCATCTTCATTCCTGACAGGATCATAGTGATATGCTCTACAGGTGACACAGTACTTACTCGAGTTCAAGGCTATGTTTGAAGGCGGCAAGCATGGTTCGCTAGCAGTTGGTCAAACTCCCGACAAAGACACTGAAACAAGCTCCGATCAGGAGGATGCTACTCCTGCAGAATCCTCTGGAGGTACAGTGGACGAGTGACTATTCTGAGAGGAAACCTTCATTGAAACCGTTGTGAAGACCTTGACATGCACTGTTTGGAGACTGGACTTCTTCAACTTGAATGTCCTCTCAAACTATGCATGAGCTTTCGCAAGAGAGTATTTACACACATTAAGGACCATGAAGATTCACAGATCCAGACGATGGCTCTGTATCCAAGTCCAAGGACAGTGAGAATTACTCTGTTCACTTTGAGGTACACATAGCTTTATGTAAACCTTCTCAAATTTGAAGGGTCAAAGAATGTGTAGATAGCACTGGATTGGCCCCCGTTGAAGCTAGGTTGAAATGCCAATGTGTAGAAGATTCTCTGATGCGGGAAAGCTGGGTTGAAAGAGAACGAGAGGGACAAGGTCTTTGTAGTGGGAAATGAGACAACCTGAACGTGGTTGTTGATTCTCCTGGGCCCTGTTAATCTGACAGATTAGTTCCTTACCTTACCTTTCTCATAGTATCTGATAAGTTGTATCTTGAAGTGCTTGTGTGAGGCACGAAAGTGAACAATTGCAAGTATTTATGGACTTCTGCAATTTTGTCCCGAATGTTTTGGAGGATGCGGCTCGTCAATGTAGCTCATAGATGCAATGCTTGATAGGTTATGGTAATCTATCAACTGTTCACGATCTAATTTCTAAAAGTGTTGCTTTTATGTGTTTCAGTGGTAAGTTGAAGACAATACTAAGGTAGGAGGCTCTAAACCCGCCACTTTAAGGGCTGTGAATTTATGAGGACACAGGGAGTACTGAGCATGATTTTTCACTGGAAGACAAATCCAAGCAAAGACCAACATACTTTGAATCAAAAATTTTGGATGTTCCTAAAATCAGTTCTGAATTTCTGAAATTGAAATGACATGGGTTCTAAAGTGGTGCTCTTCACCATGGGTACATCCAAAATTTCAAAATGTTCATCCTTGGTAGAGTGCGGGTTTAGAACTGTGGCGGGTTTAGAGCCCTCTACCTTATACCAATTGTTGCCCTTGTGTGGACCACAGCTGTGATTGTTGCTCCCATGTTTGGTTGTGGCAGGCCAGACATGTAATACAGTACCAGCCACCCTTAAATGCCTGACCCTATGACCATGGATTCAAGCTTTACATTCACACTCGATTAACCCTGGAATGCCGGCAGGGTCACTAAGTATCTCATGCATGAAGAAAAAGGAGCAGAAAGTGCTTTGGGAACTGTTTTCCATCAAATCTTCATCCATCTTGTGGATGAAACCTGTAGTTGCTATCCATATTGATAGCTTCTGCATGTACAGTACCCTACAATAAGTATCAATCACCTTGGGTTTGCAAAGGTTTGTCATTAGTAAATGATAAAATTGGAATTTTCGAGACAAATTTGAATATGTTGCAAAACACAAGATACACAACACATATTGTTGAGATTTGATAAAAATAAATTTTTTAACCCATTTTCACTTGAAATTAAAAACTCCATTTTTAAACCCTAAATTCAAACAACAATAAACACAAATTTTGTTACTTACAAGGTATAAAACTCTTAATGGACAAAATGCAAATCTTCTATAGAATCATATGCAAAAATAATCATGATTTTTGGAGGCTTATTGAAACATTTTATCCAAAGTTACTCAATTTCCAAGTGAATATTTTATTTTTTTAAATTTCACCCCCAATTTTATAAAATTCTAAAAGTAAACATGAACTCTATGTTGAATTTGTCTCGGTGTTTTACTATTAATATATAATTTGACTTATAAAAAATAGAATGTCTTTTATATTAAAGTAAAAGACTAAAATAAAACATTGATTCCTAAAACTGTCTTGGTGATCGCACACATACATACATACACCAAAAAAAGGCCTCCTCTAATGTATAGACTAGAAAGCACCGCACGTTGGCCACTGGTGTGCATTTGCATTGGTATGTAGTTGTTTGAGATTTAACAAAGAGTACCTTATACTTGTTTATGTTTAAAATTGAGTTGAGCTTGTACCGGTAGTTCAAGTAAAATATCTCATGTCAAGTCCTTAAACATGTGTTCATTGATAATTGAGGACTCATCTTTTTTTTAAATCACAAGCAAAAATTACCTCCCCATTAAAGTCGTCTCCAACTCTTAGTTCTCTTCTAAAGATTATAAAAATAAAAATATCAACATCAAATTCTTGAACATGTGTCAAAATCTTAAGTTTAAAATAAATTTTGAAAATAAGAAAACCTCCCTTTTAAAATTATCTCCAACCTAAGTAGACTTTCTAAAAAAAAATTAACAATTTTTTTTTATCAACTAAAGAACCCTAGTCTTGTCAAATATATATTAGAACATGTGTTCGTTTAGGGTTTGAGTCTTCAAATAAAATTCAAAACTTAGAGAAACATCACCTTTAACCTCTAAAGGACCAGCATCCCTTAAACTTTATCATTTTCTCGTGATGCTTTCAAGAAGGTAGTTGTATCTCTTAATTAGTGTGTTCATCTGGAAAACTTCACTGTTGAAATTCAAAAAGGACTTGGTCGTGAGATTGTGTACCAATTTTCAGAAAAAATCTACAATATATATTACATGATTATAAGGTTTGATCATGAGTTGTTTTCTAAAAATTTGAGCAAAATTAACAAGTCATTCATTGCAAACATTCTCATAAAATTTAAAACCATGACTAGCGTTTGAAATTTCATGAGCATACAAAGATGTACTGTACTCTATCTAAGTGCTCACAAAAAATGATGTTCTAGAACTAAATACAACAACAATGATTGATTCTCAAAGATTTATGTTTGGATGAAGTGACTTGTTGAGCCGGTGGTTGTCATTGTTACTAATTGTTACATTGCATAAACTGTGTAAAGATTTCAAAATTATTGTTGGAATATTCCAAAACATTCCAAATAAAATAAAATATGTAAAAAGGATTCCAAAGATTCCAAAGATTCCATTTAAAATGTATTTAAGCATTTTCCGTAATTACTATAGTATTAATGATGCAGTAATGGAAAATGTTTTACGTATTGTGCACTTTTTTTGAAAAATTTGACGCCCTAGTGTGAAAATGTCCTCCAAGTCATCAACCTCACTAATTACCATGTTCCAAATTCACCTGCATTGAAGTTTCAGTTTTTCCCAATAAATCAATCAAGATAATTGCAAATTTTGAAGGTTTTTTGTGTTTTCATAATGAACATTTAATTAACATTGAGTTAAAATCATGAAATTCAAATAAGTTATTAAAGTAATGAAGTTATTCTTAAACACAATGCGTTCACTTAGTCCTTTAGGAGTTAAAGTTGTCTCTAACTCTACGTAGACTTAGTTTTCAATAATAGAAACTATCAAAAATAAAAATAAACATGACTTCCATTTGAAACCGTCTTAGTGATTTATTTTTATATATCACATTACCATTAAGAAAAAAATACTTATAAAAATAAAACATCTTTAAAAAACACTGAAAGTAAACATGGATTCCACGTGGAACCGTCTCCATGATCACATACACTGACTTATATCCAACGTAGTGAACAATAAGAGAGCCATCCTCGTCTCAAACGGCCACAGTACTGTGCACTTCCGTGACATACGGCCCGTAATACCGGACGCAACCGGTCCCGTGTGAAAACGACCCGTCCACGTCAGATCTTTCACCGCTTCAGCCACTAGGGAGGAAGCCTTTGAACGAACGCTCACCTTCAGGAAGGGTTTCCTGCTCATTGGCTTGCGTGCCCTTTACACAAATCGTGCAACAGCGATTTACTCTTCTCTTTGTATAAAGTGATTTAGCGGTGCCGCAGAAGCAGAAGAGGAAGAAGAAGAAGGTTGCTCATCTCTGTGAACTTGGGGTTTCAAGTTTTGTAGAAATTTTCGCAGCTATGGCGGGACGGAGTTTGTGGTTGCTGGTGTTGGTGTTGGCTTGCGCGGGGTTAGCAACCTCGACTCCAATTGCCGACGGAATTCGCCAAGTGACGGAGCATGTTCCGGCGGCAGGGGAGTTTGCGCATGCGCTGTGTGGCGCGAAGGAGCGGTTTGAGAGGTTCATGAAGGAGTTCGAGAAGGTGTACCACAGCGTGGAGGAGTACGAGCACCGCTTTGGTGTTTTTAAGGACAACCTGGTGAAGGCGTTGAAGCACCAGGCGCTTGATCCTACTGCCAACCATGGCATCACGCAGTTCTCGGATTTGACGGAAGAGGAATTCGCCAGCCACTACTTGGGGTTGAAGCGGCCGTCGATTCTCGCCACCGCCCCTGCTGCGCCCACCCTCCCCACCGACGACTTGCCTCCTAACTTCGACTGGCGCGAGAAGGGCGCCGTTGGGGAAGTGAAGAATCAGGTAATGAACTCGTCAGGGATTCTTTTTGTTCTGCATGCATCATCGCCAAATTTTGCTTTGTCTACTTCTTTCTTGTTTATTTGAATTAACAATAATAACTCAATGTTGCGTAGTGCCTTCATTGTTCTCTTGACGTGTGATCATGCTTTCGTAATTGCCGTCTCTTGTAGTGAATTTGAGTTTTTGATAGCTTTTGTGGTGGAAAATCTTGGTTTATCTTCTTCTTTCTTGTTTATTTGAATTAATAAATGTAATTCAATGTTTTATCTGCAAGTATATTGTTGCGTAGTGCCTTCATTGTCCTCTTAGTGCTTTTGTGATTGCTGCCTCTTGTCGTGAATTTGAGTTTTTGATGGCTATTGTGGGGGAAAATCTCGGATTATGCTAATTTGTACTTTTATCTATACTAACAAATTTCATTCAATGTTTATATCTTCATTCATGTTGTTGAAGTAGTGCCTTGATTGTGCTGTTGACGTGTGATGAAGCTTTCGTAATAGCTGTCTTCATGTTGTCCTGAATTTGAGTTTTGAATCCTTGGTTTTATGCTAATTTGTAATTTTTTTGCTTATATTTGTATTAACAAAGATATTATAAAATTTATGTGCCTTAGACGTGTGGTTAAGCATTCGTTACTGCGGTTTGTAGCAAGGGAAATCGTCGTTTTATGCTAATTTGTATTTATTGTTATTGCTTATTTTAATTATTTCATACAATGCTTATCCTTAGTTATGTTGTTGAGTGTTGCTCTGGACGTGTGGTCTGTGGAAATCAAGCTTTTGTAATTGCGTTGTGTAGCATTTTAAGCTTGTGATCTTGCATGCGTGTTAGATGAGGTTCTGATCTTAGACTGTTGACATTCTACAGGGCAGTTGCGGTTCTTGCTGGGCCTTCAGCACCACCGGCGCAGTGGAGGGTGCTCACTTTTTGGCTACTGGCAAGCTCGTGAGCCTCAGTGAGCAACAGTTGGTGGATTGTGATCACCAGGTGAGCTACTTCTGTTGAGAAGGGTATGTTTGCAGACTGTAGTTGAGGTTCAAAAAGATAGATATACTCCGTACATTTTAAACTTGATTTCTGGATGAGTTTTGTCTCCATTTTTGAGAGGACTGCAATGCATAAATATGTGTAGTATTTGGAAACCATATGAATAGTTTATGAGTTGTCAAAGTTTGAAATACTAGGACGAGGCTAGACCACTACCCTTGAGCCATAAGTATTGCAAATACTCCATGGAAGCATTTTTGACTATGATAGAATCTAGCAGTATCTCAATTCTTAGCAGTCACATATTTTAGATTACACTTGATGACTCAAAGGGACACCAAAGCAATGAGGTTCTCTCTGACTATAATAAGATATCTGGTAGGAAAACTGACTATTTTGTGGATTTTTTCATTAGAGTTGCTAACTGCTTACGTTTTATTTATTTATTTTTTGGTTTTATTGCTTTGCAGTGCGATCCCCTTGAAGCGCAAGCTTGTGATTCTGGATGCGGCGGCGGTTTGATGACCAATGCTTACAAATACGTGGAGGAAGCGGGAGGTTTGGAACTGGAATCTGATTATCCTTACACTGGTCGTGATGGAAAGTGCAGCTTCAGTCCAAACAAGGTTGCAGTCAAGGTCTCGAATTTCACTAACATCCCTGTTGATGAAGACCAGATTGCTGCCTACATGATCAAGAGCGGGCCTCTTGCAAGTAAGTTGCTTTTGCATTACTAATAAATTTTTGCATTGTTATTATTGAGATAGAATCTTGACAACATGTACCACTAGTGTCTTCCATGGGCTCCAAATAGCTATGTCTCAGCGTCAAATATTTTGATGGAGTGGACTGATGAGATGCTGATAGGAATGCAGCCGTGACTAAGAATGTGATGTGTACATTGCAGTTGCGATCAACGCTGAGTTCATGCAAACGTACATTGGCGGAGTGTCGTGCCCAATCCTGTGCAACAAGAGGAACCTTGACCATGGTGTGCTGTTGGTTGGTTATGGTGAGCGTGGGTTTGCTCCAGCTCGTCTTTCTTACAAGCCTTACTGGATCATCAAGAATTCCTGGGGTACCATGTGGGGAGAGAAAGGCTACTACAAGATCTGCCGTGGTCATGGGGAGTGTGGTTTGAACACCATGGTTTCTGCAGTGGCTGTCACCATCGATGCCTAAATTATCTATGGTATCAACAAACATCGAAAGTCTACTCCATTCAGGCAATGTAGAGAAATCCCAGTATGAAGGATAGTCAGGAATGTGGGAGTAACAGTACATAAGAATTATGCAAGAACCTTTTTGTTAACCCTTGGGGATGATGATGATCTGCAGGTGGTTGGAACATTGCTTGTAGTGTAGAAACAATATGTATATCTTCCAGTTGTACAGTTTGGCAATTTTATATGACGTTTATGTTTCTTGCAATCAATTTTATACACCTCGTTTTATTTTCAGTATTAAGATGATATTATTGATATCTGTGAAATGATGGGATTGAACCCAAAACTTGTTTTTTTCTTTCAGATTTGTTTGCTTCTTTGCACTGGAGTTTTCTGAATGTTTTTGTTATATCCTAAATGCTGAATTGTCAAATTCTATCATAGGTTGGAGTCTGGCATGACAGTTTCCATTATGGGACTGTCTTCTGAGCATGTGTGCACAGTGTCTATTATATTACAGTAGCTGCAATGGATTGTGTTTGACAAAGCTCACAAGAGCACCATTGTAATTTCTTATCTCTGATTTTTATACTGAGTTGGCTAGCTTCATCCACCCTGGAGTTATCAGCTAGGGACTTTTGTAGCAATCAATCCAACACCAACGGTTCTTTGTGCGGTGGGCATCGAACCAAAAGTGGGTCGAAGAGACTTCGAACCAAAGGTGCGTTGAAGAGACATTGAACCTGAAGAGACATCGAATCAAAGGTGGGTTGAAGAGGTTGAAGAGACATCGAACCAAAGGTGGGTTGAAGAGACTTTATTCACGTTGGCCATTGGAGTTCTTAGAGCATTCTCACTTGGTGGTCTCTATACATATGAGCTCTTAGAGACATGACCTCATATGGAGATGGGTATACAGAAATGTCTCCATTCGCAATTCTCCGCATAGTGTATCTCTAAATTATAGACATATGTAAAAGTTTGTCCCAATTCTCTATCCCAACGCTCATTTATAGAACTAGCAAGGTCTAATCTATATTTGACTGGTTTGAGATCTCATCTGCATTGACATTTTAGGGATATAGAACACCTGGTGAGAATGCTCTTAGGGCAGTCTTCCATGTCAAAATCAGTTGGATGAAAGGTACTAGAACACAAGAAATGAAGTTTCAAGAATCACCATACTTTGTCCATTTTGGTACAAATGAAAAACATACTCCTAGGTTCTCTTGGGTTCATCCATTTTGGTGGAACTTCCACCTTTTGGGAACCGACCACCCATATATAGAAGTTTGGCTTTAGGGCAGGCTTTCATGTGAGCATTGGGCGGGTGGAAGGTACCAGAAGATAAGATGCGAGGTCCCAATATGCACCGATTGTCCACCCATTTCAGAAAACAGAGAAAACATACTCCCAGTGTATTACGGAAAAGTTCAAAAATGTATTTGCTCTTTTATACAAGGGTAAAGTAATTTAATTCAATTACTCAATGTTAATAAACTCTTTCTTATGTTAGAATGGAGTGCAGGCTCTAACCTATTACCAGTTCCACTCAGTCTAAATTCCATGAATGCATTTATACATATATATATATATATGTATATATGTGTGTATGTGTGTGGATATATAGATGATAATCATGTCTTATCATAAGGTCAAATGGTCATAAATGAGGACCCACTTTAATAGTATCTCGAGCCTCGTGCGTTAAATAGACATAAATCAAATCTATGGGACAAATGGACATAAGTCACTTTGTAGCATCATGCATCATATTATGCATATTCCCTTAAGCTATATATTTATATGTTACCTATGTCTAATTACTACTTAAGCACATGAATTCAAATCTCTATTAATTTGCATTGAGACCAAAAAAGGATTATTATCTCATATAAGTCTTCCGCTTAAGTCTTTAATCAATCTCCGTTTATCATTCTATGTTCTTTTTTTCTCATATGATATGATTATTATATCATGCTCCTTCTTAAAGATTTACTTATCCTAAACTTCTTAGGATATGAAACACTACAACGACATTTCAATTTCTCTCACCTACGGAATCTATACAATTACTCTCACGTTTATATTCCTAACAACAAATGCTTCACACAAATGGCCATACTATATGAATTCACTCATTGCTATTATAATCTTATAATTCCATATATTCCATTATTAAAGAAATAAAATGTCAAATAAACATATACTCTAATTTACTCTTACTAGTTGCGCAACCTTTATACATAAGAGTTCTCTATGACTTTTTAATTCTATTACCAATATTCCGTGGTAATTGTAATCTAACGCATTGTACCACAACTAAGTTCTACCCACTCTAGATTCACTCTCTAGATGGAAAACTTCCATGGTCTCACTTCGTATGTACACAATCGTCACTATGCATGTTCTTTCTTGTGAGATAACTTGACTTACAATTCATGCACCTTCATGCTCTCATTAGACAATCATGCACCACTTAAGTCGAATTGACAATGTTTTCTATGTTGTGCATCAACCTACGCACAATATTTCCTTATATTGTTTGCTCTACATGAACAACCAGCAGTTGAGTCAAATAAACAATGTATAACAGTATCAGATCCTCCTTCATATTTAACTAATTGTAATTATTCTATGTGCTTAATATATTTAAGTCAAGTGGACTAAGTCATTTTTTCAAGCAACCGTGCTCTTCAATACCTTATGCAATCATACACATGAACCACAACATGCCTCATCCAACCATTCCAAACTTAAGTCAAATTGACAAGTGATCTCTCATTTAGGTTGTATCTCAATTTCTCAAGTTCAAGTTGACTTTGTGACCAGATCACTAGGTCACAAAGTTGTGTAGAAATAGTCATCATAACAGAAAATATTAAAAAATTATCTATAAAAAATTATAACCAAATAAAGCCAAGTCAATTAGACAAATTATCAAAAGAAAAAAATATCAAAAGCAAAATGACTTCAGTCTTCCATTTCGTCTTTACTTCTTGATTTGAATCAACTTCACTTGGATCAACAAAACATGCTCAAAATTTATTTACAAGCACAAAACACAAGAAGTATACTTAGGCCACTCTTATTAGTGCAGCAAAAAAAAGAACTCCCTCTCTACCTTATATGTCTTTGAATGCTAAAAGCTACACCTTTGAAATCTCCATTTCAAGTCCAATTGATTGTTTGTATCTTTTTTAGTATACTGGTTCCATTCTAGTCTATTAGACCCATAACATTCACACATACATTTGCTTTTAAAACTTCAAAAAGACATATTTACACTACACATGGGTTCATCCATTTTGGTCATGGATTGATATTGTAGCTTCTACCTTTTCATGGCCACCACCAATACATAGAAGTCTGGCCTTACTACTAGCAGCAATCAATCCATTCATTATGATGTTGGATGTTCTCTTCATTGACAACTACTTGTAACTTCCTTGGAGCTTGAACAACAGTCTGCCTAATAATTAATTAAAGTGTGAAAAAAAAAGTTAGGCGACATGAAAAATAATATATTAAAATTGGGTAGTAATATATAATAATAATATTAAAATCGTTGGCCTTTAAATATTTTTAATTTTATTTTGGGCAAACTAGGTTAGTAATTTCCCATAAATTTAGACACCCTTTTAATTAATTTTATTTTGATCAAGCTGCTAGGAAGCTACGGTAGATGAGTTTCTTTTGAACCAACTTGTCATTGATAAACTACAATGCCATCAAAAAATGCAATTGTAGCTTGACCTTCTAAATGCCAACAATGTAATCTTACTACCCTGATTGAGACAATTATGTAGGAATTAGCTAGGTTGAGGCATGTGTGTCTTGCTATCCATGTCCTTGAGGTATTTATAGACAAACTACCCTCAACCATTCACGATGGTCTTTGGGCCAACATTACTATTTATTATTTTATTATAATGATAGTCTTTAGGTCAAAATTACTATTTTTATACCATCGAGTGTGCCATTGAACACCACCATGCAAACGTAAGTGTTGTCAACATTGTAGTCTGAAACAATTTTGTATATATACAAAAAATATATTTAAAAGTTATTAGAATTTTAATATTCAATCAGACATGGCGGAGAGGCAACCACATCAGATCCACGTCAAATTTAAGATTTTTTTTTAATTATCTTTTTTTATTCAATTTTTTAATATTTTTTCATTTTATTGACTTTTGTGCACGAGAACTTGCAGCCTTCTAGAAGCCTTAAATTTCTTTTAATGCAATACCTACACACTAAGGACAATGAAATCACGTACATATTAAAAAAAATTGGGAACAACTCTTTCCATGTCCTCATTTCATTGGAGAATATTTGGAAGGACGTGATTGCATAGGTCCAAATCCATCAAAGAGTGCAATACATCTTCCATACACAGGAATTTCATTCCTTCTCTTGGAGAGAGAAATACATAGCATGAAAGGATGGCATGAACACAATACATTATCTAAAAAGGGCATGGGGCTTATTCATGCCTTGAGAATAGATGATAAAATGGAAACCTTTGAATTTAATCAAACCTGATAAATACATGAAGGGATGAAAATCTTTAATACTTCTAATATCCCATAATAACAAGTACAAGTCGTTATAATATGAAATATAAAAGCCAATCCTATGGGAGAGGAGAATTCTTTTAATGTATATTCTTCTACGGTTGAGAAGAAGTGCTTATATTGTAGTCCAAAGCCTTAGGGTTTTATATAATGATCCAAAATTTAATAATTATGTTTTTTTTCATTTTGCATGATAAGAAATAGATATCTATGGTGACATTTAAAGTTCTCAATCAAAGTGTGCTCTTGCAAATGAAGCCATTGAAAACATCATTGAAAATAGAGTGTACTAACTTTCTAATACACTTTCTAGTTCTTGATTTTATGTATTAGAAGGTGTTACAATGTGAGCTCATGAGACAAGAGTTTCCTATGTGGTTCACACTTGTTGCCTCTTGTAAGCTATACTTAAAATCACTTAACCCTCTCAAAATAGTTGCCTTCTTCTTGCAACTTGAAATCGTGGGGTTCTGTCACCACCTTTTAAGGAGACATGGGCCATGTCCTTCCTTGAAAGCCCTTACAAAAGCCCGTTGCAGAAGCGCACAAAAAGTTGAGGCAAATACTCACACTCTAACACCTTTAGAACCAAGTTCCAAAGGTTTGAGAAGTTATCCATGGAAGTAGGGAAAGGAGGGGGGGAAATGGAACTTAGGTTTGTCTCATATTTGGCCATAAAATTGTGCATGTTCTATGAATTTGCTTGAGGTGAAGCATTATCAAATTGATTGGGTGAGATGAAACATGAGCAAATTTGATTGGTTAGGAAGAAGTCATGAGTCTTGGACTTGAAACCCTTCCTACTTCATGATAACTTCCATCATTTTTTTCTCAAAAATTCACTTGAAATGTAGAACTTGGTCCGTCTAAGTCCCTAAAAACTTATCTCTTAGTAAGATAAGGTGAATGGGCCAATAACTGACGATGATCATAAAGAGACTTCTATAGTTGTTTCATTAATAACACTCTACTGTGCCAAAAACCAACAATCACTCAAATAGTTTAGTGATTGTTGACTTTGAAGCACTATTTGGACTCAACTCATTTGTGGGAACTATGTTTATTCTACGTTTCTTTATGTTCCTTCAAACATATTCATTGTCAATTTCAGCCCATGTCCACTGTCACAAAAGGCAACCTAAACCTTGGACTTTGAAAATTCATAACTTATTCAATATAATTCCAAAAAATATGATTCAATTTGGAATCAATTTGGAATCAATTTGTTAATCCATTCAAACCATCACATTGCATCTCTGATATAGTGCTTAATCCTTTAGTGTAATAGGTGGTTATAAAGAAACCAGAGTTTTGAATGATTATTTTCTTAAAAATCTCTTTGTTCAAATTGTGGATACTATTAATAGTACGCAACCATATAAATGTAAGCACAACTTAACCAAACAAGTGCCAATTAAACCTTAGTAAGATTGGACCGTTGGATTGGAAGATTATTGTATGTTTTTGAAACGTATAATGCGCACTCAAAAATAAGATTTTAGGGGGTGTACGACTTCAAAGTTAAATAGAATTTGGGTTAAATTTTCTAAAATGAAAGTGAAGAGGTTCAACAATGACATATGCAAGGACATATGTCAACATCTTTCCGTTGCAATCTTTCATCTCAAGAACGGACTCACACATAATTATTTTGAATTTTATAAGTGATAGTGACTTATCCATATACGGTTTAGGACAATATGGGGGTCTTTACACTAGTGACCAAGGGCTGTGGCCAAGGGAAATTCTACACTATGATTGGAGGATAAGAGCCGGCCGGTCCAAGTACACTTTACACTAGCCATAAAAGGAAGAAGTGACCAAGACAAAAAACGGATGAGAAAATGACATGGAATCCTACATGTCCAGAAATGGATAAGGTTTCGTGGTCACCCGGATAATGCGGTGAGACCACCAAAAGAGGTTCTCTCGCCGCAATATCCGGGTGACCAAGAGCTGAAAAAACGAAGAACCAATGGAAATTTGTTTTTAATAAATTTTTAAACATTTTTTGCCTATTTTTTTTTGCTCAAGTGTTTTTACTGTTGCAGGGCGGCTACTCGTCTTTCGAAGATGAAAAGAAACCGTTAAGTCTTTAAGATCCCAAAAACCGTTAACTTTTGAATCCTTCCCCAACAAATATGTCTCTCTCTTCTCCAATTCTCTCATGTGTCTTGTTTTAACTACATCCATGATTTTTTTTCTTGCATTGTTTGTGTGTGTTTGTAGTGCAATTTGTTCGTAATGGAGGGATATGGTCCGGACAATGAGTACTCTCAATCTCAAGTAGGACAGGAATGGTCTCAGAATTCAGAGTGGATGACTAGATTCCATGTGCCAAATTTTTCAGAAAATCCGCAGCTACAGTTCGCACATGGACCAAATATGTTTACTTCAGGTCAAAGAGCGTTTCAAGGGTATCCTACACCTTCGTATAGGAGACTTCCATACAGTGAGGACAGAGAGATAGAAAACATAGGACAAGAAACCGAAATTTTACAGGGGGCCCAGATTTTAGAAGTGAAAAGAGAAGAAGCTGCAGCAAAGGGTCCTAAAGTTGTAGCAAAGAAGAGGGCGAGAACAACTCCAGCAAAAGAGAAAGCTAAGAAGAAGGGAAAGAAGACAGTAATTGAGCTAGGATCAGATGAAGAGGAAGAAGCTGCAGCTGTGAAGTGGGAAGATGTTGAAGTAGAGACTCTCATAGCCATCCGAGGTGAAATGGAAGAGGAATTCGCCAAGACAGCAAACAAGCAAGATATGAATGTCTATGAATCTTAAAATATTTTGAAGCTTCGGTAGGAAATTTTGAACAAAAAAAAATTCGCCGTTTCGCCTGTTGAGGCCGTGTTGTGGCCATGTTGTGGCCATGTTGAGGCCTTGTTGTGGCCAATGGTGGCCTTTTAAAGGCCTTGGCCAAAATGCGTGAGCGGCCGCTGCCGCGGGGGCTTCGGGGTTCCCTTTTTTCCACATTTGGAGGTCTCGCGCGCGAGGGGGTTTGAACCCCGCTCTCGTCCGAGGAAAGAGTTCCAACACCCTCCACCACCATCTCCTCCTACTTTCTTGGTGTCCACAATCTCCTCGTACTTCTCTTTATGCTAAATAGAGCCACCACATGTGCTGTCCACTTTTTTCAGGAGCTAATTTGATGGCCTTGGAGCATTTTTTTGACATTTTCTTGGTGGTTTCTCTCTCCTACCATAGGGATGAACACATGGATCAAGTTACGAGCTCGGATGGTCGCGGGAATTAGAGGATTTAACCGCACATGGCTTTCTTGCAAGAAGAAGTACAAGGCCATTTTAAAGGATTACAGAAATGACAAGAGGGCCAACGAGATTTCAGGCACGGATAGGAAACAAGACTGTAGGTGGTTTGATGAGATGGACATATAGAACAGCACTCGTGCTAGTGTAAAAAATGCGATCCCAGCAAGTGCAACAGAAAGAAATGAGGACCTCGACAATCCATCTACACCAAGTACATCACCTTCTTCACCGCTATCATCACAAATTACTTCTTCAGCACCAAAATCAGAAGACAAAAAGAAGACTAACCAAGAAAAAATGCATGCATTGCTGGAAAAGGTAATTAGCAATTCCAGTACTCTCATTTCCTCATTTCAGCAATCAACGGATTTGTTGAAGAACATGGATAAAATTTTTGCAAATTTGCTAGAGAAATTCTAACTACTCTATTAGTTAGAATCTGAATTAGTATCAGAATAGCCACTAGGATTGTATTCACGAAGTTTGGCTTCCCACAAGCTTGTAGCCAAAACTTCATGCATGTTTGTTGCTTCCCGAAGCAAATCTGTGTCCTTCTCATTTTCTGCAATCAAAAAAGCTTCAGTTTCTTCATCAACTACATCTTCAACTACTGAATTCTGTCTATATTGAATTCTGCTCCTCACTTCTTCAATTGCAGCTCGTGCACCACGCACTTCTGATCCTTCCCTTGCTTCGCCATTTGCAATTTTTTGGGCCAATTCACTCTCTGCTTCATCAATCCAGGTTTTGTCAAAAGCATCCTTCATAGTTATGCACAAATTGTGCAATACTATACAAGTACAAACTACATCAGGAATCATACGTAATGGAATATCAGATCGTTTCATTATGATTCTCCACCTCCCTTTCAATATGCCAAATGCTCGTTCAACACACATTCGTGTTGAAGACTGGATAAAATTCCAGTTTGCACGACATCGAGATAGTCCATCTTTTTGCCCTTTGAATGGGCAGTACATCCACGGCCTAACCGGATAGGCTGCATCACCTATCAATTTATATGGCATATATTTTCCTTCCATGAATGCTTTCCCTACTTTTGTCACTTGAAAAACAGACCAATCGTGAAGACTACCAGCCCACCCGAATTCAAAATCCCAAAACTTGCAATTCACATCAACAATTCCCTGTAAAATTGCTGAATGGAATGATTTCCGACAATAGTAATCTTCCCCCCCAATTACAAGAGCTAAAACAGGAATATGTGAACCATCAATTGCACCCACTATGTAAGGAATTCCATGTAAGGCTTCGAATTGAGAAGCCAAAACCCTAAACTGCGATTCACTAGGAAATTGGACTAAAACCCTTAATAAGTGTTTTCTAACAACCTTACAAAATTCCTTTGCTATGCAAGAAGCTGTACATTCAGCAATTCCATATACCTCTCCTACAAGCAACAACCCATTTTCAGTACCCAATCTGCACAAAGAAACCGCAATCCTAGTTTCAACAGAAATAGCAGCCCTCATACGTGTATCCTTCTTTTTCAGAAATGGACCCAATTTTTCACAAAGAAATCTGAATGTACCATGGCTAATCCGAGTTCTTTGCTTAAACATCTTCTCTGTGAAAGAACCCAACAAGAAACGATCCGTAAACCCAACTTGTCGTGCATGACTCCAAATACTACGCTCCTCACGTCCCAGGCTCTCCCACAAAATGCTGAAAATGGCAAATTTCTCCCATTCTCCTTGCAAAATCAGTGATTGCATATTCACAACATGTTGAACTATCATATACAAGCACATATACAATCCCAACGCCAATACAAGGTCCCTCTTCCTCTCCTCCATTACAACCCTAATTGCTGAAATTCCAGTACAAGGTGAGAAGATGAGTGAAAACAAGAGAAGAGAGGAAAGGGAGAAGAAGAGAGAGAAGAAGACCTAAACGAGGAGTGCAAAAGAAATGTAAGTTATCAAATCTACTCTTTTCAAAAATACATTAAAAAATTCAGCCCACCTAGCCGGCCGGTCCAAGTTCACTTTACACTATTGTTGGTGACCAATGGATGGGAAACTTGGCCCTTGGTCATGGCTCTTGACCAAGGGCCGTGACCAAGAGAATTATCCATCCCGGCTCTTGGTCACTAGTGTAAAGACCCCCTATGTTATACGTGAAAAAATGAAAGGAGTTGGTACATTGATCACAATCAAAATACATACACTAATGGAACATGAACAAGAGAACATATTCCAATAAAATAAAACAAGATAACAAACTTCCAAACACAAGAAATACCGCTTATTACATGTATTGTACTTGTAAGTATTTATAGTATTTTCATGTTTTGTTCCATAGCTCCAAATTGAAAATTTATTTTTCTAGAAGATGTGTATTATAAATCTCCAACTTTAAATATCACAATTCAAATTCCAATTGTTCACGGATTTTCCGTTATTTGCATTTTCGACACATTAGTCACAACAATGTGGTCCTCTAAACACTAAAGGCTTAAAATGTCGGTTTATGGCCCACTCACCTTACTTTACCCATGAAACGTGGCTCTTGCATAACATTGAGTAGCATTCAACCACTATGCCTTTTCATCCATCTAGTGATTTGTAGGGCATCTTGTGATTTCTATCCATGTAGTGCATTTAGTGAGCCCTTTATTTTTCATTTTTCAGAGAGTGTAGAGGGTGGGGAAGGAAGCAGGAAGGTTATAACCCATTGTCAATGGAGGGACAAAAGAAGTGGCGCAGTGTTGAAGGATTTTTTTTATATTATGGTTGTCCATTTTAGATTGGTTAGCCATGCACCATAACATTATTGGGTTAAAGTATTATTACTTATGATGTTGCTCTCTTTAAAAGTGAGGGACATGTGAAGATGTGTCAGCATAGACCATGCATGGTTACCTTTCCTTTTAGTTTTCCAAAACTTTCATATGTGAGTAAATGGATAGCTACTGATTGTTCTTGGATGATAATGTAGAATATGCTGCACATTCTCCTGAAAAGCAAGGCAGAGCCAATGAAGGCTAAGGTGGTTACCCCATTCCCAACTAAATAAGAAATACGGATATGAGGCATTGATATTATTTAGTATTATTATTTTTTAGAGGTAGGCAAGAATAAATAGATTCCAACATAAGTTGAAACATAATTTTTGGATGAAGAATGAATTAGTTATAAATTTTCAAAGTTGAAGTATGACGCATCCCATTCACGTCATATAGGTACACCTCTTTCTGTCTAAAGAAGATTTGTATTGCACACACTAAAGATGCTTAAACCAACAACAACGAATCCATAACCACATTTAGGGTCCCTGCCCACCAGAGCAACTTATCACGGGAATGATAAAGTCTACCGTTGGGGGTTTCAAAAAAACTCTATCATGTTCACATTTAGCATTCCGGAACTAGTTATTTCGAGGTTCGATGAACTCTAGAACCTTCGCGAGGGTTTGCTATCCTGTAGTTAGCAAACGCTCTCTTTGCACCATGGCCAAATTTATCAAGCCGCATTCCGTATCACCACCGAGAATTAAATTGCATTCACATCAGAGAATCGGTATTAACTATTGCTCTGACTTCTCTTGCACGCATAAACTGATTTCAAAACTATTCTCGCGCTCTTTGATTTCGGGCAGCTTGTTTCAAATTGAGCGCCAATTTCAATTGCGAAATTCAAATTGCCGATCAGAACTCAAAACATGATTTCTTCTCAATTTTGGTGTCTTTTCAATTTTGGTGTCGTTGCTCACCAAGGGTATGTCTGAACCTTTGATTTGCCGTGGTGGCTTCAAATTGGCAAATTGAAGCTTGCAAACCTGTATTCTGTTCTAAAGAGAACCCATTGCACTTGAAGGCGAATTTGAGGCCGCACTTGCACTGGATGCGGCTTCTCGTCCTCGCTGTTTATGTGAATTATGCGGCCGTAGTGTAACTAGTGTTGTAACTAGTGTTGCATCGGCGTGAAAGCAGACGGGCTGGGCGGGCAATCTCCATAGCTTAATAATCAGGTACGCTTCACTGCTTCATTAAAACTTCCATTTCAAGATTCAACTATAGAAGTAAAAAAACTTATCCTTAGTTGTTTTACCAACCTCAGTAGTACAGAAGATTGTGTTACAGTGAAAGGGTGTATGTGATCAATGTTGTGATCAAAACGTGAATGCAAAGCAACTTTTGGGTAAACCGTTTGTGTGCTTGTGTTCGTCACTTCTTGTATGTATCATACTGTCATGAAAGGACATACAAGAGTGCTTTGTGAAAAAGTGAGTCATTGAGGTTTCCATCTATATCAACATGATCGAATTCCTTTCCAAACTTGTAGAGACAAAAGGGAGTACTTTGAAGTGGTGTTGTAGAGCTTTGTTTTCTCGAATTTGCAATAGCACATGTAATTCGGAAGTGATGAGCTGCTACAAATTGACAACTCACCCATCCTCTGTGTTTTCACAATGTCACAGTGTCTTCTCAATAGTCGTCTCAAGTAGTTTGGAAAGAAATTGCAATGGAATGAGAATTAGGGTTTCATTTTGTTCTTGTTTGCTCATACACAATTTTCCTGAGGCGGACCTTCAGAAACACAATCGCTCTGATCATGAAATTAAATTGAGAATTTGACTGTTGTAATGGATCTAATTTTCAATTGCTTTGTTACTCTTTGGTGTGGGAGTTGCGACAGTCACAATCTTTGATCTCAACGTGAATTCTCACAATGCTCACGGAGCCGGAGGAGGTTGTGGGCTTCTTGACAGCATTGATTGTGCTATTGCAGAACATTCTCCTTACCAGGGAATCGCCAGAGCAAGAGAGAGGAGTAGATCCGATGGAGATTACACCTTTCCATCGAGTTCACAATACAGTCCAGCAGATGGATCGTATTGTGTCCTCTATTCTCCACGACTTTCGCATGAGCAATGCAAACATACTATTGGATGAGGAATTGGGATTCTGGGTTAAGCCAAGGTCAACGGCCTGGTTCTCTATCTTTCTATGTACCGAGTACGATGACTTGAGGTGGATTGCGAATTTCAGAATGACGAAGGAGTCCCTGTTCCGATTAGCATGTATCTTAGAACCATATATTCAGAAGGAGGATACAAAATTTTGGAAAGCCATTCCTGTTAGGGTTCGGACAACAGCAGCAATCTACAAGCTTGTACAGGGTGCGTCATTTCTGGTGGTTTCGGAGTTTTTTGCGATTGGTGAGTCTGCAGTTTCAAAGGTGTTGCGAGAAGTTGTCAATGCAATCAACGTGGTTTTCAAAAATAAGATTCACTGGCCAGATCGTGAGCAGGCGTTCATAAACATGGAAGAGTTTAAGCAATACTGTGACTTACCGGGAGTGATTGGAGCCATTGACGGGACACATTTTAGCATTGCAAAACCAGCCCACTTTGCAGAGGACTTTTACTACTTCAAAACCAATGGATATAGTATTGTTTGTCAAGCAGTTGTGAACAAGAGAAAACAATTCCTTGATGTTTTTGTAGGATTGCCTGGAAGCTTGAATGACGTGAGGGTGCTTAGAAGGTTTGGTTTGTATAATAGAAGAGCCAGAAACGGCAATTTGATCGAAGGTCTCCCAATTTCGGTTGAGGGATTTCCACCTTATCTCCTTGGAGATAAAGGGTATCCATTGTTGCAATACATCATGACTCCTCATCGAGAGGGTAGATTAACTATTTTGGAGCAACTCTACAACCGCAAGCACAAACGTGGAAGGAGTGTAGTGGAACATACATTTGGGGTTTTGAAACAAACATTCCGTGAGCTAATGAAGAAATCTGAACTTCATGTTACATTCTTGCCAGATGTTGTAATGGCATGTTGTTATTTGCACAACATCCTTCTGGGACAACACCCTCACGAGGTAGAAAGACTTATGGAGCTCTTGCAGGTGGAAGGCTTGGCAAATGACGATGCTACAGTTGATCAGGAGGATCTCGCACAAGCACAGGAAGAAAACATCCAACAACTTCCACAAGCAACACATATGCGAGAAGCACTGGGACAGTATCTTGGTAGACAGCGCAATTTACTTTGATTTCTCAAGTAAGTATACTGCCTACCGATTTTCTACAACTTTTTTCCCTTGCAATTTTATTCTACGTAATGGAGTTATCCTTAAAGTCCATCAAATTTTGAAGAAGATACCATGAGTTTTCTTTATTATACTCTTATTTCTTCACTCCAAATAGTTAAAAGGTGTGGAAGATCATGGTGGTTTATCATTATTAGGTGTATAAGAGGTGTGTAAGAGCTTGGTGGTCTTCAAAAGTTTTCAAAAGTTTTTTAGGTCCTTTCTTGATGCTAAAAAACTTTTGAAAACTTTTTGAAGACCACCAAGCTCTTACACACCTCTTACACACCTAATAATGATAAACCACTAAAATCTTTCACACCTTTTCACTATTTAGAGTGAACAAATAAGAGTATAATGAGGGAAATTCTTTGTAGATTCATCAAACTCAAGGTGACTTTACGGATAACTCAAATCTGTAACCCATTTCTATCACCCACGTTCCATCTTAAAATCCATTGTACATGTTTGATATCCTACAGATCATCAAAGCATCACAAGTCTACTACAAAACATCTTCACCTCAAGAATCTCCTGGAGCAAGAATCTTGAGTTCATCCAGAAGTACCTGCTCCATAAGCGTTGAATGTTGTAGCAGTCCCTTGAATTCTCGTAGCAACACCAGCTTGGTGATTTTCCATAGGAACACCAGTTTGGTGACTTCCTGTGGCAGCATAAGCTTCGTAATTTCCCGTACCAACACTAGCTTAGTGATTTTCTGTAGCAGCACCAGCTTCGTGATTACCCGTAGCAGCAAAACCGTCAACTCCATACGCATGTGTAGTAGCAGAATGGTAGAGGGGGTGAACAAGTTCATCTTCATACACCATAGGGTGAGGAGTAGTGTTGAAACGAGATGGATAAAGTGGAGGTCGGTTCAGACCAACGCTAAGAACTTGTGTAAGTCCAGTGATTGCTTGAACAAGGGATCCTTGATTGATATGTGTCAAACGTGCGTTTTCTTGAGCAATCATGTCTCGTTGTTTGTTGTACTTTAGTTGCTCTTGAAAGATGTCCCATTGTAGCTTCCTATCTTGTTCATTCAATTTTTCCATTGTTTTCACCAAATTTTCACCAATGTTTTGCGTAGCCTCTGCAATTTTTTTGTGACTGGAAATTGATTTTCGGCGTTGACCTGTGTTCCCAAACTTTTTAGTAAGGTCCACGAATGTAGCTTCGGGGGATGAGAGTTTTACAAGGTCCAAGGGGTTGTCTGCAGGTGCCGGATGCTCAAGGGAGGGTGTAGGCGTATGTCGACCATGAGAGGCAATCAGGTGATCAGGAGAGAGTATTGTGTGATCATGAGAGGGTGTAGACACACGTCGACCATGAGTTAAGGCAACTGGAGAATTAAGAGTCATTGCTAGACGACAATCTGGAGAATTCTGCACCACAGAAACGCCCACTCCACCGAGTCCCACAGGTGTGGATTCTTGACCATGTCGGATGCTAGTAGCTGCTAGAACTTCCATGTCGCTACTTCCAGAATCTGGAATATTAATATGCTGCATGTCTTGAAGGCAACGTTTACCTACAATTGCAGCTCGATTATACACTGCATCCCCAAGTTGGCTCGGATCTCGTGAATGTGGAGGGTTCATGATTGGTTTGATGTGAAACCAATCATCGATATTATCATAGTTGTCACGCAGGAAATTTCGAGGTAGATGAAGTGACACACGTTCAGGTATAGTCATATCCCAATATGAACTAGTTCCAGTACCTTTGTAATGATCAAAAATCTTTTTGTAATCCACGAGTAGGGTGCCCCATTTCTCTTTGCAAGAACGTTTGTGGCGCTCACATTCTGCATGTTCACCGCAGATCTCCATGACCTTTGCTGAGATCTCACTCCACTGTGTTGCTTCTTTGCGCATAAAATTTGGGTCATGAACGTTGTCTAGGTTGTGAAAAAACTTCTCTTTCTTTGCTTGAATCAGGGCTGCTATTTCAATATGTGTCCAATTGGGTTGTCGTTCCTTTCTCACACCTTCCTTTCTCACCATTGGTCCTGACCCAGTTGTCTTTCGTTTCCCTGATGATACAAATGAAGTCAGGCGTTGATGAACGTTTGGAGCATCATTCGAGAAGCCTGGAGCATCTAGAAAATTGAAATTACAGGTACAAGTTAATTTCAATGAGTTCTTAATCATTACTGATTTCTTGCAAATTGATTCTTGCAATTGATTTTTCATAAAGAGTTCTTAATCCTTAATGAATTCTTGACTCTAATGTACATGTTAATTTCAATGAGTTCTTAATCCTTACTGATTTCTTGCAAATTGACTTTTCATAAAGAGTTCTTAATCCTTAATGAGTTCTTGACTCTAATCTACAAGTTAATTTCAATGAGTTCTTAATCCTTACTGATTTCTTGCAAATTGACTTTTCATGAAGAGTTCTTAATTCTTAATGAGTTCTTGACTCTAATGTACAAGTTAATTTCAATGAGTTCTTAATCCTTATGTGATGCAGCACATCTTTGTTTCTTGTACTATTTTTTTTTAAGAGAATGGTCGCAAAAAGATTAGCAGAACTCACTTTCTGTGCTCTGATCAGATTCCTGGGAGTCTCCCATAGCGCTTGATGCCGCTCCAGCTTCCATTCCACTAAATTCAAGGAAACCCACAACCGAATTTTACAGAGAAAACATGAAAACGAATAGGTGCAAGAAGGAATGTGAGCAAGAGTGAATGTTACAAGCAAGAAAGTAAATGTGAGCGAGAGCGATGCAAGAGAATGCGAGAGTGAATGTTGCAAGAAAGAAAGTGAATGTGAGCGAGAGTGATGCAAGAGAATGCGAGAGCTGAAAGAGAAGAATGCGAGAGCCGGAAAAAAAAAATGCAAGAACCAAAAGCAAAGAATGCAAGAATTGCGACAAATGAATATACCGTGTGAAGCGAAGAAGCAATGAAGCGAGAACGCAATTTTGACTGTAAGCTAAGAAAGCAAGGAGCGAGTGAAGACGAACTGCGAGCGATGAAAGATTGCGAGTGCACAAAATAGAGTGTAGACTGCGAGGAAGATTGCAAAAGCGCGGGGTCACGGTGATGTGGCAACCATCGCAGACATGTTTCAGAAATCTTAACATTTCGTAGATCTCAAAAATTTCACGATAAGTTGAAGTGATACGAACTACTGCATGATAACTGCATGATAAGTGACTACGATAGGTCTTTTGACAACTGCCAAACCTTGCCACGTAGGCTCGGGCTTGGTTTGGTACTTATCACCGATTCAGGTGTGAAGGCCGGGTTCTTTATCATCGTTTCCACTATGTCTACCATCGCTTAGCAACGCAGGTGGGCACGGACCCTTACATATACTAAAACCAACAAGAGAGAACCCATTACCAACTGTAACTCAAGCTACAACCAACATCATTGCAGCATTGATTGTGGATAATGCCACTAGCTGTTGGTGAAAGGAGCCAGTTGGTAATACCTTACTGAATGTTATGTATTCTTGAACTTGAAATCCCATATCTTCGTGCGAAAAGAAATTCCATATCTTTGTGCGAAAAGAAAACTTACTCTCTCTTCTTTTTCTCTCTTTCTCGCTCATCGTCCTAACGTCCTAACCCTACGTGCTGTCGTCTTTGCCCTTGAAGTTCTATTCACGATGGTCCCGTCTCTCTCCTGAGTGATGGATGCCAATGCCGCTGCCCCTCGTGATTCCATTCCGACCTGTCATTGCTCGAATGCGTGCTCTCCTTGGTCTCTCTGAAGCTTCTTCTCTTTTGCTGTAGTCGCATTGCGGATCAGGTTTGAATCTGAGACTGCAAGTAAGTGTCTGAGTAGGTGTTGGAATTGATGAGCTGACAGACAATCCGTGAGATTATGGGCTAATGAGTGTGGTTATTTGGAGGTGGACTTCGTTCCGTGGCGTTTGTTTATTTTGGTTCCGGTACGTGAACCGCCACGGTGCTGCTGTTTATTTTAGAAGGCTAGCAAGTGCGGATTGGTCTAGAAACCCTAAATCTGGTAATGAGAAGGCACACAATTGGTAGTTTACGGCAGACGGTGTGGTTCAGGTCCTTTCATGTTGTTGTTTTGTTACAGTTATGTCTTGTTTTGAAATAGTGATATGTTGTTTTCCATGAGTTTTGTTTTTTGAATTTGTCGGGGTTACGTAGTGTCCTGCCCCCTCATTTTGACTGACTCTATCCTCCTATGTCTTGGTGTTAAGCCTCTGCTGTGTTGTTAGGGTTTAGGATAGGGAGTGTCGGGGATGTTGCTGTGCACATTGCAGGAAGCTTAGTTAGAATGGTATTCAACTAATTTAAGTTTTTGCTGGGCATAAGCAGCCATATGAATTGTGTTCGAGTGTAAATGACTCTGGGATATCCAGAGATTTTCTCGTCTTTCTCTATTTCGCGATACAAGCATCAAACCGAGGTGGAATTGTAGGGATTGCAGTGGATCGCCTTTTCTAGGGTTTCGTAATTGACGCATATCTTTCTGTGTGCATGGGGTATGTGTGGGGGGTTTTTGGAGTTTTAGGGTCTAGCTCGGGTTTGGAAAATAATTGAGGGCTTGACTCGTGCCTCTTTGCTTGGCCCACTCTGGAACCACTCCTTTGTATTCACCAACTACAATGCGGTCTAATGTATTGGTTACTTCTCTTTTGTCATGGCAGGTTTTTTTGAATAAAACGGGCTAATTGGCGACCTACAATGTTCGGATCCAGCAGCCGTAAGTTCTTCTTACAACTTAGTACTGGAGTTAACTACATAATGAGAGGAGTCATAACGAGTGGAGCTTGTAAGCGATGAACGGTGATCAGTTCTATTGATATGGTCATATTCGTTATAATGGTGTATTTCAGAGCGTCACAATTGTGACATTCAAGTGCACAACGCTCTAAATACTAGGATTGATATAGATCTGAGGTTCCAGACAGGCGTTTGGAAAAGTGGAGTTTTTTAAAATTTCGCCATTTTAACGAATATGGCATCAGAACCAGTCATGTGAGTAGGATTATTGGATCTTGTATGGATTAGATCCATACAGTACAGTTACGAAAATTACTCCTGGTATGTGACGTCCGATGTTCATCAGCGTGTGCCTGAGAAATGCACGGTTAATTTTATGCGTCTGTAATTAGTTTCGTTTCTAATTCACTTCACAAGCATCTTTGGTTAGAAACCTCGTACTTGCATATCGTGGAATTAGGGTTTTTAATGCTGAAATCTGATTTTGTGAGATAGTTAGGAACACCTTATTTCGTGCGGAAGATTTCAGTTTCTGGTTTCTTACTTTGTTGCGATGAGGATTCAGTGACGGAAGTCATTGACTTTATTGGATTACATGGCGATGTTTGCTGTTCACGATATTGTTGGTTGCCTAGATTGTCTTATCAAGATCTTTTCGAAAGCTGTGATAATCATAGATTCAAATGGTTATCCTAGGTCTTTCTCAAACCGAGCCATTGATTATTTGCACTTATTGATCTTTTGCCTAGCGTGTCTTTGTGAAGTCGCTCTCTTGACTGTCAATGTTCTTGAAGAGAACTGCTTTAGGCTCGTGAATAATTGTTTAATGACAGAAGTTCTTGATCGTTCGTGTGCTCAGCCTTTGGGGCATCAAGTCAGAGTCCCTTTGGTGCACCAGCTGCTTCCAATCCTTTCGGTGCAAATTCGAATCCATTTGGATCCAATGCCCAAGCAAACAATCCATTCGGGGTTAAACCGTTTGGCAGCACAACCCCAGCTTTCGGAGCGCAGACGCAGACGGGCAGTTCTCTATTTGGTAGTGGCACATCGACAGGTGTCTTCGGAGCTACTGCGACACCAGCTTTCGGTGCTACATCAACAGCCCCTGCATTTGGTGAGTGGTTGTTGGCATCATCAGATTTGAGGTCCTGGAATGTTGTCTTGTTCACCTCTCTGGGATGTAGTTGATACTTAAAGAAAGTAATGCATGTTATCTGTTCCTATGATATGAGCGATTCTGATATCAGAAATATCAATAATTCGTATCGCAGATCTACTAAATTCAAATACCTTTGCCTCCAATGACTAGTACACAGTTACACAAACTCACACAGATTCCAATTTTACTTTTAGTACCAGTTAAGCTTTCCTTAGTACTCTTCCAGGTTATGAGGACATCTTGGTCTCTCTAAGACGAATGGATGCTCTATGTATCTTCAATGATACTGGCGTACTCCTACCAACTGTAGTCTTCTTCTCCTGAGAGGTGCGTCATGTTTGATTTGCAGGGGCTTTTGGTCAACAACAACAAAAACCTGCCTCTCCCTTTGGGGCGTTTGGTTCCACTCAAACTCAACAAAATCCGTTTGGGGGGTCCCCGTCTTTTGGACAGTCACAACCAGCATTCGGAAGCCAACCTTTTGGGTCTACGACGCCAGCTTTTGGTGCCCAGTCGGCCCCTGCCTTTGGAAGTACAACAACCCCACTGTTTGGGGCATCAACTCCTGCGTTTGGTGCATCTTCCACTCCAGCTTTTGGGGCGTCGGCGACACCAGCCTTTGGTGCGACATCGAGTCCTGCTTTTGGGGCGTCAACGTCAACGCCTGCATTTGGCGCGGCTGCTCCTGCATTTGGGAGCAGCTCGGTGTTTGGGCAAAGTGCCCCTGCCTTTGGTGCGAGCTCGACGCCAGCCTTCGGGAGCACACCAGCGGCATCACCATTTGGTGCGCAACGAATCAGTGGCGTATCATTCTATTATGAGTGTCATCATCCTGGATGTGTCCGAGTATTGCCCCAATGATTTGGCATTGTATACGCAGATGTTCTGTGAAATAAGATAGTGCATGCGCGGGGGGTTAGACGTGTGGATGCGTGACGTAGTTGAATAGAAGTGGCGTTGTGTGGAGCTGATGGCAGTGCATGTCTGGGGTAATAAGATGGTATTGTTTTGGTGAAGAGCAGGGGCTTCATCAGGGAGTGCATTTGGCAGCAGTTTCGGGACATTGGCTTTCGGAGGTGCACAGCAGCAGCAGCAGCAGCAGCGGGTGGGGAGCAGGGTGACACCATATGCGGTCACCAATGACACAGACTCAGGGGTGGGGGCCCAAGCAGGAAAGTTTCTGTGTATATCTGCGATGCCTGCTTACAAGGACAAGCAACTAGAGGAATTGAGATGGGAGGATTACGCAGCAGGTGATAAAGGTGAGCAATGTGTACTTTGTCTTTCAAGAAGATCGATCTCCATATTTTGGTGGGGTTTGACATATTCTTGTCGATGTTGTTTCAAATTCCAGTCTCTTTTATTTAATTGATTTTGGAGATTTAAGGTTCTTTTCCTGATTTCAGGACACAGGGCCTGATGTTGTTTACTTTTTTTCACACAGGTGGGCCTAATCCAGCCAGTCCGCAGCCTGCTGCTGGAGGCATATTTGGCCAACAACAACAACAGCAACAACAACAGCAGGCGCCAGCGGCAGCTAGTCCATTTGGGGCTGCGAGTACCACTTTCGGGACAGCAACCACTCCCAACCCGTTTGGCTCAGCTTCTACTACAAATCCGTTTGGCGCAAAGCCAGCATTTGGAAGCCCCAGTACTCCGACTCCTGCATTTGGGCAAGCTTCGACGCCCGCATTTGGCACAAGCACGTTCGGTTTGAGCACATCTGCATTTGGCGGAGCATCAGCACCAGCATTTGGTCAGGCAAGTTCAACCCCAGCATTTGGATCGTCTCCATCACCGTTCGGGCAAAGTTCGGCGGCAACATTTGGGAGCTCAACCTTTGGAGCATCAGCACCTTCATTGTTCGGACAGAGCAGTCCTGCTTTTGGGGCAGCGTCAACCCCAGCATTTGGTGCTGCAGCTTCAGCACCAGCATTTGGTGGTCAGACATCGTCTGCATTTGGTGGAGGGAGTTTGTTCGGGAACAGTCAACCAGCGAGCAGCGGCGGAGGGCTGTTTGGAGCATCCCCTCCTGCTGCTCAGCCTTTTGGGGCAAGTCCTGCTCCAGCGTTTGGACAGAGCCAAGGAGCGTTTGGACAGAGCCAAGGAGCGTTTGGGTCGAACTTGTTTGGTAATACAAGCACTCCTGGTTCCCTGTTTGGTCAAACAAAGCCAGCAGGGTTGACGCAGTCCTCGGTATGATTCTTTGATGCCTTCTTGTTTTGCAAGTTTTGGATCTGATCATATTGTTCATGATAATTTTTATATTTAAAAATAACAACATCAATAAAAATAGTGATAGTAATAATATAATGTTTACATTTACAGTTTCCTCTTGGTAGGTATTTAGTTTGTGATCACTTTGTAGCGTATTCAAGTTCTTTTGTATTTTGTATTCTTATTTCTATGCGGTATGTGGTGGTTGATTCCAGTCATCGTCTCTGTTTAGTGGGTTTGGAGCAACTCCTGCTAGCCAAACCCCCAGTGCAGTCAGCTTTCCAAACTTGCAGACTCCTCAACAAGGTAGAAGCCTTGAAACCTAAGATATCTATGTGGTGCGTGTTTTCTTAGCAATTTCGATCATTTTGAATCTGATGGTTTTACATGCCAATTTCTGTGATCTTTCAACAAGCTTAACAACATGGGTTACATATTGATTTTTCTGTGTCTGGTTTTAGTATAGCAAGCATCTAAAATGTTGTCGTTCACTTTTTCTATTACACTGCACAGTCTATAGTGACTCCGTTATGTTTTCCGGAGAGATAGTAATGCAATTTTGGATGAGCCGAATTATTAAGTTAAATGGGGGAAGGTTGGTTAGTATCTTTGAACCTTACGCTTTTTTCTCTGTGAGGATGTCCGATCTTCACATATTGACATCCGTTGTGTAATGATAATATGGGTGTAGGGACTAACAACATTTTTGGTGCTACTCCTTCCTCATTTGGTCAGCAAAATACATTTGGCCTACAACAGTAAGTGATACATTGTTCCTGATTTTCTTATGACCTTCTAGGAATTGGTAAAACTGTCACGGGCTTTCTCCTTAAGCTGAAGAGTGGCCCTGCACAGTGAGAAGGTTGAATTATGCTTGTGGAGTAATTTGTATGGTGATAAATATGGTTTTTGGAATCCTGGAAAGACACGTGAATGAGATACGGTTGATGTCTTTCTTGAAACTCTTGTTTCTGGATGTCGTGTTCGCAGACCTGCTCAGAATGTTATTTCAGCCACATCTACACCAGTAACCAATCCCTTTGGAACCCTACCTGCCATGCCCCAAATAACGATCGGCTGCAGCGCTGGTTCTGGCCCATCTGTCCAATATGGGATCTCGAGTATGCCGGTATGGTGTTTTTTTTTAGTTCTTGATTTCAATCATATTTGCTATTTGGGATAAAGAATTGGATTAGTCAAAATATATTGTTATGGCTAGTATTCAGTGTCAAGCAGTGGGATACTGAGGATTTTGTGTACATGCAGGTATCTGAAAAGCCAACTCAAGTGAGAGTAAACACTTTGTTGACTCCTCGGCACATCACTCAGCGCTCTAAGGTTCGCATGCACGCACTGCGCTATCATCCCAAAAAGGATAGCCCAAAGGTGAAGATTTTCGTACCATAATTGAGGATGTTACCTGGATATTGGATAGTATGTAAATTGCAGTTTGGTAGTTTGATCATCAGGGATGTGTGGATGTGAAGATACATATTTGGTGTGAGTCACTCCAGACAGTGTTTAGCAAGCTTTTGATGTGACATGATATATGATTTTTAATCGATTGCACAACTGGAGTTTCATATTTCTCTTCAAACAGGTCTGCACACCATGCAATTCATTCTCCTTTTGAAAAGAATTTAGAACACTTGTCTGACGAGTCACGCCTGTTCTTATGGCTTTTGTAGGTCTCTTTCTTCAGTGACGGCGATGAAGCTCCATCAACCCCAAAAGCCGATGTGATGTTTGTTCCTCGAGAGAACCCTCGGTCTTTGTTCATTCGACAGCCAGAACAGCCTCCTCTGACTCCAACTGCAGTGAAGAGTGCACCAGATATCCGGGAGATAGCCACACCTGTAGAAACTGACGGTACACTCTTACACACCTAATGAAACATATGATTGACATATATGTTCACACCATGATGTGACTAGTAGTTGCGAGCTGGCAAAGCTAGCCTGTACCCGCTTGCTTAGGTTATCTACTTCGTGTTGCTGTGCGCTTCCTTATTCTCACGTTGGATGTTACAATATGCAGAGAGACTACACTGGCTGAATGTTTGGTGCTTTGTCTTACATTTCACATAGCAAGACGATAGCATAAATTCACTTGTTCTGATACCAATCTTTTCTTGGCTTTGTAGGGTTTCATGAGGAGGAAATCAGGGATGAAGTGGGTGGTGACCCTATTCCATTTTCCTTTCCAGAAAGTAAGCCCCAAGTGTCAGTCTTCATCACTCTGTCCTGATGCAGGCTCATATATATGAGTTGCGCACATTTCTCTAGCGTTCCATATTTTGCCGAGATGGTAGTTGCATTATCTGGCTTTCTCAAATGTATTGGCTTACACAATCTACCCCTCTCAGGTCCACAAGCCAACTGGAGAAGTCCAGAAACCGCCAATGGAAGCGGATTCGTGGAAACACCAGCAGTACCTCTGCCTAAGTCCAGTGAGAAAGCTGCCCCCAAACAGGTTTCAAAATCCAACGGGTTGCGTGAGGAGCACAGTCACAGGGGAAATGGTTACATTTCTATCACTGGTAAGTGGAATGTCGCCCTATGACTGGTGTAGAGTTTGAAGGAGTTTAGAACTCTGTTGTCGTATGTTGCTTAACCTTTCTGTCAATGAAAGGGTCGAGGATTTAATGATGGTAGGATTGGTGAAAAAAAATTTATATTGTTGGTGGTATATCGTTACAGGTCATCGAGCTGGTGAAGCTGCGATCGCTTATGAGCACGGTGCAGACATTGAAGCTTTGATGCCCAAGTTACGGCACTCAGATTATTTCACAGATCCCAAAGTGCAGGAGCTGGCGGCGGTGGAACGTGCGGATCCTGGGTACTGTCGCAGAGTGAAGGACTTCGTGGTTGGTCGTAAGGTAAAGTTGATGTGTCTGGGGTTGATGGAGAGCCTGTTGATTGGTTCGAAGATTGTGTGTTGAGGGCAAGTTGTTGAAGCACATGCAGGGTGAACTTGGGATTAACATGTTAGCCAGGGGATGTTTGGAACCTCGTGTTTAAGTTTCAATTGAAGTAGTTGTATGAGCACGCGGAGCATGTTTTCTAACGTGGTTTGTGTGGTGTTTTGCACAGGGTTATGGGCAAATAAAGTTTCTTGGGGAGACTGATGTGCGGCGTCTGGATTTGGAGAATATTGTTCAGTTTAACAAATGTGAGGTGCTTGTTTACATGGATGAGACTAAAAAACCGGCGATCGGGCAAGGTTTGAACAAGACGGCGGAGGTGACGTTATTGAATGTGAAATGTATAGACAAGAAAACAGGGCAGCATCACGCGGAAGGAGCGGAGGTTGAGAAGTTTGAGAAGCGGTTGAGGAAGAAGACGGAAGAGCAGGGGGCAGAATTTTTGGGGTATGATGGGCTGAAGGGAGAGTGGCGGTTTAGAGTGAAGCATTTCAGTCGATATGGGCTGGATTTTGAGTCGGACGAGGAGGATGAACATGGCGGTGGGGAAGATGGCGCTATTGTAGTGGCCGGTGAGACAACTTGAGGTTACAGTTCCATTAATTAAGGAACTGGATCTTTGATTTTTATCTTGGAACATCAATAATATTTGTAATAATTGGGATATAGGTATTATGGAAATGAAATGGATGAATGTTTGAGGTATGCTTGAAGATGTTGTAAAAGTGCATTGATTTGCTTCTTTGGTTATATGTTGTAGATGTGTGTGGCTGACGTTTTGCATGTGTGACGGATGATGATGTATCAGGGACCTATGACATGGAGGGTGTTGAGCAAGGTGATGCGCCTGATCCAGATGATTCTATGTTTGAATCTCCCTTAAAGAATTTCGATACAATCCCAGAACCTGGTGTGGGTATCGATGAAGAAGCTGAGGATGACTTCATGGATGCTTCTTATTTTACTGCTCCTCAATCAGCACTTTCGCACTCTCTGCCTGCACACCTTCACCTTGATCCTGTGAAAATGCAACAAATGCGGGCTCTTTTCTTTGCAGAAGGTATTCTCAGTTTGTTAACTTGTGTTTGCCTTATATTCATCAAGAGTGCTTCTGTTGTAGTCTAGTTTTTGAGAGTTGAATATCGTAATATATTTGTCCTCTTTTTATTTATGCTGAATTGAATTTGCATATTCTTCTGTTCTGATAATGTGCTGTATTTTTTTTTAATTTCTTTATAGTTTTTTGTCGCATTAATATGTGCACTGTTTTTGCCCCATTCTGTTTTAGTGTTCTATTGTCTTACTTTAGTGCTGCTATTAATGTAGTAAAGCTGAAGTGCTCTTCTTCTGTTAATGTTATTTTGTTTACGGATATAGGTGAAGAAGCTGAGGATATTGCAGCACCTGGAACGTATGGTCGGTGGCAATCACGTCCGCCAGCGCCATCTCCTGCTGTTAACAGTTCCGGCGTGCATACCAGTCAGCTGTTTAAGACCCCTCAGAAAGCTTCTCCTGGTGAAGATGCTGATGGGCGTCCAGCTTGGCCCCAACGTTCATCACCTTGGAAGGGTACTCCTGCAAAGCAAATGCGGGTTTCTCCTTTAACATCATGGAAACGGTCACCTGCCTATTCTGCTCTGGAGGAGGGAATGTCGGGCCATCAGACACCAATTTTGGATGTTTCTCCATCTAGGTCTGTGTTTTTGACACGTTTTGGAATTTCATTGTCTGTACTTATGCTACGTGGTACCTCTGGAGTCTTTTAAGTTGTGACTTAGATATTATAGCAGCATGAACGAATTGCTTGAATTTAGCTACTTTGGATCCATTGAACTTTGCTTGAACTTTGCTTGAATTTAGCTATTTTGCTGTGTTATTGCATAACTTCTCCAGAGAAATATTGCATTTATAGTTTCAAGTTTCATGATTTACAAATGCTGAGGAGGTATGTTTCTATGGTTCTGCTGATAGTTGATGTTCTCATTGGAGCAGGTCCCCGCTCTTGGCATTGACAATGGGTGGAGAACGTGAGCGATCAGGCATGAAGAGGCCTCGTGGAAGCGGCTTTTTACTAGATCCAACAGAGAAGTCTGGCTTAATGGCACTGGGGCGCTCAGACCACATTGCAGATGCGGCCTTGTTCTTAGGATGCTCATTCCGCGTAGGCTGGGGTCCTAATGGTGTTTTGTATCACAGTTCCACCCAAGTTGGGCAAGGGGGAACGAAGCATGGCTTGTCTTCATGTATACAGATGGAAAGAGTTGCACTAGATCGTACAGTGCGTGATGACGGAGGAGTTGTGAAAGATGAGCTTGTGGAGTTGCAGTTTGTTTCTCCACTATCGCTTCATATGTCTATGAGCCAGGTAACATTGGACTCTTAATTGGTCGTAGAGTCAATATGAGAATGAGCTTGATAAGTCTCTGACGTTGAGAAATTGAGTGCAACCCTCTGGCATATCTGTAATAATGTAATTCCTTGGTTGGCATCAGATGTCCAACATGTATTCGAAATCTTTTGTTGCAGAAGCTCGCCAATTCAGATTTTGCTGTTTATCTTTGGCTCAATCTCATTCTTCCTTGTGTGACTCAGGTGGTGGACAATCCTTTGGAGTCAGCTGCCAGTCGTCTCCGTTTACGAACTTTAGTGTGCAGCAGGACTGATTTACCCAGTGTATGCAATGAGTATGAAGATTTAGTGCAGAAACAGCTTGAAGTGGTGGGAGTTGGGGAGGCAGACCAGGTTGTACTTCGACACCAACGTACAGTCTGGCAGTTGATCGATATTCTTTTTTCAGAGACGGCAATTGTGGGAGAAGTTGAGGCTGAGAACGAAGAGGTCTTGGACTTTCAAAAGAGTTCAATGGAGACTCCAGACGTTTCAGCTGAAGTGTTGATACGTCGTGCTGGCTTCAGTTGCTGGTTACAGGAAAGTGTTGGCCACATGGTGCAACAAGACTTACAGCATCTGAAAGGAAATAAGTACTTGAAAGAAATATTTACGCTTTTGACAGGACGAAAGTTGGAGGATGCTGTTGAGATTGCACTAGAACGTGGTGATGTTCGGATGTCAACATTACTAAGCCAGGCCGGGGGTCCCATTGGGATGCGAAGTGATGTTGCAGCTCAACTGGAGGTTTGGGCTACTGAGGGTCTCGATAAGTCCCTCATCGAAGCAGATCGTTTGTCAATTTATCAGCTCCTTGCAGGTTAGTTTCTGTTGTGAATCCTGGGAGTCCTGTGATGGTTTGGCTTTGAGGAGACCTAGTTTGCATTTACTTCTTATCAGAGGTTTTGAGGCTTCAACATGTATCTGTTGTGCCATATTAAGGTTGCTTATGTTATGTTTATGAATTGACGTCTACATACTCAAACTACTGTCCTTTTACAGGTGATCTAAAGGGAGCTCTTGCCGGTCTCAACATAGATTGGAAGCGGTTCATGGGCCTGGTAATGTGGTATCAATTAAGTCCTGACACAGATCTGCCATACCTTATTGATACTTTTGAAGGGCTGCTGGAGAAGCAGCATGCTCCAAAGCCAGTACCAAAGTATGTGGAGGAAAGAGTTTCAGTATATGACAACTGTTTCGAGGCTCAGGGTAATGACACTGCATACTATCTCATGCTTTTACACGCAAAGAAATCTACACCGGAGATCAGTGTCAGAAGAATGTTATCTGCATCTGCATCAACCTTCGACAGACTAGATCAGAAGCTGGCATGGCATCAACAAGGGATTCTTCATGCAATTCGCATGTTGGAAGCCGAGCAACTACATGAAGTGCATATGAACTTTGCAAGTCAGTTGTTGTCAGTGGGCCTCTGTCACTGGGCGATCTACGTGATTCTTCACATGCCATCGTCTTCTCAACATCCTGGACTGCATGAGAAGGTACAATGTGCATTTGACTCTCAGAGAGCTGTTGTCATTGATTCCTGTATCTTTTATCATTGTAGAATGGTCAGGTCTTGATGTAGGTGGACCATGAATATTTTTGCCGATCATACTGAGGGGAATACAATGACTTGTTTGTGAAGGTTGTGAAGGAGATTTTGAATCAATACTGTGAGATCTGGAGTTCTTCAGAGGCCCAGCAGCGCTTTTTGGAAGATGATCTTGGGATTCCCACAGAGTGGCTCCATGAGGCCTTGGTAGGTTTATTGATGTGGTCTTTGACGTTGCATATAGACTATTTGCATATGCATCTCAAAAGTGTCGTTTGTTTTCTCATTTAGGCCCGCCCTTGGTTCTTTCAGGCCACGCAAAACCATTCCTTTTGAGACGCATTTAGGGTATCCAATGGAGCTTTACTTGTCATGCTCAAAAACAGGTTGATGGTTGCTCTGGTGCTGTGTTCATTGGTGATTTTCATGCACTGGAGATTTTGAAGTTGATTTTTTGTCTCACCCTTGCAATGTATTTTCTTGCAGGCATTGTACTGGCGTTATTTACGAAACCAGAAGAAGGAACTCGAGCACCTGATTAAAAGTCGCCAGTGGCGAAATGCTCATGTCTTGTTTATGACAAATGTGGCTGCCTCACTATTTCTTAGTTGTATGCACTCTTCCCACATCTTGGTTGTGATCAAAATCTTTAAGGTCTATGCTTACAATATTGCATAAGGCACATATTTAGTCAGCAGTGCAACGGGGATGCATAATGATTAGATGGCCATCTGTTTGTGAAGACCTTAGCTTTACCCTGCCCCTAAAGCTTTTCCTCTTTTACTTGCATGAGCCTGAGTGAATTCTTACAAGATACTGGGCTTGGTAAATATTGCAGCTGAGCATTCTGAGATATGGCAATTTGCAAGCCAGCTGGAGGGGCACCTGACAGAGGTTGAGGACTGGGATCTTGGAGCAGGCATATATATCGAATTCTTGACATTGAAAACGAGCTTCCTGGACATGTCAAATCCAGTGGACGGACTGGTATGTGTTTTTCTTAGTCAAATCCATAGAAGATTGTTAATGTGCTTTTTGAGTGCAGTGTTGAATTTACTGCGCATCTCTAATTTGACCATGCTGGTGATGGCACGCAGGAGACTCTGGAAGAAAGAACCACAGCTGCTGGGGCATTCTTTGAGCGGCTGAAGGAATCTCAAGCTTTATGGAAGTCAAAAAGTACAATTGATTCCAGGTAAAAGACCTAGAAATTGACATAATAACATGGGCGATGCTTTCTTTCCAACCTATTACTTGCATTTGATACTTACTAGAGTCCTCAAAATTTTGAAGAGCTGGATTTTTCATATGGAACGAGTATGATGTAACAAGAGGGAATCCTTTGAATGCAGAGTTGCCTATTCAAAGATGGCAGACGAGATTTCTTCATTACTGTTGGAAGAAACCAAGACACAGTCGTTGGACATTAATACTGAGATGAAGATGTTTGACGTCGTTCTGGACGCCCCCATGCCTGAAGATGTTCGCATGTGTCGTCTGCAAGGAGCTCTAACAGCGTTCACAAAACTAATTTCAGACGAAATTCCCGTGTGAGGATCCTTCTTAATCTAGATCAAGGTATGTTGCTTGTTTAAACATTGTAGTTTATTCAAAGCCGCAGGGCACTAGTACTTGATGTGTATCCATTTAGTCGAGTGACCATCATGCAGCACGGTTGTCCATGCTCATGAATGAATTATGACGGTGAGCCTTAGGGAAAGATATGTATTCTGTAATTCTAGTAGTTAAATTCCAGTAAGACTTGCAGATACCGGTGTAGCAGAATGTTAAGTTACCGAATACAGTACTGCCAGAATGTTTGGCGAGGTACTTCACTTTTATTATTTGGAAATCACATTCAATAGTATTTTATTTTTGAGCCAGCTTACACTGACAGCTAAAATATGCTCTTGTGAATGACTGCCTATATATGTGTTGCACTGGTTTGGAGATTCCAGTACATCATGTAGAGTGTGTACTGTGTAGTTTACATTTGATGATACACATGAATTTCCAGTGATTTAAAGTGCGCAAAACTTCAAGCTTTAGTTATAGGATTCCCGGCTATAACTGCAGTGGTGGAGAAATGGGATTATACTGAACTCAAGTCTTCACATGATTGTATGACTTGATGACATGCAGTTGGGATATGTACCAGCCAGTATCCAATGTGTAGAATAATTGCCCACTGGATCTATGCCAGTTGTAGATTTCAAAGAGTCCCGATATGGTGAAAAGTCCTAATTAAATGAATATTGCCATAATAGGTTTAATATCACAAATGATAGTTGAGTTGCACAATATATTTGAGCAAGACTATTTTTGGGTGACTGTGAGTGCTCCAGACACCGATTACGAGAAAGAATCCTGTACCAGGAAGGCAGGGTCGGCAGAAAATAATTCCCCAAAAAAATGCCGAAAAAATAAATAAATTTATCAAGTATTTTGTCGAAATCAACAAAAATGAAGTCAACAAAAATCGTAGACAAAAAACAAAAGAAAACGTTTAGCCGCTAGTAAAATTCAATGTTAGTTATTAATAGCCGAATTTTTAATAATTGTTTTTGAAAGTGCCGACCTCCACTTTTTGAACTTTTATTAATTATTTGACACAAAAGTGTCGACCCTACCTTCCTGGTACGGTCATAGTTTTGGGAGAGCAGAGCTTAGAGGCCATTCGCACTTGGCCTTATGTAAAAGTGAGCAAAAGTAGGAAAGAGCGCTGGCATGGAATAGCTCCAGTTGTTTTCACACTGTATGGGCGTGACGTTGTGGTTTCCGTATTTTTCTGCTGTGTATACGTATTCCATGTTCACATATACTGCTCCTCCCACGTATTACCGCTACCAGGTGTCAGTTGAGACCGATGTTTTACTGCAGCGGTCACACTGGTAAGATCGTGGGTAGGTAGTGGCGGTGCAGTTCAGCTGGCTTTCCTTTCGGAAGCTCTCATCTCAATCGCTGGCCTTCTCCTTCACTTCAATCAGCACCCTCCT
Organism: Pohlia nutans; assembly: GCA_022496805.1. Lineage (NCBI taxonomy): Eukaryota > Viridiplantae > Streptophyta > Bryopsida > Bryales > Mniaceae > Pohlia > Pohlia nutans. The sequence continues at coordinate 27,731,494 of CM040096.1, forward strand.
ATGTGTCGTCCATCAATTGCTGTTCATTTCTTGCGCAAGGGGATGTTTTTGGTGTGAGTGATTCTCTATATAGGGCGCGGATGTTTTCTTCAAGGCAGAGAGTTCTGCAGCGAGCATGATGCTGAAAGCGTTGCGCTGCGATTTTTGATTTCTGTAGTGCTGGCGAGTTCGCTAGGGTTCTCTTCTGTTTGCACTGCACTTGCGGTTGTGTCTCACGTTTGCTGTCGATTTGTGGGCTGAGGTGTCGCCTGGCACTGACGCGTTCGTCATTCGCGGCGTTTTGTTTCCGCGGCTGAGTTGGAGGAATCGCGCATCCTGGTTTAGGTCGCCAACCGTGGCGGTTTTCCAAATTGGTGTCTTTCGCGAATTGCTGTGCATTTTTTTTACGGTTTACATTGGAGGGGTCGAAGCGGAGCTCCGAATCTGCTCGGATTATCGCGCATCGTCGTATCTCTGGTTCGTTCTCTAATTCCCTTTTTCCTTCTGAAACTGCTCCGCTTCTGTCTACAGTTTAGGGTTTGTATTTTAAGCTTCCAGCCAGAATTCATAATGCATTCTTTCCGAGGCTTTCAAATGATGGGTGCGGGGAGTTATGCAGTTCTAATTAATTTCACGTGCATTTGTCCTTGGTGTATGGCAGAATTCTCCACGGTCAGGGCTCATCCGTCGCTGCGTCCATCTGTATAACACAGCGGTATAAGGTACGTTGTCGTCTTTTGTTCCTCTGTTCTTGACATTCACTGTTGTCAACCGCTGAATTCATTTGTTTAGGGTCCTGAAAATGAGGCATTCGGTTCATGGTCTGACAAAATTCAAATCAAAATTTGTTTACTGGGATGCAGTTGTGATCCTCAGCCTTTACTGATGTCACTGAATACTTCTGCAGGTTCAAGGTGGACACGGTCTTGCTACATGTGAGTGAAGGTGATATACCTTTACCATGAATCTGCATTTCCAAGGTTCAAATTTTTTATGTCTATCTACTTCATGTTGTAAAGATTGTCGAAATATTTGGATGGAGTACATCAGTGTGTACTGATATCGCTTATACAATGCATGATTTATAGCCTGTTCTTGGTTTGCTATTGAAATTGCGCTGCATTCTTCTCGTGTTTGGGCATTCATCATGTTCCTTGACAGATTTACGGATTAGGGTTTACTGTCTTGTAGCTATTACTGATACCAGCACACCGTGTTGCAGGTTAACAGCGGAGATTCAACACCCAACAGGTGAGATTCTATGATTCATCTCAGTCCCTTCGTTGCCTAGTTTACAGTTTCGGAAGTCTGCCCTCATTACGTACTGAATGTCGTTTTATTTTATTTTTTGGTTTCAAATTACAGTTTTAGGGGTTACATGTAATGGTCCGGTATGTACCACGTTCAGGGTTCGTTGTTTAGGTTCAGGAATGTCCACTGGGTGTAGGGTTCAGGGCTTCGGTTCAGGGCTTCGGTTGTCATGGTCCAGATTGTACTGGCAAGCACTGTCAAGGGTTGTTCAGTCTTCAATGACATTAACAAACGCAAACATGTAATGCTGTGCAGTGTGATCAAGCCTCAATCTATGGATATGTTGATGCACCCGAGCTCCCTGTTTGCATTCACAGCATGGTTGTTGTTGCAGCTGCTGAATGAGCCTCACCAAATTTCCCACTTGACCAATGCCGCTGATTCAGACGAGGATGCTGATGGCCCATTCGCAGTGCTTGGTGGCAGTTTGATGGGGCCCATGCATGATACGCACGCCCTCTTCAGTGTAAGCCTAAACAACTTCCAGTTTTGCACAATGTTTCCCCTCATCGACGAAGATCTGGGGTACTGGGTTAGGCCACGGTCGACCACCTGGTTCTCAAGATTTCTTTTGGAGCAATATGATGAACATAGATGGGTACAAATGTTTAGGATGTCAAAGAGAGCCGTGTTTGCGTTATCAGATTTGTTGAAGCCTCACGTGCAACGCCATGACACTAGATACAGGCTTTCAATCCCAGTTCTCATCAGGGTGGCATGCACGTTATTCAAGTTAACTCATGGTGCTAGCCTAATCATTTGTAGCGAAATGTTTGCCATCGGGAAGAGCACGGTGTCTATTATATTGCGTGAGGTGGTCTACGCTATCAATGATAGTATGCGCATGAGATAGCGTGGCCATCGGGTGAGAGACTGCGGGAATGCCAAACTGATTTCAAAAGGTTATGCGACATGCCTGCTGTTGTGGGTGCAATTGACGGCACTCATATAGCGATCTCTAAACCACAGTATGGACCGGCGGATTATTACTATTTCAAATCAGGGGGATATACTTTGAATTGTCAAGCAGTGGTGGATAGCAACAAACGGTTCTTGGATTTATTCCTAGGTATGCTGGGTTCCACTAACGATTCCCGTATGTTGAGACGATCGTCATTGCATCACATGGCAACGCATGACAACCTCTTTGACAGACAGTATGCTGTAGATGGCTTCTCTCCCTTTCTCATTGGGGATTCCGGTTATCCTTTACTCCCATGGTTGATGGTACCACATCGGGGTCCAGGTCAGTTGAGTCTGGCAGAGCAACTTTTCAATAGGAGATTGAGGAGGGGTCGTGTTGTAGTTGAAAACGCCTTTGGTATTCTTAAATCGACTTTCAGGGAGTTAATTGTTAAGTCACAGCTGCACATCACATTTCTCCCGGACGTTATTGTCTGTTGCGCAATCTTGCACAATGTCCTTCTCGGACAATCTCAGGAGGAGGTGGAGGAATTGCTTGAGGTACTCCGACACGAGGGACTCGACGGGGAGGTGCTTGATGAGGATCCTGGGCCACCGGAGGGTGCAAATGCAAATGTAGATGACACTATCCTTGCTCGAGGCACAGAAGTGAGGAACAACTTGGGGATGTACCTCAGCATGCAACGTAATCAGCTTGGATGACCCAATTGGGTAAAGGCGGTCTTATCGTCATGCCACATCCTCCGCCACGTAGGCTTGGCGTTCCCTAACTACCACTTGTGAGAACATGGCACGACATAACGAGGTAAGCACAGCACTCTTATCCCTCGCTAACGCCAAGTGCGAACGGCCCTTTACTCACTCATATCCGTCTTCTAAATGGATGATGTTTCCCAATGCAACACGCTTACCAGTAGTGATGCTCCCAAATAATGCTCCTCTAAGACAAGTAGAATTTGCGATTTTAAATGTCTCTACTTTCGTTGCCCCAGAGTCACGAAGACCTTTGCTTGCAATTGGTTTAACCCCTAAGCGCTCAAACGACCATTTTCTGGTCGCTGCCCGAATTTAACGGGCTGCCCGGAACCAAAAAATAAATAAATCAAAAGATAAAAAATATTTTAAAATACTACATCAAGTTTACTTTTCAACCCAATTTGAATTATGGCAATCCCAGTTAAACTCCACCCGGGAGAATTTTTCAAAGTAGATCACCTCAACATTGTCTTAGTGTTATAAAATTTGCTATTTGGGGAAAGTAATGATGATCCCTATATCATTTCTTTTGCTTTTTTGAAGTTTACAATAGATAGCCCAACTTTAACCAATCATACTAAATTTTGAACTCTAAAATTGAAAATTATAATTTATACAAATTTTCAAAGGTTTGTGCTTTTAAATTCATTTAAAAATGATCTAAAGTTATTTTTGGAAGTCTGACCGTACGGATAATTTGTAGAGATGATACTCTACATTTTGTCTATTGAACCAAACTTCATCAAACATATGGAAGGCACATATTATACCACATCTATGTTTTGTCCAATACCCCTCGGGCTTTTAGGGGTTAATCCTTGAGAACTGAAATCACTTTTTGGGCATTTTAACCCCTAAACGTCCTCACCGTTCTCCAGATTTGGAGAATTTCAAAGATGTCTTATAAAATGTAACTAAGAGGACTATTTTGAACTTGATATATGAATAAAAGTTGTACATTATGAATTTTTGATTCTATCCATACCATTAGATCTATGATTGATGGCACCAATATTTTTGTATAAAATTTGAAACTTTAAATTCAAAATTATTCTGTAATTTGATTATGAATAAGATATTGAAAAATTGTACATGAAATTTGTTGTGATTGGTTGAAATGTAATACTATAAGTGTAGTGTTTTTTGGAGATCTTTTTGGTTGCTTAATTTTATGAGTTGAATTTTTTAAAAGCATCAATTTTTTTTCAGTATTCCTTATGTTGTGGTCAATTTCAACATAAACAAATTAATTTTTGTCAAAAAGTGCCACATGTAATTTTGGGATTGGTTTAAGCTTTCGTAAACCTCTCCAAATTTGATGTGGAAATTCAATTTTGACACTGAGTTGAATACGACCCTCACGTAAAGTATCTTTAGTCATATTTAATAAAATATTTGATTTTTTTCTTCTAAAACCTGCAAGGCCGGCGTCCAAGAAATGCACATTTCATTAAAACTGGACTACTTGACAAACAATGGGATCAATTATTGTACAAATGGTAGAGATGAGTGAGATCCAACAGTGAGGGTGGGATCAAGAAATACCTGTGTCATGGTGGTTCAAGGTTCCTCTACATTAGGGGGTTTGACAAACTTTCCACTTTGAAAAATTGTAGAAAATTTTCTATTTGGCAAAAGAATATGAAATCACTTTGTTACTTCATGATTTCCTCTTCTCTGTCTAGGAAAAGTACTTCCTAGATCGAACTCCCATTTCTAAGATGCAAAACACCTTATTTTCTCGGCTTAAAGCATCTCCAATGGAGCTCGCCAAGAGTCCAACACACTCCAAAAGCGAATGAAAAATGCCAAGGGCCCTTCCAAAAAGCTTCTTGGCCCTTTATAATAACGTGTGTGAAAGATGACACTTCAAATTTAAGTTTAGTTGGCTATATCTCACATTCTACTTGTGATTGGTCCATTGGCTATTTGATGTACACAATTGATGTGTAAAGAGCGTTTGTGGGTGGGGAACTTTAAGTTGAAGGGCTCTTCGATGAGTAATTTCAGCGTGTCTCTTTTAGCGTGCATGGTTGGAGATGCTCTTATGGCATTTTTATGGACAGGGGCCAACTGAACTGTGGGTTCTCCCCTGTGGATTGGCCTGGACGGTCCTGTTCCCATGGATTTGCTTGCAGATATTTTGCAGGTGCAAAACGAGAGGCTGGCTGGACTATCAATTGACACAGTTCCCTTTGAGCTGCAAGGAATTGGGATTCAGGCGGTGAGTGTCTGTGGAGGTCAGTGTGGAGAGAATTAGCAGCAAATCGCTTGCCATGGCGATGCAGGTCTCATCCACATCAGGCACCACACCTGCAGCTCCGCCGCTTCATGTCCGCTCACGAGCACCCGGCGTCCCTGTGAAGAAACGAGTTGCCGTTTGTGGATTGAAGAATGCCCATGTCAGTCATCTTCTTCCTTCGCACCTTTTTCCAATTCATTCCTCTGTTTTTTATGCGAGATTGGATTGTTACATTGCTCAGAATTCCATGCATGTTTAGGAGTGTTTGATTCGAGAGGGCGTTTGATTCATCTCGCAAGAATTGGATGTACAGGTGACGAGAGTAGGAGTCGCTGTCAGAGCCGATGCGTCGGAACCGGGTCCTAGCTCATCTGAGGAGGTAAGATCGAGGGTCTTGTGTATGAAACTGGTTCTGCAGGTCGAAGAAATTGTGCTGTTTAGTTCTCATGAATTGATACACAGGCATAAGCCACTCTCAAGCCATAGCCACAGTACTAGGGTTTTGTTGACGTAGATTATTATTGTGGCGCAGGGGGTGTCGATTCCCCGCAGGCGAATGTTGTGCGCTTGTGGATTAGGGTTAGCTGCACTTGCGAGCCGTGAGTTACTGCGAGGTGAAGTAGCTGAGGCTGCAGAGAAGGAAGCTGCTGCTCCTTGTAGGAATTGCCAGGGCCAAGGCGCTGTTCCTTGTACGTTTTCACTCACCTTGACCTCTTTAACCCCTAAGTGCCCAAGGGTTTTCTTAAGAAACTAGATGTGTTACAATCCTAAAATGTGAATGAACATGTATGTAGAGTACAACAATATGACAACATCCATACGGTTAAATTTTGAAAAAATGCTATGAATTTTTAATAATCAATTTATAAGAATTATTTTTGAAAATTCATAAAAAATACATGTTTAGTCATTTTGACTTGGAATCAAGTATGATAGGTCAAAAACATTGGTTTTACATGGTGGTTACCTTGTTCATGTTAAAACTAATCTTATTTGATAACAAACCTAAAGATTCCATTCTCGGCAGATTTTCAAAATCTGACAATTTGAGATACTGTCACCTTTAGGGCTTTAGAGGAAAATCAATAATTTTTTTTTCAATTTTTTTTTTGAGAAGGTTGGTCAGTTTCGATATCTACAAGTGAAAAAAAATCACGCTCAAAAATTGTAAGTTATGGGCGTTTAAAGTTTGTCGAAATTTTGGTAACTCTGAAATTTTGGATGGACCAAATATGGTAGGTTAGGCAGTTAGGAGTTAATCTGACTGCTTGGGTTCCAAAACTAATTACATTGGCACAGTTTAACCCCCAAGTGTCCACTGTATTTTCTGTAATGTAGGAAAATTGAACCCCCTGCTGCAAATCATCTGTTTGTGTGAAAACGACTTTAGTTTGACACGATTGACAATGTTGATCTTGTAGTATAGAACAAGAGCCTTAAAATGATGTATTGCAACTAGAAAACTGAGGTAAAATGAGCAAATGCCACTGTTGCAAAGTTCAGTGATGCAGATGGCCATAATGGTCCTTTTAGACGCTTAGGGGTTAAAGTGTGGCAAGTGTGTAGGATGTTCCAGAATGTCATTTTAGGTCTTAGAGCTGAGTGTGTAGAACTCAATTCTCCTGTCAATCACTGGTCATGCATATTGGCCTTCTTCATCACCAGTTGTTGGTGCTTGGCAGGTGATATGTGTGGTGGAACAGGGAAATGGAAGGCACTCAACCGGAAACGTCCCAAGGATGTGTACGAGTACACTGAGTGTCCCAATTGCTACGGTAATTGTCTTTGAATGTGGAATCATTTTCGGTTCTTTTTGGTGCTCATGGTCCTGCATGTTAACCCCTAAAGGACCAAGATGCCCAAATTGGACCTCATGTTTTTTTTTTAGTAGTTTTGAGTAGGTTCTAGATGGACTTCCTTTTGTTCAAATTTGTTTGTTTTTTGACCAACACATGTATTGTTCTTTACTGATTCTAGAGATATAAAATTTGGTTGCATCTGAAGTATATTTTTCGCAATATGATCAATTGAATTTGTCATTTTAAAACCATGAATCCTTTTTCCTTTAGAGGTTAATGTGGTGGTGCTCATTGTGTGCTCTTTCATGTGGTGGTGGCAGGAAGGGGAAAGTTGGTGTGCCCAGTGTGTTTAGGCACTGGGTCAGCCAATAACAAGGGATTGTTACGAAGACCTGAATCCAAAGCTTTATTGGACAAGATGTATCATGGCCGAATTTTGCCCAATATGTAGGAACATAATATCAGTCTTTTTGTACCCTATTGAATTCTCAAATTCTATTCATTTCATGGCTGGGGAATATCTCCCTCAACGTCTGCCACTCTCATTTGATTCTGCATTCTGGACACTGTCTGTGTACCGTGATCTCCAGTGGCATTTGATTCGAGTACTCTAATTCAAATCCAACAGTGTTGTGCGAATCGTGTCCTGAACCACTGAATGTGAAAACCAGGAACCCTACTTACAAGATCTAATCAAAGCATCATGATGATGATAAGCATAAAGAGAATCGGAATGGGGTCCAAGATACTAGAGTTGGTAGAGGTTCATCTCTCATTGTGTGTGACCCATTCTGTATTTAGAGGCCCTCTCACTCAGAATGGTGAATTTTGTTTCTCTAAAAATGGAAAGAATGTTATGACTGGGATGACTCTACGCAGCAGCTTGGCAGGAGTTACGAACAAGAGAATTGTAAACACAGAAATGCAGACTGTCCTGGTGAGGTTGTAGAAATCAGTACTGGAGCTGAAGGAACCCAAGTAATAACTTGAGCAATACTAGAGTATGATAAAATGAGCCTGTGGAGGAAATTTAGGGGCATCAGTGAGTGCTAAGTATTTGCTCCAGCTTCTGCAACAAGCCTTTGCAGGGTGGTTGCAGAACCCTGCAGTTTCACTTCACGTGTAGAAGGCAACTGATTTGGTGAGTCTTGCAATTGAGAGTGTGGATGCCAACATGTAGGAATCCCATCGAAGAGTCTTGCCTCACAAGCTCGCACTCTGACACCCCTATCAATATGGGGTCTCACAATTTTTCACAATTTTTCCGAGAAGTTAAAATCTTTGAAGATTGAGAACCTGGGAAAGAATTGTGGAGCCAATCCTAGCCATTCTCCATGAAGAAACCATGGCTCCGCCATGTGAAGAATGAGAATGGTCACGGCTTCTCAATCTTCTCCACGGCTTCTCAACCTTTAGAGAATGGGTCCTTCACAATTGAAGGAGAAAGTGCCATTCTTCCCATTCTCTGAAAGAGGTGTGACAGCCCTAAATGGTAGAATTAGAGCTCCGAATACCCGGGTACGGGACTGAAATCTCAAGAACGACCCTATGACCGTGGCTCAAAAGGAGGCATGATTCCAAAGCTGAATGGCAGATTTACTTACCGGCGATGGAAGACTTCATTCAGTTGCCTCGTCGGGGGGTCAATCCAGAGGCGGCCAATGGGAGAAACGTCGTGTGATTCCCCGAGCTCCAGCTTATCTCTTCTCTCCACCACTTACGGGACTACCTTCATATGGTCGTCTCCTACACTTGCTGCAGAAGCTTGACTCGTCTCTCTCACTCGCTCGCTCGTTGTTTCCTCATCAATTGGTGCAGTAAGTTGCAGGAAATCTCTGCTCGCTATGGCGTCCGCAATGGCAACTGCTCAGGTGAGCCGTGCGGTGACGGGACCCGTCGCCACGGCCCAGAAGTCCAGCTTCTTCGCCGGCTCCAGCTCCGTCTCCATGTTGGGCTGCAGCAACGGTAGCCGTGTGTCCATGGCCGAGTGGCTGCCTGGCAACCCTCGCCCTGCCTACCTCGACGGCTCCGCCCCCGGGTATGTCTGTCCCCAATTCAAATCAGGCTATGTGGGTGCTCGATTATGCTTTTTCTTCTGCTTTGAAGTGAGGTTGTGGAATGCGCAACAATGCGGGCCGTTGCAGAGTCTTAGGAATCTATGGGAGTTCATTAGGGTTTGATATCCCATTAGCCAATTTGTTTTGATCATCTCTCAAGCCGTGTACAGTAAGTGGAGAGCAGCCTTGTGAAAATGCCGGGGATTCGCTTAAAATTGATGTAGAGTGAAGTGTCCTTCACATATTGTTCTCCAACATATGGCATTCTGTGATTCATCCGTTGTAGGTTATGAGTTTATGTGAAGATTTCGTAATGTATATCTTTGCCGTTTGTAATCTCATGTGAGGATGTTCTCTGGACAACATATGGCATCCTGTGATTCATCTGTCGCAGGTTATGGATTTATGTGAAGACTTCGTAATGTACATCTTTGCTGTTTGTAATCTCATGTGAGGATGTAATGCGGTTGCAGAGACTTTGGCTTTGATCCCTTGGGTTTGGGAGAGGTGCCTGAGAATTTGGTTCGTTTCAAGGAGTCTGAGCTCATCCATGCTCGCTGGGCCATGCTTGCTGTTGTGAGTATTATCTCTGAACCACAATTGATCACAATGTTGATTGGATCTTTACGAGTTCACTGGCATTGCGGAAGATGAGAATTCTCGCAATGTTCAGCTGTTCTAACTTATTGTTTTGGTAAAAATTTTCAGCCCGGAGTGTTGATCCCTGAGGCTCTTGGCTACGGCAACTGGGTGTCGGCTCAGAAGTGGGCGGCCACTCCCGATGGCCAAGCCACGTACCTGGGCAACCCCGTCCCCTGGGGCAACCTCCCCATCATCTTGGCCGTCGAATTCTTCGCCCTGGCCTTCGCTGAGTCGCAGCGCAATGGTGAGCCCGACGCTGAGAAGCGCAAGTACCCCGGCGGTCCTTTTGATCCTCTGGGCTTCTCCAAGGGCAAGAACCTTGACGAGCTCAAGTTGAAGGAGATCAAGAACGGTGAGTGCCCTCATACTCTCTGCTTATTCAAGCAATCAATCAATCAATTTCCTAACAGATTTTGGGAACCAGATGTGTACTTAATAGTTTGTTATTGACATTGATAGCATACTGTTTCTTTTTAAGAATGGATTCCACATGGATAGCTTGTTAACCCTGCTATGAACCAATGCGCTTCCCAAAAATTGAACCCACATGGATATGTTCATAATAGGTTTTCTTATTCGCTGTTACCATTCGAAAATTGATACAGCATAAATCTGTACATGATTGCTATGCACATTGACATCATTGCTTGCTGATTCCACATGATAGCTTGGTAACTCTGCTATGGACATTGACACAATTTCTTACTCACTTTCTACATGGATGGCATGTTAACCCTCCTGTGAATATTGCCATCTTCTCTTACTTGAGATGATGATTTTAACAGGGAAAGTGATGCCACATGATAGTATGTGAACTCTGCTATGGACATTGACAGATTCTTACTTTGCTGTGACTATTGTAATTTTTTTTTGTGCAGGTCGTCTTGCGCTTGTGGCATTCTTGGGCTTCGTGATTCAGGCTGTGGCATACCCCGGAACTGGTCCCCTGGAGAACTTGAGGACTCATTTGGCTGACCCATGGCACCAAACCATTGGACAGATCCTCATTCCCCGGTCTGTGCTGTAGATCATAAATTACTTGTCGAGTCTTCACTGGTGCCTGTAGACGAAGAGAGGTGGCTGACTTTTTTCTTCCCCCACGTGGTGGTGGATTATTGCACGCCATTGTAATATCACGAGGCTGCTCAATGCGTTGACCTCGCTTGTACACTGTAAGAGAAAAGCAATTGCATAATTTGATCTTCATTTGGCATCCAGGCTCTTATCGATTTCTATCGACCGCTTGTATCATTACTCTAAAATTGGACCTCATGTTTTTTTATGTGTTGTACTTCCTTCTGCATAATTTTATTTGTTTTTTACGAACACATGCACTGTTCCAGCGATATAAAAGTTGGCCCCATTTAAATTACACTTTTCACTATATGATCAATTGAATCTGTCATGTCAAAAGTATGTTTCCTTGTTGTTCAGGAGTTAATGTTTCTTCTCAGTCGTTTTTCTTACAATGTTTTGGAGGAAAAAGGCAAGAAATAACTTATTGAGCTACCAAAGCAGTAAACCTGATTGTTGTATGCTAATCCAGAAAGAAGCTTGGAAAAGCTGAATTAGGACGCATGGCTATGGATGTTATCGACAGATTCGGCTTTAGGTTCTGCAGTTAGATTTTTGTAGAAATCTCAGTTGTGAAGAACTTTCGTGTTTTCAGAGTAGAAATGCGTTTCAAGGTTTGATTTATGGCATATACTACGAGGTGCCAGGTGGTTTATTGTACACTATCAAGATTCTTGCTGTCGACGAAGGTGATATAACATTCTTTAGCTAGTACTGCAGGACACTCTTTTGCTTGTGCAGAGAATCAACATATGATCAGAGAATTGATGATGTGGAACATTTAGAAACTATTAAAAAACAGAAGTTTTGTTGAGCTCCCAAGCCATCATTAGGTAGAGATGGCTTTTATTCATGGGCAGCGATGTTGATTATCACAGAAAAGGTTTCGCACACTTATGGAGACTACAGTATCTTACATTCCGCTCTAGGTTGCGAAGTCAGATTTTTCTGTTGAAATCTCAGGTGTGAAATTAGTTTTGGTGGGGGTCAAACATGCAAGCCCCATTAGCACCTTGGGTTTTAAAAGCCAAGCAGTAACGAGCTGGTAGCAGCAATGGCTCTCGACCTTGCAAGTAGCAGTTGGCCTACCCGAGCAGCTACGTGTCGCTGCCATACACAGCCAGACCCCGCTACCTTTGAAGCTTGGGCAGACAAAGCAGGGGACCACCGCCGCCCTTGAAGCTCACACCCTCATCAACGTTGACTACTCCCTAATCCGTGTATAGCGTCGACAAATCCCACGCGCCAAGGCAGGCTCAGTTGGCGTGGAGAACTCAAGCGATGGCCATCTACTCCATTTCTTAGCGTCAAAGCAAGATTCATGCCAAATCCATATTTCGAATCCTAAATCCCATGCTACCGCTACCTTGGTGTTGGTACCTCGAAACTCACTACTGCTGGGCATGCTCTAAATTGCTATGGGTGTTTTCGCACTACGGGTGTGTTTTGAACAAAAAAGTGTGTAATGTTGTAATGTTGTAATGTTGTAATATAATAAATAGGGAAAATACCCAAAAAATAGTATAATAAAATTAAATCTTTTGGAATCTTTTATAAATATTTAAATTTTTGGAATATTCTTGCTAATGTCATTTTATGCACTTGCAAACCACATTGAGTGCATATTCGATCTTAATTAGCCAACTAAAATTGATTACAAGAATAAAAATGGGATTATTAATAATAATAGTAAGGGTTACTTTTATTTTTTAAGGTACTTTTAAATACCCTATTATCTCACGTGGTACCTAAAAAATACATAGAGTGACCCACTCATGGATTGCTTGTTAAATTGAGTGCAACGATATTCACCCTACGCATACATAATTTTCTTAATCAAGATTAGTAAATACACCTTTCTACTAGTGACGTGCATACCAAACAAATATCATGTCACCAAGGCTTGCTTGGAAAGCTCATTTAACTAAATGAATCTTTGCAAAGATACACGGATTTGGTTGAAAATCACCTCTAAGACACATGGCGTAATATTGGCTTCACTTCCAATCAACGTCCAGTCTTCCAAGTCGTCTTTTTTACCATTGATATTGCGAAGATCTGTAGTGCAACCCGATACGGAATACGGTGGGATGCATTCTAATATAAGCATGGAAACAATCTAACCTGTCAGTCAACGAGTCATAATCACATGGCACAAGGAATATGTTTACTCAGAATTAGAGTAGAAATAATAGAGAGCAATTCACATCAGTATCCTTAATGTGTGACAATTGTAGTTTCAACCAGGAAGGCCAAATCGATCGGGTGAAATGGAGAGCGTGCCAGAGAAGAGAATGGAAGCTTTCCATGTTCTGGAGGAGGCGAAGGGCGTCTTTGCAGAAGTCGCTGCGACCACAGATCATTCCGAATCATTTGGGCCCAGGTATATAATCATTGATCAAGTGTAATTTTTCCCCATTTGGCTAGGTATTTAATTTCTCTGATATACTTCTTGTGATCGATACTTGGAAATTCCTGAATGATACTTTAAAGTTGAAATTTCGCTAGATAAGCTTTAATGTTCCTACATTTTACAGTCCTCTGCTCCACCCAAGAGTCGGAATCCATCATTCTGATTCTTGCAAATTGACAGTTTGTATGCTGGCTTGCTATCTTCCACTAATAACAACATATGGGAGTAGATTCATGATTGCCTAATAAAATTATATGCCAGAAAGATCCAGTTATATCTGTCAGAATGCAACGCTAATTCCGATTATCAATTACTGCCTAAAGAGTGTAGGATCACAAGACCTAAAGAATAATGTTATGATTTTGGCCCGAAGAGTTCTTTAAATTCCACTCTTTTTGTAAGCCTAACCACTGATTTTTGCCGACCAGATATGGCCTGACAGAGGTCTCCAAGTTGTTGGTGACGGGTTCCGAGTTCGACTTGATACCCTTCGTTCTGTTGGGGCGAAGAACGGGCGGTTTCGCAGGCTCCTTGAAGCACCTCTGCGAGACGGTGGAGGACGATGCGGACGGTTTTGAGCTCGCGAATGGGATGGACATATGGAGCTACGCGAAAGCGAATCCATCTTTCAATGCGTTTTTCAACGAAGCCATGCGGAGTGGGTCCAAACTGCCGAACGACATTATCGCACACCACTACGAGGGTTTCAAGGACGTGAAATGCTTGGTGGACGTCGGAGGAGGCGTGGGCGGCGCTTTGGCTCTCATTGTGGCCGCCCATCCGCACATTTCCGGCACCAACTTCGATTTGCCCCATGTTGTCTCCTCTGCACCCACCATTCCCGGTGAGTTCTTCGCTCAGATGTCATCAAAATCTTGAATCATGGATCATATATGACGTAACTCTCTTTGTATTTTACCCGAAGCGTAGGAGTGTGCTTCCATTGGCAGATCTAGTGCAGTGGAGACCAAGAACCACACTCTCTTGACATCGAATTGTCTTATCGGTATGTATGAGGGATTCTTATGCAATCATTCAGAGGTTGTAGACCACCTTAGGTGGTAGTAGACAACCCATTTCCATTCAGCTAAGTAGTGGCCATTGACGAATTCGATGAGCGAAGTCATGAATCGTAATGACAACACCACTTGGCCAAACAAGTGTCGATTACAGGACGTCGGGTAATGGCACGATATGGGTATCACTCCCCAGACTTTAGTAAATGTCCTTCCGTAAATGAAAAAAATATTGGAAAATTACAAAAATGATATGGTGTTATAGAAAGCATGTTGATACACCACAATCATGTGCTATATAGATCAAATTTGAAAATTGATTTTTTTCCTAATTTAACATATTCAGCACCTTGTTACATTGTAGTAGTGAAAGGACTACCGGTACTTAAGATTTTCTATTAAAACAAATAGTTTTGCACTTTATTGAGTTTGTATTTAAGTACATCATATGGTTTTAGGATGAAGATGTTATGAAATCAGTCTTTTAAAATTGTGTAAAAATATGTGATTTTTGAAAGTTCTTATAAATAAGGAAATTTATAGAAATATATCAAATTAAGAGTTGAAATTAAACACACACACATATATATATATATATATATATATATATATATATATATATATATATATGTATATATATATATGTATATGTATATATGTATATATGTATATATGTATATGTATATGTATATGTATATGACTCAAACATTGTTTTAGCTAAATTTCATATTTATGAACAACTTTGCTATTAATTAGTATTCCAAATTGTTCCTTTTGCCTCAAATCTGAAACTGGGATAGTTCCAGATTTGAGAACAAAGGAATGAAAAGGAGTATCAAATTTGTTCAATTTTTCTTACTCAATAGTATTTTGAATGGAGTATTAATTACAACTTTCTCATGATTTTTTTATCAAATTCATGTAAATTGAAAATGTGTAATTTCTAGCAAACATTAAATGAGTAAAAAACATGGCAGTGTTTTGGTGCGATAGTCCTTTTTGGAACCTAAATCGTGCCATTGCCCGGACATGAGTTGCTGACTGTTGATAATAAGAGTCAGTAGGACATGGCATGAGGTCCCTGTTATTATGATTTCAGTACGTGTCCTCTAGCTACCTTGGTAATAAGGATATGCAGCAAACTGTTTCACAAGTGGATTTGTTGTAAGTGAGCACAGATTGGTTGGATTCTCCTTCATGTTGCAAGCCTAAGTTCTTGTGCATGAATTTTATTTCGAGCTTGAGATTTGAGCTTCATTTGCCAGTCTCAGAAATTAAGTGAGCCTGTGGACGCGACTTTAGTATTAATTACCAGACATGCAGATGTACTGACACATGTATCGAGTGCTAGTTTAGAACCATAGTACAGCAATTGAATGCAATTTATACGTACAGTGTGGCTTGACTGATGCATGCGGTGAAGAAGATTAATTAACAGAAATGGGTGTGTAGGTGTGGAGCACATCTCCGGAAATTTTCTTGAATTTGTTTCTTCAGGCCCAGATACTATTCTCCTCCAGGTATGCAGCAACGCTGAACTCAAATCAGTTCCATGACTTACTAGGAGAATTTATCTTATTACTTCCAAAAGTAGCTTCAATTCTTTCTTGTGCCAAGAATCTAATATTGACGTGTGAATAATTGGGCTTGTACAGCATGTGCTGCACGACTGGGATTTTTTCGTGTTGCTTTTCGGAGTGTGCGGGACTTGGATCTCATTGAGTCTTTCAAAACATGACAGAATTCTCTTTGTGCACAGAAATGCAATAAGGTAGTTTCCCCATTCCCGTGGTTTTCACTCCTTTCAGCTGAAGAGTTTGGGGCTCAGAAGAGGATTCCATCACAGTAAAATATGTTTTATTTGGATAATGCATGAGTAAATTATCATGAACTTTTGAAGTTTTGCTTATAGATTTTCTAAATTTGTTGACTCTACAAGTCTTTGTGCTACTTCAATGGTCACTGGTTCATTTATTTTTGTTACAACATTGAACTAGTGACCATATTGTATTGCTTTCCATATGAAGATTTCAGAGCGTTAGCCCCCGGGGCTAATGGGCTAATGGGGGCTAATCTCCCAATAATGAAGGCTAATCGCTCAAACTTTAACTGGGGCTAATGTACTTTAGCTGGGGCAAGGGGACCATTTTTGGGGGCTAATGTCTCTATAAAAAAAGATTCTTGAATTAAAAACCCTAATGTTGCATACTTGGGGCTAACACATGAGGCGTTAGGCCGGCTAAGTCCTCCAAATCTTTTAGTATTCGTGTCATTGTAACACAAACCGATGAGCAACTGAAACAATACAAATCTATGTTGACAATCAATGGGTGGCAAATTCAAGATGTCCTTCATTGGTTGATAATTAACACTATTGCATTCAACGCCATGCCTCCCCACACAATTCATCTAAAATCATTACCAAATCAACCCAAACCCTTATGTGGCCTTTGGTTGGGTTGAGTTTAGGGCCTATGAACATTCTATGAAGTTTTGGAGGCCTACACAAGTGTGAAATAAGGGGGCATCTTTTTGCCTCAAAAAATGTTAGTAACATTGCTTTAAAGAACTCCCAATTTAAGGGTGTTTTGCCTTGTCTATCAACTAATAAAAAGTATTCTTGGGTTAATTTGTATTGAGTTGTTCTAAGAACAAACAACCCGACAATTTCCACTCTTTCAGAGTCGACTTCCTTTTGAACACCCTTTTCACACTACCCACTTAGAAATCATTCAAAATTTACATTTTCCACTATGTTAATGAAGTTAAGGAAAAAACTAATTTTACAAGCAATGTACTATCCTAATAGAACATACATTATCTTATACTCCTAGTAGTATATTATCTACACATTCGTAACACTCCAACAATAAGAAATTAATTTTAAAACTTGTTTAAAACTTATAAAGAATATTGGGACAGAGCCTTGCGATTATATTGTCCTTGTTTTTTTCCAAAGCACAGTAAGGTTACATTCCAAACTCAGGTTGCAAATCTCATCCCAAACCCTAATTCACATGATGCAGGGGAACTTGCCATACCATTTCACACCATGCTTGAGTCATGGAACCCTAATTGTGTAGGCTTTTAGAATGTAGCAACGCTAGTTGGATGAGGAGTGTTTGCAAAGGTATGCTATGTCCGGGGTTGCACTCTTTTATGTGTGTTAGGAATCACATGAGTGCACAAGAGGGTGAACACTACCGTACTATGTATACATACAAGAAGCATATTTAGGGCTAAAAATAAGGTTGTATATTTACATTATACATATAAACATGAACAAATATAATAATATTCTAAGTGTACAAGGGGTATTTTAAAAGGGGTCATGAGCTCAAGTGATTCCAATGTTTAATAAAGAGTGCACCCCCCGAGGGCCTTCTAAGGATTTACTAATGTTTGATTTGACTTAAAGAGAAAATTAATCTTATTAAATGTTATTTCAATTTGTTGTATAATAAAAAAAACTTATTTTAAAATACATTTTGAATGTCTTTACCCTTATATATTTATTTCATACAACAAGACGTGGGGCTATGGCTACAATGGTCGAGGTGTGTCAAAAAACCATTGTTGTTGATCATAAGCTTACTTCAACCTCATCACTGAGACATCCTGCTTCTAGATTTGGCTTCTAAGTTTGAAAATATTTAGTGCTGGACTTACTATTAACCTACGGCAATTTTTAAGTGCGTAATTAGAGTTTTTATTATTTTTTAGAAGAAAAAAACAATATCCTAACTTGTAGGAAATTTCATCCTCTATCCATTTACACCAAATTCAAGTCATTCCAAACTTATATGCATTCAAAATTCAAGAATTAATTTCCAAAGTGTAATAAAAAAAATGTTTCTACTATTTTCTAATAGTCAATGAGAGTCATTTATTATTTTGACTAATTTATTATTTCTAATATTTTCTAATAATCAATGACAGTTACTTTGAAAACTTCACATTTTACCCGAGAGTCACTTCTTCCAATCCTCCAAAAAAAACATGTTAGGTCATTAACAAGGAATTCAAAGGAAGGTCTAAAAGAAATCATGGTTTCATCCATCAAAGCCATTCTTTATGACTACAATCATTCATTAGTTTTCATATTTGACAACAATCATCATAGCCTATCAACCTAGCCCTACAAGGCTATAATCCAACTGACCATTTGATAATACACTTATACCCCATAATTGCATTGGCTACGAAAAGTTTTCAAGTTAACACATATTTCAATGAACATCAATCATCCAAGAGATTTTGTGAATGAATTTTTTTTAATATATATATATATATATATATATATATATATATATATATATATATATATATATATATATATATATATATATATATATATATATATATTCTTATATTCTTATTTTCTTTGCCAAAATATCCATATAAAAGAATATTTATTTAAAAAGAATGCACACACGGTTTTTATTTTTATTTTTTTATCCTAATGAAGAGTGTGCCGGCAATTTCCAGGTGTTGAAAATTCAATACTAGTAAGTTAATTGGCGTTCTATTATCCCAATATAGTCATAATCAACACTCTATTTAATATTATTATTTTGAATTTATTTATCAATTATTTTTTCAAATCCATCAATGTATTCGTTTTCTATAGAAATTTTAGACCAAGTATTTTAAAACAATGCAATGTTCTCCACAAATATTTGAATTCATCAGAGATTAAATTTTTAAGAGATTTGCAGGTTATAAACACGCAATTCGCTATTTATGCATTTGGCCAAGTGCGTTCATTTCATAAGCATATTTGGTTTTAAAAAAAATTGTTTAAAAAGTTCTCTAAAAAACATCAATGTTGTCTCTCTACAATCCCTTACATTGTAACAAACAATTCTTTTATTTATTTTTTATTCTTATCTTTATCTTCTTCTTTTTTTTTTTTTTTTTAATCTTTTTTTAAAAATTTGATTTCTTTCTTGTCTTCTTTTTTGTCTTCCTCTTGTCTTTCTTCTTGTCTTCCTTCTTGTCTTTCTTCTTGTTTTTTTTTTTTTTCTTCTACTCTTTCTTTAGCTGTAGCTGCTGAACCCTAAACGGCAGGAGCAAAGCCAAATTTTTATTTTATTTTTATTTTTATTTTTATTTTTATTTTTTTTGGCCGTGGGTGCTATTGAACCCAACACGGCGCTCGCCAAAAATAAAATAAAAATAAAAATAAAAAATTTATATAGCTGTTGCGTGCTACTGAACCCTACACGGTGGCCACCCAAAAATAAAAATAAAAATAAAAATAAAAAATCTAAATTTTTAGCAGCTGGGTGCTCGACCGCGCACCCAGCGACCCTCTCCCACTCACATTTTTCTTCTCCCTCTTCATCTCCTTCCCCTCTCCTCATATATATAGGAGAGAGGAGGGAGGGGAGGAGAGGGAGTGGGAGAGTGAGTGGGAGAGACCCTCTTCTCTCCCCTATATATATGAAGAGAGGGGAGGGAAAGGAAGATGGAAAGGGAGCATTACAAAAAAATTCAGGCCTCCAAAAGGCAACGAACTCAGCCAAACTGCCATGAAAAAATAATAATATAATAATATTTAAAAAATAAAAAATTCACAAAAAAATATTTAAAAAATAAAATATGACGTGGCACTATTTCGGCCACGTCAGACTAGATTTTTTAATATTTTTTTGTGAATGTATATATATATATATATTTTTTTTTTTTGTGATTTAAAAATAATAATTACTATATTATTATTTTTGCATGGCAGTTTGGCTAAGTTCACAGTCTTTTGGAGGCCTGAAATTTTTTGTAATGATGAAGATGGAGAGAGAGACGGAGATGAAGATAGAGAGGGAGATGGAGATGAGGGAGTGAATAGGGTCTTTGGGTGCGCGGCCGCGCACCTATTGGCTAAAAATAGATAATTAAAAAAAATTAAAAAAAAAAAACTTTTTTTTGGATGGGGGGCTCAACAGCACGCAACGACCATGTAAAGTTTTATTTTTATATATTTTTAATATTTTTTGTTTTTGGAGGCCGCGGTTTAGGGTTTAGTAGCACCCCATGGCCAAATGAAGTACAATTTTATTTAATTTTAATTTTTTTAATTTTAATTTTTTCTTTGCTCCCGCTGTTTAGGGTTCAGCAACCACAACTGAAGAAAGAGTAGAAGAAAAAAAAAAAAGACAAGAAGAAAGACAAGAAGGAAGACAAGAAAGAAGACAAGAGGAAAGACAAGAAGAACGACAAGAAGGAAGACAAGAAGAAAGACAAGAGGAAGACAAGAAGAAAGACAAGAAGAAAGACAAGAGGAAGACAAGAAAGAAGACAAGAAAGAAATCAAGATTAAAAAAAAAAGATAAAAAAAAAGATAAAAAAGATAAAGATAAGAATAAAAAATAAATAAAAGAATTGTTTGTTTACAATGTAAGGGATTGTAAAAAGACAAGAATCGTCATTTTTTTAAAGAGAAATTAGACAAAAAAAAGTTTGTGCGCATGGGGACCAAGTGCATGATTATATGGCCAAGTGCGTATATAGCAAATTGCGTGTTTATAGTGATAGTAATATCTAGTCCTCTAAAGTACGGTGTGAAGAAATAAGTCAAAAGCAATAAATAGTACAAGTGTTTCTTGCAATTACCATGCTACAAAATTCAATATAAATGTCATTTATTTCAAAAGACTAACTTTAGACAAAGACATACTACTAGTAAAGTAGAATTATCATTCATTGGACACCCTCTTCATGCTAATGCAAACAAGCTGTGCACATAATCAAACTTTGCATTCAGTAGCCTTCATACATATTGCTTCACCCTCTCATAGCTACCTTTGTCAGAGGAAGCTATGAAGGCAGAAGTAGTGGAACCGAATGGAAAGGTCTTATGCAGATAAAACTAGCCAGCCCTAAAAAGTCTTATGCAAACACATTAACCTTTTAGTACCCAGGAGACCGCATTCAGGTCAGGAGGTTTGTATAGTACTGTCCACTAGAATTCTTGTCCCTGTGCACTCTTTTAAAGATTTTGAGAATTTGAAAAATCCATTTCAGAGAGAAAAATATTTTTGTGAAATCTAAAGTGGTAGGATGGACCGGATAAAAGAGAAAAAAAGAATTGATAAAAAATTAAGAATTCGGCATTATATTTAATAGAGGATGAAACAAAAGGTAAACTAGTGCATTGTCACAGTGCATAATGTGCACTCTAAATTCTAAAAGAGAAGGAGAACAGAGGGTTGTAGATGGAATGTTGAGCTATAGATTTTTTCTCTGTTCAAATATGTGAAGAAAAGTATCTTCCAATTTTTTCAAATTTTTTTTAATTGATTAAAGTTTTAAAATTTAAAATGTGTATTTTTGGAAGGGATGAATTGTTTCTCTATTAAATTTTTTTATTTCATGGATTTCTTTTTTGAATGTACTTGCAAATGAAATCATACAAATTGGCTTATTTTTATTATTTTTAAATATAGAATCAAGTATGAACTATATTTACATTCAAAGTTTGATCACAAATCAATGGTAAGACTGTTATTACATAACATTCAGTAGCCTTCCAAGGGCTGCCTTTTAGTTTCATCCACCTTTATATAAGGAATGACCAGTGTTTTGTAATTGAATGGACTATTGAATCAAATAAACAATTACAAAACTCTATTGAATTGTGATTGAGTGAGTGCTTTTGATTACTACTCACCATGGTTGATTGCACTTGCTTAATGCCACGTGCCCCCATAGCTACTGATGTGATGTGGAATATCCCACATCATTTCATTGGGGGATGAAATGATGTGGGATATTCCACATCATTCTGTTGGGAGAAGGCAGCAATCACAAAGGCTACTAAATGTTATGTAAAATGGGAGTTTTGATACTCAAAATTTTCAACATAATCATTTTTACATTCTAAAATTTTATTATTTGGATATTAGTATGTACATAAATGTAGAAGTTGGTTCACTCAATTTTCATTGAATCATTGCTACATAATTTTCAAATTGATTTAAAAGTTAGTTTTTTAGACAAAATGCTCAAAGTGCAACAAAATGTAGTTAGTACACCAAGAGTAGTTTGTGAACTGTACCATACAAACGCCTGTCACTAATATGTCGAAAACGCAAATAACGGAAAATCCATGAACAATTGGATTTTGAATTGTGATGTTCAAAGTTAGAGACTTATAATATACATCTTCTAGAAAAAGAAAATTTCAATTTGGAGTTGTACAACTATCAAAATACCTATGAACAAAACGTGAAAATACTTCAAATACTTGAAAATACAGAAAATACTTACAAATACAACACATGTACTATGTGGTATTTCTTGTGTTTGAAAGTTTGTTATCTTGTTTTATTTTTTTTGGAATGTGTTCTCTTGTTCATGTTCCATTAGTGTGTGTATTTCGATCTTGATGAATGTACCAACTCCTTTCATATTTTAAAGTATAATTTGTTTTCGTAATCCGTGTATGGATAAGTCACTATCACTTATATAATTTACAATAATTATATGTGAGTCCGTTCTTGACATGAAAGATTGCAACAGAGAGGTGTTGACATAGATCATTGTTGAACCTCTTCACTTTCAATTTTGAAAATTTAACCCAAATTCTATTTAACTTTGAAGTCACACACCCTCCAAAATCTCATTTTTGAGAGTGCATTATACGGTTCAAAAACATACTATAATCTTCCAATCCAACAATCCGATTTTCTTACCAAGGTTTAACTGGCACTTGTTTGATTAAATTATGCTTACATTTATAGATTTAAATACTATTAATAGTATCCATAATTTGAACACAAAGAATTGTCAGAAAAATATCACCAAAAAAATCTCATTTCTCCAACACCACCCTAGGCACTAAAGGGGTCACCCCTAAAGGACCACAACTATGTTTCTCTCCAAACACTCCAAAGCTGCCTAAAAGTACCTTTCTCATAAAAAGGCAAATAATTTTCTTTCTAAATATATGTTTAATGTAAGTATACGACAATATTTTCAGCTCTACATATGTTTATTGTATGTATACATCATACGGCAATGTTCAAATTAATACCCCTTCTAGGCGCTTACATATAGTTGTATATACTTGTGAGAGGAGAGTAGTTATGTTTCAATGGCCCTTTGTCCGGTGGGCATTGGGTCATTGACATTACAAATAGACACTTTATTCACGCCGGCCTTGAAAAAAGGCCGGAGTTTCTATCTATCATCTATATACTTGTGTGTGTTTAGTATAGTGCACCCCTCCGGGCATAATTGAATGAAAATTTGCTCAAATGGATGAAAATATGTCAACATGGATGAATATTTTGGAGATAAAGGAATGAGTTTTGGATCCAAATTTAACCATTCTAAAAATAAATTTTCTTTTCGGCTAACATAACCAAAGGGCAGGTTCAACACTAAATATTTCTAAAATAAGAAGTCAATTTTTTGGAAATTATTAGTAGTGTTTGCTAAATTTCACGTAAATTACTTCCTGGTATTGTCAAATTGTAGAAAAATTATCAAATCTTCATATGTTTCAAATACAATCAAGTGATCAGGCTTTAGAGGCTCAATTGTGCATAGAAGGGCATTTGTATGGTACGGCCCAATAATTCTTATCCTTGTGCACTCTTTTGAGGATTTTGAGAATTTGAAAAATCCATTTCAAAGAGAGAAACATATTTTTGTGAAATCTAAGTGGAAGGATAGACCATACCGATAAAAGAGAAAAAAAATTTGATAGAAAATTAAAACTTCGGCATTATATTTTAATGGAGTATGAAACAAAGGGTAAACTAGTGCATTGTCACAGTGTAGAATATGCACTCCAAATTCTAAAAGAGAAGGAGAACATAAGATTGTGGATTGACTTTTGAGCTATGAGTTTTTCCAGTGTTCAAATATGTGAAAAAAAATATCTTCCAATTTTTTCAATTCTTTTGAATTGATTAAAGTTTCAAAATTTTAAATGTGTTACTTTTGGGAGGGATGATTTGTTTCTCTGTTTTAAAAAACCTTTTTGATGGATTTCTTTTTTGAATGTACTTGAGAATGAAATTATGCAAGTTGGTTTATTTTTAGATTTTTAAATACAAAATCAAATATGAACTATATTTACATTCAAAGTTTGATCATAAATTGATAAAACTGTTATTAAATGGAAGTTTTGATATTCAAAATCTTCAACATAAAATCATTTTAACATTCTAAATTTTTATTTTTTGGATAATATGTACATAAATCTAGAAGTTGATTCAATCATTTTTCATTGAATCATTGCTACATGATTTTCAAATTGGTTTGAAAGTTAGCTTTTTAGACAAAATGCTCAAAGTGTACAAATGTGCACCAAAATGTAGTTAGTTCACCAAGAGGAGGTAGTGGACCGTACCATACAAACGCCCAGTACCATAGCCAGGTAGCACCTTTGGCACCTTTTTGCTGAATATTTCATTTTTCTTAAAACATATTTTTGTAAATCGAATATTCTCTTAAATTATTTTGTTTTTTCCCTTACAAATTTTTTTTGAAAAAAATTTCCCGAAATTTTCGACATCAATTTTTAGAATTGTTTCTGCCGAAAGTGCTACTTGGTTACAATATACTAACTTATTTTTGAGTATTGTTCAACTAAGAAAACTTGCACACTCATAATCTTTCACCTCCAAAAAGAATTTTGTGATTTGAAGTTTTTATGCACATTTCTGTAAAGGAGTTTAATTGGTGATTAAAAGAGATAACAAGAAGTGAGAGAAGTTGTACATCACATATCCCACATTCATTGTTGGCACTAGTGCACTGAACTTTGTATAAAAGACAGGACTATACATAACATTCAATAGACTTTATATCCACTGCCTTTCCTTCATGCACTTTGCTCATCACCTTGAGTCTCCACTTAGCTACTGATGAAGTATTGTTGGGTGTGGAATATTCCACACCATCTATTGTAAAGCCAAGGCAGTGACAGTGCATGCTACTAAATGTTATGTAAGAGCATCCCCACTCCTACACGCTAGAGATGACTCGCTCAAATTATTCATTTACATTTGAAGAGCCCTTGCACTTACACTCCCCCACCCTTGGAGGCCCCTCACACATCAAAAGTGCACATTAAATAGTCAATGGACCAGTCACAAGTAGAATGTGAGGATGTAGTCAACTAAATAGTGATTTGAAAGGCCGTTTCTTAACACGCTAGAATCCAGAGTCAAGAGGCATTTTGGAAGGGCCCTTCGGACTTTTCATCTAATTCTGGAGTGCGAAGGACTCTGGGAGGGCTGCGGTGGAGCTACTCTAACCCCTTCTCTCTGCCCCCCCCCCCAAATCTCAAATTTATGAATGCACTCTTTCATACACTTTAGACATACCACTTGGTCATGACCGAATTTTCATTTTAAAATTGGGAAAAGAAAAGAAAAAGTCAATTTTTTTTAATTATAATTTTTAACACCATACCAACTTTTTCTCTTTTAATAAATATTCGGCGCTACCGTACCAAACCAGCCCCTTGGCTACGAGATTGATTTTGCCTGCTAAAAGAAAAAGGCAGGGGATGGATATGCATGCAATTCATTGATCCCCTCTATGTATGAGTCTCGATTTGCGAGAGAGTGTCATAAAAAGTTGACGATTGTTAAGCACACTTTCTTACAAGTCTTACCAATATTTGAAACATTGATGGAGACAGGGCATGTTTGTTGTGGCCTGGAGAGATTCCATGATGGGAACATAGAAGATCATGTCGAGGTCTTAGATTCAAGGTCATGCTATAAGACACTTTAAAATTTGAATTCCAACCACCGGACCGTGACCTTTTCAAGGCACCGGTGTACGAAACATGAGCTCGATCGCCACCCAGAATTGGCTTGGCCGTTTCATTCGCGAGGGACATGGGGTGGCCCTTTGAACGGACATCAAAGTCCTCTGATTTTGCCAATTTCAATGCCCTATGTCTTGTCCGGTTGGGACGAGCCAAACAGTTTGTCCAGGTGATGGCCGGGCAGAGGACAAATCCTCAGCCCTTTTGGAACGGTCTGTAGGGCTATTTCGTACTCGTAGAGTCGTAGAGGGACATGCTTAGACTCTGTTCCCATTTGGTCATTGCCGATTTATTTTTTGTTTTTGTTTTTTCCTTTGGCACAAATGAAAGTGAGTTTCATTACAAAAAAGAAAATTGTACAACACCTCTCATTAGAAAACTCTAGTCTAGGTGCATTATTTTATTTTATTTTCTTACATAATAATAACTATAATGTTGGGCTGAAGACCATTGTAAATAGAGAATTTGAGTTGGGGTTAGTTCGTTTATGCCCTAAAGGACCAAGAAGCTCAAATTAGGTGTCAAATTTTTTGTAGCAGTTCTGAGTAGATCCTATTGGACCTCTTTCTGTTCCAATTAATTTCTTTTTTGACCAACTTACGCAATTTTCTTCACTAATTCAAATGATGTAAATATTGGTGCCATTTGAAATATGTTTTTCACAATATGATCAATTGAATTTGTCATTTTAAAACCATGAATCCTTGGTCCTTTAGGGGTTCTCTATGTTCCAAGGGCCTGCGTAGCAAGGTTTACCCTTGGTGCCTATTCTTGGAGGTAGATTCTACGACCCTAACCAATATCTAGTAATCAATCACCAATAGTCAGTAGTAATCATTATTGGGTTTTGTATTGATTTCGTGTTATGTGGCAAGATGATGCAGTATTTTTATTGGTATAAAAAAAAGGGAAGAGCTAAAGTTTTATAATTATATATTAGGGCAATTGCAAGCTACAATCTACCAAGTGGGGGGGTGCAGCTATTGCAATTAAAACCTGTGCAACTCATGCACTAGTGGTGTAGTGTGCACCTCTCAACTTTCAATTAGATCAAAAACTTCACCATCCAAAATAGAGTTTATGCTAATACTACCTCTTTAGCGATTGTTAAGTTTATTTCAAGAATTTGGGCTTTACTCAAAAACCTTTTTTGATTTTTACCCAACAACCTTTTTTTATTTTTACCCACCAGGGGTAATTAGAGCGTTTTTTACATAACCTCTATAGCTACGTTTTATGGAAAATATATTTCATATTTCACCTTTGAAATTGGACCATTATTTAATTTTCCAAAAAAAAATTCCAAAAAAACTTTCAACTACACGAACAAATTGAAAAATAAAAACATCACGAAACAATTAATTAAAAGATAAGTAAGTGTAATACTCAAAAAAATAAAACATGGTGGCTCTGTACACACTTGTGGTATGTTGCTGTAAATTTGTGAAGTTCAAATTTGACCCCCTTCTAGCATTTCCCATATTATAGGTGCATATAGGTGCACTTTTGACAAGTGACACGCTACCAAATCCAAGCAGAAATGATTAATTTGGATAAAAAGATTGGAATTTCACAAACTTTATTGTAGTAGACATCTTAACTTTGGAATTCTAAAAACAATGCAATTTGTTTTGTCACAAAATTCCATCCCAATATTTATTGGTGATTTTTCAAAGATTGAAAAGTTGCAGCAATTCCTACACCGCAATACAAAAATTCGGTGACCGTAGCTTGCAATCACCCATTATGCACTACACTACTTTTTTTGCTAATAGTGCGTGTGGTACTAATTCCAAAGACACGGTCCACTTTTAAAATCATGAAATTAGCAAGGGCTGAAATTTTTCTAGAATTACTAAAATCTTTATTTTGCACTAATTTACATTTTGGTGTCACCTCACTATTTACCCTCCTGCACTATAAACCCTCCCTCACTATTAGCAAAAAGTAGTGTACTAATAAATTAGCAATAAGGGCATATATCCAAATTGTGTTCGTATCAATTTAAGCCAAGTGGACATATAATATTACAGTATTATTGACTACATAATGGTAGACTTATGGATGGTAATTGCATAGGCAACAATGGCATTCATAGTAGAAACTAGTTTGTATGAGTTATATACTTACATCCAATAGCTAAAAAAGTCTTCAACAACTTTCTTAAAGAATAACAAAACATTTTGAGCTTCAAGTATTGAAATCCTTGTTTTTAATGCCCTTTTTTTCTTATATACATAACATATGGTATTAGCTATGTGTTTTTTTAGAATGGTCTACCTCTTTCCATTATATATATACTAGCATAGACTTGTTGCACTGCAACAATGAACTCGCCAACTCGGATAGCCGGATGGACTGGATAGTTGATTGAAGTCTTACAGGAGCAGATGAAAAACATTCGGGATGACAAGATGAAATATTCAGGATGAAAACGTGACTGCTTTTGTGCCAACGGGGTCATGGCAGATCGCGTGACAATGCTTATTTAATATTATCTATATATAATAATTATTTTTAAATTAAATTTATTTTCCTCTTAAAAAATGTATAGGGGTATTAATTTTAAGATGATGCATGCACGTAGTATAAAATTTTAACAAAAGGTGCACCTCGGGTTTTTATGAATGTAAAATAAAGTACCAACATCTCATTGTTATTGTTAAATTAGTCTTAGTTGTGCAAGCAATTATATTTTTTATCAACAACTATACAAAGGTAATGGCTATACCTATTTAAACCTATAACACACACTTTGTTAAAATTGGACTACTGAACTGGAAAAGTGATGGAAAGTGCTCTCCTTCTCAATAGAGATAGGTCTCCAACTTTTTCTATAGTTTAGGTATTGTGAAATAAGAGCATTGTAGAAAAAATTGGAGACCTATCTCTATTGAGTATTGAGACGGGGAGCACTCCTCATCACTTTCTACTCCGATAGTCCAGTTTTAACAAAATGTGCGCTATGTGTAATTACTTCTCTATTTCTATGTATATTCTTGTTCTAGAACTAGAGGGTGTCACAACTTTTCCGAGAAGTTTGATTCTTGGAAGATTGAGAATTTGGGGAGAAAAATGCGGAGCCAAACTTGACCATTCTCCATGAAGAAGTTGTGACTCTCTTTGAAAAATGAGAATGGCCATGGCTTCTCAATCTTCTCCACAACTTCATAATCTTCACCACACCTTTTCAATCTCCATGGCTTCTCAATCTTCATGCCCATCTTTCACCTCTACAGTAGAAGAATGAAACTACTCAATCTTAAGAGAATGAGCCCTTTAGAGAATAGGTCTTCCACAATTCAAGGAGAAAGTGCCTCATATGCATTTTCTGAAGGTTGAGAATGGGAAGAAAGAGGTGTGACACCCTCTACTCTATATACATTTATCTGAAAGAGATGCCTCTTAACCCCTAAACGTCCTCACCCCTCTCCAAATTCGGTAGTTTTGCAAAGATGCATCTTAACCCCTAAAGGACCATGCTCATTCCTAAAATTTTATCACTTTCTCGTGATGCTTTCAGAAAGGCAATTGTATCTCTTGATTGGTATTCATGTAGAAAACTTCACCGTTGAAGTTCATAAAGGACTTAGTCATGAGACTGTACATTAATTTTTAGAACAATCTACTGTATATATTACATGATTATAAGGTTTGATCATAAGTTGATTTTTGAAAATTTTGAATAAAACCAACAGGTCATTCATTGCAAACTTTCTCATAAATTTAGAAACCATGATTAGCGTTTGAAAGTTTAGGAGCATACAAAGATGTACTATATCTAGGTGCCCACAAAAAATGGTGTTCTAAAACTAAATACAACAACAATGATTGATTCTCAAAGATTTATGTTTGGGTGAGGTGACTTGTTGGTGACTCGTTGAGCCGGTGTTTGTGATCGTTATTAATTTTTACATTGCAATTTTTTTTAAAGAATTCAAATATATATTTGGAATATTCCAAAATATTCCAAAATAATATAAAATATGTTGAAAAGATTCCAATTATTTTGAAAAGATTCCATTTTAAATATTTTTAAACATTTTCCATAATTATTATATAGTATTAATGATGCAATAATGGCAAATATTTTACATATTGTATACTTTTTTTTTTAACAAATGTGACGTCCAAGTGTGAAAACGCCTTCCAAGTCATCAACCGCCCTAACTACTATGTCCCAAGTTCACCTACGTTGACGTTTTAGTTTTTTCCCAATGAATCAATCAACGTAATTGCAAATCTTGAAGTTTTTTTGTGTTCTTGAAACGACCATTTTCAATTCTCTAGTTAACATTGAGTCAAAATTATGAAATCCAAACAAATTATTCAAGTAATGAAATTATTCGTGAACACAATGTGTGCTCTTGGTCCTTTAGGGGTTAAAATGCAACCCAAAGGGATATCTTGCACTTGATGTATGAATAAAAGTTGTACATTATCAATTTTAGATTCTATCCATACGGTTAGATCACGATTGCTATCACCAATATTTTGTATAAAATTTGAAAATTAACATTGAAAATTCTTTTGTTATTTGATTACAAATAAGATATTGACAATTTATACACGAAACTTGTTGCAATTGGTTGAAATGTTATCACCAATATTTTTCTATAAAACATGAAATTTAAAATTCGAATGTATTTTGTAATTTGATTACAAATAAGATATTGACAATTTGTGGATGAAATCTGTTGTGATGGGTTGAAATGTAATAGTCTAAGTGTGGTGATTTTTTGAGATTTTTTGGTCGCTTAATTTTATGAGTTGACTTTTATAAGAGCACTTTCACATTGAAATCTTCGAAATTTTGAATGAATCACTACAACATGAAATGAGACATAAAAATTTCACAAAACATCCCCTTTCTAATCGGATCACACATGCAGGAAGCTAACTTCCCATAAAGTATAGTAAAAAACCCACACTGCAAAAAGTCAATGACAGGTGAGAAAACTATGTTCGATTTTGTACATCGTTCACTTTCTGGACGGTTGGACGTTTAGGGATTAATCCTTACGAAGAGCACACTCCCCAAGATGTCAAAGCCTCATATTGACCCAAATCGATCGAGCCACGTCGAATGTACACCGTGGCCAGATTGCCCAGGATGTGCTACAATTACCACCAAAAAACTGCTTGAATGCCTTGTAAGAAGCTTTAATTTTTATTACTCGATGAGAGGCAGGCCAGGTGGAATGTGATCATTCTCCTCACTTGCAATACAATTCTCTGTATTTGTGTCAAAAAAAGAAAAGAAAAGAATGTGATCAAGGGGACAATCATTGTCATGGTGACAACAATCAGGCCTGGGTGGCTGTAAAAACCAGATTTTATCAGATAGGATACTCCCACGCAGGCAGTGGCCGGTCAAGTGGGCGGCTGTGCTCAAAATATCCGCCCTTGTGCATCACCTCCTGTAGGACACGAAGCAAGTTGGAGCGAAAGTTCTCCCCAGTTATCTCCAAGTTGGTAATCCCATCTATGCCTGCTATTACCGGTACTAGTCCGGTACTGAACCTATATATAGGTACTGAACCGAATAATATATTATCTGCGACACATGTCCAGCAATACCATTGTACGTTTTTTCACATGCATGATGTCTAAATGGCCGGTCATGTATGTATCAGTTCAAATGGCATATATGCTTCAGAGCCCCAAATTGTGACTAGAAAGTGCTGTGACTGAAACTGCGCCATTTTCATAACGTTGCAGCTCAGAGACGGCTACTACTCCGCCCTGGCCAACTGCCTTGATTTGCCTCCTCGATCAACCGTCGACGAAAGGATCAATGGCTATATATCTAGACGTGAAAATCATAATATTAACAGGAAATTTAAATCAGTGAGGGAAAGGATATCAATAGTGTCAAAACAGATTGCAGCAATCTGGTTCAGCACTGTGCGAAACGTACTCTACAGTCATCTATAACACGAAAGACTTCAGTGAGTGAAAGACATCAATTGGTACTTTGATAGTGCCAAAAAAATTGCAGTAATCTGGTTCTGAAACGGATGATGTACAATGTAAGCTCAAGGTTCCATGAGAAGTGTGTGGCTAAACATATCCTTTTCATTAGACTCAGATTTTTCAACAGCGAGAACCTGCAGTTTGAAATGGAGTGGAATGTAGACTGCAGGTTAATCGTAAAATACATCAAACCAAATAAGTGAATGCCGGCACTTGTTTTCAGAAGTTTTTTAATATCATTTTTATTTCCATTTTCGAACAAATGAAACCAAAGCTTCATTGCTAAGAGAAGACCAGCACCAAGCCAGGCCAAGACGGATCGGAGCCTAAAAACTCCGGCCTAGCCGAGACTCAACAGTTGTACATCGTTTCTGCCTTCACTTATTCATCGTTTCTGCCTTCACTCATTCAGAAAATATATATAATATATTCAGCTATATTCCATCTATATTTCCATACATATCATTTACCTAGGATCGGAGCCTGTGATTGACTGATTGTAGAAGTTCAATATCTCGCTTTGAAAAATCGAACACGTGTCCATTTTCATGCATGAAAAGCAAAAGTGCTATGTACCGGCAAAAATAGCTAGTAAACCAATAAGCATTGTACGAAGTATCTGATTCACGGTGACTGACTACGTCGTCTCACCTCATCTAAAGTATCTAGGATTCGTGCGCTAGCTTGAACTACATCCAATATCGATATGTGAGCCACAAAGGCGCTTCAGCCAAGCTAGCTAACAGCTTGTTAGATCCTGTCTAGGCACTCAGATATCACAATGTGTGGCCGACATGTTACAAAATTGCGCACATCGATGCATATTCCGGTACTAGGATACTTGACAAAGCATAGTAAGAAGACGATTATCACATGTGACCCAGTCGATTGGTAATATCGCTAGCTCCGATCCTGAGGTCTGAAAGCTAAGCGCTCGATCATTCAAACAATCCCAGCCGACTAAGGAATCGAAAAGTACTAACTCGAGTTCACCACCAGCTACCTTTGTTAAAATAGAGCACTGATTTAGGCTCCTAAAGACTAAATCCTGGCCATCGATAAGCAGGCTAATCAAGCAATCTATCTAAGCCTGGAGCTAAAATGATCCACTCTAAGCCTGGAGCTTCAGAGGTAATTAACCAGATAATCTAGCTAATAACAGTAGTAAGTTAGTCCAACTTCAATCGGAGCAAGTAACTAACCCTTCAGATAACTAAGTCATGCAGATTGAGATTAGTAACTGTTGGTGAGGGTCGCTATTCTACAAAATTGTGGATGCAAGGAAATCAGTCAAGCTCAGAACAGATTAGCTGGGCTGTCTGCTCTCTGGTTCATGAATGATTGTCACAGTGTGGTACAATTGGCTGTCAAATGAAGGGCTGGCGACAGGTCTGAATCTCTTTAGCATATGGGCGGCAAGTTACTTGACAGCTTCTTAATTATGCGGTGGTTCGAAGTGACAACTGCGATTCCAAGGTTGAATACTTTAGAGCGGTTAAGTCATTGTCAATTAGAGAAATGAGAAAACCTTACATTCAAAGTTCCTAGAATGCAGCAATCAGTGTACGCTCTGGAAAACGAATGGATGTACTTTCATGAAGTAATAATGTTTGTACAATCTGAACCCTTCATTCCCTCAGTCACGTTTAGAACCATGTACAACCAGAGAAATATCGTCAACTGAAAAAAGGAAAAGGAGGAGGCTATGTGTCGTGATTTTCCGGAACCGGGCGATAATAAGAAGTTAATTTTTTAAGCTTCCTTTTGGAGATTCTTGTCTTTCACATCTACTATTCAATGACCGAATGTTCTGTACGGGATTCGCCTTTCGGCAGGTCCTTAGACTTACGTTCCAAGTATCTCAGGTTGCAACGAAGACTTATTTGTTGTCTTGTTTGTTGTCATCTGCACAGGAAGGCACACATGCAAGAGGTGCCAACGACCAGCCATAGGCTACTTGTCATCTCATGACCATTCACTCATTTAATATATGTCTTACCTTCCAACAAGATAGACACCCGCCGGCCACTGAGTGAAGCTCTATCTGGAACCCCAAGATATTTTGAGATGCCCAGCCGTTGTTTCCGAGAAATTGTTGTCGACTACACAGCACCGAGCCGCCATTAGTATTGGCAGTGCATGAAGCCTCGAGATATGTCAACCAATCCTTGAAAAACACTGAGCTTTGTCCGTCCTTGGCACGCACCATTGTCGACTTGGATTCAGCTGGAACGCCAAGTTTCTACATAAGCACTGCACCAGTACGCAAGAATAATGTGAATGCAAACCATTGCCACAATCTAGAAAACTGGGCATGACTGTACAATTCATCACAACCTTAGTATCGCATTTTGGTGCAGGTGCAGATGCAGAGACGTGACGTTGCAACTAGTACATAAAATCGACATGCAGTGGTGGTACATGACACACTAACTAAACACACCAGTGAGACAGTGCATGTAAGCTCAAAAGGAATGAAGAGAGTGCAGTCAGCTGCAATGTAAAGCCTCTGCATAAGCACTGCACCAACGTCTGGACTCGGAAATGCTCGGGGCTTCTCTGTCACTGACAGTGGTGCAGGTGCAGATGCAGATACTTGACATTGCAGCAGGGAGATATAGCAAGTACTTGGACTGTCCGAAGCCGCCGCCCTGAATCGCTGTGCGCCTGTGCTAGCTAGCTAGCATTGGAAGTCGCGCCTTCGTACCACTCAAGAATAAGTCTCGAGAGCTCACTTAACCACCAACTGAATGAAATAAAATAATTCACACCTTGGTTGTTTCCGAGAGTATTGGAAGCGTAATAATTCTAAGTACAGAGAGTCTGTACTAAGCTCGGGCATATATTCAGTACTACTATAGAGCCTGGTTGAATAACGGATATTGCTACACAGCACATAAATAATATCTCAATATCGACGATGACCATATACTAGCAGTAAGAAATATGTCAGTGGACTGAGACATTCACTAGCTGTGTCCCACTCACCAATTCGATAGAAACCAAACTGGTGACGGGACTGTGTGGGTTAGCAAGCTACAGAAGTCGGGTGCGTAAATCGAAATCCTCGCTTCACCACCGACAAAGAGTGAGAGAGAAGAGCTAGCAACTACATGGAGAGTAGTTAGAAACGCGTCTAGAAACTCACTGGCCACAGTACTGTGAGTGGCAACCCATGCAGCGGATGGGGACTGAGTGGCTGCTAAGTGAGATCGATGAGTGAGGTGAAAGTGGCAATTGGAGGGCGGTATATAAAGAAGAAACCGGCGAGTGAGGATATGGTGATGATGCGCGGGCCGGGGCGGGGCGGCCCCACGTCAGTGCAGTCATTCATTGTGTTAACTGAAGTTTGGGGAATTGAATGGTTGGCTCAATTAAGCGTAGGCTGCAATCAGTCGTTAATTTGCAATGCTATCCACATTCATCGGTTAAAAGCGGCACGACCCCGAAACTCGGAGGCATTCAACGGCGATTGGGCCCGCGCGGGGACCCGATTATATCGATGCAAAGTCTGAGCGATGGCTGAATCATTTCGTCATTTATTAAAAAATGGAATGAAAGAGAGGTTCAGACCAATTTGTGTGATGCAGGAAGTTGGAAGCGGCTCTATGTTAAGGCAGGCAAGCAAGCAGAGCTAGCGACGTTGCAATTGATTGCTGATGAATGCGAGCTTTGCTGGTTCAGTTGCGCAGCCACAGCACGAGCCGCGGTGCCCAGCGCTCTGGCTCGCTTTTCTGTTACGCTTTTGGATGGAGTTCCAATTTTCATCCATTGGCCGCGTTGTTCTGCTTTCCAGCTAATACTGGACAGGTAATCATCCGCAGATCATTTTGCCAGCCTTCCGTCCATCCTTCGAATATCCTGCCCTTTCAATATCATAATGCATGTGCTTCTGAATTTTTTTAATTTTCTGTTTTCTCATAAATAGATGTAACTTTCATTGCAAGGAGAGAATAAAGTGCAAGCACCCCAGTAACTATGGCATGCAATACTGTGTCACATGGATTAAAAATATCACATGGATTTATACACCCAATCAGTTTTTATCATCTTTCTTGTGCAATTAGAAAAATGAAGTTTATCATGTTTTGTTGCACTTTTCAGATCTTACATGTTGCTTTTTCAAGCTCCATGGGTCAATGGTCAAACTACACTGTATAGCATTATTACATTTTCAAACTCTATATGAAATGTATATCATATAATTCTCTGTGTCGAGGTTGTCTCTCATGTTTGACAAAATTTTACCATTTTACCATTTTACAAAGTTTACATTGTTGATCACACCATTAATTAGGTACAAAAATATCAAGGTGATGCTCAAAATACCAAGGTATAGGCCTTTTGCACTATACCTTGGTATCCATATATGATTTTTTAATAAGTAATTATCTACTTTGACGGTTTGATCTTGTTGTAGGTGTTTAGGGTTCAACTCTAAATACTATTATTTGCTATGTTATAATTTGGAATGGTAATTCAAGGCGAGTTATGGTACATTTTTTTGTTTTTTTTTGACACAAACAAAGGGAACCCTTCTTTGCAAAAAAGAAAAAGAGAGCCACAAGATAAAAATATAAACCAACTCCGCCATGACCGGCGAGGCCGGGGGACACCTAGACCGAGTTATGGTATATTCTATTAAATCAGTTGAGTGTTGAAACTCCAACACAACTTGCAAAAAAACTCAACTCAATTGTGCCTATACACACAATCATGAGATTGAGTTTACAAACGCAATTGAATTTCTCAACTCAATTGTTCATGAAATAATACAAATAAAGGGAGAAAAGATTGTACAAGATTTGAGTTGTGGTTCTTTATACCACCCTGAAACTGTCATGGAAATTGACTCAATTCTTTTTTGTAGTGACTGCGATATTGAGGATTAGAAGACACATAATATACCGTTGGAAAGATCTTAAAATGCACTTCCAAAGGTATTAAACTATTAATAGACGCCCTCTAATTGAAGTATGCATGAAACTTAACTTTGAAGTGTCAACATAGAGGTATAGGTTGAGGATGCAAACTTTACTTTGAAGTGTCAATATAGAAGTCTGGCGCCTCAATGAAGCAAAGAGAATTAAATCTCCTCCTAAACATAAGTCGTATTTTGGAATAAAAATCGTTACACAAGAATCACTGTAAAGGATTTTAGAATATTGAACATGCAACAATAATTCTTTATTTAAGCAAAAATGGTGGAGAATTGGAAGTCCACAGTATCCCCCGCCTCAAGAATAACATGTTTTGAATTTTTAATCTTTCGTGCAGTGAGGGCAAAAGGGAGAACCCTGGCAAGGGGTAAAGTCTCAACTAACTTTATGCCCCTCACTGACACTTTATTTCCTGTGGCCCCACTAATCATTAATCATTGGAACTCGTTTCACTCCTTTTTAAATTCTACTTTTTACCTCCTGATTTTCACTCAACACCCTAACTTAAGAAAAACATTTTCTCCCTTAGCTTACTTCAAGAATTACTATCATTTACATTATATTTACTTTTACTTTTCCTTTAATTATTTATTTGCATATGTTTTTCAACAGTACGGTCTTTTGCAGTGGGCTTTTTGCATCATTGTCGCCGCTGCAGTACCGGTAAATCCGGGGTGGTCCAAAAGTACACACCAATCATAACCCTTGATTTAAAGATAATAATTAATTTATTATTATTGGGGGGACCCATATGAAGGACCCTTGAATTGCAGCCAAAGTCACCCACTTTAGCTCGATTCACTAGGTAATTCTGGCCGGGGAATGGGTCTTGTATCCTATCCCTCTGCAATTAAAGCAAATGCAAAAAAAAATGAAAATTGCTTTAGCACTTTATGGAAGAAAGGCGGCCCCATTGGGTGGTCCAGCTCCACGACACGCAATGGGCGGCGGACACGTGGCGTAGTGTGGGACCGTGGGATTGGGTGAGCCTTTTCAGATGGAGGGCTCCATAAAGTGCAGAATGAGGCCCTCTGATATATTTTTTGCTCTTCGCCAATGGAGAGGAGAGTTGGACATCCTGTGACCCTCCAATACCAAAGTGAACCAGAATTCTAGCAAAAGTAGCCTCCAATCTACCTGTTCCTTTTTCCTTTTTTAAAATCATATCTGTCAAATATCGGCCCAGGTCGGTAACATCCATCAGATGAAAACAATCCAATTTTTATTTTATTTTTCATTAGGGAGACTCCCCATGAAGTGACCATGAGAAAAGTTGGGCCAAACTATTTTGGTGCCATTTTGACACCAAAGGTCGCATACAAGTCATTTTAGTGTCATTTTATCCATGCTAGGTTGGTATGGAGGTTGGCACCATATTATTTTAATTGCATTTCAATGTACCATCATGGCACTATGTTCACATGCCTTGAAGTTCTTGATGACAAATCCACGTCTACTTTTTGTAGAGAGAATAAACTCATTCTAATTCTTTTCTTTGCTTTTTTTTAAATAAATGGATTCTTTATTTCCATTGCACAACAACAGATTAAAAATATCACACTATAATATTCAGTAGCATTCAGCCACTCCGCCTTTTCATCCATCATGTGATTTGTAGTGTATCATGTGATTTCCATCCATGTAGTGCCTTAAGTGCAGCCCTTTATTTTTCATTTGTCAGAGAGTGGGAAGAGTGGGGAAGGAAGCAAGAAGGTCATAAACCATTGTCAATGGAGGAACAAAAGAAGTGGCGCAGTGTTCAAGGAATTTTTTTATTCAAGTTGCCAATTTTCTATTGGTTAGCCATGCACCATAACCTTTTTGGGTTAAAGTATTATTACTTATAATGTTGCTATCTTTAAAAGTGAGGGACACGTGGGGATTTGTCAACAAAGACTATGCATGGTTACCTTCCATTCTAGTTTTCCAAAACCTCCATCTGTGAGAAAACATGGATTGCGGCTCTTAGGGGTGTTACACCTCTTTCTTCCCATTCTCAATCTTCACAAAATTATAACATTGTTAAGCCCTAGACTTTGTAACCCCAACTAAAGTTTCCAAGATTCTCTTCGATAATCTCCGATACTTTTGGATGCTCGTTGTTTTCACATCTTAAGTTTGTCTTACTTGCTCACACTACAAGAATATCAGGCCCAAAATGACTGAAATTTGACAATTTTCTGTCAATTATGACATCAGAAGCCTTTTTGAAGCATGCTTTGAGGTACTCAAAGCATTTTATTGTTTGAATTGACAAATTTTTGTTGGTGTATTTTATTTCTGACAACTCATGTGAATTCTCACTACACCATATTTTCAGTATATTTTGGTGCACAATTGCGCATAGCAAGTGATCTTATTTTGAAATGTTTTCATCAAAGAGAAGTTAGAACACCAAGTCATCTTTCACCTCCTAAAAGAAATTTGTGATTTGAAGTTTCTATGCATAAGATGTGGACAAAACTCAGTAGGGTTGTGAAGAATGTGCATGAGTTGTATGAGAAGAAAATGTGTTGTGATCAGACTTTCGAGGCTCAATTGTGCATAGTACACTAGCTTATTTTGAGCAATGTTCAACTAAAAATACTTGCACAATCAAGTCATCTTCCACCTCCAACAAGAAATTTGTGATTTGAAGTATTTATGCTTAAGTTATGCACATTTTTGTAGAATAGTTTAACCGGTGAATAAGAGAGAACAATGGGAGGAGTTCTACATATCCCATACTCATTGTCAACACTAGTGCACTAAATTTTGTATAAACTACAAGACTTCACCTCCCCCTCCATTCACAATTAAAAAGTGAAATTGACATTCATCTGTCCTTGACATACCACTTGGAAATGTGTAAATTTTATTCTAAATATTATTAAAATAGTTGATTATTTTATTAATTATAAATTTAATGTCGACAGTAATTAATTGACTACAGTTAAAAGATTTTCTAAAAAAAGTAATTTATTTTAGGGTAATTAAAAGAAATAGGGATTGTATAAATTACCAGGACCCGCTTGTAATTCTAGCCTATCATTCACATAGAAGCCACGTGGAGGCCAAGTGTCACAACCGTAGCTTTCCTCATGAGCCACCAAAATTGACAGAATTTGTACATAACTCTGTCAAAACGGTGTCTGAATTAAGTGATCCGAAATGACAGAAAGATTGATAGAAGACTGTCTAAATTCTGTCATCCTGGATGCGGTTCTTCTTGTAGTGTCAATTCCTACTAAATTTCTTTATATTATGGAAAGTGTCATCTTTCACTCTAGTTCCAATAAAAGTTATTCTATCGGTAAAAAAATCAAATGAAGCAGTAGGGAGTGTAGAACCCTATTGTTATAGAATGTAATGATGCGTACATGGCACTTTCTCCTTGAATTTCAGATGACTCGTTCTTTAGAGATGGAGAAGTTTCATTCTTTTCATTTGAAGGTGAAGAATGGGCATAAAGATCAGAGGGTGTCACACCTCTTCCAAGAAGTTTGATTCTCTGAAGATTGGGAACCTAGAGAGAGAATCGTAGAGCCAATCATGGCCACCCTCTATGAAGAAGTTGTGACTCCCTTTGAGGCCATGTGAAGAATGAGAATGGTTGCGTCTTCTCAATCTTCTCCATGGCTTCTCAATCTTCTCCATGGCTTCTCAATCTTCATAGAACAATTCAAGGAGAAAATGCCACATAAGCATTCTCTGAAGATTGAGAATGGGAAAAAAGAGATGTGACACCTCCTATTGAGAAGTTGTGGAGATTCAAAAGCCATGGAGTAGATTGAGAAGTCGTGGCTATTTTCATTCTTCACACGGCCTCAGGGGGAGTCATGGCTTCTTCATGAAGAGTAGCTAAGATTGGCTCCACAATTCTCTCCAAAGGTTCTCACTTTCAAAGAATCAAACTTCTCAGAAGAGGTGTGACACCCCCCTATTATTCGACATAAATGGAGTAACAACTCATTCAATTGATTAACCCCTAAAGGATCAAAGATTCACGGATTTAACATGACAAGTTTAAGAAGTGCTCTTGAAAAAATCATCCCATAAAATTAAACAACCAAAAAATCTCCAAAAATCACTACACTTAGAGTATTACATTTCAATCCATCACAACAAATTTCATCCATATATTGTCAATATCTTATTCATAATCAAATTAGAAAATAATTTTGAATTTTAAGTTTCAAATTTTATACAAAAATATTGGTGATAGCAATCACAGATCTAACCATTTGGATAGAATCTAAAATTCACAATGTACAACTTTTATTCATACATCAAGTTCAAAATATCCCTCTTAGTTGGGACCAATTTTTATATCACTACAATCACATTGTTAAAATATCCCTCTTAGTTGGGACCAATTTTTATATCACTACAATCACATTGTCAAAATAAATAAATAATTAAACAAAAGGAAGGTCTACTCAAAACTGCTAAAAAAAAACATTAAACTCAATTTCAAATTCTCGGTCTTTAAGTTTATAGATTAAAGTCAAGTCATAAGTTTGACACCCTCCTCCAATTTTGAAGGCATGGTGGTAAGAGTGGTATTAGTAAAATATTTTAGAATGAATTCAAATACTCTTTTAAACTAGATTCACTTTGTTGTAATCACTTTAAAAATCAAGTGGGTCTACTTTTTTATTTTCTTGTTTTGAAACAAGAAGGTTTTGCAATTCTATTGCTAAAATGAAAAGAATATATCTTCCTCAAAAAAATTGGAAGATACTAGAGTTATTTGCTAATTCACCTTGAGTTTGAATAAGATCCCATGAATTTTTCATTAATATACTCTTATTTGCTTACTCCAAGTGGCTAAAAGGTATGGAAGAATTTGGTGGTCTTTCATTATTAAATGTTTTAAGAGCTTGGTGGTCTCTAAACTCAAGGGGAACTTATTTTGCCATCAAAATAGACGTTTTTAAAGTTCCCTTGAGTTTAGAGACCACCAAGCTCTTACACACATAGTAATGAGAGACCACCAAATTCTTTCATACCTTTTAACTATTTGGAGTGAACAAATAAGAGTATATTAAAGCAAAATTCATGGGATCTTATTCAAACTTAAGGTGAGTTAGCGGAAAACTCTACTCTAGGACAAATTTTGGGTGTCAAAAGGACACCCTTGAATTTTTTTGGACGTCCACATCATAGTTTCTTGCCATATTCCAGTGGCATATTTTTCATAGG
The DNA here is from genome assembly GCA_022496805.1 of Pohlia nutans. Classification (NCBI taxonomy): domain Eukaryota; kingdom Viridiplantae; phylum Streptophyta; class Bryopsida; order Bryales; family Mniaceae; genus Pohlia; species Pohlia nutans. Next base: position 27,773,598 of record CM040096.1, read on the forward strand.
CACTTGATTGCATTTCAAATTATCAATTGTACACCAAAAGAGTCACAAAATGATTTAGAATGGGAATGAAAAATAAATAAAAATTATATATATATATATATATATATATATATATATATATATATATATATAGATTTTGTGAAGATTTGGCCATTCCAACTCTCATTTGTGATTTAACCCTTTGCCGCATCTGCGTCCATGTAATGGGCGATGAAATTAATGTAAGCCTTTTCTTCACTACATCCCGTTTTTCATCCATCCAAATTTTCTTTGGTTTTTGTGCTACTTAATTACCATTTGTATAGTATGGATCTTCAAAATAAGATATTGTGACTTTTTTTAAATGACAAAGTTGGTTTATGTCAAGTTTCATTCTTAGTTCAAAAAGTAAGACCTTAACAATGATTTTCCAAAATAAGTAGAATCAAATAATGGAAATTATAACATCTCATAGTGCATGTTATTCCAAATTCATTATAATTTTTTTTAATAATTTTATTTTAATTCGGGATTTAATTTGAATTTCAAAAGAAAATTTTGCAAAATTAATTAAAAACTATTAATTGTTTTTTTTGATAAATCCAACCATACATATGTGATCTAGACATTGAGATTTACAACTTTTCTTTGAATATCAACTCCATTTTTGTGGTTCATCAAACATTTTATAACACATCTTTGAAATTGGTGGTGGATCTGGACGTTAAAGGACTAAAGAATAAAGGGTCAAACTACACCATAAAGACAATTTGATGTGATTTTGGTCTCAAAATCTTTTCTTATCGGAAGGTATACTTGTTGAAACTGTAAGCATTGTTTTCTATACCAAACTAGTAAGCAGACATGATCACTTCTAGAATATTGAAGTCACAATGGACAACAACTCACAATCGGTATTGGAGCCTTGGGATACCAACCCAACCACTCAAAGGCTGGTCCAAGCCTCAAGGATAATAACCTAAGCCAAAAGTACTAATAGGGATATGAGAGACACCTCGCAAACAAAAATTGGGCAATCTACATAGCAATTACAGATATAATTCATAGCTCTTTAGAAATTCAACTTTTATGCAATGGATTTTTATTAAATTTTGGAAAACCATTTGGTCTAGAAAATATTTGAATCTAAATTTAGACTATTTTAGTAATCTAAAAAACCAAATGTTGAGAGGGGGGGCACCCTATAATATCAATATGAACCACATGAGTTGAAAAAAAATAATACTGGGTAAAAAACATGTAAATATTTGTTTAAAAAATATGATTTTTTTCACATGTAGATCAATATTTGGTATATATCATACAAAAAGTACAAGACCAATTTTTTCATTTTCTATATTCTACAAAATCTACCGTTTCTAACTAGAATGACAAAAAATTAGTTAAGAAAAATTACCAAAAGAATCATGTAGATTAATTAAAACTTCAAAAATTCACAATATAAAATTTCAATGGTTTTCTGATTCCAATAAAAAAATTCATGTCATTTTAATGATTTTATGATACATAACATAGGGATAAGAAAATTTTAACTCTTGTGATTTTATATTGAAGCATAAAGTGTCTCCTCTCACCAAATGTTTTGGTTTTTTGAAAATTTGTAATAACTTTTAGATGGACTTTGGTGCTTTTATTGTTTTTGGTGTGACAATATCTTTCAATCTCACAATGGAATTTATATTAAAACTATAGGCCACAAATATCCTTATTTTTATTTATTTAGACTAGTCTCATACTTTAAGCCAAGGCATTTATTTATTTATTTATTTTGGGGAGGAGGGGGAGTTATATCTCAAGAATTCTGGCTTGAAGATGTTCTAATCCAATGTTTATAGATATGGGCTTCCATGAATTCAAATCAAGATTCAAATCCAAGTAAGACTTGGTGAGCTTGCTAAATTCGTTGATAATGTAGAAGCAAATAATTATCTATATATAAATGAACCTTTTAGAAAATATCTACATTTGTTCAAAATTTGCATCTGCCAATCATACATTGCTTTATAATTGCTATTAATATTGACTTGGCACAAATAAATTGTTCATTACTGGAAAATTAAATTAACAGTTTGTGTAAATACAATGTGAGTTTTTTTATTTTTTTATTTTTTTAACATTAAATTCAAATTTGAAGTTTGAAATTCAAATTAACCTAAAGTGACTTATTTCAAAATTTTCATATTCAATGATCTAATTTGAAAGACAAGAGGTATAGGCTAGTCCAAGTACAAAACAATTAATAGATTGTTAACTCATATTGTCAAGAACACACCATATCGTGCATTAAGAAGCAATTGCAATACGTGTTGTTAAATATTGTGAAGGTTACAGGGGGGAGTAGTGATATGTTGGAGTAGCAATACACGTGCGAACAAATGATAGGGTATTTTAAAAACATAGGGACAAAAAATTATAAATGGACTTAGAGTAATATAGGGTATCAAAAATGGCACTAGACATCTTTAAAGTACTATAGGGTATGGAATAATAGGTGATTTGGAATTATAAGTAATGCAAGCCCCTTTTCTATTAACCCAAAGTAGAAAATTACATAATGATAGCATGTGAAAAAAAAGAAAAAAGAAAGTAATACCCCCCTATAAAATAGTGGTTGTTCGCACCTATATCCTTAACTTTTTAACACACTGACCCCCCCGAGAATGAAACAAACCAATATCAAGAACATTATAATACATTTTAAGCGTAGTACAAAGTTTAATTAGAGTCATCTTAGCCTTGCATTAGCAAGATTGAGGTTTTCCTTGTTTTGTCTTTAATACATACTAACAATGTGTTTTAAACCCAAGGTCCCTATAAAAAAGGTGGAATCCTAAGATGAAGTCATTTTTTTTTTCACAGCTGTTGCGCTCTCTTTTCTTTCCTCTTTGACACAAGTCTATAGGGAGCTCTCATGTGTGATGTCATATTTGGTGATTACCAATAAATCCTAATTTTAAAATTCTTTTAGGAAATACCATGGTTTTTATAGGAACGTTAACTCCTAAAGGACCATGCTCATCACTAAAATTTTATCACTTCTCATGATGCTTTTAAAAACGCAGTTGTATCTCTGTATTGGTGTTCATGTAGGAAACTTCTCCGTTGAAGTTGAAAGAGGACTTAGTTGTGAGAATGTATATCAATATTCAAGACAATCTAATGTATATATTACATGATTATAAGGTTTTATCATGAGTTTTTCTTTTTGATTTTTTTGAGCAAAATCAACAGGTTAATTACAACAAACATTCTTAGAAATTCTAGAACAATGAATAGCGTTTGAAATTTCAGGAGCATACAAAGATGTATTGTATCTAGGTCAGGATCTAGGTCATCACAAAAAATGGTGTTCTAAAACTAAATACAACTATACAACAATGATTGATTTTGAAAGATTTATGTTTAGGTGCAGTGACTTGTTGGTGACTTGTTGAGCTACTTTTTATGATTGTTATTAATTGTTACATTGCATAAAATGTGTAAAGATTTCAATTTTTTTTTTGGAATATTCAAAAACATTCCAAAATAATGTAAAACATGTAGAAAAGATTCCAAAGATTCCAAAAAGATTATGTTTAAAATATATTTAAACAATTTTGTAGTTATTGTATAGTGTTAATGACGTAGTAATGGCAAATGTTTTACATAATGTACACTTTTTTTTTTGACAAATTTGATGTCCTAGTGTAAAAATGCCCTTTAAGTCATTAACCCCTAACCACCCAACCATGCATATTTTGCATGATGTACGGATTTGAACTCCGATTTCTCATCCATCATGCACTTTTTGCAGTGTGGATTTTTTACTAAAACTTTTATGGGAAGTTAGCTTTGTGCATGTGTGATTCGATTAGAAAGGGGATGATTTGTGAAATTTTTATGCCTCATTTCATGTTGTAGTGTTCCACCCAAAATTTCGAAGATTTTAGTCTAAAAGTGCTCTTGAAAAAGTCAACTACTAAAATTAAGCAACCAAAAAATCTCCAAAAATCACTACTCTTAGAGTATTACATTTCAACCCATCCCAAAGAATTTCATTATTAGATTGTCAATATCTTATTCATAATCATATTACAAAAGAGCTCTAAATTTTAAGTTTGAAAATTTATACACAAATATTGGTGATAGCAATCGCAAATCTAACCGTATGGATAGAATCTAAAGTTCATAACGTACAACTTTTATTCATTCATCAAGTTGAAAATATCCCTTTTAGTTGCATTTTATAACGCATCTTTGGAAAACTGCCAAATTTGAAAAGGGTGAGAACGTTTAGGGGTTAACCTCCTTAACTACCATGTCCCAAATTCACTTACATTGACGTTTTAGCTTTTTTCCGGCGGATCGATCAATGTAATTGCACATCTTGAAGGATTTTTGTGTTCTTGTAATGAACATTTACAACTCTCTAATTAACATTGAGTTAAAATTATGAAATCCAAATAAGTTACTTAAGTAATGAAATTATTCTTGGACACAATGCATGCTCTTGGTCTTTTAGGGGTTAACCCCTAAACGTTCTCACCCTTTTCAGATTTGGCAGTTTTCCAAAGATGCATTATAAAATGCAACTAAGAGGGATATTTTCAACTTGATGAATGAATAAAAATTGTACATTATGAATTTTGGATTCTATCCATACGGTTAGATTTGCGATTGCTATCGCCAATATTTGTGTATAAAAATTTTAACTTAAAATTTAAATCTCTTTTGTAATATGATTACGAATAAGATATTGACAATCTAATAATGAAATTTGTTGTGATGGGTTGAAATGTAATACTCTAAGTGTAGTGATTTTTGGAGATTTTTTGGTTGCTTAATTTTAGTAGTTGACTTTTTCAAGAGCACTTTTAGACTAAAATCTTCGAAATTTTGGGTGGAACACTACAACATGAAATGAGGCATAAAAATTTCACAAATCATCCCCTTTCTAATCGGATCACATATGCATGAAGCTAACTTCCCATAAAAGTTTCAATAAAAAATCCACACTGCAAAAAGTGCATGATGGATGAAAAAACGGATTTCAAATATGTACATCATGCAAAATATGCATGGTTGGGCGATTAGGGGTTAAGGTATACTAAGAATCATAAAAATACATCAAGGAACCCCATAAGTAGTTTAAAAGGGGCACCAATTGAATGGTTCAAGTAGCCACATAAAGCATTATAGAAGTCACGTAAAGATACTAAACGAACATACTTAAGAATTTAAAGGAATTGATTTCTTAGTAAATGTTTATGTTCTAAGCTACATGCTATATATTATTCTATAATTTTGAGAAATGTTGAAAGCATAAAGTCTTCAACCTATAAATAAAAGAGAGTGATCTTTCATGACGGCATATTACACCAAAAAACTTGAGCGATTGATCAAAGTTGCAAATGTACCTTTGTATTATTAAATTAATGATAGCATCATTTGCCAAGCAAGGACAATTGCAACCCATAGCTATCGTGTAAATCCATAAAAGAAGAGATGCCTATGCTTCATAGAGAAGTTATTATAGAAAATAGAACTGGTACACCAAAGTCCTCCTAAATAAAAACACTATTTTAAAGATGTTGTAAGATTAAAAAAATTCAATTTTAAAATATTGATCTACTTTTTGTTTTCAAAATTTGAAGAATCAAGTTAGTCTCCAATTTTTAGAAATTTATACCTCAAAAAGGATGAAGTTTCTAAAGGGCTATTGCTCTAACTTTGCAAACACTATTAAAAGGGACCATACCGTAGTGTAGAATTTCAAGTAGAAATTCATTCACAAAAATTGCAATCAGCCAACTTTGCCCAAGTATTGTCATAAGGCATCTACTCCTAACATAGACCATATTTAGTTCAAAAAGTGACCCCTACAATTGAATCCAAACACAACATTAAAACCTAAATATTGATTGCACAAGATGCACACAATCAAAACATGAAAGCCAATGAAAGTCTATAGTTAATTTTGGACATACCTATAAACAACACTTTGAAAATTCATAACTTATTCATACAATGTCCAAATAATACATGCTAAAGTATGTTGAAATCCACTTTCATTTGCCAATAAGATCCAATAAAAATAATTTGTGAATATGTTCAGTTAAAATTAGTGAAAATTATGGGTGCACAAATCTTATAGAAGACTTACATTCTTCAAGACATATGTTCATTGGAAAGTTTGAGCTTTTTTTATTTATTTTAAATTTTAAATTTTTACTACGAGTGAAAAAAATGCCCACCTTAAAAATACCCAACTCTACCTTCCACATTAGTACAAGGTTTTTTTTTTTTTTTTTTTTGTATCAAATATTGGTAATGTACCCAACCGTCATGGTCGACAAGTTATGCATAATAATTTACCTTTTACCCAAATACTTTTCAACAAATGTCAAATTTTGTGTATATTCTCTAAGATTCTCTTATTCACCATAGAAAAAAATATTTGAAAAAATAATTTCTTAAATTTTTTGGGCTTCTCATTTTATAATAATTTTTTGCCAACCCTGGCTACCAGGTATGATAACCATGTTCAATCACATGAAACTTGCTCCTCCGTGGAATTAAAAAAAATAAAAAAATCCCTTTGGATCGGAAAACAAATTGAACCTTGTCCCTCTTTCTTCTTTAACCCTTAACCCCTAAACGTCCTCACCTATGTCCAGTTTAGGCAGTTTTGCAAAGATGCATTATAAAATGCAATTAATATGAATATTTAGAACTTGATGTATGAATAAAAGTTATACATTTTTAATTTTAGATTCTATCTATACAGTTAGATCTATGACTACTATCACTAATATTTTTTTATAAATTTTGAAACATAAAATAAAAAATTACTTTGTAATTCAATTACGAATAAGATATTGACAATATGTGGATGAAATTTGTTGTGATGGGTTATAATGTAGTACTTTAGGTGTAGTGATTTTTGGAGATTTTTTGGATGCTTGATTTTAATAGTTTTTTTTTTCATGAACACTTTTAGACCAAAATCTTCAAGATTTTTGGTGAAACACTACAACACAAAATGAGGCATAATTTTTTCAAAAATTATTTCCTTTTCGATCGGATCACACATACATGAAGTTAACTTCCCATAAAAATTCAATAAAAAAATCACACCACAAAAAGTGCATGATGGATGAGAAAATACGGATGAAATCTGTACATCAGGCCAAAAACGCCTGCTTGGGCAGTTAGGGGTTAAACGCACAGAATACATTTATCTGGTCAAACCTCATCAATTTCTCACCTTTTAAATTATATTATACATTTTTGGTATTTTTCTCATATAATGTATCCTTAAACCAATTTACATTGATTTTTCATAATTATTTAAATGAAAATGAATTTAATGAAAAATTCAAAGTTTTTCTCTTACAATAGCCTTAGTAATCACAAAATGTCTAAAATAGTATGAAATTTTTAGAAAAAAATGTAAATGATAGTGATGAACAACAAAGTGTAGGTTGCATGCTTCTTGAGCTTATATAAAAAGAAATTCGACTGAAAAACGTTTTTTGCAGTGTATACTGAAATTTTAGGGCTGTGAGCTTTAAAGTGCTGTAAAAAACGCAATTTTAACAATTTTGAAGAACCGTTAATTGGACAAAAAAGTAGAAGACAACCCTCACACATTCTTAGTTGGAACCAGTTTCATTTGAAACTTGGAACTAGGTGAAAATCAGCGTTTGACTGAAAAACAATCAAATAAGGCCCCACAGGGCTCCTTGCACACTTAAGGGTTCCTTAATTTCTACATGCCACTTTGGATAAAAATCTCAAAAATAAAGAACTCAATTTTCTTCATTGTCTTGACTGCTTTTTTACATGGAGTCTTTATTTTATTTTTTTAAACAAATGAATGCTTTATTTCAATTGCACAGCAACAAATTACAAACATCACACTAGGAACGAAGAGAGCATGTTCCCGGTGCTCCCCACAAGTGATCTTTTGGATTTTTCTTCCTACAATATCTGGACTAGACTATATGCTCTTAATTTTTTCCAACTAAGAGCGATACCCCCACCATAAACATGAGGCTTGGTAGCAATCATTGTCACACTCGAGGTTCCTATCAAGCAAGGAAGTATTAACCCTCACAACGTGCATCTGATCGGAATCGAACTGCTGCGGTGTTGTCCTCGTTGGTGCTAATGAGCACACATGTGGAGAGCCCACCTCTAGTTGTCACCTGGGTAGTTTAATCCCTAAAGGACCAAGGCTGATTTTTCAAGTTTGGTCAGCTCAGTGTCGAATGAGTATTGATCCTCAATTTTTGAGATTTTTTTGGGGCAGTTCCTGAAAATTTTCATACAATAAGCTTTGCATTTGATTTTTTGTACACAATGAGCTAACACCCCATATTCACAATTGTCAAATTCATTTTACCAAACCTGAGACTAAACTTTGCATTTTGGGCATTTTCAAAAAGTATCCAACCTGGGTAGCGGGCCCAAAAAATAAGTCCATGCAACATTATAGCTTATAATCTTACTATTGAGGAACCCTGAACAGTTGAAAATTTGTAGGTGCTAATAAATTCAAGTTGGTTGAATATCCTACAGTTGGATCGGTCAAAAAGGTTTTAGATTGAAAACTATTTGCCTTTTTATGATAAAGATACTTTTATGCAGTTTTGGAGTGTTTGGAGAGAAACATAGTTGTGGTCCTTTAAGGGTTAACCCTTTAGTGCCTAGGTAACTAGTAAGTGGTCACTAGATCACCAAAAAATGAAATGTTGTAAAATCTGTGAACTATCTTAGTTCGGTGTCTGAAGTTGAGAAGTGTAACTTTTGATTATGCAGATGATGCAAAAAGAAAATTTGAAATCTGACTTTCTTAGATATCCAAAAACCTATGTTCAAAACACCAAAATACTGCAAATACCTCAAAATACAGCAAATACTTACAAATACAACACATGTACTATGTGGTATTTCTTGTATTTGAAAGTTTGTTATCTTATATTTATTTTTGGATTGTGTTCTCTTGTTCATGTTCAATCAATGTATGTATTCCGATCTTGATCAATGTACCAAATCCTTACTTATTTTAACGTATAAATTTTGTCTTAAACCGTACATAGATAAGTCACTCTCACTTATAAAATTCACAATAATTATGTGTGAGTCAGTTCTTGACATGAAAGATTGCAATGGAGAGGTGTTGACATAGGTCATTACTGAACTGCTTCACTTTCATTTTTGAAAATTTAACCAAAATTCTATTTAACTTTGAAGTCACACACCCCTCAAAATCTCATTTTGGAGTGTGCATTATATGGTTCAAAGACACACTATAATCTTCCAATCCAACGGTCTGATATGACCAAGATTTAACCAAAACTTGTTTCATTAAGCTATGCTTATATTGATACGGTTGAATACTATTGATAGCATTCCTAATTTCAAGAGAGAAAGTTTTAAAAAATATCACCCAAAAAACTGTGGTTTCTCCAGAACCACCCTAGGCACTAAAGGGTTAAGGTCATTCCTGGACCTTGTGTGGAGTCTTTACAACCCATAAGTTGGTTCAAATGTGGATGTGCCAAATCCAGATACAGAAACTTTTGAAATCTCAAAGCGGAAGCCGGGGGGCCATCAATTTGCTCAGCTCATATTGTTATCATTAAAGGCTTCACATTCTGGGGGGATGTTCCACAGAATTGAATGCTCTACAGTTGTTCCCTTTCGTTTTTGTTTTTGACATCAAGGATGGCTTTGATTTTGATGATTGTTGCCAACTTTTTAGTCTTTCATTGGGTTGACTAGACCACGGATATTATTGCAGTTTTTCATTTGTCGAGCTAGTAGCTAAACGAATATTTTTAACGCTTTGATCTAGATTTGGATGAAACTCTCACAAATAGATTGTTTTTCAAGTTTAGCACTTTCTAAAAAAGGTTTCACTTTTTGGCTATATTTTTCCGTTTAAAAAAAAGGCTGTCCGACTAGACACCACCACTCAACCAATGTTTTGCCTAAAGAGGTCAGGGTGTATAATGTTTATAGGACATCCTGACTCGTACAAACCCAAAATATATGGTGATGATTGTCAACCAATTTCCTTTGTTTTTACGGTTGTCTAACTGCAAAACTTTAAGAGGAGAGCAGTAGACCCCTCACAATTTCGCGTCAAAGATTTATAAAAAAAAAACACTTACATTTGCATTTGAATGGATAACGCTCAAGCAGACTTGTGGTGAGTCCCCTTGCACCACTCAACTTAGTTATTCCAAAATCTTAACGAATTTGAAATGTGAAGTGATTGGAACACAAAAAGAGTCCTTGCTGACTTTGAACAATCTTAAAGACTACCGGTACAACGAGGGCCACATTTTTCACTCTCTAGGTGGTTCTCATGATTGTCACATTCTTGAGCATTTTCCAAGCTATGTACATCCATAATGGACCCCGTGTAAAATGGATTCCTAAATTTGGATCTAAAAGCTTAGATATAGATTGTACAAGATGTACACAATCAGAACACAAGACTCTATAGAAGTTTAGAGTCAATTTTGGGTACACTTAGAAATAATACTTTGAAGATTCATAACTTATTCACACGGTGTTCAAATAATGCATGCTAAAGTGTGTTGAAATCTTTCACTTGCCAATAAGACCCAATAAAATATTTTTATCTTGTGTTTAATTTTCAATTAATTAGTGGCGATTAAGCGTGCACATACATAGGTGGTAGCACTAATAAAAATCCAGGAAAAAACTGCGGTCTAGATTTCAGCTGTGGTTCTTTAGACAACCTTGAAATTGCAGTCAAAAACGGCTGCAAAATCTTTTTTTGGTAGCGACTACAATATTGAGAACTTGGAGGCGTGAAATATACCGTTGGAAGTGCATTTTCAAGACCATTCCAACGGTATATTACATGCCTCCTAATTCTAAACATTAGAGCCGCTACAAGCAAAAAATGGTTTTGCAGTTGTTTTAGACTGCACTTTCAGGGTGATCTAAAGAGCCGCAACTGAATTCCAATGATTTTTTATTATTAATTTTTTTCCCCCCGAATTTGTATTAGTATAGGCAAGGAAGTGAAAAGGGGATGTCACAAGCAATCTGCGTCATTGGCAATGTTATGTTCATTGCACATACCTGCTTACTTCCTCTGTCCTATACTAAGCTTTCTCAATGCCTTGTGAATCTGTTCCATATTAAGCTTCATGTTTGTTCAAACTACTATTCCTATAGGCTCATAGTCCACACCGTTGTGCTCATAGTTCACACCATTGGGCTAGTTAAGTCATCTATTTTCAGTGTATAGGAAGCTTAATATGGTACATAAGAGTATTCCACAACATCTTCCATCATCAACCAATTATCTCCTATAGAAATGTACACTAATGCATTGAATAGATCACATGTATTATTATTTCTTTTCAATATATATAATTATACTAATGCATGTATAGAACACAATAATAATAATAATAATAATAATAATAACAAGGTCTACTCTTAGTGTCATATGCATAGAACAAATTACTGGTAGTCCTTTCACTAGGAGAAAGGTGGGGATAATGGTGTGTGTAATCAATTACACTGGTGTAATGAAATACAGCAACAATCACATGTATATACATAAAAATACATGGTTGTAGTGGAACTACATATCATTCAGGGGTTAAATGTTAAAAAGGAACAGTGAGGATATTTAAACCCTAAGAAGAGGATGAGATTTTTTTACCTCTTGCTTACTCCTTACATCATGTTATGTTCTTCTCACATGGGTTATCTTTTAAACTCCTCTTAAAAAATATGTATCCCATCTTTTCATCACCTACGGTGTGAACGCACCCTAAAATCATAGTACAAGCTTTTTGTGGGAATGAAATGACTGGTTTGCCCTCTTTCCTGAAATCACCATGCAGCGCTGTCCGCATTGGGCCATATGATAACAGTGGTATGCATGATGACTAGACAAAGGCTGCTTGTTCAGTCTAAAGGCAAAGTGGGAAAGCCATCAATCAAAAGGGTTGTTTTGAAGTCTTCTGCAGCAAGAGAGGAACATACATTCTCTTGCAAGGATCACTCCTCAAGATCTTTCCCTTGCACATGTCCAGACTCCCTCAGAAAAAAAGAAGAAGCTGTTTTTGACATTGTTTTCAACACTTTCTGTAAAAATTAAAAAAAAAACCTGTTTATTTATTTATTTATACTTTACTGGCAAACAAAAATGTCAAAAAGAGGGTTATTCAACCGACTCTGTTTTTTGAAAGAACTAAAATAAGCCATCATGTTTGTGTTACAATTTGGAAGTCACTCTATTTTTGTCATTATACAGTATTTGTAATGTACATATAATTTTTTTAAATGTAAGACACTAATATATGGTGATTACAAAGTGGCACAAATAGTCACATGGCACAACAAGGGTGGTTTGACTCGCACCACGAAAGAGGAGAATGTTAAGGTAGGAGCACCCAATTTCGACAGCGTACCCAACGCTAATAATTTCTAGTACAAACGGTAGTCGTTCTAGAACATAAATCTAGGTAAACCATGGATAACTTATCATCTTTGTCAACAAACAGTAAAGGCTCTATGATGTGCTTAGATTTGCATTCTAAAATGAATGCCATATTTAGAAAGTATCAACATTTGGTACATTGTGGGAATTGGGTGCTCCTACCTTATGCAAAATTGCAAACGATACAAATGACTGCCGAGGTGACACTGTCAAGGGAGATGCCCAGGCAAGTAGTGCCCAATTCCACGCATGCATAGTGATTTTGCCTGGGCATCTCCCTGGAGAGCGCCACCTTTTCTACTAGTGTGCGAGCAAGAAAGAGGAGAATTTCCAACGGAGACTTAGGCTTCGCTTTAGCCAGAATCCTACCATGCATTGTTTGGCACAGCCATGTTACTTTGGCCTAGTTTGGTGGGTTTTCACTAGTAGAAAAAGTGACATTGCCGAGGGAGATGCCCAGGCAAGTAGTGCCCAATTCCACGCATGCACAGGGATTTTGCTTGGGCATGTCCATGGGGAGCGCCACCTTTTCTACTAGTGTTTGTATTTGCAGGTTTACTTTGGAATTGATACAATCCCTGGTTTTAGAAAACAGGAAAAGGAAAAGACAGTGACAGAGTGTTCAGCCCCCAGCGGGCCTTTTCATTGCCTTGTGGCAAAGATAATTCCTGCATGAGGATTATTTCATTCCTTTTCTACAGTGGCCTTATAATTGCATCCTCCAACCAAAGCTTGCCTGCATGTGATGTGAAAGGATGCCTGGTATGCATGAGCCTTTTGTTTGCACTCTCAGCTTATTTGACAAACTTCCTGTGCACTTACATTGGATGCATGTATAATCATGTGTGAACAGTACCCTGGAGTTTTTATTATTTTATTATTTTATTAAATTTTAACAACAGGATGCTTTATTCTGTTGAAAGAACCACCTCAAGCTTGGGCAGGTTCCATTCATCCAGATGGCATTCTGGTCCAATCAACTGACCCAAATAAACCCCTAAACGTCCCAGCGTCCAGAAACTGAATCACGAACAAATTCAAAACCTTGTAACTTTCTCGGATGACTTTCATGTACACCTCATATACATTTGAGCCATGCTAATATCTATTTATAAGGCTAGCATCTACTTCTGTTCAAAGGGTCGATACGTTTAGGGTTAAAGTAGAAGCATCAGAACCTGGTAGGGACCAATTTCAGTCACCTATGCAAGCACCTGTTTCAACTTCGTGAGTTCCCAATCAATTTATCACAACCACTAGTTGTAGCACTGGTAGCAGTTTGGTGATCAAATTATGAATGCCAAGTTAGCAAACTGATTGGACTAGAAATGAAAGACAAGTATTGGTTCCCCTACTAACATCAATACTGGTCTATGCAGATTAAGTTTGAAAATTTAGAACAAAATCATACATTGTGACCCACAGAGCTAGGATTGATACTGTGGCAAGGTCACGAATACCACGACCGGCAAGTCGTCGCAATCCCAAGAAACTCATGACTGTCTGTAAAGATGTTGTCTTGTGTGAGAAGATCTATCCATCGATGAGGAATCTTGGCTAGGAGGGTTTTTTTTTGTTTTGTTTTTTGGTTTTTATTTTTATTATTTTTATTTTTTTATACAAGAAGATGAAACCCCATTGAATTAGGATGGTCACAAACATCAAAAACTAGACATAACATTCAATAGCAAAGACTAATTTTGCCCTAAACTCCAAGCTCGGGGCGAGCACTTACTACTAATTTGTGTATACACGTGCAGACAACATGTATTTTAGTGTTGGGTATGATATTAAAATTTATGTTTTTTTTCATACCTTTAATTAGATTTTAAAATAAATATCAGCATTTTAATATACCCTATGGATCCTTTAAAATCTAAAAACTTTCAATTTTACGGTACTGTATATATAAAATGGGACTAACATTTTTTATAAATCATTTTTTATAAATCATTTTTTAAATTCTCCAAACTCTTCTTTATTTCTGACGCTTTTTCAATTTTTTTGCTTGAACGAATATAAAATACACTATATTTTTGCCGCATGTTGTTTCTAAATTTTTGCCAGTGCCTGCCTCAAGGCTCCAAGCATGAATATTCTTCATCATATGAACAAAACCATCAATAGCTACCGTGGTTTACAAGAAGCTATATATGTCACAAGCCAGTGATCTCATGCATAAACAGTGTCAATACAATTACTTAAATGTTACAAGGCAGAGGGTGGTCTCATGCATGAGTGAACAATATCAATATAATTACAGTATCAATTTTATATGGGCCTTCATTTCCAACTTGACCACCTATCCCCGATGCTTTGTTCATCCATGTGTTTATATATGAATTGTTTATCTGGATGAAGTCAAAGTCACCCATTGCTACTGAATGTTATGGAGGAGATGGGCCTCCCCGGTGAATTTTAAAAAATAAAAATTTAAATAGTACTATGGAGTTCCACGGAAACATGGTTTCTCTCGGGACATTTTCTTTTTAGCTATGGTGGCTCTAAAAAATTGGTTCAAGCTCCTAGTTCTGACAAATTTTGCAATATTTTTCTTGTAGTTTAGTAGGCTATCCTATGTCATGGTCGATTTCAACATAAATTAATTAATTTTTGTCAAGAAGTATCACATCATCTTGTGATTGATTTAGGATAGCATGAACCTTTCTAAATCTGATGTAGATATTCAATTTTGACTCTTGGGTGTCTAAATCTCGCCATACATGCAAACCCAATCCGATGGAAAGCATAATGAGACAAAACAGTTTCCACCGATTCTCTATTGGAGTTTCACCGAAATCGGTGGCCAAGTTCATTGGTGGCAAGACTTTTGGAAATTCAAAACAAGAGTGCAAACAAAATGTGTGAAGTTCTTATTGATTTAGCTTCCACCCACCAAATCCACATAAAAGTGGCATTGCAAGTGGACCATGTAGCACTATGACCGGACCGATCAGGCATGTAAGGAGGCCCTTAGTGGTAGGAGCGGTGTAAGCTGAGTGTAAAGAAACACAAAGAGAAGTTCACTTTTAACACTCTTGCTAACACCAGCCCAACCATCTAAGTGCAACAAGTAAGAAAAAGAAAATTGATCAATATTGAAAACTATACTAAAGCCTACGCTCATAACATTCAATAGCCTTCATGCCCACTGCCTTCCCTTCATGCACTTTGCTCATCACCTTGAGCCTCCACCTGTCCACTAACTACTGATGAAGTACTATTGGGTGTGGAATATTCCACACCATCTACTGTTTAGCCAAGGCAGAGACAGTGCATGCTACTGAATGTTATGCTTGTTCAAAGCTAAGGGACAAGGAATTATTTAGTATGGAATTTTTTGGAACTAATATACGGGAGGAGCCACAGCCAAGGATACCTTGTACCAAATACTCGCCGAAGATTTGCCCAGCCTTTATTCCCTGATTCACTTCCCACTGGGGATAATAAGGAGTCGAGATAAGTGTGGCCTTGGTACAGCAGCGACAGCTGCTGATAAAGCAAGATGCTGACTCCAATGAGCAATGCCATACTGACTACGAATAAGTAGAGCAATCCAAGATATCGGATGGCAAATTGATTGCCGAAGAGCAAAGAACTGAACACGTCGGCTAGATACTGTAACCCCGACACTCCAGGCTCAGGAAGGTCGAATGGAATCATCCCCGAGTGATTGTAAGTGTAAACTGACATACCAAGTACGTAAAGGCAGCTGAGTGTTGTAAATATCAGAAAGAGGAGGAAGTATCCTTGATTGTTGGCACCCACGCAATTTCCGATCTGCACATGCATGAACAAGTTGGGTTAAAATCCTGCATAGTCATGTTAAGTATTATTCTAGTGATTGTGTCCACACCAAATGGAGAAACACTCATCACAGTGCGATCTTGTATGCAAAAGAATCAACTGAGAGAATCTATAAAATTCTTTATCACGGCATGGCACCTTTGCAAACAGTCATGGTACAATTTCAAATTGAATAAATGATTTGCAAATAAATGATTATGCAAATCATTTATTCAATTTGAAGTTGTTTACAAATTCTAACGAAGAAAAATCACAAGACAAGGGCACATGAAGTGTTTTTTGCCTATGAAGCTTGTCTTTGCTCGTGTGGATCACAAACAACATATGAGCCCGATATGAGCTAGCTAAAATCAATGCTAGCATATGTTTGCTGCATTAGTGAATACACTGCAAACGAACATCACCATGCTACCTCATGCCACACCATCAGAAAAGTTGGGCCAACCTATTTTGGTGTCATTTTGACACCAAAGGCCGCATACAAGTCATTTTAGTGTCATTTTATCCATACTAGGTTGGTATGGAGGTTGGCACCAAATTATCTTAATTGCATTTCAATGCACCATCATGGCACCATGTTCACATGCCTTGAAGTTCCTGATGACATACCACATGCAATATGATATTGCTTTGACAGACAACTAGAAACTTATTGTATTTAGAGATTTGATGGAATCATTCCAGGTTGTTTTATTTTTTCATTTTTCCAAAAACATCATTGGGAAGGAGGGAGTATTTTCTTTCCAAAATCATTGGGACCCTTGCAAAAAATGAAGAAAATGTGCTTTAAATCGCGAAAAGACATTGCTTGAGAATGAAGGGAGAGGTGTAAAGAGAATGAATGCTCACGTACAAAGGGACAGTGATGATCCATTTCCATAACGCAAGCTCGGCAAGTGCTACAGTGATGAGCAGCAGGAGGCTTGGGTTTCTGACAACGAGCACAGAATTTGTAATTCTCTAGTCCACCTCGATCGACCACTTCAAACTGGCCCCATTCGACTGGAGGCGGAGGCCCGGCAGGCATGAAGGCGGCGAACACGAGGTTGAAAAGTGTGTTGAATGCAAGGAGGGCGGTGATGGCTGAATGAAAGAACAAACCGACAGAAGGATTGGGAAACAGAATTGGAAACATCGTCCACACACCTCCATCTGCACCAAATCAGCTGTTACTTGGTCACTCTCCCCCAACTTCATTTCCCATTAATTAGTTGGAAGGAACAAGAGTTTCACAAAAAAAATTAAAAAATGAGATTGGCTCTCATTGCCTCTTATTACTTTGTGGTGCATACATTATCTTTATATGCGTTCAACTCTACTTCATTAAAGAGTTTTCTGCTAAATGCATCTCTTTAAACACATATCATGTGGATAAAAGATGTGAAGTGGAATTAACTTGGAGACTTTTTCCTTACACATTTGAAGCATTGAAATTTCTTGTAACACATGGAGGGTACTAGAAGCATGGAAGAAGTTCATTTCTTTATTTCACTTGCTTGAGGCTTCAAGGCAAAGTGGTAGATAGAAGGGATGCAACCTGTACTTTTTGTTTTTGTAATAAAGTGGACCAAGTCCTACATCAATTAACTAATGCATCACGCATCACACTCTCCCCAAAGAAGTAACAAATAAGGAAAATCCTGGAAACAAACTTACAGACAATGAACAGAACCAGGAGAAAGGCCAAAGTGACCAAGCAATGATCCAACACAGAGCCGCAACGACGAGTCCAACGCGATGGAGATTTGAAACCAGAAGTTTGGTGAACCGTCACCGCACCACAGTATCCACACTTGAAAACGGGTGCAAACTGCGGCAGCGTTAATTGCAACTTACAGCCCCAACATGTAGTCTCCCAGTAAGAATCTCGTTCCTCAACAGGCACCTGCGGACGCAACGATCAATAGGTTAAACATGACCATTTTCACAGCAAAAATTCACACAAAAGAATTTGCCACTGCACATTCTGTCCCAACCTCAGAAATTTAGGGCATCCATTCGACAGCAATTCATTTTGCAAACGCATGGACACGTCTCGACTGCAGACCTAAATAAAACCAATCAAGCCAATTCCTACACCTGATTGATTTTATGATCAACAACAATGGTTTTTTGACGCACCTCGACCGTGGTAGCCATAGCGAACACTCCTCATCCAACTAGCGTTGCTGCATTCTAAAGGCGAACTCTCAAAGCCTTAGCTGCGAATCTACGGAAGAACGCCATAGCGCCGAAACCCTAATTCGACTAATCACAACCTAAAACTCCACGCACAAGCTGGAATTTATGCGAATTATCCGTCGATGCCATTTCCTCCTTCAATCATATGATGAATCCTCCCATTCAAAGCATGACCTCCTCCTCATTGCCTGCTTCCACGGCAATCTCTCGCCCCCATGGATGCGAAATCAGAGATCAAGCCGGCCATTCTCAGTCTCGGTATTAGGGTTCCATGACTCAAGCATAGTGTGAAATGGTGTGGCAAGCTCCCCTGCATCATGTGAATTAGGGTTTGGGATGAGATTTGCAACCTGAGTTTGGAATGGAACTCTAAACCGCCCATTTAAGCTGCTGTGCTTGGAAAAACAAGCGGTTAGTCACTTAGTCTTTGTCACGTAGTCTTTGTCACGTAGTCTTTGTCTTAGTATTTATCCTAGATTTGCTTTTACAGCTTGTTTATATTGTTCAACCCTAAAAACAAAGCGCTTTTGTGGTCTCTCCCATTGCCCCGACTCTAAATCCCCCTGAATGTTAATGCAACTGAGTACTATTCACCCATGGGTCTCATTTTTTGAAATTTCCATTTTGGGCACCCTAGGGTCTTTTTTTGGCAATCTTTTTTGCAAATTTGGGGACTAAAGCCCCATATTAGTCTAGGAGGACCCTCTTGGGAATTTTGAACCCTTTAAAGAGGGGGTTATTTTTTAAGGTAGGCCCCTACATGCATTAACATCAAAGGGGGGTTTTAGAGTGGGGGCTCCCATTGTGGGGCAAGACAATAAACAAGGACAATATACCTAACTACGAGGCTTTGTCCCAATATCCTTTACATTTGTTGTAAGTTTTAAAACAAGTTTTAAAATTAATATTTTACTGTTGGAGTAATGTAAATGTGTAGATAATATATACTACTAAGAGTATAAAATAATATACCTATACATTTAGATAGGTTGTTTGTTTTTTTTTGTTTTGATTTGTTTGATACATTGAGATCTCCTGGACCGTGTATCCCCCAGTCAAGTTTTTAGTACCGTCGAAAAGCTCTCAACAATGAGAGGTGCATGGACTTTCTTTCGTTGCGTTTGGACCTACGGTGTGAAAGTTATGCATTTTAAATCAAAGTTCCTCATTCAAATTGAACTAAATTATGAAAAATGGAACATGGGGGTTTTTGATGTCATTCTTAGTACTATTGGAAAGCTCTTAGCAAGGAAGGGTGCACCACAGTGGTTTCGTGGCAGTTGGAAATACGGTGTGAAAGTTACGAATTTTTAATTGGATTTTGTCACCATAAAAACACCCAATTCCCTAATTTTGCACTTGGCCAAGTGCACTCATTCCATGAGCAAATTTGACTTTAAAAAAATTTGTTTGAAAAATTCTTTAAAAAACAGCGATTTTTGTCTTTCTACAATCCCTTACATTGTAAAAAAAAATTTATTTATTTATTTTGTATTCTTATTTTTATCTTTTATCTTTATCTTTATCTTTATCTTTTCTTTTCTTTTCTTTTATCTTGTCTTCTTTCTTGTCTTCCTTCTTCTTTTTCTTCTAGTCTTCCTCTTGTCTTCCTTTTTATTTTCTTCACCTTGCCATTTTTGGAGTTTAAACGTTAAAAAAATTTTAAAATAATAAAAATCAGGGAGCAGCCGATGGCTAAATCCAATAGAGGCAAAATAAAAATTTAAAAAAAAACAAAAACAAAAAAACAAAAAAAAAATTTATTATTATTTTTTTATTTTTTTTATTTTTTTTATTTTTTATTTTTATTTTTATTTTTATTTTTGCTTCCGCTTTTTCCAGGCAGAAAGGGTCCGCGCGCGCGGACCCTACTCTAATTTTAACCCTCCCTCCCTCCTCCCCATTCCTTTTTTTCCCCCCTCTTCCTCTTTTATATTGAGGAGAAGGAAGAAAGGAGAGAGGGAGAAGGACAAGAGAGGAAAAGGGGAAGAAGGAGAGTGTGAGGGAGGGAGAGTGAGGGAGGGTTTATATAGGGGAGGAGGGAGGGAGGGTTAAAATTAGAGTAGGGTCCGCGCGCGCGGACCCTCTCTGCCCGGAAAAAGCGGAAGCAAAAATAAATAAAAATAAAAAAATAAAAAAATAAAAAAATAGGCCTATATTGGATTCAGCCATCGGCTACTCCCTGATTTTTATTTTAAATTTTTTTTTAACGTTTAAACTCCAGAAATGGCAAGGTGAAGAAAAAAAAAAAAAAAAAACAAGAGGAAGACTAGAAGAAAAAGAGGAAGACTAGAAGAAAAAGAAGAAGACTAGAAGAAAAAGAAGAAGACTAGAAGAAAAAGAAGAAGACTAGAAGAAAAAGAAGAAGGAAGACAAGAGGAAGACAAGAAAGAAGACAAGAAAAAAAACAAGATAAAAGAAAATAAAAGAAAAGATAAAGATAAAATAAAATAAAAGATAAAGATGAGAATACAAAATAAATTAAAATTTTGTTTTTTTACAATGTAAGGGATTGTAGAAAGACAAAAATGGCTGTTTTTTAGAGAAATTTTCAAACATTTTTTTTTAATGTGCTTGGGGGCCAAATGCATGATTATATGGCCAAGTGAAAAATTAGCGAATTGGGTGTTTAAATTGAATTATCTTAAAAAGCAAAAGCAAAAGCATGGAGAATGTGTGGAAACACGGAGAACACTAGGAGCACGGGGAACATGGGAGACATGTGAATCATCTAGGCCAACAACACATGCCATACTAGTGTTCTATTAAGATAGCACATTAGGATAGTACATTGCTTGTAAAATTAATCTTTTCTTAACTTTGCTAGCTGTATATTTGAATCATTTCTAAGTGGGTAGCGACGTGGGTAGCATTAGGGGAAATGTGGGGTCCCCAAAGGGCCCTCTAAGGTAGCCCGGGTTAGGTGAACAAGCTGCCCAAAGACCCCTCCGTTTGTGGCACCATTGGTAAAGATCGCTGCCCACTGACAGTGTCGGAAGCTGCAGTGCTGGCAACGTCGATTGGCTCGACCCACGGAACTGCACTGCTGGCAGCGTCGTGGCAATATTGGTGCCAGCGTCAAAAACGTGCGGGCACCACTGCAAATTTTCTGCACGTGCCAAAACCAAAGGCCTTTTGGAGACCCCACCTTTCACCTAATGTGTGAAAAGGGTGCTCAATACACTAGTAGAAAATTCTGTGTCCGAATCAACAAGAGAGCATTGGTCTTGACTGTTGTTTTGGACGCGTTGACTTGGACACAATGTAACACAGTTTTGTTAAATTTTTTTGTTGATTTGGTCACAAGAAAAAAAAATTAAATTTTTTTTAAAAAATTTATTAAAAATTTAAAAAAAAAAAAAAAAAAAAAAAAAACTTTTTTTTGCCGCCCGGAATTTTCGGGCAAGAAAATGTTTTTTGGGTTGCCCGAATTTTTAGGGCAGACCAATATCTCCAACTCCGTCGGCAATCGGGTTCGAGACCGTGACCTTACATTTAACTCTCATTACTCTAACCAACCCACCTTACTTACAATTTGATGAACATAGCGTAATTTTTTTCTTACATAAACACTTACAATTCGATGTTTTAGAATTCAGCAGACTTTGGCGGCTATTTTGACATAGTAAATTAATTTTTTTCAAAAACCTTTGGACTAAGAAAAGTTGGGAAATTAAGTTAAGTTTCATCTCCAAAAATCCGTTTGTGATTTGAAGCCTTCAGTCAAAAGTTATAGACAAAAATCAGAGTGGGGTACCAAGGAATATTTTTATTAATATTTTCAAACACCCTCTCTGATTTTTGTCTATAACTTTTGACTGGAGGCTTCAAATCACAAACGGAGTTTTGGAGATAAAACTTAACTTAATTTCCCAACTTTTCTTAGTCCAAAGGATTTTGAAAAAAGTTGTTTTACTATGACAAAATGGCCTATAAAGTTTGCATTTTTTTTATAAAAAAAAAATTGTGAATGATTTAGTTAACCCTTAAATGACAGAGGGGGTAAGAGAAAAACCTAGATGTGTTATAGGATGTTACTTATGCAACTTTGATTAAGTTTGGTTCAAAAAAGAAAATGAGAAGCATGATGTTTAGTAATTATCTGTATGGTCAAACTTCCAAAAAGAGTTTTAAATACTCATTTAATGAATTTAGATGCTTTTGCCATTTGAAATTCACCAAAATTACTAATTCTACAGTTAGAGTATGAAATTTGGTATGATTGGTTAAAACTAAACATTCTAAATTCTAAAAATTTAAAAGCAAAATCTTCAAAGGAGAGAACATCATTAGTTTCCCGAAGTAGTAAGTTTTATAACACTAAGACAATATTGAGGTCTGTGTCGTTGAAAAATTCCTTATTAAACCTCGATATTGCAAATGAAATGTATCAAACAACACTAGAACATTATCTCTCCCCCCAATTTCGACAAGATATTAAAACTTGAAAATGTCATTTCCTAATTATGGCTAATTGGGGTGAGATTAGAAAATGATCGATTGGTCACTTAGGGGTTAATGAGTTCAATTGATTGAATGTTTCAAAAAAATGGATTACTGTGTAGAAACAAAAGAAGGTTCCAAGCTTCTAGCACAGAGATTCACAGAAGAAAGAAAAAGAAGGTCATAGATGACTAATTGTCGTCCCATTCAAGTGGATTTATTTGTTTGGACGTCTGTGTGATTTTTTCTGATGGAGCTGAAAGTCAGTTAGCAGCCAAAGTGTGTCAAAATTCACCCTCAACAGCTTTAATTTAGAGAATATCAGCCCACGAGTCTCTTCTTATTGTTTGTCAGAGATGATGAAAGTTTGCAAAATTGCAGTTATATAATCCAATTACATAAAACACTCATTCTAGTACTAAATGATTACAAAACAAACTCAGTGAATTTTAAGTTATCTATGTGAAAAGAGAATGACTTTGGTATCTTGTCATATGCTAGACTTCAAATTTTGAAATGGCAAGCACTTACACTAGTAGAAAAGGTGGCGCCCCTGGGACATGCCCAGGCAAAATCACTATGCATGCGTGGAATTGAGCATTGCTTACGTGGGCATCTCCCTCGGCAATGCCACCTTTTCTACTAAGTGTTCGAGCATGCCCAACAACATGGGAATGCAGCAACCCATTGTTAGGATATTGAAAGTTTGAGGTAAATATGATCCCAATAGTTATGTATCATACCCTAAAAAAAAAAAAAACTTGGAAAATGTCAGTTTCTGCCCATGGATAGTCACAGTTGGTTGGGCTGCGATCAGAAAATGGTTGCTCAGTCATTTAATTTAGGGGTTAAAAAAAATTCAGAGTACATAGAATTTCAACCATGGTGTTTAAATTTTGCCCAAATAAGGGTGTTTTAAATGTTTTAAGTGTTTTGAAAGTCATAATTGTGTGCTTTGATGCCTTTCAACCTTGAGGATTATGTTCACGATCTTATTAAGAGTTTGTTTAAAAGAATTTAAAACCAATTGGATCTATTTGTGATAGATGCCAGAAATTGTTTAAAAGTAAAAAAAATCACCTTTTAAAAAATCGAGTTCATAAATTGCAAAAGTTTCAAAAGATTCAATAATATTCCAATAGATTCTATAATATTTCAATAGATTCCAAAATATTCTCAAAAGATTCCAAAAGATTCCAAAAAGATTCCAAAAAGATTTTATATTCACTAAAATTTTGTTGATTTGGTCATTGTACTATCCAAATCAACAAAAAGTAGGCAACAAACTGTTGATTTGGTCGTTGTACTACCCAAATCAACAAAAAGTAGGCAACAAATTGTTGGTTTTTACAAAAAGTTTAAAAATTTATTGATTTGGTCATTGCAGTGCCCCAAACAACACAGATTTGTTGATTTTTTGTTGATTTGGTCATGATTTTCTAGTAGTGATAGGAAGTAGACTTTGAAAGAGTAGAAATCGTCGAGTAGTTTGTTCTTAGGACAGTCAACCAACAAAGATTAATATTAATACAAGAATATTCTTAGTTGATAGATAAAATAGACTAATATGACCATCTATACATTAAATTTGTTTGTTTGTTTGTTTGTTTGTTTGTTTGTTTGTTTTTCTTTGTTTTTTTACGTTGAGATCTCTTTGACCGTGGGCCTGCCTGCTGTGTTTTGGTACTATCAAAAAGCTCTCGACAAGGATGGGTGCACGGAGTTCTTTTCATTGCATTTGGACTCGTGGTGTGAAATTTATGGATTTTTAATTCAATTTTTCAAGATAGTTTGAATTAAATTATGAAAAATGAAATATGACAGTTTTTGATGTCATTCTTGGCATCGTCGGAAAGCTGCCAACGAGTAGGAGTATACCAAAATTGTTTTGTAGCTTTTGGACTTATTATGTGAAAGTTACGGTTTTTAAATAGAATTTTGTCATGTCTATAAATTGCATTAAATTATTGATAAATTATTCTAGATAAAAAACAAAAGCAAAAGCACGAAGAACAGGGGAGTACATAGGACATTTGGAACACGAGGAACAACTAGGCCAACAACACAGACCACACTAGTGTAGTCTACCCCTAGGTTAGGCAAAAAATAATTAATTTTCCCCATATTTTATCAAAATCAGAAATTACACGAGTTTTGTGCCTAAAATTTCAGAAATTTGGAAACTACAATGCTTAAAATCTCATAAATTACATCATGAGTGTGACAAGGTAAGGTGTTAAGTAAAATTCAATATTTGCCTTGAATCCTTGTAAATTGCACTAAAAGAACGATTTGCAATGGTTTTTTTTAACAATACCTAAATTTTTCAAAATTACCATAAAGAATGCCTACGTTATTCAAAAATTTCCTGTGGTTCTGCCTAAAATTATGGACAGTCACGTTAAAATAATTATTAGGCATTTTTTGCCCAATCTGGGGTACTCATGTTTTGATATCTATTGGATGTCTATACACTTAGAAGAGACCCGCTAAGAGAATCTGTCATGTTTTGACAGATTCAATAAGTAAGGTTGCTTCTTCAATCCTGTGGATAAGTTAAAATAGATATGTAGCTCAAAAAATGTACTGCAAGTGAAGAGTCCTAAAGTCAACAAATTTGGAAAACCTATAAGCAAAACTTTAAAAGTTCATAATTTATTCATACAATATCCAAATAAAACATATGTTAATGCGGTGGAATCCTATCGGATACATAATATTGGATACATAGTATAGTACACTAGTTTACACTTATTCAATAGTTGTGGCTTTACACTCACAGAGAGTTCTGACTATTAACCCTTTAACGTCCCGATTCAACACTCTTTTGAAAGATTTGTTATAAAATATTAGATGAAAAACAAAAATGGAGTTGATGTACAAAACAAAGTTGAAAATGTCAATGTGAAAATCACATCTGTACGGTTGGATTCATCATATTTTTTATTAATATTTTTTAATGAATTTTGCAAGGTTCTTTCTTGAAATTCAATTAAAAATCCAAAATTAACACAAAAATAAAACAAGCAGCTACGCTACAAGGAGCTTTGACCGAAATAGCATGAATGAAGAAGGAGAATGCATTTCAGTGTAATCATGGACGGAATATATTTGCTATAGTTGTTTTTAGCCAAAAAAATGGGTGTCCCTGCAATGTCTCTTCTCTACGGTCAGAGCCAATAAAATATTGTAATGAAATTGGAATAACATGCACTACGAGATGGTATGGTTTCCATTATTTGATTCTATTTATTTTGAAAAATCATGTTTAAGGTCTCACTTTTTGAACTAAGAATGAAACTTGACACAAACCAATTGTATTGTTTTTAAAAAATTCACAATATCTTATTTTGAAGATCCATATTGTACAAATGATAGTCAATTAGCACAAGAACCAAAAGAAATTTGGATGGATGAAAAACTATACTGAATGTAGTATTGAAAAGGTTGCAATCTGTTCATCGTCCATAATATGGACCCATGCCCGTTAAAGGCTTAGAGCAGGGCCACCCATGCCCTCAGAGAGTCTCTCACACTCCAAAAGTAGATGAAAAGTGCCAAGGGCCCTCTCAAAATACCTCTTGACTCTCGATCCTAGCGTGTTAGAAATTGGGCCTTCAAATCACTATTTAGTTGACTATATCCTCCCATTCTACTTGTGATTGGTCCATTGACTATTTGATGCGCACTTTTGATACGTGAAGGGCGTGCAAGGGTGGGGGAGTGTGAGTGCAAGGGCCCTTCAAATATAGATGAATAATTTGAGAGAGTTAGTCCTAGCGTGCACGGGTGGGAATGCTCTTAACAGATACCTTTTGGACAAGCCTAAGTGTCATTTTATTTTTATGAATAATAAACACATATTTTTCCACAAATCCTGTTCCGAACCCCGCTCTCTTCAGCTGAAGTCATGGGAATGGGGAATACTGTCATATTTTGAAAGATTCAATGAGATCTAAGCCTAGCACACTGCAAAAAGCAACACGAGAAAATGCAGCAGCTGCCAGGAGACGCTTGTACTCCTCACTGGTTCTCTCCTCCCCTCCACCTTTAAAGCTCGCCAGCATGAGGAGGTCGGAACCCAATGCTGCGCCTGCCTTGGCATCGGAGCCTCTCGCCACATCGATCACATTCTCCTGAATGAGTAACTTCCCATTCTCAGGAAGTGCTCGGTGACAGTTCTTCAGGATTTTGATGCAATCGTCGTCGCCCCAGTTGTGAAGCACATGCTGTGCAAGCCCAGGCAATTATTCACACGTCAATTCGTCAATTCGTCAAATCAGTAACAATATGAATGAGGAGGTGTCAGATCTTTCCTATCAGTCCAGCCTGGTATCTCTATTTGTTTGGTTGAGATCTTGTATACCAGCCTCAAATATCAGAGTTGCAATAAAACTAGTTTCAGTCAATTAGGATCTACCCATTTCATTGGGTCTAGATATTTGCATCCAATTTCTTGATTGTTTGTATCAGATTGTCAAGCAACACATGTTCTTCTACTTCAACACATGTAGTATATTTTTGCTGAAATAAAACAAAAACCCTAATTCAATGAGATGCGTTTGATTGAAACTGCGGTTAATATGTAGATTCTGGGCACAAGAAAGAAGCTACTTGGCGAATAAGATAAAGTCTCTTAGTAAGTCAAACGAACTGAAATGAGTTCAGAGTTGTTGCATACCTGGAGGAGAATAGTATCTCCTGAAGGAACAAATTCGAGGAAACTTCCGGAGATATGCTGCACACCTACACACCCATTTCTGTTAATTAGTCTTCTTCACATGCATCAGTCAAGCCACAGCGTACAAACTGCGTTCAATAGCTGTATTAAGGTTAGACTCAACTAGCACTCGGTACAGTGATACCACAACAGTACAATTGCATGACTGATGATACTAAAGCCGCGTCCACAGGCTCACTTTCTGAGACTGGAATATGAATCTCAAATCTCAACCTCGAAATAAAATTCATGCACAAGAACTTGGGATTGCAACATGAAGGAGAATCCAACCAATCTCAACTCACTTACAAAGAACTCATTCGTGAAACTTGAGCCCCGCATATCCTTAATATTACCAAGGTAGCTAGAGGACACGTACAGAAACCATAACAACAGCCCCGACCTCATGCCGTGTCCTACAGACTGACTCGATCTTATTACCAGCGGTCAGCAACTCATGTCTTGTAATCGACACTTGTTTGGCCAAGTGGTGTTGTCAATACGATACTTGACTTCGCTGAATTTGTCTTTGGCCACTGAGCTGAATGGAAATCGGTTGTCTACTGCCACTGACTTAAAGTGATCTACAACCTAGAGCTGAATGATTGCATAAGAAATCTTCCTACATACTGATAAGACAACTCAATATCAGGAGAGTTTGGTTCTTGTTCTCCACTGCACTCGATCTCCCAATGGAAGCACAGTCCTACATCTTGGTTGCAATGCGGCTTAAAGAGTAACGTCACATATGATGCATTCAAGATCTTGATGACATCTGAGCGAAGAACTCACCGGGAATGGTGGGTGCAGAGGAGACAACATGGGGCAAATCGAAGTTGGTGCCGGAAATGTGCGGATGGGCGGCCACAATGACAGCCAAAGCGCCGCCCACGCCTCCTCCGACGTCCACCAAGCATTTCACGTCCTTGAAACCCTCGTAGTGGTGTGCGATGATGTTGTTCGGCAGTTTGGATCCACTCTGCATGGCTTCGTTGAAAAACGCATTGATAGATGGATTCGTTTTGAAGTAGCTCCATTTGTCCATCCCAAACGCGAGCTCAAAAGCGTCCGCATCGTCCTCCACCGTCTCGGAGAGGTGCTTCAAGGCTGCAAAACCGCCCGTCCTTCGCCCCAACAGAACGAAGGGTATCAAGTCGAACTCGGAACCCGTCACCAACAACTTGGAGACCTCTGTCAGTCCATACCTGGCCCAGCGACCAGGTATGGCAAAACATAAGTGGTTAGGCTTACAAAATGAGTGGAATTTAAAGAACGCTCCAAACCAAAAGTATAACATTCTTTAGCGATTAACACTATTTACATTGATGGAGAATCGGAATTAGCATTGCATTAGACTGACATAACTGGATCTTTCTAGCATTCAATTTTATTAGGTAATCCTCTACGCCCATATGTCATTAATGGAAGATCATACAAACTGTAGCTCAATTTGCAAGAATGAGAATGATGGATTTCGATTTTGGGTGGAGCAGAGGACTGTTACGATAACCAGAAAACGTAAGAACATTAAATCTTGTCTCTAGAGCAAAATTTTAACTCTAAAGTATCATTCAGGAATTTCCAAGTATCACCTCAGTATCACAAGAAGTGTATCAGAGAAATTAAATACTTGGCTAGATGGGAAAAAGTTACACCAGTTGATATATACTACCTGGGCCCATTTGATTCGGAGTGATCTGTGGTCGCGGGGGCTTCTTCGGCAAAGACGCCCTTGTGTGCGAGAAGGCGAAGGATGCGGCCCAACTTGCGAGCTGCGTTGTGACCCTTACGAGGAAGCTTGTCCGCGATCTGTTGTGCAGTCAGAGACGCGCCAGGACCAGCCGCAGCGAGGATGTCAGGAATTCGCATCTCTACAGCCGCTTCGAATGCATACGGAACAGAGAAACTGTACCTGAGCTCCTCCAGAACATGGAAAGCTTCCATTCTCTTCGCTTGCACGCTCTCCATTTCACCCGATCGATTTGGCCTTCCTGCTCATTGCAATCGCTATTTAGAATTAAATATCATCGCAACACTGGACAGTCATAGCAGAATTGTAACAGAAATGGTTAAGGCGGTGGAGCCTGAGTGAGAGAATCTCATCCAAGTTAATCATGCATACTGTTCTAAGGAATTAATCAAGTACCGTAACTACGCTATGGTCAGATTCAACAAGCAAAAGACGAACTGAATTAATTTGAGCACTGGAACTTTAGTTGCCTAGTTTCTAAATTTTTGGGAATGCTACATTCTTCTAGATTATGAGTAGATTGTGTTAACAATAACCATAGAAACTTAAGGTGATATTTAGTAGTCCATGTCTTGGGAATTTCCTTAACATTCAACATTTAGCTTTCAAAATTTCAGAAAATTTTCAGCTGCATCTCATTGTTTGCGTCGAATCAGACAATAGCGTAGGGTACACAACGACAAGTGACGTGCTCGCAAATTTTGACCTTGCGACCACGATCAAGAAGAATGATGTTGCTCTGGATCAAGATTACTCTCGTAACTGAGATCACTTGTGCACTGCCGTAGAAGCTAATTCTAACTTATGTAGTGATCCTCACGTCGTTCCCTCTATGGTGTGACATGTGCTCTTTCTCGGAGTCATTTTCAAGACTCTTGCAATTGACAGAGTTGATTTATGGCGTGCCAGGGGGTTTGATTTCATAACATTCAGTAGCGTTCACTGGCTCTGCCTTGCTCTTGAGGAGAATGCGCAGCAGATTCTGCGTTATCATCCAAGAACAATCAGTAGCTACCCATGGTTTCTCACAGATCGAGGTTACGGAAAACTAGAAGGGAAGGTAAACACACATCCTCACATGCTCCTCACTTTTAAAGAGAGCAACATTATAAGTAATAATACTCTAACCAATAGAGAATGAGCAACCATTTTAAAAAATCTCCTTGAACACTGCGCCACTTCTTTTGTCCCTCCATTGACGATGGTTTTATGACCTTGGAGGTGCTTCCTTCCCCAATCCCCACGCTCCCCACTCTCTGAAAAATGAAAAATAAAAGGATGCACCAATATGCACTACATGGATGAGAATCGTATGATGCACTACAAATCACTAGATGGATGAAAAGGCAGAGTGGCTAAATGCTACTAAAGTGAGTGAGCCATAAACCGACACTATAAGCACTGTGCCTATTTTTAGTAATCTGAGGTGCATTGTGATAGTTTGAATGGATTAGCAAATTGATTACGAATCTATCTCAAGTTGAATCATAATTTTTGGAGTTATATTGAATAAGTTATGAATTTTCAAAGTTCAAGGTCTAGGTTGCCTATTTGTGACAGTAGACATGGGTCGAAATTGACAGTGGATATGCCTTAAAGGATCATAAAGAAATTTAAAATAAAGATGGTTCCCACAAACGAGGTGAATCCAAGTAATGCTTCAAAATCAACAATCACTAAACTATTTCATTGATTGTTGGTTTATGGCACAATGGAATATCATTGATGAAATAAACATATGTGTTTCTTTATGGTCAGCATGAGTTTATGGCCTACTCACCTTCAGTATTATGTTGTATACTCACAAAAGTCTTGCTACTAACAAAGAAGCTAGTGATTGTCTGAAAGATTCCTGATAACGATTTCCCAAGTCATTTTATTGTACAATTGCGAATGCGTGTGCAAGGTGACTTTCTTGTACTAATGAAGACTCTTGCAATTGGCAAGATTCAGTGATGACAGCGTTTTGAGGAAGATCAGCGCAATTGCTTAGTAATATACTTTGAAGATGTTCCACATGATGTGCTTTGGGAGCACTGAACGGGGAGTTTTCCAAAGAGACCAGGTAAATTCCAATATTTTACAAAAGCAACCGGTTTTAGACAAGAACCCATCTGGTTATTACATGAGTATCACCTAGGTAGCACCTGAGTATCACAAAATTTATCCGAATTTTAGCCTAAAACTATGGGTTTCAATTGGTAATTGGCAATTTCATTGAGCTGGTTTTACACTAATTGCCGGATCTCGCCGTACATTGTTGGGAGGCCTATGATATAAATGCCAGGCGATGACTTCTTTACTCCCTCACTTTTGCCTAGTTTTGTCTAGTTTGGGCCACCCAACCTGTCATCAACCACAGTTGAACACTACAGAAAATACCTCCAAAAATTAAATTGAGTGCAACCATGTTCACCCTACCCATTCATCATTTCTTCTTAACCCCTAAAAGCCCGAGGGGTATTGGAGAAGACTTAGATGTGTTATGATATGTGCCTTCCATATGTTCGATGAAGTTTGGTTCAATAGATCATATGTAGGGCATCATCTCTACAAATTATTTGTACGGTCAAACTTCCAAGAATAACTTTAGATACTTTTTTAATTAAATTATAACACTAAGACAATGTTGAGGTGATCCACTTTGAAAAATTCTCCCGGGTGGAGTTTAACTCGGATTGACATAATTCAAATAGCATTGAAAAGTACACTTGATTTTGTATTTTTTCAAAAAACATTGTTTTTGTTCCGGGCAGCCCGTTAGATTTGGAAAACGACCAGAAAATGGTCATTTGAGCATTTAGGGGTTAATAGTAAAATCTACAACTTTCCACTAGTGACATGTGTATGCCAAAAAAATATCATGCCACCAAGGCTTGATTGTTTAGAAAACACAATCAACTAAAAAAAAACCTTTGCAATGATGCACGGATTTGGTTGAAATCTCTACAATGCAAAAGGAATGCATGTAAGAAACTGAAGCAACGCAAAAATAGAACAGTTGAGACTTGCAGCTGGGAAGTGCATGCATTCAGTGGTCAACAGTGCTTGCATGCAGAGAAGACAAGCTTCAACAATGCGCAAATTATATTTTAGTGTATATGATTTTACCTGAATGAGGAATGCAAGTGCGGTAGCAAGCCAGGGCTGGTGTGAATGGGCCATGAATGTTATGATGATCTGCCACTTCTTTGGATACCAGGCTTGTGGATATTTGCCATCAAATTCGCAGGCAATGATGTCCGTAAAACGCTGGCTACGAGGTCCTGGTGTTTTGCAAATAGCCTTGCACTGTAAGAGCATCTCCACTAGCACTCTAGATTGAACTCTGAAGGTCATCCAAAAAGGCAAACCTCATCATGTAGTTCCCCCACTAACATCGCTGAATTAGACTCTTTAAAATAGTAAGTGAGCCACTCACAAGTCACCACGCATGGATTGTGCAATTATGATCTGCAATTATGAAAAGGAGATACACTAGCAATAGTGGTTTTTTTTTTTTTTTTTTTTGAAACAACAGGATGCTTTATTCCGTTGAAAGAATAGGAGACATCACAGTGAACCAAGAGTCAAAACCCCAGCGAGCAAGAATTTTTTAACTTTTCTAAGTATAAGAGCTATTATACAAACACACCCACGGTGGGTCTACGAAGGGACCAGGTAAGCTGGCAGTCAGTCCGCGTGCCAAAGAAATCAGTTTGGAGCCATATGCTGTCAAACTTGGAAAGAAAGCGAGCAGCCTTGGCAGGGTGTAGATCAACCAGCGTAAGTGTCTTCAACCACGCCATGCGCACATGATACTCCCACATAACCACCTCGAGTAGCAATAGTGGTTTTGAGGGCTCTGATTTTTAGTGGATTATCCAGTGTCATGCGTCAAGTAAATTGTTCACCAACCCAATCTCATCCATTTTTCCATAGCCAGAGTGGTATCTAGAGTACTAGTGGCGATGCTCTAAGTCCAAAGTGGACTTGTCTGTCCCTGCGCACATGTCGAGGCCATAAGTCTTTTTCGTCTCTTTCTGAGATTGTTACCTTCGGTTAGAAGTTAATTAGACCCAATGGTTTATAGATGTGAGTGACTGAGGCTTTCCTGTAGTGATTCTATCTCATGATGTCCAATTTGTAAAAAGATAGCTATGCAGTACATGCCATGGAAGGTTTCACGCGAGGCATGAAAATATTTGGCTAAATTTAGAGTGTTGAGTGGGGTATATATAGTTTTTTTTTGGTAAAATGCTTAGTTTCCTCCTAAAATATTCAAGATAGGGTTCCTCTTGCCTTTGGCTAGCTTCAATTGATGCCATTCAGGGAGACCCTTTTGCTCTTTGCCCCCATCAAAGTAGAAGTACCTAAAAGCGATAACTTAACCCTTAACCCCTAAGCATCCCTAGCTTTTTTGGGCTTAAAATCATCATTGCTTTTTATGTGATATAGGTCTAAATGTAAGTGAGGTATGGGAATCTCAACCGTACAATCTTGTAATATACATGTTGTAGATCATGTGGATCAAATTTGGAGTCATTTGGCCATATAGATTGCAAGATCATAGTGTTTTAGTGTTAAAAAAGGATTCTGAAATTTTCCTAGCAACACAGGTAGAGGTGAAATTACTCAAATGAAAAAACCTTGAACTATAAAGTAGTTCAAAATCACCATATAAACACATTGGTACCAAAAAAACCCATGAAAAAAATTTAATGTGCCCTAAAATGGCCTTGCAATGTCAAAAAGTAGCCCGAAAAGTGACCGATTTGACGCAAAAAGCAAAAAGTGTCCAAACTAGACCCGTGCACTAAAATGACTCCCAAAAATTCATAACAACATGGATTGACTTGAAAATTTTACCATAATAACTAGACTTCAAGGGGAATCCAACCCAATAATTTTTTTTTTATTGAAAACGGACATGGGATGAAGGAGATACAAGCTACCGAAGTTGCAGCCATCAAAATGTACAAAAACTGTCCAAAAAAAAGACCCCTACTTTCAAATGATCACCTAAAATTCAATACAACTTGGATTGATCTGAAAAGTTTTACCACTCATTCTATACATCATGCAGTTTGTTTTTCGAAAATTTCATTAAAATCGGACACGTTTTGCAAAAGTTATAGCTCTTCAAAGGTGAATGTACCCCCAAAAACGTCCAAAATATGGACGTTGGGACGGTTAGGGGTTAAGCGTTCACACTACGTTTACCCATTCAAACCTCATCAAATTTTCACATTTTAAAACATATTCTACTTTTTTTTTTGATATTTTTTTCATATAATTTATTTTCAACCGATTTACATTGATTTTTTTTCATAATTATTTAAATTATAACAATTTTTATAAGATTTTTCAAAGCTTTTTTCTTGTAACAGTCGTAGTAATTACAAAAATTTCTAAAATAGTATGAGATGTTTTAGAAATAAATAATAGTGATGAACAACAAGGTGTAGGTGGCATGCTTCTTGAACTTACATAATAAGAAATTTGATTGAAAAACATTTTTTACAGTGTATATTGGAATTTTAGGGTTTTGAGCTTTAAAGTGCTGTAAAAGAAACGTAATTTTAACAATTTTGAAGAACAATAAATTGAACTAGAAAGTAGAAGATAACTCCCACACTTTCTCAGTTGGGACCATTTTCATTTGAAATTAGGAACTAGGTGAAAATCAACGTTCGATTGAAAAATGATCAAACATGACCCCACGGGGCTCCTTGCATGTTTAAGGGTTAAGCTATCTAGACTATTTTTGGGAAACCTATTAAGAGGGATATAATTTTTTTATGTTGGAAGTTAGTTTTTGCAAGGAATTTAATTTTTTTTCTCAATTTATTTCCCAATATTGAATTTTCTAAGATTTTTGAAAGTGGAAAGTACTTCGTGACGACTTTGATGAGTTTGGTCAATTAGCTCTCCCATATTTAACTCAGGACAATATCCTAAACCGATCACTAATATGCTCTCACAGATTCTCAATGCTTGAATACCATTGGTAGGTTGCTTCCCTGTGAATTTAGTGAAATTTATTTGTTTTAGGTCAAGTGATGGGTGGTTGTGTTAGAAGTCTATTAATCGTTTTTGGGGCACTGATCACTTTGAGGTTCTTCTACTTTAGCTGGTGTCCTATCTGCAGGCTTACTTACAGATGGAATACAATAGATTGAATAGAGATCATATATTGTGCATTGTCTTTGACCTCCGAGAAAT
The DNA here is from genome assembly GCA_022496805.1 of Pohlia nutans. NCBI lineage: Eukaryota > Viridiplantae > Streptophyta > Bryopsida > Bryales > Mniaceae > Pohlia > Pohlia nutans. The sequence continues at coordinate 27,809,184 of CM040096.1, forward strand.
AAGTGTATTTGATAAATCCACGGATTTTTATTTTTTTTTGACACAAAGAAAGGGAGGCCCTTTACTGCAAGAGAGGGGAAAGAATACAACACAAGCTAACCCCACCAGGTCCGGCGAGCCAGCGACACCTAAGACTCTCTAATAGAACTAAATCTAGGACCAAAAAGAACCCAATTGGGTTGGTCCTCATCCTCAATTGGCAAGCAAATCCATTCTCCACGCCAAGGACTTGAACTGGCTCAGAAGGCAGGTGCTCTTCAATCTCAGGCTTCTCCGCATACTTCGTGATGCCACTACTAGTCCTTTCCCATGCAAGTCTCTTGTAATCCATGAGATCGAGCTACATTTTACAACATAACTTCTCAACATTCCAATGTATCCCACTATAGGCCGCATCGTTACATTCAATCCAAAGGTTCCACATGATCACGCCTCCAAGCAGAATCCAAATCCTGCTAACTCTCCTGAATCTCTTGTATTGGACTATCGGAGTTCATCTTTCATTCCTTGACTACCGTACCTTCCAAGCAGCTTCGTCTTTAATTAATTCAAAAAAGTCAAGACGAATTTTTTTGGAAATTATGAGTAGATTTTGCCGAATACCATAGTAATTGTTTTTTGGAATAGTCGAAATGTTGAAATACTACCATTTTTCACATATTTTATCATTATTCAGAGTAGGAGAGTGTCAGGTTTAGGGGAAGAAAGAGCTGACCTTGAAATCAAGTTCATTCCAAGTCACTCCCAAATGATATGGGATATGAACTTGCAAGCTCATGTGAATTCTCACCACACCATATTTTCAGTAGACTTTGATGCACAATTGAGCATACCAAATGATCTTATTTTGAAATGTTTTCAACTAAGAAAAGTGAGAAGGACAAGTTTTCTATCACCTCCAAAAAGAATTTTGTGATTTGAAGTTTTTATGCATGATATATAGACAAAATTCAGTAAGGCTATGAAAAACGTGCATGAGTTGAATGAGAAGAACATGTGTTGTGATCAGACTTTTGAGGCTCAATTGTGCATAGTAGACTATCTTATTTTGAGAATTCTTCAACTAAGATTAGTTGCATTTTCACGTAATCTTTCACTTCCAAAAAGAATTTTGTGATTTGATGTATTTTTGCTCAAGTTATTCACATTTTTGTAAAGGAGTTTAACCGGTGATTAAGAAGAACAAGAAGTGAGAGTTCTACATATCCCACATTCATTGTTGGCACTAGTGTCCTGAATTTTGTATAAAGCACAAGACTACACTTCACTCAATCATTACATAGCAAGTGAAGTAATCCATATAGTGGTACTAACTTGCAAGGCCCACTTGGATGAATGATGAAAATACAATATCATGTTTTTTCAAGAAAACGAATTTAACTAATCTATAAAAATAGCAAACGAACATGACTTTTTGAAAAATATTAAATATTCGTTTGAAGCATGACGAAGCTGCTTGGAAGGTACGGTAATTGAATCTGTTTGGGCTCAAAACGACTGTTGGAAAAGCATGCTTTTTTGGAGACTGCATGTGTATCTAGCCCAAGATAGCTTTCGAAGGACACAGTTTATTGTCCACATTGATGATTTTTCCGAATTCTTTATACAGATTTTTCAAAGTTGAGACAAACGGTTAGTACATGGATTTTATACAAGCCTCCTCTTATGTATACATTCAATTGAATTTAATGAAGCACCATGTCTTGAAGCAATGATGCAGTAGTATATAGTATAGTATTGATAACGCTCTCAGGCACTTGGTCTGCCCATATGTCATTTACACAAGCGCCAGGAGTAGATGGCCGTACTTTGCTATATTTATCATATGTATAATAGTATACTATTGTTTGGTACATCCTCCTATAAATGTGCACGGGAGCTACCACAATACATCCATTTTGTATATAAAAAGAAGATCTTCCCAAAGACCTTCATATTAGAGTTAACCGAAAAGAAGGACAAACTCATGTTATGTAAGGTGAGTAGAAGGTGAGTCAACGGCAGCCGAGTTGACTGGCACGGTTGCCACATAATCAAGATAGAATACATGTTGAACTAGTTTTGCTGTCAAAAAAACGGTAAAACTAGTTCTAAGAGGAGTTTGATGTCAGATGCATGCGTTGACTAACTAATGCGGCTTGCAAGTTTCTTTCCTAACCATCCACCTTTTCCGCAAGCTATAGAATTTTGCCTATTATAGGATTACAACATCCCCGAAATCCAAAGAAAAGTGGAGTTTTCAATACGCGTTTTCATTTTTAGCTACACTCCTGGAGAGCATACACTAGTAGAAAATTCTGTGTTCGAATCAACAAGAGAGCGTTGATCCTGGCTGTTGTTTTGGACGCGTTGACCTAGACACAATGCAACACAGTTTTGTTGATTTTTTCTGTTGATTTGGTCACAAAAACAAAATAATAAATAATAATAATAATAAATTGAAAAAATAAAATAAAATAAAAATTTGTTGCCCGGAATTTTTGGACAGTAAAAGTTTTTGGCTGCTCGGATTTTTAGGGCAGCCCAATATCACTAACTCCGTTGTTAGGTTCGAACTCGTGACCTTACGTTTAACATTCAACACTCTAACCAACCTACCATACTTATAATTTGATGAACATAGAGTTATTTTTTTCTTACATAAACACTTACAATTTGATGTTTTGAAATTCAGCAGACTTTGGCGGCCATTTTGACATAGTAAATTAACTTTTTTTCAAAAACCTTTGGACTAAAAAAAGTTGGGAAATCAAGTTAAGTTTCACCTCCAAATATCTGTTTGTAATTTGAAGCCTCTAGTCAACAGTTATAGACAAAAATCAGAGAGGGTGTTTGAAAATATCAATAAAAATATTCCTTGCTACCCCACTCTGAATTTTGTCTATAACTTTTCAATGGAGGTTCAAAATCACAAACGGATTTTTGGAGATGAAACTTAACTCAGTTGATTTCCCAACTTTTTTTGGTTCAAAGATTTTTGAAAAAGTTGTTTTACTATGACAAAATGGCCTATAAAGTTTGCGTTTTTTTTCTTAAAATTGTGAATGAATAAGTTAACCCTTAAATGACAGAGGGGGTAAGGGAAAAACCTAGATGTGTTATAGGATGTTACTTATGCAACTTTGATGAAGTTTGGTTCAAAAAAGAAAATGAGAAGCATGGTGTTTAGTAATTATCTGTATGGTCAAACTTCCAAAAAGAGCTAGTTTTAAATACTCATTTAACGAATTTAGATGCTTTTGCTATTCGAAATTCACCAAAATTACTAATTCTACATTTAGAGTATGAAATTTGGTATGATTGGTTAAAACTAAACATTCTATTCTAAAAATTTAAAAGCAAAATCTTCAAAGGAGAGAACATCATTAGTTTCCCGAAGTAGTAAGTTTTATAACACTAAGACAATATTGAGGTCTGTGTCGTTGAAAAATTCCTTATTAAACCTCGATATTGCAAATGAAATGTATCAAACAACACTAGAACACGATCTCTCCCCCCAATTTCGACAAGATATTAAAACTTGAAAATGTCATTTCCTACTTATGGCTATTTGGGGTGCGATTAGAAAATGGTCGATTGGTCACTTAGGGGTTAATGAGTTCAATTGATTGAATGTTTCAAAAAAATGGATTACTGTGTAGAAACAAAAAGAAGATTCCAAGCTTCTAGCACAGAGATTCAGAGAAGAAAGAAAGAAAAAGGTTCACAGATGACTAATTGTTGTCCCATTCAAGTGGATTTATTTGTTTGGACGTCCGTGTGATTGTTTCTGATGGAGCTAAAAGTCAGTTAGCAGTCAAAGTGTGTCAAAATTCACTCTCAACAGCTTTAATTTAGAGAATATCAGCCTACTTGTATCTTCTTATTGTTTGTCAGAGATGATGAAAGTCTGCAAAATTGCAGTTATATAATCCAATTACATAAAACACCTATTCTAGTACTAAATGATTACAAAACAAACTCAGTGAATTTTAAGTTATCTATGTGAAAAGAGAATGACTTTGGTATCTTGTCATATGCTAGACTTCAAATTTTGAAATGGCAAGCACTTACACTAGTAGAAAAGGTGGCGCCCCTGGGACATGCCCAGGCAAAATCACTGTGCATGCGTGGAATTGAGCATTGCTTACGTGGGCATCTCCCTCGGCAATGCCACCTTTTCTACTAGTGTTTAAGCATGCCCAACATGGGAATGCAGCAACCCATTCTTAGGATATTGAAAGTTTGAGGTAAATATGATCCAATAGTTATGTAAAATACCCTAAAAAAATAAAAACTTAGAAAATGTCAGTTTCTGCCCATGGATAGTCACTGTTGGTTGGGCTGCGATCAGAAAATGGTTGCTCAGTCATTTAATTTAGGGGTTAAAAAAAATTCAGAATACATAGAATTTCAACCATGGTGTTTAAATTTTGCCCAAATAAGGGTGTTTTAAATGTTTTAAGTGTTTTGAAAGTCATGATTGTGTGTTTTGATGCCTTTCAACCTTGGGGATTATGTTCACAACCTTGGGGATTATGTTCACAATCTTATTAAGAGTTTGTTTAAAAGAACTTAAAACCAATTGGATCTATTTGTCATAGATGTCAAAAATTGTTTAAAAGTAAAAAAAATCACCTTTTAAAAAATTGAGTTCATAAATTGCAAAAGTTTCAAAAGATTCAATAATATTCCAATAGATTCTATAATATTTCGATAGATTCCAAAGTATTTCCAAAATATTCCAAAAAAGATTTTACGTTCACCAAAATTTTGTTGATTTGGTCATTGTACTATCCAAATCAACAAAAAGTAGGCAACAAACTGTTGATTTGGTCGTTGTACTATTCAAATCAACAGAAAGTAGGCAGCAAATTTTTTATTTTTACAAAAAGTTTAAAAATTTGTTGATTTGGTCATTGCAGTGCCCCAAACAACACAGATCTGTTGATTTTTTGTTGATTTGGTCATGATTTTCTAGTAGTGATATTAGACTTCCATTCCCTGGAATTGTGGGGGTCAAAATTGAGGTTTTGATTTTGGTTAACTCAATTGACATAGAAAAAGAAAACCAATTTGGGAATCTCTCGAGGAAGATTTCATACTCTGTTTACTAAAATAGCTGTGTATTGACTTGAATTCTTCTCTCACGTGTTTTATGTTTAAAAAAAGAATAAAGTTCATTTTGTTAACCCCTCAAGGACCAAGGCTGATTTTCCAAGTTCGGTCAGCTCACTGTGGAATGAGTATTGATCCTCAATTCTTGAGATTTTTTGTGGTGATTCTACTCTTTGTAACGAAGATGGGATGGTAATTTGCATACGTAGGTGATGTATAAATCAAAAGATACAATCATGCAAAGGTGAAAAACCTAACTGCGGGCAGCTCCTGAAAATTTTCATACAATGAGCTATGCATCTGAATTTTTGCACACAATGAGCTAACACCCTCATGCACACAATTGCCGAATTCATTTTACCAAATTTGAGACTTAACTTTGCATTTTCAGCATTTTCAGAAAGTTTCAAATATGGGCAGTATGCCAAAAAAAAAGGTGCAACCAACTTTGAAGCTTATAATCTTATTGTTGAAGAACCCTGAACGGTTGAAAATTTGTAGGTTGTAATAAATTCAAGTTGCTTGAAATATCCTACAGTTGGATTGGTCAAAAAGGTCATAGATCAAAAAATATTTGTCTTTTTATGAGAAGGAGTACTTTGGAGTGTTTGGAGAGGAACATAGTTGTGGTCCTTTAGGGGTTAATGTTGTTACTACTTATTACAGGTTGTGATTCTTGCAAGGTTATTCCAGAAGGGTCTTCTGTAACCACTTTAGATTCCGGGTGAAGTAGGCCGCCCACGAATCCTAAGTTTTCCCAACTGTAGGAATCTGTTTACATGCTCAGGTGTCTGTTATTTTAGTTCTTTACTTATTATGGCGAAATAAAATATTTAATGACTAAGTAAATTTCTTTTGAGATTTGCCAGTTCTTTATTAAAATATCTTATTTGTTTTTAGGCGGGTAGGAAATTACAAATAGAGATGAATCAGAGCCTGAACTAGAATTTTTTTGGAGATTGCTGCCAAATTTATTAACAAATCACACTTAAAATGTTTAGAAGCCCGTTTAGAAGAGGTCAATAAAGAACTGGAAGAAAAATGAGAAAATAAAGATGTATAAAAGTTATTTTAGTTTATTTTATGCTTTACTTTTAACTCAACCTTACGATTATCTAAACTTCTGGTTCCCAAAATCTGTTAAAAAATTCCATGAATCTCATTGAAGAGTTATGTAAAGTCACCAAACATGGAAAATCAGACAACAAAACTTTATTAGTGCGGTAGAATCCTCTTCTCAGCCCCAGGCTCTTTAGCTGAAATCCACGCGAACGGGGAAACTACCATATTGCATTTCTATGCACAAAGAGAATCTGTCATGTTTTGAAAGATTCAATGAGATCCAAGCCTTGCACACTGCGAAAAGCAACACCAGAAAATCCAGCAGCTGCCAGGAGATACTTGTACTCCACAGGGGTTCTCTCTCCCCCGACACCATTAAAGATCGCCATCATGAGGAGGTCGAAATTCAATGCTGCGCCTGCCTTGGCATCGGAGTCTCTCGCCAGATCGATCACGTTTTCCTGAATGAGTAACTTCCCATTCTCAGGAAGTGCTCGGTGACAGTTCTTCAGGATTTTGATGCAATCGTCGTCGCTCCAGTTGTGAAGCACATGCTGTACATACAAGCCCAATTATTCACATGTCAAATCAAATCAGTAATACTCTGAATGAGGAGGTGTCAGCTTTCCTACCAGTCCAGCCTGGTATTTCTATTTGTTTGGTTGAGATCTTGTATACAAGCCTCAAATATCAGAGTTGCAATACAACGAGTTTCAATCAATTAGGATCCTACCCATTTCATTGGGTCTAGATATTTGCATCCAACTTCTTGATTGTTTGTATCAGATTGTCAATCAACACATGTTCTTCTACTTCAACACAAAGTATGTGTATGTTGAAATGAAACAGAAACCCTAATTCAATGTGCGTTTCATTGAAACTATGGTTTATATGTAGATTCTTCGCACAGGAAAGAAGCTACTTAAGGAACAAGATAAATTCTCTTAGTCTAACGATCTGAAATGAGTTCAGAGTTGCTGTGCATACCTGGATGAGAATAGTATCTCCTGAAGGAACAAATTCGAGGAAACTTCCGGAGATATGCTGCACACCTACACACCCATTTCTGTTAATTAGTCTTCTTCACATGCGTCAGTCAAGCCACAGCCTACAAACTGCATTCAATAGCTTTAGACTCAACTAGCACTCGATACATGTGTTAGTACAACTGCATGACTGGTAATACTAAAGTCTCTTCCACAGGCTCACATGAGACTGGAAAATGAATCTCAAGCTCGAAATAAAATTCATGCACAAGAACTTAGGCTTGCAACATGAAGGAGAATCCAACCAATCTTAACTCACCAAAACTTCATTCGTGAAACCAGCTTGAGCCCCGCATATCCTTATTACCAAGGTAGCTAGAGGACACGTACAAAAACCATAACAACAGCCCCGACCTCATGCCGTGTCCTACAGACTGACTCGATCTTATTACCAACGGTCAGCAACTCATGTCCTGTAATCGACACTTGTTTGGTCATGTGGTGTTGCCAATACGATACGTGACTTCGCTGAATTTGTCTTTCAATTGCCCACTGAGCTGAATGGAAATCGGCTGTCTACTGCCACTTAAAGTGATCTAGCTACAACCTAGACCGGAATGATTGCATAAGAAATCTTCAAACATACTGATCTAAGACAATTCGATGTCAAGAGAGTTTGGTTCTTGTTCTCCACTGCACTCCATCTCCCAATGGAAGCACAGTCCTACATATTGGTTGCAATGGGGCTTAAAGAGTAACGTCACATATGATGCATTCAAGATTTTGAGGACATCTGAGCGAAGAACTCACCGGGAATGGTGGGTGCAGAGGAGACAACATGGGGCAAATCGAAGTTGGTGCCGGAAATGTGCGGATGGACGGCCACAATGACAGCCAAAGCGCCACCCACGCCTCCTCCGACGTCCACCAAGCATTTTACGTCCTTGAAACCCTCGTAGTGGTGTGCGAGGATGTTGTTCGGCAGTTTGGACCAACTCCGCATGGCTTCATTGAAGGTCTCATTGTAAGATGGATTCGATTTCACGTAGCTCCACATGTCCGTCCCAGTCGCGAGCTGAAAAGCGTCCACATCGTCCTCCACCGCCTCGCGGAGATGATTCAAGGCTGCGGTATTGCCCGTCCTTCGCCCCAACAAAACGAAGGGCGTCAAGTTGAACTCGGAACCCGTCACCAACAACTTGGAGACGTCTGTCAGGCCATATCTGGCAGCGACCAGGTATGGGTAAACATCAGTGGTTAGGCTTACAAGAAGAGTGGAATTTAAAGAACGCTCGAAACCAAAAGTATAACATTCTTTAGCGATTAACACTCTTTATATTGATGGAGAATCGGAATCACCATTGCATTCTGACATTACTGGACCTTTCTAGCGTACAATTTTATCAGGCAATCCTCTACTCCCATATGTTGTTATTAGACTTGGAAGATAGCAAGCCAGCACACAAACTGGAGCTCAATTTGCAAGAATGAGAATGATGGATTCGGGCTCTTGGGTGGAGCAGAGGACTGTTACGATAACTAGAAAATGTACGAACATTAAAGCTTGTAGACCGAGCGAAATGTCAACTCTAAAGTATTATTCAGGAAATTCCAAGTATCACCTCAGTATCACAAGAAGTATAGTCGATAAATACCTGACCAAATGCGAAAGAAATACACCAGCTAATATATATACATACCTGGTTCCATTTGATTCGGAATGATCTGTGGTCTCGGCCTCTTCGGCAAAGACGCCCTTGTGGGCGAGAAGGCGAAGGATGCGGCCCAACTTGCGAGCTGCGTCGTGACCCTGACGAGGAAGCTTGTCCGCGATCTGTTGTGCAGTAAGAGCCGCTCCGGGACCAGCTGCAGCGAGTATGTCAGGAATTCGCATTTCTACCGCAGCTTCGAATGCAAACGGAACAGAGAAACTGCACCTGAGCTCCTCCAGAACATGGATTGCCTCCATTCTCCTCTCTGGCACGGTCTCCATTTCACCCGATCGATTTGGCCTTCCTGATCATTGCAATCGCTATTTATAATTACATACAGTCCTCGCACCACTAGATGGTCAGAGCAGAATTGTGACAGAAGTGGTTGAGGTGGTGGAGCTTGAGAGAATCTCATCCAAGTGAATCATACTGTTCTGTTTAGGAATTTAATACACATACATAAAGACAAGTGACGTGCTACCAAATTTTGACCTTGAGACCACGCCTTTAGCCCTTTGAGAGAAGTTCATTGAGTACATGCTCGTCTTGATGACTCAGGAAATCGTCATCAGGGACCTTTCAGACAGTCACGCGGCCGCTTCTTTGTCAGAAGCTGGATTCTGGCCCGCAAGAAAATGACTCAGGAAATCGTCATCAGCCTGGACCTTTCTGACAGTCAGTAGCATTAGAGCAAATTTGGACTCTCAAAGCGCCCTCCAAATTGGTATGGCCCCAAAAATCAAGTGTCCTCTCACTGCTACTGTGTGGGGGTCTAGAGCGCATGCGTGAACTGGTTGTATCAAAGCTGACACAGTAGGTGCCTTGGTAGGCAAGGACTAGCCACAGTGGCTAGAGGAAGGAAGGCATTTAGCAATAGTTTAATGGATTGGTGTACAATTGTTGGAATATAGAACTGACAAGTCCTTGCAACTGGGATATTTCAACACATATAATATTCAATGAAAGTACCATTTTACTGTTTCAAGCATGTTTGTAGGCTGTTTGCTGTAAACGCCAAAATGGCCACGAGTATTAAAGGACACCAATTTAGATTCAACACCATTTTCAAGGAAGTGTTATAAAACGTTTGATGGAATCCTAAATGGAGGTAATGTACATATGCTCCAAAATTAGTTACATATTGTAGTATTTAACGGCCTTTAGTGCTCAGATAACCGCTAAGTGGTCACTGTCTAGAGCAATAGAAAATGAAATGTTGTCAAATCTAAGATAGCCATCTCAGTCCAGTGTCTAAAGTTCAGATGTGCAACCGTTTTGTTAAAAATGTAACTGTATACAATTTTCTATCTTAATAATTATGCAAAAATACATACTCATGAAAAAATTATTCTCCTTACTGTAGTTTTTCCAACACCATTGGAGAACAGGTGTTTGTTTAGAGAAGTATGAGAAGTATGAGATTCAAAAACGTACGTGCACTCACGGATACTTGTACGTGCTTAGTACAGTGCACCCCTGAAGTTTGACAATACTTTGTACATAATACCTTTTGGAAAGTATCCACATGTTTTTTATAAAATGATTCATGTGCTTTGGTGACTATACAAACTTCTCCAAGATATTGAACATTCTAAACCTTAAATTTTATACCCTAAACCCTAAACCCTAAACCCTAAATCCTAAATTAATTTTATTCCAAAAACAGCTAAGCAAAGTTATTGTTAAAAACAGTGGTCAGTACTTAATTGTTCTCATTGTTTCAGGCAAGCATTTATGTTATTGTAGGCATGTGGTACTACTAGTGAACAAACATGATTACTGTACAGATGTTAAAACTCTGCAGACAGTGCAGAGTAGAGTAAGGGTATTTTTTTTAAGTCACATATTACTATATTAGTAGCCAAAACTAAGATATCTATGATATACTCAAATATGAAAACTATTTTAGATTGGCCCAGTGCGGAACATAAAAAACTTTGGTCGGAAATGTTTTTTAGCCCATAATGTAACTCCACTAAGAGTTGATCTAATAGGGCCAACTCTCGTTGCAATGGACACTTTAACCCCTAAACGGTACTAGGGTGTCCCTGGATTTGACAATTTGAGAAAAATCATCATAAACGGTACTATTTCGAAGAATATTTTGGAATTGATATACAAATGAAATTTCTAGATTTTGAATTTTAGATTCCATCTGTATGGTTCGATTCACTAATTCCCTAAACCAATATTTAATTATAAAATTTGAACAAAAGGTCCTTCTAAATTCGATTATAAACAAAATTTTAATACTTTTTGAGTCAAATTTGTTGAAATGAATTTGAAATGAGATACTCTTAAACGTGCTGATTCTTTGAAATTTTTTTGTTTCTTAAATCTATGCCCTCATTTTTGCAAGACCACTTTTGAACTATAGTCAATCCAATATTGGCTTGGTCAACGACTTGACATACTTCTACATTTGTAATTTTAGAAAAATATGTAATCAAGTATGACTAAAACCAACCGTTAGATAGGACAACAATTCTTGGAGAATAATCTCCAAAAAATTGGATGACTTTCATCTAAGCATTGATGAGAACCTAGGGCGGGTTTGAATCAATTAATCGTACAGTTTTTGGATGCTGTTCCGTTTAGGGGTTAATGTCGTTACTAATGCATTCATTGTAAATTTATTGGAATCGATCCATGAAAATTTGTAGTACATGCAGGAATGATGTATTGCACTAACTCTTTGCTATGTCATATTTTCATTGTACGGGTTCATAACAAGACAATAATGGTTTTTTAGGTACAATTTGGGTACAACCTGAGACAATTGCTTTAGAAACCCATGATGATGAGAATGTGGTTCAATAACTTTGCATTATGTGTGACATGGTCTCTCATTTGAGAATAAAGCTACACTAGGTCAAGCTGATAAAAACAAATTCATCCTCTCTTGTATACTTTGTTGAAAGGCCTTGGCAGTGCCTGTGTCAAACATGTTTTTATATTATTTCAATTAAGCTTTCAACAAAGTACATGACGCTAAAATATGTTTTATGTACTCCCTTCTACACCAGCCCCATCCAGTTGTACTTGCGAAGACTCTCTGTCCCTCCGCTCACAGATTGACATTGCACTACCCTCTCACATCACCCTGAACTCCAAGGACAGCCTTATACCAAGCGGAAATAGGGAAATTTCAATGTCATTTTTTCCTTCTCAAAAGATAAACGAATGCTATGGGGGTACACAGGCTTGGCTCCTAAGGGGCACCTCCCGAGTCCAAATTTGCTCTAATGGCCGCTTCTTTGTCAGTATCGTGCTTTACGTAGCAAACGGCTTCTGGCACGCAATAAATCAACTAGTCGGCTATAGAGTTTTTTTTTTTTTTTTTTTTTTTTTTTTAAATTTTTATTTACAAATAAAAGAGGCCCTTTACTGCAAGAAGAGAAAGGCAAAGTACAAACACACACCAGCCCCGCCAGGTCCGGCGAGGCCGGGGGACACCTAAAGACTGCTAACGTCGTCCATAGAGTTCACACCAAAGATTTTTATTTTTATTTTTGAAACAAAGGACATTTATTCCACTGCAGAGCAAAGTACAAATATCAGTGAACCGAGAGGCTTGGCCTCTGGCGTTGATTTTTTTGGTTAAACAATTTTTCACAAACTAAAAAACCCACAAGAAAACCTACAAAAGCAGCGCCATTGCAGGCCATGCAAACACCCAAGTCACACGCATGGCGGCGGGCTCCCCAAACACTTGATTCTTCATCCAAATCTTATCAAACCTCCTCAAAAAAATTTCTTGGTTGGCTGGAAATTTCTCAACTAGTTGCTGAGTCTTGAGCCATGCGCCGCGTCCATGATCAATAGCCAGCTCCCAAAGCAAAATTTCAAGCTTCTCCTTGTCCATGAGTCTTGACTAAAAATCCAGGCGTTTCTGTCGATTCAACACAGCCAAATGGCAGAAACTTGAAGTAAGGACCATAATTCTGTGCTTCTTCTGAATTTCCTTGGAAGGCAAGATCCCAACAGGCATTGCTGCCACGTGAGTCTGGCCCATCCAGGAACACATGGCTCGATGTCCGCATAGGTATACAAAATCGCCCACGCATATCGCCAAACATGCTCTGCTTTTGAGCATTCGAAGAATCTGTGTAAAATAGTTTCCTTTGTGTGTAAGTTTCACACACCAAAGATTTCAGCAGAAAGAAACTGACTTCGTAACCTAAAGCGGAAAGCATGATCCATAAAGTATGAGAAACCTTGTCTGTGACAGTGTGCAATAATTTGACAATGAAAATATTGTTCTACTAAATACGTTCATCACCTTCGTGGATTGCAAGAGTCTTGATAAATTACAAGTTAGCCACCTGTCACCTGTCATATATGCCATAGATGACATACCTTGGAACACATTTTTGAGAACACAGAAATTTCTTCACAACCCAGATTTCTATAAAAATACTCTACTTACGATATATAGATGGTGTTGTTTCTAACACAAAAGTATCATGACTTGCATCCTAGAAGCTTCAATTCTACCAACTTGTAGAAATTTTGTATTGGATCACAAATGATTAGTTTTAGGTGTTTGAAGGAATACAAATAGTCAGTTTAGGTGAAAAAGTGACAAAAGTATGTCAATTACTTTACTATATGATCAAAGTAAAACTTGGCCTTAACTTTTTAATTTTGAATTGCGTATGGGCACATAAATACCCTGGTATGCAACTCCCATATTATACGCATGGGGCATCGGCATTAGAATGGTTAGAGGACGGCTTTTGTAAAAATTTACATCAAATTATATAAAAATAAAAGGGACCAAAAAGTTAGGTGAAGACCATATTAAATAAAATGAGATGTAGAAAATGTTGCCCAGGTTGCATATTTTTAAAAAAAAAAAACACTCTACAATGTATATAAAGCTCGGGGGCTGCACTGTACTAAACATGTATGAGTATACGTAAGTGCATAGAAGGGGTATTAATTTGAACACTGTTGTATTACGTATACATACAATAAACACATTTAGAATTGAAAATATTCACGTATACTTACATTAAACATATATTTAAAACGGAATATATATATATACAAAGGTATTTAGACATACATCCTCTCGTATACAAGAGGGTTTTTAGAAGGGGTCAAGAATGCACGTGATTCTCAAACATAATGTAGAGTGCACCCCTCGAGATATAAAGAATCGATACACCGGGGAAGTCAGTGTCAAAAATTTAGAAACCATGAGAGAATAAATATAGGGTGTCTTTTACTCATTTGAGAGAAAAATTATAAATTTTTAAAAGTAATATAGGGTGTTTTAAAACCAAATTGGGAATATTTTATGAATATTCCTAGAATATACCACAAATATACCCTAAATACACTATAAATAGTATAATATTCCAATTATTTCATAGCTCTCCATTAAATACCCTTTGTTTGCTCATGTATACCAAAATTTACATTAAGTGACTTCCCCAAGATTGATACACCTCTGCATAATTTTAAAAATCCATACAAGAGCTTGCCTCCAATTGAAATTAACCCCTAAAGGACCAAGTGTCCTAACTAGGACATTTAGAGAATCGGGTAGGTTCCGGTGAACACATTTTTAATCGAATTTTGAAGGAAATTTAATAGTAGATTCCCCAATGTGCCACGAAAATGGGGATTCTTTTTTTTTTGAATTCCGACACCATATGTGAAAGTTATGAGGGGAAATGTGTTTTTTTCGGGAGAAAGGGCAGCCGGGCAGTAGAGAAATAGTTGAATTTTAGGAGGGGGCAACAAGATGGGTGGTGTGTGGAAAATTGGTGGACTGTGGGGGGGCAGAAGACCACCCCGTTTTCCAAACTCATAAAATAATTTAAAAATAAATTTTTTTTTAATTAAAATTTTTTTTTTATAAATAAAAATTATTATTCTAAACTGAAAATTATTATTTTAAATTAAAAATATTATTTTAAACTAAAAGTTCAATTTCATAATTAAAAATATTATTTAAAATTTTGAAAAATAAAATCATTTTTAAAAATAAAAAATAAAAAATAAAAATCGTCCAATGAGGGACTGCCACGTGGCAATGTACCTTGAGAGTTAGTGGGGTCATGAACATTGGAATGGGTTGGCACTTCAATTCCCTTCCTCCACCCTTTATTTCCCCCTTAACCCCCAAAATTCTTAGAAAATGTGCTACATGTCTTATAAAACTTGGAGATTTATTTTTTTTTCAAATTTTTTTTCGCCATTCTGTAGAGGGTGGAATGTACTTGTGTTTCACCGCTCGGATTCGTATTTTAAATAAAGAAAGTTGAAAATATTGCAATTCTAAAAACATATAGTCTTTTCTGAACTTTTAAACCCCCAACAAGTGCAAGGTGTTATTCAACATCCTAAACATCTCCAAATGCAACGAAAATTGGTACACAACTAAGTAACATCATATAGAATGTGAAAGTGAAGTGCGACAAGTTTCAGTAGTGAGGTTTTTTTGATGTAGCTGTGGTCAAACGCATCTGAAATTTTCGGGCATGTGTTTTTTTGGGGTGTTTTTTTCCATCAAACGCAATTATCTTGCAATCCGTGCGGTCAAAATCAACGAAATTTGTTGTGTATGTTTTTCAAATAGTTTAGGACAAGATCTTACAGTTAGAAGGTAAAAAATAACATTCTTTTGGATTTTTTGCATGGGGGAGTAAAAATGGCAGCATTAGAGTGTTTTTGGAGGAAAAACACTTCGGTCCTTTAGGGGTTAAAAGTCATTGGCAACGTTTTATTTATAATAAAACAATCTTCATTTTTTGATTAAAAAGTCCAAAAGTTGGGTAGCTTAGCCTATGCTACATGTATTAAAAAGACTCATAGAATTAGGCTTTTAATGCTATTATTGTCTTCAAGACATATTCAATTCTTGTATATAATTACATTTCTGGATTCCTTGTTAGAAAGGCTACATGAGTTTCCTACATTAAAACAAATTATATCACTTGGGATTGGACTAAAATGCAATATAAGTGATTATAGTTAGGACCATATCATACAGGAGTTGCTTTACCTGGCAGAAATACATAGGAAATAACATCATTTTTGTGACACCATATTGTTCCTTCCTCCAACTCCTACGTTCTACCAAATATTTGAATGCTTATAAACATAGTTCCAATTGGGGTACCCTCTTTCTACATGACAAATAGGTGAATTTTGCTTCTGAACTTTCAAATTTTATTGAATTTGTCCATTTCAATTGACTAAAATTAATTATTTTTAAATTAAAAAATTATCCACACCTGGATGACATTAAATACTTCAATTCAAGTTCAACCTTTTAATTGAATACATTACTTTTCATATTTTTATGCTTGTTGGAATATGTTTCCTAAAATGAGCATTTGCAGGCATTGTAGTATTATATATAAATATATTTTACTCCTCAAAGTAATCAATTCAAGTAACACATATCTAAATGTACTTTGTATTTGAAATTTGTACCAAAATGACATCATTTGATATTTTAAATAATTTTTTTGGATGTTTATTGGTATTTAGGACAAACATTGATCTTTAGACATAAAATCTCTTTTAAAATCTTTAAAACTCTTCAATATTGACATGAATTTTTTTTTAAAGTACTTCATGAGTGTAGGAGATCAAAACCACATTTGGTTGATTCATTTGCTATTTATTTTATTAAAGAGGACATAATCAAAGTTGCTATAGGGGCTCATTTAAGAGTTAAGACGGTCTTTTGGAGTACCCCAAGTGGAACTATGCCCTTATATGTAATTGATATGCATTTTTTTCACATTAGACATCAAAGTTAGGAAATTGACGTTATCTCAACTTTCGGGCATCTAACTTGACACAAAACTTCTATGCACCAAACTTGACACAAAATTGCGTCTTACACAAGTTGTAGTGTTGGAATATTTTGATGACTGACAAACCATTGTAGTCAGTGTGAGAAGCGTTTTAGTGAATGGTGGATTGTGGGGTTCCAGGTTTACTTTCTTTAGATGATAGTACAGTCGCGCACAGAGAGTCTTCACACCCCCATTAGTTTGTAATTTGCAGTGAGATTTGGAGAGATGGCAGCCGGCAGACCTAATTTGAGTGCATGTAAAGAGTTGAACATGATAGTTTACACCCTTCAATTGCAAACACACAGATTCGGGGTTACGGAAGAATTGCTCAAGAATTAGGGCTTAATTTCAAAGTCCTAAATTAGAGACATGGTGAGAAGAGGTGATGAGCGTAGGGGTGATGTGAGGGATGCTTCGCGCTTAAGACACCCTACAAAACTCAGAAAAGGGATCGAAGAGAAAGAGAGTTGTAGAGGTAGTGGACGAGAATCCAAGGCTCTTTCTTCGAGATATCACGGTATCACCAACATAGCTGATGTTGGGATTAGTGAGATGAGTATTAGGAAAATTCTCGATGAATCCGAAGACAGTCTTGAGATCCCAAGAAAGAAATCATTTTGGAGAGCTGGGCAGAAGCACAAGCACAAGGAATTTGCTCAGAGGCGACGACAATGGAACTTGCAGGAGTTGCAGCAATCGGGACGAGTGGCATTCATTGATGAAACAACTATAGTTTATGGCCCCTCTAAGGCTGGAAGGAAGGTGCGTATGAGATGTGGTGAGGCGTTGTACGAGAAGAATTTTCTGTCAAGTTTCAAGTCAGGGAGGACCAATGTTGGGGTTTTTGCATGCATAGTGAAAAGGAGCCGCACGGGGTTGATATTGGTGAGAAGGACAGAGAGTGAGCGCACAAGTTCTCGTGACAGATTGGATCTCAATGCTTCACAATTCGCATGGGAAATTCATGTACCTCACGTGATTCCCTTCATTCGGGGTTTGTGTGAAAACCCTAATCTTGTCTACCTTGCAGTAGATGGAGCAACGTGGCATGGAGGTCTTGAGAACCAAAAACTTCGTGATGAGTGCAGTTATGCTCAACTCCCTTGGCCACCCAATTCGCCAAATCTCAATCCAATTGAGAATTTGTAGAATCGTTTGAAATTGAAGACTTAGAAAGTGTTCCTCGATGGAAGAAACAGTTAAAAAGAATTTTCAAAAAAAGAACAAAAAACTGGAAAAAAAACAATTGTGAGAAGAAGATTATGAGTATGAGTATTGATGAGTGTGAGCATTGAGAGGAGCAAGAGTGTGCGGGAGAGGCCTTGGACTCCATGGTATAAGTACAAGTATTTGACTCTTTAATTTTTGACCGGGATCGCTGGCCACCCCAGTGCCTCCTCGACCAGCGGTCAGAGGCCGCGACCTTTGGGTGTGGGTGTCATTTTTTAAATTTTTTTAAAAAACATCTTCCCTTTTGTTCCCTTTTGTTCCCTTTTGTTCCCTTTTGTTCCCTTTTGTTCCCTTTTGTTCCCTTCGTCGTTCTCCAACTACGTTCCTGTGTTCCCAAGGAATTCATATGTTCATCTGAACATAGTAATTTCATCACCTTTTCTTTTTATTCCTGTCAGATAGATGAACATTGTTAGAAAGATTCTATCCATGATTTTCTTTTAGAATATACACCCGATTTAGATGATTTTTACATTTACACAAATGGCATGAAAGATAGAAAAACATGGTGTGATTTCTTCCTTAGTTAGCAAAAAAAAAAAAAAAAAAACAAGTTGTTAGAGTCCAATGATAAATTTTGAATTGTTGATTTCTACTTAAAAAAACAAACCTAAAACTTCAAATTCTCACAACTTTGGCATATTTTTAACAAATTGAATGAATTTTAGCATTATAAATATCTTAAGACTCTTATTTTAACATAGTAAAAAATTTAGAACAAGAAATAACAACTACTAAATTGTCCATTGCTTAGAAGGTTAAGGAATAATTTCTCATAGAACTATCATAAAATGGTTGGCCAAATCACTCAAATAGGACTTCACATTGATAGTTCGTGTTATCAATCCACTTAAAACTTGTTGTGGCCAAGGGGAGATTCTTTGTCTCACACCCTAGATAACAAGTAGCTATGCTATGAGGAGCTTTGACCGGAAAGACGAGAATGCATTTCAGTGGAATCATGGACGGAATATATTTGCTATAGTGATATTTAGGCCAAAAAAATGGGTGTCCCTGGAATGCCTCTTCCCTATGGTCAAAGCCAACAAATTATATGTTGGAACCGAAGTCTTTGATGCAATAGTGCTTACTATTATAACTTCAGGTATTCTGGTATTTGCATTTGGTGTCAGTGTTACCGGATTATCGGTAAATAGTACCGTTTCTATTTTATTGAACAGTTCCCTTGCTTATGTGTCTTTTGATATTGATTAATTTGTGCCTTAACCCCTAAAGGTTGGACCTATGACCATGGAATCATGCTTTATCTGCCACAGTCATTTTTGCAACTAAAAATAATACAAGAATTCAAATTTATATTTTTGGTAGATGAAGCCACATGTCTACTACAAATCATGAATTTTTCATAAATTTTGATGAAAATATGAAATTACTATGGGTTTTTGAAGTGATTGTAAAGAAAATTCATATCAATTACAAAATGTACTAGAAAATTCTGATATTTTTATCAAAGGTGTAAATTACAATGAAGAAAAGTTCAGTTAATGAAAATCATCCGTGTATCTAAATTTAGATTTTTTTGCTACACCTTGGTGATACCTACCGAACTTGTAATTACAATAAAACACTCAATTTTCAATTTTTTTTCAAAATTTCAAAGTGGAGTAGAAACTAGATTTGGCAAGATTTATTTTGTTAGTTTAGCTTAAATGCAATGGAACTCATTTTCATGGCCTAAATTTAGTTTAAGCATAATAAGCAAAAAAAACTTAAAATACACTACACGGTGAACTGTTTTTACAACTCGTTTTGTAGTTGGGACCCATGTACAATCTAAAAATAGCTTGAGTGATTAGAATTTAACTTGAAAGGGTGGCATGACCAAGCAAAGTCCGTCACAAAAAGAATTGGATGGAAATCATTCACATAGCAGTTGGAATTGAACAATCAACTTCATTCATAAGCCAGTTTTTGGTCTGGGCGGCGTTTAGGGGTTAAGCTCCTGTGGTACTCGCATAAACCCCTAAACGCCGCCTAGACCAAAAATTGGCTTATGAATGAAGTTGATTGTTCAATTCCAATTCCAACTGCTACGTGGATGATTTCTATCCAATTCTTTTTGTGAAGGACTTTGCTTGGTTATGCCACCCCTTCAAGTTAAATTTAGATCATCAAATATATTTTTAGATTTTATATGGGGTCCCAACTACAAAAAGAGTCGTAAAAACAGTTCACCGTATAGTGTATTTTAATTTTTTTTGCTTGTTCTGCTTAAACTAAATTTAGGCCATGAAAATGAGTTCCATTGCATTTAAGCTAAACTAACAAAATAAATCTTGCCAAGTCTAGTTTCTACTCCACTTTGAAATTTTGAAAAAGAATTGAAAATTGAGTGTTTTATTGTAGTTACAAGTTCGGTAGGTATTACCAAGGTGTAGCAAAAATTCTAAATTTAGATACACGGATGATATTCATTAACTAAACTTTTCTTCATTGTAATTTACACCTTTGGTAAAAAATCGGAATTTTCTAGTACATTTTGTAATTGATATGAATTTTCTTTACAATCACTTCAAAAAACCATAGTAATTTCAAATTTTCACCAAAATTTATGAAAAATTCATGATTTGTAGTAGACATGTGGCTTCATCTACTAAAAATATAAATTTGAATTCTTGTATTATTTTTAGTTGCAAAATTGAGTGTGGCAGATAAAGCATGATCCCATGGTCATAGGCCCAACCTTTAGGGGTTAACCTCGGGGGGTGCACTGTACTAAATATGTACGAGTATACGTGAGTGCACAGAAGGGGTATTAATTTAAACAGTACCGTATTACGTATACATACAATAAACACATTTAGAACTGAAAATATTCACGTATACTTACACTAAACATATTTTTAAAACGAAATAAATCTGTATACAAAGGTATTTTAGACATATAGCCTCTCGTATATAGGGGGTTTTTAGAAGGGGTCATGAACGCACGTGATTCTCAAACATAATGTAGAGTGCATCCCCCGAGGGGTTAACTCAACTATTACCATTGTTTTGATGTATGTAGATTTGTTGGATAAATGCTCCTGCGTCAATCCCGGGATGTATTGTACTAAACATGTACAAGTATATGTGAGTGCACAAGAGGGGTATTAATTTGAACATTGTCATGCAATGTATACATACAATAAATATATTTAGAGCTGAAAATATTAACGTATACTTATATGTTAATTTACGTATAAACCCTCGTATACAGGGGGTTTTAGAGGGGGTCATGAACGCACGTGATTCTCAAACATAATCATGTGCACTTCCCTAGGGCGTCAATTGCTTGTTGTATCTCCGATCTTTGTGGTAGGATTTGAATCCCAAATATACAACTCTTGTTTTATATGGCCTTGATTATAATCACTTATATTTCATTTTATTCCAATCTTAAGTGATATAATTTGTTTTAATGTAGGAAACTCCAACCAATCATGTAATTTTAAATAGGAGTTGAATATTCCTTGAAGGCAATAATAACATTAAAAGCTTAATTATATGAGTTTTTTAATACACGTAGCATAGGCTCAGCTACCCAACTTTTTGGGCTTTTTAATAAAAATTTAAGATTGTTTTATTTTTAAAAAACACTGGCAATGACTTTTAATTTAATTGGAGGCAACTTCTCGTATGGATTTTTTAAAATTATGCGTAGGTGTTTCAATTCTTTATATATGTTGTGGAGCTCTTTTTTAATAAAATATATTTCTATATTTCCTTATTTATGAGAACTTTCAAAAATTACATATTTTTACACAATTTGAAAGGATTATGATTTCATAACACCTTAATTCTAAATCCATATGATATACTTAAATACAAACTTCATAAAGTGCACGACTATTTGGTTTACATTAATAGAAAACATTACAAGAAATTTGAGCCCTCTAAGAGGCCTCGAGTTTTAATTTTAATTTTAACTTTTTTATTTTTTAAAAAATATTTAATTAATAAAAATATTATAAAAATGAAATCTGATGTGGCATGAGTTTGGCATTTCAGATTGGATATTTAAATATTAAAAGTTTAATTTAAAAAAAAATTCTTTAATATATTTTTAATATTTAAAACTGTTAAAAAAATCTTTAAACAATTTTAAAACATTTTCTAACATTTTTAAATAATATTTTTTATTTTATTTTATTAGCATTTGATTTTTTAATATATATTTATTTAAAAAAGAATTCCAATAAAAATTTAGATTTTTGTCTGAACATCAAAAAAGCCCCTTGGAGGGTTCATTTCTCTTCTAATGCCTAGTAAGTATGTAGTCCTTTCACTACTACAATGTGAAAAGGTGTTGAATATGTTAAATTAGGAAAAAATTCAATTTTCAAATTTGACCTATATGGCACATGCCTTCTATAACACCATGTAGTTTTTGTAATTTTTCAATATTTCTTTTCATTTCCGGAAGAACATTTTTCTAAAGTTTGGAGAATCCAAGAAGTGATACCCGTATTGTGCCATTGCCTGTTTAAGGTCTCACTTTTTGAACTAAGAATGAAACTTGACATAAACCAATTGTGTTGTTTTTCAAAAAATCATAATATCTTATTTTGAAAATGTGTACTGTACAAATGATAGTCAATTAGCACAAGAACCAAAAGAAATTTGGATGAATGAAAATTGTCTGTGTATGTAGTTTGAATAGTTTGAATATGTTCATCGTCCATTATGTGGACGCAAGTGCCTCAAAGGGTTAACTGGGTTCTTGATTTTATTTATTTATATTATTTTAATGCATTTTAAGCTTGAGGCTTGAACCTACTAAGACAGTTGTCTTGGCATTGTTTTAATGCAAGCCTCAACTAGCCTTTAGACTTATCCACTTCTACACATCTTCTTAACAGTTAAAAATGGTACGAATTTCTATACTTCTCTATGTGCCTCTCTGTGTAGAATATCTAATCCAGGAGCCTAAGACAGACAAGAATGCGTGAAAAACTTGCTAGCTAAATACATACAGTCTAAGTGCTAGCTCTAATTACAATCAGGTAGATCTAACCACTAACACTAAATGCTAATCGGATTCTCTCAGGGTGGAATTGATACGCCGCAGATCTCAGGCCGGCATATAAGTTCTGGTAAACTCCTGATACCCTGATACGTGTCATCTGTGAGTGATCTGCTACTAACAAATCATTGTTCCTTGGCTGCAGTGCCATGAGTTACTGCATGAAGACTGGTCATTTCAACACCCTCCCTCGCTTCAGAGATTCCTATTTTCTGAGCGTTTCTGGTCATAGTGAAATGGTTGGTCCTGGTCGTCGGTCCGCGGAGGACCTTTGTAGCTTTGTCTCACGAGACTTGTCGTTGTGGCAGATTTTTCTTCTACTCCTTTGGTTATCGATGCTACTGGTGCAGAGGTTGTCAAGTGCGGCGTTGGAGCTCCTTGAGAGCTGGTTTTTAGCCTCCTTCTTGGAAGGTGAACTAGTCTCAACAGAGAGTCCTGTTGGTGACGATGAAGGTTCTGATGCTCGAGTCCGCAATAGCGACGGTGAGGCTACATCTAAAGGTTTTGTCATAAATCGGCTGACCATGCCAACGGCGTAGGAGATATCAGGCCGTGTATGAGTAAAAAAAATAAGCTTTCCGACCATCCGTTGATACAAGGCATGATCGGTGGGAGGAGAGTCTATGTCCAGTTGGAGTCTTTGTTTCTCAGCCATGGGTGTTGGAACTGACCTGCAGTCAGCAAGGCCGAACTCCTGCAACATATCTCTAATGTACTGGCGCTGGGTAAGATAAATCCCTGAGGGCCTAAACAAAAACTCGATCCCGAGCGAATAGCTGAGAAGCCCTAGATCGGCTATGTCAAAGGCTGAGAGCATGGCAGTTCGGAGCTGGGAAATGTGAGTGGGGTCGTTCACAGTTATGTAAACATCATCGACATGTAGAAGCAAAATGGTTATTTTATCTTGGGCTGCGAAATAGTAAAGGTTGTAATCAGCGGCCGACTTGCACAATCCTTGGCTTAGAAGAAAAGTGTCAAACTTGGTGTACCAGGCACGAGGGGCCTGTTTTAAACCATAAAGAGCCTTTTTTAACTTGCATGCATAGTTTCCTTGGGGTAGTAAGTCGAAACCGGGCAGAGCGGTAACAAAAATGTCTTCCTCAATGTCACCATGGAGAAAGGCGGTTTTTACATCCATATGAGAAATAGGCCATCCGTGATGCCCGGCAAGCACAACTATGCCACGTAGGGTGTTCCATTTAACAACGGGGGCAAAAGTCTCTGTGTGTTCCTGCCCCGCTTTCTGTTGAAATCCCCGAGCAACTAAACAAGCCTTTAGCTTTGCAACTGTGCTGTCCGCATGAGTCTTAACTCTATAGACCCATTTGGTGGATATTGGCTTGCAGCCTGAGGGTAAGGGAACAATGTCCCAAGTATCATTCTGATAGATGGAATGGATTTCGCTTTGCATAGCAGCAAGCCAACCTGGATGGATAAGGGCTGCCTCAGTGCTGCTAGGCAGAGAAACTGAGGTGGAAAATTCGGCCGCATTGAGGTAAAAATCATTAAATTTGGTAGGAGGTTTTCGAGGTCTATCACTATGAGTCAGTACTGAATCTGATGGAGGGTTCTGTGCTAGCGAGGAATCAAGGATTTGGGAGGTGACTGCGGAGGGAGGACCTCGACGCTGATAGGTGAACAGTGGAGTATGGGCACGACGGGAGACATCTAGAGCTAAAGGAATTCTAACAGAGAAGTCATCGATCGGAGATAAGTGAGGTTGGGACTGTTCTGGGTTTGAAACTAAAGGTGGATCGTCGATATGACCGGGAGATACGGGTGTTGAGATTCTAGGACATGTGGACTGAGAAGTAGAGGTGTGTACAGGGACATGAAGAACAATAGAGGGATCGTCAATGGGTGGTACAAAATTTGTGAGCGAGAGAGGAGAATCGTCGAGAGGGGAGAAAGGATCATCTGAAGTGGACCAGGGTTCAGTGAGTGGCTGTGAGCGGGGTTTGGACAAGCCTAATTGGTAAAGAAATGAGGTTTCGTCAAAGCGGACATCTTTTGAAATTATGACTTGGCGAGAAGAAGGGTGGTAGTTTCGGAAACCTGTAGATGTAGAATTGTAGCCTAAAAAAATACATTCTAAAGCACGAGGATCCCACTTCTTCCTGGTTGGGTTTGTGTCTAAAACGAAGGTTCGACAGCCAAAAACGCGCAAGTGACTAAGAGATGGTAAATGCTCAAAAAAGCGTTCGTGTGGTGTAGTACCTGAATTGGCTCTGCTGGGAAGACGATTTGACAAGTAGTTGGCGGTGGAGATTGCTTCGGTCCAGAGATTAGCTGGAGTGTTGCTCTCGATCGTCACGCACCTCGCTTTGTCAAGCAAACTGCGGTTTTTTTTCTCTCGGCTACGCCATTCTGGTGCGGTGTCCTCGTTTGTGAAAACTGTCGAGTAATGCCTGCTTCTTCACAAAACTGTTGAAATTCCTTTGAGATGTACTGCCCCCCCCCCCCCCCCCCCCCCCCCCGATCGGATCTGATTGCCTTTAAATGAAACTTGGTATGAAGCTCAATCATCACCTTGAATGTTCGGAATCTGGACAGAGTTTCACTCTTGGCCCGTAAGAAAAATACCCATGAGAATCGACTATGATCATCAATTATAGTAAGGAAGTATCTTGACCCAGAGAGAGACTTGGTCAGCATTGGGCCACATAGGTTGGTGTGAAGTAGAGCCAGAGGCTCGCTGGACCTGGATGTCGTTGCTTCGGGTAGACTGGGGCGTCGCTGGACGTTTGATTTGCCTTTGCGGCACTGCTTGCCGAGGCAGCACACATGGCAGAGGTTTGGCTGTGGTTGTGACAGAAGCCCAGTGGGGAGACCACTTGCTTTGGCGTTCTGAAGCAGGAACCTAATGACTGGCCAACTTGTATGACCCAGTCGACTGTGCAGCAACTGAATGGTCTCATTCTGTGTTTCTAAACTGTTTATCGATTCATGCCTTGGTGGCCTAAATTTGTAGAGACCATTTTTTCTGTCCCTAACTCCTGTGGTCACTATATATTGGGACTCAAGTGAGGGAAATTTTTTTAGCACCCAAACTTTTCCTGAGTCAAATAAAAGCTTGAGTTTGGCTTTTCCATCTGTCATAGTGCCAACTGATGACAAAAGATTTTTGGTAATCCCAGGGACATAAAGAACATTGTCAAATTTTATTTCACCAAGGCAAGTGGGAATTTCAACCACTCCTTTGCCTGCTACACTCAACTTTTCACCTCCTGCAGTGCTAACCTTGGAACTACCTCCTATGTCTAGATTTTTGAGTAGACTTTTAGTCCCAGTGACATGTTTTGTAGCCCCACTGTCAATGTACCAATCGCTATCATGGTCTATGAGATTGAGTTCACTGAGGTTTGCAACGATGTCACCTTCTGATTCGACGTGGTCCTCCTCCTCTGATTCTTCATCTTCGAAGTTGTCGACAGCGTTGATACTCACCCGCTCCTTGCAACTTTCTTTCCGCTTTTTGATGTCTATTGCCAGTTCCCTGCAGTTTCGGAGCCAATGGTCGCGGCCTCCACAGTGGTGACACTCACCGTGTGGCACATGCTTCTTTCCCTTCTGTCTACTTTCTTCACCGTGTGGCACATGCTTCTTTCCCTTCTGTCTACTTTCTTCACCGTTGGAAGGCTTACGGGTGTTGAAGTGCGGTCGTCCCGTGTTCTTCATGAGAAGAACTTCTCCGTCTCCCCGTCTGCTGGTCCGGATTTCTCGTTGTATCTCTTCTTGCATCAAGATGCTGATCAACTCTGTGATCGGCGATAATGCTGGCCGGTACATCAGAGTATTCACGAGGCCTTCAAAGCTCTCCAGAAGGGCCATCAGTGCATGCTCCACGATTTCATCATCGGTGAGTGTTTCACCGATACAAGCAAATTCGTTGATGAGGGTTTTGAGGCCCTGTAGGAATTCGTTGAGGGAACAGCCTTCTTCTAACTTAAGGTTAGTGGGTCGTCTTCTAAGCAACAGTTTCCTAGAGTTTGTATTGTTTGCATAGAGGTTCCGAAGGACACTCCAGCATTCAGCGGGGTCAGTAATATCAGCTATGTATGGAATAACATTGTCTCTCATAGATAGGGCTATCATGGACAGAGCCTTACTTTTCTGTACTTGCAAAGCTGCTAACTCATTAGGATCAGTGGGTGCTACAGTACCTGCTGGAGGGTCAATAAGTTTCTAGACATCCTCCCTGTTCATCATGTTTCTAAATTTGAAGCTCAAACACTGTAGTTTGGATTTCCTTCAAGTTTGGAGGCTTCTCCTATGGCAAGCTCTCTAAGCGCCATTGTCTCTTCCTTTGGTCTAATCAAACTGGTCTATAGCTCTATCTTCTAAAGTGAGCCACTACTCTCTTCACGATAGACTATACTCCTGAACCCGCTCTGATACCATGTAGAATATCTAATCCAGGAGCCTAAGACAGACAAGAATGCCTGAAAAACTTGCTAGCTAAATACATACGGTCTAAGTGCTAGCTCTAATTACAATCAGGTAGATCTAACCACTAACACTAAATGCTAATCGGATTCTCTCAGGGTGGAACTGATACGCCGCAGATCTCAGGCCGGCGTATAAGTTCTGGTAAACTCATGATACCCTGATACGTGTCATCTGTGAGTGATCTGCTACTGACAGATCACTGTTCCTCGACTGCAGTGCCATGAGTTACTGCATGAATACTGGTCATTTCAACACTCTATAACTCAAGATATTTACTTTTAAAACAAGTTTAGCATCAATTTAAGTAATATTCATCACCATCATATGCACTAATAGAACTCATAATTTGATATATGTATTGCATTTCTACGCAATAAGGGAATTCTCAATTCTGTCATGTTTCAGTAGATTCAACATGTAAGAGCAGCGGGAAGAGCAGGCCAGCAGCAATCATTTTCCCCTCACCAAACCTATTTCTCAATGATAAAGTACCTCTTATGGTGTGGAATTTGATATTTTCACATCAAATATTGTCAATATAGCCAGGGGTGGTTCTCATCAAGCATTTTGTCCTATTCTCTGACAAGACCATGCTCACAATTTACAAAATAAGTTTAGTAAATTTATTCTTCACCATTATGATTGTCTCATGTAGTGACAAAAGTAGTAGTACGTAATTGGTTGATGCACTCTATTCCAAGCACACTTGGTAATTGTTGCTGGGGAAGTTTTCATTTCTCACACACCACCTTGCTTGTGAACTTGGTGCACAATGAGCAACTGCTAGGCATGCTCTAAGGTTGTTTCCCCAATCTTGTGGATAACTTAAAAAAAGATATGTTGTTGAAAATATGTACAAGTGGAGAGTCATGTAAAGTCAGCACAATTGGGAAATCTATAAGCAAATTAAACTTCAAAAATTCGTAATTTATTCATGTAATATCCAAACAAAACATATTTTAGTGCGGTGAAATCCTCCTCCCTGCCCCCACTCACTTCAGCCGAAAAGCCACGAGAATGAAGAACTACCTTATTTCATTGAATATCTATGCATAAAGAGAATTCTGTCATGGTTTGATAGATTCAACGAGATCCAACCCTCGCACACTGTGAAATGCAACTCGAGAAAATCCAGCAGCTGCCAGGAGACGCTTGTACTCCTCACTGGTTCTCTCTCCTCCGACACCTTTAAAGATCCCCATCATGAGGACGTCGGAAGTCAATGCTGCGCCTGCCTTGGCATCGGAGTCTCTCGCCACATCGATCACATTCTCCTGAATGAGTAACTTCCCATTCTCAGGAAGTGCTTGGTAACAGTTCTTCAGGATTTTGACGCAATCATCATCGCCCCAGTCGTGTAGCACATGCTGTACAAGCCCAATTATCCACACGTCAAATCAGTACTAATAATAGGCCTTTGGCTTTCTCCCTCTCTTTATTTGTGCAAAAAATAAAATAAAATAAAATCAGTAATACTATAGTATTATAAATGAGGAGCTATCACTGCTTTCCTACCGGTGCACCCTGGTATCCTATTTTTTTCGTTGAGATCTTAGAGAAATTTGTAAAGTCATGAAATTTCTAGGTTCCGGTACTGTGTCAGTCAAGATTTTGGCCCTCAAGACAAAAATAGTAGGGAGTATTGGGTTTCAAATATAAAAATCCGATGATTGAGTTTTATTTCCGGAAAGCAAACTTGAATGACTGGGTTTAGTCCCGTGTCAAGGCGCGCCACCGGCGAAGGCACCGGAGCCCGTTCGAAATTAGATCACATGGCCTGAATAAGAAGGAATTGAAATGAGTTCAGAGTTGCTGTGTGCATACCTGGAGGAGAATAGTATCTCCTGAAGGAACATATTCAAGGAAACTTCCGGAGACGTGCTGCACACCTACACACCCATATCTGTTAATTAGTCTGCTTCCCAACCTCGAAATATAATTCATGCACAAGAACTTAAGCTTGCAACATGAAGGAGAATCCAACCAATCTGTGCCCACTTACAACACATCCACATTGTGAAATTTGCTGCATATCCTAATTACCAAGGAAGCTAGAGGATACTGAAACCATAACAACAGGGACCTCATGCCGTGTCCAACCCCATGTTGTCTCCTCTGCACCCACCATTCAAGATTTTGATGACATCTGAGCGAAGGACTCACCAGGAATGGTGGGTGCAGACGAGACAACATGCGGCAAATCGAAGTTGGTGCCGCGAATGTGCGGATGGGCGGCCACAATGACAGCCAAAGCGCCGCCCACGCCTCCTCCGACGTCCACCAAGCATTTCACGTCCTTGAAACCCTCGTAGTGGTGTGCGAGGATGTTGTTCGACAGCTTGGACCCACTCCGCATGGCTTCGTTGAAAGTCGCACTGAAAGATGGATTCGCTTTGAAGTAGCTCCATACGTCCGTCCCAAACACGAGCTCAAAACCGTCCGCATCGTCCTCCACCGCCTCGCGGAGGTGCTTCAAGGTTGTGGAACCGCCCGTCCTTCGCCCCAACAAAACGTAGGGCGTTTGGTCGAACTCGGAACCCGTCACCAACAACTTGGAGACCTCTGTCAGGCCATACCTGGCCCAGCGACCAAGTATGGCAAAAAATCAGTGGTTAGGCTTACAAAAAAGAGTGGAATTTAAAGAACTCGTCAAGGCAATATCATAACATTCATTAGCCCTTGTAATGTCTCGTACACTCTTTACATTGATCCCCGCATAGATGGAGAATCGATATCAGCATTGCATTCTGACATAACTGGACCTTTTTAGAATTCAATTGTATTAGGCAATCCTCTACTCCCATATGTATTTACTGGAACTGAAGATCGTGTACAAACTGTAGCTCAATTTGCAAGAATCCGAATGATGGATTTCGACTCTTGGGTGGAGCAGAGGACTGTTATGATAACCAGAAAACGTACAAACATTGAAGCTTGTCTAGCGAAATTTTAACTCTAAAGTATCATTCAGAAATTACCAGGTATCACCTCAGTATCATAAGAAGTATATCAGAGAAATTAACACTACAAGCAAACCCGTCGCTTTACACTGACTGCTATCGAGGAAACTTTTCCTATGTGACTAAAAGCACTGACCAACTCTGCAATGGCTGAAAATAGCAGTGAGAAGCGACCAGTTTCCTTGTAGTGTAAATACCTGGCTAGATGGGAAAAATACACACTGATGATCAATATATACCTGGGCCCATTTGATTCGGAATGATCTGTGGTCTCGGCCTCTTCGGCAAAGACGCCCTTGTGTGCGAGAAGGCGAAGGATGCGGCCCAATTTGCGAGCTGCGTCGTGACCCTGACGAGGAAGCTTGTCCGCGATCTGTTGTGCAGTAAGAGCCGCGCCAGGACCAGCTGCAGCGAGGATGTCAGGAATTCGCATCTCTACCGCAGCTTCGAATGCAAACGGAACAGAGAAACTGCACCTCAGCTCCTCCAGAACATGGAGTGCCTCCATTCTCCTCTCTGGCACGGTCTCCATTTCACCCGATCGATTTGGCCTTCCTGCTCACTGCTTGTTTTCGCTATTTAGAATTAAATGTCATCGCACCACTGGATGGTCAAAGCAGAATTGTAACAGAAGTGGTTGAGGCGGTGCACTACAAGGAAACTGGTTGCTTCTCACTGCTATTTTAAGCCATTCTAGAGTTGGTGAGTGCTGTTGATCACATTGGAGAAGGGTGTCCTCGATTTCAGGAAGTGAAATGCTTGAGTTCGGATTTGCTTGTAGTGGTGGAGCCTGGAGAGAATCTCATGCAAGTGAATCATACTGTTCTAAGGAACTTAGGGTCTCTTTACACTAGAGGCGAGAAGCCATGCGGAGAGAAATTTCAGCCAATGGGATGCCTAGAAACCGAGATGACCACAAGTGACGTGCTTCCAAATTTTTGACCTTGAGACCACGCCTTTAGCCCTTTAAGACACGGTCAGTGAGTACATGCTCGTCTAGAAAAGTAAACGTTCCTTCAGTATAACCATTTGACCCATGTTTGGTTGGACCTCCAATGGTCACGAACATTAAGAATATAATGATCAATGTACGTTGCTCTCAAACCTTACTGTCATAACTGAGATTAATTGTGCATTGTCAACAAAGATCTGATGGGCCATGCATGATGATGAGTAATATGCTTGACATTCTCTTCAAGGGCAAGGCAGTTACCAGTAACAATAGCTGCTGAATGTTATATTCCTCAACATGTTCTCATCACCGAACCTGGCCAATTGCCAGAGCATTGATTACCGGTAGTACAAGAAAGCCACCTCGTGCGCTACATGCTTGACGCCTTTGCGACCTATTGCACAATAAAATGACTCAGGAAATCGTCATCAGGGACCTTTCAGACAGTCACTTGGCCGCTTCTTTGTCAGAAGCTCGATTCTGGCCCGCAAGAAAATGACTCAGGAAATCGTCATCAGCCTGGACCTTTCTGACAGTCACTAGGCCGCTTCTTTGTCAGTATAGTGCTTTACGTAGCAAGCGGCTTCTGGCACGCAACAAATCAACTCGTCGTCCATAGAGTTCACACCTGAGATTTCAGCAGAAAGAAACTGACTTCGTAACCTAAAGCGGAAAGCATGATCCATAAAGTATGAGAAACCTTGTCTGTGACAGTGTGCAATAATTTGACAATGAAAATACTGTTCTACTAAATACGTTCATCACCTTCGTGGATTGCAAGAGTCTTGATAATTTACAAGTTAGCCACCTGTCACCTGTCATATATGCCATAGATGACACACCTTGTAACACATTTCTACTCTGAGAACACAGAAATTTCTTCACAACCCAGATTTCTACAAAAACACTCTACTTGTGATATATAGGTGGTGTTGTTTCTAACACAAAAGTATCATGACTTGCATCCTAGAAGCTTCAATTCTACCAACTTGTAGAAATTTTGGATTGGATCACAGATGGTTAGTTTTAGGTTTTTGAAGGAATACAAATAGTGGGTTTAGGTAAAAAGTGATAAAAGTAGGTCAATTATTTTACTATATAATTAAAGTTAAACTTGGCCTTGACTTTTTAATTTTGAATTGCGTATGGACAAATAAATACCTTGGATATGCAACTCCTATATTATATGCAGGGGACATTGGCATTAGAATGGCTTAGAGGACAACTTTTGTAAAAATTACATAAAATTATATATAAATAAAAGAACCAAAAAGGTTAGGTGAAGACCATCTATATAATAAGGAAGAAGGGTGTTTTTTGTGTGTCTGTCCGCGCATGACATTTTACACATGGAATAAGTGATTATTTGACTAAGTTCCGGAGTGGAACCTGCGAGATTATTTCAAAGGTTAAATATCTTCTTAATAAATGATTTCAAATGTTATTTCAAAGGTCATTTTAAAGGTTATTCAAAATACCAATTTTAAACCTCAATGTTGACCTTTGGGAAAATATGACTATTATAAATACATTGAGTTTTTTTTGAAATTTTGAAATATTTTATGTGCCGGTGGCCGGCACGGGTCAAGCTAGTATTAAATAAAATGAGATGTAGAAAATGTTGCCCATGAGTTGCATATTCATTAAAATAAAATAAAATAAACTCCACAATGTATATAAATAATTGATACATAATTGATGCATAATTTTAAAAATCCATACGAGAGGTTGCCTCAAATTGAAATTAAAAGTCATTGGCAACATTTTATTTATAATAAACAGTTTTCATTTTTTTATTAAAAAGTCCAAAAAGTTGGGTAGCTTAGCCTATGCTACATGTATTAAAAAGACTCATAGAATTAGGCTTTTAATGCTATTATTGTCTTCAAGACATATTCAATTTATGTATATAATTACATTTTTGAATTCCTTGTTAAAAGGGCTACAAGACTTTCCTACATTAAAACAAATTATATCACTTGAGATTGGACAAAAATGCAATATAAGTGATTATAATTAGGGCCATATCACACGGGAGTTGCTTACCCGGGAAAAATACATAGGAATTAATATCTTTTTTGTGACACCATATTGTTCCTTCCTGCGACTCCTATGTTCTAACAAATATTTGAATTATGCTTATATGTAACTAAAATGCATTTTTTTCACATTAGACATCAAAGTTGGGAAATTGACATTATCTCAACTTCCGGGTAAGCAACTGGACAGAAGGTGCGTATGAGATGTGATGAGGAGTTGTATGAGAAGAATTTACTGCCAAGTTTCAAGTCAGGGAGGACTAATGTTGGGGTTTTTGCATGCATTCATTTGCGAAAAGGAGCCGCACGGGATTGATATTGGTGAGGACAGAGATTGAGCGCACATGTTCTTGTGACAAATTGGATCTCAATGCTTCACAATTCGCATGGGAAATTCATGAACCTCACGTGATTCGTTGTGATTCCCTTCATTTGGGGTTTGTGTAAAAACCCTAATCACGTCTACCTTGCAGCAGATAGAGCAACGTGGCATGGAGGTCCTGGGAACCAAAAACTTCGTGATGAGTGCGGTTATGCTCAACTCCCTTGGCCATCCAATTTGCCAGATCTCAATCCAATTGAGAATTTGAACAATCGTTTGAAATGAAGACTTAGAGCATGGCCACCCATGCCCTCCCAAAGTCTCTCACACTCAATAACTAGATGAAAAGTGCCAAGGGCTCTTCAAAAATGCCTCTCAACTCTCAATCCTAGCGTGTTAAGAAATGGCCCTTCAAATCACTATTTAGTTGATTATATCCCCACATTCTACCTGTAATTGGTCCATTGATTATTTGACGTGCACTTTTGATGTGTCAGGGGCTTCTAAAGGTGGGGGAGTGTAAGTGCAAGGGCTCTTCAAATATAGATGAATAATTCAGCGAGCCAGCTCTTGCATGCATGGGTGTGAATGCTCTTAGAAAGTATAAGTTCCTCAATGGAACAAATAGTTAAAAAATACTTTTCAAAAGAAGAACAAAAAATTGGAAAAAATAAATTGTGAGAAGAAGATTATGAATATGAGTATTGATGAGTGAGAGGAGCAAGAGTGTGCGGGAGATGCTTTGGACTCCCTAGAGATATGCTGTATAAGTACAAGTATTTGACTCTTTAATTTTTGACCAGCTAGCCTGTATGTTGTAGGCCTGCTGCTGCAAAAGTAGCGTAGGCATGCCCTGCTCCTGCCGTGTGGGAAGAGACACCAAGGTCTGCTGCCTCCCAACCACTAGGCGACCCGGGTTCGTCAGCCACTCCAGCGCCTCCTTGACCAGCGGTCAGAGGCCGCGACCTTTGGATGTGGGTGTCATTTTTTTTGAATTTTTTAAAACATCTTCCCTTTTGTTCCCTTCATTGTTCTCCAACTACGTTCGTGTGTTCCCAACAATTGACAAACTTAAGGAGGAATTCATAAGTTGCTCGATTTTTATCTCAACATGGTAATTTCATCACCTTTTCTTTTTATTCATGTCGGATAGATGAACATTGTTAGAAAGATTTCATCCATGATTATCTTTTAGAATATACACCCGATTTAAACGATTTTTACATTTCCACAAATGGCATGAAAGACAGAAAACCATAGTGTGATTTTTTGCTTACAAGATTAGTTAGCAAAAAAAAGTTGTCAGAGTCCAATGATAAAAGGTGAATTGCTGATTTCTACTAAAAACAACAAACTCCAAACTTTGAATTCTCATAACTTTGGCACATTTTCAACAAATTGAATGAATTTTAGCATTATAAAAATCTTAAGACTCTTATTTTAACATAGTAAAAAATTTAGAGTAAGAAATAACAACTACTAGATTGTCCATTGCTTAGAAGGTTAGGGAATACTTTCTCATAGAACTATCGTAAAATGGTTGGCCAAATCACTCAAATGGGACTTCATATTCATTGATAGTTAGTGTTAATCAATCCACTCAAAAATAGTTGTAGACAAGGGGAGATTCTTTGTCTCACACCCTAGATAATAAATTATCTGTTGGAACCAAAGTCTCTGATGCAATAGTGCTTACTATTATAACTTTAGGTATACTGATTTTTGCAAGTGGTGTTGGTGTTACTGGATTATCAGTAAATAGTATCGTTCCTATTTTATTGAACAGTTCCCTTGCTTATGTGTCTTGTAATATTGATTAATTTGTGCTCTAAGCTCCTGCAGTACTTGCATTAACTCAACCATTACCATCATTTTTGATGTATGCGGATTTGTTAGATACCGTACCTTCCAAGCAGCTTTGTCTTTAAATAATTGAAAAAAACCTGGACGAAAAAAATTGAAAATTTTCAAGCAAGGTTGTTGTAATGAGCAGAAATTTTTTAATCAAAATTCCAAAATAACAAAACTTTTACAACTCATCATCCAAATCCACATGCTTCCATTCAAGGCTGAAATTAAGGAAATTTCTACAGTGGCTACCTAAAATAAAACATGTCATAAGGCTTGTCAGCAAACATCAAGGGCTAGAAGCTTTTTCCACTAGCCTGTCACTTACAGTAACCTTCCCACGAGGCTATCGAGTTCCCACAAAGTTGACGTTGTTTTGGTCAAGGCTATAAGTACCTTTGAGATATGAATAAGTATCTCCTTTAGGGTTGCCCTGCTGTGGTTTCGGGCTTCCTACCTTCTCCTTCGTCACCTTGGTTTTCCTTCGTTGCCGTACCTTCTTCTTTGTCGCCCTGCCTTTTCCTTCGTCCCCTTGCCTTCTCCTTTGTCGCCCTACCTTCTTCTTCGTCGCCCTGCCATCTTTTGTTTAGCCGTGCTTTCCTACCTTGATTTTGCCTTGTTGTCGCCAACTCTCTGCCGTGACCCTCTGCAACTCATTGCCCCTTTCTTCTTGTCTCACCGTCGCCGCTTTTTTGTTGTCGCTGCAACTCATCGCCGCTTTCTTCCTGCCTTGCCGTCACCACTTTTTCATTGTTGTCGCTTCCTGCTTGCTTCGCCCATCACCGTCTCCTGTTGTTGCCTTGCCTTCTCTTTATGCTTTTTCCCCCTCGTTGCAGCTCCTGAACTTGCCCTCGTCATTGCCGCAATCTGTAGATATTACCGGTACATTTATTCGCCACCATCATGTTGCCTTCACATTCATCTTCCTCATTCTCGCCTTGCTCTTGTGTTCCTAATGCTTGCTTTCATGTTTCAGTGATGTTTGTGTTGCCCTCGTTGTGTTTCTATTACATTCTTCAGTCTTCTCAGTTTTTAGGCCTCCTATTGGCTGAAATTTCTCTCCTCATGGCTTCTCGTCTCTAATGTAAAGAGGCCCTTAGTAAAATCATGCTTCTTTAGAAAAGAAAATGTTCTCATCTGGAGGCGCGGGTTGTGAGGAACCCGATTGAATTGAACGTGGCACTCTCTCCGCATGGTGGCACTACACTCCTGGACCTAAGGGGAGACCTCCCAAATTCACATAACAGGCTATCCCTCACATGGAAGCATGACATCTTCACCCATCGCATGCCGTGGAGATTTAGGAAAGTTGGCAGGATCTGGCTCCTTCTTTGAGGTGCGATCATGTGGATGCTATGGAAAGAGAGAAACTATGCCGCCTTCAGTGGAATACATTGGCACATTGAAAAATTTTGCTGCAAAATTTGGTTAGAGATGGTAGACTACAAGAGAATTGCTTGGTCTAAGACCCAATCGGAGATCCAGAAGCACAGTGATAAACCCAAGAAAGTGAC
Organism: Pohlia nutans; assembly: GCA_022496805.1. Taxonomy (NCBI): domain Eukaryota; kingdom Viridiplantae; phylum Streptophyta; class Bryopsida; order Bryales; family Mniaceae; genus Pohlia; species Pohlia nutans. The sequence goes on from CM040096.1 coordinate 27,846,204, forward strand.
CCAGCTCCATTCTTAGTTCACGACCCTTTTAGTGCAAAAAGAGATTGTTTGCCAAGTGGGATGGCATTCAACCCTGCTAGCACATTAGTGGTCCTAGGTTTAGCTCAATTAGCGAGGTCTAGGTGTCTACCGGTCTCACGGGTCCTATCGGGGCGGGTTTGTATGTTTTTTTTTTCTCTCTCTCTGTAATAAAGGGTTCCCTTTATTTGTGTCAAAAAAAAAAACAAAAACAAAAACAAATGTTCCTTCAGTAAAACCAGTTGACCACAATCCGGGGAGGAATTAACCGCTAAGATTGTACATTTTCTTGGATCAACCTGTTTTCTGGAGCATTCTTTGGGCTAGGCCTTGAGAGAATAGAGAATATTTTATGATTTTCTCCTCAAATGATGGATTTTTTTTACTAAGATTTTGAATTCAATTACTAATTTAGGCGATTATGAATTTCAACTGGCTAACTTGTTGACCACTAAAGGTTGATTCTCCCCGGACATTATAATTGACCCATGTTTGGGTGGACCTGGAATGGTCTCAAACATTAAGAATAATGATGCACATTGCTCGCGGGATGTTGCTCTCCAATCTTACTCTCGCAACTGAGATTACTTGTGCACTCTCAGTAAAGGTGGGTAGGTACGGATAGGCCATGGATGATGATGAGGAATATACTTGACATTCTCCGCAAAGGCAAGGAAGAGGTTGCGCTAGCTACTAAATGTCATAGTCCTCAACATGATTGTTGTCATCACCGAGTCTGGCCAATTGCAAGAGTATTGATTACCGGCACTGCAAGAAAGTCACCTCGTGCGCCACATGGCTCGGCGCCTTCGCAATTGCACAATACAATGACTCAGGAAATCGTGATCAGGCACCTTCTTCAGGCACCTTTTCAGACAATCATACGCATCTTTGTCAGTTGCAAGAATCTGCCACGCAACAAAGTGACTGAGTAAATCTTCATCAGGCACCTTTCACATAGTCGCTCCGCCGCTTCTTTGTCAGTAGCAAGCGGATTTTGGCTCGCAACAAATCAACTTCAGTAGAAAACTTTGACTTCGTAACCTAAAGCGGAAAGCATGATGTTGTAGTCTCCATAAAGTATGCCAAACCTTGTCTGTGATGGTGTGCAATAATTTGACAATGAAAATACTTTTCTACTAAATACGTTCATCACCTTCGTAGATTGTAAGAGTCTGTACACTACAGGGAGGGGGTCTCGTTTTTCATTCTGTTCTTGAGTGAAACCACGCCACTTCTCATTATGTTGGAGGAGGTGAGTACGAAACGTCATACAAGACAAGTATCTAAAGTTCACAATGCTAGATCTGGTGAGTGAGAAGCAACACTTTTGGGTCTCCCGAGAATGAGAAAAAGCAAGTTAGCTTATAGTGTGATAATGTGCAAATTAATTAAACCACATGTCACCTGTCATATATACCGTCAAAGCTCTCATAACGCAAATTCCCTATGTGCATAAATAATTGTATTTCTTTAATTTTTAAATATTCTTTTCTAATAATTATTAAAATGTCTTTAAAATGATTTTTTTTTGTTTTTTTGGTTTTGTTGGATTTTTTTTAGTGTATTTTTTTTTGTTTCTTCTTTTGGGTTTTTTTTTTTTTTTTTAATGTTTTTTCATTTTTTTTTTTCCCTATTTTTTTCTTCGTAATTTTTTTAAGTATAATAAATATTTTTCTAGGTCTTTTTTGAAATATCAGTTTTTACCAAATAAACAATTTAAATTTAAATTTCACTCTTCTCTTCTCTTCTAAATTTTTATTTTCTTCCTTTTCTTCTAACATTTGTTCATTTTCTAATTTAGTTTGGCATCCTCTTTTTAGCTTTTTGATTTATCAACAAAGAAATAAATATAGTATTAGAATGTACATAGCATATTAATACTGCAACACTGTAGTGGAGCACATCTTTGAAAATTGGACCCAAATATTATCTTCATTTAGATTCTTTTTTCTAAGTAATGAGGGAATGCCATTTGTATTCCATGAATTTTGAAACTACCATTTCAGTGCCACCTATACTGAATTTATCATTCTATGTGAAGAAGGTGCTCGAGTTTAGACAAGGCAAATGGGCTGCAAAGATGAAGGTTGTTTGGTATATTGCACTACAATTAGAAGAAATGGACAATGAACATTTGCAAAATGACTTATATGCATATTAACAGGTCTAGTAATTGTATGAGGCACATGGTACTATGAGCTGTATTACGTAGCAGCAATAGCCATATAGTATAGCGCATCGTGTATTACTCGGTTGATTGTGTATGGGTGCTTTGTATGACTTGATGTTTTGAGCAATAGAAAATGCAGATAACTTTGTATTCATTTCTGACTACCCCCTTAATTCATTGTTTTCTAGTAAATGAAGTACCAGTGTAACATTTAATGCATATGTGACTATTTCTGATTGGAGTAAGTTGAAACCCCCAAAATTCCCACTTTAACACTTGGTCAATCTCCAAACCTAAAACCCATGAGTACCAAAATTATAACCCCCTTGCAACTTCAAAAAAGGACCATTTCTATTCGACGGGTGAAAAAGTGCATTGTCATACCTCCAAGTGCAAAAAATCCTAATTCAATGTTTTCCTTTTGTACCCCCACCCATTACAAGGTCTCTGAAAAAATGCTAATGACTTGAACATTTTGATGAATAGAGTCATGCATTTTGTTAACCCCTAAGCGACCGAATGACCATTTTATGGTAGCTGCCCCTTTTTACGGGTTGCCGAGGAAAAAAAAAATTATAAAAGAAATGTATGTATTTTCAAATAGGAAATCAAGTCTACTTTCCAACCCACTTTGAATCATGTCTTCTCATTTTCTCTTTCAGAGTTGTAGAAGTAATATTTTATAACACATTTAGGTTTTGCCCTTATATCCTTTGTCATTTAGGGGTTGACTGCCTCATCTTGAGGATGGTCAAAAATGGCACTTCATTTAAACTTTTTTTTTGGTTTGGGAGCTCATCAAAGCAAGGTTGCCCGGATTTTTCATGGCTTGAAATTTCAAAATCTCAACTTCATTTGCTATTATCTTGACATCTGTACAGTTAAGTGTTTTGAAATTTTGAGGGATGGTTTATAAGCCCTAGAAGTACAGATCCTACAATTGGAATGTGAAAAAAATAATTTGAAAAGCATTCAAAGATCATCAATGAAAATGTCCAAAATGAGGCAGTTTTGGGTGGGGGAACCCCTTTGGGCATATACCTTTGGGCATATAGGGGTTAAATTCTAAACATTGGAAGCTCTTCAAATATAACAAAAGTGCTAAGAGTTGAATCAAGTTGTTCTTTTGCGTTTGACCTACATAGTTTAGAACATTTCATAAACCCCCACTGTGTCCGCGGCCCTTGATTTTTATTTTTTTTCTATTAATTTTATTGTTATATGCTATTTGAGCTCAAGGCTTGAACCTACGTCTAAAAATAACGTCTTGGCAAATGTGACTTGCTTATGGGAGCTCATCTAAAATTTGGAAGTCTAATTAATATTGAAATATTATTGAAGCAATAGGTTTCGCTATAAACATTGTTTTAATGCAAGCGTAAACCAACCCTTACTTAGTATCCATTTTTACACATCTTAATAGTTTAAATGGTAGGGTGATGGCCTGATATGGGTACCCCTCTAAAAATAGTGTGATTTTTGAGAAAAGTCTTTTTGGTAAGAAAAAAACATTGGAAAATTATTTACAAAAATTAAAGGGTGTTATAGGTACCATGGCTGCAACTATATATATGGTGTTAAAGATGAAATTTTTAACACACATAAAATGAGTTAGACATAAGTCACACTATGTGAAAGTGAGACGCGTAAAAGTGGTACCCATATCAGGCCATTCCCCGACACAAATTTCTACACTTCTCTAGTGCCCTTCTGTAACTCTGGATCTATAATATTTTAACAGGTTTGGCACCAATTTAACTAATATTTATGTTTTGATATGTATTCCATTTCTATGCACGAAGAGAATTATGTCATGTTCAACATGTAAGGTTGTTGATAAGTTAAAATTAGATATGTAGTTAGAAATATGTACTGCAAGTAAAGTCAGCAAAATTGAGAAATCTATAAACATAACTTCAAAAATTCGTAATTTATTCATGCAAAATCCAAATAATACACATTTTTGTGCCGTGGATTAATTCTCTTGTGAGCCAGGCTACTCTTTTCAGCTGAAAATCCACGAAAATGGGGACCTGCCTTATTACATTTCTATGCACGAAGAGAATTTTGTCATGTTTTGATACATTCAATGAGATCCAAGCCTTGCACACTTTGAAAGGCAACACGAGAAAATCCAGCAGCTGCCAGGAGACGCTTGTACTCCACACCGGTTCTCTCTCCTCCGACACCTTTAAAGAGCGCCATCATGAGGAGGTCGGAATTCAATGCTGCGCTTGCCTTGGCATCGGAGTCTCTCGCCGGATCCATCACATTCTCCTGAATGAGTAACTTCCCATTCTCAGGAAGTGCTTGGTGACAGTTCTTCAGGATTTTGATGCACTCTTCGTCTCCCCAGTTGTGCAGCACATGCTGTACAAGCCCAGACAAATTTTCACACGTCAAATCAGTAATAATATGAATGAGGAGGTGTCAGAGCTTTGCTACCACTCCAGCCTGGTACCTCAAGTTTTAGCAAGAAATTTGACGATACCAACAACTGGTAGGAAGAATTCCTCACAATGATGTTGGTCCATCATTGTTTCTTTCAAAATCTGGCAAGAGTCACGTGATTCTGAGCCTAGAAAATTCCAAACTACTACCCCTTGCATATAGAGATTCCAATTCGCATTTGCAGATTGCAAGTATAGAAAACTCGTATTGTAGTGAACTCCTAATATCATAGTTGCAATGAAACAAGTTTCATTCAGTTTGGATAGTTACCCATTTCATTGGGGTCTGCTTGCATCCAAATGAAACAGAAACTCTAATTCTGAAATGAAACGTGCCTCATTGACACTGCTGTTAAATGTAGATTCTTGGCACAAAAAAAGAAGATATTTAAGAAATACAAAGATACATTCTCTTAGTAAGTGAACGAAGTGAAATAAGTTCAGAGTTGTTACAGGTGCATACCTGGAGGAGAACAGTATCTCCTGAGGGAACAAATTCAAAGAAACTTCCAGAGACGTGCTCCACACCTACACACCCATTTCTGATAATTAGTCTGCTTACCATGCATCAGTCAAGCCACACTGTACGTATAAGTTGCATTCAATTGCTGTACTATGGTTCTAAACTAGCAGTCGATGTGTTAGTACAACTCCATGACTGGTAATACTAAAGTCTCGTCCACAGGCTCACTTTCTGAGACTGGAAAATGAATCTCAAATCTCAACCTCGAAACATTATTCATGCACAAGAACTTAGGCTTGCAACATGAAGGAGAATCCAACCAATCTGTGCTCACTTACAAAGAATTCACTTGTGAAACTTGAGCCCGCATATCCTAATTACCAAGGTAGCCAGATCGAGGATACTGAAACCATAGCAGGGACCTGCCGTGTCCTACAGACTCTAATTACCAACAGCAACGTAACTCATGTAAGTCCTGTAATCGACACTTTTTTGGCCAAGTGGTGTTGTTTATAGGATACATGAGTTCGCTAAATTCGTCCATGGCCATTAAGCTGAATGGAAATGGGTTGTCTACGTACTGCCAGATAAAGTGGTCTACAAACTCTAAATGATTGCATAAGAAATCTTCATACATACTGATAAGACAATTCGATGTCAAGAGAGTTTGGTTCTTGTTCTCCACTGCACTCCATCTCCCAATTATGGAAGCACACTCCCACATATTGGTCAAAATGCTTATATAAATGAGTAACGTCACACATGATCCATGATTCAAGATTTTGATGACATCTGAGCGAAGTACTCACCAGGAATGGTGGGTGCAGACGAGACAACATGCGGCAAATCGAAGTTGGTGCCGCGAATGTGCGGATGGGCGGCCACAATGACAGCCAAAGCGCCGCCCACGCCTCCTCCGACGTCCACCAAGCATTTTACGTCCTTGAAACCCTCGTAGTGGTGTGCGATGATGTTGTTCAGCAGCTTGGACCCACTCTGCATGGCTTCGTTGAATGCCGCATTGAAAGACGGATTCGCTTTGAAGTAGCTCCATATGTCCATCCCAAACTCGAGCTCAACAGCGTCCGCATCATCCTCCACCGCCTCACGGAGGTGCTTCAAGGCTGCGTAATTGCCCGTCGTTCGCCCCAACAAAACGTAGGGCGTTTGGTCGAACTTGGAACCCGTAACCAACAACTTGGAGACCTCTGTCAGGCTATACCTGGCAGCATCCAGGGATGGCAAAAAATCAGTCGTTAGGCTTTTTAAACAGATTGGAATTTTAAAAACTCTTCAAGGAAAAAATCATAACATTTTTTAGCCCTTGTAATCCTACACTCTTTACATTGATTGAAAATCGGAATCAGCATTGCATTCTGACATTACTGGACCTTTCTAGCGTACAATTTTATCAGGCAATCCTCTACTCCCATATGTTGTTATTAGTGGAAGATAGCAAGCCAGCATACAAACTGTAGCTCAATTTGCAAGAATGGGAATGATGGATTCCGACTCTTGGGTGGAGCAGCTAGAGGACTGTTATGATAAGTAATCTAGAAAACGTACGAACAGAAAAGCTTGTAGACCTAGCGAAATGTCAACTCTAAAGTATTATTCAGGAATTTCCAAGTATCACCTTAGTATCACAAGAAGTATGTTCGATAAATACCTGCCAAATGGAAAAGAAATACACCAGTTGATATATACAGTACATACCTGGGCGCATTTGATTCGGAATGATCTGTGGTCTCGGCCTCTTCGGCAAAGACGCCCTTGTGGGCGAGAAGGCGAAGGATGCGGCCCAACTTGCGAGCTGCGTCGTGACCCTGACGAGGAAGCTTGTCCGCGATCTGTTGTGCAGTAAGAGCCGCGCCGGGACCAGCTGCAGCGAGGATGTCCGTAATTCGCATCCCTACAGCAGCTTCGAATGCAAACGGAAGAGAGAAACTGTACTTGAGCTCCTGTACAACATGGAGAGCCTCCATTCTCCTCTGTGGCACGGTCTCCATTTCACCCGATCGATTCGGCCTTCCTGCTCATTGCAATCGCTATTTATAATCAAATGTCATCGCAACACTGGACGGTCATAAGGCCCGTCATAAGGTTCTTGAGAGCCCCTCCTGCTCACCTCCGAATCTCTCAAGAACCTTATGGTGAGCAACGTTTGTATGAGCAATGTTATTCCATTTTTAGAATATTACAAGGCCGGCATGGGTACAGCATGGGTATAGTACCATATGAATGAGGAAAAGGATGTGATCTCCAAAAGGCTTAACCCCTAAGTGACCGATCGACCATTTTCTGGTTGCAGCCCAAACAGCAATGATTGCCCATAGGCAGAGAATGACATTTTTCAAATTTTGATTTTTTGTTGAAATTGGGGTAGAGATCATGTTCTAATGTTGTTTGATATATTTCATTTGCAATATTGAGGTAGAGTAAGGAATTTTTCAAAGACAAAGATCTCAATATTGTCCTAGTGTAATAAAACTTACTATTTCGGGAAAGTAATGATGTTCTCTCATTTGAAAATTTTGCCTTTTAAATTTTAGAATAGAAATCAATGTTTAGTTTTAACCAATTATAAAAGTAGAATTTGTAATTTTGGTTAATTTTAAATGGTAAATGCATCTAAATTCATTAAATGAGTATCTAAACTATTTTTGGAAGTTTGACCGTACGGATAATTCCTAAACATCATACTTTTCATTTTCTCTTTTGAACCAAACTTCATCAAAGTTGCAAAAGTAACATTTTATAACACATCTAGGTTTTGCCCTTACCCCTCTGTCATTTAGGGGTTAAGTAAACCCCCAAAGGACTAAGGCTTTACGGTTTTAAAACGTCATATTCAATTGATCATATTGTGAAAAGTAGAATCCTGATGAAACCAAATTTTATATCACTGGAATTAGTGAAGAACATTGTATGTGTTGGTCAAGAAACAAATAAATTTGAACAAGAGGAAACTTTAAAGTCCACATAGGACCTACTAAAAACTGCTAAAAAAGACATGATGCCAACTTGGGCTTCTTGACCCTTTAGGAGTTAAGAACGTTATGGTCAAAGCAGAATTGTAATAGAAATGGTTGAGCCAGTGGAGCTCGAGAGAATCTCATCCAAGCGAATCATATTGTTATGAGAAATTTAATCACATACATAACGATAAGTGACGTGGTAACAAATTTTGACCTTGTGACCATGGCTTTAACCCTTTAAGAGACGTTCATTTAAAACATGCTCCTTAACCCTTAAACATACCATGGTGTCCCTGAAATTGACGATTTGAGAAAAATCATCATAAAGTACTATTTAGAAGAATATTTTGGGATTGATATACAAATGAAAGTTTTAGATTTTGAATTTTAGATTCTATCCGTATGGTTTGATTCACCAATACTATCACCAATATTTTATTATAAAATTTGAAAGTTAAAATTAAAAATTCCTTCTAAATTTTACTCAATATATATATATATATATATATATATATATATATATATATTTATTATTATTATTATTATTATTTTTATATTTATTTTTTGTTGGAATGAGTTTGAAATAAGATACTCTTAAACGTGGTGATTCTTTGAAATTTTTGTGTTCCTTAAATCTATGACTTCATTTTTGCAAGGCCACTTTTGAACTACAGTCAATGCAATTTCGGCTTAGTCAACAACTTGACATACTTTTACATTTATAATTTAAAAAATATATGTACTCTTGTATCACTAAATCCAACCATTAGATACGACAACAACTTGGTGAAGTACATAACATTCAGTAGCCTTCCAAGAGGGTGCCTTTTAGTTTCATCCAACTTTGTATATGGAGTGACCAGTGATTTGTAATTGAATGGACTGTCTATTCAATCAAATAAACATTTACAAAACACTGTTGAATTGTGATTGAGTAAGTGCTTTTGATTACTATTCGCCATGGTTGATTGCTCTTGCTTAATGCCACCTGCCCCCATAGCTACTGATGTGATGTGAAATATCCCACATCATTTCACTGGGGGGATGAAATGATGTGGGATATTACACATCATTATGTTGGGGGAAGGCAACAGTCACAAAGGCTACTGAATGTTATGTATCTCCAAGAAAACTGAATGGCTTTCATTCAAGCATTGATGAGAACGTACAGTGTGTTTGAATCTGGTAGTCGTCAAGAACTGGACGCTGTGACGTCTAGGGGTGAAGAAAAGTAATTTTTCCTTCAGTGAAACCAGTTAGTCAACCCATATTTGGTTGGACCCCAGTAGTACAAGCCAAAGTCACCTCAAAAGTTATCTGCTTGCCACATGATTGACGCGTTTGCAATTGTACAATAAAGTGATTCAGGAGATTGTCACCAGGAACCGTCCCACTTTCAGACAGTAACTCGGCCCCTCCTTCGTCAGTAGCAAGTGGATCATAAGGTTCTTAGCAGTTAGTGAAGTTTACCCTTGTCAACAGTAGTATTGTAGACGCTTCACTACAAGAAACGGCTGGTCGTTTCTCACTGCTATTTTGAGCTATTTCAGAGTTGGCGAGTGCTTTTGGTCACATAGGACAAGGGTTTCCTCCATTGCAGTTAGTGAAAAGCGACAGGTTTACTCCGTATACATAGGTGATGTTGTTTCTAACACAAATGTATCATAACTTGCATTCTAGAAGCTTCAATTCTGCCAACTTGTAGAAACTTTTGATTGGATCACAAATGGTCAGTTTTAGGTTGTTGAAGGAATACAAATAGTCGGTTTTAGGTTACAAAGTGTCAAAAGTAGGTCAATTACTTTACTATATTATTAAAGTGAAATTTGGCATTAATTTTTTGATTTTGAATTGCATGTAGACATAGATAATACATTGGAGAACCATCTTTTTTGTGACACCATATTGTTCCTTCCTGAAACTCCTACCTACTATTAGAAATTTGGATCCTTAACAATTTTGAAGAACAGTAAATTGGACTAGAAAGTAAAAGGTATCCCCCACACTTTCTTAGTTGGGACCGTTTTCATTTGAAATTGGGAACTAGGTGAAAATTAGCGTTTGACTGAAAAACGACTAAGCATGGCCCCACGGGGCTCCTTGCATTAATTGGATGTTTTTTGTAATTGCTATGCACTTTTTTCACATTAGATTTAAAAGTTGGGAAACTGATATTATTTCGACTTTTGGGAATCTTCTCTATACCTAATTTGGCACAAAAAAGCGTCATACACAAGTTGTATTGTAGGAAAAATTTGGTGATTGGCAAACCATTGTGACTTGAGCGTGAGATTTTTTTTAAATAGTGAATGTCAGATTGTGAGGTTCCCTTACTTTTTTTAGGTGATAGTAGAGGGAGAGAAAACATTCATAACATTTTATAATAGTAGGACTCCAAACCCCCCTAATGCTTGGATTGGATTTTACAAATACAGTAACTTTTCTTAGAACTATGGTGAGAGAGGATATGGCATTGTATGAGGGAATTTAGTAAGAACAAAACAAGGAAAATTTACTTCAGATATGAAAGAAAAAACATCTAAGAGTATCCAAAATCATCAGAAAGAATCTAGGAAACTTTAATAATGTAAGGTAACCCCTAACAACAAGGAACCATACCATTTTGACAAGACAAATTTGAGTTGCAAGAGCCCAACGTAGGCGTAGGTCATAACCATGATGATGTCTCAGATGATTATGTTTTGCCTCATGAAATCGGTAATCGCTTCAGCTATAGAGATTTAAGTGGAGGCAATGACTTTGCATGTAACTATGTAAGTTTCAAAAGGCAATGACTTTGCAAGCACAGTGCTGACTGTGGTCCCGATTCCGGCCTATCCTACCATGATCGCCATCTCTGGAGACATAGATATTGTGAGCTTCTCAACGAAGATTTCACCATTTTTGGCAGAGCAATGATTCGGGTGTGCTTTCCAAAGGAGGCGTGCGATGAAAATGTTCTAGACGATACCAGTGTTGGTGTCATGTTTGTGTCAGAACATCAATCTTTCTAGATGACCACGATACGATGGCCATTGAACCGTACTAGATTAGAAAGTGGGAGATTTCTATTTGAAATTGTCACGCTCCGCTCTACTGCTGCTAACTTGGAGGAATCTGAAGATGGAGAATTCCAGGGGATTCCCAAAAATCTTTACTACTATGTGCGTCACAAACTGTTGCCTAAAGATCAATCTCCAATATCTAAACTTCATCATAAGACATCAAAAATGGAGGTTAGGAAGGACAGCTCCCATAGCTGTTGTAAAAATAGATGTTGTCAGATGTTTCTTTGGGAGGAGACGAAGAATCTCCGCCAAAAGTTTTATACCTCCTCATTTGAGGCAAGGAGGGAGATTGCATGATATGTTGTTCAGAGTCAGCTTCGTGCAGGTCCCTTGAAGGAAAATAAGTTTATTACTCGTGCAAATGTTAATGTCTGTGAAAATGAGTGGTACGTCATTCATGGAGTCTCAAGATCCGCATACCATGTGTATAAAGCCACTGTAGTGGAAGGATGTGTTAGCGGGTCGCACAGTAACTTTGGAACTATTTGACTTCGTCTTCATACAATTGAAGCCCAAGCAAACCTACAGAAAATCATAAATGAGAACTTCAACAAGATGCCAAATGAGTTCAAACTCATTGCCAATAGACGAGTGGATTTGAAGGTCGTGCCATCGGCCATAAACTGGAACCACATATAAGTTAAGTGTGAACCGTCTAACCGGTTCACGAGCCACGATAAGCGATTACCGTGGCAATTGATAAATTCTTACTCATTCTTTATTTCCAATTAGGACACTTTTGCAATTAGGAATGAATTGAGTATTTTTGTGGGCTGTGTCGTAACCATATGTTCGTTTTTGCATGAATTAAAATTATTTTGATAATTGTCGTTATTGATGGGTTTTTGTTGCACTTACATGGGTTTTGACAATTAATTGGCTTTGTGACACTTGTTAGTCTTCTTGGTGAGAACTTTTTAGTGTGAGAGTTAGGAAATTTTTAGATTTGGTGTTAGAGTAGGTTTAACTTAGCAATAACCTTGAGTAGAGTGTTAGTTAAGCTAGAGTTTTAATTTTGATGTGAAAGTGGTGGATGGATGACTAGTAGTGGATGAGGTTTGTTTAGAGTATTCAAATACTCTGTTCTAACTTTCTTGTGAGAGAATTAGTTTTTGTTTTTGTTGTGCGGGCGAAGCCTTGCCGGTAGCTAGATTGAGAATTTGGGGGAATAGAGAAAAATTTGTCGAGTAGAATTGGATTGAGGCCAACAATTTGTGGTGAGTGCGGATTTGCGAGTGTGAGTGACGGAGAGCCGTGGTGTCGGTGACAAGGTTGCAGCGTGATTGTGCATGGCGGAATTAAATCGTGGAGTCGTAGAATCAGGAGTTGCGGAGGCGCGGACAGCTGGGACAGTGCACGGTGGATTGGCGGCGCCGCAGCAAACGAAGAGCGACGAAGACGCCGCAACAGATTATGTGACCAAGACGGCCACGAAGGTCAAAACCCGTCGCACTGCCACGAGATTAGTGGGGAAAGAGTTCATCACCTTCCTCCCCCTCAAATTTATGCATCTTTGAGGGAAGGTTCATTATGTTTAGTTATTAAGGTGATGGTCATTGCATTGCATTGCACCCAGTTTTAAGACTTGCTTGAATTCAATTGACAATTCCTTGTATACCTGTGGTTGTAGTCATCCATATGAAGACATGCCTACCATTCACATGTTCACAACGAATCAATTGCACTTATGACCCAACCTCACATTCAAATGGATCCATAGCTTTCATAGATAATTTTTCACAGATACATTTATCTTTTGAAAGATAAATGTGAACAATGCGCTCACAAAATGATATTCAACACTATGCGATTTTGTTGGGTACCGCAGACAACCCCTTGTTGTCGTGTGCTTCTCTTGAAATATTCAACCTCTGAGCACTGCAAGTAAACCTATAGAGAATGAAAACCTAAACTGCCACTGCAACAGAAGAAGAGAAGAAGAGTGCCGCAGCTCTTGCACAAAGTGACCAAGCTGTAACAAGCATAGCATGGGAATGTGGTCTTCCGAAGCCCAGTCTTCCAAAGTATGGCAAGCAGCTCGGTCTTTCGAAGTGGGCCGTGATTATTTGGATATAATGTGACTCCATTGCAATCGCTATTCATTAGATATGATCGCAACTTTGGACAACCAAAGCGGAAATGTAATTGAAGTGGTTGAGGCGGTAGATTTTAAGAGAATCTCATCCATATAATGGCTCGAAGAATGAAATCTTACGAATATTTATCATTTATCCATTTTGTTTTGAAATGGATATTGATCAGATAATGTTCAATCCTTTTTAAGACAAAATCAGTGAGAGCATATCAAAGTTCTAATTTTCAAAGTTGTGTACGCCATATATGATCAACTTAGATATTTCAATAGTGGCATTCGCGTGAGAGGGATTTTGAAACTTACATGCGACTAGATTTACCACCTCACCCTCATTCTAATTAGCTTTTCACCCACACATTCCCTACTCAAGCAAATGTGCGTACCACTTCTTCTTCTCGATGACTTAAAGTAGACACACCTAAATCCACCTAAGACCCAATTCCACACCCTATCATGCATTGACGTCCATTTCCACCTTAGGATTGACCAGATTCCACCTGAGCACTTCTAGTGAATAGTAAGGATGCATTCACAATATAACGAGCCAACCTCGCCCAAATCTAACAACTCTTGATGAGTGCTTAGAAAATAATATCTTCAATTTATGTAGATATTAGAAAAATTTAAGAACATTTTGCGACATATTATGAACATTTTAGCACATTTTAGTCGTTATTAACGGCTGGTTACGACCATATTTTAGTCGTTTTGGAGTACCAATAACTTTTCAAACATCGTCAAACTTTAGTATATTGTAGAATGACATATAACATATGTAGTTACTAATTTATATTGCATTATCAATTCAAATGATAAGATTATTACTTAATAATCTGTTAAATTAATCATTGGTTACAGTCTCCTTGGGTCGTTATACTGTGAATGTACTTGTAAATGCAATAAGCGATAGGTGGAATTTGGTGTAAATAAAAAGGTTTAAGGTACTTTAATGAATGAAGATGAAATCACAAAGTGATGATTAAGCATTAAGACAACGAAAGAAGCTAACACAACAATCAAATAGATTCCTTGGTTGTAAATGGAGATAATTATAGTTACTTCTCTATCAATCATAGGCTGATTTTGAATGATTGTCAAAAAAATTGGAATGCTCATAGCCTCTTGGGCGTGAATTTTTTATTTTCAAGACATACCACTTTGAAAATTCATATAAATTACAAATTTTATTGAAAAAAATATAATTTCACTTGGAATCAACTCCACTAAGATTTATCTTTCCCTCAAAAATCTGTGACAGACTTGGTATTAACTATGTCCTCCAAGATGTTTAGATTGGTTAAAGTATTAAACGGATAGTACTATATAATTCCAATTTACCTCTTCTCGTTTCTTCTCTCCCCATTGCCTTAGCTCTACCTACTTCCATCCTGAGTTGCAACCCTAAACTCAATTTTCAAGAGAATCTCGGGGAGTGCACTCTACATTATGTTTCTGAATCACGTGCGTTCATGACCGCTTCTAAAAACCCCCATGTATATGACGGGTTGTATGTCTAAAAACCTTTGTATATATATCTATTCTATTCTAAATACATGTCTAATGTAAGTATACGTCAATATTTTCAGCTCTAAATATGTTTATTGTATGTATACGTAATCATTAGGGGAAATGTGGGGTCCCCAAAAGGCCTAGTATGGCAGCCCGGGTTAGGTGACCGGTCTGCCCAAACCATTAGAGAAAATTTGGGGTCTTTTGTGGCCGGTACTTTTGGCTTGGAAATGAATTAATTGTTTCCAAAAATGGCATATATTGCACATTTATGGTACCTGCAGCTAGTTGCAATCAGTTCCGCAAGCCAATCAGAACCCGGAGCCATGGCCGAGTTGGCACCGTGATGGGCCGATGTGGCAACGTCATGGGCCCTGTTGGCAACATACAGGCCGAAGTGGCAACGACCGTGCGTGTCCAACATGTACTTGTGTTGGTAACTGTAATGAGCACCTGCTTAAAATAGAATATCGAGCCGAATATTTTATGCAACCCTTCAAGTACCAAAACACGTAAAATACCACAAATAAACCTGGTTTAACTTGCTGTAAACTAGAAACCAGTGTTTGACATGATGGTACTTGCGTTGTACACGAGGACGGCGGGAGTTCTAATGTGGCGGGAGTTCCAACATGGCGGGAGTTCCAACGTTGACCTTATTTCCACGTGGAGATGTTGCCATCACTATTTGTACGTTTGGTAACAACTTGGATGGTCACCTTGTACTGTTGGCATCTTTTCCCGCCAGATTGTTTGCATTCTAATTTCCACCAATTGTATTGTAGTTATTTCCAACAACTAGTTTCGGTAGTCTTTTCCACTTGCTTGACTCTTCGTTTCCAACTCATTGCTAGTTTCCAACATGTGTGAATGGTTGCTAGAAACTTGATTTGCTAGTCTCAAGCAGTTGTAGGGCTCTTTGTTTGCATTCTAGTTTCCACCAATTGTATTGTAGTTGTTTCCAACAACTAGTTTCGGTAGTCTTCTCCACTTGCTTGACTCTTCGTTTCCAACTCATTGCTAGTTTCCAACATGTGTGAATGGTTGCTAGAACTTGATATGCTAGTCTCAAGCAGTTGTAGGGCTCTTTGTTTGCAACGGCTTGTTACACCAAATTTAAAATGCACTTGTTGGTCACAGCATTGACCGTTGTGGTCACATCGTTGGCGGCTCCACGATAGAAACGTAGGACTAGTCCTCGGATGTACACAAAATTATATATTGTTTCTAACTCACATCGGGAGGACATGGGACAATGGTACATAAATTTAATATTGTTTTCAACAGTACCACGACTGATGGTACGCAACATATTAAACTGTTTTCCACAATGTGCTCTCATTGGTGGCAACAGTTGAATATCCAATGTCACCACTTTATACGCCAGGGTGGAGGCTCTAGTTTTTATTTATTTTCGACGGTAATTCGAAATGCAAGTTGGGCACCTGGGGACCCCAGATTTTCTCTAATGACCCTTCCGATGGTGGTACCATTGGTCCTCGTCGCTGCCCACTGAGAGTGTCGGAAGCCGCAGTGTTGGCAGCGTCGGCACTGCTGGCAGCGTCGATTGGTTCGACCCACGGAACTGCACTGTTGGCAGTGTCGTGGCACCATTGGTGCCAGCGGGGAAAACGTGTAAGCACCACTGAAATTTCACTGCACGTGAGAAAACCAAAGGCCTTTTGGAGACCCCACCTTTCTCCTAATGACAACAATGTTCAAATTAATACCCCTTTTGTGCACTCATGTATATTTGTACATGTTCAGTACAGTGCACCCCCCGGGAAGAGAATTTAATGACAAAGATTGCTAAGATTTCTTCTCCTTCCACGGCCTCCTCGCTCTTCAAATATAACAAAAGTACTAAGGGTTGAATCATGTTGTTTTTTTGCGCTTGACCATCACAGTTTAGAACATTTGATAAACCCTCATGAATGTCCGTGCTCAGCTGGACTCTTGATTTGATTTCTTAATCTTATTATTTTAATTATTTAAATGCTTTTCGATCTCGAGGCTCAAACCCTCAGCTAAGAGTAATAGAGTTAACCAAAAAGTCAGCCCAAAGAGGATAGTTTTGGCAAACTCATGTTAAATTCCTCTTGAACTCATATTGAAATATAAATAGACCAAAAACTAGTCTATGATGAGTTGAGAGACAATCTGAAACAAGACATTGTCATTATTCTCCATACCTTGCTCTGGCTCCCACACCTTTCATCAAAGCTCCAAGCCCATGGCCTACAAGGAAGGTTCAAGAGATTTTCAAGTAAGATTTTGGAGTGTGTGTGACTTCAAAGTTAAATAGAATTTGGGTTAAATTTTCTAAAATGAAAGTGAAGATGTTCAGCAATGACTTATGTCAACACCTCTTCATTGGCCATTGCAAATCTTTTATGTTACGAACGGACTCACACATAATTATTGTGAATTTTATAAGTGAGAGTGACTTATTCATGTACGGTTTAGGAAAATAATTTATATGTTAAAATATGGTACATGGATCAAGATCGGAATACATACATTAATGGAACATGAACAAAATAATACAATCCAAAAAAATAAAGCAAGATAACAAACTTCCAAACACAAGAAATACCGCATAATACATGTGTTGTATTTGTAAGTATATATTGTATTTTCAAGTATTTGCAGTATTTTTGCATTTTTTTCATAGGTATTTTGATAGTTGCACAACTCCAAATTGAAAATTTCTTTTTTAGAAGATGTATATTATAAGTCTCAAAATCTAAACCCATGGGGCCATGTTTGGTTATTTTCCAATCAAACGTTGATTTTCACTTAGTTCCTAATTTCAAATGAAAATGATCCCAACTAAGAAAGTGTGGGAGCTATCTTTTACTTTTTAGTTCAATTTACCATTCTTCAAAATTATTAAAATTGCGTTTGTTACGGTATTTTGAAGCTCAAAACCCTAAAATTCCAATATACACTAAAGAATAAGTTTTCTATTAAATTTCTTTTTATGTAAGTTCAAGAAGCATGCCACTTGCACTTTGTTGGCCATCACTAATATTTACATTTGCCTAAAGAAATCATACTATTTTAAGTACTTTTTTGTAATTACTATGATTTCTACAAGAAAAAAACTTTGAAAAATCTTATTAAATTCATTTTTATTAAAATAATAATGGGAAAATCAGGGTAAAATTTTTTAACACTAAATTATATGAGAAAAATATGAGAAAATATAATACATTTTAAAATTTGAGGAATTCATGAGGTTTGACCGGGTACCTATAGTATGGACGCTTAAAGGTTAAAATTTGAAATGACACAAATTTAACTAATAATCATGACCATCTATACATTACATTGAAATCTCTCTGACCGTGCGACTGGCGGCTGCGTTTTTGGTATCATCGAAAAACTCTCGAGGAAGAAGGATGCACGGAGTTGGTTTCGTGGCGTTTAGACCTTTGATCAAAAGTTATGGATTTTTAAACAAATTTTGTCAGTATAAATTGAATTAAATCATAAAAAAATGGAATATGGGGTTTTTGATGTCACTCTTGGCATGGTTAAAAAGCTCTTAATGACTAGGGATGCACAAATGTTGTTTCTTAGTTTTTGGACCTATGATGTGAAAGTTGCAGATTTTTAATAAAATTTTGTCACCATAAATCGAGTTAAATTATGAATTTATTATTCTAAAATAATAATAATAATAATAATAATAATAATAATAATAATAATAATAATAATAATAATAATAATAAGTACAGGGAACACGGGGAGCGCACAGAAACACTTGAAACATTGGAAATATGGGGAACACACGAGTAGACGGGGAATGTGGAGAACGTACAGTATATGGAGAATGTAGGGAACACATAGGTACACAAGGGACACACAAGTATACAGGAAGCACAAAGGGTATGTGCAACATAGGAAACATTTATGCCAACAGTTCAAGGCCACACTAGTCTATACATTAAATTAGGTTGGTTGTTTGTTTTGTTTGTTACGTTGAGATCTCTCCAATCGTGGGACCTCCGGTCACGTTCTTGGTATAATTTTAGAAAAGCTCTCGACGAAGAGGGGTGCACGGAGTTCATTTCATTGCGCTTGGACCTACAATGTACAAGTTATGAATTTTCAATTGAATTTCATCACCATAAATTGAATTAAATTATGAAAAATGGAATATGAAGGTTTTTGATGTCATTCTTGGCGTCGTCAGAAAGCCCTCCACAAGTAGGGATGCACTAAAGTTTTTTTGTAGCTTTTGGACCTACAGTGTGAAACTTATGCATTTTCAATCGAATTTTGTCACCATAAATTGAACTAAATTATGGATAAAGCAAAAGTATATGGAAACACACGAGAACACGAGGATATTTTAATTTACATACTTCTCACATAGCATTTTTGTTCAAACTTGAAATCGCAAGCTCCATCAATGTCCTGAATGTGCCTCATGATCACTAGTCTCCTGCTGTGGGTCCCCTTCCACAATCTAGTCCGGACCCTCTGTCCTGGGAGCCTAGTCCGCCCCCGCACGGGTCTCCTCTTGGTCCGGTCGATCAAAATCCTCCGTCTCCTCAAACACGGATGTCAGGGCATAGTTCCAATAGGGGTACCCCTCTTTTTACATGACAAATAGGTGAATTTTGCTTCTAAACTTCCAAATTTATTGAATTTGTTCATTTCAATTGACTAAAATTAAATTTTTTTAAATTAAAAAATTATCCGCACCTCGATGACATTAAATACTTTAATTCAAGTTTAACCTTTTAATTGAATACATTACTTTTCATATTTTTATGCTTATTGGAATATGTTTCCTAAAATGAGCATTTGCAGGCATTGTAGTATTATATATAAATATATTTTACTCCTCAAAGTAATCAATTCAAGTAACACATATCTAAATGTACTTTGTATTTGAAATTTGTACCAAAATGACATCATTTGATATTTTAAATAATTTTTTTGGATGTTTATTGGTAGTTAGGACAAACATTGATCTTTAGACATAAAATCTCTTTTAAAATCTTTAAAACTCTTCAATTTTGACATGAATTTTTTCTTAAGTACTTCAGGAGTGTAGGAAATCAAAACCACATTTGGTTAATTCATTTTCTATTTTTTTATTTAACAAGACATAATCAAAGTTGCTATAAGGGCTCATTTAAGAGTTAAGACGGTCTTTTGGAGTACCCCAAGTGGAACTATGCCCGTCAACTCGTAGTATTGAGAAGGACGCGGAATTGGGTCTGCATGCACGCACTTCAGACGCCCCTCTTATCGAGATCACTGTGCCTGCTCCTTCAATAGTCACACCGGTGGACAGTGCGAGGTCACTCAAGTCCTCCGGCCTTCAAGTACGTTGCGCTCGATACTAAATGGTCGCTGGATATTTATACTTGTTTGGCTTCGAGTCTCGATCGATTGTGTCAATGTTATTTCGATGTCTTCGGAAATGTGCCTATTTAGGATCATAACTGGCTGCACATTTGTTAGTCCGTTTGTCAGCATGAATCTGGTCCTCCTCTTTGTCGTGGAGGTTTGTCGAAGGAGGTCATTCGTTCGCCACTGTCTAGAGCGCCCAATGTCGTCCTGTCTAGAGCTCAATGTCGTCCTGGACCTTAATGGAATCCTCTATATCTGTGAGGATTGGAAATCCAAGTCTAGGCATACGCAGTTCAGCCAATACTCGGAGCCGCACTCAGCCGTTCTCTTGGCTGTAGTGGGGCCCAAAGCAGTATACGTACGCCCACATTGCTCCACGTTTCTCCGGGAGTTGGACATGATCGCTGTCATTACCGTGTGGAGCTCAATGAAGAAGCCTACCACTGAATCGATATGCCGATATTTATTCCGTGGCCTTCAGCTCCCTTTCTTTATACTTGGGCAAGACTCGTGCGAAACCCTCATGTGTAAGGACAAGCACGGCAGGGTGTCATCCTTCAAAGTCCGTGGCACTAATAAGGAGTTGTTCCTTAAGAATCTCGTTGAGTTGTTCACTGGCTTTGGTGGTAGATTCACATCTGCAAACACCATTGTAGTGGACGACAACTCTAATAAGCACATTTTGAATGAGCCTAAGAATGTAATTCTCCCTAAGTCTTGGTCCTACATCGGGGACGGTGCGCATGACACTTTCCTCCTTGAAGTTCTCCTTCCATGGTTTCAACGTCTCCATCGCAATCTTGGCCAGGGGTTGTTGTCATTCCAAAGGAATGATGCTATCGGGCGACGCATGCTCTGCGATGACCTTGATCGTTGAGAGTACAACGAGCTTATGGAGGCTGTACATGCATCCCGTAGTTTTGCCTAGGTCAGAATTGACAGTACAGTTGTATAGCTCTACTCCCGTTTCTTAGTGATGTAGCCGTTCAAGACTACATATGAATTTTAGCTCGCCTCGACTGATCTGTATATTTTCATGTAATTGTAATATATGTTTGTCTCAACAACATTGCGTTGCCAACTGTACTGGAGTACATTTTGAGATGAATTTTTTGATCGCCTAAATGCAGTCTATTTGTTGTTTTAGGTCTTCCTTGCTTTATCTATTCATTAAGCTTCATGTGCTGCATTGCAATAGTGGTCTCAACGTTGTCCGATGCAATTCGCTGCTGGAATTTGACCTCCTTACTACTTCTCTTCAGGCAAGGCTGGCCACTACGATTCCAGTCTTGGGTTCTGACCTCCAATGCATAGTGTCTGCGGATTCTATTATGGACTGTCTACGGCCAATATGCTATACTCAGTAAGGGAAACTTCTTGTGCTCGGCAGCTACCGCCCAGTCAACGATGGACTTTTCCACTAGGCCGATTGAGGATGGTGTAGTGGACAACCCCTCCAACAGTGGACCGCGTGCTTTGCCTGTATGCTCCCCTTCTCCTTTGCGGTCTCGGGACCCCTCTGGTTCTCGACGATCGCCTTATGCGTCTGATAGAGTGCCTCAGAGAAAGCTTTATGAAGACTCCGAATGTCCAATTAAATCTCTGGTGGTACGAGTACCTTATTTTTCCTGCATTTTCTATCTTTTTTTTTTGAATTGGCTTACTATATACTTATAGTTTTCCTTGTACTTGCAGGGTTCCGACAAGTCGAATAGATGCAAGTCTTCTGCTACATTAAATGATGCTCGGCAGATCCCAGTGATGCACTCAATAGACCCTCCTTCTCTAACCCAAACAAATGTTTACGTGCCTGGTCATGCACCCTTGCGTCCTCATTGTCCTTTATTGAATGAGGGTCTACGAATGACTAAGTCACATGATGGACTCCCGCCCTATTGGTGCACCCCTCCTGTTCGGGATGCGTGGGAGCGGAAGTCGTTGAAGATCCAAAGACTGCAGATTTTGCGACAGTACTCAAAGAAGGATAACGGCTATAGTCGTGATCCAGAAATATGGAAGGCATTAGCAGAGTTAAAGAGCCGATTACATTCATGATACGGCTAAGCGTTTTATTTGCGCTTACTATATAGACGTATAAAAATATGTGGAGCTGAATTTTTTAGATAAGATTTTACGCTTTGCTCATTCATTTCCATGACATTATAAGACATTATCATGATCCAATTATCATCCCACAACATAAAAACCCAAAAAATGTTTATTCTTTGTATATATATTCTATAAATAGATGTCAATTTTGTAAACTTTTATTACCTTTTTGTATGTTCTATAGTCACTTTGAATTCCTATATGCCCATCCTCTATTGTTTCAACCTATATTTGGCATAGTTTGTGCTTCAATTTGGGTTAGGATATCACTCTTTGAACTCTCATTATTCAGGAATTCTCTCATTTTAATGAATATTGTGTTTCATGACGAGGCAGATCGCAGGCGGAGGGATGGCGCACTGCAAGAAGAGGATGTAGAGGATGCACCCTTTGTTGGACTTAAACGTGATCGTCCACGCGCTTCATTTCGTGTTAATCGCGATACGTGTGCAGGTTATTTTGTTGTAGTCCGTCGTGCTAATCGTGACCCAAAGCCATTCTGGCTTGCCAAAGCAATTACAAACCCAAGTCCGGATCCAGGTCATATGCATATGATCCAAATTCAATATTGGACGTCAGCTTCAAAACGACACATCAACATGAAAACGTATGATGGATGGGACACAAAAAAAGGTAATGTCTAGCACAAAGATCGAGCAATAAACCCAACGTGGTCTAGCACGGATTGTATCATGACGGCTTGGAAGTCACGAATGCAAGATGGAACTTCAGATTCGAGGGTGGCAATTCCAAGGCCACAAATTGACATCATCAAGGCATAAGTGGAAGCTTTTACGGTTGATTCTGGGGACGATGAATCTATTGCGGAAGGATGAGTAGTTCATAGATATAGAAGTTGACTTTGTGGTAGGGTGTGACTAAGAATGGACTTTGCATTTACTTGTTTTGAGATGTTCGCAAATATATACTTTGTCAATTTTATTACAAAAGTCTGGCAATGTAATGGTTGTTGATTTCTATTAATAACATATTTCAATTTTCCTTCTTCATTTTCAATGTTCTTCATTGATTACATTCATTTGAGCTTTTTTTTTGATGAAGATGTTTTGCATGTTGAAGTTTGGTATCAACATCATACTGTAAAATTTATCTTGTGTCGCATGCAACTCTCGATTTTAAGAAATGTCTGAATTGATGACATTGCGGTTAATTTTGTTTCTATATTTCTAATGAAATGGAATAATTCAAAGGTCAATTGTGGGTTTATCCTACTTTTTAAAGTCACAGAATAATAATTTCAGATGTTTTTTGGCATATTAAAGTCTCAATTTATTGAAATGTCTCAATTTAATGAACCCTCTTATGATCTAAATATAGAAGTGACTTAAAATGAGACTTTCGCTTGTCTCATTTTAACGAATAAAGCGTTTAAGAATGAAACTTGACATAAACCAATTGTATTGTTTTTCAAAAATTCACAATATCTTATTTTGACGATCCATACTGTACAAATGATAGTCAACTAGCACAAGAACCAAAAGAAATTTGGATAGATGAAAAACTATACTGGATGTAGTATTGAGAAAGGTTGCAATTTGTTCATCGTCCATCATATGGACGCATGCCCATTAAAGGGTTAACAGATACCTTTTGGACAAGCCTTAAGGATGTAAGCTGTCATTTTATTTTTATGAATAATAAACACATATTTTTCCACAAATCCTGTTCCGAACCCCGCTCTCTTCAGCTGAAGTCATGGGAATGGGGAATACTGTCATATTTTGAAAGATTCAATGAGATCTAAGCCTAGCACACTGCAAAAAGCAACACGAGAAAATGCAGCAGCTGTCAGGAGACGCTTGTACTCCTCACTGGTTCTCTCCTCCCCTCCACCTTTAAAGCTCGCCAGCATGAGGAGGTCGGAACCCAATGCTGCGCCTGCCTTGGCATCGGAGCCTCTCGCCACATCGATCACATTCTCCTGAATGAGTAACTTCCCATTCTCAGGAAGTGCTCGGTGACAGTTCTTCAGGATTTTGATGCAATCGTCGTCGCCCCAGTTGTGAAGCACATGCTGTGCAAGCCCAGGCAATTATTCACACGTCAATTCGTCAATTCGTCAAATCAGTAATAATATGAATGAGGAGGTCTCAGAGCTTACCTACCAGTCCAGCCTGGTATCTCTATTTGTTTGGTTGAGATCTTGTATACCAACCTCAAATATCAGAGTTGCAATAAAACGAGTTTCAGTCAATTAGGATCTACCCATTTCATTGGGTCTAGACATATATTTGCATCCAACTTCTTGATTGTTTGTATCAGGTTGTCAATCAACACATGTTCATCTACTTCAACACATAGTATGTATATGTTGAAATGAAACAGAAACCCTAATTCAATGAGAAGCGTTTCGTTTAAACTATGGTTAATACATAGATTCTTTGCACAGGAAAGAAGCTACTTAAGGAACAAGATAAATTCTCAGACTGTTCGTAAGTCAAATGAAGGGTGCATTCACAATAAAAACGAGCCAACCCCGCCCAGTTATAACGACTCTTGATGAGTGCTTAGAAAATAATATCTTCAATTTATGTAGATATTAGAAAAATTTAAGGACACTTTGCGACATATTTTGAACATTTTAGCACATTTTAGTCGTTATTAACGACTGGTTACGACCATATTTTAATCGTTTTGGAGTACCAATAACCTCCCAAACATTGTCAAACTTTAGTATATTGTATAATGACATATATTATATGTAGTTACTAATTTATATTGCATTATCAATTCATATGATAAGATTATTGCTTAACAATCCGTTAAATTAATCACTGGTTACAGTTTCCTTGGGTCGTGTTACTGTGAATGTATCCCGAACTGATATGAGTTCAGAGTTGTTGCATACCTGGAGGAGAATAGTATCTCCTGAAGGAACAAATTCAAAGAAACTTCCGGAGATGTGCTGCACACCTACACACCCATCTGTATTAATTAGTCTTCTTCACATGCATCAGTCAAGCCACAGCGTACAAACTGCGTTCAATAGCTGTATTAAGGTTAGACTCAACTAGCACTCGGTACAGTGATACCACAACAGTACAATTGCATGACTGATGATACTAAAGCCGCGTCCACAGGCTCACTTTCTGAGACTGGAATATAAATCTCAAATCTCAACCTCGAAATAAAATTCATGCACAAGAACTTGGGATTGCAACATGAAGGAGAATCCAACCAATCTCAACTCACTTACAAAGAACTCATTCGTGAAACTTGAGCCCCGCATATCCTTAATATTACCAAGGTAGCTAGAGGACACGTACAGAAACCATAACAACAGCCCCGACCTCATGCCGTGTCCTACAGACTGACTCGATCTTATTACCAGCGGTCAGCAACTCATGTCTTGTAATCGACACTTGTTTGGCCAAGTGGTGTTGTCAATACGATACTTGACTTCGCTGAATTTGTCTTTGGCCACTGAGCTGAATGGAAAGCGGTTGTCTACTGCCACTTAAAGTGATCTAGCTACAACCTAGAGCTGAATAATTGCATAAGAAATCTTCCTACATACTGATAAGACAACTCAATATCAGGAGAGTTTGGTTCTTGTTCTCCACTGCACTCCATCTCCCAATGGAAGCACAGTCCTACATATTGGTTACAATGCGGCTTAAAGAGTAACGTCACATATGATGCATTCAAGATTTTGATGACATCTGAGCGAAGGACTCACCGGGAATGGTGGGTGCAGAGGAGACAACATGGGGCAAATCGAAGTTGGTGCCGGAAATGTGCGGATGGGCGGCCACAATGACAGCCAAAGCGCCGCCCACGCCTCCTCCGACGTCCACCAAGCATTTCACGTCCTTGAAACCCTCGTAGTGGTGTGCGATGATGTTGTTCGGCAGTTTGGATCCACTCTGCATGGCTTCGTTGAAAAACGCATTGATAGATGGATTCGTTTTGAAGTAGCTCCATTTGTCCATCCCAAACGCGAGCTCAAAAGCGTCCGCATCGTCCTCCACCGTCTCGGAGAGGTGCTTCAAGGCTGCAAAACCGCCCGTCCTTCGCCCCAACAGAACGAAGGGTATCAAGTCGAACTCGGAACCCGTCACCAACAACTTGGAGACCTCTGTCAGTCCATACCTGGCCCAGCGACCAGGTATGGCAAAACATAAGTGGTTAGGCTTACAAAATGAGTGGAATTTAAAGAACGCTCCAAACCAAAAGTATAACATTCTTTAGCGATTAACACTATTTACATTGATGGAGAATCGGAATTAGCATTGCATTAGACTGACATAACTGGATCTTTCTAGCATTCAATTTTATTAGGTAATCCTCTACGCCCATATGTCATTAATGGAAGATCATACAAACTGTAGCTCAATTTGCAAGAATGAGAATGATGGATTTCGATTTTGGGTGGAGCAGAGGACTGTTACGATAACCAGAAAACGTAAGAACATTAAATCTTGTCTCTAGAGCAAAATTTTAACTCTAAAGTATCATTCAGGAATTTCCAAGTATCACCTCAGTATCACAAGAAGTGTATCAGAGAAATTAAATACTTGGCTAGATGGGAAAAAGTTACACCAGTTGATATATACTACCTGGGCCCATTTGATTCGGAGTGATCTGTGGTCGCGGGGGCTTCTTCGGCAAAGACGCCCTTGTGTGCGAGAAGGCGAAGGATGCGGCCCAACTTGCGAGCTGCGTTGTGACCCTTACGAGGAAGCTTGTCCGCGATCTGTTGTGCAGTCAGAGACGCGCCAGGACCAGCCGCAGCGAGGATGTCAGGAATTCGCATCTCTACAGCCGCTTCGAATGCATACGGAACAGAGAAACTGTACCTGAGCTCCTCCAGAACATGGAAAGCTTCCATTCTCTTCGCTTGCACGCTCTCCATTTCACCCGATCGATTTGGCCTTCCTGCTCATTGCAATCGCTATTTAGAATTAAATATCATCGCAACACTGGACAGTCATAGCAGAATTGTCACAGAAATGGTTAAGGCGGTGGAGCCTGAGAGAATCTCATCCAAGTTAATCATGCATACTGTTCTAAGGAATTTAATCAAGTACTTAACTACGCTATGGTCAGATTCAACAAGCACAAGACGAACTGAATTAATTTGAGCACTGGAACTTTAGTTGCCTAGTTTCTAAATTTTTGGGAATGCTACATTCTTCTAGATTTTGAGTAGATTGTGTTAACAATAGCCATAGAAACTTAAGGTGATATTTAGTAGTCCATGTCTTGGGAATTTCCTTAACATTCAACATTTAGCTTTCAGAATTTCAGAAAGTTTTCAGCTGCATCTCATTTTTTACGTCGAATCAGACAATAGCGTAGGGTACACAACGACAAGTGACGTGCTCGCAAATTTTGACCTTGCGACCACGATCAAGAAGAATGATGTTGCTCTGGAATCAAGATTACTCTCGTAACTGAGATCACTTGTGCACTGCCGTAGAAGCTAATTCTAACTTATGTAGTGATCCTCACGTCGTTCCCTCTATGGTGTGACATGTGCTCTTTCTCGGAGTCATTTTCAAGACTCTTGCAATTGACAGAGTTGATTTATGGCGTGCCAGGGGGTTTGATTTCATAACATTCAGTAGCGTTCACTGGCTCTGCCTTGCTCTTGAGGAGAATGCGCAGCAGATTCTGCGTTATCATCCAAGAACAATCAGTAGCTACCCATGGTTTCTCACAGATCGAGGTTACGGAAAACTAGAAGGGAAGGTAAACACACATCCTCACATGCTCCTCACTTTTAAAGAGAGCAACATTATAAGTAATAATACTCTAACCAATAGAGAATGAGCAACCATTTTAAAAAATCTTCTTGAACACTGCACCACTTCTTTTGTCCTTTCATTGACGATGGTTTTATGACCTTGGAGGTGCTTCCTTCCCCAATCCCCACGCTCCCCACTCTCTGAAAAATGAAAAATAAAAGGATGCACCAATATGCACTACATGGATGAGAATCGTATGATGCACTACAAATCACTAGACGGATGAAAAGGCAGAGTGGCTAAATGCTACTAAAGTGAGTGAGCCATAAACCGACACTATAAGCACTGTGCCTATTTTTAGTAATCTGAGGTGCATTGTGATAGTTTGAATGGATTAGCAAATTGATTACGAATCTATCTCAAGTTGAATCATAATTTTTGGAGTTATATTGAATAAGTTATGAATTTTCAAAGTTCAAGGTCTAGGTTGCCTATTTGTGACAATAGACATGGGTTGAAATTGACAGTGGATATGCCTTAAAGGATCATAAAGAAATTTAAAATAAAGATGGTTCCCACAAACGAGGTGAATCCAAGTAATGCTTCAAAGTCAACAATCACTAAACTATTTCATTGGTTGTTGGTTTATGGCACAATGGAATATCATTGATGAAATAAACATAGGTGTTTCTTTATGGTCAGCATCAGTTTATGGCCCACCCACCTTCAGTATTATGTTGTATACTCACAAAAGTCTTGCTACTAACAAAGAAGCTAGTGATTGTCTGAAAGATTCCTGATAACGATTTCCCAAGTCATTTTATTGTACAATTGCGAATGCGTGTGCAAGGTGACTTTCTTGTACTAATGAAGACTCTTGCAATTGGCAAGATTCAGTGATGACAGCGTTTTGAGGAAGATCAGCGCAATTGCTTAGTAATATACTTTGAAGATGTTCCACATGATGTGCTTTGGGAGCACTGAACGGGGAGTTTTCCAAAGAGACCAGGTAAATTCCAATATTTTACAAAAGCAACCGGTTTTAGACAAGAACCCATCTGGTTATTACATGAGTATCACCTAGGTAGCACCTGAGTATCACAAAATTTATCCGAATTTTAGCCTAAAATTATGGGTTTCAACCGGTAATTGGCAATTTCATTAAGCTAGTTTTACACTAATTACCGGATCTCGGTGTACATTGTTGGGAGGCCTATGATATAAATGCCAGGCGATGACTTCTTTACTCCCTCACTTTTGCCTAGTTTTGTCTAGTTTGGGTCACCCAACTTGTCATCAACCACAGTTGAACACTATAGAAAATACCTCCAAAAATTAAATTGAGTGCAACCATATTCACCCTACCCATTCATCATTTCTTCTTAACCCCTAAAAGCGCGAGGGGTATTGGAGAAGACTTAGATGTGTTATGATATGTGCCTTCCATATGTTCGATGAAGTTTGGTTCAATAGACCAAATGTAGGGCATCATCTCTACAAATTATTTGTACGGTCAAACTTCCAAGAATAACATTTAGATATTTTTTTAATGAATTTAAAAGCCTTAACTGTTGAAAATTTGTATAAATTGTATTTTTCACTTTTAGAGTTTAAAATTTAGCATGATTGGATAAATTTGGTTTATCTATTGTAAACTTCAAAAAACAAAAGAAATGATGGAGGGAACATCATTTCTAACAAATAGCAAATAGAAAATTTTACAACACTTACTAACAACAATGTTGAGGTGATCCACTTTGAAAAATTCTCCCGTGTGGAGTTTAACTCGGATTGACATAATTCAAATTGCATTGAAAAGTACACTTGATTTTGTATTTTAAATTTTTTTTCAAAAAACATTGTTTTTGTTCCGGGCAGCCCTTTAGATTTGGAAAACGACCAGAATATGGTCGTTTGAGCGTTTAGGGGTTAATAGTAAAATCTACAACTTTCTACTAGACAGTGACATGTGCATGCCAAAAAAATATCATGCCACCAAGGCTTGATTGTTTAGAAAACACAATTAACTAAAAAAAAACCTTTGCAATGATGCACGGATTTGGTTGAAATCTCTACAATGCAAAAGGAATGCATGTAAGAAACTGAAGCAACGCAAAAATAGAATAGTTGAAACTTTGCAGCTGGGAAGTGCATGCATTTAGTGGTCAACAATGCTTGCATGCAGAGAAGACAAACTTCAGGCTTGTGGATATTTGCCATCAAATTCGCAGGCAATGATGTCCGTAAAACGCTGGCTACGAGGTCCTGGTGTTTCGCAAATAGCCTTACACTTTGAGAGACGTTCATTTAGTACATGCTCCTTAACCCCTAAACATACCAGGGTATCCGTGGAATTGACGATTTGAGAAAAATCATCATAAAGTACTATTTAGAAGAATATTTTGGGATTGATATACATATGAAAGTTTTAGATTATGAATTTTAGATTCTATACGTATAATTCGATTCACCAATACTATCACCAATATTTTATTATAAAATTTGAAAGTTAAAATTAAAAATTGCTTTTAAATTTGATTACAATAAATAAATATATAAATATATATAATTCTTTTTTTAATCTTTTTTTTAGTAAAATTTGTTGGAATGAATTTGAAATAAGATACTTTTAAACGTGGTGATTCTTTGAAATTTTTGTGTTCCTTAAATCTATGACCTCATTTTTGCAAAACCACTTTTGAACTACAGTCAATGCAATTTTGGATTGGTTAACAACTTGACATACTTTTACATTTATAATTTTAGACAAATATGTACTCATGTATCACTAAATCCAACCATTAGATTCAACAACTTGGTGAAGTACATAACATTCAATAGCCTTCCAAGAAGGTGCCTTTTAATTTCATCCACCTTTATATATGGAGTGACCAGTGATTTGTAGTTGAATGGACTATTCAATCAAATAAACAATTACAAAGCAGTGTTGAATTGTGATTGAGTGAGTGCTTTTGATTACTATTCACCATGGTTGATTGCTCTTGCTTAATGCCACCTGCCCCCATAGCTACTGATGTGATGTGGGATATCCCACTTCATTTCATTGGGGGGATGAAATGATGTGGGATATTCCACATCATTATGTTGGGGGAAGGCAGCAGTCACAGAGGCTACTGAATGTTTTGTATCTCAAAAAAAACTGAATGGCTTTCATTCAAGCATTGATGAAAACGTACAGTGTGCTTGAATCTGGTAGTCGTCAACAACTGGACGCTGTGACGTCTAGGGACGCTATGACGTCTAGGTGTATACTTATCGTTGCAGTTATCCATATGAAGACAGGCCTACCGTTCACATGTTCACAACGAATGAATTGCACTTATGACCCAACCTCACATTCAAATGGATCCATAGCTTTCATAGATGATTTTTCACAGATACATTTATCTTTTAAAAGATAAATGTGAACAATGCGCTCACAAAATGATATTCAACACTATGCGATTCTATTGGGTACCGTAGACAACCCCTTGTTGTCTTGTGCTTCTCTTGAAATATTCAACCTTTGAGTACTACAAGTAAACCTATGGAGAATGAAAACCTCATTAGGGGAAATGTGGGGTCCCCAAAAGGCCCTGTAAGGCAGCCCGGGTAAGGTGACAGGTCTGACCAAACACCCCTCCGATGGTGGCACCATTGGTCCTCGTTGCTGCCCACTGATAGTGTCGGAAGCCGCAGTGCTGGCAGTGTTGGCAGCGTCGATTGGTTCGACCCACGGAACTGCACTGCTGGCAGCGTCGTGGCACCATTGGGGCCAGCAGGGAAAACATGCAGGCACCACTGAAATTTTATTGCACGTGAAAAAACCAAAGGCCTTTTGGAGACCCCACCTTTCTCCTAATGAAACTGCCCCTGGAACAAAAGAAGAGAAGAAGAGTGCCGCAGCTCTTGCACGAAGTGACCAAGCTGCAACAAGCATAGCATGGGAACGTGGTCTTCCGAAGCCCAGTCTTCCAAAGTATGGCAAGCAGCTCGGTCTTTCGAAGTGGGCCGTGATTATTTGGATATAATGTGACTCCATTGCAATCGCTATTCATTAGATATGATCGCAACTTTGGACAACCAAAGCGGAAATGTAATTGAAGTGGTTGAGGCGGTAGATTTTAAGAGAATCTCATCCATATAATGGCTCGAAGAATGAAATCTTACGAATATTTATCATTTATCCATTTTGTTTTGAAATGGATATTGATCAGATAATGTTCAATCCTTTTTACGACAAAATCAGTGAGAGCATATCAAAGTTCTAATTTTCAAAGTTGTGTACGCCATATATGATCAACTTAGATATTTCAATAGTGGCATTCGCGTGAGAGGGATTTTGAAACTTACATGCGACTAGATTTACCACCTCACCCTCATTCTAATTAGCTTTTCACCCACACATTCCCTACTCAAGCAAATGTGCGTACCACTTCTTCTTCTCGATGACTTAAAGTGGACACACCTAAATCCACCTAAGACCCAATTCCACACTCTATCATGCATTGACGTCCATTTCCACCTTAGGATTGACCAGATTCCACCTGAGCACTTCTAGTGAATAGGGTTGATTGTCCTATTACCAACCACTTAAGCAATCTGACCTATATTTGGCAGTGGTAAATCCGGAATTTTTTTATTACCGCGTTTGAAATAGGATTTCATGAGGATTGCAAAAAATTGCAACTTATAATTTGTATTTATCAATTTTATACAAAATTCCAAAGTGGAAAGTAACCTGTGACCCAAATCCAACCACTAGGTTTCCCCATGTCCACACCATGTGGTGCTAACTTTCACTCATAATGATACCCAAGACCACCAACTATTTCTTCGCAATGTTTGGCGTGCCATTGGTCTACTTGAATAGTGAAATTGGTGGTTTTGGGTCTCAACTGTGGTGGCTCCAAGAAAAGTCTACATGTCATAATTGGGGCAGTGGTTGGTAATAGGACAACCAACCCTAGTAAGGATGCATTCACAATATAACGAGCCAACCTCGCCCAAATCTAACGACTCTTGATGAGTGCTTAGAAAATTATATCTTCAATTTATGTAGATATTAGAAAAATTTAAGAACATTTTGCGACATATTATGAACATTTTAGCACATTTTAGTCGTTATTAACGGCTGGTTACGACCATATTTTAGTCGTTTTGGAGTACCAATAACTTTTCAAACATCGTCAAACTTTAGTATATTGTAGAATGACATATAACATATGTAGTTACTAATTTATATTGCATTATCAATTCAAATGATAAGATTATTACTTAATAATCTGTTAAATTAATCATTGGTTACAGTCTCCTTGGGTCGTTATACTGTGAATGTACTTGTAAATGCAATAAGCGATAGGTGGAATTTGGTGTAAATAAAAAGGTTTAAGGTACTTTAATGAATGAAGATGAAATCACAAAGTGATGATTAAGCATTAAGACAACGAAAGAAGCTAACACAACAATCAAATAGATTCCTTGGTTGTAAATGGAGATAATTATGGTTACTTCTCTATCAATCATAGGCTGATTTTGAATGATTGTCAAAAAAATTGGAATGCTCATAGCCTCTTGGGCGTGAATTTTTTATTTTCAAGACATACCACTTTGAAAATTCATATAAATTACAAATTTTATTGAAAAAAATATAATTTCACTTGGAATCAACTCCACTAAGATTTATCTTTCCCTCAAAAATCTGTGACAGACTTGGTATTAACTATGTCCTCCAAGATGTTTAGATTGGTTAAAGTATTAAACGGATAGTACTATATAATTCCAATTTACCTCTTCTCGTTTCTTCTCTCCCCATTGCCTTAGCTCTACCTACTTCCATCCACTACTAGAAAATGGGGGGTACTGCAACACTGCAAACGTTGCTCTCAACACTAGAATGGCTGAGCCCCTGGGGCTGAATAAACGTTGTTATGACAACCCAACAAACGTTGTTGTAACGCAACAACGTTTTGGAACATGCATTTGCAACGTTTGTGGGGGGCTCATTTTTGCTTTGAGAACACAGTTCTTTTAGGTTCCCGACATGATGAATGGGGCCCCACTTCTCTATTTTCAACCTTGGTCCATTTTAACACTTACTATCATGCACCCACGTTTTACATCTAACAATTACTTTCTCTATATGCTTTTTACATTCAAAAATTACAGATGACAAAAACCGAATGGTAATTAGTGTCACATACATTATGTGAAAAGTAATTGTAAGTAATAAATTACTACGTGTTTTTTACAGTAGCTTTTCACTACCCGTGGAGAGTAATTCTTGGACGTGAAATTTTTTCCCATTGATGAAGATAAAAGTAACGATATCTTATTCATACAAAATTGGAGTATTTATTGCCAAGTGTCTCTCTTGTAGGGGGGTTTAGTAGGGTTTAGGTGATTATATTTGGTGCCAATTTCACGTCAAATTAAGGACATCTGTGATTTCCTAGGTACTCCCTGATTTGTCAATGCCACGTGTAATTTTTTGTTGGGTTGGGGTTTAGGGCCACGTCACGTAAGCAAATTTATTCGTGCCATTGTTAGACTACCTTGGGCCTCTTTCATTGGAGGGTTTACAGTCTCAAATTCAAAATGTGACAATATAATATTTCCACGTTAGTAATTAGTAGTCATCCTCGTGTAGGTTATTTCTTTTTTCCATCCATGACTGAATGGATGAATGAATTGTATGGTGCGGGTTTTGAGCTCATTTAAGTGGAATTTAGAGTAGGAATGGCCATGCTGATTACAACATTCAAAACCCATGTAATCTAGAATTGCATCCATGAATGGTAATGACATACAATAAGATGCATAAGTATACTAATGTATAAAATTATACAATGCCTTATTTTTGGCACTACTTCATAATGTTCAATGCATGTCTTTCACACTTTGTGTGTAGAAGTACAGAAAATATGTCCAAGTTTGTCAAAAAAACTTCAATGCCGCATATTTATGCTAAATAATTACTGAAGTTTTACAAGGCTGACTCCCTAGGCCATTCCCTATACTATACATTGAACAAGAAAACATTTGTACAATGTGTACAACTATGAATTCAAAGTAGAGGCTACATTTCAGCCATGACTACAACATGCAAGATACCCATCACCAAGTTTGAGAGCAACACATTCTGGCATATCTACTCCGAGCTCTCTGAGGGATCATCATCTTCATCCGTCTCATCTGTAGATGCTTCCTCACTCTCTCCTGATGTTGTTGAAATCGATTCCTCGTGTGATGGAAGGCTGACTGTCTCCTTACCTTTCCCTTTTTCTGCATCCTTGCCCTTCTTTGGACTTTCATTAGACTCACATGGCATTTGACCTGTCAACGCCGCTTGATTCACTCTTTCCTCAAGCGCAGTCCACCCATTCCGCTTCCCATATGATAGCTCCTCATCAGTAGCTTTGCGGTTGAAGGTCTCATACTACTTGCACAAGCCCACACCATAAGAATGTCATAATCTAGTACTTCACAAATGCATGAGTGCCGCATGAGTAGATGAACAGAAGGCTACTGGACTTATTTCTTTGCGCACTCACTAGGTTTAGTACTTCACTTATTCAAGTAACTCACAAAGACAAGAGATGGAAATAGAGTAGTGCCAAAGTACTTAGCATGACATTGACAATGAACTTCCATTGGTCATGTGACGATATCCCTGCCCAAAAGCAGCCTCTGCCCACAATCCATTTCAATACGCGCAGAGTCCATATTGCACTGCCCATAGTACTTCAGAACAGCCCTGCCCACATCCCTGCCCCTTGTCCAGTCCCATTGGCAACAGTCCAGCCCCATACCCCAATGGACCGTAAACCCTAGCCATTTAAAAGAAAGACAATCATGAACGTCCTTAGACATAAACCCCACTACAGTTTACCATCAACCTAAAACCCCACTTCAGCCCCTACCCACTTTTGTGACCCAAATTTGCAATGACCTTTACAGTAAGATGGGGAGAAAAATAACATTAAGTCACATCCCAACACAATGTACCCCAATCCTGTCAACCATGTCAACATAGTTAAAGTCATTTTAGATTGGAGACCCTCTATAATCTGAGAAGGGCCCGTCTCACAGGACCAGCTGAAAAAATTCAGTCCCAATTACTCCACTGCATTAACACAATTTTCTACTGTCACTCTATACATTCATGGCAGTAATTTAAATTTGAAGGTCAAATCAAGGTTCACTCTCTTCTTCTTACCTCTATGCACCGAAACTGTGCTAAACACATCACATTCTGGGCACACACATTCATAGAATAAGAAGTATTTGCCCCCTATGATTGAATAGCTTGTTGAGGATAGCCTCTACTGGTTTAGGAAAATAAAAAAAAACCAATCCCTAGGTCACGAATAACAAGGGCAGCTGCGCTAGTTCTGTGCCTACTTCAATATCATACACTAAATTTACTTCGAGGCTTAAAGCATAACTAAGGTATAATTAAGTTAGTTTAGGGTACATGAACTAACCTACCAAAATTCAGAGAATTGTAATCTTCAACGTCTGTGGTAATCCTACACCCCAGTGCATGCAATTTTGTGAAAAATCCAATACTCCAGCATTTATAGAGCTACAGCAAGACCAACACCCCAGAACTTCCATCGCCGCAGCAATTACATCACCCATGGACTTTCAAAGCCGAGCAAAGACACGCTACAAGTTGTTTTGTCACACATTCCGGATCCATTCACAAAGGGAGTGTCAAGCGGTGTAAATCATTCTATTCGCATGAATAACATGAGAAGTGATAAGGGTGTACTCACATATCTGGCCCCAATTCCTTTAACGCCGTGACGCCCACATCAATGACTGCAGCCCACCTCCGCCATGCGCGCATTTGCGGCGGTTTTGCACAATTCGGATTTTCTCTTCTTCCGCTCATCCTTGGTTGCTTCGTAAATCTTCAACGAGGACTCCCGTGAGCACCCACTCGGTCTTGGAACTGCTTTCCAATTTTTGTATGTTTCAAATTTTTTCTTTAGCCTACACCGCCTCTCGCGTAGATTACCACCAACTGCTGCGAGTATGGTCTTAGGCTCCCAAGGTCCCGGGTAGATTTTACGAAGCATTAATGTAAACCGAGCCTTCAACTCTGGACACTGCCGGTTCCAGTTTTTGTGCTAAGGGAATTCTTTAGAAGCCTGGTCAAAAGCATAAGTCTTCATGTGATCTCCAAAAGCACCTGTTGGCGCAGCCAAGGTGTTGACCTCGAAGGCCGGGACCTCCAGTGGTTGCCCCCAGCTAGCATCTGTTCCAGACTGGCCAGCCTGTTTCTTACAATGCGAATGATTCCCGGGGCTAGACAGATTCCCAGGCGAGGATGTCGCTTTAGAAGACCCTCCAGAGGAATTACCTGCATGGCGCGTTTGCCTGTGCTTGCGACGGGTCTTTGGAACGCTAGGGGACGGTCTTTGCACACTCGATGGTGTCTGCAGGTGGCTGCATGTGGGTGCGTGGTCAGTCGGGGGTGTCTGGTCCATCGGGGGTGCCTGGTCTTCGCTCCCCTTTTCCTTCTCCTTGACCATGTCTTGTTCAACAACGTCCTGCGTCTCACCACCGCCCTTTGCTTCCGGCTCCTTCTCCCCACCACCCTTCTTCGGCTTCTCCTTATTCCCACCCTTCTTCGTGTCTTTCTCCTTCTCACCACTTCTGTAAGTCTCCTTCCCTTTTTGTTTGCCCCCACCTTTTTTTTCCCCCCATCATTGCGTTTATCCCCGCTCTTGTGTTTTGTGGTCCCATTCTGTTTCTCCCCATCGTCCTCTACCTTGGAGACAAGGTCCTTCTCCACAGCCTGCTGTTTCTCCTTGTCAGGCTCATCTCTCACAATCACATAAAATTTTGCTTTCGCTGTAGGCTCCAATACTGGCTGCGGTTTGTTCAGAAGGCGCTCCTCCCTCATCTTTTGGCGGTAAGTTTCAATCATCTCCACTCCACGGGCATTTCGCCACTCGTAATCTGCCTTGCTACGAGCTAGATCTGCCTTTTTTTTGTCTAAGTCTAATTTTGGGTGAGGGTCCACTACCTGCAAGGATCTAGTGTTTGCGGAGTAGTGGATAGGAACACCAGGGCTTCTATATGAATTGCTTGCATGCGGGCCATTTCCCTGACCTATAATTTGTGCCTCTATTTGTGGGTGAGAGAATAAAAAGGCCTCTTTCTCATGTTGGGGTAGGAAGGAAATTAAGTACTTGATGTCTTTGGGTGCTATGGGAGGGGCTGTTTCTGCTACTGTTGTATGAGTTTTGGCTGGTTTTCGATCACGTTGAGGTGTAGGAACTACATGGACCACAACTGCAGGTTTAGGGACTATCGTCTCTGCTCTAGGAAGATTTGCAACTACCTGCTCTAAACGTCCTAGATCTACTACTGCAGCGGGTGGTTCTACACGATTCGAGACTGCAGCGTGTGGCTCTACGCGATCGGGGACCAGGGATTCTCCATTACCAGGATTTGCGACTACGGGGTCTTGGGACGCCAGATCTTGCACGTTCCGGGTGGCGTCTAGACAATTTGGGTCCTTGATGTTTTTTCCAACATCTGTGTCAACAACTGGACCCATTCCGTCTTTGCTTGGCCCTACAGACTCCGGCACTAAGCAACGGGGTGCTAAAGAATTTCTCACAGGGCGTCCACGTACAAGCACTGGACTCTCAGGGACTACATTATTGAACACAGGGACCCCTTGAACATGCACTACTGGCAATTGGAGGGGGGACGGTGGCAAAGGGGAGTGATCTAATGGAAGATTTGTTGGTGATAAATAAACATTGATGTGTACATTGGGGGAAGGAGAAAGAGGTGGGGTACCGAACTGATTTGCTGGAGCAACTGGAGAATTAGCGGGGGCTGACTGTTTCTCTTGCTTCTCCACACTCCTCGCAGCCTTCAGCACCCCCGCCATTGCCATCACCTCCTTGAGCGCCGCGCACTGCTTGCGCCCTTCGTTCTTTCGACTGCTCACTCGAGAAGCATGCGGCCGTCCACGCTTTGAGGGTTTAGTGTTGCCATGGTCCAGCCTCCTTTTTTTTGATGGTGAGGGCTGGTCTCCCCCCTCTCCTTGCTCCTTTCTCCCTCCTCCTTCGTTGGGTGCAACAACGCCATCACCTGCAACAGTCCTCCCTTCTTCCTTGGTCAAAGTTGCTCGCGTCGCCACTGTATCACGATCGCCATCTTCACGCGGAGTGTTGATTTCTGCGACCTTCCGGAGCTTCGATGTGCTTGTCAAGATCGGAGATACATGCGGTCCCCCTTGGCCTGCTAGCACCCTCTTCGTTAAAGAAGCTAACCCGGCCCCAACATTGTGATTCCCTGCGTTGGGCTTCTCCGACTCTTGAAACTGCCGCTTCTTCTTTTCGCGCGCCCTCCCCATCGCAGGTAATCACTCCCGCAAGGTTCTCTACGATGTGGACTATGAGCAACGGGATAATGCGTTAGTAGAACGCAACATTGCACTAACCTAAAGCACTAGCCACGTTCAAATCTGGTGCAACGTAATTCCTACAACCACAATGTATATTAGGGAGGCTGTCTAGGACTAACAATTTTAACAAGAAAACAACAGATGCGTATTCAAGTAAAGATTAGTAGGCGCTGTCTCTCACCTTGCACTTGGTCTGTAGCCGCAAGAACTCTATGATCAAGAAGACGACGCCGCCCTCTAGCTAACTTCATCCGCCCATTTGTAAATCGCCATCTGCTTTCCCTCTACGCAACACTGCAGGTACAAAAGAGAAAAGACTAAACTCCCTAGCGAAACCGTAGCTCACAATCGTAATGAAACACAATTAGAAGACGCGCGAGGAAACTTAATGAAAAAACTCCCACCGTCATTGGCAATGTGCTCTACGCGACAGGCTGCGCAGACACTGTGGGAGAGACCAATGAGCAACTTCAAAATGAGAGAATGAGAGACACACCACCTAGTTTCCCTAAACCCCCTCACGATCGGGAGTGGAGAGAGATGGACGGCCCAGATGAGGCAAGTACACCCCAGATGACGTGGCAAGGGTTTAGGTAAGTTTTCTAACCTTTTGTAAGTGCGTTTTTGTTTTGCCTTCTTCCTTAAATGTTTGAATTGCCCCCTTACCTACCATTAATGGCAGTGGTGATGGTTAGAAGTAATATCCCCTAAACCCATGGATGTTTAATTGCACATGAATCATAATAAGATTTTATTTTTTCTATACTTCGTTCTCATATCATTGGTGTATGATTATTGATGTGATTTTTAGAGTACTAGTACTTTAGATTTACATAATTGATTGATTATATTTCATTTCAATCTTGGATTAAATGTGTTCG
Source organism: Pohlia nutans (assembly GCA_022496805.1). NCBI lineage: Eukaryota > Viridiplantae > Streptophyta > Bryopsida > Bryales > Mniaceae > Pohlia > Pohlia nutans. The sequence goes on from CM040096.1 coordinate 27,886,469, forward strand.
CTAATTACAAGATTAAGAGATTTGTATGCAAATTAATATGAAATTTTTTTCCCTCCATATGAATTCGTCTCTTTTTCACCTAACCCTGAACTTACTATTTCCCACATACATAATTGAATTGAAATTTTTATATAAGTACATGCTCATATTTTTTTAAATATACACTACAAGCATTTTCACTTAGCATAATCGTATTCTTCAAGTTAAATGCTAAGTAGCTCAAGTAGGAATATATCTTGTTTATACAATATGACCAATTGCAAGTTGTCGACCCACAATCTCCAATTGAAATATATGATTCACTAATACAATCACAATATTTAAATATACAATTTGGAAGTTAAACTAGAAATTCCTTCTAAATTTGATAACAAACTAAATTTCAATACTTTTTGAGTAAAATTAGTTGGAATGAGTTTGAAATGAGATACTCTTACATGTGGTGATACTTTAATATTTTTGTGTTTCTTAATTTTTTGACCTCGTTTTTCACGATTCCACTTTGAACTAGAGTCAATGCAATTTTGGCTTGGTTAACGGCTTGACATACTTATTTATTTGTAATTTTAGAAAAATTTGTACTCTAGTATGACTAAATCCGACCATTACATAGGACAACAACTTGGTGAAGAATCTCCACCAAAAAAAATTACGCAATATCAATGCCTTTAAAAAAAATTATTTTATTTGTATAAATTATCCAGGACAAAACAAAATGGCAAGCCTCTGATGAAAGTGATGTACCTCGAGTAAAAGAAGGAAATGTACGATAATTAGATTTCGAAGTAGTAAATGTTATTTTAGAAGTCCATAGTGTAATATTGGGATTTTTAGGGTATTCAAAACAGGACACCGTATGGAACATCGGGCTTCTAGTAAACATATGCTATATATCAGAGCACAATGTCTTTGGGACCGTAGTGGTATATAATTTCAAATCCAGTATTGTAAGTTGTTACATATGGAGCGAGAATAGAAAGACGGAAATCTCGATTGATTCCAATTTCTAACCATTTTTGTCCATGGACATAGGTAATTTGGGCCTACGACATTTTTTATCATGCCTCGAAAGAGGGGGGCAATTGGGGCTTTCCGCTCAGTAGACCTTTTAGCACAGGTACATTTGGATCAACGGGAAGGGCACGTCGAACGCAAAGATCGACCTCCTAAAAGACTTGGTGAAGAAAGTGATGGGGAACACGATGGTGAAGAAGCAGAATTTCACAATGTATGCCCATGTCGTAATTGCGCCCCCTTACCTCGGCCGTCTGTTAGATTCATGTCTATAATTGGACGGCACATACGCGCGCACGGCATTGTGCCAACATACGAGGTAATTTTAGTGGTCAAGTTGCAAATTACATACATAAACCGGCGACGGCCCTTTTATGTCGATTCGCATGGAATGAATTTAGTGTTCTTAATGACAATATAATGATTATCAGTACATTTTGTGCAAAACAACCCATATTGTTTTCAGATGTTGCATAAATTTAATGCATTTACATAGGAGAACCCATAATGGAGAGGGCAATGGGTTTTTTTATTGTTTACATAACTATCCTTTGTCCTCGTTATTGGCAATCTGTTACAATTAATTTGAAATGTAATTTAGGTGTTTATAAAAAAAAAGTTTTACAAATTTACATGGAACATAAGTGAATGTTAATAGGGTTTATGATATTCGGTTGCACTAAATTCTCTAATAACTTGCAAATTAAAATAAATACAATCAACACGTAATCATGTCACAATGTTGACAATTGGTTTGACATACATATTGGAAGACTAGGGGTTTAGTAACCATGTGAAAATGATTGCAACAAAATCACATGATGGGTGTACAATGAAGGGAGGCTATCATTGGGTTCGACATAAATATCACGTACATGGGGGGCGTGTCATGTTCATGCATTGTGATTGGGACTACTTTATAATAATTTGGATTATCAATAATTACCTAATTGGATTACTTTGCGCAAATTGGATAGTGGAGACCTACATTATTTCATTTCATAAACATTGAATAATTATGACAGAACGTTGGGATAGTCTAACACGTTCTACATTATCGACATAAATAAGAATGGTTATGAGATTTATTATGTGCTAGTGGGTATGTTTAACATAAAGGGCGCTTCCCATAAAGAATATTTTCCTTGGTTGCTTCGTAAATCCATGCAGTGCGCTAAAATATTTTTGACATACCACTAGTAGAAATCTTGTCTTATGTGACAAGTCTTTAATGACTCAATGCCGGGAATGACATGTCCGTATTGACACAAAGTCCCACTTTGTGTCAATACGGACATGTCATTCCCGGCATTGAGTCATTAAAGACTTGTCACATAAGACAAGATTTCTACTAGTGTACTCAACACCCCAGTCAGTTACTCAGGGTCATTGAAACCATAACTCAGTCATTCCTAGCGCATAGTCATCCACTCTTAGGGCTTGTGTCCTTAACCCCTAACAGACGCGCAGACCAAAAATTGGTCTTTGGATGATTTGAATTAGTTGCTGGATGAAGAAAGAATGTTAAATTCCATCCATTTTTTTGTTCAAAGGGTTTTCATTGGTCATGCCATCTCTTCAAATTAAATTGAAGTAATTCAAGTGATTTTGGGATTTTACATGGGGTCCCAACTACAAAAAGAGTAATAAAAATGGTTCACCACGTAGTGTATTTTGAATCTTTATGTTTTTTTTTTGGTTAAACTAATTTAGGCCATGAAAATGAGTTCTATTGCATTTGAGCTTAACTAACAAAATGAAGCTTACATAGTCTAAAAACTACTCCCCTTTGATTTTATTTTTTAATTCGATAATTGAGTATTTTTTTTAGAGTTACAAGTTTTGTAGGTATTACCATAGTGTAGTGATTTTCTAAATATAGAAACATGGGTGATTTTCTTCTACTGTAATGTTCTTCATTGCAAAGTACATCGTTGTTTAGAAAATCAAAAATTGTGAGCATATTTTGTAATTGATAGGAATTTTCTTTACAATCACTTCAAAAAATCATAGTAATTCCAAATTTTCAAAAAAAATTATGAAAAATTCATGATTTGTAGTAGACACGTGGTTCCATCTACTAAAAATACAAAGCTGAATTTTTATCTTATTTATAGTGGCAGATTGAGTGTAAGAGGTAAAGCATGATTCTATGGCCCTACAGCCTAGGCATTTAGGGGTTAAGTTCTGGACCAATTACTCTATGTCGAACAGCCACTATGTTCAAAAAGTAATATGCCCCACATTAACCCCTACATTCTATAAATACATACCAGGTCATTGAAATTGAGGGAATTTTCAAAATCATGACATATTGGTAGGTATGTCAACATAAGTTACGTTTGCAAATATCGTACTGGATAAAAAGTATGTTTTGTGCGCAGGCTTTTTACACGGCAGGATTGGGTGACCGCCCCATAGGCCCTCTCCAGATTATGGAAACAGCTATAGCTTTTGGCTCTGAGGCACCCCCCATTCGCATAGATACTGAATGCGACGATGAAGGGGATGACCTAGACATTGTCATGGCAGACTTCATCCTAAACCACATAGGTGTAAAGCCAATTCCACTGGAGTTTGAGTCACAGGAGTTTGAGGAGGAGGAAGTTACAACTTTGGAGAGAGAGGCATCCACACCCATTTATGTTGGAGCCTCAACTAATCGACTGGCAATTATTATGATACTACTCAAAATTCAAGCCAAAAATCCGGGAATGACTAATGTTTGTTTTGATGATGTGTTACATGCTATCAACAATCACATCATCGACCTGAAGTTGGATTCCAAGATGCCAAAGACCCAAGATGAAGCACGGAAAGTGATCACTGATATTGGTCTGGATTACGAGACGATCCACGCTTGCCCATGTGATGAGTTCCTATATTTCGGCAATGGAAATGACAACCGTGACTTTTGCCCAAAGTGCAATCGGTCCCGCTATCGAGAAGGTTTATTAGCAAAAAGGTACCAAAAAAGGTAAGTAATAAATTCTTCACCTTTTGTAATCATATTTTTTAGTTTCGTATTTTATTGAAAGCATACTTATAATCATTTGTTGGCATTGTCAACTAAGTTTTGTAATTGCCAAATATACAATTAAAAGATTAAGTAACTAAAAATTACGTCACCGTTTTTATCACATTTTATATGTTTGTTTTTTTTACAAATTATGCTTATAATCATTTGTTGGGTACTCATTGACTAAGTTTTATCTTATTCAAATTTTTTTTAATTTCATAGAAGATGCATTACTTCCCGATAACTCCAAGGTTACAAGCCATATACCGCAGCCCTACGCTATCCCAGTTGATGACGCATCACTATGACAATGTGAGCAAAGATGGAGTTATGAGGATTCCTTCAGATTGCAAGGCTTGGAAGCATGTGTTGAAGGAGTATCCTGCTTTGGTTGCTAGATATGGTTGCGTATTTTTGGGTCTTGCAACAGATGGCGTTAATCCATTTGGAAATAATGCTACAAGTCACTCAACGTGGCCAATTGCGTTGGTTAATCTAAACATTCCCCCGTGGTTGGCAATTAAACCAACTCACATCATATTGTCATCCATAGTTCCAGGTGCGTACACTAACATATTCTTCCTATGTCTAAACTTTTTTTGTGATGGAAATAAATTTTGAACATATTTTATTTCTGACTATGATCTAAAATTTAATAAATCATTCCATAACTTACAAACATACATGTCTAATGAAACTGTAAATGAGCTGGATTGTTTTCTGTACTATAATTCTGTCAACGGAAAAAATCAAGTCACTCACAGTATTGATGTTTTATAAAAATCATCTAATCACATTAACCCCTAAATGACAAAGGGGGTAAGGGCAAAACCTAAATCCTCTATAAAATGTTGATTTCTGCAACTTCGATGAAGTTTGGTCCAAAAGAGAAAATGATCAACACAGAGTTTAGTAATTATCCGTACGGTCAAACTTTCGAAAAATGTTTTAAATACTCATTAAACAAATTTAGAAGCATTTATAGTTCAATAGTCACCAAAATCACAAATCACATATTTAGAATTTGAAATTTGATATGATTGGTTGAAACTAGATATTCTATTATGAAGTTCAAAAAAGGAAATTTTGTAGAAAGTGGGAACATCACTACTTTCTTGAAATAGTAAGCTTTGTAACAGTAGGACAATGTTGACGTGTTTGTCTTTGAAAATTTCTCCTGGGTGGAGTTTAACTCCGATTGACATGATTCAAATTGGGTAGGAAAGTAGACTTGATTTCCTGTTTGAAAATTTGTTTTAATTTTCTAAAAAAGTTGTTTTTCATCTCGGGCATCCCGTATATAATGGGCAGCGACCATAAATTGGTTTATCGGTCACTTAGGGGTTAAACATCATTGGGGTAAAACAGTTTGCTTCATTAGCAAAGGTCCCATAAGACAGTTAGTGAACGGTACAATATTTTACCTTACCCCAGTTCTGGAGATCATTACAGGATTTATAAGAGAATTGATAATCTGGATGTTGCATCAATATTAAATGGTGATCTCTTGTACAACAATTCGAAGAAATTTAGAAAACCGTAGAATGAACTTCAAATTCAAAAAACACACAAGGTGGTTGTGTATATAGGGGTTCATGTCAAAGTCATATACAGTATATTAAATACTCCCATAATATATGTGCAGGGAAAAAAAAGGTGAAGGATATAAATGTATACTTAAGGCCGCTTTTGGAAGAGTTGAAACAACTGTGGGCAAGCGGGTTGCGTGTAACTGATATGTCTTCCACTCACATCAACCATAGGACATATGTTATAAAAGCAATTTTGATGTGGACTATGCATGATTATCCCGGTTATGGAATAGCCTCTTCTTTACAAAACACAAAGTTACCACGCATGCCCTCCATGCGGGCCATTTGAGGTGCCCGCATATTCTACTAAGCATTTGGGAAAAATTATTTACCACGGGCACCGTAAGTTCTTGGCGCGTGGTCACAAATGGAGGGCTAGACGCTTTAATGCGTTGTGGGGTGGTTTTAACGAACAAAGCAAGGAACCACCAAAACGGTGGACTGGGTGGGAATGGCTTGCTATGTGGACTAAAGTACAAGAAGGTATAGTGCCGTTGGGAGCGTCAGGAATGAAGGGATTGAGTATCTTCTTCGAACTCGATTATTGGGCAGTGAGTATTCCTATATCTCTTTTTAATTACAGTAAATAGATAGATTAGTGTTAGATAATTATAAGATTTGAAAATATTATAGATTACTACTCTAGAACAAAAGGATTACCAAATACATTGATTCCAATACTAGTGAACAATCCCCATTTTGACCAATATAGAGGGTACACAAATTGGTCAACAGTAAAAACTTACAACATGTTTATGCAAATTTATGGATCTAACACTAATATACATACTTAGTGTAGTGGGTTTGGAGCCATGTATGATAATAAATAATATGTATTCCATGAATATGTTTGTGATATATTCTACACTTATCCGTAGAATGTGTGTCTATGCAGAATCATTTAATCCCTCATTTACTAGACCTTATGCATATTGAGAAAAATTTGTGTTCAGCACTTTTCAAGACTATCACAAACGCTAAAGGCACCAAAGCAAATTCAGTGGAACAGAGGTTGGAAATGGAAGGCATGGGCATAATGGACAATTTGCACGCAAAACAAAATGGCGTGGATGGCAAAGATAATACTGTGTACATTTCAGCACGTGCACCATGGGTATTGACTAAAACAGAGTTTGACCTTGTCATTGATGTGCTCAAAGATATAAAAACCCCGCGAGGTTATGGGTCATCATGGAAGTATAAGTTTCCTGAGAATAAAATCTCGGGAGTGAAGACCCACGACTACCACAACCTCTTGTTGGATTTATTGCCTATTGCAATAAGGGGGACTTTGACTTCGGAACTTCGGCAGATCATATATCGATTGGGGGCACTTTTCCGTTGGTTGAACAACAACGAAATACTTTTATCAGAGATTCAAGGCATGGAGGGAGAGGCAGCAGAGCTGATGTGTTTAATGGAACAACACTTGCCACCTAGTTTTTTTGACATTCAGCCACATCAAATAGTGCATTTGCATGGAGAGGTGGCTTTAGCAGGTCCTATTCATTACCGGTGGATGTATTATTTGGAACGGTACATGAAGGTCATGAAAGGATGGGTTAGACAACGAGCACGACCAGAGGAGTCTATGGCAGAGGGGTATGTAATTTTCGAAGGAATGCACTATCTCAGGGAGTACACTACTAGATTATCTCCAAGTGCACCGCAATTGTGGAGTTTGAAAGAGGATCCTAAGATATCTTCTTTTTTATTACCCAAAAACCACAAGCTCCGAAGATTAGACAAGGATCCCGCGGGAAAGGTGTTTTTACAACAACCGCACATGTTTATACTCCGAAACGATCCCAGTTTGGCTCACTGGAGATCTACGTATGAAAGCCAGGAGTCGCAGAATTTGCCTCCATTTGATGAGTGGATTCCATCTCAGATTCAGTCCCTGATCAGTATGCGTATTCGGGTGTCAGACAAAGAGTATCATCTGTCACTTGGTCCCCATTAGAAGGTGAAGTTTTTTTCACACATGTGGGTGGAAGGCAGGTTCCTTAGAATCCACGAGAGGGAAGGAGCGAGCAAGGTAACACAGGACTCAGGTAAATTTTGTTTTAACCTTTAAATGCATGAATGACAAATTTTGGTTGATCATTTTTGTCTACGGGAAAAATGAAATTTTGGCCATCGAGATGATAATTTTTGAATTTGATCTTGACTATCAAAATGTAGCTTACAAAGTCTAGTTTCCACTCCAATTTGAAATGTTGGAAAATTCCTAAAATTGAATAATTTAAAGCAATTACAAGTTGAGGGTGTATTACCGTGGCACCTTCACAATGTTCCACGGTTTTAGGTTTTTCCACTATATTCTTGAATTTGGGGATATTTTTTTGAGCACGGTAAACAAACTAGTGGTTTTCTATGTAATTTCAGCATTTGGAATTTTTTTTGTAGTTTTATAATATAGTTTATAAATTGTGGGAATTATCTTTGCTTTTATCACTTTGAAAATTCATGATAACTTAAATTTTGCATAAATAATTTTGAAAAAATCATATATTGTAGTTGACCTTCAGTTTTGTGTATGAAAAAAATGAATTTATATTTTTAATCAATAATAATCGTGAAAGATGGCATACAGTCTAAAAATTTTCCACCATGGTAATAGGGTCAGGCATTTAAGGGTTAATCCGGGAACATGCTGAAGTTGCTATATGTGAAATGTGTTAGTACATCCTGGATTACCCAATGAATGTATTGATGGGAAAGGCACGACAGATTGCGATGGACAGAAGATTGGCCAGTGAGGGGTTAGATTGTAATGAACCAGTTGTAGCCTTGAATGATCGATTTCGTTATCAGGAAAGTACCTATAAAAAACCCACCCCCACTAGCAATCACTGAAACTGTGTTGCGTACAACAAAATCTTGAACATAGTGGGTACCCAGAAATAACTGATTTCATGTAGATTAGACTAAAGTGCCCAAGCGTCCATATCTAAAGATGCGGTACGGATTTCATCCAAGAATTCTCATCTGTCATGTCCTTTTTTGTAGTGCAAAGTTTTATTGACTATTCTATGGTAACTTAGGTTCATGCATTTGTTATTACAGTTGAACGGAGATGATTTGTGAAATGGTTACGCCACGTTTCATGTTGTAGTCATTCACCCAAAAAAATTTCTCCCATTTCAGTGTAGAGGTTTTTAAAAAAAGGTCTACCCATAAAAGTAAGCAACCAAAAAATTCCCAAAAATTAATACATTTAGAGTATTACATAGCAACCAATCACAATGAATGTCATCCGTAGATTGTCAATATTTTATCCATAATTTTTTTATAAAAACATTTGACAATTTCATGTTTCAAATGTAATAGAAAACTATTGATAATAGCAATCATAGATCTAACCGTATGGATAGAATGTAAATTTCATAATGTAGAACTTTTATTCATATATGAAGTTCAAAATATCCCTCTAGTTTGCAATCTATAATGCATTTTTGCAAAATTGCTCAATTTAAAGATGAATCTAGGCATAGAGGGGTCATAGTAAAACTAATTCTTCACAAAAATTTCACAATGATTAAAACTATATATATATATATATATATATAAATGTATATATAAATGTATGTGTAATGCAAATATTGGATGAATTATGGTACATTTCAATCTTCTGTAAGGTTTCATATCAGCCATATAAAAAGGTGCATGACGAACTCAAACTAAAAGGTACCCGTGGCGTTTTTGTTTAGCGTGTACAGTAACAGGATTGCATGGTACTTATTTGGAGTGAATCTTGACTTTATACGTAACATGGATCAGGTATCATCGCTCATTTCTACGACAACCATACTGAAGGTGAGGAGCCAAGTACAACATAATATTTTGGAAGGATTCAGAGTATAGTGCAATTGCACTATACTTCTTTCTCTGTGACGTTGTTAAAGGGGATGTGGTACGATAGCAAATGTAATCGAAGATCTGCTCCCAGCATGGTAATTGACGAGTGTGGTTTTCCGAAGGTTAAAACCAGAACATACCTTCCATCACATCTAGTAACACATGAGCCATTCGTGTACCCAAACGAATGTGACCAAGTGTTCTTCGTAGAGGACAGAATTAACCCAGGATGGAGTTTAGTGAAAAAGTGGATCCACGGTCAAAACCAATTTTTTTCAAGGGAGCCCCAGCTCCAGCGGGGACAGGAGACTCTGTAGGTAAAAACAAGGACATTGAACACCAAAAACTGAATGTGGAAAATCGAACCAATACTTTGGTGCATGAAACAGAGGGTATCAGTGTGGAGTTTGTAGATGAGGACTTAGAATCAGGAGACGAATTAGGAAAAGACCAAGAAGATGAAGAGGACGAATATGACGTGGAGGTGGATGTAAACTATGAACCAGGAGAAGCAACAACTGGAAAACTGCATCATCCAAGAAGATCATTTCAACGGTACATAGGAGATCACATAGTTGCGGAAGAATCTGTATCAAGTTCTGACAGTGAGGATTATATTGAGGATGAGGATACATTAGGAGAACCAGTTGATAGTGATTGACGCATGATTCACATAGATAACTTATAGGTATATTTCTTTATCTTGTGTGTATTTGGGAGGGATTAATTAATACTAATATATATATTATTTTTTTAAATTGAAAGAAAAAACAGCGGAATCGAATGTATATGAATTCCGAACAGGTGGCTCTGTGTCCATGTGGGCTGGCCATGCCCTTCAGGTCGGGCGATGGTAACAACAGTTATCCTAAACCCACGATCATGCTGAAGTTTCCACGATAATGCTGAAGTTCCCACGATAATGCTGAAGTTCCCACGATAATGCTAAAGTTTCCACGATAATGCTGAAGTTCCCACGATCATGTTGAAGTTCCTGTGAATACTTACAGCGGTAAAACATTATGGGCATCAAATGACATATCAAGAGCATCATGATGATATTGAAGGGGATAGTGGTACATCAGAGAGTCAACCCACTTGTGCATATCCATGTATAGTACCGAATGGATGTGGGCTTATTATATTTCCAGAGCAGTCCAGCCCTATCATCAAATTTACCTACACAGGAACCATGAACCCTGATCTGCCAGAATTGGTCAATAGTAAGAACTTACAACATATTTATGTAAATTAGTGTATACAACAATAATCTACCTAATTAGTGTAGTCAGAAAGCATAGTGTTAGCACAATACCATTCACGTATGAAAATTATTTGTCATAAATAAATAAACATTGGAGGATGTTCTTAATGAGGTTTGACCAATTTCTCTAAATCCCCCGGTGGTCTTCAATGAGTGGGGACGAAAGTGCCTGTAATTCATGTCCTTGTCAGGGTCCACCTTAAAAAACAACCCCCTCCTCCAATATGGTCCTAAACCGCATTTAAGAGCAAAGGGGGATTTAGAGGCGGGGGAGATTGGACAGACATATGTGCAAGAGATGGAGTTTCGGGACTCCTAGACGCATTATACGAAACTCGCAAATCGAAGTCAAAAGTATAGACATAGCAAATTCCCAATAACAGTAGGAGAAAATATATATCATAAATGTTAGAAGAATTGGATGACGTCCCTAAAGAAATTAGGCACACAACAGTGCAAGAACATGAACCCCTAACTGCCTAAGCGTCCATTTTGGGGACGATGTACAGATTTCATCCATAATTTCTCATCCGTCATGCACTTTTTGCAGTGTGGAATTTTTACTGGAGATTCTATGGGAAGTTAGCTTCATGCATAGGTGAACCGATTAGAAAGGGGATGATTTGTGAAATTTTTATGCCTCATTTTATGTTGTAGTGATTCACCCATAATTTTGTGGATTTCAGTGTACAAGTATCCTAAAAAAAGTCAACTCATAAAATTAAGCAACCAAAGAATTTCCAAAAATCACTACACTTAGAGTATTACATTTCAACCAATCACAACAAGTTTCATATGTAGATTGTCAATGTCTTATTCGTAATTGAATTACAAAATAATTTTGAATTTCACGTTTCAAATTTCATACAAAATTATTGGTAATAGCAATCATAGATCTAACCATACGGATAGAATCTAAAATTCATAATGTACAACTTTTATTCATATATTAAGTTTAAAATATCCCTCTAGGTTGTATTTTATAATGCATCTTTGCAAAACTGTCAAATTTGGAGAGGGCTCTAGACATTTAGGGGTTAAAAAGTGCAGACCCGGGACCGAAGGACACATTTTCCACATATTGGAAATCCTAATAAAAAACGCGTAGAGTTAGCAAGATCCCAACAACATATGGAGAAATTCTCTTTCGAGGATTTTTTGGTTTGTCATTCGTATTCTAGAGATAACCTTGCAAAACTCATCCGAAAATAATAATAATAAATATGATGGATGGAACTGAGTAGATGTTATCTTGGCATTGACATATTCAAATTTGCTTTGTACATGAACTCCATCTCCGTCCTTCATCCACCATTTCTAGAACGAATCTTTGAAAACAATGTTACATCAGGACGTCAACTCTTATAAGTTCAAGTGTCAGAACTAGGACATTAGAACGATTCGGTAGGTTCCTACAATGTCAACTTTTATTTTTTTGAAATAAGTTATGTACAGTCGGTATATCAATACAAAGATGGAGATCTAGTTTTGTTTTTCTATTCCGAATATTAAAGCGGAAGTTATGGAGCAAAAGGGGTCTTTTTGAGGAGATAGGGTGGCCCGTTGTCGGGTAGAGAGGGTTTTGCTCTGGGAAAACGCGGGGTTTCTAGCTGCAACTAGTTTGAATTCAAGGTATGGGGAAATATGATAGTGTAATTTATTGTTTATACCATTAAAAACCCAAATCTATGTTTTATTTTGCAAAATAGCAAACCGTGTAAAGGCTTAAACCTTTAAAAACACTGTCAGCATTCAAATGAATGCCACAGACACATACTTGCTCCAAATCAAGTGTGCTATAACTTTCTGGAAAGCTAACACAAAGCTACACAATCTGTAAAAATTTCAAGAGAAAATGATTTACCATTCAATATTTATAGCGTGCTGAAGTTGAGACTCCAAATATTCACGGCAGCTGTACATCTCTCCACTTCGGGACGCATATCATCTTCATAAAAGCTCCAAATACATGATTCCATAATTTTTTAGAAAGCTAACATCACCATCTACGTTGCCTGTAAATCTTAGCTTAAAATATCATACTGTCCGTTTTCTATACTTCGTCAAAAATGGAACTTCTATATTGAGCGGCAGTTTCACACCCTCAAACTTCTACAAGAATAACTTTCACGTCCTAACTCCAAAACAAGAGTTTAATAGCTTTTTAGAAAGCTATCAACATAACACATGTGCTCACAAAATTTCAAAACTAATCGATCATTATACAAATTTCTACAAGAGTTTAAAGCGATTGCCTTTGAATTTCGACGGCACTAAACCCTCTTTCACTTCTCAAGGCATAACTTTCTCATACTAACTCCAAATGACAAGCGCCACACACCATTGGAATCACAACAAGAAGAGGAACGTGCTCTCAAAATTTCATTGAAATCCGAGCTATACACAGTAAGTCACTTGTCCTCAAACACACGGCACAAAACTAAAAAACTAAAACATGAACACAAGAAGAATGAGATTCGGGAGAAGAAGGCCCCCCTTATCAAGCCACAAGGGGGAACACATCAGCCCATACCTAGCCACATGGGCACCCTAAAACTAATTGGGTGACCCAAAAGTCTCCCATACCTCTATCCATTCGCTTATTTTAATGATAAACTCACAAAAAACTAAAAGAAAGGTAAAACAATCTTCACCTTTCTTTTCAACAACTATCAAAACTCAAATTAAATATCAAAACTCATTCTAAGAAGATAAATGTAAAGTTTGACTCTTATTAGTCAAAACACAAGGCAATTAAAACCTTGTAGAGATTATGAATCAATTCATAATCTTTCTCAAATATTCCCTATTCATTTCTTCTTTAAATGAGATATCTTAAAACTCATCAAAATAACAATACTATAAGTTTTTACACTATATGCGCATTTGCATCGCGACATTCACCCCCTCTAAACCTGCACATCCTCCGGTATGTGCCAAACTCAGTCATCTTCTTGATCATCTTCACTCCCGAGTTGATCTTCATTAATTTCTTCATCTTCATCAACTTCGTGATCTTGCAATGCAGGCAATATTACATTTAAGTCTTCTTCATTAAATCTTCCATCTCTCCGTCGAAAAGCTTTGATCCGTTTGCCCGCCACTGGTATCCTACAGGGAGTACCATCTAATTCTCGAAGTGAATAAGTGGCGTTATCATGCACTTTTATTACCACATAAGGTCCAAACCACCGTTTAGCAAACTTCCTCAGTGTACTGTGTTGATGCTCCAAAGTGCTATCAAACACTAAAACCCAATCCCCTTCTTCAATATTTTTGGTCCTCAACCGATGAGTTCTATCAAATCTCTCCTTACTGCTCAGTCTCGCAGCTTTAAGTTTTTCTAATGCCATTTGTTGATCCTCGGGTAATTTTCCAAGCTGTCTAATACGGAGCTCTAAGAGTTTTTCTCGTGTAATACCATCTTCCCATGACAAAAATACCCATGTAGGAATAGACTCCTCAACAGGCATTAAAGGTTTTTGTCCATACATAAGCTCCACAGGCATGTAACCAGTAACAGTGCTATGGGTAGTTCTGTCAGCCCATAAAGCAAATGGAAGTAACTTAGGCCAGAACTTTAGTTTCCCTTTGCAAGCCTTAACCAATGCTTGAACAATGGGTGGATGACCTCTCTCAATCTTTCCATTAGCCTCAGGATTATATGCAGTTGTTAGCCTTAACTGCACACCGTATCGGTTGAAAAATTCTCTTGCTTCAGCTGCATCCAATTCTCCTCTGTCAGCCCTCATCTTGCCAATGCTCCCATATCGACTGAAAATATCTTCAAGTATAAATTTGCAAATCCCCTCCGTTGCTTTGGTTCGAAGAGCTCTACCTTCAACAAAGTTTGAGAGCTCTTCTCTTGCCAAAACAAGATATTTCATACCCCAAAGTCCAAGTGGCATTGCAACTAAGTCAATCATCCATTGAAAATGGATGGCAAGAGGATAAGTGGGATGTAGTTCATCCCTAAACCTCACTTTAGATTGCAATTGACAAACAACACATGAAGCCACAAATTCTTCAACATCTTTATATAATCCTTTCCACCAATAACGCTCTTTGATTTTAGTATAAGTGGCCCAAATTCCTCTATGACCGGCCCAAAGTGTATCATGAAATTCTTTAAGAACTTGGGTTTTAGTCTCAGAATCGTCCACTACTCTCAATGGCATACCATCACCCCTTTTTGCCCTCTTCCAGAGAAAACCATCTCGCAAAAGATAATCATAAGCACGATGTCTAATATCCTTGAAAGTCTTCTCTGACCAATCTTTATGTCTCTTTAAAGTGCTCAAATAAAAGCCAATATCTTTCAATCTTCCTTCATATAATTCTGCTTTAAATGACAAGACTTCATCGCTTGAATTTTCTCCATTTGTAATTGATATATATACTTCATCAGAAAATTCTTCACTTCCTTCAAACGCCATCATTTCTTCTTCGTGAAAATACCGGGCTCTTGATAACATATCTGCCACTGGATTCTTGTTACCAGCAATATGTATCAATACCGGATTAAGTGATTTGATGTAGGCTATCCAACGTAGCATCGCAATATCAGGTGAAGAACAATTTGCTATCATACCAAGTAAAGGCAAACAATCGGTCTCCAACACCACATTTGCTCCTATCAAATAATTTCTATCTGCTTTAAGAGCAGTAAGTGCACCCCATAGTTCTCTCTTCACTTGTGGATATGCTCTTTGACGCTCTGTGAGAATTCTTGCCCCAAATCTTATAGCAAATCGTCTCCCTTCTGCATCATCTTGTCCCACAGCCCAACCAATAGCTATTGGACTAGTGTCAACTGTCACAATCACCGGTCTTCCACATTCATAATCAACTTGCTTTAGAATTGGTGGTGACTTCAAAATATTTTTCAACCCGTCCATAGCTAAATCTTGATCATGTTCCCAAGAAAACTTGTTCCTCTTTCTCAATAATTTGTATAAAGGTTCAGACATATGTGCAAAATGTGGTATCCAAATTTGATAAAAGACACATGCTCCCAAAAACCTCCTTACTTCAGTAATGGTGCTACAAGCTTTCATTCTCCCGATAGCATCAACCTTCTCAGGATTAGGTTTTCTTCCATACCACCCACATAAATGTCCAACTACCAAAATTTCATCAACTCCAAATTTTGACTTGTCAATCGAAAGAGTCAAGTTTACTTCTTCAAGTCTCTTCAAAATATTAGAAACATCATCAATATGTTCATTCACAAATATTCTGCAACCATTATCTTGAACACTCAAATTTTTATCATCCTCCTTGCAACCTTTGATAGGAATATCATCAACAAAAGGTATAGTCTTTTCAGGCACGAACTCTCGTAAAATTTGATTCATAGCATTTTGCATGTGTGCTACCGAATTAGTAGCACCTTGAGGCAAGGTACACATTCGTACAAGTCCAAGAGGAGTCTTCATGGTTGTCAAATCTCTACTTTCATTGGCTAGCTGAAACTGATCATAACCAGAGTACAAGTCCCCTATAGAATAAATTGCATGCCCAGCAAATGCCTCAGCTACTTCATCAACAATAGGTCCAGATCCTTTGTTTCTGATTGTCACTTTATTAGCCGGTTGCATATCTTGAATAAATCTCAAAGCTCCTGATTTCTTTGGTACAGTAAACCAACGATTCGAATACGGAGCCATAGAAGGTTCAAGTATACCCATTTGCATCTTTTCTTTCAATAACCCTACCAATTTCGGAAGCAATGCCCGAGGTACTGGTATAGGCTTCAAATCCCATGGCACATGTGGTACCGTGAAAATCACCATAGGTGCAACCACACTAGGATGCACACACCCAATCTCATCTGATGAAGAAGCAAAGGCTTTACTATGTTTGAGAAGCATGTCTTGAAACTTCTTCTTCTCTGGTTCAGTCAAGAATTCACCCCCTCCAATCTTCATATTTGCGAGTGTCTCTTTTGTAAATTTGTGTCCAATATTTCTTACTTCTCTCAAACCAGGTTCCTTCTCTGCTTCTTTGATATGCTCATCAAAATCAGATGGTAACTGAGTTGCTACTGGTTTAACCTTCTTTGCCACTGTCTTATACTTTGTATGTACCATCACTTCATGCTTCAATCCATAACTGTTACAAACATCAAAACTTGTAACTGCTTTCAATACTTCATCATATAATGCCCGTGAATGAACTTCAATTATAGCATCATAAATATCACCATTGATCTCACTCTCTTGCAACTTCTTCAAAACATGGAGTACATCATCTCCAAAACCTTCTTCTTCAAACACTCCATTGATATATTCATCATCCAATAATGCCTTCACTTTTTTTAATTTCTTTTCTGCTTTTTTAACAAGCCTTTTGCAAATAGGGTCCAAATCTTTAATACCCTTAAAACTCAAAAATCCACACTCCGTCACACTCACAAAACCACAATCAATATTTTGTACATTTGGGGACATAGTAATTTCAGATGCATCTGCACCCGTGGATCCCCGAACTCCACGTGTGCATTTCCGAAATCCTGAAAGTCTTCACCAGATCTTAGAGGTGCATCTCTAAGCTGCATTCTGTTTCTTTCATGATCAGGTCTCACCGTTAAAAATTGCAGAGACCTCTTGCCATCACGACTCCGAATACGTGCATAATGAGACCCATCATCCAAGACCTTGGTCTCCATTCTAGTTGCTGTGATATATGGTTGTCCAAGTATTATAGGATATGTCCCATAGTTTTGAACAAAAAAGTTTTGCTCAACTTCAACATCGCCAATTTTTGCACATACAGCCGGACAAGCCCCATATAATTCTCCTCTTCCATTGTTTGCAGCCCTCATGACCCAACCGTGATGAGTATCAATCGGCCACTTGCCTTTCTCATAAATTCTCCTTGACATGATATTTATTTCAGAGCCATAGTCCACAAGTGCCAAGATAGAATCATCCAACTCACCAAGTCTCACTCGTGTCTCCGTAGTGGCCCTTGCCCAAAATGGTTGATAATAATTCAACTTTCCTCCTCTTTCACGATCAATTTCATCAACAATTCCACAATCAAAGACATTTGCCTCCACCTCAAATCTTTCTTCATATGCCACCTCAGTAGTCATTCCATCCACCATTTCTTTTCCCTCATCTTGAGTTAGTATGGAATGGGCTTCTTTCTTTGAGCTCTTTACTTCCATCAACTCATATCCCTTCATGCTCAAACCTTCAATAGAATGCTCAGTTTTGGTAACATCTCTTTTGATATCAATCATACATTCTGCAGCAAACATCTTCAAAATATCATCTTCTTCTTCATCAGTAAGATAATCCTTTATCTCTTCAGTTTGATCTTTCTGCTCTTCTAATGCCTCGATATTCATGTTCATAATCTTCTCTTCATCACCCTTTGCATCACACATCATATTAAATACTTGCCCGATTTCAATCTCCTCATCCTTTGTCATATGAGTATCCAATGCATGCATCATGACTGTCTCAGCTGTCATTTGCCTTTTTCTCTTGATAACATCAATGATAAGGTCATGAAAATCTTTCTTGGCAATACCAAGAGCCTCTCTCAATGTAAACTCAATCTTGGCATCCAAAACCCTCTCCTCCAATATCCCCTTCATGTCAATAGAAGTCTCGATATCAGATTGAAGCTTGTAAGCTGGCCCTTTAGTTTTACCTTTGCCAGAATCTTCCTTCTCTTTGCCCTTCTTGCTGGTGCTTGAATCTTCCCATATCTTCTCTGGAAGTGGTGCATCTCCAGGATGATTAATAGAAGGTGATTTCTCAGGCCTTTGGCGTGTGTGAAAACCAGGTCCATCACCCTTTGCAGCCTCTTTAAGCCCTTGATTTTTCTTCTTTAATGTTGGCTCATCAGCATCATCTTCTTCTGCAGGTCTACCCCGTTTTACTTCAACAGATGCATCATGATTCTCAATGTCATTTTGCACCTCACCCAAAAATGCTTTGATGCTAACTGCATCAACAGGATCCTCCCAACCGATTGCCTTTCTGATAGCTTGTGCTCCTCTGATCATAATCTCTCTTGCTGGAGTAGAAGAGGCCTCAATAGTATGATGGTCCACCTCAATATGATATGACTCAACTCCCTTAGCACGCAAAGCACTCGACTTCCCCCTCTTCTCATCCATTATTTTCTTCATTCCACCTTTGCCAAAATTAGTGTCCATAGGCAGGTCAGTGGATGCATCACGAATCCTCCCATCCTTGAAAGAAACTATACCTTCTTTAAGTGCACCATCATAATCAGTGCAACCACGAAGAGTGTGGTCTATGACATCACACCAGATGCATCTCTTCACAAATGACTTTGCACCATCTGATGATTGAGAAGAACTTGCTCCTCGTGCCTTCTTCAATTCACTCATCTCCACCCTCAAATCTCTGATACCTTTGATAAGCTCTTCAATACTGTCTTCTTCAACTCTCTTGCTTGTTTTTGATGTCTCACCAAGAGTTGTAGGAGCCAATGATAATTTTGGAGCCCTTGGAACCATCATGGGGTTTGCATCAGTCCGTGAAATAATACCTCTAGACCTCACCCGTCGTTGTTTGGCCACAAGAGTCACCGTTTCTTCCACCCTCCTCCAATCATTAGTAAAACCACCTTCAGTGGTCCTATCCCCAAGAAGCAAGAGGAGTCTATCCTCTAATGCATCATCGGCTGCCTGCAAAAACATCTCTGCCTTTCTTGTATCAAGAAGGCGCCTTTCTGCTAAAGGCAACTGATTATATTTCTTCTCAAATTCTCTGAGCAGCTCATTTGGGCCCATATCATTCCCGGGTTGTTGCTCCACCCAATCAAGGAAAGACCTCTTAGTCATCCTCTCCGTATCTTCATCAAAATACTCATCCCTCAATCTCTCATCAAATGTGGCCCATGAAGTCACATACACATCTTCCCGAATTTCTTGCACCCTCTCACGAATTTCGGGAACCACAGCCAAGTCAAAAGTCAACATCATACGATCCTCAGATACTTGATGCACTTCCATTTCACAAACATATACCCTCAAAAAGTTTGTGATATTCTTCCCATCAAATCTCCCAATTTTGTCCACAACACCCTTCAATGCTTTGGTAGCCTCATGCCCACCAGAGTTTGCTCTATGATGCTCCATATACAGGGCCAATGCCCCCAAAATATTCTCCATATTCATTTGGCCCCCTCCGGAAGCCCCATCATGATCCCCCGTCATTCTTTAACTAAAACTAATTGCCCCAAAGCGTCTCTCAGTGGAAGCACCAAATGTCGGGTAGAGAGGGTTTTGCTCTGGGAAAACGCGGGGTTTCTAGCTGCAACTAGTTTGAATTCAAGGTATGGGGAAATATGATAGTGTAATTTATTGTTTATACCATTAAAAACCCAAATCTATGTTTTATTTTGCAAAATAGCAAACCGTGTAAAGGCTTAAACCTTTAAAAACACTGTCAGCATTCAAATGAATGCCACAGACACATACTTGCTCCAAATCAAGTGTGCTATAACTTTCTGGAAAGCTAACACAAAGCTACACAATCTGTAAAAATTTCAAGAGAAAATGATTTACCATTCAACATTTATAGCGTGCTGAAGTTGAGACTCCAAATATTCACGGCAGCTGTACATCTCTCCACTTCGGGACGCATATCATCTTCATAAAAGCTCCAAATACATGATTCCATAATTTTTTAGAAAGCTAACATCACCATCTACGTTGCCTGTAAATCTTAGCTTAAAATATCATACTGTCCGTTTTCTATACTTCGTCAAAAATGGAACTTCTATATTGAGCGGCAGTTTCACACCCTCAAACTTCTACAAGAATAACTTTCACGTCCTAACTCCAAAACAAGAGTTTAATAGCTTTTTAGAAAGCTATCAACATAACACATGTGCTCACAAAATTTCAAAACTAATCGATCATTATACAAATTTCTACAAGAGTTTAAAGCGATTGCCTTTGAATTTCGACGGCACTAAACCCTCTTTCACTTCTCAAGGCATAACTTTCTCATACTAACTCCAAATGACAAGCGCCACACACCATTGGAATCACAACAAGAAGAGGAACGTGCTCTCAAAATTTCATTGAAATCCGAGCTATACACAGTAAGTCACTTGTCCTCAAACACACGGCACAAAACTAAAAAACTAAAACATGAACACAAGAAGAATGAGATTCGGGAGAAGAAGGCCCCCCTTATCAAGCCACAAGGGGGAACACATCAGCCCATACCTAGCCACATGGGCACCCTAAAACTAATTGGGTGACCCAAAAGTCTCCCATACCTCTATCCATTCGCTTATTTTAATGATAAACTCACAAAAAACTAAAAGAAAGGTAAAACAATCTTCACCTTTCTTTTCAACAACTATCAAAACTCAAATTAAATATCAAAACTCATTCTAAGAAGATAAATGTAAAGTTTGACTCTTATTAGTCAAAACACAAGGCAATTAAAACCTTGTAGAGATTATGAATCAATTCATAATCTTTCTCAAATATTCCCTATTCATTTCTTCTTTAAATGAGATATCTTAAAACTCATCAAAATAACAATACTATAAGTTTTTACACTATATGCGCATTTGCATCGCGACATTCACCCCCTCTAAACCTGCACATCCTCCGGTATGTGCCAAACTCAGTCATCTTCTTGATCATCTTCACTCCCGAGTTGATCTTCATTAATTTCTTCATCTTCATCAACTTCGTGATCTTGCAATGCAGGCAATATTACATTTAAGTCTTCTTCATTAAATCTTCCATCTCTCCGTCGAAAAGCTTTGATCCGTTTGCCCGCCACTGGTATCCTACAGGGAGTACCATCTAATTCTCGAAGTGAATAAGTGGCGTTATCATGCACTTTTATTACCACATAAGGTCCAAACCACCGTTTAGCAAACTTCCTCAGTGTACTGTGTTGATGCTCCAAAGTGCTATCAAACACTAAAACCCAATCCCCTTCTTCAATATTTTTGGTCCTCAACCGATGAGTTCTATCAAATCTCTCCTTACTGCTCAGTCTCGCAGCTTTAAGTTTTTCTAATGCCATTTGTTGATCCTCGGGTAATTTTCCAAGCTGTCTAATACGGAGCTCTAAGAGTTTTTCTCGTGTAATACCATCTTCCCATGACAAAAATACCCATGTAGGAATAGACTCCTCAACAGGCATTAAAGGTTTTTGTCCATACATAAGCTCCACAGGCATGTAACCAGTAACAGTGCTATGGGTAGTTCTGTCAGCCCATAAAGCAAATGGAAGTAACTTAGGCCAGAACTTTAGTTTCCCTTTGCAAGCCTTAACCAATGCTTGAACAATGGGTGGATGACCTCTCTCAATCTTTCCATTAGCCTCAGGATTATATGCAGTTGTTAGCCTTAACTGCACACCGTATCGGTTGAAAAATTCTCTTGCTTCAGCTGCATCCAATTCTCCTCTGTCAGCCCTCATCTTGCCAATGCTCCCATATCGACTGAAAATATCTTCAAGTATAAATTTGCAAATCCCCTCCGTTGCTTTGGTTCGAAGAGCTCTACCTTCAACAAAGTTTGAGAGCTCTTCTCTTGCCAAAACAAGATATTTCATACCCCAAAGTCCAAGTGGCATTGCAACTAAGTCAATCATCCATTGAAAATGGATGGCAAGAGGATAAGTGGGATGTAGTTCATCCCTAAACCTCACTTTAGATTGCAATTGACAAACAACACATGAAGCCACAAATTCTTCAACATCTTTATATAATCCTTTCCACCAATAACGCTCTTTGATTTTAGTATAAGTGGCCCAAATTCCTCTATGACCGGCCCAAAGTGTATCATGAAATTCTTTAAGAACTTGGGTTTTAGTCTCAGAATCGTCCACTACTCTCAATGGCATACCATCACCCCTTTTTGCCCTCTTCCAGAGAAAACCATCTCGCAAAAGATAATCATAAGCACGATGTCTAATATCCTTGAAAGTCTTCTCTGACCAATCTTTATGTCTCTTTAAAGTGCTCAAATAAAAGCCAATATCTTTCAATCTTCCTTCATATAATTCTGCTTTAAATGACAAGACTTCATCGCTTGAATTTTCTCCATTTGTAATTGATATATATACTTCATCAGAAAATTCTTCACTTCCTTCAAACGCCATCATTTCTTCTTCGTGAAAATACCGGGCTCTTGATAACATATCTGCCACTGGATTCTTGTTACCAGCAATATGTATCAATACCGGATTAAGTGATTTGATGTAGGCTATCCAACGTAGCATCGCAATATCAGGTGAAGAACAATTTGCTATCATACCAAGTAAAGGCAAACAATCGGTCTCCAACACCACATTTGCTCCTATCAAATAATTTCTATCTGCTTTAAGAGCAGTAAGTGCACCCCATAGTTCTCTCTTCACTTGTGGATATGCTCTTTGACGCTCTGTGAGAATTCTTGCCCCAAATCTTATAGCAAATCGTCTCCCTTCTGCATCATCTTGTCCCACAGCCCAACCAATAGCTATTGGACTAGTGTCAACTGTCACAATCACCGGTCTTCCACATTCATAATCAACTTGCTTTAGAATTGGTGGTGACTTCAAAATATTTTTCAACCCGTCCATAGCTAAATCTTGATCATGTTCCCAAGAAAACTTGTTCCTCTTTCTCAATAATTTGTATAAAGGTTCAGACATATGTGCAAAATGTGGTATCCAAATTTGATAAAAGACACATGCTCCCAAAAACCTCCTTACTTCAGTAATGGTGCTACAAGCTTTCATTCTCCCGATAGCATCAACCTTCTCAGGATTAGGTTTTCTTCCATACCACCCACATAAATGTCCAACTACCAAAATTTCATCAACTCCAAATTTTGACTTGTCAATCGAAAGAGTCAAGTTTACTTCTTCAAGTCTCTTCAAAATATTAGAAACATCATCAATATGTTCATTCACAAATATTCTGCAACCATTATCTTGAACACTCAAATTTTTATCATCCTCCTTGCAACCTTTGATAGGAATATCATCAACAAAAGGTATAGTCTTTTCAGGCACGAACTCTCGTAAAATTTGATTCATAGCATTTTGCATGTGTGCTACCGAATTAGTAGCACCTTGAGGCAAGGTACACATTCGTACAAGTCCAAGAGGAGTCTTCATGGTTGTCAAATCTCTACTTTCATTGGCTAGCTGAAACTGATCATAACCAGAGTACAAGTCCCCTATAGAATAAATTGCATGCCCAGCAAATGCCTCAGCTACTTCATCAACAATAGGTCCAGATCCTTTGTTTCTGATTGTCACTTTATTAGCCGGTTGCATATCTTGAATAAATCTCAAAGCTCCTGATTTCTTTGGTACAGTAAACCAACGATTCGAATACGGAGCCATAGAAGGTTCAAGTATACCCATTTGCATCTTTTCTTTCAATAACCCTACCAATTTCGGAAGCAATGCCCGAGGTACTGGTATAGGCTTCAAATCCCATGGCACATGTGGTACCGTGAAAATCACCATAGGTGCAACCACACTAGGATGCACACACCCAATCTCATCTGATGAAGAAGCAAAGGCTTTACTATGTTTGAGAAGCATGTCTTGAAACTTCTTCTTCTCTGGTTCAGTCAAGAATTCACCCCCTCCAATCTTCATATTTGCGAGTGTCTCTTTTGTAAATTTGTGTCCAATATTTCTTACTTCTCTCAAACCAGGTTCCTTCTCTGCTTCTTTGATATGCTCATCAAAATCAGATGGTAACTGAGTTGCTACTGGTTTAACCTTCTTTGCCACTGTCTTATACTTTGTATGTACCATCACTTCATGCTTCAATCCATAACTGTTACAAACATCAAAACTTGTAACTGCTTTCAATACTTCATCATATAATGCCCGTGAATGAACTTCAATTATAGCATCATAAATATCACCATTGATCTCACTCTCTTGCAACTTCTTCAAAACATGGAGTACATCATCTCCAAAACCTTCTTCTTCAAACACTCCATTGATATATTCATCATCCAATAATGCCTTCACTTTTTTTAATTTCTTTTCTGCTTTTTTAACAAGCCTTTTGCAAATAGGGTCCAAATCTTTAATACCCTTAAAACTCAAAAATCCACACTCCGTCACACTCACAAAACCACAATCAATATTTTGTACATTTGGGGACATAGTAATTTCAGATGCATCTGCACCCGTGGATCCCCGAACTCCACGTGTGCATTTCCGAAATCCTGAAAGTCTTCACCAGATCTTAGAGGTGCATCTCTAAGCTGCATTCTGTTTCTTTCATGATCAGGTCTCACCGTTAAAAATTGCAGAGACCTCTTGCCATCACGACTCCGAATACGTGCATAATGAGACCCATCATCCAAGACCTTGGTCTCCATTCTAGTTGCTGTGATATATGGTTGTCCAAGTATTATAGGATATGTCCCATAGTTTTGAACAAAAAAGTTTTGCTCAACTTCAACATCGCCAATTTTTGCACATACAGCCGGACAAGCCCCATATAATTCTCCTCTTCCATTGTTTGCAGCCCTCATGACCCAACCGTGATGAGTATCAATCGGCCACTTGCCTTTCTCATAAATTCTCCTTGACATGATATTTATTTCAGAGCCATAGTCCACAAGTGCCAAGATAGAATCATCCAACTCACCAAGTCTCACTCGTGTCTCCGTAGTGGCCCTTGCCCAAAATGGTTGATAATAATTCAACTTTCCTCCTCTTTCACGATCAATTTCATCAACAATTCCACAATCAAAGACATTTGCCTCCACCTCAAATCTTTCTTCATATGCCACCTCAGTAGTCATTCCATCCACCATTTCTTTTCCCTCATCTTGAGTTAGTATGGAATGGGCTTCTTTCTTTGAGCTCTTTACTTCCATCAACTCATATCCCTTCATGCTCAAACCTTCAATAGAATGCTCAGTTTTGGTAACATCTCTTTTGATATCAATCATACATTCTGCAGCAAACATCTTCAAAATATCATCTTCTTCTTCATCAGTAAGATAATCCTTTATCTCTTCAGTTTGATCTTTCTGCTCTTCTAATGCCTCGATATTCATGTTCATAATCTTCTCTTCATCACCCTTTGCATCACACATCATATTAAATACTTGCCCGATTTCAATCTCCTCATCCTTTGTCATATGAGTATCCAATGCATGCATCATGACTGTCTCAGCTGTCATTTGCCTTTTTCTCTTGATAACATCAATGATAAGGTCATGAAAATCTTTCTTGGCAATACCAAGAGCCTCTCTCAATGTAAACTCAATCTTGGCATCCAAAACCCTCTCCTCCAATATCCCCTTCATGTCAATAGAAGTCTCGATATCAGATTGAAGCTTGTAAGCTGGCCCTTTAGTTTTACCTTTGCCAGAATCTTCCTTCTCTTTGCCCTTCTTGCTGGTGCTTGAATCTTCCCATATCTTCTCTGGAAGTGGTGCATCTCCAGGATGATTAATAGAAGGTGATTTCTCAGGCCTTTGGCGTGTGTGAAAACCAGGTCCATCACCCTTTGCAGCCTCTTTAAGCCCTTGATTTTTCTTCTTTAATGTTGGCTCATCAGCATCATCTTCTTCTGCAGGTCTACCCCGTTTTACTTCAACAGATGCATCATGATTCTCAATGTCATTTTGCACCTCACCCAAAAATGCTTTGATGCTAACTGCATCAACAGGATCCTCCCAACCGATTGCCTTTCTGATAGCTTGTGCTCCTCTGATCATAATCTCTCTTGCTGGAGTAGAAGAGGCCTCAATAGTATGATGGTCCACCTCAATATGATATGACTCAACTCCCTTAGCACGCAAAGCACTCGACTTCCCCCTCTTCTCATCCATTATTTTCTTCATTCCACCTTTGCCAAAATTAGTGTCCATAGGCAGGTCAGTGGATGCATCACGAATCCTCCCATCCTTGAAAGAAACTATACCTTCTTTAAGTGCACCATCATAATCAGTGCAACCACGAAGAGTGTGGTCTATGACATCACACCAGATGCATCTCTTCACAAATGACTTTGCACCATCTGATGATTGAGAAGAACTTGCTCCTCGTGCCTTCTTCAATTCACTCATCTCCACCCTCAAATCTCTGATACCTTTGATAAGCTCTTCAATACTGTCTTCTTCAACTCTCTTGCTTGTTTTTGATGTCTCACCAAGAGTTGTAGGAGCCAATGATAATTTTGGAGCCCTTGGAACCATCATGGGGTTTGCATCAGTCCGTGAAATAATACCTCTAGACCTCACCCGTCGTTGTTTGGCCACAAGAGTCACCGTTTCTTCCACCCTCCTCCAATCATTAGTAAAACCACCTTCAGTGGTCCTATCCCCAAGAAGCAAGAGGAGTCTATCCTCTAATGCATCATCGGCTGCCTGCAAAAACATCTCTGCCTTTCTTGTATCAAGAAGGCGCCTTTCTGCTAAAGGCAACTGATTATATTTCTTCTCAAATTCTCTGAGCAGCTCATTTGGGCCCATATCATTCCCGGGTTGTTGCTCCACCCAATCAAGGAAAGACCTCTTAGTCATCCTCTCCGTATCTTCATCAAAATACTCATCCCTCAATCTCTCATCAAATGTGGCCCATGAAGTCACATACACATCTTCCCGAATTTCTTGCACCCTCTCACGAATTTCGGGAACCACAGCCAAGTCAAAAGTCAACATCATACGATCCTCAGATACTTGATGCACTTCCATTTCACAAACATATACCCTCAAAAAGTTTGTGATATTCTTCCCATCAAATCTCCCAATTTTGTCCACAACACCCTTCAATGCTTTGGTAGCCTCATGCCCACCAGAGTTTGCTCTATGATGCTCCATATACAGGGCCAATGCCCCCCAAAATATTCTCCATATTCATTTGGCCCCCTCCGGAAGCCCCATCATGATCCCCCGTCATTCTTTAACTAAAACTAATTGCCCCAAAGCGTCTCTCAGTGGAAGCACCAAATGTCGGGTAGAGAGGGTTTTGCTCTGGGAAAACGCGGGGGTTTCTAGCTGCAACTAGTTTGAATTCAAGGTATGGGGAAATATGATAGTGTAATTTATTGTTTATACCATTAAAAACCCAAATCTATGTTTTATTTTGCAAAATAGCAAACCGTGTAAAGGCTTAAACCTTTAAAAACACTGTCAGCATTCAAATGAATGCCACAGACACATACTTGCTCCAAATCAAGTGTGCTATAACTTTCTGGAAAGCTAACACAAAGCTACACAATCTGTAAAAATTTCAAGAGAAAATGATTTACCATTCAATATTTATAGCGTGCTGAAGTTGAGACTCCAAATATTCACGGCAGCTGTACATCTCTCCACTTCGGGACGCATATCATCTTCATAAAAGCTCCAAATACATGATTCCATAATTTTTTAGAAAGCTAACATCACCATCTACGTTGCCTGTAAATCTTAGCTAAAATATCATACTGTCCGTTTTCTATACTTCGTCAAAAATGGAACTTCTATATTGAGCGGCAGTTTCACACCCTCAAACTTCTACAAGAATAACTTTCACGTCCTAACTCCAAAACAAGAGTTTAATAGCTTTTTAGAAAGCTATCAACATAACACATGTGCTCACAAAATTTCAAAACTAATCGATCATTATACAAATTTCTACAAGAGTTTTAAAGCGATTGCCTTTGAATTTCGACGGCACTAAACCCTCTTTCACTTCTCAAGGCATAACTTTCTCATACTAACTCCAAATGACAAGCGCCACACACCATTGGAATCACAACAAGAAGAGGAACGTGCTCTCAAAATTTCATTGAAATCCGAGCTATACACAGTAAGTCACTTGTCCTCAAACACACGGCACAAAACTAAAAAACTAAAACATGAACACAAGAAGAATGAGATTCGGGGAGAAGAAGGCCCCCCTTATCAAGCCACAAGGGGGAACACATCAGCCCATACCTAGCCACATGGGCACCCTAAAACTAATTGGGTGACCCAAAAGTCTCCCATACCTCTATCCAATTCGCTTATTTTAATGATAAACTCACAAAAAACTAAAAGAAAGGTAAAACAATCTTCACCTTTCTTTTCAACAACTATCAAAACTCAAATTAAATATCAAAACTCATTCTAAGAAGATAAATGTAAAGTTTGACTCTTATTAGTCAAAACACAAGGCAATTAAAACCTTGTAGAGATTATGAATCAATTCATAATCTTTCTCAAATATTCCCTATTCATTTCTTCTTTAAATGAGATATCTTAAAACTCATCAAAATAACAATACTATAAGTTTTTACACTATATGCGCATTTGCATCGCGACATTCACCCCCTCTAAACCTGCACATCCTCCGGTATGTGCCAAACTCAGTCATCTTCTTGATCATCTTCACTCCCGAGTTGATCTTCATTAATTTCTTCATCTTCATCAACTTCGTGATCTTGCAATGCAGGCAATATTACATTTAAGTCTTCTTCATTAAATCTTCCATCTCTCCGTCGAAAAGCTTTGATCCGTTTGCCCGCCACTGGTATCCTACAGGGAGTACCATCTAATTCTCGAAGTGAATAAGTGGCGTTATCATGCACTTTTATTACCACATAAGGTCCAAACCACCGTTTAGCAAACTTCCTCAGTGTACTGTGTTGATGCTCCAAAGTGCTATCAAACACTAAAACCCAATCCCCTTCTTCAATATTTTTGGTCCTCAACCGATGAGTTCTATCAAATCTCTCCTTACTGCTCAGTCTCGCAGCTTTAAGTTTTTCTAATGCCATTTGTTGATCCTCGGGTAATTTTCCAAGCTGTCTAATACGGAGCTCTAAGAGTTTTTCTCGTGTAATACCATCTTCCCATGACAAAAATACCCATGTAGGAATAGACTCCTCAACAGGCATTAAAGGTTTTTGTCCATACATAAGCTCCACAGGCATGTAACCAGTAACAGTGCTATGGGTAGTTCTGTCAGCCCATAAAGCAAATGGAAGTAACTTAGGCCAGAACTTTAGTTTCCCTTTGCAAGCCTTAACCAATGCTTGAACAATGGGTGGATGACCTCTCTCAATCTTTCCATTAGCCTCAGGATTATATGCAGTTGTTAGCCTTAACTGCACACCGTATCGGTTGAAAAATTCTCTTGCTTCAGCTGCATCCAATTCTCCTCTGTCAGCCCTCATCTTGCCAATGCTCCCATATCGACTGAAAATATCTTCAAGTATAAATTTGCAAATCCCCTCCGTTGCTTTGGTTCGAAGAGCTCTACCTTCAACAAAGTTTGAGAGCTCTTCTCTTGCCAAAACAAGATATTTCATACCCCAAAGTCCAAGTGGCATTGCAACTAAGTCAATCATCCATTGAAAATGGATGGCAAGAGGATAAGTGGGATGTAGTTCATCCCTAAACCTCACTTTAGATTGCAATTGACAAACAACACATGAAGCCACAAATTCTTCAACATCTTTATATAATCCTTTCCACCAATAACGCTCTTTGATTTTAGTATAAGTGGCCCAAATTCCTCTATGACCGGCCCAAAGTGTATCATGAAATTCTTTAAGAACTTGGGTTTTAGTCTCAGAATCGTCCACTACTCTCAATGGCATACCATCACCCCTTTTTGCCCTCTTCCAGAGAAAACCATCTCGCAAAAGATAATCATAAGCACGATGTCTAATATCCTTGAAAGTCTTCTCTGACCAATCTTTATGTCTCTTTAAAGTGCTCAAATAAAAGCCAATATCTTTCAATCTTCCTTCATATAATTCTGCTTTAAATGACAAGACTTCATCGCTTGAATTTTCTCCATTTGTAATTGATATATATACTTCATCAGAAAATTCTTCACTTCCTTCAAACGCCATCATTTCTTCTTCGTGAAAATACCGGGCTCTTGATAACATATCTGCCACTGGATTCTTGTTACCAGCAATATGTATCAATACCGGATTAAGTGATTTGATGTAGGCTATCCAACGTAGCATCGCAATATCAGGTGAAGAACAATTTGCTATCATACCAAGTAAAGGCAAACAATCGGTCTCCAACACCACATTTGCTCCTATCAAATAATTTCTATCTGCTTTAAGAGCAGTAAGTGCACCCCATAGTTCTCTCTTCACTTGTGGATATGCTCTTTGACGCTCTGTGAGAATTCTTGCCCCAAATCTTATAGCAAATCGTCTCCCTTCTGCATCATCTTGTCCCACAGCCCAACCAATAGCTATTGGACTAGTGTCAACTGTCACAATCACCGGTCTTCCACATTCATAATCAACTTGCTTTAGAATTGGTGGTGACTTCAAAATATTTTTCAACCCGTCCATAGCTAAATCTTGATCATGTTCCCAAGAAAACTTGTTCCTCTTTCTCAATAATTTGTATAAAGGTTCAGACATATGTGCAAAATGTGGTATCCAAATTTGATAAAAGACACATGCTCCCAAAAACCTCCTTACTTCAGTAATGGTGCTACAAGCTTTCATTCTCCCGATAGCATCAACCTTCTCAGGATTAGGTTTTCTTCCATACCACCCACATAAATGTCCAACTACCAAAATTTCATCAACTCCAAATTTTGACTTGTCAATCGAAAGAGTCAAGTTTACTTCTTCAAGTCTCTTCAAAATATTAGAAACATCATCAATATGTTCATTCACAAATATTCTGCAACCATTATCTTGAACACTCAAATTTTTATCATCCTCCTTGCAACCTTTGATAGGAATATCATCAACAAAAGGTATAGTCTTTTCAGGCACGAACTCTCGTAAAATTTGATTCATAGCATTTTGCATGTGTGCTACCGAATTAGTAGCACCTTGAGGCAAGGTACACATTCGTACAAGTCCAAGAGGAGTCTTCATGGTTGTCAAATCTCTACTTTCATTGGCTAGCTGAAACTGATCATAACCAGAGTACAAGTCCCCTATAGAATAAATTGCATGCCCAGCAAATGCCTCAGCTACTTCATCAACAATAGGTCCAGATCCTTTGTTTCTGATTGTCACTTTATTAGCCGGTTGCATATCTTGAATAAATCTCAAAGCTCCTGATTTCTTTGGTACAGTAAACCAACGATTCGAATACGGAGCCATAGAAGGTTCAAGTATACCCATTTGCATCTTTTCTTTCAATAACCCTACCAATTTCGGAAGCAATGCCCGAGGTACTGGTATAGGCTTCAAATCCCATGGCACATGTGGTACCGTGAAAATCACCATAGGTGCAACCACACTAGGATGCACACACCCAATCTCATCTGATGAAGAAGCAAAGGCTTTACTATGTTTGAGAAGCATGTCTTGAAACTTCTTCTTCTCTGGTTCAGTCAAGAATTCACCCCCTCCAATCTTCATATTTGCGAGTGTCTCTTTTGTAAATTTGTGTCCAATATTTCTTACTTCTCTCAAACCAGGTTCCTTCTCTGCTTCTTTGATATGCTCATCAAAATCAGATGGTAACTGAGTTGCTACTGGTTTAACCTTCTTTGCCACTGTCTTATACTTTGTATGTACCATCACTTCATGCTTCAATCCATAACTGTTACAAACATCAAAACTTGTAACTGCTTTCAATACTTCATCATATAATGCCCGTGAATGAACTTCAATTATAGCATCATAAATATCACCATTGATCTCACTCTCTTGCAACTTCTTCAAAACATGGAGTACATCATCTCCAAAACCTTCTTCTTCAAACACTCCATTGATATATTCATCATCCAATAATGCCTTCACTTTTTTTAATTTCTTTTCTGCTTTTTTAACAAGCCTTTTGCAAATAGGGTCCAAATCTTTAATACCCTTAAAACTCAAAAATCCACACTCCGTCACACTCACAAAACCACAATCAATATTTTGTACATTTGGGGACATAGTAATTTCAGATGCATCTGCACCCGTGGATCCCCGAACTCCACGTGTGCATTTCCGAAATCCTGAAAGTCTTCACCAGATCTTAGAGGTGCATCTCTAAGCTGCATTCTGTTTCTTTCATGATCAGGTCTCACCGTTAAAAATTGCAGAGACCTCTTGCCATCACGACTCCGAATACGTGCATAATGAGACCCATCATCCAAGACCTTGGTCTCCATTCTAGTTGCTGTGATATATGGTTGTCCAAGTATTATAGGATATGTCCCATAGTTTTGAACAAAAAAGTTTTGCTCAACTTCAACATCGCCAATTTTTGCACATACAGCCGGACAAGCCCCATATAATTCTCCTCTTCCATTGTTTGCAGCCCTCATGACCCAACCGTGATGAGTATCAATCGGCCACTTGCCTTTCTCATAAATTCTCCTTGACATGATATTTATTTCAGAGCCATAGTCCACAAGTGCCAAGATAGAATCATCCAACTCACCAAGTCTCACTCGTGTCTCCGTAGTGGCCCTTGCCCAAAATGGTTGATAATAATTCAACTTTCCTCCTCTTTCACGATCAATTTCATCAACAATTCCACAATCAAAGACATTTGCCTCCACCTCAAATCTTTCTTCATATGCCACCTCAGTAGTCATTCCATCCACCATTTCTTTTCCCTCATCTTGAGTTAGTATGGAATGGGCTTCTTTCTTTGAGCTCTTTACTTCCATCAACTCATATCCCTTCATGCTCAAACCTTCAATAGAATGCTCAGTTTTGGTAACATCTCTTTTGATATCAATCATACATTCTGCAGCAAACATCTTCAAAATATCATCTTCTTCTTCATCAGTAAGATAATCCTTTATCTCTTCAGTTTGATCTTTCTGCTCTTCTAATGCCTCGATATTCATGTTCATAATCTTCTCTTCATCACCCTTTGCATCACACATCATATTAAATACTTGCCCGATTTCAATCTCCTCATCCTTTGTCATATGAGTATCCAATGCATGCATCATGACTGTCTCAGCTGTCATTTGCCTTTTTCTCTTGATAACATCAATGATAAGGTCATGAAAATCTTTCTTGGCAATACCAAGAGCCTCTCTCAATGTAAACTCAATCTTGGCATCCAAAACCCTCTCCTCCAATATCCCCTTCATGTCAATAGAAGTCTCGATATCAGATTGAAGCTTGTAAGCTGGCCCTTTAGTTTTACCTTTGCCAGAATCTTCCTTCTCTTTGCCCTTCTTGCTGGTGCTTGAATCTTCCCATATCTTCTCTGGAAGTGGTGCATCTCCAGGATGATTAATAGAAGGTGATTTCTCAGGCCTTTGGCGTGTGTGAAAACCAGGTCCATCACCCTTTGCAGCCTCTTTAAGCCCTTGATTTTTCTTCTTTAATGTTGGCTCATCAGCATCATCTTCTTCTGCAGGTCTACCCCGTTTTACTTCAACAGATGCATCATGATTCTCAATGTCATTTTGCACCTCACCCAAAAATGCTTTGATGCTAACTGCATCAACAGGATCCTCCCAACCGATTGCCTTTCTGATAGCTTGTGCTCCTCTGATCATAATCTCTCTTGCTGGAGTAGAAGAGGCCTCAATAGTATGATGGTCCACCTCAATATGATATGACTCAACTCCCTTAGCACGCAAAGCACTCGACTTCCCCCTCTTCTCATCCATTATTTTCTTCATTCCACCTTTGCCAAAATTAGTGTCCATAGGCAGGTCAGTGGATGCATCACGAATCCTCCCATCCTTGAAAGAAACTATACCTTCTTTAAGTGCACCATCATAATCAGTGCAACCACGAAGAGTGTGGTCTATGACATCACACCAGATGCATCTCTTCACAAATGACTTTGCACCATCTGATGATTGAGAAGAACTTGCTCCTCGTGCCTTCTTCAATTCACTCATCTCCACCCTCAAATCTCTGATACCTTTGATAAGCTCTTCAATACTGTCTTCTTCAACTCTCTTGCTTGTTTTTGATGTCTCACCAAGAGTTGTAGGAGCCAATGATAATTTTGGAGCCCTTGGAACCATCATGGGGTTTGCATCAGTCCGTGAAATAATACCTCTAGACCTCACCCGTCGTTGTTTGGCCACAAGAGTCACCGTTTCTTCCACCCTCCTCCAATCATTAGTAAAACCACCTTCAGTGGTCCTATCCCCAAGAAGCAAGAGGAGTCTATCCTCTAATGCATCATCGGCTGCCTGCAAAAACATCTCTGCCTTTCTTGTATCAAGAAGGCGCCTTTCTGCTAAAGGCAACTGATTATATTTCTTCTCAAATTCTCTGAGCAGCTCATTTGGGCCCATATCATTCCCGGGTTGTTGCTCCACCCAATCAAGGAAAGACCTCTTAGTCATCCTCTCCGTATCTTCATCAAAATACTCATCCCTCAATCTCTCATCAAATGTGGCCCATGAAGTCACATACACATCTTCCCGAATTTCTTGCACCCTCTCACGAATTTCGGGAACCACAGCCAAGTCAAAAGTCAACATCATACGATCCTCAGATACTTGATGCACTTCCATTTCACAAACATATACCCTCAAAAAGTTTGTGATATTCTTCCCATCAAATCTCCCAATTTTGTCCACAACACCCTTCAATGCTTTGGTAGCCTCATGCCCACCAGAGTTTGCTCTATGATGCTCCATATACAGGGCCAATGCCCCCAAAATATTCTCCATATTCATTTGGCCCCCTCCGGAAGCCCCATCATGATCCCCCGTCATTCTTTAACTAAAACTAATTGCCCCAAAGCGTCTCTCAGTGGAAGCACCAAATGTCGGGTAGAGAGGGTTTTGCTCTGGGAAAACGCGGGGTTTCTAGCTGCAACTAGTTTGAATTCAAGGTATGGGGAAATATGATAGTGTAATTTATTGTTTATACCATTAAAAACCCAAATCTATGTTTTATTTTGCAAAATAGCAAACCGTGTAAAGGCTTAAACCTTTAAAAACACTGTCAGCATTCAAATGAATGCCACAGACACATACTTGCTCCAAATCAAGTGTGCTATAACTTTCTGGAAAGCTAACACAAAGCTACACAATCTGTAAAAATTTCAAGAGAAAATGATTTACCATTCAACATTTATAGCGTGCTGAAGTTGAGACTCCAAATATTCACGGCAGCTGTACATCTCTCCACTTCGGGACGCATATCATCTTCATAAAAGCTCCAAATACATGATTCCATAATTTTTTAGAAAGCTAACATCACCATCTACGTTGCCTGTAAATCTTAGCTTAAAATATCATACTGTCCGTTTTCTATACTTCGTCAAAAATGGAACTTCTATATTGAGCGGCAGTTTCACACCCTCAAACTTCTACAAGAATAACTTTCACGTCCTAACTCCAAAACAAGAGTTTAATAGCTTTTTAGAAAGCTATCAACATAACACATGTGCTCACAAAATTTCAAAACTAATCGATCATTATACAAATTTCTACAAGAGTTTAAAGCGATTGCCTTTGAATTTCGACGGCACTAAACCCTCTTTCACTTCTCAAGGCATAACTTTCTCATACTAACTCCAAATGACAAGCGCCACACACCATTGGAATCACAACAAGAAGAGGAACGTGCTCTCAAAATTTCATTGAAATCCGAGCTATACACAGTAAGTCACTTGTCCTCAAACACACGGCACAAAACTAAAAAACTAAAACATGAACACAAGAAGAATGAGATTCGGGAGAAGAAGGCCCCCCTTATCAAGCCACAAGGGGGAACACATCAGCCCATACCTAGCCACATGGGCACCCTAAAACTAATTGGGTGACCCAAAAGTCTCCCATACCTCTATCCATTCGCTTATTTTAATGATAAACTCACAAAAAACTAAAAGAAAGGTAAAACAATCTTCACCTTTCTTTTCAACAACTATCAAAACTCAAATTAAATATCAAAACTCATTCTAAGAAGATAAATGTAAAGTTTGACTCTTATTAGTCAAAACACAAGGCAATTAAAACCTTGTAGAGATTATGAATCAATTCATAATCTTTCTCAAATATTCCCTATTCATTTCTTCTTTAAATGAGATATCTTAAAACTCATCAAAATAACAATACTATAAGTTTTTACACTATATGCGCATTTGCATCGCGACATTCACCCCCTCTAAACCAACCTGCACATCCTCCGGTATGTGCCAAACTCAGTCATCTTCTTGATCATCTTCACTCCCGAGTTGATCTTCATTAATTTCTTCATCTTCATCAACTTCGTGATCTTGCAATGCAGGCAAAATTACATTTAAGTCTTCTTCATTAAATCTTCCATCTCTCCGTCGAAAAGCTTTGATCCGTTTGCCCGCCACTGGTATCCTACAGGGAGTACCATCTAATTCTCGAGTGAATAAGTGGCGTTATCATGCACTTTTATTACCACATAAGGTCCAAACCACCGTTTAGCAACTTCCTCAGTGTACTGTGTTGATGCTCCAAAGTGCTATCAAACACTAAAACCCAATCCCCTTCTTCAATATTTTTGGTCCTCACCGATGAGTTCTATCAAATCTCTCCTTACTGCTCAGTCTCGCAGCTTTAAGTTTTTCTAATGCCATTTGTTGATCCTCGGGTAATTTTCCAAGCTGTCTAATACGGAGCTCTAAGAGTTTTTCTCGTGTAATACCATCTTCCCATGACAAAAAATAACCATGTAGGAATAGACTCCTCAACAGGCATTAAAGGTTTTTGTCCATACATAAGCTCCACAGGCATGTAACCAGTAACAGTGCTATGGGTAGTTCTGTCAGCCCATAAAGCAAATGGAAGTAACTTAGGCTCCAGAACTTTAGTTTCCCTTTGCAAGCCTTAACCAATGCTTGACAATGGGTGGATGACCTCTCTCAATCTTTCCATTAGCCTCAGGATTATATGCAGTTGTTAGCCTTAACTGCACACCGTATCGGTTGAAAAATTCTCTTGCTTCAGCTGCATCCAATTCTCCTCTGTCAGCCCTCATCTGCCAATGCTCCCATATCGACTGAAAATATCTTCAAGTATAATTTGCAAATCCCCTCCGTTGCTTTGGTTCGAAGAGCTCTACCTTCAACAAGTTTGAGAGCTCTTCTCTTGCCAAAACAAGATATTTCATACCCCAAAGTCCAAGTGGCATTGCAACTAAGTCAATCATCCATTGAAAATGGATGGCAAGAGGATAAGTGGGATGTAGTTTCATCCTAAACCTCACTTTAGATTGCAATTGACAAACAACACATGAAGCCACAAATTCTTCAACATCTTTATATAATCCTTTCCACCAATAACGCTCTTTGATTTTAGTATAAGTGGCCCAAATTCCTCTATGACCGGCCCAAAGTGTATCATGAAATTCTTTAAGAACTTGGGTTTTAGTCTCAGAATCGTCCACTACTCTCAATGGCATACCATCACCCCTTTTTGCCCTCTTCCAGAGAAAACCATCTCGCAAAAGATAATCATAAGCACGATGTCTAATATCCTTGAAAGTCTTCTCTGACCAATCTTTATGTCTCTTTAAAGTGCTCAAATAAAAGCCAATATCTTTCAATCTTCCTTCATATAATTCTGCTTTAAATGACAAGACTTCATCGCTTGAATTTTCTCCATTTGTAATTGATATATATACTTCATCAGAAAATTCTTCACTTCCTTCAAACGCCATCATTTCTTCTTCGTGAAAATACCGGGCTCTTGATAACATATCTGCCACTGGATTCTTGTTACCAGCAATATGTATCAATACCGGATTAAGTGATTTGATGTAGGCTATCCAACGTAGCATCGCAATATCAGGTGAAGAACAATTTGCTATCATACCAAGTAAAGGCAAACAATCGGTCTCCAACACCACATTTGCTCCTATCAAATAATTTCTATCTGCTTTAAGAGCAGTAAGTGCACCCCATAGTTCTCTCTTCACTTGTGGATATGCTCTTTGACGCTCTGTGAGAATTCTTGCCCCAAATCTTATAGCAAATCGTCTCCCTTCTGCATCATCTTGTCCCACAGCCCAACCAATAGCTATTGGACTAGTGTCAACTGTCACAATCACCGGTCTTCCACATTCATAATCAACTTGCTTTAGAATTGGTGGTGACTTCAAAATATTTTTCAACCCGTCCATAGCTAAATCTTGATCATGTTCCCAAGAAAACTTGTTCCTCTTTCTCAATAATTTGTATAAAGGTTCAGACATATGTGCAAAATGTGGTATCCAAATTTGATAAAAGACACATGCTCCCAAAAACCTCCTTACTTCAGTAATGGTGCTACAAGCTTTCATTCTCCCGATAGCATCAACCTTCTCAGGATTAGGTTTTCTTCCATACCACCCACATAAATGTCCAACTACCAAAATTTCATCAACTCCAAATTTTGACTTGTCAATCGAAAGAGTCAAGTTTACTTCTTCAAGTCTCTTCAAAATATTAGAAACATCATCAATATGTTCATTCACAAATATTCTGCAACCATTATCTTGAACACTCAAATTTTTATCATCCTCCTTGCAACCTTTGATAGGAATATCATCAACAAAAGGTATAGTCTTTTCAGGCACGAACTCTCGTAAAATTTGATTCATAGCATTTTGCATGTGTGCTACCGAATTAGTAGCACCTTGAGGCAAGGTACACATTCGTACAAGTCCAAGAGGAGTCTTCATGGTTGTCAAATCTCTACTTTCATTGGCTAGCTGAAACTGATCATAACCAGAGTACAAGTCCCCTATAGAATAAATTGCATGCCCAGCAAATGCCTCAGCTACTTCATCAACAATAGGTCCAGATCCTTTGTTTCTGATTGTCACTTTATTAGCCGGTTGCATATCTTGAATAAATCTCAAAGCTCCTGATTTCTTTGGTACAGTAAACCAACGATTCGAATACGGAGCCATAGAAGGTTCAAGTATACCCATTTGCATCTTTT
Organism: Pohlia nutans; assembly: GCA_022496805.1. Classification (NCBI taxonomy): domain Eukaryota; kingdom Viridiplantae; phylum Streptophyta; class Bryopsida; order Bryales; family Mniaceae; genus Pohlia; species Pohlia nutans. The sequence continues at coordinate 27,926,000 of CM040096.1, forward strand.
CTTTCAATAACCCTACCAATTTCGGAAGCAATGCCCGAGGTACTGGTATAGGCTTCAAATCCCATGGCACATGTGGTACCGTGAAAATCACCATAGGTGCAACCACACTAGGATGCACACACCCAATCTCATCTGATGAAGAAGCAAAGGCTTTACTATGTTTGAGAAGCATGTCTTGAAACTTCTTCTTCTCTGGTTCAGTCAAGAATTCACCCCCTCCAATCTTCATATTTGCGAGTGTCTCTTTTGTAAATTTGTGTCCAATATTTCTTACTTCTCTCAAACCAGGTTCCTTCTCTGCTTCTTTGATATGCTCATCAAAATCAGATGGTAACTGAGTTGCTACTGGTTTAACCTTCTTTGCCACTGTCTTATACTTTGTATGTACCATCACTTCATGCTTCAATCCATAACTGTTACAAACATCAAAACTTGTAACTGCTTTCAATACTTCATCATATAATGCCCGTGAATGAACTTCAATTATAGCATCATAAATATCACCATTGATCTCACTCTCTTGCAACTTCTTCAAAACATGGAGTACATCATCTCCAAAACCTTCTTCTTCAAACACTCCATTGATATATTCATCATCCAATAATGCCTTCACTTTTTTTAATTTCTTTTCTGCTTTTTTAACAAGCCTTTTGCAAATAGGGTCCAAATCTTTAATACCCTTAAAACTCAAAAATCCACACTCCGTCACACTCACAAAACCACAATCAATATTTTGTACATTTGGGGACATAGTAATTTCAGATGCATCTGCACCCGTGGATCCCCGAACTCCACGTGTGCATTTCCGAAATCCTGAAAGTCTTCACCAGATCTTAGAGGTGCATCTCTAAGCTGCATTCTGTTTCTTTCATGATCAGGTCTCACCGTTAAAAATTGCAGAGACCTCTTGCCATCACGACTCCGAATACGTGCATAATGAGACCCATCATCCAAGACCTTGGTCTCCATTCTAGTTGCTGTGATATATGGTTGTCCAAGTATTATAGGATATGTCCCATAGTTTTGAACAAAAAAGTTTTGCTCAACTTCAACATCGCCAATTTTTGCACATACAGCCGGACAAGCCCCATATAATTCTCCTCTTCCATTGTTTGCAGCCCTCATGACCCAACCGTGATGAGTATCAATCGGCCACTTGCCTTTCTCATAAATTCTCCTTGACATGATATTTATTTCAGAGCCATAGTCCACAAGTGCCAAGATAGAATCATCCAACTCACCAAGTCTCACTCGTGTCTCCGTAGTGGCCCTTGCCCAAAATGGTTGATAATAATTCAACTTTCCTCCTCTTTCACGATCAATTTCATCAACAATTCCACAATCAAAGACATTTGCCTCCACCTCAAATCTTTCTTCATATGCCACCTCAGTAGTCATTCCATCCACCATTTCTTTTCCCTCATCTTGAGTTAGTATGGAATGGGCTTCTTTCTTTGAGCTCTTTACTTCCATCAACTCATATCCCTTCATGCTCAAACCTTCAATAGAATGCTCAGTTTTGGTAACATCTCTTTTGATATCAATCATACATTCTGCAGCAAACATCTTCAAAATATCATCTTCTTCTTCATCAGTAAGATAATCCTTTATCTCTTCAGTTTGATCTTTCTGCTCTTCTAATGCCTCGATATTCATGTTCATAATCTTCTCTTCATCACCCTTTGCATCACACATCATATTAAATACTTGCCCGATTTCAATCTCCTCATCCTTTGTCATATGAGTATCCAATGCATGCATCATGACTGTCTCAGCTGTCATTTGCCTTTTTCTCTTGATAACATCAATGATAAGGTCATGAAAATCTTTCTTGGCAATACCAAGAGCCTCTCTCAATGTAAACTCAATCTTGGCATCCAAAACCCTCTCCTCCAATATCCCCTTCATGTCAATAGAAGTCTCGATATCAGATTGAAGCTTGTAAGCTGGCCCTTTAGTTTTACCTTTGCCAGAATCTTCCTTCTCTTTGCCCTTCTTGCTGGTGCTTGAATCTTCCCATATCTTCTCTGGAAGTGGTGCATCTCCAGGATGATTAATAGAAGGTGATTTCTCAGGCCTTTGGCGTGTGTGAAAACCAGGTCCATCACCCTTTGCAGCCTCTTTAAGCCCTTGATTTTTCTTCTTTAATGTTGGCTCATCAGCATCATCTTCTTCTGCAGGTCTACCCCGTTTTACTTCAACAGATGCATCATGATTCTCAATGTCATTTTGCACCTCACCCAAAAATGCTTTGATGCTAACTGCATCAACAGGATCCTCCCAACCGATTGCCTTTCTGATAGCTTGTGCTCCTCTGATCATAATCTCTCTTGCTGGAGTAGAAGAGGCCTCAATAGTATGATGGTCCACCTCAATATGATATGACTCAACTCCCTTAGCACGCAAAGCACTCGACTTCCCCCTCTTCTCATCCATTATTTTCTTCATTCCACCTTTGCCAAAATTAGTGTCCATAGGCAGGTCAGTGGATGCATCACGAATCCTCCCATCCTTGAAAGAAACTATACCTTCTTTAAGTGCACCATCATAATCAGTGCAACCACGAAGAGTGTGGTCTATGACATCACACCAGATGCATCTCTTCACAAATGACTTTGCACCATCTGATGATTGAGAAGAACTTGCTCCTCGTGCCTTCTTCAATTCACTCATCTCCACCCTCAAATCTCTGATACCTTTGATAAGCTCTTCAATACTGTCTTCTTCAACTCTCTTGCTTGTTTTTGATGTCTCACCAAGAGTTGTAGGAGCCAATGATAATTTTGGAGCCCTTGGAACCATCATGGGGTTTGCATCAGTCCGTGAAATAATACCTCTAGACCTCACCCGTCGTTGTTTGGCCACAAGAGTCACCGTTTCTTCCACCCTCCTCCAATCATTAGTAAAACCACCTTCAGTGGTCCTATCCCCAAGAAGCAAGAGGAGTCTATCCTCTAATGCATCATCGGCTGCCTGCAAAAACATCTCTGCCTTTCTTGTATCAAGAAGGCGCCTTTCTGCTAAAGGCAACTGATTATATTTCTTCTCAAATTCTCTGAGCAGCTCATTTGGGCCCATATCATTCCCGGGTTGTTGCTCCACCCAATCAAGGAAAGACCTCTTAGTCATCCTCTCCGTATCTTCATCAAAATACTCATCCCTCAATCTCTCATCAAATGTGGCCCATGAAGTCACATACACATCTTCCCGAATTTCTTGCACCCTCTCACGAATTTCGGGAACCACAGCCAAGTCAAAAGTCAACATCATACGATCCTCAGATACTTGATGCACTTCCATTTCACAAACATATACCCTCAAAAAGTTTGTGATATTCTTCCCATCAAATCTCCCAATTTTGTCCACAACACCCTTCAATGCTTTGGTAGCCTCATGCCCACCAGAGTTTGCTCTATGATGCTCCATATACAGGGCCAATGCCCCCAAAATATTCTCCATATTCATTTGGCCCCCTCCGGAAGCCCCATCATGATCCCCCGTCATTCTTTAACTAAAACTAATTGCCCCAAAGCGTCTCTCAGTGGAAGCACCAAATGTCGGGTAGAGAGGGTTTTGCTCTGGGAAAACGCGGGGTTTCTAGCTGCAACTAGTTTGAATTCAAGGTATGGGGAAATATGATAGTGTAATTTATTGTTTATACCATTAAAAACCCAAATCTATGTTTTATTTTGCAAAATAGCAAACCGTGTAAAGGCTTAAACCTTTAAAAACACTGTCAGCATTCAAATGAATGCCACAGACACATACTTGCTCCAAATCAAGTGTGCTATAACTTTCTGGAAAGCTAACACAAAGCTACACAATCTGTAAAAATTTCAAGAGAAAATGATTTACCATTCAATATTTATAGCGTGCTGAAGTTGAGACTCCAAATATTCACGGCAGCTGTACATCTCTCCACTTCGGGACGCATATCATCTTCATAAAAGCTCCAAATACATGATTCCATAATTTTTTAGAAAGCTAACATCACCATCTACGTTGCCTGTAAATCTTAGCTTAAAATATCATACTGTCCGTTTTCTATACTTCGTCAAAAATGGAACTTCTATATTGAGCGGCAGTTTCACACCCTCAAACTTCTACAAGAATAACTTTCACGTCCTAACTCCAAAACAAGAGTTTAATAGCTTTTTAGAAAGCTATCAACATAACACATGTGCTCACAAAATTTCAAAACTAATCGATCATTATACAAATTTCTACAAGAGTTTAAAGCGATTGCCTTTGAATTTCGACGGCACTAAACCCTCTTTCACTTCTCAAGGCATAACTTTCTCATACTAACTCCAAATGACAAGCGCCACACACCATTGGAATCACAACAAGAAGAGGAACGTGCTCTCAAAATTTCATTGAAATCCGAGCTATACACAGTAAGTCACTTGTCCTCAAACACACGGCACAAAACTAAAAAACTAAAACATGAACACAAGAAGAATGAGATTCGGGAGAAGAAGGCCCCCCTTATCAAGCCACAAGGGGGAACACATCAGCCCATACCTAGCCACATGGGCACCCTAAAACTAATTGGGTGACCCAAAAGTCTCCCATACCTCTATCCATTCGCTTATTTTAATGATAAACTCACAAAAAACTAAAAGAAAGGTAAAACAATCTTCACCTTTCTTTTCAACAACTATCAAAACTCAAATTAAATATCAAAACTCATTCTAAGAAGATAAATGTAAAGTTTGACTCTTATTAGTCAAAACACAAGGCAATTAAAACCTTGTAGAGATTATGAATCAATTCATAATCTTTCTCAAATATTCCCTATTCATTTCTTCTTTAAATGAGATATCTTAAAACTCATCAAAATAACAATACTATAAGTTTTTACACTATATGCGCATTTGCATCGCGACATTCACCCCCTCTAAACCTGCACATCCTCCGGTATGTGCCAAACTCAGTCATCTTCTTGATCATCTTCACTCCCGAGTTGATCTTCATTAATTTCTTCATCTTCATCAACTTCGTGATCTTGCAATGCAGGCAATATTACATTTAAGTCTTCTTCATTAAATCTTCCATCTCTCCGTCGAAAAGCTTTGATCCGTTTGCCCGCCACTGGTATCCTACAGGGAGTACCATCTAATTCTCGAAGTGAATAAGTGGCGTTATCATGCACTTTTATTACCACATAAGGTCCAAACCACCGTTTAGCAAACTTCCTCAGTGTACTGTGTTGATGCTCCAAAGTGCTATCAAACACTAAAACCCAATCCCCTTCTTCAATATTTTTGGTCCTCAACCGATGAGTTCTATCAAATCTCTCCTTACTGCTCAGTCTCGCAGCTTTAAGTTTTTCTAATGCCATTTGTTGATCCTCGGGTAATTTTCCAAGCTGTCTAATACGGAGCTCTAAGAGTTTTTCTCGTGTAATACCATCTTCCCATGACAAAAATACCCATGTAGGAATAGACTCCTCAACAGGCATTAAAGGTTTTTGTCCATACATAAGCTCCACAGGCATGTAACCAGTAACAGTGCTATGGGTAGTTCTGTCAGCCCATAAAGCAAATGGAAGTAACTTAGGCCAGAACTTTAGTTTCCCTTTGCAAGCCTTAACCAATGCTTGAACAATGGGTGGATGACCTCTCTCAATCTTTCCATTAGCCTCAGGATTATATGCAGTTGTTAGCCTTAACTGCACACCGTATCGGTTGAAAAATTCTCTTGCTTCAGCTGCATCCAATTCTCCTCTGTCAGCCCTCATCTTGCCAATGCTCCCATATCGACTGAAAATATCTTCAAGTATAAATTTGCAAATCCCCTCCGTTGCTTTGGTTCGAAGAGCTCTACCTTCAACAAAGTTTGAGAGCTCTTCTCTTGCCAAAACAAGATATTTCATACCCCAAAGTCCAAGTGGCATTGCAACTAAGTCAATCATCCATTGAAAATGGATGGCAAGAGGATAAGTGGGATGTAGTTCATCCCTAAACCTCACTTTAGATTGCAATTGACAAACAACACATGAAGCCACAAATTCTTCAACATCTTTATATAATCCTTTCCACCAATAACGCTCTTTGATTTTAGTATAAGTGGCCCAAATTCCTCTATGACCGGCCCAAAGTGTATCATGAAATTCTTTAAGAACTTGGGTTTTAGTCTCAGAATCGTCCACTACTCTCAATGGCATACCATCACCCCTTTTTGCCCTCTTCCAGAGAAAACCATCTCGCAAAAGATAATCATAAGCACGATGTCTAATATCCTTGAAAGTCTTCTCTGACCAATCTTTATGTCTCTTTAAAGTGCTCAAATAAAAGCCAATATCTTTCAATCTTCCTTCATATAATTCTGCTTTAAATGACAAGACTTCATCGCTTGAATTTTCTCCATTTGTAATTGATATATATACTTCATCAGAAAATTCTTCACTTCCTTCAAACGCCATCATTTCTTCTTCGTGAAAATACCGGGCTCTTGATAACATATCTGCCACTGGATTCTTGTTACCAGCAATATGTATCAATACCGGATTAAGTGATTTGATGTAGGCTATCCAACGTAGCATCGCAATATCAGGTGAAGAACAATTTGCTATCATACCAAGTAAAGGCAAACAATCGGTCTCCAACACCACATTTGCTCCTATCAAATAATTTCTATCTGCTTTAAGAGCAGTAAGTGCACCCCATAGTTCTCTCTTCACTTGTGGATATGCTCTTTGACGCTCTGTGAGAATTCTTGCCCCAAATCTTATAGCAAATCGTCTCCCTTCTGCATCATCTTGTCCCACAGCCCAACCAATAGCTATTGGACTAGTGTCAACTGTCACAATCACCGGTCTTCCACATTCATAATCAACTTGCTTTAGAATTGGTGGTGACTTCAAAATATTTTTCAACCCGTCCATAGCTAAATCTTGATCATGTTCCCAAGAAAACTTGTTCCTCTTTCTCAATAATTTGTATAAAGGTTCAGACATATGTGCAAAATGTGGTATCCAAATTTGATAAAAGACACATGCTCCCAAAAACCTCCTTACTTCAGTAATGGTGCTACAAGCTTTCATTCTCCCGATAGCATCAACCTTCTCAGGATTAGGTTTTCTTCCATACCACCCACATAAATGTCCAACTACCAAAATTTCATCAACTCCAAATTTTGACTTGTCAATCGAAAGAGTCAAGTTTACTTCTTCAAGTCTCTTCAAAATATTAGAAACATCATCAATATGTTCATTCACAAATATTCTGCAACCATTATCTTGAACACTCAAATTTTTATCATCCTCCTTGCAACCTTTGATAGGAATATCATCAACAAAAGGTATAGTCTTTTCAGGCACGAACTCTCGTAAAATTTGATTCATAGCATTTTGCATGTGTGCTACCGAATTAGTAGCACCTTGAGGCAAGGTACACATTCGTACAAGTCCAAGAGGAGTCTTCATGGTTGTCAAATCTCTACTTTCATTGGCTAGCTGAAACTGATCATAACCAGAGTACAAGTCCCCTATAGAATAAATTGCATGCCCAGCAAATGCCTCAGCTACTTCATCAACAATAGGTCCAGATCCTTTGTTTCTGATTGTCACTTTATTAGCCGGTTGCATATCTTGAATAAATCTCAAAGCTCCTGATTTCTTTGGTACAGTAAACCAACGATTCGAATACGGAGCCATAGAAGGTTCAAGTATACCCATTTGCATCTTTTCTTTCAATAACCCTACCAATTTCGGAAGCAATGCCCGAGGTACTGGTATAGGCTTCAAATCCCATGGCACATGTGGTACCGTGAAAATCACCATAGGTGCAACCACACTAGGATGCACACACCCAATCTCATCTGATGAAGAAGCAAAGGCTTTACTATGTTTGAGAAGCATGTCTTGAAACTTCTTCTTCTCTGGTTCAGTCAAGAATTCACCCCCTCCAATCTTCATATTTGCGAGTGTCTCTTTTGTAAATTTGTGTCCAATATTTCTTACTTCTCTCAAACCAGGTTCCTTCTCTGCTTCTTTGATATGCTCATCAAAATCAGATGGTAACTGAGTTGCTACTGGTTTAACCTTCTTTGCCACTGTCTTATACTTTGTATGTACCATCACTTCATGCTTCAATCCATAACTGTTACAAACATCAAAACTTGTAACTGCTTTCAATACTTCATCATATAATGCCCGTGAATGAACTTCAATTATAGCATCATAAATATCACCATTGATCTCACTCTCTTGCAACTTCTTCAAAACATGGAGTACATCATCTCCAAAACCTTCTTCTTCAAACACTCCATTGATATATTCATCATCCAATAATGCCTTCACTTTTTTTAATTTCTTTTCTGCTTTTTTAACAAGCCTTTTGCAAATAGGGTCCAAATCTTTAATACCCTTAAAACTCAAAAATCCACACTCCGTCACACTCACAAAACCACAATCAATATTTTGTACATTTGGGGACATAGTAATTTCAGATGCATCTGCACCCGTGGATCCCCGAACTCCACGTGTGCATTTCCGAAATCCTGAAAGTCTTCACCAGATCTTAGAGGTGCATCTCTAAGCTGCATTCTGTTTCTTTCATGATCAGGTCTCACCGTTAAAAATTGCAGAGACCTCTTGCCATCACGACTCCGAATACGTGCATAATGAGACCCATCATCCAAGACCTTGGTCTCCATTCTAGTTGCTGTGATATATGGTTGTCCAAGTATTATAGGATATGTCCCATAGTTTTGAACAAAAAAGTTTTGCTCAACTTCAACATCGCCAATTTTTGCACATACAGCCGGACAAGCCCCATATAATTCTCCTCTTCCATTGTTTGCAGCCCTCATGACCCAACCGTGATGAGTATCAATCGGCCACTTGCCTTTCTCATAAATTCTCCTTGACATGATATTTATTTCAGAGCCATAGTCCACAAGTGCCAAGATAGAATCATCCAACTCACCAAGTCTCACTCGTGTCTCCGTAGTGGCCCTTGCCCAAAATGGTTGATAATAATTCAACTTTCCTCCTCTTTCACGATCAATTTCATCAACAATTCCACAATCAAAGACATTTGCCTCCACCTCAAATCTTTCTTCATATGCCACCTCAGTAGTCATTCCATCCACCATTTCTTTTCCCTCATCTTGAGTTAGTATGGAATGGGCTTCTTTCTTTGAGCTCTTTACTTCCATCAACTCATATCCCTTCATGCTCAAACCTTCAATAGAATGCTCAGTTTTGGTAACATCTCTTTTGATATCAATCATACATTCTGCAGCAAACATCTTCAAAATATCATCTTCTTCTTCATCAGTAAGATAATCCTTTATCTCTTCAGTTTGATCTTTCTGCTCTTCTAATGCCTCGATATTCATGTTCATAATCTTCTCTTCATCACCCTTTGCATCACACATCATATTAAATACTTGCCCGATTTCAATCTCCTCATCCTTTGTCATATGAGTATCCAATGCATGCATCATGACTGTCTCAGCTGTCATTTGCCTTTTTCTCTTGATAACATCAATGATAAGGTCATGAAAATCTTTCTTGGCAATACCAAGAGCCTCTCTCAATGTAAACTCAATCTTGGCATCCAAAACCCTCTCCTCCAATATCCCCTTCATGTCAATAGAAGTCTCGATATCAGATTGAAGCTTGTAAGCTGGCCCTTTAGTTTTACCTTTGCCAGAATCTTCCTTCTCTTTGCCCTTCTTGCTGGTGCTTGAATCTTCCCATATCTTCTCTGGAAGTGGTGCATCTCCAGGATGATTAATAGAAGGTGATTTCTCAGGCCTTTGGCGTGTGTGAAAACCAGGTCCATCACCCTTTGCAGCCTCTTTAAGCCCTTGATTTTTCTTCTTTAATGTTGGCTCATCAGCATCATCTTCTTCTGCAGGTCTACCCCGTTTTACTTCAACAGATGCATCATGATTCTCAATGTCATTTTGCACCTCACCCAAAAATGCTTTGATGCTAACTGCATCAACAGGATCCTCCCAACCGATTGCCTTTCTGATAGCTTGTGCTCCTCTGATCATAATCTCTCTTGCTGGAGTAGAAGAGGCCTCAATAGTATGATGGTCCACCTCAATATGATATGACTCAACTCCCTTAGCACGCAAAGCACTCGACTTCCCCCTCTTCTCATCCATTATTTTCTTCATTCCACCTTTGCCAAAATTAGTGTCCATAGGCAGGTCAGTGGATGCATCACGAATCCTCCCATCCTTGAAAGAAACTATACCTTCTTTAAGTGCACCATCATAATCAGTGCAACCACGAAGAGTGTGGTCTATGACATCACACCAGATGCATCTCTTCACAAATGACTTTGCACCATCTGATGATTGAGAAGAACTTGCTCCTCGTGCCTTCTTCAATTCACTCATCTCCACCCTCAAATCTCTGATACCTTTGATAAGCTCTTCAATACTGTCTTCTTCAACTCTCTTGCTTGTTTTTGATGTCTCACCAAGAGTTGTAGGAGCCAATGATAATTTTGGAGCCCTTGGAACCATCATGGGGTTTGCATCAGTCCGTGAAATAATACCTCTAGACCTCACCCGTCGTTGTTTGGCCACAAGAGTCACCGTTTCTTCCACCCTCCTCCAATCATTAGTAAAACCACCTTCAGTGGTCCTATCCCCAAGAAGCAAGAGGAGTCTATCCTCTAATGCATCATCGGCTGCCTGCAAAAACATCTCTGCCTTTCTTGTATCAAGAAGGCGCCTTTCTGCTAAAGGCAACTGATTATATTTCTTCTCAAATTCTCTGAGCAGCTCATTTGGGCCCATATCATTCCCGGGTTGTTGCTCCACCCAATCAAGGAAAGACCTCTTAGTCATCCTCTCCGTATCTTCATCAAAATACTCATCCCTCAATCTCTCATCAAATGTGGCCCATGAAGTCACATACACATCTTCCCGAATTTCTTGCACCCTCTCACGAATTTCGGGAACCACAGCTAAGTCAAAAGTCAACATCATACGATCCTCAGATACTTGATGCACTTCCATTTCACAAACATATACCCTCAAAAAGTTTGTGATATTCTTCCCATCAAATCTCCCAATTTTGTCCACAACACCCTTCAATGCTTTGGTAGCCTCATGCCCACCAGAGTTTGCTCTATGATGCTCCATATACAGGGCCAATGCCCCCAAAATATTCTCCATATTCATTTGGCCCCCTCCGGAAGCCCCATCATGATCCCCCGTCATTCTTTAACTAAAACTAATTGCCCCAAAGCGTCTCTCAGTGGAAGCACCAAATGTCGGGTAGAGAGGGTTTTGCTCTGGGAAAACGCGGGGTTTCTAGCTGCAACTAGTTTGAATTCAAGGTATGGGGAAATATGATAGTGTAATTTATTGTTTATACCATTAAAAACCCAAATCTATGTTTTATTTTGCAAAATAGCAAACCGTGTAAAGGCTTAAACCTTTAAAAACACTGTCAGCATTCAAATGAATGCCACAGACACATACTTGCTCCAAATCAAGTGTGCTATAACTTTCTGGAAAGCTAACACAAAGCTACACAATCTGTAAAAATTTCAAGAGAAAATGATTTACCATTCAATATTTATAGCGTGCTGAAGTTGAGACTCCAAATATTCACGGCAGCTGTACATCTCTCCACTTCGGGACGCATATCATCTTCATAAAAGCTCCAAATACATGATTCCATAATTTTTTAGAAAGCTAACATCACCATCTACGTTGCCTGTAAATCTTAGCTTAAAATATCATACTGTCCGTTTTCTATACTTCGTCAAAAATGGAACTTCTATATTGAGCGGCAGTTTCACACCCTCAAACTTCTACAAGAATAACTTTCACGTCCTAACTCCAAAACAAGAGTTTAATAGCTTTTTAGAAAGCTATCAACATAACACATGTGCTCACAAAATTTCAAAACTAATCGATCATTATACAAATTTCTACAAGAGTTTAAAGCGATTGCCTTTGAATTTCGACGGCACTAAACCCTCTTTCACTTCTCAAGGCATAACTTTCTCATACTAACTCCAAATGACAAGCGCCACACACCATTGGAATCACAACAAGAAGAGGAACGTGCTCTCAAAATTTCATTGAAATCCGAGCTATACACAGTAAGTCACTTGTCCTCAAACACACGGCACAAAACTAAAAAACTAAAACATGAACACAAGAAGAATGAGATTCGGGAGAAGAAGGCCCCCCTTATCAAGCCACAAGGGGGAACACATCAGCCCATACCTAGCCACATGGGCACCCTAAAACTAATTGGGTGACCCAAAAGTCTCCCATACCTCTATCCATTCGCTTATTTTAATGATAAACTCACAAAAAACTAAAAGAAAGGTAAAACAATCTTCACCTTTCTTTTCAACAACTATCAAAACTCAAATTAAATATCAAAACTCATTCTAAGAAGATAAATGTAAAGTTTGACTCTTATTAGTCAAAACACAAGGCAATTAAAACCTTGTAGAGATTATGAATCAATTCATAATCTTTCTCAAATATTCCCTATTCATTTCTTCTTTAAATGAGATATCTTAAAACTCATCAAAATAACAATACTATAAGTTTTTACACTATATGCGCATTTGCATCGCGACATTCACCCCCTCTAAACCTGCACATCCTCCGGTATGTGCCAAACTCAGTCATCTTCTTGATCATCTTCACTCCCGAGTTGATCTTCATTAATTTCTTCATCTTCATCAACTTCGTGATCTTGCAATGCAGGCAATATTACATTTAAGTCTTCTTCATTAAATCTTCCATCTCTCCGTCGAAAAGCTTTGATCCGTTTGCCCGCCACTGGTATCCTACAGGGAGTACCATCTAATTCTCGAAGTGAATAAGTGGCGTTATCATGCACTTTTATTACCACATAAGGTCCAAACCACCGTTTAGCAAACTTCCTCAGTGTACTGTGTTGATGCTCCAAAGTGCTATCAAACACTAAAACCCAATCCCCTTCTTCAATATTTTTGGTCCTCAACCGATGAGTTCTATCAAATCTCTCCTTACTGCTCAGTCTCGCAGCTTTAAGTTTTTCTAATGCCATTTGTTGATCCTCGGGTAATTTTCCAAGCTGTCTAATACGGAGCTCTAAGAGTTTTTCTCGTGTAATACCATCTTCCCATGACAAAAATACCCATGTAGGAATAGACTCCTCAACAGGCATTAAAGGTTTTTGTCCATACATAAGCTCCACAGGCATGTAACCAGTAACAGTGCTATGGGTAGTTCTGTCAGCCCATAAAGCAAATGGAAGTAACTTAGGCCAGAACTTTAGTTTCCCTTTGCAAGCCTTAACCAATGCTTGAACAATGGGTGGATGACCTCTCTCAATCTTTCCATTAGCCTCAGGATTATATGCAGTTGTTAGCCTTAACTGCACACCGTATCGGTTGAAAAATTCTCTTGCTTCAGCTGCATCCAATTCTCCTCTGTCAGCCCTCATCTTGCCAATGCTCCCATATCGACTGAAAATATCTTCAAGTATAAATTTGCAAATCCCCTCCGTTGCTTTGGTTCGAAGAGCTCTACCTTCAACAAAGTTTGAGAGCTCTTCTCTTGCCAAAACAAGATATTTCATACCCCAAAGTCCAAGTGGCATTGCAACTAAGTCAATCATCCATTGAAAATGGATGGCAAGAGGATAAGTGGGATGTAGTTCATCCCTAAACCTCACTTTAGATTGCAATTGACAAACAACACATGAAGCCACAAATTCTTCAACATCTTTATATAATCCTTTCCACCAATAACGCTCTTTGATTTTAGTATAAGTGGCCCAAATTCCTCTATGACCGGCCCAAAGTGTATCATGAAATTCTTTAAGAACTTGGGTTTTAGTCTCAGAATCGTCCACTACTCTCAATGGCATACCATCACCCCTTTTTGCCCTCTTCCAGAGAAAACCATCTCGCAAAAGATAATCATAAGCACGATGTCTAATATCCTTGAAAGTCTTCTCTGACCAATCTTTATGTCTCTTTAAAGTGCTCAAATAAAAGCCAATATCTTTCAATCTTCCTTCATATAATTCTGCTTTAAATGACAAGACTTCATCGCTTGAATTTTCTCCATTTGTAATTGATATATATACTTCATCAGAAAATTCTTCACTTCCTTCAAACGCCATCATTTCTTCTTCGTGAAAATACCGGGCTCTTGATAACATATCTGCCACTGGATTCTTGTTACCAGCAATATGTATCAATACCGGATTAAGTGATTTGATGTAGGCTATCCAACGTAGCATCGCAATATCAGGTGAAGAACAATTTGCTATCATACCAAGTAAAGGCAAACAATCGGTCTCCAACACCACATTTGCTCCTATCAAATAATTTCTATCTGCTTTAAGAGCAGTAAGTGCACCCCATAGTTCTCTCTTCACTTGTGGATATGCTCTTTGACGCTCTGTGAGAATTCTTGCCCCAAATCTTATAGCAAATCGTCTCCCTTCTGCATCATCTTGTCCCACAGCCCAACCAATAGCTATTGGACTAGTGTCAACTGTCACAATCACCGGTCTTCCACATTCATAATCAACTTGCTTTAGAATTGGTGGTGACTTCAAAATATTTTTCAACCCGTCCATAGCTAAATCTTGATCATGTTCCCAAGAAAACTTGTTCCTCTTTCTCAATAATTTGTATAAAGGTTCAGACATATGTGCAAAATGTGGTATCCAAATTTGATAAAAGACACATGCTCCCAAAAACCTCCTTACTTCAGTAATGGTGCTACAAGCTTTCATTCTCCCGATAGCATCAACCTTCTCAGGATTAGGTTTTCTTCCATACCACCCACATAAATGTCCAACTACCAAAATTTCATCAACTCCAAATTTTGACTTGTCAATCGAAAGAGTCAAGTTTACTTCTTCAAGTCTCTTCAAAATATTAGAAACATCATCAATATGTTCATTCACAAATATTCTGCAACCATTATCTTGAACACTCAAATTTTTATCATCCTCCTTGCAACCTTTGATAGGAATATCATCAACAAAAGGTATAGTCTTTTCAGGCACGAACTCTCGTAAAATTTGATTCATAGCATTTTGCATGTGTGCTACCGAATTAGTAGCACCTTGAGGCAAGGTACACATTCGTACAAGTCCAAGAGGAGTCTTCATGGTTGTCAAATCTCTACTTTCATTGGCTAGCTGAAACTGATCATAACCAGAGTACAAGTCCCCTATAGAATAAATTGCATGCCCAGCAAATGCCTCAGCTACTTCATCAACAATAGGTCCAGATCCTTTGTTTCTGATTGTCACTTTATTAGCCGGTTGCATATCTTGAATAAATCTCAAAGCTCCTGATTTCTTTGGTACAGTAAACCAACGATTCGAATACGGAGCCATAGAAGGTTCAAGTATACCCATTTGCATCTTTTCTTTCAATAACCCTACCAATTTCGGAAGCAATGCCCGAGGTACTGGTATAGGCTTCAAATCCCATGGCACATGTGGTACCGTGAAAATCACCATAGGTGCAACCACACTAGGATGCACACACCCAATCTCATCTGATGAAGAAGCAAAGGCTTTACTATGTTTGAGAAGCATGTCTTGAAACTTCTTCTTCTCTGGTTCAGTCAAGAATTCACCCCCTCCAATCTTCATATTTGCGAGTGTCTCTTTTGTAAATTTGTGTCCAATATTTCTTACTTCTCTCAAACCAGGTTCCTTCTCTGCTTCTTTGATATGCTCATCAAAATCAGATGGTAACTGAGTTGCTACTGGTTTAACCTTCTTTGCCACTGTCTTATACTTTGTATGTACCATCACTTCATGCTTCAATCCATAACTGTTACAAACATCAAAACTTGTAACTGCTTTCAATACTTCATCATATAATGCCCGTGAATGAACTTCAATTATAGCATCATAAATATCACCATTGATCTCACTCTCTTGCAACTTCTTCAAAACATGGAGTACATCATCTCCAAAACCTTCTTCTTCAAACACTCCATTGATATATTCATCATCCAATAATGCCTTCACTTTTTTTAATTTCTTTTCTGCTTTTTTAACAAGCCTTTTGCAAATAGGGTCCAAATCTTTAATACCCTTAAAACTCAAAAATCCACACTCCGTCACACTCACAAAACCACAATCAATATTTTGTACATTTGGGGACATAGTAATTTCAGATGCATCTGCACCCGTGGATCCCCGAACTCCACGTGTGCATTTCCGAAATCCTGAAAGTCTTCACCAGATCTTAGAGGTGCATCTCTAAGCTGCATTCTGTTTCTTTCATGATCAGGTCTCACCGTTAAAAATTGCAGAGACCTCTTGCCATCACGACTCCGAATACGTGCATAATGAGACCCATCATCCAAGACCTTGGTCTCCATTCTAGTTGCTGTGATATATGGTTGTCCAAGTATTATAGGATATGTCCCATAGTTTTGAACAAAAAAGTTTTGCTCAACTTCAACATCGCCAATTTTTGCACATACAGCCGGACAAGCCCCATATAATTCTCCTCTTCCATTGTTTGCAGCCCTCATGACCCAACCGTGATGAGTATCAATCGGCCACTTGCCTTTCTCATAAATTCTCCTTGACATGATATTTATTTCAGAGCCATAGTCCACAAGTGCCAAGATAGAATCATCCAACTCACCAAGTCTCACTCGTGTCTCCGTAGTGGCCCTTGCCCAAAATGGTTGATAATAATTCAACTTTCCTCCTCTTTCACGATCAATTTCATCAACAATTCCACAATCAAAGACATTTGCCTCCACCTCAAATCTTTCTTCATATGCCACCTCAGTAGTCATTCCATCCACCATTTCTTTTCCCTCATCTTGAGTTAGTATGGAATGGGCTTCTTTCTTTGAGCTCTTTACTTCCATCAACTCATATCCCTTCATGCTCAAACCTTCAATAGAATGCTCAGTTTTGGTAACATCTCTTTTGATATCAATCATACATTCTGCAGCAAACATCTTCAAAATATCATCTTCTTCTTCATCAGTAAGATAATCCTTTATCTCTTCAGTTTGATCTTTCTGCTCTTCTAATGCCTCGATATTCATGTTCATAATCTTCTCTTCATCACCCTTTGCATCACACATCATATTAAATACTTGCCCGATTTCAATCTCCTCATCCTTTGTCATATGAGTATCCAATGCATGCATCATGACTGTCTCAGCTGTCATTTGCCTTTTTCTCTTGATAACATCAATGATAAGGTCATGAAAATCTTTCTTGGCAATACCAAGAGCCTCTCTCAATGTAAACTCAATCTTGGCATCCAAAACCCTCTCCTCCAATATCCCCTTCATGTCAATAGAAGTCTCGATATCAGATTGAAGCTTGTAAGCTGGCCCTTTAGTTTTACCTTTGCCAGAATCTTCCTTCTCTTTGCCCTTCTTGCTGGTGCTTGAATCTTCCCATATCTTCTCTGGAAGTGGTGCATCTCCAGGATGATTAATAGAAGGTGATTTCTCAGGCCTTTGGCGTGTGTGAAAACCAGGTCCATCACCCTTTGCAGCCTCTTTAAGCCCTTGATTTTTCTTCTTTAATGTTGGCTCATCAGCATCATCTTCTTCTGCAGGTCTACCCCGTTTTACTTCAACAGATGCATCATGATTCTCAATGTCATTTTGCACCTCACCCAAAAATGCTTTGATGCTAACTGCATCAACAGGATCCTCCCAACCGATTGCCTTTCTGATAGCTTGTGCTCCTCTGATCATAATCTCTCTTGCTGGAGTAGAAGAGGCCTCAATAGTATGATGGTCCACCTCAATATGATATGACTCAACTCCCTTAGCACGCAAAGCACTCGACTTCCCCCTCTTCTCATCCATTATTTTCTTCATTCCACCTTTGCCAAAATTAGTGTCCATAGGCAGGTCAGTGGATGCATCACGAATCCTCCCATCCTTGAAAGAAACTATACCTTCTTTAAGTGCACCATCATAATCAGTGCAACCACGAAGAGTGTGGTCTATGACATCACACCAGATGCATCTCTTCACAAATGACTTTGCACCATCTGATGATTGAGAAGAACTTGCTCCTCGTGCCTTCTTCAATTCACTCATCTCCACCCTCAAATCTCTGATACCTTTGATAAGCTCTTCAATACTGTCTTCTTCAACTCTCTTGCTTGTTTTTGATGTCTCACCAAGAGTTGTAGGAGCCAATGATAATTTTGGAGCCCTTGGAACCATCATGGGGTTTGCATCAGTCCGTGAAATAATACCTCTAGACCTCACCCGTCGTTGTTTGGCCACAAGAGTCACCGTTTCTTCCACCCTCCTCCAATCATTAGTAAAACCACCTTCAGTGGTCCTATCCCCAAGAAGCAAGAGGAGTCTATCCTCTAATGCATCATCGGCTGCCTGCAAAAACATCTCTGCCTTTCTTGTATCAAGAAGGCGCCTTTCTGCTAAAGGCAACTGATTATATTTCTTCTCAAATTCTCTGAGCAGCTCATTTGGGCCCATATCATTCCCGGGTTGTTGCTCCACCCAATCAAGGAAAGACCTCTTAGTCATCCTCTCCGTATCTTCATCAAAATACTCATCCCTCAATCTCTCATCAAATGTGGCCCATGAAGTCACATACACATCTTCCCGAATTTCTTGCACCCTCTCACGAATTTCGGGAACCACAGCCAAGTCAAAAGTCAACATCATACGATCCTCAGATACTTGATGCACTTCCATTTCACAAACATATACCCTCAAAAAGTTTGTGATATTCTTCCCATCAAATCTCCCAATTTTGTCCACAACACCCTTCAATGCTTTGGTAGCCTCATGCCCACCAGAGTTTGCTCTATGATGCTCCATATACAGGGCCAATGCCCCCAAAATATTCTCCATATTCATTTGGCCCCCTCCGGAAGCCCCATCATGATCCCCCGTCATTCTTTAACTAAAACTAATTGCCCCAAAGCGTCTCTCAGTGGAAGCACCAAATGTCGGGTAGAGAGGGTTTTGCTCTGGGAAAACGCGGGGTTTCTAGCTGCAACTAGTTTGAATTCAAGGTATGGGGAAATATGATAGTGTAATTTATTGTTTATACCATTAAAAACCCAAATCTATGTTTTATTTTGCAAAATAGCAAACCGTGTAAAGGCTTAAACCTTTAAAAACACTGTCAGCATTCAAATGAATGCCACAGACACATACTTGCTCCAAATCAAGTGTGCTATAACTTTCTGGAAAGCTAACACAAAGCTACACAATCTGTAAAAATTTCAAGAGAAAATGATTTACCATTCAATATTTATAGCGTGCTGAAGTTGAGACTCCAAATATTCACGGCAGCTGTACATCTCTCCACTTCGGGACGCATATCATCTTCATAAAAGCTCCAAATACATGATTCCATAATTTTTTAGAAAGCTAACATCACCATCTACGTTGCCTGTAAATCTTAGCTTAAAATATCATACTGTCCGTTTTCTATACTTCGTCAAAAATGGAACTTCTATATTGAGCGGCAGTTTCACACCCTCAAACTTCTACAAGAATAACTTTCACGTCCTAACTCCAAAACAAGAGTTTAATAGCTTTTTAGAAAGCTATCAACATAACACATGTGCTCACAAAATTTCAAAACTAATCGATCATTATACAAATTTCTACAAGAGTTTAAAGCGATTGCCTTTGAATTTCGACGGCACTAAACCCTCTTTCACTTCTCAAGGCATAACTTTCTCATACTAACTCCAAATGACAAGCGCCACACACCATTGGAATCACAACAAGAAGAGGAACGTGCTCTCAAAATTTCATTGAAATCCGAGCTATACACAGTAAGTCACTTGTCCTCAAACACACGGCACAAAACTAAAAAACTAAAACATGAACACAAGAAGAATGAGATTCGGGAGAAGAAGGCCCCCCTTATCAAGCCACAAGGGGGAACACATCAGCCCATACCTAGCCACATGGGCACCCTAAAACTAATTGGGTGACCCAAAAGTCTCCCATACCTCTATCCATTCGCTTATTTTAATGATAAACTCACAAAAAACTAAAAGAAAGGTAAAACAATCTTCACCTTTCTTTTCAACAACTATCAAAACTCAAATTAAATATCAAAACTCATTCTAAGAAGATAAATGTAAAGTTTGACTCTTATTAGTCAAAACACAAGGCAATTAAAACCTTGTAGAGATTATGAATCAATTCATAATCTTTCTCAAATATTCCCTATTCATTTCTTCTTTAAATGAGATATCTTAAAACTCATCAAAATAACAATACTATAAGTTTTTACACTATATGCGCATTTGCATCGCGACATTCACCCCCTCTAAACCTGCACATCCTCCGGTATGTGCCAAACTCAGTCATCTTCTTGATCATCTTCACTCCCGAGTTGATCTTCATTAATTTCTTCATCTTCATCAACTTCGTGATCTTGCAATGCAGGCAATATTACATTTAAGTCTTCTTCATTAAATCTTCCATCTCTCCGTCGAAAAGCTTTGATCCGTTTGCCCGCCACTGGTATCCTACAGGGAGTACCATCTAATTCTCGAAGTGAATAAGTGGCGTTATCATGCACTTTTATTACCACATAAGGTCCAAACCACCGTTTAGCAAACTTCCTCAGTGTACTGTGTTGATGCTCCAAAGTGCTATCAAACACTAAAACCCAATCCCCTTCTTCAATATTTTTGGTCCTCAACCGATGAGTTCTATCAAATCTCTCCTTACTGCTCAGTCTCGCAGCTTTAAGTTTTTCTAATGCCATTTGTTGATCCTCGGGTAATTTTCCAAGCTGTCTAATACGGAGCTCTAAGAGTTTTTCTCGTGTAATACCATCTTCCCATGACAAAAATACCCATGTAGGAATAGACTCCTCAACAGGCATTAAAGGTTTTTGTCCATACATAAGCTCCACAGGCATGTAACCAGTAACAGTGCTATGGGTAGTTCTGTCAGCCCATAAAGCAAATGGAAGTAACTTAGGCCAGAACTTTAGTTTCCCTTTGCAAGCCTTAACCAATGCTTGAACAATGGGTGGATGACCTCTCTCAATCTTTCCATTAGCCTCAGGATTATATGCAGTTGTTAGCCTTAACTGCACACCGTATCGGTTGAAAAATTCTCTTGCTTCAGCTGCATCCAATTCTCCTCTGTCAGCCCTCATCTTGCCAATGCTCCCATATCGACTGAAAATATCTTCAAGTATAAATTTGCAAATCCCCTCCGTTGCTTTGGTTCGAAGAGCTCTACCTTCAACAAAGTTTGAGAGCTCTTCTCTTGCCAAAACAAGATATTTCATACCCCAAAGTCCAAGTGGCATTGCAACTAAGTCAATCATCCATTGAAAATGGATGGCAAGAGGATAAGTGGGATGTAGTTCATCCCTAAACCTCACTTTAGATTGCAATTGACAAACAACACATGAAGCCACAAATTCTTCAACATCTTTATATAATCCTTTCCACCAATAACGCTCTTTGATTTTAGTATAAGTGGCCCAAATTCCTCTATGACCGGCCCAAAGTGTATCATGAAATTCTTTAAGAACTTGGGTTTTAGTCTCAGAATCGTCCACTACTCTCAATGGCATACCATCACCCCTTTTTGCCCTCTTCCAGAGAAAACCATCTCGCAAAAGATAATCATAAGCACGATGTCTAATATCCTTGAAAGTCTTCTCTGACCAATCTTTATGTCTCTTTAAAGTGCTCAAATAAAAGCCAATATCTTTCAATCTTCCTTCATATAATTCTGCTTTAAATGACAAGACTTCATCGCTTGAATTTTCTCCATTTGTAATTGATATATATACTTCATCAGAAAATTCTTCACTTCCTTCAAACGCCATCATTTCTTCTTCGTGAAAATACCGGGCTCTTGATAACATATCTGCCACTGGATTCTTGTTACCAGCAATATGTATCAATACCGGATTAAGTGATTTGATGTAGGCTATCCAACGTAGCATCGCAATATCAGGTGAAGAACAATTTGCTATCATACCAAGTAAAGGCAAACAATCGGTCTCCAACACCACATTTGCTCCTATCAAATAATTTCTATCTGCTTTAAGAGCAGTAAGTGCACCCCATAGTTCTCTCTTCACTTGTGGATATGCTCTTTGACGCTCTGTGAGAATTCTTGCCCCAAATCTTATAGCAAATCGTCTCCCTTCTGCATCATCTTGTCCCACAGCCCAACCAATAGCTATTGGACTAGTGTCAACTGTCACAATCACCGGTCTTCCACATTCATAATCAACTTGCTTTAGAATTGGTGGTGACTTCAAAATATTTTTCAACCCGTCCATAGCTAAATCTTGATCATGTTCCCAAGAAAACTTGTTCCTCTTTCTCAATAATTTGTATAAAGGTTCAGACATATGTGCAAAATGTGGTATCCAAATTTGATAAAAGACACATGCTCCCAAAAACCTCCTTACTTCAGTAATGGTGCTACAAGCTTTCATTCTCCCGATAGCATCAACCTTCTCAGGATTAGGTTTTCTTCCATACCACCCACATAAATGTCCAACTACCAAAATTTCATCAACTCCAAATTTTGACTTGTCAATCGAAAGAGTCAAGTTTACTTCTTCAAGTCTCTTCAAAATATTAGAAACATCATCAATATGTTCATTCACAAATATTCTGCAACCATTATCTTGAACACTCAAATTTTTATCATCCTCCTTGCAACCTTTGATAGGAATATCATCAACAAAAGGTATAGTCTTTTCAGGCACGAACTCTCGTAAAATTTGATTCATAGCATTTTGCATGTGTGCTACCGAATTAGTAGCACCTTGAGGCAAGGTACACATTCGTACAAGTCCAAGAGGAGTCTTCATGGTTGTCAAATCTCTACTTTCATTGGCTAGCTGAAACTGATCATAACCAGAGTACAAGTCCCCTATAGAATAAATTGCATGCCCAGCAAATGCCTCAGCTACTTCATCAACAATAGGTCCAGATCCTTTGTTTCTGATTGTCACTTTATTAGCCGGTTGCATATCTTGAATAAATCTCAAAGCTCCTGATTTCTTTGGTACAGTAAACAACGATTCGAATACGGAGCCATAGAAGGTTCAAGTATACCCATTTGCATCTTTTCTTTCAATAACCCTACCAATTTCGGAAGCAATGCCCGAGGTACTGGTATAGGCTTCAAATCCCATGGCACATGTGGTACCGTGAAAATCACCATAGGTGCAACCACACTAGGATGCACACACCCAATCTCATCTGATGAAGAAGCAAAGGCTTTACTATGTTTGAGAAGCATGTCTTGAAACTTCTTCTTCTCTGGTTCAGTCAAGAATTCACCCCCTCCAATCTTCATATTTGCGAGTGTCTCTTTTGTAAATTTGTGTCCAATATTTCTTACTTCTCTCAAACCAGGTTCCTTCTCTGCTTCTTTGATATGCTCATCAAAATCAGATGGTAACTGAGTTGCTACTGGTTTAACCTTCTTTGCCACTGTCTTATACTTTGTATGTACCATCACTTCATGCTTCAATCCATAACTGTTACAAACATCAAAACTTGTAACTGCTTTCAATACTTCATCATATAATGCCCGTGAATGAACTTCAATTATAGCATCATAAATATCACCATTGATCTCACTCTCTTGCAACTTCTTCAAAACATGGAGTACATCATCTCCAAAACCTTCTTCTTCAAACACTCCATTGATATATTCATCATCCAATAATGCCTTCACTTTTTTTAATTTCTTTTCTGCTTTTTTAACAAGCCTTTTGCAAATAGGGTCCAAATCTTTAATACCCTTATAAACTCAAAAATCCACACTCCGTCACACTCACAAAACCACAATCAATATTTTGTACATTTGGGGACATAGTAATTTCAGATGCATCTGCACCCGTGGATCCCCGAACTCCACGTGTGCATTTCCGAAATCCTGAAAGTCTTCACCAGATCTTAGAGGTGCATCTCTAAGCTGCATTCTGTTTCTTTCATGATCAGGTCTCACCGTTAAAAATTGCAGAGACCTCTTGCCATCACGACTCCGAATACGTGCATAATGAGACCCATCATCCAAGACCTTGGTCTCCATTCTAGTTGCTGTGATATATGGTTGTCCAAGTATTATAGGATATGTCCCATAGTTTTGAACAAAAAAGTTTTGCTCAACTTCAACATCGCCAATTTTTGCACATACAGCCGGACAAGCCCCATATAATTCTCCTCTTCCATTGTTTGCAGCCCTCATGACCCAACCGTGATGAGTATCAATCGGCCACTTGCCTTTCTCATAAATTCTCCTTGACATGATATTTATTTCAGAGCCATAGTCCACAAGTGCCAAGATAGAATCATCCAACTCACCAAGTCTCACTCGTGTCTCCGTAGTGGCCCTTGCCCAAAATGGTTGATAATAATTCAACTTTCCTCCTCTTTCACGATCAATTTCATCAACAATTCCACAATCAAAGACATTTGCCTCCACCTCAAATCTTTCTTCATATGCCACCTCAGTAGTCATTCCATCCACCATTTCTTTTCCCTCATCTTGAGTTAGTATGGAATGGGCTTCTTTCTTTGAGCTCTTTACTTCCATCAACTCATATCCCTTCATGCTCAAACCTTCAATAGAATGCTCAGTTTTGGTAACATCTCTTTTGATATCAATCATACATTCTGCAGCAAACATCTTCAAAATATCATCTTCTTCTTCATCAGTAAGATAATCCTTTATCTCTTCAGTTTGATCTTTCTGCTCTTCTAATGCCTCGATATTCATGTTCATAATCTTCTCTTCATCACCCTTTGCATCACACATCATATTAAATACTTGCCCGATTTCAATCTCCTCATCCTTTGTCATATGAGTATCCAATGCATGCATCATGACTGTCTCAGCTGTCATTTGCCTTTTTCTCTTGATAACATCAATGATAAGGTCATGAAAATCTTTCTTGGCAATACCAAGAGCCTCTCTCAATGTAAACTCAATCTTGGCATCCAAAACCCTCTCCTCCAATATCCCCTTCATGTCAATAGAAGTCTCGATATCAGATTGAAGCTTGTAAGCTGGCCCTTTAGTTTTACCTTTGCCAGAATCTTCCTTCTCTTTGCCCTTCTTGCTGGTGCTTGAATCTTCCCATATCTTCTCTGGAAGTGGTGCATCTCCAGGATGATTAATAGAAGGTGATTTCTCAGGCCTTTGGCGTGTGTGAAAACCAGGTCCATCACCCTTTGCAGCCTCTTTAAGCCCTTGATTTTTCTTCTTTAATGTTGGCTCATCAGCATCATCTTCTTCTGCAGGTCTACCCCGTTTTACTTCAACAGATGCATCATGATTCTCAATGTCATTTTGCACCTCACCCAAAAATGCTTTGATGCTAACTGCATCAACAGGATCCTCCCAACCGATTGCCTTTCTGATAGCTTGTGCTCCTCTGATCATAATCTCTCTTGCTGGAGTAGAAGAGGCCTCAATAGTATGATGGTCCACCTCAATATGATATGACTCAACTCCCTTAGCACGCAAAGCACTCGACTTCCCCCTCTTCCTCATCCATTATTTTCTTCATTCCACCCTTTGCCAAAATTAGTGTCCATAGGCAGGTCAGTGGATGCATCACGAATCCTCCCATCCTTGAAAGAAACTATACCTTCTTTAAGTGCACCATCATAATCAGTGCAACCACGAAGAGTGTGGTCTATGACATCACACCAGATGCATCTCTTCACAAATGACTTTGCACCATCTGATGATTGAGAAGAACTTGCTCCTCGTGCCTTCTTCAATTCACTCATCTCCACCCTCAAATCTCTGATACCTTTGATAAGCTCTTCAATACTGTCTTCTTCAACTCTCTTGCTTGTTTTTGATGTCTCACCAGAGTTGTAGGAGCCAATGATAATTTTGGAGCCCTTGGAACCATCATGGGGTTTGCATCAGTCCGTGAAATAATACCTCTAGACCTCACCCGTCGTTGTTTGGGCCACAAGAGTCACCCGTTTCTTCCACCCTCCTCCAATCATTAGTAAAACCACCTTCAGTGGTCCTATCCCCAAGAAGCAAGAGGAGTCTATCCTCTAATGCATCATCGGCTGCCTGCAAAAACATCTCTGCCTTTCTTGTATCAAGAAGGCGCCTTTCTGCTAAAGGCAACTGATTATATTTCTTCTCAAATTCTCTGAGCAGCTCATTTGGGCCCATATCATTCCCGGGTT